>CM028133.1:851192500-854107500 GCA_016271365.2 Neoceratodus forsteri | reverse complement strand
TGTAAATGTGTCTGATCACTTCAATACCATATGAGGGAGCAAACTGAGAAACTACCCTGTTGACCTCCCTACAAGCCTTTTCCATCATCTGGAAGTTACATGCTCCTTCCCCCCACCTCTGGCGTGGTATGATTTGGGATCACACGATGCATGTCCAGGGGAGAAACGATCACAGATAGAAGTATCCCATCTTGAGCCATGCAGTCAACTTTAAGATACCCAGAGGCACCAACTCATTGCCCCCCAGATGCAGAACCATACCCAGCTGTGGGTTCTTAAGGAGACCTAAAACGCACACTAAACCCTCCAACTGATTCCACTTTAAACCCCCCTTTCCAGCCCATTTAATAGTAACCCACTGCTCTGAGATTCCCAGCTGTATGCCGTTCGGGTGAATTGCCACTCTGATTCGAGCATCCCACACATAGGAGTGGCCTATGATTCATTATTTTAGGGGCTGCAGCACCTGCACCCATGATCAAACAAACACAGTGTGCATAACAAAATTTTTTTTTTATTCCACACTTCCCAAGGAGTCCCCCTTTTCTGGCCTAAGGCAGTTTCTATTCCTGATGGGGCCTAATGTAACCTTTGAATGCGTGTGATGCCCATCTGCCTACCTTCTTGATTTGCTCAGCATTCATACTCATCCTACATGCTTCAGTGGCAGTACTGATTGTAAAATAATGTATACCAAGGAATCGTGTGACCTGACCTATAAATCACAAACCCCTTCCGTAAAACCACTGAGAATTGGCACCTTGTGACAGGCTTCTCGTTCTCATGTATGAAAAGATTACCCTCCTCCCTGCGTTTTTCAGACACATATTCTTGCATTAGTAACCAGGAACAGATAGTTCTGACTTTGGTTCTATATAGGGAGATGATGGCAGGTGGGCTGCATTGATTTGTTTTGGACTTACAAAGAAATAGGAACATCTTATCCCAAAACCTTGTGACGTCGCAGTCCTGGATATTGGCCCCCAGCCCGACCCCGTGTGAGTCTGGTACCATTTCAGAAATACAGAAATCCCTAAAAAACATGCAGGAGAATAAGGAACTAAACCACTTGGCTTCATATTGGGAGAAACAAACTGTTCATTGCCTGTAGCAGTTTAACCAGTTCAGAAAGTCCAATAGGCTTTCTGATGTACTGCCTCCTTCCCCGTGACCTAGCCCAACCCTCCACCATCTTTTTTGTAATGAGGGATAACAGAACACTGAACTAAATCAGATTTTATTGCTTCTCAAGCTGCCATACTGCTTTCAGTATTTGTGTTGATGATGAGTCTGCATTCGGTGACAACTGCCTGAATTGATCAAACTATAATCGAGATGAGGCATCAGTGATAACATTTGTCTTGCCTGGCAAATGCCAAGCTCTGAAAGTGATGTTTTGCTGTAAGCAGCATAAGACAAAGATTCTCAGCACTCTCATCACTTCCCTAGATCTGGACATTTATTAATTATCTCCTCTACTGCCTTTTTGCCCATGTAGAACAACACCTGCTGGTTCCAGCAATGAGAAATTCTGCGTAAACCCCTATCCAACCCACTCCATGGGCCATCAGCCTGTGAACCATGAGCCTTAATAAAAGTGCCCCAAAACCTATTCCCCCCAAGGCATCGGTTACCAGCTCGTCCCACTTTTGCCTTACACCCATCCTGCCAAAATGATATGCCGTTGAAATCATGCAAGAATACCTCACACACACTGAGGTCTGCCCTCATTCCCTTTGACACCCTGATGTGGTGATGTGGCCAGGTTTGGACCGGCAGTTGCAGTGGATAATCGCCTAATGAAGGGCTTCCCCAGGTGAACAGCTCGACATGCAAAATTCACTTGTCCCAGCAGGGATTGCAACTGCCACAAGGTGACCTTCTTAGCTGTCCCAACCTCCATGAGCAGGCGCCTCAAAGTCTTCACCTTGTCCTGCAGTAACCTGAACATCCTATTTATGGTGTCCAACTCAATTCCCAAGTAGACGAAGCAAGCAGTGAGCTCTTGCATTTTTTTCTGGTGCCAGTGGTACATCAAAGTTTCAAGTCAGACCACAAAAATCCCCCAATGTATCAGCACACCTACTTGTATCTCTGGGTCCTGCAATTAGGAAATTATCAAGGTAATGTATAATGCTGTCATTAGTAGTGTGAATTCTGGCTGCCCATTCCAGAAAGGAAGCAAAATTTTCCAATGCTGCACAGCTTACCGAACACCCAATTGGCATGGCCATATCATAATACCATCATCATCATCATCAAATCTTCATCATCAAATCTTTATTTATTCAGGCGAACATCATTGAGCAAGGCTCATTTACAAGATGGACCTGATAAGGTCAAGGTTCAACAGTTGATACACAACTGATACATCAACACACTTATATAAAACAGTTATACATACAGGGGAAAAAACGTTTATAAACACAGTGATGTACAGTAAAATTCACATGATAAAATGGGTTATAGGAAAGTTAAGCTAATATTTACAGTATATACAGTGTATACATATCCCAGTGGAGGGGCCATGGCAAACACACAGCATAATGTAATACTAGGATGGTGGAAGGTATTACTGGGTGCCATAAGACGGGGTGTCTGCCTGGGAGGGAGAACTGAAGAACAAAGATTATGCCATATATCATGAATTTTTGGGAGGGAGATTGTGAGATGACAAAGCTAGCTCTAGCGGTAGCAACTGCATTTCTCTGTGAAGAAAACTGTACAACGCTGTTTAAAGGATGCAATTGGTATAATATTGGACAGTTTTAGGGATTTTTGTAGGGTGTTCCATGCTATAGCTAGAGAATAGCTGATTGCTGCCCTCCCTAGCCGGGTGTTGAATTTGGGCAATTTGAACAGGATGATATTGTTGCTTCTTAGGGCATAGGAGCTAGGAATGGTCTGGGTGAAGCAGTCCAGAATATAGTTTGGAAGTTTTTTTGATAACGCTCTGTAAATCCATAGAGCTGCATTTCTGTTCCTTCTGAGGTGTAGGGATACCACTGCCCTTTGAACAGGAACCCCAACAGCTGGTAGTCACTGGGCCTAACCTGTAGCAAGCGGAAAGTGGACTTGATGTCGCTTTTTGCCTTTAAGGCACCAGGTCCCAAGCCACAGACCATCTCAGCAGCATCGTCGAATGTCATGTACTTTACCAAACTGTCCTCCAGTGTGATGAAATCATTCACTGAATCGCCCTTTGGGTAAGACAGGTGGTGGATCAGTCATGTACTCACCAGGCACCTTTCTGGGAATAATCCCCAACAGTGAGACTGTGAGATTAGGGTATAGGTGGGCTGTCAAAGGGGCCTGCTACCCGACCTGCTTGTACCTCTTTTTGGACCTTAAGGGTGATTATCTCTGGGAAGGTTAATGCAGACTTAAGGTTAAGGGAAGAGGTGGCCACATGGGAAACTTTATACAGAATTTGAAAGCCTCTACTGAAACCCATAATTAACATTCTTGCTGCTTGACAGTCAGGATACTGGGAGAGCCATGGGACCAGTGAGCCAAGGCAGACTGGTATGCTAGCAAGATTTTCTGGGCCCTTATTTATTCTTGTGTCCACCAGTTGCATCTGCATCCTGGTGTCCCGATGAACCTCCCCTGCAATCCGTGACCTGGTGACCACCTCTGCAGCGTTTACATATGTAGCTGAACTTGCAATCGGCTAAAAAATACTTCCCTTTATTGTAATCATAGCATGCATTGCTGGCATCTTTTTTTTGTTCTTTCTTGTTCTCCCCATAACTTTGCCATGCAATGACATGTCCACTATCTGTATAGGTAACCTCGTTCGGTTTTCCCCATGTCCTATACTGAGCCCACAGTTCCAGGTGCAGACTTTCCCATTTTAGCCCTGGCTGGTGAGACAATTTCAGTCAAAACTGCTTGTCATACTTCAGCCATGCATATCCTTTGAATGAAAGGTTTGCTAATCTGATTGTGTCACAATATATAAGCAGAGGTATAAGTTTTTCTGGGTGTTTCAGGCCATATACTGACATGTAAATTTCAAATACTGTAGCCCAGTTTTCAAAGGTGAATGGCACCCTGGACCATCATGGCCTCCCTTTCTTTCCCTTTTTGTCCTCCTCCTCCTCCTCCTCCTCCCCTTCAAGGATCTCCCTATGCAGTAAGGAGAACATGTCAGTGTACTCTCCCCTCCATATATTTTCCCATACCACATTAGAAAGGTGGTCTCCCAGGGGGGGTCATCCACCCCTCCATGGGCCCACTGATTGGTAGATTGTGGAGGTGTTGCTTCCACTCCTACTTCCATGACCGGTTGTGCCATAGCCCCTCCTTGCATGAATGGGTTCTCCTGCTCAGTCTGAGTACCCACTACAGCCTCTGTTGCATTGTAGGTGAAACCACTATTTGTGAAGGGGACGTGGCAACTGGCTATGACACAACTGTGCTTGGGGGTACCCTGGGCTGCTCTGAGCCAACTTGGCTTCCTGTAATGATGTTAGTTGGGTTAGAAATGGATGTAGTCCCCATCAATATCTGTATCACCCCATTTTCTACCACCATAACTTGAACCGCCAGGTTCTCGGACTGGGCAGCCACTCACTTGGTTGACCCACGGATCCCCTCTGGCTGCGGATCCACTCCCCTTCCTGAAGGGACGTGCATATCCTCCAGTAAATCCTCAGTGGCTGATGCAGCAAAAGCTGGGGCCAGATTAGCTGCATCCCTCTGACAATTCTACCTGTGTCCGAACCTGTGGGTGTGGGCCTAACCACCCCTACATGTTCGCACCCATGGATCTGCCATCATCAGTGTCAGTCACGGGCAGGGTTGGCCACTTCGCAGGCCAATGTGGCCACATTGGTCCACATGGGAACACAGAGAACTGTGGCATGTGTGGGTTACCCCACATGTGCAGTGTTGGTGGTTGCTTGTCTCTAGCTGTGCTCACTTCCAACCAACCAGACTGCCTCCCACAGGCAGGAGAGGGCATGGGTTATGAGCCCCCATGATCACTTGCTCCCTCTGAGCGAATGTTGGCCTTTGTCCACTCTGGGAGCTGCTTTCCTCCCATGATCTCATGTGTCCACTGAAGCTGGGACCCCCCTCCGTCAGATGCACGTCCCATATTCTCAGAGACCTTGCCCCTTCTGGACCATCTCAGTTGTTGGTCCCCGAGATGCAAATCCACTGGTGCAGCTAGTTCTGTTCATCATGTCTGCTCCTCATCTTCCGTGACCATGATTCCCTCCCATTTGAGCCTCTCTTGCAAAGCCTGTGCTATGTTATACTGTGGTCTCTATGCCACGCAGTTGACAGCGTCCTTCTCCCCCCATTCTGGGTTTCATTGTCTGATGGCGCTGAGGAGCCTGTCAAATTATCCTTTTCATACTCACAGAAATGAGCTGCTCTGGAGGGGCCTCTCATTCGTCAGGTCTCCTGGACCCCTGATTCTCATCCCTCTGTAGGCTTGATGCTGCTGGGGCTGACATGCCTTCCTCCACCTGCTTGGCTGTTGTCTGACTTCCTCCTTCATCCACGGGAGTCAGTGCTGGTCACTTGGATGACTGGTCCTGCCCTCTCTTTTTGGCCATACTGTCCTGGGCTCTAGATTCCTGTAGATGGGTGGAAGGCTGGCGCCATCGAACAGACTGCCATAAGCCCTCCACCTCCCTGTGGTTCATTGCGCCATCAAATGCATCATCGCGCAGACTGACATGGTGGTCAGGTCTTGTGACAATCTGCAGTCAAGGCTCCAGTCTGACCATTATCTGCATCCAATTCGGGTCCCAAACTTCTTGGAGTTGCCGAACAGCATCAGCTATGGCCCTATGCACCTCCCTCAGGGGATGGCCACGAGGTCCAGGCATTCCCCTAGTTTGCAGGACTTAGTGCAGCCACTTGGGTGCAATTCACTTGGCTGTCTTCCTAACCTGTTCTAGAGGGCAAGGCTTACCAGACAAAGTGGAACCTAAACTAACAAAAAAGAAGAAAATTGTTAGTTCTATCAATCCACAGCTTGGCAAGTATAGTTTCTATTTGGGTGTTGGCAGAAATGTACTATGCTCCCCAGTGCCCCCCACCCATTTTCTCATACAAATCTGCCTCAGGAGTCCTCCCCTGTCCTGCCCACCTCCAACAGACCTCTCAATCTTCCCCCCATATGGCATTGCTCAGATGTCCACCAAGCCCTGGTGCCCTCCCCATGGCCAGCGGCCTCCTCCGCTGAATTCCTCCCATTCCCAGTTGAAGGAAAATAGATTTTCCCACTGCCAGATGTCCCCCCTTCAGACCCCCAATTGTCCAGATGAGACTTGATTATGGGTTCCCAAACCTCTCAGTCTGGACTGCCCAGGGTTTTTCGAGCCACAGGCCCACCCCTTGTCTGTTCTAACCCAAGTTCTCATCATGCCCTTGCGACACAAATAACACCCCTATGTCCCATCACACCCTCTTTGTAATTATTTATTTATTGTTTTTTAAGGGGGGGTAAAAGTGGCCACTGAAGAGAAAGGAGGGAGAGGGTGATTTCAGATGATGTGGGCCCCTGATGTTTTTTCCTTGGTCAGTTGTACAGCTTCCAATGTAGCTGACCCCTTGGCCCACCTGATTTGCCCATCCAATTTAACCCAGCATACACAACATACTGTATTAGATAATTTTTTTGCTTATTCATAGTGCCGTTTGTTTATGTGCCATGGTCTCTTTAAGTGCTGACGGTTTGTCCACCATGCACAGGATGAAGGGAAATGTTGCTGGGTGCATGCACGAGTTCAGTGCATGCATCATGATGCTTATTGTGGAGCCCACTCAAGATGACCACCAACTGTAGATGGTACATGCTTGGGTGTGCCTGCATGCGCAAGAAGTGCCCGGTTAATTCAAAATGGTCATATTTACGAAATAGCAGCATTCTGACAGTCCACCCAGGGGCTATTCATGCAACATGGAGAGGAATGGTGGAGAACTGACAGGGCTGCTGGATGGGTCTGCCCATTTTTCAGAGCAGCACACCTGCGGCATGGTGGAATTCCATGGGCTGAGCAAACCTGTTGATCACAGGAGGGATGCCCAGTGAGATTCCGGACAGAGAGGATGGCATCCAGGAGCAAGAACCATCCAGTTCCCTATGGCGCAGGACCCACCTGATAGGCCACCTGTAAATGGATGAAGTTGAGACCCATTCTAAGCATCAGCACTGAAAGTGGTGGCTGCTGAGAAACTAAAGTTTTTTTGTTTGTTTTTTTGATCCTGCTCCCTCCATATTCTGGCCTAACAAAAATGCAGAGGTACAGGGTGAGGCCGATCAGGGGAGAAACCATTCTGGTGAAGCGCAGGGGTATAGTGGTGGCTGGTGCACTGAGACTGGGGTAGGTGTGTGTTAATATTTGTCTGAACAAATCCATTTTAACTTGTCTTATTGTCTTGAATGATAGAGACGACAAGCATATCCATATAAAGCACTTTATTGCAAATGTTTTTATTGCAAACTGCAAAAAACTGAAAAATAAAAATATTGTTATATTTTTGCATATTTTTAGTGCTTGTGTGGATTTATTCATATCACTACCCATTATGTGCTCACTGTATTTTTGTGGAGGAACAGGGGAGAAACATAGCTAGATAGCATTACGGGGACTGTAGGGCAGCCATACACAAAACGGATGCATGGGAGCCCTAGGCCTGGAAATGGCCAAACCATGGAGGCTAATGGTGGGATCTGGAGCAACCAAGAAGGGGCAGAGGGGTAACAGAGATATACGTGTGACAGAATTAGCAGACATGTGCCCATAATTCCCCTAATATAAACATGTACCTATATATGCACTGTCTGCTTCGGGCCTGTAGATTGGCTCTGGACTCCAGGGACTAAAGCTGTAGCTTGTGGATGATGAAAGAGGGAGAACCCTCTCTCTGTCCACACTTAAGTAACCCTGCTGACCTCTCCTCCTTTAGATGACCTATGTGGACTCCCCACCAGGCACCTGCATGCCTGATAGGTCAGACCACCACAGGACTGACCCCATGCCAGAAGGCATTGACAACCCTGCTCCTCTTGTTTGTGGCCGTATGCAAAGTGCCCCCCCGGTGATAGGCCTAGGGGCTACATTTAACTCTTTTGGCAGGCAAGGGAGCTTTGTAGACTAATCTCTCAGCAGAGTGCTATGAAGTCAAGTGAAAACTGTTGACATGCACTTTTTTGCTGTGTGTATATATACAGGCATTCACCAATGGCTGTTAGCCAATCACATTTCAGTATGTGTTTTATTCTTTGGATAACAGTAAAGCTACACTAAAGGGACTTAATACAAAAACCAGTAATTCTTGAAGAGAGAATTGATCCAAGGACAGTACTGGTAGACCCATTGGATAGGAGCATAAACCAAACCTCAGGGGAGATTTATTTTATTTCTTTAAACCACCATATTTACTGAGGAGCTATACTAATTAGAACACTGTTTTGAAAAGAATTGCACCATTGCATGGATTAATTGTAGTAAAAAAAAATCTAAAAATGGGAATGCTTAAATTGTAATGAGAAATGGTAAGGTGGATAGTTTTCCCACTAACTTAAACTTATATTTTTGAAACATAAAACTACCCCGACTGTAAACAAAATATAATATCATCTGTAGGTAGCTAAGTTTTGCAGACCAATAAAACTGGTCATGAGGAAAATTTGGATTGCTATGTCTTATAACAAATAACACACGTTTTCCTAATAGGAAGACCGAGCACCCTCGTAAATAACCAAGCCAGCATTAATAGTTTGCTATTGAACCACTAATGTAGAATAAGTAACTGCACTCATTTTTTTCACTATCCTAGCAAAGGGTAAGTGGATCAATTAGACAAGACTACAAGTTCAGCATTCTTTACATGGAGCATCAGTTGTTGGGTTCAACTGGAGAGGGGGCCCTGCATTATCTGAGACCATCTGTTTACTGTTTACTTTTTTCTTCCCAAGAGCTACACTGAATTAAAGGCATGGGGCAATGTCTTGTAATTACATCCTAAATGAGGAATGAAATGACATACCATATGCCTGGTGTGATATTCAGGCAACAGAATGTTATGCAGTTATAACGCACCATTTTATATACAGACAAGAACTTTTTTAGGGAGCAATCAGCTGGGCTTACCTGCATTTGGCAACACTCTGGAATGTCAGCAACACTCAGGAGAAACAGCAGGAGCACTTGGTGACATGGCGGCAGCATTATTGGGACCAGAGCAGTGGGGGAGTGGGTGGAATCCGGCCACAGGCAAGCTAGCATGGCAAGTGAGAAAGAAGAAACTTAGCAGGGTAGCAGTAACAGACCAAAAACTACTAGAGTATGTGGTGGGAATTAAAACAAAAAAAACATTTCCAAGGCACAAATGTGACTCCATTACTGATTGGTCCACACTGTGTGTACGTGAAACACACATGAGTAGGTTGAGTGCTGGACCAATCAGTAATTACAATCCCATAGTAAATCTGTGTCTCTTTCAGTTCTGAGCCAATCCTGACTGCTATCAGCACCTACCCCTTGCTGGCAGTACAATTTATATCATACAGCTGGAATGCAAAGTATGCTGTAAATTGTAAGGTAGGGTTTTCATCTCCCACTTAATTCTGAGCAGCAGTGTAAAACTCAGCTGCAGTTTTAAACTCAGCTGCAGTTTGTGGTTCAGCAAAGGGGTTGGGCCTGAATTTGCCACTGAAGATAACCAAGTTTAGAAACATTAGAAACATAGAAGGCAACAGCAGCTAAAGTGAGTACCAGGTCCAATATTGCTTCTTCTCTGGTAGGTTCCACCACAAGCTGCTTGAGGCACATCCGCTGCAGGGCATCCAGGATGTCTTTGCTCCTAGCTACATCCTGGGTACTCCAATCCATATCAGACAAATTGAAGTCTCCCAACAGCAGCACTTCACCTTTGGCTGCCATTTTGTGGATAGCATCCACTAGTACCCCATACACCTCCTCCCCTTGTGCTGGAGGTCTGTAGTTCCCACCAGTGTGAATGGCAGTGCCATTTTCTGTCTCCAGAGTGACCCGCAGTGCTTCTGCTCCCTCCTGCATGTTAACAATAAGGACTAATGTGTTATGTTACAGAGGGACTTTGAGAAACAAAGTTACTAGGCAAACATGTGGCAGAAGCAGCTTAACATGTACAGTATAGGTGCAAAATTATGCGCTTGAGTGCCCAAAATAGGACCATAAAGTACACATTAATGGTGATAAAACCAATGGAAACAGAGCAGGGCAGAGATACAGAAGTCATCCTAGGCAGGACTTTGAAGTAGGTGTAACAATATGCATCAGTAAAGAAGGTCAATATGACTCATGTATACATCAAGCAGGGACTAGACAGCAAATCAGGTAATTCATTGAGTTAATTCAAATCAGGTAATTCATCATTCAGGAGATCTAATGTTGCCACTTTGCAAAGCACGCATGAGGTGTCACCTGGTGCTACATTCTCACCATACTACAAGAAAATCGTTGTATGATTGGAAAAGTTTCAGAGATGAGTACAGTGGATCATAAAGAATGAGAGTGCACTGTAATACAGAAATTATAGCAGCAAGATGAGGAGGCAAAGGTTATATACATTGAAAATAATGAGGTAGACTCAGGTAGCCTGTTCATTGTGAGCTAGGAAATAAAGGAACTAGGGTACATGGGCTGAAGCTGAGTAGGATGGGGATGTTAAGAAAATAGTTAAGAATTACTTCAAATAACTAAATTCCTAAAATATAAATATGCATTTGCCTATATACATGACCCTTTGATATATAATTATGCTGAAGAAGGCAGTGTAGCTAAAACATTTGTAGCTTTTGAAATAACAAACAGAAAATATTATTTTTATCTATGTACTGATTTTTCAATTTATTTGCCCAGGGTAGCCCATTAGAGATGCAAGATCTCATTTTCAGTGGGGACCTGCCTCTACTCATTCCACAGCGAGGTGGTTTGGAGCACTGGGAGATTAACTGACTTGCCCAATACCATACAATGAGTATTTGGTGTTAGAGGGTATGAACCTGTGGTTTCCTGAGTCCCAAGCTACTGCTCGAATTAAAACCTCACTACTTCCAAAATTATATAATAAAATTTGTGTGCACAAGATTTTTTGTGAAATGTTTTGTTCTGACAGCAGTTTGGAGGCCAGAAAATCAATTAGAGGGCTAGTCATATCCCAGGCCTCATCCAACAATTGTATTTAAAGCAAACTGCTATTAAAAAGATGTGAGAGTTGAAATATATGTACAGTACATTCATTTACTAAGGACATTCTCATGGTTTAGATAAACAGCAAAAGAGGGAGTTTTACTGTCTGCAGTTTGTGTCTGTTTTAAGTTAACGTGCAGTGGGTTGAGGATAAGGAAGGATTAATAGCTGTGAGGATGGAGATAGGCTGATAATTTATAGGAACACATAAAAAGAGTTGTGCAGTTACATGCTGAATTGATTTCTGACTAGACTTTTGATAGGAGCCACTGGTGGAGAAATTTTGCCCATAGCTTATTATCCCACAAGCCTCTACTGCTTCCTGACAGTGATCAACAATTTGGAATTTAAAAATGAGAATTCCCTAAGAAGTGGGCTTTCTTGTGTCTTACATTACTATTATTAATTTTTTTTAATTGAAAACAGGTAGTACTGCTTTGTGCATTAAAGGGACACGTTGTACTTGCAAGCATGTTCAAATAAAGCTTTCTTTACTTTTCTGAACAGATAAAAAAGATTGCGGTAATACATTTTAACTGACTAACAGTGGCTTGTAATCTGAATAATTATCTTTATTTGTCAAGTACTTTAGTGGTAATACATTTTAATTGGCTAACAGTGGCTTGTAATAAGTATAATTATCTTTATTTGTTAAGTACTTTATATTAGATTTCAATGCATTGTGTAGCAGATGATAAAACAAACAGTAGGTAAAGTGTAATAAAAAGAAATTCATGAACAGGCTAAGTAAAATAGGAATTTTTTTGCCTACATTTAGATTTACCACAATCAGTACATGAACAAATCTCTAAGGAAAGATTGTTCCACATATGGAAGCTGCAAACAGAAAAGGTACAGTTGCTATTGGTAACACTTTTGGTGGAAGGCACAGCAAGAAGGCTTAACTGCAGATTTTTCCACAGCAGATTTTTTGGACATATGGATTAGAATAGACATAGTGTAAACTTCTAAATATTTACTAAAGCTAATGTAAACTAGTGAATTTTTTTATCAGCTGTTTTTTCTTGTATATAGAAGAGAATACACACCAATGTGAAATGCATAATTTTTTACTTAATTTAATGTAAACTCAATTTTTTTAGCAATTAATTTTTATATATGGAATAGAATAGACATTAATGTAAACAGTGGAATTGTCTGATGTTACAAATTAAAAGCTGATACAATAAATTGTGCAAATATTGCGAAACTGAACAGAATTTCAATGGAAGCAGTATTTTGCAATCCAACCCAGCATTAGCAGCAAATAAAACAAGCATTTGTCAATGCCAAACATTGCTTGCAGGTATTTGCAGTGGTGTTTGGCACTTGGACATGGCTTGAAAAAATCAGTGACAAAGAAGTAAAATGAGGGACACAGCTTAACAATTGGTTCTATCCCCTGAAGCAGGCAGCGTAAGAGTATTGGTGTAAAATTCTTTGTCTGCAGAAAAGCAAATCTGTAACTCTGTTTGACAATATTGTGAGCATACAGCATATCCACTGTTCAGTCACAGAAACACACATTTTAGGAGAGATGGGAATATTTTGAGGCAAAATCAGGAACATCTTTGAAAATCAGGGAAAGCTGAGAGGTATGGTCTCTCTTTCCCCTCTCTCTCTCTCTTACCCCAACTCTCTCCCTCTCTCTCTCTCTTTTTCTCTCCCTCCGCCTCTCTCTGTCTCTCTGTCTTTCTCCTCATCTGGCTCTCTCTCTCTCAACCCCCTCTGTCTCTTTCTCTTTCCCCCTCTGTCTCTCTCTCTTTCCCCTCTGTCTCTCTCTCTCTCTTTCCCCCTCTGTCTCTCTCACTCTCTCTTCTTCCCCTCTGTCTCTGTCTCACTTATCCCCCTCTTCTCTCCCTCTTGTCTCCTCTGTCTCTCTCAGCAAATAAGCATTTGTCAATGCCAAATGTTGGCTTGCTGGTATTGGCATTGGTATTTAGAGAGATGCACAATAGGACTGGCAGTAAAGTACTGAACTGACAATGACCCCAACCCCACCCTGCAGATAGTGACAGGCTTTGTAGTGTGCCTTTGGGTCATCAGCAATAATGCTCATGCCATTTCACCTCACCCTACCCCACAGACACTGACAATTGCTTCAGTGTGCCTTGGGGTCTTTGGGCCTTACACTCACCTCATTCCATAAGGAAATACACTAAGATGGGTGCAGTATTGGAGAATGGGGTGAACTTTTGGGCCAATGAGTCCAAGGCACACCTCGATTCCTGTCACTGGCTGCAGGGTGCGGGTTGAATGGTGTAAGCGTTACAGCCGACAATGCCAAGTCACACCCCTGATGCCTGTCAGTCTCTACAGGGTGGAGTGTTATGGTTGGAAACCCTAATGCCCCAGGCATTTGTTGGCATTTTCACTCTGAATTTTCAACATGGGCCATTGTGACCCCACCTCATAAACAGTGACACTATGAGTTCATTAGTTAAAGGGTGATTTTGCACAGCGACTGTGCCATTTGGCAACACAGGTGCGAAAACACATTTTGGTCAGGATGTGAAAAATGACTGCTCCACTCTTCATGAGGAGGTGTAACAAAATGGCACTGTTGAAAATCTGGAGTGAAAATATGAAAAATTGGTGAAGTTACAAGTGTGCATAGAAACTGCACAACACTCACGTGTAACTCAATTGTTTTGGGAATTTTTTAAACCAGATTTTCAAAATAGGCATTTTGGGACTTCCACTCATGAACAGTGTCACTGTGATTTTATTAATGTGTCCTGAGTGTTTATTTTGCACAGCTACCACACCATTGCATGCCACATGTGTGAAAACACATTTTGGGAATGGTGCTAAAAATGACAGCTGTACTGTTCATAAGGAGGTGTGAAAAAATGACAATGTTGAAAATCTGGAGTGAAAATATTAAAAATTGTTGAAGTTACAAGTGTGCGTTGAAACTGTGCAATGCATGCTCATAACACAGTCATTTTTTAGAATTTTTATACCAAATTTCCCAGATAGGCTTTTTGGGACCCCACCTCATGAACAGTGACACTGTCATTTCATTAACTGGTCCTGAAAGGTGATTCCACACAGTGACCATGAAATGACTTTTCAGGACCGAGTAACGAGATGACAGCACATGTGTTCATGAGATGTGGTCCCAAGCACTCCATGTTGAAAGTTTGGAGGCAAAATTTTAAAAAAATGGCTGCGATATCCACTTAAGTTGAACCACCCTCCCCCCATTTATGCCATTATACAGCTTACCGGCATTTCTTCAGTTCACAGTCGGCTTTGAAGAGTGCAGACATGTTCCCACTCCAACGAAAATCATGGTGCTGACCTCTGGAGGTAAGTATGGGGTGAGGTGGTTGTGGGGAGGTGGAGTGAGCAGAGGGTGGTTGCTGGTTGGGGGAGGGGACCCGACAGTGAGGGACCATTTTCTTTGTTTCAGGTAATTGAAAAGGAAAAAAAAAAAGAACAGGCATTTGGGGTATCTTCAGCATTCACTTTAAGGAGAGGATTAGGCATCTGTCAGATTTACATACTGTTCTGCTCCAGCCTGTATTGTTTGGATTGAAACCTTTATATACCTCATGAAAAATTAAATTTAAGTGGCCTTTTGTACAGTGCAGATTGCAGTCACTTTCATGGACTCCTGGGGTATGTACGTGTTTGTGAGCCCATAGTCCCGTCTCCAGATTGCTGTGTGTGTGTGTGTGTCTGTGTCTGTGTGTCTGTGTGCGCGTATGTGTGTGTGTCAGTCAGGGATAGCTCACAAGTTTTACAATGAGGTATGTAAGCTGCTTGCCTCCTGGCACTGGGAGCTTCCACATGGACAGGGAGCCAGGGTGGCACTGACATTATCAGTTGTCAGTGGCCCAGTGACCAGCACGGGAAATGCGAAAGTTACCAAACTGATCAAAGGCCAGGCAGCGTGGTCAATTAGTTGGAGCAGAAGACAGGAAGAGACCCGGGGCAGCCCAATGCTAAAGGCACCAGCAGCCATGGATGAGGATACTCTGGCAACCCTGAAAATCCTCACAATCAGGGAGGTTGGAGTAGGCAAATCAAGGTAGGAGGCCAGAGAGGAGTTGGTTACTTATTATAGAATTGAGGTACAGAGGAGAGCTTACCTGGATGGTTTGGTTCGAGTCTGGGGATTGTCATAATTTTTTACTCCATCATTCCTTGCACGGGGGTGTGATTTTAGCAGTACCCTGGAGATGACATCGAGACCCCTATGATTTCTACTGCAACCCCTACAATAAGGGTCTCTTGGCATTTTTTTATATAAAATTTAGTAGCTAGAGGAGCTGTGCAACTCATGTGAAGCTACTAAAAATGGGCTTTTGCATTCTCTTATAATTCTGGTGAAAATGAACTACTGCCCTTGCACTGTTTAATAAAACAAAATTCTGATCAAATGCGAGTTCATTCTATTTGACTTCCATATGTATATTTTTGTTAAAACTGTGGACCAGTGCATTCAGGTGGCTGTATAAAAGGGACACATTCTTTTTCTCAAAGACATTTATTGGTTGAATGTAAAAAGTAATCCAGTACGTCCCTGTTGCATTTGTCTTGCATGGTATTGAAGCCTGAACTGTAAACTTCTCTTCTTGTGTGACCCTTTCCCACATAGAGCACCAATAAGACTGTTTTTGCATTTGCAAGTTTTTTTTAGGACTTATATGGTTATTTCTGATGTTGACAGCTGGAAATGAGTGGGGCATGGCCCCAGACGTTCTCACAAATGAAGTAAAAAAAAATGTATGAGTATTCGTTAGACAAACCAGCTACAGTTTGTGTTTGTGATAACCCAACAATGAATCGATGCTTCACCAAGAAAGGCACGTCGGGAGGCATGTCATCAGTGCCACTGCATGATGAGCGTGTCTCTGATTGCAGTGGCACTTTTCTTAGAAGTTGTGTCCACTTTACATAATGTTGGTGTCAGCGCTAGCATGCTGGCTTCTTGGTGAATGAGGGACGCACCTACTATAGAATGCCCTGCATTCACCAAAAGACACACCTCTGAAATGTGCTACTAGCACAAGACGTTCCTTGCACAAGTGCAGAAGCAAATGCAAAAAGCAGATGCACTTCATGACCTGCTGTGTGGCTGGAAGATGACAGTAAAGACCACAAAATGAGTGAGGGCTCATACTATTGTATAAACTATTTTTTTTCAAAGTCCAACTATGTAAAAGCTTTTTTTGCATTTGCACTTGCAAGATCAGTGTGTGATACAAACATATAAAAATATGCCAGTGCAACCACAGCTAACTATTGAGCAAAATACTCCACTTTGCCCCAATGCTCTGCTCTCTATAGCTTTCTCAGAGGGCATTAGCAGCAACCATATTTGCAAGCTTGCAGTGATTAAATCTGCAGTTGACTTGCAAGCTCATTCTTTTCAGTAAGTATATGGCACTCATGACTTGAAAGACTGAAAATTACTAAACTACAGAGCATGGTGATAGATCCTAGGAGGGAAGGGGGTAAGTACTAAGAACACATTAGGAAGCACTTAATCACTATAGTCTTGAAAAAAAGAGGTCAAGGAGAGCACTTATCAAAGTATATAATTACTAAGAAATGGTACTGTATAAACATGGTAAACTCAAGTTATTACTGTACTTCGTACTCAGCTCAGAATATAGTACCAGATGTCATAAAAGAAAATTAACAAACACATTAATGAAAACCAGTTACTTTTTCCTTCAAGATATAATACATGCTTAAAACAGTTTTTCTCAGGAAGGTTGTCCAGAAAGTAATCAGATGCCATCCTGGTAAAAACCTATGAATCTCAAGGTCCCTTACTCATGATACAGCATACATTCAGTAAACTGCATCTTTGACATTGTGGACTTGTATATCAAGTGTGCCACATAGTGATGCATATATAGATGCAACATAGACAGTTTTCATGCACTCAATTGAACACCATGTTATACACAATTCTTATGATTTGACCTATTATAACTTGTTAAATTCTAGATCTGCTATTGGCAAATTATTTGGGGGTCAACAACCAGCCTAGTTGACAAATATCCAGAACTCTATTCTCTGTGAGCAAGTCTTCTAGAAAGAAGTATATCCTGAGATGAACCGTTTAGCTTTTTTTGTTTTTTTTTGGGGGGTGGTATATAATTCAGTTGTACTTGAGGACTGAATCATGCTTGAAGATAAAGTCTGTGGATGAGTGCAAGATGGCAGGGTTACCTTGAGAGTGTTGCATATCAGGTTTTCATTCTGACAAAGGATTATGTGCCAAACTCACCTAGCAGAGGTGAAAGCTATAGCTCTCAATCCCTCTCACTCTGAAATAGTGAGCAGCATAACCCACATACAGTAAAGCAACCTTTAATAAAGAGTATAGAACGCACTTCAGATGTCATTCACAACAGGGCTCTTGAAGTTCTCTGAAACACTCCTTGGTCAGAAGAAAGGGTGAGAGAATGCGGGCATTGTCAAATTCAGTTCATCTTATCGTGGGGCCAGTGACTTGGGATTATATTCAATAATTTGACTGAGCTATTTCATTCCCAATCAGTAAATGGCATGGGGTGAAGCAGACCACAAATAGGGAGAGGGGGCAATAGAATCCTTTGATGTGAGTGATGAATATTAATTACTCTCACTTGTTTTGTGGCAAATGGTGTTGGCATGTCACTGCTTGAGATTGTTGTTTGTGGTGATGTGATGGAACCTGTAACCAGTAAGGCCACAGTGGTACAGGTAACTGAGCAAGAGTAATACTAGAAATATTCATTGCTGACTTCAAGACTTATATCCCCTATAGCCTCTGTTTTGACTCCATGTCAAGAACTGTATTCCCCTTGGCCCTATTAATTTTAAAATTACACAGTAATACCCCAAAGAAAATGAATGCATCAAGAAATATACAAAAGAGAAGTACTAAAATTTAGGCCATTATACTGCCATTTTCAATACTGTAGCAGCAATCAATAGTAATTTTGTAATTAGGTTTTTATATTGACTGTAGTGTAATCTATCTATCTATTTATCTCTCTCTCTCTCTCTCTCTCTCTCTCTCTCTGTGTAGATAGATAGATAGATAGATAGATAGATAGATAGATAGATAGATAGATAGATTTCCAAGAACACCTGGCTATGGAGCAACTGTCCTCCTTCCTTGACTCCTTTTCCTTTTTCAGTCCTTTCCAGTCTGATTTCCATAAAAAAACACTCCACCACCACCTCCCTCCTTCAACTTACTGACATCATACTCTCAGGCATGGGTCAGGGTTGCATCACCTCTGCTATCTTTGTCGATCTGGCAAAAGTCTTTGACACTGTTGCCCATTCCCTCCTCCTCAGTAAGCTGACTGTGGCTGGCCTCTCCGATTCCGCTACCAGCTGGTTCTGGACCTACATCACAGGCTGGTCCCAGTCAGTCAGAGCTGGTAACTCCATCACCACTCCCCTCCCTATCAACACAGGTGTTCCACAAGGCTCAGTACTTGGACCTATGCTATTTTACATCTTCTTGAATGACCTTCCTGATGCCTGCACATCTGAAAATATACACATGTACACAGACAACACTGTGATAGTCACCTCCGGTTTTTCTCCCCCTCTGAAGTGGCTACCAGCCTACAGTTGGACTTCAACAATATCCAGCACTGGTTTAATGCTAACCAACTCTCTCTAAATGTCAAAAAAATGGTCTGTATGACTTTTAGTACCAGGCAAAAACTGACCAGGCTTGATACCACTCCCACCCTACATACTCTTAATGGCTCTATACTGGAAGACTTATCTACTTCAAGTACCTTGGGCTATGGCTTAACAAGAACCTTGACTTTGGGGTCCACATTGATGCCATCCACAAAAAGCTCATCTCTAAACTTGATGCCCTTTACAGACACTGCAGCTGCCTGCCTCTGCTAGCCAGGAGAGAAATCATCCAAAATATGATTCTCCCAGTTTTTGACTTCAGGGATGTTATCTACGACTCTGCCACCATGTCCACCCTCTCAAGACTGGACACTCTCTTCAATTCCTTCTGCCACTACTTTCTTGGCTGCCCTCCACTTATTCACCACTGCAATCTGTATACCTCACTCTCCTTCCCCTCCCTTACTTCCAGGCACCTTGCGCATTGTGCATATTAAGTTGGGAAGTACTGTTTCAGCTCTCTACCACCCTACCTGACCTCCCTCCTTTTGATCCCATGTCCCTCCTGCTACTCCCTACATAACTTCATCCACCATACACTTGATCTCCCCCCATGGTGTACAGCATCTGGCCTTGCCACTTTCTCATACAAATTACCTAGTATATGGAACTTCCTTTCTCTAGACATTCGCTCTGCACAATCCCATCATTACCTGTCGCTTCTCCTCTGTAAGCGTACTGCTCACTGATGCAAATGCACATAATCCTCCCTTCCTCCTCTTACTTCCACTCCTGCTCCCCATTCCCAGCTCATCTACCCTTTCCCTCTATTGTGCCTGCTCCGCCTACCCCCAGGACTATCTGTCAATGACCTTTACTCCGCTCTTCCCCTCCTTCCCTTACTTATCCCAATCCTTCCCCTCTTCTCTCCCACTACTGTTCTGCCAACCCTCCCACCACTGTTTTGCCAACCTCTTATCCCCTTGTGGGGTTTTCAGCATCCACAAGGGGAGCAGGCCTTTGGCTTTCCTCTCTCCCCCATCCCTCACCTGCTATCTCCCCAACCCCCCTTTCTCATCAACCTCCATTAAGTGCTTCCATCATTAGTATGGCCACTCTAATATGTTAATTTATAGCACATTGTGTTTTAGGAGAGTAGTCTTCTGGCTATCCTTGCTCCCCAACTCCCTTGCTCCTCATCCTCCCTCTGCTCCTCTCCTTGTTGGTATAACCACTCAAATATGATAATTCTAGCACTTTGTAGTCCAGTTCTCTGTTAATGCTTCCCTCTGTGCATACACTGTGTTTTCCTCCTGCATGATTCTATGCTCATCCCCTCTCCCTCCTCCTCCCTCCTCCCTCAGCTCCTCCTCTTGTCAGTATAGCTACTCTAATATTATAAATTTAGTACTTTGTAGTATATTCCTCTGCTAATAATGTGTATTTGAATTGCTTTTGACTTATTATGTATTTTAATCCTGCTCCCTCTATATATCATTTATTTGGCTAGTATGTATTGCTATTGTAGTTGCACTCTTTTTGCTTTTTCTCACCCTTGTAACCCCCGGATGCTTCTGGAAACAAACTGTTTACAGCTTATGTTGTCTTTCTTTATGAAACCTTTCAAAAATAAATATATATTAGTTTTCTATTTCAATTATTAATAGTAACTCAGCACAACATACACTGATAGAGAAGGATGAGAAGGAGGTAGAGGAAGATGGAGGAGTAAAGTAGTCCCACACTGACTATTGAGGAGCTATTAAATGAGTGGTCATTCATCCTATTCCTTTATGGTAATTCTTACTGTTGATGACTCTGTGTCACAGACATAATGATGAGCTAGCTGGTGATGGCAATATCAAAGTCATATTAGTCTGATGGTGACTTGGGGTGGTGTACTTCAGAAGAGTCCTTGTGCTGCTGCTGCAGCTGCAAGTGATGAGCTGTACTACAGTATATAAGCAGTGCTAGTGCTAGTAGGAATCTGGGAGATGTAGCTGCAATACACCCCAAAAATGCATCACATCCACTTCATTATTTTTTGTACTAGGTTTACATACATATGTTTTAATTATTTTATAGTTATTGTGTATTTACGTTTATAGTGTATCAATTCATAAAAATGAGGGAGGTATGTATCACTTGGTGTGTAATTGTAGTACAGTAATAGCACTAATATAATATGATAATACTATCACAATATGCCAATTTTATTAGTATTTTATTTATATTTATATTTTGTCTACATCAATATTTCATACAAAAAATTCACAGAGGATGAGGTATAATTGACCGTTATGTAATATTCATATGTAATACTCTACAGATATATCTAGTTATGGTAACAAATAAATAAATAACGAAAGAAAATCCAAATAGTTTTATTTAAACCTCAGTGGATAAACAAAATGTTCTCTAAACAGAAGGAGGTGATGTTGCTGTGCACCCAGACCTAACATTAGGCTTCTAGTGGGAAGCCATGCTGTCTACAAAACTGTGTCTGTGCTTTTCCCAAGGGAAGTATAGCATACCACCAGCATAATACAGGGATTTTGATTTAAATCCCAGAAGGCAGCTTCAAGATGGAGCCCATTAAGAGCATGAAGCTGTTGCTGAAAGAGCATCTCCTCCTTGAACATATGTAGGCAGGCTACAGTAGTAGCGAGCAAGAACATACTGTATAACCACTTTATTTCGCTGTAAAAAAATATTCACTATATTTGCGGGACAAGAAAAATGCGCGGATATATGTTTACAGCTGAAATATGTTTACCACCGAAAGTTGCCATAACACATGTCATTTTCATTCGGTGGTGGCGGGGTAAAGTAAGCCTACTCCAAAAGGTACTGTGTGCTTTATTATTCTTATTATTCCTGCCGGGTGGGGTGTTACTGTATGTCTGCATTGAAAACAGAAGCCAAAGAGAGCAATGTGTGCATTTGATCTTGAACTTTATTTACCACCAAAATGTCAAGAATGCATGTTAGTTTCATTCGGTGGTAGTGGGGGGCTCACACATAAAGGGTAGTGTGCGCTTCTATTATTCCTGCCTGGGGGGATACTGTATGCCTTCATTTAAAACAGAAACCAAAGAGAGCAATGGGTGCATTGGTGCTTTTGTGCTTGTGTGATTTTACACTTAAAACCTCACTTTTATTTCATTAAAAAGAAAGCTTAGGAGTGCTTGCTGTTACTTCTGTGTTTATTTTTAGTAATTCAGACACTTAGCGTGCACTTCTGTTATCCTTGCATGTTAGAAACCCTTGATGATATCATCTTCTCTCTCACCAAGTGTTGTTATGCTGTCTACCAACCACTGAGCATTTTTCAATTTTAGAGTCTGCATTTGCAGATCGACGTTGATGTCCCCACAACCATAGCCATTTCGTAGTTGCTCTGACACAGTATCAGCACACCAAGCTGTAAAATGATGTTTTAGCTGATCTTTAAAAATCTTATTGACAGTTAAGTCCAGTGATTGTAATAAATTTGTAAATGATACGGGCATCAATATGGGTATTATGGCATTTTGCTCGAGAGCTTGCAGAACATCATCAGTCATGTGGCCCCCTGAACAGATCCATTATCAGCATGGATCTTTGTTCAGCCGGAAGGTCCATCTGTTTTTTTATTTTTTCAACATAAGGAACCAAAACCTCAAAAATAAACTGCAGCATAGTGTCATTACAAGCTCAGTGGTTCTCTGAGTGACTAATTAACCACCCCTGGGGGAATTCACAGGCAGGATGGCAGCTATTGGTTTTTCCTTTGTAGATGATCTGGGGTGGTAGGAGTTCCCCAATCATTGAAACTGCAAGGACGACAGACGCCTGCCTCTTGTTCCTCAATCCTGAGACCTCCACCTACTTGGAGCCAGTAGCTGCCGTAGTCCACTGGCTGCATGGCACTAGCTGCACTCCTGTTTCGTCCATGTTAATAACCAAAGCTGGTGGGATAAGATCCTGGCTACAGGCTGTTGCAATCCTTTCAAGAAATTTAGACTTCAGTTGTGGAAAGTCCAGTGGGGTTTTATGAGCTGCTTTTGTGGCTTTACATTTTGAAAACCCCATGCGGCTCAGTAATTTCCATGACAATTGCCTGCTTAAAGTCAACTGACCACCATTCTCTGCCAGAAGGTCAGGATTGTGTGCCTTTACCACACCAGAGGCACTTGCAGAGACAACTCTGGCGCTAACAACTGCCCCCTCAGACTGCAAACTTTTAATGATATTATGCAACTCCTGCTCCACATCATCAAGAAACAGTGCTGGACATCCGCGGAGTTTAGTTGGCAATTCAGGAGTCAGTTTGCTAGGGTCAGGGTTTTTTGTCAGCTGTGCAAGGTAGTCCTTTTTAAAACCGCGTACAGAGCTCTCATTAATGGTTGCTGAGTACTTTTTATTACAAAACTGCACGGCCTTCATAACGCCACTCTTCTCAGGATATTTACCAATTTCTAACCGTACCTCAGCTGTGTATTTATTGTACTCGGTCCATCACTTTTTAACAGGAGGCTCTGAAAGTTCAGCTACAACAGCCTCTGCAACACTTAGTGGGACTTTTGCAGTTTGAATCAGACTGACAGCACAAAGCAGCTCCCTGGACAAGTCTCTCTTCACAGCCAGCTTCTTGGTGAGTTACGAAAATAGTGACATGTTATCCAGTTAATACACAAACAGCAATGAGTACCGGCATCTTAACTGCTTCTTTTTATGATTTTCTGATTTTGACAGCTGACTTCTGGGTTCAGTAAATCACTGCTGAAGTGCTAATATAAGGTAACGTGAATTACTCTGGTGGTCCCGACCACACAGAAATTAGGATACATGGATATTTTGCATTATACAATAGTTCCACTTCCAAGGAATAGCACACAGGACATCTCAGAGCATGTATATGAAAGGGTACAGAAAATGAAGCGAGACCTGGAGAAGCTTGAAAGATGGTTGGAGATGTGGCAACTGCGGTTCAATGCAAAGGCGTACAAAATAATGCACCTGGGTAGAGGGAACGTTGGGGAGAGCTACAGGTTGGGAGGGAAGCTGACTGTCACCAAAGAGGAAAGGGGCATAGGGGTTTTAATCTCTGATGACCTTAAGGGATCAAAGCAGTGCACTAAGGTGGCATGGAGGGCCAGTTGCATGCTGAGATGCATAGGCAGGGGTATCATTAGCAGGAGGTGGGAGGTGGTGATGCCATTGTATAAAACATTGATAAGACCTCACCTGGAGTACTGCATGCAGTTCTGGAGGCCACACCTGTGCAAGGACATAGATAAGGTGGAGACTATCCAGAGAAGGGCAAAAAAGATGGTGCAGTGCTTGCACCGCAAAACATATGAGAAGAGACTAAAGAACTTCAATATGTACTCACTGGAGGAGAGGAGAGAGTTGGGGGACAAAATTGAAACTTTCAAGTACCTCAAGGGCATAAACATGGTACATGAGAGGGACCTTTTCTAATGTAGAAAAAGTAATAGAACAAGGAGGCACAATACGAAATTGAAAGGGGGTAGATTAAGAGGTAATGTGAGGAGGTTTTTCTCCACAGAAAGGGTAGTCAGCACTTGAAATAGTCTGACACAGGAGGTAGTGGAGGAAAGCACAGTGGAGGGGTTTAAGCATGCCTGGGACAGGCACAAGGGAAGCTTGAGAGGGGAGGGAGTGATGGAAAGCCATTGATTACATAGGGCCTACGGGCAAACTGGATGGGCTTAGCAGTCATTATCTGCTGACAATTTCTATGTTTCTCTGTAAACAAGGCCCTTTGAGAACTTTAAGCATAGGCATGACTATGGATGCCTGCTAAACCCACCCCAGCCAGCTTCTTCCATATTGTACATTCTTGGAGTGGAACAAGGCCTTTAAAATGCTGCAGTAGCCAGCACAGACTCTGACAGCTGGCTAAGCATTCAGGGATTCCTGCATGGTTACATATTGTAGCAACACAGTAATCTGAGATTGAAAGGAACTCTAGGTCCATCAAGTCTGACCCCCCCATAAATAGGGATTATGTATGCTAAACAAGCTTGTACTAATTTATAGAGCTAAATACCCCTCCCACTCTTCTTCCCAGAGTTACTCTATAATTTCCCAATTAGACATTTTCCTGGCATATCTTGAGGCCTGTATTGTCTTCATATCTACTGTCTCCTCTGGTATACTGTTCAGTATATTAATGACCACCATGGAACTGTAGCGTCATACCAGGGCCTTCATGGGGACCCATTCCCACACTCTAAGGAGTCATCCTTGATTTGGGATGTAAAAATACACTCTTGGACAAGCTTCATTAGTACAGCACCTCCACCTCCTCCTGTGATGGTCCTTTGCAATGCACTAGTTGTCTTCTAGAATGCTACCCCAAGGAAATCATCATGATGTATTTCTACATTAAGATGGGAGGGGGAGGCAGCACCATAATTGGATTACTCCAGAGATCCTGGAAATCTACAGACTCTGTGACAAATCTTGATCCTCCTTCAACTCCACCCATGGGAACAGAATGGTATATATACAGATTCCTCAGAAATCATGTGGTAACACTAAAGCAAACATGGAAAGCAAAAGTACCACATAGTGGCACTCCCACAACTTGCCTTGGTGCACTTTTTATTAACTTAACCAAAGGCCTTGACAATGTCAACCATAGCTTATTTCTCCAGAAACTTAAGAGGGGTGGATCTTTCTTCAGAAATATTGTACTGGTTCGAGGGCTACTTTTCAAACATGACTCAAGTAATGAAGGCTAATGGTGACACTTCCCATCCTAGCACATTAAGCCTTAATATCCTTCAGGGTGCTCTACTGTAAGCCCACTTCCATTCAGCTGGTTTATTAACATTCAAACAGTGGCATGCTCGGCCACAGACACTGGCATCCACCTTAACACTGATGATACTGTTATTTACCCCTCCAAGACTCAACTGATAAACTCAGTGTTGAACTACAAATAGCTTTCAATACAACAGATACCTGGATGGAAAATAATCTCCCACAATGGTAGCCACAAACATCCATCATGATATCCATAGTTATGACTAATCATAGCTAGACTTGAGCCATTCAGTTCAATTTCAGACTGTTAAGGGCATAACTGGATATTGTAGTGGATGACATGGCTGTCACAAACTCGCTCAGCCAGTCAGCCCCCTACTCCCAAAGTGCCAACCTCTGAGCGTATGATTTGTGTACAGTGAACAGAAGAAGGAAACCTTCTTGTCTGTTTTGTGGGCTCAAGTCACCTTAGTCTCAAGCTCTGGAGGGATTCAAAATGATAACCTCTTGTCAGCATACCCAATTATCAGTCTCAGATAATTCTGTCTTCGGGGTGCCAGATATCTTTGCCTATGGGCACCCAAACAGGTCTTTCAAATGAACCCTTAGAACTCTATGCAAGACTTTAGAGAACTCTATCCATTTCCCAGTTTGGTATACAATAAGCTCATACACAGTGTTAGTTATAACCTTTAAAAGCTCCACTTAAAATAAAAAGAAATGTCAAGGCACTCCAGGCAGTTTCCGTTGTAAAATATATCTTTACTTTAAAATATCAAAACAGAACAATAATTACAGAACAAATATATCCCAACACATACAACCTTAAAACAAACAGGTAAAAGTGCAGTTCCTGCAATACATGCATTCAGACTGGTCTAATGTAATATATGCTTACTTTCTTTCAGTGCTTTGATGGTCTCTCTTCTCTTAGTCAGAAATATTGTCTTCTGTGTCTCTGTCAAGGTTCTCTCAGCAATTAAACACAGTTCTGATATGGCCTTCTCCGCCTTGGTGTAACAACATCCATAGTTTATCTCACAGGAGGTCCAAATAAAACATTTCAAAAAACATAATAGGTGACCTCACTGCCTTTCCTCCCTCAGGTTAACCAGACCAAATCGGTTTGTGCTCTGCTACACATACATCTCAAACGTTTTTTGATCTAAGTCACTGAATTCAAAGCAAAAGTATATTTGCCTCTTTAATTTCATCTAGACCTTGGAATTTACACCTCAAAGGTCTCTCTGATGTAATTCAAGGGTTCCCCAGGAATGTGTATTGGACCTTCCAAATTCATCTGGTCCTCCCTGGCCCAGGCATCAACCTCTCTTCAATGTCCATTCTGGCTTCTCTCTGACACCCCTCCCTCTCAAGTTCTTCCTGACAACTATTGCAAGTCAAAGTATTTTCCCTGAGGGAATTATGATGGCTAATCTTATTTCCTGGGATGAAAGCAAATTGACAAGGTAATTGCACCCCAGATATCTGCAATTTAACTATGTCCTGTCCTTTGAACTTTTCCTTGGGGGGTCTTGATGTGTCAGTTCCAGTAAGACAGTAGTTTCCTCAAACTGACCTTCCCATCACATATATTATATGTAATAAAAAATTGATACAGCACTCAGAGCTGGCTGTCTACGTCACACTACCACTGAACTGCTTAACAACTTAAAAACTAAAATAATGCTCTTCATTTCCAGCATATCACCTTTCTCTTCCTCACATGGTTCAGATATAAGAAGCTCCTCCAGATAATGTAAATTGCCTCAAATATCTGATTGTATGGCTTGACCCCAAACTACTGTATACTTTTACGAATATATCACTGGAACAGTCAAGGGTACAAATCAAAAGCTTATCCTTGTTTACTGCACTTAGAATGACCATAACAAAAGCATCAGAAGCTAATGCTAAGGTGATCTCTGCTCACTATCTTGGAATATTTGAGAGGGATATATAGGTCAGCAAATGATTACTTGATTCCACTACTGCTGCACTGTTCAACATGTATCAGTTTGTACTTAGTAGTGAGTGATGCGGGTCACACTGGAGACTGGAGCCGGAGCCAGTATTTGCACTGGGGTGCTATACTGCACCACAGGGTGAACATTTGGAGAAGGCACTAGGGGAAGCCAATAGCACAATGGCAATAAAGGGGGAGTGCTGCTGGTTGGGGACTTTAGTTTGCCAGAAATAGATTGCAGCCTTCCAGCCACAGCCTCAGCTGGATGCAGAGCCATCCAAAACTCCTTGTAGGGTGTGTTTCTCAGGCAACTAGTCAGGGAGTCCACTCAAGATGAGGCAACACTTGTCACCCAACCAGTGCAGCAGTAGCACTACAGCTTACAGTACCAATGACCCAGGTTCAGAAATGAGCCCAAAGTGTCAGAGTCTCAGCCGGAGGTTGAGGTGGATAGAGCATCTGATGGACTGCTTTCCTGCTCCAGGGAGGGAGGGACACATAGTTGAGCAACATCTCAACCCCTAGAAGTGGCAATGGGCTGCTGCATTAAGACAGTGTGCAAATGCAGGGGATAGGTGGGGTAACAGATGTCATCACATCAGGAGCAGGAGCATGCCTGACATCACACAGATGTCATTGTACATCTGTTCTGCAAGGGTGGAACCTACACAAAGAAAAAACCCTCTGGCTGAGCAGAATCACACCTGATCCCAGCAAGTACTACTCCACTGTGCCTACTGGGGGTCTGCCAGATACCACATTAGCATTTTGGTCTTTCTTCTATGGTGCCAAGGGGGAGGAAGTCCCACCATGGAGGGGAAAGTCATGATCTCCTGGATGAATGGTAAGTCATAGGGCCCAAGATGGTGAACCAGAAAGGAGATTCAGAGGGTGAAAATGGGTATATCCCTGCAGACCATAGGGGAATAAAGAGAATTAAAAAAAGAAAAAAGACAAGGCAACACTGGATATGGAGCTTACAAACTAGGACAGTGTTGCAGACATAAAAATGGGTGTCTCCAAGGACCAATGATCAATGTACAGTGTGGTTTTAACATAAAGATGGTGGCAGAGACAAACCACATAAGGATGAGGTTTCTGGAATTCAGGAGGGTGGATTTAAAAAAAATTGTGAATGCCTCAAAGTCAACCTAGCAGGTGGGATTGCCAGGGTGTGGTGGAGGAACAGTGGGATAAATAAAACAAAGGCATAGTGAAGGCAACTTCCATCTGTGTGAAGGAAGTGAGCAAAATCAAGAGGAAAAAGATACCACTATGATTCTTGAGGGGCATGGCTGTGAAGGTAAAGGCTAAAGGGGCAGCATTCAATAGGTACAAAGAGAGGCAGAGGGAAGAGAACACAGAGGTGTACCATGTAAAGCAAAGGGAAGCAGGGAATGTGTGGAGGGGTACTAAGGTGCAGACAGCAGAAAGGATAGCCAAAGGGGTGGCTAATGGGACAAGACTTTCTTCAGATACATAAGTGAGAAGAGGAAGACAAGGGGAAGGATTACGAGAATAATAAGGGCAAGAGGAGATTGCGTAGAGGAGGATCTGGAAAAATGAAGATATCCTGAACAGGAACTTCTGCTCAGTCTTCACAGAGGAGGAGGAGGAGGTCAGACCACAAAGAACAGCAGAAACATTTTGGTGAGGGAAGTGGATACATGTTCATTCACAGAAGAAAGAGTCCTGAGAGGATTTGCAAATCTGAAAGTGGACATGGCTATGAGGTCAGACAAGAAACATCCAAGGGTGCTGGGGGAGCTCAAGGAGGTACTGACAGTACCTCTGACAGCCCTGTTCACCAACTCACTTGAAACAGGAATGGCTCCAGAGGACTGGAGAAGGGCAGATGTAGTCCCACTCCATAACAGCAGTAGCAGGGAGGAGGCTGGCAACTATAAGCCGGTCAGACTAACATCAGTGGTGGGGAAGTTAATGGAAAAACTATTAAAAGAAAGGCTAGTAGAGTTTCTTGAATCCACCAGGTTACAAAACCTGAGGATTCATAGGGGAGGTCATGTCAGATGAACCTGCTCGATTTTTTTGACTGGGTGACCAGGGAAATAGATCAGGGAGGGGCAGTGGATGTGACCTACTTAGACATCAGCAAGGCCTTCAACACCATACCACATGGGAGGATTATAAGAAAACTGGGAAGTTTTGGGGTGCGATCCAAGCTTATAAACTAGTTAAGGAACTGGTTGATGAAAATGCAACAGAGAGTGGTAGCAAATGGCATTCACTCTGAGTGGAGAGTGTTCAGCAGGGTACCTCAAGGCTCAGAACAGGCCCAGTCTTCGTCAATATCTTCATAAGTGACATACAAGAAGAGCTAAAAGGGGAAGGTATGCCTCTTTGTAAATGACACCAACATCTGCTGTAGGTTACATACTCCAGAGGAGGTGGAGAGAATGGGTAGAAACCTGAAAAGCTTGAGGAGGAGTTGAGGGTATGGCAACTCCGTTTCAATGCAAATAAAGTGCAAAATCATGCATATAGGGCATAGAAACCCAGAAGTGGTGGACAAGATTGTGAAGAGGTATTGACAGCCACAAAGCAGGAAAGAGGCATTAGGATTATCAAATCTGATGACCTCAAGGTGGCTAGGCAGTGCAACAAGGTAATAGAGAGGACAGTGGGATTCTAGGGTGCATAGGGAGGGGAATCACTAGCTGAAGGAGAGATGTAATGTTGCCACTGTATCAATCATTAGTGAGACCCTACCTGGCGTACTGTGTCCTACTCTGGAGACCACATCTCAGGAAGGACATACATAGGGTAGAGGTTGTCCAGAGGAGGGAAACTAAAATGATGCAGAAATTACATCAAAAGCCGCATGTGGAGAGACTGGAGGCATCTCAATATGTATACCATGGAAGCGATGAGGGAGAAGGGGGGAAACAATACAAACCTATAAGTACTTCATGGGGATGAACAAGGTGGAGGGGGAGTTCATTTCAGAGGAGAATGTACCCCAGGACAAGAGGGCATGAAATGAAGCTGGAAGGGGGGAAGTTTAGATGGGATTAAATAAAGTGCTTCTTCACTGAAACAGTGGTGACCACCTGGAACAGTCTACCAGCAGAGGTGATGCAAGTGAAAATATTGGTGGGCTTCATGTGATAGGCACAAAGGAATCTTCATAGGAAAGTCAGGGGAGAAGTCGTTGGAAATCAGTTAGGGATGGGGTCTGCGGTGACACTATAGGCATGGGGGAAATGAGCAGACTAGGTGGGCCAAGCAGGCCTTGTCTGCCAACAAATTCTATATTTCTGTGTAAATCCCCAGCACTGTAACTTGTATACCAATTTGATGGTGTCTCATCTGACAGTAGGCATGAGTTCAAATGGACTACCTGGTGTACAAATGCTTGCAAGTTCATATCCTGAATATCTATGCAGCCTCCTTGTTGAACCACTTCAGAATGATCGCTTGAAGGAAAACTCCTTGGGCACTTTTCACATTTCTAGAGTGTGTAAGCCAGCTGGCTTGAAAACCTTCAGTGTAGATGCTCCTACCACCTGGAACACAATACCATATACTGTCAATTGAATTTATAACTCTAATGCCTCTTAAAGAGCCCTGTATTAGTATTTCCTCAAAACGTGTAAGTTCACATAATTAGCTGACTTTGCAAGCATCAAACCTTTTCTTTCACTCTCTTATTCTTTCTTCTGCACATCTCATTACTGCATAGCTGTGCACTACACTAATCATCTTGGATTTTCTTTGTGCTCCATTCTTTAGGTAACTACTATCTCTGTTCCTGTAGCTTGTGTTCTTTTTTTTTTTTTTTTTTTTCACTTATTTATTTTGTTCTTTGTTCAGCCCGTCTGTATATTTTAACTTTTTAATTATTACCACTTGTAAATGCTAAAATATCCGCGCTGCCTCTGTAACTAGTCCCCCAGGGCCCACATGAAAAATAGCTATTACAATTACACATGGCTATTCTGATGTGCAAAATGACAAATAAATTAAATAATGAAGTGGGGGATCTATGGGAATAAGTACCATACTACAGCCCAACTGCTGCATTAATCACGCATCACAATCATTAAAGAAGGACACTTCCAACTTGTAGAAGGTGCAATTGCTTGTACTGAGTCTCCATTTCAGGACCATTTCATTTTCTCACTAAGAAGACTCAAACAATTTCATATTTCAGACATTGGCTTCATAAATGGCCATATTACAGTCTTAGACATTCTCCCTGCTCACAAGGTTCTTGCTAACGCAGTGTGTCATACATTTGCACAGATTACTTATTCTGGCTATGTTTCCTTCAGTATCCCATCTGGCTTTCAACCAATGGGTAGGGGAATACAGCACCCCTATGTCATTTCATGAGGAGGGCTGCACTGGGGTTGCAGATCTTACACCTATGAGACTATGATGCCATTGATCCCTACTGATGTTGCTCCTTACTGCCTGCTTTCTGGTCTGTTTCCCCAAAGATCCAGTGTTGCTCACTCTCAGACTCTTATTCCAGGTCCAGGAACTTCTTCAGAGACCTTACCCAAATCCTAAAAGTCAGAGAGAAATGTTCTTTGAGAGAAAACCATGCGAGTACTGCCTAAGCTGCTCCATATATATTCCTAAGCTACTCCTATTTAGCTCTGTGTTCCTCAGTGGGCTTTAACTCTTTCTCTGCTAGACTTTATTGACCCAACCAGCTCCCCCTGGCTGCCTGGAGGCTAGTAACAGCAGCTGTCCCTTTGTTAAAAGGAAGGAGGATACTACACATAGGTTCACCATTTTCTGGGAGAAGAAGGGACTTCTGTTACCCCTGTATTTGCCACATGCGAGCTTCAGGGCATGTCCCTGTAAGCAGCTGAAGCTGTGGGTGAGTCAACCCCACAGTGGACTTCATGAAACAGCAGAACACTGGCACTTTCTCATACTATGACGTGAACTTGAAGTTTCAGGAGCACTTTGTCATTTGTGCCAAAATAACTCTGGAAAACCTTTTGCCCTCCCAAGTGGCCTGGGCAAGACCCAAGACAACCATCCTCACCACCCCTGTCATATTACCCACCCTTTTCCCACTCCAGTTCTTTCACACATTTTTTTTAAATACTGCTGGCCCCTGGCACTATGCTAAGAGTGGACATCTTTTCATAGACACCTACCTTCCAAGCCCAGTTTCTCCAGTACCCAAAATGAATTTAATTGAAAGATGGGCCCTCTTGGCCACTGATCTATGACTTTGGGGGGTATAGTCAAAATTGCCAGATCATTCAGCCATCCTCCCATATCACATCCAGCCTGCTCCAACTCTTGATTATGCAAAAGATGTAAACACTCCTCTCAATCCATTTGGATCCTCAAGTACCACACTGACTCCCATTACTTCATCATTATTATAACATCTTTTTTATATACTATGCAGTTGATCCATTTGCATTCTTTAGGTTCTGTATGAAGACTACTGTAGTCATACTACTTTAGCAGAGCATGCAAATTTTATTCAGTGTCAACAGAAACATTACTGGGACACCACACCACATCAAGTTAAGGATTATTTCTCTGGGTTAATGTTGAGTTATGTAGGCAAGAAATATCTTCAACATTCCATTCACTTATATCAGAGCCCACGCTGAAGTTGGTGGTTCAAGCAATGCAACATGGTTACTGAGGGAAAAACAAAATTAATACGTTGTTTCCATCATATCTGTTGCATTTAATGTCCTCAAAGAATATTCTACTGATCCTAGAACAACGCAGTCATGAAAGACTTCCTGGTAGGTGCTTTGCTAAGAACACTTGAACTCCTTTAGATACACTTTTTTAATTCCGCAAAAGGCACACTACTGACCCTCACTTCAGGATCATTATGCTGCTCAATGTATTTCTTTCTGTAGTAGTGCGATGTGGCTATAATGGAAGTCATGCTTTGTATACACCTAGCAACAATCTATTGGTGGCCATACAAGAGGCCTTGCTGCTTCTGAATCCCAACAGAATCAATCCCTTGTAGCCAAACTCCCCACACTTGGCTGATGACCATTTACCTAGGCAAGAACTTTGCTCTTTATCATGAACCATGGTACTAGTGACCCTGTGTTGTTCCAATCCACACTGACCAAAATACATACCATAGCAGCACTTCTTCCTTGCATGAGGCTTGCTGTTATAGACACCACTGCAACTCCAACCAGGAGCAATATCTTCCACTAGATGAGTTGCTGATCTCTTGCACAGTTCCCCTGGGAACTGTAGATGCCTCCTCATGGAGTTCCACTCTTTTAACTCTTTTTTCCAGTCACCATGTCCTGTCTTTGAGGCCCTTTAACTGTTGTCTCTAAGCTGTACAATTCTGAGGCAATCCTGTGTTAGACAAGTGCTGCCTGTGCTGCTAGTTCCCTAAAATGGGGGAACTACATATAATAAGAAGTCTCTAACTGTTAAGAAAAGGGTTCTTAGGACACCAAAGGGATTACAGTGATATCATAGAACCATAAGAGCAAAACCTGAGTGGGTACTGTTATGCCACCAGAGCTCTGGGTTGCCCTGTCAACCCTGTTCTTCACAGTTTTTTTATATTTCATAATATATAATTTTTCTATTTTGAAATACAAATACCGAATCTGCATATAAATAAACTGCCACGGCTCTTTTTCACCTGTTAATCAGGCACACCAATAACCTTCTGTTCAGATCTTCCTATTCTGTCTGACTGTCTCCCCCTCCACCAGTGCTGGTCCATAAAAATTGATATAACAAGCCCTGTCATTTTGAAATGGGTCTTGTCTTTACCATGATCAAAAATTTTGTAAACTGCAAAAGATTCTGTGGGATTCTAAGTTCTAAAAGAATCCTTCAGTGCAGTTCTATATGCAAAATGTCTATCAGAAACCACCAGCAAAATGATATAATTGAAATGCTCGTAGAGCAGAATGCTTGTTCTGCTAGTTTGACAAACTGTCCAGTTTCAGAAACGGATCATATATACCTCTTGCTCACTTCTATATATGAGTTTACTTACTATTCTGATGGTTTTTCACAATTTGTTTGTTTGTTTCCAACTGGCAGCATTGCCCAATGCCATTCAGTGCCACGGCTGCTGGAAATGAAGTAGTAAGAGGTATCAAATTAGTTACCTGTTAAAGATCAATTGCCAACCTGTGACTTTTTTATTTGAAATCTGTCATGTCTTCATGTTTGGCACATTGAAAAAAATGTCATATTAACCAGAATCTGTGTTTGTTGTCTTTGTTTACATAGCTCACCTCATGGCTTGTATTTCAAACACCAGCAGCACTGATTCCCAATTTTATTTTTTCTTCAATCACAGCAGTCTGTGCTGAAGCACCAGTGGAGTTTTAAACCAGCTGATAAACTTGCTTGTGCAGTGGTTGACATTTCCCCAGCAATTGAACTTGTTATCATATAAATGAAAATATTAACTGTAAAAGAAAAATACTGATCTAGTGTATTTTGTAAAAAAATAAATAAATGCTTGTGCCGTACACTGTACTCACTCAGTGAGAACCTGCCATTCAAACACACATTTGAAATCAACTGGTATAGAATAAGGGCTTGTTACGATGTTTCTAATTTATATTTTATTTTTCTTATCTACTGACATGTCATGTAACAGCATATCAGTTCTAATTAGCAGTTTTTCAGCTGATGAGAAAGACAATATCTGCCCCCCACACACACACCATTACGCTTTCTCATTCTGTCTACCTAATCCTGGTTATTTCAACATTTATATGTTACATTTTGTGCATTCTTGCTTTAGGTTTGTTTTTACTTACGCACTGACAATACTGTATAGTAACAGTAATGACACACACTGATCGCAGGGTGCCATCTTGAGTACAATTGCACCAATTTCAGTGAATTTTCACAATTCTAATTTTGTATATCTGTAGATATTTCTATGACAGGATGATGGAACAGATAGTTCATGTTATGTGCAACTAAATGTTGTGTTAGCACAATCATTTCAGTTAATTTTTTATAGATTTTATTTACATTTTTATAGAACTCATTGGAGCTGGGCTGACGTGAATTCTACTTTCATGGAACTTTCACAAAATTTTGTAAATTTTGTGAAATTTCCCAAATTACCACCTTTGGTAAAAATTGGAATCTTCCGAATTTGGTGACTTTTCACCCTGTTCTACAAAATTTTCTGGCTGAATTCTGGAATAATGCACATGAACTCTGGAATGACAGGTCTGAGGAATTCCATTCTGCAGTTTAATACATTAATCCACAATACATGTAATTATTCTGCAATTCAATGATCAATTCTGTGGAATTTAATTTATCAGTTTAATACTTCAGTCCACAATTCATACATTCATTCTGCAGTTCAGTGACTCACTGAACATGAATTGCTGATTGATTTATTAAACTGAGGAAAACAATTCCGCAGATCTGACCACTGACAGTGATAAGTTCTGAGGAATTTCTTTCTGCAGTCTAATACTTATGCACAATGTATACATTCATTCTGACATTCTATGTTGGAATTTCTGCAAAAGTTGCCAAAATGCATTCTGAAAATTTGCAAAACTGAAATTCTGACTTTTGCCAAAATTCCGCTGGCTAAGTTTAATTTTGCACAGACCTAGAACTTATACATTTTACACAGATCAGATTTCTACAAACATTTATTTAGTCAGACTAAAATTATGTTCGTATGTAGATATGCTGTAGTACATTGGGTGTGAGGACAGGATATTTGGAATATTGTTTTTTTTTAATTTTTTTTGCTGATGAAGGTAATAATTTTTGGGTAGTCATGACATACTCATTGGTCCATTCTAAACTGCTGCCTCCCCCTTGGGAACTCAGCCAGTGCAATGTTGTACAATAGATTGCAGACTGTTTCATATTCTAGTCTAGAAGACATCCAGCTCAATATACTATTGAGGATGGAGGTAGTGTACAAATGCTTGTGCCATTCAGTTTGTGGATAAGTGGGGTAGTGACAGCCAGTCAGTTTAGTTTCATCCTGTCTGCTCATGCAAACACATTTTTTTGTAATCATTGGTTGGTGTAGTGCCATTTACAATACAGCAAATGTATTTTTATACTGCCATTAGCACTAAATGCTGTAATGGGTGTGTATTGGACAGAGAGTGGAAAGTGTAGCAGTGCATGTTCTGATTGGTGAGTTGAAATATTGGAGGCACAGTAGGGTGCTACAAGTTGTTATATATTTCAGTTGCACTGGATTATCTTTATTATGAGCAGGTTGGTGAATTTCAGTAGAATCCATGTCATAGTTGGAGACATTAATTTTAAATCCAAGCCCTACCTACCTTTTAACAATTAAAGATAAAGATTAAACAAAACCAGCTGACTCAGAGTTCAATATGCCACAAATAACATCATTCACTATAAAACAACAACCAAGAAACCAAAAAGAGAGATAAACGTAATACTTTGCCTGTGAAAATTACGGCACCAACATTATCACACCATGTCAAGGGGTGAGATTTACATGCTATTATTTACCAGACAAGAAAGTGATAAATGGTATGGGCCTGATTTTCAAATACAGATGCAAAGCTTGTGACTAAGTCCTGCATCACTGCAAAGTCTGACGAACCTGTGTCCAAGGGTGTGACGCAACTTGCACCCGATTTTACAATCTTTGATGCAGGTTGCAACAGTACCCTCAGTTTATTGCTGCTTGTGGCAAAGCTGTGGTGAAACCTCATAAACCAGCTCCCCCATGGACACAAAGTTATGCCAGAGGGAAGCTGGCACAAAACTGTGTCACTCTGCTGCAAGGGGCTTGTGGCAGAGGGTTTGTGGAAGGCATCTTCCAAAAATTGCACTGCAGCACAGGTTTGATGCAAGTCACCACTTGTGTCAAAATCTCTGCCACAAGTCCTTTGCAGTGACCACAAGACATTAGAAAATTTGTCCCTATAGATCCACAGCTGCTTATTAGCAAGCAATATAGGCTTTCCACAAAGCGTATATTACATTTTGAGAATGTGGTTAGAAAACTTCAGCATTTTCAGATAAAACACTACCTGTCAAAATATGAGAGGGACACTGGTCAGACCATGAATTTGACCCAGTTCAAAATTAATAGTCATTAGTGCAACCATTTGAAGCTACAGATTGATGGACACATGCCATACAAATACTGCTTCATGATACATTATGAAAATAACTAAAAATCAGTCATAAAAAAATAAGTTACAAAAAAGATGATGGTCAATGAGCACAGACAAAAATACCTATGTCTTTTACCCTTATACCACATTACTCATTTATAATACTGGATGCTTGAACTCCAGAACTGTTGCTGCTGCAAGATGAGTTGTCAATTTTTTTATAGTTTATAATGAAGAGCTGCCCAACTTATAGATTTGAAACAATCTCCTGAGCTCCCCATCTCTCCCATGACAGACTGAACATGTTTCTGCATGAACAGGCATTGAAGTGAACAAGTAAGAAGTGACTTTTTTATGTCAGTGTCCTTTGTCTCAGTGGATCTGCTGCTAGGTTATATCATGAACTGGACCTTCACATTTCTACCTTGTCTACTTATGTCAATATTAAATTGGTCATTTTTTAAAGGCACAAGCATTGAGCTCTGTGTTTCAGCTATAGCAATTATAGAATCACGGTGCAGGGCAGTACCGTGAATGAATTTTTTTTTTGTGAAAAAACAAAACAAAACCAAATGTACTTGTATACCTCTCACAAGAAGGCATACCAGTTTAGTACAGACACAAGTAAACAAAACAAAAATAAGAAGATCCAGCAAATGATGCAATTGAACGGCAGATCACACACTGACCCCAAAACATCACTTCACACTCACCTCAAAGTCAAAGCTGTCTGTACAGGAACACACGTTTCCAATGAAAAGAAAACAAAGAAGTTAGGAGGCCATTTAAAAGTACAACAAGTTAATCAACCCTTCATTATAAACTATGAAAAAGAAATACACAAAAACATCAGTGATAACAGATGGTAGTACCTAATGAAGTGAGTACAAATCTTGTCAGCTTGTAGGTGTCACTTGAAGTCTGCAAACAGCATCCCCCCCCCCACCACATCATTACTTCTTCCTGAGTCAGTGTGCTGCATGGTTCTCTTCTCTCAGCAGCTACTCAGTGCAGTTCATGCACCCAGTATTTTGATAATTGCCAGTTGCCCAGCTGTTTGAAACAGCAGGAGCTGTTTATTCATCAGTGACTTTCCACCAATTGGAGAGCTCAGCACTTGTAACCAGGGAGGGACTCTTATCTTCAGTCCCTGGCTACCATGGGCCTCCCACCACTGCTGCAGTCATGAGAAGGACATGAGCCAGTGGGCCTGGGGTTGGAGCATTCTTGCCCTTTTGAGTTCCTCCAGTGAGCCCCTCCAGTGTAGTTTGAAACAGAAGGAGCTGTTTCTTCATCAGTGACTTTTCTGCCAATTGGAGTGCTCAGTGGTCTTCATATCCCACTGGCTTCTAGTGGTCCCATGTGAGCAGCACAGCAGGAGTGTGAGTCCTGGAGGGGAGTCACTAGAGGGAAGACACCAGGACACACTGCCTAAGCCCCATCCTGCATGTGTCTGTAAGTATTTTTATACTGGTTAGCCTTTTAAATAACATGCTATATGTATGCCATCAGTGTACATCTGAATAGGTACTCATCCAGCTCGCATTCCTATCACTTGCCTCCTACCTTTCTGCTCTGTGTAAGTAGGATGGCCTACCTTGTGTGAATAGCACTTCTGCATTAACTTCTTGTGCCTCTAAATGGGTACTGATAACCAGCCTCTATCATAGGGAGTTACTGACAGACTGCATACCGTACCACAATCTGGGCCAGATTTTCAAAGCCCTGAGAAGAACTCAAGGTGCATGCATCAAACATGTCTGACACAACTGGCACCTTGTGCCAAAAGATGTGGCTGGGAGCTATTCAGTAAATCAGCCTGTGTCAAACACAGGCTACATGTGGCAAAGGGGATTTATGCCAGCCTTGCCCCCAAAAATGGGCTGCGGCATGGTGCTAGGGGTTCTTGCAGCACATGTAGGCTGCCATATCCCCTAATTTGACATTTAGAAAATTCTCCTAGAGGACAAAGGTCTAAATACCATTAGACCAGCCAAAGGCTGGTCTAACATCACTTGGATTTCCTCTGGAAGAGTTGTCAATTGTGTGCCACTGTGTTGCTCTCCTCAAGCCCCAATCCACCCATATGGTGATCTATGAGAAAAAATAAACTCCTTGGTGATCTAGTGATCCCCCAACCCAATATGCCTACAATATGCCATGTAAAGTATTATAAAAAGAGATTTCATTTGTATTGGTCCTTGTAAAACAGGAGAAGATGGAAGGTTTGGTACCTTTTATTGGACCAACAAGTGTCTTGTACAAAGATGGAATTATACACAATCTTTCGGGGACACACAGGTACCTTCTTTAGGTGAATAGCAAACCTGAGCAACAAGCAGTATGTATATCCACTGTGAAGCAATTAAAAATCAGTAAGTGAAGTAGGAAGGTGATAAAGAGGACTACAGCTTCCTTTCATCTCCTACTGACCTGTTCCTACTACGCCCCCTTCCCCAATTTCTTATTTTTTTTTTGCATCTTAGACTTTCATGTCTAGTCCCCTTTATCACCTTCCTACTTCACTTCCTGACTTTTAATTGCTCCACAGTGGATATAAATATTGCTTGTTGCTCAGTTTTGCTGTTCACCTGAAGAAGGGACCCGTGTGGCCCCGAAAGCTTGTGTATAATTCCATCTTCGTATAAGACACTTGTTGGTCCAATAAAAAGTATAAAACAAAAGAAAAGTCACTGATTGGTGCTCAGTGTTCTCCACAGCCCAATAAGCCTGTATATGACACAGCTGCCAATGTCTGAACCTGGTAGTTTAGTGGTCCCCCACCCTCCTCAGTAGGTAGTGCCCACCTCCTTGGTCTCCCTTTCCTGAGCCCCGATCCAGTGACTGGCAAAGCCCTCCTCACACCATCACAGCTGGCCACCAAATGAACTATCAGAGCATGTACTGTATACAGAACATGCTCTGATAGTTCTTCAGTGGGCAGCTATTGAAAATGAGGAGAGCTGTGCTATCATGGGATTGGGGTTCGGGATGGCGGGAGCTGGGTGTTGGGTCACTACATACCGAGGGGGGGGTCACTAAACCACCAGGTTTGGACATTGGCATCAGTGTCATATAGGGGGAACCTTGGGCACTAATCAATTACTTTTTTTGTTCTATAATACTTTACAATGCAGGCATATCGGGGCTGGGGGTCCACTAGATCACCAGGGATTTTATTTTTTCTAATATTTCACCTTATAGACAGATCAGAGCTTGAGGTTGCTGCAATCCACTACCCTGCTCCCTTCCAAGGGTGCAGGGGCTGCCAGACCATCCCACAGCTTGTGGCATACCTTGTGGATACGCTGTCTGTTTGGTGCACTGCCACTGATGCCGCAATCTATGGGGCATAGGCTACAGGACCTTGCCTGATACTGAGTCAGGCACAGGGTCCCTGACACAGTGGCAGTCAACACAAGCTGCCATTGTCACAGTTTGTGGCTGACATTTGAAAATCCATCCCACTGTATTTAGTGCTAAATCGTATTACCTGCCTCCCAGCTCAACTATCACCACTGCCACATTTTTTTTTATTGTTTAGTCAGTCTACATATCATTACACATTTTATTGGTGTATGCTAAACATATTTCATTATGGCCTGTTGCAAGTTACTAATACTGCATTCCCATCCTAATTGCCCTGCTCTAAATGTGTACTGCAACTTTGCCTCGTCCCCCATCAAGCCTCTTGCTTTTCTCACTCTCCCTCCCTCCTCCCATGTTGGCCATTGCCATGACTCCCTGTTCTAGGTCCCCATATGTTTCCCTCACTGTATTGCTCCTTCCCCTTGTCAGTAGATCCGTCCTCCACCTCAACCCCCTTGACTGCTTTCACTCTCCCTCCTTCCCTTACTTTTCCAGCATTTGCACTGACTCCCCCCAACTGCTTTTCACTCTCCCACCTTAATATACAAGTTAGCCAGCCTTGGAGTGGTCCCAAAGTGGTAGCTTGGGTAAAACATCGGCTGGACAATAGGACACAGAGGGTAATATTAAACAGAGTACACTCTGAAGAAAGGGGAATTACTAGCAGGGTACCGCAGGGTTCAGTACTGGGACCGGTCCTCTTTAATGTCTTTATAAGGGACATTGCAGAGGGACTGGAAGAAAAAGTATGTCTCTTTGAAGATGACACAAAAATCTGCAACAGGGTCGATACAGAAGGTGGGGTGGAAAGGATACAAAGGGACCTGGCAAGGTTGGAGAAATGGTCAAATGTATGGCAGCTTAGATTCAACGCAAAGAAGTGCAAAGTAATGCATCTTTTTTTTAGTTGTTTAACAAGAAGTAGCACACTAAGCTGAAAGCTTTTTTACAGGAGCATCCTGGGAGCACAGGGAAGTTAAGTGACTTGCTCAGGGTCACACAGTATGTAAGTGGAAGCTGTGGGATTCAAACCCAGGTCTTGCCAGCTGGATGTCACCAGATTTGCAGCTCAGAGCCTTAAACCACTGCACTATACTGCCTCCCATCTGCATCTGGGAAACAAAAACCCAGGAGAAGAGTGCACAGTGGGGGGTGAGATACTAATAACAACAAAAATGGAAAGGGACCTGGGGGTAGTCATATCAGATGACCTTAAGGTGGGCAAGCAATGTGAGAAGGCAGTAAGGAGGGCTGGCAGGATACTGGGATGCATAGGGAGAAGCATTATCAGTAGAAAACAGGAAGTTGTTATCCCTCTGTACAGAGTACTGCGTGCAGTTCTGGAGACCCCATCTCTGCAAGGACATAGACAGAATGGAGGCTGTCCAGAGGAGGGCAATTAAAATGGTGCAGGGTCTGCACCAGAAGACATATGAAGAGAGATTAAAGGAGTTTAATATGTATATCCTGGGGGAGACATGATAGAAACTTTCAGGTACCTCAAGGGAATCAACAACGTCCAAGAGGGTAGCATCTTTCAGAAAAGGGATGTACAAGTACTAGGGGCACAAATGGAAGATGGGGGAGGCTCAGAGGAAATGTGAGGAAGTATTTTTCATGGAGAGGGTTGGATACATAGAACAGCCTTCCTGAGGAGGTAGTGGAATCAAAAACAGTGGGGGAATTCAAGAATGCATGGGAAAGATATAAGGTATTTCAAGTGGGGGGGGGTAGGAGGAAGTTGGCTCTTGGTTAACTAGGATCTGCAGCTTATCCATTAGGTAGGGAAATGGGGAGACTAGGTGGGCCAAGCGGTCCTGATCTGCCGTCAAATTCTATGTTTCTATGTTTCTTCCGTTACCTTTCCAGAATTTTCACATACTCTCTATACTTGGTCCCCCTATCTTGTATCACTACTCTGCTTACCTGTCCTGCCCTTCCTACCTTTCCTTTTCTCATAAATTGTACAAACTCCCTATGTAGGCTCCCCTTATCACTTGTATTACTGTGCTGCTCACCTGCACTATCTGTCCCCTCTTCTCTTCCTCTTGCCAACTCATCCCTCCTCCTCTCCTCCTCCATCCCATCTCGCCGTACTGTGCACCCCCTACTTTATCAATCAAATTTCCACTTTCTCTCCTGCCCCCTCTCTGTCATAGCTCCCCCCACATTCCTTCTTCACCAAGATCTAATCCCATATTTCTTCCAGCCTTTCTAATATGTTGCTTACTCCCTCTACTACTTCCCTTCCTGTTTTTCTTTGCTTCCTCCCTCCCACTGGCTTTCCTTCCACCTCCTCCCCTACCCCATCCTCTCCCTCCCTTCCCATTTCCTACCCTCCCCTTCTCCCACCTCTTCTCTCTTGCATTCCCCTGGCTCCTGGTAGCTCACTCTTCCCCTTCTCTTGGCTCCATCTTGAAACCCTTAAATCCTTTCTCCCCTCCCATTCCTCTCCCCACTGCACCCCCTCTCTTCCCCTCATCAGCAATGAAAATACATATCTCACTCCATTAAGCTCCTCATCTCGCTGCTACACTTAGTGGCAGGTGATGTTGAGCCCATTCCTGGCCCTGTCGCCCTCTTCCCACTTGTCTCCCCAAAGGGTTGAGAGTGTCTCACATCAATGCCGAAGCCTCCTCCCCAAGATCGACCAGCTGCAACCACTCATGGTCAGTCTTCAGCCAGATGTGCTAATTATGTAGGAGTCTTGGTTATCCCACAAGATACCTGATTCCACAGTTGACATCCCTGTGTATACCCTCACTTGGCAGAATCATGCTGTGAGGGGTTGTGGTGTTGCCATCTACCTCTCCTCTACCATTCAGTTTGTCCATCTACTCTATCTCTTCCCCCTCTGCATATGAACTTCTCCTTCTCAAACTCTCTCTGCTGTTCTCTATCCCTATCTTTGTAGCTGGTGTCTACTGTTTCCCTGGACTACCTACATCATCTGTCACTGAACTCCTGACCACTATCTCCTCTCATGCCTCTTCTGGTGAATTACTCTTCCTTGGGGACAAAACTATTAACTGTCTCTCTCCCTCTCAACCTAAAATCTGTCAAATATATTAAGTCCCTCAATCTAATCCAATTGATCTTCAACCCTACTTGACACAATCATAAATCCCTCAATCACCCTTTGCTGTACTGGGCTCTTACCTCTCAATCACACCACATCATAGATGTCAGCATCCTCCTTAATGCCATTAGTGACCACATCATGGTCTACTGCGTGTGCATGATACACCATCCCAAAGACCCTCCCAAATTCCTCCAGATCCGGTCATTCTGGTTACTGGATGTATCCTTCCTCCATGTAGATTTGGTAGCTACCAACTGGTCACCCATCTCTTCTGCTAGATCCATTAACTCTGCCCATGACTACTTCAGTACCAGAAACCTTGAAATTTGGGATCAATATGCCCTCCTTTGGAAACCCAGGATCTGAGTTTTCCACCTCTCTTGGATTTCTGTGGAGCTAATGGCCTGCCTATGTGCACATGATCTTGCCTGGAAGACTCACAAGTCCACTGTTTTCGCCTGCTGACTTGCATAAGTACTGTGCCCATTGCAATGCCTGTACCAATGCCACTAGACTTGCCAAAGCTGATTATTTCTCCTCCACCTTCCAGAACAACCTTAACTACCTCTCTATGTTCTGGGAAGTCATCAGCACCCTTTTCTCTCCTCCAACACAGTCATCCTTCCTGGTCCACAAGGCAGATAACATCCCAGTTTCTAACCCCCTCTATTTTGCCTCTGAGTTCAACTCTATCTTCACATCCTGTGCCTCTTCCCTTATCCCCCTCTCTCCCCATCCCTCCCCTGTCCTCCCCTGTCCTACCACCCCTTCCCTTCTCCTTTTCTCCTGTCTCTACAGCTGACCCCCTCAATGCCTCCTTGTGCTAAATCATTTCAAGGGTAAAAGCCCTTATGGTCCTGGACTCCAAACTCCTCCATCTTTCTGCCCCTGCAATTGCTCTTCTTATCACCTCTCTTCTTAACCTTTCTTCCTCCCTTGCTCCTGTCCTCAATGCCTGAAAACAGGTCACCATCATACCACTTCCCAAAGGTGGAGACTCCACCCATCCTGACAACTACCACCCTATCTCCCTGCTTCCCACCTTAGCTAAACTTCAAGAACACCTCGTGTTGTCTCAACTCTCCCCCTTCCTTGACTCCTCCTCCTTCTTCACTCCCTTCCAGTCTGGTTTCCATAAATCCCATTCCACCTCCTCTTCCCTTCTCCAGCTCACTGACTCCATTCTCTCAGGCATGGATCAGGACCTTATTACCTCAGCCATCTCTGTTGACTTGGCCAAGGCCTTTGACACCATTGCCCACCCTCACCTCCTTGACAAGCTCATGGCAGCTGTGCTCTCTGACTCCTCCACTAATTGGTTCCATTCCTACCCTGAGGGTAGGACTCAGTCTGTTAGAATTGGAGACTCACTCTCCCCACTCTCCCTATCAGTACTGATGTCACCCAAGGGTCTGTCCTTGGTCCTACTCTTTTCAGTCTTCCTGAAAGATCTTCCTGCTGCCTGCTACTCTGCGTCTATCCGTATGTTCTCAGATGATATGGTTCTATTTACCATTGGTTCCTCTCCCTCTGATCTGATGGTCAAGCTCCAACTGGACTTCAACAACATCCAGCAGTGGTTCCAGTCTAAAAACGACAGTGCCATTAATTTCAATGGTGTGTGCTGCTTCTGTTGTGGTTATTAATTTTCCTGGCCTTATTTAAGCACATGGTGTTTTGCTGGCAGCATTGTTTGCTGTCCTGTTATTTCCACATTATGACCCCATACCTCTGAACCAATGACATAACCAGGTGTGCATTGTTGTAGGTTAATGATAGAATGCATTTAGTGGGAAGTAAGGCATGAGGCATAACGGAGTGCCTTTAACCACTCATGAAGAGTGCTATACAATAATGCGTACCCTGAAGTGTGTTAACATAATCATGAAATGGTTCCTTTTTGTCATTATTAAAAAGAAAAGCAAAAATATCTTTCTAATTTAAAGAAGCAGTTCAACAAAATTGGACAAAAAAAGTCCTACCATTTTACAATACAAAACATTAAAAACATTTTTCAGTTTTACTTGGTGGTAAACTTTTCTAGATTCACCACACTTTGAGTACTTTGTAAATGTTTCCATTTAGGTTGTTAAAAAAAAAAGACAGCCACCACATTTGGTTTAGAAATAGCACTGCAGACCTATCAAGGGTTAGGAATGGGAAAATAGCCCCCCAAAAAATAAATAAATAAATAATGGTGCTCAACCTAGGAGCTACTTAGAAAGTAGATTTCACAGGTGTGCTATTACCTTTTATTAATTGCAGCTGACACTAGATTCTGGGAAAACATTTTTTCTTGCACTGACTGTTGCTTTAAAAGTAAAACAAACATTTTGATGTATTTGTGAAAACGTAGGATTTTGTAGTTATAGTATGTGCTCACTAGGTGGCATTCAACTTTCTTTAAAAATTCTTTTTTGCCATTGTTTGCCTGCAGGGAAAGTGTCTGCTTTGTCCTAATTTACTGTATTTTCTGGTCTGAAGGCACTGTTTATAAGGTTATTTTGTCATTCAGTTTTTCCCCACAACAGGATTAATAAAATATCAATGACATAAGGGTCTGTTTTCTATAGCAGGTGGGATAGAATGATCACTGTGTGGAGAAGCACATTAACATAATCATGAGAACATATGTGTTTGTTGCTGCACATGAGATAAGTGAATTCTTTTTTTACACTAAGTAGAATGCTCCTAGCCAAGAAGCAGTGGATTGTGATGCCAGGGCAGGACAAACTCTCCTGTTTTAAAACTAAACTGAGCTGTCAGTGGGAGTGAACATTAACTTCCTGCTGTGGTGGTGGGGGGAGAAAGTATCATTAATTGGGGGGTTACAGGCAGCAGAAACTAAAGTGGCCTGTCAGACCCATTAAGAACATTAGGAATGTATAATGTCTGATCAACAGTGTGCATACTGGGTAAGAAGGTAGCTACCTAGACTAGGATAAGTTGCATGTTGGCAGAGGGTTGTTTCTGTCATTCTGTTGAAGCAGGGATATTAGCATGGCCAAAATTCCTCATAGCCTATCAGGTTTCAGGATTTATACCATCCTTTTCATAATTCACTATTACAGGTTATTTAGCAGTAGGGGCCATTTTGGTAAACAGTCTGACTCAGATTAATTTTCTGTATCCTGACTGAAGTTTGTATAGTTGGATGCACATTTGGTCAGATAAAAAAATACACTTATACATCCAGAAACTGTACAGTATATTCAGAAAGCAGGGCAATGTGTATTGATAACTGTATATCATATAGTTTGAAGCATGCATGTGGTGTTTTAAAAAGTGTTGCAGTGTTGAAACAATTACTTATTATTTGTGAGTTGTTTGAGTGGTAAGACCCAGCTTTTATTTTGATTTAAAAGTTTCTTAAATTATAGGATAGGTTCTATGAGAAACAAGTCTTGTTTATAGAACATCCCCAAATCAATTAAAAAACAGTAGACACATTAATTAACAGAGATGAAATTGATTAAAAGAAGTCAACAACAACAACAATAATGCCAGAAGCTTGGGGAATAAGATGGTAGATTTAGAAGCACAAATGGAGAGGAAGGGATTACATATTGTAGCCGTAATGGAGACCTGAAGTTCAAGTACCAAATCTGGGAAGTGGGGGTCCCAGGGTAAAGGTTATTCAGGAGGGATAGGAGTGGTAGAATGGTGGAAAGAGTAGTGTTATACATCAGGGAGGGAATAAAGGTCACAGAAGGGATGGTGGAACAGGAAGAAGTGGAAAGCATATGGGTCACGCTGGAGAGAAAGGCTGGGACAGCATTAAGACTAGGGTGGTATACAGACCTCCTATGCAGAATGAGGAAACAGGCATGCAGATGCTGAAGGAGGTTCAAAGAACATAGAAACATAGAAACATAGAAGTTGACGGCAGATAAGGACCGCAAGGCCCATCCAGTCTGCCCATTTCTTTTTCTACCTTATAAATGTGCCATCGGCCTTTGCTCTCATGCTGTGTCTTCTTGTCTTGCTATTTTTCTTATATTTAAACATATTAGACTCTTTCACCTTGTTAATGCCCTTAAGGTGTTTGAATGCCTCGATCATATCACCTCTCTCCCTCCTTTGCTCAAGGGTATACATATTGAGCTCTGTTAATCTGTCCTCATATGTCTTCTGATGCAGTCCCTGCACCATTTTGGTTGCCCTTCTCTGGACTGCTTCAATTTGGTTAATGTCCTTGTGAAGGTGTGGCCTCCGATACTGCATGCAGTACTCCAGATGGGGCCTAACCAGTGTCTTATAAAGAGGGATTATTACCTCCCTCTTATGACTTGTGATACCCCTACTAATACACCCTAACACCCCCCTAGCCTTACCTACTGCTTTAGAAGTCTGCTTGGATGATTTCAGGTCATCAGTGATGATGATGCCCAAGTCTCTTTCTTCCTTTGTGACTGCTAGCAACTCCCCTCCCAGCCTATAGGTGGCTTCAGGGTTTCTCTTCCTATGTGCATGATCTTGCACTTCTTTTGCATTAAATCCCAGTTGCCACTCTTCTGACCATTTGCTAGTTTATCCAGATCTCTTCTCATTCTGCCCACCCCATCTGGATCATCTACTCTGTTGCAGATCTTGGTGTCATCTGCAAACAGACAAGCCTTACCCTCTAGTCCATCTGCAAGGTCACTAATGAAGATGTTGAAGAGGACTGGCCCCAGGACTGATCCCTGAGGTACCCCACTTGTGACTTGCATCTCTTCTGACTGTATATCATTTACCACCACTCTCTGTTTTCTGCCCAGCAACCAGTTTTCCACCCAGTTGACCAACTTCTGACCCACCCCGAGCCTACCCAGCTTATTTATCAATCTTCTATGTGGAACAGTGTCAAAAGCTTTGCTGAAGTCAAGGTAGGCGACATCAACTGCTCCCCCTCGTCCACCACTATGGTTACCCAAAGAAATCTATGAGATTAGTTTGACAGGACCTTCCTTCTGTAAACCCATGCTGTCTTGGATCTTGTGCCCCTATGGATTCCAGGTGTTGCACTATCCTTTCCTTAAGGAGTGCCTCCATAATCTTGCCCACTACTGAGGTAAGACTGACTGGTCTGTAGTTCCCTGCCTCCTCCCTGCTACCACTCTTGTGGAGCGGGATCACATGAGCCCTTCTCCAGTCTTCAGTCTTCTGGGACCTCTCCTGTGCTCAGAGACTCACTAAACAGTTCTGCTAATAGCTCTGCTAGTTCCACCTTTAGCTGCTTAAGTACCCTGGGATGTATGCCTTCAGGTCCCATTGCCTTATCCACCCTGAGCTTAGCAAGCTCTTGTAGGACCCTTTTTTTGTGAAGAGAGTAGTGCTCACCTCTCTCCCCTGTGTCCATGGTGCTGAGCTGTGGCCCTGCCCTACCTTCTGTTCAGTAAATACTGAGCAAAAGTATCTATTTAGGATAGATGCTTTTACATGGTCCTCCTCCTCATGCTCCTTTCTCCATTAAGCTAGTAATACCCCCTCTGGACTTTCTCCTTTCACTAATGTATCTATAGAAAGTCTTGTCACCTTCTTTACTGTTCATGCTAGTGTTTCCTCAGTTTGGGACTTTGCCTGCCTTACTGCCTTCCCTGCTTCCCTTAGGGCAGTTTGGTATGCCTCCCTATCTTCATCCCGCTGTGTTCCCTTATATTTCCTAAAGGCCAGCCTTTTGGCTCTGACCTTTTCTGCTACTATATTTGAGAACCAAAGTGGTTTCCTTCTTCTTTTGCACTTCCTTTTCTGTCTAACACAATGGGATATTGCTTCAAGTATTGCATCCTTAATGCTTGCCCACTTTGCCTGTACCCCCTCACCTGTGTTTCTTTTTGCCAGGGCTAGCTTAACTCTGTTGGCCATCTTATCAAAGTCAGAATGGCTCTGAAGGGGAAGATTCTGCTAGTGGGAGACCGAAACCTTCCAGATATAGACTGGGATATCTCATCAGCAAGGTCTTCTAGGAGTGGGGAGATCCTAAGAATACTCCAGGGCACATTCCTGCAGCAGCTTGTCAGGGAGCCCACAAGGGAGGGAAACATACTTGACATGGTCCTAACCAATGGAGATAGCATGGAGGACGTGGGGGTGGGGGCCAGCCTGAGACTTAGTGACCATAGAACAGTGGGCTTTAAGGGCAGAGCAGGATATGAGGATAGTCAAACCACCACAAAGGTCCTAGACTTCAGGTGAGCAGATTTTCCCAGGATGAGGGAGATACTCTGGGAGGAAATAAGGGGTTGGGAGGTGATGGAGGGAGGGGCTGAGGATCTGTGGAGAAAGATCAATTGGGGGCTCATTAAAGCAACAGAGGAATGTATAATGAGGGTGAGAACGAACAAAAGAAGGAGGATGCCATTGTGGTTCAATAGGGAAGTGAGGGGGGGAATAGAGGAGAAGAAAAGGACATTCAGGGAATATAAGAGGATGCAGGGGAAGGAGGTTCAGGAAACTTACAAAGAGAAGCTGAGGGTGGCAGGACAGAAGATTAGGAAGGCTAAAGCAGAGATAATTGCTAGGCAGGCCAAATGGGGAGACAAGACATTCTTTCAGTACATAGGGAAAGGAAGAAGGTAAGGCAGGGATAGTAAGGTTTGGGGGGATTACAGGTGGAAGGGGATTTCGAGAAAGCTGAAGTTCAGAATGGTTACTTCAGCTTGGTTTTCATGACAGAAGGGAAAGGAAGGGGACCAGCCCAAAGTGAGAAGGAAAAGGGGAGAGGTTGTGTGGATCCTAGCCCGATCAGTGTGGACGAGATAAGGGAGGAATTAGATAAGTTGAGGGTGGACAAGGCCATGGGCCCAGATGGCCTACACCCTAGGGTGCTGAGGGAGTTAAGGGGGGGTACTGCTTGATCCACTGGTGGGGCTATTTAACTTGTCCCTGGATACAGGGTGGGTACCGGAGGACTGGAAGAAGGCAGATGTGGTGCCACTTCATAAAAGTGGCAGCAGGGAGGAGGTGGGCAATTATCACCTGGTCAGCCTCACATCAGTGGTGGATAAAGTAATGAAAGCAATACCGAAACAAAGTGCAGTTAGCTATTTTGAGGAGTGAGGGCTGCAGGACATTCAGCAGCATGGATTCAGTTGTGGCCGATTGTGTCAGATGAACCTGATCAAATTCTTCGATGAGGTGATGAGGTTGATTGATCAGGGTGGGGCAATGGACATGGCCTACCTGGACTTTGGAAAGGCCTTCAACATGGTGCCCCACAGAAGACAGGTAAATAAGTTGGGGAGTCTAGGGGTGGGGTAGAAAATAACAAGATGGGTGGAGAGCTGGCTGACTGGTAGAAGCCAAAGGGTGGTGGCCAATGGGGTGCACTCTGGGGTGATAGAGGTGATGAGTGGGGTCCCCCAGGGGTCAGTGCTGCAGCCAATTTTGTTTAACATCTACGTCAGCAGGATAGCAGAGGGGCTTCAGGGGAAGGTCTGCCTTTTCACAGACGACACAAAACTCAGCAACAGCATGGACATCTGGGGGAATGGAGGCAATGAAGAATGATCTAAGGTTACTGGAAGAGTGGTTGGAAACACGGCAGCTGAAATTCTATGCCAGGAAATGCACAGTGATGCACTTGGGGAGGGGGAATCCAAACACTACATACACATTGGGGGGGGATATAATGGCTGCAACCAGACAGGTGAAGGATCTAGGAATTATAATCACTGATGACCTTAGGATGGGGACCCAGTGCAGCAAGATAGTAGCAAAGCTAACAAGATGCTAGCGTGCATAGGGAAAGGGATAACCAGCAGAAGGAGAGAGAGATGCTGATGCCACTCTATAGTTCCATGGTGAGGCCATACCTGGAGTATGGGGTACAGTTCTTGAGGCCCTATCTACAAAAAGTCATAGATGGCATGGAAAGGGTGCAGATAAGGGCCACTAAAATGGTGCATGGGTTAAGTGGGAAGACATATGAGGTGAGGTTGAAGGAGCTGGATTTGTATCTTCTGGAGACAAAAAGGAAGAGAGGGGACATGATCAAAATATTTAAGTATGTGAAGGGGATCAACAAAGTGGGGGAGAGCTTATTTTTAGGGAAGGTAGATAAAAGACTTTTTTTTTCTGTGATACCTAGCTTATCTGTATCTGCACCCTACCCTTGGTTTAACTCTACTACACCCCTTTTTCTGGCATGTTCCCTGCTATTTGCACTGTAAACACTCTCTCTGCTGAATGTTGATGTATTAATGGTTGTTGCACTTGTTGGATGTGGAACCTTTGTAAAAGAACACTTTGTTTAAATGTATTTGTAATCCAAGAAAGAAAGAAAGAAAGAACGAAAGAATTAGGGGGCATGGACTGAGGGTGGAGGGGGGAAGGTTTAGGGGAAGCATTAGGAAGTATTACTTCATGGAGAGACTGGTTGAGCCCTGGAATGGACTGCTGGAAGAGGTGGTGAAGGCAGTAAAGTGGAGGGTTTCAAGAAAGCCTGAGACACACATAAGGGGCTGTCAAGGGGAGGAAGGTGGAATCTTGCAGGAGGGGTGAAGTAGAGGGGGGAATGGGCAGACCTGATCGACCTGTAAGGTCCTTTTCTGCCTTTACATGTCTATGAATCTATGAATAAGTACAAATGGATTGTTCCTACAACAATCATTTTTTTAGATCAGGTCTAAAAACACCAAGGATTGGTGAAATTCTTACAACTGAGAGCTGAGTTGGGCTTACATTACAGATCAACGGGTGTATAACATTTACACTGTGTTATTTTCACTGACTAGGTGTGTTCATGACAAAATATTCATTATTAAAAAAAATAATGTTAAAGTATCACACTGTTATCTTTTTACTGTTGTCTCTGATCTGACTGCTCAGCATTCCAGCAGAAACAGCAAGATGTTATTTAAGTCCCAGCTCAATATTCTTTCTGCTAAAACCAGATAAATTAAGCCCCTTGGCACACGAAAATAAATCCTGTCATTATAAATTCATATAGATTTAGGGTTGTGCAAAATTGCCTCTAGTATTGTTGCAGAATAATATTTGTGAAAATTACAAATTCTGTGCAAAGCTGCCTATCTTCACATGTAGAAAAGTGATGCAGCGAAATTTAATTTCACCATCAAAATTCTGATGAAATAGGGAATCCCGTCCAGTGAAATATCTTGAGAAATTCATGCATTTTGTGGAATATTTTACAGGTGCGAAATGCAGAATTTAGAGTACACATCTATTAAATAAAAATTAAAAAAAGTGTTTCCGCCCCTCCTGTCCAGACCAACATTAAAATCTTTATCCCCACATCCCTGGTGTGTAGTGGTCCTACCCCCTTGGCCGATTACCAGCCCGATACGAAGACTTACCATCACCCCGCCAAGATTCTGCTCCATTCCCCATCCAGAATTTGAAATAAAATAATGTCTTTGGTGTCTAGTGGTCCCAACTCCCTGGTCAATCTCCGGCCAAATGAAGAATGACCCTCCTGAGATTCACACCTGTCCCTCCCATTGTCCATAAGTGCTGCCACCAACACTGGGGCCAACATCAGTCATCATGTATGTAATTAAAAAAAAAAAAATTTCCCTGATGTCCAGTGGACCCCCCACCCTGTCTGTTAGTAACCCCACCCCACCCTGCACCCCCATCTAGGACCCCAGCAGGCCACCAGCATAGTCCTCCACTCACCTCCATAGCCGGCAGCTCATCTGAGCACATTTACAAATGAGTCCAAGTGAGCCCTTTCAATGAATGAGATGTGTGCACATGCTCATTCATTGAAAGGGCTCACTCAGGCTCATTTGGAGAAGCACTCAATGGGGCTGCCAGCCATCGATGTGAGGGGAGGGATGTGCCAGTGGCCCACTGGGGTCCTAGATGGGGGGTGCAGGGTGGGGTGGAGTTATTAAAAGACAGGGTGGGGTGTCCACTGGACATCAGGGAACTTTTTTTTTTTTTTAATTACATACATGATGACTGATGTTGGCCCCAGTGTTGGTGGCGGCACTTATGGACAATGGGAGGGACAGGTGTGAATCTCAGGAGGGTCATTCTTCATTTGGCCAGTGATACTACCGGACAGGGTAGGGGGTGTGGGTCCACTAGACACCAGGGAAAGTTTTTTTTTTTTAATTACATGATGACTGATGTTGGCCTCGGTGTTGGCGGCAGCACTTATGGACAATGGGGGAGACAGGTGTTTATCTCAGGGGGGCATTCTTCATTTCGCGGCAGATGGCCATGGGGGTGGCACCACAAGACACCAGAGAAATTAATTTTTATTTCAAATTCTGGATGCGGGACAGGGCTGAATCTCAGTGGGGGAGAATTCTTCATATGGGGCCAGCATTCTGCCATGGGGGTGGGACCAATATACACCAGGGATGAAGGAATAAAGATTGTAATGTTGGCCTGGACAGGAGGGGGGAAAACCCCTATTTTTTGTTAATATTATCATCCCCTGGTTTTCAAGTGTGGAATTTTTCTCGGGTGGCAAAATACTGGATTTTGCTGGCAAAATTAAATTTCAAGGGTGAAATTCCCATTTCACCAGGGGAGGGATTTCACATTCCAGATTCAGGAAATATTTCATGGAATGTGGATTACGCAAATATTTTGTTTGGAGAAATTTTTTATTTTGCACATCAATAATGTAGAAACAGCATACAACTGCTAGTTTGGGAGTGAAATGGTGTTTTCAAACATTTTATATTTAGTAAAAATGGCATTTTTACAAAAAAATCAGATGTTCACGTGATTTCAACATTTGTGTGAAGATAACCAAATCTAACAATTTTTATAGGAAAATACAATTTTTTTCCAGCCTTAATAGTATCATTTTTTTTTTCCAAAAACATATTTCAGAAATGGCTGAGGCAGAAATAATTAGTGACTTATATGACATTACCAAAATGTTGTGGGACTGTGAGACTGGGAATAGAGCAGCAATGAAAACAAGCATTTGTCAGTGCCAAATGTTCACCAATGACACTGCTGCTGTACTGGGTCTTGCTTGTATATATTTTTACTATATATATTTTCCCTGGATAGAGCAGATGAGATTGTTATCTAATTTTCAGTGATGTCCTACTTTGACACATTGCTAGATTGTAATTACCCAGGACAGGGCAGTTGAGAGGGAATATTTACTTTTAAGTATGTTCCCACATTTTGAACCCAAATGTCCAATAGGTTTTTTATGACCTGACATTATGATCAAGGCAGGTGAAATTTTTAAAATCCCATCAAAAAGGTGATTTTACCGTGTGACTGTGGACACAGGTTTTGGAGGAGATTTGAAAAATGGCACCTGCCATGTTCAGGAGGTAGGATAACATAAGGGATATGTTGAACATTAGGGACCAAAATCTGCAAAAAATAAAGTTATGAGTAAACGTTGGAACAATCCATTTCCTCATAACTTAGTTTTTCACATTTTTACCACAAATTATCAACAAAATATTTGTATGACTACCCCTTCTGAGCATGACAGGTGATATTTATAAAACGATGGCTGAAACATAAGTTTGCACCACAAGTGTTAAAGTACTCTTTGGGTAGGATTTGAGAAATGACAGCTACCACATTCATGAGGTGGTATGAAAAAATGGCTATGTTGAAAAGTTGTGGTTAAAATACTGAAAATTATCACAGACATGAGCATGTGTTGAAAAATTGCAATGTAGACTCCTAACTTTGCTGTTTTCTTATATTTTTACTCCAGATTTTCAACATAGTCTTCTTATGAACCCACCTCATGAACAAGGGTGGAGAACATTTTCAAATCCTGCCTGAAAGGTGAGTTTGCACCACAAGGATTTGAAAAATTACAGCTGTCATATTCATGAGGCGCTGTGAAGAAATGGTTGTGTTGAAAATTTAAGGTCAAAATATTGAAAATTAGCAAAGTTATGAGCCTGCAAATTTCAACTAAACTACAAATTTGTAAATTTCAATGTAGGCTCATAAGTTTTGTTAATATTTTTACCTCAGATTTCCAACATAGCCTTCTTAAGACCCCACCTCATGAACAAGAGTGGAGAAAATGTCCAACTCCTGCCCAATAGGGAATTTTTCACAGTGACCACAAACTCATCTCCCAGGACAGGTTTGCATAATTTCACTGCCATTGTTCATGAGGTGGGATCACAAAAAAGGCAAACATTCAAAAATGAACAAGTTATGCCACCCAAGTCCAAAACCTCATTGAAATACACTGAACCACATACCTGATTTCCTTAGTTTGTGGTCCGGTGTTGAAGAGTGAAGATGTGTCTGCAGTCCAGAGAGGATTACAGCATTCAGCCACCAGTGGGTAAGTAAGAGTTTGGAGGGGTGAGGGGTGGTAGGTGCTGACTCAGAGGGTTGGGTGGTGGGACTAGTTTCAAGTTTATTATTTCAATACGATGAATAAAATAACATTTTGTTACATCACCATACCATATTAACAATAAATACAGATATCTCATTACACTGACTTTACACTTAAAAACAGAGTGTTCTAAGATTAAAAACATGATTCAGACTATCTTTATTCTGTTTATAAACATTGCAAGGCCTCAAATATATTTAATTTTACCCACTCTTATTAGCTGTTTCATACAACTCTCTTTGCATTTTAAATTAAAAACATGAATTAGTGGCATGGTGGGTGGTGGGACTAATGGTAGCAGCTGCAACAAACATCAATGGGCATTTTCTTTTTTACAGGGCATGTTTACAAAAAATACTAGGAATGTTTTTCTTTATTTCAGGTGGCAACAATGGGGGATTGGGCAAACCCAGTGTCAGTGTTATGTTTATTGGGGGGGATGCTCAGCAGGAGGGTCAGGTGGGGGGACTAACAGCAGCGGCAGCAACAGACATCTATGGATTTTTTTTTTTTACAGGTTATATTTAATAAAAAATATATGGATGGTATTCTTTATTTTCAGTGGCAACACTGTGATATTGGGCACCCCAGTGTCAGTATTATGTTTGGAGGAGGTGCTGAGAGGGAGGGTCGGGTGGGGGACTAATGTTGGTGGCAGCAACAGACATCTATGGATGTTTTACTTTGTTACAGGATATAAAAACCTATGAGGGATAGTTTTTGTTATTTCAGATGGTGTCACTGGGGATTGGGCACCCCCAGTGTCAGTGTTATGTTTGTGGAGGTGGTGTGGTGTGGTGGGTGATAAGTGGAATGGTTAGGAGGAGGAACAGTAACACTGGAGGCAGCAACAGACATTGATGGATGGTTTAATTTGTGGGTGGAATTTAACCTCAGCAAGCTGATCATCATGACAGATCAGCTGTACTTGCTGGGAGCAATAGATCAAAGGAGAGAGCCAGCCTATGATTGGGTCATCTCTTTCCTTTGAACTACACAAAGTGTCCACCCAGCAAACCAGAAGAGTGTGTCAATATCAACCAGGCTGGTGATTGGTGTGACACTTATGAACCCCTTGCAGACCACTCTGCATTGGACTGGCAGTGTCACAACCCTCAAAAGCCACTCTCCTAACAAAATGTTCACTGCAGGTGCACACACGGTGAACATAAAAAACAGGTTGTCACAACCCCATGGAAAGCAAAAATAAGTAGGTAAATAAATAACTAAAACTGATTATATTTAACCTCAGTTTCTAATACTAGTACATAGTATTAATAACAACAAGCATTTGTCAATGCCGAAAGTTCGTATGTGCACTGGTGCCATGAGGGTTATGAGCTGGTGTTTGCAAATTTCAACATGGGTTCATAACTTCATTGTTTTTTTAATATTTTTATACCACATTTTCAACACAGTCATCTTACTGTGCCACCTCATGAAGAAAGGAAAAGTACAATTTCAACTCCTGTCCCAAAGGCACTTTCATTTAGTGGCTGCGAAATCATGTTTCAGGATGCAAAAAAAAAATTTTGTCCAGGATCAGGAAAATGGCAGCTGTCACATTCATGAGGCGCAGTAAAGAGATGGCTATGATGAAAATTTGGGGTCAAAATATTGAGAAGTACCAAAGGTACGAGCCTGCATTTGTTAATTTAAGTGCATGCTTGTAACTTTGTTGTTTGTTAATATTTTCACACCAAATTTTTAATGTAGCATTCTTATGACCCCACATGAAAAGTGGCAGTGTCATTTGGTTCACTCATCCCAAAAAGGTGATTTCGCAGAGCCACCATGCCATTCTGCATCACAAGTGCAAAACACGTATCAGACAGGATCTGAAAAATGACAGCTATACTGTTCATAATGAGGAGGGAAATAATGACAATGTTGAAAATCTGGAGTAAAAATATTAAAAACTGGCAAAGTTAGGAAGTGTGTAGAAACCACACAATGCACGTTCATAACGCAGTCATTTGCTGGATTTTTTTCACCAAATTTGCAACATGGCCTTTTTGGGACCCCACCTCATGCCAAGTGGCACTGTCATTTCATTAATCCATCCTGAAAGGTGATTCCGCACAGTGACCACAAAATCACCTTTTGGGACTGAGTAACAAAATGAAAGTGACAGTGTTCAGGAGGTGGAGTCCAAAGAACCGCATGTTGAAAATTTGGGGGCAAAATTCCTAAAAATGGCTGAGATATCAACCTAAGTTGACCCCTCCTCCCACTGATTTCCATTATATGGCTTACCTTGAAATGTTCACTTTGCCTGTCTGCTTTGAAGAATGCAGATGTGTCCTGGTCCACAGAAGATCATTGTCCTGACCTCCGGAGGTAAGTATGGGTAAAGGGGGAGTTGGTTGTGCAGTGGGATGGGGACAGGGAGACAATGATGGACAGTTTTTTTTCAGGTTTAAAGAAATAAAGACATTGGAACTGTTCTTTTTATAGGAGAAAGGATGGAACATTTCTGGACACTGGGAGGTGCTCCCCAGTGTCTGGGGTGGGTAGGGAATGGAGGGTGAGAGGAGGACAGCAGCAGTGGGAGGGAGAGGGAGGGATTTGCTGTTTGTGTGGTGGGGGGGCTCAAACAGAACGAGGGTGTGGGAAAGACAGCAGCAGTGGGAGGGAGAGGGAGGTGGAATTGATTTACTGGTGGGGGCCTTGAACAGAATCAGAGTGTGGGGAGGATAGCAGCAGCAGTGTGAGGGAGTGATTTGCTGGCAGGGGGCCTGAACAGAATGAGGGTGTGGAGGATAGCAGCAGTGCGAGGAAGTGGGAGGGAGTGATTTGCTGGTGGGGGGATTGAACGGAAATGCAGGGAGGACAGGAGCAGTGGACAGGCTCAGTACATTCACACTGTAAACACTACAGCAGTGAGAACTCGCAACCAGGAAGTCAAAGTAATGCAGGTCATTGCAACATCAAAGGACCTAGTCGCACCACTATTGGTTCAGCTCTGTACTTTGAAAAGTTTGCCAACTCCACCCCAAAAACAGAAAGTGATTCATCATCAGCCTGCTTACTGATTTGCCTGCCGCTGACCTGCCCCTTGGAACTGAGCTCTCCAGTGGATGCACCCCCCTACACCCCTGTATAGCAACTTTCATTTAAACTAGTTCATCTGAGCTTGTGCGCACAACAAACCTAATAAAACAACCTATGTTTAAAATATCCAGTTATCTTTAAGAGACTGGGAATGGTTTGTTGTTCAGAAAAGGAGAGGTCTAGATAGGGTTGGGTGCATGTATTGGGTGACATTGTATGAGATGTTACAGATACACAAGCTGATGAAACTATTGTAGAATGTTCTCTGTTTTGGAGAGGCACCCATTGTTTAACACATAAATACCTTACATACTGTAGACTTCGAGATAAGATCTTCTTAGGACAAAATAAACCTTAGTAGATAACCAATGTTGTGGAAACCTCTCCATCCAATAGCATACAGCAGAGACCCCCGCCCGGATGCAACATAGAACAATGCAGAATTCTACAGAGCTATTGCAGGAAAAGTGCACTTCCTATTTGGGAGCAGAAAAGGAGTGATCACAGAGCCACAAAAGACTCACCATCCTAGAAAGAAAGGAGTAGCTCTCCATCTCCCCCTAGCTGCTGGAGGTCTGACTTTTAGCAAGTATGGAGACTACTGAGAAATATAGGAACTTCCTGTCTCAGAACAGGAAGATCAGGGGTTTTAAGGGCATGGAGGCAGTAGGTAAGTAGGGAGAAAAATAAAATAAATAAATGAATAAATAAATAAACAGAGGAAAGAGTAAGTATTCAAAGCAACAGTTAAGGGGCCAGAAATAAGATGTGATGGGAGTGGTGCAGTGGATCTAGAGCAGCAGTCTTCCAGGAGATATTCTGGAGTATGCAGTGCTGTCCCATCTGTAGTCACCCTCTGGGCTGAGGGAGGAGGTTGCTCATGTCCAGCCTGAGTTATCCAGGATTTGGGGACTTCCTCTCCCACCCAGGAACCACCAGGGCTACCGCTGCCTCACAGGTTGCCAAGAAAGAGGAGTGGTTGGACCACAGTGGGCACACACGGTAACCTTCTCAGAGGTGTTGCCTGTCTATGGCATGGGTGAGGCTAGGGCACTCCACACCATGGGATTCAATCAGTGGTTGAAAAACTGGTGCAGAACTCAGGGTTTGACTTCACTGGGGACTGGGGTTTACCTGGAGTGATGCAGGCCTATACTGCTGTGATGGTCTGCATCTGTCCAGGAGGGAAGCAGAATCCTAGGTGATAGGTTTAAATGCTTCATTGAGAGCATTTAAACTAGCCAAATGGAAGGCACTGGAAAGGAGCAGGGAAATCCTAGCCCGCCCCCCCCAAGAAATCAGGGTAGTTAGTAAGGTAAACACCAAGATAGAGACATCAATAGGGAGAATGGCAGGGTTAAATGGAGAAAACAACAAAGGTAGTAAGGACAGGATGGGGCAAAAAGGGGTAATGCCATCAAGAAATGGAGGGTAATGAGTACCAATGCCTGTAGTCTGGGCAACAAACTCCCTGAACTGGTGGCCTTGATGGAAGAGGGATGCCTGGATGTCGGCAGTCACAGAAACATGGTACATGGAGAACCATGACTGGATGTTAACATACCAAGGTACACAACCTACAGGAGAGACAGGCAGGGTAGAAGAGGGCGGAGTAGCTCTCTATGTAAGGAAGGAAGAAAAGCAATGAAACAAAAGGGTAAACAGGGAGGAGAGGAGGCACTGTGGGTCACCTTAGAGACTGGAAATGGCACCATAATCCACACAGGGGTTGTATATAGACCCCCATCTCAGGGGAAGGGAAGGGACAAGGAAAGAATAGAAGGCATCCTTAGGATGGCAGAGAAATGGGAGATATTGTTGATGGGGGACCTGAATATGCCAGATGTTAACTGGAGCACCTTTGCTGCAGCCACATCCAAAAGCAGGGCCATTTTTAATGCCCTACAGGGGCAAGCCTCAGACAGCTACTGTTGGAACCCACTCGAGAGGGAGAAAACTTAGACCTCGTACACTCAAATGGGGACAGTGAGAGGATCTCAGACCTAGAAGTGTGTAGCCATCTGAGAACTAGTGACCACCAAACAGTGTGATTAACGATAAACTCAGCAGCAGAGTTAAGCCATACAAAAGTGAGGGTACTGGACTTCAGGAGGGCTGACTTTGCAAAATGGGAGAGTGCCTTAGAAAAGCACTAGCAAACAGGAAAAAGGAGGGGTAGAGCAACAATGGGGAAACATCAAAACTGCCATCACAGAGACAACAAGTCTTTGAGTGAAGCAAATAAACAAATCAAAATGAAAGAAAAAGTCACTATGGTTCTCAAAAGAGGTGGTGGGGAAGGTTAGGGAGAAAACGATAGCATTTAGGAAGTATAAGGAAACACAGAAGGAACAGGACAGAGAACAGTACCAGTTAAGGCAGAAGGAAGAAGGGAAGACAGTCAGAATAACATAGGCCCAAGCTGAGGAAAAGATAGCCAACTCAGTTAAGAAGGGGGATAAAACCATTTATAGGTACATTAGAAAGTGTAGAAAGACCAAGAGATGGATACTGAGGCTGAATAGAATGGACGGTCGGCGGACAAAGAGGGGCAGTGAAAAAGCAGGGATACTGAATGAATATTTCTGCTCAGTATTCACAAAAGAGGAGATGGGGAAGGTACCTAATCCAATTAGCAGAAGCACTCTGGATAGGAGGATTGATTCCAGTCCTTTCACAGAAGAAAGGATTCTGAAAGAACTCCTAAAACTGAAGGTGGACAAAGCAATGGGACCTGACGGGATTCACCCCAGAATTCTAAAAGAATTAAGGGGAGAACTAGTGACACAACTGACTACCCTTTTTAACAAATCATGGGAGGATGGTGTGGTACATGAGGACTGGAGGAGGTCAGATGTGATTCCCCTTCACAAAAATCGGAGCAAGACAGAAACAGGAAGCTACAGACCTGTCACTTTGACCTCTGTGGTAGGAAAATGATGGAATCACTTCTGAAGGAAAGAATTGTTGAGTACCTAGAGGACAGGGCACAGGACGTAGGCAGCATGGATTCACAGCGGGAAGGTCATGTCAAACAAATCTAATAGATTTCTTTGATTGGGTGACCAAAGTAGTAGACCAGGGAGGGGCTGTGGACATGGCCTACCTAGACTTTAGCAAGGCATTTGACACAGTCCCGCACAAAAGATTAATAAACAAATTAGCCAGCCTGGGAGTTGGCCCCAGGGTGGTAACCTGGGTAAAACACTGGCTGGACAACAGGACACAGAAGGTAACAGTAAATGGATTCCGCTCTAAAGAAAGGGTTTACTAGTGGGCTACCGCATGGTTCAGTACTGGGTCCAGTCCTTTTTAATGTCTTTATAAGTGACATTGCAGAGGGACTGGAAGGAAAAATATGCCTCTTTGCAGATGACACAAAGATCTGCAACAGGGTTGATACACAAGTGGGCGTAGAAAGGATGAGAAGGGACTTGGCAAGGTTGGAGGAATGGTCAGAAGTATGGCAGCTTGGATTCAATGCAAAGAAATGCAAAATAATGCACCTGGGAAACAAAAACCCAGGGGAAGAGTACACAATGGGTGGGGGGGGAATAGTAACAACAACAAAAATGGAAAGGTACCTAAGGGTAGTCATATCAGATTACCTTAAGGTTGGCAAGCAATGTGAGAAGGCAGTAGGGAGGGTTGGGGGAATACTGGGATGTATAGGGAGAGGCATCACCAGCAGAAAACAGGAAGTTGTTATCCCTCTGTACAGACAGTTGGTGAGACCTCATCTGGAGTACTGCGTTCAGTTCTGGAGACCCCATCTCAGCAAGGACATAGACTGCATGGAGGCAGTCCAGAGGAGGGCAACTAAAATTTTGCAGGGTCTGCAAGAGAAGCCATATTAGGAGAGACTAAAGGAATTTAATATGTATACCCTTGAGGAAAGGAGAGAGAGGGTGGACATGTTAGAAATGTTTAAGTACCTCAGTGGAATCAACACAGTCCAAGAGGGTAGAATCTTTCAGAAAAAGAGATGTGCAAGTACAAGGGGACACAATTTGAAGATGGGGGGATAGAGGGAGGACAGCTCAGGGGCAATGTGAGGAAGTATTTTTTCAGAGAGGGTGGTGGACACATAGAACCACCTTTCTGAGGAGGTTGTGGGGTCTAAAATTGTGGGAGAATTCAAGAATGCATGGGACAGACATAAGGAAATTCTTTTGGAGGGAGAAGAAATAGGCTGTTGGTTAACTAGGATCTGCAGCTTATCCAGTAGGTAGGGAACTTGGTAGATAAGGTGGGCCAAGTGGCCCTTATCTTGTGTCAAAGTCTATGTTTCTGTGTTTCACTTTCAATGGCAGTTAATCCTTTTTTTCATGTAGGACTCTGTGACACTGCACTGCGTTCTGGTGGTCTCCACTATACCTCTAGATTTAAAGCAATATAGACTCCATCATAGGTGTAATTTTAGGGGGAATGGAGGGGGACATGTCCCCTCCAACTTTTTCCTACATCTAGTTCACATTACTATAGTCCCCCTCAGCTTTAACTTCCACCTCACCCAGAACCACCCCAGAACAGAAGAAGGTGGGCTTGTATTTTCCCATTTCCAATTTGGTGCATCTTTTATTCCCACAGTCCCAGAACATCAGTCGATAAGTGGTGCTACATGCATACAGTGTAATTCACATGAACTGTTGAAAATGTTAGCCAATGTGTTACATCACTGGATTTCTATCTCCCTTCAGTGCCATGTTAGATAGCCACGGGGCCCCTTGCTGCATACACTAAGAAGGGGATCTCTAGTAACACATGCCAGTTATTATGAAATGGGTAGAAAGAATACTGAATTCTGATTGGCTGAGAGCTGCTTTTAGCTGGGCCACTATCCCAGCACAACAGCCCAGCTGAAAGTATTATGTTTAAAAGTACAATAAATTTACTAAAAATTACCCATTTCATAATCGCAGTAAGGCACTCCAGGGGGTGTGTTATGGTGGGCTAACAGCCCTTCTCAGGTGGTGGAAGCCCTCAGCTACACCTCGGGCTTCAACCCACTCCAAGGTAGGCCATTATCCCACCATAACACGCCCCTGTCATGCCTTATTGCTTAATTAGTTCACATTGTAAATAAGTCCATACACCTGGGAACAGCAGAACATTGGCTGCATGCTATAGGAACATCTTGAGTAACTTCTCCTTACCAGTGTTAATAGAACTGTTGGAGAGTTGCAGGTGTCTTCAAACCATACCAGGATAACAAAAGAATCAATAATGGCCCAAGCTGATGTCCTACAAACCTTCACACACAGCCCTCCCAACACAGAGCCCCAGCTATATCAGCTATGAGGGAGAATTGATTTTTTTTTAATAATATCCATTTTGCCCCTGAATTGTGCTTTTATTGAGTCCTCATGCTCAGCTGCTTTTCCACTACTGAGCTGTTGCCCTTCCTTGAACAAACACACCATATAACCATGGCTTACTCACCATTGTGGAGCTGCCCTTTCTGCCTGGCTATGATGTAATCAGGTAGTTGAACTGATCACAATGGTGGGACTACATTCAGTAACATGGGAGAGGTCAGCTATTTGTGTGCCAGAGAAACCCTTCCTTAGTCAGTACACTTGAAAGTTTTTTCTCTGGGTAATGTCTCCAAATGTAGGATCTTAGCTAGTATTGTAATCCTGAAATGTTCATGCATTGTCTGCTCCATTTACTATCTGGAATATAATGCAACTATTCAGTAGTTCCTGAGTGGCTAACATGGAATAAATGGTACTATAAGTTTTACAGAGCAGATATTCACAGTCTGTTTAAATTATCATTAACATCAATTATACAATGGCATATGAAAATCCTGTAACCTCATTGGTCAAAAACATCACATGACCGTGTTATATCCTGCATTATACAATGGGTCAGAAAATCAAGAAATCTGATTGGCTGGTTGGTACTCTGAGGCATGAGTAAATCTTACTATAACTCACGGGAAAAAAGTACCAGTCAGTCAGCCGCATGTCTGCAAATGTCATTCTGACCCCTGGAAAAAAACAATGAAGCTGCCATCTTTTGTTCCCCAGGAAATGACAGTGCTGACCCCGGTAGCCTTATTCTTGCCTCTCACCATCCCTGTTCAGTCACTAACATATTTTAAATCTCATCCAAATGTTGAACTGGGCAAAGTCTTTCTTTACTAAAAATGAGGGCTACAAGTCATGGAAATCGCAGCCAAAAAGCAAAGCCGTGAAACTGGGCATGCACCTGTACATATGTCCATGGTCACGGCCCTGCTTTTCAGACTTGATTTCTATAAATTGTAGTCCTCGTTTCTAATAAGGAAAGACTTTGCCAAGTTCAGCATTCAGAGGAGACTTAAAATATGTTAACAGTTGAACGGAGACTGTGGAGAGTGAGCACGATCCTCTCCAGCCTTCAGTGCTACTACCCGCAGACTGTCAACTTTTTCCAATCCTCAGACACTCACTCCCTGACTGTACACAGCAATCCTGTCTCTGTACAGATACTGTGACATTTGTGGTCAATAGGAACAGACACAGATGTATTAAGAGCAGCGACAGTGAGTGTAGCGGAGATCTTCTACAGAATCCTCCTCATGCGCTTTCAGTTCTCTCTGCATATTTTACCAGTTCCAGTTCAGTGCAGAGTGCAACATGTTAACAAACACCAATAGATTCTTTAAATGGGAAAAAAATGGGCATATGGACAGTGGGAAGGTATTTACAAAAAGATCTACAATTGTTTTGTGACTGCCAGCATGGGCAGGAGTTCTTAGTCGGCGCTGAAGTTTCAGTGGGCTTGCTCATAACTGATAGAGAGCTGAACTTTCATTCTGGCTGGCCAACATTTCAAACTACTACTGTGTCTCTCTCTCTCTCTCTCTCTCTTTTCAAACCTTTCAGTCACAGGCAGGGCTCTCTCTCTGTGGTAAACCAACAAGTAGGAGACTAGAAAGGTGCATGTTAATTTTTTTTTTTTTGCAATTTCCAGCTGTCCATATGCTACCGTTTTTTAATTGGAAGGACTTTTTATTACTAGTGGAGGATATTATCACTGCAATATTTGAAAAAAGCCCAATAAAGTATTATTTAACTTACTATATTAAAATTATTTCTTTTAATTTATGCCCATAGTATAATGGCAATAATCTGCTCCAGGGTGTGGGTAATGCTGGGATTTACTCACGCCTGGCATGGATTTGGTCACTCAGCCTGTGGCCTTGTGACCAAATCATGCCAGGCATGAATAAATCCCAGCATAACCCACACCCTGTCATGGATTAATGCATAAATAACCGACGGCTGAGGAATGGCATTTATAAAAAACATACTTAAACACATTTTAAATTTATTTTACACATGGGTCCATTGTCTAATTGCAATAAGGCACTCCAGGATGTGGGTTATTGGGGGATTCCACTTCTTGTGTGGTTAAGTCACTCGCTGTGCCTGTGACACACCACAAGGCATAGATAAATCCCCAATAACCATTCTCTGTCGTGCCTTATCGCTACATAGCATACTGCACATAAAAAATGCAGTATTCTGTTAGATAGCCCCACCCCACACTCTCTCACAACAAAAGTAACATTTCTCTCACTTCTTGATGTCTTTAAAAGCTACCCATGGTAGAGCACCCAACACAAAGATGATAAGAATAGTGTGAGTTTTGTATATCTTTGGGCATTCAAGGATCCAAGAGTATCAGATTTGAACATGCCTTTAAATAGTCTATCCATGCTATGTTAAGGTTGCAGTTGTTTTCTTACAGCTCCATGATGATTTGTATGCAGTTTAAGCTGATCTTTGGTGGCGTATGGTTTGTGTTCACCACCTTTTTGTTCCATTCCTGTGAGGTTATTGGGAGTTTGAGAAACTTTCTCTAGCTTGTATTTTGTGGGCAAGCAGGTTATTAGAATATGGTTCTTGAAGAGATTTTTAGGGTCTTGTTTGGTCACAAGGAATATGTTGTGTGCTGCTAGGCATCAATTGTTAGCCCAGGACATTTGTATAGTTCTTTTTTACAGTTAACTAAGTAGCAGGGATAGTACTTTCAGCCAGATGTTGGGCATGAAATCTGGACCGAGAATTTCTAACTGGGGCTTTCATTAGCTTTCCATCAATCTCCTTACTGTAGGTGTAACATGTTTCTGCCTTGGTGGTAATGCTTGCAGAACTTGAGGTTTCTGAGCACTCGTTAACACGTGTGATGCTAAGCAGATCTTTAGTGCACATTAGATTCTCTCTCTTCTCTGCATGCAAGTATATGAGCATTTTACTTTTACCAAACTTCATCTTCTTCCAGTGAAAGTAACATAGTTAATAAAAGTACATTTGTCATTTTAGATGTATACATATGCTTTAATGTTAATGTACTCTTCCCTGTGAGTTCGCTGTCTACTGTGTAATACATATGATCAATAAGAGTTGTTGGTTCCAGTAATTCATAGACAATAATAAGCCTAATCATCCTTTTAGGATACTGCCCAAGATTGTCAGAGAAATTCTTGCAATGTCACAAACTAAGGATTATGACCGTTTGTGTACATAAGCAGTAAAAACAGACAAAGTGCATAGAAAAAAAGTACCATCTCTATGCAAAGGCTCTTAGAAATACTGTTGGGAAAATAACTCAAAAATATATCAAACGAATACAGACTTCTTTTCAAAGTAATGCATTTATCCACGTTTTCCCTGTATCACTAATGACTGTTTAAGGACAGCTTATTGAAATAATGTTTGCTTTTTGTACATAGCACCCATGAAGCACTGGGCAGGAATTAATAATAAATATTGCAATGCTCCCTGTCCCCCCAACCTTTACACCAAAATTACTCCTCTGGACTCCACACCCATTCAGTGCTTGGCGTCTTATATGAGCTAATCAGTGAGGCTGCAGATTGGTGAAAGTTGTGATGGAGCACTTGTGATGCCAACACCTGTCCACTAGGAGCAGTACTGACACCCCTACAGCTCATTCCTTTAAAGGCAACTGAACAGTCACAAAATTACCATTTTTGTTACTACCAACCTTAGACAGATTTGAACCTGTGACTTAATGTTAAAGGGCTCTGTACTGCACTGCCATTCTACTGAGCTACCCAGATCCACTTGAGGGTCAGTACTCTCATACACTAGTCTTATTTTCTGTATTCATACCGTGTATTTTGTTCAAGTGTAAATATTTCAGTGATGGTTTTATATATGAGGAGAGGGAGGCAGTATAGGCGCGGTGGTAAGGCTCTGAGCTACAAATCTGGTGACATCCAGCAGACCAGACCTGGGTTTGAATCCACAGCTTCCACTTGCATACTGTGTGACCCTGAGCAAGTCACTTAACCTCCTTGTGCTCCCAGGTCACTGAACAGGTGGTGGACAAGTGGAACACCCTGCCAGAGGAAGTGGTGGGGCTGAAACAATCACAGGATTTAAGAATGCATGGGATAGACATAAAGGAATTCTGGAGGTCAGGGTAAGGGCAACAGACTTCTAGGAAAACAAACTGAACTTACAAGCTCAAATGGGCAGACTGGGTGGGCCATAGGCCCTTATCTGCCGACACTGTCTATGTATATGCACCGTAAGTGTAGATGTTACATAAACTACTGTATCTGGTACACATCTTTTGTCTGGTGTTATAGTAATATAGAAACATAGACAATGATGGCAGAACCACCAGTTCATCCAATCTGCACATAATTCTCTCTCTTGCCCTGAGACATGTTATCTATATTTTTTTGTCTGCACTACCCACCCCATGTTCCCGCCTACTGCTGCCCCCCGAGTAATTACTTCACCCTTTATTCTGCCCCAGGCATGCTTGAAGCCATTAATGGTTTTGGCACCTACCGCCTCATCCAGCAGACTGTTCCACGCTCAAACACTATGTATGTAAAATAAAAAGTCCTCGAGTCCCTCCTGAATCCCGTCCCCACTAGCTTTCACTCATGTCCTCATGTTTTAGATTTATTAGTCCTGTTGAAAACTTCCTTAATGTTTGTCTTGTTCATTCTATTCAGGAACTTGAAGGTCTCAATCAAATCACCCCCCACCACCTGGCCCCCAGTGATTACATGTTCATGTTTAGTGCCCTAAGCAGATCCTCATAGGATCTTCTCTGCTGGCCCTGAATCATGTTTTTTTTTTACCCTACAATGCACCATCTTAATCCTGTCTTTGTCTTTCCTTATGTGAGGACTGCAGCACTGTGCACAGTACTCCAGGTGCAGCCTCACAAGTGATCTATAGAGAGGTAGCAATACCTCTTTCCTATGGCTAGCAAAACCCTCCCAATACAGCCCAGTATCCTGGTTGTCATGCTGTGGGCCTTGTAATGTTGGCTAGATTGTTTAAGGGAGTCACTTATAATGACTCCTTCATTTTTTTTTCTCAGAAGTAGTGCTCATCTTAACCCGTCCCACACAATATGTTGTCCTTGGGTTCCTGTTATCTGTGTGCATCACCTTAAACTTGTTGGCATTGAATTGCAATTGCCAAACCTTGGACCATCTCTCCAGCCTTTGCAGGTCCCTCTGTATCTCTGTTACTTCCTTCTCACTGTTTACCTTATGACAAAGCTTAGTGTAATCTGCACACAGACACATCTTGCCCCGAATTCCTTCTCCTATGTCACTTATGAAAACATTAAAAAGGACTGAATCCAGGACTGAACCCACTGGCACCCCATTTTGTGACCCCTCTCTCCCTGGATTTGACTCAGTTTACCACTACCCTCTGCTTTCTCTCCTCAAACCAACTAACCACACTTATCTAGGTCCTTCACAGCAATTTGTTCTTCTACCTTTTCAGGAGCCTTCTGTTTGGCACTCAGTCAAATGTCTTGTTGAAGACAAAGTGAAGAAAATCCACTGTACGTTCTTTATCCACTGCCAAAGTTACACAGTCATAAAATGCTAACAGGTTGGTCTGACAAGTGGTCTTTTAGCATTCTGAGCAGAAGAATCAGTTCTTATACCTATATTGCATAGTTAATATGTAAGTACAATGCAGTCATTTGGGACAGGTGTATTTAGCAAAGGAGAACTGAGATGATAGATTCATAAATGTAATGAGATTGCAAATGGATGGGGAAGTAGAAGTCAGGTAGACAGAGTTTGAGTAATTAATAAGAGCAGGCAAAGGTATGGGAAGTTTTTGATCTATACATGTTATAATGGTTAAGTACAGGAATACAAGAAGAGTCACAGTCAGAAAGGGAATTTCAGAGAGAAAAATGAGTTTTTTGTTTAACACAGAAACATAGACTTTGACAGCAGACAAGGACCGATTGACCCACCCAGTCTGCCCATTTCCCTACATATTGGATAAGCAGCAGATCCTAGTCAACCAACAGCCTACTTCTTCCTAACCCCGACCAGAATTGGCTTATGTCTGTCCCATACATTCTTGAATTCCCCCACTGTTTTTGATCAATGGGAAGGCTGTTCCATGCGACCACCCCCTCTCCACGGAAAAAATACTTCCTCACGTTGCTCCTGAGCTGTTCCCTCTCTATCTTCAAATTGTGTCCCCTTGTTTTTGCACATCTCTTTTTCTGAAAGATTCTACCCTCTTGGACTTTGTTGATTCCCTTGAGGTACTTGAAAGTTTCTATCACATCCCCCCCTTTCCCTCTTTTCCTTGAGGGTATACATATTAAGCTGCTTTAGTCTCTCTTTGCATGGCTTCTGGTGCAGACCCTGCACCATTTTAGTTTCCCTCCTCTGAACTGCTTTCACCCTGTCTATGTCATTGTGGAGATGGGATCTCCAGAACTGCATGCAGTACTCCAGATGGAGTTTCACCAACTGTCTGTACAGAGGGATAATATCTTCTTGTTTTCTACTGGTGATGCCTCTCCTATACATCCCAAAATTCCCCAGCCCTCTTCCTGTCTTCTCACATTGCTTGCTTACATTTAGGTTATCTGATGTAGTGGCCCCCAGGTCCCTTTCCATTTTGCTGTTGTTAGCAGCTGCCCTCCCATTGTACTCTTCCCGTGGGTTTGTTTCCTAGGTGCATTACATTGTACTTCTTTGCATTGAATCTAAGCTGCAATAGTTTTGACCATTCCTCCAACATTGTCACATCCCTTCTTATCCTTTCCACCCCCATCTTATGTATCAACCGTGTTGCAGATCTTTGTGTCATCTGCAAAGAGGCATACTTTTCCTTCCAGTACCTCTGCAATGTCACCTATAAAGACAATAAAAAGGACCGGTCCCAGTACCAAACCTGTGGTACCCCACTAGTAACCCCCCTTTCTTTGGAGTGGACTCCGTTTACTATTACCCTTTGTTTCCTGTTGTCCACCAATTTTTTTACCCAGGCTACCACCCTAGGAACCACTCCCAGGCTGGCTAACTTGATTATTAATGTTTTGTGTGGGACTGTGTCAAATGCCTTGCTAAAGTCTAGGTAGGCCATGTCCACAGCCCCTCCCTGGTCTACTACTTTGGTCAGCCATCAAAGAAATCTATTAGATTTGCCTGACATGACCATCCCACTGTGAATCTATGTTGCCTTGGTCCTGTGCCCCGCTGGCCTCTAGGTACACAACAATTCTTTCTTTCAGAAGTGATTCCATCATTTTTCCCTGCCACTGAGGTCAAACTAACAGGTCTATAGTTTCCTGCCTCTGCTTTGCTCATGGTTACCCCCTGATAGTGATATTTCACCAGCGAGGTCCCCCGCAGTGACTACAGTGCCTAGCCGCAGTGGGATACCTGCTGGAACCAGTCGCTGTCTGTCGGGGGTCCTGCACCCCCCCCAATCAGCTCCGAGTGGAGTTAAGAATCATAAGTGGTGGGGTGCGGGGCGCTGGCTTGCTGCGTGGTGGGTTTGGGGCGAATCCCCCAAAGAAAAACAACAGAACAAAAGCACCCAACAGCTAACTGCAGAATGCGATCAACCTGCTGGTGTCGCTGATGGGGCATTCGACAACATTTTTGTCAGACTCCGTCGTGGATCCCTTGCTCACACATTTGTGAAGGGAATCCACATCCGCCCTCAATGTTGGGTAAATTATCTTTTCTATTACTTTCTATTACTTTTGGAAACTTGTTCCAGGAAGCTCTGTCCAGTCACTAGCAAGGGTGGAGAAGTACTAGAACAAGTAACACACCTTACAGTTATAGTTACTTATGTGTTTTTATACAAAAGTAATATGCAACTGTAACTGATTACATTTATTTGAAGTAACTAGTAACTAACCTATTATTCTCAAAAAATGTAATCTGTTATACTTTTTTATTACTTTTGTATTGTTTTTGTATGGAACAAAATACGTAACTGTAACTGTAAAGTGTATTACTTTTCTAGTACTTCTCCATCCTTGCCAGTGACTTCACAGAGCTTCCTGGAACACATTTTCAAAAGAAATAGAAAATAATAGAAAAGTAACTTACCCATTACTACCCCTCCTCCAGTCCTCAGGTACCACACCATCCTCCCATGATTTGTTACAAAGAGTAGTCAGTGGTTTCACTAGTTCTCCCCTAGTTCTTTTAGAATTTTGTGATGAATCCCATCAGGTCCCATTGCTTTGTCCACCTTCAGTATTAGGAGTTCTTCGAACCCTTTCTTCTGTGAATTGTCTAGTATTGACCCCTATCCACAGTGCTTCTGCTTATTGGATTTAGTACTGCTGCCTCCCTCTTCTTTTGTGAATACTGAGCAGAGTATTTGTTCAGTATCCCCTTTTCACTGTCATTCTCTGGCCACCCCTTCCCTTTATTAAGCCTCACTATCCCTCCCTTGGTCTTTCTTGCCCCCTAATGTACCTAATAAAGGTTTTATCCCCCTTCTTAACTGAGTTGGCTGTCTTTTCCTCAGTTTGGGCCTTTGCTATTCTAATTGCCTTCCCCACTTCCTTCTGCTTTAGCTGATACAGTTCTCTGTCCTGCTCCTTCTGTGTTTCCTTATACTTCCTGAATGCTATCTTTTTTCCTTAACCTTCCCCACCACCTCTTTTGAGAACCATAGTGTTTTTCCTTCATTTTGATTTGTTTCTATGCTTCATACCAAAGGCTTGTTGTCTCTGTGTTGGCAGTTTTGATGTTTCCCATTGTTCTTCCACCACTCCTTCATGTCTGTTTGCTGGTGCTTTTCTCTGGCACTCTTCCATTTTGCCAGAGTCAGCCCTCCTAAAGTCCAGTACCCTCACTTTTGTATTGCTTGACTCTACGGCTGTGTTTATCATGAACCACCCTGTTTGGTGTTCACTTGTTCCCAGATGGCTACCCACTTCTAAATTTGAGATCCTCTCTCCATCCCCATTTGAGAGTACCAGGTCTAAGATTGCTCCCTCATGAGTGGGTTCTAACACTAGCTGTCTGAGGCATGCCTCCTGTAGGGCATGCCTCAGAGAGAGACAAATGTTACTCTTTTGGGAGAATGAGATGTATTTATATCTCGTGCCTCGTGGGACTACTTAAGTTTAAGCAACATATATGAGGTCCCTGTGTTCTGCTGCTAGTCCGTTACTGGAAATCTCTAGGATATGGGTTGGATTTGGAAGGTGTTCCTTTTCATTTGTGGCCAGTTTCCTATGGAATTCACTACCCAGTGAAATTCAGAACTGCCCTACCCTGACACTATTTAAAAAGAGATTCAAAGACCACACACATCGGGTGAACCAATGCAGGTGCAAATGGTGACTTGTTGTCTACTTTCTTTAGGATAATCCTGGGGGTGACACTGGAGTACAGCCCTCCTAACTGGTGGGTAGCTTGTATCTTTCTCCTGCAGTACTTGATTGTGATATTGTCTTGCCAAACCTGTAATTTCTGTTTCCTGGTACTGAATGCTTACACCATTTGTACTCAAATTGTGATTAACCAATGTTTGCTGCATGCAGACTTTCTTCTGTTTACTTGATATCTCCCCTGCTTATTGTATTGTAATCTTGTCTGTTTTTCAGTAAAATTCATTTTCAGTTTTGGTAGAAGCATACAGACAATTTGCACTGCAATCATTGTGAAAAGCTTTATTCAGTTCTGTATGAAACTAATTCCAGGTCACCCCTGAATTAAGGACTTGCATGTCTCAGTGGGCCTACCCAGTCATCAAAATTCAAATCAGTAAGATTCCAAGTGCTATCTTCAGCAGAAATCAAGATAGCATGATATTGTGTTGTTAGTTTTATCATAATTGATATCTTGATGGTAAGTTTCATCACAATGGAGTACTGAACTAATAAAAGAGCAGCTTTCACAATGCTGATTACATCACAGCTGCCTAGTGTAGCACTAAGTCCAGAATTGAAACCAAAGAGAAACAGTTGAGTCTTTAAACAAACAACAGGGACCTGATTTTCAAAGGTTGATGCAGGGCTTGCATAAAACCCTTCACCAACCCTGTTGTTTGGCAGCTTCCTCACACACCTTTGATGCAACTAGATTCAATTTTACTACATCACTGCAGCTGTGACAGTTTCCACACTTTATGACAGCTTGCTCCAACTATTTGGCGCAAGCCCTAAAGGGTCTCCCAAATGGCACAAGTTAGGCTAGAGGTGAGCTGGTCTAAGTTGCAGCATTTGGCACAGAATAAAATCTTGATCAGCACTGAGAGAATGCTGCAAGCCTCCTGCCATATGATCTGAGCACCAGAGGCTTCCGTCATTTGCAGGGCTTTGAAAATTAAAAGTAGGTATAAAAGCTATGTAACTAGTGAGCTTAAGTATAAATCGGACATGCAATGATCTGACTCAAAATGTGTGTCATCATGTGTGAGGGCACAGGACATTCATAGCTTTGCTCATGGCTCTGCCACTCATGAGGTATGGTCCTTCTCCCTCACATTTGAAGATAAAATGTATATTTTAAGTCCATTCATTGTATGTCCCATATCCACATGTAGTGCTGACTGGAGAGTAAACAATGCAAGTATTAGGTATATACAGAATATTGCTGGGCATCAGTGTATAACATATTTCTTTTCCACACCTGAGGTATGAGATATCACACAAACCACTGGAGCAAAGCGAGAGAAACAAATGGTGGTAAATGGTACAAGATGGTGGCCGCGCTGGGCTAGCCATCAGCAGCAGCAGTTTTTAGAGTTTCTGTTGTTTTATAATTTTCAGTTTTTCAATGTTTTTAGTTTATTCTTAGTTGGGTATTATTTATTGTTGTGTTATTGTATTATCGTTAGTGAATGGCAGCTGGTTTAGATAGGGAAATCAATGAGTTATTTAGTTGATACTGTAGCTCTCATGTGCTAGATACGGGAAGTTTTCTGCTCTTTCACATGGTGCTGTAAAACTATAATGGTCTGTTATGTTGTGTTTATTTGGCAGAGCATTTAAACCACTAAATATTTTTTGGAACAATTGCACAGTTACATGAAATCTGTTTGCCACCAGCTTCTGGTCATGGGTTGGACATCCTGTGGAGGCAGCCAAAGGATATTGATGAGCCTGTAGAATCAGCCAAGGCATGTGGAGGAACTCTGCTGGTGAGGTTGAGATAACCAAACGGCACCATTGCATTAGCTGGAGAAACTTAAACGAAATATCATTGGAGCCCTGACTGGATGGGACTGTTGTATGGAACTCTGTGGGGATGGCCGTGGTAAACACCATGAGTGTACCCTAGGTGGGTTTGGAGGTTTGTGGGGATTGGGATTGGGGGCTTCCTTACAGCTGTCCTCCTGGGGGGTTGTTGGTGCCCAGTCTCAGATGGGAGGCATTGGCTTGAGGTCAGCCGAAGGGCTGGGTCTTGCTTGGGTGCCTCCTAGGTCTTTGGGGGGTGTCTAGTGTTGGCTGGATAAGCTCCTGGGACTGTGGCCATGAGATAATTTGTGCCAGATCCTTTCTTTGGTGGTGGGTATTTCAGGAGTTCTCCCATGATTCAAACAGATATCCTTGCCTGTTCTAGTGTGCAACCTACAAATTATTTCCTGGCACAGCTCAGGAGGTGGCTGACACTAAGCAGAGCCTGCAAAGAAGGAAGTAGGGCTATTAGCTCATGGACTACAAAGAAGAAGTTTAAGGAAGAACGTCCCTAAAGAGACTACTTACCAGTTTGGAACTATCAATTGGGCTTCCCTGGACTACTAAGGAGCTGGTTTGGATATTTAGCAGATTTTATTTATTTGGTTATTTAAAGCAATAAGAGTACTTTCTGGTCAAAGTGCATGCTTTACTCTGCAGTGCTCTACAAAGCCCATGTGAGAGCTGGTGACTTTAGGTATTTATTTGATCAATCAGTCCCAAAAAGTGAAAGTTTGGAGAGGACATATATGAACTTTCTTCATGAGAGACTCAGCAAACTCTTTTTTTACGAACATTTAAACATTTCTTACCCGAAGACTTTTTGTCATATTTCACTGTTTGTTTTTGTGTTTTATTTATTTTGAGGGTTGGATTTGGGGGTTTGTAGATTTGTGGGGCTTGATTTTTGTGTATGGTTGTAGTGTGAGAGCTGTTGCTTTGTACTGTTGAGTTACTGCTGCTTGAAGTGTAGGAGATGTTATGTGTTGGGCGCATTCTTTGGTGGGCAGGCATTACTCCCCCTCCAGGTTGAGGGGTCTGCACCCCATTTTGATTGCCCCCCTATCAGCCAAGGTCTATAGACATTGTCAATCTTTGGGGATAGCACGGAGGGGTCGGAGGGGTGGGGGCCCTGGCCTGCAGGTGTGAGCAGTCGGGAGGGCTGATCAAGGTAGTGGGTTCAAGGAGGTGTCCTGGGATGAAATGGGTCCAGAAAAGGGGTCCTTCCTCCCTGGTTCCCATATCCAAGGGCTCCACTATTGGTGGGAAAATAATGTGATCTTCCACGGCCAACTCAGGTGGTGTTATGCAATGCCAGGTCAATAAAGAAAAGCAATAATTGCTGATCTTGTTGGAACATGGCTTGCATCACCAAGACCTGTCTGGATAAAAATGTTGGTCCGGTATTGGAATCAACAATTCCAGCCTGGTACTCAGTGATATACCGCCTGAGATTGGATTGTAGTGGCGGGGTGTAGCCAACTGTTTCAAGATGGAACTGGGCCTTGTAGAGGTACCAGTGGGGAGCCTAGATCCTTTGAGTGTATCATGGACACAGGTATGGGTTGCAGGATGCTCCTCATCTACTGTTCTCCGGAGATGGGAAAGTTTTCTTCCAGGAAGTTGCAGACTTCATGATCGACATGGTGTTGGAATCCTCCAGTTGTTTGATCCTGGGGGATTTCAGCGCCTGGATTGATGATGAACTCTCACATTTTGGTCAAAACTTCCTCCAACTGATGAACTGTGGCTTCACACAGGTAGTTACAGCTGTGACCCATAATCAGGGCCACTCTCTGGACCTGGTGTTCCTCCTGGGGATGGAGGTCTTCTACCTGGTGGTGGAACCGATCAGGTGGTCTGACCATCACATTATAGGGTTCAGTTTTGTGGCTCCCCCCAAATAGGCTACACCTTCAGAGATGGTGCAGTACAGCCCTTTAAGGAGTGTGACCCCAAGGGTCTAATGGCAGTGCTGGACCTACCTAGTAAAGCTGTTCGAATGCTCTGATCCAGGGGACTTGATATTGTACTATAATAGTGCGGTATCGGGGCTCTGGATTCCATATCCTGTCGGGTTTACCCACCTACTCTTTGTCATCGGTCCCCTTAGTTTGATGGGATCTTGAAGGAGCTGAGGCAAGTGGGGCAAGGGTGGGAACAGTGTTGGTGGAAATCCGGCTTGGAGGATGACAAGCTTAGATGACTGGCCCATTACTCAGACTGTCAGTCAGCAATCTCCCATAAGAAGGCAGAGTTCCTGTCCAGGGGAATGCTGCAGCAGGGAATCAACCAGCTCATCTCTTTGAGACTGTTAACAGGTTGTGCAATCCAACCTGTCTTCAGAATGGAGAGTGTTTTCACAATCTAAATGTGATGAGTGCACTCAATTCTTTGCAGATAAGGTTGCCACTATTAGATCGAGATCCATCTGACTCATTCAATGAGTACTGTGGAGGTTGGTGGAGATCACAGACACCAGTGTGTCTGGATGAACTTTGATCAGCCAGCAATCATGGATAGTGGGAAGATTGTCCAGGAGCTTGTGACCAACTTGCTGTGGTTTGGATCCTGGTCCAACCCGCCTCCTTGTGGAGTGCGTGGAGGTCATCAGGCCAGTCCTGGCAGAAATTGTCTGGTGTTGGTTGGAGAAGGATGTGTTTCTGAGCCCCTTGAAGGAGACAGTGGTGACACCTTTTTGAAGAAATTCTCCCTCGACCCAGACTGTCGTGAACTACAGATCAGTCTCTATCCTGCCCTTTGTGTGCAAGGTTATTGAGAAGGTGGTCGCATTGCAGCTTGAAGACTTTCTTACCACTCACAAGGTCTATGATCCTCTCCAGTCTGCTTTCAGGAAGAGGCATAGTACTGAGATGGCTCTTGTTTGGGTACTTAATGATCTCCTGATAGCGAGAGATCAGAAGAGCCATTCAGTCTTGGTTCTTCTTGATCTCTCTGCAGCGTTTAACACCGTGGACCATGGGGTATTACTGGATCACCTGCAGTTGTTCTGTGGACTGTCTGGGACAGTCCTCAGATGATTCCATTCTTTCCTCATGGGCAGGAGTCAGAGAGTGGTTTGGGGGATTTTTTCCTTGGCCCCTCTCCACCTGACCTGTGGGACACTGCAAGACTCCGTTTTGTCTCCCATGTTGTTTGCAGTGAACATCCTGCTGTTGGGAGACATTATAAGGTGGCACAGGTTGAGTTTTCACTGCTATGCAGATGATACTCAGCTGTTCATGTCCTTTGTGCCTCAACAGAATGATGCTGTCTCAGTCTTTAACAACTGCCTCTCCGAGATTCAGGACTGGATGAGTGCCAGCTGCTTAAAGTTGAACCCGGATAAGACTGAGGTGTTGGTGGTGGATCGAGGTCATCAGGTAGTGGGGTTATCTCCTGGTCAGCCATCTAGGCTTATGCTGGGGACAACCAGTTGAGATCCTCTGAATGGGTGCAGAATCTGGAGCGTTGTTCTTGATGGTGAGCTGACACCTAAATCTCACTTGTCAACAGTCATCAAGTCCTCTTTTTACCATCTGGTAGGAATATCACCTGGATAAAGCACCTTGTTCCACTTGATGATCTTCCAATGTTGGTCCATGCCTTTGTGAGCTCCTGCCTTGACTACTGCAATGCTCTGTACCTAGGGCTCCTGGGAGTGGACATCTGTCACCTGTAGCTGGTACAGAATGCAGCAGCCAGGTTGTTGATGGGTTTGTTGAGATCTAGCCATGTCGCACCTGTGCTCTGTGAACTGCACTGGCTGCCTGTGTGGTGGAGGATCACCTTCAAAGTCACTTTGCTGACCTATTAGGCCCTATGTGGACAAAAGCCATGTTATTTGTAAGACCGCCTTCATCTCTACTGCCCCCTCCACCTACTCTTCCTCCAATGAGGGATTGCTAGAGATTCCTAGGGTCCGTTTACAGACCTCGGGGGCCAGAGCTTTTTCTTTTGTGCCCGTGACCCTGTGGAATTCTCTGCCTCATCAGATTAGAGAGTGACTGTCTACTGAGACTTTAAAGTCCACATTTGACTTAGCTTTTGCGGATGCTGTTTAATTTATTACCTATTTGCTCTTCCTGTTTTAATCTGTGTGTTTTTAATTGTGAGTATTTTCAGTTTTTGCTTTGCACAAGTGCTTTGGCATTTGAAAAGTGCTTTTTAAAAATTAAAGTCTAGCCAGCCCAGTGGTGCTGAAGGTTGAGGCACTGGATGCCACACCTCGTGCCACACTGGTGAGTTGGGTTCGGGAATGAACCTGGGACATCAGGGGTCAGCAGGAGAGAGAGAGAGAATTGAGCATCTGAAGGACAGCTGTCCTCTCTCTGGGGAGAGTTCTGGGGACTGCTTGGCATCCTTGCAACCCCCGATGGAGGTCAGGGGCAGCACAGGCAGGCCAATCAGTGTAATAGGGGGAGGGTGCGGCAGGCATCAGCAGGACAGCCGCTGTGGCGCTATTGCATGCCACACTCCCACAGGGAAACAAAAAGAAAAAATCCCTCTATAGGATCGTGGAGATGATGGGAGCTCCAGGGGCAGGACTCACATCCCACTGCTGACCCATCTCCTTGGGGAACTCCTGGCCGACCCAACACATCCAGGTAAGACCTCTAATCACCAGACAGGTCATTAAGGAGGTCTGACTTGGCCCGGGGTGACCTGGAGGCTCAGCCTGCCTGGGGTGTCGGAGGAGTACCTTTGAGACTAGAGTTCAGGCAGGGAGTAGCAGTCCTCACCACGTGAGCACCCCGAAGGATGTATGGCCTAGGAGGAGCATAAATAAAGTCAATAAAAAAATAAATAAATGAAGTCTGACTTGTCTTGGTTTATACCAGTATCAAACATGCTTACCCTGAGTATGTAAAAAATAATATATACAATAAAAATGGGTATAAAAATGATGAGATAAAAAACATATATTGACTAGTGACATCAGTAACAACAACAACATATCAAAAATATGTTGTCACCACTATCATAATGGATGTTTTTAAGGTTACAATCATTATTGTGGAATACTGAACCAATCAGAGAGCAGCTTTCACAATGTTGATGACAACACAATACCAAGTACAGCACAGAAGCCAGCTGTTAAAGTAAAACAGAAAAACCTTCAAACTGTAGATTAAAAGCTTAAACTTGTAAACTAGTGTTGTAAATTTTGAGTATATAATAGCGTGACTTGAAACAGGCAATTCATTATCACTTGTGAGTGGGCAGGACTTTCATAACACACTTATGGCTCTACCAGTCATGATTTATAGTGCTGCCCCTCACACTTGAAGATAAATTGCATATTTTGAGTCAGCCCATTCTATATCCCCTATATGTTTTGGTTGCTATCTGTAACTTTATTTTTTATAATTACAGACTTACAGGATAGTTGGGTAGTTTTGTGGTTGGTAGGTGCTAGCAGAGTGGATCAAAAATGAAAGTATTGTCATGTCTCACTCTTGCTATTAAAACGTGGTGCTGTGTGTGAAAGCCTGACATGTCTCCATTACACATACTTCTGAATAAAGGAGAAACAGAAACATTGATGTGACAAAAGAAAAAAATATAGTGTGTTCGTAATACCCTGCCCCACCTCCGAGACCTAATGTCTATATGGGATGTATGGCTACGCTACCTGTCCCCATGTTCCCTGCCTTGCTTTTACCCCCCTGGGTGACTATTAAGTCCTTAACTCTGTGTTAGCCATGTTAAAGCCATGAATGGTCTTGGCTCCCACCACCTCAGTTGGTAGGCTGTTCCATGGCTCAGCCACTTTGTTCGTAAAAAAGAACTTCCTCAGTTCCGTCCTGAATGTCCTTTCTGCCAGCTTCTACTCATTTCCTCATATTCTAAATTCATTATTCCTGTTAAAACATTCCTTGCAGTTTACCTTGTTCATTCTTTTCAGGAACTAGAAGGTCTCTATCATAGTGCCCCTCTTCCTTCTGGCCTCCAGCAAGTGCTGAACATTTTCAGTTCCCTAAGCCAATCCTCATAGGTTCTGTCTTGCAGGCCATTAATCATTTCACAATATATCCAGCCTGTCCCTGTATTTCCTCAAGTGAGAGTTGCAGAACTGGGACCAGTACTCCAGGTTGGCCTTACCAGTGATCTATAGAGATATAGTAATACCTCCTTTCTCATGAAAACAAATCTTCTCCCAGTACACCCCAGTATCCTGGCTGCCTTGCTTTTGGCCTTGTTACATTGGCTAGATTGTTATCACTTATTATGACTCCTAGGTCCCTTTCCTGCAAAGTAGTATCCAGCTTATCCTCTCCCATCAAATATTCTATCCTGGGGTTTCAATTCCTAATGTGCATCACCTAGCACTTTTTATAGATGAACTTCAAGTGCCAAACTTTGGACAACCTCTTCAGTCTTTGCAGGTTCCTCTGCGACTCCCTGGCCCCCTGTTCACTATCTACCCAAACATAGAACTTAGTGCCATTTGCAAAGAAACACATCTTGCCCTGAATTCCTTCTCCTATGTTGCTGATGAACATGTTGAAAAAAGACTGGACTCTGGACTGAACCCTTTTGCACTGTACTTATGACCTCTCTCCCCAGATTTGACTCCAATTACTGTTACACTCTGTTCTCTCCCCCTAAACAACTACCCATTGATCAATGTCCTTCACTGCATCTAGATTCTCCAGCTTCTTCATTTATTTATTTATTTATTAGCTCATTGGCTTACAGACCTTTGAGTCAAAGACTCATTTACAAAGGCACCTCATCAAGAGAGCAATACATCACAACAAACAAAAACAGTACAAAGATACAGTACATAGAACTTAGATTATAAGAGCAGCCAGTGTTACAGAAATTCACTGGTGATACAAGCTTGGTAATAGGCAGGTCACAGCAGACATAGTATGGGTACATCAGTACCACGTCATGTAGAACAACCAGAGATATTTTTTATTACATTAGTTAACAGATGATGCCTGAGACCCCAGGCATTTACAGCAGAAAATAGACAGGGCATACCTGGCCTAGGAGTGAGAGTAAGGGACTGGCGGGGGGATTATTTGCAGTTGCAGCATCGGGTACTTGTCAGATGGCTTCTGAGGGAGACCTTGAAAGGACCAAGCTTAGTGGAGTCAGCTATGTTGGCTGGAAGGGAATTGAACCAGGTGGGAGCCCGTTAGTAAAAAGATATCTGGGCAAAGAGGTCCTTACCCTAGGGACAATAAGGGAGGTTTTGACAGAGCTGTAGGTGGAGACTGAGGGGGAGGCCCGCAGCAGGTAGGTAGCTACCCCAGGAAAGGAGAGCCCCAGTGGGGTCTTTTTTCTAGCAGGTAGGCTTGGAAGTGGAGTCTTTCATCAAAGTTGAGCAAGTTGGTGGCGGAGTACAGCAGGCACGTGTGGGTGTGCCTGGGGGCTCCCAGCATAAGCCTGCAGGCCTTGTTTATAGAGAGCTAGATTCTTGCAAGAGCAGTGTTGTCAGCTGCAGCATAGATGGGCAGCCCATAGTCGATTAGTGCCAGGACAGAGGAGGTGATTGCCAATCTAAGGGCCTCTTGCAGTAGGCAGTCCCTATGGTGGTATAACAGTCCAATCCTGGCATTCATGGCAGCAGAAAGGGCATTGATATGGGAATGGAAGGAGAGTGCTGAATCAAAGGTAATGCCCAGGTACTTGGATGAAATCTGCTCAATGGGGTTTAATGTGCTAGGCAGTATAACGAGGGGGACACCACTGGCTTTGCTTTGGAGATGCTAGAAGAGCATAGCTTTGGTCTTTTTTAGGTTAATAACTAGCCTTCGTGATGTGAACCAGTGCTCAGCTCTATGAAAAGCTTGTTGGAGGGTGGTCTGGGGTGTGTTGGGGTTGGGGTCTGAGGTGAAGAGCACCGCGTCATCCGTGTAGAGGAGGATCTTACTTGGGTAGACCAAGGGGAGAGAGTTGAGGTAGAGACTGAAGAGGAGAGGGCCTAAAATAGAGCCCTGGGGAACCCCAGAGTGGACAGGTTGCATGTCAGATATTGCTATTGATTTTACTCATTGAGTTCTGGTGAACCATGCAGGGGACGGGGAGAAACCAAGGCATCTGAGGGAGTCAAGCAGGAGGGGATGGCAGACCATGTCAAAGGCCTTGAGAGGTCAATTATCACAGCACCGTGGGAATTTGATGTCAAGGGCAGAGTGCAGGAAGTTGGAGAATTCTAGTAGAGTGGTTGCAGTGCTGTGATCTGCATGAAAGCCATGCTGCTTGGGGTATAAGATATTGTGCATGGCCAGGTATTCAGTAAGCTGGTTGGCAACTATTTTTTCAAGGGTCATAGACAGTGGGGGGAGAATGGAGATAGGACGATAGTTACCCATGGTAGAGTGATCACCGCTCTTTAAGATGGGAGTGATGATGGCAGTTTTCCAGTGCTGGAAAACTGCCCCAGGCATAGAGTGATTGAGCAGTTCAGTAAGTGGGACCAGGATAGCATCCAATGTCAGATGAAGTAGCTTAGTGTCCCGGAGGTCAGTGCCAGGTTTGTTACTACCGATGGCTTTTTGCAAAAAGGGTCTAGCTTCTAGTGGGGAGATGGTACGTAGATAGAAAGGAGGTCATTGGAGAGTGGGCAGGGGTGTTACTGAAATGGGGTCAAAGAAGTTACTGGACCGGACTGAACTCAGGTCTGAGAAAGTGTGGTTTAGGCAGTCTGCAATGCCATGGGAGTCAGAGCAGACAGTTCCATTAATCGAGAGTTGAGGGGGTGAGCAGAATTTCCCATTCAGCTCTTTTACATTATCCCAAAAGTTCCTAGCTGACCCCCAGGAGGAGACAAGAGCAGATTGGTAGTATTGGGCTTTGGCTTGTTGAATGGCCCAAGTACACTTATTGCACTTGGCGCTGTATGCCTGCCTATCAACTGGCTTGCCAGATTCCATGGCAATGTGCCCTAGGTTGTCTCTCATTTTAAGTTTTTTGAAGGAGGGAGGGAGTGACCCAGGGTGTGCCTTGCTGTTTGGTGTGATTTCTAGTGAAGGGGCATAGAGGTTACAGGCAGTGTTAAAAATACGTGTGAAAGTCCAGTGCCTTCCATGGACGGTGCAGCCTGATGGGGACCAGTCCAGTTGTGAGAGGTAATTATGCGGCAACGCAGGCCACCTGGGAGTAGGCAATGATGTTGGGTGGTTTACGGTGCAGGTTTGCTGTTGGTAGTGGACCAAGAGAATATGACGGGAGTGGTCACTAAGTGAGTTGGATACACTGAAATTGAGCACCCTCTGGGGCATTTGGTAATACTGATGTCTAGAAGGGTGCTAGTGCCAGTAGAGGGGTTGAATCTAGTTGGGGAGGTGACAAACGGAGACATGTGAAGGGTGGCAAAGATATCTCTGGTTTGAGAGGCCGTGGCAGAGAGCCAGTTGATGTTCAGGGCACCAACAATTATCTGGGCCACTTTGGGAAGTAGACCAGCGAGGTAGTCACCAAGCACCTGAATGGTGAGGTCCTGCTTTCTGGAGGAATATAGGAAATGGTGAAAGAGTGGCCCATCCCAGGGCTGGGGAAATTTTTAGCGTTAGGGCTTGTACCGCTATCAAGCTTGGGTGGGCAATCTTCTGTGTGGCACCAACTCAAATGCTTTGCTAACATCAAAACAAAGTAAACCTACTGCAAACCCCTTATTTACTGCATTAGTTACCCAGTCAAAGAATACTATCAGGTTGGTCAAACAAGACCTCCCTGCCATAAACCTATGCTGTTTGCTATCCTGGAGCCCATTACTTTCCAGGTAGTGTACTAGGTCCTTACTAACTAATGTTGCTATCACTTTACCCACAGTAGAGGTAAAACTGTCAGGCCTATAGTTACCGAGTTTCTCCTTGTCCCCATCCTTATGGAGCAAACTTTGTCCATTACCCTCCAGGCTTTTAAAACCATCCTGACTGAATTGAACTACTGAATAGACAATTTTGATGCCAGTTCGCTGAGCACCATTGATGAATCCATCTGGCCCTGGGGCTTTATGTATCTTCAGGGCTGCCAGCCCTTTTCTGCCTTTCACTTGCAAATACCATCTGCCTAATTTCTGGGATCCCTTTGGTAGCTTTTTTGCCATTGTTCAGCAGAGGCCCACTATCTTCCACTGTAAAACTGAGCAGAGGTATTGTAGAAATGGCTGACTTCTGCACAACTTCTTCTATTACCCTGCATCCATCTGTCAACCTAACAATGCCTCCTCTCATCTTTCTTTTTCTTTAATACTGTATATCTGAAAATAATTGTTCCCGGCCCTAGACCCCTTCTGTAATATGTAGCTTTGTGACTGCTTTGCATTCCTGATGGCCTCATTGGCTTCTCCTGATTTTACTTGGTACTCACTCCATTCTTCATGCCTCTGCATCCACTTGGATCTGATGAGCAGTGTGTGTAATGGCTATAGTTCTACGCACTGGTTTTGGGTTGTAATTGTAAATACATAACATGTGTATGTGCATGAACAAGCAATCTCATGACATAAGTTCCTATATAATATAATATAACAGGATAGAGGGCTTCACAGTGTACCATGTAACCTGTGTCCCTATTACCGATTGTTTTTTTGAGTCCAGAAATTTTATGAACATCAGTTCTCAGACTTTCTTTCCGATGTGCTTCTCAAGTTGCTTTTAAAATCAGCAGTGCATGTTATTATGAAAATGTTGTGCCTACAACTTTTGATTCTATTTTAGGCTATCCTGACTTGTAATATGACAGTGTTTTTCTGTTCTGGCTATACCAGGGTATACATTTTTTAGACTGGAAATAAGGGATTATTCCTTTAAATAGTGACAGTGCAATGTTTTAAGCAATTTTCGCAGCTGTTTTGAAATACACATTATTTTGCATCGCTATGCATGACCAAGGTGAACTAGCATGCAACAGATGTGAGACTAAAAATATAATCTCCAGCATTACCATCAGCTGTGCTTTCACTAGCCTGATTCAGCCATCTCCCATGTTGCTCAACAGCACGGTACTGAATCAGTTTAGTAATGCAAAGTAAAGTAAGCAACCGCACACTCCAGGGTTTGTGGTACTGCTAAAATACCATATGTCACAGGTGGATTGTGAGTCATGAGGTATAAGGCACAGTTGAGGGACTTGAACCACCTGGAAAGTGCAGTAATTTACTGCATTATCATACAGCCTAGAGTGTGATATTCTGATTATTACATTTTTTTTGGGGGGGGGGTTAAAATTAAACAATAAAAAGGAAGTATAATTTGAAATGTCTGGTAATGTGAAAGTAATGCACAATGATATGACCAGCTCTGACCAATCAGATTGCTTGTTTGATCCAAATAATTTTATAAATGGTGTTAATAAGGTTATGTTTATAAGTACAGACCTCTATTCCCTGACCTTATTGCACATTAGATGACATCAGGGTTACCTTTAGTCCATAAAACTAAAGCTTCCTTTCAAATCCAAAATAAGATAATGCAGATTGAAAACAGTGGAAAAGGGCTATCTAAAACAAAACAAAACAAAACCAGCATTTGTCAATGCTGAATGTTTGTTTGCTGGCATTGGCATTGGTAGTGTAGAAGTTACAGAGCTGCATAATAGAAATGGCAGTGAAGTATTGAACTGAAGCCAACCCCACCACCACCCTGTAGAGAGTGACAGGCATTGGGGTGTGCCTTTGGGTCATCAGGCATAACGGCCATGCCATTTCACCACACCCTGCCCTGCAGACACTGACAAGTGTCACGGTGTGCCTTGGGATCTTTGGCCCTTATGCGCACCCCATTCCATCAGGAAATACGGTGAGATGGGTGCGGTATAGGAGAATGGGGTGAACTTTGGGGCCGAAGAGTCCAAGGCATACCTCGATGCCTCTCACTGGCTGCATGATGTGGAATGGTATGAGCATTACAGGCAAGAATCCCAAGTCACACCCCTGATGCCTGTCATTCTCTACAGGGTGGGGCGTTATGGTTGGAAACCCTAACACCTCAGGCATTCACTGGTATTTTCTCTCCAAATTTTCAACATGGTTTTTTTGTGACCCCACCTCATGAACAGTGGCAATATCAGTTTGTTAGCCGAAAGCTGCTTATGCACAGTGACTACGGCATTTAGCACCACAGGTGCAAAAACACATTCTGAACAGGATGTGAAAAATGACAGCTGTACTGTTCATGGGGAGGTGTAAAAAATGGCAATGTTGCAAATCTGCAGTCAAAATATTAAAAAACTGGTGAAGTCACGGCGTACATAGAAACTGTGCAATGCACACCGTAATGTAATTAGGTTGAGGATTTTTACAGCAGATTGTCAACACAGGCATTTTGGGACCTCCAATCATGAACAGTGTCACTCGATTTTCTTTATCTGTCCTGAACAATGATTTCCCACAGCGACCACGCATCTCTGCGCTAAAGCGTGAAAACACATTTCGCCATGTTGTGAAAAATGACAGCTGTACTGTTCATAAGGAATGTGGAAAAATGCCACTGGTGAAAATCTGGACTGAAAATATTAGAAATCCATGAATTTAGGGTGCATGGAAACTGTGCAATGGTAGCTCGTAACACAGTCATTTTAAGGACTCATTTCTACCAAATCTTCAACATAGCCATTTTAAGATCTCTGCTCATGAACAGTGTCACTGTGATTTTCTTAATCTGTCCCAAACATTGATTTTACACTTCAACTGTGCCATCCATGTCAGTGTCAGTGGCTCAGTAGGTAGCACACTCGCCTCTGAGGCGGGAGATCAGAGGCTGTGGGTTCAGTTCCACATCTGGCACTAGGTTAATATCCCAGTACTGACACTGTAGTGCAGCATGAGAGGGTGCTGCACTTCTGAGGTGCCGTCTTCGGATGAGACATTAAACCGAGGTCCCATCTGCCTGGATTGGTGGTAGTTCAGGTGGATGTTAAAGATGCATGGCACTTATCGAAAGAGTAGGGGATTTCCCGGTGTCCTGGCCAAATTTCCACTCATACAGTAAATATACCACCAACAGCTTAATCTGGTTCAAGGTCAGTTGGCATTCATCTGTATCCCCTCCCCGGTCGTGCCTGAAAATAGGCAGGATTTGTCAGTGCACTTACCCGGTCAACAAAAGCTAAATAAAAATAAATTGTGCGCTACATGTGCGGAAACACGTTTTGGGCAAGATGTGAAAAATTACAGCTGTACTGCTCATAAGGAAGTGTAATAAAATGGCAAGGTTGAAAATCTGGAGTGAAAATATTGAAAATTCGTGAACTTACGAGCGTGCGTAGGAACTGCGCAACGCATGCTCGTAAAACAGTCATTTTTAGGAATCTTTCCACCAAATTTTCAACATAGGCTTTTTGAGAGCCCACCTTATGAACAGTGGCAGTGTCATTTCATTACTCGGTCCCGGAGGGTGATTTTGTGCAGTGATCAGAAATCACCCTTCGGCCTGATGAACGCCATGACAGTGAGAGCATTCATGAGAAGGGGTCCCAAAAAGCCCATGTTGAAAATTTGTCAAAAATTCAAAAATGGCTGAGACATGCAGCAAAGTTGAAAAAACCCTATTCATTACATTATACAGCTTACGGCATTTCCTCAGTTCTGGTAGGCTTTGAAGAATTCAGAGCGTGTACCGTCCACCAAAGATCGTTGCGCCGAGTCAGAGGTAAGTATGGGGTGGGGGGTGTGGGAGGCAGGTGCACAGTGGGGGGTGCGGGTGGGGCAGAGACTGCGAGGGACCGTTTTTAAGTTACAGGTTTTTTTTTTTTACACGACGCTGACATTTGCCATGCTGGGTGGGCTCCAGCATGGCACAAGGACCGCTGGTGGGGGCAGGGGAGCGTGGAGCCGACGGAGGATTGGGCACCCCCATCGGCAATGGCATTTGTTGCCACACTGGGGTGGGCTCCCCAGCGTGGCACCCTGTACTGGGGCAGGTGGAGCCCGACGGGGGACTGGGCACCCCCCATCGGCTGCTCACAATGCTGACCACTTGAGGGGTGGGCACCAGCGTAGCATATGTAATGCTGCTTTGGGGGGCGAGACAGCCAATGGAATGCCTGTGTGTGTGTGTGATGCGCGCATGAGCAGGCGATATCTTTATCGCTGCTCACTGAAGTGTAGCTCCCCTTTCAACTGTACTCCACTGCATTTTGGAGCTGTCATAGACAGCTCCAGCAGGCATTGGAGAACTGCGGCCGCGCCTGCCAACACACTGACTGAATTGGAAGAGGGCTGCCACACCTCCGAAAACTCGGATGATGGCACTATGTTTCTTGCACATGCGTGCAAGCAAACATAAAAATGGATAGGTACAACATTTTCACCATAGAATGCACTGCTACTACTATAGTCCTGATAAGTAAAGAAGTCAGTGGTTAGGTGGGAGTGATGAGTGGTTAAATGTTATCCTACTCTCATGTAGGCTATCATATGTGAGCAAACCAGAAAAATAAGGTTGTGGTTCATCTTGGTGGAATACCACTAGTATTTTTCAATGTGTAATATATAAAAACACGTTCTTTTCTATAAATAAATAAGTCCTACTATCTATATGTCTGTTTCAGATATAAACAAGCATTTATCAATGCTGAATGTTGATTGCTTTGCTCCGTTGAGCTCGCTCACTCCCCCTTTCTCACTCGCTCATTCTGTGTCTCCTGGCACTGCAGGCTGCCCTTTTGTACTGGACTCCTGCCTGCATTGGCACCTTTTTGTGGCCACAAAGAAATCCACAGCTGTCCTGTCAGAGCTCCATTGAGGTTGCTCACTCCACCTCTCTCACTCACTCATTTCGTTTCTGCTGGCACAGCAGGCTGCCCTTTTGTACTGGGCTCCTGCCTGCATTGCTGCCTTTTTCTGCCTACAAAGAAATCAGCAGCATTCCCAACAGAGCTCTATTGAGCTCATTCACTCTCCCTCCCTCACTCGCTCGTTCTGTTTCTCCTGGCGCTGCAGGTTTCCCTTTTGTACTGGGCTCCTGCCTGCATTGGTGCCCTTTTCTGCCCAAAAAGAAATCCACAGCAGTAGCAACAGAGCTCAGTTGAGCTTGGTCACTCCCCCTCTCTCACTCGCATGAACCTAATCTGTCCCAAACACTGATTTCCGAAAGTGACTGCAGTATTCTGCACCCGAAATGCGAAACCACATTTCAGCTGGATGTGAAAAATGACAGCTGTACTGTTCATAAGGAGATGTGAAAAAATGCCATTGTTGAAAATCTGGTGTGAAAATATTACTAATTTGTGAAGTTACAAGGGTGCATGGAAACTGCACAATGCACGCTCATGACATAGTCATTTTATGGAGTTTCATCACAAAATTTTCAACATGGGCATTTTAGGACCTCTGCTCCTGAACATTGTCACTGTGATTTTCTTAATGCATCCTGAACACTGATTTCCCACAGCGCCCGTGCTATTCTGCACCAGAAGTGCGAAAACACATTTTGGCCAGGATGTGAAAAATGACAGCTGCATTGTTCATAAGGAGGTGAAGAAAAATGGCAATGTTGAAAATCTGGAGTCAAAATATTGCAAATTGATGCAGGTTCGAGCGATCTCTTGTAAAACAGTCCTTTTTGGGGTGATTTTTCCGCCAAATTTGCAACATAGACTTTTGAGAGCCCACCTCCGAACACTGGCACTGTCGTTTTGTTAATCAGTCCCGAAAGGTGATTCCGCACAGTGACCGCATAATCACCTTTTGGGACTAATTAACACCATGACAGTGACTGAATTTATGAGAAGGGGGCCCAGTAACCCCATGCTGAAAATGTGGTGCCAAAATTCCAAAAAATGCCTGAGATAGGCAAAAAAGTTGAAAAAGCCCTATTTATCCCATTATACAGCTTACAGGCATATCCTCGGTTTGCGGTCGGCTTTGAAGAGTGCAGCCATGTTCCCAGTCCACCAAAGATCATCGCGCCAGACTCCGCAGGTAAGTATGGGGTGTGGGGAGGCAGGGTGTGCAGAGGGTGGGAGCAGGTTGTGGGAGGGGGCAGGGAGATTGCGAGGGACTGTTTTCTTTTTTTACAGGTTAATCAAAAAAAAAAACATTGTGAGACTTTTTTTCTTACAGAACCATTTGGCATGCTGGGGTGGGCTCCCAGCATGCCAACAGAGTGTTTTTTTTGGGGGGGCCGCTCTAGCCGACGGGGATTGGGCACCCCTGTTGGCACAAACCGGGGGGTGCAAGAGCTGAGGGGGATTGGGCAACCCCTTGGCACAACTGTACTGCTTCTTTGGGGGGGACATTAAGCCAATGGGGAGTGGGCTCCCCCGTTGGCAACATGAAAGTACACAGCCACTGAAGCCGACGGGGATTGGCAAACAAACATTGTGGTGGGAGGACACATGCTGCCTATGGGGATTGGGCACCCACTTGGCAGTGGGGGTGTTTAATATTGTTTGAGAACACGGCGGCAAGCCATCACCATGTTCATAAACAATATAACAGTAGCAAGGTTCCGCCCAGCAATGACGAGTTGCACCTTCATTGCAGCGGAATGACTGACACTGCAATGACGAGGCAGCCCCTGATTGCAGCGGCTGAAACCTTTCAAGGTGGTGGCATGCTGGCTGAACTAGTGTCAGCAGCAGCATGCCACCCCATTGGAAAAATCAGGCTAGTTCTCCAAAGGCTGTGGGGTCACAATAACAACAGTGCCACACCTCCACAACCTGCTTCTGTAGCAATCTGCTGCAATATGTTTCTTGAGCATGTGTGCAATCAACTTAAAAAGTACTTGATATCAGTAATAAAAAAATTTGAAAATGTTTAAAAATTCTAGAGTTTTCAAAAGGTTTTCTGTTGATATAGTATATTATAAGTGTATTATTAGTATATTGATATGGAATAAATACATGAATACTATGAAATTAACTGAAAAGTACTACCTTCTGTCAATATAGTGTAAATGATTCACTAGTGTATCAATAAAGTAAAACTGATTTCATGTATATTGTGACATTGAAGAAGTACTGATGTGCTGTATACTGTACGTGTTGGCCTGATTCCAAGCTTTCATTAAAAACCAAAAAAATTACATTTCTAGCCCTAATAATTGCAAAGTCAGCCCAATCTTAAAATAATGGGCGCAATTTTCAGAGTCACAACATGATTAACGCACAGCTGTGCTAATTACGACATGTCACAGAAAACATGGCCTAACTTCACATTGCAATTGCTGAGAGGTGCACTCCACAAATGCTGCATGCACCAAAATATCATAGGATCATAGAACTTGTCAGTAGAAGAGGACCCCATGGCCCATCCGTCTTCCCCTTTCCCCCTGCTAACCTTGAGAACCCACCACACTCCTTTGTAACCCCTTATGCCTGTTCCATGCCTTCTTGAATCCCAACACAGTCTCAGCCCCACCACCTCATCTGGAAGCCCATTCCAGGCATCCACCACCCTCTCAGTGAAGAATCATCCTCTCACAATGCCTCTGAAGTGTCCCTCTTGCACTCTCATGCCATGCCTCCTTGTAATTGTGCCCTCCTTCATGTGGAATAATTGCCCAAGGTCCACTTTGTTTATCCCTTTGACTTATCTAAAGATCTCTATCATCTCCCCTCTCTCCCTTCTGGTCTACTATATGTAGAGCCCCAACTCCTTACATCTCTGTTCATGTGGTATGGTCTTCATCCCTTGCACCATCTTGGTCACTCTCCTCTGAAAACTTTCAATCAAATCTATGTTTTTGGCATGTAAGGCCTTCAAAGCTGGACTCTGTACTCAACGTACAGTCTCACCATGGCCTTCTGCTATAACCTGAGAAAAATGTTACCAATGCATCAAAATATATGTAAACAGGATACAAACATTTCAGCGCATTTGTCATTTTGCAGGCTGTGTCCAAACTAAGGACATGCACTTGCATCGTTTGTTTGGAAATACAACCAAGTTTCTTTCAAAAGGCCTAACCTTTCAACCATGACAGCTGGAAACTACTTGGGTTTGTGTTAAAAGTTTTGAGTCATGTCATCAAGAATACTGTACATCGTGTTGATAAGATCTTGTTTTATAGGACAATGTTTAAACATTTTCAAATGTTTGATTCATATATTGTAGGAGCAAAACATTTACTGTTACAGTAGCAGGATTTTTGTTGTGAAAATGTATTTTCCAAAGGGTCTGATGTGAGCACATCAAATCCTCATTTCTCTCTAGTAACCCCAAATCTTAGAATACATAAATTATGCATTTTACCCATGGTTAGCTGACTAAGAGACATACATAACTCGTAGTATCCATTGCCTCTAGCTAGCCATGTAGAATAACCATCACAAACTGAAATGTCAGTCTCTACATTACTCATGTACTTCAGTGTGTAAGAGGGCTGGGGAAGGCAAGGTACTTTGCAGTTTCATTACGGTTTCTATAGCAGCTTGTTTAACTGCGATGAGTCCTTTTCTTTAAGTTGATAAATAGACCTAATGGTGCTCCAATCACACACAACTCAATCCTCTAGTACACTGTTTTGATACAATGTGTAAAAGAACTGCTACCTTTTGCATGTCTTGTTTCCCTTCTGCATTATACTGAATTCAACTGCAGTGCTTGTTACTAGGGAGAAAAAAAATTATCAGATCTTTTTTCTTTAGCAGTGAATGATGCATTCCAGACATTCTTGGATTTTCCACTGTGGCCTTTTTTTCAATTAATTTAACCATTTCTAAAATATTTTTTGTATTATTCATGTTCTGATTAGTGGTACACCATAATAAATCTACTCCTCCCCCCCGTCTCAAGAGTCTCCACCCTGAGTTAACATTTCAGCTGTTCATATTATACCAATAGTTTGGATATGTTAGAGTGGTTTTAGCTCATACTTTTTGATGACTGTCAGCACAAAATCAACCCAACCAGTTTGCATCCATCATGGTAGGTCTGGGCTGGTCCAGTAATGCTGCAGCTAGGGGCTGTATGACATGCTGAGGTCCCTGGTCCATGCTAGTACATGTTTCAGCTGCAGGCCAGTTGAAACAAAAACTGATGCAGCACTTGCACAGATCCTCCAGTCTCCTTCATGTATGTTACCCCGATGACCCAGTGGAGCAGAACATGGACAGCACCTCAGTGTCAAGTGGGGAAATGTTGCCTGATGTCCCAATGGCAAGCCTTTATGTTAGTGTACATGAGGATCTGTCATGCCAGCATCTTGGGGTGGTTGGGCTTCAAAGAAAATCTTAATGTGGATAACAAGTAGGCATTAGTAGGATGATGTCTCCACTCATAAGCTCTAACTGCCTCCTGCACAGCACTGGATTTTTCCCTCTTTCTCTGATGGAGATCATTTACTTCCTTGAAGGACCCACCACAAAGGGGAAATTCATTTTTACTGCTGTGTAAGATAAGGGTTTGTCAGAGGTGGGTGATAGCCTAGCACCAAATAGGGGAGGCCTGCCAAAGGGGTAGAAAACTATAACACATTGTGGCAGTTCTGCAAAAGGAGCTGGGTTTATTAAACAAGCCTTAAAATACGCCTCTGTCCTTGAGGGAAAAATAACCTATATGAGAAAATGATTATGCTGATGTTTCGTATGGTCTAACTTGCAACTGAATCATTTTACTGTTTTGTTCATTGCACTGATGTTTTAAAGAGAGCAATTTTATATGTTTATCTTTCTGACTAATACTATTTCTTTCTTCTTCTTTTTCTTCTGCAGGTAGCAGACAACATTGTGGACATTTCCCAGAAGGATTACTACTAAAGCATGAATGTTGAAGATGACCATAGGTCTGAACCCAAAGGATGCTGGGGCTCAAACTCTTTAGAATGATCTGAGTCAGGTTCTACTGATCTTATGGGTGTCTTTGCTGGATGTTGGCTTGGCCTCACCCCCTTTCTGTCCAGATGTTTGCTCATGCAGCAATCAGGCAAGTCGGGTCATCTGTACTCGGAGAGACCTAGTGGATGTACCAGAAGGTATTTCTGTCAACACACGATATCTGAACTTGCAAGAAAACATTATTCAAGTCATTAAGACAGATACGTTCAAGCACTTGAGGCACCTAGAGATCTTGCAGCTGAGCAAGAATTTGATTCGTAAAATTGAGGTGGGGGCATTCAATGGACTCCCTAATCTGAACACTCTGGAACTATTTGATAATCGGTTGACTACTGTTCCAACGCAAGCATTTGAGTACCTTTCAAAGTTGAGGGAACTTTGGTTAAGAAACAATCCCATTGAAAGCATTCCCTCATATGCTTTTAACAGGGTTCCATCTCTAAGGCGACTAGACTTAGGAGAACTTAAAAAGCTTGAGTATATCTCAGAAGCTGCCTTTGAGGGTTTAGTAAACCTGAGATATCTAAATCTGGGAATGTGCAACTTGAAGGATATTCCCAACCTGACAGCTCTGGTAAGACTTGAAGAATTAGAGTTATCAGGAAACCGATTGGAGATAATACGACCTGGTGCATTTCAAGGACTAATTAGCCTTCGGAGGCTATGGCTAATGCATGCTCTAGTTTCTGTCATAGAGCGCAATGCTTTTGATGACCTGAAGTCCTTGGAAGAGCTCAACCTCTCCCACAACAATCTCATGTCCCTTCCCCATGATCTCTTCACTCCTCTGCATCGATTAGAGAGGGTGCATCTGAACCATAATCCTTGGCACTGCAACTGTGATGTTCTCTGGTTGAGCTGGTGGCTGAAGGAGACTGTGCCAAACAACACAACTTGCTGTGCTCGTTGCCACTCCCCTCCCAATTTGAAAGGACGGTACATTGGTGAACTAGACCAAAGTCACTTCACGTGCTATGCTCCTGTCATTGTGGAACCTCCAACAGACCCAATGTCACAGAGGGATGGCAGCAGAACTGAAATGTCGAACCGGCACATCAATGACATCAGTCAATTGGCTGACACCGAATGGCACTTTAATGACCCATGGCTCATACAGGGTACGAATCTCAGTCCTTCATGATGGCACCCTGAACTTCACCAATGTCACTGTTCAGGACACTGGTCAATATACTTGCATGGTGACCAACTCTGCTGGCAACACCACTGCCTCTGCCACTCTGAATGTCAGTGCTGTTGAGAGTCCCATCAACAGCTACACCTACTTCACAACAGTTACTGTGGAAACCACAGAAGGTTTGCAGGAAGAATTGAAGCCAACTGACAATGACCCAAGCCCAACTCCTCCTGGGGAATGGGAAATGACTTACTCCACAACTTCTCTTACACCACGCAGCACCCGCTCAACAGAGAAGACCATTACTATACCAATTACAGATGTTACAGAAAACATCATGGCAGGCCTTGATGATGTCATGAAGACCACTAAGATTATTATTGGATGCTTTGTAGCCATAACTTTCATGGCTGCTGTCATGTTGATCGTCTTCTACAAACTCCGGAAGCAACATCAGCTTCACAAGCATCATGGACCAACCAGAACCATTGAAATTATCAATGTGGAAGATGAGATGCCTGCTACCAGTCCTGGAGATAATCACATGACCCTTCCCGCCATAGAGCATGACCATCTCAACCACTCGCAGCTTACAAGGCTCACTACAACAATAACACAGGCACATTAAACTGTGCCAAAACCCCATTCTCAACTCTGTCCATGAACCTTTGCTCTTTAAGAGTAGCTCAAAAGAGAATGTACAGGAGACACAAATTTAACTCTTTGAAACCCTCTGACCAGATGGCCACTTGTGGTATGTCTGTTAGCTCAGTTTACATTCTACTCTCTCTGAAGTCCAAAACTCAGTGAAAATTGTGACTGGAGTCCACATTTTGATATTGCTTGGATGTTTCACTGTCCAACTACCTGTTGTGCTACTAAATTTTGCAGCTGTCTTTTGTCAAAAAATGAAAGCCTATTTTGTGCTACAGCTCTTTATGTCAAAATTACATTTCAGATATATTTTCATTAATGAGTGGGGTTACAAGCTACAACAAACTATAAGACAATTAATCATCGAATTATGAAGGCTGCAAATTTATTTGTTTTTTAAATTGCTCAATTGCTTTTCTGGTAATTTTACACCATAGATTTCTGGGGGGCAATATCATTGATCAATATTCTCTGTGCATCTAAAATATCATTGAATACAGGGTTACGTGAAACTCCATCATCACAGAGAGGAGTCATATCCTGAATAGGCTTACTAAAGGCTGTCCTTGAAATTCTCTCAGCTCATTTTGGAGCAAAAAATACCATGCATATAAAAGTCATATAAGAAAGGAACTGTCAACACATTTTTGATCCACAATTATGTGCCAATCTTATTTTTTTTACAACTTACACTTTAAAATGATTGTGGTTTAAAGTATTTTTAAAGATGGCAGTTTGGGGATACTTGAAGTTTTAGAAAAGACTTTATCCTACAGCTGAAGCAGCAGTATTATCTGCAGTATGAGTTGGAAAGAGTATTTTTTTCCTGTGGATTTACTTTCTCTGTAAAGACTGCTATGGACTAAACATATTAGGAGAGCTTTCCTATTTTAATGGAGTATCATGAAGCTTTAGTGCATAGTGTACAGTCTATCAAGGGACGACTCAAAAGGTCTCATAGGCCTTGCCCCACTACAAGAAACTGGATCAAGAGGTCAAATGATTTCAGAATAATTTTAGAAGAGGAAACATAAATACCAACACAAATGGTAAAGCAAAATATAGTTCACCAGCTGGGAATTCTAACTAAAAAAATTCCTTTTTGTTAAAACAAAATCTTTATGAATTTAGGTTTGCCACTGTTTTATAAATGGCTGATTGTAAGTGTCTGTTTTTTGTTCCTAACAATCATCATAAGTAGATTTGAATGGGATAGGAAACATTCACTGAAAATTTTATAGCTGTGGTCTTTTAAATGAATCCTTTGGGGGAGCTTCAAACCAATTTCACTAAGTCAAAGTGTGTCTGGTTTCTTTCAAGCTCAGAGATTTCTTTACTGATAAAAGAGAAAACAAACAAAAACAACAAACCATGTGCCATAATTATCTAACAATTATTTCATTTATTTCATGTGCTTAAAAGTGTCTAACACCTGAGTTATGACCAATGTAAACCCCCAAGCAACTGACCAAATCCACAATCTGGACAAACAGAAGGAAATTTGGTTACCTCGAATAATGAAAAAAAAAAAAAATTCAATGATCCTAAATGAAACAGTCTGATACTGAGACACTAGAGGATGCCCCCTCCCCATCCTGTAGAATACAAAAATATATATTTATAACAGGCTGGAAAAATCAAGCTATCTGATTGTCTGAGAACAGTCAAAATGTGTCTGGTTATTGCAGAATATCCAGAAAGCTCAGATCATGAGGCTGATTTTCCTTAAATGTTATTCTTTTAAGACTATTTAGAATAGAATAACATACTTCAAGGTGTCCTGTTATACTATATACATGCATGCATAGTGACTAAAGGCACTTGGCTTTGTGTCATATCTCATAATGCAGTCGAGGTGTCCATATATCTTTGCATAATTGGGCACCCTGGCATATGTGATAGGTATATGTATATACAGAATGATATATATTTACATACAGCCATGACATGCCATTATTCTCTTCCCAAGTTGTTAAGGTATTACTAACACTTTTCTTTTTATAAGGGTGTCACCAACATGCAACCTCATCCCTTTAAGTCTCTAAATAGAGAATTTATTTTTATACAACAGAAATAAGGGAATGCAAGACAGTGGTGGCGGTACTGTTGCAGATACTAGGATTCAGTAATCAAGCAGCTAAAGATGCATTGTTCCATGGGGTGCTATTCTGTGGGATTTCCATGCCTTCATCGCCATAGAAAAGAATGGAAAAGAGCAAGTACATTTCAATGAAAGTCTTGCTGCAAGAAATTATTTCAAGCAATATTGTTTCCCTGTCTTTGATAAAGTTAGTTTCACTATACTTTTTCTCTCATCTGGTAAACAGGAAGGTGCTGTGAACAGCTCTGCCAAGTGTATTCACCCCCACTCCATAAGAATTGAAAAATGCAAGTTCAAACCAGACCAGCAGGATTTGGGAGGGGTACTGCTGCTTGAATGTTATTATATGTTGTAAAAATCTAGCAATCTGATTGACTAAGAAAGAACCATTGCACAGCATTGGGCTATCTGAACATCGATAGCTAGGACTTTTGGCTAGCTTTTTCTAAAATGTAGGTTTTTATGGTGACTTTTAAAATGAAGTAACATGGATCAAAGTGTCTCATTATGCTATTTAAGTGGACACTTCTAGTGGAATAAGACGCTCAGCTTTCTCTTATGCCTCACAACCACACCCAAGATGTCTATGAATTTCAGCATAACCAGACACCCTGACATGTTATTCCTTACATAAATTCTCAGCACCTCTGCTAGCAACACCAAGTTCAAGGGAAAGACTATGAACCCATTTTGCTGTTTTGTGGGTTAGAAAGCCATCACATACCCTTATACTTATCCACTCCCTCCCCCCCACACTGCACACATGGCCTGATGAGTGGTACACTGGGAAAGACCAGGTACTGTGGAGAAGCGTAAGACTTCAGTTGTCTGCCTTTCCTATGGGTTCACTGCCCTTGTGGTTTGTATAAAGAAAAACAAACTGAAGAAATAGAAACATGGCAGGTTTCATATGCATGGATTAATGATTTCAATGTGGCATAGACTCTGATCGCATCCATGTGTCAGTGCAATGCAAGCAGTGACTGCAGTTTAAAGCACAACTGAGGAATGAGTGGCAAAATCCTAAGCAGTCATTATAATCAACTAGGCCAAAGTCTGCTCCTGCCACCATGAGCAGCATGCAGGTTTGAACACCCAGACTCCTAGGAAGAGATACGACAGAGTGAGAGAACAAGAGAGACAGAGAGAAAGAGGTTAAAAGGAAAAATGTCAAGTGCATGTTGAAAAAGAAAACAAATCATTACAGTGACTTAAACTCATTTCTCAGTGACATCACCCAGGTGCCCACTCATGGAGAAGAACACAAATCACTCTTGTTCCAGCCATGATGTGTTTGTTATATAGAATAGTTGTATACTTTTGTATTGCATTCCATCACTGGAAAGTGACTCCAGGTGAAGGTTAGCTTACTAGGGCTTTGTTGGCATGGAAAAGGATTAAAAGTGTGGGAGTCAGAACAGAAGCAGAACTGAAAGCTTAGGGTGTAGAAGAGAGCATAAACACTTTCTTCAAGATAAAACAGCCAAAGGAACCATTTATTAGATTATAGAAAACAAATAAAAGAGCTTGAGGAAAATTATTGAAATGTGACCTCCTTCCCTGACTGAAAGGAAGAGGAAGGAGCTCTCCCAAGCTTTTATAATAAAAATAAAAATGGGAGAGCAGTGTGATCAGCAGCAGGGATTCCTCAGTACAATTTTAGTCTGTTTGTTTAGTGTCAAAAGCTAACAGTAGAGTACAGTACAGTCAGCATTAAACTTGAAAGTAACTTCATTGTTATTGAATTGTACATCTGTTAACTAAACTTAAAAGCAATGGGTTTTATCTTAGTGTTCAATGATTTTTTCCAAACCAGTTGGTAATGAATTGTCAGCATTTTTGCATCTAAATATTTTGTACAATACCTTAAAGAGATCATGTATTCATTCCCTTTATACTCAGATTGAATGCTTAAGAAGCATATAGTTAAACAATATAGCCAAAAAGCAACTCATTAAGCAATGAGTTAACTCACTGCAATTCAAGTTTAATGCTGACTGTACTTTATGTGTACACAAGTCTACAGATGTTTTCAATTGGTCAATAAATAGGTAGAATCCATGAGGGAACATATGATCAGTTCTGACACTCAAATAATGTAAGTGAAAGCACTATCTCTGAGTGTCTGTTGGAGCTATATTAAAATACTACTGTGTCATGACTTAAAATGATAGAAAAATGTAACAAACCACATTAAAAAATACTGAGAGAAATAAATAGTCCCCATTTCGTAAGTGGAACAGTACACTTTTTATGTTGATTGCGCGCAGCAAGAAACATATTAGCACAGCTTGCTGAGAAGCAGGCTGTGGAGGCATGGCACTGTTGTGGCCAATGCCCCCACAGCCTGCAAAGGCTTGTCCCACTTCCCCCAATGCTGTTGCAGGCTGCTGGTGATACAAGTTTGGAACGTTCACACCAACTTGTGACAAATCAGCTGCTGCAATCAGGAGCCGCCTCGTCATTGCAGCATCAGCCATCTGCTGTATATTGTTTGTGAACATGGCGGCAGGTTGCAGCCATATTCACAAACAAATAACTGGGTCCCCATCGCTTTGTCACCCCTGTTCATTTTGCCGATGGGGAGCCCACCCCATTGGCATTCTGTCACCCCCATGCTTTCATTTTCTGCTGACAGGGTGCCCAACTCCCATTGGCTAGATGAAGCCCCCACCTTTGTGTGCCAATGGGGGTGCCCAATCTCCCATCGGCTATTGCTGCCCCTGCCAACAGAAAGCCATTGTTCCCCCCCACACTGTTATTCCTGCTGATGGGGTGCCCAATCCCAGTTGGCATAATGACTCCTCCCCTAGTGTGCCATGGGGGTGCCCAACCCCCATTGGCTATTGCTGCCCCAAAAGAAAGCATTGGTGGCACACTGAACCCACCCAGCATGCCACATGCCCTGTAAAAAAAAAAACTGTCCCATGAAGTCTTTTCACTTTTTCTTTCCCTGAAAAGCAGAAAATGGTCCCTCGTAGTCTCTGTGCTGCCCACCCACCAACCTCACCCACCCACTGCACACTCTGCCTTCTTACACCCCCACCCATACTTACCTCCGAGTCTGGCATGACAATCTTCGGTGGACCGGGAACACGTCTCCACTCTTCAAAGCCGACCGTGAACTGAGGAAATGCCGATCAGCTGTATAATGTAATGAATAGGGTTTTTTTTAACTTTAGTGTATATCTGGGGCATTTTTGGCAATTTTTTCACCAAATTTTCAACATTAGGTTTTTGGGACCCCTCCTCATGAATGCTTGAACTGTCATGGCGTTAATCAGCCCTGAAAGGTGATTTCGCAGTCACTGTGCAGAATCACCTTTGGGGGCCAATTAACGAAACGACAGTGCCAGTGTTCATGAGCTGACCTCTCAAAAAGCCTATGTTGCAAAGTTGGTGGAAAAAATCCCCAAAATGTATGTTTTACAAGTGTGCACTGTGCAGTAACTAAACATGCTCGTAACTTCTTGAATTTGCAATATTTTGATGCCAGATTTTCAACATTGGCATTTTGTGACATCTCCTTGTGAACAGTACAGCTGTCATTGTTCACATCCTGGTCGAAATGTGTGCAGAATAGCACGGTCACTGTTGGAAATCAGTGTTCGGGACAGATTAAGAAAATGACAGTGACACTGTTCATGAGTAGAGGTCCTGAAATGGCTATGTTGAAAATTTGTAACGATACTCCATAAAATGACTGTGTTATGAGCGTATGTTGTGCAGTTTGCACACAAGCTCGTAACTTCACAAATGTATAATATTTTCTCCCTTGTAACTTTGCAGATTTTCAACATTGCCATTTTCCTACACCTACTTATTAACAGTGCAGCTGTCATTTTTCCCATCCTGGCCAACATGTGTTTTCGCTGTTCTGGCGCAGAATAGAGCGGTTGCTGTGGGAGATCACTGTCTGGGACAGAGTAATAAAATGACAGTGATACTGTTCATGAGCAGAGATCCTAAAATGCCTATGTTGAAAATTTGGTGATGATAGCCCATCAAATGGGTTGCGTTGCACACTTTCCACACACCCTTGTAACTTTGCAGATTCGTAATATTGTCATGCCACATTTTCAACAATGGCAATTTTTCACACCTCCTTATGAGCAGTACAGCTGCCATTTTTCACATCCTGAGTGAAATGTGGTTTCACAGTTGTGGCAAAGAATAACGTGGTCCCTGTGGGAAATCAGTGTTCGGGACAGATAAAGAAAATGACAGTGGCACTGTTCATGAGCAGAGGTCCTAAAATCCCTATGTTGGAAATTTGGTGACAAAACTCCATAACATGACTGTGTTACAAGTGTGGGTTCAACTGTTTCTACGCACCCTTGTAACTTTGCAAATCTGTAATATTTTCATGCCACATTTTCAACAGTGGCATTCTTTCACACCTCCTTATGAACAGTACAGCTGTCATTTTTCACATCCTGGTTAAAATATGTTTTTGCACTCCTGACGGAGAATAGCACGGTCACTGTGGGACATCAGTGTTTGGGATAGATTAAGATGGAATGAGTGAGAGGGGGGAGTGACCGAACTCAATTAAGCTGTGTCGGGACTGTTCCGGATCTGTTTGTGGGCAGAAAAAGGCCCCAACACAAGAGACCAGTACAAAAGGGCAACCTGCAGCACTGGAGAAACAGAACGAGAGAGTGAGTGAGGGAGGGGGAGTGATCTAACTCACCGGAGAGCTGTCAGGACTGCTGTGGATTTCTTTGTGGGCAGAAAAAGGTGTCAATGCAGGCAGGGGCCCAGTAGAAAAGGCCAGCCTGCAGCAGTGGGAGAAACAGTATGAGTGAGTGAGACAGGGGGACTGAGTGAGCTCAATGGAGCTCTATCAGGACTGTAAGATTTCTTTGTTGGCAGAAAAAGGTGCCAATGCAGGCAGGAGCCCATACAAAGGGGCACTGCAGCCAGGACAAACAGAAAGAGCGCTGACAGAGGGAGACTGAGTGACCTCAATGGAGCTTTGTTGGTACAGCTGTGGATTTATTTGTGGACAGACAAAGGTGCCACTGCAGCCAGCAGCCCCATACACAAGCGCAGCCTGCAGCACCAAGAGAAACAGAATGAGTGCATGACAGAGCAGTAGTGAGCAAGCTCAACGGAGCTCTATTGCAACTGCTGTGGATTTCTTTGTGGGCAGAAAATGTGGCAACGCAGGCAGGAGCCCAGTACAAAAGGCCAGCCTGCAGTGGCAGGAGACACAGAATGAGCGAGTGAGGGAGGGGGGAGTGAGTAAGCTCAACGGAGCTCTGTTGGGACTGCTGCAGATTTGTTGGTGGGCAGAAACAGGCAGCAATGCATGCAGGGGCCCAGTACAAAATGGCAGCCTGCAGTGGCAGGAAAACCAGAATGAGCAAGTGAGAGAGGGGGAGTGAGCGAGCTCAACGGAGCTGTGTTGTAACTGCTACAAATGGGGACAATGCAGACAGGAGCCCAATAGAAAAGGGCAGCCTGCAATGCCACCAGAAACGGAATGAGCGTGTCAGACAAGGGGACTGAGCAAGCTCAACGGAGCACTGTCAGGACTGCTGCAGATTTCTTTGTGGGCAGAAAAAGGCACCAACAGAGCCAGGAGCCAAGTACAAAGGGCAGGCTGCAGCATGGGAGAAACAGAATGAGTGAGTGACACAAGGGGTAGGAGCCTCAACGGAGCTCTGTCGGAACAGCTGTGGATTTCTTTTGTGGCAGAAAAGTGCCAACACAGGCAGGAGCCCAATATAAAAGGGCAAGCCTGCAGCACCGGCAGAAAAGGAATGAGTGAGTGAGAGGGGACTCAGCAGGCTCAACAGACCTGTGTTGGGACTCTGCAGATTTTCATGGGCAGAAAAAGCCACCAACAAAGGCAGGAACCCAGTACAAAGGGCAGCCTGCAGCGCCAGGAGAAACAGAATGAGTGAGTGAGAGAGGGTGAGTGAGCCACCTCAATGCAGCTCTGTCGGGACAGTTGCGAATTTCTTAGTGGGCAGATCAAGGTGCCAATGCAGGCAGGAGCCCAGTATAAAAAACAGCAGCCTGCAGCACCGGGAGAAACAGACTGAGCAAGGACAGAGTGGCAGTGAGCGAGCTCAACACACCAGTGCAATCAACATTCAGCATTGACAAATGCTTGTTTCATGCTGCACTCGTGGTACAGTTATGATTTTATGAGGTCACCATGTGCAGGAAAATCCTAGGCTTTAATTGGCTGATTCAGCACTGGTGACTAATAATTAAGATAATTTCCTTAATTTTTGTTAATTTCTCAAGTTTCATGTGAAGCTTTACTCAATACAAAACCCCTCCAGATCAGAGCTGTTGCTTTACTAACTACAGCCTGAATCAGAAAGTTCAGAAACCTATACATCAAGTGGAGGCTGGTTGGCCAATCTTTTGCCCTTGCACTAATGAGATGAGAAACTTCTGCATAAACGATAAGAGTACTTTAACACACAAGTAAGTCTTTCAAACACCTACTGTCTACAGCGCAATAAAATGAAATGGGGTTTTAAAGAAAGGGCCCTGTTTTTGACATTGGATCCAGTTTTCGGTTCTACTAACCTTAAGCAGTTCTGTTGCTGATGAGTGACTTACATGGTTATTAAATTCAGGAAATTACAGCTTTGAATGGCATACCTTGTACCCATACCAACATGCCATTTTAAGCCTCATGTATACTTTTGGTAGTTCTCAGTGAGATGTGATGCAAAACAGGATTCTGGAATGACCCAGCATCATTCTGTTCTGAAACACAGCCTGTTAAAAGCTGCAGAACATAAACAAAGTCTTACAATGGTGTGCTAGTATGGGTGCCAGGAGTCATGTTCAGAAAGCAATTTAATTGTTACAGAATGAATAATAGGGTTCTATGTTAAAAATGGGAGCTTTCCTTTAAACTGAATAACTGTAACTGGAATCTATTGGAGGTGCTGGTGGTGCAGGGAAAATGGGATGTGAAAGGCAGCTGACTCAGCAAGCATCAGCCTGCAGCTTCTTCTAAGTGACTGCTGCTTTCCAACCAAGCCTACATATGCCATTATAGAACATACTGTATGTGTAACCGGATTCAGGGAATGAACACTGAAACAACATGAGCTCTGTCATTATGGCTTACAGAGAGGAAAAAAGGGGCCATGTGTATTCATTTAGAAAATGGCAAGAATCGATACTCAACTCTGATTGGGTGAGACAGGCTCCAAGCAGGGCATTTATTTTTCAATAAATGCCCAGCTAAAAATAAGAGCCAGTCCAAGTGGCACCTCACTGAGCAGCATTCATAGTGTTGCCCAACCTGCTTTTTAATTGGCTGAATGCTGTGAAAGAAATTTAAAAACCCATCTTTTTTCTCTTACTTAGCGAGAGTCACTGTTCTCCCCAACCCAAAGCAAACTATATGTACTTCCAGTTGCTCCGTCTTTAAAAAAGAAAGTTAAAAAGAGCCACACACTTCACTTATCCTCCACTTAGAAGTGTAACACATCGGAACCACTATCCCAACTGCAGTGTCACACACTACCCTGCTAACCCGACCGCGATCTCTCAGTCCTCTGCTGACAGGAAACAAAGACATACTACTGAGTCGGCAAAAGTCCCCCACAATGCCACAGCCTATCACTTGCCTCATTATTTAAACAAATTCAAAAGAAATGTTTTCTACATCATTATTTAAACAAATGTAAAAAATTTTTCTTTGTGGCACATCAACTCCTTCCTCATACGGTACATCACTCCTTCCTCACGCTGAAAGCGTTCTTAGTCCTCGTACATCACGGTCAAACATTGCATCCATACATGTGGAATTTTAGACTGAAAAAACAAAAACATGCACCAAAAATGAAAAACAAACTTCCCTTCAAGTACTACAACTAATTTTCACATAACACTGCCTTTGTTCTTTAGGAAGCAGTGCCTGTTTGTGTGTGCCTTTGATTGGGGAGGGGGCATTAATCCACCAGAATGCTGCAGGGAGGAGCAACAGCACCAAGAACAGCCTATGCACTACTTTACCAATACATTGATGTGTAATACCTATATTAATTTTATTTCACAGTAATTTACTGTATTTATTTTACAGATTCAAAAAAATTTACAGACATGCCCATTTTCTAAGCTCAATAATACCCTCCAGGGTGGGCATTATTGGGAAATACCTGACCTTCCAGGGGCTAAAAGGCCCTCTGCCTGTGGCGTCAGGCCTCATTCCTTCCTAGGTGGTGGCTAGCTCCCATGTAATATCCCACCCTGACAGGCTATGATTGCTTAAAATTAATTCACACCAAACAACTGACCATAAAACACAGTTGAAACAAGGCAGGGGAGGAAATAAACAGTGTGGGAAGCCAGAAGAGTACCACAATAGTGACAGAAGACACCAATTCCTGTTGCCTTTGACAGCCTTCTTTATTGAGCAAGGGGTCTGTGTGTTCCAACTTTTTGAAATGGGAAATGTAATATGTAATAGACATCATATGATACCAAGTGGCAGAAAGCAGGAAAAGCAGCTTGCCACCATTTACCAGAGAGACAATGTGTGTGTGGGGGGAGGCAGGACTACTTCTTTATTATTTTATGAGCTAGAAGGAAGGAACCACCCCTCTAATGGCCTATATGCAGAGTGTACCACCATTCCACAAGAAACAGCTGATTCGCCACATTGTGTTGGAGATGTTTCTTGATGTGGACACAATTAGAAATGTGAAGCCAGATTTACAGAAACAGTCCTTAGCACATAAATGGTGTACAGTACCCACTGCTTTTAATCTTTTTATTAATTATTTAAAGAGGTGTTCTGTTCTCCAGGAAACAAATATATAGTTCACATCAGTACCCCATGAAGATAGCAGTGAGAGGCGACGCATCAGAATAGTGACAGAACCACAGTGCCAACACATTTTGTGATCCTGGTCCCCCATCCCGGGTTGCCCCACCAGAGTAGGAATCCTTTGTAGGAAGTGTGGGGTCAAAGCACCCCACAAGAAAAGACTTTGCAAAAACTGGTTGCGGTGTGGGTTCGGTGCAGTTATCTTGCATCAACATTCCTCACTTGCTGTTATGACAAGGAACCATTGGCACCCACAGAACTTAGTCAAAAAAGCTTCCCCCAAAATCTGAATTGCACAGACCTTTTAATTTTTTAATACTGAAAACATTTTTGTTAAAACTGAATCTTTTCCCTTTAGACATCATTTGTTGCCATTGGGACTGATTTTTCCTGTTCTAAAGTCACAGTCCTCTGCTTATGGCATGACACCATCTTGCCACAGAAATGACTCCACTGTCGTAAAGCAGGATAATTTAACTGCAAGCCAGAAAATCAGTAGGAACAGTTAAAACTAAATTAGCAAAGAGCATCTTTTCCTGCCAATGTGATTATTGATAGAGAATGGAATGTCAAATAAATTTCAGTTTGAGGGAAAGTTATAAGATTTGGGTCCTGCCAGTGCCAACAGTAATTCTGTAGCAGGAAACTAGAAAATCAGGTTGAACTGAGACTGTGCAACATATAGTGTCCACCTGTTCCACATTTTGAATGCCAGTGCAGTAATAAGCTGACAAGCTGAGAAATATAGGTACAAGGGACTTAAATGGAACCAGTCCCCCATGCCAGGGCTAACACAAAATGGCTGCAAAGTCGTAATCCTATTGCAATATGGTTAACAGGATCAAACCCCATTTTTGTTCACCTGGTTTGGATACACTGAAGTTCCTGAAGCTGTTTTGGATGACACTGCAAGTTGTCCCACGGGGTTTTCAGGAATGTGAATTGTGTAACAGGAGGCTGACTGGCACAGGAGTCAAGGAGAAAGATCAGGGATTCAGGGGGATACAACCAGACTGATATGGATCTCAGAGCTGAAAGGAGACAGAGGAGTAAATTGTTGAACTACCAGGCAGTAATTTTTGTTGAGGACTCATAAGAGAGAATCACTGAGTCTTATGTGATGTCTTGCATGGGAGGGGAACACAATTCAGTAGATATATGGCAAAATGCTATATTGCACCATGTTTTGAGAATTTGCTGGTATGGTAGAAGCTCAATCCAAGAATTTGCCTACTGACATCTGGAATGGTGATTTACACTGCTCCACACTAGCAAGAGCTCCTTCCTGCAATATGTGCCCATCACTAAGAATGTCAGTTTTTCATGAGAACACTTTGACTGTGGCTCAGAATGAAGCCAAGAGCGCCTGTATTTTCTGTTGCCCTGAAGGTGGTAGTATGGGGTGGCTATTGTGGTTTAAAAGTCCATGCAGTGTTTACCATGCATAGGGATTGCCATTTTCATCAATAGCTGATGCAGCCCTATCAGTTGAGTACTGCTTCTACCCAAGACATGCCTTCCTTGGTGAGTAGTGAGCAGTTTATGCAGGTCACACAGCAGCTAAGCACAGAAATACAAGCAGATATAAAGTTTTGGGACATTTTGCAACACAACTAGTAGTCACATTTTTCTGAAATCATCTGTTTACCTTTCTGTCTTGGATATATTTACAGACATCTGATCCATTTCTGATGTCCCACACATCCAGTGCCAAATGTAGTCCAAAGAAAGCAGTGCAGCTCTGTTCCATGCAAGATATTGTTTAGAAACATTTTGTGAATGCAAATCATTTTATGAGTGGGTTTCAGCTGATATCAGGTGACAGAGGCTGCATTTTATTAATACAAGACAAAGCATTCTCACTTCTGTTCTAATTTTAGAGGTCCCAGGATACTGACTAGCTGTTGTAGAGTAATGCATTGTAGTAACACTCTCGTGAAAGTTGTTTCAATTCAGTGACTCTATGCATGCATTTGGAGCAAATCAAGGAAGATACTGAAGTGTTTTTAAAAATAAAACTAGAATCTGGAGAAACTTGAAGCCCACTAAAGCAGCATTTTCCAATCCCAAATACCCACAGGGCTATTCAGCCACTTTATTTCATCAGAACAAGTGGCAGCTTTTGAATCTGAGCCATTTGCCAAGTCAGAAATGCTGACAGCAGGGCTATCCCCCACCTGCAGAGAGAACCATGAGAAAAGTGAAAGCCTTTGTATGGTTCATTTGTCAACTTTGCCCAATGAAAAGACTACACTTGCAGTCAAAGATAACATATCAGATGGGAAGGGGATGCCAGGCAAAGGGGTGGGTTCTTTTGTGTAACACCACACCAACAGGTAAACATATCCTACTTTGTTGTAGGATGACCAAACAAGGTTCCCCCATGTCCATGCAAGATGAAGATGAAGAGGAACAGGAAACAGCATGAGTTTGTAAATGTGTTTTTGTTTACACGGAAAGGAGGGCTGGGACATATTCGCCTGTTTTTAGTCTCAACCTGAGGGAGATGGGACAGGAAATATTGATTAATACTAAACCAGGTTAACCTGTTGACAGATTAGTGAATAGGAGAAATTTGTCAGGACACTGGGAAATTCCTCAACTATTTTGAAAAGTGTCATGTAATATCTACTGGTCACCTGAATAAAAACTAGAACAGGCTTACAGGAGCTCAGGTTTCTGTCTCATTGAAAGACAGCACCACATGACAACACATTACCACCCCCTCCTTACACTTTGCTGTTGCATCAGTATAGTTATGAAGAGTATAACATTTGTTCAGAGCTCACCCATCTGTAGATCCACACCTCCCAAAGGAGTGCATACTGTATGTCCTTGCAAAGTGGCAAATTTACATATCATGAGAGAGTGAAACTGCAGGCTTCAATAGGTTTCCATGGATCAACACAAGCAATATTATCCACTTGCAGACCTGTTGACTTTCATAAACATTTATTTAATGCAAGTTACATAAACATCAGCAGTTTAAAAAAGCTTTGAGGGTATCATTAACCCAAGGCCAAGCGTGCTAATGTAGTTACTTATAAGCAACTGGAGAGTGCCCACTGTGGAGTTACCAGTACAACTTCCTGCAGCCCCTGGTGTGTGCTGGTGGTACCCCATCTCACTTCATACCAGACTCTATTCTGCTTAACTTCTGAGATCGGACAGAATCAGGCTCCAGGGTGATAAGGTTGTAGGCTGTTTAATGTTTCTGTGTAAAAGCAGAACAGTTAAGAGACATGGGTATTGCCACAGATCCTGCTGTCCCAGGGGCTTTGGAATGGCTTAATGCTGATGTGAATGTTAGGGACTATTTGCACCATTTGATAGCCACTGAAAGTGACCTAAAGCACTTCATTAAAGACGAAAATGCAAACAAGAGAGGGATCACACAGACTGTCCAGTAACTATTTTCTGTCAGCTATCTGCTTTACAATATATCCACACTCTTTTTATTCAGTTTGGGCAGATAGTATTCAGGTAAGTTGGAGATATAAAATACATGTACAAAAGGGATGCATTATAAGCACACTGAACTTAGAAAATAAGATTAAATTATCATTTTAACCATATGTCTGCCTCAGAAATTATCTATAAAGAATACTTTTATCTTTATAAATAATTTCTGAAAAAACCTATGGCCAAAATGATGGTCAGACTATCAATTGTAACTCTGTTTGCTATTTTCAGCATGCATTTAAGTCATTTTTTTTGTTTTGTTTTTTCCTTTTTCTGTACAGCCCACACACTTTTGCAGCACTCAGTTTTTTTCTTCTTAAAAGAGATAATAACAGAAATTATAATCCAAATGGAGTTTATATGTGAATCATCCTAACAAAACAGAAAGCAGAATCCAGTGGCCCCTTAGATGCTATATTAGTGAATGTTAATTCAGCTACAGTGCAGCTGGAAATCTGGCACTATTACCAATTAAAACAAATTTCCCTTGCCAAAATGGACTTCAGTTGTTTCCACACACACACACACACACACACACACACACTCATAAAACAAATAGTCCTCTGGAGTATATAGGTGCAGACATTTTACAGAAATCGCACAAACCAGCAGACAGATTGTTGCAGGGAGTCAGCATTAACAGCCTGTATATGCATGTGTGGAGTCTACAAAAGCCATTCCTCCAAACTTAGAAAAATACCTACGCTTTGGAAATACGTTGAACTACAGCCTCTGTGTTTCAGCGGTCCCCTGACTTTCTGTACTCAGGGTCGAAAGGATTACTGGAGTCATCCTAATTGGGGGACAGGTGGATCTTGCCATTCATGCATATAAAAAAGGTCTTGGAATGGTCAAACTGGAGAACCCCTCGGTGTCAAGTAGGGGTGGGTAATGCATTTTAATAGGAGAATTGAATATCCCCCCATTGCAGGATGTTCATGTCATGGGTGTAAAAGTTGTTGGGCCCTAAACAATCCAATGCTCATGTCCAGGTAGGGACCTATGATTCCCTCGCTGTAGGGTGCATGTGTGTTGTGTTTAGTGACTGATAACTTAATCGGTGCAGAGACAGGAGAGTTCAAGTTCAGAGACTTTGAAATTTCAAGATCCAGAAATTCCAAGCTCTGAATACTTCTCAACACAAGGTCCATTTCCCTGCTAGTTGATTCCAATTTGCAGACCTCTTTCTGATAAAAAAAAAGAAATAACTTTTTCTCTTTCAGTACCATTCTCAGGACTGCAATGCAATGCCCATAGAGTTGGGGGTGCTCCCCCAAATTCCTGTTAAAGTGTAATTTAGTACCCCCTTTAGATTACATTTTAATTATAAGTCCCCCCCCCAAAAAGAAATCATCTTGGCAGGACATCCTTCCCATTCTTTCCAGTCACACTAATCCTTTGGACAGAAATAAAAGTACTTGTATATTCTCTGCACCATAGACATGTCATGAAAACAATCCTAATGTTTCTGCATGTGTGCGTGTGTGCTTGTGTGTGTGTGTCTAAGTTTGATTTTTCCTTTATATCTCTCATGTCAGACTAGGTTTCATTTGGGACTGCTTAAAAAAAAAGAAAGGAATTTCAACAAACATGCCTCGTTTGTTGGTTTTATGCAATGGATTATGAAAAGAACTATAGATTGTATAACTTTATCAGAAGAAATTAGGATTAATTTTCAAAATGATATATGTTGAGGATATATAGAAAAAAGGAACTAATGTTTAAAATATATAAAGCAGATGATTTTGCTAGCCAGACTGCTGCTCTTTTCAAACTTTGATTTAAAGGTCTGTAGGGAAATGCTCACAAAATGCAACACAAGTGTAAGTTGTTTGCGTTCTCATTTTACTTCTCAGAATGCTGTTCTCTTGCAACTTCATTTTAAAGACGTTAAGTTTAGAGTTGCTCAGAGATCTCGATGTACTACATACCATAGGTGTATGTGGGTGGGTATGATTTCTTTTAAACTGCATGCTTAAACAATATATTTCATAAGCAACAAATGACCTCTGTTAGCATTCTACCTGTTTTTTTTTAAACTAACAGCTACAGTGCAAATACTTTATGTGTTGGGGGTTTGGAGGGGATAAACCAGTATTTTAGCTAACCCTTCCACCCCCGTGTGTTGCTTATTGTGCCATGATGCTCTCCAAAGGAGAGAAACTGTTTATCCACATACCTGTGCATCAAAACAAAAGACAGGAAGCCACTGGATCAGCTGGTGTGCCACCTGGAAGAGTTAAAGGAGACTGGTTTTTCTCACAGACCATGCTTGCCTTAAGATTAACAGCCTCCTATCTCTCCCTTTCACTCAATCAGTCAGTGGCTTCCTTTTCAGAATACAGATTGGGGATTCCCTTTAGGGCACTATCAACTGACAAATAAATTCCAAATGTTATGAAAAGATTAATAGACTTTGACCATACCTACTTTTGAACTGAGGCTTGGAATACACACAACAGCAATGATTGACATAAAAAAATAGGAAGTGATATCACTTCCTATGTTTGCTACCAGTTACTGCTTGCTATTTATTTGTTTAGTTTTTGTTGACTAGGAAAGGACTGCTAGGCAGTATCGTAGATTTTCAGCCTCTTCCCTGGAAGGAAGAAGGGGGGATATACAGACGCAAACCAACTGATAGTGAAACAGATTAAGGCATGGTATTTTAGTAAATTTGATTGATTCCAAGCCTTGTTCTAAAACCAGGTGTACCTATGATATATACTCAATGCAGAGAAGCACTACCCTTCATCACCTGCTGTCTTTCTCTATCACCTGGAAAATGAGATAAAGGTGCTGTAGCTTATGAGGGCAAAGGTGTACAAGTGAACTGTAGCAATCCTTGTCACAGTTATTACATTAAATGATTACATTTATAGATTTTTTAGCTTTGCACAACACAGGTATGCCAGTTCCTTTATGGTTGCTAACAAAGGTATGTTTTAATGTTTCTCTCCTCCCTCCCCCCACTCCCTGCACACAGACATGCATCATGCTGCATGCAGGGTAGGTAACCATGTTGCATACACTTCTGTTGCAATTTGTGAGCATGAGCTTTGTGAAACCATTCAGTGGGCTGAACAACAAACCAACCTCTCAGAATGGGGCATCTCAGAATGCACCATTACTGGTTTTTAATGGACCACACCACATGAACGCTCAGTCATACAGGCATACTGTATTCTGTTGCTTCATTTAGTGCCAAATTATACAATGGCAAATCCAAGAGTCCTAGAGTAGAGTCTGGGATTTGCAGTGCCAAAACCATGATGCAGTATTCTTTTTTATATTTGCAAATAAAAAAATAAAATGGAGACAAATATTTGAACCAGCAAAACAGGTGTAAAATATCAGTCTGAATAGTAGTGCCAAATACATAGCACATGCTTGAGTAGACAAATAGCTTTTAAATTTATAATGTCCTTCAATTTTTAAAGGAAGTATAAAAACTTACATTTCATACTAATCATCATACCTCTCATTATCTGGGCTCAAGACAAGAAGCCATTTAAATTTTTGTTTGACTACAGAATATGTTATACAGCTTTCTGTCCAGGACTTCATAGGTGAATTGAATAAAAGAGTAGACACCATTTAGCAGACTCTACAATATTATGGTTTTAGAGAGGTAACCATGCCCCAATGCTTGAACCAATTGTAAAACAAACAAAACAAAATGAAAAAAAAAGCCAATCAGGTCAAGCTGGGGGAACTCATCATGAATAATGCCTCTGAATTTCTGTCCAAGGCATTTGAAGAGGCACTCATGGTGACTAAGAGAAGGTGCACAAAACTGTCACCCTGCTCCATTAACCTGTCTACCCATTCAAGCTTAATTTATCCATTCTGTGCTATTGAAATTCAGACTCTCTCTACTCTCCCAGCCTGCCTTTCCACCCGCCACCGACTCGCTCCCCACTGAATGGTCCCTTTAACCATTGATATGTGGAGCCTGTGATTTACTGAAAACAATTCTTTCTAGACTGCTCTTATGTTGTTACAGTTATGTGTCTCTAAAAAAGAAAGACAACAGAGAACCATGTTTGTATAATAAATATTGATGAAAAAATTGTGTGTACTGTGTTTTATTCCTCCCCGTTTAGTGTAGTGGCCTGGGTCATATAAATTCCTAATAGCATTTTTCTCATAGATGACTGAACGTGGTTTTCCATAATTTTCCAAAGGAACTGTGGTACAGTGCTTTGTTCATCTATTAATTGCTCAATGCACTGGAACAGACTTGAAGAAGTAGAGTGAAGGGTACAGGTGAATGAGAAAGATTGTGGTGCACCAAATGGCAAACTATAATGACTGAACTCAGAAATACATAACATTAGTATGAGAATATAGGGCAACTGGATTATTCAGGGGATTGGTAGTGGGTTAAGAAGCCTTTCACCTCTAGGTCACTGGTTTAAATCCAGCACAGGTTGGTAGTGGCCAAAAAACATTATTACCTGAGGGCTATTCAGTGGCCTATGTGATTGAGTTTTGGTAGTCTCAGTCCAGTTTCCAGTATGCATTTGTCCACACCACAAAATCACCAACATTTGGCAATTATCTGACACCTTTGTTGGCAGTTTCACAGAGAGGCCAAGGATTAAATGGGCATTGAGTCTGAACTATTCTCTCATCAATGTGCGCACCTCCATGGCAGGATTAAGAAACAGTGGTGTGGCAGTGTGGGAAGCTTGCACAGTGATCTTCTGTGCTGAACTTGTTGTGTGGATAAACAGGGGACTACAGGTTCCAGTGCTGTCAATCCAGCACCTTTCACAAGCACTAAAAAGTCACACACTGGGAAAACATCTTAAAAAATAGTATGAAACTATTGTTTCTTTGGAAAAGATCTTGCATAACAAAGTGCTACTTCACTGGGCTCAAGGAATGGAAAACAACTGAGAACTGGTAAGATTAGAAGTAGAAATTGCTGGAGTTTAGGATGGATAGTGAGGATAATATTATATATCTAATTAAATATTCATGAACCTAGCAAGGCTACTGATTGACTGTTGGATCAGTGATTAATGTCTTAGAAATGACTAATCCAGCTAACACATGATGGAGTGTGACACATGTTTTAAATGGAAGGAATTCTCATGTCACACTTCTACTTCCACACTACTCAAACAGCAAAAGTAATAAAAAACTGTAAAACAAAAGTAGTTATTGAGATTAGATTTATAATCACAATAACAACATGAAAGCCAGTCTTTTCTTAGATTAACAACCAGCTGGAGGGAGGTGGCCAGAGGTGCAGCCATCCACCAACCTGTCGTTAATCCCTAGGAAGTAACCAGCTTCTCAGTCATTATTAAGTAATCCATATCAATAGGGTTATTAAATGACAGTTAGATCCAGAAGCAAGCAGTTTGTTACCTTTGTTAGTTAACACAGATGTTACAAAAGAAAACAATGTCAAAACTTGCAGACCAACCAAGTCCTTTCCTCGGAGATTTATGACAATTGTTCAGAGAGTCACATTCCATTAACACCCACATCATACATAAACAATATATTAAAAAAAAACAGAATACATTCTCATTGGTTTAAAGTTCCTTTTCAAAAAATCACAGATTTAAATGGAATGAGCAGCATTCCATTAACTACTACTGAGAATCGTTTCAAGGCCAAATAACATCCACAGCAGGTAAGCTGAACACTCAAGTAGACAGAACCTCTGACTGAAATTATTAATGAATGAGTGTATTGTAAGAATACATTCAAAATTCAAAGCAAGTCTTTTACAATGAATACCACAAGTATCTAAGTTAAAACTTGATAGTATTGTATGATAAAAAGCTGTACAACAGAAATGTATGTATGGAAATAAGAGGGAACGAAATACATAAAAAAATATGTACCTTGCATGAACAACTGTTTAAAACATACATACAAAAGTAAACCTGTCTGGAGATATTTTCTAAACTATACCCTCAACTAGTCAACCAGTTAAATGAGAGTTAGTGTGATAAATGACAAGGTTTTCTCATTAAGCTGACAGGAAGTACACAATCAGTTAATCAAGAAATGAAACAATATATTTAATTACTTATTAAAGACAGGAATAGAATATTGAAGAACAGCTCATATCAATGGCACTTTTACAGTGAGTCATATACATTATGACAATTTCACAGGTAGCGATATAAAACATACAGTTAAGAATATCAATAAGGTAGAGATATTTCAACCATCACATTATAATTTGAACAGCTTAGAGGAAGTATGGTTGTGAGAATTTTCGCAATATCGAGAAATGTAAGTCATCTCACTAACTTCCCACAACCCACTGGGGTTTGTGAATTTGATTAACCAGTGGTCTGAATTCCTTGCTCAAATTATATGAATGAAGGTATACATGTAGAACACAAGTGTTAGTCACTGAGGATAAAGGAGATTAACACTACATATCACAGGTGTCTGTGACTGAGGTTTAATGAGATTAGTAATAGATTGCACCGGGTTCTGTGATTTAGGATTAGTGAGATTACTAACACATGGCACTGGAATCTGTAACTGATGGTTAGTGAGATTAGTAATAGATAGCACTAGGGCCTATGATTGAGGATTACAGAAATTTGCAGACCATAGCATTGTGGTTGTAACTGAGGGTTAGTAATATTAGTAATACATAGCACTGGGGGTCTGTCACTGAATGTTAGGGAGATTAGTAGTACATGGCACTAGAGTCTGTGACTGAGGGTTAGGGAGATTAGTAATGAATGACACTGGGATCTTTGACTGTGGGTTAGTGAGATTAGTAGTGTGTGCCACTGGGGTTTGTGACTGATTCTTTAGTGAGATCAGTAATACATATCACTGAGGTCCATGACTGAGGGTTAGTAACACATAGCACTGGTTACATGACACTGGGGTTGTGACTGAGGGTTAATGAGATTAGTAGTGCAAAGCACTGGGGTTTATGACTGACTCTTTAGTGAGATCAGTTATATAATACATATCACTGATGTCTGTGACTGAGCATTTCTGAGATTAGTGGGGTCTGTCTCTGAGGGTTAGTGATATTAGTATCACATGACATGTCACTGGGGTCTGTGATTGAAGATTAGGAGATTAGTAATACATAGCATGGGGATCTGTCATTGAGGATTAGTGAGAATAGTAATACATGGCAGTGGAGTCTGTGACTGGGGGTTAGGGAGATTAGTAATAAATAGCACTGGGGTCTGTGATGGAGGGTTAGGGAGATTAGCAGTACATATCTCAGGTCTGTGATTAAGGGTTAATGAGACTAGTAATATAATGAGATTAGAAGTATATAACGTATAAATCTGTGACTGAGGGTTAATGAGATTAATAATACATGGCAGTGGGGTCTGTGACTGGAGGTTAGTGAGATTGGTGATAGTGTATATAGCGCTGGGGTCTGTGACTGACAATGAGATTAGTAACACGTCACTCAAGTCTGTGACTAAGGCTTAGTGACATGTCACTGAGATCTGTGCTGGACAGTTACTAACATTAATGAGTAGTACCTGGCGCTGGGGTCTGTGGCTGAGGGTTATGCAGATTAGTAGTATATGACACTAGGGTGACTGAAGTTTAATAAGATTAGTAGCAGACAGCACTGTGGTCTGTGACTTATGGTTAACCCAGTTTACCTTAATTTTCAGAAAGGTTCCCTTAAGCTCTTTACAGGGCTCTAGATAATTTTAAGCCATATATAAACTATCAACCCCAAGTGTGAAGATTAGATTGAAAGATATAATATGAATCTCTTGATTTCATTTTAGTTAGCTTATTTTCTAAGTTCATGCCATCTCTTATTTCAGCTAACCATAATTCATCCAAAGCCTTGCTAGGGTCAGTTTAGCTCTCAAACTAAATTATGCCATCTTTTAGCATTGCTATAAATAACAAGTGCACAGTGTACCTTTTTTTTTTTCAAAAAAAAGAGAAGTTTCTCAAGTAATAAAAGGTGTAGCTGTACTCCTAAAAGCTACATTATATCAATAATTACCAGAGGATACATGGGTCATGACAATAGAGGGTTACAACCTCCACAGAAGGGGCTGGTATGGAAGGAGTGGAGGAATGGCAGTTTATCTAAAGCAGAACATAAAAGCAGAGGAGGTAACAGATGGTAGTCCTACAGGGATTTAAATAATATGGATAAGATTAAATAGTGAGAAATATGCACATGCATGTCATTATAGCTTACAGGCCACCAGACCATCAGGCTAGAAAGAGAAGCTGAACAAACTGTTGATTAAAAGCATTAGAAGTTTTATTGACAATGCAAGGGTATTGATTTGGGATTTTAATTACCAGGTCATTGACAGGCTAACCCAGGAAGGGCGTGCAAGGGCAGAACCTATTCCTTGATGCTACAGGAAGTTGTGGACTTGAACAACATTTCCATGAGAAAGCAAGGGCAGGAGCAATTCTGGATCTAGTTCTTAATAACAAGTTCTTAATACAATATGCTGCACTTGTGAATCAATGGGCAACAGTGACCATAATACGATACTTTTCAGTATTCATCAGAACAAGAGTGAAGAAAATGGAGTCACCACTGCATGAATCTTTCAGTGGGCGAATTTTGCTGGCTTCAGGCAGGAACTAGCTAACTGAAAAATGAATTTAAAGGGACACTGTCAACCCCTTAGGCCACAAACTGACCTTAGTTTAAAAACACATTTTATGATTGGTCATGTTCTATAGAGACTGTTGGTGCAGCTGGTAGTTTGATTTAGATCCTCTCTGTCTTTTAAAAAGTAAAAACTGAGTGTCCACCATACTGGTGTTACCACACCAAAATATGTTTGTTTACATTTCTTGACCAACTCCACTGAATCTTTCCTGGACTCAGGAACACACCCAATACAATCGAGCCACTAATTATGCAGTGGGAATGGAGAGACTGTGACATCATGAGTGGCTGCACTGTTTGTGGGTATTTCTAATGTCCAGAACTATGTGATATCGTATTTCAATTATATAAACCAAAACAAAGCTGGGTATAGCTATACATTACCATGCATTTCGGTTCTAATAAGCAAGGAAGCAGATGAAACAATCAGAAACACCAATACATTTTAGAAAAGGTAAGCAATCATAAAATGTGGTTTTACCTAAACATAATATGATGCAAAAAGGCCAACAGTGTCTCTTTAAGAACCTGGGTACCCAGTCAATTTGAGGAGCACTGAAAGGGAAAATAAAGGAAATGTCCAGAAATGCTTAATGACTACCATTAATACAGTTCTAAAGGAAAAAAAAAACATGTTTTTCACACAAAAATACAAAGTTGCTTAATAAGAAAAAAAAAAACAGCATTTCAGAGAGCAAGGGGGGAGGAAAAATGGAGGCTTGCCATTAGTATAAAAGTGTACATAAACGCAAAACATGAAGACAGCAACAACAGGGAACTCTGGTGATTATAATAAAGAATTTTATAAATATGCTGGAGTTGAATGAGTAGTGCAGAATACAATGAGACCTCTTACAGAATCAGAGACAATGGTGGATACTTAATATAGTATGTATGAAATGTTCAATAAGTACTTCTGTTCTATATTCCATGGCACACAATGGGATACCCTACTGACTAGATATAAACTAGAGAAGGGCATCACCATCAATGTGAACGTGCGAACATATGAATTTGCCAGCAGAAATAGGCCACCTGGTCTATCAAGTCTGCTCGAGTGTGCAGCTAGCACCCTCACCTTGCAACTGCCCCTCCTCCCCTTCCTAATTGCCCTGCCTCACCTTGTCCCATCCCCTTTTGAAATTACCCACTGTTTTACAGGTTACCACCTCATCTGGTAGAGCATTCTATTCTGCCACGACCCTCTCTGTGAAAAAGTGTCTCCTCATTTCCATCCTAAATCTTCCCCCCTTCAATCTAAGTCTGTGCCTTCTCATGTCCCTCCCTCTCCTCAGCCTGAGTATCCCTTCAGTGCCTGCCTTGTTTATCCCCTTTACATACTTAAAGGTCTCAGTCATATCCCCCCAGTCCCTTCTCTCCTGCAAGGAGTACATGTTCAGCTCTCTCAGTCACTTCTCATATGTTCTGTCCTCCAATCCCTGGATTATCCTTGTTGCCCTGGATTGTACCCCTTCCACTGATTTCACATCCTTCTTCAGAAATGGCACCAGAATTGCACACAGACTCCAGCTGTGGCCTGACCAGTGCCTTGTAGAGAACAGGACCATCTCTCTGCTTCTGGAGGAATCCATCTCATGATACAACCCAGCATCCTGTTGACTTTTGCTGCTGCCCTCCTATGCTGCTCTGTACTGTTCATCTTCCTCATTACATCCACCCTATATTCTTCTCCTTCTTGGTTGAACCAGTGCACCCCTCCTGTGTTCTTTGCTCCAAGTGCAGGACATACTTTCATTTAACTTAACTACCATGCTTCCAACCCTCCTGAGTTTCATCAGGTCTTTCTGTAGCCCTGCCAACCTGCTATATCATCAACCACCGCCTCCAGTTTGGTATTGTCAGTGAATAGACTGATCTTATTTCTGACACCATACGGGATGTCTGCCATGAATATTCCAAACAGCACTGACCCCAGTACCAATCCCTGTGGCACCCTGTTCATCACAGCTCTTGGAGATGAGAGTTCCCCACCACCACTACCCTCTGCTGTCTTCCCTGCAACCAATTCTCAGTCCATTTAACCATCTTAGTCCCCACCCCACATATCTCAACTTCCCGCCCTACCTCCCATGCAGCATCGCATTGAAGGCCTTACTGAAGTGCAAGTATATGACATCCACCACATGATCCTTGTCCAATTACCTCATGAACCTGTCATAATATTCAATTAGGTTCATCTGGCAGGATTTTCAGAGACAAGCCATGCTGGTGGCTGTCCTGGAAACACACTGTCTTCCATAAAGGTCACCTGCCTCTCCTTAAGTATTGTCTCCATCAGCTTCCCCACAACTGAAGTTAAGCTTGCTGGCCTGTAATTACCTAGCTCATCCTTTGGTCCACTTTTATGGATGATACCATGTTGGCCATCTTCCAGTCATGTGATATGCACCCTGTGACCAGGGAGATATTGAATAGTTTGGCCATGGTCCAGCCAGGATCTCAGCCTTTTCTTTCAACACCCTGGGGTGTATGACATTCAGTCCTGGTGCCTTTTCCACTCTCAGAGCTCTTAAGCCCTCCATTACCTGCTACCCCTCCTCCCCTGTGTAGCTGTCCTCCTTTCTCCCTTATGAATACAGAACAGAAGTACTTATTCAGTGCTTCTGCCTGACCCACCCTTTCTCTGCCCACCCCTGTCCTTCCTGATCCTCACTATCTGGTCCTTGCAGCTCCTTCTCTCCTGTATGTATCTGAAGAAGTCCTTTTCCCTGTCCTGATTTCCTGCAGCAGCCTCAGTTCCCGAAGACCTTAGCAGCTCTGACTTCCTGTTAACTTCCTTGAACCTCTTCACATACTCCTCCCTATCCTCCCCCTTCCCAGATTTCTTGTATTTCTTGAACACTGCTTTTTTAGCCCTCACCATTTCTAAGACCTCTCTACTTAACCAGTTTAGTTTTTTAGCCCTTCCCTTTTTGCTCTGCAATCTGGTACATGTCTCAGTAGCCTCCAATATTCCCAATTTGATTTTTTCTCATTTCTGATTTGCATCCCACTGCGGCTGTATTCCTTCCACATGTCCCCATAAGATGTCACCCATCCTACCAAAGTCAGCCTGTCTGATGTCACCACCCTGTTCCTATACCCACTGCTTCTTTGCTCATATTAAGTGAACCACACCAAGTGGTGGTCACTCCCTGTCTTCAGGTCCTCTACCTCCACCAACTTTTTAGCCTCCCTGTTGGCCAGAACTAGATCTAGTGTATTTGCCAACCTATTGGCTCAGTGACCATCTGTGCCAGGAAGCAGTCCTGGAAAGAATCCAGGAGTATTTCCTCCTAGCACTTGAGGTGGCTGGGGTGCCCCAATCCACTCCTGGTAGATTAACGTCCCCCCACAATCACTTTGTATTTTATTTGAAGAAAGCTCAGAGCATGGGTGCTTCAGTCATTGATCTGCCTCATGTAGACTTGAGCTTAACTCCATCATTGCTAACTTCATATTTAAGCCAAATTATCCAAATTATCAAAAATGGTTGTCAAATTTGTCCGAATCCATTATAATCATTCTTGAAATAAAACAATGGACCTGTCAATTTTCCCTGATCCAGCATCCTCTGGATCCATTCTCTGTATATAGGTGGAGCCACATTTTTCCATTGTTGTAAAATTAGTTTAAAGGCTACCAATACACCGATTCTCCAAAAGGTTTCTTAACCTCCCAGCTGATCCTGGTAATCTGTCGAAAACCCCAAAATGGCAATCCCAGGACCAAAGGGAAAGTCATAACCCAGAATCTTAGATAAGGTGCCCCAAATAGAGGTCCAGAAGGCCTTGATCTTAGGGCAATTTATCAACACATGAGATAGGGTACCCCGTCTCCCCCTAGATCTATTACATAGTTCTGAAATTGAAGCATTAACCCTATGAAGTTTAACTGGAGTATAATATGTCTGGTGTAATACATTAAAGTAAATCTGCAATAGACGGCTATTCCTAATCTTGGTTTTATCCAGATTTACAGCCTGAAACCAATTTCCATCTGTAATACAGGTGTTTCACTCCAATCCCCAAGCTGACTTGTCCAGTTCCACCCCATATAGGATTTAACCCACAAAGTTTATATATTTCAGAAATCAAATGCCTATTGTACTCCAAATTAATAAAACATTCCTCCAAAGGAGAAGTAAACCTGGCAAGAGAATTATGGTTCTTCCAGTGAACAAAATTTCAGATCTGTGGATACTGCCATCTATGATTTGATGGTAAAGGTAAAACATATTTTATCTGAATTTGTTCAAAGGTCATAAAATTAGGACCTTCACACAAATCAGCCAGTGTCTGATTTGTTTACAAAAATACCATTCTTTAAAAACTCTGTCCTTAATAGATGGGGTTGGGGGAAAATACTTGTTATTATATATCGGAGTCCAAGCTGAAATTTCATGTGCAAATTTAAGTATTTTATTGGCATGTGCCCAAGCATAGGCCATAGAGTCTGAAGTAGGTAAAGCCCTTAGAAATGGGTTATTACCCCTAGTAGTAGAAAAAGACAAAAAATCCATTAACCTAAGGCCTTTAATGGTCTCCTCCTCTATCTCTATTTCTGCAATATGGTTTTTATCTGTGTTGAATACCCAATGAATTATAATATCTAGTTGAGCAGCCAGATAGTAAACACAAAAACTGGTGCAACCTAACCCCCCATTTTTCCTTACTATATTGTAATTTATATAAAGCTACATGGGAAGAGGATCCTTGCCATGGAAATTTCTGAACGATTTTATCCAAATCTAGAAATATTTTTTTAAGAGGGCAAGGAATAGACTCAAACAGAAAAAGAAACCTAGGGAGAATGTTCATTTTTAGGATATTAATTCTACGAAGCAAAAGTAGTGGAAGATATTGCCAGTTTGCATTGTCTAACTTCAACTTGGAAATCAGTGGATCACAATCATATTGGATTATCTTGTTACAACTCATGTTAGAACTACTTCTAAACATTTAATTTTATCCTTATTTATAGCTACAAGAATGGTATCTCTTAAATTCAAAGGATTACCTAAATATAACAATTCTGATTTCCCTCAATTCACCCTATACCTTGACAGAGCACCAAATTCTTCCAGAAGAGTATTAAGAAGTTGATAAGAGTGGTTGAAGCTTAGCCAGAGAGATCAGGATATCATCCGCATAAAGCATAATACGGTATTGCCAGCTCCTAAAAAATACCCAATTGCTGAGCTTCTGATCTAATTTTGATAATAATGGTTCCAAGAAAGGGCAAAGATCAGAAAGGATAAAGGGCAGTCCTGCCTTGTTTCTCTCAACAGAAGAAAGTAGGATGATATGTTTGAATTAGTCTTAATACATGCTAAAGGGCTGGTGTAAATTTGCTGTATCCACCTTAAAAAGTTGCCACTAAAGCCATAACCTTCCAATGTTTCAATCAGGAATGACCACTGCACTCGGTCAAAGGCTTTTTCAGTATCTAAAGACAGAAGTGCAGTGTCCATTCCTGAGTATTCATGGATTATACCAAAAGTTTTTCTAGTGTTTCTGTATGTTGTAATCTTCTCCCTTCTATGAATCCCATTTGATCTTCATGGATAAGACTCGGAACATATTTGGCCAGTCTTACCACAAAAAGTTTTGCAAAGATTTTGTAATCAGTGTTTAATAAAGATATAGGTCTATTGGAGCTGCAATACTCTGAAGGTTTGTCTTTCTTAAGTAGCAAGATGATTTCTGCTTCATTTAGTGACTGTGGCAATTTGTTCTCATCTGGAAAAGAATTATAACATTTCACCAGCCAAGGAACCAGGGCATCCATAAGATTTTTGTAAAGTTCAAAAGGAAAGTCATCAGGGCCTAGGGATTTGCCATTAGGCAGGACTTTAATAATCATCACTGAGAGCTCTCCCTCAGTAATTTCAGCACTTAGGTCAGCGGCGTGTTGCTCTGATAATTTAGGTAGGTTGAGCCTAGCAAAAGATTCCTCAATTTTAACCTGATCTACTTGTTTCTCTGGTTTGTATAATCAACTATAAAATGTATGAAAAGTTTGATTACTCTCATCCTCAGATGATACTAAATGACCATCATCTCTTTTAATTTTAATTCTATTTCTATTTTGTTCTGATTTCAATCAGTAAGCTAGCAACTTCCCTGGAATATCCCCATAGAAGTAATATTTTGCACACACCTTATATATTTCTTTTTCTGTTTTCTCCTGCAAAGGTTTTCCTAATTTGTTTCTTGCAAGCATAAGATTTATCTCAGATTGTTCCAAGCCCACAGTGATATGATTTGCTTTGCTGCCTCTAAACTTCTTTCCATTACTTACAGTTCCTGGTTCCATGTCTTCTTTCTAATACCCATTTGTGATGTAATCCACCCCCTTAAATAAGCTTTTAAGGCATCCAAAATTGTTTGAATGGTTACGCCCAGATGGAGATTGTGGCCCATAAAGGCCACCCACGATCACTGTCTTACCTTTCCCACCACCTTCCTAATTTGCTCTGCCACCTCCCTGTCCAGGTCTTCCCCCTTCAGTCAGTGGCCTGACTACCACCCCCATCCTGAGATTCCTATTCCTTGTGTCCTGGAATTGCATCCACAAGGCATCTGTCATACCCTCCTCCCCCTCTTCCCTTGCAAACTTTATCCCTTCCCTAATGTACATCACTACCCTTCCCCCTTTTCCTTTGCTCCTATCCTTCCTGTAAATCCTATCCTTGGGATCATCAGGTCCCAGTCCTGGTATTGGTTGGCCCATGTTTCTGTGATGGCAGCTACAGTGGCGTGAAAAAGTATTTGCCCCCTTCCTGATTTTCTCTATTATTGCATATTTGTCACACTGGATGTTTTCAGGTCTTTAGACAAAATATAATATTAGATAAAGGGAACCTGAGTGAACAAATAACACCTTTTTTTTTTACTTATTTCATTTATTTAATGAAAAAGTTAACCAACACCAACTGGCACTGTGTGAAAAAGTAATTGCCCCTAGTTAAATCAACCCAATTAAAAGGATAATTAGAGTCAGCTGATTGAACACAGCCAGGCTTGATTACAGCCAGCCCTGCTCAATATAAACCTCACTTATTTTGGCCCTTACCATCAGAGTCCCATTGCCAGCACAAAGATTCAACCAGCACATTATGCCATGATCAAAGGAAGTTCCTGAAAGATCAGAAAAAATTTGTTGCCCTCTTTCAGTCTGGAAAGGGTTACAAAGCTATTTCTAAGGCTCTGGGACTCCATCGAACCACAGTGAGAGCCATAATCTCCAAATGGAGAACACTTGGAACAGTAGTGAATCTTCCCAGGAGGGCGGCCTGCCAAAATTACTCCAAGGGCACAGCATAAAATCATCCAGGAAGTCTCAAAGGATCCTAAAACAACATCCAAGAACTGCAGGCTTCTCTTGCCTCAGCTAAGGTCAGTGTTCATGACTCCACAATCAGAAAGAGACTGGGCAAAAATTGGCTTCATGTGAAAGTAGCAAGGCAGAAACCACTGCTAACCAAGAAGAACATAAATGTTCATCTCATTTGCCAAGAAGCACCTGGATGATCCACAAGCCTTTTGGGAAAATGTTCTATGGACAGATGAGTCCAAAGTGAAACTTTTTGGACGACATGGATCCCATAATGTCTCGCGTAAAGCAAACACAGCATTCCACAGTAAGAACACCATACCAACAGTCAAACATGGTGGTGGTAGTGTGATGGTGTGGGGATGCTTTGCTGCCTAAGGACCTGGATGACTTGCCAAAATTAAAGGAACCATGAATTCTGCTCTGTACCAGAAAATTCTTAAGGAGAATGTCCGGTCATCCTTCCGTCAGCTGAAGCTGAAGCGTAGTTGGGTCATGCAGCAAGACAATGATACAAAACACAAAAGCAAGTCCACATCATAATGGCTAAAAAGTAAAATTAAAGTTTTGGAGTGGCCTAGTCAAAGTCCAGACTTAAACCCAATAGAGATGCTGTGGCAGGACCTGAAACGAGCAGTTCATGCTTGAAAACCTACCAAATGTTACTGAATTAAAGCAGTTCTGCAAGGAAGAGTGAGTTAAATTCCTCCACAGCGATGTGAAGACTGATATTGAATTATAGGAAGTGTTTGGTTGCAGTCATTGCAGCTAAATATGTAACCAGTTATTAAGTGTAAGGGCAATTACTTTTCACACAGTGCCAGTTGGTGTTGGTTAACTTTTTCATTAAATAGGTGAAATAAAAATAAAAAAAAATAAGTGTTATTTGTTCACTCAGGTTCCCTTTATCTAATATACATTTCTCTAAAGACCTGAAAACATCCAGTGTGACAAATATGCAATAATAGAGAAAATCAGGAAGGGGCAAATACTTTTTCACGCCACTGTATATCCACCATCCCCTCTGCCAACAGAGCCTGTAGTTCTGCAGTTTTGTTCCCCAAACTCCTTGCATACAAGGAGACAACCTCGAGATGTTCCCTTACACTCCTTACCCAATTTCCCACCTTCTCAGCCCTGCCCTTTGGTCCCTTTCTGCTTTCAACCCAGTTTGTATGGGGGAGGCTCATTTGTCTCCCCTCTCCGAGACCTTCCCTACAGCAACCACACACCATTCCCCTGCATAGTTTAAATTAACCTTTGTTTCTATGTATTCTTCTAACCTCTGTTTTAGCACCCCTTCCCCTTACTGCTGAAATGTAATCTGTCCCCTGCAAACAGATTCCTATTGTCCCAGATCGTCCCTCAGCCTCCCAATAACCCATACCCCTTGGATCAACACCAATTTCCCAGCCAACCATTAAATGCATCTATTCTACCCCTCCTTGCTTTACTTGCCTGGACACTGGGAGTACCTCAGAGAAAGCCACTGAGCTCCTTACCTCCTCACTTAACTTACCCAGTTTCATGAACCTCTCCCTAACCACTTCTACTGTTTCTGCTGCCAATTTGTATGTACCACGTGCATTACCACGTGTGGTTTATGTCTTCCTCTGAATGATGTTAAGAAGTTGTTAATCAACCTCAACCCATTTAAATCACTGAGTTGGATGATTTACATGTCCTACAAAAAATATCTAGTGTTCTAGCAGCCCCACTTAAACATCAGCTTAATACATCAGTGCATGTACCAGTGATTTAGAGGGAAGTAACTGTGGTCCCAATTCACAAAAAAGTGAACAAAAGGACAAAGCAAATTATTGTCTGGTCAGCCTGATGTCTATAGTAGGCAAAGTATTGGAGACCCCAATTAGAGAAATAATAGACAGAGAGTTTATAAGCTAAAAGGGCTGGATAAGTCACAACATTGATTCAGGAGTAGTAGATCCTATTCAAGCAACCTTATGAGCTTCTTTGAGCCTATTAGCAGGGTGTTAGCCCAGGATAAATCAGTTGACATGTTGTATCTACATTACAACAAAACATCTGATGCAGTACCACAGAAAGAGTTGGTAACTGTGTTATCTGAGATGGCAGTGCATAGCCACATAACATGCTGGATCAAAAGCTGGCTAAAGAATAGGAGACAAAAGAGAGCAAATAAATGGATTTCAATCAGGATGGGACAAGGTGACAAATGGGGTCCCATAGGGGTCAGTTATGTGACAACACTCTTCAATGCTTATGTATCCAATATGCAAATCCAAAAGGGGTGGATGGCAAAATTTGTGCATGATAGTAAGACCAGGCAAATTGCAGATAGTGAGGAGGATATAGCCAATTTATAAAAGCAACTGAATCTGCTTAGAAAGAAGGCAAAAAATGACATTCAGCACTGTGAAATGTGTAGTTGTCCATTTCTAAAATAAGAACAAGGGAGCATCATATGCTGTAAATGGAATAATATTGAGGGAGTGAAATAATGAATGAGATGGAGGTATTGTCATCTCCAGTAATCTCAACACCACAGTACACTGTGGTCAGTTAACAAGGAAGTGTTATGGGAGTGTACACTGCATAAAGAACAACTAAGGAACTGACATTATCTTTGTTTAAAGTCCTGGTGAGACCCCATATGGGGTATTGTTTACAGTTCTAAGCTACACATAATATTGTGGAAAGCAAAGACTGGAGAAGGTTCAGTCCAGATATGCAAAAAGCATCATGGGTTTCAGAGACCTGTTACACCAAAAGAGACTAGAGAATTTACAGTTATTCTCATTGTAATACAGGACATTGAGAGGAGATGTGAATTTAGTATACAATGCCTTGGGCTAGCATAATCTTTAACAATGTTTGGGATTAAGGTTTAAGAATTATATGAATATTACAAGAGCATATAAATATTAGTTAATAGGAAAATTATACTGGACTGAAAGAAGAGGTAGTTGGTTTCACCAGAGGGTGTCCATATGGTCTGCCAGTATCAGGGTGGAAGCACCAAAATATGTGCATTCAAAAAGGTTTAGATGCCTATAGTGGGAGGGGGATTACAGGTTACATCTGCTGATTTGCAATAGGCAATCCAGATGGGCTTTGACTTTCTTTTGTCCTAGTCATCCTATAATCTTATGACAATGTGGTGTGGAGGACCCTTTCAAGTGGTGCATTGCCATGCTTCATTGACTGCTAATGGCACCATATGAATGCAGGTAAGTAGAAAACTGTGAAGGATTATGGGAGAGGAGGCTAAAAGTGTGGGTAATAGGCTGGGGGGAGTGGTTGGCTGAGACAAGTAGGGCAGGGAGGAGGGTGTCAAGGCCTTTGATCACCAACAGTATAAATAGAGATGGGTCTGGGTGGAGAAGGGAAGTAGAAGTCATGGTTAAAAGAGAGCACTGTCTCCAGTGGATGACAAGCAATGGCTATTAGCATCTGGCTTGCCAAGTTGAGGGGATCAAGACAGTTACAGGGGCTGGTAGGGAGAGTCAGGCCCTAGTACACTCAACCTTCAAAGAAGGTATTAGTCTTTGGGGACCTCATGGTTAGGGCAGTAGAGGATGCAAATGAGCATTGATGAACCAGGATGGTAGCTTAAGTGAGGAGGTTTGCCTTTCTAGGGTAAGGGTAGAATGAATGCTATCCAGTCTCAATAAATGTAGCTGATGGAAGGACAGAACATTGTCATTCATGTTGGCAAGAATGATATAGAATGAACAAGTCATTAGGTCAAGAGGAGGTTACTAATGAATCTAGGAATGTTTCTGAAGGGAAAGGTACCATGGTGAATTTTTGTGACATCTTCATAGTTCAGGTGCTAGAGAAGAGCACCTGCAGATCATTAAGCAAGAAAGTGCTTTGCTAAGGACCTGGTGTAGAAGGAAGAGTTTTCTTTTTATGACTAACTGCATATCCTTCTATAGTAAGAGATGCTTGTACTCCCAAGATGGGCAACATCTGCACCATGATGTTGTGGGGGCACTGGCCAGGATCATGGACAGACAGGTCCTGTGGGATTTAGAGAATAATTGCAGGGCTGGTTCACTGAAGGCAAGAGGTAGATGTGGGTGATCACTGAGGAAAGGACCACAGCAGCAGAGCAATAGGAGAGGAAACTCTCAGGGCTGTGAGAATTTATAGAGGGGCAAGCATCCTTGCACTCAGGCCAATATAAGGAGAGTACCTACCAAAATAGGTAAGAGATAGGGTGTGATGCACTTTGAAGACCATGACTTAGTGCCATTCACAGAAAGCTGCTGAGGGCAAGAAAATGACTGGGAAGAAAAAATAGTGGGTGAATCTCTACAGAAGGAAGAATGTCACTGTGGAGGATAAGGCAGACATGAGATGGGGAGACAGTGCCCTTAATTCCATGTAGGTGGGGTAATGAAAACGGGAAGAGAAAAATAACCTACTTGGGCTGTGCTACTGGCCCCTAAACAGTTCAGCAGAGCATGATGACCAGCTGGTCATGGAAATTATTACCAAACTGTATACAGTGGTAATTGTGGGTGGACTAGTTTTCAGGCATAGACTGGCATCATTTGAAGGCTAAACACAAGGCTGAGTTCTTGTCCACTCTCAATGATCTCCATGAGCAGCATGTCAAACAAGGGATTGCTGTCAGTTTGAAGTCACTCCTGACCTTGCTCTCAGCAGTAGAATGGGGTTATCTTCAGTGTAAATGTTAAGGAAGCAGTGGGGGTAGTGACTACACCTACAGTAGTAACCTTTTCGTTGGTGACAGGAAGAATTAGCTGGGGCATGACAGGGAGGATTAGCTGGGCTTCAGCAATCAGGACCATTAATATCAGACATGCTGACTTTGCCAGGATGAAATACCTGATGACCATGGGTCTGGGGCAGATACATGAATCTTGTAATGCAGAGCACATGTGTGGCCCATTAAAATGGTGATTGGAGAAGCCACGGACATGTGCATCCCAGGAAGGGAAAAAGGTCATGAATAGGCCCCACAGCTCAACAACTTAAGGTAAGTGATCCAGAACACAAGAGCATCTATAACTGCTAGAAAGAATCAAACTGCCTCCAGACAATGAACAAGTACACAGCAGCACTGAGGAACTGTGAGGTTAGAATTGTAAAAGCTAAAGGTCTGGAAGCCAATACAGTATGAAGCTATGGATAACTTTAAAGCCTCCTTCTAGTTGTAAGCCCTAGGTGGCACTATCACAAGGGCTACTACCCCTGTCTGCTTGGCTACTAACAGGTTAAAGGGCCTAGGTTCAGTGACGAGTGCCTCCATCCACAGGTCAGGGTTGGTTGTGGCTAGTCTAACCAGGTCACAACCCTCTGGGACACTGTGACACCCCTTTTCTCCCACTAGTGGCCCACAAAGTACACAACTGTGACTTTTTCAACACCCCAGATATGCAAACCACATACTTGTACTTGGCACTTACCCCAGGACTGATTCCTTCAGCTTGACTCTGGGGCCCCCTGTAAAATAAGGTGATGCAGTACAATAGCAACAATGCAATACCTTCAGCATAAATTGACACCACAGTCAATGTAAATTTGCAGAAACAAACAGATCTGATTTATTTAGGGAGCTGTAACAAGGAAGGGAGAAAATCAGGTTAATTGGCTTAAACACATTAATAATCACAGTACTGTGCATGCACTTAGAGTCCCAATCAGTCACATTCTCTGGGTACCCAGGATGGGAAAAGGGGCTAGCCAGGTCAGTTGCAGCTGGTTGGGGCCCTGTGATGGTAAAAGAACATGCACACACAATTTGTAATCCGAAGCCAAATGGCTCAGTTCATGGAAAGAAAAGCACAAACAATCAGATGACACACTTTGATTAAACAAAAGTTGCATGGAGCTACCCTGATAATTACTCATGATACTCAGGCTAAACACAGGAGTGCTGATGGCTGATGGCTGACTGGCTGGTTTGCCAGAGGAAGCTTGGCCCCTTGATGACGGATCTTTCTGTGCAGCAGGGTAGGGGACTAGACCCACGTGGCAGGGGCCTATCTGCATCAGGCAGCACGGCTTCAGTCCGATTCTGACAGGTAAACATCATCGCTAGCACACAGTTTACAGGAAGAGGGAACCAGATCGTGACCCCTTTGCTGTTCATAGCACGTTTGTGTGTAAAGGAAATTACTATACCAGGCAGGCTGCTCTTTGATCCCGATCGCAAAATCACAGCAATTATCCGGGAGCACTATGGTAGCTAAAGTCCAGACAGGCCGATCGCTTTCAGCAAAATCTTCAGTCTTCTACAGGGTGAGCCTGGTAATAATTCAGCTGCTTGCTTTACTCTACAAATTCAGATTCAGTCCAAAAACGTCCTCTTCTCCCTCTCAGGGCAGATAGCAGGCTACCCAGTCACCAAAATTTAATAAATAAATAAATGGCCAGGAATCAGGCCTTCCATGGTTCTTCCACTTGAACTACGGCACCAAACGGCTGCTTGCACACTCAGAGCTCCTTCTCCAGCTCCCAACTTGAATCTGCTTTCAGTCCTTCTGCTCATTGTGTCCATAACTCGGACACAACAAATGTTTGAGACATGGTCCGAAATGAAACTCTCCATTTCTCTCCCTTTCTCTCCATGCAGGAGAGCTGAATGCAGGAAGGCCAGACTCAGCTTTTCCGCTCAAGTCCCCACACTGCCTCATGGGGCAGCTCCACTGAGCTGCTCACTCTGCCAGCTCCATCTCTGTTCTGACCCTGGGCTGCAGGCAGCAGGGGAATTTCCCTCTGATCCAAGCGGTTTGGTTGGCTGATTCTGCTGTCAGTCATAACATGCTCCCTCTGTTGGTGCAAAAAGGCACCAAGGATCCAAAACTATATTTCCCAGAGTCTGGCACCACACAGTCCCACTTTAACAGGCTCCATTTTAGAGTCCCCACATACTGATTGGTCCAATTCGGCAGTTCAGGACCAAAATAGTGGACTAGCAGAAACAGTCCATGCTGCAAGAAAGGCAGATTAGACAAACTGCATTTTCACTATTACTCTAAATAGTTCCCAGCAATTAGTTACATCTTTCAGGAGAGCTCCCTCTGTGAATTTAGTGACAGTAGAAGCAGAGCGCTTAGGCAGCAGCCTGGGTGGGACTTGGGCATAGAAACACAGTCCCCGCTCCAGATTAATTATACTGCAATTGAGCAGCTCTTAAAGAGACAGATGCAGAGGCGCTTAGGCACTCTCATACAATTTCTTTTTTATTTTTTTTTTAAACAGTGGAAATACAGGACACCAGCCTGGTAAACGATATTTAGCACACCCAAGGAAGGCTTTTTGGTGACCCCCATTTGTTAGTTACACAGTAAATAATTGGAAGGAGGAAGATGAAGAGGATTAAGCTCTAAAAAACTGGGTAAAGGTCTGAAATCTATGAGACAGCAAGGGAGATGGCTGGGATGCTCAGTGAATACTTTCTTTTGATGGTTACCAAAGGGCCCCATGAGGAGGTTTCTCATTGGAAGGGCCTATGATATTAGGGGTGCCACGATGCATCCTGCAGATATCACTCACATTCTCCTAGCTGACTTCTAGGCAAAGATCAAGTTGCGTAAATCCAGAGGGTTGACAGGATACACCCCAGGATCATAGTAGAGATGAAGAAACAAATGACTTGGCAGCTTGTAGCAATCATTAATGAGTCTATCCCTAAATGTGTGATGCCAGAGGACTGGAAAGGGGCAAATGTGGTCCCCATCTTCAATAAAGGGAAAAGGTTGGAAACAGGCTACTACAGGCCAGTCAACCTGATATTAATGCTAAACCAGATACAGGAATCCATTCTCATGGACCGAATAATGGATAACTTGACTTAGGCTAAGGTTCTTACTCTTTATCATCAGGTCTTTATCAGTGGTAGTTCCTGACAAATGAACCTGATCACATTCTTTCAAGAAGTAACCGGGGGTGGGGGGTGGACAGGGTAGGACCTTGGACATATGCTACTCTGGACTTCAGCAAGGCCTTTTACTTTGGCACGTGATATGAGTCTGGTTAAATCAAACTAGTTTAGTACATCAAGCATACAAAGGGTGGATTGCTAACTGGAATTAGGGCAGAAAACTGAGGGTTGTGTTGAACAGGCACTGCTCTCAGTGGAGAGGGGCACTCAGTTGTATACTTGAGAGACTGGTGCTAAAGTAGCTGATACTCAACTTTTCCAGCAACATCCTCAAAGTCATCTTATAAGTTCACTGATGACACAAAGCTGGCAAGAGTGGTTGACTCCTTGAAGATGTGGACAAGCATCAGGAGGACCTGAACAGGCTGTGTAATTTGTCAGACTCCTGGAGCTTTAAAGTCAATGTAGTTAACTGCAAGGTGTTAAACATGGGGAGGAAAACAGATGTAGGCCCAATACACTATACTAGGCGTCTTGTACTGCAGTGGACAAGGAAAAGGACCCAGTGGTAATAGCAGACAAGGGGACAAGGCATGACAAGCAGTGCACAGATAGTGTTAAGCAGACTGGAGTAATGCTGGGGTACATTTAGGGAATGGATATCAGCAAAGCAGGAGAAGTAATACTCCCACTTTTCAAGGCTATGGTCAGATGTACTGGGAACAGTTCTAGGCTGCCATTAGAAAAAACGCATTGAAACAGTCAAAAGGGTTTACTGAAGGGCTACCAAAATGATTAGGGTTATGAAGAACAAAAGCTATGTAGAGAAGCTAGAGGGCCTTACATATTTCCCTGGAGAAAAGAAGGCTTGGGGGGATGAGATCTCAGTTTTCCACATATTCAAGGGTATCAACAAGACAGAGCAGTCAGAGATATTTGATTTGTTGTGTCATGACCTCTCTGCTCCGGCTTTGGCTGGAGCTTTGGCTCATCACTGACTGTCTAGTTTCTATCACCTTCTGTCAGTCCCAGTTCCTTTAAGTAACTGGGTATACTTCTGACTCTTTGAATAAAGCTTTTCTTCTATCACTACCTGATATGACAGAGGGATTCACATTCAGTATGGTTAAATGGTGAACAAAATCCACAGACAGTCAAACTCTGGAAACAAAGCAATAACTTAAAACTAAGAAAGCAAACATAAGCTGGTTTATCTGCAAAAAGTGTCAATTTATTGAGGTCACAGGAGCAGCCAAAAGTGTAGCACTAAACCCTGACGTTTCACATCATAGATGTGATACTTAGTCAGGAGGTACCCCTTGGGAATACCTGATCATTTTTTACACCTTTATAGCAGGTGTTTTTTCTAAAACCTTGAAAAAGTACCCTCAGTTAAGGTGTGGAACCTTTGTATGTGGTGGTCTCTGCTGTTTTAATTAGATAAATCCAATAAAGTTTATGTTTTGAACCTGAAATAGAGCAAACGAGCTGTCTGTTTTTCAGGGATATATTGGTGCCAAACCACTTAATCTTTCCAGGGTAGAAACCAATAAAAATAACATACAGTTTTATTCAATATTTAGTATAATTAATTCTCGAATTATTGATCTAACCTTAATCTGATATGAGCTTGCACTGATACTATTTTCTAAGAACAAACAAACATATTCTGGAGCCTGACAGTTTCATTACCACGAACACCAGGGCCCTGCAAGTGCTCAAATTCCTGACTCTAGTAAAATAGCCCTCAGGAGTTGAAAGATGGTTTTGTGTTGAGGTCTAGATCTCAGAAGAATATAGATGGTTAAAAATATCATCAAGAGCTCAGTGAGATGTCGTTCTGGGAATGTTGTTAAAGAGTTTAAAGAGACGGTTAAGCTAAAAGCCACCACCTGACTTATGACTCAAGCATTTGGTCTGTAACTGCCACAGTTAAGAGAGACAAGGATATCAATGTGTTGCAACTACCACTACTTTTACTCCTGAGGATACCAAGGAAGTATGGCATCTGCACAGCTATGGAGGACCCCAAAGGCAGACTGAACACCAAGCAAGCCTCAAGCTATGGACTGAAATTGAACCTAAAATATTTGCTTGCCAGTGTGGGGACGACTGAAGACCTGCAAGCATTTGTGGTGCCAGGTGGGAGTACACTGTATTTTTTAATAACATTTTATTATAATATATAACCAGCAATGAATCACAATTATCATCACAAAAAAGTACATAATATACTACAAAGACTTACCAAAATCAATCAAAAACCCAGTTGTAATCATGTCATTATTATTAATGATATGCTTGTTCTAGCACAATAAAGAAGATTCATAAAGAAAGACAGGATGGGTGACAGTGCAATTATAGGAAAATATACAAATGGGGAGTAGGCTAATTTAGCTGTAATATGGGAGTGATAATTAATAATTTGTTTTCAATTTTTCTATGTAATAGAATCAAATTAGTTTACATTATATCAGAGTCTTTTGAGCGTTAGTTTCTTTAAGGGTACAATACCATTTTTGCAGTTCAAACCTTTTAAGCACAGGAGAGTTCCATATCTGTAATAAAAGTCTTTTGTTGCTATTAGGGTTAATAAAGGATTTTTTGTTGTTGGTCTTTATTCATATTCAGTTTCTCCAAAATATTGTAATATTAATATTCTAAAGGAGTACTTTATATTACTTTATAAAATTGAGCTTATTGTTTCAGCAGTTTGTGTCTGAAATTATGTGATTAGGGACAAGTCCATAGATTGTGGATTGATAACATGCCTTTCAACCCACACTCATGCCAGCACATGTTGAAGGAAAGATACCAACTTAAAAAATCTTGCAGAGTCAGGTAAGCTCTCCTTTAGATCTTGAGCTGAATTGACTGTTTCTGGCTGAAACATATACCTTTACAGCCTTCTAGGTGCTGAGCCAATGAACTGAAGATAACTGTGTATTACTGCTCTGTAATTTCCATTTCCTATTAGCTTTGCCCCTAGGTGCCCTTGAGGAAAAAGCAATCTGAGCATGCATTTTCACTATGAGTTTCTTATATGATATATCAATAAAATGCAGATTCCTCCCTTAATCATTTCTGTAAAATCAGAATGAGGATTAATACTCACACTTCAACAGAAATGTAAGAATCCATCTGTAAGCATCTAAAAATAGATACAATCCTATTTCTTTCTTGAAGATCAACCAGCTGTAAAAATGTCATTCATATATATATATGTATATATATATATATATATATATATATATATAATGTATGTATATGTATATATGTATATGTGTATATTGTATCTTCCTTATAACCAGTTGTGTCCAATAATGCAGCCTTCTCCCATAAGACCTTTCAGAGGCTTAAGAAAACCAATATCTAAAATGTTATCAAGCGAAATGTTAAAATCAAGATACAGTGCCTGAGATGCGAGTACAATGATGTCAGCAGTCAGTACTCCAAGCAGCCAGATCTTTAAAGGAGAAGGCCCAGAAGCCACAAAGGGAATACAAAGGGCACCTCACACAGAGAATGTTTTCAGAAATCAAGCCTACCTCTAGTGGGAGAGGGGACTCTGATACACGGATAGAGCATGCTACATAGATGGTGCAGAATCTGATCTTTTCTGATGATAGGAAGCCAAAAATGAATGAATGCCTAAGAGCACCAGCACTGGACTCCATTAAAGTGTTGAAGATGACCAGACCTGATGCTACATCACTTGATTATCTCTCCACATTAAAAAAAAATAATTTTTTGAGTATTGAAAATCTGGAAAAAGTCTTGATTATCTTGGCCACCCTGTAGCAGAGAGGGAAGGAGGGGCAAGGAGGCTCTTAGACTTTCTGCTCCAGGTTGAGAAAATGGTATAAAGAGCACACCAAAATGGCAGTTTTACAGTTGAGGACATGGACAGAGTCTGAGCTGAACAAAGGTTGCAGAAGTTATCTACTCTTATCAGATACTTACTAATGTGCATCTAAGGGATTGGTTGGAATACTTACTCTCATATGGAGACCACATGCTAGAGATACAGGATTGTGTAAGGTAGTAGTTCCCATGGAGACATTAGTGCTCATGTACTCAGAGACTGGTGTAAGACCCACTCCCCATTCTAAGTATATTTCATGGAACATTTTGTTGGGAAGGAGTCAAACACCAAACAACTCACCTTGACCTCTCAGACACATGGTGACCTTCCACTAAACCTGGCATTTGCAGACAGGTACAGGTTTGAAAATCAATGGTGGTTAATCAACAACATTTGTCCCTAACCAACTGAATGTCTTCAACTGATTTTAAGTGCCCAATCTCATGTTTACTGATGTTTTGCTCATACTGTAAGCATATCATTTCACTGGTGCACAAGCATTTCATATATCACTGTTTTTCAGATGTTATGCTCCATATTCATTGCAGTCACTTTACTTTTCCCACAGGAAAAATGCATTTTACTTGGGATTTGCAGTATCTGATGTCAAATTACAGGTTGAATAATTTGCAGTCAGTATCATCTGTTAATTTCTGGCTGAAATTAATATTAGCTTGTCAGTTTACCTAGAGTCCTCTTACAACACCTGGAATGGATACCTCACTGTCCATGCCTTTGCGCTCCTACACAATATTTTTCAAGCAGACATTATGTCAAGCTATTGCATTATTTTCATACTTTGACTCACACAGACTAGAGCTACCCAAAAGCTAAAGGCTTAGGAGCATTGCACCATAGCTAAAAGCTGCCCGAGGACAGTACTTATTCGTTCAGACCTGGGTGTGCTTAGGGGATCCATGAATCTGTACACCTTCCCAACCCTGTTCTGCCTTTGAGTTTATTTCCTTGAATTAATGCTTATCAGCACTAAACATTCACTTGCTGATTTTTCATTTTCTTTTTCAAGTTTGAAATGGAGGAACAATTCCCATTGGGTGTCTGCAGTAGCTCTAGGATGCTGCCTCATCCTCCAACCTGAGGATCCTGAACCAGGTTAAATGCTTTTCTTGTCATGTTGCTGAACCATGATGCATGCAGGAGCTTTAGATGGACTACTGGATGCCACCAGTTCAGTTACTCAACCCTTTTCACACAGTTCACATTCACTTACCTCCTGCAGTTTCCCTTTGAAGTTCTCAAATTGTGCACAATGATCAACTCTCCTTTTTATGGCTGCAGTGGGTGAGAGCTGCATCTCACTTTAAAATGTGACTCAGCATTGCCAAAGCATTCTTTCCCACTGAAGACCATGTTGGACTTGCCTTTCAGTCTCCAATGCCAGATAACTATGCCAGACAACAAAGTCCTTTCCAAAAGCAAGAGAAAACAAAGTGTGTTTCCTTTACAGTTGCAACACCTACTACTTTGCCAGAGTCACATATCAGTCATTAGTTCAGAATTCCTTTACATAATATCCCAGTTCTGTCTGTAGGCAGTAAGGGTTCACAATGCTGTGCTCAATAAATCATTGCTATGTTGTTTCCTCCTGGGCTTTAAATTTCACACCCACACACACACACACACACACACACACGCACACACACACACACACACACACCACTGTGTTTTAGCCTCTTTACTGTCATGGACTGGCATTCCAGCATTCCTTTACATCCAGACTGACATAGTCCAGAATTCCTTTACATGACAGTTCTGTCTGCCTGTTCTCCTAGTGGTAGTATAAAGAAATTTGATTTTGCCATGTGATTGATACACATTCCAACCTCTTTTCCCATTTCTATATGTATATATATATATATATATATATATATTTTTTTTTTTGTCCTTGCATCATACCTTGGTTTATATATTTATTCAGGGACTGGATCCCCACTCATGTCATTAATCTTATTTCTTTACCAAACTGTAATATAATTACATCAACAACCAACAGCACATAAGCAATTGCAATGGACTAGATAAGTTGGGCAGTGAATATAATTAAAGATTTACTTTTTCTTTTTACATGTATCACTCTGATCTCTACCACTACAGCTTGAAGTGCTGTGTGTTAATTTGAGCTGCATAATTCACAGCCTCACAGTCTCCTCATACTGTGAGGTCACAGAGGTCAGAGGGGGACTGATATGCTCATGTGTTTTTTAAAAAAAATCACTTGATAGAATTACCATTCTGCAATTTAAGTAATCACTATTGTTATATACAGTTTATATCTGTACTGATATTAACCACAAAATGAGATATTTACAAAAAGTAGTGTGAGAAACAAATGCAGTATATTGCATATTTCCATTCTGTGCCATGCATTTACCCCCACCCCATGACGAAATGTTCGATAATTGTTTAAAAACTGTTTTCTAAACCCATTTCAGTGAACACTAAGGGACAAGGTGACAGCACTGGCAACCATTAATGAATAAAGAACACAAAGGTTTTCTTTTAAGAACTGCACTAACAGGGTCACTGTCTACACTTGTTAGTACCTTCTTTTTTTAACTATTTTTACAAAACTGCAATACCCTATATATTAATAATGTGAATCTATGTCCTTCTTGCATTATCCCCCCCTTTTCTTTTTATTATGGCTGCAGTGGGCAGAGCCCTGCAGACATCTTGCTTCAACAAGGGACTTTGCATCACTTCAAAGCATTCTTTCCCACCGAAGAACATGGTGGACTTGCAGAACAGTCTCCTACACTAGATAACTATGCAAGGCAAGATAACAAAGTCCCTTCCCCAAAAACAAGAAAAAACAAAGTGTGTTTCCTTTGCAGTTACAACACCTCTCCTACTTTGTCAGAGTCACATATAAGTCCATTTTATATACTGTTTTTGTTTGACATTTGTTTCTTAATCTGCTTTGTACCTCCCTGTCATTTACTAATGTTGGAAGTTGAATTTGTACATTCACATTGTTGCACTTCCAGGTCGTCCCTGAAAAAGAGACTGCAATTGTTTCAGTGAACTTACCCAGTTACCAAAATTCAATAACTAAATAAATAAATAAATTAGTCATTATTCCAGAATTCCTTTACATAACATCCCAATTCTGCTAGTAGGCAGTAAGGGTTAACAGTGTTGTGCTCAATAAATCACTGCCATGTTGGTTTCTCCTAGCTTTCAAATTTCTCACACACACACACACACACACACACACACACACACACACAAAACCACCACCACTGTGTTTTAGCCTTGCTTTATTACCATGGAGTGACATAGTCCAGCATTGCTTTACATTTAGACTGACATAGTCCAGCATTGCTTTACATTTCAGTTCTGTCTGCCTATTCTCCTGAAGGTATTATAAATAAAAAATATTTTTGTCATGTGATTGAACGACACATTCCAGCCTCTTTTTCCCATTTCCATTTACATAAAATTTGCCCTTGCATCATAACCTCAATCTATATATTTATTCAGGGATGGGATTCCCCACTCATGTCACTAATCTTATTTCTTTACCAAACTGTAATTTAATTACATCAACAATCAAGATCATATAAGCAATTGGATTGACTAGATACGTTGGGCAGTGAGTATAATTAATCATGTTTTACTTTTTATTTTATGTTCATCACTCTCATCTCTCTACCACTACAGCTTGTGTTAATCTGAGCTGCATAATTCACAACCTCACAGTTTTCTTAAACTGGGAGGTCACATATGTCAGAGGGGGACTGATATTCTCATGTGTCTTAGAAAAAGAAAATCACTTGATAGAATTACTATCCTGCAATTTAAGGAACCACAATTATACTATACAGTTTATATATATATATATATATACTGATATTAACCACAAAATGATATAATTACAAAAGTAGTGCAAGAAACAACTACAGTATATTGCACATTTCCATTCTGTGCCATGCATTTACACTCACCCCATGACAAAATGTTCTATAATTGTTTAAAACCTGTTTCATAAATCCATTTCAGTGAACACTAAGTAGCAATTAGCAACCATTAACAAAGACCACAAAAGTTTTCCTTCAAGAACTGCACTAACAGGAACACTGTCCACAGAAGTTAGTACCTTCTTTTTTAAACTATTTTTACAAAACTGTTGTACCCAATATATTAACAATTTGACTCCATGTCCCTGTTGCATCGTTACCCACCCTTTTTTTTATTACAGCTACAGTGGGTGGAGCCCTGCACACATTTTGCTTCAAAAAGGGACTCAGCATTACTTCAAAGCATTCTTTCCCACCAAAGAACATGTTGGACATGTAGCATAGCCTCCTACACCAGATAACTATGCCAGATAACAATGTCTGTTCCCCCAAAAAAGAAAAAACAAAGTGTGCTTCCTTTGCAATTACAACACCTCTCCTAGCTTGCCAGAGTCACATATCAGTCGTTAGTCCAGAATTCCTTTATGTAACATCCCAATTCCATCTATAGGCAGTAAGGGTTAACAGTGCAGTGCTCAATCAATCACTGTCATGTAGCTTCCTTCTAATTTACTAATTTCACACACAGACAGAGACACATACACACACACACACACACACACACACACACACACACACACACACACACACACCACTGTGTCTAAGCCTTGCATTACTATCATGGACTGATATAGTCCAGCATTCTTTTACATTCAGACTGACATAGTCCAGTATTCCTTTACATTCCAGTTCTGCCAGCCTGTTGACCTACTGGTATTATAAAGAAATTAAATTTTTGTCATGTGATTGATGTACACATTCCAACCTATTTTTCCTTTTTCTGTATGTTTTTTGCCCTTGCATCATACCCTCAGTCTATCCCCACTCATGTCACTAATCTTATTTCTATGCCGAAGGGTAATTTAATTACATTAACAATCAAGAGCACATAAGCCATTGCAATGGACTAGATAAGTTGGGCAGTGAAAATAATTAATCCTATTTTACAATTTTTTTTACATTTATCACTCTCTCTGATCTCTACCACTACAGCTTGAAGTGCTGTGTGTTAATTTGAGCTGCATAATTCACAGACTCACAGTCTCCTCATACTGTGAGATCACGGAGCTCAGAGGGGGACTGTTGTGCTCATGTGTTTTAGAAAAAAAATCACTTGACAGAATTACCATCCTGCAATTTAAGTAACCACAATTATACTATTATACTATACAGTTGGTATGTGTACTGATATTAACCTCAAAATGAGATATTTACATAAGTAATGCGAGAAACTACAGTATATCACACATTTCCATTCTGTTCCATGCATTTTCACTCCATGACAAAATGTTCTATAATTGTCTAAAATTGTTTTCTAAATCAATTTCAGTGAACACTAAGAGACAAGGTGACATCACTGGCAACCATTAATGAATAAGAGCACAATTGTTTTCCTTCAAGAACTGCATTAACAGGGTCACTCTCCACACTTGTTAGTACCTTCTTTTTAAACTATTTTACAAAATCACAGTACCCAACATATTAATAATTTGACTCTAAGTCCCTTTTTAATTGGGTTCTGTGGACCTGTTAGTGCAGTTCTAAAGTAGAAACTGTGTAACTATTACTAGTTTATGAATTGCAAGTGCAGTCACCTTTCCACTTAGTGAAGTTCATTGAAATGGAATTAGTAAATATTTTTTAATCATTGAAACATAGAAATTGTTACAGATAAGGACAGCTAGGCTCCATCCAATCTGCCCATAAGCACCATACTTGATTACTGCTTCTGACCCTCCTCTGCTCTACCTCTATGTTTCCCGATACCTGTCCCATGCATGTTTAACCAACCACTGTGCTTGCCCCAACCACCTCTTGTGGCAGACCATTCCATGCAGTCACCAACCTCTGTGAAGAAAACTTCCTCACATTCCCTCTTAATCTGCCACCTTCCAATTTCATGTCATGCCCTCATTCTTGTACTCTTTGAATTGGAAGATGTCTCCCCAACCTTGTTTATGCCCTTGAGGTACTTGAATGTTTCTATCATGTCCCTCTCCTCCTCTCCTCATGCTAGTAAATATTGAGGTCTGTTCATAGGTTTTGTGGTGCAAGCCCTGTACCATCTTAGTCACCCTTCTCTGGACTGTCTCCAACCTGTTAATGTCTTTTCAAAGGTGCTTCCTCCAGAACTGCACACAGTTCTCCATGTGAGGCCTGACCAGGGCTTTGACATTTTCAGGGCATCTGAAATAATAACCCTTTCTTCCTTGGTGACTATCAGCAACTGCCCCCCCCATCCTGTAGCTCTCTCAAGGGTTTCTACTTCCCAGGTGCATAATTTCTCACTTCTGTGAATTAAACCTCAGTTGGCATTCCTCAGGCCATTTCTCAAGCTTCCCCAGGTCTTTCCTAAATTTTTCCAACCCTTCTGGAGTATCCACCCTGTTGCTGATCTTGGTGTCATCTGCAAACAGACATCCCTTTCCTTCCAGCCCCTCAGCAATGTCACTGATGAAGATGTTGAACAGGATTGGCCCAGGGACTGATCCCTGTGGCACCCCATTGGTCATCCCCATCTCCCCAAATTGTACACTATTTACCACCACCATCTGTGTCCTGTCTGTTAGCCAGTTTCTAACCCAGTTTACCACCTTGTCTCCGATGCCCAGACTATAATACCACTAGTTTGTGAAGAGGGGATACAATCTGGATGGAGGAACTATAGTTTCATGGATGTAAGCTTTTGATTAAAGTCCAAATGCATGTGTTGCTCAAAACACTTATAGTATGTGTTTCATATGATAACCGTCTTTCTTACACATTTTTCACTACCATCAATAATATAATTTTGCAGCCATACTGGCTATGGCTAGAGTTTGTTTTGTTAAGTGCTGTAGTCTCTCAGGATTACACAGAAACGTTGAATTTTTCAGCAGAAAAGAACAGCTTGGACCACCCGTTCTTCCCAAGAATTCCCTGCCTAGTCTACGTCCACAGACCCCATCTGTTCCAGGTGTCTTCCACCCTTTCAGTCAATAAATATTTTCTCACATTCCTCTTGAACTCCAATCCCCTTCCAGCTTCATCATATGCCCCGTGGACTTGGTGCTGGTTCCCATTTGAAAGCGATTCCCCACTGCACCCCATTCACCCCCATGAAGTACCTTAGGTCTCTATCATGCCACCCCCCCTCTTCCAGAGTATACATGTTGAGATCCATCAGTCCCTCCTTGTAGGGCTTCACAAGCAAACCCTGCACTATTTTAGTTGCCCTCCTCTGGAATTCTTGCACCCTGTGTACAGTATACTGTATTTTCTGAGGTGCTGCCTTCAAAACAGGACAGAGTCACTCCAGGTGGGGTCTGCCAGTGGTGACATGCAATAGCTATACCACCTCTCTCCTCCTGCTTGAGATAGGCTAAGGGATAGACTAAGGGGTAGCATGAGAAAGTATTTCTTCACAGAAAGAGTGGTGGAAGCATGGAATAGACTCCCAGTGGAGGTGGTGGGGGCAAACAGTGGGGGGATTCAACCATGCATGGGACATGCATAGGGGAACCCTAGCATTAGGAACAAGGAAGTAAAGCTGGAGATCAAGTAGGGTCTGTGGCTTTTACAGAAGGAAGGGAATATAGACATACTAGATGGGCCTAGTGGTCCTTATCTGCCATCAATTTCTACTGTATGTTTCTAGGTTTATATACCCCTCCCTATGCACCCCCAGAATCATCCCACTAATCCTACTCACTGCCTTGTCACACTGCTCTCCCACTTTGAGGTCCTCAGATATGACAACTCACGGTTCCTTCCTGGACTAGTGACTGTCAGTACCTGCCCCCCATCCTATACATAGCTCCTGGGTTCCTATGCCCTAGGTTCACGGTTTTGCATGTTTTGGCATTGAACTCCAACTGCAGCCTTTTTGACCACTCCTTGAGTTTCTCAGATGTCTCTGCATTTTCTCCTCCCCCTTTTGAGTGTCCACCCTATTGTAGATTTTGGTATTGTCAACAAAAAGCAATACCTTCCCTTTTAGTTCTTCTGCAATGTGCTCTATGAAGACATTGCACAGGACTGTTCCCAGCACTGAGCCTTGTGGTACCCTGTTTATTGCTCTCCTACTATTAGAGTGAGTGCTGTTAAACACCACCTTCTGTCTCCTATTCATTAATCAGTTTCTAACCCAATTCACCACTTCAGATTGCACTTTTAGGCTGTTCAACTTCTTTATCAGCCTCCTGTGTGCCATAGTGTCGAAGGCCTTGCTAATGCCCAGATAGTCCATGTCCGCTGCCTTCTCTGATCTATTACTCTGGTCACCCTGTCAAAGAAATCTGTCAGATTAATTTGGCATGACCCTCCTCCAACCCATTAATCCATGCTGCCTGTGGTCTTGCAGACCATTAGATTCAAGATACTCTACCAATATTTCCTTTGGTATGGTTTCCATTAACTTCCCCACCACTGAAGTAAGACTGACCAGCTGAACATAAGAACATAAGAAGTGTTAGCAGAAGGGGACCATATGATCCATCTAGTTTGCCCAGATTGTCTACCTCCATATTCTGTTCTTCTTCTGAGATTACGCGAGTACTTGTCCCATGCTAGTTTAAAAGCAGTGACTGTTTTGGCCTCCAGAACCTCTGGTGATAAGCTATTCAAGGGTCCATCACCTCTCTTGAAGTAGAACTATGAATGTTGGTTTTAAACTAAGCCTAAGTTGCTGTCTTCCTCCCTTCTGCTGCTCTTTATAGGGGACAATGTCAGCCTCTTCTCCAGTCCTCTAGAACTATGCCTGTTTCATGTGAGCTGTTGCACATGGTTATCAGTGGGAAGCTAACGCTCCATGACTTCTTCTAGTACCACTGGGTGTATCCTGTCTGGTCCCATAGGCTTCTCCACCCTTCAGGCTGCAGCCAGTCCCTTCAGAACTTTTTCTTTGAAAATGTACTTGCGGCCCACCATTCAACTCCCGCTTCTCCCTTTGTGGTCCATCTCCTCCTCCACTGTGAAGACTGAGCAGAAGTATTATCTTTTTGTGGTCCTTGTCTGCACAGTCTACCCCTTCCACCCTTTCAATCCCTACTCTCTCCTTTTCTTTCCTCTTTCCTCACTTATGTATCTGAAGAAAGTCTTATGATTCTCTTATCCCCTTTAGGGACACCTTGGCAATTCTTTTCTTCTGCCTGCTCTTTTGGTCTGCTTTCTACTCCTGCCTGCTTCCATTGGCTTTTTTTTGATATACTGCACCTCCCTGTCCACATTTCTGTGTTTCTTGAACCCATAGAAGGTCACCCTTTTTGCTTTACTACCTTTCACTTCCTTGGGAACCATAACGGCCTCTTTTTCCTTCTTCCTTTGCTTACTTCTTTCACACAGAGTTTGGTTGCTTTAATTGTGCCCTCTTTTATTTTCCCCACTGTATCTGCACCCCTCCATGGCAATACTCCCCTTAAGACAGTTTTTGAGGCAGTGCCCCATTTCATTAAAATCCACCCTCCTGATGTCCAGGATCCATGTCCTTGTATGGTTTGCCTCTGCTCCTATCTTTATGTTAAAGCACCCTGTACAGTGGCCACTGGTACCTTGGAGACTGCTCACTGTGACATCTGCAATGCGTTTCCTGTTTGTAAGCAACAGGTCCAGCACTGATCCATCCCTAGTAGATTCTTTGACAAACTGCCTAAGAAAAGCCCCTTATGGGGAGCCAAGAATGGTGATACTTCTTTACAGTACTGTAGCTGGTAGGCACCAGTCCACATTCAGCAGATTAAAGTCACCAATTAGCAGCACCTCCCCCTTAATTGCCATTCTGATGATGGCTTCCCCAAGTACCTTATCTAACTCCTCTTTCTGTGCTGGAGGTCTGTACACTAACCCAGTATGGATTGGACCCCAAGCCTGACTCCAGGATGACCTCCTGTATGAGTCACATTAAACTGTTTCACCAATGAGTTTCTTTAGCATTTCTGCATGAGTTGCATTATTGTTGCTTGGTCCAGTACAAATACTTGAAAAATCTTTTGCTTAACAGTTGCAACACAGTCTTGTACTGTATTGTAATTAACTGCAGATGCATTTCAGTTGAGTAACAAAGACATTTTATACAAGTTGCTCTTGAGCTGGTCACATGTTGAAAAACAACACAAACTGAGTTACCAATGCATTGCTAACTCTAAAAACAATGTCAAACCAACTCACTGATGTGACAGTTTAATGTGAATTGTACTGCACAGCACCTTCAGGCTCTCATTTTCCTTTTGGTACACCTGTCCCTCCATGGCCTTGATTCCCTCCCTTGCATGTAATACCACCCTTCTTCCCTGCCCTTTCTCTCCTGAAAAAAGAGTAATCTGGAATGATCATGTCCCACTCATGATGCTCAGTACACAATAACTCCATTATGGCTACTAAATCTTGGTCAGTCTTCACCATAGTGGTCTGGAATTTTGTTTCCAAGACTCCTTACATTAGTGCATTTGGCTCTCCACATCCTTTTCCCCACCTTCTACCTTGTTTCCCTCCTCCCATTCCTGGTTGTGTTGTTCCCTGATGTCCCCCCAGACTCACCTCTTCCATTTTTACCTTCACCATTCCTTTTCTCCTTCAATCATCTACCCTTACTTAGCTGAATTATACCCCATTTTTCTTCTATCATGTCCCTGAATTTCTGTGTCCCTGACTTATGGGAGTTGGGTTCCCTCAGGCCTTCTCTCTTTGACTCTCCACCATGTGGGGGTGTTGCCTTCCCTGGTTTTACTGCCTCCCCGATGGCTAGTTAAATTACCCATCCAAGTAGCATTTAAACCTCCCACCAAAGACTGCATTCCTCTTCCTACAAGGATTCAGTCTATCTCTTTTATAGAGGCCCATATCTTCCCAGGCTGGTTTATAGTCCCTGATGTAGCCAAAGCCCTTCTCCATGCACCATGCATTCAGCCAATCATTAAATGCCATGGTGTGGATTGCTCTTACCTCTCTCCAGCTATACAGAGGTATCAACTCAGAAAAAGCCACTGTGCATGCAACCTGCTTGAGGTCCCTTTCCAGATCCATGAAGTTACCATGCACTACTCCTACCTTCTTCTTTGCCAGGTTATTTGTCCACAGATGGACAATGGCATATTTTGTTTTATTCTTTGGTAACTGGGTAAGGCCCACTAGGCACAATGCCTGTTTACAGGGGTGACCCAGGAGGGCATGTGGTCATAATGTTGCACGACATTATGCTGCATGGCAAAATCGTGCTTCCAATACAGCACAATATTGCCATGCTGCATAATTCTTTTTTCTGTGGGGGACTCCACCCCCACACCCCCTGTTACAGTGGGCTTCACTTTCCTGGTCACCCCCACTAAAGATTTTCAACTCTGATGTGATTCCAACTCGGGGAGCGCACAATCCGTGGAAAAAAATAAAATGTCTGGGACCGGGAATCAAGCCTGGTCCCAGATGCAGCATCTGGGTTCCTGCTGCTGTGGCTCTATCCAGCAAGCCACAGCAGCTGTTTGGCAGAACCCACTCCCAACAGAGGTCTTATCTTCTGCCTGGGGAGTGTCAATGAGTACAATACCATGTACAGCAGTATACGCAGTATTGCACCAGGCCTGTTATCAACAGCGTTGTTTTGGGTTAGTTATAATGTTGTACACTATTAAGTGTATGACATTATGACCTGGTAGGACCTGGGAGCACTGGGGAGGGTAAATGACTTGCTCAAGGTCCCACAGTATGCAAATTGATGTCATTAGCATCAATCCTTGGTGTCATTAGCATCAATCCTGGGTCTGCTGGATGTACCAAGCTCATTCACAGCTTGTTACTCTAAAATCTAGGCTATACCACCAGGCCAAAAAAATCTAGTCCTGCCCTAGCTCTTGCTGCCTTAGCAATCCTATGAGAATGCTTTCCATCTCTTCAAGCCAAAGCACAGGTCAGGCATGCCACCTCCCTGTCATCCCCTCAGCTCCTAAGTATATTCCCTTCACAACAGAGTCCCCCACTGTCAGCTGCTACATATTGTGCTAGGAACATCTCCCCCATTCCTTGGGGCCTCCACAGCTGAAGACCTCTGCCTCCTACCTTCCTACTGTTATGGGTACCTCCTCTAGACTGCCTCATCCCACCAGTATGGTAAAGAAGTTCTTCAGTAGTATAGGTGAAGAAACATGCACCCTTCACACCACCTTCACCCTCCCAAAGCCCACCAAAGTCCATCCACTTTGCCTCTGCAAGATATCCCCTGGGGAGCAGTGGCATTCTTGGTGGGAAAGTACCTCAGTTTCCTGAAAGACTGCAGCCCCACAACCTTTGCAATAAATTACTTCCATAGTGATTACATTACTTTGCTTAGTGTCTATGCAAACTTAGTTTACCCTTCTACCTCCTTCATAGTCCCATGGTACTCCTACCCATACCTTTTGCTTCCCTGGAACTAGTTTGTTAACCTACCCTATATAGGATGTCTTCTACTTTCACTTTCTTAACCATCCTAACTGTTCCATCTTTTCCCTGGGAGTCTACTGCTGCTTTCATACTTTTACTGTGGATACAATCTGTAGCTACCTGTCCCCTAGCTGGTTGTCACAGTATATCGTAAGTAGTTGTGTATCTTCTCCTTCCTTACTCTGGTGCTTCACCTCAAGAATGTCCTGTGGACCAGTTGTCACCCTGTGGATGGTCCTAAGGCAGATGCTCCACTCTTGCTTTCTCCTACTCATGCACTGGGGCATTAGCAGGATGGGTTATGCTGGATGAATGGAAATTTATTGAGTCAACCAATTTGGCATAACATCATACCAGGAGCAAAATAAAAAAAGTCTTAAACTAACTTACGTTGAAAAGTGCAGGTTTTTATTAAAGCTGATTTAAAGCACTGCATCTAAGAACCAGTGTGGCCCAAAGCTCACCTCCATTTCAGATCAAAACTGAGTGTTTTGTCAAAAAGGGAAATTTAACCTCCTGCTAGGCCCTTTCAGTTGGTTGTCTGCTCCCCTAGTCCCACCTGTGCCTTATACTGGCTGCCCCAAATGGCATGTTTCCTTTTTGTGCTAAGGAAAAATGTGAGATGAAAGTATTAAAACAGGCTCTAAATACATAGATTAAGATGCAGTTTGGTTCTCACCAACCAACTGATATACGTCATGCAGAAAAACTGCTCTGCCCTGCTGTACTTGTAGAGTTCCACCTCTCTGTGGCAATTGTGCGGAGTAGCTTCCACCACAATCCCAAGAAATTTTCTGGAAAAGCTACTCAGCAAAGACAATCAGTCTACTGCATAACAGAGGCTGCCAACTCTCTCTCTAGGACCCAAATGAATTATAACTTCCTAGGCAGTTTGGACCCAAGTAGCTTGCTCCACCTTCAAAACCTTCAGCCAGTGCCACCTAACCCACTGCTCTCAAAAGAGTTCTGAGTGTTCAAAATACTCGGTGGGTAGACCTAAGACCTGCAGAAGTCTGACTCCCTGGGGTACATTGGAATGTATGACAACATTACTGTGCTTGTTGGAAACAAATGCTCGCATGTCTGGATGATGCAAAGAGCTGTGTGACAAAATGGAAAACCAAACAATGAGTAAAGGTCTTGCCTATGCATGCCATAGTTAAATAGACTTACCAGAAGAAGCATGACACAAATTAAAGTGAATGATAAGCTAGATGGAGGGGTTAGCATTTAAAGACATAGGGACCGATGGTGCAACTCAACTCAGAATGTGCCATTTCCAGAGTTGTCGGGATCTGGCAGCACATGAAGAACCAGGTCATTATGGTTGATTCCCCATGAGAGCATTGCCTGCCTAAATGGTTGCTAGTAAAGCTCAGTGTTCTAACAGTACATACCCATGTCACATGTGCAGTGTCATGGTCCAAGTGAAGAATGTATGTGACTGAGACATTGCCATCAGAAGAGGACATTCTTTAGCTTATGTGCACTGCACAGACACAGTAGTTAGCCCAAAGATATTTGTAGAAGATGGTGCAACCAGGCTCAACTCAGAAGCTCTTGATTTCAGAGCATTTCCCATACTAGAGAGGTGAAAGGCCCAGGTGAGAAATAAAGTATTTTTCTTAAATAAGTGGGATGTTTGCTGTGTCCAAGGGGAGGAACACCACATCTGATTGCACAACAGATCTTTTCATGAGAGGTGGAGAAGACTGACACTGATGATGGGGTGCAATTTTCAGTAACTTGTGGCAGCCCTAATCATAAAGAAATTGAAAAGCCATATGCCTCACAAGTAGTGGTTGCATGTAAGAAGAATGGTAGTGTTTGAATGTCTATGGAAAATGACACACTTAACAAGACATTGGCCCCAGACCAATACACCTTGTTATGAGTGTTAAACTCCTTTGACAACCTGAATGGAAGCAAGTGGTTCTCTGAGCTAGACTATTGCAGTGTGTATTATTAGATGCCAATGGTTCAGGGAGATCATGAGAAGTCAATGTTCATCTGCCCTTTTGGCTTCTCTGAACTCCTTTGAATGTCACATGGAATTTCTGGTACACCAGCAGTCTAATGCCTTTTGGAGTGACCCTTTGGGGACATAAATCTTCTGGAATGCCTAGTATATCTAGATGATGTGAATGTCTTTGACAAGATGCTTGAGGAGCAAGAGGTTTGATTACAGAAAGTTTTGGACTGATTGTTCACAGACTGTCAATCGACAACTGCCAACATTTCCACTTTTCAATATAGTACATTGGGTGCATGATCACAGAAGATAGCATCAGTACTGATCCCTGTAAAGACAGAGGCCCTCACTTCTGGCCAAGGCCCAAGAATCTGAAGAATTACAATCCTTCCTTAGTTTAGTAGTTACTGCTGATGCTTAAAAGAACTATACCAGGGTGGTTTGTTCACTGCTGACCTTGGCCCAGATTTACACTCCTACTAACCTTCAACTTTTTCTGCAGGTGTAAATGGTGCCTCAGTCTTGCTGTTTGGAAGCAAGTAGTCTCCTACCTCCTACTCCTTTCATTGACTGTGGAAGCATAATGTACTGCTGTGCAAACGAAACCACTCTGCTGCCCCTGGCTCATTTATACAACAAGTTGTGCAGATTTATTCTCCCCTTTGGATTGCATATCCATCATTGCTGTATGACCAGCTTAATTGAACAAGTCCCTCAAGGAAGCATGACTACCACTGGATTTCTGTGTTGCATAACTGTGTACAAGGAAAGGTCCCTGATTATCTCCTAGCTCTCCTCATGGAGTCAAGCAGTACATACTCAGATTATTCAACAGCAGCACTCACCTTCTCAGTTCCCAAGACGAAGCATGAATTTGGTACAATGGTCTTTGCATTTGCAGCACCAGACACCAGGAATAAACTCCCTCTCCAACTGAGGAATGCCTCTAGCTTGCAAGTTTTCATGTCCTTTTTTTCTAACCACCTTAAAATGCCCGTATTTGCTTTGCTTCTGAATATGCATCTACCTGACCATGGTCATGCTACATAACAATGCTCATGTTCTTTGTTTGCAATGACCCCACCTTTTTAGCTTGTTTTGATTACTGTTTGGATGCAGCTGATCCAGAATGCAGCGGTCAGGTTACTGACAGACCTGCCAAGGTCTAGTCCTGTGAGATCTGCACTGGCTGCCTGTCAGGTGGAGAATCATCTTCAAAGTGGGCTTGCTCACTTATAAGGCCTGATATAGACTGGGTCCTGGTTACCTAACTGATCTCCTAATACCTGTCTCCTCAGTCCACTCCCTCCATTCCTCCACCAGGGGCCTCCTGGCAGTTCCAAGGGCCAGGTTAAAAACTTCTGGAGATTGAACTTATGAAGTCACTGATCTGGCCCTCTGAACACATTTCCTATCATGGTCAGGAATGCTCCAACAGTGAAGGATTTTAAAAGGGGTCTAAAGACTCATCTCTCTTGCATGGCCTTCCCAGATTAATCAGAGCCACCACACTAAATGATGTTTTTTAGACTGTGTTTATTGTAATATAAGTTTGTATGTAAATATTCAGTGTATTTTTATCTTACTTGTATTTCCCTTCCTGCTTGTTTTTATGTTAGGCGCTCAGAGTCTCCGGGATTGGGCACCATAGAAATAAATTTGCCCTCCATTGCCTTGCCTTCTTAATTTTACAGTTTTTTCTCCCATGCATGGATTAACCTGTATGTAACTATTCCTGCTGGGCTTTATTAAACTGTTGACTGCTACTATCTTGCATTGAAATTCCATGAAAATGAGATGCTGTATCTCACGGAGTTATCCTGGCTGGAGTAATTTTAAATAAATCAATCAATCAATACTGGGCACATGCACAAGGTACAGATGGGGATGCCAGCCTTATACGAGGTTCTGTGCTACCTGGCTAATTAGTTTTATTTACTCCGATCAAAAAGCAGCAATTGAACCAATGCCAGTTTCATTTGATGGGGAACATTCCTTTTAAATAAATTCCGACAGCCACAAAACAAACAAAAAAAACAGTGCTTTTGTTGTAAAAACTCTAATAGACTCTAGCAGCAAATGTGCTTGGTGGGTGGGAAATGGTGGACGGGAGTGGCGGCCCTGGTGCCAAGCAACAATGCCCAGGAAATAAAAGGACATTTACAGCAAGTACTATGAGAAATCGCCACCTTCAAGTCATTGGTGCCTACTTTGGAGGAAAAAGTTCAAGTGCTCCAACAAAAATGCAGAGACACTGAAGCATTCTTGCCATATATAGATGACAAGGGTACCAGGCACGAGGCATGGCTACAAGAACTGGAGAGGATGGTGGTGCTTCTTTGGATCAGGGCAGAGGATGCCAAAAATTGAAGCTGCCTCAGTAATCTCCACCTGGTCAGCTTTCCATTGGGGGCAGAGAAGAATGACAATGTTGGCTTTATTCAAAAGGAGTTACCCCAGTTGGTGCAGCACACTTGAAAGCTCACATTGAAACTAAAGTAGGCTCACATATCACTTGGTTCCCCTACTAAACAGGAAGCATGCCCACCACTGTGTATCATTACATTTCTTTTATATCCCGACAAAGTGCAGATACTGGAGCTAGCTAGGATGAGGCCCCTGATGTGGCAGGGACACTGAATACTCATATTTGCTGTCTACTCCAAGGAAGTGGCAAATGGAGGAAGAAATATGTGCTCATCAAGAAAGTGTTGCAGGAACAAGGTATCCAATGTAAAATGCAGTACCCAGCAAAGCTCTCCATCACCCGCAATGGATTCTCCCACACGTTCCATATACCAGAGGAAGCCTCCCAATTTGTACACAAGTACTGTCCCAAATCCTTGCCTAGGATCCTGTCCTGAGCAAAACTGGATGAGTCACCCCAGCCTGGGTATCAGAGAAGGTTACCATGGTCTGCTTTTAGCTCCTCGAACACCCAGGTAGATACCATCCAGACTGACATGGAATGGCAAACCACAAAAGTGAAGAGATCTGGCAAAATAGGTCAGAACAAGCACCATGTAGATAGACAGAAGACTGGCATGAGCCTCAAGGAGCACAACAGAGACTTGAGACTCTCAGTCACAAGCTCAGACTCCACGATGAGCCAGTGCCAAAAGAGCTGACACCAAGGCAGTCTTCCCTCTAAAACACTACTGCTGGCCACACTGGTCAAAGAAACCAACCACAACTCCTTCATCAGTCATCCTGAGGGCACCCATTCCTGGGCAAAAAGAACTGCTGACTCGGAATCCAAATCGAACATTGCCGGTCAGAAATCAAGAGATAACCCCACTCAAGTTGGTTAAACACAACTAGGGTAAATGGAAGTTATAAGAGATGACTTCTGAAGAACATATACCCCCCTTATGCTGGGTTTTTATGAACTGACTTAGTAATGGCCCTTGTCAATCATGATTTCTTGCCTTTCATTATTAAGCCTTTATTGATATAGCTTGCAGTATTAGTGGGATGAGAACCGTGTATATTAGTGGGGTTGCTATTTTAGCTCTGGGTTTGTTGTGTGTGATTAGCTCGGGGGGAGCTGATTACTATTGCTGCCAATTATAGATATGGTAATAAGGTCAGTAATGCAGGCTACCTAACTGTGGTGGTACTCCCTCCCTTCCCATCTGTCAGCACTGGATACACTCAGGTTGACAGCACTATGAGTGTTACACAGCATTTGTCCTTTTCTTCTTTTCAGCTTTAGCACTGCTTGTAGGGGTGGAGAGGTCTGCCTTCCCCGAAGAGTGGGAAGCTCCCAATGATATGTGTGGAGGAGCTCAGACTGAGTTCCCTTGCTTGGTAGATGCCCCCCTCCCCAGTTGACTACACACTGGGATAACTAATTGCTATGGGGAGACTCTCCCTGCATGCAATTGTGTAAGTACTGTAAATTGCACAGAGGTGCAAACTGACTAAATAGGAAGGATGCTTTCTTTTGTATCTACTCTATAGCCTACCTGTATGTACCATATGAGAATGCTGCAAAAGATGTACACAGAATAAGCTATTAAGAGCTACTGCTATATAGTCACCACAGGCTACTTAATCATATAGCTCCAGCCATCACTATGCTGCTTAGCCATAGGCACTAGCCAACCGTCCCACATTATAGATGCAAGCATGTAATTCCTTTCTGTTGTGCTGGACTTGACAGGGGAAGGACTGACTTACTGAAGGGGAGAGAATCCCTTACTAGCACTGGAATAGGCATCCGAACTGGGTCTCCACAATTACTGATGGCTGTCCCCTCTATACCGAGCTATACATGTGGGACTTTCACATTGCTATGGGGCAACCTTCCCCCCACAAAGGGTGGCTTACATGTTCGAGCAGGTAAGCTACACAATAGAGTGAACTCTGTACACACATGCAGAGCTGTTGCCTCTCATTTGATCCCCACTTCATCACCTTTCCTCCTAATAATCCCCCCTCGGATTTATCTCCCCATTGCCCCCTCCCCCCATACTACTGGCTATCACATGTCCCGATATCCAGTCAGAGAGGTATCTATAATGCTGTTGTAACATAGCCATTCAAGCTATCAGGGGCAACTACCAGGGATGATAGATTGCAGCTCTTGAGACAATAGCATAGAATGGGTGAATTACCCATATTAGTCTACCCAAGTACACTTGATTACTTCTGGCTGTTATATGAGTTCAGTAGCAGCCACAGACATTGCCAGGTATTTCCTGAAATTTCTGTGATATTTCTAAAGAAATCTCCTGCTTTCTGCATTTCCACAGAAGGGGCAACAGAAAGAAACTCTTTAGAAATTTTGCAAAATATCTGGAAATAGCTGGCAAAGTCTGTGGCTACTACTGTATAAGATGTTGGTTTGGAGGCAAGCTGGGGTGGGGGCAATGGCTCAGAATGCCTGAAGTGATTTCAGCACCAGCTATCCCCATAAGGTAACTCAGAACATATGTTTACCTGGGATTGGACTCCCCCCACCATGTCTCTGTCTCCGATCATTTCCCTGCAGCCTCCCATTGGCTCACCAAGCCCTATACCTCATACCTGGTACCACTCTTCCACCCCACCCCACCCCACCCAACTCACTCATATGCTGCTGCAACAAAAGCAACTATTAGCAGTGGGTGGTACAACAGCATTTTCAGTAAGTAGTTCTACCTTGTAGCACCCAGTGGCGAGATAGGCTGTTTCAGGGGTCTCTACCCCTGCACGGGTTAAGATCAAACCACCCACACAAAAGTACCTTTTGATTATCATAGACTCAGGATTCAAACATTTATTATTACCTGTATACCTATTTTCACATAGTTACTCTACTGAGGTTTAACTTGTTCTTTGCACTGCTCAATGTCTTGTTTCATGTTACTGATGTACCAGTAAATAGAAATGCTTTTGTCTCTGGTTGAATGCAGAGCACTGACTGTGGAGGGAGGAGCAGGTGGAGTAGTCCTTATGCTCTTACTAAAATTAATGGGGCCTATGCACGATGGTGCGGAGTGCCTACACACTGTGGATCGGTGGTGAGTAGCCACTCTGCACCCATTGCACCCCACAGGGGATGCACTACCCAGGGTGCACAGTCCTTATGCACCCGATCCCCTGGCCACATGTACCACAATGCACCGGGGTGGGTGGGGGGCATACCAGCACTATGCACCATGCACAAAGGCCATAGCTCTTTCCATGGGAGGGGGCACAGCTGTGTGCAGGTTATGGCAGTGGGGACCCTGCCATAACCACTGTATGCACGGCTGCACACACAGTCTCCCACCCGGACCAGGTGGACAGACCCAGCCCAACACAACAGTCACCCCAGCACCCATCCCCTGATTCTGCCCAACCACCCCAAACACATCTGTGGCCATCCCCATTGCTGCGTTTCCCCCCCACAGAAACATGTAAAGGGGCACCAGCCCCATGAGTGCATACCCCCACTACAGCAACCCATGCCCCATCCCCATAGACCAGCAGTAGGCACCCTTTGTAGTGGTGCCCCCAACAGACCAGATAATGGCCACATGCACCTGGGACCAGGAAGGGAAGGACATCCCCTGCCAGTGGCCGATGGACAGTGAGCCACCTGTGGTGGGCACAGAACAGCCATCCCAGTATATCTCCTTGTCCCTTATCCCATTTCCCAGACTCTCATTGGTGGTCAGTGCCCCCCCCCCTGCGGCACTGACCCACCCCACTGTACACACATTGTCTGTGCTGCGGCACAGACAGCTAGTGACACAACCCTCCTGAAACCTTCACAGCCACTGGACATCTACGTGCTGCGGGAAGCACACAACCTATTTGTAGGAGCGTGTTCCCAGCATTACATGGATGTCTGACGGCTGTGGAGGTGTGCGGAGGGCTGTACAGCTGGTCGACTGAGCCATGACACCAACACTGCAGGTACATATGAGGGGGTTGTCAGTGCCACAGGAGGTGTGGAAGCCACTGAACATCAATGTTGGGGATGGGGTACTGGGTTTGGGGGTCAGCTGCATGGGTCTGAAGCACCTGTTTGCAGTGTGTGTGTGTGTGTGTGTGTGTGTGGAGCTTTGCCACATGGGTACCAGGGATGCTGTGTGTTGGGGGAGATGCGGCAGTATGGTAGGTGGCCCTTGTGCTCCAGGGGCTTGGCCAGGGGTCCGTCACCCACCAGGGCATAGCCATGTGGGTCTGGGTGCCCACTGGTGCTATTCATGCACCTGAACCTATGCTCAGGTGCTCAAGTGATCCACTAGGGACCCAGGATGAGCATCCAATTGGATGCCCGGCTGGGTCTGCTACTCCTCCCCTGGCCATCCTGAGAGGACAGGTGACAGCAATTGGTGAATGCTGGCCATGTGCACCTGTCTGCAGTGTGTAGCTACGTGGGTGGGATATGTGCCTCCGGTGTATATTTCCCACACATTCATGTATAGGCCTCAATTGGAGTAAGTTATGCTTGCCAGGAAGGCATGGTCCTAAATGGTCATTACACCCTCTAACATACACACTACATTTTCTTGAGATGTTGTTATGGCTGCAGGTCCCATTAAGTGGATTTCTTGGAATGTCAAAAGTCTCCATATGCTGGTTAAATGGAGGAAAATTCTGGATCCTTTCCAGATTGAAGGAGCTGGTGTAGCTTTCCAACAGGAGACACACCTCACTCTGGCAGAGACCAAGAAACTTAAAATGGGCTGGGTAGCACAAGTCTACAGCAGCTAATACAATACCAAAAGCAGAGGGGTGGCAACACTTATAAACAAGAATATCACCCTCCATGCCACAGTGACTATTACTGAATCTGAAGCCAGGTATGTCATTGTCCAGTGTACCCTAGATAACAAGGAGGTGGCCATGTGTAATATATATGGCCCTAACTTTCCTGAGCCAGATTTCTTTTCTAACCTGGCATACACTTTACTAATCCATAGCAAAGATTCTCTTGTCTTGGTAGGGGACATGAATGTCACTCTAGATGATTTGTTAGACAGGAGAACAGCTCTGACAGGACAGACACCACCAGCTTCACAGGTGCTTGGTAACCAAGTGGACAACTTAGGACTCACAGATACTTAGCACCTGGTGCACCCTTGTGGTAGGGATATGACCTTTTTTTCAAACTTGCACCGTACCTACTCCCACATAGATGTGTGACTAATGCCACACCAAATGAGTACCAGATGTTCTCCAAGCTTCAATAGGTACAATTATTATATTGGACCACATTCTGGTGTCCTTCATCTGGCTCTCTGGGGTCCCTGTTGCATCTTCCACAAGGCAATGGAGGTTTAACACCTTCCTACTACGTGATCCCGCATTCTGCTTTCTACTCAAGAAGGAGACTGCAGTCTTCTGAAGACTGATTGTCTGGGTGACACCTCAGCCGCTACCAGGTGGGATGCCCTCAAGGCTTATATTAAGCAAGCAATAACACATGACGAGATGTGGGTTATCTCCAGTTAGAAAATGGCCATAATGTATCCTGTATCCGGATTAGCTAACACTACCTCCATCCTGGGCATCTATTTTTCAATAGATGCCCAGCAAAAAATAAGTGCCAACCAAAGTGCCACTTTACAAGCTACCCTTCTACCCTGCTGCCCAGCCTACTTTCTGATTGGCTGAAGACACCTGAAAAAGTGTAAAATCCCTGCCATGTTTTTCTCTCACTTAGCAAGACACTACTGTACCCCCTCCCCATACCTGTCCCTCCGTAGCAGGTAGCAGTATATAAAAAAAAAGAAACAGACATTCAATACATTTTACGGTCAGAAGAGTGTAAACAGCTCTCTTCTTTTAAAATGGCACCGCTCTCCTGACCGCACTCTCTCGATGCCAAGTCACCGCAAACACAAGGAAGCTGTCACTCACATCAGCTTCATCCTTCACATGCCATTTAAAAAGAAACAAACCAGAAAACCAAGAATAACACTCTCTTTGTTTAAAAAATAAATAAATATTGTACCTCACAAGTTTCCCTTACAGAAAATGCAGGATCCCTTTTCACTACAGTCAAAGGTGATGACCTCAACACACAGCTTCCGAGTTCCGACTCACGACCACAATGAAATAAAAAAATAAAGTTGAAGAAATGAAAATAACTGCAAACTGCCCAAACAGTGTTACATCCATTTGTTTTAATTCACACTCCTTTTTTTCTTCAATCTGCGAGTGTGTGTATGGGGGGGGGGAGTGTCAAGTCCACAAGAATGGCTCTCTAGGCAGAAGGGAGGAGCAACAGGACCTGAACTGCCTATGCACTACTTTCTCAATTAACACTGTTTTGTGAACTTAGAGCCATTTTTTTACACTCAATTACTCTCTTATTTTATCACTTCCCAAATATTTACGTAGATGGCCATTTTCTAAGCGCAATAATACCCTCCAGTGTGGGCATTATTGGGAAATACCAGACCTTCCAGGGGCTATAAGAACTCCACCTGTGGCATTGGGCCTCATTAAGCCTCTTGGCAGTCCAGTATTTCCCAATAATGCCCACCCTGTCGGGTATTATTACTTACATAAGAGCACTCCCAGGTGTGTTATAAGACATCAGACACTTGTGCTGAGTGCATTATGCACCTGAGCATGCTCTTATCAGGAGATAATCCACACCTTGGAGTGTGTTATTGCACTTATAAAAATGGGCTTCCCGTGGTAAAGAAGTTAATTAAAAAAATGCACTTAAAAAGGGCACATGAAAAAGTATAAAATATGATTAACTGTGGTTCAGAGATCAGTGCTTATGTTACATACTGTAGCTGGATACTGTAAGTTGTGCTTGGATACAGAGGGCAGGCCAGTAAGTAGGATAATGCTTGTAAGGCATTATTAGTAGTATGAAATGATTTGTGCTTAGGTACTTGGCATAGACTGAGCAAGTCAGTGATTATAGTACGTATGAACTGGATAGTACGCAAGGTGCTTAGATGCATGAACTGATGAGTCACTTGTTGTGATTTGATAGTTTTGGCCTTTCTCTGTATCCCACCCTAGGAAGGATGCTTTGTTCAGTATTATGAGACCCCGCAAAATAATGATATCCATGATTGTTCTGTATCCAACTGTGAAGGAGTCGAGTAGAAAGACACCCCCAATATGAGCAGCAGTATGATCACCTCTTCCAACTCCGGAGAGTGTGACCAGTAGCACGCAGGAGAGGAAAACCTCTGAGGTCCTGAGGACCCATGGCTACTGACCTGCCTGTCCTTCTAGGCATACTAAAGGAGAGTAATCCTAAAGTTTTTTAAATCGGCTAATCCGAACCCCCAAAGTTGTAAACCCAATCCAGAGAAACGGAGAACTGAAGAAGTATTGAATCATGTCATGTCATGACAATAGAGCAAGCATCTATCTAGTAAACTCCATGTTCAAGAAACCATGAACAGGTCGGAATGAAGTACAGTGGAATCCAAGGTTGAGGAATTGAAGTGATGAGTTGCAGGTGGAGAAGCACACCAACAGGTGAGGATGACTGCGCAGAGGCAATTCAGGAATCAAGGTTCCGCATCCATGACTAGAAGGAGGACCGTTGGGTCAAGTTCAGCATGGCGAGGTAAGCAAATGAAGGCCGAGGCGATGAAGCACAAGAACTGGAGTAGGCTGCATGTTCAGGGTGATGAAGCAGTAGGAACCTCCAATCTGGAAAAGGGAAGCCAGAATGTGAAGAGGTAGATATCGCAGCGAATAGGTAGACATAGGTTGGATGTATTTCCAGCTCACGAGGAGCAGCAGATTGTAAAGGCGAGTTAGTAATGATGACCTCTAGGCTCTGGAAGAGTGAAGCAGGTAGTATGTGCAAGTAGTGTATATAAGTGGACTTGTACATAGGTCAGTTGCAGTAGTAAGTAAAGCTGCATGATGCAGACATAGTAGCTGGGAAGTAGTAGTGCAAGAGTACGTACAGTAAGCTAGGGTCATGAGGATGGTACTAGCAAGGGAATCAGAGAGTTTTGTGTAGATCCAGATGGTTGCATGACAATGTTGACATACATGTTTTAAAGCCAGAATGATATCTTAGCTAGAAGTGACTGATGAAGAATATTCTGACAAGTCCTGAGTAGTAGAGCATAGGAATCCTAGATGGTAATAACTGAAGAAGCTGGGTTAAATGAGGTAGGGTAGTCACAGGGTCCAAGAAGCCTTAAAGCATTGATCAGCATAGCGAAGGTCTTCAGGATAAGCTTGACCAAGTGTCCAGGTAAGAATGTGGCAGTAGTAATTTTGGCTGAAGTGGCAGACAACGGCATGCAAAGAATAGATGACGAATGTCTTAACATCCAGATGGGATTCCGAAGTAAAAGAACTCCTGGGCATACGGATGTGGCAGCAGGTAGGTGTATTAGAATATGCGAATCTCCATGCCCAGGCTGTCGAGGCAGGTGCAGAGTATAAGTAGTTGATCCCCAGGCCCGATGGCAAAGCTGGTCATGGAGCAAATGAATAAGGTGTAATATATGAGATGAGGGACCTCCGGGTCCTCAGGCTGCAGGTCTTGGAAGTGCGATGTGGTGAACCTCTGGCCTGATGAGGTGAGGCAGGTTCTAGAGCATTGGTACATAGAGTAACAGTAATGTCAAGCTGCATGGAATACAGAATAGTAGTGAAATAGTAAGGAACAGATTAAATGGTATGCATTAGTGGCATGTCCTGAGTCAGGTTGGTGCTGAATAGTAACATGGATAGAGGCAGAAATTTCGAAAGGTGTGGAAGGCGCTGTAGACTTTCGTATCCTAGAGATCGGTATTGGACAGAATTGCAATGAAGATACTTGGGTAGATGCAACGGTAATTCGACCAGAGGTAAGCATTCTGAGACTGTAGATCAATGTTTTAGAGATTGGTTAAACTGAGAAAGGCAATATGGAATAGCATTCAGTATTGTACTGGCAAATGGTAGTAGCAACTTCGAAGAAGGTGTAATAGCTTGGCAAGAAGCATCCAGGGGAATTGAAGTGAATATCTCAGTGTACTCCAGAATAGTGCAAGGAGCAAAGCTGTAGGAAGCATGACTTGAAGAGGTAAGTCTGACTGAATGAAGGAGCTCCGTAGGAGCATCATGGAATGACAAGGGGCGAAGCCCAATGAGTTAGGAAGTATGGCTGGACCACGTGTAGGTCAGCCGATGAACCATAGATGGAATGGTTGAATGAGTATGCCTGCTAGTAAATAGTATTCTAAGCTAAACCCAAAGGCTAGCATGCAACTAGGCTATGCGAGGTCAGTAGTATGGCAAGTAAGAGTGGTTTCCAGCCCCACATAAGCTAGCAAGCGCAACTGGACCACACGTAGGTCAGTTGGTAAGGTAAGTAAATAGTGGCAGCAAAGCCCAAAAAAAGATGGCCAATATGACAGGACCACATGTAGGTTAGTCAATAAGTGAGTAGTAAAATGCAGTGCAGCAACATAGAAGCATCCAGGGACAAGAAGCATATCAGAGACGAAGCGTAAAGAAAGTCAGTAGTGGAGCATGAATGGGAATCCTAGATGAACAGGGAAGTGGAAGCAGGGCAAGAACAGAGCATCCTGAAGTCCAGTGTTGAGGCTAGAATAGGTCCTGGAGTGCAGCTGTCTGAGCCATAGAGGAGTCACCATAGTTGCTGGTGAAGTGGAACACAGAGAGGCGAGAAGGGGATGGGCATGCAAGAGCCAGGTTAGATGGATAAGGCGAAATGTTAGGAATGAATTTCGGCAAAGACAGGTGGATGCTGATATGTTGCCAGTGGTAGTATGGATCTGTAAGGCTCAATGGGTTAGAGTTTGACCAGCAAGGAGCAACCGGGACTCCCCATAGTCTGGAGGAGTTGTGTAATACAATGCTGGAGAAGCCAGAGCATTAATGAACTATGGCGCCATCTAGTTGGTTGATGCAGGATGCATGGGCAAGGAATGGACTGTAACCAATCAACGGCACCACATTACGAGGAATGTTCCCCATTTTACTTCACAAAATTCCTGCTTCACATGTGAGGACTTGTACCCACAGCCAAAGTCAACAGTTTAAAGCAGGAATCCATAGTAAATGATGCAAAAGTATATAATTCAATGAACGATAGACTTAGTGAACAGAAATGCAAAGCTTTAAGTGTTTTGAGCCTCTTAGGTAAAGATTTGATTAATTGTTCCTCATTTTGCCCATGTGTTCCACAATGGACAGGCAATGTTACACAGCTGGGGACAAAAGGTTGTGAGGTATGGTAGCCCAGAAGTGCTGGAGTGCAATGCATGAGATAAGCGCTGGCAGCCCAATTAGGGGAGAAAGCCAGAGAGTGCAAGTGGCAGTAGGATGCTACTGGTCGAGTATCCAGGCAGGGTAAGGCGCTACGGAACTGAAGCCAGCAGGGATAATCTGAGGGAAGTCAGAGTATAATGCAGTTCGAGTACAACGAGTAGCTGGCCAGGCAGGCACATAACCGCAGTGAAGGTTCAAAGTCCTGTGGATGTTAGTGGAACGCTGACTGAACAAGGAAGGTCGGAGGCATCCCAGGCCATGTACAAGCAGGAAGCGATGTGGAGTTGGCAGAATGCACAAGGCAGTTGTGAGCAGCGTGGTGAGATGACAGAGGAGACTCTGGTAAGAAGGTCGTTAAGCAGATGGGAATGAATCTAGGCTAATGAAAAATGGCGGCTGCAGGGCCATGGTTGCAGGAAAAGAAGAAGAACAGCAGGACAGAAGTAGGAGACATAAAGCAGCGGCAGCTAAACAGTGGCTAGAAGCTCAAGGGCAAGTAGACAATGCAGAGGAGGACAAGCTAGGCACAGAACCCTCCCTCCCAAAAGGGAAGGAAAAGAACAAAAACGGACAAACCGACAGGACCAAGAGCACAAAGGGCAAAAAAAGGCATTACAAGACAAGAACCAGCTAGGGACGAGCAGGGCAGAGGAAGAAAGGAATCAACCACAACGGAGCAGCATGCAGCGAGCGTGATGAGTGCAACCCACTCTAAGTAGGGTGATGCGCTGCTTGCAGGTTTAAGTAGGATGTGGGGGAGGAGCTCTTCTCCCCACTTAACTATGGGCATAGCCCTAAATTTATATCAGTAGAAAAAAAAAATAGTCCATGTGTTGGGCTTAATAAAAGTCACTATAAAATGTTTATGTCTGCCTTTGTCTCCACTAACCATCCACTGACTGAGTCTGCTCTACCCACCCACTGTATCTCTCAAAACCATGTTTGTTTTTTGGACGACACAGTTTGACTTACAGGCAATGGGAGCGAGTGTGTCCAATATCGCCTGAAGTATTTACTGTTGTTCCCCCCCCACACACACACACACACACGCACACATACAGAAAACATTGTTTGTGTCTTTTCTTTATTTTTTTTAACCTTTGTCTTTTTAAATTGTTTTTCTTTGATTTACATTACAGGGCTGGCTGACTAGGAGCTAGCATGTCCCTCAGCAGCCACCGTAGACTGTCATTTCCAGGTACGCATTTCTGAAAGAAAACAAATGTCCATTGAGTCTGTTATGGGAGTAATATGCTGCAGTGTTTTGTAGGACTTTCTGCGTTATTGTGGCTGACCTGTAAAAGACTATGAAGTCGGAGGAGGGAGGCTGTCTTGTTTGCTGCATTGCTAAAAGAGAACACCCAGGGAGGACAGCAGATGGAACTGTAGTGGCGTTTTAAAGCTGCTGCTTTGCTCTCTAAGTTGCTATTAGCTTTAAAAAAAGCAGAGGTGAGAGTTTACTTTAAAAGACAGAAGATCTGTCACTGTTTTCCAAGGGATGGTGTTTGTGACCGCAGTCAACTTTTACAGATCAAGGTTCAGCGCTTCCAGGCAGGAAGTGCTGTTCCCCACCATGAGCTGTACGAGCCTGTGTTTTTGTTTACAATTGGCACAGATCACTGATTATTTGTTGTAATGGGGCTCAGGACTGAAGGTTAGTGCCAGTTAGCTAGTATAACTTCTGATAAGGACACGGATCAGAAGATGTACTAGCCAGTTGGATTGGTGGATTTTCGAAGCCCATTTTATAAAGGTCAGTATATTAGCTATGTCTCTCCCATCAAAAAGTAAAAGGCTAAAGACCTGGAGGAGCAGTTGCTAGCTAGCCAAGAACTAGAGGAGAAGTACAGAGCAGCCTCCTGTCACTCTCCTGAACTGTTGTCCAAGATTGTGGGCCCACAGTAAAAAATCTACACCTACATCAATAGGCTACATTTGCCCTTTTCATGCTCCGTCAAACTTTTTGGGAAACTGGGGAATGACTTGGGAAACTGCTTGCCTATCAATTTTGGAAATAACAAGAAAGCTCTAAAATTCCAGGGATCATGGATGCATCTGGGGAAGTCCACAGAAAAACAGAAGACAGAAAAGTACAAAATCATGCATTTTGGGAACAGGAACCCAGGGGAGGATTACATGATGGGGGGAGAGATACTGGCAGCAAACAAACAGGAGAGGGAGCTAGTGGTAATCATATCAGATGATCTAAAGGTGGCCAGGCAATGTGACAAGGCTGTGGGAAAAGTCAGTGGGGTACTGGGGTGCATAGGTAGAGGTACCACCAGCAAAAGAAAGGAGATAGTGATGCCTCTGTGTAAATCATTGATGAGACCTCATCTGGAGTATTGTGTCCAGTTCTGGAGGCCACAGCTACATAAAGACATAGATAGGGTAGAGGTAGTTCAGAGAAGGGCAATAAAAATGGTGCAGAGCCTGCACCAAAAGTCATATAAGGAGAGATTACAGTACACCCTTGGGAAGAGTAGAGGAGGGGGTATGACAGAGGCCTTCAAATATCTCAAGGGCATAAATAAGGTACAGAAGGGTAGCATCTTTCAGGAAAAGAGATGTTCTAGAACAAGGGGTCATGACATGAGGCTGGAAGGGGTAGACTAAGGGGTAACATGAGGAAGTATTTCTTCACAGAAAGGGTGGTGAATGCGTGGAACAGCCTCTCAGTGGAGGTTGTGGGGCAAACTCAGTAGGAGAATTAAAAAATGCATGGGATTTGCATGGGGGTATCCTAGCAATTTGTAGGAGAACAAACCAGAGATCAAGTAGGGTCTTTGGTTCTTGCAGCAGGTAGAGAAAATGGGGTGACAAGATGGGCCAGGTGATCCTTATCTGCCATCAAATTATTTGTATCTATGTATCAACATGGCTTTCCAGAAGTTTTACTAGACTTTCTCTGGGAAAGAGGTGACTCTCACCTAGGAGGAATTGGTCTCATTCACATCCATGCTGGGTCTCCCCAAAACAGCCACAAAGCTCCATGAAAAACTGGATAAGCCCTTTACCCTGAAGGAAATGGATGAGGCTATCAGTTCAATGCCATTTGGGAAGACCCCAGGGAGTGATAGTCTCCTGACAGAATTCCTCAGGTACTTTAAACAACTCCTCCTAGATCCCCTGATGGCTGTACTAAATGAGGCCACCCTGACAGGGTCCTGCCCTACTTCTATGTGAATGGCAGTAATTTCCCTTATCCATGTACCTGAGAAGGATCCCCTCCAATGGGGTAGTTACCAGCCAGTCTCAATAATCACAGCAGATTGCAAAGCATATGCCAAGATGATAGCCGTTAGACTCTGTGGAGTCATCCTGGACTATAGAGATAAGGTTGGTTTCATCCTGCTGTGATGCAGCACAGACAAAACAAGACATCTACTTAACCTGATGTGGTAGGCACCTCATCTCCATGTCCAGGCAGTGCTACTCTATCTCAGTGATGAAAAGGCATTTGATAGGGTGGAGTGGCCATACCTGTTCCATGTATTATTGGTATTTGGACTCGGGGAGACCTTTCCTAAGTATATCCATACCCTTTATAACAGGGCTTCACTCTTGTTGCTTACTAACTCAATGGTCTCATTATCATTTCTGTTAGGGAGAGGGATGCAGCAGGGTTGCTCAGTCTCCCTCCTTTTATTTGTCCTTGCCTTCAAACCCCTAACACAGGCCATCTGGAATCATTCAGATATCCATGGCATAGAGATGAGAGAGGAGCATAAAGCTTTATTCTACAGGGATGATATTCTTCTGACACTTTCAAAGCCAAATGAATTTGTCCCTCCAGTATTAGCCTTGTTACAGTGGCTTGGCTTGTTGTCTGGTTACAAGGCATATGTGGCCAAATCACTGATCCTACCACAACAGTCAGAGACTGGACATATGCCTGGCTTCCCATGGGGACTTCAGGAGACACATGGATCCTTGAAGTATCTCGGCATAACTTTTTCCTGGAATCTCAGAGGTCTGGGCAGTCTTAACCTCCCCCCTCATACTGACTTCTCTGACTAAGGACATAGCCAGATGGTGTTACCTCCTCTTATCACATCTGGGAAAAGCACAAGCATTTAAACTGATGGCAGCCACCAAAATACAATATATGCTTGATAATCATCCTCTAAAGATGAACCCAGAGCTGATTCCACAAGTTCACCATAAGATGCCTAAGTTCTTTTGGGGGAAAGGGACATGATGGATCTGTCACAAGAAACTAGTCTTACCTCTGGAGAAAGGTGGACTAGGGCTTCTAGACTTTCAACTAAGGTATGCAGTGCATATCTTGCTACAGTTGTCTTAGGTCCCACCTCTCACGGCACCAACAACACTACCTAAATGGGCCCAATGCGAAGTTCACCTACTGGGTAGAGATCTCCAAAACACAGTGATGCATGGTGGAGTCCCACCTGGCCTGCAAACCCACCCCTCTATTGGGTTTAAGCTGAAAATTTGGAATAGTGTAGCCAGATGCCTCAATTGGCACCCAGAGAACTCTCCCTTCTTTCTTCTGTGGAGAAACCCTCTCCTTAAAATCGGTGGCACCACAGTGAATTGGTAAATATGGTCCTCCAGGGGCATTAAACAGCTTTCCCATCTAACTGATGCTCAGACAGGTTTCTTAAAGACCTTTGGGCAACTTCAGCAGGAATTTGGACTAGAGAAACATAGGCACTGACAGTATCTCCAGCTTCAATCTGCACTAACCCCTCTTCTGGGGCCCAAACTCCAGCTTGGCAACACCAATGAACTAGAGAAACTCATAGCTCCAGATAATGGTAGACTCCACAAGGCCAGTCTTATCTACCAAAAGCTTTGCACTTTGGACATAGTTGGAATGGATAGGCTCCATGTTAAATGGAGTGAAGAATTGGGTATCAGCCTGCAACAAAATGAGTGGAATGTCTGTTGGAAGGGCCTATGAGCTACACTGAGAGACACCCATACATGGTTCATCCAATTCAAGATCTTACATAGGTGGCACATAACCCTACTAAAGCTTCACACATGGGGTCTTGCACTGTTGGACACCTGCTGGAAGTGATCCTCCTCCAGAGTGGATATTTCTCACATTCTTTGCTCCTACCTGAAGCTCCAGCTGTTTTGGTCTGAAATCCAGCAGGTTTGCTTGTAGGTCCCAGCCTAACCCTCACAACTATCTTAGCCATACTTTATCTTGCACAAGATGTGGAGCTAGACCAGTTGACCCCAGCTACAAGTAAGTGTTGGCTCCAAGGAACTTTGGTTATGGCAAAAAGAATTATACTTAGATATTGGAGAGACACACTCCCCCCCCCCAATTGCTGGCAGAATGGCTCCTTGAACTTTGCAAGTTAGCCTGCTTTGAAAGGTTTTATTTTTTACTAATCAGCAGCTCAACCATTATAATAAAGACTGGGATCCATTTCTAACATCTCCCTACTGTGTAATCCTACAAGGCTCTAACATAGTTTCTCCAAGGCACACCCTTGGGGCTCCAGAACTAAATACGAGCATCATATGACCAATGGACTGAGTATACAAGTTCCACTGATTGACTCATCCTCATCCTCTCTCCTGCCTCAGTGCTCTTAGTATTATTATAAGACACTATAGATACAGTATGTGGTTAACCTTTGCCTGTTTATTAGCTGTAACCTCTTCAGTGCATTATAGTATTACTCAACTGGTCATCAGTTATTTTTTCAGCCTCAAGGATTGTACAGGTTTATGTTGTTAAAGTGCTAAATGTACAAGGTTCACACCATGCTTGAAGTTGCACTTCCAAGGGGAATCTCCCTAGCCAGGAATTTATCAATCAATCTATCAATCAAAATCTTTATTTAACCAGGTGGACACTGTTGAGCAAGCTCATTTTCAAGGTGGACCTGGGAAATTTATAATTAATCTAATGGTGGTCAATGTGCTAGTGTCCTATTGTTTTACTGGAAATGCAATAAAATTGAAAACACACAAAAAAATACTAATGAGTAGAGACCATCACTTCAGGAAAATCCAAGGAAAAACAAGGCAACTCACTTGGTAGACACCTCTGGTAAGAGCTCACATTCAGAAACGAGAGGCACACTCACTCCAAAAGCTAACAAAAGCTCAGTGTAAAAAAGCAGCAATTTACATGTGGGTGCTGGTGCAGTGGTGTTGAAAAACAACCTCAATGTTTCACCCTGCAAACCAGGGTTTTGTCAGAAGTGTTGGTTCCTCTGCTGGCAATTGTTTATATACAGGGCTGCTCTGGAATTCCAAGTGCATTCAAAATGACAGTTAACCACTGGCACACATATAGGGCTAATTAGATTTGTACAGCCTACATAAAATGCAGCCATAATGCAAAGCATGCTTAAAATTCTAAGAGTGCTAAGAGTGCAAATGTGCATGGTGCTTAGGAAAAACCAGCAGAACAAACTTCCCAATGTCCTATGTTTCTCAAGGTTCAAATGTGCAGAAGGAGTTGCTTGATGCCCATTGTCTGAAAGAACTAAACAACTAGACAAACATTTACATAAGGAATAAGACACAATAAGGTGTAGTTTATGGGCTGATAAGAGCACACCCCAAGTGCATAATGAGGCATGAGGCGCTTGAACTTAGTGCCTTTAGCACATGGGAAGTGCTCTTATCAGCCATAAACCACACCTAGGAGTGTCTTATTCCACTTATAAAATGAGTAGACATTTTCCAAAATATAGTATGAAGAAGTTAGTGCAGTTTTAAATGTAAAAATAAGGTTTTTTATCCTTTTCTTTCACTTTTTGTGAAGAAAAAAATTTTAGTTTTGAAGAAAAAAGTCCCTTTTAATGCAGAAAACAGCAGAACTGTATGATGTTTTTAACTTCTGAGGGAGATGATGTGTGTATGTGTCTGTCTCCCCCTCCCCACCTCACACTCACACAAACAAGAAAAATGTTGGCACTTTTTATGGGGGTGGCATGTGTGTGTGTTTCTTACAGGGTGTGTTTCACCATAGGTATGTCTTTTATACTGCCCAGTTTCACTGTGAATTGCATGTCTGTTGTTTCTTCAATCACCTCCCAACCCACACTCTCCAAAAATACACTAGGTGTTTTTTGCTACATTTTGTAATGTCCCTCCTCCCCCATTGTATCACTTTTGCAGCTTATTTTCACTTAAAGCGAGCAGCCACCTTGGCTGGGAGCAAGCGTGTCACCCAGTGGTCACTATAGAGATCAGTTGCAATCGTCTTTCTCATTCACAGCTGAAATATTGAAAACATGTGATCTTCTGGATTTTTGCTATTGCAATTTATTGCAAAGCAGTAGGGCTGAGGACTGGACATAGGGGGTTGATGGCTCAGGTGCAGTTTCTGGGGCAGGTCCAATATGGTGGATGAGATTATTATGTCATCAGAAGAGATTTCCATCATAACGAATTTCAGTCTGATGACATCAGTGATCTCATAAGCTGTTTGAGGGCTACCCAGGCTTTGACAAACTGGAGCCCAAATTCCTGAAATTATCTGCACCGTTTATCATGACCCCACTCAGAAATGTATTTAACAAATATCTTCTTCTTGGTCAATTCTCTGCAAAATAGAAAATGGTGATGGTGGTCCCCATCCACAAATGAGGTGCTAAGGATGTGGTGGAGAATTATAGACCTATATCTATACTTAGCACACTTGCTATAACCATGGAGAAGTTGGTCTACACCTAGATCCAGGACCATTTAGAATGCTACCAGCTGTGAAAAAAAAACATGGGACTGATATAGTCCTAGTCAGGTTCACAACGGATGTACTCAGGGCCATGGACCAGGGTCAAGCACCAGAGCACTATTTTTAGACCTTACAAAAGTGTTTCACCTGGTGGACCATGTTCTACTCATCAACAGCCTAGGACATCTTGGACTGGACTCACATGCCTGCACCTGGTTACAACATTACCTACATAAAAGAAAACAACTGGTTAAATGGAAAGATACAATATCCCATCTAAAACCTCTTAACCAAGGGGTGCCTCTAGGATTCATTCTGGGACCCCTGTTGTTCTCTATATTTATCAACAACATATCCAAACACTGGCGGGAGAGGGTTCAACATAAAACTTTATGTTGGTGATGCAATCATTTACCAGACCTCCAAAGACATAAATCAACTTAACCTTGATCACAACACAGACTTTGGACTCCTGGAAAGATGTCTCATTGATAATAAACTGGTCTTAAACCTGAAAGAATCTAAGGCCATGCTTTTCAGCTCCAGACACCTGGGGGCTGATAGAAACAAGCACCTTCAAATATCATCTATTAATAGTACCAGGCTGGAGGTCACCACATCTATAAAGTACCTAGGCATCCATCTTGACCAGGAGGTGATCCTAAAATCATATGTGTAGGCTACAAGTAAGACTATCCACCAACAAATTGGTCTGCTTTGTCGATTATGGGGATACTTAACCAACAAAGCTTGGTCACAAATTGCCACAGGACCCCTCCTTCCCACCCCACTCTATGGAGCCCCCCACCTGCAGCCTATGCGAAGTTCTGAACTGCCCAGATTTAGAGTCCTATACCATAAGTTTGCTCACTTTGTGGCAGCTGCTCACCCCCGTGATCACCACTGCGGTGTATTGGCCTCACTTCATTGGCCAGGACTCAAGGCAATGCTAGTCTATCCTACTCTCTTCCTTGCCTTCAAAACACTTAAACTAGCAGCCTCCCCCAGCCTCAATGGGCTTCTCCAATACAAAATCCATAAACCTGAGCTTCGGTCATCCTTGAGCACTGTCCTAGCATTTCCAAAGTCCGGATCCTGTGCAGGTGACAAGTCATTTGCTACCTCCTCCCTGGAATCACCTACCCCCAGAAGTGACTAACTGCACCATCCTGAATGCCTTCAATGCTTCTCTGAAAGCCCACCTCTTGGTGCCTTGCATATGCAACTGCAATTAATGCTGCTGACAGATATCAGAGTTCTGTCAATACAAATGCCTGGCTACTCCAACACCTCTGGGCTTATAAACCTAAGGCACTTAACCCGCCCACACAACCCATAAGCCGGTACCCAACTCACCTCAGAGGATCACCAGCTAAGGGGACCATGCCCACGTACCCTAACTATTAACACTAGCACCTCTCCCTCCCCTCTAGGATAGGGTCTTCTCATGGTAACTTTATTGTACAAATGTTAACTTTTTTCTGTAGCTGACTGAACTGTGCAGATGTCTATGTTTTCATATGTTGTTGCAACTTAACTCAGTTATGTAAATTGTTTTGATCTACTACTATCCTGTTTCTGTATGTATTTTGTTGGTTCCAACTGAATGTTGCTAACTCTGAGTCACCTGTGAAAAAGGGACTCTTTGTCTCAGTGGGCTTGCCCAGTTAACAAATTTCAATAAGTAAATAAATAACTAATAAACTATAACTATTAGCAATAGTTGTAATAGTAGTAATAAAGTACTGGTATGAGGAGTGGGGAGGTGGGCTTGGGGGGATTTGCCCCTAAATGAAACAATCCACTGTGTGTATGGGAAGGGTAAGGGGCACAGCCCCCTGATCATCTCCATTTCTGTCAGCACCCAGACTTATACACTGTTGATTGTTGCATGGCAACAGTCCGCTCTTGGATGAAATCTCAGCCACCATATTGGACCTGCCTCAGAAACGGCACCCACTCCAGATTGACAGTGAGGACTGCATTGGCATAAACATGGACATAAATAGTCAGCATTTAGTCACTGATTGAATAGCGTGTTCAACAGCTGTGGAGGTGACAGTGGAGAACAGGCAGCAGTGAAAATAAAATAATGGGTACTTAAGATTTCAACTTTAACTGTCATGTGGGGGAGAGCTTGAACTGAAAGAATGATGTCTATTGGTGGCAGTGCTCTCCCACTGCAGCTCTTGCAGTTACATGACATGTTTTGTGCAGAGCTGCAGTGGGAAAGCCATTAACGGCATTGCTTTCACAGTGTGCTGCATTCTGGTTTGGCATAAGTAGTACCAGTTGTCAATATATGTCCTGATGAGACATGGCAAATGGTACCTCTTAGCCAATCAAAATGCAGGAACTTTTCTACCCATTTTGTAAACCACAATTATAAAATTAGTGTGACTTGAAATCTGTCATTCAACCCTGGAGGGACAGACCACTCAGGATCTCAGGTGTATGAAAAACTGGATTACTTCCCTGTGATATAGACATCAAAAAGACATACATTGCAGCACACAAGACATCAAAACATGACGTTCTGAACATGACATGTATTTAAAGGCACATATAAAAAGTGCACATACAAGCGTAAGTACAAAATAATCAAAACACAGTTACAGAGCATAGCCGTAGTACAGCCAAACAACACAGTACTCAAAAAATGAAAAGAAATGACACCAGGAGAAAACATATAAAGATATATAAAGGTGCACAAAACAAGGATATCTGCTTCTAAAAGTCATTTAATATTATCCCTAGTGCCACTAATTAAAAGCTACTGAATGATAAAACAGTGAAGGGTATAAATGTAAGAGACTCTAAATATGAACATACGAAATTTGCCAGCAGATAAAGGCCTAAAGGTCTGTCAAGTCTGCTTGAATGTGCTTCTAGCACCCCTTATTCTACAGCTGCCCCTCAGTGCCTGTCTCAGTGGGCTTACCCAGTTAACAAATTTCAATAAGTAAATAAATAACTAATAAACTATAACTATTAGCAATAGTTGTAACAGTAGTAATAAAGTACTGGTATGAGGAGTGGGGAGGTGGGCTTGGGGGGATTTACCCCTTAAATGAAACAATCCACTGTGTGTATGGGAAAGGTAAAGGGCACAGCCCCCTGATCATCTTCATTTCTGTAACTGAATGATCAAACAGTGGAGGGTATAAATGTAAGAGACTCTAAATATGAACATACAAACATATGAAATTTGCCAGCAGATAAAGGCCTACAGGTCTATCAAGTCTGCTCGAATGTGCTGCTAGCACTCCTTATTCTGCAGCTGCCCCTCAGTGCCTGTCTCAGTGGGCTTACCCAGTTAACACATTTCAATAAGTAAATAAATAACTAATAAACTATAACTACTAGCAATAGTAGTAATAAAGTAACGGTATGAGGCTTGGGGGGATTTGCCCCCTAAATGAAACAATCCACAGTGTGTATAGGAAGGGTAAGGGGCACAGCCCCCTGATCATCTCCAGAGATATATCTGCTCAGCTTATGCAGATGACATACTACTTTGTGTCTTGAATTCCACAAGCACTATACTGATTATTATGAAAATAGTACTAGAATTGTGAAGCTTATCAGGCTACAAAGTTAATAAAGACAAGTCTAAAATACTAACCCTTAAAATGTATACCAAAAATGAATTAATATTGACAGAACTTGAGCAAGCTAAAGAGAAAATCCAACATCTGGGTGTCAAGATCAAACAAAAAAATATAGAAACTTTGCAAAAGATAACTTGAAAGAACTGAAGGACAACACTGAAAAAGACATCAAAAGATGGGACAAACTGCAATTGAATAATTGGGCAGGACAGACTCAATAAAAATGAAACTATTCCCCAATATACTTTATTGTTTTATGATGGTTCATAACTGTATTCCTAAAAGATGGTTTATATTGATACAGAACCAAATAAATACATTTCTTTGGACTTTCAAAAGACCTGGTCGAACATGTCAGAAATTTATAAAGATCTACAGAGAGAGGGGGACATAAACTTCCTGATTTTTAGAGTTGCTATTTAGCTTGTAGAGCTTCTCCATACAGCAAATGGTTATTAAAGAAATTGAAAACAAAATACATACCAGAGTGGGTTAAAATAGAAAAAATAGCGATTATACCTGTAGGAGGAACAGGTAAACATAAATACAAAGGCAATCCACAATGTGGAGTGAGGTCAGCACTCATAAAAGAAACCAGGCAAATAGCCATAAAGCTACAATCAATAGCTTTTTTTTATTAAAGCATATCAAAAAAGGATTCTTTGCACCAAGTGCTTGTGAAAAAGTGTAATTCATTTACACACATCAAAATGCCACATATGCTTCAGGTCAGTGTGAGGACATGCGTATAAATGCAGCAGTGTATCTTTACCCAATGCACTCACTGAGAGAGTCAGTGCAAAAATATTGTTTCTTCACTGAAAACAACTTACCCACTAATTCAGGCATACTTGCAGACGTGGTAAAACCCGTCTTTAAGCTCAACACTCTTCTGCCTGAAGAACATAGCTGTAATGCAAGTACAAGATACCTAAAAGACTTGGTGTCAGAAAAAAAAGACCAAAAACTAGCTCACCCAGTCCTGTTGGCTTACTGGTTGGTACTCTGTGATTGTGATGTGTTTCACAATCCTTCTTCAAACTGGGATAGCTGAATGGTGCAAACACCTAATCTCAGATCTTTTCACTGCGATGACAAACCCAGTCCAATAATAGCTGTGCTACTCAACCCTATTCTACTCAACAGTCTTGCTGTGGTGGCCATGGGATGTCTCGTCATGTAGAGAGTCATACTTTGCTTATGCTTTGACCAGAGTCATCATCAGAGCTTCACTCAGTCTATCATTCATGCACATTTAAACTGTTTTTCATAAAGACATAGGGATTATTAAATGCATGTTTATGGACATTATATAAACAACATTAACAAAATCATTGTGCACATGTAACATCATGTGAACTTCTAAAACATACAGACATATAAACAGATCCATAATGTATAGCAGATATTGGTCTTTTCAAACAGCAGATGTTAAATTGATTAGTTCTCAGTGGTTTAGTCATCCATTAGAGTACCTTGCTGCTGAATATGGGTATTTTTTAAATGAGTCTATCTGTATAGGGGCTGCATGTAGAACCAGCTTTGGTCATCATGGTATCCATAGTAGAGCCTGCAAGTCTTACTATGTACCTTTACTGCCCATAGTATTAGAAAGCAACTATGTGCTGTTTCAAAGAGCTGGATCCACACCAGAGCTGAAAGTCATGCCTGGATATAAAAGATTTAAAAGATTATGTTATGAAAATTACCAACACATGCAGATCATAAAAAATACCAACACATGCAGATCAGAAAAGTCTTACCATGTGTGGTGAACATAAATAGATAAGGGGCAAAAATTGTTAAGGACCAACATATTCAGATATACATTAAGAAGACATGCAGAGCAGGCAAGTCATGTACTATATCCCAAAGGATGCACACATGCGAAGCAGGCAAGTCTTGCCGTGTGTTGATAATGCAATTTGTATTGTGTGATTTAGGGCAATGTAGAGCTAAAAGATCTTGCATTATGTCTTACTTGTTGACACATGCAGAGCAGACAAGTCTTGCAATGTGTTAATATGAACAGGCAAATATTATTGTATGTAGTACATTACTAGTTGTACTATCAATGGTATCTCTTCATTAAGACCCTCAGGAGTGTGTGTATTTAAAGTATAGATCCAGAAGGCTTCTCTCTGGAGCCGATTCAGTTTTGTATCCCCCCCCCATGTTCAAATCTATTCTTTGCAAGTCCCAAAAATGTAAAGTTGCCAGCGAGCCATGTCATGCATTGTTATAATGTCTTGCCATTGCATATCCATAGTTATTGTTTCTAATGGCTGTCTTGTGTTCCCCCACCCTGAGTTTCAATGCTCTTTTTGTTTCTCCTACATATCCCTGTATGCAAGGGCAAGTAAGTGAATAAATGACTCCACAGTTGCTATAGTTTATAAACTGATCAATGGTGAATGTTTTTACTGGATTTAGGATGTGTAAAGCTATGGATATTGAAAGTATTAGAACAGTGGGTGCAGTGGCCACATCTGAAGTTTCCTTTGGATGTCTTAGGAAGACAGTTTTGTTGTTTTGTTGTGGCACCATTGGAGCGTGTAATAAAGTGTCTTTTAGATTTTTTTCTCATTGGTATGTAATTCTAGGTAATTGTTTTTCAGCATAGGTTTTCTCTGTTTAGTTGCTTTGCATAACTGTCTGCTTCTTGGATCAGGGATTTGGGATATCCTCTTTCCCAGAATCTCATTTTAAGCCATCTGCAGCTTTGTCATTCCCTTACTGTTTGGAACACACTGTCCTGGCTGTAATGAATTGCCCTTTTGGTATGTTCTTAACTATACTTTTAGGGTGGCAGTGTCTCTTTTAAGTAAAGTATTCCTTGAGAGTGGCTTTCTGTAAAGTCTGGTTACCATTTTACCATTTTCCTTGTACAGCAGTATGTCATTGAAAGGTATTTCTTGTAGATCAATGGTGTGATTGAAATTGAGATGTTCAGATGTTAAGTTATGCATCCCAAAAGCCGCATCAGTCTTTCTAAGCTGCCACAACAAATGAGTAGGCAGTCATCTATGTATCGTTTGCACAATGTTATGTCTGCCTGAAATTCATTTTGTGTCTCGTCAAAAATGTTGTGGTTTTCCCAGGCTCTCATGTAAAAGTTTCCAAGGCTACGAGTGAAATAGAGAAACCACTCCTTTTAGAAACAATCCTTGTTTAGCCTCACCTCAAATAACCCTACTTTCACTACATATCATAATATAATAAAAAGAGATGTGAACCAGCTAATAAAAAACAATAAATCCAAAACAAAATCTAACAGTGGATGAAAGAAAATGTATTAGGGCACTAAAAGAAATGGATCACATACTGTAGTGATCAAACCAGCCGACAAAGTTCCAGATCAAGTTTATAGCAAGAAAAAACTCCATTAAGCAAGCCCAGTCTCAAGGAGATTCTGCTAGACAACAATATGGAAGTAATACATATCGCAAAAATATACAAACAGGGTTACATGGCAAGGGCATACATCACAGTTTAGCAGTGCATACAAACAAGAGCATATTATTGGTAGAAGCAATCTGTAATACATATAGCATAATATACAAACAATGTTATAGTACTAAGACATATTTCATGGTATAATGATGAGTACAATCAGAAACATCTCATTGGTATAAAGCAATCAATAGGCTATACAACTGATACAGAACATTAGGCGACATAGATTGAAGAGGAGGGAGGGGATTCGGAGGTGATAAGGAGACCTAAGTACTTAAGTGCTTAATTGGGCTGTGGCAGGGAGAGGGTTGGTTATTTTGTCAAAGGCAAAATTCTTTGAGGGTAATGTAGGCCAGGGGTTTCAAGAAATATAAGGAGATTGTAACAGGAAGTCAGATCATGGATTAGATTATTTAACATTTATCAGCCATCAGACAAAGTAAAGCTGTATAAGAGGGAAGGGGGGTTCAGGGAACTGGGGAACTAAATGCTAAGCTCTTGTCTGAGCGCAACAGGTAGGGCACTAGCCATTGCGACAACAGCAAGTTTCTTTAAAGGATTTGATCGCCAGGGATTTAAAAAGGTTCACAGAGACAACTTCAGGCAGTCTGAGCATGACTGGATTTTATTCCAGAATGCCAGGATAACATAGCTAATAGCACCTCTAGAAACATAATGCCCACTACTGAGGTAAGACTGACTGGTCTGTAGTTTCCTGCCTCCTCTCTGCTACCACTCTTGTGGAGCGCGATCACATGAGCCCTTCTCCAGTCTTCTGGGACCTCTCCTGTGCTCAGAGACTCACTAAACAGTTCTGATAAAGGCTCTGCTAGTTCCACCCTTAGCTCCTTTAGTACCCTGGGATGTATGCCATCAGGTCCCATTGCCTTGTCCACCCTGAGCTTATCAAGCTCTTGTAGGACCCTTTCTCTTTTGTAAAGGGACTAGTGCACACTTCCTTCCCCCCTGTGTCCATGGTGCTGAGCTGTGCGACCTGCCCTACCTTCTCTTCAGTAAATGCTGAGCAAAAGTATCTATTTAGGATAGATGCTTTTACATGGTCCACCTCCTCACATGCCCCCTTATCCCCTTTGATCTTAGCAATATCCCCTCTGGACTTTCTCCTTTCACTAATGCATCTACAGAAAGTCTTGTCACCTTCTTTTACTGTTTGTGCTAGTGTTTCCTTGGTTTGGGCCTGTGCCTGCCTTACTGCCTTCCCTGTTTCCCTTAGGGAAGTTTAGTATGCCTCCCTATCTTCATCCCATTGCCAGCCATGAACTCTGGGCACATCCAAAAGGATGAAGGCAGATTTCCTTAGTGAGTACTTTGTGTCCTATGAATGAGGTAGCAGATACACTGCAACAGTTTGTTCCACAAGATTTTCAATGTCCAAGATCCAATGTGGAGCATCCGTCTTTTGGTAAGGGATGTCCACCTTACTGCCTGATAAAGATTGCAATGATGTGTCCTGTAAGGTGCATTTGTAATGAAGTGAAAGGCATGGTGAAAAAGTGTATCAGGTTTATGTAAGTTAGACACTGAGCTGCAGTTGTATATAATGTCCCTGTTATCTAACAGTGGGAGGAGGCAGGTGGCTTAAACCAATCTCCATCTTATGTCCACTGGTAAAAAGAATCTGTTCCTATAAAAAAAAACTAGTCTCACTTTCAGTTTCTTTGTAAGACTGTCAATGTGAACACCAAACGTCAGTTTGCTGTCAAGCCAGATTCCCAAATACTTAAATTTGTCCACAACCTCCAAAGAGTCCCCAAAGATGGTTGTAATGGGGGCTGGTATAATCTGATTGTACAAGGATGCTGATGGATGGGTGGAGGTGAAATAAATCACCTTGGTTTTCTTTGCATTCAGTATCAGTTTGGAGCTAATTAGGTTGAGTTGCAGTTGATTGAAATCAGACTGCAGCTCAGCGCATGCTTCAAGCAGCGAAGGTTTGGATGTGTACAGCATAGTATCATCTGCAAAGAAATGAAGCTTGCATTTGTGCATGTTATTGTCCAGGGAGTTAATACTGATGGAAAATAACAGAGGCCCTAATATGGCCTCTTGTGGAACTCCTCTTGTAATTGTCAGGGGAAACGAAAGGATCCCATCATCTCTAGTCTGTTGCAGCCTTCCCATGAGATAACTGGAAAACCAGTTTTTATAGAGGAACCATCCACACCCAGAAACCTAAGGTTGAGAAGGAAAATGTAGTTGTCCGCCTTGTTGAATGCCTTACTAAGATCTAAAAAAAACAGCACCCGTGTGTTACTTAGCATCAAGGGCAGGGAACCAGTCATTAGTGACTTTAGCCAGTGCTGATACAGTGCTATGGTTCTGTCTAAAACCGGACTGCAGTGGATTAAATAAATTAGAGTTCTCCAGATACTCCTTTAGTTGATTGTTTATTATTTTTTCAAGAAGTTTGGACAAAACTGATAGGATGCAGATGGGCCTATAATTATTGAGATCACTTGGGTCACCTGACTTAAATAAGGGCAGTATTTAGGCTATTTTCGAACATGAGGGAATTGTGGCGGAAGAGATAGACAGACTAAAAATGTGCAAAATTGGTGCAGTTAACAGGTGACTGCCTAACTTTAAAAATGTGGACTCAATCCCATCAGCACCAGCATTCTTCTATGTGTCTAATTTGTTCAAGAGGTCTTCAACTTGCTTATAGGAAGCTGGAAACAGCTGAAAGGAGTCTTGGGGCCTCAGCTGCTGGGGTCGTCCTTGGGTGTGGAGTTACCAACCAGTCCAGCGGCTGGCAAGGAATCAAACTCAAGACCTGCTGTGGCTAAGTGGGCATTTAAATTTTCCAGGATGATGCCTTGGTTAGAGATCACGGCACCATCCATAGTAATTTTATGAGTATTATGAGTATGGATGGAAGAGTTTTATGACCTTCAACTGATTTGATCATCTGCCATAGTTTGGATGTGTTGCCTTTAGCCTCCTCCAGGGTTTCAATGCAGAAATTAGCCTTGGTTATTCTAATGAGTTTAAAACATGCATTTCTAGAAGCTCTGAATGTCTGCCAGTCTGCAAGGGATTTCATTTGTCTTGTGTGACCCCAAAGCTTGTCATGACAGATAAGAGTGGCTTTCAACTTCAAAGTGAACCAGGGGTGTGTAACCTTCCTCAACCTGCACTTTACATGTGGAGTGTGCTTATTGGCTAAATTCATAAGGATAGCATTCAGGATAGTAATGACTTCATCCACTGAGGTGGCCAGATATACTCTTTGTCAGATAACACATTTAAGGTCAGCTAGGAAATTATGAATTTTAAATTTGTGAAAGCTTCGCCTTATGACAAATTTGGAATGAGAAGGATGTTTTTCTTGGGTACAAGTTCATACGACAATATTATGTTCACTCAAATCATTATGAAAGACAGCTGTGTGCAATATTTTATGGGGACAGTTAGTGAGAATTACATCTAGGATAGTACTGTTAACCTTGTTTCTTGTGTTGATCCTGGTGGTTTCTGTAGTAAGCTGCAAAACTCCAAGTTCATCACGTAAGTCCTTTAGGATGTTTGCCCCAGGTGAAAGCCAGTCTAAATTCAGGTTGCCAAGGATAATAGTTTCATTGGTGTTGGTTTCAATGAGATTCCTATGGGTTGACAATAGTTTGACACCCCCTGATGGTGGTCTTTAGCAACCATCAATGTTGAACACCTCAGAGAAGGGCAGCAAAATCCTTAGTGACAAGCATTCAAGTTCCTTTGTTTTTGCTAATGAAAGGGTTTCAGTGGCATTGAGTTTGATATTTACACAAATAACTATCCCCTTCCCCTAGTGGATCTTTCTAATCTGAAGGTATTGAAGGAAGGAAGTGTGATCTGTTGGTCAGTAATGGTGTTTTTTAGCCATGTTTCAGAGACTTTTAATACAGTGTGTGTCAGGGTTTATGTGAGCAACCTTATTTTTATTTGGTCAAGTTTTTTGAGAAGGCTGCAAATGTGAATCAGCATGAGATTCAAGCCTGGGGCTGTAGCAAAGTCTGATGGGGAGGTAAGGGGGTGGGGGATGGGTTTACCTCCACATTTGCTGAGCATAAAAGTAAGAGCACAATTATTTTTTCAAATTAGTTCTTAGAGTTGAAAGGTCTTTTTTACTGGGGAACCCATTGCCTGTTGCTAGCAATGTGTGGTAACCCGAAGTGAATGTGAGGCATATGGGGTATATCATGTATGCTAGTGACTTTGCCCTTATGATTACAGACTGTAGTAGAATGAGTAAATGAGCTAGAGTGCTGCAGGGTGTGAGATAGGGAAATAGGACCCCACTGTACTAACCAGTGAGGGTGAGAGAAGGGATCTGAACTCTGTGTCCTGCACTGGGCAGGGGTACTATGCCATCACAAGCAACAGTGGGGCAAACAATGCAGGGATATAAGCCATTAAGGAAAAGCAGTAAGGCCTGGGATACCAACACGAGTCTGTATATGACAGCGTCCCAGGTGGGGAAGCAGTGGACAGGGTTTACAGAAGGGATCAGGGATATACCAAGACAAGCTAGTTTGTTACTGCTGGGATGGCCTAGAGGTTAGGGTCACTGCCTCTAGTGCAGAGGGTCAATGGTTCAAATCACAGATTGCATAGAGGGCAGGCAGTGGGTATTTTAAAAAGAATGGCAAGGACACCCTAGGTGAAAAGCCCTGTGCAAGCACTGATTGGGATAAATTATGTTAGGGGAGATAGAGAAAGAGTCATCTGAATAGTAACTCTTAGTGGCCAGACTGTACAGCTTGCAGTAGGAATGGAATAGGAGTGCTAGATGAGTGAAGAGGAAGGGACAGCTCAAGAGAGGCTCCTACTGGCCAAATTTTATAATTTGCAGTGGAGAAACTTGGTAGATTGTTCTGGAAGGTCATGTGACAGGGGCTACCTATAAAGGAAGTGATGGACCAGGTTGGGGGGTGCGGGGCAGTCACAGCATGAGCAGTGATGGGATAACACAGGTCTTTAGTACCTGTTATGTGTGGCTGCCTGCTCCCTCTCGGAGCTCTGTGGGCAGGGGAAGACTGAATGGCAGATGCAGCCAGTGAAGGGAATCAAACACCAAGGTGAACAAAGGAGGAATTGCAGGGTCACAGAACAAAAGACTAGGGTCAGGGCAGGAACAGAGACTTAAGGGTGAGGGGAGCTGCTCCTTCTGTGCATGCACAAGGAGGAAGCCTGGAGAACACCACAGAATGCACAAAAAAACACAACAGGTAAATGTTCTCACAAATTATAGCTATGCAGTAATATCAACAGACTGTAAACAGCTTCAAGCAATGCAAAATAAGGCAGCAATAGTTCCAGGCACTTAAAGTACCAGGCAGAACAAGTAAAACCACAGATTCCTAACCTTAGCTGGTTGTGGTAAAACAGTACTAGAAGCCTTACTCAAGGTAACAAGCAGTATGAGCAGGGCACATAAAAACTAACTCCACTGGTTTGTCGGCAAATATTGCAAAACAAAGTCTTTGTAGAGGTCTATAGTACTTGCTGTGCATGGCTGCTTGTTCCCTCAGAGCTCTGTGGTTGGGGGAAGATGGAATGGCAGATGAAGCCTGCTCTGTGTGGCTGCTTGCTCTCTCTTGGAGCTCTGCAGTTGGTGGAAGACATCATCGGGGATAGAACGAATACCTAACAGAAGCCAAAAGGCAACTCTCAGATACTGACTTCTACAAGAAACTAAAACAGGACCTCACAGAAGAAATCCAAAAGAAAGTTGAGAACCTAATTAATACGGGTGTAAATATGGGCTGGATCACAGACTAAGAGGTAGAATTTATGAAACTAAGATATGCTAAAAAAACTGCCTTTTACATGCTGCCTAAGGTGCACAAAGGAATTACACCAATACCTGGCAGACCAATTGTGTCTACAGTCAACTCAATCACTGAACACATTTCCAAGTTCATGGATTTCTTTATAAGAAAACCAGTGGTGTGATTGAAATCATACGTAAAGGACACAGATGACACTTTATTGATACTTAAGGACATCTAGTGACCAAAACCAACTGGCTGGTCACAGTAGATGTGGAGAGCCTATATTTCAATATTCTGCATAAAGGAGGACTACAAGCACTGGAAGCAGCATTGGAATATAGGTCAGGGATGTTACCACCAAATGCCTATATTATCAAACTGGCCAGATTCATATTGGAAGCGAATTACTTTATTTTTGAGGGTCAATATTTTGCTCAACACAAGGGAACAGCAATGGGCACTACTTTTGACCCTAGCCTTGCAAACATTTACATGGGAGCCTGGGGAAACAGACACATTTTCGACGAGACACAAAATGAATTTCAGGCAGATATAAAATTGTGCAAATGATATAGAGATGACTACCTACTCATTTGGAATGGCATCTTAGAAAGACTGATGCAGTTCTTGGAATACATAAACTCAACATTTGAGCATCTCAGTTTCACTCACACCATTGATCACTAAGAAATACCCTTCCTTGACATCCTGCTGTACAAGGAAAATGGTAAAATGGAAAACAGACTTTACAGAAAGCCACTCTCAAGGAATGCTTTACTTAAATGGGACAGCTGCCACCCTAAATGTATAGTTAAGAACATACCAAAAGGGCAATTCATTAGAGCCAGGAGAGTGTGTTCCACACACAAAGAGTATGACAAAGAAGAAGAAAGGATTTAACTGACATTCTGGGAAAGAGGATATCCCAAATCCCTGATCCAAGAAGCAGACAGCTATGCAAAGGAACTAAATAGAGATGACCTATGCCGAAGAAAAATTACTGTATAATCTGAGAGTGTCCCTATGTTTGTGACACAGTATAATCCAATACCACCAATAAACGGCAACATAATTAAAAAACATTAGAATCTTCTTGAAATAGACCCAAAATTACAACATATGGCAAAAGAAAAACCTAGAATTACATACCAATGACGGAAAAATCTAAAAAACACTTTAGTACACGCTCTGAGGGTGCTACAACAAAACCAACAAAACTGGCTTCCTAAGCCACCCAACTGAAACTTCTGATGTGGCCACTGTACCCATTGCTCTAATACTTTCAATGCCCACAACTTTGCACATCCTAGATCCTGGAAAAATGTCAGCATTGATCAGTTTATAAACTGTAGCAGCTGTAGAGTCATTTATTTATTTATTTGCCCTTGCGGACTGGGATATGTAGGAAAAACAAAAAGTGCATTGTAACTCACGGTGGGGGAACACAAGACAGCCATTAGAAACAATAACACTGGCCCATCAGTGAAGCGGTTGGATTCCCACTTGCGATGCCAGCGACCCAGGTTCGGGAACGGACTCTGGTCGTTGGAGGGCCGGCTGGGGGAGAAGGTTGGAGCATCCACAGACAGCTCACCTTCTCCGGGGAGGGAGGTGGGGTTGCAAGCTGGGCACCTGCTGGCCCCTGATAGAGGCTGGAGCATAGCAAGTGCCAGGGCTCTAATCGGGCAGGGGAGGATGGACATTGGCATTCGCCTTGACGTCAGGTGGCACGTCACTCTCCAAGGGAAAAGTCCAAGGAAACAGCTCCCTGGATAAGCCAGCTGATGGTCTCCAGCCCCCCGCTGCTGCTAGGCTTCATGACCACCCACCTCAGCAACACCTGGAGCTGATTGCCGCAGTATGCTGGACAAACCCCACCAGTGCCTTCCCTCTTGGAGGAGGGGGACCCACCTGGCGAAGGGAAATGCTGGGCTACCTCCAGGGTGTAGCGATATGAGTTAGGGTCAGTGTCAGAGACGGCGGGCAGACAGAAGGACCTCAGGGGGGCCTGAAGGAGGAGGAGCTGGCCAGGGGAGCAGAGGAGGAAAAAAAAGAAACAATAACTATGAATATGCAATGGCAAGACATTATAATGAAGAAAGACATGGCTCGCCAGCAACCTCATCATTTGTGGGACTTTAAGAAATGTATTTGAACATAAGAGGGGGAGATCTGAAACTGAAACTGCTCCAGAGAGAAGCCTTCTGGATCTATATTTCAAATACACTCACTCCTATGGGTTTAAACTCATCCTGTACCTTTACCTCTATAGCTAATATCTAAGTCAAGTTTAAGTTAATTTAATGCTGGTTAAAACTTGTCCTGTACCTCTACCTCTATAGCTAATTGCTAAGTTAAGTTTAAGTTAATTTAATGATAGATTAAACATGTCCTGTACCTCTACCTTTATATCTAATTAGGTTCTGAATGCAGATGAGCTTGGTGCCAAAATGAAGGCCACCCATTGTGCAGCCTGAGCTCCCCCCCCCCATCTGCATTTCGCATATTCACTTCACTAATCCCTCTTTCACTAATCTCTTTTCCTCCACCCAGCATTTAAGTGCCCACCCAAGCCTTTCATTCCTGGGCTATAATAGTAATTATACTGCGTCTCTTCCTCTCCAGGTGAAGCCCCTTTCCCGGGAACACACAGCTCCCATTGGCCGGCGGGAAGAAGCTGCCGGTCAGACCCGCCACTACCTCAGCAACCACAGAGGACTCCTGCTGAATCCTAACCCCAAGTATGGCACCATAGAACTAGCACCAAAACCAGAGAAAACACTGGTTTACAGCCGCTGGTGTAAGAAGCCAATTGGCTATGCCTTGTGGCAGTCAGGCCCTGATTGGCTGCAGTACAGGTTGGCTCTCCAGGGCTGCTTTTGAATGGCTTCTTGGACAAAAGGAAAGGTCCTTGCCAGCCAGCATTGTTCTCTTAGCCACCCTTGCGCTCAAGGATTTTTTCAGCCCACCCCCCATCACGTCCCTAGATCACCTTGAATATACATTTGCCCATCCAACCTCTACTGAAAGACATCTCCCTTTGACATTACTGAGGCTGTTTGCTACACAATACCCTTTAGTGAGGCATTAACCATTTCTTCCTCGTCCAGCTCCCCTCCAATGGGAGCACCATATTAATCACTTGCCCATAATACTCACATTCACTAACCTCATGTATCCGGGCTGCTTTTACTCAGGATTAGCGCTCCCAGCTTGAAAAATTAAATTTAATAAAAGCACATCTCTCATACATCAGTGAGGGCCCTTCTTAGCATCTCCTATGCCTTCTCCATACTCCTTATCAAACAACCATGCCACTCCCTATGACCACTAGTTTGTTGCTGTTTTACTCTCAACTGGTCTGTCCCCTGCTTGATCGAAACCTTAAGGATAAGGCATCTGCTTCCACCCTATCATCCTTGTTTTCTCTCTCACTCCCCTGTCACACTGTACATCACACTCCAAGCATGTCCACCCTTAACTTCAGCTATTTAGCAATTGCCTTGTGTGCAAAAACAACCGTGAGTGTGTGCAACAGTCTCAGAATCAACATACGTTTCAGTTTATATGTCCACCTGTTATCCAGTCCCAGCTATGCCTTCCCGTGCTCTCTGGCAACATTTAATTAAACCCTGGACATGGTAAAAAGGTCCTGCACCAACCCTCCAATCTCCCTCTCCTACATATCTTCTACATGGATGGAGATAAAAGAATTCAAGTTAGCCTACATGAACATTCAAAGTGTGAGAAGGAAAATGACTGAACTCGAAGGCTGAACTCAGCAATACAAGACAGATGTTCTTTGCTTAACATAGTCCTGGCTAAAACCCTGTATACATTCCCATGAAGTTGCTCTCCCAGGCTACTCCCCCTACCACAGAGACAGACCCAGAAAGAAAGGAGTGGGTGTACTGATATACACCTTTGGCCAAACCATAAGGTTGAACATTGGGTGTATCTACCTACCACCCAAACTTGCACCTACCTCCTACACTGAACTCTTAACTAGTCTTGACACCCTCCATCAAACTGACACTATAATCTGTGGTGACTTCAATCTTAATTGGCACAACCCTAAAAATGCTCTCTATCTATCGGCTACATCGGATGCTAAATTAGAACAACTTATCGACCAACTAACCAGACTAAATATGAAATATGGGAACCACACACTCCTCGACTGGGTGTTAAACAACAGATCCCACATCAGGGCTGTGGGCATCCTTCCTGGTGTACTAAGCGATCACTCCCCATCTTTCTGTATCTGGAAAAATGACTTCCCTCACCCCCTCTGAGAATTTTCAAAACCAGAGACCTAACTTATTTCAACACCTCTGAATTTATACATACTGTAGCCTTGCATCCTCTGATTGATCACCTATCATCACCTTTCCTGACATCAATCTGACCCTAGACTATTTAATCAACACTTTCACCTCTGTTCTTGACTTCCATGCCTCCTTCAAGTTGAGATGGGCTAAAGAAATTCACTCCCCTTGACTCCCCCAGGAGCTCCGGCTCCTAATGCACTTCAGAGTCAAGGCATGGAGTTCCTATAATAAGACTGGACTCCTTACTGACTGGAATTCCTACCAGCAATTGCACAACATTTGCAAAGCTGAAGTTACCAAATCCAGGTGGCTCTATCTCCAGTCCCTACAAACTAGCAACCTTGGCTTCCCTAAATGCTTCTGGAAGCAAATAAACACCCTCCTAAAGGGCCATGATTGGACAGCTCCTCAGACCATGATCCTGAAGGGCATAGAACTTTCCTTGCCTCCTGAGATTGCTGCAGGAATAAATTCATTCTTTGTCGACCTTGATGTCTACAGAGTAGGTCTCCCGAATGCCAGCCCCATGATGAAATCCCCCATACTGAAACTCACCACCGCTCCTTTCACCTAAAACTTACCTCTTGTAAGGAAGTCCTTCAGCTCCTTATGGGCCTCAACCCGAATAGCTCCCCTGGCTTTGACACCCTGCCTCCTAGATTCCTTAGGCTTGGTGCCCCCGGATTGGCTCATCCAATTGCCCTGTTGATTAATAGGTCATTCACTACACACACTATCTCAGACAAATGGAAAACTGTTACTGTTGTTCCTGTTCACAAATTGGGCCCAACTAACCCTGTCGAAAACTACAGACCTATTTCCAGCTTGTGTCCTATAGCAAAAATCCAAGAAAGAATCCTATATAATCACCTGTACTCCTTCCTTGAACAGACAAACGCCCTTACAAAACATCAGCATGGCTTCAGGAAATCACAAGGCAGTGAATCAGCTCTACGGAAGGTCACCACTGAGATTTTCCATGCCATGGACCATGGCAATGCCACTGAGCTGTCTTCATTGACCTCACAAAGGCCTTTGACCTTGTTAATCACACCCTCTTAATCTCAAAGCTACAATCATTAGGTCTCAATTCCAACTCCCTCTCCTGGATCTCAAACTACCTATCCAACCATTTCCAGTGCATCAAATGGGCTGGATCCTTCTCTTCACTATCTGAAATCATGGACGGGTTCCCCCAAGGATCTATTCTTGGGCCTCTACTCTTCTCCATCTTTATAAATGACCTCCCCAAAACTCTGGGGGAGGATCTATCCAGCTATATGCTGATGATGCTGTCTTATACCGACATGGCACAGACGTCTCCTCCATTAGTGCCAATCTGGAGAATGACTTCCTGCTATTGGAAGACTGGTTCAAAGAGAACCAGCTGGTGCTCTATAAAAAGAAAACTAAGTCCATGCTATTCCACCATACATCTGTTGACATAAACTCTCAGCCTCCTTTGCTTATCAATACATCCTTGGGCAAACCTCTGGAAGGAGTGGAATCTTTCAAATACCTGATTATGACTCTCGACGAACATTTATACTTCAACACTCATGTTAACAACATTATCAAAGCTACTAATCTAAAACTCAGCCTCTTTCATAGTACCTCCCCCTGCCTTACCCTTGTGCAAGGAAGATTGTCTCCTCAGCTACATTGCTCCCTGCCTAATTCTATGGTGAACCCATAATTCATTCAGCCAGACACCACTGTGACATTCTCAAATCCATAGGCTGGTCATCCTTCAAGCCAAGAATGGACTTCCCTGTAGATTGTACCATGTTCCAACTTAACCACCTTTCTCCCCCACCTATCCTCTCTGGGCTACTTACCCAGAAATACTTCCCCAGGACCCTTCGTCGCTCCTACCTCCCATTGCTGACACTTCCAAAGGTTCGCCTATCCATTGGCAGGCAATCTTTTACTTTCTCTGCTCCTCAAAAATGGAATACCCTCCCACATAGTCTACTCTCCTGTGCGTCTCTTCCCCTGTTTAAAAGAAGCTTCAAGAAAATCTTATTTCCTCCTCAAACCTGCTGTGGCTACTGTACTTAACATCCTCCGTCTACCTCTACATGCCACTCACCAGCACCCAGCATCTCTCTTATCTCTCCACCTATTCCCTTCTCCTTAGTCCTAGTGCTCTCCCTATCTCTATATTCCCCCCTTGGCTTTCCTAGTCTTCTGCTAATACCCCTCCCCTCCACTGCTTCCTCCTTCTACACTCTATCTCTCGCACCCCCCTCTCTGGCTTCCCTATCTCTCTTCTAAACCTCTCCTCTGCTCCCTCCTATTACCCTCTATTGAATTTTGTAAATATGTCATTATGTAATTTTAATAAATACTAGTTTGGTTATATATTACATTGTTGCAATGATGTACACTAGGTGCAGGTGGTATGATGTTCTGTTGACTGTGCAAAATACCCTGCATGATCTTAGTGATCTTCAGCCTCCATCACAGTGGTCCCAAGCCCTATTGAAGACTTACCAACCTTGGACATTATCAAAGACCTATCAACCGTGGACCTTCCCAGACCACCCTGGTGCCACCGAACATAAGTCACAGATACTGTCTACCTGCTCATGAATCACACCTTTGGCTTAATATACTACTACATGTATTGTTCTCCTGCCACTGAATGAACTCATTCTGTTTCATTGTTGTTCCTAATTGTATTATGCACCTAGTTTTTGAATAGTTTTATTACCCGGGTTGCCCCTGAAAAATGGACATGCTTGTCTCAGTGAGCTCACCTGGTTATCAAAATTCAAATTAATTAATTAATTAATTAATGAAGCGCTACCTTTGCACAGTTATTTATAGTACAACTAGTAATGTACAATATACAATAATACTTGCCGGTTCGTATTAACACATGGCAAGACTCTGCTCTGCATGTGTCAACAAGTAAGACATAATGCAAGATCTTTTAGCTCTACATTGCCCTAAATCACACAATACAAACTGCTTTATTAACACACGTCAAGACCTGCCTGCTCCGCGTGTGTGCATATGTTGGGATATAGTGAATTACTTGCCTGCTCTGCATATATTCATAATGAATATATAAATATGTTGGTCCTTAACAATGTTTGTCCTTTATCTATTTATGTTCACCACACATGGTCATACTTTTCTGATCTGCATGTGTTGGTATTTTTTGCAACACAAACTTTTAAATCTTTAACATCCAGGCATGACTTTCGCCTCTGCTGTGAATCCAGCTCTTTTAAAAAAGCACATACTGTAGTTGCTCTCTGATTCTAAGGGCAGTAAAGGGCAGTAAAGGTACATAGTAAGACACACAGGCTCTACTATGGATACCTTGATGACCAATGTTGGTTCTACGTGGACCCCTATAAAGGCAGACTCATTTAAAAAAAGAGTAAAAATGGGGGTGAATCAAAGAGATGAAAATCTGAAATTCAGTATGAATTATGATAAACATCAAGTTCCATATTTGGATTTCATTATTATCAATGACAATAATCACAATGAAACTTCATTCTACAGAAAACCCACTGACAGGAATACATTATTACACCAAAACAGTTTTCATGAACCAAAATTGAAAAATAGTATCCCATATGCACAACTTACTAGGGTTAAACGTAACTGCAGTAGGAATGTTAATACACAACAAGAAACACAACCGATGATACATAAGTTTGAAGTAAGATGTTACAAACAACATGTACTATGGCAAACTGAATATAGGATACAAAACAAGGACAGAGAGGAACTTTTACAGCCTAAGTAGAAATTGGCAGATAACCCTAGAGTGGTATTCTCCACCAAATTTAACCATAAGATGACTGACATTAGAAGAATAGTGAATAAACATTGGTATCTTGTACAGACTGATAATGCATCTATACCATCTTTACAGAACAGACCAATTATAGTGGTTAAAAAAGTAAAGAAATTACAAGACACTCTAGTGCATTCATAATTTAAAATCAGGAGAAACCAGGGTCACAGATGTTATTAGGACATTTAATGCCTGGCATTGTCACCTGTGACAGATGTAGTGTTTGTAATCACACATCTTAAAAACAGATTTATACACATCCTCATAAACAAGAGAGATTTTATATTAAACAGCACATTTCCTGTACTGCTGAAGCTGTAATATACCTGATACAGTGCCCCTGTGAGAAAATCTATATTGATCAAACAATTTGTGAACTTAAACGTAGAATTCAAGAACATAAAGGAGACACTAGGAATCACATTGAACATTCACCAGTTGCTAGACATTTTAATGAAGCAGCACATTCAGAAGCATCACTGAGATTTTGGGGTCTAGAAGAGGTTTCTCTTCCCCAAAGAGGAGGAAACTTGAGGGATGCCTTATTAATTGCAGAAATGAGATGGATTTTTTTATATGCACTCTTTGGACCATCATATTGGTATGAACATTGAAGCCAATTGGCAGATTTGTACTTAGGATTATTTCAGTCTGTACTATGTACCTTTAAAATAACTGTCATGGTTATGTTAATTTCTGCCAGTAGGACCTTACCACTGGACATGGAAGACCATTTATACATCATATCACATATAGCAAAACATCATAATAATTAGTGACCTAAATTACTATAATGGAATCATTTTTCATTTGACCTCTTGACCTTCCTGTATTGCGATATGGGTTTTCATTTTTTTCTCTAACTAACACCACATTAGTCACTTATATAAACTATTAATAGATGTATACAAGTCTCTATGATGATTTAAAGAAATTTCTATAATGGAATAAAAAACCTTCTCTTTTTTAAATTTAAACTTTTTGACCTCCCTATATCATGATATGGGTTTCCATTTTAATTTGATCTATTAAAATGCCCTATCATCTCTATATAGTCATTGAAAGACATATATATGCCTACATATTTTCGTGCATCTATATTTTAAACATAAAACTTTTTTTTAGTTATTATGACCTTTGACCTCTGGTAATAAAACATTTAGGTTTAATATTTCAAATTGGTTATTACTATTTTTCACTATTTAGGCAATTTATTTTATCAATTAAAGGCAATTTTTTGGAAAAAAAGTTCATATTCCCACTGGTATTGGCCCTACTACATTATTGGCAGGAAAGCTGTAACATGGCTAACTTTGTTAAATTATAATGGCAATGTACATTAATTATGTAACATTTTTGGAATTTTGTAGGCTCATCAAATGTTGTACAGTGAATGATTACTTTCCACTTATGTTGATATCCTCTACTGATATCATTATTACTACGTATGTTAAGAAAGTATGGAGGAAATGTATCTTATTTATGAAAACATTGCTTTTTTTCATTTAGAGCCTTTTGTATGAAATTTGTGCAAAAATGTATAACCACTATATTTATAACAGTTAACCATTGCCTTAAACCTCCCCTATACCTCCTAGAATTTTGTGGCATTGATATAGTGCCTGTTTTGCTGTACATTGTCAGTCTTCATTTGGAGACAGCATCTGACTGTAGAATCAGTTCACACATGCACGATCGTGGGAGTGTGATGTCATCACGTTATGACATCTCTTCATGATTTTACAACAAAATGGGCACAAGAGGTTCTAGGAGCACTCTCTCAGTAGCTAAAATGCTTTTTGGAAGTAGAAGCCATTTTGTATGGTGTAGTGTAGTTTCCCTGTGAATCTGGCTGGCATATTTACCAAATGTAAATACCTCTTTGGTTAACAACTACAGAATTTCACAATGTGATTATATTTTAGAACAGACTTTGGGGATATTGATTAAAACTATTTTGTATGTACTTTACAGATTAAATTTATCTGCACGAGATACAGCCATTGAAGGACAGGGTATAAGAGTGCTTTAGTAAGAAAGGAGCACAAGTATTTTACTGTGATAAATTTATCATTGCCACATTGTTCTTCTCTAAAAATGCTCCATTTGTTTTGTTTGCAGATTTTATGTTTAAAAAGATTTTATAAGGAGTTTATAACCAGATGATAGTCTGGAAAAGTAAGCAATTTGAAACAGACAACATTGCTACAAAGGTATGGGGAATAGTAGTCTTTTAATGGAAATACCAACGCAAGCTCATTTGTATCAGTACTAAAAATTTATATATTTTATTTTTTAGATTGTTAATAGAAAATCAATAATGAAACATTGAAAATTGTACCCCGTGAACAAGTCCAAGATGTGGGTGAAATGTAGGGGATGAAATAAACAAGATTCAAGTGACTGGAAGTCTTCTATATTCTTTCTAAAGTTTAAAAGGGCCCCCACCCCCATTTTTACACATTGTCTACAGAGCATCTTTTTGGTGGGGCTGAAGAAGTTCCATAAAGAACCTTACTCCATTTCCCACCATTGTTCATGTGTGTGTTTCATTTAAAAAAAGACCCATATTAAGAAGCAAGGTACTCTAAAGAATGACTAAACCACTGAGAACTAAGCAATTTAACATCTGCTGTTTAAAAAGACCAAGAGCTACTATACATTATGGATCTGTTTATATGTCTGTATGTTTTAGAATTTCACTTGATGATCAATGTGCACAGTGGTTTGGTTAATGTTGTCTATATAACGTCCATAGACATACACTTAATAGTCCCTTTGTCTTTAAGGAAAAAAGCTTAAATGTGCATTAATGAGAGACTGAGTCACACTCTGATGATGACTCTCATTGAAATGTAAAGGAAATATGACTCTACATGACAAGACACCTCATGGCTGCTATGGCAAGATTGTTGAGTTGAATAGGGTTCAGCAGCATGGCTATTATTGTACTGGGTGAATCACTGCAGTGAAGAGGTCCTAGATTTGGTGTTTGCACCATTCAGATATCCCAATTCATAGTAGGATTGTGAAACACACCATAACCACAGAGTGACAACCAGTTAACCAACAGGACAGGGAGAGGTAAGACTTTTTAGGGGTTTTTTTCTGACACTAAGTCTTTTGGATGTCTTGTACTTGCATCATGGCTAAATTCTTCAGACAGAAGAGTGATGAGCTGAAAGACATTTTTTTACCACATCAGCAAGTACACCTGATTATCAGGTGCATTGTTTTCAGTCAAGATAGAAACAATATTTTTGCAGAGTCTCTCAGTAAGTGCTTTGTGTAAAGATATGCTGCTGCATTTATACACATTTCCTAGCACTGACATGAAGAATTACATGTGGCATTTTGATGTGCGTAAATGAATTTCACTTTTTCACATGCAGTTGGTTCAATTAAATATTTTTTGATACTCATTAATAAACAAGCATTGGTCAATGCTGAATGATGTCTCACTGGCATTGGCATTGGTAGTGGAGGAATTAGAGATGCATAATAGGAATGGCAGTGAAGTATTGAACTGGCGCCAACCCCATCCCCACCCTGCAGAGACCAACAGGCATTGGGGTGTGCCTTTGGGTCATCAGCTATAACGCTCATGCCATTTTATCTCACCCCACCCTGTAGACACTGACAAGTGTTGTGGTGTGCCTTGGGGTCTTTTGGCATTATACTTACCCCATTCCATAAGGAATATGCTGAGGTGGGTGCAGTATAGGAGAATGGGGTGAACTTTGTGGCCGAACACTCCAAGGCACACCACAATGCCTGTCACTGGCTGCAGGGTGGGTGTGGGGGTGGAATGGTGTGAGCATTACAGCTTAGGATCCCAAGTAACACCCCTGAAACCTGTCAGTCTCTACAAGGTGGGGTACTACAGTTGGAAACCCTAACACCGTAGGTGTGTGTTGGTATTTTAAATCCAAATTTTCAACATGGGCTTTTGTGAGCCCACCCCATGAAGATCGGCAATATCAGTTTGTTAGTTGAAAGGTGGTTTTGCACAGTGGCTGTCCATTTGGTGACACAGGGATGAAAACACATTTTGTGCAGTATGTGGAAAATGACAACTGTATTGTTCATGAGGAGATGTAAAAAAATGGCAACGTTGAAAATCTGGAGTGAAAATATGAAAAATTGGTGAAGTCAGGAGCATGCATAGAACCTGTGCAACACATGTCCATAACCCAGTTATTTTTTGGATTTTTTTAGCCACATTTTTAACATAGGTATTTTGGAACCTGCCCTCATGAACAGTGGCACTGTGATTTTGTTAATTTATCCCAAACTTTGATTTCCCACAGCGACCGTGCCACTGTGCACCACAGGTGTGAAAACACATTTAAGGCAGGATGTGAAAAATGAGAGCTGTACTGTTCATAAGGAGGTGTGAAAAATGCCAGTGTTGAAAATCTGGTATGAAAATATTGCAAATTTGCAAAGTTACAATGGTGTATGGAAACTGCGCAATGCACCCTTGTAACACAGTCTTTTTATGGAATTTCATCACCAGACTCTCAACACAGGCATTTTAGGACCTCTGCTCATGAACAGTGTGACCATCATTTCCTTAAACTGTCCCAAAAAACTGATTTCACACAGCTACCACGGTATTCTGCGCCAGACATGTGAAACCACATTTCAGAAAGGATATGTAAAATGACAGCTGTACAGTTCACAAGGAGATGTGGAAAAATGCCAATTTTGAAAATCTGGGGTGAAAATATTACAAATTCATGAAGTTACGAGCGTGCATAGAAACTGTGCAACGCATGCTCGTAAAACAGCCATTTAATGGATTTTTCCACCAAATTTGCAACATAGGCTTTTTGAGAGCCCCCTCATGAACAGTGGCATTGTCACTTCATTAATCAGTCTGGAAAGGTGATTCGGCACAGTGACCACAAAATCACCTTTCTGGATCAAATAATGCCATAACCGTGCCTGAATTCATTGGGGGTCCAATTACCCCATGTTGAAATTTGGTGTAAAAATTCACCAAAATGCCTGAAATATGCATCAAAGTTGAAAAAACCCTGTTTATGCTATTACACAGTTTACCAGCATTTCTTCAGTTTGTGGTTGGCTTTGAAGAGTGCAGACATGTTCCCAGTCCATGAAGGTTGTCGCGCTGTGCTCTGGAGGTAAGTGTGGGGTGAATGGGGTGTGGGGAGGCAGGATGCACAGAGGGTGGGCACGGGTTGGGGAAGGGCAGGGAGACAGTGAGGGACCATTTTCTGTTTTACAGGAAAAACTAAAGAAAAGAAATTGTGGGACAGTTTTTTTTTCAACAGGATAATTTGTCACACTGGGGTGGGCTTCCAGGGTGCCACCTGAGTTTTTTTTGGGGGGCTGTAGCCGACGGGGAACTGGGCACCCCCGTCAACAAATACCAGTGGGGCAGAAGAGCCAAGGGGGATTGGGCACCCCCCTTGGCACACAACAAACAGGGGAGTGACATTACACCGATGAGGAGTGGGCTCCCCCATTGGCAGTTTGAACTGGGAAAAGTGGGACAGAAGCTGATGGGGACTAGGCGCCCCATCAACAAAGAAAGTCTTTTTTGAGGGGTGCATGATGCTGAGAGGGTTTGGGCACCCCTTCAGCACACAGTGGAAATGGGGGGGACATTATGCTGATGGAGAGTGGGCTCCCCCATCAGCATTGTGACAGGCAGCAGTGGCAGTCACTGCTGCCATGTTGCTTGAATGTCAGGAGGCATGTTGTGGTCCCGCTGCATGAGAGATTCGCTCTCATTGCAGCAGACCTTTTCTTAGATCTGGTGGCCACATTAGCTATGCATGGTGTCAGCTCCTGCTGCTGGCTTATTGGGGAATGAGGGACACACCTACTGATGCATGCCTTGCATTCACCCACAGTGATGACACCTCCAAATCTGCTACTATCACAAGATGTTGGCTGGTGCACACGCACAAGCCAACATAAAAAAACAATGGATTGCAGCTTTATGGCTATTTGTCTGCTTTCTTTTATGAGTGCTGACCTCACTCCACATTGTGGAGTTCCTTTGGATTTACATGTATGTTTTGCTCCCAGATATTTGCACCTACTAATACACTAAGCCTCCTTACCTGTGTTTTCTTTTAGGAGGAACAGGTACACTTACATTTTCTTTTGTACTTAAATACTTCTCCATGTAAAAATATATTAAAAACCTAATTATCTTTGATTCAGTAAGACAGATAAACTAAATGTCATCTTTATTAACATTGAGGGATAGGATTACATTACAATACTTGGGAAGCAGCAGGGCTTCAAACAGTTCAAGACCTTTGCAAAAAATGTACAGAGGTAGTTTAAACTTATTTAATAACTAGACATAAACTAAACTCAACTGACTTAGAAACTTGTGGTGAATCTAGAGAAGCAATTAAAAAAATATATAACAGGAAAGAAACAATGTTCATATCCAATGAGAATACCAGGAAATTCTTAGCTGTAACTAAAACCAAATCAGGTACAGTATATTATCTTTATATGCTCCAATAATGTATATAATAAGAGGTAAAGCTATAGAAACTACTGTATAATCTTCTGGTCCAAAACCCTAAAAGAAGAAACTACTGCATGGCTCTGGAAGGACATTTGGGTACTACCACAAGCAATATTTTCATTAAAAAAAAAACATGAAGTATTACAGTACACATTAACTCAAAATCTACACAATATACTGGCACATACAAAAAAAAACAGGACTAAAAACAGAAGAGCTGTGAGAAATGCAGAGAAGCAAAAACAGATATCAAACATATGATGTGGTACTGTAAACATATTGAGAGATTATGGGAACAAATCAGACATGTTCTAAATGGTTACCTCAGATAAAAGTAAAGATATGCAAAGTCCTCAAAAGTCGCTCCGTGAGTTAATTTGCAGATTTTGCCAATTTCGCGGAGTGATTTCATGAAATTCACAGCCGTGAATTTCTCAGATTATGACATGAAATGAAACTTTTAGAGCAAGTTTGTGCTTTGCCCACAAAATTCAAGCTTCACTGAGAAGAACACAAATTTTGATGGAATTTTTTCGAAAATCAAAGTTTTGGAGTTTTTTCAAAACTCTGCGAATTCCTCGAAGTGTGACTTTTTCGCTCTTTGCATGAGCTTCACAGGCAAATTTTAATTTCACAACATCTCTAGATGAAAGCAAACATTGACTTTCATTCTTGGATAATAAGATAATTTCATCAACAGAAACACTGAACATTAGAAGACCAATGTATCGTCATCCTAATACTGTATCTATTATAGTCAAAAAGTTAGCTTTTTAAAATCGGATAGAAGAAACGTTACCTTCTATATTGGATTGAAAACTAGAAATCATGGAAGCTCTCAGGTTAGAAAAGATAGCACATGGGGCTAAATCAATAAAAAGGAAATGTAGAAAAAATGGGGGTCCATTCTTGAATTTTGTACTTCACCTCATTAAATGACAAAATATATTTCATAATCTTAAAAGAATCTCAACTGTCAGTGATTACATTTAGATCTTCAAACATGGTCTTTATTCTGTAAATAGTCCTGTTTTGTGGGGGATTTATGTTATTCTTACTCTAAGCTACTTCACACTGTTTTTGTTTTCTCTCCTTTTTTCTTTATAATCTAACTTGTTATTAATGGTTGTATTATATTATTATTGAACTTTTGGATGGCTTTAAGAACACTTCAGAGGAGTAGGGTATTGTCAAGAGCTTTATGTAAAGTCTGTTTTATAATTAAAAATATTAATGTTAGCATGTTAGTCATGATAGAATATGATGGAAGAGTAGAATAGTAAATATAGATATATTTTCTTACATGTTAATGATTAATTGCATTTCTGACTGAAAATGTATTTATTATTGAATGTCTTATTAAATATTTAGATAAAAAATTAAAAAAACTCCCGAGAAACCTTAAGTCCCCAGCCAAATTCTTTAAGGTGATTCATTCCCCCTTTGATCTTCCCTCCCTGTCTTCCTCCACTGTTCTACTCTGTGATGGCTCCCCTATCTCTGTCCCTTCCAGATTGTATCTTACTTTAACATATCTTCATAAGTTGTCCAAATCCTCCTCCTTTGCAGCCCACTGCTTTAACCCCCCTCCTCCAGAGCCCCTGTCTAACTCCTCTCTACCTTCTCCTGACCTCTGAATTGGCTATCTATCTCTTCACTGGAGACCTTACATGCTATGTCCCTCCTTAGTCTCTTCAAAGGTCTTAGACCAAATGGGTTGGACACTAATCTATTCAGCTTTCTGCCCCTGCTATTGCTATCCCATTCACCCACTTACTTAATCTCTCTTTTCCCCTTAGTTCTATTACTCAGCCCTGGAATTTTGCCAGGTTCTCCCTCTTCACAAAGGTGATTGCTCCACCTCCCAAGCATTTTTCAATCTATCTCCCTTCTCCTTTCTCTTGCCACACTGCAAGAGAAGATTGTCTACAGGACAACCTTTCCTCTCCGTTACAGTCTGGTTTTCTTAAAAAAAAAAAAAAAAACACTCCACTGCTTCTTCACTCCTATGTGTCACTGACTCTATCCTTGGAGGATGGACCTGGGGCACATCAGAGTCACTTAACTTCCATGTGCTCCCACACTGCACCTGAAAACAAGCTTCAGCTTAGTGTTCTTTTCCTGGTTAAACAATTCCCCCTTTCCCTTTCCTATCAATGCTGGCATCTCCATTGACCTTACAAAGGCCTTTCACTTGGTAGCCTACTCCCTCCAGTCCCCACAATACAATCTGGGTTCCCTGATGCTCTATTCTGAGGCCCATCTTGTTTTCAGTCTTCCTTAATGACCTCCATACAGTTTGCATCATATTGCGTATTCATATGTATGTAGATGATACTGTACATTTTGGCTTAAATGCTTTGGTCTTTGCCCTGGAAACATTGCTTCAGTGTGCTTTAAATAATGATGTACACAGTTTCCAATCCCACCAACTTCAGATCAATGCTAAGAAGATGGCATCCATGTCCTCTGACATAAGCTATAGGATTCCAAGGCTTCCTTCCCCCCAATCTCATCTATCCTGGATTGCACCACCCTTGAAGTAATTCCCCAGTTCAATTATCTAGGTTTGTGACTGGCTGGAAGGCTCAACATCTCCACTCATATCAATGCCATCCAGAGAAATCTCTGCCCCAAATGTGGCATCCTATACTACAATAAGGACAGCCTACCACAACTAGTTGGCAAGGAAATTGTCACCAATGTGGTACATCCTGTGTTTAATTATGCTGATGTGGTCTGTGGCATCGCATTTCCTCTATCTCCTCTCTTGCCAGACTGGATGCTCCCTTCAATGCAGTCCTCTGTTTCTCCCTCTCATACCCATCACTGCTCCCTACACTAACCTCTTGATTCCAACCGTGCCTCACACCACCTAAGTCACTGTGCTTCATCTTTCTAAATACTGGCTCCCATCTCTCCCTCTTAACCTCTCCTCTCTCTTGTCCCTTCAACTTCTTCTTCACTTTGATCTTTGGACTCCCACAGTTCTCTATTCCCTACTCCTAATCTGCTGGGTAATCCACGTTCTCCTAGCATCTTCCTCCATCTGGAACAACCTCTCCCCCACACTTCATCTGTCCTCCTTGTATCATTCACTCAGGTATCAGCTCAGACTTCTCTTCACTCCCTCTTGTCCTTGCCCTGAGTACTTTGTACTGTGTCCTTTTCCTTCTCTTGGGTTGTAGGTGACCTCTGTTCACCATCACATAATTAATACTTGTGACCTGAAAGCCTACCCTGGTTCAGATAATTCCTAAATACACTTTCTTCACTTTTTTCAACTGGAGCACAGTTGTGCATTTTGCTTTTATTGCCAGTTCTACCTCTTTTCACATATTGTCGGTCAATCTCCAACTGTTTGTAATGTCATGAATTGCTCATTTTGCCTGTTCTTTTTTATTGCATCTTTTGTCTGTATCTGGCTGCTGTTTATTTAGATGTGTGGTCATTCATTTGGCCAGCACACAGTATTTTTTAATATTGATTACTCATTTCCAGTGAATGTAGAGTATTTGTCTCCCTGTAATCCTCTCACCGGGTCAGACCTGGAAACAAGCCTTGGATCAATGTGTCTTTACTGGTTACCAATTTTGAATGAATAAATACATGAATACATAAATAAATAAATCAATTAAAAAAAAAACATTTCTGGACAAATCAGTGAGGATGAAGCAAGGTATTCACATTGTGGTCTCCCTTTATGTCTGATATTTTATATAATGCCAAAGGTCTACTCTGACAAACATCTGTCCATGTATAGTTAGTCACACACTAAGAAAGAAAAACAATGAGATGCCACAATGGCTCTTTGTATTTCATGTGCCACCACCTATCTGACTATTACCTGAAAGCCGCTTTTGTGAAATAAAATGTATTATTATTATTATTATTAGGATACATCAGTTTGTTTCTAGTCCCACCACTGGCAGCTGCTCACCCAGTGCAAGGCCTTACATTTGACAACAGAATCAACCCTTGAGTGACTACAAGGAATCATTCACATTCCCTGTATCAGACAAAGTTACTTTCATACTTGGCACGCGTGTCTTTTAGTAGTGGAATACCAGTTTGTTCAATAGAAATAAAACATAGCACAATCACATAGAATATAATCATATCTCTCTATCTATCTATCTATCTATCTATCTATCTATCTGTCTGTCTGTCTGTCTGTCTGTCTGTCTGTCTGTCTGTCTGTCTGTCTGTCTATCTATCTAGCTACATACACACACACACACACACACATTATATATAGTGGCGCGGTAGCACCACTTTAGTTAGGGTTGAGTGCAAACTTCTATGTAAAACCCAAAAACTTTGCAGCCTTGAAAATTTTAGAACTATTAAATGGATGTGCACAAAATTTGTCATGCATAATGTCTAAAGGTAGGTCTCTTGACTTGCCAAATTTTGTGTGAATCCACTCTGCAGTTTTTGAGATACAAAACGGCAACAAATCCTAAATGTACCACTTTTTTGACATTTCTTTGTCCTCCTGTTTCTCAGAAATAGCTTTATGTTATGGTGTGAAAGTTTCAGGTTAGGAAGCCTTTGGGTCACAGATGTGCTATTTGAGGGTTTTGTGAAAAAATATTAATCATTCAAAAGTTATTCAATGTTTTTATTTTCCCATTATTTCTTATGGGGAAATTTTATATATCAGGCAAGAAACTTTTTTTTTCCCACAAGTTCGATTTTTAACTCAAACAATCGTGTTTTTTTTCAAACATTTTTTGACATGGAGGGTGACTTACAGCCATTTTCTCACATACAATTACTGTCTTTTTTCATGTAGGGTCACATAGAGCCTGCTGTACTTGTGCAGAGCTCTGTTGTTTCCGCTAGCTTGTTTTGCCAGTTAACAAGGAACCAAAGTAAGGAAAAATAAGAAATTTAATTAAATTGATAGAAGAAACATCAGAATGTAGCTAAACAGGTTCCATTTAGCTACATTCTGGTGTGTTTTTAGTACTGCCCAGAAACACCTTTTGTGGTCACCCAAAATCCAGGGTGCCAAGATTAATGAGAGGACCAAGTCTGCCATGTTCTCTGTATGAGAACAATGGAATTTTGTTGACTTGTGCAGCTGCAGCTTGAACTTGTGCTTCCAGCTGCACTGCAATGTATTAGCCACTGTTTCATTGGTTCTAGTGGCACCCCCACCTCCGATCACTTCCCAGTGTCCCCTTCTCCTTTGTCCACTGTCCCCTTCTCCCTGGTGTCTAGTGGCACCTCCATCCTCCTTATTTATGAATTTATTTATTTAATTTAATCGGAACCAGAATGCCCACTCCCAGTGTCAGATGCCCCTCACCCCAGTCCATGCTGCATATTGTTTTAATTGTCAACATTGGGAGGCCCAATCCCTGTGTTGGCAATGGAAGACCCCTCCAGCACTGTGGGACACTGGAGAGCCAACTCCCAGTGTTCTGTAATATTTATTTAATTATTGCCAAGATCGGGTTGTTGAATCCCTTGTCGGCATTTGAAGCCCCCCCTAGTACTGTGGGACACTGGGGAGCCCACTCCCAATGTTCTGCAATATTTAGGAAATTATTGCCAACATTGGGGTGCCCAATCCCCTTGTCAGCATTTGAAACCTTCCCCCAGGTACTGTGACACACTGGAGAGCCCTCTACCAGTGTTCTGACATACTTATTTATTAAATGAGAAGAAGAAATCTGCCCCCAAATATCTTTGTTTTATTTAACCTGAAAAAAAGAAAACAGTCCCTCATCATTCCTGCCATCCACTTTCCCCATCCCCACCCTCCCACTGAGCATCCACCACCTCACACCCTCCTTTACCCTATACTTACCTTCGGAGGTCATCCGCTGTCTTCTTCTGTGGACAAGGACATGTCAGCACTCTTCAAAGCAGAACCACAAACTGAAGAATTAAGGTAAGTGCCTTATAATGGCTGTCAATGGTGTTTAGAACTTATGTTGATATCTCTGCCATTTTTCAATATTTTTGCACCAAATTTTTAGCATGGCCTTTTTGCGACCCCCACCTTATGAACACTGGTACTATCATTTTGTTACTCAGTCCCAAAAGGTGAGTTCATAGTTGCAGTGCAGAATCACTGTTTGGGATGACAGTGCCACTGTTCATTAGGCAGGGTTCCAAAAAGACCATGTTGAAAATTTGGCGCAAAAATACCAAAAAACACCAGAGTTGTGCACGGTCACTGAAAATGTTTTACACATACTTGTAACTTTGGAAATGTTTAATATTTTGACTCAAAATTTTCTACATTTCCATTTTTCACACCACTTGATGAACAGTACAGCTGTCATTTTTCACATCTTGACTGAAACATGTTTTCGCTCCTGTGGTGCAGAATAGCACATTCACAGTGCAAAATTGCCTTTCCGGACCACTTAACAAACTCACAGTGCCAGTGTTCATGAGTCGGGGTCCTCAAAAGGTCCTGTTGATAATCTGGTGTAAAAATTCCTACAAATGCTTAAGTTATGTGCATCCACTGAAATTATTCTATGCACGCATATAACTTTTGTACTTTTCAATCTTTTAACACCAAATTTTCAACATAGACATTTTTGTACACCACCTCATGAACAGTACAGCTGTCACTTTTCACATCTTTTTTTACAGCCTGCCTTAGACTCAGCCCCTGCAAACTCTCGGTCATCTCCTTGCACTCAGGGGACTTACCTTTTCCCCGGTTCCCCAATACCCCCTGGATTGCCCCCCCAGGGTGAGGCTACTGCACCAGCAGGACTTCTGTGACAATGGGACAAGGGTGCCATCAACTCCCCATCCTGCTCCCACTACTGTGAACTCTATCACTCTCTAACCTTCCTTCCACTGTCTCACAGATACATCTCTCACTGTGCCAAACTAACCTCCAAATTCTGGTTTGGGGGGCTCCCCACCTATTTCTCATCTTCTCTGTCCACTCCACCTCCCCCCACACTCTCTCAGATCAAATGACGCCAGCATCTTGACGGTGCCTCACCACTCCACCCTCATCAGTCATACTGGTTTTGTCCATTGTTTCCCTAAAATTTGGAATTCCCTTCCCCCTGAAATATGACACTCCTCCTCCAACTACTCCCTTACCTCTGCCTACAAAATTACCTTTCCCTCAGCTGTTCCTGCTTTAACTCACCTTAATACCTGTTTCCAGTTTCTGCCTTACTACCATGATCCCCCCAAGCAGGGTTCTCAACATCCTGAAGGGGAAATCAGGAAATGGCTACCCCTTCTCCTCATATTCAGTTCTTGCCTCTCCCCCCCTCTCATCTCCACCTGCCCTTCTGTGTCACCAGTGTGCACAACCTAACCCCATCCATTTTACTCCAACAGCACTTGCATACTACCTCGAGCCTGCTCCTGGTACACTCATGCACTATAAATGGTTCTATAGCATTATTACTGTTTTGTATGTTCATATGTTCTTTAGTAAGATTTTGGACATGTATTGTAATTTACTCAATGTTCCACTATTGCTTATTGTACAATACCTTGTGTTCCAACTGTTGCACAATCTTACAATGTTGTATTGTTTGTACTACCCACATACTTTTGTAACTGATCATCCTTCACAACCCTATGTAACCCTTCCCCCCAGGTTGCACCATGAGATGAGCAACTTGTTGTTCAGTGTTTCCCTCCTGGTGAAACATTTTAATAAATAAATAGGAGAACCAGCTGGCATTGCCTCCTTGGCTTGCCCCCCAAGGTGGGGCACAGAGCCCTGCTGGCTATAGCGGGCAATGGGATGGGTCGGGATCCTAGAAGTGCTGCTGTGTGTGAGTGGAGCCATGGTGAGTGGGCTTCATGGTGATGGTCATGATTTTTGCTAGTTTTGCCTGCGGGGTGGGGACATGCAATGACATCTCGCATCCTCCCCAGCCCCCAAAAGTAATGGCACCAACACAGGGGTATCCTCAGCTTCTGCCAGGAGTTCACATTGTGCCAGACACTTTACTCCCTCCTTCCAAGAGAAGGAGAACTGTCCTTGGGATGCTCTCAATCCTTCTCCCCTCAGGCAGGCCCACCAATGTCCCCAGGTCTGTTCCAGAATCTGGGCCATCAGCATTGCAGTCGGGCACCCTACCCCTGGTGCTGGCAGGCCAGCCTCATTTTTCCCATCCTGCTCAAAATGTGTTTTCACACTTGTGGTGCAGAATGGTGTTAGAGTTGCACATAATTATGTTTTATAGGGGGGAGGCACTGAAAAGGAGCAGAGAAATCCCAGCCTCCACCCACAAAACACGGTAATTAGTGAGGTAAACACCAAGGTAGAGAAGTCATTAGGGAGCAGGACAGAGGTAAATGTAAGTAAAGGCAAAGGCAGTAAGGATAGGGATGGGGCTAAAAGGGGTAAGGCCATCAAAAAGTGGATGGTGATGAGTACCAGTACATGTAGTCTGTGTAACAAGCTCTCTGAACTAGTGGCCTTGATGGAAGAGGGTTGCCTGGATATTATGGCAGTCACAGAAACATGGTACACAGAGAACAGAGTTGAGCATTTGTTTAGCCAAGACTCACTTCTCTCCTCAGGTGATATTCTGGAGAAATTTGGTATACCAAGTAGAGGGGTTTTCAAGGTTTATCAGCTTAGGCACTTAATCGGTAGCAAATTTGGTACTACTTTTAGGGAATCGGTTGCTTATCCTTTCCTCTTTGACATTATTAGTCATGCCTCCCAATCTCATCCTATCTCATTGATTTATTCTTATCTTCTGAATTATAGTTCTCAGGAGGCCGTTGAGGGTCCAATGGTTTGGACATACCTTCTTCCCGACATTTCCCCGGATTGGACTGGCATATGGAAGGATTTGCATAGATACCATACCCAGGATAGGCTGCGGTTAACACAATATTATATTGTGAATAACCTTTATTATACTCCTGTCAAACTCTTTCAGCATAAGATGGTTTCCCATCCGGAGTGTTTTAGATGCCTACAAGGTGAAGGTAATTTAATTCATATCTTCTGGGACTGTCCTAAAGTTGCTCCATTGTGGTCCCTGGTCCGGGAGAACCTTGATCCTCTTCTGGGTCTGACTGGGTTTTTTTGTCCTGAGATTTGTGTTCTGGGTGATTTTTCCTGTGTAGATAGCGTTGAGCATTGATATCATATGGTCCTGGTGTCCATGACGGTTAAGAAGCTGGTCCTAAGACACTGGACGGATCATTTGGTCTTATCCTTTGCCGATTGGTTGAAGGAGGTAGTGTCGTATCTTCAGTCAGAGAGGTTGATTGCTAGTTTTAAAGGTCATATGGACCTGTTTTGCAAGAGATGGGATAAGCTCCAGGCCTTATGTCTGCTTTAATAATACAACTCTGCGACCCGATTTCTCTAGTCCCTTTGTATGTTATGTAGTTTGTTAAATTTTGATTTCTATGCTATCATCTTATTTATGATACCAATGTTCTGATATTTTGTTATAGCATACAGTGGTATCCAGACTTAATGGGTTTTTTTTGTTGTTGGCGCGCCCCAGTTGGGTGGGGGTTGGATGGACGGGATTTCATCTGTCAAAGATTGTGTGATTTATCTGTCTTTTGTGTGGTTGGGATGGGTGGGGTGTGGGTTTGGGGGGTGTGGGGCTGTTCTGGGTGGGATGCGTGGGAGTGGGTATTTTGGTTGTACTGTGTTTGCTATTCCTTGTGTACATTTTTCGGATTGTTCTGTTTTGTTGGTGTTTTATTTGCTGTTAAAACCAATAAACTTAAATTAAAAAAAAAAAAAATGGTACACAGAGAACCATGACTGGGATGTCAGCATACCAGGATACACAATCTACAGGAGGGACAGGGAGGGTAAAAAAGGAGGAGGAGGAGGAGTAGCTGTCTATGTAAAGGAAGGGATCAAAGTAACAGAACTAAGGAGTAAACAAGGAGCAGATGAGGCACTCTGGGTCATCCTGGAGACAGGAAATGGCACCACAATCCACATGGGGGTTGTATACAGACCCTTATCTCAGGACAAGGAAATAATAGAAGGCATCCTTAGAATGGCAGAAAAAGGGGAGATATTGTTGATGGGGGACCTGAATATGCCAGATGTTAACTGGAGCACCTTTGCTACAGGCACATCCAAGAGCAGGGTCATTCTTGATGCCCTACAAGGGGCATGCCTCAGACAGCTAGTATTGGAACCCACTCGGGAGGGAGCAATCTTAGACCTGGTACTCTCAAATGGGGATGGAGAAAGAATCTCAGATTTAGAAGTGGGTAGCAATCTGGGAACAAATGATCACCAAACAGTGTAGTTCACAAAAAACACAGTCATACAATCAAGCCATACAAAAACAAGAGTATTGGACTTTAGGAGGGCTGACTTTGGGAAAATGAGAGAGTGCCTCAGAAAAGCACTAGCAAACGGGAAAGAAGGAGGGGTGGAGGAACAATTTGGAGTAATCAAAACAGCCATCACAGAGGCAACAAGCCTTTGTGTAAAGCAAATCAACAAACCACAACGAAGGAAAAAAACACTATGGTTCTCAAAAGAGGTGGCAGAGAAGGTTAAGGAAAAAATGATAGCATTCTGGAAATATAAGGAACACAGAAGAAGCAGGACAGAGAACTTTATCAGTTAAAGCAGAAAGAGGCAGGGAAGGCAGTCAGAATAGCAAAGGCCCAAACTGAGGAAAGGATAGCCAACTTTGTTAAGAAGGGGAATAAGGCCTTTTATAGGTACATTAGGGAGTGAAGAAAGACCAGAGAAGGGATACTGAGGCTTAATAAAGGGAAGGGAATGTTGGCAGAGGGTGACAGTGAAAAAGCAGGGATACTGAAGAAATATTTCTGCTCAGTATTCACAAAGGAAGAGGAGGGGGAGGTACCTAAACCAAACAAGAGAAACACTCTGATGATGGGGGTCGATACCAGTCCATTTACAGAAGAAAGGGTTCTGAAAGAACTAATAAAAATGAAGGTGGACAAAGCAATGGGGCCTGATGGCATTCACCCAAGAATTCTAAAAGAACTAAGGGTAGAACTAGTGACACTGCTGACTACTCTCTTTAACAAATCATGGAAGGATGGGGTGGTACCTGAGGACTGGAGGAGGACAGATGTGATTCCTCTTCACAACATTGGGCGCAGGACAGAGGCAGTAAACTACAGACCAGTTAGTTTGAAATCAATGGTAGGGAAAATGATGGAATCACTTCTGAAGGAAAGAATTGTTGAGTACCTAGAGGCCAGTGGGGCACAGGACCCAAGGTAGCATGGATTCATGGTGGGAAGGTCATGTCAGATGAATCTAAGAGATTTCTTTGACTGGGTGACCAAAGTAGTAGACCAGGGAGGGGCTGTGGACATGGTCTACCTAGATTTTAGCAAGGCATTTGATACAGTCCCACACAAAAGATTAATACACAAGTTAGCCAGCCTTGGAGTGGGTCCCAGGGTGGCAGCCTGGATAAAAAATTGGCTAGACAACAGGACGCAAAGGCTAGTAGTATACAGAGTCCACAGTGAAGAAAGGAGGGTTACTAGCGGGGTACCGTAGGGTTCAGTACTGGCACCTGTTCTTTTTAATGTCTTTATAAGTGACATTGCAGAGGAACTGGAAGGAAAAGTATGTCTCTTTGCAGACAACACAAAGATCTGCAACAGGGTTGATAAACAAGATGGAGTGGAAAGGATGAGAAGGGACTTGGCAAGGCTGGAGGAATGGTCAAATGTATGGCAGCTCAGATTCAATGCAAAGAAGTGCAAGGTAATGCACCTGGGAAACAAAAACCCAGGGAAAGAGTACACAGTGGGGGTGAGATACTGACAACAGTAAAAATGGAAAGACACCTGGGAGTAATTATATCAGAGGACCTAAAGGTGGGCAAGCAATGTGAGAAGGCAGTAAGGAAGGCTGGGGGGATACTGGGAAGCATAGGGAGAGGCATCAATAGTAGAAAACAGGAAGTTGTTATCCCTCTCTACAGACAGTTAGTGAGACCCCATCTGGAGTACTGTGTGCAGTTCTGGAGACCCCATCTCCGCAAAGACATAGACAGAGTGGAAGCTGTCCAGAGGAGGGCAACCAAAATGGTGCAGGGTCTGCACCAGAAGACATACGAAGAAAGACTAAAGGAGCTTAATATGTATACCCTTGAGGAAAGAAGGGAGAGAGGGGACTTGATAGAAACTTAAAGTACCTCAAGGGAATCAACCAAGTCCAAGAGGGTAGCATCTTTCAGAAAAAGAGATGTGCAAGAACAAGGGGACACAATTTGAAGATAGAGGGGGGACAGCTCATATGTAATGTGAGGAAGTATTTTTTCACGGAGAGGGTTGTGGATGCATGGAACAGCCTCCCTGAGGAGGTCGTGGAGTCAAGAACAGTTGGGGAATTCAAGAATGCATGAGACAGACATAAGGCAGTCCTAGTGGGGGGTAAGAGGAAGTAAGCTGTTGGTTAACTAGGAACTGCAGCTTATCTGTTACGTAGGAAAATGGGCAGACTAGGTGGGCCAAGTTGTCCTTATCTGCTGTCAAATTCTATGTTTCTGTGTTTTGCCTTGGATTTAACAATGTCACTGTACCGGGGTACATGAGGTGGGTTAAAAAGATGGCTATGCTGACAATTGGTCACTGTGTGACATGCATCATTTGCATGCAGCTCCATTATGCATGGGATACCCTGTCCACATGGACAGCAACATGCCAGGTGGGAGGTATGCTGGCGGTGTACTGAACTATATGCCATTCACAAAGCTGGGTAGGCTGTACACCGGGGTTGAAAACCACCCCCTAACCCCATACCTGCTTGTTGGTGCTGCAGTTATGAATGACCACTGGCAGAGCCTTCCTGACACTTCCTTATCTACCAGCCCTCCTAGTGATGCTGGGAGCATGCCTCTATATATAGGTGTTGTGCTCCAAGCAACACGTGGATGTCTGGCACCTGAGGAGGTGTGAGGAGGGCTGTACTACAGCCCTCCTCACACCTCCTCGGCCACCAACCATCCTATTGATGGCAGGACAATGCCTCTATATACTGGTGTTGTGCTCCCAGCATCACTTGGACAGCCAGCTCCTGAGTAGATGTGAGGAGGGCTGTGTGGCTGGCCATCCAGTGATGCAGCACCAACAAGCAGGTATGGGGTCAATGGGTTGTGTTGTCAGTGCTGTGGTGGAATGGGGGAGAGACCACTGAACACCAGTGAGGGGGCAGGGGTACTGGAGTCAGGTTCTAGATAGCGTGGACTGGGGAACCTCTGTGTGCGGGGGGGTTCTATTCAACACCAGGATGGGGGACACTGTGTGTGTGTGTGTGTGTGTGTGTCCTATTCAGCACCAGGACTGGACCACCTGTGTGCAGGGTGGGAGCTGGAGGGACAAGAACAACACTGGGCTTGAAGCTGCCTTTTTCCAGGTGGGGGGTCTGTGTAGTACCACTAGGGACGTGGACCCATGTGTTTAGGGGGGGGGGTTCACAGGATTACAGGAGGATGGTGGCAATGCCTGGGGCTACCGGGGTCAGGCCAGACAGGTGTTTGGGTGACAGTGGTGAAGGGTGCTTGCAGTACTGAATGCTACACACCCTGCACCTGTCTAGGGCTGCAGAGGTATGCAGACAGGATACATGCCTCCGTCGCTTGTTTCCCATCCCTTCATGCATAGGTCCCATTGTTATACTATCTGAAATTCATTGTAAAAAACTTTGTTAAAGCATCAGTTAGTGTTGTTACTATAGCAACAAAAGCAGGGAAATGGAGTGTTAGGGATTCCAACCCCAACACCCCACGCCCCCACCCTGCAGACAATGACAGGCATGGGGGGTGTAACAACCCTAAATGATTCACAACCCCAAAACACACCATTCATGTCTGTTCCTGCATGAGCAGTAGGGGTGGTGTCTTAGGCGTGGGAGCTCTAAGGTTGTATTTCCCTACTTTTGATGCTTCAACCTTAAGTTTTTTGCAATGAATACATATACATATATATATATGTATATATATATATATAGTTACAGTACTAAATTATAGAACATATAGCAAAGTACAAGAATGCTCACTCACACTAGAGAATGCAAATTAAAACAATTAAACAAAAAGGTAACAGAAAGAAGAATTTCTCTAATCTATAGACTACTATCTAAAATATCCTATCCCCCAACTCTGAGTTGCTTCCCCTCTTAGGAACCAAGTTACCACTAATTCCTGATCATCCTTTCTCCTTTTTTGTAACTTTAATTTTATCAGAGAACATAATCAGTTGATACAGCATTACATAGTATGCCTATAGATGACAGGTTACAGATTAGACTCCTCAGACCCATAACATCAAATTTCTTGCACAAGAAAAAAATCAATTTATCTGTGTGAACTGACAGTCAATTCATTAAACAAAGTAAACAAAACAGATGGTCTGTGTGTTTCTCTTTCCTGTTTCCATGTATTTTAATACCTATCTGGATTGGTTTGCAAGAAGCATTGTGGGGTTCTTCCATTCCCCTGAGGTTGCAGCCCATCTTTCTGAAGGTAGTTCTCTACTACTGCGTTGCATGCCATCCCCATCTGATAGAAACCCTCTTGACATAAGTAGTAATTTATAGACCACTGAACTGTATCCATATTTAAAACATTTGTATTTACAGCTGGGGGGGGGTACAATTATCCATTACAGAGGAGAAGGATCTTGGGATGCTAATGACAGGGCAAATGAAGCATTCAGCACAGTGCAGGAGGGCAGCAGGTAAAGCAAAATAAACTGTTGGGGTGTATTGCCAGAGTAATTACGTCCAGGAGGGGGGAGGTAATCCTACCACTGTACAGGTCACTGGTCAGACCAACCCTGGAGTATCGTGTACAGTTCTACCTAAAGAAAGATGTCAATGTACTGGCCGGGATCCAGTGCAGAGCAAGAAGGATGGTCATAGGAATGGAGGGCAAACCCTACAAAGAGAGACTGAGAGAGCTCAACATGTACTCCCTGGAGGAGAGGAGGGATAGAGAGGATACGATCAAAACCTTAAAATATACGAAGTGCATAAATAAGGTTAGTACAGAGGAGATTTTTAGATTAAAGGAAGGGAGAGACACTAGGGGGCACAATCTGAAATTAGAGGGGGGAAGTTCAGGAGGGAAATGAAAAGGTACTACATCACGGAAAGGGTGTTGGCTGGCTGGAAAGCACTACCAGACAAGGTGGTATCCTTAAAGTCAGTGGTCAGTTTTAAGAGAGAGAAGGGAGAGGGTCAGGGTCACAGATTTACAAGTGGGGAGGGGAACAGCTGCAGAGTACTAGGCTGATAGCTGCACACTTGAGCAGACTTGACAGACCTCATGGCCTGTACCTGCTGTCATTTTTTGTACGTTCATATGTTCATATATTCAACCCTGTAGCCCAGTACAGCACATCTTCCCAAGGGATCATCTCCATTGAATTGTTGGTTAAGTTATTACCAGTGCAGATATAGTGTCTGTCACAAACACACTCAGTAGGTCAGGCCCTCTGCTCCCACAGTGCCAACCTACAAGTGCAATAGTGTGAACAGGTTACAGACAGGGTAACCCTCCTGTCTACTTTTGCGTCTGAATCACCTTTAGTCTCAAGTTCTGGTGGGGGGGGGGAGGGATTCAAACTGTGAACCTTATACTAGTATACCCAATGTACAGGCTCAGATACGTACCCTCTTTGGGGACTGCGGTAAAATCTTATGCCAGAGGCACCCAGCCAGACTTCCAAAATGAACTCTTAAAACTCTATAAGAGACCTTAGGTATATTCTTACCTTTTCCCAGTTTAGTAACACCATGAAGCTGTTGAACAATTGTCAGCCTTAACCATCTATACGTCACATGCAAAAAAGAACTGGCAGACACCCAGGCAGTCTTTCAAATAAAAGATTCTTTACTAAAAGATGATAAAAATATGAAAAACGTAAACACAGAATACTATATCAAAGAGCATCACAATCACATAAAAGAAAAACAAGGAAAACTGCAGAACAATCTCCTACCAACATACAGTAAGATCTTTTCTATCTAATTTATTATTACTTCTGTAAGTGCAATTAAATTAGAAATCTTGTTTCTTAAGAGCCCAAAATGATATGACTTCATCTGAGACACACGTACCAGTTTAAACTTAAGTCTCCACACCCCTTCTGTGAGTCATCTAGCTCCTCCTTTTAGAATATAAAATTACAAAAAATGATTTCCTGTCAGGAGATATTTTAAATAATGTAACTTCAGAAGAAAAAATACATTTCCTAAATTATGACAGTCTTTAATCAAGCCTTTCTTTGAATTGGTGACTGGTTCCTGTTTTCCCAAGGAACATCAAAGGTTTTTACAACTCTGCAATCCATCACCCAGGTGCGATACATAGCCAACAGGAAGCAGCTAAATGATGTCCTGTCCTGTAATGAACTGTATATTTAGCTTCCCAACTTCAAAGTAGCAACAGGTCATAAAAAGGCCATAAAATGCAATTTCTCAAGGAAGTTAATTACATTACAGAGATCTTCTGGTCAGTTACATATCTTGTAGCTTCACTGAAACCTGGGGGGGGGGGCACCCATGGAAGCACAGGATGTCTCATGTGAGACAATAACATACTATATTTCTATTTTACAGATATCATACAATAATCATAACCAGCTGGCCAAGCATCACAATCCTCCCCACCTAGACTGAATTTGTGGGGCTCTATCCCCTGCATGGGATGAGCTTCCCAAGTCAGTTCACTCCTCATATTGACATGATGAGCGATTTGCATTCTGACTGGCCGCTCCAGCCCTATGTAAGATTGTCATGTCATACCCTTGTAAGGCAAGACTCCATTTTAATAGTCTACCATTAGTTTTTCCTATTTGGGTCAGCCAAACCAGGGGGTTGTGGTCAGTTTGTACCTCAAAATGCTGCCCATATAAGTATGGCTCTAACTTTTTTAGGGTCCACACTACAGCAAGACACTCTTTTTCCACAGTATAATATGCCTGCTCTCTGGGAAGTAAATTTTTACTCAGGTATATTCCGGGGTGATCTTTCTCTTGGTTGGATGTCTTACTCAGTACTGCCCCAATACCCACGTCTGAGGAGTCAGTCTGGACTATAAAGGGTCTGCTATAGTCAGGATTTGTCAATACAGGAGCACTGCAGAGTACCTCCTTCAGTCTGGTAAAGGCTTTTTCACAGGCTGGTTCCCTGGTAATTTTCTTAGGCATCTTTTTCTTTACCAGGTCGGATAGGGGACCAGCCAGGGCACTGTAATTGGATACAAATTTCCTATAGTACCCTGCTGTCCCTATAAAACTCCTGACCTGCTTCTGCATTTCTGGTCTGGGCCATGCCTTGATCACCTCTATTTTTACTTGGTTAGGACGGAGCTGTCCCCGGCCTACAACATGTCCAAGGTATGCCACTTCAGCCATGACCACCACGCACTTCTCAGCTTTGACAGTGAGCCCAGCCCACTGTATCCTGCACAGCACTTCCCTAAGGTGGGACAGGTGTTTCTCCCAGTTCGTACCAAAGATGGCAATGTCATCCAGGTACTCCACAGCGTACTCCTCAGCACCATTTAACACCTGATTCACCAACCTTTGGAAAGTGGCCAGGGTGTTCTTCATTCTGAAAGGCATTACTTTAAATTCAAATAAGCCTATCTGAGTGATGAAGGCCGACCTCTCCCTAGCTCTGTTCAGTTAACTCTACTTGCCAATACCCCTTTGTCAGGTCAATAGTTGTAAGGTATGTTGCCCCTCTCAACTTATCCAGAAGTTCATTAATCTGGGGCATCAGGTGGGTGTCTGACTTCATGACTGAATTCAGTCCATGATAGTCCACAAAGAAATGAGTAGAGCCATCTGGCTTGGGCACAAGGACTATGGGTGAGGCCCAGGGGCTGTGAGATCTCTGGATTACCCCTAAATCCAGCATTTCTTTCAACTCCCTCCTAATGTCATTTTGGACAGCCTCTGATACCCGATATGCTGTCTGCTGAATAGGTGTCTATGTCCCTGTCTCCACATCATGCATTGCTAAGGGGGTTAGTCCAGGCTTGGCGCTAAACAGTGGGGCAAAGTCTACTAAGACCTCCCTTACATCCTGGATCTTGTCCAGGGCCAGCTGGGGAGACAATTTAACTGCCTCCACAGAGGACTCCCACTTGCTTTCTTCCAGCAAGTCCAGAAGGGGGTCTTCTTCATCTGTCCCTTCCCCGGGACTGCATACTGTAAACACCATGTCAGCCCTATTGGCATACGGCTTCATCATGTTGACATGGTCCATTCTTTCTGTATGTTTTCTGTCAGGTAACTCTATGATATAGTTCATGTCATTTACCTTTCTAACTACTTTGTACGATCCTGCCCACTCAGCCTGCAGCTTGTCTTTCTGGACCTAAATAAGGACAATGACTTCCTGACCCACCGTGTAAGAGCGAGCTCTGGCTCTGCAGTTGTACCATACTTTTTGTTTCTGTTGGGCAGCTGCCAGGTTGCTCTGGGATATCCCCATAAGCTCCTTCAGCCTTTCTCTAAACCTAAGGACGTAATCCACTATGGGAGTTCCCTGGGTGGCGTGCTTGCTTTTCCAATTCTCCCAGATCAAGTCTAGGGGCCCACATAACCAACGTCCATATAAGATCTCGAAGGGGGAAAATCCTGTTGACTCTTGGGGCATCTCCCTGTATGAAAACAACAGGTTTAGAAGGTATTTCTCTCAGTTCCTCCCATGCTGTTCAGCAAATGCTTGGAGCATTGACTTCAGGGTACCTTTAAATCTTTCCACAAGCCCATTGGCTTGTGGGTGATAAGGTGTTGTGTGCCTCTGCAGCACCCCACACTTCTTCCAAAAACATTTCATCAGGTCCGAAATGAAGGAACCCCCAGGATCGGTGATAACCTCCTGTGGAAAACCAACATGGGAGAAATTCTCAAGTAAGGCATCTGCCAGTTTGTCTGTCCTCAGTGAGGATAGGGTGACTGCCTCTGGATACCAGGTGACATAATCCACCACAGTCAGGATGAAACTCTTCCTGGAGGTGCTGAGGGTATTTAAAGACCCCACAATATCCATTCCTATACTTTGGGAATGGCTTCTCCACTATGGGAAATGGAATTAGGGTGGCTTGGGTTTTCTTACCCACCTTCCCTGTTTCTTGGCACCAGTGACATGACCTGCAATACTCCTTCAACTGCTGGGTGAAGTTGGGCCAATAGAAATTCTGAGCCAACCACTGAATAGTGCGCACAATTCCCAGATGACCAGACAAGCAAATATCATGTACAATCCTGAGCAACTGCTCACAGTACCCCTGGGGAATGATAAGCTGTCTACCTATCACCCAATCCTCTGTCTTCACAGTCTGAGTATACATAAGTCCATTTTCTCAATAAACCTTATGTTTACTGTCACCTCCCTGTGCTCCATAAGAGTCTGCCCAAGCCCTCAGCTTCTCTCTAGACTAGTATCACTTTTCTGAGCAGCTGCAAACTCCTTACACATTTCCAAGGCATAGGACAGGTCCCCATCAGTCTCTAAACTAGGGTCCTTAGCACTAGCATCAGGGCACTCAGGATCACTGTCCTCTCTAACCCTCTGACAGTGGGTCACCATCCTTCTTCGGATTAACCCTCCATAGCTGTGTGGTTAACTGCTACTTGGGAAATTTCTACCCCTTTTTCATTAGTATCCATATCAGGAGACACAGGCTGGGAAACCAGCCTCCCAGTGATTTCCACAATGGCTTCTCTGGGGTCCATAGAACTACAATTTTTCCTTGCCGCTTGGGTATGGGTAACTGCATACACCATCCCCTGTTTGAGATTGTTGCCAAGGATGACATCAACTGCTAAAGTTTTGGCTACAGCCACCTGTTGCACAGTTCCTCTGTTTCACCCCAGTCTAGGAGAACACTAGCGAGGGGCAATGTTTTCTCCTCACCAGTGAACCCATGTATAGTTACAAAGTTATTGGGCATAAGCTGACCAGACTCTTACAGAACCCCTTTTACCAGCATCAGGGATGCCCCTGTGTCTATTAACCCTTGTGTCTGTACACCATTCACCGTAACTGGGTGCACATGTTCCCTCATGTTCACAGGCATGCTTCCAGGGACAAACAAACAACCCACTTCTTTCCTAGCCCCATTTTATGTATTGCTCATCCTTTTGGGACACTGTCTGGCAATATGCCTAGTTTCTTTACAAACCCAAAGTTCATTTCCTTTCTCAGAGAGATCTTTTCTTTGAAACCTGGGGCTAACAGGTTTCAGTGGATGCAGCGAGGGTTTTAGCTGCCCTGAAGGTGCTCTTTTACCTTTCTGCACTGCCACACCCACCCCATTCACTCTCAGAGCAGGTCTGCTCTTGGCATAGTGGTCCGAGAGTTCAGCAGCCTCTTGCACTGTTTTGGGATCTCATTCCTCCAGCCAGGTTTTCAGTTCTGCTGGGCAAGCCCCAAAAAACTGCTCTAACATTATAGCATTTTAAATTTTATCTACAGAGTTTGCTTCAATTCCTTCCCACCAAAGTTTTAAAAACTGACGTTTCATGGCTAGCTCCTCATAGCTCATATCAGGGCTTCTCCTGAGCTTACCAAATTTAGCTCTGTATGCTTCTGCAGTTAAATCAAACTTTTTAAAAGTGCAGCTTTAAGTTTGCTGTAACCATTTCTGTCCTCATTGTCCATTTGACCCAATGCATCCCGAGCTTTCCAGGTATGTAGCGGGGATAGCTGGAAGCTCCAGGACCCTCTAGGGATTTTTGCCTGAATACAAACTTTTTCAAAGGAATTTAAAAAGGCATCCATATCCTCCCCATATTTAAATTTAGCTATCAATTTGGAATTTAAATTGTAACACAGTCCTGTAGTTCCAGTTAAACCCAAGCCACTTACCTGCTCTGGTGCTGCTGGCCAGAGTTGTAGCTTCTCCAGTTCACGTCGCCTCTGGCTCTCACACTCTTCACTGTCCACTTCTCGCTGTTCACATTCAGCTTCTCGCTGTTCTCACTCCCTCTTCTCCTCTGCAGCTTGTTTCTCTCCCTCCACTTCTTGCTGTTCCTACTCAGACTCCCTCTGGAGCTCCAGCTCCATTCTGCGCAACTCAATCTTCAGCCTGATTGCTTCTGGCTCCAGAATGTTGGTGATGTTCCCCCACTGCTCTGGCCCTTGGCTTGCAGTGGCCCTCCTGTCCTCCCCACTGGATCTAGACACTGCACTGACCATTAGCCCCTCCACACCCGAGGTTTAGTTCTTTACAGTCACAGTCTGTTACTCAATGCTCTGGGCATCTGCTGCCATCAGGGCATCCATGAGGTTCTGTTTGGTGGCTCTCCCCTCATGCAAGACTCCTCTCTCCTTGCACAACTGCTTTAGGCAGTCTGTATTGTGCTCACTGTAGTTAAAAAACATCTTCTTCCCTAACTACGGCTACTCTAACTTGCACTTTGAAAAAAAATAAAACAGGTAGGAACTTGATTGTAAGCAAAGTGATATAGTTCTGTTTCCTTTTCAACAATAAATCACTGCCTTGTTTTGCAAGTGAGCTGTACATTATTAATCTGACACACTGAACAGTTAAATCTTGTGTTACAAATTTTATCGCACCACTGTCAACCAAATCTGTCACAAACGCACTCAGCAGGTCAGGCTGTCTGCTCCCACAGTGCCAACCTCAGAGTGCAATAGTGTGAACAGGTAACCAACAGGGTAACCCCCTGTCTGCTTTTGGGTCCAACTCACCTTTAGTCTCAAGTTGTGTGGGGGAGAGTCAAACACTGAACCTTATACTAATGTACCCAATGTACAGGCTCAGATACGTACCCTCTTCGGGGACTGCGGTACAATCTTACACCAGGAGCACCCAGCCAGGCTTCCAAAGTGAACCCTTTAAACTCTATAAGAGACCTTAAGTATAGTCTTAACATTTCCCAGTTTAGTAACACCATGCAGCTGTTGAACAAATGTCAGCCTTAACCATCTATACGTCACATACAAAAAAGAACTGGCAAACACCCAGGCAGTCTTTAAAATAAAAGATTCTTTACTGTAACATGATAAAAATATGAAAAATGTAAACACAGAACACTATATCAAAGAGCATCACAATCACATAAAAAAGAAAAACAAGGAAAACTACAGAACAAACTCCTACCAACTCCTACCAACATACAGTTAGATTGTTTCTATCTAATGTATTATTACCTCTGTAAGTGCAGTTAAATTAGAGATCTTGTTTCTTAAGAGCCCCAAAAGGTATGACCTTCATCTGAGACACACGTAACAGCTTAAACTGTGTCTCCACACCCCTTCTGTGAGTCATCTAGCTCCTCCTTTTAGAATATAAAATTACAAAAAATGATTTCCTGACAGGAGATATTTTAAATAATGTAACTTCAGAAGGAAAAAGACATTTCCTAAATTATGACAGTCTTTAATCAAGCCTTTCCTTTGAAATGGTGGCTGGTTCCTGTTTTCCCAAGGAACATCAAAGGTTTTTACAACTCTGCAATCCGTCACCCCGGTGTGATGTATAGTCAACAGGAATCTGCTAAATGATGTCCTGTCCTGTAATAAACTGTATATTTAGCTTCCCAACTTCAAAGCAGCAACAGGTCATAAAAAGGCCATAAAATGCAATTTCTCAAGGAAGTTAATTACATTACAGATATCTCCTGTTCAGTTACATATCTTGTAGCTTCACTGAAACCTGGTGGGGGGCACCCATTGAAGCACAGGATGTCTAATGTGAGACAATCACATACTACATTTTTATTTTACAAATATCATACAATAATTATAACCAGCTGGGCAAGCATATCTAATCTGCAAATATCTATGCATGTCTATTAAATACATCATACAGTGTTTTTTGGGTGGTCAAAGGAGAAAGGGTGTCCGCCTACTAGTAAATGTTTATATCATGATAAGGCAGTCAAGTTCCAACTCTGAAAAATCTGGATCCTTATACATTGGGGTAAATTCTGGATCCCCTACGATAATAGTGAGAAGGATCTATTTCATATGATGTGTGAGACAAGACTCTGGTTGTTTGTACAGTAGTAACTTTTTTTTTTTGTAAACTTCTTTATTAAAATTATATGGTTTCCAGCAATGAGACATACACACATACACCCCAGGATGAACACCTGGGCCCACATCCCCAAACTGGACATGGAAACTATGAACATCCCCAAACCTATTTACAAACACAGTTATATGAAATCTCCAGAAGAAACTTGAGTCCCCTTATATTAATATAACCAACATTTCTATTCCTTCAAAAATGGCACTAGTCTAACCTAATTTGGCCATAGCCAAGAATATAATGCTCTATCAACTTTGAGGTAGATATATCTACTCGGGGATAACCTTTAATAACTGTGTCCCTAGGAGAGAGAGAGTCCATCCTAACCATATAATATAGAAATCTTCCTACCCCCTTGGTGTCAATCTTGTGAGAGTGTTATGCCCCAGTAAGTAAAAAACATACCCTAAAGAAAATGATACTTCTTCATGCAATCCTAATTACTTATCACATTCTTTTACAAGAGTATTACAAATTACTCCCCTTCAGACAGACAGATCGAGGTCTGGGGACCCTTCTGTTGTATCGAAAGTGCACTGTTTCAGGACCTCCCACCTTCTAACCTATAAATTATTTTTCCCCTCTACCGTCATTTGTCTTTTAAGTCTGCCCAGGACCTGCATCAGGTCGCTGACCCATTGATCATAAGTGTATGTATTACCATTCTTCCAATGTCTTAAAACAAATGCTTTAACCAAGGCAGACATCAAGGACACATGGTATTTGGCTGAGTCCCTCAATACTGTTTTCATGTCTCCTAGGAGACAAATCTCCGGTTTAATGTATTCAGAGTAGTTTAGCAGGGGATCCATTTTTTGGCCAATTTGGATCCATAACGAGTGGATTTTAGAACAGCTCCACATTACATGCAATAGATCCCCTGATTTTATTCCACACCTAAAACACAGATCTGTCTGTCTGAGTTTTCTAGAACATAGTTTAGCGGGGGTATAATAAATATTCGAACAAATGAAAAATTGCATAGTCCTGTACTTCGGTACCGGCAAGATTTTAAAATTATTCCAAATCTCTTTACAGTCAGGCCTCAGGGGTGATAAGATTTTATCCCAGTACACTGAGTGGGCCTTAGACTCTGAGCTCAAAAAGTCCAACAGCACCCTATACACCTTTGAAAGGGGGTGTTGTAGAAGATCCACCTCCTTCAAATAGTCCCATGTAAATGGTATTAGTCCCCCTACTTCATTATCTCATATAAACTTCTGTACCATATTTTTAATTTGGACCTTTTCATAAAAACCCCACTCCCTAGTCTGAACTGGTAGGCTCACCTTATCAACGAATATAAAATCTACCAAATTTAACCTAGACAATTGTGGTATCCATTGGGGGCTAATGACTAGTCCCCCTATACGAAAATTTGGGTTGCCCACTATGGGTTGGACTCTGGCTCCCCTTTGAGCCTTCCTCTGAGATGGATTTAATAGCTCCCACCAAGCTTTCACTGACTTTTCAATTGGTGAATGCTCCCCCCAAATAGGCAAAGCCACCAGATCCATGTATAGCAATGCAGCCGGGGAAAGTTTTAAGTCCTTTAAAATGTGCTGTTCAATTCGCAGCCAGGTAGGCGTGTACCCTCCTTCTTTCCCAGTTTTTGCCCATTGCCCCATCAGTCCAAGCTGACCTGCCACATAATATAAGAGCAGATCAGGGAGTTTTATACCTCCTTTAGGATATGAGGCGCAAGGCAACGTGCTTCCTCCTTGAGGTTTAGAATCCTACAGGAAGTTTGAAATTACCTTTGAATACTAGTAACCAGCCTCTTCAGGATATTATACGGTAGAAGGTGTATGAGGTATAATAATCTGGGTAATAGATTCATTTAATCATTCCTTTAGTCTGGTGAAGTTTAAAGGGAGTTTATTCCACCTTAAAATATCGCTTTTAATCATGGCCAATAAATTACCACACTGTCCTCCACCCCCCTCAGACCTAGCCCTAATCCAAATTCCCAAATATTTAATTCTATCTGAGGCCCAGTTGATCTGCAGGTGTTCGAAGTCTGATCTAAGGGTGTGTACCGTGAGCGGAAGAACTTGGGTTTTACTTAAATTAAGTTTATAATTTGATACCTCTGAGAATTGCCTGATAATTTCCAGGGCGTGTTGGAAACTGTCAGCCAGATTGTTTAAATGCAACAAGATATCATCAGCAAATACCGAAAATTTAAGCTCCATCCCTTGAACCTCGATCCCTTGAACCCTGGGCTCCATAGAGAGTGCCCTTAGCAAGGGTTCCAAATAAATATTAAATAAAATTGGTGACAAGGGACAGCCCTGCCTAGTCCTGTTACGAAGAAAAAACTCTTTGGAAAGATAGCCGTTACATAGAACCCTGGCTGAGGGAGCTTTATACAAATTTTTAATGCCTTGAAGAAATCCTTTGGAAAACCCATTTTTCCATTGTAAAAACAGAAATCATGTGAACCCGATCAAATGCCTTCTCAAGTGATGAATGCTATCAGGGCCATAGAGGACTTAGAATTAGAGGCCTTGTGCAAGATGTGGTGAAGCTTTCTTAAAGCATCGTACGCCCCTCTACCTGGCATAAACCCAACTTGATCCTGGCTAATTAATAAATGAGTGACTTTAAGAACCCTATTAGCCAAGATCTTTGCAAGTACTTTAATATCCTTATTTATTAAAGCAATGGGTCTATAATTACCCGGTAGATCTCTAGGTTTGTCCAGTTTTGGAATCAAAGTGATATAGGCTTGATATAAGGGATGATGGGGCACCCCATCTTTCATAATATTCAAGAAAAGTTCTTGTAATAGAGGCATTATTGTCTCCATATGGGTTTTGTAGAATTTGGCCGACAGACCGTCCGGCCCCGGTGCTTTGCCATTAGGCAAACTTTTAATTGTCTCGATGATCTCCACTTTCGAGATTGGAGCAGACAACATTTGAGCATGCTCCGTGCATAATCTAGGCAGTGGTATCGCATCGAGAAACCTCCTAATTTCTACCTCTGAACTGGTGCCCCCCTCTTGGTAAATGCTAGCATAATAATCTGCAAAAGCATCAGCCAATCTTTGAGGTTCCGTAATCATTTCCCCTCCAAAGTTCACCGCCAAAATCGCTCTTTCTGCCTCCTGCTCCCTAATTCTGTGCGCCAATACATGGCCTGGCACATCCCCCCACAACAGATATTTAGCGTTTAGTCTCTCCCCCCAGCAGTCTACCCTAAAATTCCATATCCCCCTATACTCTTCTCTTAAATCCCTTAGTTCTTTAGCTATTTCTGTGGAGGACGTACAGTAGTAACTTTAATGTATGCCTTATCCAGGAGTAGTTCTGTACCTGTCATAGTGGACTGTTGATGGTTTTTGCATCTGGGAGTATTTACACATGAGCAGGAAGGCGAGGCCCTGTTTTCTAAGGCATATCAGCCTGACTCAGTTTTTTGCTTCACTATGGAAAATACAGTTCCTGTGAAACTTGTGCAGCTAAGTAGAATATTCAAAATCAGGCATCCCCAGCCCCCTCTTCTGTCGAGGGAGAGATAGTATGTTAGACCCACTTGTACATTATGACCTTGCCAGATGAATTTTCTTGTTAGTAATCTTAGTTTTTGCCAAAACATCTATGGTATGGTTATCAGCAGTACTTAAAATAAGATTATAAAATGGTAACAAAGAATCTTGGACTGTGATTGGTCAGTGTGGGGTTGGACCCATGGCGTTATCCCAGCATAACACCAGAGGTCTAGTCTCAGCACTGTGAATCTCTTGACTGATTGTTTGGAGCTACATTTATTTTTGTTGCATCTGCTCTTAAGAAATAAAAATATTTTTCCACACTAATAAAAACATTCTTTAAAATTATTTTTTTGTTCTATATATAACAACAAGCCATTGAATAATAAGAATAATGCACTCCAGGGTGTGTGTCATGCTTGGATAATTCCACACCTGGGGCACTGGATGCACCCGGCCTGCAGCCTCATGCCCAACCCCCCCCCATGTGTGGCATTATCCCAGCCTGACTCACATCCTGTCAGGCATTATTCCTTTAACATCAGCCGGGGTAAAACATTCATTTTCAAAACTCCAATTCTTCCCTCTGCTGGCAGTGGGAGTAATTCCCAGGTCTGTAAGTCTTTGGCTATTTCTTCTAATAACTTGAGATGTCCCTAACTATTACAAGTATTTTGATGTGCCCATCTAAAGAAAAGGGTGGCTCCATACCTCGCAACTGCTATGAATTTTGCATAGCACTGTGATGTTCACACTCAAATTTACCCTTGCTCGCATAGATTTACTGATGTTCTTCATAAAGTTAGAGCTATTTCTGGACATACAAAGTAATAAATCATTGAACTAAGTTGATAAAAACCTTCCTTATAACTAAGTATATGGGGCCCATTATTTTTAGACAAATTGTTGCTTAAAATAAAAAAAGTCCTACACATTCTTGCCATTTGCTATGATTTTTGAATGTCCGTGCTGCGACTTTTAATGCAGGGAGGTTGAGAGGTATGGGTGGTTCTCAATTGTGGAGGGTAAACACCTGAGATTACCATGACCTCCAGTTTTTCACAGTTTATTTTATACCTTGAAATTTTCCCAAACATGTACAGCTTTTCTACTAGAGCTGAGATAGAGTTTTTTAGATTCTGGATGAAAAAGAGTGGCTCAGCTGCATATAATGTGATTCTCTGTTTGTAGTCCCCCCCCCACACACACACACACACACCCTCACCCCTTGGATGTTCCTATTGACTCACACTGCCCTCAACAGTGGCTTTATGCACAGAGCAAATAGAAGTGTGGAAAGGGGCACCCCTGCCTCATATACCTCTTCAGTGGAAACTTAGGTAATGTTACCCCGTACACTTTCTCCATTGCTTAACAGGAGGCATACAGGGAGGAGGGGCAAGTCATTAGCTGGGGTTCAAATGTCATCCCCTCCAGGGTGTGCAGGAGGAAGGCCAGTACAACCCTGTCTACAGCCTTTTCAGCGTCCCTAGAGATGGTCTGCTTAATGTCCCTGGAGCTTTTCTTAGAGTGAAGGATATTAAAGTTGTGCTGTACACTAATATTGAAGTTCCACCCCTTAATAAGTCCTGTTTGATCAAGGTTAACCATGGCCACCACATCCTCCTGCACCCAATCTGCCAATACTGAGGTAAAGATTTTAAAATCCACAGGAGGGAGATAAGTCAGTACAACTCATATTTTCTCAGATCTTTGCCAGGGTCCAAAAGCACTGTGAATTGTGCTCCACTCCATGACATGGAGGCTCCCTCCTCTTCTAGTATTGCCCCAAACTCCCCCCTGAGTTCTGACACAAGTTGTTACTTAAACTTTTTATCAAATTTGGATGTTATTCTGTCTATTCCTGGGGTCTTACAATTTTTCAATTATTTGATAGTGTCTAGAATTTCAGTTTCCCCTACTGGGGTTTCCAATTGCTCTCTGTGCTAAGTGATCAGTGAGGACAGGTGCACTTTTTTAAATAGTACTGAATGTCTATGTCATGTGTCGGACCCTTTTCCTTTAAGTATAATTCATAGTAATATGTGGCAAAGATTTTTAGGGATCTGTTCCCCTTCACTTCATTCTAAGAACTATTCTACTGGAGGCTTGTTTGTGGATTTGCCAAGCCAATATGTTCCCTTCCCTCACCTACCATCGTAGAACCTTTGCTTTGTAAATCTCAGCTGTCCCTAAACTCTTTGCTCCATATATGTTTGGAAATATGTCATACATATCTTAATTTTAGGTAGTAGGGTTTAATCTAGTGTTATCTTACGGTTAGCTTCCAGATCATATAATTCATTCTGTAACTGTTTAATATTCTACATTCTTTCTCATTTCAGTTAAGCATACTGCATGATTTCCCCTGCAATAGTGGCCTTCATTCTGTCCTACCTTGAGGCTAGTATTGTGTTCCCTATCCTGTTGAGGTGGAAGTACTCCTGTAACTTTTGTTCTATCAATTGAATTAATTCTGGTTTGTTCAATAACAAAATGTTCATTCACTACACTGAACTTCTGCAGGAGGGCGTTATGCACAGGTTTATAGAGACTGACAAATGGTCTGACAGTGTAGCAGGGCTTATTTTAGAGTTACGTATTGTAGTGAGCAACTCTTCTGGCACAAACTTTATGCCCAGCCTGGAGTAGAACCTTTGGGGGGAGGAATAAAAAGCAAAATCATTTACCCTGGGCTTTATGTGGCACCATGTATCATATAAGCCAGCTCAATCACCAGTCATCTAAAGCCCTGCCTCCTATTTCACTCTCCTCCAGCTATGGAGCAGTTTGATTTTCTATCTGCTCTTGGGTTGAGCAGCTTTTTTATAAGTCACCACCCACTATACTTACTACATAATGTTTACTGGGAAAGATAGGGGAACATTCCAGAGAAATGTGTTGCACTCAGCTTCATCATTTGGGACATTATAGTTCCAAAACATGGACCAATGTATCTCAGTGCACCCCTCTATACTTGTACAGCAGCCCACAGAATCAGCTTGTACCTTGGTTACTTTTAGAAGGATATCTCTTCTGATTAAAGGAAGTTTCTGGCATAAGGTATTGGGCTTCATAGTCCAACACCTTATGCCAGCATAAGGTGTTTTTGTTAAAAGTATTTATTTTTACTCACTGGATGAAGTAATTGAAGTGATCATAGCTGGCTCTGTAGCCACTGCCAGTCAATCCCTTCCAGTTTCCTAGGTCATCAGCTCCACCCCTGCACACAATGTTTTTATGATGTATCAGCAGGGATAGCATGGGGGCGAGCCCTATACAAGTCTATGAGACCTTCTAAATGCCGTTTTATGAAACTGCAAGCAATCTGGGAGGGAAATGACAGCCACTGCTTCAGAGCAGTGGCTATCATTTCCCTCTCAGATTGCTTTCAGCTTCATAAAACAGCATTTAAAAAATGCCCCATAGACTTGTATAGATCTCATCCCCAGGCTCTCCCTGCTGATGTATCACAAAAACACAGAGCGTGGGGATGGAGCTGATGACCTAGGAAGCTGAAAGGGATTGACAGGTGGTGGTTACGGTGCCAGCTACAATCCCTTCAATAACTTCTTCCAGTGAGTAAAAAAAACTAACAAAAAAGGCTGCTCATGCTGGCATAAGGTATGGGGCTATGAAGCCCCATACCTTATGCCATTTGGTCAGAAATTAACTTTAAGATGATGACCTCCCCTCTGTGTAGGTGACCATCATACAAGGCATAGTGGCATTCTCCCACCCAAGATCTTGCCAGTTTTTTGTGCTTCTTTGGGCTGAGGTGGGTCTCCTGGAGCAGCGCTATCATAGCTTTTTGTTTGTTGATCTTCAGCCAGCTGCACTTGATTGGATTACCTAACCTTTTCACATCATAGCTGATTATCTTTAAATCAACAGTCATCTTTTTATAAAGGGGTTAAGGAGACCACGAGATGATCCATCCTTCCTACTCCAATTCGGGCCTTAGTATTAAAAAAAAACAGACATACGGTAGACTGCAAGCACTGAGCAGTATCAGTCACCAATTAACTAGAATTTAATCCTGATCAAAACAGAAGATTACATCCAGCTGGGGTGCTAGGTCAAAATCCATAAATCCACTTTAAAAAACCCAGCACTCACCAGCACTCAATAAAAATGATGCTAGCTTATAATCCACAAAAAGTGCTAATCTTTATTAAAGTGCCAGTGCACAATATGTCTTACACATCTTGACTAGTTTCAGACAGGTGTCCTTTTTCAAAAGACATGTATTTCAAATCATACACACAGCTTATATAGTCCCTTAGATATTACATCATAATTAGGTGCATAGTGCAGATCACAGGTGAAGTGTGTAAACACAATACCAGAACACAGTACAGGACAACATGTGTTAAAAGTGTGCAGTGCTTATGGCATCAGCACAAAAGTTTATACTAAAAAACATTTATGGACAAAATAAATATTCATATATGAAACAAAAATAAATAAGATTAAAGGTGCACTGGAGTTCCTGTTTGCTGCTATAAAATCTCATAGCAACACTGAGATGTGACTCGAAGGAAAAAACTCCATGTAGATTTAATCAGTACCATGTAAGGGAATGAGATGTCTAAAAAAGAAAAAGGAATTATGTTAAAGAAGCATGAACAAAGAAGAAATATAAGTAACACTATGTACACATATGTGTGTCTATTAAAAAGTGACCATTATGTCAAAGTCTTATGAGCTGCTTTAGTTATAGACACTGGGGGCTGGATATTCAAAAGGGATGCGCCATGCACAACAGGGATGCACCAGCGCAAGTATGGAAATGTGCCATTGTGCAATATTCAGCAGGAGGCAGCTGTGCAGCGCAAGTTGCAATGTGCAAGAGCGCAATAGCAATGAATGCATGCACAACCGTAGGGGGAGGAACCATGAATAACATGCACAGTGCAATATTCAACAGCATGAGCCATGCGCAGTAGGGGAGCTAGCGGAAGTTGCATGACAGTGGAAATGCTTGAAAATAAAAAGGATCAAGATAGGAGCACAGGAACACTAAAGGGAAGCCACAGGTGGGAGCGAGCTGACAGACACAAGGCAGAGGGTAGCAGTGAGCAGGACTGGGCAGGAGCAGGACAGGGCACACCTGGAGTTAACCAGGAACAGGATAGGAGTGGGGAGCCTGTGCCACTGTGCAGGATTGCTAGTGTAGTGCCACAGTGGACTGAGGGCAGTGGCAGTAGGCAGAACAGCCACAGCCAAAGGCCAGAGGTGTACCCGGTGCAGGGGGACCATCATAAACAGACAGCGAGGGGAACGGGATAACAGCTGCTGGGGGGGAACACCAGCCAGTGCCACCTTGTAGATGGAGGCGGTAATAAGGGGTGTGAGAAGGCAGGCAGCAGGGAGGTGTGGCCGTGGAAGGGCCCATCGGCAGTATGCCCAGAACAGGCAGTATTGAGCCTGCACCACCTTGGAACGCTACTCTGACACAGAGATTGTGGGCTGGTACCGGCTGAACCGGGCCATCCTGAGCTGTGCAGTGATGAGATGCAGGCACCCACATGACCGAGCCATGCTCTGTCTGTGGAGATAAAAGTGACAGCTGTCATGTGCCTGTTTACCACTGGCACCTTCCAGAGACCAACAGGGGACACAACAGGCATAACCCAGTCAGCCACATCACGCCTACTCACACAATTCCTCAGCGCACTGCTGCCACATGCTGCGGAGTACATCCATTTCCCCAGCACACAGGTGGAGTGCACAGCACACATACAAGAGTTCCACAGGGTAGCACGGATGCCTGACATGCTCGGGGCCATTGACTTCACCCATGTGGTCATCCGCACACCATCTGGCCCGGACAGTGTGACCTACATAAACCGGAAGGGGTAAGCCAGCATCAACTGCCAGGTGGTGTGCAATGCCAGGGAGTGCATAACTCATGTCTGTGCCATGCACCCTGGGGAGCACATGATGCTTTCATCTGGCACCAGTCCACACATGCCACAGGTTTGAGAGTGGGGACATCCCCATTGGCCACTTAGTGGGTGAGTATGCATATCATGCAGGACAATATGAGCAGAAGTGGGGGGGTGCATAGTTAGAGGTGCGATGGGCACCAGCCTTGTCGGCCCATGGCAAAGCAACGCACACCACTATACTAATGTCCACCCTCTACACACAAGTGACAGTGGCTACCCACTCCTTCCCTGGCTGCTCACACCTTACTGGCACCCCACGACCCCATCGCAGCTATGGTACAATGAGGCACATGCCACAACATGGAATGTCATCGAGTGGGTGTTCGGGATGCTGAAGGCACATTTCCAGTGCCTGGACAAGTCTGGCAGTGCCCTACAGTACAGCCCTCGAAGGCCTGAGGGGTATTCCTGGCCTGCTGCCTCCTGCACAACATGACCAATGACTGTGGGATAGCTGTAGAGGTTGAAGAGGGGGACAGCAGTGGGGACAATGAGGATGCTTGTCCAGATGGTGATGGGCAGCCACCTCCTTGGTGAAGGAACCCCCACCTAATCCGGATGTCACAGCTGCACCGGGACACCATCACAGAAGAGCACTTTGGCCAACACAGGTAGGTCACGGGGCCATGTGCAACCACCAATGGCAAGGACACAGCCTACAGACAGGCATGGATGAACCCCAAGGGTGGTTGGTGGTAAGGGAATGGGTCTGAGCATGGCACCGCACACGCTGTCAGGGATGGGCAGGGCCGAACATGACACACACACACACACGCACACACACACACACACACACACCACAAGACATGCACAAGGGGTAGATGGCACGCCAACCCCAAATGCAACCCCTACCACCACACAGGTCCACACATGACCACGCCCAGTGGCCGTCACTGTGCGTGCCTCAGATGCTGGGCACCATTGCACACTGGCAGACAGCAGAACGCAGGCATCATCATGCACACTCCACAGTGGCCAGCAGCCAGGAGGGTGTGCACAGGGACCGTGTGTGTGCAGGGCCGGGTACTCCACCCGTGCGTCACACGATACACACCACACTGGATACAGGGCAGCAGCAGACAGTGGCCATGGTGGGAGACAGGTCAGTCACACGGCACAATGCCATGGCTGCCATGGATGTGTGGGGGCCCCACCAAAACCTGCCAGCCATACCAGGCTGACCATTGGCCTCATGGGGTGGCACCGACGGTCCCCCAGGGGTGGCACTGCATGAACATGACCATGTTTGCGTAGGGGTCTGCAGCTCACCAAACATGCCCACGCCAGGTGTGCTCAGTATGCCTATAGCTGAACCTGGTGTCAACATAGCAGGTGTCGCACAGCGCCAGGAATGGGGGGTGGACATGACACTGCATGGTGTCTGCGGCACATGGGCACTGAACTGGGTGCCCAATGTGGCCATGACAGCTGTGAATGCATGTGTCTGCCTGTCAATGGCAGCAGTCACATCCTCCCACTGCCGGGCCATCTCTGCCAGGAGCAGACCATGGTCTCTGCTGCGCCGCTCTTCTGCCTGGTGCAGAACTGCACTGAGTGCATCCACCGTAGTCACAAGCCGCAACTGCTGATCCACTGAATCCTGGAGTAGGCAGCTGTGCTTGTCAAAGAGGTCATCCACTGGTCCGGCATGCTGTCCCTCGTGGTGTTCCTGGCCCTGCTGGGAAGCACCCCTAGATGATGGGTGCTGCACACCAGAACCATGCTGGGGCACATCCACATGTGGTGCACTGCCACTGCCCCCTGACACTGTCCCCCCGTCACCATTGGCCGACTGCTGGCACTGCCCCTCTGGCTGCCGATCACCAGGGCTCACAGGCACCAGCGCAGCAGCTGCAACAGCCCCACCAGCCTAGACGTACACCAGTGCTGCCCCACTGGGGCATACAGGCACAGGCTGGGACTGTGGTGTCACACAGGCCTCCACGGCGGCACCACCCATGGCTACGCCCATGCCATTTCCTTCTGTGGGACCCTCCTGTGTCCCACACGTATCACTGTCTGGGATGTGTGATCCATCATCATTAGTGCCAGATCTGGCAGCAGTTTGTGTCCTAGCATGCTGGAGTCTGTGGGTGCTGTCATGCTGGAACACAGGCAGGGCCTCGTCCACACGCACACCACCATCTTCAGTCCGGACAGACAGGCAGGTATGCAGTGGTCCGGTCCCTCGGACACCTGTGGAGGTGGATGGGCATTCCACTGTGTCCAGGGCATCACCCTCGGTGGACACAGCCACTGCTGAGCCATGTAGACACTCAGAAGCTGTAAGGGAACACAGTAGCGTTATTGTCTCCACCCTGTCCTGTGGCATTCCCCCACCACCCACACAGTGACAGCAAAGGACCTACCATGCAGTGATGGGCTGCCATCCATCTGGAAGCCACCACCAGGAATGCCTTCTATGGCACAACACCACATGCTTCTAGCCACCCGCTCCTCCTGTGGCATCAGGGGTGGCACATCCAGCTCTCCACCACCGGTGGCAGCACGTGCTGCCCTGATGGCAGCCACCTTGTCCTTTATCCTTCTCCTGTCTGTGCCAACCTTCTTTTTACACTCCTGCATGGACCGCTGGTGCTGCCATTATGCTTCATGGCACGCACAACCTCACCCCATGTCGCAGCATGGACCTGTGGCATTCCATGCTGTCCACTGAGCAGCAGTTCCCTGTCGAGATAGTCCTCGAACAAGACATCTGATTCAGCCCAGGTGAAGTTGGGCCTCCTCCTTCTCCCCCGTCCCTGTTCCTCCTCATCCTCTTGTTCGGTCATGATAGATCCTGTGGGACTGACAGGTATTACCTTTGAATGTGCAGTCCCATTCAGCCCTCACACACCACAGTCCACACATCCAAACAGCATGCAACCCACCACAATAGACTGCAATACCAAACTATGTCCTCTGCAGCCCTATGTCGCATTTATATAGCGCAACACATTTAAATGAGGTGAGACACAACTTTAAGTGGATGCTAATGCAGTGGTTGCACCATGGAATTGCTGATGAGCTGATTTGCATATGTTGGCTGAATATCATGCTGTTGCTCCTTGCACAATGTTGTTGAGCGTGCTCAGGCAATGGCTGATGCCGGAGGCAATGCAGGGCATGGCAGCCACTGTGCCAGTGGTGCTAGTGCACTGTTTTCATGTGTAGCACTTGTGCCCTGGTGCACCGTAGGTGCCTTGGAGCCACAGCACGGTAGGCCACTGCAGGGTGGCACACATAGGCACACTACTGTGCTACATGCAGGGAGTCCCAATAGAGCTATGGCGCTCCATGCGTGGACAAACCCTGGACCCAGCGGTCAACCTTTGCCCCCTAGGTGCCATGCATCAGGATGGGTGCACCACTATCGCACTGTTCGGTGACAGTGTGATGGGGAATGGTAGTGCTGTACCGTTGCAGCCTCCGCACATGGGGGACGTGCACTACAGAGTGCCATTTTGTCATCTGTACTGACTGAAATATGTCACGTAGGACAGCTCAGCAGTGGAGCATGGTAGAACTTGCGAACCTTGTGGCCATTGTTGAGCCACATGCTGGGGCCCTGTTTGGCCAGGACCCACTGAACAGGCCATGCAGCGCTGTGTGGGAGGAGGTTGCAGAGGGCATGGAGGAGGCCACAGGTATTGTCGTTCTGGTGAGCAGTGTTGCCACTGGTATGGGGACCTCCGGCAGAGGGACCTGGATAGACTCGGGCGTCTACAGCCATGCGCCCGGTGAGGTGCCATGCCACGGCCAGGTAGCTGCTCCATGCATAGACTGGTAGTATCGCAGTGTGAATGTGTCCACCCCACAGGGAGGTGGGGGCCATCCAGTGTGGGCTGTGGTGGTGGTGGTGGTGGGGTTGTGGCATGGCTGAGCTGTGTGGGTACACACATACCGGTGGGTCTTTGCTACTGGTTTGTACTGATGTTCCCCTCTCTGTGTTTGCACCCTAGGCCTGGAGGAGTGCCGTAGCATGAGGGAAACCTGACATGAGTGAGAGAGGGCTGGTGCACCACAGCAGGGTTGTGGAGGGGGGGGCCATGGGCCAGCAGCACCCAGCTGGACTGGATGCAGGTGAGTGTCCTTTTTCCCCCTCACATCTGTGCATGCTGTGTTGCAGGGTTGGTGGTGGGGCATAGCCACCAGCACTTGGCCCCACCACCATGCATGCCACACGGTACATTCAGCACTGTCCTGTGGCACTGCATGTGTGGGTGGGTGTCGCTGGTGGTCTGTGCAGGCACTGGGTACATGGCTGTGCCACTGCCTTCGCACCGCATAGCTATGTCACTGTACGGCCATGGTGGTGCTGTGTGGGACATGGGCGGTGGGTGCGTGCAGCAGTCTGCATGGCTGTGGATGCCTGGGTAGGTGGGTCTTGTGGATGCGGTCACTGTGGGTGGTCACATGCCATCACAGGGGCATGGCCCATGGCTGTATGTCATGCACAATAGGTGGGCTGCAGGAGGCTGGACAGTCACGCTTATTGACTCTGCTCCCTTGTCCTAGGTGGACAATGCTGGACAGCAATAGAAACATAGAAACATAGAATTTGACGGCAGATAAGGACTGCTTGGCCCACCTAGTCTGCCCATTTTTCTACCTAACAGATAAGCTGCAAATCCTAGTTAACCAACAGCTTACTTCCTCCTACCCCCCACTAGGACTGCCTTATGCCTGTCCCATGCATTCTTGAAGTCCCCCACTGTTCTTGACTCCACAACCTCCTCAGGGAGGCTGTTCCATGCATCCACAACCCTCTCAGTGAAAAAATACTTCCTCACATTACCTCTGAGCTGTCCCCTCTCTGTCTTCAAATTGTGCCCCCTTGTTCTTGCACATCTCTTTTTCTGGAAGATGCTACCCTCTTGGACTTTGTTAATTCCCTTGAGGTACTTGAAAGTTTCTATCATGTCCCCTCTCTCCCTCCTTTCCTCTAGGGTATACATATTAAGCTCCTTTAGTCTTTCTTCGTATGTCTTCTGGTGCAGACCCTGCACCATTTTGGTTGCCCTCCTCTGGACAGCTTCCACTCTGTCTATGTCTTTGCGGAGATGGGGTCTCCAGAACTGCACACAGTACTCCAGATGGGGTCTCACCAACTGTCTGTACAGAGGGATAACAACTTCCTGTTTTCTACTATTGATGCCTCTTCCTATGCATCCCAGTATCCCCCCTGCCTTCCTTACTGCCTTCTCACATTGCTTGCCCACCTTTAGGTCATCTGATATAATTACCCCCAGGTCCCTTTCTATTTTTACTGTTGTCAGTATCTCACCCCCCATTGTGTACACTTCCCCTGGGTTTTTGTTTCCCATGTGCATTACCTTGCACTTCTTTGCATTGAATCTGAGCTGCCATACATTTGACTATTCCTCCAACCTTGCCAAGTCCCTTGGAGAGAGAGGGTGCAGAAGCTGTTGCAGCTTGCCAGGGCAATGCTTGAAATCCTGCAGAGGATGGAGAGGGATGGGCTACGGCACCACAGAGGAAGGAGATGGCACAGGAGTGGAGAGGGGGGCAGGCAATAGGCCCTCTATGGTCCCTTGTTGAACTCCCCCATACTCACCCTCACACCCCTTCTTCCCTCTCCCATTTGTTCACCCTTGCCCCATGCCCGCCCCAACCTGGTTTGTGTTCCTTCCCCCCACCCTTGTATATAGTTGTACATATGTTTGTTTGCTGACTTTGTTTAATATATACATATTGTTATAACAACTGTGGTGGTCTCTGATTTGCAGTGGGCTAATGGTGCTTGACTGCAGTTGTGTGCACGATGTCGTGGTGGTGCAGGCCTCGGTATGTGTGTGCATCTGGCAGGGACCTGCCTATGGTGAGGGTGGGGTCACTGTCTGTGGTATGTGTGTTGTTCTCTGTGCACTGGACGCCTGTGTGCAGTGGTCCCTGGTGCATGCACTGTGTCCATGGTGCCCCTGTCAGACTGACCATGGCCTGTGCAGCTGACACTCTTGCATGTCTGTGCTATGCACAGTCTGCTGGCATATCAGTGGTGACTGTCCATGCTGGCCACCCCTGGACCCAGCGCAATGGCGGATTGCCTCCTGTCACCAGTATGGTGCACGTCTGCCTCGGGTGGCACTGTGGCCACTGCTGTTGTTGTCCCCCCTCCATGCTGTTGCTTGTGTCTGTTGCAGGGAATGTGCTCCGATGTCTGTCACTTGTGCTCCAGCCACATGCTGGTGGCAGACGGATTCATGGTGCATGCACAGGGTGGCTGGTACACCTGTGCCATGCAGGGGTGCTGGACATGGGTACACGGCTGCTGTGGTCGCACACCAGCAGGTTTGTTGCCCCGCTATTGTGTCCCTGTGTTGAGGTGCCCTTGGATATGTGTGGGTGTTTGTCCATGCCCTGTGTTGCATCCTGTGTGGCGTATGCTTCCATGCACCACTGTGGGCATCTGTGTTCACTGTTGGGGCCAGTGCTGGGACAGGGTGTGTGCTTGAGTGGGTGTGCGGGGTGCTGTCTTGCTGGTGGTGGGGTCCAGGGCAGGCCCTGTCACATGCGGGGTACCTCGGGTGCTGAGTCAGGGTTGATCGCTCGGCTGTGCCTCGGGGGGACCGTGCACAGTGGCACTGTGTCTGCAGTTGTTGCATCGTTGGCTGCTGCTGCCAACTGCAGGGTGCTCATGGTGGGGCTGCCATGCATGGCTCCATGGTGCACAGGGTTGAACTGTCACAGTGGGGGGGGTGGCATGCATACAGAAACATGCACTGTTGGGTGCTGCTCCTGGGCAGGGTGTCTGGGGATCACTGTGCAAGGTGTGCTCTGCATTGGTGGGATGGAGTAGCACAGGGTGGCCTGACCTCCTTGTGTTATGGTCATAGCTTGCCAAGGGGTGTGCTGGGGCACCATGCCCCAGCTGTGGAATTGTTGCTGGTGTCCATGGGCTGGTGGTTCATCCAGCTCACCTCAGGTTGTGCGGTTCATGGGGTAAGGGGGGGCGCTGTCTGGTCTGCCATGTGTTTCTCTGCCCATGTCTTCCATGGGTGGTGCACCCCTGCAACCTGTCCCTGAGCATCCCTGGTTGTGCGACTGCACTGCTACCCTTCTCCACTGTGCATCCCTGGTTGTGCTACTGCACACCAGCCCTGTGCCACTGTGCATCCCTGGTTGCACCATGGTGCGGTTGGCGTGATATTCGGTTGTTGTGCAAGCGCACCTTGACCTGCGCTGTGTTTGAATATTGCACATGTTGCACGTGGGCACACTGCACTTGTGCCTGCTCCTGCTATTGCACTACTTTGTGGTGCAGTTTGAATATCTGTGCCTACATGTATATTGATTATAGACAGGCATAAATCTCATCAGACTGTACCAGAAGGGTGACAATCTATATTTAATATATGGAGTGATACTAAATCTGTCATTTAAACCAGGGGCTTTGCATGCTCCTAGGGTATATATCCAGAAGTCCACTCATTGTAGTATTAAATTCTTGTAGTCACCCCCTCTGGGCTTTGGCATAGCCTTCTCTTTTGCCTTAAACATAAACTTATGGTCACCAGGACTGGTGGACCCTTTAATATGGAGTACTGTAGTATATGTAAGGTCCTCATGTTTTATGGCTCTGCAGTGCTCAGTCACTTGGCATGTAAAAGCCATTTCTGTTTTGCCAATGCAGAAGGCACCGCAAAAGCATTTGGCTAGATAAATGACACCCTGGCTGTCATATGTCATTAACTGGTGAATATCAACATTTATACTGTTATTTGGGCTGTTAAACTCCTTCCCTGATGGTAATCACTGGACAGTAGATGCATCTCTTACAGAGAAGCAGCCCACACTGGTGTTTGTGAGCCATGTCTTTATGGCAGGTCTACTGTGGACGTGGTAATCCCTGAGTGTGTCTGCTCATCTGTAGGAGAGACAAGGTGTATTGAAAAGAAAATCCCTCGGGTGTAAGTCCCCCCTGAGGATATTCCAATTCCTTTGTATAAACTCTCCTATTTTTTGTCCATGTACAGAGTAATTAGTGACAAAGTTTAGTCTGTGTTTATCTTGTTTCCTGACTGGTCCTTTCTGTATGCTTGTATTTCTGGGTCTATTTCTGACTATAATTTTAGTCCCTTGCATCTTTCTTGCACTTTATCCCCTCTCTACAAATCTATCTTCCAGATCAGAACCTGCCATATCATATTTATCTATAGAGCTACAATTTCTTTTTATCCTAAGGAATTGCCCTTTAGGAATATTTTCCATGATTAGTGGTGAGTGAAGTGGCCTCAATTCGCTCTGCGAAGTGATTCGTGGAGCCAAGGCGAATTCGTGGAGTACTCCGCAACGCGAAGCGGAGTAATTCGCGTTATGATGGATAATGCGAAGTCCATTGAAAACAATGACTTCACATTACTCCACCTTCTCAGACCACTACTCCACCAATTTTAAAGGTGAAGTGCATTGAAAACAATGCACTTCGCTTTGTTTTTAAGCTCTGAAAGTGAATTTTGCAGTGATTCATGGGATTTTAGATCACATGGGCTCTATATTGATCTGCACAGCCTCAGTTTGGGGTAGTGTGTGTAGGAAGCTGTAGGAGGCAGTATGCTCTGAGAGCTGTCTGTGATTCAAACCTTCTAAAAGCTGTTAAAAAAGCCTTCTTGAGTAACTTTTTTTGCTGAAACTTTAGTTCATCGATTGTAGGAAACCCTCCTGTGCTCATATCATCGAGCATTTTTTTTGTGTGTGGATTCTGAATGTTAATGTACAACACTGAATCTGTGTAGTAAGAGATAGCGAAAGCGTGCTTTGGGGGAGGGGTGTATCTGTGGTGTAGGTAGATTTAAGTTGGAGAAATAGGGAGTTCTTTGTATTTTGGTTATATTTTTGTTATATACCTGACTGCTAATGTACACACAATAATATTGCCAGTAATTGTTGAAATTTTCTTGCTGATTGTGTGTTGTGTTGATCTGGTGAAGCAGTTCATAATTTCAGGTTGTTTACAATACATGGCATATTACTGAACTTTTCAATTTGCTATGCATTACTTGTAGATAAATCGTGTGTGGGTGTGCAGTGCTTCCTGACATCAAATAATACACCTTTTATTGTGCCACAGTGTAATTGGCAGGTGTAGCAGTGTGAACCTGGTATCCACTGCAGCTGTGTGATTTTGTACTGCCATTGTGGTATCTTTTCTTTGTTTTGCTGCTTGCACTGCCAGAAAAATCTGCAGTCAGTGCCCCCCACCGGCAAAAGGAATTGTTTTTCAGATTGGATTGTTTGTGAGTTCAGCACCACTGGTTAGTTAAGGTGTTGTTTTCACTTGTGAATTTGAGTCTGTATCTGTTGTTGAAATCACAGTTGTTTTTTTGGTTTCACATCCAGCATCCCCCCACCCAAAGTGAACATTCAAAAATCTAAATTTGTTTAGAATATTGTTGTTGATCCCCCAAAATGCCTGCAAAGAGACGTGCAAGCAAAGCTGGTTCTCACCATGGCACTGCTGCCAGTGGTAAGATTGTCTGTGGGTGTGGTAGTATGCAGATGCAGAAGTGCATTGCTGATTTAAGGAAAGGTATTTCTCCTGCAATGTTTTTTACAGCCCAATCTGTAGCGTCACTCATAGTTGGAGGAGATGATGTTATCCCAGTCGGTGGTGTTAGTGCAGTTGCTGGTGGTGGTAGTATGAATATTGCTGCTTCAAGTTCCACTTCTGACCAGTGTACCATGTCCAAAAATATAGTGGAGTGTGAAGTAGTGCGAGTGAGTGACAGTGTTGAAGATGTCATACTTCCCAGTAACTGAACATGAGGATTCTGATAATCATGTCAACGATAGCATACAATGTGACATTTCTTCCATTGTGGTTCAGGTCACGCGTTTTCCATGCAGTGATTCACAATGTGGTGAAAAAATATCAGGTGATGGTGGTGTTGATGATGATGATGAATCTGATGACGATAATGTACTGTTGCTGTGGTTGCAACATGCAGTCCACATGCCAGCATCCAGGCAGAAGATGTGGATGTGGATGATGTTGATGAATATGATGATGATGTAATTGACCCCAATTGGGAGCCAGAGAAAAAGAAATTCAAGGTGGCTGTGTCTGGGTCTGTTTGCATTAATCCCCCCCACCGTAAAAACTTATGATATACCAGTTTCAGTTGATGATGATGATGATGATGATGATTATCCAGTAATAATGATAGGTAGTCGTGGTGATCAGTTGCAGTCCAAATGTGTTCTGCCCAAAAAATCACGTAGCACAACCCTCACTTCATGGCTTAAAAGAATGGAGTCCAATAAGCAGCATCATGAACATGTTAAAAGTAAAGCATCACAATCACTTGTTTGAGATTTTTTTTGCAAGATATAATGATGAGTCAGTTACAATCTGCCAGGTTTGTTATGTGCGTATGAGTCGAGGTAGAAAGGGGAGCCATCTGGGCACAGGAGGGCAGCATACGCATCTTAAGAATAGGCACATGGCAGTGTGGACCCAGCACAAGATGGTAGTTAATAACACAGTGAGGCATTCACCCCCGTCATCAACCATAATGAGCATGTTATCCCCTTTCATGACTATTAAATCCAGTAGGAAATTAAATGAGTGCAGTAGTGAGGAAATAAGAGCAGAGGATTATTACAGGCACGATGAGGTAGAGGAGCATAATGATTTTGAAATGTTGTCCAGTGCTGGTGAGAGTAGCAGTTTTGGTGGTGATGGTGGTAAATGTAATATGTCTAGTGCAAGTGGTACATCAAGCCCTGTGGGTTTGTCATCATCACCTGTGCAACCGTCCTCATCAAATATCCACACTCCACCCCTTGCCATTCGCAGAGCAGAACCATTTGTCATCACATCCCATGTAAAACATTTAAGTCAGCCCACATTACAGAGTTTTTTTGTGCATAAGCTGAAGTACCCACCCAATCAAACAGTGTCACGTGAACATAATACTGCTGTAGCTGAGATGCTGACAATTGATCTTTTGCCCTTCTCCTTTGTGGAGAATTCTGGGTTCTGGCAGTTTGCTGCACGTGCCTGTCCAAAATGGAAAGTCCCATCCAGGACATACTTTTCAACTCGTGCTGTCCCCGAGTTGTACCATACTGTGTCCGACTCAGTAAGACATGCCCTTCAACATTCCTCCTCTCCATTCATCCATTTAAGTATGGATATGTGGACAAGTGACAAAGCAGCGGGGAGTTCATATTTGTGTATAACTGTACACTGGGTGCAGGTGCCAGGGGTTGTTCGTGATGTTGATAGTATGAATTATCAGTGCAGTAAGGTAGAGTGTCGTGGTAGCAATCTTCCAGGAATTCGACAGCATGCAATGATTGCTATGTGCAATGTGACCTGCTCACACCCTGGTAAAACATGTTGGATGTGGCACTGACTGAAACTGACAAGTGACTGAACCCCCTGTCCCTGAGAGCTGGGCTCTTAGCAAGTGATAATGGGTCAAATGTGGTGAAATGCACCATGAATGGTGGCTTTTTTCATGTTCCATGCATGGCCCATTGTTTAAATCTTGTGGTGCAGGAGTTTCTGCAGCACCTTGATGTAAAGGAAATGCTGACAGTTGCACACTGTGTCTGTTCTCACTTTTCACGATCTGTAAAGGCCTGTGACCAACTTCAGCAGTTGCAGATGTGAAACAGCCTCCCACAGCACCGCTTGAAGTTGAAAGTTGTCATCCGGTGGAACTCCAGTTTATACACGGCAGAAAGGTTGTACTGTATGAACAATACAAAGCCATCTCAGAATATCACGTGATGCACACTAGCTGTGACAGTTCTGGGCCTCCATGTCTATGACGACTGAACAGTGGTGCCTCAGGGACTCTGTAATAACAATTTTGTGGAATTTTGAACATGCCACACAGGTAGTGAGTGGCGAGTCTGCCTCCATTAGCCAGTCAATTCCACATGTGGGTGCTGAGGCAGGCCTTTGTGAATGTACAGCATGGCATTGATGTTGCCGGAGACATTTCTAGCAGTATGTTGCTGAAACACATGTTGACAGTATTCAACCAGAATTTTCATATTTTGAGCATTCAGCGTAGTGACAACTTTGCCATAGCAACAATGCTGGACCCATGATACAAATGAGGAATTGCCTCAGTACTGCCGAGAGACCCTGAACAGGTAAAAAATGTCAGTGGGCAACTGGTATGCTTGGTTCATGGGGCACAGCAGTCACGTACCAAGGTCAGCAAGCATCAGCAGCATAATCAGGCTGAAGGTGCACCTGGAGGACCATCAAGCATATCCTGTAAGGGGAAGGGGACTGCAATTCCAGATGGTCTGTTATCCAAAGCGGTTGGTGTCAACCCACTTTGGAAGGCTTTGTCACAAGTGGAGATTTGTGAAATAAATGATTCTGGTGAACAGGATGATGCATCAAGCACTGAACTTAGTGTGGCACAGAGAATGGTTGAGTCATATTTGTCTGAAAACAGGCATCTGTCAATAACTGATGATCCTCTTTTGTACTGGAGTGGAAAGGTCAGTGAATGGCCAGAGCTGACTGCAGTGGCACTGAAGCACCTCACATGCCCTCTCTCTAGTGAAAGTGTCAAGAAAGTATTCAGCTCAGCAGGTGCAATAGTTAGGAATCATCAGGCAAACCACTTTCCTGCAAATGTTAGTTTGCTAACATTCATAAAAATGAATGAGAGACACATACCAGCATGGACTGCAACCTTGGTATTCGTACCCCGGCCTAGTCATGCTGATTTTGGTAATGTAGAAATGGACCATCCTGGTGGTACTGGCAGTGGCAGCATGAAATGACCTACCACTGATGTAGATGATGACACAATGGAAAAAGAATTTCCCAGTGGTCAGACTTCAGACACAGATGGCGGTGAGGGCAGCTTTCTTAATGAGGATGATATGGTTAATGTTGGCAGGTTTTGACTGAAGTTGTTAAAAGGCGGTGACATTTGCTGTATGATACATGTTTTCCTTTTTGTGACTTTGTGTTCCCCCCAGACCACCACTACCACCACCAGGACAGATGTTAGCCACTGCCACCACAGAGAATGACTTTTGTGTTCCCCCAGACCACCACCACCAGGACTGATGTTAGCCACTGCCACCACAGAGAATGACTTTGTGTGCCCCCACCGAACCACCACCACCAGGACTGATGTTAGCCACTGCCACCACAGAGAATGACATTGTGTGCCCCTCTGGACCACCACCACCAGGACCAATATTAGCCACTGCCACCACAGAAAATGACTTTGTGTGCCCCCCTGGACCACCACCACCAGGACCAATATTAGCCACTGCCACCACAGAGAATGACTTTGTACGCCCCCCCAGACCACCTCCACCAGGACCGATGTTAGCCACTTCCACCACCACCAGATGCAGGAAGATGTCACTGAGAATGTCATCATGTGCTGCAGTTATCACCAACAGCACCCACCACCAGTGTCAGAAGTTGTTTCAATCGATGACCATGACCATCATTACCAACCAGACTCAAGAAGGATGCAGATGAAATCTGTGAAGAAGTAACCAAATAAGAAACCATTAACGAGACCTACCTGCAAATATACCCCACCAAAAATACTTAGCTTCATTGGCTTGAGAGTTATCCATTTTCAATTTCAATGCAAAAAGTTCTCATCAAGCATTGGAGTGTGCACACCAACAGTATCTGTGACCTGTGATACAAAACAATACTATTAGTACATTTTTATATATGTCAAACCCCCACCTACAAGATACAAATATATATCAACTCACCAAGGCTACTATTAGTGTACAGACAAAGAGCATCCTTCAATCAAGTTGAGATGATTGGATTCACATCGCATTTGCAGGATTCACAGCACGCATTGGACCAGCAACAGTTTGCTCACGGTCATTATTTCTGATGAGACTTTGTATGTGGTGTAACACTCCCATTTCACTTCGTTACCACGTGTTAATTTTCTGCACACAAGACAGATGCATTTTGTGTGTTGTGATTGTGAGCACATAATGTCATACTTAAATTATAAATTAAAGCAGCATTGCAAGAATGTGGTGACAATTTTGACCTATTGATGCATTTTGGGGATGCAGAAAAAATCTGGGGACTCTGTGTGGACACTGTGCGCATGACTGTGTGTGCAATAAATTTTGGGGGACTTTGTGTGTGGTGTAACGCTCCCATTTTACTTCGTTACCACTTGTCAATTTTCTGCACACAAGTCAGATGCATTTTGTGTGTTGTGATTGTGAGCACATAATGTCATACTTAAATTATAAATTAAAGCAGCATTGCAAGAATGTGGTGACAATTTTGACCTATACTTTTTTATGCAATTTTACATTTCTAGCCACTAGTTACCACCTGACTTGTATGATACCCTTCTTTTCACAATTTGTGTCTGCTTTACTATTTTTTCTCATGTCTGAAAAAAAAAGGAGCACACCTTTTAATATTGTTCTAACTGGGTTTTTATCACTATTTGCAGCTGTTTTTCAATAAATATTGCTCTGTGAGGTCATAAAACACTGCCTGCTGCAGAACTGTTAATTTTATAACAGAAGTGATATATAACAACTGATGAAGAAAAGCTGCGGAAAATACTGACAAAGACCTGGCCCACACCGTATTAAAAGGAGTGCTCCTTTTATTATTTCAGACATGAAAAAAAGTAGTAAAACAGACTCAAATACTGGAAATTATAGTATCATACAAGTCAGGATGTAAGTAAAGTGGCAACATAAAATAGCATTAAAAAGTATAGGTCAGATTGTTGTACTGCTGCTTTAAAGAGATTCACCAAGTTACATAGTTATTATGGTGTTGCACTCAATATATGGGTGCCGTACATCCAGGGGAATCTTTCTTGCTCCACATGTCCTTACATAGTGCAATACTTTCCTGGCAAAAACACCCATAATTGCGTTAAAGTGGGTAATGAAGGACTTCCTGTTCTGAAGAGAGGCTCTTGTTACTGGAAATGTGTCCAAGTTCCACCACAAACTGACCATTATAACATAAAGAAACATTTGGGAAGCTGCCAGCCATTCAGTATAATGGAACATGCCCCTGTGCTCTCCCTGGCATCACGTCATAATGTTGCTGAGCGCAGGGGAAGAACTTGGGTGGCTCTTCAGAATGAGAAGTCCTTTGTGACCTGCTTTAATGAAATTAAGGTTTTTTTTACCAGAAACGTATTGCACTATGTAAGGACATGTGGAGCAAGATAGATTCCCCTGGAAGCAAGGCACCCATATATCGGCTGTAATGCTGTAAGTTGGTGAATTTCTTTTATGTCTATTTCACAAACAAAATATTTATGGAGCTTCAGTAATGTTTACTTTGTGTCGGGACTCATGATTTGAAGTGTTTCGCAAGAAACATGACTGAGCAGTGCAAGTATGTTGTGCTAAACTGCATTTGTGCCATCAGTGTTCTTTCCTGTGTGTGCATACATTGTCCAGCTTCATGCAAACATATATATGGTGTGATTTGTTGCAGTATCTCAAGAATAAAGATAACAAAGAATACATGATGTATATTTTATTTGTACTATCAGCACCAGCAGAGTAAGTGATTTGATATTTTTTCAGTGGTATCAGGTCACTGCACACCTCAGTCACTCACTCACAATGCGCAAATGACTTAGTGGAGATCATAGCACAAAAAGCATATGATCTCCTAAACGTCATGTGTGCAGAATGTGACTAAGGTGCACCCTGGTCAGACACCTCTGAAAAAGTTTCATATCACTTAGTCCACTGATGATGATGATGACAGTAAAATATACGTTATTCTGCTCGCTATTCTTTCTACCATAAACACTACAAGTCAGCAATATATGTTTGCAAGAAGCTGCACAATGTCTGATGTTACACACACACACACACACGCACACACATGAAACAACACTGACTGCACACATGCAATTTAGCACATCATACTTGCACTGCTCACACCAGCTTTTCCACAACCACTCCACAACAGAAAGTGAACATTACTGAGGCACTGCATTATAACAACAGGGCAATAGGCGCATGTATGACTGTCTATTATTAAACATAAGACAAAAAAAATCACAAAACACTACAACAGTGTGGGGGGGGGGGCGGTGACCAGAAACAAATATGTTAATGTGGGATTCCATGGTGTTCCAACAGCAGATGGAGCATTGACACTATCTGCAGCTGCTGTTGCTGGATCTGCTCCACCTACTGCTGTACAGCACCCACCCTCTTATTGCTTTCCTCAAGGGCCAACCACACCAGTGCAATGTCTGCCTCCATTGCAGACACTGTGGCGGGGTCCACTGCAGTAGGAAATCCAGGTAGTGGTGGTGGTGAGGGCGGTGCTGGTGGCTGTGGTGGTGGTGGTGGAGCAGCTACTGCTGTTGCCCTCCTCCTGTTTTGGCAGTGAGGTACAACACCCCCAGCATCCTCTGCCACTGCCACAGAAGGACCATCAGGTGGATGCCTGGCCCCTTTGGTGGTAGCCTGCCACTCCACCTTGTGGTGTTTGCCATATGTGTGTGCTGCCCACCATTTCCCAAATGTGTTCCCAGGGGACCACGGTGCACCTGCACACCACATAAACAGCAAACCACAATGGTGTCATCCCCCACATAGTTAAAAAACTGCCAGACAGGGGAGCTGTGGTGGGGGGACCAGGCACAGGAGGGGCAGATGTATTGTCAGCAGCACTGTCATGCACCTGGAGCTCCACCTGAGACTGTGGAGGTGGTGCTGTTGGAGCACCAGCAGCTGCTACTGGTGGTGGTGGACTTGGTGTATGTTCCACCACCAGTGGCACTGGTGGTGCTGCTGCTTTCAGAGGGGGAGAGGCAACACCAAACAGTCAGGAGTGGTCCAATGACCCCCGACTGCCCCCAAGTGTGCGCACTCCCCTCTGACCATGCCCACGGGCTACAGACTCTCCTCCCGGGTCCATCACACACAACTAATTCCCTCTCCGACTGACACCTCAAAAGACTGCTTCACTTGCACTCACAGTCTCACATTCACACATAGTCACTCACGCACACACAAAACAAAACGTATAAAACAAACAAATCAGTAGCAAAAAAGAACTGAAAAAACACACTACAAAAAAACACTAAAGATTTAGCTTTTAAAAAAGCTGTTTTTTTTTGGCAGTTCACAAGATATGTAGGAACAATACCACCAAACTCTGATCTACACATAAAATGCTTCCTCCTTCTGCCACTACAAAGGCGAAAATAAAAGTAACTGCCTTTATGACTCGCTTCTTTTCTGCCTGGCTAAAGCATGTGACTTACAGTATTGTAAGCCATGTGATGTGTGGGCGGCTGACTATATTGTTGTCACTTCACCTTACTTCGCGTTAAGGTGGAATGGCAATGCAAAGTCATAATGCAAAGGTGAAGTGAGCACTTTCCAATGACCACTTTGCATAGTGCTAGGCTAACGCAATGTGGCCTTTTGTGGTCACTTCACCAAAGGATTTTAAATTCACTGCATCTCTATCCATGACATGGCATGGATGGCAGCTACAGGACAGTAAGTGGGTATTGCTGTCACACTCTTTCCTATAGATATTTGTGCCTATATTTCCATCTCTGTCCTTGGTAATGTGTAGATCTAGAAAGCAAATGCCAGTTTCAATAGCAGTGTAGCTAAAATGAAGGTTTGGATTAGTTTGATGTAAGAAGTCAACAAATAAATCCAGTTCCTTTATGCTGCCCTTACAGATCATAGTCAAATCATCGATAAAACAACGGTACTGTTCAATTTTGCCAAAAAATGGGTTGTGCTCTGGATCTCTCACATACTTATTTTTCCACATCCCCATGTATAGGTTGGCTACACTGGGAGCAAAAGTAGCCCCCACGGCCGTTCCTTTTGTCTGCAGGAACAAATTGGCCAAAAAAGTAAATATGTTTGATGAAGAAACAAATTTGGTCAGTTTCACAAGAAATGCAGTTGGTGGCTCCATGTTGTTATCTCCGCTATCCAAAAAATGTTCTGTGCTCTCCAGGGCCCCTTGGATGGGTATGCTACAAGATTGTATAGCAGCAAACAGGAACTCCGGTGCATCTTTAATCTTATTTATTTTTGTTTCATATATTAATATTTTTTTTTCCATAAATGTTTTTTAATTTTTATAGTATTTCTATTTTCATCTCCTTCATCGAGGGGCAGGTATCTGTGATCCCTAGCCGCTGACACCCACATCCCCTGGGCCTGGTCTGGCACCCCCACAGAGCCTGCCTTTAATTGCTCACGCTATTCTGTGGCAGGATCCTTTCAGGAGCTGAGGGCACTGGGTGTGGCTATCAGCTGCTGAGATCACTGCCCCACTATTTTCTGCCTGTTTTTCACCCACCAGAGTGTGAGCATGCAATGACATCAGGCACTATGTGCCGATGTCTGCTGCACTCCGCCCCCATGCTGACACCGCTCTAGTAGTGCCCCCCAATCATCACCAGGGGTTTCAACAGAGTAGTGGATCCCCTGAATCCCTCCCCAGAATAGGATAGTAGTCCTCCAGATGCTCAATCCTATCCCTACCCTGCCAACTCCTGGTGGCCCGGGCTCGTGTCCAAACATGAGTCGCCAGCGTGGCGTGAGGTGTGGCCTCCAACGCCTCAACCCTTAGCACCACTGGGCCAGCCAATAAATGTTTTTTAGCATAAATTCTTGTGCTAATGACATAAGCACTATGTACTTTTAACATGTGTCGTGCTGTACAGTGTTCTGGTATTGCGTTTACACACTTTACCTGTGATCTGCACTAGGCACTTAATTATGATGTCATGGCTAAGGGACTATATAAGCTGTATGTGTCATTTGAAATGCATGTCTTTTAATAAAGGACACTTGTCTGAAACTAGTCAAGACATGTAGGACGTGTTGTGCACTGGCACTTTAATAAAGATTGCACTTTTTTGTGGATTATAAGCGAGCAGCATTTTTACTGAGTGGTGGTGAGTGCTGGATTTCTGAAAGTGAATTAACTAGAATTTAAACTGTTTGGTATAAACCAAGTATCACTAAGAACTCAAAAATAGAACCACTTCATGGTGTGAATGACAGAGCAAAGGTATACGTATAAAAAGCTCCACCCTAAGCTAGGTGCCCTATATAGGAACAAAAGCTGTATCCCTATTTTTAATCACCGAGCTATCATCACTAAGATGATTTTACCTATTTTTGATTATGGTGACTTAGTCTATAGTGCTGCTCCAAAGTCCACCTTGGCCAGACTGGACCCCCTTTTCATTCCTTTTGCCATTTTGACTTAGCTTATTCTCCTCACACTCACCACTGTTCTTTGTACTCTGATTTCTCCCTCCCTTGGATGACTACTGACTCATCCAATGTGCTTCCTTTATCGTTAAATTCTGGTTGGCTTCACTCCCCCTCTTACCGCAATCTCTTCTCTCCTCTATAACCCACCTCTGATTACTCCCTCCGTAACTCATGTTATTGTTGCATTTTGCTCCATTCTTGTAAAACCCTGGCTGGTCAATCTGGTTTTTCATTCTGCCTTCTGAATCTCTGGAATTCTCTCCCAGCTTCAATTAATTCTGCCCCCACCAAACGCTCCTTATCCACACTAGTATAGTCCTACACTACTGCCTCTTGTAAGTGCCCTTAGTCCTTTGCCATTCACTTCCTTTCCTTTTTCATCTCCTCATCTTTACTTCCTCCTTCCCCATTTTTAATCCCCATTAACTCCTCATCTCCTGCCCTACTTCTTTCTACTCCCAATTTCTCCCTACTTTCCCACTTTTATTTCTCCTTTATACTCCCTTTCGTCCTCCCTTTCCAGTATTTCACTCCACTCCTTTCCACCTCCCCACCTAACATTATTTTTGCCTCCATTCTTTCTCTCCTCTTCCCCCACACTCTCTCTTTTCCTCTGCCCTACCTCTCTCACCCTCTTCATTTCTAGTTTCCCCTCCTTTCTTGCATATTACTTGGACATTACAGTCATTTATGTGCCTGGTTCTGACTGTTTATTTGAGAAGTACTTATCACTTATCTATATGTTTATTGTTTATTATTATCCATTTATTGTATTATTGCATTATTGTATCACTGTAATTCTACCTTATTGTTCTCATCCCAAACCCTTTCCCCCAGGATGCAACTGGAAATGAGTCTCATGGCTCAGTGTATCTTTCCTGGTAAATCTCTTTTAAATAAATAAGGTGGAATTTTTGCTCTTGTCCAGGTGTAGCAGCTACAGCTCTCTCCATCAGAAAGCAGTGATGGCATTCTCCTCTAAATATTCCTCATGATTGTACCACTAAAAGCATCATCATCCCAGTATAGTGAAGGGTAAAGCCTGCACCTTACTTGTCATCAGCACCTGTTCTGCTCATGAATGTATATCCTTTACATTAGCATGAAAGGCCATCATCCCCAACTGTCTAATTCACATCTCCCAGCTTGGCTCCATCTGTTGCAAATATGTTTTACTATGCAGGGCTGGAACACTACTGCCTAGGTGAAGAGCTATGCAGCCTACCATGTGTGGCCATCTAGTGTTTTTAATGTTCCTTTGGAGTACCCATCCGACTCTCTCCCTAGAACTGCTAGAGACCCCAATGTGCATTATTGCCTCCCCATTGGGGAAAAAGCAAAGGTATGCAGTTTGATTTATCAAAGCTTGGTATAGGTTGGTGGTCTCACAGTTTGCTCCCATTTCCTTGGCCCCATGCCTCCCAGAGACCCTGCACATCTGCTTTGCAGCAAAAGACATCCCTGGGGATAGGTGATCTAAATACTGTAACTCAGTCTCCCCACCTGCCCATTGCTGTCTGGTATTCAACTTTATGGCTAGGGTTGTACTCCAATCAGCATTTCAATCCAACTTTTATTTTCCCATACCAAAGGTGCTCTGGGTCAGGGAGGTCCCTCCCCCCAACACATGAGGGAAAATAAAGCAGGATTCTTCCCAGTGGCTCCCCAGCCTCACCCCCAAAATATAGGCTCAGGATATACTGTACCATGTTGACTGGATTTAAATTGTGGGAAAAGCTTCTATTACAGGGTTAAGAGCCAGCCAGATGAAGAGGAGCACACACCAAGACAACCGGGAACATTTAATACCTTCTTTTGTTTTTTGCTGTCTTTGAATAGCCACCAAATTTCCACCTCAGAACACCAAAAATCAATATAATCAAGGAGATTTGCAAACAGATTAAATAATAGACTAGAAAAAACTGTCCCAATGAACTTTAATGTCAAAAGCAACAGTCTGGAAAATGAATGAACACAAGCAACATTTTTGTAGTGCTTTCCACGTGTCAGTTTGTGTGGTAATAGGGTACTGGAGGATTCTTAAACCCATCCATGTTTCCTCTGTCTCATCAGAGAGTAAATCCCTTTTTGGCAGTCCCTGTGCAGGTCAGCAGCAGAATGGGGAGAACACCCCCAGACTCGGTGACCTATATAAGGGAGAAAAATAATATATTAAGGTGCATGTATAAAAGGATATTTAACAGTTCATTAGTCATTTGGAGTGTTTCCTTCCATAGCTTGGGGAGTTTCTCTTCACCCCACCTGACCCTTCTTCCTCCAGGTGTCTGTAGTGAAGTTTGCTGCCCTCTTCTTGCCACAGGAGTTCAGTAAATGGGTGGATCATATTATCTGCTTTAGGGCCCGCTGTACCAACAAACCATTTTGGTCATCCGGTGTGTTGAATTTCACCCCTGGTGTCTTTAATAGTCCCATGACATCTTCCAATGAATGATAAAATTGTGGCCCTGAATTCATAAAATCTTTCAGCTGTGCAAGGGTGAAAATCTGTGCTTTTGTTTCCTTTTTCCTTCAGCTGCTGGACCATGTCATGGGGAAAAGATCTGTGTTGTTATTCCTTTTTCATTCAGTTACTTGACCATGTCTAAATCTTTTTCTTCTGTTCTACTAATTTGTACATGTTGTGAAGTTGTGGTCCATGTATAGACTTTTGTACCCCAGTACCAACTCCTTTTTTACCTCTACTTTCCATAGTATTTTCATTTTTGCTAGATGGTCTAAAATTGTTATTACCACTGACCTTGGCTTTTCTCCCAGAGACTGGTGTGATTGGTGTTTTCTGTCCAAGTCAGCTGGAATTTCTTCTAGCATATTTAACAGTTTCCAGAGTAGGGGGCTAGATATAATGTTTTATCTCCAGATGCCATGCTGTCTGGTAGTCCATACAGTCTGACATTGTTTCCATAAGAATGGGACTCCAGATCCTCTAGCTTTGTTGTTTTTTCATGTTCCCATGTGTACAAATAAAGGGGATCTGTGTTATGGCTGTCAGTTTAGCCCCTAGCTTCATTGAAGCCCTATTTCACCTCTGTGGAATTGGGTTACAGCTCCTTGATGTCTGACTGGGTGCATAACATTGCTTCCTCCAGCTTCTGTAAGATAGTATTGATGCTCCAGAGTTCATTCACAAGGCAGTGGGTTATTATTGTAATATTTTCATTTTTGGCCTCAGCCTCTAGCTAACATTTGCTATAGGGGAACTGTCGACTGTTAAGTGGAGTGATCTTTTGGGTTTGGAGCTTTCCAATGCAAACTCCTTCAATCTATCATGATCTGACATCTTGATCTTGTATAATTTGTGCACAGTTTTCAGAAATGTTGGTGTCCTGGGGTGGATTGAGATAGATTTAAAGGTCTCAAAAGTTGGAGCTCTCTACTAGTGCTATCATATGGACAGTGACATCACTGGAAATCCAGCATGTTCTCTTTCTTGTAGTGGACATCTTTATGATCTCCCCCCTCCATGGGAATCTGCCAATGCCTGAACTGTGGTGCCAGGTTAACCCTCTCAAGATATCTGCCCACTGAGCTCATCATCCTGTCATTCACAAGAGTCAGTCTCCATTTGATACAGAAGCTAGCCCAAACCAGTTTCCAGCTAATACCCATACCCTCAGATGAGGTTGTATACTGAGATTTTATCTACAACAAACCCTTCTACTTACTATTTATTTGATAAGATACCAAAACTTCAGGAGGCTCCTTAGATGAAGGACTCTTATCCATACAGGTCATCTTATATAGACAGGATGAACTTTCAAGCACAATGCTTCTGGATCCACTTCCACAGATAGCAACCTGCTAAATGCAGAGGTCCTTTGTAAAAGTATTAAATGGAACACAACCCCTTAAAACAAAGACCGGGCCTGTGACTTTCCTTTCCACGCAAATATTTTTCTGTACTTTTTAACACTTCCCAATTACCTGATAAATGATGTTACCTGATGATTATTCCCCAACTTGGTCACATATTTATGTTACAAAAAAGTCTATGTCAGTATTACATCCATATATCTATGATGGGCCCTCCAGGACAAACAATATCCCCAGAACAGGATATATTTGTGTTCTCTCTAGATCTGTGAACCTTAAATTGAAACAGCTGATATCTGAATTCCCATTGGACATTAAGGATATTGTGGATGCTATCAACAAACTAGTAGGCTTAACCTGGCAACCAAATTATAGGTGGATTGCAATTGATATCATCCCTAAGTCCTTATTTTTAAAGTTAGTTAAAGGGCATGAGAAGAAATAATTCAAAAACTGAAAAATGGGAGTTTGGGATGAGGCTGGGATCCTTTGTATTTTGAGAGAAAATACATTTTGAAATTAAAGTTTTTTTCTTTATAATATGGGGTAATAAATATATTTGACAATATTCACTCCTTTTCTGATTTGATGGTTTATTCATTCAGTTAGTTAGTTACTTAGTAAGTGAGTGAGTGAGATAGTTCATTTTGGTAACTGGGTAGGCCCACTGAGACCAAAGGTCCCTTTTTCAGGGGTGACATGGGATTAATTGCAGATAAATGTGACAAAGTTCATAAGGAAATACAAGATACAACACAATTTACTGTAGGAGATGAACACATACATATTAAATTTAGACTATTTTGACTGTTATAAATAACACAGTGATTAGGTTACAGTACAGAGTTTTGCTACACAGTGATCAAGGGCATGGGGTACATTGTCATGAGCAATAAAACATAAATCATTGAGTAGGGACAATCACTGATAACAGGTACATAAGCAGCTTTCAAGTAGATATTTCAGTATTACTGCTTTGATATGATAATAGAGGATACATCATTTGTCAAAACTGATTCACATGGGTACATTTATTTTAAATCTACAATAATTAAATAAAATGAGCCACCGTCACTTTTAAAAAGGTCATTAAACTGTGTGGTCAGTAGACAAAAAAAAACCCTCTGAAGATGCCTTGTTTTGGTGAGGTGATATACAGGAGTGCTAACCTCCACCTGGAGATAATGTTGGTGATCTTCTCACTGTGTGATCTTGCACAATTGATCTATTTATTAAGGACTGTTGTTTTGTGCCACTTTCTATTTATTTTTGTGTGCTCCTCACCTTGCGCCTGGGACTGGCTGCAGCTTTAAGAGTGAGCGTGCAACTCTTCCTTTATTAGACAGACTAACTTTAAGGTCTGAAACTGGAAACTCTAATAACTCTGTTAGTAACCTGTTATATAGAGGATAATGGCTGGGGTTATGAAGTTAACCACATTGTAAACCCCTCGAGTGGTTGCCAGGCCAATCTTGTAAACCTCAAGAGCGAAGCTCGAGAGGTTTACCATTGGTATTGCAACTGCACGAGAGGTTTTCAAAGAGGTAAACTTCATAATCCCAGCCATTGTATTTTATAGTGTATGGGGTTGCAACAGTACTCATGATCATATTTCAGACATAAATAAAACCTTTTCTGTGGTTCAGTGCTTACCTAATCGAAAGATACAGAGACTGTACTCGGTGAACTGAAACATTTATTGCAGCTCACCAAACAACTCAGAGAATGTGGTAAACATGCATTTTAGTTTTAAATAAAACTTTGAAATTATTCAGAGAAGAAAGTACAAAGATTAATCATGTTTTAAGACAGAACGGGAAAGGCTCTTACTTGTTGCTTGTGGACTTTGGCTGAAGAGTTTTAACCGATTGCGGTAGCACGACCAACGTTCGGGTGCTAGGATTCAGCGCACCTGACTGGATTTGATCCTGTCGTCTCACCGATGTGATGAAGGCAAGCAAGGTTTATAGCACTGATGTCAGATAGGTGAGATTACAGGATTGTTAAACAGCAGCATGTTATACATCATAGGGGCTTCCCATACATTATAGACTTGATAACACTGACAATAAGATGTTTTATTTAGAATGTTTTCCATTATATGCATTGAAATCTACTAAATGGGACTGCTGCCAAGCAGGAAGGGGGGATGATACTAAATAAGACCAGACTAATCAAGGAACAGCTGATTTTAAAAGCTGAAACTGAAAATGTTCATAACTGTGATAAACCAGAACATAGACTCTGTAATACTGATAACAATGTTAGTTTGTGATGTTTTCTGTTTTATTCTGTATATTAAGAGCTGCTAAGCAGAGCTGCACTCAGATGAAGGGGGCTACTGTCAAATGGAGAATGCCTGTAACTTTGGGGATGGATGGGGCAAACAAGGTATTTGTGATTGTTGAAATATCACAGCATGTAATAATCATTGAATGTCACTGCTAACTGAATTGATGCTGTGTGGATGCACAACTGCTGGATTGACTGAAGAAAGGATGGACTGTGAGAAGTACAGGGGTGGAAGGTGGCAGCATGTGGTGCCAGTGTTGGAAGAATCATGTGACTTCAATCAGCCAATAGGATGCGAGCAGTATACTATTTAATTCCACAGTTCCAATCAACCCTTCTCATGAATGGCCCTAGAACATGAAGCCCATGGAGCATGAGGATGGCTTCTTCAGGGAGTGTCAGCAGGTGACTCTGTCCATTTGCTTCCACACATGGTAAGGGCTATCATGTACACATAGGCCTAGATATTCAAAGGAAATGCACCTGGCACAACTGAGTTGTGCCGGCAAATACCCAGCAAGGCCCCATGGCTCATATTCAAAAGGATGGGATGCATCATGCAATTTCGGATGCACCACAGTGCAAAGGTAATGTATGCAACACATCTGGAGGGGGCGTTCCCATGCAGATGTGGCACATCACAATATCCCACCACATCTCAGAGATGTGCTGCACAAAGTTATGCATGGAAGAACCATGCCTAACTCCAGGCCAACCACAGGTGGGATGCTGAACTGCACAGTGCAGCACAGCAGCTGCCAGCACCTGGGTGACTAGCCCCCCCATCCCCGAACCCTGATCCAGCAATAGTAATAAAGAGCAAAAACCCCTGGAGGGCCAGCCTGCCAGCACAACGGTAGGGTTACCGCTCGCGGTGCCAGTGACCCAGGTTCGGGAATGGAATAGGGGAACTGGAGGGCCGGCCGGGGGGAGGAGGATCGAGTGCCCAGAGGCTGCTCTCCTCCTCCGGGTGGGGTGGGACGCGGGTCCCGCTGTGATACCACCACCTGGGTGACCACGGGTGGTGGTACAGCAAGGACTGCATGAAGCAAGGAGGGAAGGACACCCGTCGGGAGCCGGAGAGTTAGCACGCTGTGACGTGCGTCGCTCCTAGGCTCTCCAAGCGTGCAGACGTCCTATGGGGATGGGCGGAAAAAAGAGGAAATACCCTCCAGTGCTCCCTGTAGATGGAGCTTCAGGCCCTGATCCCAAGGCCCCTGCAGGCACGGATCACAGATCCCCGACGAAAAACTCAGTAGCTCGGGGCGGTGGAAAGGGGGGCCCCGCCTCGTACCCGCCTGGGAGTCAAACCGAGGCAGCATGGGGGAGGACTGCACCCGATGCCGACAGACGAGCGGGATGCACAAAGGCTGTAGGAGACTCCCGAAGGTAAGGAAGCACCAGAGTGAGAAAGGGGGCATAAAAAGAAAGTATAAAAAAAAAACAACCCTGGAGGGCTAGTGGCCCTCCCAGACCCGAATCCCCGATTGTAGTGAATATTATATTCCAATATTCCTTGGTAGTCTCATGGCCCCCACTCTCTTACCCAATCCTGAAGTAATAAAATGTAATTCTCCCCCAATATTCCCTGGTAGTCCAGTGGCCCCCACCTGTACCCGACCCAAAGTAATAAATAAGATTTATCCCTGATATTCCCTAGTAGTACAGTGCACCCCCAAACATACCTGGCCCCGAAGTAATGAGACATAATTCTCCCCAGTATTCCCTGTTACAGTAGCCCAGTGAGCCCCCCTTCCATCCCTGAGACCCAATCATAATAGAACAATGAGCATACCCCTTCCCTGATAGTCCAGTGGTGTCCCTTTCCATCCTTGAACACTGACCATGGTTAAAAAAGAAATTCCAAACCCTCCTTGGTAGTCTAGTGGAGCCCCCACCAACTGAGGGACCACCACCTCCCCCCCTTCCCCTGTCTCAGCATGGCCATCAGGCCAGCAGGCAACACAACCCACCCGCACACCACAATGGCTGCCCACCAACTGAGCTGTCACTGTATGACAGCTTACAGTAAGCACTACAATACCATTGGTCAATACTCTCGATCAGTGGGCTTGCAGTGTGTACTGTAAACTTTCATTCACAGAGTTGTCAACTTTGTGAATGAAAGCTTACAGTACACACTGCAAGCCCATTGGTCAACAGTGTTGACCAATGTTATTATAGCGCTTACTGTAAGCTGTCATTCTGCGACAGCTCAGTCGGTGGGCAACCATTGTGGTGTGTGGGTAGGTTGTGTTGCCCACCGGTTTGATGGCCATGCTGGAACAGGGGGAACAAGGTGGGGTGGGGGGTCCCTCAGTTGGTAGGGGATCCACTAGACTACCAGGGAGGGTTCAAGGTTTATTTTTTAACCATGGTCGGGTTTGGGATGGGAGGGTGGCACCACTGGACTACAGGGAAGGGTTATGCTCATTATTCTATTATGATTGGGACTCGGGGCCTGGAAGGTGGGGCCACTGGGCTACCAGGGAATATAAGGGAGAATTATGTTTTATTACTTCAGAGGCAGGTATGGGGAGGCACTGGGCTACTAGGGAACGTCGGGGAGAATTATGTGTCATTACTTGAGGGTCAGGTGACGGAGGGGGGCCACTGGACTACCAGGGAATGTACTTGTACCTCATTCTACGTTGCTGGACTAGGCGGGGGGGGGTGTTTGCAGAGTGCCCGGTTCATCCTTGCAATTCACATGCAAATGGAGCCATAATGACATGCAAATGGCCCCATTTGCGCCTTGCATGCATAATTGCCCCATTTACATATGTCGGTCTGAATGTCTGGAATTTGCACCCAGCGCATCCCAAAGATGTGCTGCACATCACCATTCCAAGTATTCAGGCCGACAAAGGGGATGCACCGGTACATTGTTGTCAGCTCCCATTTGTGCCACACACATTTTTTGACATAATCAGATGAGATGCACCATTATGCATCTCATTTGAATATATCAATTTTGTGCTCCAGTGCATCTCAGTTGCGTGGAGCTACCACTTGCACCCTTTCTGGGTGCAGTCTGAATATCTGGCTGGGGGGGATACCAGGATGTATAAGGATAGGCATCACCAGTAGAAAACAGGAAGTTGTTATCTCCCGTACAGACAACTGGTGAGACCCCATCTGGAGTGCAGTGTGCAGTTCTGGAGACCCCATCTCAGCAAGGACATAGACAGGATGGAGGCAGTCCAGAGAAGGGTGACTAAAATAGTGCAGGGTCTGCAACAGAAGCCATATGAAGAAAGACGAAAGGAGCTTAATATGTATACCCTTGAGGAAAGAAGGGAGTGTGGGACATGATAGAAATGTTTAAGTACCTCAAGGGAATCAACAAAGTCCAAGCGGGTAGCATCTTTCAGAACAAAAGACATGCAAGAACAAGGGGACAAAATCTGAAGATAGAGGGGGGATGTGAGAAAGTATTTTTTCACCGAGAGGGTGGTGGATGCATGGAACAACGTTCCTGAGGAGGTCATGGGGTCAAAAACTGGGGGAAATGAAGAATGCATGGGACAGACATAAGGCAATTCTTGTGGGGGGTAGGAAGAAGTAGGCTGTTGGTTAACTAGGATCTGCAGCTCATCCAATAGATAGGTAGGGAAATGTGCAGACTAGGTGGGCCAAGTAGTCCTTCTATGCCATCAGAGTCTATGTTTCTATGTATCTGGGCCATAGTGTGCAAATTGCTCTCTAATTAATAGCTGTTATGGAACGTGATGAAGGGTGTTAATTCTATGATGAGGGAATACAGCTAAGGCCCCAAATGTATTGTTAGATAATGTTGAGACAGGAAAGTGTGATCAGGAGCCTAAAAGAGGAGGGACCTTCGGAAACAGCAAAATTGAGCTATCAGTGAAAATCCATATCTGGGGTACACAGATAAAATCAGTTTGAGGTTGTCACTGGAAGACATCCTCATACACAGCAGTCAGAGAAGATAAGGTAAGGATTAGACATTAAGGGGCTGTGGTGGAAAGGGGCCGGGATGCTAGGGGAACTCAGCTCCAGGACCGTGATTAAAAGCTTGACTCAGTTTCCCAGAACAAAATGAGGAAGGATTCCTCTTATGTAAATTGTACATCCTGAAAGCACTAAATTAAGTGTATCAAGCATTTGTCGATGCCAAATGTTTGCTTGCTGGCATTGGCAGTGGTAGTGTAGAAGTTACAGAGCTACGTAATAGGAATGGCAGTGAAGTATTGAACTGAAGCCAACCCCACCACCACCCTGCAGAGAGTGACAGGCATTGGGGTGTGCCTTTGGGATGTCAGGCATAACGACCACGCCTTTTCACCACACCCCACCCTGCAGACACTGACAAGTGTCACGGTGTTCCTTGGGGTCTTTGGCCCTTATGTGCACAGCATTCCATTAGGAAATACAGTGAGATGGGTGCGATATAGGAGAATGGGGTGAACTTTCGGGACAAAGAGTCCAAGGCATACCTCGATGCCTCTCACTGGCTGCAGGGTGTGGAATGGTATAAGCATTACAGGCAAGAATCCCAAGTCACACCCCTGATGCCTGTCATTCTCTACAGGGTTGGACGTTATGGTTGGAAACCCTAATACCTCAGGCATTCATTGGTATTTTCACTCCAAATTTTCAACAAGTTTTTTTTGTGACTCCACGTCATGAACAGGGGGAATATCAGTTTGTTAGTCGAAGCTGCTTATGCACAGCGATTACGGCATTTAGCACCACAGGTGCAAAACATTCGAACAGGATGTAAAATGACAGCTGTACTGTTTATGGGGAGGTGTAAAATGGCAATGTGCAAATCTGCAGTAAAATATTTAAAAATGGTGAATGACGAGCGTACATAGAAACTGTGCAACGCATTAATCCGTAATATAATTAGGGTTGGGGGATTTTTACAGCAGATTGTCAACTCAGGCATTTTGGTGCCTCGATCATGAACAGTGTCACTGTGATTTTCTTTATCTGTCCCGAACAATGATTTCCCACAGCGACCACGCATCTCTGCGCTTGAAAGTGTGAAAACACACTTCGCCTATGTTACGTAAAAATGACAGCTGTACTGTTCATAAGGAAGTGTGGAAAAATGCCACTGGTGAAAATCTGGTCTGAAAATATTACAAAGTCATGAACTTACGAGGGTGCATGAAAACTGCACAATGCTCACTCGTAACACAGTCATTTTATGGACTTTTGTCACCAAATTTTCAACATAGCCATTTTAAGACCTCTGCTCATGAACAGTGTAACTGTGATTTTCTTAATCTGTCCCAAACATTGCTTTCGCACACCAACAGCACCATTGTGCGCCACATGTGCGAAAACACATTTTGGGTGACATATGAAAAATGGCAGCTGTACTGTTCATAAGGAAGTGTACTAAAATGGCAATGTTGAAAATCTGGAGTGAAAATATTAAATTTGCAACTTACTTGAAGCATGCATAGGAACTGCGAACCACGCCTAGTAAAACAGTCATTTTAGGAATTTTTCACCAAATTTTCAACATAGCCATTTTAAGACCTCTGCTCATGAACAGTGTCTCTGTGATTTTCTTAATGTGTCCCATACACTGATTTCATGATCGACTGCGCCATTGTGCACTACATGGGCAGAAACACATTTTGGCCAAGATGTGAAAAATGACAGCTGTACTGCTCATAAGGAGGTGTAGTAAATGGCAATGTTGAAAATCTGGAGTGAAAATATTGAAAATTCATGAACTTATGAGCGTGCATAGGAAGTGCGCAATGCACGCTCGTAAAACAGTAATTTTTAGGAATTTTTTCACCAAATTTTCAACATAGCTATTTTAAGACCTCTGCTCATGAACAGTGTCACTATGATTTTCTTAATTTGTCCCGTACATTGATTTTGCTCACCTACTGCGCCATTGTGTGCTACATGGGTGGAAACACGTTTTGGGTGAGATGTGAAAAATGACAGCTGTACTGCTCATAAGAAGGTGTGGTAAAATGGCAATGTTGAAAATTTGGAGTGAAAATATTGAAAATTTTCGAACTTACGAGTGTCTTAGGAACTGTACAACGCACGCTCGTAAAACAGTCATTTTTAGGAATTTTTTCACCAGATTTTCAACATAGCCATTTTAAGACCTCTGCTCATGAACAGTGTCACTGTGATTTTCTTAATGTGTCCCATACATTGATTTCGCACACCGACTGCGCCATTGTGCGCTACATGGGCGGAAACATGTTTTGGGTGAGATGTGAAAAATGACAGCTATACTGCTCATAAGAAGGTGTGGTAAAATGGCAATGTTGAAAATCTGGAGTGAAAATATTGAAAATTCGTGAACTTACAAGCATGCGTAGGAACTGCGCAACGCGCGCTCGTAAAACAGTCATTTTTAGGAATTTTTCCACCAAATTTTCAAAATAGTCTTTTTGAGAGCCCACCTTATGAACACTGGCAGTGTCATTTCGTTAATCATTCCGAAAAGGTGATTTCATGCAGTGGCTGTGAAATCACCCTTTGGGCCTGAGTAATGCCATGACAGTGTAAGAATTCATGAGTAGGGGTCCCAAAAACCCCATGTTGAAAATTTGGTGCAAAAATTCCAAAAAATGCCTGAGATATGCAATAAAGTTGAAAACCCCCTATCTATCCCATTATACAGCTTACTGGCATTTCCTCAGTTCGCGGTCGGCTTTGAAGAGTGCAGACGTGTTCCCGGTCCACCGAAGATCGTTATGCCGAGCTCCGGAGGTAAGTATGGGGTGAGGGGGGTATGGGGAGGCAGGGTGCGGAGTGGGTGGGTGCGGGTTGTGGTGGGGGGCAGGGAGACTGCGTGGGACTGTTTTTGCTTTTCAGGGTTTTTTTTTTTTTTAAAGATGACGCGGGATGTTTGCCACGCTGGGGTGGGCTCCCAGCGTGGCACAAGGATGGCTGGGGGGTGTGAAGCCAACAGGGTATTGGGCACCCCCGTCGGCCATAGCATCAGTTGGCATGCTGAGGTGGGCTCCCAGCGTGGCACCCAGTACTTTCGGGGGGAGGACACTGGAGTCAACGGGAGATTGGGCACCCCCATCAGCTATACCATAACTTGCCACGTTGGGGTGGGCACCCAGCGTGGCATTTGGAAGGCTTTGGGGGGGAAGCGAGCACACCCATCGGGCTATAGAGAGTGTGTGTGGGGGGCAGCACGGCATGCGTGACGCGTGTATGTGTGTGTGTGTGTAGGGGAGTTTTACGAGCAGGCGATATCTTATCGCTGCTCACTGAAGTGTAGCTCCCCCTTTCAACTGTATGCCACTGCATTTTGGAGCTTGTCATAGACAGCTCCAGCATGCATTGGCGGACAGAGGCCGTGCCTGCCAACACACTGGCTGAAATGGAAGAGGGGGTGACACACCTCCAAAAACTCGAATGATGGTACTATGTTTCTTGCACATGCGTGCAAGCAAACATAAAAATGCAACATATAATGAGGAATCATGTCCCCAGACCCTTGTCAGGTATTTTCAATCCTGCTTCAAAGATGGTTAGTTCCACTAGTAAGTGTTTTCCATCTTCAATACTGATAAGGGGCAAGGGAGGGTATTAGTCCTTAAGGAACGATGGACAGATGTATGCAAGCCCTGGGGTTTCAGAGATGGGAGCTAGTTAACTATAGAGACTGAGAAGCAGCTATCTTTAAAATCAGTTGGAGGCTGTCCAGTGTATATGAGATTGGCAGGGTCCCATGTGAAAACTGCGATTAAATAATAGGGATCGCCAATTCAGCCAGCATTTAATAGCATGAGCTATAACAGCTCACTGTGTTTATAGCACTGCACATATTACTGGTGTCCTAATAATAGCGATGATCAGCAACACAGACCATCCAGCCAGCTCATAACAACTGCCCTCCAACCCACCCCAATGCTGTATGAAATGACTGCAGAAATGTACACAGAAGAACTGTATGAATGCTGATAGTGATAAATCACACTATGACTTCTGACTTCTGGCTTCTGAGGGGACAACAAATGCCCAAGGGTAAATGCCCTGCTGGATTTTTAATCGCACCACACTTGTGGTCAGAGTTAGAATTCTGATGAAAAAAAGGTTTTTTTGTTAACTAAGCTGCTTAGACTGTTGATTGTACTAGTTAAACTGCAACTATAACCAGGGCAGGATTATTAGTGTCCCAGTTACTGCAGTTTCAAAGTGTACTGCATTTTTTTCTTCTTTCTGTTTCCTACTTGGCTCCCTGCTGTTCTAGGTCAGACTAAACCTCTGTCCCTCCCTGCTCACCCTCCTTCAGCCATTCTCGGCACTTTCCTTCTTGATCTCCTCTTTCAGGGTCTCTCCCTCCTCCGCTCTTTCTCTTGCCCTTGCTCTTTCTCTCACCACTGCTGACTCTATTGTGATTCAACCCTCCCACTGATTTAGGTGTTCTCCTGCTTCTAGACCCCTGCCACCTCTTTGTCTCTGCTGCCTGTCTCTTCCTCCCAACCACCAATTACGCCCCATGTTCTAACCAAGCTCTCTTCCTATTTCCTCCTTCTAGGTGAGATGCTCCTGTCCTGGTGCTGGAAATGAACTTCTATTAAGAATTTTACAACCCTGTATAGAATTGAGTCAGAATTCTTAATTGGACTGCAAGCATGGTTTGATTAAGAATCCAGCTCCTTTCTTTCTCAGCAATTTTTGGTGGTGGGTTACTGGGGGTGCTTTAAATGGTCACCTTTTGTGCAAATCATGATTATTGAGTGCTGCTAATATTGTGCACTCATTGGCAGGCTACATCACGATTAGTGCATAATCGCCATTATTTGGCTGTCGATAAAATAAAAAGTGCTATTTTGTAATCACGATTTTGCATTAACGATTTTGCGGTAGCGAATTTAACTGGTATCCCTTGGCAGCACTCACATTGGAGCTAGCTGCAGCATTGACATAGGTACTGTATGCTGTAGTACATGTTGTAATGGGAGCTGTAGGCACCACATGCTGCTCCATTGCCTCAAAAACCTCCAGAGTCAGAAAGAGGATGGACAGATGTGGGCAGGAGGGAGGGGAAGCACAGTATAGTTCACATTAATGTTATTGTACAACCAATTAACAGCCAGTTAACATTTAAGCTGTTAGGGCTGCCTAGGAAATCTCTTAATCCATTGATATCTGGTTGTCAGTTGGTTTCTGCTCAGCTCTGAATGAGTTGCCTGATTACATTTGGTTGAAAGTCACATTCTACAGCTGAGGGGGAAAAAACAACTAGCTGACAACTCATGGCAGTTACAAACAAAGAATGGGCTGCAAACTGTCTGCACAGTATATGTAATGTGAACTGTACTGTAGGGTACCACTGGGAGGAGGTATAAAACCAACAATGGCAACAAAGAACCATTTTTATTCCTTGAGTAAGGAAGTCTGTATCACCCCTTTAGTTAAGGAGGTCATGCCAGTTACAAAGCAGTCCCAAAGGGATGTCGATAACTCAAGACCTATGGCAAGAGGACGTCTAAAACACAGAAGGTCAACAGGAATAATTTTGGTAGTAGGATATTTAATGTTATGGAAAACTGAAATGCTGGTCTGAGCAGGTGTAAGGAGGGAAAGCTGGTGCTTTTCATCTCTGGGGCAACAGCTAAGAAGGGTATACACAAGGTAGGGAATCATGCTTGGAAGTCAAAGGGAAAACAGAATGTGATCATCTGCCTAGGTTCAAATTATCTGGCCAATCACAATATCAGGATATAAAAGCCAGCTTCTGTATATTAGGCAGGATCCTAAGGGGACAGCAACAACAATGATCTTCTTTAAGACATGCCCATCATGACTTGGGAGGAGGCTAGAAAAGATAAAGTAATTCCATTTAATAAGTAGCTGAAAGAGTTGTGCAAGGGTGAAGAATTCAATTTCATAGAAGAATGGAGAGCATTTTGATGGGACTGAAGTCTGTTTAGGAGGGACAACCTACTCACTCTAGTGAGAAGGGGGCGTCTGTACTGGGGAAGAGGTTCAATGACTTCTTTGTGGGACATTTATACTACTGTAGTAAAGCTAGATCACAAAAGGCAGTGGCAGAACATCGAGTATGGAAGGTTTAACAGGCACTATCCTGACTACAGAAAATGGGCAAGAAAAGACAATATTGGGGGAAATAAGGTAGGATGACAGACTGAGAACAAAATGGCAGAGGACAAGTACAATAGGAGGGTGGTGGTAAGATAAAGGGAAGGGGAAGTGGTACATACATCTGTCCCTTTCCAACAACCAGATGCGGAGAGAGAAAGAGAAAGGAGGGAAACAAAGACTCATGGAAGGCAGTGTGTCTGAATTCCAGGAATGTGGGCAACAAAAATAGCCAAACTCACTCTGGGCAGTTCTGGAGGAGACACAGCTGGACTTACTGGCCATAACGGAACCATGGGTGATGGTAAACCAAGTCTGGGAACCTGCTGTTCCAGTCCACATCATGTACAGAAAGGACAATCTGAAGGGCAGGCTTTTGGGCATGACCCTCTACATCCTGTAAGAGACAGCATAGAAGACACAAATGAGGAAACCACTGGGGAGATGAGATAGAGTTAGTCTGGTTGCAAGTAGCAATTGCAGGTGGGGGGATATTAATGTAGAAGTTGTGTTTATACTGCTGAATTAGAAGCAACACAAGAAAAGGGCATTGGGGAAAGAAATTAGGAAAGTGACTTCCGGTGATGTCACCAAGCCGAATGGAAGCTTAGACTTGAGTTCCGCAGTCGTAGTGAGAAAATCTAAAGAAATCCGCTGCTATGCTTGACAGATTGTGCCTTTTGTTGATGCTGCACAGAAGAGAATGAGTCAAACAGTAAAACCGAATGGCAGAGGTACCATTAAGCCACCCGCTAGAAGTAGATCTAAACAATACTGCAGCCCGAGCATTTCCCTATCCAGGGCCTCGGAGTCGGTTGCAGGCTCCAGCAGGGAAGAGGATGAGACCACTTTGTGCGGTGGTTCCCTGGATGGCCGAGCAATGGCGCATATTGTTAAAATGCTGCAACAAATAGATTTGAACGTAAAAGACATGAAACAGGAGTTAAAACATCTTGAGCGGAGGACTGCAGACTTGGAAACAGGCCTTGATGGGTTTCGAGATGACTTCATGCGGCTCAGCCGAGCTGTGCTTTATCTGGCCAAGAGAGAAAGGGAACTCATATAAAGGGCTGGTATGCTGAGTCCAGAGGAAGAAAGAAAACAATTTGGATTTTTGAATTCCCCGAGGGTGCTGAGCAAGATGACCCATCTGAATTTGTAAAAATGTGGCTTCGGCAGGAATTGGACATTCCCAGCACAGAACCTCTTGAGCTTGAGAGGGTACATCGTGCCCTTGGTCCCAAACCAAAGAAAGAGGCTTCTTCTTGATCAAATCTGGTTAAATTTAACCACTACCCTGTAAAGGACATGATACTGCGCAAGGCTTGGGCCAAACGGGACTTAGATATGGATGGAAAGCGTGTGTATGTGGATCACGATTTTCCACCTGCTACTATGCAAAAAAGAAAGCAAGTTCTGGCAGTGATCAAGCAGCTTAAAGAGAAGCAGATAAAGGCCCATCTCCACTACCCTGCAAGAATACAGAAAGATTCTTCTTCCGGATGAGACGTTAAACCGAGGTCTCATCTGCCTGGATTGGTGGTAGTTCAGGTGGATGTTAAAGATCCCATGGCACTTATAGAAATGAGTTGGGGAATTTTATTAAACAAAGAAAACATAACATCATACAGAAATGAACAAGGAGAAATTTAAAAAATCATACATCATATAGTAGTCAAATATACGTAATAGGCAGATATACGTGTAACCTCAAAAAGAAATACAGAAACAGAAGTATTTATAGTACAACATAACAGAAAACAGTAACAACTAATGTGAAAAGGTAATGTGCTTCCATAAAGACTGAAAGCAGTGCAAAGGAAGTTGCCTACGTTCTAATTCCATAACATTCAACAGAGCATGTTCTATGTGTTGTATTATAATAATAAGTGGAACAGTCGGAAATTGTTGTAAGACATATTGACAGCGAGCTTGCCACATATAGTATTTGCACATAGCAAAAATCACTCTAAGAGTACTAGGATGAAATCTAGTCCAAGGACCAGAAAAATCACCTAATATCAAAACCTGATATGTGATTCTGCTAAGAAATGGCCACTTCCACTTATTAGCTAATGATTTCCAAAATAATAGAGCATCCTGACACTCAAAGAAGAAATGTGACATAGTTTTCTCAATTTGAGCACAGGAAGGTTTAGGGCAGTATCGTCCCTGAGAAGACTTGTGTTTTAGATTTCCCCAAACCTGTAGTTTCCCATGGCAACAAAGCCAGGAGATATCCCACATGTGCAGTGGGATTCGTTTGTCTCGAAGGATGAATAAAACACAGTTGATTCAGGAAGAAAGGCAGACTGGAAAGTGTAAGACTGGTTTTGTAATATTTACAAACGTATTATATAGTTGCTTTCTAGAGAGAGTTAATATGGAAGATTTACTGAGTTTCCAAAACCGTATCTTAGGGAAACTGTCCTCAGCATATGATGGGAAGCAAGAAGTATGGGACTGTACAGGTGGGAGTGCGTCCTATTTATCCATAATGGAACTCAGAGCATAGCTTATCCATAGATCACTAATATGGGACGTGTATCTGACGTTGTGGAAAAGGTGGAAAAGAAAAAAAGAAAGAAAAAAGGCTATGGGGTGAATCATACCAAGCCCTCCCTGATGTATTGGTAAGTATGTAACATCCCTTTTAATTGGATTGAGTCTACTGCCCCATATCATCTGAAAACATACACTAAAGATGCGTGTCTCTAAGTGTTTGGGAGGGGCATACACATAACTAAGAAACAAAAAATAGGAAGTATGGATTTCTTAACCACCAAAACTCTCTTTCTCTTCCCCAATTTCCAAGATTTCCATAAGCTGACTTTATACTCCCCAATATGAAGACGTTTTTCCAAATTATAGGTTGCTGCATCCTCAACATTAAACCATACCCCCAAAATTCTCTGGGGAGAGGTATGAGTTCTAATACCACCAACTGTAGGAACAGTGGTGGACTCAGGATGCAAGGGAATGGATACACTTTTCTGAAGGTTAAGCATGCCATCTGAAATTACAGAGAATGTCTGAAACACTTGGACTGCCTTATCACCAGATGGTTTGTCATACATAAATAAAACAACATCATCTGCATACGCAGTGATCTTCACAGGGGGTAAAATATGATGGGGTGCTAAACCTATAATTTGAGAGTCCCATCTAATTTTCTGAATAATTGGATCTAGGGCGATAGTATATAACAATGGGCTGAACGGACAACCTTGACGGACCCCTACTGTCTGGAGTAAAGTATCACCTACAAAGCCATTAATCACCGGAGTAAAATAGGTGAAGGAAAAAATACTGGTAAACCAATGAAGAAAGGTATCAGGGATACTATATAGTTTCAAGACCTGAAATAAATAGGAGTGGTGAACCGAATCAAATGCTTTTGCCTGATCTAGTGAAAGAATGAAACCTGAAACGATATTATGTTTCTTAGCTTCAAAAATATCCCTGAGGAGAAGCAAATTCGTAGTGATTAATCACCCTGGAATAGCACAAGACTGAGCTGAATCAATAAGATCAGGTGCAACCCGTTGTAAGCGTGTGATGAGTATTCGAGTCAAGATTTTGAAATCTGTATTCAGAAGATGGAGAGGTCTCCAATTCAGTAAAGAACGGATATCTCCTTTCTTATATATAAATTTGAGAAAGGACATGCCAAAATTAGTAATCTGAGATGAGTTTTGCAGAACATAATTATAAACTTGGGTTAGTACTTCCAGTAAATCATCTTGGAATGTTTTGTAAAATTCATGTGTAAGGCCATCAGGACCCGGGGCTACCTGTAATTTAAGGTGGGAAATGGCACAAGCTACTTCCTGCTGAGCAATTAGGGCAATAAGGTCTGCAATATGGTGTGTATGAAGCTGTGGGACTGGGGCCAAAAAAACTGTGGACAAGTCAGGAGATTCAGAAGGCAAAGTACAAAACTATCATCGTAAATGATAGTTAACAAGTGAGAGCATACCAGAAATATCAGAAACAATATTTCCTGTTGTGTCAAAAAGTCAATGCATGACCATAGCCTGTCTTTATAAGCCGAAAACTGATTTGCCGAGGGAGAAACTGATGTACCCACTCTCATAAAAAATTCTAAAGTACGGGCACTATCGTATTGATGTGTAAACATGTGACGTTTGATAATGTTGATTTGTGAGGAATAGTCAACAGGGGAAGATACAGAAAGAGACATCAATTTATATAGCTGATTTCTGAAGGTTAAATATCTAATATAGGCATCACAAACTATACGTTTTCCTGTAGTCTGAAAAAGCAGACATAGATCTAGTTTTGTATCAGTCCACCAGTCCCACATGGAGTCATAACAGCAAAGAACCGAAATCCATGCCTGAAATAGGGATCGAACTTGTGTCCGGACAGAAGCATGAGATAACACAGTACTGTTCAGCTTCTATTGAAGTGACGGGATGAAAAGGGGCATTGTGGTCACATCTAATGAAAATAGACAGGTCAGTAAGTAATGGTCCTAAAGTTCTGTGGGGCAAAGCAAACCTTGTTGTGGTACACAATATCGAGAGGAAAAAAAATAATCGATACGGGTGTGATAAATAGATCTATGATAGGTGTATCCAGCATCAGTTTTCAGGGAGCGGTAAGCATCAATTAAACTGGCAATCTTTATCAAAGTGGATAAAGCAAGGGAATCACAATAAATTTTCTTCCCTGCCGCCGTTCTACAGGAAACATCAATAGAACAATTAAAGTCGCCACCCCAAATAATATGTTTCCTGGTACTCAAATAGGGCTTAATTAGGTCTAGTAAATGTATACGAGCAGCTTTGGTCTGAGGGCCATAGAGATTGATAAGACGGAAGGGGTGGCCCTGAAAAGTACAATCAAGAATCAGGACTCTGCCAGGGTGGATATCTATAATGCAGGAAATGGAAAAGGCTGAGGAAAAAAACAGGACAGCCACACCATCAGCTAAATCTTCCCCAAAGGTCCAATAGGAAGGGCCCTTAATCCATCCTCATTTAAGTTGCTGAACCTCAAAAAGAGATGTAAGACGTGTTTCCTGTAACAAGATAACATCTAGGGGGATAGAGGCAGCAAGGTGAAAGAAAACCATCCTCCTTTTGTAGCTTTTCAGGCTACAAACATCGAATTATGCTATTCTAATATGAGCCAGAGCAATAAATCAGTCAGCCACTTCCATCAGTAATAGTCATATTCTTACGTTTCTTACTCCCCTTTTTTGTTTTAGTGAGTTTTTTTCGGGATACATCAGGAGGCCTAGGAACAGTGAGATCCATGTCAGAGGGTAAAACAGAGGCTTCGGAATCACCATCAGAGTCATCTCTCCCACCCTTTAGACATTCAAAAGGATTGGAGAGAGAAACTTCAGGAGCCTGTACAGTTTTACTAGTAGTCACCCTGGTGACTCTTCTGCTAATTTGAAAGCCTTCTGGGTCTACAAGGGGAGTGTCAGTGGTCTGAGTGGGAGGAGGGTGTAGGGTGCATTCTACAATCTCCTTAGCAAGAGGAATAATCTCCATAGCAGTAGGTGGTTCCATCGTGGGCTGTGATTCTACCGGTACAACCGGAGTGGGGGGGGTGAGGAGACTTTAGTGGCATTGGACATCGGATTCAGAGTAGTGGACCGGTCTTGGGCCTTATCCTGTGCCTTCTGGACGAGGACATCCGGATCCCACCCCTCATTATGGTTTTTGCTGGCCCAGGGACATTGATGATATGCATGTCCTTTGTCGTCACAGAGATTGCACTGAAACACATTATCACAAGAAACACTAGGGTGCCCTAACCCCCACATAAACTGCATTTCAGCAGATCGCAAGTACTACTCAGATGAGTGTGGGATCCACATTTATAGCAAGCCCTAGGTTGGCCCCCATAAAAACAAACAACCCTGTCCTTACCTAAGAAAAAACTGTTAGGGAGGTGTATGACCTCCGAGTTGACCTGAAAGAGTTTCACACGAAACTTCCAACCACCCGTCCAAAGTCCCTCCTCATCTATAATAGCTTCGGGGGGGGGACAAAACCGTTCATCTGTTCTGCAACCAATGATATATGTCTCTGATACTAACACCCTCATTTCGAAACATACCAGTGACAGTACAAACTGCTGGTTTGATGAGAGGTATAACAGAAAAAGGAATCCAAAGAGGGGTATTCTTTAATGTGGCATATTTATGCAAAAATCTATCTAAACCACTATTGTTTTTGAAACTAATATCAAAGGTTTCCTCTCCGGAGATATGTATCAAAGCATAAATATCTGAGGCCTGAAAATGCATGTCACCTTTTAAAAGGGTTCTAGCCACATAGTAACGATCAGAAAATACAGAGAGGCCACCCTTATAGCATAAACGTACTGCATTATGCCTAGGAGCTTGTTCCAACTTATTTTTAAACAGATCTGATAGGACAGGTCCTCTGCCAGGGGCAGGAGGGGGATCCAAGGGGGCGTCCAAGGTTGGGATCACAGCTGAAGGGCCCCCAGGATCCTCCATATTAGGTGAGCTTGGTGGAACAGCACCTACCAGGGGTGGGGGTGTACTGGGAACAGGACTAGAAAGTAATGCAGGGCCAGAGTTTTGCAAGGTAGATTGTGCTAAGGGATGTTGATCAGGAAGGGAGAGAGCAGGACTGGATAGAGCAGGACTGGATAGATGTACCAGCTGAGAATGGAGAGAAGGAATAGCAGGTTGTTTAGGAATGAGGAGTACTGGGTCCTGAAATAAGGTAGAAATAGATGAGTCCCCAGCTAGAAGCTGTATCTCAGAGCTGTGTGGAACAGAAACTGTAGCAGATACATCAGTAATATTAGCAACATTAGTGGCAATGGCAACATTAATGGCAGTAGTAACAGTATTAGCAATAACAGTTGTAGTAGTAGAAACAACAGTATCGCCAGTAGGAACAATATCAACATGGTCATGAACTAAATCAGCATTATCCATAATATCCCCCCAAGCAGTCCCAAACATAACAGGCCTGGATGATATAGCAGAGTCAGTAATAAAACTAGCAACTGCAGACTTAGGTACCTCGGTGCAGTGCTCAGCCGAGGTGCAGGCCTGTTTGGGAGAACAAAATGCCGTGTTTGTCCACGTCCCACATTGGGTCTGGAGTCCAGGATCCTGACTCATTCAGCATCCAGTCTGCTCATGTCAGAGCAGTAGTAGCAGTCAGGCGGGTCTACAGCAGTCGGACAGTTTTTAAACTGAAACGCACATGAATTAGGGAAGCAGTAGAGGAGGAAGCCAGTGGAGTGGAGGAAATCATCGTCAGGTGTAGGGAATCCAGAAGTAAGAGGTCAGTGTCTCTCAAATGTGACTTTGCAGTTGCGCCGACTCCCCGAAGTACAGAACCGGATGTAACAGGGGGAGCTGTCTGTGTCACACTCCGGGAATATGAAGCAGTAGGTTCTGTCTGAATAGGCTGCGGTAAAAGTGCAGGAACAGGAGAGATCTCTGTAAACATTGCAGAACCAGGCACATGAGCAGTAGAAGGTATCTCCATGAGTAAAGAGGTATCCGCTGGGTCGTTGTTCTGGGAAGACACCTCTCTTTGCAGAAAACAAGCAGGGGCTGCCTCCTTCAGCAGCATAGTGTTAGAGGTGAGAACCTCACTGGAGCAGGGCTGAACAGCATCTGAGCCCTCCATGGCAGTGACCAGAGGTCCCCCTACTGACAAGAGTAGGGGAATTTTTTATTGAAAAGAAACTGAAACAATTACACTCTCAATATAATATACAACATAAAGTACATTCAGAATACACACTGAAAGCTGAAGCACTGATATAAAATTAAAATTTATGCAACATTATCCAATTTTATCCTTCATAAAAGGTACATCCATCCAACGAAGTTTCCATACCCCTTCACTCATTGTTCGTTGCTCAAAATAACACTGTTTGTCCAATGCATGTTCAATACTAAGAATAACAGTATCTGGATCTTGAAAAATTTGCTGCAACACCAGTTTGCATCTGACTTGCCATAGGATATATTTAATAAATGACAAAATTAATCTTATTATATCCCGCTGCAATACTAAATCTGAAAGACAAAACACCCCTATAATTTCAGAATACGTAAGAGCCTTCCAAGCAGGATGCTTCCATTTAGTAGCCAATTTACTCCATACAGTTTTTACAAATGGACATAAAAGTAGAAAATGCTGCATTGTTTCCAACATCTCAACACACCCCTGTCGTGGGCAAAAATGTTCATCCCATTTTTTATGTTTTGCATTACCCTTCACATTGAGACGGCCATGAGCACTCAACCACCTAACATCCTATACTCGAGGTGCTATTCTTGGATCTCGTAATGTATCCAGTACATAATTTCTGAATTGGGGCTCAACATTATAAAATTCTACTTGTAACTCTGGAATCCCTTGTTGAATAGTTTTATATAGTATTTTATTTGATATTGAAGTGAGCACCTGAACAAAACCTTCCATAATTTTAGATTCCCCAGAACAGGCCTAAAAAAAAAGACAAGGGGTTTTAACCTGGGCATGCATTATCTCTTGCTCCTGCCATTTAGAGTACACAGGCCCCAACCAATGATCAGCAAAAAGGAGCCATATGGCTGATTGCAGTTTTGACATATCCAACAGATTATGATGAAGAAAATTGTAAACAAAAAAAGGATAGGATTCGTCAGATTTAACTCTCCCTTGTCTATGGGTAAATACAATACCTCTCTTTTTATTGGATTTAAACGACATCCCCATATAATCTGAAAAACCAACTCCAACAGCCGTGATTCAAAATGTCTTGGTAACGGATACACTGCACTAAGAAACAAGAAGATTGGCATCAAATATGTTTTAATTAACATAACTTTCTTTTTTTTTACCAAATTCCATCTTTTCCATATATTCACTTTATCCCATGCTTCTACCAACTTCCTTGACCAATTAAATACACTATTGTCCTCCTTTCCAAACCACACACCTAAATAATGGAATGGCAAAATGTGATACAGTGATACCTTTCCACATTGTTGACCCCTGATAAACCCTTCCTAAAGGATAAATTCTACTTTTTAGTTTATTCAGATTTGCACCTGTACTATCAGTAAATTCTTCCAATATAGTTAACGCCCTCAGGCCTGACTTCTTATCTGCAACTATTACACAAATATCATCTGCATAAGCAGTGACTCGAACTTTCAATCCCCCAATGGTTGAAGACCTATCACCTGAGTATCTTGTTGAATTATTCTCAATAATGGATCTAAACAACATACATACAGCAGGGGGGCTTAAGGGACATTCCTGTCTTACTCCTCTAGAGATTGTTATGTATTTCCCTAGATGCCCATTGACCAAAGGGATAGCCTTGGCATATGAATACAAAGTAGTTATCCACTTCACAGATTGCTCAGGTACCCCATAAGACTGCAAAACAAGGGAGATATAGGAATGTGGGACCCAGTTGAAAGCCTTTTCTTGGTCCAAAGCCATTATAAACCCATGTAAGAGTTCCCCTTTCCCTTGTTCAACCAATTCTCTGATTAACAATAAGTTTTGTTGTATAGTATGCCCTGTATATAGTACAGGTTTGAGCCCTGAAAGTAAATATGGTGTTAAGTGCAGCAGACGAGAATGTAAAATTGTCATTAAGATTTTGTAATCAATATTTAATAAACTTAAGAGCACCAATTATCCAGACACATCCTCTCTCCTTTTTTGCACACCATAATTTGAACTGCTACACAGAAATGAAAATCCACTTGTAACGTTGATAATACCCAATTAAATACTACCATTAATATCTGTACCATTTCTTCTTTGAATGTCTGATAAAATTCAGTGGATAACCCATCTATACCAGGTGCTGTTTTTTTTTGAGATTAATTATAATCAGATCTAGCTCTTGTTCAGAGATAGGTTCTATCAACAGTAAAACCTGATCCTCTGGTAGTGTAGGCACCTTAATAGATGTGAGCATTTGCTCAGTCTGTTCCATTCTCAAAGGTGTAGAAGTGTATATTGATTCCAGATAATGTGAAACTGTATTTAAAATACCAGGTCCATCTGAGACTATCTCACCCTGATCTGAAAAAACAGCATCCATAAAATGCACATTTGCCCTCTGGGTACTGTGCTGGAAGGGATCCCCCAATCCCGTCTTCCCCTGAGTGAAGATTTTATGTTCAAATAACAGGGTTTTAGCCCTGTCATACTGCAACAAAAACATTTCCTTTTTGATATTAAGGGCTTGTTCAGACAAGGGAATGTGTAACAAGTTTACAATTGAGTAAATTTTATTTAACTGCATATGCAGCTTCAAGTACCATCAATACTGCCCCTGATTCTGTTTTGCAGAATATTTTTGAAATGTACTTCTTAGTCCCATTTTAATCAATTCCCACCCACTACTCCTATTGTCCATCAACCCTGTCATCGTCATGCGTGCTTTCAAATACTCCCTGATTTGTAACTGCAATTGTCTATCTAATAACAGTGTCGTATTCAATTTCCAGTACCCCCTCCCATACTGAGGCCCATTAACAGTACCCAAGGTGATCATTAACATGGCATGGTTTGAAAATTCCATCGGGTACACTATAGCTTTCTCTACCCCAATACAATTTTTAATAAAGAAAAAGTCTATTCTCGTGGACAGAGATCCACAAAAATATGTTTGCCCCCCTCGCATATGTACCTTCCTATAAGAATCACACATCTGACTTTGAAGTAATAATTTTAAAAGGTAATTAGTATCACTGTATACCTTTGTAGTTTTAGGCCCTCTATCTTGGATATTCACAACACAATTAAAATCTCCCCCCTCCAAATTACCAATTTTGTAGTGAATAAGTAAGGTTTAATCAACCCAAATAAATCCGTCCTTCCTTTCTTAGTAAGGGCCCATAAATATTTATTAATCTCAGGACAAGCCACCATATATAAAATCTACAACCAAGGCCCTACCCAAAAGACCTCAATTAATCTTGAGATCTGAAAGGCATCTCCTCTGAAAATATACCCACACCCTCCACAAATCAGTGCCATAAGGAAAAAAGAGGCCCCAACACCATAATTTTTTGCAGTATTAGTTAAAAATTGTATTTAACCTTGTATCTTGCAGGAGAAAAATATCACAGTCCATATCTTTTAATTTTGTCAGGGCAACCAGATGACTCTTTGGATTTCTGATACTATTGACAGTTATAGTTGAAATTCTCAACCTTGGCAGGGATGAGAATGACATTGAAAATGTTTTAACTCAAGGTGGCTTCTTCACTCTAGAACTTTTACGTACATGGAGTTCTCGTCTAGGGTCATCACTAATTTGTTGGCTTTGCTCCAGAGCTTCCTCATCAGTGTCAGAAGAAGGGGGCCAAGGAGTAAGCTTCCGAATCTCCCTCTGGTTCTGAATCAACACATGAAAATTCAGAATCTCATATTTATTAGATAACTCAATACTACCGTCCTTCCTAGAAGAGGCTTTTGCTATTTTTGATCGAGGTTGCGTTTGTTTCAAACACCTTTTCTTTGCCACACTTTTAACTCGAGGGGGTGGCATTTCAAAGGGAGTATTGTCTTGTACCAGTGGAAGAGAAGTACCCAATATACTTTCTCCTACACCCTGTTCCATTACAGTCTCAGTTGAAAAACTCTGTTGAATTTCCACAATATCCTCCGACTGAGAAAATGGCGGAACTCTGAGAGAACTTGGCCTTGATTCTGCTGGGGGATTCCTGCTGCCTAGCTCTTTTTAACATTTCTTTTTGCACCTCCTGCAAAATGTGATCTTGACTTGTCCTATCTACTCGGTTATGTGTTGCCCAAGGACAAGATTTATATGAGTGCCCTGAGTCATAACATAGATTGCATCTTAACTAGCCTGACATGTTGAACTATGATGACAGTAGTCAAGACATAGGTTGCATCGCAATCTATCACAGGTGGACCCTAAACATGTGAGGGCCCCACACTTAAAACAAGCTCTCGGCTGTCCCTGATAAAAGCAGTGCCCCCGTTCAGAACCTAAGAAAATGCTATTTGGAAGATGTACAGGCCCCATCTGATTGTTACATAAGCGAACCTGAAACACCCACCCTCCATTCCAAATACATTCGTCATCAAAAATAGGTACAGGAGCCCCGAGAACTTCACACTTTCTTTGTAATCAATATACAATATCATGCACAGGTACAGATTCATTATGAAATAGTACTCTCACTTTTTTAATAGAAGGTTTAGTTAAAGGTAAAGCCTTAAAAGGCATCCACATTTCTGTGTATTGAAGGGCATCAAATTTTGCCCAAAAACGGTCCAATTGTTGTGGAGTGACAAAACTTATATCAAAGGACACAGAACCAGACACATGAATAAGCGCATGTATTTCATTTGAAAAGAACCCCATAGAGTTCTTCAACAATGTTTTCCCCACATAGAGGCGATCTGGTGCTAGAGTTAAACCCCCTTGGTATTCTAAACGTACTGCGTTTCTTCATTGTAAGGGGAGGCACCAGAAAAAGGGTCTTTGTGCCGGAATGAATCCCAGGCTTTCCTTGCTTGGAAGCGAGGGCTAGAAGGAGGCAATACTTGAGGTGGGAAAGAGACTTCAGAGTCTCCCCATTCTATATGCTACAATTCCTTACTCTCTATATCTGAAAAAGATGTATCATGTCGTTCAGTATTCTGTGATTGAGGCCCACTCTCAGATAACTGTGGAATTAAGGGGCACTCCTCTTTCTGTTGAACTTCAGGTTCTTCTGTTAACCAGTTTGTCCTGGAATGGGGCTATTGGCCGGGTTGGGAATCAAACCCGTCTTCCTACGCTTCCACCCAGCATTAAGCAGCGAGCGGTCTAATGAGGTAGCTGAATGTTTGCGAAGAACTGGGGGCGTCACACACTCAGTTCTACTTTTCCATAGAGCAAAAGATACATCCAAAGTTCCCACACTTTCAGGATTTAAACCAGGAGAAATACTCACAGTAACGCTCCTATTCTCCATCCGACCATCACCTGAACCTACAGTATGCACCGGAAGGCTGGTTGTCAAGTTCCCCACATCAAAAGGCCATTCTGTCAGATTGTTTGACTTTGAAGTACAAACATCATCCTGCTGACTCACTACTTCACCAGACGAAGGTCGTACTATTGCAGCCTGCAACAGTTCTTCTCGAATAAGGTGAGCAGCATCTCGTAACAGGTCAGAAGGAATAAATTCACTTTGTTCTTCCTCAAGAGTCGTAGACTGTTCTCCCAGTTGAAATAAATGTTTATTTTGTTGCAGGATATTATCCACCCAAGCAGTGTCAGGCCCAAACAAACCAGCTGTAGCACAAAAGACAGTAGAAGTGAATCCATCGTGGATTCTTCTTTTCTAGGCATTCAGGCAATGTTACTTCTGTCTCCAAAGCTGGACCTGGAGGTAGGGAGACCTGCTCACTTCAGGTACACCAACAGACTGACAAACATCTCATCCTCCTCCATGGTGGCAGCTCCCCTACTGACAACAGAGTAGGGAATTTCCCCAGTGTCCTTGCCAAATTTCCTCATTCACTAAAAATACCACCAACAGCTTAATCTGGTTCAAGGTCAGTTGGCATTCATCTGTATCTCCATCCCCAGGTCGTGCCTGAATATAGGCTGGATTTGTCTAGTGCACTTACCGGTCAACAAAAACTAAATAAATAAATAAAATAAAACTGCTTGTACATTGGTCATCAGGCAGCAAACTCTCGACTCTCTGTAAGCCAGTAAACTCCTGCAGAAAGGCGGGTATCACCCTTCAGACCTCCAGCTCGAATTGTCGGAACAAATCCTGCTGCAGTTCTGTTGGGAAATGGTGGTAAAGGAACTACTGATGAAGTGCCAAAAAGGTACAGGCCCAGATGACCAGCTTTACAAGGACTTGATTCATCTTGGACAGGGACTTCGAACCGACAGCCCACCTGAGGTTCTACAGGGCAATGGACTTGATTTGACTTTTCTCTTTTTAGGGAGTGTCCAAGACTTCAGTCGGTGACCCCTTTACAGGAAGGATGGACATTTCATGCCACCCTCGACTTTTGTGAGGGTATCTGTGAGTTGACTGTATATCGAGTTACAGGTTTGCATTTATGGGCTAATCATGGAGGTGCAATGTTTGGTTTTGCATTTAGGGGTAACTTCTGAACCTCAGGACTCCAGTGTGATGTCTCAATTGGCTGGAAGAATGCCACTACCAGGGTTGTAATTATTTTTTATTAATACTCCAGTTATATTGAGGGACTCTCTCCACACCTCAAGTTATGGCACACAGTCCCTTTATTGGGGTATGGGGTCCGAACTCTGTTGGCCTGTAAGGGGGTTTGTGTTTCTTCTCCCAATACCCGAATGCAATCTTGGACTTTCTTATTTTCTCAGGGGAGCTATATGATGGAACAGGCTTGAGTTCAGGCCTGCTCCCCGGCTAGAAATTTGGGCTCAGCCATTAAGGTTGGAGAGGTTTGTATGGTTTAACCTTGTTTAAATAGTTTATTTAGAGCCCAATATTGGCTATTATTAAGGTTCCTGAGTATTTTGCACTGTAAGCACGGATAAGGTTGGGGTTACTTCGAGGTGGATGGGTTCCACCCCCCACCTCGAATACAAAATGGCCACACTTGCCAGAAGCCAGTTCAGGGGATAGGTCACTCATCGGAGGTCAGACAGCTTCTTTTTATAGTGCTGTCCCCTGGTAGGGAAATTATATCTTCCTGCTGAAGATTCACCCCGGGAGACCGCCATTCCTGTTTACTTCAGGTTCGGAGGTGCGGGGGGCGAGGGGCTATTTGGTTAGTCCATGCTCCAGGGTGGAGGGAGTGTCCTTCTGTCGAAGGCCTCCAATGGCCTGTTTGTATATAGTTTACCATTGAGAGTGAGTTTTTCTCTCTATGGAAGTTTGTTTATTCTTGGTTATATATTGTGGATGGGGGGGTAAATGTTCTAAGAGTTCTGGGGAATGGGATGGATATGCAGCATGGAGCTTTAAGTTTACTGGGGTGTGTTTTGTGTGCCTCCTTTCAAAACCTTTGGGATCCGGGAGGATGGAGGTTAATTAAGCAGGCTTCCCGGGATTGGTATGAACTGAGCAGAGTACAGGAGACTACAGGACCGGCCACCATATGGGGACTCTGAAATTGGTTTCTCTCAATGTTAAGGGGCTGGGTTCACCTGTAAAGAGACATAATATATTAAAATACCTAGTTAGGGCTAGATGTGATATTGGTCTTTTGCAGGAGACCACCCTTTCTGCGGTGGAGCACAACAAATAATGCCGTATGTGGGTTGGGGAGGTTTTTGCCTCATCCCACCAAAATCCAAAAAAGGCAGGGGTGGCTATTTTGATATGGAAGGGCCTAGGCTTCACCCAAATGGACTCTTTCTCAGATGAGGAGGGCAGATTGGTGACTCTTTCAGGTAAAATTGTGGCTAGGATAATACATATTGTGAATATCTATGCTCCCATACCTACTAATCCCCAATTCTATAGGTACGTCTTTGGAGTGGTAGCTTCACTCCCTGAGGGCCAAATCATTCTAGGAGGTGATAGGAATTGTCTAGAAGATACAGTAGCTGATAGATCTGGAGGGAAGGGGAGCCGCGAAAAAGGTGACAGTGTGAAGGCCCTTGCCCATCAGCGTACGGAGGTCAGTTTGGTGGATACTTGGAGGGACAAATATCCATCTAGTAAAGATATCACTTTCTATTCCCATCTGCAAGATTTGTATTCCTGTCTCAATGGATTCTATATGCATAAATCCTGGGTGGAGACTGTAACAGACCAGCAGATTTATCCCATCTGCCTATCAGACTATGCAAAGGTCAGCTTGACCATTACTCTAGGACCGTTGCATAAAAATTCCCTATGGCACCTGAATGCCGGGTTGCTTAAGGAAGAGGCTGTTACATCTAAAATAAAAGCGGTGATAGGTTACAATATCATAGAAAACACGGAGTCCGTCTCAAAGGTAAAATTCCTATGGGATGGCCTAAAGGCTATAGTAAGGGGCGAAGCCATTTCATATCTGGCCCATCAAAAGAAGGCCAGGCAGCAGAAACAGGACAGCCTAGAGCAGAAAATTAAGGAACTGGAGAGCCTGCACAAAAAAGGGGGTCCTCATAGTCTATTAGGGGATCTTAAGTCAGCAAAAGAGCAATTGCAGCAACACCTCTATGCCAAAACAGAGAATGTCCTTAGGTTTACAGTGCAAAAATATTATACGGGGGTAACAGAATGGGTAGGCTATTCGCCAGGCTAAAGAAACAAGCGCGGATAGGTATATTTTCAGGAGTGAAAGATTCTAGACTTTCTGCCGACTGGTTACAGGCTCTCTCTCAAATAGCAGACTGTTTGAAAAGTTCTACTAAGATCTATACACTCGAATCCTGCACCAGTCAGACAAAATTAAACAGTTCTTGAATGGACTAAAGCTACTCAACTCTCTGGTGATCTTGAGAAAGAGCTTGACCTTCCATTCTCACAGTTAGAGTTGGTTGAGGTCATTAAGAATCTTAGGCCCAGTAAAGCCCCGGGCCTGGATGGTTATATTGTGGAGTACTATCAGAAGTTCCAGGACAAGTTATCCCCTCTGCTGTTACAAATATGTAACATGGCCCATAAACCCTCAGAAGCTGTGGACACCTGGGCACAAGCCCTAATATCCACTATTCCGAAACAGGACAAAGACTTTACTTTATGTGGTAATTACCACCCTATTTCACTTTTAAATCTAGATGTTAAGATTTTTGCCAGAATGGTGGCAAATAGGCTTCAGAGGGTGGTGACTCAATTGGTACATCAGGACCAGATGGGATTTATGCCAGGGAGACACCTTCATGACAATGTCAGAAGATTGATCACCGTGATGGCACACACTAAACATAGAGGAAGGGGATCCCCGGCTGTAGTGATCATACTTGATGCTGAAAAGGCCTTTGATCACCTTGAATAGGAGTATCTAGGTGAAGTGCTCAAGAAATTCAAGTCTGGCCCTAGATTTCAAGCATGGGTGGCTGCCCTCTACACCAACCCTTCTGCCAGGGTACAGCTGAATGGGGTGTTTTCTCACCCATTTCCCATTAGGAGAGGGACCATACAGGTCTGCACCCTCTCACCCCTCCTTTTCACCCTAAGTATGGAGTCTTTGGTGGAGGTGTTCCAGTCACATGCAGGCATCACAGGGATTACAATGGGCAGGGTTAAAAATCGCATCTCTCTCTATGCCGAGGACACCCTCCTTTATTAAAAAAAAAAAACAACATATCCTTACCTGCTGCTATGACCCTCCTGAACAAATTTGGTCTTATTTCAGGCTTTGGAATTAATGAATCTAAGTCCAAAATAATCTCTATTGGTGCCTCTGTCCTCCCAGTAGTGAAAACCCTGACCAACTTGAGATGGACCACCACCGGTTTCAGATACTTGAGGATCCATATTCCGAGAGATCTCTGTCAGTTATTTCTCAAGTCAACCACTTGAAATTGTTAAACACTATAAGAAAGGAATGCGCTAGATGGGTGACCCTTCCTCTTACAATTATGGGTAGGGTAGAATTGGTGAGAATGAATATCTTTCTGAGGATGCACTTCCTATTTGATGCAGTCCCACTTTGCCCTCCACAGCAGTTCTGGTCAGACACCTAAAAACTTTTAAGTAAATTTATTTGGGCAGGGAAATGACCTAGGCTTAGTTGGTCCTTGCTGAAGTTGCCCAAAGGGAAGGGATGTCTGGGTGTCCCTGATTTAAAAGGTTAACACTGAGCAGCCCAATTGCAATATTTGGCAGCCTATGCATCTTCAGTAGAAGCACAAAGCTGGGTCAAAATGGATCTTCAAACTATGAGGCCGTACACCCTACCATCAATCCTATTCAACAAAAGTAACCCCATGGTGATACAAGGGCTACCAAACCCATGGCTTAAGACATTGGTTACAGCATGGCACAAGCTGTAAAGGAGAGGAAATTATAATCCGTGGTTCAACAGTATGGTAAGATCCTAGACAGGGTAGATTTTCTGCCTGGGAGGGAGAACAGTGTTTGCTCGCTGGGAAAATCTGGGACTCAGACTGTTTTCATAGTTGTTCACAGGGGATACCATAAAAAGTTTTGCCCAGATTCAACTGGAGTTTAATATCCCATCACCTGACTTTTATGGTTATTTGCAAATCAGACATTTCCTTCAGACTGAGGAAGAAGGGGCGGAGAGCCACTTTGTGGTACCAGCCACTCCTGGATCTCCTTCTGGAACTGCCTAAAGGAACTTCATGAAACACCCATTTGATCTCCATGTTGTATTTGGTTGAGATCGCAAGTACTACTCAGATGAGTGTGGGATCCATATTATAGCAAAGCCCTAGGTTGGCCCCTCATAAAACAAACAACCCTGTCCTTACCTAAGAAAAACTGTTAGGAGGTGTATGACCTCCGAGTTGACCTGAAAGAGTTTCACTAAACTTCCAACCACTCATTCAAAGTCCCTCCTCATCTATAATAGCTTGGGGACAAACCGTTCATCTGTTCTGCAACCAATGATATATGTCTCTGATACTAACACCCTCATTTCGAAACATACCAGTGACAGTACAAACTGCTGGTTTGATGAGAGGTATAACAGAAAAGGAATCCAAGAGGGTATTCTTTAATGTGGCATATTTATGCAAAATCTATCTAAACCACTATTGTTTTTGAAACTAATATCAAAGGTTTCCTCTCCGGAGATATGTATCAAAGCATAAATATCTGAGGCCTGAAAATGCATGTCACCTTTTAAAAGGGTTCTAGCCACATAGTAACGATCAGAAAATACAGAGAGGCCACCCTTATAGCATAAACGTACTGCATTATGCCTAGGAGCTTGTTCCAACTTATTTTTAAACAGATCTGATAGGACAGGTCCTCTGCCAGGGGCAGGAGGGGGATCCAAGGGGGCGTCCAAGGTTGGGATCACAGCTGAAGGCCCCCAGGATCCTCCATATTAGGTGAGCTTGGTGGAACAGCACCTACCAGGGGTGGGGGTGTACTGGGAACAGGACTAGAAAGTAATGCAGGGCCAGAGTTTTGCAAGGTAGATTGTGCTAAGGGATGTTGATCAGGAAGGGAGAGAGCAGGACTGGATAGAGCAGGACTGGATAGATGTACCAGCTGAGAATGGAGAGAAGGAATAGCAGGTTGTTTAGGAATGAGGAGTACTGGGTCCTGAAATAAGGTAGAAATAGATGAGTCCCCAGCTAGAAGCTGTATCTCAGGAGCTGTGTGGAACAGAAACTGTAGCAGATACATCAGTAATATTAGCAACATTAGTGGCAATGGCAACATTAATGGCAGTAGTAACAGTATTAGCAATAACAGTTGTAGTAGTAGAAACAACAGTATCGCTAGTAGGAACAATATCAACATGGTCATGAACTAAATCAGCATTATCCATAATATCCCCCCAAGCAGTCCCAAACATAACAGGCCTGGATGATATAGCAGAGTCAGTAATAAAACTAGCAACTGCAGACTTAGGTACCTCGGTGCAGTGCTCAGCCGGAGGTGCAGGCCTGTTTGGGGAGAACAAAATGCCGTGTTTGTCCACGTCCCACATTGGGTCTGGAGTCCAGGATCCTGACTCATTCAGCATCCAGTCTGCTCATGTCAGAGCAGTAGTAGCAGTCCAGGCGGGGTCTACAGCAGTCGGAGCAGTTTTTAAACTGAAACGCACAGGAATTAGGGAAGCAGTAGAGGAGGAAGCCAGTGGAGTGGAGGAAATCATCGTCAGGTGTAGGGAATCCAGAAGTAAGAGGTCAGTGTCTCTCAAATGTGACTTTGCAGTTGCGCCGACTCCCCGAAGTACAGAACCGGATGTAACAGGGGGAGCTGTCTGTGTCACACTCCGGGAATATGAAGCAGTAGGTTCTGTCTGAATAGGCTGGGTAAAAGTGCAGGAACAGGAGAGATCTCTGTAAACATTGCAGAACCAGGCACATGAGCAGTAGAAGGTATCTCCATGAGTAAAGAGGTATCCGCTGGGTCGTTGTTCTGGGAAGACACCTCTCTTTGCAGAAAACAAGCAGGGGCTGCCTCCTTCAGCAGCATAGTGTTAGAGGTGAGAACTCACTGGAGCAGGGGCTGAACAGCATCTGAGCCCTCCACAGCAGTGACTCAGAGGTCCCCCTACTGACAAGAGTAGGGGAATTTTTATTGAAAGAAACTGAAACAATTACACTCTCAATATAATATACAACATAAAGTACATTCAGAATACACACTGAAAGCTGAAGCACTGATATAAAATTAAAATTTATGCAACATTATCCAATTTTATCCTTCATAAAAGGTACATCCATCCAACAAGTTTCCATACCCTTCACTCATTGTTCGTTTGCTCAAAATAACACTGTTTGTCCAATGCATGTTCAATACTAAGAATAACAGTATCTGGATCTTGAAAATTTGCTGCAACACCAGTTTGCATCTGACTTGCCATAGGATATATTTAATAAATGACAAAATTAATCTTATTATATCCGCTGCAATACTAAATCTGAAGACAAAACACCCTATAATTTCAGAATACGTAGAGCCTTCCAAGCAGGATGCTTCCATTTAGTAGCCAATTTACTCCATACAGTTTTACAAATGGACATAAAAGTAGAAAATGCTGCATTGTTTCCAACATCTCAACACACCCTGTCGTGGGCAAAATGTTCATCCCATTTTTATGTTTTGCATTACCCTTCACATTGAGATGCCATGAGCACTCAACCACCTAACATCCTATACTCGAGGTGCTATTCTTGGATCTCGTGAATGTATCCAGTACATAATTTCTGAATTGGAGCTCAACATTATAAAATTCTACTTGTAACTCTGGAATCCCTTGTTGAATAGTTTTATATAGTATTTTATTTGATATTGAAGTGAGCACCTGAACAAAACCTTCCATAATTTTAGATTCCCCAGAACAGGCCTAAAAAAAAAGACAAGGGGTTTTAACCTGGGCATGCATTATCTCTTGCTCCTGCCATTTAGAGTACACAGGCCCCAACCAATGATCAGCAAAAAGGAGCCATATGGCTGATTGCGGTTTTGACATATCCAACAGATTATGATGAAGAAAATTGTAAACAAAAAAAGGATAGGATTCGTCAGATTTAACTCTCCCTTGTCTATGGGTAAATACAATACCTCTCTTTTTATTGGATTTAAACGACATCCCCATATAATCTGAAAAACCAACTCCAACAGCCGTGATTCAAAATGTCTTGGTAACGGATACACTGCACTAAGAAACAAGAAGATTGGCATCAAATATGTTTTAATTAACATAACTTTCTTTTTTTACCAAATTCCATCTTTTCCATATATTCACTTTATCCCATGCTTCTACCAACTTCCTTGACCAATTAAATACACTATTGTCCTCCTTTCCAAACCACACACTAAATAATGGAATGGCAAAATGTGATACAGTGATACCTTCCATTGTTGACCCTGATAAACCCTTCCTAAAGGATAAATTCTACTTTTAGTTTATTCAGATTTGCACCTGTACTATCAGTAAATTCTTCCAATATAGTTAACGCCCTCAGGCCTGACTTCTTATCTGCAACTATTACACAAATATCATCTGCATAAGCAGTGACTCGAACTTTCAATCCCCCCCCCAATGGTTGAAGACCTATCACCTGAGTATCTTGTTGAATTATTCTCAATAATGGATCTAAACAACATACATACAGCAGGGGGGCTTAAGGGACATTCCTGTCTTACTCCTCTAGAGATTGTTATGTATTTCCCTAGATGCCCATTGACCAAAGGGATAGCCTTGGCATATGAATACAAAGTAGTTATCCACTTCACAGATTGCTCAGGTACCCCATAAGACTGCAAAACAAGGGAGATATAGGAATGTGGGACCCAGTTGAAAGCCTTTTCTTGGTCCAAAGCCATTATAAACCCATGTAAGAGTTCCCCTTTCCCTTGTTCAACCAATTCTCTGATTAACAATAAGTTTTGTTGTATAGTATGCCCTGGTATAGTACAGGTTTGAGCCCCTGAAAGTAAATATGGTGTTAAGTGCAGCAGACGAGAATGTAAAATTGTCATTAAGATTTTGTAATCAATATTTAATAAACTTAAGGAGCACCAATTATCCAGACACATCCTCTCTCCTTTTTTGCACACCATAATTTGAACTGCTACACAGAAATGAAAATCCACTTGTAACGTTGATAATACCCAATTAAATACTACCATTAATATCTGTACCATTTCTTCTTTGAATGTCTGATAAAATTCAGTGGATAACCCATCTATACCAGGTGCTGTTTTTTTTTTGAGATTAATTATAATCAGATCTAGCTCTTGTTCAGAGATAGGTTCTATCAACAGTAAAACCTGATCCTCTGGTAGTGTGCACCTTAATAGATGTGAGCATTTGCTCAGTCTGTTCCATTCTCAAAGGTGTAGAAGTGTATATTGATTCCAGATAATGTGAAACTGTATTTAAAATACCAGGTCCATCTGAGACTATCTCACCCTGATCTGAAAACAGCATCCATAAATGCACATTTGCCCTCTGGGTACTGTGCTGGAAGGATCCCCAATCCGCTCTTCCCTGAGTGAAGATTTTATGTTCAAATAACAGGGTTTTAGCCCTGTCATACTGCAACAAAATTCTTTTTGATATTAAGGGCTTGTTCAGACAAGGGAATGTGTAACAAGTTTACAATTGAGTAAATTTTATTTAACTGCATATGCAGCTTCAAGTACCATCAATACTGCCCTGATTCTGTTTTGCAGAATATTTTTGAAATGTACTTTAGTCCCATTTTAATCAATTCCCACCCACTACTCCTATTGTCCATCAACCCTGTCATCGTCATGCGTGCTTTCAATACTCCCTGATTTGTAACTGCAATTGTCTATCTAATAACAGTGTCGTATTCAATTTCCAGTACCCTCCCATACTGAGGCCCATTAACAGTACCCAAGGTGATCATTAACATGGCATGGTTTGAAAATTCCATCGGTACACTATAGCTTTCTCTACCCCAATACAATTTTAATAAAGAAAAGTCTATTCTCGTGACAGAGATCCACAAAATATGTTTGCCCCTCGCATATGTACCTTCCTATAAGAATCACACATCTGACTTTGAAGTAATAATTTTAAAAGGTAATTAGTATCACTGTATACCTTTGTAGTTTTAGGCCTCTATCTTGGATATTCACAACACAATTAAAATCTCCCCCCTCCAAATTACCAATTTTGTAGTGAATAAGTAAGGTTTAATCAACCCAAATAAATCCGTCCTTCCTTTCTTAGTAAGGGGCCCATAAATATTTATTAATCTCCAGGACAAGCCACCATATGTAAAATCTACAACCAAGGCCCTACCCAAAAAGACCTCAATTAATCTTGAGATGCGAAAGGCATCTCCTCTGAAGAGTATACCCACACCCTCACACAAATCAGTGCCATAAGGAAAAAAAGAAGGCCCCCAACACCATAATTTTTTTGCAGTATTAGTTAAAAAAATTGTATTTAACCTTGTATCTTGCAGGAGAAAAATATCACAGTCCATATCTTTTAATTTTGTCAGGGCAACCAGATGACTCTTTGGATTTCTGATACTATTGACAGTTATAGTTGAAATTCTCAACCTTGGCAGGGATGAGAATGACATTGAAAATGTTTTAACTCAAGGTGGCTTCTTCACTCTAGAACTTTTACGTACATGAGTTCTACGTCTAGGGTCATCACTAATTTGTTGGCTTTGCTCCAGAGCTTCCTCATCAGTGTCAGAAGAAGGGGGGGCCAAGGAGTAAGCTTCCGAATCTCCCTCTGGTTCTGAATCAACACATGAAAATTCAGAATCTCATATTTATTAGATAACTCAATACTACCGTCCTTCCTAGAAGAGGCTTTTGCTATTTTTGATCGAGGTTGCGTTTGTTTCAAACACCTTTTCTTTGCCACACTTTTAACTCGAGGGGGTGGCATTTCAAGGAGTATTGTCTTGTACCAGTGGAAGAGAAGTACCCAATATACTTTCTCTACACCCTGTTCCATTACAGTCTCAGTTGAAAACTCTGTTGAATTTCCACAATATCCTCCGACTGAGAAAATGGCGGGGGCTACGGAGAACTTGGCCTTGATTCTGCTGGGGGGGATTCCTGCTGCCTAGCTCTTTTTTTTAACATTTCTTTTTTTTGCACCTCCTGCAAAATGTGATCTTGACTTGTCCTATCTACTCGGTTATGTGTTGCCCAAGGACAAGATTTATATGAGTGCCCTGAGTCATAACATAGATTGCATCTTAACTTAGCCTGACATGTTGAACTATGATGACAGTAGTCAAGACATAGGTTGCATCGCAATCTATCACAGGTGGACCCTAAACATGTGAGGGCCCCACACTTAAAACAAGCTCTCGGCTGTCCCTGATAAAAGCAGTGCCCCGTTCAGAACCTAAGAAAATGCTATTTGGAAGATGTACAGGCCCCATCTGATTGTTACATAGCAACCTGAAACACCCACCCTCCATTCCAAATACATTCAGCATCAAAAATAGGTACAGGAGCCCGAGAACTTCACACTTTCTTTGTAATCAATATACAATATCATGCACAGGTACAGATTCATTATGAAATAGTACTCTCACTTTTTTAATAGAAGGTTTAGTTAAAGGTAAAGCCTTAAAAGGCATCCACATTTCTGTGTATTGAAGGGCATCAAATTTTGCCCAAAAACGGTCCAATTGTTGTGGAGTGACAAAACTTATATCAAAGGACACAGAACCAGACACATGAATAAGCGCATGTATTTCATTTGAAAAGAACCCCATAGAGTTCTTCAACAATGTTTTCCCACATAGAGGCGATCTGGTGCTAGAGTTAAACCCCTTGGTATTCTAAGCGATCTACGTTTCTTCATTGTAAGGAGGCACCAGAAAAGGGTCTTTGCGGAATGAATCCCAGGCTTTCCTTGCTTGGGAGTGGGCTAGAAGGAGGCAATACTTGAGGTGGGAAAGAGACTTCAGAGTCTCCCCATTCTATATGCTACAATTCCTTACTCTCTATATCTGAAAAAGATGTATCATGTCGTTCAGTATTCTGTGATTGAGGCCCACTCTCAGATAACTGTGGAATTAAGGGGCACTCCTCTTTCTGTTGAACTTCAGGTTCTTCTGTTAACCCAGTTTGTCCTGGAATGGGGCTATTGGCCGGGTTGGGAATCCAAACCCCGTCTTCACCACGCTTCCACCCAGCATTAAGCAGCGAGCGGTCTAATGAGGTAGCTGAATGTTTGCGAAGAACTGGGGGCGTCACACACTCAGTTCTACTTTTCCATAGAGCAAAAGATACATCCAAAGTTCCCACACTTTCAGGATTTAAACCAGGAGAAATACTCACAGTAACGCTCCTATTCTCCATCCGACCATCACCTGAACCTACAGTATGCACGAAGGCTGGTTGTCAAGTTCTCACATCAAAAGGCCATTCTGTCAGATTGTTTGACTTTGAAGTACAAACATCATCCTGCTGACTCACTACTTCACCAGACGAAGGTCGTACTATTGCAGCCTGCAACAGTTCTTCTCGAATAAGGTGAGCAGCATCTCGTAACAGGTCAGAAGGAATAAATTCACTTTGTTCTTCCTCAAGAGTCGTAGACTGTTCTCCCAGTTGAAATAAATGTTTATTTTGTTGCAGGATATTATCCACCCAAGCAGTGTCAGGCCCAAACAAACCAGCTGTAGCACAAAAAGACAGTAGAAGTGAATCCATCGTGGATTCTTCTTTTTCTAGGCATTCAGGCAATGTTACTTCTGTCTCCAAAGCTGGACCTGGAGGTAGGGAGACCTGCTCACTTCCAGGTACACCAGCAGACTGACCAAACATCTCATCCTCCTCCATGGTGGCAGCTCCCCCTACTGACAACAGAGTAGGGGAATTTCCCCAGTGTCCTTGCCAAATTTCCCTCATTCACTAAAAATACCACCAACAGCTTAATCTGGTTCAAGGTCAGTTGGCATTCATCTGTATCTCCATCCCCCAGGTCGTGCCTGAATATAGGCTGGATTTGTCTAGTGCACTTACCCGGTCAACAAAAACTAAATAAATAAATAAAATAAAACTGCTTGTACATTGGTCATCAGGCAGCAAACTCTACGACTCTCTGCTGTAAGCCAGTAAACTCCTGCAGAAGGCGGGTATCACCCTTCCAGACCTCCAGCTCGAATTGTCGGAACAAATCCTGCTGCAGTTCTGTTGGGAAATGGTGGGTAAAGGAACTACGAGAAGTGCCAGTGCCAAAGGTACAGGCCCAGATGACCAGCTTTACAAGGACTTGATTCATCTTGGACAGGGACTTCAGACACGACAGCCCACCTGAGGTTCTACAGGGCAATGGACTTGATTTGACTTTTCTCTTTTTAGGGAGTGTCCCCAAGACTTCAGTCGGTGACCCCTTTGCAAGGAAGGATGGACATTTTCATGCCACCCTCGACTTTTGTGAGGGTATCTGTAGGTTGACTGTATATCGAAGTTACAGGTTTGCATTTATGGGCTAATCATGGGTGCAATGTTTGGTTTTGCATTTGGGGGTAACTTCTGAACCTCAGGACTCCAGTGTGATGTCTCAATTGGCTGGAGAGAATGCCACTACCCAGGGTTGTAATTATTTTTTTTATTAATACTCCAGTTATATTGAGGGACTCTCTCCACACCTCAAGTTATGGCACACAGTCCCTTTATTGGGGTATGGGGGTCCGAACTCTGTTGGCCTGTAAGGGGAGTTTGTGTTTTCTTCTCCCAATACCCGAATGCAATCTTGGGACTTTCTTATTTTCTCCAGGGGGAGCTATATGATGGAACAGGCTTGAGTTCAGGCCTGCTCCCCCGGCTAGAAATTTGGGCTCAGCCATTAAGGTTGGAGAGGTTTGTATGGTTTAACCTTGTTTAAATAGTTTATTTAGAGCCCAATATTGGCTATTATTAAGGTTCCTGAGTATTTTGCACTGTAAGCACCGGATAAGGTTGGGGTTACTTCGAGGTGGATGGGTTCCACCCCCCACCTCGAATACAAAATGGCCACACTTGCCAGAAGCCAGTTCAGGGGATAGGTCACTCATCGGAGGTCAGACAGCTTCTTTTTATAGTGCTGTCCCCTGGTAGGGAAATTATATCTTCCTGCTGAAGATTCACCCGGGAGACCGCCATTCCTGTTTACTTCAGGTTCGGGAGGGGCGGAGGGGCTATTGGTTAGTCCATGCTCCAGGGTGGAGGAGTGTCCTTCTGTCGAAGGCCTCCAATGGCCTGTTTGTATATAGTTTACCATTGAGAGTGAGTTTTTCTCTCTATGGAAGTTTGTTTATTCTTGGTTATATATTGTGGATGGGGGGGTAAATGTTCTAAGAGTTCTGGGGAATGGGATGGATATGCAGCATGGAGCTTTAAGTTTACTGGGGTGTGTTTTGTGTGCCTCCTTTCAAAACCTTTGGGATCCGGGAGGATGGAGGTTAATTAAGCAGGCTTCCCGGGATTGGTATGAACTGAGCAGAGTACAGGAGACTACAGGACCGGCCACCATATGGGGACTCTGAAATTGGTTTCTCTCAATGTTAAGGGGCTGGGTTCACCTGTAAAGAGACATAATATATTAAAATACCTAGTTAGGGCTAGATGTGATATTGGTCTTTTGCAGGAGACCACCTTTCTGCAGTGGAGCACAACAAATAATGCCGATGTGGGTTGGGAGGTTTTTGCCTCATCCCACCAAAATCCAAAAAAGGCAGGGGTGGCTATTTTGATATGGAAGGGCCTAGGCTTCACCCAAATTGACTCTTTCTCAGATGAGGAGGGCAGATTGGTGACTCTTTCAGGTAAAATTGTGGCTAGGATAATACATATTGTGAATATCTATGCTCCCATACCTACTAATCCCCAATTCTATAGGTACGTCTTTGGAGTGGTAGCTTCACTCCCTGAGGGCCAAATCATTCTAGGAGGTGATAGGAATTGTCTAGAAGATACAGTAGCTGATAGATCTGGAGGGAAGGGGAGCCGCGAAAAAGGTGACAGTGTGAAGGCCCTTGCCCATCAGCGTACGGAGGTCAGTTTGGTGGATACTTGGAGGGACAAATATCCATCTAGTAAAGATATCACTTTCTATTCCCATCTGCAAGATTTGTATTCCTGTCTCAATGGATTCTATATGCATAAATCCTGGGTGGAGACTGTAACAGACCAGCAGATTTATCCCATCTGCCTATCAGACTATGCAAAGGTCAGCTTGACCATTACTCTAGGACCGTTGTATAAAATTCCCTATGGCACCTGAATGCCGGGTTGCTTAAGGAAGAGGCTGTTACATCTAAAATAAAAGCGGTGATAGGTTACAATATCATAGAAAACACGGAGTCCGTCTCAAAGGTAAAATTCTATGGATGGCCTAAAGGCTATAGTAAGGGGCAGGGTTATTTCATATCTGGCCCATCAAAAGAAGGCCAGGCAGCAGAAACAGGACAGCCTAGAGCAGAAAATTAAGGAACTGGAGAGCCTGCACAAAAAAGGGGGTCCTCATAGTCTATTAGGGGATCTTAAGTCAGCAAAAGAGCAATTGCAGCAACACCTCTATGCCAAAACAGAGAATGTCCTTAGGTTTACAGTGCAAAAATATTATACGGGGGTAACAGAATGGGTAGGGCTATTGGCGCTCAGGCTAAGGAAACAAGCGGCGGATAGGTATATTTCAGGAGTGAAAGATTCTAGACTTTCTGGCCGACTGGTTACAGGCTCCTCTCAAATAGCAGACTGTTTGAAAAAGTTCTACGAAGATCTATACACATCGGAATCCTGCACCAGTCAGACAAAATTAAACAGTTCTTGAATGGACTAAAGCTACTCAAGCTCTCTGGTGATCTTGAGAAAGAGCTTGACCTTCCATTCTCACAGTTAGAGTTGGTTGAGGTCATTAAGAATCTTAGGCCCAGTAAAGCCCCGGGCCTGGATGGTTATATTGTGGAGTACTATCAGAAGTTCCAGGACAAGTTATCCCTCTGCTGTTACAAATATGTAACATGGCCCATAAACCCTCAGAAGCTGTGGACACCTGGGCACAAGCCCTAATATCCACTATTCCGAAACAGGACAAAGACTTTACTTTATGTGGTAATTACCACCTATTTCACTTTTAAATCTAGATGTTAAGATTTTTGCCAGAATGGTGGCAAATAGGCTTCAGAGGGTGGTGACTCAATTGGTACATCAGGACCAGATGGGATTTATGCCAGGGAGACACCTTCATGACAATGTCAGAAGATTGATCACCGTGATGGCACACACTAAACATAGAGGGAGGGGATCCCCGGCTGTAGTGATCATACTTGATGCTGAAAAGGCCTTTGATCACCTCGAATAGGAGTATCTAGGTGAAGTGCTCAAGAAATTCAAGTCTGGCCCTAGATTTCAGCATGGGTGGCTGCCTCTACACCAACCCTTCTGCCAGGGTACAGCTGAATGGGGTGTTTTCACCCATTTCCCATTAGGAGAGGGACCATAGGCTGCACCCTCTCACCCCTCCTTTCACCCTAAGTATGGAGTCTTTGGTGGAGGTGTTCCAGTCACATGCAGGCATCACAGGGATTACAATGGGCAGGGTTAAAAATCGCATCTCTCTTATGCCGAGGACACCCTCCTTTATTAAAAAAAAACAACATATCCTTACCTGCTGCTATGACCCTCCTGAACAAATTTGGTCTTATTTCAGGCTTTGGAATTAATGAATCTAAGTCCAAAATAATCTCTATTGGTGCCTCTGTCCTCCCAGTAGTGAAAACCCTGACCAACTTGAGATGGACCACCACCGGTTTCAGATACTTGAGGATCCATATTCCGAGAGATCTCTGTCAGTTATTTCTCAAGTCAACCACTTGAAATTGTTAAACACTATAAGAAAGGAATGCGCTAGATGGGTGACCCTTCCTCTTACAATTATGGGTAGGGTAGAATTGGTGAGAATGAATATCTTTCTGAGGATGCACTTCCTATTTGATGCAGTCCCACTTTGCCCTCCACAGCAGTTCTGGTCAGACACCTAAAAACTTTTAAGTAAATTTATTTGGGCAGGGAAATGACCTAGGCTTAGTTGGTCCTTGCTGAAGTTGCCCAAAGGGAAGGGATGTCTGGGTGTCCCTGATTTAAAAGGTTAACACTGAGCAGCCCAATTGTAATATTTGGCAGCCTATGCATCTTCAGTAGAAGCACAAAGCTGGGTCAAAATGGATCTTCAAACTATGAGGCCGTACACCCTACCATCAATCCTATTCAACAAAAGTAACCCCATGGTGATACAAGGGCTACCAAACCCATGGCTTAAGACATTGGTTACAGCATGGCACAAGCTGTAAAGGAGAGGAAATTATAATCCGTGGTTCAACAGTATGGTAAGATCCTAGACAGGGTAGATTTTCTGCCTGGGAGGGAGAACCAGGTGTTTGCTCGCTGGGAAAATCTGGGACTCAGACTGTTTTCATAGTTGTTCACAGGGGATACCATAAAAAGTTTTGCCCAGATTCAACTGGAGTTTAATATCCCATCACCTGACTTTTATGGTTATTTGCAAATCAGACATTTCCTTCAGACTGAGGAAGAAGGGGCGGAGAGCCACTTTGTGGTACCAGCCCACTCCTGGATCTCCTTCTGGAACTGCCTAAAGGAACTTCATGAAACACCCATTTGATCTCCATGTTGTATTTGGCTGGAGAGTTGGACCTCTCGGACACCAGATCTCGAATTCAGTCCCTATAGGAAAAATAACTCAGTTTAAGTGAAGGTGTCCTGAGGTGCGATGTGATTTGGAGGTTGGCACACAGAACTACGGCCTCACCTCCATGGAAGGAATTTCTTTGGTAAGTACTCACAAGATTTTTTAGAACACCCATGGTAACTTAACATTTTGGGCAAGCCCATTTGGATAAGTGCTGAAGGGAATGGGGGAAGGTGGGGTCATATGAACAAATTTTTTGGAGTTGTACCAAATTCAATGGTTTTTGGAGTCTTATAAGTGACCAGCTGAGCCAGATTTTACAGGTACAAATTCCCAGACATCCATGTTATCTCTTATTGGGGGAACCTCCTCAGGGTTTAAAAGGTTCTAAGGCTAATTATTTATTTCCAGTTCTGATAGTTGAAGCCCAGAAGGATATCACAAGGTTATGGTTGTCAGAGCTACCCCCAGGAAAGGAACAATGACTGGCTTGCTGTCATCAAATTAAAAAAATGGAAAGGCTCACGGCTAATCTGAGCCTAAGACAAGAATCTTATAAAACTCGCTGGTTTCAATTTTTTGAGTTCCTCAGCACTAAAGAGGGTGTCACAGCTCTGGAAATATTGGCCAGAGAGGTCCTGGATTAAAGGATGGGCAAAAGTGAGTACTGACCTCCATTTGGAGTAGGCTGGCTGTTACTACTAATAGCCACATAATGAAACTAGGATAGGTATCTGGATGTATGCAAGGGCCCTTCTGAAGATATACCACTAGGGGCAAGAGCTACACTCAAAGTAGACTTTACTTTATGGATATATTTTTATTTACATTAAGGCCATGCTGCATGGAAGGGGGTGGGGAGGAGGTAGGGGGGTTGGGTTTAGTAGGTTTAGTATAAGTAGAAGTTTAAGCTATACTGTTATTTCTTTCAGTTTAAATGTCTTTTCTTTTATCAGTTTACTGAGTATGAGATTATGGACTCTGACCAATTTTGGTAACTTTAGATCATAACACCTAAATTCTCTCACAGACGTTTTAGTTACATTGGAAGGACTGCTCAACCCCATTTTTAGTGTTTGTACACATTAATTATGTATGTAACCCATATTGTTTGTAGGGAACATGTCTACATGTATGTTTTTTCCTTTGTTATATCTTGTCCTTGTTGGATAAAAGTTCAAATAAAAAAAATCACAATTTCAAAAAAAATTAAAAATAGGAAAGTATCTACAGAGTGAGGTGGTACTAATGTGGGACCTTAATCTACCCACTGTGGCTTGGTAAATCCTAGTTGCCAAGAGTGCTAGGAGTCAGGTGCTACTGAATGTGATGTATGACTGTTACTAGTTGTACAGTGAGTTAAGGGAGCAGCAAGGAGATGGGTTATTCTCAGGCTGGTGCTCTCTAGTAGTGATGTTGCAAGAAAGGTCATGGTGGAGGAACCCCTGCACTCTAATGACTACAATATGGTGTGGTTCAAAATAGTTCCAGAGGACTGCTATTCCAGCTGAAAGATAATAGCCCCAGATTTCAGAAGGGAGGACTTTGGGAAGCTAGGGGAAATCCTCAAGAAAAGACTAACAAGGTGGCAGGAGTGGTTGGGACAGATGCAAAGTGAGGAATTATATAGAGGAGCATAACCAAAGCAACCAATTCCTGTATTAGGCAGGTTGGAAAACAACGACACATCAAAAGCTGATTTACTTCTATAGATGGGTGGGAAGGAAGTAACTGTTAAAATGCAGTGTCAAAAAGCATAAGGGGGCAAGAATGAGACCAACTGGGAAGTCACTGCTCAAAAACTGAAAGAGGTCAATAGAATGGTAAAGAAAGCTAAGGCAGAAGCCAAACTAAGAATTGCATAGGTTATCAAGGAGGGCAACAAATCCTTTTTTTATACATTATGGAAAATAGCAAAACTAAGGATAGAACTGTTAGACTTAAAAACAGAGGTTCATTGGTAGAAGAGGGTGGCAAAAAGGCAGACATTCTAAACAAATATTTTTGTTCAGTTTTCAGGGTGGGGGACCACTCCTAGAATGGGGATACAGGCTGAGAGGAGACAGTGAAGGTACTGGAGATTGGGGAAGTCAGCAAAGAGAAAGTTCTTAAGGGACTCAAGATCCTAAACAGGGATAAATTGCCAGACCCATATAGAAAACAACCTATGGGATGAAGGGAGGTTGGCCAGACCTTTAGGATGTTGTTAATAGATCTACTTGTCTGTTGCCTAGAAATAAGATGAGGTCCAATTGACTGGAGGGAAGTAAACAAAAGTGCTACTCCACAAGCACAGGGACAGAGAGGACCCTGTTAACTCAGCCTTATCTCGATCATTGAGTAACTTCAGAAAACCATCATTAAGGAGCCCACTGGGGATTTCTTGGAGGCCAATGGGCCACAAGATAGGAAGCAACAAGGGATTGTAGTGAACAGATCATGTCAGACAAACTTGATTGACTTTTTTGATTGGGTTATGAGCATGGTAGACAGTGATGATGCAGTAGACATATTATATCTTGACTTCAGCAAAGCCTTTCATTTTTTACTTCTCAGAATTCTCACAGAAAAGCTTGAAGACTTGCAAAATGATAGAGCAACTGCCCAGGTGAATAGGGATGTGGCTGGAGAGCAGGACTTAGAGAGTGGTAATTAATGGTGAATATTTAGAGGTTAGAGATATCATGAGTGGCATACCACAGGGATCAAGCCTAGGACTGGTATAATTTAACATATTCATCTTTGGTATAGGTATTGGAATCCAGTGTAACATTTCTGTCTTTTCAAACAACACCAAGGTCTGTAGCAACAGAGTGGGCTTGGGGAAGGAATAACGGATATGAAAAGAGATCAGGAAAAGTTGGAGACATGGTCCTGTATGGCAGCTAAAATTCAATACTAATAAGTACAAAGTTATGCACACTGGCAAAAAAAAAAACAAACTAGCAGCTAGCTGTAAGTTGCTGGATCGACTCTGCGTCACATACAATGCAATAAATAGGTTTATGTTAAATGCCCCTTTTTGAACCCATCATTACCTTTTATATAGACAGCCCGATAGTCTATCTTTGGACAACAGAATTTTATTGAGAATGGGTACCTTTATATTTAAAAGCATCTCAGTTTTCTCCCAAACTCAGTTTCAACTTTATTTCCACGATTTAATGGCTGTGGTACTTGATCCCAGAACAGAATTACACTCAAGGTTTCTCTGTTCAGGAAAGTAATTGATCAGAGGTCACTACTTTACCTTGCTCTCAGCTTTTTTAATTCTATGCCAGGTGAACTGGTTAACTGTAGAACAGTTTTTAACTTTAAAAGAAAAGTTACTCTCATTTTGAAGGATAAACAGGAATGCACATGTAATTTATAGTATCAGAAATGTTATTGTAATATTGTATGTTTGTATGTTTTTTCTACTTGTAATTGAACTGTATGTTAGAATTGATGTTTTTTTATGCATTTTCTGTATTTACTTGTCACTTGTGAAAAAGGGCATTTTTGCTCATCAGGCATACAAGAATAAAAAATAAATAAATGAAATGAAATAAAAATAGAAAAAAATATTGGATGGAGTTGAGGGTGCTACAGATCTCTGAAGAATGAAACAATGGAGCTATCATCAGTGACAGCCTCAAGTGTACTTCTCAATGTAATGTATAGGCAGTGACTTTTCCTGCATAATTAAGGAAGCAACATTGCCCCTGTACAGGTCCTAGCTAAGGCCACACCTGGAGTACTAAGCACAGTTCTGGATTCCCCATCTAAAGGACAGGGACCACTTGGAGATTGTTCAGATGAGGGCCACAAAAACTGATTCAGTGCTACAGGGGCCACTTTTATGAGGAGAGGCTGGACAGTCTGAGCATGCTCACATTAACAGCCAGGAGAGAGATGAAGGACATGACAGAGACCATTAAGTTTCACCAACTGGGAATAAACAGGGTAGAATGCAATGAACTTTTTACTGGGTATGAGAGTACTGTGGCTCAAGGGTATGGGTGAAAGTTTGTGGAAGGGAGAGTTCATAAGGACATAAGGACGTTCTTTTTCATAGAACTGCTTGTTGATGGTAGAATAAATTACAAAGCATGCAGACATAGTCTTTGTGATGTCTATGAGAGGGTTCAAAGACAGGTGGAACAAACACAACGGAATAGTGTGGCCCATAGAATGGAAACAAGCAGGCCACCTGGAAAAAGGGGTTCTGAGACACCATGGGAGCTATCAGCTAAATAACTCTGGTCAGTGTTAGGTCAGGAATGGATACAGGTGGAAAAATGGGTACACTGGATGGACTTCTGTTTCTTTTTCTGCCATTAAAGTCTATTCTATGTTGCTATTTATGTTATGAACTGATGACAAATTATATTTATCATATTTGCATCAAACAGTCTGCCTAGTGTGCTGGTAAATGGGTGAAAAAATGTCTGCAAACAGGATTGTAAGGATCCAAAGGACAGAGTAGTGATTCGATGGATGACAATAACGAGATCAGGAGTATGAAACTTGAAGATTATAGTTCACCAACCATTGTCTCATCAACAGATTATATCACTTGATTCACTAATTAATCTTGGACCCATTTATGAAGTAGAATATTAGGCAAATGGTATGAATTAGCCACTCATTCATCTATTGTGCAACAAGCCTTTTATTAATATTGCATTTACACAGTCACCAAGCCAACATTTCACCTGTTTGGCCTTACTCATGGGTTAAGGTGGTTTTAGAAAATAGTTACATTATTGCCATCAATAAGGTAATTCCCCAAACCAAGAGTAGAACAAAGCAGAGTAATAACATAGTAATGCGGTAAATGAAGAGATATGAGGATCATCTTGTCCTCACCTCCTGTCGCTTAGCAGTGACTATACCCCAGTTTGATTATGGGAACACACATTCTAGTTTAACAGCTAATGCTACCCCAACTCATACTGTGTAACTCAGTATTATTCTCTATCAAGAATGCATAGCTCAGTGTAAAAAGCCTGAACAGTGCTAGTTTCTACAATGTCACTTAGTAGATTTTTCCACAGTTACTGCACAGTGTTGGGCTTCTGACTATACATCAAGTGAGGTTACTGGACAAAGCTGGAGTATGTAACAATGCATCAGTGAAGTTACTGGACAATGTTGGAGACAGTGACTGAATGTTTGCAAGCTATTGCACAATGCTTGCATTTGTGACTGTGAAGTTACTGCACAGAACAGGGGTCTGTGCCTGTGAGGTTTCTGCAAACTTCTGGTGTTTCCGACGGTGTCAGTGATGTTACTGCACATTACTGGGGTTTGTGACTGTGTGCCAGTGAGGTATCAACACAGTGCTGGGGTTTCTGACAGTCAGAGAGGTTACTGCGCAGTGTATGCTCAATCAAAGCCACCTCAGGATGCCTGGTGCTCAGCGATAAACAAAATGGCGAAGCTGCAACAAACAATCATGTCACTTACAGATCCAAAACATGACTTATGAGACTGGATAGCAGATAGTGGGTGGGATATTCAGACTGCCCCAGGCAGGGGCACAAGCCTGGGCACAGCGCAACTGGGATAAGCCAGGGCATGGACCAGGTGATATTCAAAGGTGCTGCGCCATAGCTCAGCACCATTGAATATGGCACTGAAGGTGCATGCACTGCACCAGCACAAGTGGCAGAAGGGGAGCAGGGGACTGTACCAGTGCAAGTGCAGTTGCGCAAGGCGCAGCAACTGCGATATTCAGCCGAGGCCATGCAAATGAGGTAATTATGCATGCAAGACGCAAATGGGGCCATTTGCATGCCATTATAGCCCCATTTGCATATGGTGCGCCAATTCGTGGTGATTTGTGCCTGGTGCCCTGCCAGACTGCAGCCGTCAGGGACCGACTCCTTGCAGCCCCTCGACGGGCTCTGCTCCTGTTCGCCCGCTCATGGGCATATGTGCAATCACTCCCTGTTGGTCTGATCTCTGTTGCCTGATCATGGACATAGGCTTACATACCCTGGTGGCCAGTGGTAACCCTCTCCCCACCTGCCCACTGCTTTCCCTGCCACCCTGCACCCCCAGTCAGCAGTGGGCGGCAGCTCCCTGCCTGTAAGCCACCCAGCTGCCCGCCAACTGACAGCATACAGTAGGGCTGTATGCCTATTGGTCCACTGTTTGGGCCAATGGGCGTGCAGACCATACTGTACTACACAGTCCCGAATTGTGAACGAATTGTGAATGAACACCAGGAAAATAGAAATATAGTCTCTCAAGTTTGCTTTTGCTGATTGTTTTTCTTCAGAAAGTTAACCTGTGTATTTCCCCATGCTTCCTTCCTGCACTGTTTAATGAACACACCTTCATTATAATATAATTAAAATACTTGAACATTTCCTGCACCAGCAATAACATCTCTTCTCGTTTTAATACATGTTGTTATCTTGGATGTTAGAAGCAGCAAGGATGCTGAACAAAAACACAGATGTAATAGTGCCAGGGTAAATCAAAAGCCATGAATGCTAATTAACAGTGAGGCAATAAAGCTGTGAAACTGATTTTGCACTGCATAGTGCACTTCACTATTCTGCTTTTGTATAACATCTATAAAAACAGCATTCCCAAAATCTTCTCACTTCACAGCTCCCACCGCCCCAATGTTTTGTAGATAGAGCCTGTTAACGGAACTGATTTTGCTGCTTTTATCATTTTGCTATTTCTTTCGTGCTTGCAGTTATCTCATAAATGAAAAAAAGGCCATCTGCTTTTGTTGCTCTTTTAAAATCCTTTCATTTCATTTACTTTTTTGACATATCCACTTTGCTCAGCTGCCACCCAGCAGCAAGCTTACACTAGAGTGCTGGACCATGGCAGTCCTACAGGGGGACATTGTCTTTGTCTCTACTTCCTGAGAGAAGAGCCATGGGAGAACTAGCCCGAGGTTCAGTGTAGGGGAATAAACTCCTCCTACATGTCATTTAAGCCAGCCACTCCCAGGATCCCCCACTCTAGTGTTTGGAAAAATGAGTGTTCTCCTACCTACCGGGTCATAATGTTGTATGCTTAATAGCATACAACATTATAGCTAACCCGAAACAGCGCTGTCCATGACTGCGAATGGTGCAATACTGCGTATACTGCTGTACACAGTATTGCACCATTCACACAATCCCAGGCAGAGGATAGGACCTCTGCTGGGAGTGGATTTCATTGAGCAGCTGCCGTTGCTCACTGGACTGAGCCACAGCAGCAGGAACCCAAGTGCTGCATCTGGGACTGTGTTTGATTCCCGGTCCCAGACATCTTATTTTATTTCACAATTTGTGCACTCCCCGGGATGGACACCCCCTCCCAGTTAAGAATCTTCAGTGGGGGGGGGTTCAGGGTGCACAGCCCCCTGTAAGGGGGTGTGTGAAGGGCAGAGCCTCCTGCAGAAAAAAGACTTATGCCGCATGGCAATATCGTGCTGTATTGATAGCATGATTTTGTCATGTAGCATAATGTCTTGCGACATTATGATCCCATGCTGTTCTTTTACCTGAGCTCCTGCGTGCATGTGTGCTGGTCTTCTCTCTCCGCTAATGTGTTTTTTTGCTTAACCTGTGGTCATTTTCTTTAGCTCTGTGCATGTTCATCTCCCCTTTGGACTACTGGTCTAGTAAGTGTTGTGTCTCTGCTTCCTGTCCACTAGCTTGCTTTTGTTTATCTCTGCCTCCTACATTGCCTAGCCAGTGGTGGTATTCCTCCCATTTGGGTACATCCACTTGCCTCTCTCATGGGTATTGGTTTTTCATGTGTGCCCTGAATCTTTGTTGCAGTCCTGTGTACTGCTGTAGCATGTGCTGAACCAGCAGGTGCACTTCCATGGCACTCCCACCCCCATCCGTGTGGTTGCCTCAGCTCCATAGCGCCTTGCAGTTGCTCACCCTAGCACACTTTACTTGTTTACCCTGTCTTCTTAATCATCTGAGTCCTCCCCCTGTGTCATATCTCTCCATCATCCTCTTGTGCCTGTTTTCCCTTTTCCTTTTCCACTGCTGTAGTGAAACCCTGACTTGCAAGAGGTGGTTGCATTGTAAATGGGGATCTGTGGATTGTGTTGGTTCCATACAGACCTCCTATGCTTGCTCCTGTCTATTGTGTTGCCTGGGCCTTTCAATTTGTACTCCAACAGCCACCATGAGCAGACTGTTCTTCTTTCTGGTATGCAGTTGTGTCATTTGGTAGCATGGTACTGCTGCAGTTCATGTCTGGTTATTTCCATGTATTTAATTGCAGTCTCTGTGGACTTGCTCTTTTATCCTGTGGACCATTGGGTTGCCTGTGTGCCACATGCTTGTGTATTACAAGCTGTAACAAATATGACATAAATACCAAAAAATATACCCTTCAAAAAAGAAACAGATTTCACCTCTCCCCATATGCTCACTTGCCTCAAAGAAGCAAGTTGCTATTCCTCTGGTCCTCCCTTTCCTGACCTGTCTCTTTGAGTTTGCCAGTTTGGAACATGAACCCAGGCATGTCAGCTTGCTTCGTGATCTTGCTGATTGTTGTGTGTTCCTCCGATTGCAACCTTCTCCTAGCTGGACTTCGCTCCCATGCTCATTCAGTGCCTCCTTCCTTCTGGGTTCAGTTCGGTTACTGCTGTCTTGGTTCCTTAGTTTTCTGTCCACTTGTAGTCCACAATGCTTCACCCCTGCTTCCTTGTTTTTTCCTATGGTAGCAGATGTGGGGGTCCTGGTGGTGTATCATTGCCCCTTGTGGTCGCACATCTTTTGTTCCTACTGCTGCCTTGGCAGCTTGATTCCACGTCCTCATGTCCCTGGCTTGCCCCGTTGCTTCCCTGTGTTGCTTTGTGTTTCCAATGTCCCCACCCCCTGCTCCAAGCTGTTCTTCTGTTCAGCCTTCCTCTCCACTTCCCCTGCTCTCATGCATTCCTTCTGTTTCAGCTCCTGGCTTCACCCAGGACACTCCAGCAGTCTACAGGCCCTTTTTCTATCTCTGCCTTTGGAGTATTGAGAGAAGGTAAGCTGCCATTTGCCAGGCATAGGTGTTTCCTGTTGTAGCTTTACTACGTTTAATTTTCCATCCTCCAGCTGCTGTATCAAAGTTCAGCAGGGGATTGCATCAGATGGGAGTCTTGCTGCTTTTATGTTTCTTTACTGATTTTGCCTAGCACAACCTCACATTGGATGATTGGTCATCGTGCCTGTGTACCTCGTTTATGTCTAGGTTGGACTCAATCCCTGTGCATTTCTGAATGCTTGTGCCTTTGCCTATGGTACCAAAGGGTCAGGAGTACCATCCTTGTCTTGTTGAGTTCTACCTATGTTACTGTTCTCCAGACTGGGCCATGCATTGCCCTGATTGTTTATCTCCCCCTTTTGTTAGTTCCTCTTCATTCTAGGACCTGCTTTTTCATGGCTTCCTCCTCCTCCTTGGATGCTCCCGTGCCAGATCCTGATGTTGCTCTTCATGCATCTACAGCTGTTCCTTCTGCAATTCCACCTGTCAGAAAGTGCACAGCTAAAACCCACCTCTCCATTTCTGATTGAACTGTGCCCCATCTAGCTGTGGAGCTTCAATGCCATGGCATTGCTTACCATGCTTCTGCTCATAAGCAGGCCCTTTACAGCCTGTATTTATCCAGTTTGCAGTCTATGCCTGCTCTGGTGCCTGCCCCCATGGTTCCTCACCTTAATCTCCCATGTCTGAGATGCATGTCTTCATGGCTCAAATGACTTCCTCCATGTCTGCTCTTCAGTCTTCCATGTCCCTTCTCGAGGCCCATCCATTGACCCAGCCATCTCTGGCTTTACCTACTCCTTGGCTTGATGACCTTCCTTCTCCAAGAAACATACCACTACCTCCAGCTCCTCCAGTTGTGCCTTTTCCTGATCCTATTCTTCTTGCTGTGCCAAGTATGTTGCCACCTTCTTCTGACCCAGTCATTTCTCCAGTCCATCTCATCTTGGATCTCCTCAGCAAGAACATCATTGATGGCAAGGATATTAATTTGGTTTCCCTCCTGGTTTCCTCCCATGACTTTGTGGACAATCACATTATTTCCTGCATCAACGTATCAGTTGTCCTCAAATCCAAGGATCCCCATCTTCTCCACAAACTGATGATTTCTGAGTTTGTTCTGGCCTTTAGTCTTCATTGGGATGTAATTCACTCAGCTTTTCCTGACCACCGTGCAGAATTTAACTCCTATTTCTACCACATGGTGGAACTTAGTTCTCGTTATGGCAGTACCCTGTTTTATGATTACTATAAGTCTTTTTCCACTAAGGTGGCTGCTGCCTTGCATCACTATAATACAAGGCTGGATTAGGTTGTCCTCAACATTGTTTTGTCAACATTTGCCAGCCAAAGAACTATCACCTGCTCTCTCTTTGTGGTTCTGTTAACCACTTTGCTCCACTGTGCTCCTTGGTCATGTCATCATCCTCAGCTTCCTCCTCTCACTCTAGGTCTTTTCCTCCTTTGCCACTGACCACTCATTCCAGACTCACTCGTATCTTTAAGAACACTCAAGCTCATTCTGATGCCTTTGGCCATCCTGCCCAGATGTTGGGCAATCGTCAAGTCTGCTTCAGTTTCAATGACAGAAGTTGTTTCTGTTCGAACCGCAGTTTTCTGCACACCTGCACTTTTTGTGGTGATGCCCACTCTCACAGTGTTTGTCCTAAGGCTCTCTGGTCTACCAAATGACAGTTTCCCCTTCCATCTACAGTACCCCTCTCAACATCTCCAAGTTGGCAGATACTTTGGCTGCCCATCCTTCCTGTTCTTCAATTGCTCACCTTCTTTTGGAGTTTCAGCAAAGTAGCCATACTGGCATAGAAGTCATCCTTCTGAATCATACATTTGTTGCAATCTGCAATCTGCATTACACAAGCCAGACATTCTTCTTCAACTACTTCAGAAGGAGCTTCAAAAGAACTTCATAACTGGTCCATTGCTTCAGTCTCCTTTACATATTTTTCATATCAATCATATCAGTAATGCACCATGGAAGTTTTCAGGCAAAAAGCATATCATGGATCTCTCTGCTTCTCATGTTTCTTCCACACCCAGTATCAATTCCTTAATTCCAGCCAATGAGTATTCCTTATTCTATGCCAATATAGACTTGGCTCAGGAGCATGGGTTTCCAAAGCCAATATCCCAGATGCCTTCAAACTACTGCCTATCCATCCCTTGCTTTGGCATCTGTAAGGTATGTCTTGGAAAAATCAATATTACTTTGCAGTCTGACTTACTTTTGGATGCAGGAGCAGCCCCAAGTTGTTTGATCAATTTTCTGAAGCCCTTTGTTGGGTCTTACTCAATGTATACCGTAGACCAGCCATGCTTTACTTCCTGAATGATTTACTTCTCACAGATTCACCAGACTCCATTCCAGAGGAAGGTATAAATACACTTGTTCAAATTTTCATAACTGTAAATGTTCCTCTAATCAAAGAGAACCCCTTAGGCCCAGCTACATCCCTCAAATTTCTTGGCATTATTTTGGACTCTGTACACATGGAAACATGCTTACCTAGAAACATAGAAACATAGAAGTTGATGGCAGATAAGGACCGCAAGGTCCATCCAGTCTGCTCATTTCTTTTTCTACCTTATAAATGTGCCATCGGCCTTTGCTCTGTCAATGGACTATCTATTCATACTCATCTGTATTGCTCCCTTATGCCTATCCCATGTCTGTTTGAAGCCCTGCACTGTATTCATATCCACCACTTCCTGAGGTAGGCAGTTCCGTGCATCCACCACCCTTTCTGTGAAAAGGAACTTCCTCACATTACCCCTTAATCAGCCTTCCTCTAATTTCATGCTGTGTCCTCTTGTCCTGCTATTTTTCTTGTATTGCAACATGTTAGACTCTTTCACCTTGTTAATGCCCTTAAGGTGTTTGAATGTTTCGATCATATCACCTCTCTCCCTCCTTTGCTTTAGGGTATACATATTGAGCTCCATTAATCTGTCCTCATATGTTTTCTGATGCAGTCCCTGCACAATTATGGTTGCCTTTCTCTGGACTGCCTCAATTTGGTTAATGTCCTTGTGAAGGTGTGGCCTCCAGTACTGCACGCAGTACTCCAGATGGGGCCTAACCAGTGTTTTGTAAAGAGGGATTATTACCTATCTCTTCCAACTTGTGATACCCCTACTAATGCACCCTAACATCCCCCTAGCCTTACCTACTGCTTTAGACGTCTGCTTGGATGATTTCAGGCCATCGGTGGTGATCATGCCCAAGTCTCTTTCTTCCTTTGTGACTGTCAGCAACTCCCCTCCCAGCCTATAGGTGGCTTCAGGGTTTCTCTTCCATATATGCATGGTCTTGCACTTATTTGCATTAAACCCCAGTTGCCACTCTTCTGACCATTTTGCTAGTTTAGCCAGATCTGTTCTCATTCTGCCCACCCCATAGTAGAAACATGCCTAGTATTTAGGGAAAAACACTCCTAGAGCTCACCTGAGAAATGCTGAAAATTATCCACAAAAGTATTACAAAAATTACCCTCTATAGCTTGGGATTTAGAGATGGAATGAAAATGATATGATTTCTAGATGCTTTCTTGGCATCAGCCCAAGTTTTCTGTTTCCCCTGCCTGAAGCTTTTGTGAGAGCATGGTCACATGACCTGCATTCAGTGAGCTTCAAAAGAGGCCTCTGGCTGAACAGGAAGTCTCAGGAGATCTTGCAGTCTTAGCCAGTTCCAGCAGCTGAATAACGAATAATAAAGGATGACTAATGAAAAAATTGGGACCCCTGAATATGAATGCTTAGTGTATATTCAAAATAAAGTATTTGCACACACCTGCTAGACATGGCTGAGGTTTGTATTTGAGTATGACATTATTGTACAGTGCTGAGGCTTTTGACCATGAGTTGTTTATTGCACAGTGTTGTGATTTGTGACTATCAGTGAGGTTACAGTACAGTGCTGAGGTTTGTAACTGTGTGTCACTAAGGTTACTGAACAGTGCTGGAGATTGAATCTGAGTGTTTTGTGATCATTGTACAATGCTGTGATTTGTGACTGTGTCAGTTTACTGCACATTGCTGGGGTTTGTGACTGTGTGTCAGTGAGCTTAATACATGGTACTGGGTTTTATGACTGTCAGTGAGATTTCTACACAGTGCTAGGGTTTGGGACTGTGTTTCAGTGTGGTTACTGGACAGTGATATGGTTTGTGATTGTGAGGTTACTGTACAGTGCTTTGGTTTGTGACTGTGTATCAATGAGGTTACTGTACAGTGCTTGAGTATGTGACTGTCAGTGAGGTTTCTACACAGTGCTACAGTCTGCGGTTGTTTCAGTGAAGTTTCTGTACAGTGCTGGGGTTTCAACACAGTAGTAGGGTTTGTGGCTGTGTTTCAGTGAAGTTACTGTACAGTGATGGAGTTTGTGACTGAATATTAGTGAATTTATGCACAGTGCTGGGGTTTGTGATTCTTAGCTTACTGAACAGTTCTGGGGTTTTGACTGTGTGTCAATGAGGTTACTGGGTATGCCTCCTGCACAGCGACACTTGTACAGCAACAAACGTCGATGCCAACAACATCGGCATGTCACTGTAGAGGTCTGCCTGGGACCCAGCAACACTTTTCCCCCATCCTGCACCCCCTTCCCAAACCAACTCTGACTCAGACTTGGAATCCTTTAGTACAGGGGGATGTGGTGGGCAAAGACCCCTACATGGAGGGTTGGGGAGGGCTTCCCCTGAAGAAAAAACACTGTCCAGCATGCACGGCTCCCTCCCGACTACAAATTGCAGTTGACATGGAGTCTGTCACTGTGATGCCAGTTGACATCAGAGTTGTAGAGCCAGCATCGTAGATCTAGGTTACTTTATAGTACTGAGTTCTGTCACGGACTGTCAGTCAGGTTTCTACACAGTGCTTTGTGACTGTGTTTCAATGACGTTACTGTACATTGATGGGGTTTGTGACTGAGTGTTACTGAGTTTATGCACAGTTCTGGGGTCTGTGACTGTAAGTGAGATTATTGCACTGTGCTGGGGTTTGTGGCTGTGTGTCAGTGAGGTTACTGTACAGTGCTCGGGTTTGTGACTGTCAGTGAGGTTACTGCACAGTGCTGGGGGTTCTGACTTGTGACAGTGAGGTTACTGTAGAATGCTTAGGTCTGCAAATAGTATTCATGAGGTTACTGTACAGTGTTGGGGTTTTTGACTGTGTTGTAGAGGTTACTGTGGGTTTATGATAGTCACTGAGGTTACTGCTCGGTGCCTGGGTTTATGATTGTGTCTTACTGTGGTTACTGCATAGTACTGGGATTTGTGACTGTGATTCAGTGAGAGTGCTGTATGGTTCTGAGGTTTGTGACTGAGTGTTAGTCAGGTTATTGTACAATACTGGAGATTATGACTGTCAGTAAGGTTACTACACAGTACTGGGCCTTGTGAATGTGTTTCAGTAATTTTTATAATTTTACTGTCCAGTGCTGGGGTTTGTGATTTAGTATCAGTGAAGCTATTTTACACTGCTGGGGACTATGACTACCAGTGCAGTTACTGAATACTACTGGGGTTCCTAACTGAGTGTCAATAGGGTTACTGTACAGTGTTGGCGATTGTGATGCTGAGTGTCAGTGAGTTTACTGCACAGTGCTAGGGTTTATGACTGAGCATGAGATTACTGTGCACTGCTGGGGTTTGTGACTGTTCATCAGAGGTTACCACTCAGTGCTGGGGATTATATCTGAGTGATTGTGAAGTTACCGTACAGGGCCTGGGTTTGTCAATAAGTGTTTATGAGGTTACTGTACAGGTCTGGGTTTGTGACTGTGAGTGAGGTTACTGCACAGTAATGAGGTTTTGTGACCATTTCTGAGATCACTGCAGGTCACTATGGGATGTAACTGCATGTTGATAAGGTTATTGTAAGTTAGTCTGTGCAAAACAAATACTATTTGTGACAAATATATACAAATGCTGCACATTTAACAAATACAAATATCACTCTTTAAATATTTGTATTTGTGTTAGATGATATATAGTATGGCTGGGAGAAGTTGATGAAGTTATGACCCTTAATAAATAAGAACCAGATCATGGTGACATTCTGATTAGTTCTGATTTATTGACAGATATTTGAAAAAATGCAAAACAAATGCAAAAAAAATGGTCAAAGTATGTCACATTTGACACAGAGGCTCAAAGGAAATAATTTAATTTATTATTTGTATAAAAATTAATGTAAAACTGCTAACTAAAAAGCAATCACTCACTACTGGCCCCTTCATGCCTGGCCTATAATGGTGGGGTGGCATATCCTGCTTTGTCCATGACATGTGAGTGTGAGAGAGAGAGAGAGAGAGAGAGAGAGAGAGAGAGAGAGAGAGATGCAAATACCTATATCATAGCACCAACAAGCACTGCAGGCGCTGCCAGGCAGTTAAGATTTTTTTTTTATTAATGGTGCTGTGTGGTTATTATTTAGATGGATTTTCCAGTCAGAGCCAAACAGGCCAAAGAAATGGATATAAATGATGAAAGGCACAGCACTGAGACAGCCCACCCACCCTACCAATGTGAAGGATGCCATTGCTTTGCATGCCCCGGTGTACTGCGGTATATGATACACTACCTGGACCAAGAGGTGGTAATGTTTTCTAGTACTATGACTACTTCTACTGAATCTGATCAACATGCTGAATCCTTAAAGAAGAAAAACAAAAGACAGAGTGATCACCACCACCCAGGCAGGCATCGAGTCACACATCTTATCGGTCAAGTAAAGTACAGTCATAAAAAAATGTGCTGGCCGGCCTGGTGGTACAGAGGGCTGAGATGCTGGTGCCTTACCTTGAACCACACTGATGAACCGAGTTCATGAATGGACTCAGGTGCCAGGAGTCGGTAGGGGGAGGAGATGACTGAGTGTCTGGAGGACAGCTCTTCTCTCCTGGGGTGGGCTGGGGAGACTCCTCGCTCTGTAGCAGCTCCTGGTGGAGACCAGGAGCAGCACAGCATGTGGTGCAATCAGGGAAGTCAGAGGAAGAAATAGAAAAATGACACCTCGATCAGCCAGATGAAGGCCACTTGAACTAGCACCTCCGTGGAGCCCCGTGAATGCCAACTTGACCTCAGCAGCACCCAGAGCCAAGATGGATGGCCATAAGGCACTTTCTACCCGTAAGTGGAGGACTCACCCAATGAAGAGATATGTCGGGTTACACTGGGGTTGGATGCGATTTGAGGTCAGGGGGTTGGCGATGGGATCCCAGTGGGAGGAGTCCTTGGCAATGGCCTGAAGGAGAGGTCAAACGAGATGCGGGGAGCTAAATAAATAACACACAAAAAAAAAAAGTTTGCCAGTGCCACCTGAAGACCTGATGACAGACACACACTTACATCCTTCCTAGTTCCACAATTGCTGCCAGTCACTGTGAAGTAATTTAAGTATCAAAAATAAAATATAGTAAAATAATAATCACAGCCCAGTTACTGTAAGTGAGATATAACCAGGCTAGCATACCATGCAAACATAAACAATAAATACATTATATGAATTTTCAATTTAGTAGCATTTTTTTTCTGTGAAGTATTCACAGCCAAACCTGGGAGATGTGAGAACTATACAAACAGTATTCCGTTTCTAGGTTTCAGGCATCTGCTAAGCCTTGCACTATACAAAAATGATAACAGTACAGTCACGATAAGTTGCTGAGGGCAAAAAAAGTGACAAGTAGTAGAAGTAAAGAATGGAGTAAGGACAAAAAGTGCTAAGTAGTAGTCATGACTCATTAGTACAAAAAGTGATAGTAGTAGTAGTAGTAGACAGCAGTACCCTATATTCCAGATCAGATAGTGGTACAAGGTACCACCAGTAAGTTTGTGACATGAAATGTAGTTGCTTGCTGTGTTTGCACTCTGAACCCACTGATGTTAATATTTTGTTTTTCTGTTCTGTGCTGTTCATGTGATCATTCAAGTAATAGTGGCATTGCCTAGTCCATCCCGACCTGACTTGTTGCAATTAATTGTTTTCTCATGTAGTAGACCCTATTCACAAAAGATTTTCAACACAGGTACAAATTCTTGAAGTGTTTTGTGGATAGGGCCTGCTCAGAGCAGTCAGTGTATGTTTTATTCAGGTATCATATCTGAAATTAAAGTGAGGAATGTTGACTTTGAGAAATGTGAGGCACTTAGTATTTTCTGGTGTCAAACAGGATCATGTGTCAGTAATGACATTACCAGCGGAACTAAACAATTGTTCTGAACAGATGCTGGTTAGAGGGCAGTTCATGTACTTCATTGCAATGTTTACTAAAGCAGACCACATATGTTGTTTGAATTTCAAGTATTGCAAAGGATTAGCAGTCCAGTTGATATTAGATGCTGCCAGGTACATTTCAACAATGGTCTGTGCTGAGGCTATGCTACAAGAGGCAGATGAAAAAGATGCTACAATTACATCTTTTAAGTAACTCTTTTTTGTTTTTCCCTGAATTGTTTAACCAGGAGTAGCATACTAAGCTGAAATCGTGTTTACAGGTGTGACCTGGGAGCACAGGGAAGTTAAGAGACTTGCTCAGGGTCACACAGTATGCAAGTGGGGCTGTGGGATTCAAACCCAGGTCTCCACATTTGCATCTCAGAGCCTTAAACCACTGTGCTATACTGCCTCCTTCCAGACTGTATGGGCAGGATTCACAAAACAGAGCACTCAGCACAACCTAAATGCACCGGTGCAAGTCAGAAATGCACTGGAAGGCATTTCAGAAGCAGGGTGAAAGCACCAGCCCAACCAAGATGCCCTGAGCTGAACAACATGTGCTATAGGCACAATGTAATGATATGCAATGCATATATAGGGGGTGTGCCCATGCATACACAGCGCAACTCGATTCACAGAGCAGAACCAAGGCGCATCAATGTGGCAAAGCCAGCACAAAGCCAAGATGCACCATAGAAAGATAAGTACAAAAGAAGGAGACTGATGTCCAGCACACTTGCAAGTTGTGAATGGAATGACCACAACACACAACCAGAGCCAGAGGGGAAGAGGAAACCAGAGAGAGGGACAGACACAGCCAGCCAGCAACAAAGCCAGGCAGCAAACAATGTTAGAGGGCCACTCTGACTACGGAAATTAACCCAGAAGCAGTCGCCATAGCTGGTGCCCAAATGAGGAGGAGGAAGCAGGGCACTGGAAGGCACTGTAGGTGGTCAGCCCCATGTCTGTATCATGCTCAGTTGTCCTTCGAGCAGCTCACACAGGTGGAGACAGTCGGGTGATACCACCTCAACAGGGCCATGCTGTGGCAGTTTTGTGAGCTGTACCATGATGAGATGCAGGCACCCACCTCATGCGGTCATGACATCTTGGTGGAGACCAAGGTGACAATGTTCATGTGCAAGCTCACCACAGGACCCTTCCAGCAGCCTACTGGGGACACCATTGGCATATCACAGGCCTCTACATCCCAATACATCCATTTCCCAGCATGCAGGCAGAGCAGGCAGAAACCATGCAGGGGTTCTAGAGGGTGGCATGCATGCCAGGTGTCATAGGGGCCATCGACTGCACCCATGTGGTGATCCATGCACCACCTGGTGAGGAGGCCATCACATACCTGAATCAGAAAGGGTACCATTCTGTGAATTGCCAGGTGGTGTGTGATGCCACTGGGTGCATCACCAATGTCTGCGCCACACACCCTGGGAGCATACATGATGCATTCATATGGCATCAGTTAGCACCCTGCACAGGGTTCGAGACTGAGGACATCCAAAGTGGCCATCAGATAGGTACATGTGGCAGTGCTCCAACAGCGCAGGGTAGCATCACTTCCGGGACACATGGGGTGGGCCGTGGGCAGTGTGAAGCAGGCACATGGTCCTTGGGACAGCAGGGGTGTGAAAGTGTACAAAGGCAGACACAGGGTGGCATGCAAGCACTGTGCACCACATGGCAGATGGGAGCATGCAGATGCAGCCAAGGTAGGGATGCAGGACTGCCAGGTATGTGGATGCACAGGCGGGAGAGCAGGACAGTGGAACACACAACAAAGGGCAGGGATGGGGACAGGGCACAAGCCACAGTGTACACCAATGTAATATTGGAGACATGTCTAGCACCACAGGTGATGCCACATACCCACTAAGGCCCTGACTCCTCACCTCCATCCAACGACCCATAACAGTGTCGGAGGAATGCTACAATGAGGCACACATCACAACATGCGCCATCATCGAACGTGTCTTCGGCATGCTGAAGATGCAATTCGGGTGCCTGTGTCAGTCAGGTGGTGCCCTATTGTACAGCCCTGAGAAGGCCTGTGGCATGTTCCTGGCCTGTCGTATGCTACACAACATGGCCCATGAACGTGGTATACCTGTCAAGGCTGGTGAGGGCGACAGTTCCAGGGAGGAGGAGGGGTGGGGGAGGGGGTGGACAGGGCACCCCCTGAGGTCCAAGGAGGTGACGGCGGGCAGGGATGCAAGGATCCCAGGCTTGCAGAGAGGGCATGGGCATGGGCATACCACATGTGTGTGGTGGAGGAACACTTTGGGCCCCGGAGGTGAGTATGCAGGTATGTAAGTGTGCAGGTGTGAGCACTGCAGTGTAGGAACAGCATGGCGTGGGAACAGTGGATACCGGACACCACATAGGGGCACATACACAGGTGCACACACACAGTGGGGACACATAGACACACAGACACACAGGCACCATGCATGCATCACCTGAGACCCACCCAGGCCATGTTGTTCACGTCACAGATCAGTACGCACTGCAGCCAGCATACAGGCACTGCAGGCACCATAACTCACTCATCATTCCCATGACAGCGGTACACACAGACACATTGGACAGCCTGCACAGGAAGTTCAGGGTGGTGACAGGACAGCCATTGGGCATGTGACCGCCACATACACCACCACTGGTACCACCCGCAGGGCATCCGGTATACACAGGTGTGCAAACCCGCCACCACAGACCTCTGGACATGTGCATCACGACCATCACAGACATGAGGGCAGCCTCTGCCATGGCCGCTGGTGGCGGGGGTGCCACCACCAGCCACAGGGGGCTTCTCCAGTGACCCCACAGGGGTGCTGCACTGAGACTGTGAATGGGTGCCCAGTGGGGTATCCCTCCGATGCCCACCAGCCGAGCCAGGGATGGTGGGTGTGGATGCCAGTGGTGATGGAGTCAGCAGCAGGAGGGTCACCTGGCTCCACTGCCGGGTGTATGGGATGTGCTTCTGGGTGTCTGACTGGAAGCACGATGTCCATGGTGTGCTGTGGATGCAGCCTCCACCTCCACAGCAGCTGTAATCTGCTCCAGAGCAGTGGTCATGCCCATCTGCATGATGCATGTCTCTGTCAACATCTGAGCATGCCACACCACCACAGACTCATGCTCTTGGACCATAACAGCCCTGTGGCTCTGGAACTCCACATGGAGGGCCTCCTGACCCTCCAAAGTCACCTGCAGCAGGTCAAGGTAGGCCCCCATGTTGTCGGCGGGTGATGCAGCACAGTGGCATCTCCAACAATCAGGGGATGGTTCAGCCTGACCAGGTGCATCCACAGGTGGTGGATGCATCCTGGCAGGCTGCTATGTGGGTGGGGCATGGCTGTGCACTACTGCTGGCTGCCCATGGGTAGTGTCCTCCAGGGCCACTGGAGTGGGTAAGCACACACAGGTGCCCTGCCCGGATGACACTGATGTCACCAGCACTGCACAAGGCAGTGGTGCAGGGGGCACAACACCCAGAGCCATGGGCAGCTGTGCTGCCACTGCACGGGAATCCAGCACAGTGGGAACATCATTGGCACCCAGAGACCCATGCACAGGCAACCCCAAGATGTGTGCACCACCATCTGCCATATCAGCAGCACTGGTGTTGGTCATACATGTAAAGGTGCCAATGCCCTCTCCCTGTATGCCACTGGTGAGCACAAGGAGGGCATCTGCAAAGTCCACTGCTTCATCTGGGTCAGCATCAGACAACCTGGACTGGCTCCCCAACCAAGGAATGTACTCACTGGGTCCCACCATTGCTGGTGGAGGGGCCCTCAGGGCCCTCTGTCACAGGGGCCATGACCGATGTTGCACGGGAAGTGGATGGTGCAGGTGCAGAGTCATCCATGGTGGTGTCATCGGCCCCATGGGATGGGCCCTCATCATCACCTTCAATGGCATCATGGTCAGCCATGACCATGGCTGCGCCCTGGAGTCGTGATGGTGCTGTGGAGAGAGGAAGGGAGACCATGGTTAATGCACAGGACACACATGTCACAGTGGTGAAGCACAACTGAACATGGCAGTCCACATGTTGCCAGGTCTGCACACCTGTCCATGGCAGGGCCAGGGCACAAAGGCGATATGCAGACTATGTTGTGGTCAAGCCTGCCACTGACCTATAGTGCATAATGCGTAACGGTGACCTCACATGCCACATGGGTGCACAGCGGTTACATGGCCTTGGGCACTGTGGCCTAGCACCCACAGCACCATGGGCCAGGACATGCCTTGCCAGGGATGACCATCCCAGGGATGCTGTGCCTGAGTGTACAGTGACAGTGCTCAGCACACAGGGCCAGGTGTGCCCACCGTGGCACATGGGTGGGCATGACAGGCCAAGGCACACAGCTATTCACCATGTTGCAACAGACTGCCTCCTGTCTAGAATCCACCACCTGGGACATCTTGTATTTCTGTACTGGGCACACTGGCAGCCAGGATGGCCTTATTGGGGCTGAGCCATTCCACCATGCTGGGTCCACCCCCCTGTCTGCTACAGGGATGCCTGGATGCTGGCCACCTTCTCCTTGGCCCTATTGGGCCATTGTTCTAGTGCTTGCGGCACTCTTGTACTGTGCAGTTGTATGATGCCACTACATTCACCTGCTGGGCCAGGTCCTCCCATCCTTCTGCATGCGGGCGTAGGTGGCATGCCTCGATGAGTGCCCTCTCCTCATCCTTCATGAAGTTTGGGTGCCACCTGCTGGCGGCACCTGCTTCCTCTGACATACTTTCTACTGTGGGGGGAAACATCCAGGTGTCAGTCATGCCTGTGGGTACACATGTTCCTGCTCACGTTACCCTCATTCTGTTGGCCCCCCATGGTCCATGCTGCCATTAATCTGGGCCATGGTCCATGGGTAGGCAGCCTAGCACAGGTGGCCATGCACCATTGTATGTGGTCCAAGGGGGGACACTGCACATGCCATGTATAACACCCTGTCCATGGCTGGGGGAACAGTGTGGCCACCCCGGGGGGGGTAACTGTGCTGTCTGCCATGGGCATGTCCTGGTACCTCTGCAGCATGTGTGCCACCACTGTTGTAACACATCCATCCTTGGTAAAACCCATGCAATGGCCACAGGGTGGAGGGAGACTGACATATGGCAACAGCCATGATGTGGCTGGCAGTGGTGTGCGGCTTGGTGACGGTGCCATCTTGCCTGCACGTGCACCGCTGTGTGCCTCACACCTACCTGTTGCACGTGGCTGCATCCACCACACATAGCTAGTGACACCCAGTCATATATACCACCCCTGTGTCCCTGTGTACAGTGGACATCCCATCTGTTCACGTCACATGCCTTCCCTGTTCCACATTGCAATCCCTAGGCACACCGATGACCGTATCATCGCTCAGAAGACCTGTGTTGTACAGGCTGGAATGTGTACATACCGGTTCACATTCATCCATTATGGACATGGCAGGGAACAGTCCATTGGTGCCCTGTGCACCTTCAGTACTGTCCTGCCGCTGTATTCCATGTTATGGTCCTGAATGCCACATATTGGTTGTACTGGTCCCACATCTGGGGTACTGGGACACTGCTTGGTGTGCACCCTCACAGTCAGTCAGTCACCCCAGTGTGTTCTGTTGCCCCATAAACATGGCTGTGTACTCACCCTCTAGGCACTGACTCCTCTCAGTGACTTGGTCTCAGCCTGCTGAATTGGGAGCATTTATGACCCAGGGCATGCAAATCAGGCCTGAGCCCCTGGTAATGAGATGCTAATTTGCTGAGTTGCCCATGCATGATTGATGAGGCTGTTTTGGGCACATTCTCTGTGAATTGCACAATTGCTCCCAGCTTATCTCAATTTGCATGGAGCATCTGTGGGATGTGCTGATGACAGTACAGTGCATCTTAGGAGCATGCACACATCAGTAGGCACAGTCACCTGTATCAGGGGCATTGTGGAAGGCACTTCTGTCATGCATGCGTGGCCACCATGTCCAGTGGTGCATCTTCCATGATGCGCCATTCCACTGCTAACCCGATGAACCATTGCAGGCCTGCCGACCATGGCGCTGTGTACCCTATCATGAAGCGTTTTCCACTATGCACCATCCATACTGCACTGTGTTTGAACTGCCCATAGATCTTGCATGGCACACAGAAGTAGTTTGTAGCACATGCCGTGTACAACATGGTGCCCGCATGCTCATCATGCATGCGCAAATGGGTCCTGGCCTTGCACCGTTGTTGCAGAGTGCATTGTGCATGGGCTATCACATCGCCTTTGACCTATCATGCTTCACACTCAGTATGTGCTGTGCTGCACATGCCTCAGTGCTTCATATGGTGCATAATGACCACACGACTGCATTTTGCCTGTTTGCACCTGGCCACTGTTTGTACCCATTTAATGATGCCTAGAGCAGGAAGACAGATGCCTAGGGCCATGAACTGGTCACAGGTGGAGTTGCTGCATCTAGTGGCACTGGTTATGTCTGTGGAGGGGTGTCTGTTTGGCCAGGATGACCTCCATGAGTCCAGAGCCCAGATGTGGGCCTCCATAGCTAATCAGCTTGTGTGCTGTACAGGGCTGCCATGAAAAGGGGAACAGTGCAGACATTGGTATGGTGACCTCCAGAGGTGGAAATCAGAGAGGCTTGTGCATCTGTGGTGTTGTGCATGCAGGGGTGCACTGCCAAGACCAGGTAGGTGTTTTTCATCTGTCTCCTTTTGTGGTGCATGCTGGGTGTGTGTGTCACGGCCTTCATGGGTCTCACAGCATCCTGCACACACAGCAGTGGCTGCACCTGTCCCATGCTGCCTCACCATGTGTGCCATGAGGGGGCTAGGCATGGCTGTTTCTGCCAGTGGGCCACTGGGTGCTTCACAGCTGGTCATCACTGTCTGCTACATGGCCACAGGCTGGCAAGGGGGTGACACTGTGGTACTGCATCCTGGACAGTGGCAGTGGTCACTCATGATGCTGTCTGTTGTGTTTTTCAGAACCAGATGCCAGGCAGCAGGTCATGGATGCAGCTGAGTTATGGATGCGGAGGAACATGGGTGCCAGGGCCGGTGCCCTTCCAGGGGCAGGTGAGCACTGCATTCTGCTATTGCTGCATTTCAGATACTGTAGGGTTACTGGTGGGTGGGGGTGTTGTCCACATTCAGACCCTCAGTGTGTGTTCTTTCTGTCATTGCTGTAGGTCTCCAGGCTCGCCATGCTGTGGCTGGTGGTGGTGGTGGTGTCCCTGATGATGTGGACTGGAGGATCCATTTTGCCATTCAGGCAGCCCTGTGTCCACTTTCCAGGACTGTTCGGCACCTGTCGGCTGCTCTCCAGGGTGTCTTGCTGCAGCACCCAGTCCATGGCCATGCCAGGGTGGTGCGTGTCAAGGCACGGTGATGCTAGTGGCCCCCTGCCTCTTCCTGGGGACTTCACATGTATATAGTTATTGTTCACTGTCCACTGTTTCTGTCCCTTTCCTGCCTTCCTTCCTTCCTTCCCATCACTGCACCTCCCTTTCATCATCTGGTATTGTTGTTGTTCTGCCTTGTTATTCATATGTGTTGTACAGATTTTATTCTCTTACTCTTTTATAAACATGTTTTTCTCAACACTTGTGTCTGTGGGTGTGATTGTTCCAGCTCTGTGGTTGCTCCTCATGCCCTGCTGCCTACTCTACTTGCTCTGCATAGCTACCCTGTGTCTCTGCGAGTCATCCGGCTTGCCCTGGTGCATCGCAGGTTGCGCCGGCACATCTACGGTTGTGCTGTCATATTTCATGGTGATTCACAGTTGTGTTGTTCCTGGCGCTTCCCACTGCACATGCCTTTGTCAATGGCTCTGCTTGTGCTCAGCGCTTCTTATTTGCACCGGCGCATTTGTGTTGCGCCAAGTGCTCCTCTTTGTGAATCCTGCCCTATGATTCCGGAAACATGAAGCTGAACCAAGTGACTGTGGGACAGTGCTATGCTTGGCTGGTGGTGAAAAAGAAGATTCGGCTGCAGTGACTGAAGAGGAAGAGGGAGAATATGTTTCAACAGTAGAGGATGGGCCACCTGATGCTGTGCTGTGTGGTGAAAATGATTCTGAATGTGGTGTTGCTGTTGTACTCTGTTCCATGACAGCACACACCTCATCAATTATTTCTTGTTTGTTTATCTCAAAACAAGTGTCATCATCATCATCATCACTCAATAGTTGCTTAGATTTGTATCCTGGATCTAAGATTGTTGCTTTAATGTAGTACTCAGAATGAAGCATTTTACATAGTTTGTCATCTTCTTCAAATTTTTTGATCATATGTCTCGTTAGATCTTGTTGTATTCTGGGGGCAACCTGCATGTGTCAGCAGCACCACTGGCTGCCTGTGTGATCATGGAACTGTATTGCTTCTTTAACTTTTCAGTAAACAGATGAAATCTGAATTAAATTTTTTTTATTAGGGGTATCACCTGGCTGAGAGTTGTTGTTTTTGTACTAACCTCCCTGGTGATTTCCTCAAATGGCTGGAGCAGGAAAATTAGAAACTCCAGTATGGCTCACTGTGATGGAGTAATATACAGTAGATGTCACCAATTTTATTTTCTAAGGTGTACTGCCTGACAGCATTCTTTTGTTCCAGCAGCCTTTGGAACATATAAAAGGTTGAATTCCATCAAGTAGAAATGTCTTGGATTAATCTGAGCAAAGGTAAACTGTGCTCCTGCTGTATAGTTCAGATGGAAAATAAAACATTCTTAGAACAGCAAACTGCAATACTTCACTTTCCACAGTCCCACGTGAATTATCGAAATATGCTGAATGTGCCATGATAGACGTGAAGGGTTCAGGCTGACAGCTTGTCCAGATGTCTGTTGTGAGATGCACCACCCTCCCAACAGCATTGAACAAGACGGGTCTTAATTTTTCGCATATGACATCGTAAAGATCTGGAATCCCAGTTGTCAAGAAGTATTTCCACAATGTTATACTATATCGAGGTTTGAGGTACTCAGGCAGCTGCCTGAATCCTATATGTTCAACCACATTATATGGTAGCAAATAAATAGCTATCCTTTCTGAATTTTTCTTTGATTATTGTAATAGCAACAAGGTGAGTTGAGGCATATTTGGCTTTAACGCTTATGTTTCTGAGATGGTAAGCTGTGTCCTTGAAGGAGGAAGGATTTTGAACACATGGTCACTTTCAGTAACAGTTGGAGGAGTCCTTTGAATGTCAGGAAGTGGTGGTGGTGGAGGTATTTCAGTAGTGCTGCAGTAGCTGCCACTGCTTTCATCTATGGGAGTTACCCCTGAGTGTAGTGAGCTATCACTGTCACTTTCCCTTTGAGACTTACACCTGGACATCTCAGTAATGTTATGATATCTGTCTAGGTGCCTTTGCAGTGATGACGTTCCCAATGCTCCTTTCTTTTTACCCCTGCTGATTGGCTGTTTATAAATATCGAATGTTGCTACCAACTCATTGGAAGCACTAATGGAGAAGTATGACCAAACAAAAGATGATATTTTTTCAGTTTTTTTTCAGGAAGGCATGGCACCTTGGTCACTTTTTCAGTGCCCCCCCCCCAGATTTTTCTTGGGCCTGTTTCCTTATGGTTTATTCCTACTGCCCTCCACAACCAAAACATTTCTGCATGTTTCTTTCTCATTTCAGTTTCCATCCCTCCAGTAAACCTTGTGCTGCCTGATCATTCTCTTCATCTTTATTATTACCCTCATCGGGTTCAACTTTGGAAGAATAGGATGAGAGACTGGCAGTAGAATAGTATGCAATTGTTAAATACCGTTGGGTGCCTCTGCGGGTAGTACCCAGCACGCCTTTAGTTTTTTTAACTATATGACTTTTTTTTGTTTTTTTACTTGAGAGTGATGATGATCTGAGGCATTCACCTTTTTTGGATTCAAGCATTTGCTTGGAAGATGAAACCTTAGATGTGAAAAAATCACTTTTTGGAGTTTTAGTTTATTTTCCCTTTTCAGGCTGATTGCTATCTTTTGCAGTGCCTCTGCCTACCTAAGAAATAGAATGTGCCTCAGAGTCATCAACACTTTGATCCATTTTTTATTAGTATTCTAACCTGTAACAAAATATCCCTCTAACTAATGTGATGTCCTTCTGATGACTCCCACCCACAGGCCAGGGACAAATTTACTGTCGTGATTCATGACTGTACACAGCACACAGATAGCACAGCAGTCCACTACCACTTCCTTCCAAGATAACTGGACTGACTCCTACCATACAGTTAATTACTGTTAAGTGACCAAATTCAGCAACCGTTAAGTGTGCCTCAGAATTTGAATTAGAGATGCAGACACATCTGGTGCATAGCCGCACGCAGTGAGTCCCACACTGGGGGATGGTTAATGCTTATTCGTAATGTAACACAATATACTTCAAAACAAATGATAAGAAATTATGGGGAATGAGTGATGATGATGATGATGATGACATATGTGTACAGTACTTGTACTTTACTTATGTTGTAGTGTAAACAGCCTGCAACAAGTCACAAAGTCAGATTATCCCATTTAATTTTATTTTATTTAGTTTTTGTTGACCGAGTAAGTGCACTAGGTAAATCCTGCCTATTTTCAGGCACGACCCGGGAGAGGGGGATACAGATGAATGCCAACTGACCTTGAACCAGATTAAGCTGTTGGTGGTATTTCTAGTGAATGAGGGAAATTTGGCCAGGACACCGGGGAATTTCCCCTACTCTGTGTGGGGGCTCTGATGGACCATGGATTCGTTCATGGGACTCAGTCATTCTGCTGGTGTACCTGCAGGAGAGCAGAGCTCCACTCCTGCAGATCCAGCTTTGGAGCCAGAAGTACTGAGGATGTCTGACCATTTTGTTGATATGCTTGTGGATCTTGCTGTACCTGATGAACCTTTACCTGCTCAGTCTGCCTCTGCATCATCAGATTTCTTGGCTGTGGATGAACTTTGGTCGAAGTCCCTCCTTGCTGCACATCAGGACTAGGTACTCTCTGTTGTTGATGCCGTTAGCCCTTATGAGTCTGCCTCTCCTGGGACACAGACTCTGTCACCAGAATTGGGGGGTGCTTTCATTACGGACGTGGTACCTTTGGGCTCGTTGGTGGTATAGAGTCGGCAACAATCTCCTGTTGCACTGGTCCTACCAGTGTTGCACCACGCTCCGTTGGAGTTTTCGATTCCTGCAGATCTGGATCGAGCAGTAGCTGCTCCACTTTTGAACTCGGTGGCAGCTTCACCTGGTGAACTTGTGAGTACTATGCATTCTAGACCATGTGTTTCACCTAATAATGTGCAGACTGTCTTGCCTGTTTTGCCTCCTCCCACTCCGTTGCCTTATTCTAGCCCATTATCTGTCTCTTTAGAGGCCTCCCTGCGAAGTGTGGGTTGGAAACCAGGCATTTTGGGGCATTGGATACCTGACCCTGCCCATAGCCCAATACCTGGTTGTGGTGGGCATCAGTCTCCCTCGATAGCTATGCCTCCACCTTTGCCTGGTAGCCCAGATTTGGATTTGCATGCTGAGGATGTTCAGCATCCTGCCATGGATACTACTCTGCAGGCTAAAGTTCCTTCTTTGCCTCCCTCCTCTTCAGGTGAGGAAGGCCCTAGCTCTAGGGGACCAGCGTGGGGTGATAGAATGGACATGGATGTCCCTCTCCCTGACCCTTCCAGACCCTTATCCTGACCCTCGGGAAAAGCTAAATCTAATTGGGAAGAATTTTGTAGAAGGGAAACGTTTAGGAACTCCCTCTCTCCTCTTCAACGATGGAATGCAGTCCGCCTTCAGTATATTGGGGGTCTCGATGTAGTTCCCAACTGTCTCTATGTGGGAAAGTCAGTTTTGAAAGGATCTTCAGTTTTTTTTACAAACAAAATATTTGCTCTGATTCATGTATCAGGTTCTTCCTTATATGACATTAGTTTTCAAAGCCCTAGGGGATTAGATCGATTCTGGACTAAGTATGATACTCTTAAATACACTGAGTTGTGGCTACCATTTCAGGCTATCCCACTTACTAGACCTTCTATTAAAACTGTCACCATTTTGTTTAGAAGTGAGAATGTGGCGGCTAGTGAGATTACGCATTGGTTAGCAAAACACTGCGATGTCTTGGGGTTGCCACAGCCTATATTTGACACTGAACACTTGTGGACTGGTGGTTGGCGTTATAGAATGAGACTTAGAAATACAAATGTGGGTCCTATGCACTTGTCTAATAGTTTATTTTTAGGTAGGGAACAGGGGCATTGCTTCTATGTGGGGCAGCCTCATATCTGTTTCAAATGTGGCTCCCTTTCTCATCTCAGTGCTGCCTGTGATAGACTACGGTGTTCCCTTTGTTTATCTTTTGGCCATGCTAGTGCAGATTGTGATTCTGAACTAAAGTGTAACCTGTGTGAGGAACTTTGTCATGGTTTTAGATCCTGTCCTTGGGCTTCCCATAACAGGAAAGATAGCCTAGATCAGGATATGATCCTTCTTAATGCACAGAAAAAGGATATTGCTATGGCAAAATCCAGATCTTCACATGTTACGGTAGTCACTGGTCCCCCTTTATGCCCTGATATTATGATGCCTGCTCCCTAGTCAGTGGTTTCAATATCTGAACCTTCCTCTGAGCCTCCTTTAAAGGAAGTTCCTTGACCGGTTGTACAGGACCCTTCCTCTACACCCCTTCCCCCCCTTTCTTTTGTTACTCTGGTTCCTGCTGAACCTGTGCTTGTCCCTGACAAACCTCTGGCTAATATTATTATGCCCCCTCCTGAGCCTAGTGTTCAGGCAAAGAAACGGGCTCAAAAACAGACTACAGGTAGGGCCAAATTGGCTAAAGCGTCTTCTACTGGTGGCTCTGTTCCCTTAAGTAATAAATTTGAGGTCCTGTCCCATCACACTTAGTCTTCCAATATGGAAGCTGATTCTGACACCTCCTCACAACCTATGGTATCCTCTGATTCTGAGAGTGATAAATCAAAGGAGTTGCCTATGAATACTCAACCCTTGTGGTCGGGGGGTGAGACCCCGGAGAAGTACTAGAAAGGGAAGGGTTACTTGATGTTAACTTATCTTTTTTCAGCCCTTTATCTGATCCTTTTCCATGGCCATGGCATTTCACCTCACTGTAGCCACCCTCAATGTGAACAGTGTGAAAAATGCTCATAGGAGCCTGATTGCGTTTCAAATTTTGAGTGATTTGGCATGTGATATTTGCCTTGTTCAGGCTACCCATCTTAATACAATTTCTTTGGTTAATATGACCAAAAAGCTTTGGTGATGGGGTCCTTCTTTTTTTTCTTTAGGATTAGACACTTGTAGTGGTGTTGGGGTGTTGTTTAGGGGTGATGGATTTCATGTTACCAAGTTGGTTGAACTGCTTATGGGACAGGCCTTAATATTGGATTTTACTTATTTACATTACACTTGGAGATTAATTGTGATTTATGCACCAGTTACAAAGAAAGGTCGAGTGGATCTCTTTCGTGAGGTGCAGCCTTTATTGTTCACATCACGCTTTCTCATATGGGGTGGTGACTTTAATTGTGTAGTGCATAAATCTGATCGGGGTGCACAAACTGATAAGGATTTCTGTGATACACATTGTCTTAATCACATTATTGTCCAGGGTCATTTACAGGATGTTTATAGGGTTTGTCATCCTACTGGTGGACATACTGTTTTTAAGGGCTCCTTATCCACTAGGATTGATTTTCTTTTTGTCACTGCAGCTTTAAGAGTGATTAAGGCTCAAACCATTCCAGTGGAGATTTCGGACCATAGTGTGGTAACTGCCACATTAGGGGTAGGCCCTCATGCTAAACTGGGGCAGGGATATTGGAAATTGAATTCTTTACTGCTACTTGAAGACAGGTTTTTGGCCCAAGTACATGATTTGTTGAAAGCTCGTATGTCACTATCTGGACTTTCTTAAGATTTTATAGATTTGTGACTCCTCACTAAGTCTGAAATCTCTACTCTGGCTAGGAGGACATCTCAATATGCTGCAGTGACTAAATATAAGAGATATTTGTCTTTACGTATGCAGTTGGAAACTTTATATTCAGCTATACACTCACAAGGCTTATCTTTGACAGCACAGGTAGAGAATGTAAAAAAATAAATGGCTGCACTACAGTATGCTAGAGCTACTTCCCTGTTACATGAACATAGGGTTTGTTCTGCCAATAAATCTGCTTTGGGGGATGTATTGGATTGTAGTCATAGGCGTTCTGTGAATCGCCTTCTGACTGAAGTTGTGGATACTGCTGGTAATAGTTACACTGCATTTCCGGATATTTTGAGAGCAGTCTCCTTGCATTTTTCAGACTTATATGCTGCATCTCCAGTGGATAGCGCTGGTGTAAAACAATTCCTTTCATCTCTCCATATTGCCCCTTGTTCTGATATACTATTACAGGCCTTAGTTGCTCTGATTAGTGTTGATGAGGTTAAAAGGGAAATTTCCCATTTACAGAATAACACGGCACCTGCTATTGATGGCTTGCCTGCAGAATTTTATAAAACCTGTAGTCCTTTGGTTTGTGATGTGCTCACAGTAGTGTTTAATTGAGTTTTGCAACAACACACTCTCGATTTCCATTTTTGTACTTCAACTCAGATTTTGTTATATAAGAAAGGTGATAGAAATTTACTTTCCAAATGGAGGCCTTTAAGTCTCCTTAATATAGATTTTAAAATTCTAATGAAAATATTGAATACCAGATTGTTGTCTATAGCTCCACATTTTATTTCCCTACACCAATCCTGTTCAGTACAGGGAAGATCTATCTATAATAATCTCCTTTTGCTTCAGGAACTAGTAGAGCTTGGTAAAGTTGATGTTATAAAGGGTTTTCTTATGTCCACGGATCAAGAAAGGGCTTTGATCAGGTCCCACATAGTTATTTGTTTCAGGTTTTATGAACCTACAGAGTTCCTGACTGCTTTATAACCTGGATTGCTTTGATTTATAGTCATGCTTATGTTATGCCTTTGGTAAATTGTTATTTGGGTTCCTATATCTCTATTCATCGGGGAGTGAGTCAAGGCTGCCCTCTAAGTCCTTTGCTTTACGTTTTTAGTTTAAACCCACTTTTATGTACAATTGCCCAAGATGTGGGGATTCTTGGTGTTGCTTCCCTCATAGTACCCTTGAAGCCAAAATTTCAGCATATGCTGATGATGTCTGTGTCTTTGTTACTGATTTGGCCTCTGGAGATAAGGTGTTAGGTCATTTTTCTGATTTTTTTGGATGTTGCGAGTTCCTCCCTTAATAAATCTAAGAGTTTTTTTCTGTCCTCTGCATACTGCCATTCCTGAGGTTACAGAGTTGCAAGGAGTTCCTGTTATAGTGGGCTCGGTCTGAATTTTAGGTATTGATTTTGGTAGAGGTGATAATGTGTTACTTAATTGGGCAGCTAAAATTGAGGCAGTTTAGTCCAAAATTAGATTATGGAAGTCATGGCAACAAACTAAACAGAAAAAGGTTATCATTACCAAAACTTTTCTTCTCCCTCATTTTTTATACCTTAGTGCGGTATACCCCATTCCTTTTGGTTTGGAAGCCACTTTATTGGGTCTTTTTTTTTTTCAAATTATTTGGGGGAGTCGCATAAATCCCAATAAAATAGATGTGTTGTATCTTTCTATTGCACAGGGTGGTTTGAATTGTGTGAATCCAATTACTTTTTACTATAGTATTTTTTATCATTGGAATTTACTAGACCTTAGTCATCCACAATCTGTGTCATGGGTGATTTATGCATATGGTTGGTTAGCTAGATAATCCTCAGAATGGCCAGGTATGAGCCAGAAAAATGCATACACTTCTAGTTACCCAATTTATGTCAGACCTGTGATATCGAAACTTAATAGATGGAAGTTACTTCCGCCCCTTGTGTATTGCAAATCACACAAATATATTTATGGTGTCCTACAATCTCAAGCACATTCCATAGTCCCTATTTTTAAAGCTGTATTGGATGGTCATGTTGATAATCTCCTTAAAAATTTGGTAGATAAATGGATTGCATCTAGATTATGGGATGTTTTATGGCTTAGTTGTCATGGATGACTCAGTGTTAGGGGGACTTTAAAGCATAAAATGGTTACTGAACGAACTTGTCCGAGGGATACTTGCAGTAATCAAGAGGAAACAATGTCCCATTTTTTGTTTCCTGCCCTTTTGTGCAAGAATTCTGGTCAACACTTTCTGCTCATTGAAGCCAGTCTTTCTGGCAGGCTGTTACATATCTGGAAGTTGTTTTTCTTTTCTGCTACATTCTACTTTGTTGGATGCAGGTGTAGTACGGCTGCTGTTCGCTATGTTCAAGTTTCATTTATGGCAAGCCAAATGTCACCTTACTCTAAGACAGTTATACAGGTACCAATTGCCACTTGAAGTTCTTCAACATGTTGAACATGATTTGTTGTTGCAATGTGATTCTGAATGCAAATGTTTGTCCAAAAATGTATGGCTTATGAGGTGGAAAGAGGTTCCTTTTTTGAAAGATGAAATAGGTTGAATCATTATGCTGTGGGATAATTGAGTAGTGCTGATATTCTCTGTTTTTTTTTCTCATTTTCCATGAATTGTATTACTGTTTTTCTGATTTATTGTTCTGTTTATTAATAAAAACCTTCCCCTACTCTTTTCTATAAGTGCCATAAGATCTTTAATATCCACTTGAACTACCACCAATCCAGGCAGATGGGACCTCGGTTTAACTTCTCATCCAAAAGACGGCACCTCAGAAGTGCAGCACCCCTCTCATGCTGCACTACAGTGTCAGTACTGGGATATTAAACCAAGTGCCAGATGTGGCAACTGAACCCACAGCCCTCTGATCTCCCGGCCTCAGAGATGAGTATGCTACCCAATGAGCCACTGACACTGCACCACCCACAGCCAATAGCACAGGCGCATCAACTTGTATGACGTTTGTCCGAACAGTAGTTTTCTTAAATACATGAGATCATGAATGATCGTTAACAAGTGATCGTGATTCATGATTGGGTGATACAAGTCAAAGATTATTTTGCCACCCTGCTGCCTTTGCCTTGTACACACAGCCACACTGAAGACAGGAAAAAAAAATACTTGGGATTTCTGGAACTGTTATATTTATTGTGGGCCACCCTGCAGTGCCTTTCTCTCCTCTCTGGATGTCACAAGTCAAAGATTTATTTTGCCACCCTGCTCCACTTGCCCTGTACACACAGTCACACTGAAGCCAGGAAATTAAATTTTATTTGGGATTTCTGGGACTGTTACATTTATCAAAGGCCCCCCTGAAGTCCCCCTCTCTCCCCTCTGGACCTCACAAGTCATGGATTTATTTTGCCACTGTAAGAAAAGAACTAATTTGGTTAAAATATGTTATTATTATATTCTTAATTGATAGTCTATATCCTTATATTGGCTTAATTATTAAGTACTATAAATGTTTCTGGTCAAATTAATATCCAAATGAACTCTAAAACAAGGACAATGCTGCTTAAGGCTTGAATACTGAAATGGAGAAATGATGCTATGAAACAAAAGGGAATATAGCATACGTGGCCAGCTTCATAAAAAAAAGTTTCAAGGATAGTCTGTTTAAATTGGGAACCCCCTTGGCACCTCTTCCAATGACTAGCAGAAGAGCTTGAAGCTGAGATTAAGAGATTATTATTGTCATGGAAACTTCACATAATTTATGGCATTGTTTTTTCCCGCAACAGCCATCCTCAGGTACACCAGAAGTTAACAGAGACTGAAATAGACTGGCCTTAAGAAATTAAAAGCCAGATATTCAAAACTGTGCTCCAGGGCTAAAGTAGCACTGCCTGGTGGGCAAACTTAGCCTGGAGCAAAAGGTAAGCTATATTCAACCGGAATAGCCCTAAGAAAAAACAGCTGAACATAGCAAGCAAAGGAAGCCAGGCAAACAGGGCCAGGAGTGCAGGGCAAAAACAACCCAGAAATAAGACAGCACTGAATATAGCAAATAAGACAGCACTGGATATAGCACCCAAGCAGGCAGTGCAAACACACAATGGAACACAATGTAGAGGTGAAACAGCCTGACCCTGGGACACATGCAATGAAATACAGCCCAGAATGAGGTCCCAGGAGCAGACCGCAGTGCAGAACCCGGAATATGACACACATGCATGGGAATGGCAAGCAACAACCAGGACCCAAGTGGGAGACCCAAGGTACAGTACAAACCAAGTGAAACCCCAGCACCCAAGAATGACACAGGACACAGTAAACTGTAGTAACTGGAATGCAATAGTATACAAACAAAAGGCAAGGTAACAGGAACAGTACAGCCATGCAAAACAATACAAAATCAAAAAAAACCTAACAGTGAACAACTAATGCCCCAACCACCACTGGATGACCCACTCCCAAAACAAAGAAAGACAACAATACAAACCCAACAAACAGAAATGCTAAGAACCCTCCAACACACAACACTAACAAAAATAAGCCCTCTACATGAACAACAACAAGAATAAACAATAAACTACCTAAAACATGACATGCAAAACATATTTACAGATATACATTATGTACAGGAAGGCAATGGAGAAGGGGGGAAGAGGAGGAGGATGCAAACAGGGACACAGGAACATAGGCCAGAAAACAAACATCAGTCCAGAAAGGGGGGTATCCAACAGAATGTGAGATGATGGGTATGGCTAATTGCCCACTGGATCTATCAGATGAGCCTCCAGGACAGCCGCCACCCTCCTGGTCTCTGAGATAATGATGGCCTGCTGCTCAATCAGAGTTGTCTGCTGACAGACAGTGCAGTGCAGTGCAGCAGATCCTCCATGCCCTCTGACTTCCCTGGCCTGGTCTCCCACAATGATGAATGGACTGGACCTACAAGAGGCAGGGGAGACCATGAGGATGGGAAACCAGCCAGGGGGCATACTGCAGCCACAGGTGGCCATACAGGGATGGACAGCATGTCACGACAGACATGCCCGAGTGGAGCTGAGGGACACAATGGTAGGCAGACCCAGAAGGCGCCCACACAGCAGGCCTGGGTGACACAGGCACCATCCCAATACCCAATAGACATGTTGACGACATGACTGACAGAACCATGGCACAGGTGACACCACCCATCCCAGCACTGCACACAGCGAGACAGGGCAGACACACACATGCAGTCCCTTGGATCGCTGTGTGCAAGAGCCATGCCAAAATATGCACAAGGGCACCCACACACCAGGACATTCTGCACAAAGACAGATGGCAAAGTACCAAAATGCAGAGCACAACAACATCATCCAAAGGTGGGTATCACGTGATGAACTAGTGGGGAAAAGACATCTCTGAGGCTGCTCCTGGGTCATGGTGAATAAAATACATAATTTTAGTGGTTTAAGACCCCACAACTTTGACTTTAGCAGGGAGCTTCAATTCCTAGCAAGGTTCTGAGTTTCAGAGGGTGAGTCAAGTTAATATAAATAAGGAGTATATTTACTAGTCGCAGATGTGGGCCTGGCTGATAGCATGGCTGAGATGGAAGGTGGAAGCCCCGAGCCTTTGGCTGCAAGATCACCGGCTGTTAAGCGCTCAAAACCCCACTCCCCGGTTCCAGAGGAGAACGAAGATCTGTGGGTAGAAGAAAGAGGAGGGCAGTCAGCCTCAGATGATATTAATGAAATTAAACAGCTTCTGCAAGGGCTTGTGGCTGATTTCTCTACATTAAAGCTGGCTCTACATGCTTTAATGCAAAGGGTGGGGGATGTGGAGGCCAGAGTTGCTTCACAGGAAAGGAAGATGGGGGCCATGGATCAGGAGGTAATCGTTCTCAAAAGGCAAGTCAAAAAATTAGAGGCTCACCTGGAAGATCAAGAATCACGTAGTCAGAGGAATAACCTAATCATGGAGGGCCTCCCTGAGAAATCGGAAGGCTCAGACTGTGTTGCTTTCATGCAGGCTCTCCTCCTGAAATTGTTCAGTCCAACACCGTTTGGTGAATCTTATAATATTGAGAGGGTGCACCACTCTTTGAGAGAAACCCCCCCCCCACCTGGAGCTCGACCCCGAGTCCTTATCATGCGTTTCTTGAATTACAAAGAGAAGACTCATGTATTGAATAAAGCCAAAACAAATAGAAATTTGCAGTGGAATGGGTCTTCTATTTGGCTTTTCCAAGATTTCATACCTTCCGTGAAAGAAAAACACAAGGAGTACATGGAGATTAAGAAGAAGCTATACTTGGCAGGGGTGAAATTCAGAATGCAGTACCCAGCTACGCTGATAGTGAGGTTAACGAAGGGAGACAGGAGATATGCTATGGCATGCGATGCTATGGAAAGCCTCTGGGTGGAGCTACCAGCTTTAAGTAGGTGACTTGAAGGATTGAGGGGCCTGCAGGTGTGTATGCAATAAAGCGGCAATTGCGAGCAGCAAGGATTGGGAAGCGCTGTGATAGCTGGTAGCGCTCGATTACTTTCAACCTCGTTTTTACTCCATGTTTTGGAGAGGAGATCTGCCCTTCTTGGCCATGACTGCTCTAGATTAATGTTGTATGGGACTGTTAAATGAGGGCCTCTCACTGATTTTGTTTTTTCCTTTTTCCAGGGTCTAATTGGCCTGAGAACACTAACAGTCCTGGACTATTGGGTTGTTTTCTTTCTGCTTGCTGTCAAGTTTTTTTTTTGCTCATATTAGAAACATAAAGTTCAGTATTAAGAAGAGGATCGGATACTGAATAGCCTGTCATTTAAAAATCGTAGAGCAAGTTAAAGGAGCTTATTATTTGAACGGGAGAAATGGATATGGGAAAGGGAGGTATTGATCAACATATGCTACCGAGCAAATCTGCAATGGAAAATGGATTATTCTTTTCAAGGGGGTTCTGTGCTCCTCTAAAAAAGGATTAAGTACAAGTTACAGGGGCTTATTGGGACATTTTTCTTTATGTTCTCCTCCTGAGTATCTTTTTGTTACCCTCCTCCCCAATCAGCTACAGCTGAAATAGATAAATGGGGGAATGTACAGGGCGTGGAATGCTCTATTATTGATATTAGTTGGTATTTTAGTGGTGGTGACCACATATGGGGAGAAGGAGGTATCTGCTAAGATCCTGGAGCTTATTTAATTCAAAATAAAAAGGGCAATAGGTAATTTAAGAAGTTAATGAGGGGGTTACGGGTTATCATGGGGGTCTTCTGTTTTTTCTATATGCTGGGGCTTGAGGGGATCGGAGACACTTTGGGGCTGACTCATACATGTCCTACGATGACTAAGGACTAACTCACCTGGTTAAACAATTGGGGGGAAGGATGATGATTGGAGGATTGGGGGTTACAGGGGGATTTACTGGGGGAAAAGGGGGGAGAGAGAATCCATGGAATATAAAATAAGGTGGCCAGAACTTATGAGGGTGAACAACAAGGGTAGTGGTATAGAATATGGTATTGATTAAACTTCTTTCATGGAATGTAAAAGGCCTCAGGGGGAGGAAGAAAAGACTGGTAATATTACAATATATAAATCAGTTGGGGTTCACTTTGCTGCACTCCAAGAAACCCATTTACTGAATGAGGAATTATATCTACTCAAGAAAGGGTGGGTGGGCAAAGTAATAGGAGCAGGGAATGCAAAATCATCGGGGTGTGGTGTGGTGATACAAATAATGAAAGATTGCCCATATGTAATTACTCAAACCAAGTCACGAGAGGATGGTAGTGGAATATAATGTGCCAGGTTCTATCCTGGGAAATCCATTTTCATGTGCCTCAATTTATGGCCCTACCCCTTCTAAATCAGAATTCTTTGTTTCATTGGAAGTTGATGCTGCTGCCCTCCCATATCACCCACTTATTCTGGCAGGTGATTGGAAACTCTGTCTGGATAATGGGGTGGATAGGAACCCTCCTTCTAATAGACTACCTAGTGCACTGCAGATAGCTCTAAATAGATTCCTGGAAGTTGCAGCACTAGTAGACCCACATAGGATGTTTAAGAAAGGGGATACCAAGATGACCTTTTACTCCGGTGTGCACAAGTCACATTCTAGGATTGATTTCTTCTTGATCAATAGGGAAGCATTAAGGGGTATCAAATAACTGAATACTTTTAAAAGGGTACTATCTGACCACTTCCCGATTCAGAGGCTATGGGAGATGGATAACATTCCCCCTAAACCATACCGATGGCGGCTGGATGAAGGGATATTAGCGGTTGACAATATGGTGTCTAAATTAGAGGAAACACTAATGGAGATTGTTCAAACCCAAATTCTGACACTTGCAGATAAAAAACTTGCTTGGTCTACTTGCAAGGTATTATATGCAGGAATAGCTCAGGAATACACTGCTATGAGGAATAACATGAATAGAGCATGGGAAGAATTTTTAACTGGGGCCATTAAGTCACTACTACCTTTGGAGGGTTCCCCCAATGAGTTGGATAATGAGCTAAGAGATTTAAGAGAGGAAATGAGAAATATGATGCATCTCAGGATAGACCGCTGGCTTGAAAGATTAAATGCTAAATATTTGATACAGGGGGATGTGCCGGGCCACTTGTTAGCCACTAGAATTAGGGAGTGGGAGGCAGATCGAATGATTATGGCAGTGAAGTTTGGTGGAGACATTATCACTGATCCTCAGGGAATGGCTGATGCTTTGCAGATTACTATGCTGGGATCTATCAAGCGGGGGGTACTAACTCAGAGGAAGAGAACAGAGGGTTTCTTGATAAAATACCTTTGCCCAAATTGGACATAGAGCATGCCCAGGCTCTGGCAGCCCCAATCTGTGACCTAGAAATTATGGCGGCAATTAAAGAATTGCCAAATGGTAAGACATCAGGGCCCGATGGCCTATCGGCTAAACTTTATAAAGTCCATTTATTGACAATACTCCCTCTTTTGAAAGATTTATTCTTGAACATTATGAAAGATGGGGTTCACCATCCTCCTTTATACCAGGTTTATATTACACTAATTCCAAAGCCGGATAAAGCTAGGGATTTACCTGGCAATTACAGACCCATAGCTTTAATGAACCAGGATATTAAAGTCCTCACAAGGATTCTGGCTAATAGGGTTTTAAAAGTTACTCCTCTATTAATTAGTCAGAACCAAGTTGGGTTTATGCCAGGTCAGGGGACACATGATGCATTAAGGAAATTGCACCACATCCTCCATCGGGCTTCCAATTCCAAGTCTGCTACAGCACTGATTGCACTTGACACCGAGAAGTCATTAGATCGGGCTTCCCATAAATTTCTATTTCTTACAATGGAAATAATGGGTTTTCTGAAGGGCTTTCTCAGATGCCTTAAAAACCTTTATAATGCCCCTACTGCTAGGGCCCTGTGTAATGGCTACCTCTCTAAGGAGTTCCTGCTAATGAATGAGACTAGACAGGGTTGCCACCTGTCACCAATCTTGTTCAACATTTACTTGGAACCTTTATTGAGGGCAATTTATGTGGAGCCCATGGTTCAGGGAATTAAGGTTCAGGGGATGGAGCTTAAATTCTCAGTTTTTGCCAACAATATTTTGTTGCATTTATGTAATCTGGCCAATAGCTTACAAAAAGCCTTGGAAATTCTCAGGAAATTCTCGGAGGTTTCCAACTAGTGTGAGCCTTCAGAGCCCTGTTAATTTAGAAACAGGAAGAGGAGTTGTACTCACGGACTACAACTCAGTTAAAAGTGTGGAAAATTACCTGGGTCCTGTATTTAAGGGGACACATAGCGCTAACTTTGCCTTTAGGCATTTATTTTAAATTAAAATCAGTAATTTTAATCACTTTGTAGCTAGAGCAATTCCTGACCCCTAGGAGCACTTCCGGGGTACAAACAGCACTTAAACAGAGCCCTACAGTGAGCAGGGCAAACGTGCATCGGCACGCATGAAGACGCGTGCAAAGACACACTCGTCTGCGAGTGTTAGGCATGTTTGGAGGGATTGGAAGGGCACATAAGTACAACACTAAAAAGGAATTTATACATAGGAGGAAGGTAATTACAAAGTATACATTGTTGAATTCATTGTGTGGTATCTTTAGAGACTTGATATGAGTACTGGGCATTAAATTGCATAGTCATTGAATGTAATCAATACCACGGATCTGCGACTGTGGGGCTTATTACATAATAGGCTTCACAGATTGAGGCACGTATATAAACACATCATCTTGAAGGTAACTGTAATCCTGGAATTACTGAAATCACATAAGTAAACCAACTTGTGTGAAATTAAATAGCTGACTGTATTGGACAATCGTACAGCTTAAATTCTTAAAATGGCAAATATTATAACATTGCACGAAGGAGAAAATCTCATAAAATGTACAAATTGTCTCATGTATTTAATAACACAACAGGTCCCGCTTGATCCCTTTAAGTGTGGAAAATGTGTACACAATGATGATTTAATTAATGAACTAAATTCCTTCAGTGACAGGTTAGTTCAGTTGGAAGCAAGTCAAAGAAACATGGCAGACAGACTTGGCACTAAACTAGTCACAGAGAACAGTGAGATTTCATCTCTCCTAGTTCCGATTCCACCTATACATAATCTGGTTAGAACTTTGACTACTCCTATAGACACTGTTCCTTGCACATTAGAGCAGTTGGAATCAGATCTCTATAATAAGAAAAACAGTAAAAGAACTAGAGAGGAAGAAGTACCACCAGAAGGGGACGAAGAGTGGTACAATATTCAATATGTAAAACCAGCTAAAAAAGGACGGCATACAACATTTAATATCCCCCTTAAAAAGAGATTTTCCATGCTTACAACACTAGAATATGACTCTGAAAAGAATCCAACATCTGAATTAGTAGCAGATGGTACCTCTGAAACTTTTATCAGTTTGGATAATAATACTGATACCAGTCTCATGATTTTAGTAAATGATGTAAGTTATTCCAATATTGACAATCTTGTTAACATAGAACCTGATAATAATTTACAACCAAACCACAGGAATCTTTTGGTAATAGGGGATTCTATGATTAAAAGATTGGACAGGCACATATGTAATCCAGATAAATCATACCTGACATTATCATCATTTAGTGGGGCTAAAATAGCAGACTTAACACATATGTGTAAAACAATGGTCAAAGGATTAGATCATAACCCCCTTGTCCTGATACATGTGGGAACAAATAACATGTTCAGAGACTCCCTAGAGGATATTAAACAAGATATGGTGGCTTTAACTAACAGACTGATCTATCTGGGATGCGAAGTTATGATATCTGTGATATTGCCTATACCAAAAGCCACACCAAGAATTAACCTGAAAGTTCAGAAATTTAATAATTGGTTAAGGACATGGACATTAAGGCAAGAGATCCATTGTTTGACACATTGGGAAGATTTTTATCACCAAGATGATTTATTTTGTTATGATGGCCTGCACTTAAACAAGAAAGGGAATGAATTACTAGGGTAACATTTTATTTCTTTTCTTGATAAATATTTAAACTAGTGCAGGGGGAAGGGTGTGAGTCTTATAGAGAAAAATATATAAAACAGACCAGAACTACAACATTAACTCCCTCTAATAACATTGTAACATCTAAATATACTTATCCCCAACAAAACAAAAGAGTGATATAAAAGTTATGCTACTAAATGCCAGAAGCCTGTTAAACAAGATGGATGAATTAAGATATATAATGCAAAAAGAAAATATTTCTATCTGTAGGATCACAGAAACATGGTTTCATGATGATAGTTGGAATGTTGATATACCGGGTTTTAATAAAATAACTAAGAACAGGAAAGATAAACAAGGAGGGGGGATTGCATTGTACATTATCGAAGATTATTCATTTCACTGTATTTCTACTAATAAGCAAACTAATAGTGAAAGTGAAATAATATGGGCAGAGATTAATTTACCATCTTTAAAAATATGTATTGGTTTGGCTTATAGATCCCCAAACCTGAATAAAGAACAGAATACTGATTTCCTTAAATTAATTAATAGTTTTAAGCCAAAAACAAACTATATATTAATAGGTGACTTTAACTTTCCTAACATCGACTGGAAAAAACATAATTGGAAGGGTAATGTAGAGAAGGATTTTCTCGATATTACAGTTAATCAAAATCTAGAACAAAAAATTCAGCATGGTACTAGAAATAACAATATCATTGATATTGTACTAACAAACATGGGGTCATCCGTATATGAACCCAGAATATTAGAACCACTAGGGAAATAGTGATCACAATGTGATCTTATTTCACATACAGTCTAGGTCAATAGACACTAAAGGGAATACCATAATAAAGGATTACACAAGAGCTAATTATATAAAAATAAAACAGTACTTGAATTCCTGGGACTGGAACTCAGAATTGATAGGTCTCAATGTACACCAAGCTTGGAACTGTATACTGTTCAAAATTAATCACTGTTTGGATACTTGGGTACAAAACAGAAAGAAGTATAATAGGGGCTACAGAAACCCTGCATGGTGGAATAATAAAATCAAGAGATTGATTGGTAAAAACCAAAAACCTTACAAGAAATATAAAATTAAACCATCAAAAGAAAAATGGCAACAGTATAAAAATTGTGCTAATAAAGTAAAACAACAAATTGAGAAAGCTAAAATGATCATGGAAAATAAATTAGCAACTGATAGATTAGATAATAAGAAAAAGTTCTATAATTATGTCGGCTCACTCAGAGGTTCAAAAACAACAATAGGTCCATTATAAACAAATTCAGGAATTATAAAGAATGAATTCCAAATGGCAGATGAATTCAATAATTATTTCCATACAATATTTTCTACCAAGGAACAATTTAATAATTCAATCACAAATTCTAATCAAGTGACTGTTGAACTTATTACGGTAGAATAAACTCTTGAAGAATTACAGAAATTAAAAGTTACTTCATCGACTGGACCAGATGGAATACACCAGAGTTTTCTAAAGGAAATTGTCATTTACATCTCTGGCCCTCTGAGCAAATTATTTAATCTGTCCCTTGAGGCAGATGAAAGTGTGTTAGCATGGAAGGAAGCAGTGGTAATTCCAATTTTCAAAGTAGGTGTTAAATCTGTAGTATCTAACTATCGGCCTATAAGCTTGACCTCGGTTATAGGGAAAATTCTAGAAAGATTAATCCTGCCTAGATTTGAACAACACATCAATCATTATAATTTACATGATTTAACACAACATGGATTTAGAAAGGGAAAGTCATGCTTAACGAACCAACTAAATTTCTTTGAAAATGTTAGTGCAGCCTTGGATGCGGGACTACCAGTGGATGTTGTATTTCTAGACATGGCAAAGGCCTCTGACAGGGTTTCAAATAGAATTATGTTAGAACACCTGGTTAAATTGAAATGTCCATATATTTTAATTAAGTGGACTGATTTATGGTTATATAATCGCAGACAATGTACATCAGCAAAAGGAGCTATGTCCTCATGGGCAGAGGTGACAAGTGGAGTGCCACAGGGTTCTGTGTTGGGCCCTGTGTTGTTTAACATTTTGATAGCATCAATGCAGACTACAGATAACATCTGGATATCAAAATACGCAGACGATTGCAAGATTGGTTGCATTGTCAATACCGTTGAGGCTATTAGCACTCTTCAAAAAGAGTTAGAAGCTTTAGAAATCTGGGCAAAAAAGAATAAGATGAAATTTAATGAACAAAAGTGCAAAGTAATGCATTTGGGCTATAATAATATGAAAAATTATTATTTATTAAATAATGTAAAACTTCAAGAAACAGAAAATGAAAAAGACCTTGGGATAAATATTGACAGTAAGCTAAACTTTGAGAATAATACAACATTTAAAGTTAAGAAATGTCAAAGAATTATGGGCTGCATATGGAAAAATATTAAAGGCAGGCAACCGCAGGTTATCCTTCCACTTTACACCAGTTTGGTGAGATCTCACCTGGAATATTGTGCTCCCTTCTGTGCATCTGACACAATTCGTGGTAAGAAGCAATTAGAGGGGTTTCAAAGAAAAATGACTAAAAGGATCCGGGGTATGATAGGCAAACCTTATGGGGAAAGATTGAAAACACTGGGCCTATATTCCATTCAGTATAGACATCTTCGTGGAGACCTTTGTTTGATCTATAAAGCCATAAGCGAACCTGGACTTACTGAAACTATAGGTATTGAAACAAATTTGAGTACATCACAAACTAGATCTCATAATATGAAACTAAAAGGAGTAAATTGTAGAACAAAAAAAAAGACAACAATGGCTCACTCAGAGAATAGTTAATTTATGGAACACATTGCCAGCCTCAATTGTAGAGAGTAAGACAATGGATATGTTTAAGAATACGTTAGATAAATTTATGGGTAATGCCAAATTTGATTATATAGATAACTAATCCACCCTTGGGTGGCAAGTTCAATAAAAGGCTTTGCTCCTGAGCTTGTAAGTAACTATGAAACTATGAAGTCTAAGTAAAACACAGGTTCTTCCACTTACAGCATATACTTATAGAGCAGATATTGAACACCTGCAAATTAACTGGGCCCCCCCAAAAAATTTAATATTTGGGCATCTGGATTATGGCCAAAACAGAAAATGGGGTGGAAGAAAAGGTGGACAATCTCTTGGCCAAAATTAAAAATGATATTTTAAGGTGGAGCAAACTGCCCTGAACTTCAGTGCTAGACTGGGATTGATAAATATGAATCTCCTACCTGGATTGTTATATCCAATTTACTTATTACCTTACAGTATTCCTAAAGGAAGATTTATTAATATCCAAAGGGTAATTTCAGCATTGTTGTGGAATTCGAAGCCCCCAAGGAGAAAACATGCTGCCCTACACCTTCCTTAATTTATGAGAGGTATTAAACTTTCGGACCTATTTTTGTATTATGTAATGGGACAGCTTGGTTTAATGGGACAGTGGTGCAGAAATCGGGAAGAAGGGAGATATACCCCAACTTGGCTCCAAATTGAGCAACGTATTTTAAAGGACCTGAAACTCTCCCCAGCAGCATTGCTGTTTTCAGATCCAGAGGATATACCTGATAGGGGAAAGCAGTCACCAAATTTTAAATCAGTGACGGCATGGTGGGATTTATTAAACCCAACACAGAAGAGGGCACAAAGGAGAGCTAGGGATCAACCTATATTAGGAAATCCTAACTTTCGGTTGGGGGGACTAAAAATTAATCAGCAATGGGCATCACAATTAGCTTACCTGAAATTGACAGATTTTATACTAGAAGATAGGGTGATCTTACCTATGCAGACTAAGGAATGGGACTTTTTCAGAAAGATTCAGATTACAAATCTGGTACAGAAATTTATACGAGATAATAAGGAAATGGGTCAGAGTTCATTTACTTGGGACCATTTGAATGAGATCAATTACTCACAACACCCCCTCTCAAAAGTTTATATGGTGCTGTTAGGTTTCGTAAGCTTAGAATTCAAGGCTCAAATATTGTATTGGGAAAAAAGTCTAACCCCCCTGAGGCCTGACTGGTAGGAGATTTGGAAAAATGTTAAATTCCTGCCCATACCGAAATATAAGACTATGCAATTCTTAATTTTTTGAAATATTTACTACATCCCTGTTAAGCTATGTTCTAGAAAACTCAAACAGACAGATCTGTGTTTTAGATGTGGAGTGAAGTCAGGAGACTTGTTACATGTGATGTGGAGCTGTCCCAAAATACATTCATTTTGGGTTCAAATTGGTCAAAACATGGACCCGTTATTAAACTATTCAGAGCAAGTTAAACCAGAGATCTGTGTTTCGGGAGATATGAAAATGGTTGTGAATGACTCAGCAAAGCATCATGTGACACTGATGTCCACTTTGGTTAAGGCATTTGTCCTAAGACATTGAAAAAATGATTATGCTTATAATTATGATCAATGGGTTAGAGACCTATTACAGGTCTTAGATAGACTTAAAAGACAAATGATAATGGATGATAAAAAGAAAATATATGATAAAAGATGGAGGGCATTACAGGCAGTGTACTCAATACAACTGAAGAGTGCTCAAACCCAGATCTGTCTATCTGATTGGGAGTAGCTAGCAATTATTTCTTAAGAGAATGTGAAAAGGGATTATGATTTTGAGGTGTGCAATCTCGTGTTTTGTAGGTTTTCTATCCAGTGAGGCATAATACTCTCTTGAGGTAGTTCTTAGCTAGACTTAAAATGTCTTTTATATCTAAAAGGTTAGGATGGGTTCTCTCTCTCTTCTAGGGACACAGTTTTTAAAGCCCAGTCCTGGGGACTTATAGTTACTTCAAAGTTAAGGAGAATAAAAAGGAGGGATGTCTGATTCGGAAGTAGTTCAGATTTATTGCTAACTTTGAAGGAATAGAATCCAGTGCTATATTAATAAAATTGGACTTAAATTAGTGGGTGCAATATATTACAACTGTGCATGTAAATAGTTTAGGAGATGTATATAGTAGCCATATCCAGTTTTGGGATGTGGGCCCGGGATCAGCCTGGGATCTATGTATGTATGTCTTGTTTGTCGAAATCATAAACTTTAATAAAGAAGTTTAAAAAAAAAACATCATCCAAAGGTGCACCAAAGCAGCGCAATGCAGTCACAGTGGCCGGCCAATGACCAACCCATGCCAGGGCTGAACAGGCATACAGGGTGCAGATGGTGGCAGGGGTGGGCCAACACATGCCACCAAGTAAAGCACCCAGAAGGCACGATGTGCCCTGCAGCCACAACATGCACATGGGCGGCAAACATCTGACCCTGTTCAGTGAAGCTCCTGGACAGCAAGGCAATGCTGACTGTGCACAGATGTAGTAACTGTGGGGGGTGGGAGGGATGGAGCACACTGCACCATAGAGGTGAGCATGGCAACTGACAGCGTGTGTGCTCTACCGATCCTCCGTTGCCACAGCCCCCACCACCATCTGGCACCCATGCAGCAATGCATGCTGACGGTGGCACACAGCCCCCCCCACAGGGTACAGTGGCCTGACAGCTAGATCCTGGTAGCAGTGTGCAACACTGGTGTGCAACCCAGCATGGTTCCACAGCACCACTGGCCCCCCGCCCGTCGCTGCCATGCCACCAGCACAGTCACTGGCAGACCACAGAATTAACCACACATCACAGCGAATCACCATGGAGTAACAAGACAGGTACTCACTCAACAGGCCCCTGTCCTCTGGGTTGCTCTCCTGCACCCTCTGCAGAATGGCTGGCACCCTCGGGCTGCTCCTCTGCCTGGTCTGGGGCATCTCACGGCAGTCTTCTGCAGTCCTGGGCTGCTCAATCCACTCTAAGTGGACAGGGGAAACAGCAGTAATAGCGCAATACACAGCATGCACCACGAGCAGCACAGCAACATGCACATGCAACCCCCACAACACTGCATACACAGGGATGTCCAGGTTCAGTGGATGAACATTGGAGACACCCACACAGAGGGTGGCAAGGCCCCCGGTGCATGCGCCAGGCACACAGGACATGTCGGCATGGCAGTGCAGTGGTACGACAGTGCCAGATATACATGCACTTCGACTGTCCACACACCTGTGTGTGTAGGTCATCAGTGTCCCAGGGGTAGCACCCCTGCACCACTGTGGTGTTGGCCACATGTCAGTGCTGTACCAGGACCTGCCACCAACAATGTTCCAATCTGCCACCCACACCCGTGTCACTCTCATGGACACAGTATACACTGTTCTCCCACCGTGCATGCCACCACACACCCTGTAACATGATAACCCCTAGGTGGCCAACATGTGTGGTCCTGCCCGTGTCACATACATTCAAACACCATGCAGAGTAGCACACCTGTGCATGCACACACACACACACACACACACACACATATGCAGTCTGACAGGCACATGATAGCAGTGATCAACATGTAACACCACTTACCTGGCACAGGCACATTGCCCTCATGCACCATGCACTTGAAGTGCTCCAGTTGCTGCCACTGCCGATGGCACATGTCTGTGTAGTGATGCTGACACTTCTCGGCATAATGGGCAATGCCCGTGTGGGCACTCAGCTTCTGGGCAATGGAGGCCCACACCTGCTGGCATGGGAGGTCACCCTCCCTGACCTCCCCAAAGAGCCATCTGTGTCTGTGCTGCACTAGCTGCACCAGGTTGGCAGTCTGCACCTCCCCAACACCTGTCCCTGTGCATCACAGCACATTGCTGCCTACCACCTGGCATTGTCCAAACACCACAGTAACCCTGCCACATGTAGAACTGCTTTGCCTGTACCACACCCTGCTCCCTCCGGCTCTGTACTGTAGCACCATGCTATCACATGACGTAGTGCGGCAGTGCCTGGAAATGCCCACGCTGTGCATGCGTGACCCTGTCATGATCCTGAACCACAATGCCAAGCATGCACAGAGTGCCGTGCTGTGTGGGCTAGTGCAGTGCTACACTGTGCTAAACTGGGGTGCTAGTATGGCACAGGGGACACATACACATACACATGCGTGGGTGCTGCGCTATGCCACATAGCACTGCGCTACAGGGACAGCACAGCACTGGACTCTACTTAGCTCAGTGCTAATGTTTGCATGGTGCTAAACAGTTTTCTCAGCACTAGTCAAGCCCATATCCAACCAGCAGATGCAAATGAGGATACTTGTATATGCATGGTGCAAAAATAGTGATTAGCATATCATTATCTGATGATCTGCATGCATAACAGGCTGGAATTCCCAGCTGGGCTATAAAAGGGCAAGCAGTGCTCCACCAGTGTTGTGTTGTGGGAATGCAGCACACAACAGAGGCTGCAGACGTACAGACACAACAGAAGGAGTCATGCCACAGGAGGCAGAGCAGCGAGAGGCAGGTCTGTATAACAGTCAGAGGCCTGGTGGAAAAGGACTGGTGCAGCACAGGGTTGGGGTGTACACCCTGCATACCTGCAGAACACAGCTGTACAGGTTGGGGACAGGGTTGCTGAATGCAGACCCACAGGGAAGCATGGTGCTGTATAATGGTGCACATGGCCATTGGGCCAGCTGTCCAGCAGATTGGTCTGTGTGCTGGGCCCATGCTCCTTCATCAGCTGGCACCATGCAGGCACCACCTGCACACTGTGTGTGCCAGGCATGAGGTGGCCCCCAATGTGTCCTGCAGGTATGCCCCACAACAGTGGCTCACTGACATGGGGTCCATGGACCTTCGGTAGTCACCCTGGATGTGAGACATGGAGGGTTACAGATGCTTTGATTGTGGTACACAGCTACAGCCCAGGGTTACAGGGTCATGACTGTGTGGATCCCAATGTGACATTGACAGCACCATATGGTCCATGTCTGGTAGCCTGCTATTATATGCATACCATCCACAGTGTCCATGCCCTGTGTGCCATGCACATGTCCCCTAGGTGGCTGATGGGGGCACGGTACACTGCCAGGTGGTGGGTGTTGGGACGGCCCCATCCTGGGGTTCTCATGTCTGTAATGGGTGCTGGCGGTGCCCTTGTGGGTCCAGTATGAGGCAGTCCCTACACCGACAGCCATGCAGTGGCACTGTGCACACTGGGGTAGCTCCAGTACACTGTGGCTGTGTGCGCCATATACACACATGCTGGCCAGTTCCACAACCACGTTATCAGTGCCGCCATTGGGGGTGGCATTCACATACTGTTCCATGTGTGCCACCCACCACAGGCACACCACAGCTGGTGACACATGTCCCTGTACATCTCTCCCATTGGTAGTGCAGCACGACCTGAACATATATGGGCATCTCTTTTTGCAGGATGAGCTGAGGACGATGGTGCATGGTGTGAAGGAGAGGGAGCAGGTGCTGCAGCAACACAAGGTGACAGATGTGGTGGTGCACCAGGTCTGGGATGAGGTGATGGCAGGGGTGAACACCATCAGACATGGCAGGATGACAGATGCAGTGGTGCAATCAGTGGAATAACTTGCTGCACTGGGAAAAGGAGGAGGAGGAGGCACAGTGGCTCGGCAATAGGCTGTGTACCTGTGGTGGCCCACAATCCACACAACAGTGGAAGGAGGACCCACTCATGGCTGTGGTGGCATCCACACTTCACCCGGTGGCCATTGCTGGTGTACCAGGTGGTGGGTGTGAGGCACTTCTCATACCACCTAGGACAGGTCTGTATCCACATGTGTGCACCCTGCATAGTGTGACAGCACAGGTGTTGGGTGTTGGTGTTGGCATCGTGCCTGGGGTGCACTGTGGAGGTGCTCTGCTGTGCACACAGGGCAGAATTGCATGTGGACAGTGCCTGGCATGGCTGCCACCACAGCTGACAGGCTGGGGCATATGCACTGTGGTGTGGGTGTGTGCATGTGGCCACAGTCTATGGCTGTGGGGCTGGTGTGTGGGGTGTGCATGTCTGCGGTGGGTGGCATGTTTTCTAGGGTGTGCATGTACTGGTGGTGGTGGGGCACACTGTGCACATACCGGTCAATGACCCTGTCCCATTTTCTTCCACAGTGGTGTGTGCAGAGCTTGCAGCATGCCAGGACCAGGCTGGGATTGCTGCCTTGGGAACAGAGGCAGAGGCAGAGGAGAAGAACCTGCTGTCGACATCTGGACTAGATGCCAGTCATGGGCCCTCAGACACGCACTATGTGAGGCACTCAATTGGACATGGGGTACACCTGCAGGGGGGGCTTCAATGATGGAGGGGACCTGGACGTCAGTGCAGCCCTAGAGGATTTCCAGGTGGAGGATCTCAGTGGTGGGCAAGTGATCCTGCTTACAGTAACCAACATCATGGATGTGTCTGAGGGAGGTTACATCTTGCCCATGGATGGGGCCTGTGGAGGGGGTCACAGGCGTGGGGCAGGACACAGTCCACAACAAGGGTGCCAGGGGGATGGTTTGCCATACCAGGATGGGTGTACCCGTGCAGCCGGTGGTTGGCCATGTGGGAGATGGGTGTGCCCTGCTGGACATGTGGTGTCCCCCATGGGTTGGGGTGCAGGTCCCGCAGGGATCACGGCCCAGCGCCAGTGGCCTGTAGTGGCAGGACAGGCCACCGGTGCAATGGCGTCCCCACCCTGGTGAGCTGCAGGCACCAGCGCAAGCTGACATTGAGGGTACTGCAGCTGTAGAGCTGGATGCCCCGGGGGACCGCCCTCTGCACCAGGCTGCACTCACATCCCAGAAGGAGGCACAGCTGGATCTGCATGACCTGTGGTGGGAGCTCAGGCATAAGCTCTCACAGATGTGCGAGTCACTGTCCCTAGGCTTTGCATGGGCAGAGCAGCAGACGAAGGAAAGGTTGGACTGCACAGTTGCTACACTGGACCGTGACTTTGCTGGGCTCACGGCCGCAGTGGTCAACCTCACCACAGTGCTGCGCTGGGTGCATGGCAGGCAGCAGGCTGTGCAAGGGGGTCAGTGTGCCCATTGCACAGGGGCCCACAGGTGGGCCACTCATGGCCGCAGGACTGACACTGGCTCAAACACCACTGCATCATGTGCATCGACAGGCACCCAGCACCTCCATGGGCATATGGCCACCCTGTCCAGCTCCACTGGTCAGAGGGGGCACAGGCGGTCTGCCCTGCCTGCCTCACCATGGTCCTCCCCTACTATGTCCTCAACTCAGAGCACCCCTGGATCTGTGTCCCGCACATGTGGTGTGTGCCATATGCATGGTGGCTGTCACCAGAGATAGGCATGGCCGCCATGCACTTGTGCACAGTTGACACTCCCATGTGCACACTAGCACTCCCACACACCTGCTCACACTTGCACTCACGCTGCCACACACACTCTCACACATGCCGTCACTTGCACAGTCTCACATGCATGACCACGGTGTCTCTCCCCACACTGCCACCACACATCAGGCATCACCCAAATCACTGTACCATGGCTGTGTGTCCTCTTCACATGTGTGTCCTGCACAACCCACCCATCGCACCACCCTCACACGTGCATTCAGTGCCACTGTGTTGTGCTCCTGCCGTGTTTGTTGTCAGCACTGTTGTGGTTGTCTGAACATATTAAACTGTTTACCATTGTACTGTGTCATGTTGCCGTGCAGTCTGTACTCACCCTCTGGCTTGTGACAGTGTCCTGATGATGGCGGCCTAATGATCTAGGGCCCTGCGGGCCATGCGATGATCTCTCCACTCGAGTTGCTCCGCTATCCCCCTGAATGCTGGCTCTGTGTCACTGTCAGCCTGTCCCTCGGGTTCAGATGCCTGTATCCCACAGTTCATTGTCATGTTGTGCAGCATACAACAGGCTAGAAATATACAGCATACCTTCTGAGGCCTATACTGTAGGGCACCATCTGACATGTCTAGGCATCGGAAGCGCATCTTCAATATGCCAAACACCCTCTCCATGATGTTTCTGGTGGTGGCATGTGCCTCATTGTACATCTCTTCAGCCTCTGTGGCCTGCTGGGGTACTGGTGTCAGCAACCAATATCACAGGGGATAGGTGCTGTGCCCTGTTGAGAGATGGGCACCTGTTGGTGATGTACTGCTGTCTGCCCATTGCTGTTTTGCACCACCTGTGTTGCTGTCCCATGCCCCTTTCTTGGCCTCCCATGCCTATCCCCACCCCTGCTGTGGTGTGTGTGTGTGTATGTGTGTGTGTGTGCCTTTTTTGCTGATACTCACCAACTAGGTGCCCACTGGGTATCTTACCCTCCTCGAATGCCTGGCAAAGCCTGGACTGGTGCCAGATGAAGGCTTTGTGGGCACTGCTGGGGTACTGCGCATAGACATTGCTGATGTGCCTAGTCTCATCACACACCACCTGGCAATTGATGGAGTGGTACACCTTCCTGTTGATGTATACCTCACTGCCATCACCAGGTGGTGCACAGATGGGGACATTGGTGCAGTCAATGGCACCAAGTACTGCTGGTAGGTGTGCAACTCGATGGAATTGCTGCATGATTTCTCTGTGCTCTGTTGCCATGCTGGGGAATACTATGAACTCCCCAGCATGTGGCAGGAAAGCCTCAAGGAGCTGGGTCAGAAGGCATGTGGTGGCAGACTGCGATACCCCAACGGTGTCCCCATTGGTAGTTGGAATGTTCCTGTGGCACAGAAGCACATTGCTCCTGTCACCTTCTCCTCTACTGTCATGGCATGGCTGTGTCTGGTGTTGAGGTGCAGCTTCTCATGCAGAAGTTCACATAGTTGCCTTAACATACCCCTGTTCATCCTGTACTGGCCAGTGATGAGCTCATCTGGCAGGGTCTCGAAGGAGACCCTGGGCCAGTATCACCTGTTTGGAGCATACCGTCTCCTTGGCCTGCATTGCGGCCCATGTTGGTCCTGCTCCCTCTCCTTCTCTACTGCTGCCATCAGTGGCAGCATCACTGCTATCAGTGCAGCAGACATTTCCACTTCCTGTTGTGGTCACTCCCCCTAGGTGGTTTGCCCTGGTTTAAGACCAGCCTTTTATAGGCAGTAACTAGTGCCACACTACATGTCACGCTATGTGTCCTAGCGCAGTGCTATGGCTTTGAATATCCCGTAGCTCATGTATGCAGGCCACCCCCCCTTTGCCCTTGCATCCCACGCTACTGTGGTTAGCGCGCGCTAACCGGTCCTTTGAATATCGCAGCTCCATGCTAGTCCTGTGCTATTTCCATGCTATTGGTTTGCACGCTGTGCTAAGCTTTGAATATCTGGCTCTAAGACTTTTATTTATGGAAAATATACAAAAAGTCCTATATATTTCAGAATCACACAGGTTGTTGAGAATGCCTGAAACTTCACAGGGATTAAGTGTCATTCCTATAAGAGCTTTGTAATCCTTGCTATTTACAAAATGCTGTAGCCCCAAAACTGTTTAAAATATATTGACAAATTTGGTACCTAAAGTAAGTTGACCTTTTTCAATGGAATGAGTGTTGAGTGTTTATCTAACAAGCAACATCTAGACACGTGGTATGTAAGCCTTCTTGATGAACTCCAAAGCAACATGAGGTCATGGATCATTAACCACAAACAAAAGAAATCACTGTCTTAAAGAAGTTTGCTAAGTTTATAAAGTTTCTAATGATAGCAGGTACGCCAAACTAACGTCATTTTGAAAAGAAAAAATATACTTCTGAAATCTGTAAATACTTTTTCGATATCTATAAAGGAAAACATTTTATAATGTTTTTATAAATTATAGATTTTATATTGGAATTGACACCATCATGTTTGGTCTCAAATGAATCATTTCTTTCAGCTGCATCTGACAAAGTAGATTTTACATTTGTAACAAGGTGCACATAGACACAAAAAGGAAAAATTGTTTTACATCAAAAATATTTTTTTAAAGATGAGGTCATATTGAGAAAAAAGTGGTTTAGGAGGGGCTAACAGTAACACCCTCAAAGACTATTCAGATCAATCATAATTTGATGGTGATGTCACCCAGTAAGAGGGACATAAATGGGATGCTGGCAAAGCCAGCCCAGAACTGCCTGATCCTTTGGTGTGTTGGGACCTGTGTTGGCTGCTCTGACAATTTTGGATGAGTTTGGGACTTCTACTAGGCCAAAAGCCTGAAGCCATGCCTGCTTGGAACCAGCTTTTGGGTTGAGCCATTGCCACCACCAGGGAGTGTTAGGTACCAGCTTGAAAGCCTGCACAATGCTGCAACGAAATCTAGCTGCTAAAATTGCCTGTTATAGGAACGACTCTCTTCCCAGTATTGGATGACTCAAGGCCTTTGTTTTACATACTGAGAATTTGGACTAAAGAAATGTTTTGGAATTTCTGTTAAAAGCCTGAATAAGAGACTAACTTTGGAATTTAACAGCCAGCAAGCTTGCAGTGGTGTTAAACAGCAGTGATTCCAGAGTTGCAGCTTCAAGAGCAGAAATGAACTGAAACAGAAAAGATTCACAGAGTCCAGTTACCAAAACAACATTGCGTCCACAGGGAGAGATCTTTCTACAGACTGTGCTGCTAGACTGCAAAAATCTTGCTGTCTGATTTTTCCCACTAAATCCTGAAGTGACTTTTGATGATTTGTGACATCAAGCAAGAAGGATCCAGCTTGCATTGCCTCATTAATGTCACAAGATTCTACAGTTCTGGGTTCAAGGGGGAAAAACAGAAGACTACATCCAAACCACTAAGGACTTTTGTCATCCAAAATCAGAAGTTCTCACCAAGATTTTGAAAGTTAAAAAGTAGAAGACCACACTTACAGATAACTGAGACATAAGTACTGTATTCCTTTAATTATTCCACTTTTAGTACCTTTATTTGGCTATCTGTGGAGGTAACTTAGTGCATTTTAGCTCCAAAATGTTGGGTCTATAGTTAAGCTAGAATTTAGATGCGAAGATAATACATTTTACATGCTAAAGTTTAAAACAATTCTTATGCAAAGATATAAGCTGAGACATAAGTGTAATGAGTTGCAAGTTCACATAGTAAAAGGTCATGATATTTATAAGTATGCTGAAGAAATAGTACAATGTAATTTATTATGCTGAATATTGCTTATTCATTTGAACTTATTTGTTGAAATTTGTTTGCGTTACTTGATTTTCTAAAACCTGTTGTTTTGTTTACATTACAGTAGTGTTTACATTATTTTTATTATGCTTGATAGTTATGCTAATTATGAATATTTAGGGCTTATACATAAGTGAATAAAATATATATGTATCTCTTATATAATCCAATGTGTGGCAACAGTGTTTTTCACCATCATTTTTGAATTTGGAGAGCATAGGATAATATCATATTTGAATTTTAATTTTTTTGGGAAATGTTTTAAATAATTTTTGGGGTAAGGCCCAAGGTGAATCCAAGTACATCATTGTAAAAAGTGATATTATAAGCCTTTGTTCTGCCACCACCCTGCTGCCCTTGCCCTGTACACACAGTCACACTGAAGCCAGGAAAAAAAATATATTTGGAATTTCTGAGACTGCTACATTTATCGTGGGTCACCCTGCAGTCTCTCTCTCTCTCTCTCCTCCTCTGGACATCACAAGTCAAAGATTTATTTTGCCACACTGCTGCCCTTGCCCTGTACACACAACCACACTGAAGCCAGGAAAGGAAATTTTATTTGGGATTTCTAGGACTATTACATTTATCATCACCCCCAGCAGCCTCTCTCTCTCTATCTCTCTCTCTCTCTCTGTCCCCTCTGGATGAGATTGTGAATGAATGTCAAAAAGTGATTGTGATTTGTGATTGGATGGCAAAAGTCAAAGATTTATTTTGCCATCCTGCTGCCCTTGCCCTGTACACACAGCCACACTGAAGCCAGGAAAAAAATCTGGCATTTTATGTAACTGTAAAATTTCTCTTGGACCCCCAGTACTCTTTTCCTCTCTCCTCTTGGTCAAGAATGGCACAAGTCAAAGAGTTTGCCTGCCTGTCCTTTCTCATGTACACAGTCAGCTACACTGTTTGATGCCAAGAAAAGAAAAAAAAACAACTTTCATTTGGCATTTTCTGTAACTGTAAAATCTCTCTTCAGCTCCAGTACTCTGTCCTTCTCTCCCCTGGATCTGGAATGACACAAGTCAAAGATCTTGCCATCCTGCCCATTCTCACGTACACACAGCTACACTGCCTGAGGCCAAGAAAAGAAAAACAAACTTTCATTTGAGATTTTCTGTAACTGTAAAATCTCTCTTGATCCCCCACAGTAGTCTATATCACTTTCCACTGGATCTGGAATGGCACAAGTCAAAGATTTTGCCAGCCTGCCCTTGCTCATGTACACAGCTACACTGTCTGAGGCCAAGAAAAGAAAAAACTTTCATTTGGGATTTTCTGTAACTGTAAAATTTCTCTTGGACCTCCAGTAGTGTCTCTCTCTCTCTCTCTCTCTCTCCCCTATTGATCTTTTGCAATGGCACAAGTCAAAGATTTTGCAAGCCTGCCCTTCCTCATACACAGTACATACAGTCACACTGCCACACTGCCTGCCTTTTGCATCCCCCACTGGCAGCCACCCAGGCCACCACTATTTCCCCAGCCTCTGTGGATTCCTCTCTTCTCCAGTCCCACCAAGTCTCAACTCCCAACCCTCCATCATCCTCACCTGACAATAAGTTTCTCTACCCCCCACCCTGGTAAGTCTCATTTCTCTGATTCTCCATAGTTTCTCTTCCCTCCCTTTATATATATATATATTTTTATATTTGTGTTTTTTTTTGTTTTGTTTAGCAACTTTTTCTGGTGGTGTCTCTGCCGAGGTTATACTCTGTGAGTGCATCATGTGACCGTGTATTGTCTGACTGGATGCTGCCAGCCACCTGTACATGGACCGAGTGTGCCAACAGCATCCCCATGGCAACAGTAAACAAAATGGCAGAAATGGCATTTTCATGGACCCAGAACTGGACTTCTGTGATTGAGTCCATATTTATCTGGGTCTGTGGATTGTGGATTCAATCCAGGGGTCCAGATCTCCCATGGAACAGTCTGCCCAGCCCTAACAAATAGAGAATACTGCCTCTGCAAGTGTGTGTTATGAGGATTTTTCACACACCCAAGGTGTGTGAAAAATCCTCATAAAACAAACTTTGTACAGGCATTATTTTTATAATAACAGGTGCAAGGTCTCAACAGAGAGAAAAACTGTAAGCTGGATTTGTGCAAGTGAACGTGTTCCTGTGCAGCTGCTATACTCACACAAATACAGTGTGCTTTCTTTTATGCTTCTGTGAAGTGAAAGTGTGAGGAGGAAAATGCCATAATAACTCACTATTGAGTTGCAATGGAATTCAGTGGGTTATTAGAGTGCTTTATCAGGATTGCATTTCTGGTCATTTTAGGGGATCGGCAGTTATTATAATGCAGTATTAGACCTTGACTGAGGCTGGTGTGACCCCACATATACAGTAACTGCTATTAGCCCTCATAACATCTCACATGGAAAAGATCTATATGTTATTAATATCTGAAATATATCCTTGTATACCCAAATATGTTTCAAACATATGTTGGATACAGTCACACTTTCCAAATATATTTCAAGATACATTCTAGATATTCGCAGAATGATCCAAGATGTATCATATTTGGGAAACATCAAATTATTTATTTATTTATTTCATTTTGGTAACCAGGTAGGCCCACTGGAACCAGAGGTTCTTTTTCAGGGCGACCCATAATTAGTTACATGTAGGTAGAGCAGATATTATAACAAGTGGTACAGAAGGAGATATATATATATATATATATATATATATATATATATATATATATATACATATATATATATATATTATGGTAGCATGGTAGTGCTACCATAGTTAGGGTTGAGTACCCCTTTTAAGGTTAAAAGGTGAAACTTTACACCTTAATAACTTTGCTACTGTTGAATGGATTTGCCTGAAATTTAGCATGCACAGGACGTAACCATAGGTCTTGGGATCTGGCAACTTTCGTACTGGTCGGATATACAACTGCGGAGTTATTAAGCGAGATTCGTGCATGCAATGACAGTTTTTTGCACATTCTTTGCTCACTGCTACAGGTCGCACAGTTCACGTGACTGGTCCAAAAACTTCAGGAAACATGTGGCCTGTGTCCCCGATGTGCCTTTTGAAGATTTCGTGAAAAAATATTAAACGGTTCAAAAGTTATTCAAAAAAAAGTTCCCTTTATGTCAATGGGAAACATTAACAAAAAGTTTGAAAGTGATGCAAATGCACTTTTTAGTGTCACAAATGGCCCTACTGGTGTCACAAATCCACCATTTTGTTTTCAGTTACTGATCACAGAAATGCTTGGCATTTAAAATTGGGACCACCTAGGGACAAAATTATTTTTGTGTTTACCTAGTCGAGCCCTAAGGATGCTAGCCATGTCTTTATTTTCAGGTAAAACACCCCAGAAATATGTTTTTTCAAATTTGTGGGAAAAGTAGTGCCGCAAAGTAGTGTCGCACCTGTGACATTTTTGCAGATTTTTGCTAAAGGTGTTGCAAATCACGACACTGCTTTTCTAGACTATGGCCTAAATGACAGGAATTCTTTGCCACCCTGCCGCAAAAGAATGGTTGGGTCTTTTGGGCTGAAATTTGGAGGGAAGGCAGCCAACATATCACAGATGGGCATTTTGGTGGTTTGGTGACAAAATATTGCACGAACACAAAGTTACGGTACTCCGTAGTTGAAATTTTTTTCCCATAGACTAACATGGTGGCGTCCGCCGCACCTTTCAGGGGTTGTATCTAGGAAATGGTGTGAGATACAGAATTTTTGTTGTGACAATGATGGGCTATGCATTCAGTGAAAATCTAGCCAGGACACTCATGAATCATGTGAAATGTTACATTTTTTTTCTACGTCTTACGGCTACTGAGATATTAACATTTTAGTATTACAACTGCTCATTTTCTGCTCCGAGGCCCATTATTATGCATACATTCTTTGTTTTCACTGTGTTTCTCAATGGAGCTTTTGGGGGAAAATACTGTGTGCGCTCCAGTTATTGCTACACATGGGCTTTACACTTGTATTTCCATGCTCGTTTGCATTAGCATTCCTGTCTATGCCACCGTGTGCGTTACCTTTTGCGTTTCTGTTACTGTTACCATTTCTGTCTCCACTACTGTTTGTGTTTTGCTTAGCATCACCATGCGCATTACCATTTCTGTTGGTGGCTGCCCTTCCATTTCCATTTGCATTTGTCTTTTGTTTTGTGTCATCGTTGTTCTTACCATTACCATTTGCGTTTCCAATTGCGTTCCCGTGCCCATGCGCGTTACAGTTTGCATTTCAATACACACTTGCATTTGTGTTTCTGTTTCCTTTGGCGTTATTGTTTCTGTTACTATTATCATTTCCATTTAGAATTGCAGTACCATGACCGTGCGCATTATGGTTTGCTTTTCCATATGAGCTTGTGTTTGTGTTTGTGTTTGCATTTTTGTTTCCTGTTGCATTATTGTTGCTGTCACAGTTATCATTTGCATTTATTATAGCGGTACCATGACTGTGCGTGTTATCAGTTGTGTTTCCGTATCTGCTTGTGTCTCCGTTTGTGTCACTTTTCGCTTTGGCGTCACTTTGCACCTACGTTTCTATTAACGGTTGCTTTACAATTTACATTTGCATCACTATGTGTGTAACCATTACCGCTTGCTTTTGCATTGCTGTTACCATTACTATGTCACAAAAAATCATGTGATGGGAATGTGGGGTCCTAAGGGCCGAGCGCTCCCACCAGCTCATTCAATTCACTATTTATCGCCTTCATTCTCAAAAAGAAGGGAAATTAGACGCAAAAAACTCAGTTTAATGCATCAGTTAGGGTTGATACACAGGGACAAAAGGGAGGAAATTTGGTGTTAGGGTGGAAAACCCCCCTTGCACCCCCACAGCCGGCCCCACCCAACCGGCATCGGGGTGTGCATTGGGGGTCATCGGTCTAACTCTCGCCCCATTCTCCTATGCCTCAGCTTCTTCACGCATGTGATGGGGTGAGAGTTAGGGCTGACATGACCCAATGCACACCCCAATGCCAGTTGGGTGGGGTGGAAGCTGAGGGCTGAGGGTTTCAACCTAACACTGAATTTTCTCACTTTTGTCACTGTGAAACAACTAACTGATGCATAAACTGAGTTTTGCCTCTAATATATATATATATATATATAGTGTACGTACATGTGTGTGTGTGTGTATATATGTATATGTACTATATATATATATATATATATATATATATATATATATATATATATATATATATATATATATATATATATATATGCACATATACAGTATTTCAAAATTCAGGTTTTTTCTCTGAATATGATGTCCTTGAATAAAATCCAATATACTTATTTGTGCATACACATTATTGCAGTTTCTAGATATTTTGTGTTTTAGGAAACTATATATTTTGAATCCATTCAACATATACTGAATATTCTGAGTTACTTATACCTTTTCATTTTTGTTTCCCTTGTAAGATGCTAAATATATAAAAAAACACAAAATATATATTCATAACATAGTTTTTAATTATACCCATATGGAAAAGAACTATACTATAGTTTTTTAATATGTAGACTATATCTGAATATCCCTAAATACTGTATATCACATATTTCAAGTACCTGTCTTTTTTCAGTTATATTTTAGATATTTGCAGAATTCAATGAGATTTGTCTTACACTTGGCATTGATATACTAAATATTTTTTTTTGTTATACTATCAAAGAAAATATTTTGTTTTACTTTTTAATGCTTTTATGGACTATGTAATGAAAACGTATTATAGTTTTAAGCAAGTGTAATTTTACACTGTCATTTCTATAATAAGTCTATGCTAGCAAACATACATTTTCAATACATTAGAGATGTATTTTCTGAGATATATTTTATGAATACTAAAAAGGGTTTGGGCTTTGCAAAAAATAAAATGTTATAAAACGAAAGCCAAAAGTAGCAATAGTAAAAAATCAGACCTTCCAACAGGATTGACATTTCCTGCTGTTCTTGTGCTTTTTCAAGAACAGTGTGAAATGTCAGTCCTTTGGGGAGGTCTGTTTTTTACTACTGCTACTATTGGCTTTAGTTGTACAATTTTTTCTTTACTGTACAAATAATCTTTGGGATGGAAAATCCAAGAAGTGCCTTATGGAGCTCTTGGTCTAGTGTGTGTGTGTGCCTAACTTCTGCTGTGAGTAAAATATGTATCTTGTTTACCTACCAGATACAGTGGCCCAGATATTCAAACTGCGCCCAAAAAGTGCGCAACAGCAGGAGCAAGTGCAAGTCCATTGCACCCATGCGCTAGAAGTGCAATATTCAAAAACTGTGTAGGCCAAGATGCCCCTATGGCCGACAACTGAATATTGCACCACCTGTGCCATAGCGCAACTAGGGAGGTGAAGCTGAGCATATCTGATGCACCATAGTGCAACAAGAGATGTTCAGTTGAGCAGTCCAGATGCGCCATAGCACAACCAGGGACACCACCCAGCAGCAGGGCAGCAATGCAATAGCACGACCAGGGATGCAGGGGCCCACCACCCATGCCACAGATGGGCAGAGGAACACACAGCAGAACAGACATTGTCCCCCCACACCCCATGCACTGCACAACTGGGGGAGAGCTAGAATAACCACTGGCCCATGGAGACCAGCAACCAACCCACAGCCAGGCCATGGTGCCCCATCACACCCCCTGGCAAGCTGTGACCGACACACAAGGATGGCTGACCACCCCGAACCACACCATCCCACAAATGCAGAACACACCCTGCACCATGATCCCCATACACCCTGCCCATGAGTAGCACCCAACAGTGCAGGACACCCCATGCATGCCACCACCCCCACTGTGACAATGCAACCTTGTGCACCATGGATCCATGCAAGACAGCCCCACCATGGACACCCTGCAGTGGGCGGCAGCAGACAGTGATGCAACAGATGCATACACAGTGCCACCCTGCATGAGCCCCCAAGGTACAGCTGAGAGACCGACCATGTGTCAGCACACGAGGTACCCCACATGCAACAGGACATGCCCCAGACCCCACCTCCAGTGCAACAGCACCCTGCACACCCTCCAAAGGACACATCCCGTCCCAGTACTGGCCACAGCAGCCACCACTGACATGTCAGCAGACCGTGCATATCACAGACCTGCAAGGGTGTCAGCTGCACAGGCCATGGATGGTCTGACAGGGGTGCCATGCACACAGTGCAGGCCACATGGATCACTGCACACAGGCATCCAGTGCACAAAGTACAACATACAAACCACAGACAGTGACTGATCCCCCTGCCCACACCATAGGTGGTTCACCTCTGCACAAACACACACACGCCCATGTGTGCACCACCCCTGATGCCATGTACACCACTGCAGCTGAGCGCCTGTAGCCCACTGCAAATCAGAGACCACCACAGTTATTATAACAAAATGTATGTATTAAAATATAACAACTATGTAACATATTTACAAATATATACAAGAGGGGGGAAGGGCCACAAACCAGGTGGGGGCAGGCATGGGGAAGGGGTATAGAAATGGGAGAGGGAAGAAGGGGTATGAGGGTGGATCCAGGGGGTATGGTTGTCAGGGGGTCATGGATGGCCTATTCCCTGCCCTGCTCTGCACTCCTGTGGCACCTCCAGGTTCTCCTCTTCCTCTGGACCCCATGTCTCTCCATCCTCTCCAAGCCTGCCAGGGATGCCCGTGCAAGCTGCAGGATTTCCTGTATTGCCCATTCCAGGGCCATCCAGCATTGTCCACCTAGGACAAGGGAGCAGAGTCAATACTTGTGACTGTCCAGTCCCCTGCAGCAAACCCACTGTGCATGGCATACAACCATGTGCCACGCCCCTGTGATGGTGTGCAACCACCCACAGTGACCATGTCCACAAGACCTGCCTACCCAGGCAGCCACAGCCATGTGGACCACTGTACACACCCACTGTCCATGTCCTGCACAGCACCACCGTGGCCGTACAGTGACTTGGCTATGCGGTGTGAAGGCAGTGGCACAGCCATGTGCCCTGTGCATGCATGGACTACCACTGATGCACTCCCAGACATGCAGTGCCACTGGACAGTGCTGACTATAACAAGTTGTGTACATGGCAGTGGTGTCAATGGATGGTGGCTATGCCCCACTGCCCACCCTGTTACACAGCATGCAATAGTAATCATGGATGTAAGGCACTCACAATCATCAGGCTGGTCCCTGCGCCTCTGCAGACCTTCACCCCTCCCAGACTGATGGTCCTCCTGCTGGTGCCTCCTCTCCCTCTCCAGCCTGCGCTCGTCTGGGCCTAAGGTGCAAACATGGAGAGAGGAACATCAATACAATCCTGTAGCAAAGTCCCCCCACCCCATGTGTGTGCAATCCCACACAGCCAGACCCACCCACCCCACACCCTGAAAACACCACCACGGCAAACACCAGATGGCCCTCCCATGTGCCGGACACATGCAACCATGATACCCGTATGGAAGATAAAAGTGTATGGATGTTGCACCTAACTGGCCATGGCACTGTTCCCCTCCTGGCATGTGCCCACAGGTGGGCAAGCAGGTCCTGGTCCCTCTGCCTCAGGTCCCCATATCTGTGGGGGCACTGCTCTGCCGTCCACCCCGTACCGGTGGCCTCCTCCAGGATGTCGGTCACCTCCTGCCACAGCTGACTCCTGGCCCTGTCCAGGAGTGCCTCACCAAATAGTGGGCCAACATGTGGATCCACAGTGGCAACCATGCTTGCCAGCTCCATCTGGATCCACTGTACAGCTCTCCTCTGCGCCATCTCTACTGCTCAGTTAAGTCAAAATGGCACTCTGCAGTGCGGTTCCACCACATGCAGATGCTGTGTGGTACAGCGTTGCCATTCCCTATCGCGCTGTCACTGAACAGCGTGATAGTGGTGCACACATGCCTGACGCATGGCACCTAGGGGACAAAGGTTGGGCACAGGGTCAAGGGTCTCTGGCGCACGGAAAGCCACAGTGCAATTGGAACCCAATGCATCTAGTGCAATTGGGTACCTGTGTGCCACCTTCTGTAGTGGCCTACCGCACTGTTGCCCCAGTGCACCTACGATGCCCCAGTGCCACAGTGCCATATAGGTGAACAGTGCTGTAGCACCACTGGCACAATGATGGCCATGCCTGCATTGCCTCCCGTGCACAGCACATCAGCAGCATGGCAGGTGCCTGCGTCATCAACCCGGGCATGTGCAGTTAGGTGTGTACCGCGCATATCACAGAACTGCGCCCTTGGCTCAGCACGTTCAACACAATTGCGCAAAGTGCAACAGCGAGCTATTCAGCCATCATATGCAAATCAGCCAATCAGCCATTCAATGGCGCAGTCACTGCATTTGCATCCACTTAAAGATGCGCCTCTCCTCATTTGCATGGGTTGCGCTATAAAAGTGCGACAATGGGCTGCACTGGCTATAGTCAGTTACTGCAGTCTATTGGTGAGTTGCATGCTGTTTGGGAGTGTGGACTGTGGATTTTGGGATGTGCATGGGACTGCACAGTCACAGGTAACACCTGTCATTCTCACAGGCTGAATCATGACCGAGTGAGTTGTGGAGGAAGAGGAACAGAGTTATGGGAGGAGGAGGAGGCCAAATTTCATGAAGGCCGAGATGGATGCCCTGTTCAAGGCCTACCTAGACCAGGAGCCACTTCTCAGCAGACGCCAGGGAACACCACAGGCACATGCTGCTGCATGGGAGGTGGCACGTGCTGTAAACCTGCATGGCAGCCAGCAGCACTCCATGCAGGAGTGTAAGAAGAAGATGGGCATAGACAGGAGGAGGATTAAGGAGAAGGTGGCTGCCATCAGGGCAGCACAGTCTGCGACAGGTGGGGGACAGCTGGAGGTGCTACACCTGACCCCACAGGAGGAAAGGGTTGCTGGCAGCATGCAGCATTGCACCATTGAGGATGTTCTGGGTGGTGGATTACAGACGGGTGGTAGCCCGTCACTGAATGGTAGGTCAAGGTCTGTCTATTGGGGGGGACAGGGTAGGGCACATGCAGTAACGCGACTTTGATTTCCCTTACAGCTCCTGAGCATCTGCATGGGTCAGCGGTGTTGGGCTTCTCCATTGAGGCTGGTCAGGTGGAGATGGAGGAGGTCCTATCCACCTCCACAGGAATATGCAGCTCAGGGTGACAGTGGGCCTGCCTAGATGTCCAGACTGATGTTGTTGGAGCAGGTGCAGAAGTGGCCCTGCCTTTGTCCCAGCGTGCCAGTGTCCATGGATGCCAGCATGCTGGGACTCAGGCTGGTGCCGGGTCCATCACCGATGATGATGTCACTAACGTCATGAGCAGTGACACGTGTGTGCCACAGGATGGCCACACAGCAGGTAACATCATGGCCATGGCTGTGGGTGGTGCAGCCATGGAGTCCTGTGTGTCATCACAGTCCCAGCCTGTGCCTGTCAGCACTGGTGGGGCAGCACTGGTGTGTGTACAGGATAGTGGGACTGATGCAGTTACTGCAGTGGCACCATTGAGCCCTGGGGAGTGGCAGCTAGAGGGGCAGCATCAGCAATCGGCCAATGGGTTTGGGGGTACAGTGTCAGGGGGCGGCATCAGTGCACCACCTGTGGACATGTCCAGGCCTGGCCCTGGTGTGCAGCGCCCACCCTCAAGGGGTGATGAGCATCAGGGCCATGAACACCCTGAGGGACAGCATGCCAATCAGGCAGATGACCTCTTGGATGAGCACACCCGCATACTGCAAGCATCAGTCAATCAGCAGATGCGGCTTGTGATGGCGGTGGATGCACTGAGTGTGGCTCTGCAGCAGGCGAAGCACACAGAGAAACGCTCTGCTCCTGGCGAGGATGGACGGATGCAGGAAGATGTGACCGCTGCCATTGACAGGCTGACACATGCAATCACAGCTGCCATGGCCACAGGGGCACACAGTTATTCCCCATGTCGCCAGACAGCCTGATGCAATGTCACCCCCATTCCCGGCGTTGTGCAACACCATCCTTGTCAACACCGGGTTCAGCTGTGGGCATCCGAAGCACACCTGGTGCAGGCATGTTCAGTGTGCTGCAGACCCCTGTGTGAGCACAGTCGCGTTCACGCAGTGGAACCCTTGGGGGACCATCGATGCCACCCCATGAGGCCAGTGGTTAGCCAGTCACTGCTGGCGGGTCTTGGTGGGGCCACCCATGTATCCGTGGCAGCTGGGGCACTGTGGCACGTGACTGACCTGTCTCCCAGCGTGGCTAATGTCTGATGCTGCCCTGTGTGCATTGTGTCATTCAGTGGGCAATGCACAGGTCGGTACCCGGCCCTGCACACACACACACACACACAAACACACACACACACAGTCCATCTGCACACCCTCCCGGCTCCTGTCCACAGTAGCATGTGCATGATGATGCCTGCATTGTGCTGTACGCCAATGTGCAATGGTGCCCAGCATCTGACACATGCACAATGACAGGCAGTCGGCGTGGTGGTCTGTGGACATGTGTATGGCTAGGGGGTGGCATTCTGGGTCGGCGTGCCTCCTACCCTTTGTGCATGTCTGGTGAGGGGTGTGTGTGTGTGTCTGTCTGTCCACATGCCATGTTAGACCTAACCCATCCCTGGCAGAGTGTGTGGTTCCATGCCCGGCCACTTCCCTTGATGGCATGCACCCCTGGTGTGTGTCCATGCATGTTTGTGAGTTGTGCCTTTGCCACTGGTGGTTGCACATGGCCCCATGACTTACCTGGGTTAGCTGAAGTGCTCCTCTGTGATGGTGTCCTGGTGCAGCTGTGCCAGCCGGAGCAGTCGGGAGTCCCATCGTCCAAGGGGGGCTGCCCATCACCATTGTCACCGGCATCCTCATCATCCCCATCGTTGTCCCCCTCTTCGACATGTACAGCTATCCCATATTCATTGGCCATGTTGTGCAGGATGCAACAGGCCAGGAATAGCCTACAGGCCTCTGAGGGGCTATACTGTAGGGCACTGCTGGAGGTGTCCAGGCAACAGAAATGTGCCTTCAGCATCCTGAACACCCGCTCGATGACATTACATGTGGTGGCATGTGCCTCATTATAGCATTGCTGCAATGGGGTCGTGGGCCACCTGTATGGTGTCAGCAGCCAGGGACAGAGTGGGTATCCACTGTCACCTGGGTGTAGAGGGTCTAGGTTAGTTTGGTGATCAGCATCGCCCTGCCCCGGGCCATGTAGGCCACTACCCATGTCACCTCTGACCATGTGCCCCTCCCAAGCCCTAAGTTTGTCCATGTTGTTTGTATACTCACCCACTAAGTGGCCAGTGGGGATGTCCCAACTCTCAAATCTGTGGCACAGTGCTGACTTGTGCCAAATGGAGGCATCATGTGCTCCCCCAGGGTGTGTGGCAAAGACATTGATTATGTGCCCCCTGGCATCGCACACCACCTGGCAGTTGATGTTAGCAGAGCCCTTGCGATTAATGTATGTGGCCCCCTCGGGGCCAAGTGGTGTGCAGATGGCCACATGGGTGTAGTCTATTGCCCCAGCATGCCAGGCATACGTGCTACCCTGTGGAACTCCATATGTTTGCTGTGCACTCCACCGGTGTGCTGGGGAAATGGATGTACTCCACAGCATGTGGCAGCAGTGTGCTGAGGAATTCGGTGAGGTGGCATGACATGGCCAACTGGGTTATGCCTGTGGTGTTCCCTGTTGGTCTCTGGAAGGTACCTGTGGTGAGCAAGCACATGAAAGCTGTCACTTTAGTCTCCACTGACAGAGCATGGCTCCATCATGTGGGTGCTTGCATCACATCACTGCACAGCTCACAGAGCCGCCTCAGAATTGCCCAATTCAGGTGGTACCAGCCCACGATCTCAGTATCACTGTACAGCTCAAAGCTGATGCGGGCTCTGTACTGCCTGTTGGGGGCATACCGCCGATGGGCCCTTCCATGGCTGCACCCCCCTGCTGCCTGCCTTTTCACCCCCCTTATTACTGCCTCCATCTGGATGGTGACACTGGCCATGTCCCTGTCTTGTGTTCAACCCCCCAGCAGCTGTTTATGTGTTCCCACCACTGTCCTGGCTGCTACTTCCCCTGCACCGGGAACACCTGACTGTGCTGGCCTCACTGCTGTGTGGCACTTCCCCCTACTGCACTGTGGCTGTGGCTCCCCATACCTTCCCTGAGCCTGTGGGTTCCAGATGCCCTTTCTCTGTCCTTCCCCTGTGTGTGTGTGTGTGTGTGTGTGTGTGTGTGTGTTGCCTGTGTGGCTGGCTATAGTTCAGCAACATGTGCCTTCCCTGTAGAATTCTTGCGCCTCTCCCATGTTCCTTTTTTATTTTGGCTCATTTCCGCTATTGCGCAACTTCCGCTTGCTTCCCTATTGCACATGGCGCACGTTGTTGAATATCGCACTGCGCCATTTATGCTTGGTTCCTCCCCCTTCAGTTGCACATACATTCATTATCATTGCACTATTGCTCAGCGTGATTTGGGGGTGGAACTGCCTCCCGCTGAGTATTGCAGAATGGTGCATTTTCGGACTTGCGCTGGCGCAACCCTATTGCGCATGGCACAACCCTTTTGAATATCTGGGCCAGAATGTGTAAAATACATGCAGAACACATATTTTTATGTATTTCAAATATATTTTTGCAAATGCCTGCTGTGGTATTGAGTGTGTATTTACATTACTAATTTGCATATCTCAAAAGTACAGTTTATCAACCAAAATCATTGTAATTTCTATTTTTAAAATAGTTTTGAATTGACAGCATTAGCTTACAGACCAGAAGGAAAGGTAAAGAGTAAAATACAAGTACATGTAGGGAACTCACTCTGCCATAAAAGGGAATCAAACAGGGCTGGTATAAATACTGTACCAATCTGAGCTTTCATAAACTGTGAGATCAAGAAGCAAGTCCTGTGTGTAAGTATAAATTTATAATCCGTAAATCTGTGGTAATGATGCATCATTAAATGATAATTCTACTATAGATATCTAAATGGTAACTAATAAGATGAATTCCAAATGTAAAATTAGTGATATGTTACATCAAGATTTATCTATTGCCTCTTTGGGAATTTAAAGATATTTTTACAATGCATATCTTTAAAAAATGTTTAATATATATGTCAACTACATAAAAAAGTATATACATCAAATATTCAAGATACATACAGTAAGCAGATACATAAAATATATATTCATCACCATGCATTTCTGCTTAAAGATGAACCAGCATCATATGCTGTGGTGATTTGCATATGCAACCCATAATGTTTTGCATTGTGGGGGCATGTGTGATTTTGTATTTCTTTGAAACTTGGCTACTTGGCCAATGCCCTTTGGGGTAACCATGGCCTCAGTGCTTGCAAGCTGAGGTTCTTTGTCTTTTGACTTGTTTTTTGTTTTAATTGGGTTCACCACAACATAACCCAGATAGACTATCTTAGGGTAGCTGGTTCATTCCACTGGGGGTGTCAAACAGATGAAGCACACTGATGAGTCCTGGTAGGATGAAACACGTGTCTGTGTCTTCTGTTGGCACCCTTTGCAAACTGTGTGAGAGGCCTTTCAGCACCATGCATTTTCATTGTTCACTTGGGAGCTTAAGCAACAGGTTGGTAGAAAAGAGGCCAGGAGTTATATTTTGTTTTAAACTGAAATATTTGAATAGTTGTAAGTGAAATTAGTTCTATGTGTTAAAAATTATTACCTTGAATTTGAACTGATACTTGGGCTGTGATATTGTAGGTTTGGGGATAGATGTTTGGCAGGGAAAATTAGAAGGTAATTTAAATGTGTTGTTTGCCTGGTGTTTGGAGGAGGGACATTAGCTGCAATTAACTTGTCTTTAAACAGGAATTACTGTGGCTTTCATTGTTCACTTGGGAGCTTAAGCAACAGGTTGGTAGAAAAGAAGGCCAGGAGTTATATTTTGTTTTAAACTGAAATATTTGAATAGTTGTAAGTGAAATTAGTTCTATGTGTTAAAAATTATTACCTTGAATTTGAACTGATACTTGGGCTGTGATATTGTAGGTTTGGGGATAGATGTTTGGCAGGGAAAATTAGAAGGTAATTTAAATGTAGTTGTTTGCCTGGTGTTTGGAGGAGGGACATTAGCTGCAATTAACTTGTCTTTAAACAGGAATTACTGTGGCTTTCATTGTTCACTTGGGAGCTTAAGCAACAGGTTGGTAGAAAAGAGGCCAGGAGTTATATTTTGTTTTAAACTGAAATATTTGAATAGTTGTAAGTGAAATTAGTTCTATGTGTTAAAATTATTACCTTGAATTTGAACTGATACTTGGGCTGTGATATTGTAGGTTTGGGGATAGATGTTTGCGGGGGAAAATTAGAAGGTAATTTAAATGTGTTGTTTCACTTGTTTGGAGGAGGGACATTAGCTGCAATTAACTTGTCTTTAAACAGGAATTACTGTGGCTTTCATTGTTCACTTGGGAGCTTAAGCAAATAGGTTGGTAGAAAAGAGGCCAGGAGTTATATTTTGTTTTAAACTGAAATATTTGAATAGTTGTAAGTGAAATTAGTTCTATGTGTTAAAAATTATTACCTTGAATTTGAACGATACTTGGGCTGTGATATTGTAGGTTTGGGGATAGATGTTTGCAGGGAAAATTAGAAGGTAATTTAAATGTTTGTTTGCCTGGTGTTTAGTAAGAGCCTCCCACCCACCCTGTTTTGTAGGCTTTCTAAATACTGAAAAGCCACTGGGGTTGGATTGAAGGGCTGAGTATTTCTGTTTGGGACTGAAATTTGAAGCAACATAGGAGTTGGTGGGCCTGTGACATCATACGGTACCTGGTGTCTGCTTACACACACACCTGTTAGTGGGACTGAACATACTGGACTGTATGTGTTTGTGAGACTTGGAACTTTGTTGGTGGGATTGAAATTGGGTTTGTAAATAACTACAGTCAGTATAGAGAGAAACTGTACCGGGAAAGGGACTGAGAAAAGGGGTGTGCTATTATAAACAGAGGGGATAATCAGGTGGCCATATTCCACCATGGCAGCATCTTCGAAGGGGTTGTAGGCTGCACAGGCTGTGGGATGGCACACCCAAATTGGGCCTGAGGAGAGGGAGGCTGCCCACCTGTGGTGACAGCTATCTTGTATCAGGAGCAGGTACATTGGTTAAGGAGTAAGCTGTGGGAGCTGGGGGTGTCCAAGGATAAGGGGTGTGGATATGGGCAGCAGAAGGGTGGGGCTGAGGGAGGCTGGGGCAATGCTCTGAAATTACAGGACATTATGCTACAGCAAGCAGAAGGGGGATATGAGGACGAGGACCCTTAGATAGGGAAGTTGATGCTAAGGGGAAAGCGTACAGGGTGAAAATTCTGAATTCAAGGAGACTGGAGGGGAAGAGTCAGGAGGGCTGTTGTGCGAAGCCTCAAAACAGCAGACTGTGGGAAGGAGCTCCTAAGGTGAACAGTGCAAGAGAGGAAGAAGAGGTCAGTTTAGAGATGCAGTCGGGAAACTCGGGTTACTTGATGAGGCTGACATAGAGTGTCACAATAAATTTGAGATACTAAGCATCCTAGAGGGGAAGAAGGGTTGGTGGAAATGAGGAAACTTATACAGAGGCGGGGAGGGAGTCAGATACCCATAGGGCATCACAGAACAGCTATGGAAAGGATAGACATAGTCCCAGAGGGAGAAGGAACATATATGTTAAGCAAATGGGGAGATGCAACATATTCCAGACATGAGGGAGGAGAGCATGATTGAGAGAAACTGGGAGACAGGAGGTGGGAGAGGAGCCCCCTTCAGCAGGAAGGTCAGTACCAAGGATGGGGCTCTAGCTAAAGGGGACCCACAGAGAGCCTCTGGAGACAGGGTACTATTACAAGGGGGATGGGGTGCGGGGAAGGAAACCATCAGGGCCAGGATAAATGGTTCCAGATAAGAAAGGGTTAAAGGGACACCTATTCAGAAGGGGTTTGAGTTAATGGGCAAAATAGCAAGGGAGGCAGAAAGGGAGGGTGACAAGGGGTCTCTAATAAGGCAGGAAGACTCCCATGAAATTGCGATCATGAATAAAGTGGGAGGGGGCTGAGAGGCATAGTGGAGGTAACCATAAGGATGATGTAGGTGTTAAGGTTCTGTTACTGGGAGACTGATGGATTAAGGGCATCCATTGGGAGGGACAGGGGGGATGCCATAGCCAGTGAAGGTAGTGAGTATCTCTGGGCTGACAGTGCACAGAGCAAAGTTCATGGTGTATGAAATGGTTAGGGATTGTGGAGGAAACGGATTTCCTGTGCATTTGGGAACCAATGATCTAGAGGGAAATAGCATTATGGAACCAAGCAAAGTTCCAAGAACTTGCCAGAGTCTGTTGGGATAATGGATGCAACATTCCTTTTCGAGATATTGCCAGTACCAAAGGCCTCAGTGGAGAAAAAATGAAGCTCACAGAGGTTAATAAATGGCTCAGGAAGTGGGGTGAAGAGAATGGGTTGGGGTGTAGGAACTGGAATGGAGTTTGGGAGGATAAGGGACTATATGCCAAGGACAGGTTTCATCTTGCCCCATTAAGGAAGGAAGTCCTTAAACAGGGATGGCTGACTACATACAAGAAAGGTGGGGTTTAAACTTGTAAGGGAGGAAGGGATAGGGAGGGCTGACAGAAGCCTCCCTCCAGATGAGGGAGTAGCCTTAAGCCCAAGGGGAGGGGCAACAGACTGGAGGTGGAGGTTTCAGGAGGAGCAGGGAGGATGGAAGTATAAGGAATCTGGGTGGGGTTCGACAAAAGGATCAGGGATGAGGGGTGGAGTTAGTGTTAGTAAATGCCAGGAGCTTGGGAAACAAGTTGCCAGAGTTCCAGAGCCATGCTGTTCGGGGGGTGGATGTGTGGCAGTCAGGAACGTGGGCCAACAAAACCATGACTGGGACCTAAATGTGCAGGGTACACTGCTTAGGAAGGATAGAAAGGAGGGCAGAGGGTGGAGTGGCTATGTTCATTACAGATGACATAGAAATTGCTATGGTAGAAGAGGCAGAGAGCGTGGAGGCCTTATGGGTCACCTTGATCCCCAGCAGGAGATAAGGTCAAGCTGGGAGTACATGCCATCTGGGGATGAGTGATGTTCTAGAGATGGTTTGCTGGACAACACTGGCTGCTCAGTGTGTTCCAAAAAGGGGAAGGAGGTGTTGATGGGGGGACCTTAATATGCCAGGTACAAACTGAGGACCATGTCCTCTAAGGTGGCCAAGGAGCAGAGGCTGCTGGATGGCTTCAGGATGTGTTCTTAACACAGCATGTGATGGAGCCCACAAGGGAGGGGCATGTCCTGGATGTGGTTCTGGCAGATGGGGATCTGGTAAGGGACATGGTTGTACAGGACCCCTGACTGGGAGTGACCACAATACTGTCTGGTTTCAAATAAGCATTGGGGGAGTGGGGTGAGATCTAGGACACTGCAGTGGACTTCAGGGGGCAGACTTTATGGGCGTGGAAATATTCTAAGGATCACTTGAGAGGGGATTACCTCAGCGACAAGTGTGGAAAGAGGATGGGAGGTCATAAAATGGGACTTCATGGGGCAGTCAGGATCTGCTAAGTTGAAACGAGGCGGCAAGGTCACATAAACCATGCTGGTGGTCCAGTGAGGTCCAGGTAGCAGTCAGAGAAAAGAAGCGCTACAAAAAATATAAAACAACAAGAGGGGATAGGGATAAGGAAATGTAACCAGCTTGCATCTAGAAAAGTCACCCGTATGGTGAGGGAGCAAAGTCCAGTAAAGAGCAGCAGCTGGCACAGGGATACATGGAGGGAAAAGGGTTCTTCCGGTACATTGGGGAGCGGAGAAAACTAAGGCCATCTCAGCAGATTGAGATCTGAAGAAGGGTGGGTGGAAGAGGCGAGGGACCAGGCAGAGTGATTTAACGAGCACTTTGCCTCTGTGTTCACTAGGGAGGGGATGGACATCTACAAAGCAAGGCACAAAGGGATAGAAGCGGCGGGAGTGGGATCAGGGAGCAACAGAAATGGAGCAAAGGGAGGGAAAGGTACCCAGGGGTGTCACATCTGGATAAGGATAAAAAGACCAGTAAGGTGGAGGGACAGATAATGCCATCCCACCAAAAGGGTGTGGTTAGCCCTCAAGGCCCTAAAGAAAGACAAATCTCCTGGGCCGGATGGCATTCATCCGAGAGTACTATGGGAATTAGCGGACATACTGGCTGCACCCCTTGTGGAGCTCTTCAACAGGTCACTTAAGACAGGGAGGGCAATTTAGGGATTAGTAGAGGCACATGGTACCAATCCATAAAGGGGGTCAAGGAAGTACAGGAAACTATAAACCCATCAGTTTAACCTCTGTGGTGGGAAAATTAATGGAGAGTATACTAAAGGAACGATTGGGGATTTACTTGGGGAGGTGGGAGGTCTGGATAGTCGGCAGCATGGGTTTGTGCCAGGTAGATCATGTCAAACCAACCTTGTGGAGTTCTATGAATGGGTAACATCAGAACTGGACAGGGTAAGCCTGTGGATGTATTATTCTTGGTCTTCAGCAAGGCATTTGACTCTGTCCCCACAATGGTCTGGTGGAGAAACTGATGGGGTTAGGAGTAGGCCCTTTGATGGTCAGATGGATTGAAAACTGGATAGCTGGACGCACTCAGAGAGTAGTGGTCTGTGGGAGCCTCGAACCCTACAGAGGTTGGTAGTGGGGTACCACAGGGCTCAGGTCCTGGGTCCAATCTTGTTTAATGCATACATATCAGACATCAGGGATGGTATAGGGTGTGAAATGAGTCTCTTCGGATGACTCCAAGATGGGAGCAGTAGTTGAGGGAGAAGAGGGAGGTAGTCTGCAAGGGGACCTGGACACCCTGGAAAAGCTGGGCTCACACATGGAAATTAATTAATATCACCAAGTGCAAGGTGTTGCATCTTGGTCGGGAAACCAAACACAGGTACACCCTGGGAGGGAGGTGCTGGAAGCCTCAACAGGGAAAAGACCTAGGGGTCATGGTGGATACATGTATGAATAACTCTGAGCAGTGCAGGAGAGCAGCTAGCAAGGCAAACAGGATGTTGGGATGCACGCAAGGGAGGTCACCTCAAGGAGCAAGGAAGTGATTCTGCCGCTGTACAATGGACTGGTTAGACCACACCTTGAGTACTGTGTACAGTACTGGAGACCACACTTGAAGAGGGACATACAGCTCCTGGAGAGGGTACAGAGGAGGGCAACAAAGATGATATGAGGGCTAGGGAATTTGACTTACGAGGACAGACTTGAGGAGCTCTGCCTGTTTTCATTGGAGGAGAGGAGAGACAGGGGGGACATGATTGAGGTCTTCAAGTACCTCAAGGGAATAAATAGGGTAAACATGGAGGGGATCTTTAGACTAAAGCAGGGAGGCATCACCAGAGGGCATGGTTTGAAGTTGGAAGGTGGAAGGGTGAGGGGGGAAAAGAGGAGGAGGTTTTTCACTGAGAGGGTGGTGGACCCTTGGAATGCTCTGCCTGGTGAGCTGGTTCAGAGATCCACAGTGGAGGGCTTTAAGAGAGGGTGGGACAGACACAGAAAGTGGATGTATCAGATGATGGCCTGTCCCGGGGGGGTGGGGATGGATGATAGGGGTTTCTGGAGCACAAGGGATGGGAGGGTCTCTGCACCCAACTAAGGATCTAGGTTCGAGCAGACTTGATAGACCATAAGGCCTAATTTGCTGGCAAATAGTATGTTAGTATGTTAGTATTTGCATTTCTGCTTAAAGTTGAACCAGCATACTATTCTGTGGTGATTTGCATATGCAGTCCATGATGCTTTGCATTATGGGGGCATGTGTGATTTTGTATTTCTTTAAAACTTGGCTTCCTGGCTAATGCTATTTGGGGTAATCATTGCCTCAGTGCTTGCACACTGAAGTTCTTTATCTTTTAACTTGTTCTTTGTTTTAATTGGGTTCACCACAACATAACCCAGATAGGCCATCTTAGGGTAGCTGGTTCATTCCACTGGGGTGTCAGACAGATGAGGCACACTGATGAGTCCTGGTAGGATGAAACACTTGTCTGTGTCTTCTGTGGGCACCCTTTGCAAACTGTGTGAGAGGCTTTTCAGCACCATGCATTTCTGCTTAAAGTTGAACCAGCATAATATTTCTGTGGTGATTTGCATATGCAGCCTGTGATGCTTTGCATTATGGGGGCATGTGTGATTTTGTATTTCTTTGAAACTTGGCTTCCCGGCCAATGCCCTTTGGGGTAACCATTGCCTCAGTGCTTGCACACTGAGGTTCTTTGTATTTTAACTTGTTTTTTGTTTAAATTGGGTTCGCCACAACATAACCTAGATAGACGATCTTAGGGTAGCTGGTTCATTCCACTGGGGTGTCAAACAGATGAAGCACACTGATTAGTCCTAGTAGGACGAAACATGTGTCTGTGTCTTCTGTTGGCACCCTTTGCAAACTGTGTGAGAGGCTTTTCGGCACCATGTATTTTCTGCTTAAAGTTGAACCAGCATAATATTCTGTGTTGATTTGCATACGCAGCCCATGATGCTTTTCATTATGGGGCATGTGTGATTTTGCATTTCTTTAAACTTGGCTTCCCAGCCAATGCCCTTTGAGGTAACCATTGCCTCAGTGCTTGCACGCTGAAGTTTTTTGTCAAGAAAATATGTGTCATGCATCTATAATAAATATATCATGGAATTATATTTATGACACATCTTATGCGAACAGTAATACCATCACAAGGTGTTTCAAGATGGCGGTCACGCTGGACTAGCCCCCATTTTTATGCTTCGCTGTTTTATCATTTCTGTTTATTTCTTTGTTTAATTTAATTTTTACACGTTAATTTGAGTATAGTTGCGTTATACATTTTGTTTGGCTCTGTTTCGAATCCTCAAGTCTTGTGGTTGAAGTTTGTGGCTCTCGGCTGTGTTTCCTCTGTGCCTTTTTGGGTAGTGAAGCGTAGAGGTGAAGAAGTGGTGCCTGGTCACTTCCCAGAACTCGATCATTTTCCCAGAGCTGTGGTGCATTCTTTGTTGGCGTTAGGACGAAGACCGGGACCTGGCTGGGCTCTTTGGAGTAGCTACTCTGCCAGTAAAGAGGAGCTCTTTTGTCTGCCTGCTGAGAGTTGGAGGGCAGCTTTGATTGCTACCATTGACCTTTTTGGGCAGTGAAGTGGAGGTGAAGAAGGGGCACCTAGCTGCTTGCCAGAATTCAATTGTTTTCTCAGAGCCGTGGTGCCTTTTTTGGCATCTGGACTGAGACTGGGAGCTAGCTGGTCTCTTCGGAATGGCTACTCTGTCAGTAAAGAGGAGTGTTTTGGTTTGCCTGCTGAGAGTTGGAGGGCAGTTTCTTCCCTAAAAGGATTTGTGTGCTTTGACTGCTACTACCAACTTGAGACAAATTAGTCTCTTGAACTGTCATTTTTGGAGTATCCTTTGTTTGCTGTGTGTTTCAGTTCGTGGAAGCCTGGATTTTGGATCTTATCATTTTTTTGTTTTTGTCTTCTGGATTCCTGTTATTTTGGACAAGTGGATTTATTCAGTTTGTGTTGGACAAAGAAGAGTTCAATTTGGGATCTCCTGTGGTGATTTAAAGAACTGGAAACTGGCTGAAAGGATTACCTGTGGTTTTTGGGAAACTGTGAGTGGGGGACTGATTCGTTGACCAGTGCCCCCTTTTCTTTCTTTGCAATTTTATAAATTTCTGAAGTCCAGAAGTAGGGCTGGTATAGTGGTTTGGTTGTGGGTTCTGCCCCCCCTCCATTGGTGCCTGGATAATTTTGTTATCACCTGGGACCGAGCGGGAGCTGCTTTGCTCTCCCCTGGAGAGCTAGGGATCAGTGGGGAGGGCTCCTAATTTATCCCCAGGTTGGTCCTTTTGGTGTGGCCTTGGGATATTTGTGGCTCCAGGTCCTTGGTATATAGTGGGACCTGATAAGGCAGATTAGGGGGTGAGGTGGGGGAGTCCCTGCTTTCCATTGGTTTGGCCTGTATTTACTTCTGGTAATCTTTTATTCTTTTCCCAGAATATCCACCAAGACTGAACATTTTTATATGTTGGAAACATCTATTCTGCTCCATCGGACTTGACATTGGGTTTATCTTATGTTGGATTATTTGGACTGTTATGGCTCTCCTACTGTTTGATGCCTTTTTTCCCTGATTTTTAAATTATTTTATAGTTTTCTGGTAGTGAGAGTACCAGTGTATTTTGTTATTATTTTTTCCTCGGCTGTGGGATGGCTGGGGGAAATTTATGTTATTGTAATTGTTTGTTTTGAATATCCTGTGAGAAGGGGTTGTTTTATTATTTTTTCCCCTCCTTGGCTGTGAGAGGGCTATGGCAGAGGGAATATTTTACATTTTGATGTGTTGTTTTATCCTGTGAGAGGGGATTGTATTATTGTACTTTTTAGTTCTATTTTTTTCTCCGGGTTTCAAGGCTATCTTATAGTGGGAGGGGGTAGTTTATTTGATTTATTTGGTAAGGATCGATATTTAAGTTTTTTATGTTTCGGGGGTTTTAGTTTTGTTTATAGTATCACCTTGTGATTTGGGAAATTTGAGTTTTGTGCTTTCCCATTATTTTAATAGTGTTAATTGAAATGTGCCTGCTTGCCCCATCTGTCCTGTGCTATTTGGCCTTGCTTTCCATACCCTCCACCCCTTCTCTTCTTCCCCTCTGCCTGCTTTTACCTATCAATGCTGTCAGGCATTGGGGATTGCTCGTGGGGGGGAGTCGGAGTGGGGGGTTGCAGACAGCAAAGTGAGTGGGGCTGTCCCATGGGGTGGTTAGGCCCAGAAGACACCCTGGGACAAAATGGTACCTGGAACATGGTGATTCCATTCTGGTTCCCATTCCCAAGGGTACCTCCAGTTTGGGAGGGCAAGTAGTTGGGACAACTCACCAACCTCGTCCAACTAGGGCGCTGTTATGCAATGCCAGATCTGTCTGCAACAAGACTGGTCTTATTGCAGACTTTGTTGCTTGGGCAGATCTGGTTTGCATTACCGAGATCTGGGTGGATGGGAATGTGGCCCATTTTTTAGAGGCCTCTGTTCCCACCGGGTACTCAGTTGTACATTGCCCGAGATTGGACTGCAGGGGGGGTTGCGGTCTGTTTCAAGACCAAATTGGGCCTAACTGTTGTACCAGTTGAGGAGGCCAGGTCATTTCAGTGTACTGTGGTAGCTGGTGTGGGGTGCAGTATTGCCCTCATCTACCATCCACCAGGTGATGAGAAGCTATCCCTGGAGGAAATAGCAGACTTCGCCACCGACATGGCTTTGGAGTCACTCAGACCGATGGTTCTGGGTGACTTCAATGCCTGGGTCGATGACAAATCTTCACTTTTTGGTCAACATTTCCTCCAGGTGATGACATCTCTGGGCTTTACACAGGTTGTTTCCTCAGCTACACACAAGGGAGGTCACTCTCTTGACCTGGTCTTCCTCCTGGAGATTGAGGCCTCCTATTTAGTGGTGGAACCAGTCAGCTGGTCTGATTATTACTCAGTTGGGTTCAATTCTGAGGCCCCCCTGGGTAGGTCAGCCCCTGTGGAGTTGGTCAGGTACCGCCCTTTGCAGAATGTGGTCCCTGAAGACCTGATGGCGGTTATTGACCTCTCATTGTTGGACGAGTCTTGCACTGATCCTGAGCATTTGGTAGTGGCCTATAATGGGGCCATATCTTCAGCCCCAATCAGATTGCTCCTGTCCAAGTTTGCGCCCTTCCGCATTACCCCGGAGCCATGTGGTTATATGGGGCTCTGAGAGAGTTGCAGAAATTGGGGCGTAGGTTAAAGCATCATTGGAGGAAGACTGCCTCTGATGCTGACCACCGTATTTTGCTAGAGCATTATAAACTCTACCAAACAGAAATTTCCCATAAGAAGGCAGAATTCCTGTCCAGGTAAATTTCTGTCGCACAGAACCGACCTGCTCAACTCTTCAGATCTGTTGACAGGCTGTGCAACCCAGCCTGTCAGCAGCACCGTCGAGTTTTTACACAAACTGATTGTGACAAGATCGCTCGCTTCTTTGTGAATAAGGTTGACGACATCAGGAGGGAGTGCCACCAACTTCACTCTAAGGGGGTTGCTGTTGATCGGTGCTCTGTCGCAGAGCCCAGAGTTTCCTGGAGTACCTTTGACCTGCCGGATTTCGTAGACATTATGAGGATTATCCAGGAGATGCATCCCATGTGCTGTAGTTTAGACCCAGGCCCTACTTCCCTGATTTTGGGTTGTAGTGAGATCATTGGCCCGGTCTTAGCTCAGATTGTCCGGTGCTCTCTAGAAATGGGTGAGTTCCCTAGCTCCCTGAAGGAGGGGGTGGTGATCCAACTTCTGAAGAAAGTTTCTTTAGACCCAGAGAACCTAGCAAACTACAGGTCTATCTCTGACCTCCCTTTTGTGGGGAAGGTTATTGAGAAAGTTGTGGCTGCTCAAATGGATAACCATCTAACCATCCATAATTTATATGACCCTCTCTAATCTGAGTTTTCATAAGAGGCATAGTACTGGGACTGCTCTGGTTCAGGTGCTCAATGATCTCCTGATGGAGAGAGATCAGAGACACCGTTCTATCTTTGTTCTCCTGGATCTGTCATCAGCTTTTGATACTGTGGATCATGGGGTTCTGCTCAAATGCCTGAGGTTTATCTGTGGGCTGTCAGGTACAGTCCTCAGATAGTTTTCATCTTTCCTCACTGGGAGAATGCAGAGAGTGGTCTCAGGTTTATTTTCATCTGGGGCTTTCTCTCTACCTTGTGGGGTACCTCAGGGTTCGGTGTTGTCCCCCATGTTATTCGCAGTATATATGCTACCCCTTGGAGACATTGTAAGACAGTATGAGTTGAGGTTTCACTGCTATGCTGATGATAGCCAGCTCTACCTGTCTTTTGCACCTGACCAGGTTGGTGCTATCTCGGTACTGAACAGCTGCCTCGCAGAAATCCAAGATTGGATGAATTCCAGTGGTTTAAAGTTGAACCCAGGAATGACTGAGGTTTTGGTTGTGGACCCGGGTCACAGGGTTGAGGGATTGAGGACTGGCTCCCTTCTGGTTTAGTCCTGGTGGAGACCCAGATTCTCACCTCTGAATGGGTGCGTAACCTTGGAGTGGAGCTTGACGATGGTCTGACTATTCGACATCAGGTATCGGCTGTTGTCAAGCTGGCCTTTTTCCATCTTAGGAACATTGCCAGGATTAGGCACCTTGTTCCATCCAGTGACCTGCCTGTTTTGGTCCATGCCTTTGTGACATTGTGCCTCGATTACTGCAACTCCCTTTATCTAGGGCTTCCTGGGGTTGATATCTGCTTCTTGCAGCTAGTGCAGAATGTGGCAGCACATTTGTTGACTGGGGCATCTAGAAGATCTCATATCACCCCTGTGCTTCATGCTCTGCACTGGCTGTCAATACAGTGGTGGATCACCTTTAAAGTAGGTCTATTGACCTACAAAGCCCTACATAGATTGGGTCCCAATTACCTGAAAGAGCTCCTGGTTCCTTACACCCCTTTGCAACAGCTCCGCTTGGCTGACAAGGGGTTGCTAGAGATTCTGAGGATTAACTTAAAGTTATCTGGTGCACGTGCCTTTGGGTTTGCGGCACCTACCCTCTGGAATTCTCTGCCCCATCAGCTCTGGGAGTGCAGGATGGTGGGGAGTTTTAAGCAGGCACTAAAGACTTTTTTATGGGGGAAGGCATTTCCTGTTTTATCATGATTTTATATTATATGTATTTGTATATGTGTTTTGTTTGTATTAATATTGTACAGTGCTTTGAAATTTTGAAAGGCGCTTAATTAAATAAATATTATTACTATTAAATATATTTTTCACATATGTTCTGCAAATAAATCAGATATTTCAAAATTGGCCAATGTCTGATATTTTGCATGTACTTCAGATATATGATCAAATATGTATTTGAAATATCCTTTTATAAATATATCTAAATGGGGGGGGGGCGTGGCCTGGCTCCAAGCAAGATGGAAGCTTAGATTTTGAGCTCCTTTACACAAACTATATCCAGCGTCATCTTATACCATCTAAGACATCTTCATGCTGATTTTGAGGTAAAGCAAAGAAGAATCATACTACTGCTACCTAGCTGACGTTTTTTTTCTGCTCTGGATAGCCCCTTTCTCTTATACAAACAGAGCCTTGATAGTTTCTGTGGGGAAAGCTGCAAATCAAATATGGCCTACTCTAATAAACAAAGGGATTCCTTAAAGAATATTGAGGAAATGTTCAATAAATTATCAATGGACATGCAAGAACTAAAATCTGCTACTCAATTAAACACTTAGACTATGGAAACTATCGGTTCCAGGCTTGCCTTTACAGAAAATAAAGTACGTCTCAATGAGGATGCAATACAGGAACTAAAATCTACTATTTGATCCCAAGATCGTACCATCAAAGAACTACAATCTAGAATTGATGATTTGGAAAACAGGAATCGCAGAAACAACCTTAGAATCTTTGGATTCCCCGAAGATATGGAAGCTAAAAACACTACTGCATTTCTAACGCGTGCTGCCGCAAATCCTAGGTCTTCGCCGATACAAGAGCTAACTATAGAGCGCTCCCCCGATCGCTAGGCCCAAAACCTCCTGCAGAACATAGACCCAGGCCAATCATCGCTAAATTTTAAACTATGCCAGCATAGAGCTCATCATGAGAAAAGCAAAGAAATCGGACAACTTTCCTGGCAAGGATGCAATATTTATATTTATCGTAACTTCTCTAAGGAAGTTTCAGCAAAAGGAAAGCTTACATACTGGCTAGGCGTATCATGCATCAAATGGGTCTCCATTTCTCCCTTGGTATCCTGCTATAATGAGGGTCTATTTAGAACTCATTTCAAGACTTCAAGCAACCTAGATAAACACTTAGCTTTTCTTAACTGTCATTCAGCAAATGGTTAGAAACTCCCCGACTCAAGCCAGTCCCAATGCTGCGTCGACTTTCATACGACTACCAGTACTGATAAAAACAACATCACGATATCTTTAGCCAATGTATCCGATGCTCCTGACCCTCCCAATACAACTCCACCTGAACCTTCAATTTATACTCAACAAGCTACTACAATTCAAAATGATTCTTCTGCCAAACAGGATTGTTCCTCCAACTGTGCAGTCCCTAACACCTCCTTTAATAACAATCCTACTGCCCTTGCTGTTGCTCTCTCGAATAGATATTCACTCCTACAAGATCTACCCACCTTGGGTGACTTCAGTGATGGGAATTTAGCCAGCTCGTTGGAGGTGGAAGAGGACCGGGATTTGGAGGGCACCTCTTGGTCCTGCAGCGTGGGCAACTCTCCTCACAAAGCAGCTGAACCTCCAAAAAAAAGATGTCGTGGAAGAAACCGACAGAAAGGCGATACCCCTCGCAAATACTAGCAGGTGCATTTACCAAAGTCATCGAGGGGGCTACTGCACTAACAATTGGAGTACACTCGCTCTTAATTCATTACGCACCATCCGATATAATCAATCATCATTTACTGCATATTACGAATATTGGTGCACATAATATTATGTTTTCCACACAACTAACAACACGAATATGCATAATGTTAGGTTATGTAAATTAGGGATCGCAATACCTCTTTTTTCTATCCCTAGCTGTGTGGTCATAGATGCATAATCGTTTTGTTTTTTTTTCTTTCTTCTTTATGCATAAGAACATGATATGCCATTATTCAGTTAATTCTGGGCATAGATCCTTACAATTTTGTAATCATTTTAGATTACTTAATTACATTATCACAGAATGGACATGTCTATCAGCTTGATATAATCATTTCCTTCTTTATTGTAAATGTTATATGATTACCCCTGTAATATCTTACAATGCAGGATATATTCTAGTTCTAGATCACTGTATTTATACAATTACTATAAGGATAAATTATATCTTTTTTTTTTTATATATATATAATTAACACATTCAAAACTCAGCCTACTGGAATGGGTGTTTCTGTACAATCAATCCAGCTTGCCTCGTTGTGCCAATTATATTGACCATAGTGTACATAGCAGACAATTGTGCTAATGATGTTAATATATGGTTTCCTACTGCTAAACTACAGAATTCTGACATTCTTAATTTTGCACGACCCCTATCAGAAACCTAATAAACCATTATTATACATAATTGTCACAACGACCATCATGATTGTATAAATATATAGTACACCTCATTGGCAGACAAAGTATATAATATCATGTTAGATCCCTAGACAATTGACTTTCTACTTTCTGATTTGTAGCTTTTTTTTCCCCTTCTTTCTCCCTCCCTACCTCTCTATCAAGGTAGCAATCACATATCTCTAGATCACTGATCTCAAGTCATTCTAGTCTACTATCTGTGAGGCTGGATTTAATGATGTTATTTGAATCACATCAGACTTAACCTAGTAAGGTAAACAGAACCTTATATACCTCACCCCACTTTGGGGTTTTGTACTTATTATAACACTTTGTATTATCAATATACCTTTTGTGTTGTTCAACCTACTGGGAACTAACAACTTTCTTACAGTTTAGCTACATCCTAGAGAACTGAGAAGTGGTCTTGGTCTCTCCCGTCATCCTCTTGTTTTTTTTCCTTCCCCTCTCTTCCCTTTTCTCCCTACACTAGACCGACCTTTGCTTCTCAGTCCATCTTAGATGATATTTATTTTTTCTTGTTACTACATAATCTTTATATATTGTTATGCTATTGCTATATTGTTAGAAGTGAGCTGCACAGAATATGTTCAATTGAAGCTTATTTATTCTTTTTATTTATTTTTTATTTATAGCTCTGCCAGCAAATCACTTTTTGGACACTATTACCACATACTGATCTTTACATCTTCATACCATTATTACGGTGTACCTGAGCCCCCTGACACCTTTATTATTTTACTTCTTATAAATACACTCAATACATGACAGCCAATATATCATTATGTACTTGGAATGTCAAGGGGCTCAACACACCAAATAAACGCAAACAAGTACTTAATCACCTTAAAAAACATAAAACACAAATTGCTCTATTACAAGAAACTAAATTGTTGGATGAAGATAACTTCAGACTAAAAAGTAATTGGGTAGGTCAAGTATTTTCGGCCTCTGCCGCATCCAAAAAGAGAGGTGTTGCCATACTGATTCATAAAAATTTGAAATGGAAACCTACTACTATCCAGAAAGACTCTGATGGTAGGTGGCTTATTATAACTTTCGATACCCCCTTAGGCCTCATAACTATATTCAACATTTACGCCCCTAACTCTGATGATCCTTTATTTTTTCAAAACCTTTTACATACATTAATTTCATCAAACCTAGTGAACTCCCCCTTACTGATTGGTGGAGACTTCAACCTTACTTTGGATACACTCATGGACAGGAGCAATGGTTCTCTAGATAGTCACCCTAGAGGCTTCGCTATAGTATCTCAAATAATGCAAGATCTCGGATTAACTGATATATGGAGAACTCTCCATCCCAGAGATAGGGAATACACTTTTTATTCTTCTCGACACCAGACCTACAGTAGAATCGATTATCTGCTGACATCTCCTTCAATTACTGCTAATACAATGAACATTGAGATTCTACCGTTAATTATATCTGATCATTCTCCCATCAAACTTTTGTTTACTTGGGGCTCTTCCTCTACCAAACCTCCCTTATGGCGCTTAGATCCCCTTTTGTTAAAAGATCCAGAATTTCTGCCCTGGATTAAAAAACAAATAAATGAATATATGGCATTTAATGACCCTAAAGATACATCTATAGGCATTACCTGGGAAGCACTCAAAGCCACATTACGCGGTAAAATAATTGGATTTGCGACTCACAGAAGGAAACTCAGGGAGCAACAAATTAACAACCTTGAAAAATTACTTAAACAAAAACAAACTGAATACCTAAACAGTTCTAAACCCGATCCCTCCTCACCCTTACACCATGAAATTCTACAACTACGTATGCAAATCAACGAACTTATTTCCAGGAAAACAGAACTAGCACTATTAAGAATAAAGCATAAATTTTGGGAAGGAGGGGAAAAGGGCAGCAAAATTCTTGCTTACAGACTTAGAATGCAACAAGTGGAGCATCATATTGCTGCTCTAAAGGACCATTCAGGAAATATTTGCACCAGTGAACACTCTATTAATAATATTATGACAACTTTTTATAAAAATCTCTACTCTTCTCCTCCCATCCCAAGTACCTCAGACATTTCCTCATTCCTAGATGAACTTGTTTTTCCTCATCTATCAGAAGAAGCTACACACTCCTTAGATGCACCACTCACCACAGAAGAAGTAAAGAAAGCCATTCTTTCCCTTAAATCTGGTCGCTCTCCAGGTGGAGATGGTTTCCCTGTTGATTTTTATAAGATTCTTGTTGAACAATTAGCCCCCTTGTTATGTAATGTTTTTCAAGAATCCACAAAAATTGGACAGTTACCTAACACGATGACTGATGCTATCATAACGGTTATTCCAAAAAAAGAGAAGGATGTTACCATTCCGGCTAACTACCGCACCATATCACTACTTAATACTGACGGTAAGATTTTTGCTAAAATCTTAACCAGCCGTATAGAACCAGTCATACCTAAGCTAATTCATAGATCCCAAGCTGGTTTTATTAAGGGAAGAATGGGTTCGGATCACTTACGCTCTTTAATTAACTTAATATATAAAGCAAAATCTCTTCCTTCCCCAGCAGTTGCTATCTCCATAGACTTGGAAAAAGCATTCGACTCATTAAGTTGGAACTTTCTTTATCTGGTATTATCACATTTTGGATTTACCGACCACTTCTGTTCCTGGATTCAACTTATCTATACTAATCCTCAGGCAAGAGTGCTTACCAATCTCACATTATCTCAGTCATTCGAATTAGAGAGAGGCACGTGCCAAGGTTGCCCTTTATCTCCATCTCTTTTTATTCTGGCTCTCAAAACTCTAGCTATTTCCCTTAGACAAAACAATGACATAAGCGGTATCTCTATCGGTCATAGACAATACACATCACTATCATATGCGGATGACATGCTTATATTGCTAGAAAATTTTAAACTATCCCAACAACCTCTTTATAATTTACTTAACCGTTTTTCCACACTCTCTGGACTCAGTGTCAACTATCAAAAGACTGAAATACTTCCACTAAATGATCATTGTGACACTTTAACAAAAGTTCATCTTAGATTTCGATGGGCCATACAAGGTATCACCTATCTAGGCATTAAGATATCATCTGATCTGAATAAGATCTGGGATCTAAACATTCAGCCATTATTAACAAACATCAAAACTAACTTAGATAGATGGAAAAGTCTCAACCTATCTTTCCCAGGTAAAATATCTGCAATTAAAATGAATATCACACCAACAATTCTATATTTATTTGCTTGTATCCCACTTAAAATTTCCCCCCATTTCCTACACAAGATTGATAAAATGATGGGGAATTTTTTATGGGATGGACATATACCTAGATTTAGTCGCATTAAATTAAGATCTCATTGGGCTCACGGTGGCTTCGGTTTACCTTGGTTTTCTGCCTATTTTTGGGCATTCAGAGCCTCACAAACAGTCAAATGGTTTCTCAAACCTAATTGCAATGTACCCCTATGGTATGATATGGAAACATCATTATCTTCTGGTCTAACTCCTAATTGTCTTATTTATTTCACTTCAGCATCTAAATTTAAGAAAAATCCTGTTATTAATTCGTCCATATATTACTGGCTTAAAATGCATAAATGGCTTAATAGTGACCCTGCACCTATGCAATACATTCCAATATGGAAACCCAAAGCTCACATTGGAGAATAAACCAATATATTGTAAATCTTGGGCACAAAAAACATTTTCTTTTTAAATGATCTATTAATGGACAACAGCAACACTCTAGACACCTTTACTAATTTACAAACCAAATGGAATATCCCTAAAACAGAATTTTGGAAATACCTACAGATTAGATCTGCCATAACCCCTTTTACCCAACAACCCAATAATCCATTGAAAACTCACCCACATATTAATAAATGGATTAACACCTCTCATGGCCTAACCAGCACCATTTATAAATTAATTAGGGATAAGCTCCCAAATCAGTCTCTTTCGGCTAGAAACAAATGGAACCGGATACTTAATGCAGACATATCCGATTTCCACTGGAACAAATGCTGAAAACTCTGCCATGACTCATTTAAAGATGTACAAAGCAGATTAATACAGTATAAAATCTTACATCTATGGTACAAAACTCCAGCTCATCTGCATTATATCGGTTTACTACCTAATAATAACTGTTGGTGATGCAATGCCCCAAATGGGGATCTCTTACATATACTATGGTCATGTAAATCTATTTCCAACTTATGGCAATCTATTCATAAATTCGCTACTAAAGTCATTGGCAGATTTATTCCATTTGATCCTAAACTTTATATACTCGGTATGATAGACAGCAATATAAGCTTAACAAAACATCAGCACAAATGGCTTCAGATTTTGTTCATGCAAGTTAAAAGACTGATCTTAATGCGCTGGAAATCTCATTTAACCCCTACTTTGACTGATATTTTAAATCATCTAACTGATCTCCTCTCTTGAGAGAATTTCTTATCTAACTACTGACAGACTCAATGAATATTACCTTTGCTGGCAGAGCTATTTGAATTTTCTTCAGTCTTAAAGAACATATACATATAATAATCTTTTTTTTTCTTTCCAGACACGGTTCTAGATACTATTTCTCACTACTACATATTTGCAGCTCCTTCTCCTTTGTTGTATAATGTTTCGGGATACTATAGGGAAAACTTTTTCTTTTACCATTTCATACCTTTAGCTTCGTGTAGTACGGTCAAATATCAACATACTATACGAAAAAATCAGTATAATATATAGCATTGTTATAATATTGGTAATACATAATACTTTCATCATGTTACTTTTTATTATATATTATACCATAATATCTCAATCTGTATAATACCTTTCGTGCTGTACTATGTTATGTTTAAGCAGATCCAATAAAAAGATTAACTGCAAATAAATATATCTAAATATACTGTATCTAAATATATCTAAAATGTATTTCTTTTCCATATGGGTTAAATGCAGCTTTTCTTGATAACTGTGCATCATTTACAACATAAACAAGTCTGTAAGGTAAAATGAAATATTTTACAGACACTAATTTTGCAAACAAATACCAATGCAGATACAAATATAAACACCAAGGACAAAATACAAAAATAAACAAGCATTTGTCAATGCCGAATGTTGGCTTGCTGCCATTGGGAGTGCAGGAGTTAGAGAGATGCAGCATAGGAATGGCAGTCAAGTAGTGAACTGATGCCTACCCACCCCCACCCCGCAGAGAGTGACAGGCACTAGGGTGTCCCTTTGGGTGTTTGGTAGTGCAGTGCAGGAAAACATGCCAGGCAGGATGTGAAAAATGACAGCTGCACAGTTCATAAGGAGGTGTAAAATAATGCCAGTGTTGAAAATGTGGCATACAAATATACAAAATGTGCAGAATTACAAGGGTGCATGGGGAATATGCAACGCACGCTTGCAACACTGCCATTTTATGGGCGTTCGGTACCAAATTTTCAACATAGGCATTTTAGCACCTCTGCTCATGTACAGTGTCACTGTCATTTCCTCAAAGTGTCCCGAGAAGTGATTTCGCACAGCGTCCACGCTATTCTGCGCCGGAAGTGCAAAAACACATTTTGGGCAGGGCATGTGAAATGATGGCTGTACTGTTCATCAAGAGGTGTGGAAAAATGGTAATGGCGAAAATCTAGAATGAAAATATCACGAATGCACAACGGTACGAGCGTGCGTGCAATCTGCCGATACATACTTTCGTAACACAGTCATTTTATGGAGTATCATCATCAAATTTTCAACATAGGCATTTTAGGACCTCTACTCATGAACTGTGTCACTGTCATTTTCATAATCTGGCCCAAACACTGATTTCCCACAGCGACTGCGCCATTGTGTGCCGGAAGTGCGGAAACACATTTCGGGCAGAATGTGGGAAATGACAGCTGTACTGTTCACAAGGAGGTGTACAAAAATGCCAATGCTGAAAATCTAGCATTAAAATATTGGGAATGTGCGAAGTTAAAAGCCTGTGTAGCAACTGCGCAATGCACGCTTGTAAAACAGGCATTTGTTGGATTTTTCCCACCAAATTTGGAACATAGGCTTTTTGAGAGGCCACCTCATGAACACTGGCACTGTCATTTTGTTAATTGGTCCCGAAAGGTGATTTCACGCAGTGACTGCGAAATCACCTTTTGAGGTCGATTAACACCATGACAGTGATAGAATTCATGAGGAGGGGCCCCAAAAACCCCATGTCGAAAATTTGGTGCCAAAATTCAAAGAAATGCATGAGATATGCAGAAAAGTTGAAAAAACCCTATTCACTCCATTATACAGCTTACCAGTATTTCCTCAGTTCGCAGTCAGCTTTGAAGAGTGCAGACATGTTCACGGTCCAAGGAAGATCGCCGTGCCGGGCTCCAGAGGTAAGAATGGGGTGGGGGTGAGGGGAGGCAGGGTAATGAGTGGGTGGTGCGGGTGGGGGAGAGGGGCATCGAGACTGCAAGGACGATTTTCGCTTTTACAGGAAAAAAGAAAAACCATTGCAGGACAGTTTTCCTGTTGCAGGGCATTTGGCACGCTGGTGTAGGCTCCCAGCATGCCCCCTACCTGTTTTTTTTTGGGGGTGTCAGTAGCTGACGTGGAATTGGGCACCCTCGTCGGCACACAACACGGGGGGGGTCATGCCGACAGGGATTGGGCACCCCCGTCGTCAAGCAAAGAAAGCAGAGTGACGTGAGCTGAGGGGGATTGGGAACCCCCCTCAGCATTCAATAATTGGGGGGGTGATGCCGATGGGGAGTGGGATCCCCCGTCAGTGTACCAAGACGGGGCTGCAAGCCGAGGGGATTGGGCACCCCGGCAATTCAACATTTGGGGAGGGGTATGCGACAGGGAGTGGGCTCCCCCATCGGCACACTAACACAGCAGGGGGGTTACCAACAGGGGGACTGGGCACCCCCGATGTCGGCAGGCCTAAGCCGCTCGCCAACCATGCTCATAATTGCAGCGAGCACGGCAAGCAAAGGACTGATGAGTATGACAAGCTTTGCTCGGATTGCAGCAGACCTTTGCTTAGATGTGCTCGCCCCATTATACATGCATGGTGTGGCACTGGCATGCAGGCTGATTGAGGAATGAGGGACGCACCTACTAATGCGTGCCCTGCATTTGCCCAACAGCGGCCGCACCCCCAAACCCAAGATTCATCAAGATGAGCTGTTACGCAAGCGTGCAAGCCAACATAAAAATTAGCCCCATGTAGGGCCCTACTGTACAGTACTGGGATTTGTGACTGAGTTAGTGAGGTTACTGTACAATGCTGGGATTTGTGACTGAGTGTCACTGGGGTTACTGCACAGTTTTGGGGTTTGTGGCTACCAGTGAAATTACTGCATAGTGCTGGAATTTTAAATTGTCAGTGGGGTTACTGCACTGTACTGAGGGTTTGCCTGTCACTGGGGTTACTGTACAATATAACATCTGTGACTGTGTCATTAAGAGTACTGTGCAGTGTTGGGTTTTGTGATTGTCAATAAGGTTACTACTCAATGCTGGGGTTTGTGACTGTGTCAGTGAGGTTACTGTATAATTCTGGGAATTGTGCCTGTCAGTGAGTTTACTGCACAGTGTTGGGGTTTATGACTCTGTGAGATTACTACAGAGATCTGGGGGTTGTACCTGTGTGTCAGTGAGGTTACTGCAAAGTGCTGTGTTCTGCGACTATGTATCAGTGAGGTTGCCACACAGAGATGGGGTTTGTGACTTTGTGTCAGTGAGGTTATTGCACAGTGCTTACAGTAGGTTTGTGGCTGAGTGTAAGTGAGTTTACAGCACAGTGCAGGGATCTGTGACTGTGTGTCAATGAGGCTACTGTACAATGGTGAGATTTGTGACTGTGTGTCAGTGAAACATTTTTATTTATTTTGTGTTGACCGGGTAAGTGCACTAGACAAATTCTGCCTATTTTCAGGCACAACCTGGGGAAGGGGGATACAGATGAATGCCAACAGACTTTGAACCAGATTAAGCCATTGGTGGTATTTTTAGTGAATGGGGGAAATTTGGCCAGGACAACGGGGAAAATTCCCTACTCTACCAGCAGGGGTCTTGACTTCCTGTGGAGTGGAGGAGCTCAGTTTGGAGACAGACAGCAGTGGAGGAGGAAGTGCTGATGTGGCAAGGGAGATGGCCACTCAGGAGGAGCTGGTGGATGGTATGGACATCAGTGAGACAGGGGAGAGGGCTTCCTCTCCTGGTCTCAAAATTCAAGAGGCCTTTACGGATTTGAGTAAAACAGAAGAATCTATGGAGTTTATTTTGAATGGAAATGGAGGGGAAGATTGTTTGCCTTTCCAAAACATACCTTTGGAGAACGATCGTCAGGTTTAAATGGAAAATCAACAGATAAATGGAAATCCTCTTTTTACTAGTGTTTTGGATCCTTTGGATATACCAGAGAAAAAGTTAAAAGTACTAATGATACCAGAATTAAAAAGAATCTAAGGATATATGTGATAACAAGAGCTCCGAGTGTTTTGACAGCAATGCCAATAATTATGACACAGAAGCATCAAAGAAAGATGCCGCCCAGGCTTCAGAGCATCTCCCCTTCAAATGCCGACTGAAACGCTGACATTAGAGCAGAAGGGATCAGCTGGCAGTAAAATCGTGATGGATAGCGAGTGCCTAAAGCTGGTACATTTTTATGTGATGAGTTCTGAGAGTGATTTGGTTAAAGATGTAATTGCCGATAAACCAAGTTCTATTGTTATGGAAGCAAGCTCAGCTGAGTAATTGGCCTCAGGAGAAGCGAGACAAGAAGGAAACAGACCAGAGAAAAATGTTCACAATTGGTTCTACTTTTTCATTAGGTAAAACCAAGGCAAGAGTTCACGGCCTTACTAAATAAATACCAGGTGAGGGTGTTGTCTTCTAAACGGATCCATTAAAACAGGACCATATAACAAACTTTTCTTTTTCTGCTAAAAGGCAGACTGTAAAATGTCCTCAGAGGGATCTAAGTTCAAAAGGGTGGCTGTAATGTCTGCAAATCATAACTTGATTCCAGTTCCCCTATTACAAGAGGAGTCTAATCACCCACAATCGACTACTGAGAAGGTAAAAGACCAGTCTACTTTGGATCTTATTCAGTCTGCCTTCTCTATACCCTCTGAATCTAATGTCTCTTCTAAAATTTGGTCCCCTGATGTAGCCCTCTCTGAATCAGGGTGGAAAATAGGCCCGGCAGGATTATGGATTCCTGACCCAGACAGGTCATCCCCCTCTTTTCCCTTCTCTACAATCTACAGATTGGGCCCCTACTATCTCAAGCCCAGTTCTACCCTCTTCTTCAGACCAGGATGGTGGTACAAACAATACTTTAAAAACAACTGGTTCAGATCCTATTCATAAATTAACAGAGTCAAAGGATCCAGGAGAGAACCCTGATGGCTCCTCTCATGCCAGACCTCTTCTATCTGATCTTTTTTCTCAAAAAAAGAAAGAAGCAGCACCATGGAGGAATGCTGTACAGTACGAATACGTTACAAGGGAGGCCTAGATATAGGGCCTGATCAAGTTTATGTAGGAAAACACCTTCTTAAGGAATCCTTGAATTTTTTTACCAAAAGATGTCTTTACTTTCACTAACATTTCTGGGGAGGACAACTATGACATAAGCTTTAGATCCCCATTTCTACTGGACCATTTCTGGCAGAGATATAATCAGCTTAAGTTTTCTCCCTTATGGTCCCCCTTTCTAGTTATTCTCTTAACCCAGTCTTTAATAAAATTTGTGACAGTAATGTTCTGGAATGAAGGGGTTCGTGTGGAGGACATAACTTTTTGGCTCTCCTAAAAATGTGAGGTGCTAAGTTCCCCTAAAGCTGTGCTGGACTCAGAACTTTTTTGTACAGGAAGCTGAAAATATAAGGTTAAATTAAGACAGTCAAACAATGAAATTGAACATATCCCAAATTTCTTTACTTTGGGGAGGGACAGGGGAGCGTGTTTTTATGCCGGGCAGCCCCGGGCTTGTTATAAATGTGGGGCCCGTAACCACTTGTCCAGCTTATGTGACACTCTCCACTGTGGCATTTGTGGAGAGGTGGGGCATGGTAGTTTCCAGTGTAATGATATGTTGAAATGTAAATTATTTAATGAATCGGGGCATGGATATAGAGATTGCCCGTGGACAGCAAAAAAGAAAGCCTCATTCATCAGCCCTGAATTGCTAATCCAAAAAGCACAGGATGAAACTCTTGCTAAAACCTAAATAAATATGAGATCTGATCCCCCTCCTTCCCCTCCCAGGGGCTAAAAAACAAAGAATTTCAGTATAAAGGTCATTCCTGAATCAGTCCCACCTGCAAATAAAGAAAACAGAGAAGCCCCCCTCGATCTATCAAATGTGATTGACTTTCCCCCTGTGTGTTACCAGCAGGCAGAGGAACCTAAAATCTCAGTCTATCCACAGAAACAGGCCACCCCTCTGGATAAAAGGATTACTAGGAGTACTACAACCCCCCTCCCCGTGAAGATCCCCCTAACTTTGAAATGGGGAACTCCTATGATATTTTGGATACAATGGGGGGTGATTCTGATATGGAGATAGGAATAGCAGGCTCTGCACAAACTTCCAGTAATAAGATTGCCCAAACTGGTTATAAAGGGGAAAAAAAAAGAAGGAAACAAGATCCTTAGGTAATACATTTGGCTAATTAAAGTATTGGGACTTTAAATTGTTGCATTTTACTCAACAAGTCAAAAAGACTTGACCTTTTTCTTTCTGTTTTTCAGGAAAAATTGAATATTTGTTTTTTACGAGAGACCTGGATGTATATGGCAGATCAATGTCATCTCTTTTCTGCACGGTGGATTTGGGGACCTTTCTACTGGTCCTTTGGACAGGACTGGGCAGACGGGGTGGGAATCCTTTTTGTTCTTATGATTTTACTTTAAATAAACTGATAGATCTAATTCCTGGTATATTATTGATAATCGACAGGTAAATGGTGTCAGTTAAACTTTAAATTTATAATTGTTTATGGTCCACAAACCAAAATAGGGAGAGTTTTTTTTTATTTAATACTGTTTTACCTTTTCTAGCTACTACCAGTCATATTATTTTGGAGGAAGACTTTAATTACGAACTCCCCCATCCCAGGGTAGGGATCTCAGGGAAAAAAATATATTGTGACTCCTCATCCCTCGGGAGAATTATTAAATTAGCTGATCTAAAAAAATGGGATGAACTTTCAAAAGTCAGGGCCACAAAATACCTTTAGGAAAGGGAAATTAACCACTACTATAGATTATATATTTTTTCCAAATAGTTTACTATCCCCTTTTTATAATGCACTTCCCAGTGAATTTTCAGACCATCTTTTGGTTACTTTGAGGTTTACTTCATCCCCCCCTAAACAAAAGATGGGTAATAGATGGAAACGAAATATATCTGCACTTAAAGACCCATGGGTGGTAAAGGGTATGACCAGTCTCCTATGGGCTAGAACATCTGTGGCAGATTTATATGGTGATTTGTGGGAATGGTGGGAGGATACTAAGTTAGATATTAAAAAATGATTCCAAAACTATGGGAAACAAAGGGTGAAAACACAGTTTTTCCTTATTTAAAACTAAGAGCTAAACTACAATATTTATTCTCCAGGGCAAATACTTCTAGAGAAGACCTTTCCTCACAAATCGAGCAAATAAAAATAGAAATGAGGACATACCAGTACAACAGGGCTCAGACCTTGCATACAGAGCTTACTTTGGGACACAGAAAAACCCAACTGGAGACCCTTTTGAGGCCTTCAAGTGAAGGAATGCTACATCATGTATGGAAGATTTACAAGACGAGAAGGGGGATCTCATAAACTCCAGTTTAGGGATTTATAATATAATTCTGAACTATGTGAGGACACAGGATTTTCAGGACCCTCCATAAAGGATCGAAATTGTTGATTTTTTACAAAAAGTTGAGATCCCCCACTTTCCACATATAGAACTCCATAAGCTTGCTAACCCCATTTCGGTTTCTGAAATTTCAAAAGTTATTCTTTCACAAAAATGAGGTACTTCACCAGGTTAAGATGGCTTGCCCTACGAGTTATATAAATGTTTTTGTAACATCTTGGTAATGTGCCTTGAAAGTGTTTTTTTATTTCTGCAGGAAAACCCCTCTATACCTACAAACATTTCATAAGGCTTACTGGTTTATCTCTTTAAAGGAGGGGATAAAGTAAAATTGATCAAGTGGAGGCCTATTACAATTTTGAACTCCAATTTTAAAATTCTATCTAAAGTATTAAATAATAGATTATGGGGAGTGCCCGGAGATTTGATATACCCCTTGCAGTTTTGTGGTATTCCCAATAGGAAAATCCAAGGTGCTTTAGTAATCCTTCGAGAGGTAATTGAATATGTAAATAGATAAAAAAAACAGGGTTGTAGTCTGTCTTTAGATCAAAATAAGGCCTTTGATAGAGTTCCTAGGCCCTTTTTATTTTTAGTTCTAAAACATTATGGTTTATCTATAGGTTTTATATAGTGGATTAAATTAATGTATGAGTCTGTATTTGTATATCCAGTTATTAAAGGGAGATTTAACCTTCCCATCTTAGTAAAGTCTGGAGTGAGGCAGGGGTGTCTTTTAAGCCCCTTGTTATATGCTTTCTCTCTCGATCCCCTGCTTAGAATATTAGCCTCATCCAGTCTTCACCCAGATATTTGTGGTAATTAAGGTGGGGATTCTGTGGTGGTACAGGCCTATGCAGATGATAGTTGTTTTTTTTTTATCCGATATAATACAAAACTCTACTTTATTACAATATCTTGCTAGTTATGGGAAGGTTTCGAACTCCCAATTAAATCTGGAAAAATCTAAAGGTCTCTTTATAGGGCCTGGAACAAGTAACCAAATAAATATTTTGGGTACCATTGTTTCTTCAAGCCTTTGTAAGATATTGGGTATCCTTTTTGGTTTTCAGAGCTGTCCTTATGAAAACTGGGATATTACCCTAAAAAGGGCTGCGCTAAAGCTACAGAGGTGGAAAGGGTGGGGACTTTCCAAAATTAAAAGGATCCATATTATAAAAACATTTCTGATACCAGGGTTACCATATATTGCTATGGTTTTTCCTCCCCCTATAGGTTTAGAAACTTCCTTTATATGCTTGTTTTTTCTCCATGTTATAGGGTAGTAGATTGAGCCCCATAAAGCGCTGTTTTACTTACTTACCTATAACTCAAGGTGGACTGGATATGGCGGATCCTATAGTCTTTTTCTACACTTTATTTCTTTCACAAAATCTGAATTTTGAACCTTTTAACCCAGTGGGTGTACAACACTTATGGATTAAGAATTATTTTTATAGCATTTTTGATGTATGGGATATTCTGCTTCCCAGACTCCCAAATCACATGTATGGCCCACTGTATTTCAAACCTTGTGCTCTAAAGCTATTTAAATGGTCTATCTCTCATTCTGTGGTAAGAGAACATGCTGGGGCTAAGTTATACAAGATTATTCTGGGGAAGATTCACTCAGTTGAACCAGAGTTTGCAAATTGCCCCCCTTCCCTTAAGAAGTTTGTAATTAAACAACTGAATAATTTTTTATTTAGCTTTTGTTGACCGGGTAAGTGCACTAGACAAATCCTGCCTATTTTCAGGCATGACCCGGGGGAAGGGGATACAGATGATAACTGACCTTGAACCAGATTAAGCTGTTGGTGGTATTTTTAGTGAATGAGGGAAATTTGGCCAGGACACCGGGGAAATTCCCCTACTCTTTTCGATAAGTGCCATGGGATCTTTAACATCCACCTGAACTACCACCAATCCAGGCAGACGGGACCTCGGTTTAACATCTCATCTGAAAGACGGCACCTCAGAAGTGCAGCACACCTCTCATGCTGTACTACAGTGTCAGTACTGGGATATTAACCCAAGTGCCAGATGTGGGAACTGAACCCATGGCCCTCTGATCTCCCGGCCTCAGAGGCGAGTGTGCTACCTACTGAGCCACTGACACTGTTAATGAGAGAGTACTCCAGCATATGTGGGAAGTAGTGTGGCTCTCAGCCTATGGAAGATTAAATATTAAAGGTAATGCAAAACATAAAATGATGTGTGAAAAGTATTGCCCATATCTGCAGTGCCATGCCTTAGAAGAAACAATGGATATTTTTTTATTTAATTGCTCTTATGTGAAAGATTTATGGCTTTTTTTGAGTCAGAAATGGGAATTTAAGTGGTTGTTAAAATTAGATTACCAAATCCTGATTTTGTTTTTTTTTCCCACATCTCCTTACCCATTATGACCATGGTACATTAGTAGTCCTTTTTTGTTTTCTGAAGTTTTATATTTGGCAGGCCCGATGTCAATGGGTTTTACAGCAAAAACATATGTCTTATGACACCTTATATATATTAGTCATGGAAGCAATGAGATCAGTTTACTTAAAGGACAAAGCTATTAATTCCTCTCAGAAAGTGTTTCAGTGGTGGAAAGGATTATCTATTTTTATCAAATATAAGTAAATGGGAACTATAAATAATGAGATTGTTTTTTGTTAACTATGTTTTGTTGTACTAAGCTTATACTCGTTTAGATAATATATGTGTGACATCATAATTTATTCCTTTTTCTTTACAAATGCTAAATTATTTTTTAAATGTACTATTTATGTGAAATATTACACCTTTTTGTTTTGATGTGCTTTCAATAAAAACTCCACTACTCTTTTCGAGAAGTGCCATGGGATCTTTACCATCCACCTGAACAGGCAGATGGGACCTTGGTTTAAAGTCTCATCTGAAAGACGGCACCTCAGGAGTGCAGCACCCCCTCATGCTGCACTAGTGTCAGTATTAGGATATTAACCCAAGTGCCTGGTGTGGGGTTAGAACCCACAATCTTCTGATCTCCCGGCCTCAGAGGCGAGTGTGCTACCTGTTGAGCCACTGACACTTAGAAACACATTAGTTGTCAAGCGATAAAGACCACTTGGTCCACCTAGTCTGCCATAAATTCTCTACTTATAGTGCCACCAGAGACCCTACTTGGACACCGGCTTACACCCACTTCTTGCTTCTAAGATTCCCTTGTGTCTATCCCATGCATTCTGAAATCCTGTGATCATTCTAGCCCCCACCACTTCTGCTGGGAGGCTGTTCCAATCATCACCCTCTCTGTGAAGAAGTACTTCCTCATGTTTCCTCTGAACCTTACATGCCAGCTTCATATTGTGACCCCTTGTCCTTGAGCGTTTTTTTCTTTGGAAAATGCTCCCTTCCTGTACCTTGTTTATTGCTGTGCATATTTGAATATCTCTATCATATCCCCCATTCCCTCCTGTCTTCTAGTGAATGCATATTTAAATCCTTCAGGCTTTCTTCATAGGGCTTCTGATGCAGGCCCTGCAACATTTTGGTTGCCCTCTTTGGCACCGTCTCTACCCTATCTATGCCTTTTCCAAGACAGTGCCTCCAGAACTGTACACAATATTTGAGGTGGGGTTACTGTACAGTGCTGGTTTGCGACTGCGTGTTAGTGAGGTTACTGCACAGTGCTGGGATTTGTGACTGTGTCAGTGAGGTTATTGTACAATGTTGGGGTTTGTAAAGAAGTGTGTTTGTGAGGTTACTGCACAGTGCTTGAGTTTTAAACTGTCAGTGGGGTTACTGCATTGTGCTGGGGGGTTTGTCTGTCACTGGTGTTACTGTACAATGCTAACATTTGTGACTGTGTGTCATTAAGAGTACTGTACAGTGCTGGGGTTTGTGACTGTCAGATTACTGCAGTGTTGTTGTTTTTGACTTTCAAGAAGTTAACATACAGTCCTGGGGCTTGTAGATGTGTTTATGTGAGACTATTGAACAGTATTGTGATTTGTAACTGAGTGTAAGGTTACTGCATAGTATTGGGGTTTGTGACTGAGTGTACAGGGCTGTTTGCACAGATTACCACAGCAGCAGCCTTCAACCCTGCTCAATCCTCTTCTCTTCTGCACCAGTGCTAGACGTGTATCCACACAACCAGTCTCAGCACTGATGGAAACTGCACTTGACAGAGACCAAGACCTTAGGGGTGTGAATGTTCAGTGACATCAGTGATGATGTCTCAGATGAAGTGCAAACAGCTGACAATTCTTAAACTTGTTCCCATACCTTCCGAGCAAACAGGAAATGCTGACAGTTGCCTTTGCTTGCACAGGGTAAAATTTTCTTTCTGGCTAAATGGTGGTGCTTCAAATATGCAACAACAATTGTTTGCAGTAAAAGTTGTAGGCTATTAAATGAGCCTTTTACCAGTTTATTTCCTATGCTTTGTTTTAGAAGACAGGTTTGGCTTGATCGATATTTAAGTTGCAAAAACACTGATTGCTGGAGACTTCAGTTTCTCATTATTTTATTTTTTCTGTTACATATCAAACACTTGGGAATTAAAAAAAAAACATACTTAGAATGTTGCAGTAATAATAATTCATGTGACCATTCAACAGTTGATCCTGATTAAGGTAAGCACAGTAAATGATGTATAATTTAAAAGCAATTAAATACAATTTTGAGGAGAATGTATTGTTGTATAGTGAAAATAATGTTCAGCATTTCATATTTTCTGTTTATATTGTCACACTGTGTACTGATAACCACGAGTGGAAATCAGACAGTTTCAGTAAAGACTGTTTTATATACAAGCTTTGTTTGTTTTTTTGACATTCAGCAACTGCATGTTTTACTTTCTATTGAAAACACAGTCCTGTTCTTTAATTAACTAATTAAGACCTTTACACATATTGTAAGACCTATGATTGAATTAGACCTAGCAACTATATGTATTAAATCATATTTATTTTAATTTGCCTCTCCTTTTGTGTTGCCGGTGCTCCAGGCCACTGAATGTCTTGCACTCCTGTTTACTATGGAAGTGAAGCAGAGGATCATGAGATATGATTGTGATGCATGGATGCAAACAGTGCTGCTAGCCTACATGGCAGCTTACACCACTTGCTCCGCTATGCATCCCCAACTTTGTTTTTACTCCAGGAGTGGATCACTGATTGACTTACCAAAACAGAATAAGTGTCCACATTGCCATATTTGCACTGCAGCTGCAAGTTCAATGCAATCACTGCAGAGCAAATGTAACAGTGTAAACATGCCTATAATCAGGTTATTGCACAGTGCTGAGTTTGTGACTGTGTGTCAGTCAGGTTACTGGACAATGTTGTAATTTGGGAACAGATTGAAAGATATGATGGCTTGATTTATTTATATTTAGTTTATGCCACCCTTGTCCCAGGACCTTACTGTAAACAGCAGCAATCCAGCTTATTTTTTTATTTTTCTAAAGTAAAACAAACAACAACAACCACAACAGCAATAACATATAGAATAATGGATAGGAAACTGTGCACAACAAGACTGTGTTTCCATCGAGGGAGTTGATGATATCATAGACCTCAGAGCGAAGCTTGAGAGGTCCCTATGATGTCATCAACCTCCCGAGATGGAAACATGGCCTTGTCGGTGCACAGTTCACTTTCTGTTATTTTATATAGTATATGGTTCCCCCCAAACTGTGCCAGTTTAATTTACAAGGATTTGTCCATTTCCATACCTTGTGTTGATGCTGCCATTTCCTCCCAGTCCCCACTGCAGTCCCGCTCCACTGCCAACACCTAAGGTCACAGTTCTCGCTGTCATCCAGCTTAGCTTTGTTCCCGACCCTGAAGATTAATAGGGTGACTGATTTAAAAAAAAGAAAGACCATTGGCAAATTGATAGTTTGGAAACATGGAGCCGACTATGGCAGTCCATGTCCAAACTATCTGAGAACTTGGCCCAATCACTTGCTTAGCAGCACTACCACGTTGTTCTGTATTTTTTTGTGAAGCCCAGTGTTTCAGCCAAGTGGGAAACAGCTGAAGTCTAAGAAGGTGTTGTACTATCATTGTGACATTAGAACAACAGTACAACAACTTTTTTTGACCTTGGAACTGTCCTTCAACAAGATTTGGATAGCTATCGTTTCCATACACAATAAGCCCATACCATATACTATAAACTATTTCACAGAAATTCCTACAAACTGTACTGGTCGGCAATGTTTTATTCAGAAATGGTTTTTATTCTATTTTGCTGTCTTTGACCAAAATTGCAATAGAATTCTTGAAGCATTTCCATAACTTATAGTCTTTCCTGATATGTTTCTGAAGCTTCTGGATAAACCACAGCCAACCATGGATGATGGTCTGAAGCTGTATGATCGAGCTGCACAATTCATTTGCATATCAGAATGCAGAATTTGACACATTAACATAAATAATCACAGTAATGATAGTTGTTATACTTTATGAAAAGAAAATATGGTTTACACAAGAAAATTAATTTTTGAGCATGCAAAAATATTAGCATGTTAATCCACCACATCCTTAAAGAGTTTCAAGTTTATGGTGGCATAAATAAAAATTAAGCCATTCTATTAGTCATAACTCAGATTATAAATCTTGACATCATTTTTAGCCAATCAGGATTGTTTATTTCTAAACATTCCAGGTACCCTTATAACTATAACAGGGTATCTCAGGTCTAAGTTCAGTTGGCACAGTCCATTTCCAGCAAAGGGGATTGTCTATTACTCTGAAAAAAAAAATAAAGATTTTAAATTAAATATATTTTTTTAAAAACAAAGTGTTTAGCATGACTTATGCAAGCAATAATGCCATGGAAGGTCCGATATTCCCCATACCGCCCTTCCTGGAGGGTATTATTGCACTTAGAAAATGGACTACATGAGTAATTTTTTTATAGAATTACAATAAAAAATTCAGATCATCCTATAAAAAATGACTAATTGTAAAATAATCCTTTTTTAATAAAGTAGTCCCTCTACTGCTGCAATACTTGCTCCGGTATTTGTCAGTAAGGGGAGATGTTACTTGTCATTACAGTGATTATCAGTTTCATTTTTGCTTATTTTTCTGTCCTGAGTTGTTTTTTCTTTTTGTTTGCTTAGTTTCCCAGTACTCACTGTCTATCCTGAGAACCGGGAATGAATCGGATTATGTTTCTTGTTTTTGCCTGGTCCCCACTGCCTGCTCTGAGGACCGGAACAATATATCCTTCCTGTGGGAACTTTCCATCCCCACTGCCTGCCCTGGGGATTTAAAGTAATTTTTTTTTGTTTAATTTTATCATCTCCCAATCTGCTCAGAGGACCAGGACTCTGGTATTTGCTGCCTGTTCGGAGCCCGAGGACCAGAAGTTTGAAGAGGAGCACCGTGGCGGGACATCAGAAGCGGCATCAGTGAACAGCTAATAGAAATAAACAGTTGGAAATGCCGGTACTGAGTCTAGACTGGTTTGGGATTTTTGAACTAAGAAAAAACAGTAGTGCTCCTTTTTTCTTTCAATGTGAGATTTATTTCACATTGAAATGCTTTTTTTTTTTGGTTCTCGATGCCTGCCCTGAGGATCGAGAGTCAGAAGAGCAGCACAAGTGCAGTTTGGCAGATCAATTTTGCTGGAACAGGAAGAGCTACAAATAAGAACTGTCCTGCCACCAGACACAAAATATTAAGTAGTGTTTTGGATGCTGCTGTGATTTATTTTTATTTACAATTACTGGTTACGGACTGAGTGGGAAGGGGGTGCTCACTACCTAGCTCTCTCACTAAGTGAAGGTAAAAAAAATGGTGGCAAATTCAAATGGAAATAAGGTGTTTCAGCCAATTAGAGAGTAGGGTGGGCACTGGGGTATTTTAGTGGGTTGGCATGGTTGGCACTTTTTAGTCACAGGGCTCTCACTGCTAGTTAATGTACCCCATGCCAGCCAATCAAGTTTCTTTATTTGCAAAGGCTATTTTTTAAAATATGTTAAACATGTACAGTTCCTGTGTCTGTTATGGTTATAAGCTTCTTTGCAAGCCCTTTATGTACCAGAACTGTTCAGCTTTGCTAAGCATTTCTCTCAGCCAAAAAACTCAAAAATACACTCTTATAACCATAATAGACATGGTAGCTGTACATATAAACATAAAAGAGACTCCATTAAAAAGAGTGCTTCACTAGAAACAGGAACAGCAGCAACAGTGATGCTAAATAGGTAAGTAATGTATAAATGGCAGCTATTTCAAAAGGATATATGGATACAGTTACACTATTGGAACAATGAAATTATCTGAGATCTGAAGAAATGTTTTACAGTGCAGGGAACTTCTGATAGTAACAAACATGGGTAGCCACATACAGTAATGGTCAACTTGAATTATTTTGACATTATATACCACAGACTGCCCATGGATCATTTACTTTCAGTGGTTATTCATGGATAACAATGGTTAATATCATGGATTTATTAATCACCTCGACTGCTGACCATGTATTATCTATTGTGTAGACATGTACAACCATTGTTTATACATGATAATAAGAGGTGGGGATGATGGAGCAAAGCCAAAATCTTAAAGTTGAGTGCAAATGATATAAACATAATTGTCTGAAATATTTCATTTCAGTGGATACGTGGTGCCCAAGTCTTAGTCGCAATAGGTGGTGGTGCAACACGAGGCACGTCTCCTTCTAGTTGTCTCATATATAAATGATGTACATGATCCCACTAGAGAGCAGTCCTTCTGTGAATACATTTCAATGCAAATAACTTAGCCAGCTGTTAGTGGGTGCAAAAGAGGTTATCTGTAGTACCAGTGACACTGTGGTATCCTGTGACATTAGAAAATAGAATTAAACTTCAACAAGTCCACTCTTACAGACCAAGCCACAATTCTAGAAGCATAAATATGTGAAACACTCACCATAAGCATTTTAATTTAATAGCAGATATACTCATACAAAGTTTTTATGCATCACGCAATTACTGTGCATTAAGACACCATTGACATTTCATGGGTAAAGGTCATTTTCTCAGGGCAAGCTGGCATAAGAACTGTGTTGATGTATTCGTCTCCTATCTCTGTAGTTCAGAGCTTTCAGTTTTCCATTTTGGCATGTCCTTTTATAAAATGTAATAACCTCTCAGGGTAAAGGTTAGGGGAGGCAAGTAAGCCTTTCCAAAGATGGTAGGCCTAGCAGGTACTATGTGATTATTTGTGTGGTATATAAATAATTTACATGAATAAATCAGCTATTTGCAGTACTTAAAACATTCATAGTGAAGGAGTCAAAATGTTTCTTGAATTGCAAATGGCTTGTACCATGCTGTGATGCCAAATGCCATAGCAATTGGCAGTGCTGCCAGATTCCTTCCTTCCACCATCTGCTCCCCAGTATCTCAAGAGCTTGTGGTCCTGATATTTTTCTTGTTGTTTGTGTATTTTACCTGGTAGTCCAGTGGCACAGCATCCTCTCCAATGCCCTACCACCTGCTCCTAATGCCCATTAGTCTCCCTAGTACCCAATGAAGCCTCATCCCAAACACCCTTCACCACCACAATAAAGGGCAACAGCCACGTTTCCTGCAATGCAACTTCCAATGGGAGGGTTGACTTTAATATTGTTTTACTTGTCAAGGGCTTTATGTAATCTGATTAGGACTAGTGCAGCTAATTTTCTGCTTGTTCGTCTTGACTACTGCTGGTTCTTCATGGTTCTCAGTGAAGTTAAAAATGCCCTACTTAAGAAGGTTCTAGTCCTTGTGCTAATATCCCTCAGTGTTCCTGATGGACTGGTGTGGTTATCAGCACTTTAAGGACTGCAATCACATGCTAGTGAAAAATAGGGACATTACCTTGTAATCCAGACCAGGGTTTCCCCATTTGTATTTTCCCCTTTTACTGCTATATTGTTGTCTTACTGTGTATTATGTATTATCAGTTGATATTGAAACCTCAAATCCCCAAATCCTGTAATATCCAATATGAATGCATCATTTTCTTTATTTCACTTCTGTCCTACCCGGGACCTCCTTGCAAATGAGCTCTGCTCAATGGAGTTATTTCTGAGTAATACTAAATAAACAAACAAACAAACAAACAAACAACTAAATAAATAAAAGACTCAATCTAATTCATTATCACCCCATTGCTGTGGCACGCAGCTAGTGTCCAGATTGTGATAAGGGGTGAAGTGCTGTTAAGTCACTAGTTTCCAGTGTTCTGAATTTATCTCCATGTGTATGATGATGTTTTTCACATTTTAAGGCCAGTGCCCATCATTTCTTTACATTCTGAGTGTCAATATTCAACATTTTGGTGAAAATGTTGAGGTATACACAATATTCCCTGCAGGTGGTGGGTTTTATCCCAGCATCTACATAGCTGCTCCCTTTCACTTCCCAATCTCCCAGCTCTGTAATATCCCTGGACACCACTACAAGACAATGACAGATAAGGATCCTGGAATGACCATCCTTAACCCCACAGCAGCTGTTACTAGCAGGTGTAGGGGTCCCCCAAGTATTTCACAATGCATCTTACTAATTAATGCCATCCATGCATTCCCACTCTTATCCCACCCAGCACGTCCTTTTATCCTAGAAAAAAAGGCTTTGGTTCATGGATGGTACAAAAATAACCCCTAATAAAATAGACTATTCCTAAATAGAAATAGAGGAGGTAGAGCTTCATGGCTTGATGACTTGTGGCTGAGTCATCAGGGTTGATGAAAGAGCAAGGATTTAAAAAAAACTTTGCTATTATTGGTGCAGTGCATGTTAAAATCAATACTTTTTTGCTTGGTATATGATAATGAAAATGTTGCAAAATGTTCTAGTTAAAAGGCCCCCAATTGTTGAACCCCCCAAAATAATTCTTAGATCTGCCTCTGTCTCACTTGATTCAGTTTTTACACTTTCAGAACTGCAGGTCTTTGGTTTGTGACAGCAAGGAAACTGAGTATGTCTTTTTTCTGCCTTACTCTGTTCATTACACTGTGGTGGGTTTTGCATTTTGTGGCAAGGTTCATTATCTTATCAGCTATTGTGTGTACAGGGTCATTGCTGCTTAACTGAATATCCGCTGCTGTGGGATCAAATTATTTGGTGAGGGGTGCAAAATGAGGAATACATGGTACAAAACTATTGTGGGGGGGGGCAGACTGTGTGATTGCATGTGGATGTAGAACAGTACATGCTCATCCAGCACCCCTCACCACCCGACTTACTTTAGGGTTGGAGTTCGTGAGTGACACAAAGATCCTCCTGTAGCTGTCCTGAAAGCCACCTGAGGCCCTCTGGGTCTAGCTTTTCTCCACTCAATCCCAGGAAGGGGGGGTTGTCTGCCTGAGTTCTTTCTTGCACAGGACACTCACAGGTTACAACTATAAGAGTTAGGTGTCTCCACTTGGGGCAGGTCTATATGGAGTCTACCATTGTGGCCCTAACCTTCTCCAAGGAAAAATTAATCTTTTCCTTCCCACACACCTTTGAATACTTTCCACAAAATAGAGGTGAACACAATGAAAATACCATGAACACAAATTGTAAAATGCATTAACCATCAATTTGCCAAAAGGCAGGGGTAGGAAAAGAGGAAAGGGACACAAGGAAAAAATGGGAGCAATTGGAAAATTCCTATACAATTACCAATAGGCCATTTTCACATATCCAGCCCCCATCCCACCCCTGCAAGTGCACCCGGCCTTTATTCCCCAACAGTCATGAGAGATCTCTTTCGGTTATGGTGGGTACCTCACTGGGCTGCCGGTAGCTAACCAGTTGCTTCAGGGTTTATTAATTTATTTATTTTATTTTATTCATTTATTTGGATTCAGCAATACCTTTGAGTCATAGACTCATTTACATAGGTTCTATGTCACAGAGATTTGAAACAGACAGACATTACTAATGATTTAACAGAGATACAGTTCAAAGATCAGAATAGGCTAACATTCAAATGCTAGGGTTGGCATGCTTGGAGAAACTTAAGAAATAACAAATTTTAAATGTGGGAAGAGGATGAACTATTTTAAGGGGTCCCTATTTGTATTCCACAAAAGGATGGAATGGATGGCCCTGCTGACCTTCTGCCCAGGCTTTTCCTGAAGATTACAAAGTCTTGTCCAGGACTCCACCCCTTCCTAACTATCTAACTAACTAACTTTCAATGAACTCTTCAGAACTGCAGCCCTGAGGTGCTCACAGTTCTGACATTTTCAGAGGGTGCACTCGAAGAATACTGCTTGGCAGTGCTATCCTAAATACAGAAGGCAGCCTTCTTGGACAGCAAGAGATGCAGGCTGAATGATCTCAACGTGGGGGTTGTTCCCGTCATCCTTAACAGGTCTTTCATCACCATCATCCTCACCCCTTGGGCCATTTGTTGTCTTTGCCCCTTAGGTCTTTCATCATCTTCGGCCTTCAGGCTATTCATTATCTACAGTGCACAGAGATGGTGCTCCAGACCCCTCCTTGCAGAGAGATCAGACAACCCCCACCCTGGCTACAGAAGAAAGATAGCCACAGCCTCAGGAGTGCTCACCTCAACCAGGGTTTTTCTCAGGCTTGTGGTTCCCTTGGATGTCTTCCTCAGTCACTTGGTTCTGCTTGAACTTAGATTGGTGTGAGTCTTGGTAGATGAACACCAGACTGGTGGGTAGATTCCCAGTAGGGAAAACTGGACAGCCAGTTGGCTTTGTCCTGGCACTTTGGTCTCTCGAGATGGCTGTCTGCACCACAACTCCCCTCTGGCTTTGAAGCACTCATTTTCAATCTCAATCCCTATTACTCCTCTGGACTCTGCTGGATTCCTCTCAGATCCCTGGGCACAACCCTTTATCTATCAGCCACCAGCTTGATTTCTAAATGGCCAGCCAGTTCCTGGGCAATCTTTAGTTGATTTTTGACCTTTGCTCACCAGCTTTTGAGAATGGGTGATTCCTGGAGGCTGCCATATTTGTTTACAACTGGCTACTGTCCTAAATGAGCCTTCCACTCTTTAAAATAAGCCCTTTATGAGCTGTAGTGACTTTTCCCTGGCTCCTCTGCCTGTCCTAGGGACATAAAAAAAGATACTTAGTCTGTCAGGAGCCCCATTTGTCCTCCGGGGCTCCAGGGAGAGGAAGCAGCCATCTGCGCCATCCTCCTGACTGATGGTGCACATGTGCAAATTCTTTCAACAGTTTCCAGCCCCGTTGCCTGTTCTTAGATGAGAACTCCTCACTACTTCACCCAATGGAGCATTCAGCTTCAGTTCCAGCTCCGCTGCCTACCCTGGAGCTGGGACCACACAAATTTCACAGGCTTGCAACTCAAACCATCTATGAAGTCATGGTTTCTTTAACTACTACGGCACAGGCACTGTAGTGCATCCATCCTTTCAGCATGTTTCCTGGCCACAGCCAGATTTTGAGCACTCCCTGTCCCCAAAGAATTTCCAGTGGGAAAATGTCCCAGGTGCCAAACTGATGGGATCCACACAACCTGGGCTCCACTTCCCATCTGGGAGCTGAGGAGCATGATGAGATGGGAGCAACATCTGCAGAGTGCTCCAAGGATAGCCCTGACTTGGATCCCACCAGAGTTCCTTGGATGATGATAAGGTATCCTCAGGTCCTGCTTCACTGCAGTCCAAGGGACCAGAGGGTGAAGGCAAGTGCTCTGGGAGCAGAAACAAGGGCTGTAGCCCTGCAACAGGTAAGTTCCACCAAATGAGGGAGGGCTTGCATACTCTGCCTTCTAGAAGCTTGCCACCCTTGACAAGACACTTCCTTACTGTCCATATAGTTCCAGTGTCCAAATAGGCAGTCTCAAATACAGTATGCACACAGGAATATTTCTAACTAAACATCTGAGTCCTAGCTAGTGAAGCATTTCAAACATATATAACTTGTCATACAGTCTCTAACTAGACACCAGCATCCTCTCTATCCATTAGGCATTAGTTTTAATACAGGTTGGCATAGTTGTACTACATTTTCCAACCTCAACGTGCAGTTCAGTATGGTAACATGTAAAAATGGGCATCGAATAGACAATGAGCACCATATACTTATGTACCACTTGACTAGATATTTCAGATGAGGCACCAGAGAGGTCATATGTTAATTTCATTGGTGATTTACATGCTCATCAAGACTTTCTGGGTACAACTGCATCTTCCTTAGGAACAGGGTGTGTGCTACTCTCTTCTGGCACTGTGTCCAGCACAGGGTCTTTTTAAGGAATAGTAGGGTTCTGGTCAGTCTCTGTTACAAATTTCTCCACCAATGCTTTTACATCCATGTCAACAAATGTTACCGCCAGTCCTTCAGGTAGTTTTATCTTTGGCACGAAAAGGATCTGTATCTGGATTCAAATGGCATAGGGGGTCTGTCTCTGCGTCCTGCTTGGGGCCATTCCACAGCTGTCAATGTCACCTTTGAGATGTGTGCTGGAGGTGATGCCAGTACATTACATTGCTCTCCTCACTGTTTACACTTTCAGCTGGGGCAGGTGGTGGAGCCATGTCAATGTTCTATGCTGGTTCAGGAGAGGTAGATGGCTTCCTTTCCTTTGGTTGATTGCAATTTTGGGTTCTTTCTGGGAGGTCTTGACCCAGGTTCTGGTGCAGTACAGGAATGGGTTTGAGCTGACCAATAGGAAGGAGGTGATTACATTGAAATATAGAAATTAGATGGCAAGAAAAGGACCCCATTAGCCCATCCAGTCTGCCTCTATCACATCCCCATAGGTAGCCAGCCCTGGACCTATACACCCCACCCCTTTCCCTCCTCAATTCCTGGGGATACAGATCAAGCTCTTCCATCCTCTCCTCATAGGTCCTCTGATTCATGCTATGGACCATTTTGGTCACCTTTCTGAGGACTCTTCCCACTCTATCAATATACTTTTGTAGGTGAGGTCTCCAGAATTGTACCCCATACTCCAGGTGGGGTCTAACCATGGACCTGTATAGGGGCATTAACACATCCCACCTTCTGCTTGTTGTACCCCTCCCTTGGAATGCCAGCATTCTGGATGCTTTTCCTATCACTTTGTTTCACTGATTTTCCCCATTTAGGTTTTCTGAAATGATAATCCCTGATCTCTCTCCTGCTCCATTACTAAAACTTCCTCTCCTCCCATTGTATATGTGGCCTTTGGGTTTTGTGCCCCTATTTTTTCTAGTGTCAGTGGCTCAGCAGGTTGTACACTCACCTCTGAGGCAGGAAGATCAAAAGTTTGTGGGTTCTAGCCCCACACCAGGAACTTGGGATAAATCCCAATACTGATACTGTATTGCATCATGAAGGGGATGCCATCTTTCAGATGAGATGTTAAACTGACATCCCATCTGCCTGTTCTGGTGGTTGTTCAGGTGGATGTTAAAGATCCCATGACACTTCTGGAAAAGAGTAGGGGAATTGTTTTATTTAGTCTTTCAAAATCAATTATTTACAAGCATGTTATCATCACAGAATAAAACAGTACAATCAAAATATTAAGAAAAAAGGAAAATAAATGTAAAATTAATTCATTCCCCTTATAATTCATATAGAACATAATTGAAAGAAAATGAAAGATCAAACTGTCACCCCCCTCCCCCCTTTCATTTCTCTACATGAGATAGGGAAATTTCAATAATCATATATTAACATAATAATATCAAATACAAAAGGAAAAAAAAAATAAGTCCAAAACTGAAAAATAAACATTTCTCTTATAGGTACATTAGGGAGCATAGAAAGGTTAAGGGAGGAATAGTGAAGATTAATAAGGGAAAGGAGAGGTGGGCAGAGGGAGACAGTGAAAAGGCAGAGATACTGAATGAATACTTTTGCTCACTATTCACAAAAGAAGATGAGGAGGAGTTACCTAAACCAGACAATAGAAGCACTCTGGGTAGGGGGGTTGACACCAGTCCATTTACAGAAGAAAGAGTCCTGAAAGAACTCCTAAACTCAAGGTGGACAAAGCAATGGGGCCTGATGGGATTCATCCCAAAATCCTAAAAGAACTAAGGGAGGACCTAGTGACACCACTCACCACACTTTTTAACAAATCATGGGAGGATGGGGTGGTACCTGAGGACTGGAGGAGGGCAGATGTGATTCCCCTTCATAAAAGTGGGAGCAAGGCAGAAGCAGGAAACTACAGACCTGTAAGTTTGACCTCAGTGGTAGGGAAAATGATGGAATCACTTCTGAAAGAAAGAATTGTTGAGTACCTAGAGGCAAGCGGGGCACAGGATCCAAAGCAGCATAGATTTACAGCAGGAAGGTCATGTCAGATGAATCTAATCGATTTCTTTGACTGGGTGACCAAAGTAATAGACCAGGGAGGGGCTGTGGATATGGCCTACCTAGACTTTAGCAAGGTATTTGACACAGTCCCACACAAAAGATTAATAATCAAGTTAGCCAGACTGGGAGTGGGTCCCAGGGTGGTAGCCTGGGTTGCAAACTGGCTACACAACAGGACACAGAAGGTAATAGTGAGTAGAACACATTCTGAAGAAAGGGGGTCACTAGTGGAGTACCTCAGGGCTCAGTACTGGTCCAGTCCCTTTAACATCTTTATAGGTGACATTGCAGAGGGTCTGAGGGAAAGGTATGCCTCTTTGCTGATGATACAAAGATCTGTAACAGAGTTGATACACAAGGGGGGGTAGAAAAGATGAGAAGGGACTTGGCAAGTTTGGAGGAATGGTCAGACATATGGCAACTTAGATTCAATGCAAAGAAGTGCAAAGTAATGCACCTGGGAAACAAAAACCCAGGAGAAGAGTACACAATAGCAGGGGAGGTACTAACAACAACAAAAATGGAACTAGACTTGGGGGTAGTCATATCAGATTATCTAAAGGTTGGTAAGCAATGTGAGAAGTTAGTAAGGAGAGCCAGGGGGATACTGGGATGCATAGGAAGGGGCATCACAAGTAGAAAAAGAGAAGTGGTTATCCCTCTGTACAGACAGTTGGTGAGACCTCATCTGGAATACTGTGTGCAGTTTTGGAGACCTCATCTATGCAAGGACATAGACAGGATGGAAGCAGTCTAGAGGAGGGCAACTAAAATGGTGCAGGGTCTGCATCAGAAATCATATGACGAGAGACTGAGAGAGCTTAATATGTATACCCTTGATGAAAGGAGGGACAGGGGGACATGATAGAAACATTCAAGTACCTCAAGGGAATCAACAAAGTCCAGGAGGGTAGCATCTTTCAGAAAAAGAGATGTGTAAGAACAAGGGGACACCATTTAAAGATAGAGGGGGGATGGCTCAGGGGTAATGTGAGGAAATCTTTTTTCATGGAGAGAGTGGTGGATGCATGGAACTGCCTTCCTGGGGAGGTTGTTGGGGCTAAAGCAGTGGGGGAATTCAAACATGCATGGGACAGACACAAGGCAATTGTAGTGGGGGGTGGCAGGAAGTAGGCTGTTGGTTAACTAGAATCTGCAGCTTATCCAGTAGGTAGGGAAATGGGCAGACTGGGTGGGCCAAGTGGTCCTTATCTGCCATCAAAGTCTATGTTTCTATGTTATTTGACAGACTATTATCATCAATAGGCACTTACTGCAAGCAAAATTAATTTGTCTGAGTAGCCGAGCCTTATCAGTGCAACCTAATGCTCTGCACACAACACCAGGAGTGTTACTCCACAGGGATGACCTGCCACTTTAAAAGAGTAGAATGTTTTATTTTAATCTTTATGGCATAACATTATTCAAAAGGAAAAAACACAAAAACAGAAGGACAAAACAAAGTACCTATCGTGCTAAAACTCGTATCACAAGAATCATTTACAGTTGAAGGCTCTTAATGTAATCAATTTTATCTGAATTCATATCCCCTCCCCCAAAAAACAACAAAGGAAACTCAAATTCATAACTGGAACAGTCCAATTCCTATCCCCCCCCCCATTACCTTCTGGAAACTAATGATAACAAAAAACAATTGTTACATACAGAATATAATAAAAGGGAAACACAACCATAGATCCGGGCCACCAAAAAATATGAGTATTAAAACATACCCCACTTCTATATATCTTGTCCCAAAAGAAAAAACTAAGACAGCAGTACTGAAAAATTCAGGTTGATATCCAGTCTAAAACTTCCCAGTAGGATTTACACACTGTAATGTTTAAAGTTGTGAATTCCTCTTTATGGAGTAATTTTAGATCAGTTGTGATAATAGAAACCAATTCAGAAACAGTAACTGCTTGTGCTGAATAACTAGTAGACCAAGGAGGGGCTGTGGACATGGCCTACCTAAACTTTAGCAAGGCATTTGACACAGTCCCACACAAAAGATTAATAATCAAATTAACCAGCCTGGAAGTGGGTGGTAGCCTGGGTAAAACATTGGCTGGACAACAGGACACAGACGGTAACTGTAAATGTAGTCCACTCTGAAGAAAGAGGGGTTAGTAGTGGTCTACCACAGGGGTCAGTACTGTGTCCTGTCCTTTTTCAGGTCTTTACAAGTGACATTACAGAGGGACTGGAAGGAAAAGTATGCCTCTTTGCAGATGACACAAAGATCTGCAACAGGGTTGATACATAAGGAGGCGTGGAAAGGATGAGAAGGGACTTGGCAAGGTTGGATGACTGGTCAGAAGTATGGCAGCTTGGATTCAATGCAGAGAAGTGTGAAATAATTCACCTGGGAAACAAAATCCCAGGGGAAGATTACACAATTTTGGGGGGGATGTAGTAACAACAACAAAAATGCAAAGGGACCTGGGGGTAATCATATCAGATGACCTTAAGCTTAGCAATCAATGTGAGAAGGTGGTAGGAAGGGCTGGGGGGATACTGGGATGTATAGGGAGAGGCATCACCAGCAGAAAACAGGAAGTTGTTATACCTCTGTACGGACAGTTGATGAGACCCCATCTGGAGTACTGCATCCAATTCTGGAGACCTCATCTCTGCAAGGACATGGACAGGATGGAGGCAGTCGAGAGGAGGGCAACTAAAATGGTGCAGTGTTTGCAAGAGAGACCATACGAGGAGAGACTAAAGGAGCTTAATATGTACACACTTGAGGAAAGGGGGGAACATGATAAAAACTTTTAAGTACCTCATTGGAATCAACAAAGTCCAAGAGGGTAGCATATTTCAGAAAAAGAGATGTGCAAGAACAAGGGGACACAATTTGAAGATAGAGGGGGGAATGGCTCAGGGGCAATGTGAGGAAGTATTTTTTCACAAAGAGGGCGGTGGATGCATGGAACAGCCTTCCTGAGGAGGTTGTGGGGTCTAAAACAGTGGGACATTTCAAGAATGCATGAGACAGACATAAGGCAATTCTTGTGGGGGGTAGGAAAGAATAGGCTGTTGGTTAACTAGGATCTGCAGTTTATCCTATAGGTAGGTAAATGGGCAGACTAGGTGGGCCAAGTGGTCCTTATCTGCCATCAAAGTCTGTTTCTATGTTTCTAGTCTGCATCTAGCTATCAATATCCAATATAAACAACTTGCCATAATTAGGTGCATACTGCTGGCATGATGTTTATTCCACTGAGTAGGGAAAATCCCAAAATATAGACTATCTGGGGTAAATCCCAAAAACTTAAAATATAAGGGTGTGTAAAATAAAGATGATTCATTGTCTTAATTTGGGTTACACAAGACCTTCTAGGGCAATACCTGTCTTTTAATTCTTTATGTTTTTGGTTTCCTTAAGTGTTAATTTTGCCATGCACCCCTAGCCATGCAATGTCCCACATATTTTTTCGTATACTCACATCTAATAGTAAAGATTTAATATGGTCTTGGTAACTCTTTGAATAAAAGGAATGCCCCATAAAGCAACTTTATATAATGTCAATATATAACAGTTTCCTAGGAAATTGTAATACAGTATTGTATTTTATATCCCATTTTTTAGCATTATCAAAAACACTTTCCCATAAATGGGATAATCTAGGGGTTTGTTTATTTTTATGTAAAAAAAAAAGACCTAATATCCATTCTTGAAGAATCCTTGTTATAGAAATTAGTAGTCCAATTTACCCATAACTGTTTGCTGCATCTCAATATAGGTAGCACATTTGCATATACAAATGTGGAAAAAAATAAAAATAATGGGATTGGGCATGCCCAGGGTTCAACCTACTTCCCCAAAAACAGGAGAAGAAACAATTTAGAATACTAGTCTCTGTTTTGGAACAGAAAAAACATAGCTAAGGAATAAAAAAATCAGTATCAAAAAAGTTCTAATCATGTGAACCTTTTTTGTTAACCCATGCACCATGAGTTCCACCTATTACCTTTAGTTTTCCCTTTTGCCAGAGTTCCCAGTTGTGTTTGGCCATATCACCTGACCCAAAGTAAATACCTAAAATATTACTTGGTGTAGTGGAGACGGGAATCCCCGACACAGCTGCTTCACTAACCCTTGTATTCTGTATATTTAGGCATTTGTATTTATTCATATTTATTGCTGCACCTAGAACCATTGCCAATGTCCATAACAGAGTACAAGCTATCTGTGCTGACTGTCTGCCTTTAGCCAAAAGACATAAGCCATCAGCATATGCAATCATTTTCAGTTATGGGGTGTCCCTGGAACTTATTCCCTTAACCTGTGATGAGGCATCTAAGATTTGAATAACTGGGTCCAATGAAAGAATATAGAGCAGGGGGCTTCAGGGGCAACCCTGTCTAACCCCCTCATTCAATATGACATCTGTTCCCTACCCAACCATTCTCACAGGGCCGCACATACGCCAAAGCATAGCACATTTGAATCCAAAGAATAAAATCTCGGGGAATTCCATTATGGGATAATCAAAGCCACACATAATCTTATGATACCCGATTGAAAGCTTTGGATTGGTCTAGACTGACCACATAACCCTGGGGTTTGTCCCTACCTCCTGTAGCCATGATTTCTCTTAGTAAGAATAGGGCATCTGTAAAGCATCTACCAGGTATATAATTAAATTGTGTAGGATGTAGTAAATAATCTAGGATCTTTGTTAGCCAGTTACAAAACAATTTAGCACACATTTTACAATCAATATTCAATGAAGTGATTGGATACCAGTTATAGATATCTGACTTCTGTCCAGATTTAAATAAAAAAATCATGAGACCCTCATACATTTGATTTGGCAGTCTGTCTTCTTCTAAAAAGGAATTATAAACTGTAAGTAATTCAGAAGGCATAAGATCCCACAAAGGCTTATACAATTTGTTGGGTAGGCCATCTGAAACATAGAAACATAGAAACATAGACTTTGATGGCAGATAAGGACCGCTAGGCCCATCTAGTCTGCCCATTTCCCAACCTACAGGATAGGCTGCAGATCCTAGCTAACCAACAGCCTATTTCTTCCTATCCCCCACAAGAATTGCCTTATGTCTGTCCCATGCAGTCTTGAATTCTCCCACAGTTTTAGACCCCACAACCTTCTCAGGAAGCTGTTCCATGCATCCACTACCCTCTCTGTGAAATAATACTTCCTCACATTGCCCCTGAACCACCCTCCTTCTATCTTTAAATTGTGTCCCCTTGTTCTTGCAAGTCTCTTTTTCTGAAAGATGCTACCCTCTTGGACTTTGTTGATTCCGCTGAGGTACTTAAAAGTTTCTATCATGTCCCCTCTCCTTCTTTCCTCAAGAGTATACATATTAAGCTCCTTTAGTCTCTCCTACGGCTTCTCTTGCAGACCCTGCACCATTTTAGTTGCCCTCCTCTGACTGACTCTATCCTGTCTATGTCCTTGCAGAGATGGGGTCTCCAGAACTGGACACAGTACTCAGATGGGGTCTCACCAAACTGGCCTGTACAGATGGATAACAACTTCCTGTTTTCTGCTGATGATGCCTCTTCCTATACATCCCAGTATACCCCAGCCCTCCCTACTGCCTTCTCATCGTTGCTTGCTAACCTTAAGGTCATCTGATATGATTACCCCTGGTCCCTTTCCATTTTTTGTTGTTGTTACACTCTCCACCCATTGTGTATTCTTCCCCTGGTTCTTGTTTCCCAGGTGCATTATTTTGCACTTCTTTGCATTGAATCCTAGCTGCCATACTTCTGACCATTCCTCCAACCTTGCCAAGTCCCTTTTCATCCTTTCCACGCTCCTATGTATCAACCCTGTTGCAGAACTTTGTGTCATCTGCAAAGGCATACTTTTCCTTCCAGTCCTCTGCAATGTCACTGATGAAGACATTAAAAAGGACTGGACCTAATACTGAACCTCCAGTGTACCCCACTAGTAACCCCCTTCTTCAGAGTGGACTCCATTTACAATTACCTTCTGTGTCCTGTTGTCCAGCCAATGTTTTTACCAGGCCACCACCCTGGGTCCCACTCCCAGGCTGGTTAATTTGACTATTAATCTTTTGTGTGGACTGTGTCAAATGCCTTACAAAGTCTAGGTAGGCCATGTCCACAGCCCCTCCCTGGTCTACTACTTTGGTCACCCAGTCAAAGAAATCTATTAGATTCTGTCTGACATGACCTTTCCTGCTAGAACCATGCTGCCTTGGGTCCTGTGCTCCACTGGCCTCTAGGTACTGGACTATTCTTTCCTTCAGAGTGACTCCATCACTTTCCCTACCACAGAGGTCAGACTGACAGGTCTGTAGTTTCCTGCCTCTGTCTTTGACCCACTTTGTGAAGTGGAATCACATCCGCCTTCCTCCAGTCCTCGGTACCACACCATCTTCCCATGATTTATTAAAAAGAGTAGCCAGTGGTTTCACTAGTTCCTCCTTAATTCTTTTAGAATTCTGGGTGAATTCCATCAGAACCCATTGCTTTGTCCACCTTCAGTTTTAGGAGTTCTTGCAGAACCTTTCTTCTGTGAAAAGACTGGGATCGACCCCTATCAAGAGTGCTTCTGTTAATTGGATTAGGCATTTCCCTCCTCTTTGTGAATACTGGGCAGAAATATTCATTCAGTATTCCTGCTTTTTCACTGTCCCCCTCTGCCCACCCACCGTTCATTCTATTCAGCCTCACTATCCCTCCCTTTGTCTTTCTACGCTCGCTGATGTACCTATAAAAGGTTTTATCCCTTCTTAACTGAGTCGGCTATCTTTTCCTCAGTTTGGGCCTTGCTATTCTGACTTCCTCCTTGCTTCCTTCTGCCTTAACTGGTACAGCCTCTGTCCTGCTCCTTCTGTGTTTCCTTATACTTCGAATGCTATCTTTCTTCCTGACTTTCACAGCCACCCTTTTGAGAACAATAGTGGCTTTTTCTTTCATTTTGATTTGTTTATTTGCTTCACACAAAGGCTTGTTGCCTCTGTGATGGCAGTTTTGATAATTCCCCATTGTTGCTCCATACCTCCTTCTAGCCTGTTTGCTAGTGCTTTTCTGAGGCACGCCCATCTTTGCCAAAGTCAGCCCTCCTAAAGTCCAGTACCCTCACTTTGTATGGCTTGACTTCAGTAGCTGAGTTTAACGTGAACCACACTGTTTGATGGTCACTTGTCCCCAGATGGCAACCCACTTCTAGATCTGAGATCCTCTCACTGCCCCCGTTTGAGAGTATGAGGTCTAAGATTGCTCCCTCATGAGTGGGTTCCAAACTAGCTGTCTAATGCCTGCCACCTGTAGGGCATCAAGAATAGCCCTGTTTGGATGTGGCTGCAGCAAATGTGCTCCAGTTAACATCTGGCATATTCAGGTCTCCCATCAACAGTATCTCCCCTTTCTCTGCCATTCTAAGAATGCCTTCTATCATATCCTTGTCCATTCCTTCCACCTGACATGGGGATCTGTACACAACTCCTGTGCGGATTGTGGTGCCCTTTCCAGTCTCCAAGGTGACCCACAGTGCCTCCTCTCCTCCCGTTTACTCTTTTGTTCAGTTGCTTTTATCCCTTCCTTTACATAGAGAGCTACTCCTCCCCCTCTTCTCCCCTGTCTGTCTCTCCTGTAGGTTATGTACCCTGGTATGTTATCCCATTCATGGTTCTCTGTGTACCATGTTTCTGTGACTGCTACGATATCCAGGCATCCCTCTTCCATTAAGGCCATCAGCTCATGGAGCTTGTTGCCCAGACTACGGACATTGGTACTCATTACCCTCCATTTCTGATGGCCTTACTCCCTTTTGCCTCATCTCTGTCCTTCTTGCCTTTGTCACTTTCTCCATTTACCCCAGCCCTTCTCCCTATCGACACCTCTATATTTGGTGTTTGCCGCACTTACTACCGTGGATTATTTGGGGGGCTAGGATTTTCCTCCTCCTTTCAGTGCCTCCCCTTGGCTAGTTTAAAAGCTTGCCAATGAAACATTTAAACCTATCACCTAGGATCCTGGTACCCCTCCCAGACAGATGCAGCCCATCATGCCAGTATAGGCTTGCATCACTCCAGGTGAACCCCCAGTCCCCAATGAAGCCAAATCCCTGAGCTCCACACCAGTTTTTCAATCACTGATTGAATCCCATGATGCAGAACACCCTAGCCTCTCCTATGCCATAAATGGGTAGCACCTCCGAGAAGGTTCAGTGCATGCTACTTTGACTAAGGCCCTCCCCAATTCCACAAACTCTTCCTGCACTTCTCTAATCCCTTCTCAGCAGGGTCATTTGTCCCTAGGTGGACAATGACATCCAGCCTCCTGTGCAGCTGCTCGGCAATCCTGAGGATTCGCCTCCTGTCCCTGAAAGCCATGGCGCCAGGCAGGCACTTACCTCCCTCTCCCTTCCTCCCCAGTTCCACCTTCCTAGCAATGGAGTTCCCCACCAGGAGTTGTTTCCTCCCTGCAGGGTCCCTGCCACCCTCCTGTGGGTCTCCTTGTGGAGGTTCCCAGCATCCTCCTTGGTCTCCACTGTGGGTGCCTCCATAGAGGAACCACACTTTGCCAGAATGGCATAGGAATTGTGGGTGAGTACAATGGGAGGGATGCACCTCTGTTCCACCACCCTCACCCTCCCTGAGCCCACTGTGGTCCAACCGCATATTTTTCTTGGCAACCTCTGAGGCAACGGCAGTGGCACTGGTGGTCCCTGGATGGAAGAGGAGGTCCCACAAATCCTGGCCAACTCAGCCTGGAGATGAGCAACCTCCTCACTCAGCCCAGAGAGGTGCCTGCAGATGGGACAACACCGCATCCTCCAGAACATCTCCCGGAAGACTGCTGCTCCACAGCCACTGCACTGCACCACTCCAATCATGTCTTATTTCTTGCCCCTTAACTGTTTGCAATCCTTACTCTTTCCTCTGTTTTTTCCCTCTCCTTACTTTCTGCCTGTGTGCCCTTTAAGCTCCTGATTGTCCTGTTCTGAGACAAGAATATCCTATATTTCTGCAGTAGACCACTTACTTGCTCAGAGGCAGACCTCCAGCAGCCAGAGGGGCTGGAGAGCTACTCTTGCCCTTCTAGGATGGTAGGTCCCTGGTGGTTCTGTGATCACCCACTTCCTGCCCCTAAACAGGAAGTTCCTGTTGTCAGTCAAATCCTGTGCTATAAAAATAGAGCTAGCTTTGGGTGGGGGTGGAGGGAGGGAAGGATGGCAATATAGTCCCAGCAGAGAAGTTCAGTCACACAGCATTCCTTTCTCCTGGTGTCTTCTGCCAAGCTATTAGCAGAAACTTTCAGGCAGTCTTTAAATGTAGCTTCCTTCTAGCTGCTTACCCCCTACTTACAGATCTTTCTACAAGTAATTTAAACCTCACAGCAGTTAAGTCCTTTCAGTCACCTGAGATTTACACCTAGATAACTCTTCAGATACCCATTCATTTCAGTTAACCCAAACACACACTATTTTTTTTTGTATGTTAGTTTTTTTACCCTAAATTAAAGGTCAAATACAAAAGTTCTTCTACTTTAGTCCCAGCAGAGAAGTTCAGTCACACAGCAGTCCTTTCTCCTGGTGTCTTCTGCCATGCCATCCCACAGCATTGTATAAGAAGCAGTGATGCGTAGTGCAAGGAAGACTGGTAATAAACTTTAAGGCTCTACGGTAGATGGTATAAAGTTTAGTAAGTGCAGCAGCGGAGCTCTAACTATAAAGGAAGTCCCTATAAGCTAGTAGGGAAAGCAAAGTGGTATGGACCAGTCTTTTCTTAGCACCCCTTATAAGAAGATGGTTAATCCTATAAAAGAGTCCAACCCTCTGTTTAAGCTTTTTCATAAGTTCTTCAAAGTGGTCATTAAAGGAAAGTCTGTGGTCAATCTGAACCTGGAGATATATTATTTTGCAAAGAATGTATCACAATCTCTAGCCCTTGGGCTAGAAATGAGATGTCAAGGGCAGAGTTTGTGTTGTACTTAGCTTTGGCATTTGATACCGTCAACCACGACCAGCTCCTTTCTTCCCTCCGGAACATTGACCAGGACCTCCTCTCCTTGAGATGGTTTTCTAATTATCTTGTAAGTCGGCTTCAGCAGGTTAAAGCGGAAGGGGAACTCTCTCTGCTAAAACCCTTATTGAGAGGCGTACCACAGGGCTCCATTCTGGGTCTCTTGCTTTTCACAATATATATTAACAGAATTGATGCCAGCATCAAAACTGCTAACATACATCTGTTTGCAAATGATACAGTACTTTATATTAGCAGACCTACTCCTGAAGCAGCTTGTAGTGACCTTCAACAGGAATTCAATCAACTGCAGCTACAGCTACTAAACCAGAAACTACTCAAAATGCCAAAAAACCCAAGGCGATGTTCTTCTCACCCCTCGCACATGTAAGAAATCAGGCCACCCTTGGTATGTTACCTTTGATCACTACTCTTCTAGGTGAACCATTGGATTATGTATCCAAGTTTAAATACTCGGGGTTATGGATTGACCACAGACTTTCCTTTAATGACCACTTTGAAGAACTTACAAAAAAGCTTAAACAGAGGGTTGGACTCTTTTATAGGATTAACCATCTTCTTATAAGGGGTGCTAAGAAAAGACTGGTCCATACCACTTTGCTTTCCCTACTAGCTTATAGGGACTTCCTTTATAGTCAGGGCCCAGCTGCTGCACTTACTAAACTTTATATCCCCTACCATAGAGCCTTAAAGTTTATTACCAGTCTTCCTTGGACTATGCATCACTGCTTCTTATACAATGCTGTGGGATGGACATCCCTCAATCACAGAAGACAGAGAAACACCACCCACTGGACCTTCAGAGCTATCATCAAGTAGCTGCCACAGTATATCTCAGATTGTCTACCCTTAAGCATGTTAGGCAAGTATGCACTGAGAAGAGCCTCCTATACCTACCTGATTGTGCCCAAGGTCAAATCGCACTTTGATAGGGTATCCATAAGTTCGTGCTACCCCTAAGCTGGAACAAGTTGCAAAAAACATTTAAATTGGCTCACCCCATCAACTTAGCATCATTTAAAACACTCTATGCTCGTTTCTTCAAGGAATCCTGTAATTGCTTTCCCTGATCACTGCCTTATCCCCAGATGATAGAGTTTTCCTCCATTGCTTGCCTATCCCCCAATAGTAGAGTCCTTCCCATACTGCCCCATTAATATTTGACCCCTTCACTCCCCTCCTCAGTCTCTTTTTAGAAATCCTATATTCTTTATAAGTGACCATATCTTGCACGATTACCTATTTGTTCTCGAATGACCTCCCCTACTACCTCCAACTTGGAGCCTGTACTTACCCCATTTGGCTTTGGCATCAGTCCACATTATTCTGTGGCCCTCTCATGGATTCCCTCCCTTCTCTGCTCCCACCTTCTCAGCCCGCCACCCCCTACTGGTATCTTCCTTTCAGCTTTCTTACCTAATCCTTGGATGTTCTCCCTCATGCTATCTGATATTCTTCTGGTTGAATTTTTGTAATTATTGACTTTAGTATTGAAAACTCCTTACACATGTTGTATATATAGTTGTCTAGGCTTTCACTACTGTTAGTTACCTTGTACATTGTATTTTGCTTCTGGCTTAATTTCTATTTATTTTCCATTGTTGTATTCACTTTGTTGTATAATGTTCATATATCCTGTCCAGGTCCATCTTGAAAATGAGCATTGCCCAATGGTGTTCTCCTGGTTAAATAAAGATTCTGATTGATTGATTGATTTTGATTGATTGATTGAGTGATTGATTTGACAAAGCTGCAGCCTGAACTATAGCCATCATATATTTTGATTCTGGAATGGGAGACCCAAATGTTTCTGTCACGTATGCTTCTAGGATATGTAAGCAATAAGACATGGTGGGTTGTTGGTAGTACTGAGATACCCGCACACCCATAGGCATAGTTAGGCATGAGACCACAGTTCGAATGCCTTCAGCCTCTGGGTGTGTGGTTATCTCAGTACTACTAACACCCAGCCATGACTTATTGATTATTTAAAATGGGCTCATAGGTAACTTTGAAAAAAAGAAAATTCTAAAAGTATTCAAAGTCACAAAATATATACTAAAATGTTGCTAAATAATGTAAAATAGTCCTTCCATAGATGTGTTTTTGCCTGTCAATCATCTGTCTTTCTTCACACTCAATACATTGTGTGATTGTTTACCATGGAATAGAATAATTCAAAGCTCTGCATTATTCCAGTAGTAGAATGCCCCCCCACACACACACACAGAATGGTAACATGGAATACATGAATTCAACATTCTTTAGAGCTCAACTGGCATACAAACAAAGACACATACACAGGCCTGAAGTGGAGCCAGAACCTCAGTTTTATCTGTTGCCAGGTAAGGAGCAGGGAGTTCTCTGGCAAAGTGGTAGAGATAGGTGGGGGATTTTTCATGGTTATCAAAGAAACATCAGCAATGGAAACTCTGAATAATACTTGATTTTTTTAATTTGTGTATGTGTGTAAGGGGGGCTCATGAGTGTAAATAACATTAAATTATTTACTTACTTTATTTAATTTAATGGACTTATGTTTAGGGTCTAGCTGAAGTTTTTTATATACAAGTAAAGGCTGTAACCATGTTTGTTATGGAAACCAGGAAATAGGTGGCTTATGAATTCTATGAGTTGCCCTGGTTGGCAGGGACTTGTTTTAGCCAGTAGTGGCACTCACTTACCGCAATGGCTAGAACCAAGTCTCAGCCAATCAGGACACAGAGATTTCTTTGCCCATTTTATATTCATAATTCCTGAAATATCCATATGACTAAGTCCTGTAGAGAAGCATAACTGGACAAACTGTCATTGTGAGACCCTGTGCTGATAATCATCAAAGGGATTGGTCTGTTCCTTCTTACCCTGAGTCCCACATTTTTGTCCCTGTTCCAGCTTTTTTATCTGTTATATTGGTGTTTATACATGTCCTGTTTAATCATTTTAATCTCCTCTACTAAATCTACATTTAAAGCATTATGTTCCAAAATAAGGGTAGTCAAATGTTCTCATAAAGCCAGGTATTTTTGATAAACTGTAAAAGCCTGATTTTGGGATATTTGTTTAAAAAAAGCCATAAGACAAGTTTTAGTATCCACCCACCAGGAATGGGTGAACCATACAAATACAATATTGATTGTCTATCCTCTATAACCATAACAAGATCTTGTTTAACTTCTGGATTTTATAATATGCTACAGTAGCATTCATTTGCCAAAGCCCTCTATCAGGAATCCTTGGGGAAGTAGAAGAAACTTGCACCCCTATCAGCATATGATTAGAAATTTCAATGGGCATTGTTGTAGTGGAAGAAATATGAATGGATCTTGTCAGAAAGAAAAAAATCTATTCTGGATGGTAATTTTCTTTTATGGAAAGTAGGTTTGTGGGGTTGTCCAGGTAGTAAATGAACATCTTCCAAAGCAGTTTGATTCAACAGGCACTGAAAAGAAGACCTATCACAATACACTTTCTGTGATGTAGAAGGTTGTCCTGACATACCTAGGTTAATATTGAAATCCCCACCCATAAATACCTGTCTACTAGTGAATAAAAAATGTTGGATTTTATGTAATAATTTTATCCTCAAGGCCTTCATTTGAGGCCTATAAACATTCACCAAATGACAAGCAAGACCTTTGAAAACAACATCAAGTATTAAAGCTCACCCCTGTTCTACCTCTATAATTTTTTGGACTACAATTTATTTATTATTTATTTATTGAAATGTATCACCAGGAAGGCACACAGAACAACAAATTGTTCATCTCCCGGTGTGACCTGGGAAGAGGGGAATAGGGAGTACATATGATAATTTACAGGCATCAAAAAGAGGAACACTTCAATAAAATAGCATTAACATGAGTGAACTATACAGAGTAGTATGAAAAACAACTAAAATATTGTATTAAAAAACACAAGGACTAAACAGCTAAATTATTGTAGTAAAATACAGAAAAAAGTGAGTAACAATGAAATGAAACAGGTAAAGTGCTATACAAATGTATAGGATTTATGGGGTAGATTTTTAGGTATCTGTATGACCAAGCGATAAGTGGCAGTTAATTGTGTGGTGACTGCTGAGAAATAAGAGCAGTCTTAGCTAGTGGGGTGGGGAGGAAAGAGAGTGAGGTAGGGTAAGAATTATGAGTTGGTGAAGCAGGTACAATTCGATGAAAGGTAACTGTGGTGGGCAGAGGAGAGGGAGTGACAGGGGTAGGAGTGGTGAATTTGACGAGGAAGGGAGTTCCAAATTTTGGGGAATCGGTGGATGAAAGCAGATCGGCCTATAAGAGTTGAGCAGCAGGAGACTGTGAAGGTGCGTGAGTCAGTGGATCTAAGGGTGTGAGTGGGAATAGGAGGAGTAAAAAGGGATGAGGACAAGTAAGAGGATAGAAAGCCAAACCAGTATTTTGAGATAAGTTTGGCACAGTGGGAGAGATGACGGTTGGTAAGAGAGAGGGGAAAGACAGAGAGTGATAGAGATCATAATGGTGATTACTTATAGGAGAGTTCAGGGCAAAATGACAGAAGGAGTTGAAGAAGGGGTCCAATCTGGATGAGGTGGACTTGGGAGCAGCATAGCAGACTACATTGCAGTAGTCAAAGATAGGGAGAATCATCTTCTGGACTATGACACACGTGGCCGTAAGAGGGATGGGTTCCTGTATAGTGCACCTAGCTTGGGGCGCAGTTTTTTCAGGATGGTATCAATGTGTCCAGAGAAGTTTAGGTGTGGATTCAGCCATACACTAAGGTATATGAAGGAGAAGGTGTCCTCAAATGTAGTCCCATCCAGGGTGTGGAAGGTGGGAAGGACTGGGAGCCTAGCAAGTCTCTGCCTAGTGCCAAAGGTCATGGAGACTGTTTTCTTGGCATTCAGGAAGAGTTGATGTGAAGTAAACCAGTGTTGAAGCTTGCTGAAATTGAGCTGAAGTCTGGTTTTCACATCAAGGGGAGATTGGCCAGAGGTGAACAGGACCGTATCATCAGCGTACATGTGTATGGAGGTAGAGGAGTAGACTGACGGTAAGTCATTCAGGAAAATGGAGAAGAGAAGGGGACCCAGCATTGAGCCCTGAGGAACACCAGTGTGGATTTGGAGAGGAGGGAAGGGGAGGGAGCAGGACTGAGTGGTAAAACAAAACCCCACCCCACAACACAATTCATTACCAATGGACCAATAAGAGTTTCCGTGAAACCAATCCCTTGTGACAGACTGTATTTCTTGGACTGTATGCAGACAGGTATACTGTTAAAAAAAAAAGACATAAAATAATAGTTGTTGCAAAATAGCAAAGGTGGCAGTCCATTTGGAAACTGATTTGATACTATTCATGTTAAGGCTTGATAGCCATAAAAGCGAAGTAGTGTCCAGTTCAGTGTTTTTTTTTCACTGGAACGTGTCACTCTTTTCTTTCTCCCAGGCAGTTTATTTCTTGCACTATTTGGCACCATTTGTTCCGATAGTGGTTCACTGTGTGTTTACTGCATAGAAACATTGAAATCATCCTCTTCCATGCTATCTCCCCAGTTCTGCAAAACCTCACATTTATTGTGCAGTGGAATGGGATGGCTGGACATCATGCTTTGATTTTTGCCTGCCTTTGTGCTTTCAGTACTGTTTGAAAAGAATCAGTAAATTCTGTGGGACCCACTGGCAACAGTGGGGGGTGCAGGGGTGGAGGCATATCTCCTTGTCCTGGGACTTCAGCAGGCCCCACTCATGGGGTGGGGGTGTCACTGTCAGTTACAGAAGTATTGACCACAATTAATGGTTGTTCTATAATTTCCCAAGTGCTTTCTGCTTGTGGCCTGGAAAAAGACATTTCCATTCTGGAGTTGGATGGAGAACCACATCACTTGTGGAAATGATGTTGTGGAACAGAAGGTTGAGAAGTATGGGAAAGCATCTGTAAGTCAGATCTAGTCAGCAATCTACTATCTGTGCTGCGACCCCTTCCCTTGCACCTAATGGGAAAGGAAGGCACTCCTTTGGCAGACTCTATGGGTTTGTATGTTTTTTTTTGCCAGATGCAGAAAATAGTCTTATTCAGCCGACTCTTCATAATTATGCAATGCCAAGGGGCATGTGGTGAAGGAGTGCTCATCATCCCTGCATATATTACATACTGGGGAAGCCATACACAGATTGTCTGTGTGGGCTAAAACACAACATTGAAAGCACTTTACTTGTGTACAGGGGTGTAGCCAGAATTTTGTTTGAGGGGGGGTGTTTAAATATGACATTTTTGAAAAGGGACAAATAAATTCCAGGGATCTGGGGGCCACTAGGCCCTCAGAAGCTCTGGAGGGTGTACATGTTCTGTGGTGAGTTTTGGGGGTTTTCATGAAGAAAACACACACTGTTGTTACATGTTCTCCACCCCTAATTTCATGGGAAACCTTTTTTTTTTCACATGGAATCAGGGTTGTAGGAGACTATGGTTGTCATAACAGTCTTCAGAACCTCGAATGGTTGTGGACAACTGGTTATCTAAGAGTGCGATCAACCACCCATGTGGTTCTACCTGCTATGTTAGTAATGCCACCTGGTAACAAATCATTGTACCACTATGTACATGGATTATGATGAAATGGCATGCCACCAGTACCAGGTCAGCATCCATAACTCACCCATGTTTTCTGCCATCGTGTCCTAGTTGTCCTCCTCCACCCTCCATGTTACTAATGTGCAAGCGTATGCCCCATTTGTATATTTGTATGTCAAAAATGAACAGTTATATGTACTCCGAGTTCTGAGAGCGAGCTGTTAGGCTTATGCAGTTTTTGTAATATACTGTGATGTTTGAAAGATTTCTACATACAGGCTGTTGCTGGGTGTTTGAAGGACTCTAGGCCCCCAGAAGCTCTTGAGGTTTACATGCTCTGTGGTGAGTTTTAGGGATTTTTTTTGAAGTAAAAGCACAGTTTTGTTACATGTTCCCCACCCTTAATTTCATTAGAATTTTTTTTATTCCCATAGAATCTGGGGTGTGGGAAGACTCTTGTTGGCATTACAGTCAGCAGAACCTCCAATGGTTGTGGACAACTGGCTGTGCAAAAGTGCCACAAACCACTCACCCCATATGCATTACAATATGCAGCTGTGCCTGCAAGGCTGCAAGTAACTGTGGTAGTCAACAACTGACTGACCAACAGTGCCATGATCAACCATACCACCAATACCAACTCTTATAGCCTGTGAGAGGCATTTGGGGTAAAGTTACTGTTTGTAAAAAAAAATTGTTAAACATGTTGATGTGAGTGTTAAATAAACATTGTACTTACAATTTAGTGTCTTCTTGTCTTCATTTTTCATCATGTTTTCTTAGGGCCCAGGCTGTGGATTCTTCATGCGGTTGCTGATGTCTTGTGTGGACTCATCCAATACAAAGCTAGCTTATCACTGGCTCTTCATTAACAGCAGCATCCATCTTCTCCATGTCTCCATGGTATCTGACTATCTGCAATGGTGTTATGCACCTGGGAGGATAGTGTAGTATCATTCACGTAGGTGTCTTAAGGCAGCCCAATCTGTTTCAATATGAAATCTTTTGAAGAATGGTTGGACATTCCATTTCTTTGAGAAACTTAACTCATTTGACAAACATTGTGTTAGGCAGTTCTTATTCAACAAGAAAATAGGTTGCTCTCAAAAAGCACTCTAAGCTGCAGTGCTGTCACGAGTTGGCTCAGTAGCCTTCAATAGTGCCTTTGTCTTCCAACCAACCGATGTAATTCACAGTCCAGTATTTTTTAAATGCTCAAATCACTATTTTTTTTGGGCTTTAGTTTCATGAGTTGAGAGTTCTGCAATCACATGTGGTGCAGGGGATGCATTTGATGATGACAGTACATGTTTCTTACTATGTATTCACTCAGTTCTGAGCTGCAGTAAGTCTGTTCCTGAGATGACTGGTCTGGGTCCTGCTTCTCCTGACGGTTGGCCCAAGACAAGTTTCCCATGACAACTGGTCTGAGGCAGACAACTTTACTGATCTGGAAAGAGCTTCTCTAACATATTTCTATTGTTGCCATTTATAGCAGTTAGTGTAGAATAAACATTCCAACATTATGTCACCGTGATCAGCGGTCAAGTGAAATTTGAAGTTAAAATACATTTAGAGGATATTGGGATTGAAACCCAGACCACCCGGATTGCAGTCAAAGGTTGAAATAAGCACCTGACTCACAGTCCGAGATGTCCAGATTTCTTACTGACAGCTGGTTTAATTTCTCTGTCTGTCCTTGGGACAGCCTGTACCAACTGAAAAGGCATCAGCACCACATCACTGGAGATGCTGCCACCTATGTAAGATTGTGCTATGGATGCTTCAACATCATGGTGAAAGTTGTTGAAAGATATATATTCAACAAAATGTTTTAGAATGGTATCTTCTGTGCAATCTGCAGTTTCATCAAGCAGCACAATTAAAATCAATCCTCTGTACGAATAGACAGTCTACACATGTAGAAGCATAGACTTTGATGGTAGATAAGGACCACTTGTCCCACCCAGTCTTCCCTTCCATCCAAATTATCCTTCTCAGAAGTGCTGTCACTGTGGTGAAAAAGAAAACGCACCAAGCGAGTCCGAGAGACTGAAATAGGCAAATTCATCTAATGGCTGCATGATTGGTGCCAAGACAAGGGATACCACTACATATGGAACTGGCACAACATTTTGGAAAGAGCTTTTTTTCTATATATGATGGAAGCCAGTAAAAGGGCAACCTGGGGGCTTTGAGTCATTGTGGCTAACAGCAGACATGGACAAGGGAAAACCTTTCAGAATAGGCGCAGTGGACAGGCCCCCAAATCACAGAGATAAAGGAGACAAAGACCTAATAGAGAAAATCCACAAAATGTCTGATAAAGGTGAAATAATACTGGTGGGGGACTTCGACCTACCAGATATTAACTGGACCACACTAACGGCAGCAACAAGAAGCAGCAGGGACTTCTTATTGTCACTTCAAGGCATGGAATTGTGCCAACTTGTTAAAACCCCAACTTGGGGAGATGCCATTCTCGATCTTGTCCTCACAAGCTCAGAAAGGATCAAGGACATAGAAGTGGGATGTCATATGGGCAACAGTGACCATCATGGTAAGCTTTAGGGAAGGGAAATGCACCAAATATGACCCAGAAAAAGCCCAAATCTTCAACAAGTACTTCTGCTTGGTTACCAAAGAGGACCCAGGGGATGACCAAGCCCTGAAAAAAACACAACAGTCCAGGACCAAGGGTAGACACGAGTCCCTTTACAGAAGTCAAAGTACAGGAGATGCTAAATAAAGTAAAAGTAGAAAAAGCCAGGGGCCAGTTGAGATACACCACAGAATCCTTAAAGGAGATAGGAAATGATTTCCTGATATTCTTACTGCTTAAATAAATGATGAATATCAAAGAATGGCCTTTGTGTGTGTGTGTTTCTTTATGGAGCAATTCTTAAAAATGTTAATTTGCATGTTACTTTCAAGTTTTTGTCTTTTGGGGCTTTGTTTCTAAGCTCCTAGCATACTACTATCCAGAGCTCATACTGTTGCTTTCAGTTACTTACAACTGTGGCCACTGCTACTGTTTACTCCAATTACTATTGTACCCAGTGCTTGTGTTTCTTACACTGTTGCTCATCACCCTCAAACTACTGCAATGCATCTGCAATCATTATCTGTGTGTTTCAGCTCAACCATAGCTGCTCCATGTTGCATACTCAATTGTTTTCACCTGATGCAGGGCAGGTTTACTCTGACCCTAGCTATGCTTCTCATTCATGCTCTCATTCTACTTGCAGCTTCATTGTACTGCCTGGCTACACCTGCTTTCAGAGCATTGTGTCTCCATGTTTTATTGCAGTTTTACAACTCTGTGTACTCCATACAAATTATTGCTTCTATGTTTATTCAACCTGTTCTACTCTGAGGTTAGCCAAAAAACTCCTGGTGAGGCTGTTAAACTAGCTTTTATATCTGCATGTGGTTCTCGGCCTTCCATCACTTTCTTGTTTGTCCTACGGTGGGGACTGGGGAAGTGTTTGGGGAACCATGGCCCCACATGGCTAATTATTTCTGTTCTAAATCCTGCCTTTGCCGCTAAAAAATCCTTAGAGTATTTGTCACCTTGAGTTGGATTTTAAATGCTGGCTGGCTTGCCTCACTATTCAGTGCTGTTTCATTGCCCTATGTTATGCAGACCTACTTATTACTACTACTCTGTTTACTGACCTATGTGCAGGTCCACACTTGCTTACAGAATCGTTGCTCCTTGCTTACTCAAACCATTTCTTCATGCCTACTGCCATCCCTTCAGCTTCAGCCTTTGGGATTCTGCTGCACTCAATTCTGCATTCAACCTTGCAAGGTTTCAGGACTCAATGCTCATTACGATCTGAACACACCATGCTCATTCAGCTCACCAGCTTTTCAGCTATCAATCAATTTCTGAGGCATGCCATCTATTCTATTCTGGCACAGGGTTCCTGCAGTCGATGGTCTCGCTCTGCATTTAGTCCGCATCTTGAACGTGTCTAACTTGGGGTGGGATCCTTCTCACCTGGCCCATAGTTGGGAATGTCCTCACCTTTGGCTTGGCTTTAGCTGCCTGCTATGCGACAGCAGCTCCTGGTGTAGAATTTAAGACTTGTGGTGAAGGGTGGAAAAAGTTGCCTCCTTTGGCTCTAGTGTTCCACTATAACAGTTAGCCATTGACTTTAGTGGTTTCCCCTAGCAAGACACCTTCACTGCAGTCTCCCTACGACTGCCTCTGGTTCATCTGGTTTGAGTTTAGAGTGGGTAGGCCAGGTGAGTGCCTCAATAGTCATTGCTCTCCTCCTATGCCTTGGTTGCATGTACTGTTGCAAAGTTTTCTCGCAACTTCCACTGCATTCCCGCTAGAGGGTTTGAGTGAGAGCCTTCCTCCAAATTGGAATATTTTCCACCTCCATTTAATTGTGTTTTCCAAATTGCAGCTGCTGAGCCGTCACTAAATAAACTATCCCAAGCCTGGAGGGAAGGAGACCTAGACCTTGGATCCCAGAGATTTCCTCCTCAAAGGGTTTTTTTCTCTCTCCTCTATTGCCTCAGATCATAACTGTTAGTTAGCTTAAGTAGTGTCCGCTAATTTCTTTAGGTATGTTCCGCTGTTGGATGGAGGTGGAGGATGTCCTGCCATTCCCTCTCTCCTTAGAGGATCCCCTAATCTCAACACAAACCATTAGTATCATGAAAATACAAAATCACACATACCCACACAATGGAAAGCATCATGGGCTGCATATGCAAATCACCACAGAATGTTATGCTGGTTCAACTTTAAGCAGAATTGCACGTTGCCGAAAGTCCTCTCACACAGTTTGCAAAGGGTGCTAACAGATGACATAGACACGTGTTTCATCCTACCAGGACTCATCAGTAAGCCTCATCTGTTTGACACCCCAGTGGAATGAACCAGCTACCCTAAGACGGTCTGTCTGGGTTATGTTGTGGTGAACCCATTAAAATAAAAAACTATTTAAAAGACAAAAAACCTCTGTGCTCAAACACTGAGGCAAGGGTTACCCCAAAGGGCATTTGGCTGGGAAGCCAAGTTTCAAGAAAATACAAAATCACACATGCCCACACAATGCAAAGCATCATGGGCTGCATATGCAAATCACCACAGAATGTTATGCTGGTTCAACTTTAAGCAGAATTGCATGGTGCCGAAAGGCCTCTCACACAGTTTGCTAAGGGTACTAACAGATGACATGGACACGTGTTTCATCCTACCAGGATTCATCAGTATGCCTCGTCTGTTTGACACCCCATTAGTATCATGCTATGCATCCTGGGCATTTCATTACATTATCAAATTGAGCACCTCATTACATTATTAGACTGCCTATGCTTCTCTACTACCACATCACAGTTACTGCTACTACATTACAGTTACTGCTTGCTCATATGCTTCTTGTTGCCTCCTTCTTTGGGATCTGATTTCTTTTGGAGATTCCTAAGATACCTTTAACCACGAGAATCGTCTGGTGGCCCTCTAGGGGTGGAACCCTCTCAGAGGGTTGCTTGCCTTTTGTACCCCTACAGGGTAGTAATTCCTCTGGAATAGAAAGTGTGAACTGCCAAAACCAAACTAACACAGCTGCACAAGCATAACACTATACTGGCTGCGTAGGACAGTGAGTGTATGTAATAGGGTGGACCCCAGAAGTAGTGAGAAAGATACAAGCTGACCTCAAGCAAGTAGAAGAATGGTCTGGAGTGTGACAGCTGAGATTTAATGCCAAAAAGTGCAATGTCATGCACATAGGAAAGAAAAGTCCAAGAAAATGAGTATTACCTAGGAGGTGAAAGAGTGGTAGCCTCAAACCAGAAACGAGATCTAGGAATCATATTCTCAGATGATTAGAAGATTAGTAAGCAATATGAGAAAGCATCATTGAAGGCCAAAAGAATGCTGGGCTGCATTGGGAGGGGAGTCATGAGCAGGAGGAGAGAGGTGGTACTACCACTGGATGGATCGCTGGTCAGGCCTCACCTGGAATACGGTGTTCAATTCTGGAGGCCTCACTTCAGCAAGGACATTGACTGGGTGGAAACAGTGCAGAGAAAGGTGATAAAAATAATTCAGGGTCTGCAGCACATGTCCCATGAAAAAAGATTTAGAGAACTGAATATGTACTCCAAGGAGCAGAGAAGAGAGACAGGGGGACACAAGTGATACATTCAAGTATATGAAAGGCATTAACAAGGTACAGGCACAGAAACGTTTTCAGTTCATGAAGGGCTCCAGGACCAGGGTACATGACCTCATGCTGCAAGGAGAGAGTTCTCTACCAACACCAGGAATTTTTTCTTCATAGAAACACTGGTGGATGCTTGGAACAGCCTGCCCCAAGAGGTTGTGGGGGTCAACATTGTGGGGGGATTCAAGAATGTATTGGAGAGACACACAGGATCCCTGACTACAAATGGCAAGTAGAGTGTCAAAATATGATTAAAACAAATGGGCAGACTAGATGGACCTAGCGGTCTTCTTCTGCCGTCAACTTCTGTGTTTCTATTTTTCTATGTCATGGTGTACCAGAAGGGAGTTTTGGGCACTTGTCTGTGGACACACTTGTGAAATAATTTTCAGGGCCATATACCAGCCATCAGGTAATATTTAGAAGCCTGTTTAATGGCATCATCAGTTATCCAGCCCCTTTTTTCCATGCCACTGCGCACCAGACATGGAGCGCACTATTTATTAGCACTGATCTAGAAGTGGAAATGTAACATTTCTAAACAAGAATGAATGAGACAGCTACAGAGTTGGTGGGACAGTCAACATGAGTAATGTACAATTGATCCTGAGCCTTGTTGGACAGTCAGCTATGAAAATATATTTCTTGCCCTGATTACAGGCTTTTGCAGCTGATTTCAGCACTAACCAGTACCACTATGCTATGGTAGCACACTGGCAGTTGGTTTGCAAGCTTGCAGTTATACACATGTCTGACAGCAAGTGATCCCAGATCAGTTTGGAAACTGGGCCCGGACAGAGCAGTACTCAGACATCCAGTGAAACTGTTCACAGACCAGTACTCCTTGAGGGAGATACGGCGATTAGGATGAAGGTTAGAATGATGCTGGCGGAAATTCACCCTGGATACCGACCACCTTAGATTGATGGAACATTACCAAGTCTATCTATTTGCAATCACCCTTAAGAAGGCAGAGTTCCTGTCTGGGGAGATTGCAGATGCTCAGAACTGACCAGCTCAGCTCTTTCGAAATGTAAACAGACTGTGCAACCCAGCCTGCCTGCAGATTCGAAGAGCCTTTTCACAAGTGGAGTGTGATGAGCTTGCTCGATTCTTTGCAGCTAAGATGGCTGACATCGGGGGGGCTCCAGCCAGCACACTCTATGGGTGCTGCTTTGGATCAGCGTGTGGTCACTGTCCCTCAATTTTCCTGGAGTACCTTCCACCAGCCGGAGCTCATGGATGTTATGTGGATTGTCCAGGGTATATGCCCTACATGCTGTAGTTTGGATCCATGACCAACAACCCTGATTATGGATTGTAGTGACATCATTGGCCCGGTCCTAGCATGGATAGTCTGGTGCTGCTTGGAGACAGGTGAGTTTCCTAGCTCCCTGAAGAAGGCGGTGGTGACACCCCTCCTGAAGAAAGCTTCTTTGGACCCAGACTGCCCTGCTAACTACAGACCAATCTCAAACCTTCCCTTTTTAGGGAAGATGATTGTGAAAGTAGTGGTCCTACAACTGGAGAAGCATTTGACCATCCATGACATCTATGACCCTCTCCAATCCAGTTTTCGAAAAAGGCATAGTACCGAGACAGCACTGGTTCAGATGCTCAATGATCTCCTGATGGCAAGGGATCAGAAAAAATGCTCCACCTTGGTTCTTCTAGATCTCTCATCAGCATTCAACACTGTGGACCATGTGGTTCCTCCCAATCACCTGAGATTCATCTGTGGCCTATCAGGTACAGTCCTCAAGTAGTTTACATTTTTCCTCACTGGCAGAACTCAAAGAGTGGTGTCAGGGATTCACTCCTCTGACCCAGTCTCTCTGTCATGTGGGGTTCCTCAGGGTTCGGTGTTGTCCCCAATGTTGTTCACAGTGTACATGCTTCCTCTCGGAGACCTTGTAAGAAGGTATGGGCTAAGGTTTCACTGCTATGCTGATGATACCCAGCTCTACCTTTCTTTTGCACCTGACCAGGACAGAGCTGTCTTGGTATTTAACAACTGCCTCACTGAAATCCAGGACTGGATGAATTGGAGCTGGTTGAGGATGAAATCAGAAAAGACTGAGGTGTTGGTTGTGGACCAGGGGCATCGGATAGAGGGGTTGGGGGCAGGTTCAACCTTGGGACTTCTCCTTGTGGGTTTACCACTCCTTACCTGTGAATGGGTGCGAAATCTCGGGTGATTTTTGACAAAGAGCTGACACTGCGATCGCAGGTGTCAGCAGTCTTCAAATCCTCTTTTTACCATTTGAGGAACATCTCCAGGATTATGCATCTTGTTTGGTCTGGCTACCACCCTACTTTGGTCCACTCCTTTGCGTCCTCGCACCTTGATTACTGCAACTCCCTCTACCTAGGGCTACCTGGGATGGATATCTGCCACCTGCAGCTGGCACAGAACACTGCAGCCCAGTTATTGCCAGGAACCTCCAGGTCTTGTCACATCTCTCCAGTGCTGCATGAACTGCCCTGGGTGCCAGTACAGTGGCAGATCACCTTTAAAGTCAGACTCCTTACTTATAAAGCCCTACATGGACAGGGCCTGGTACCTGAAAGAGCTTCTGATTCCTTACTGCCCTGGGCAATCATTTCACTTGGCTGACGAGGGGTTTCTAGAGATTCCAAGGGTTTCCTTAAAATATTCTGAGGCCGGTGCATTTATGTATGTGGCCTCAGACCTTTGGAATTCTCTACCCCATCAGTTATGGGAGTACATGACCGTAGAGGGATTTAAACTGCCCTAAAAACATATTTGTGGCTTCAAGCCTAACCCACATTATTTTATTTGTTTTATTTGGATTTTATCTGTATTCTTAGGAATCTGTACTTATTGTTCAGTGTGTTTTTTTAACTGATTGTTATGCGCCTTGGTTTTTGAAAGGCGCTGTACAAATAAATTATTATTATTATTATTACTACTACTACTGGAAACTTGTTCCCAGACCAGTTGTGGAAAAGTAGTCCCATACCAGTCGTCATGAGAAAGAGGTCCCATATCAGTTGTCACTGGAAACACTTTATTAGACTTGCTTTTGAAATGTGGGATTGTAACCTTTTGTCTTGTTGCTGGACAAATACTCTAAAGTAGTAAGTTCAAGTGCCAACTATGTGTGGTCGCTAGTCTGTCAATCACTTCCTTACTATCCAATGGAATATCTCGGTGAATGCTTAGAAGTGCAAGACCTACAAGTCTGTTTTCACAGCTGGTATTTCAAAGGTAACTCTTTAATCGCCTGAGTGAGGAGAAAGATCGTTCTGAGCATAGGGTAGAAACAGGTAGTGTAAACAAAATTTACAGAAGCTTGTGCACATTTGGGTAAAACTGTGGATCACACGGAGTAAGTGCCATTATTGCAGATTTAGGTTTTTCTGCTGGATTTTTCCATTTATGGCCCCACATCTTCATTTCAGACAATACAACTTGTTCATAATCAAGATCGGATTCATCAAAGTTTACAAGATCTGATGCTCCAGACTGAAAATGACTTGCAAAGCCATCAGATAGGTATACTGACAAGATGCTATTGAAACCAGAAAGCACTTTTGAATGAGAGGTAAAGCGATTGTCTAGTTCAGACAAAAAAAAAAGGCAAGGAAAGGAATGTACACAGCTCTTCAAAAATATTGCTCTGCATCATCTTCTGGGTATTTTGCCCTGTGTTGCTGCCTGCCATTTAGTCTTGGAATCCATAACTCTTAGCCCAAGACATGGGCTGTGCTTTGAGTGCCCTCAAAACCTTTATGAAAGGAATCACCACAGTCTGATCACAGTTCACATATGACATCTTTGACACTGTATACATTGGCTATGGCAGAAATTATATCACAGTTCTCTTGCTGCAAGTACCTGGACAGAGGCAGTGAGACACTGAAAACTTGTACACAGCAGTGCAGTGCAACAAGGAATTCACTGTGGCCAATTGCAGCATGAAACTGAGTAGCTTTGGAAGAACAGTCATTGTTTCCATGTTCTACGAAGTGTTCCAATGTTGCTGTGACTGGAGAAATCAGCTCACTAAATGTTATTAAACTGTCATGTCGTTCAATCCATCTAGTGTCACACAGGAGTAAAAGTCGGCCTTTTCTTGACTGAGGAAGGAGAATGCCTGCTTGTTCCTTTAAGATAGAATTACGCTGTGCAGAAGATTGAAACAAGGTGCAAACAGCACTGACAGTTCCTAAACAATTGCGGATAGCTGCCACTGAGCAACATTTGCTTAGAGCTAAATTTAATGAGTGTCTAGTGCAATTCAAGTAAAGAGCTGTTGGGTATTGCTGCTGAATTAATGCTTGAACACCTTGTACTCTGCCAGACATATTATTGGTGCCATCATAATCTTGACCTCGCATATCAGTCAGGTTGAGACCATGATCTCCAACACTGGCAAGAAACATCAAAATATTATCTGACACTTTTCTTCCCGTTAGAGCATATACAGGCATAAAACCTATGAAGCCTTCTCTCACACTGTAAGTTGTGAAAGGTGCTATTTTACTAACTTGGCGATCAACATATTAAACACACACTGAAAGCTGCTATATTCCAGAAATAGCCATTGTTTCATCTACAAGGACTGTAAAGTATGTGGCATTCCAGATTTTGTCTACCAGCTTTCTCTTGATTATAGCTGCACATGCAGTAACAATCTCATTTTGAATTTGTGGCCTAATGTAAGTCACATTAAGAGATGAAGTCTGGAGATGATTTTGCAGCACTTGGTCCCCACTATAAGCTTTGAACCTTATGAGTTTACAGAAATTACCATCATTATCTATAGTTATTACTGGATTATATGACTATATTGATCCACTGTCTCTGTGGCCTGCAAAGCAAGTCCTTGTCTCCCACACACAGTCACTGTATCCACAATTGATGTCAATTTGTTACAATTTTCTTCCACCATCTTCTTTTTTGGGGAATCTATTTGTGTGGCGATGTCTACTAGTGATCCTGCTTTCACTTTCAAAACATTTTCTGCCAGTTCTTGGGAACATTAATGATAAGCCATTTTTGCATGATGATTAAATACTTCTAGTGCTTTCTTCCACTTTGTGAAAGACTTATCTACCAGTGCCCCTAAAGTCTGATAAGATCCCTTTCCAACTGCACTTTTAGAAAACAGTTTGCAAACTTTGCAGAATACTCCATTGTCTTTTGCAGAATAACACAGCCAGGTAAATCTGCTTAACCATGAAGCCTGAAATGCTAATTTCTGTGCATTTTTCAGGAAAGAATAATCATTTGAAGGACACCACACATTTTTGAGTAAATCGAGTTTCAGCTGTTCAGATACATCAATTGTATCGGTTATCCCTGCATACTGGCCTATGTCAGGTGCATTACAAGTGCCACTGCTACAAGCAGCAGCATTGCCAGCATGATCACTTCCTATACTGTTAGGTACACTGGTAGAATACAATGGATGTGGTTCTGAGGAACTCTCACTCTGAGTATTCACTTGTGAAACTTGATGATCCGGGTCATTGAGTGAATCATCAGTGTTTTCTGGTGCATCTTCAACATGGGTTTCTTGGAAATATATATATATTTTTTTATTTTCTTGAAGTTTCAGAATTACAATCCTTTGAGTCGAAGACCCTTTTACAAAGGCTCCATGTCAATAAAAAATGGATATTTTACTTAAGACAGTTTTGAACATACTACACTAAGCTGAACATCACATTAAGACGATTTTACATGGTTACATCGTACTTAGCAACGTATTGCTTGATTATTTCATTTTCCCTTCTTGTATTTCCATCTTGTGCTGATATTTATTTGTATCACAATGTGACCACTGCAGGCAAAGTGATAAGATTACAAAATACAGTTCTATTTATAAGTTTCTAAGCAGTCCATTCCAGACTTAAAAATACAACACCAACTCTACTTGCCGAGATGTATAAAACACTACTATGATACCGTACCATCCAGAAGTTTCCCACTAAAATACAGCCTGAGGTGCTACACCTAAGTACAAAACACAGTACTATCTACAAGTGTTTCACTTTTACTTCTTTAACCAGAGCTACATATCACTCAATAACATTACAAAGAACAAGCCCCTCCATTAGGACACGTAAGTGGACGCACTTGGTAGTGCTTTCCACCAATCCCAATGCAGCACCACTCCAATATGTATGGATTAGCTGGGGACTGGAGGGATGGGGGAGGGTAGATGTTGGGCCCACTACAACTCCTGTGAGAGTCAGTCAGCCTGTTACACAATTGTGCACCTCAGAGGAGCTCCAGCAGAGCTGGAAAGGTAGGTCTACCTTTTTGCAGATGACATCAGACTCTGCAATAGGATGGAAACTCAAGAGGGTGGAAAGATTGAGGACTGACCTGAGAAAATTTAAGGAGTGTCAAGAGTATAGCAGCTGGGTTTCAATGCAAAAAGTGCAAAATACTACACTTGGGGCACAGAAGCCAAGGGGGCGGAGTACAAAAATGGGTGGAGTGATACTGATGGCCACCAAGCAGGAAACAAACCTGGGGTTGATCATATCAGATGACCTAAAGATGGCCAGGCAGTGCAACAAGGCAGTTTGGAGGGCTAGTGGGATTCTTGGGTGCATGGGAAGGGTTATCAACAGCATAAAAAGGGAGGTGGTGTTGCCTCTGTATGGATTACTGACAAGAACCCACCTAGAGTACTATGTCCAGTTCTAAAAAACACATCACTGAAACAACATAGAGTAGAGGTGGTCCAGAACAGGCAATTAAAGTGATACAAAGTCTGCATCAAAAACTCTATGAGGAATGACTAAAGGACCTAAATATGTACACCCCAGAAGAAAGGAGGGAATTTAAAGAGCCTCCTCCCTATCACAGCAAAAACTGCAGACCAAATTTACACTTTCTGTCACCATTTCAATATCGCAGCCAGAAAAGCTTACGGACAATGGGCTCTCATGTTCTGATTGCCGCAAATTTAGAGTATAAGAATCTAATGTACTAAACAAGCAAACAAAAAAAAATCCAAGCACTACTGTGCCACATTGTACCTCTAGGTCTTCACTTCCTGCTTTTAGCTTGCAGGATCTCCTAAGGTCATGCACCGAAGAGCCATAAGTTGGGGGGGGTAGGAGAGTCTTGAAGTGGAGCAGATTTTTTTTTTTAATAAACAATGATATTTAAAGACTGCTGGGAGGGGGGAATTTACAAAAAACTGTAAAAGTCAGCAGGGTGTGGTGTGGTGAGATGGTGGTGGGTTGGGTAAGTACAAAAGAATGGCACTGTGGGGGAATGGCAAAAGGAGATGGAATAGCACACAAATGGTGGGACTACTTTACAGGACAAACATTTAAACTTCATTCTTAATTTATTTTTTTTAATTGTTTATTTCTTTTTATAAATCCCACATGAAAGTGTCACAGGTAGCCCATTTTTTTAAGCACAGTAATACCCTCCAGCCGGGGTGGGTGGAATTGGGTAATACGGGACCTTCTAGGGCCTATAAGGCCATCTGCCTGTGGCGTTTGGCCTCATTATGCCCCTGGGTGGTCTGGTATTGCCCAATACTGCCCACCCTGTAGGGTATTACTGCTTACTTTAGGAACTTCGAAATGTGCTGAACAAATGCTCGGAATGTGCTCAACCATTTGGAATACACACAACAGTTTAGAATGTGCACAACAAGGATTTTGAACAGGCTAATTTTTACACAGAACAAAGGCTAACCATAAACGATATACTGTATGCATTTAGACATATCACCCACAATTCCACACACATATCAAGACAATGCAGTAATAATCACAGTATGACAAATTCATATTTAGTAATTACAACGACATAGGTTCCTTTTTCATTTAAATAATGCGTCAGTCGCATTAATCATTTCTAGATTTGTCCAATAGAATGAGGCAGTTTTCTTACCTTCCAGGTCTAGAGATGCAGGGAACTTTAATCCACCAGCTAAGTGGACATGAAGTGGCCACTTCCTGTTAGTGGAGCGCAATGCGAAGTGGACACTGCAAGGGGGTCACTTTACGTCATTATCATTACCACTTCACGTTGCCATTATGCCTTAACATGAAGTAAGGCGAAGTGAGAAGAGAATAGGCAGACCCCAACACATCACATGGCTTACAGTACTGTAAGTCACATGCTTTAGCCAGGTAGGAAGAAAGTGAGTCAGAGAAGCAGTTTCACTTTCTCCTTTGCATTTGTAGAGGGAGAAAGCATTGTGAGAGGATAGTAGGAGTTACAGTGTTTGATTGCCTTGCCACTTGCATTTCTGAAGAAAACCAACAGCTTTTTTAGAAGCTATATCTTTATTTAGTTTTTGTATTGTATTTGTTTTTGGTTTTTTTGTTAGTGAATTTTTTTGTATAAGTTTTGTGTGTGTGACTGTGTGTGTGTCAGTGAATGTTAGTATGTGTGTGTGTGTGTGTGTGTGTGTGTGTGTGTGTTGGCCTGGGGATTTGTTGTGTGTGTCAGGATGGACCCAAGATAAAATGAGTCACTGGCCTGTGGGTGCGGTCAGAGGAGAGTGTGGACCCATGGGGAGTGGGGAGGTTGTGTCATGCTGGACCGCTCCCGACTCCTGGGTGTTGCCTCCCCCCATGTTCAAGCAATAGGAGCAGCAGCACCAGTGCCACTGGTGGCTGCTGTGCATCCACCTTCTCCGCCACCACCACCACCACCACCAGTAGCAGCAGCTGTTGGGGCTCCAGCAGCATCCCCTCCACCACCTCCACAGCCACAGGAGGTGGCCCTGGAAAATGTAGGTGGTGGGACTCATGCGAGGACTATGTCTGGTTCCCCCCACTGCTCCCCAGTGTGGGAGTTTTTTAACTCTGTGGGGAGAGACAGCATAGGGGTGGTGTGCCATCTGTGTGGTGTGGTGGGTTGCCGTGGCTCCCGTGGGACACATTTGGGGACCAGTGGCCAGCGCACCTACATGATGAACCACCACAGGGCAGAGTGGCAGGCTACCATCGAAGGGGCCAAGCATCCACCTGCTGGCCCTTCCCTGGCAGTGGCTGGGGGTGCTTCTGGGGTGGGAGTTGTGCCTCATCACCGCCGCAGCAGGAGGATGGCTAGAACAGCAGCTGCTGCACCACCAACACTGACACCACAGCCACCAGCACTACCCTCTCCACCACCACCCCCACTACCTGGAATCCATTCTGCAGTGGACCCTGCCACAGTCCCTGCAACACAGTCTGACATTGTCCTGGTGTGGGCCACTCTTGAAGAAAACAATGAGTGGTTCGGTGCTTTGCAGCAGCAGGTGAACAGAATAGATCAACAGCAGCAGCAAATAGTTTCAGTGCTGCATCTGTTGCTGGACCACCATGGCATCCCACGGCCACAGTAAGTTGGGGATTGTTTTCTGCCCCCACCCACCCCACTACTGTGTTGTACTGTTTTTGTGTTTTTTTCTTTCTTATTTAATCATACACATTTTCCCTTCCAGGGGAATCTTTCTTGCACCACATAGTGCAATACATTTGAGTGAAAACCACCCATAATTTCATTACAGTGTGTCACATGATGAAGAAATTCCTGTTCTGAAAATCTGCCCACATTCTGCCTCCCTTCTCAGGAACATTAGGATGTGATGGCAGGGAGAGTGCGTGAGCGTGCTCCTTACAGTTAATATCCGATTGTCTGGCAGTTTTCTGAATGTTTCTTTATGTTATAATGGTCAGTTTGTGGTGAAACATGTGGGCACATTTCCAGTAACAAGAGCCTTGTTAGTGGAAGCATTTCCACATTTCACCAGAAAGTCAACCTTACAACATAAGCAAACATTGGGATAGCTGCCAGACATTCACTGTTGTGGAGCATGCACCTGCGCTCCCCCTGGCATCACTTCCTAACGTTCCTGAGAAATGGGGGCAGAATGTGGGTGGCTTTTCTTATCAGTAATTCCTCCATCACATGACACACTGTAATGAAATTATGGGCGGTTTTCACAGAAATATATTGCACTCTGTGGATCAAGAAATATTCCAGTGGGAGTAATGCCCCTACATATTAGTTTATGTGCATCACCATAACTATGTAATGTGGCAAATCTTTGTAAAGCAGCAGCGCAACAATCTGTTGAGAATTCTGACCTATATTTTTTAATGCTATGTTACAACTTCCTTTACTTACATCCTGACTGACTGGAATGATACGTGAATTTGCAGTAGTTCAGTCTGCTGTACTACCTTTTTCATGCAATAAATAATGAAAGGAGTATTCCTTTGAAATTGATGCTGACCAGGTCTTTGGCATTGCTTTCCTCTGCTTTTCTCCATCACATCAATTAGTTATTATATATCACTTCTGTTGTTAATTAACAGTTATGCAACAGGCAGTGTTTTATGACACCACGGAACAATAGTTATTGAAAAGCAGCAGCAAATAAATACAAACCTGGTCTGAATAATATTGGAAGGTGTGCTCATTTTGTTTTAATACATGAAAAAAAGTAGTCAAGTAAGTAAAGCAGACATAAATTGTGAAAAGAAGCGTATCATTCAAGTCATGACTCAGAGGTAACTAGTGGTGGCTGTGGCAATGTAAAGCAGCATAAAAAAGTACAGTTCAAAACTGTCAATACATTCTTGCAATGCTGCTTTAATTGTAAAAATGTCAGTATGACATCATGAGCTCACAGCAACCATCACAGAACACAAAAAAGTGGCACAGAGTCCCTAGATTTTTTCTGCAGGCCCAAAATGCATCCTGCTTGTGTGCAGAAAATTGACAAGTGTTAACACAATGGAATGAGAGTGTTTCAGCACAAAGTCCCCCAGAATTAATGGCACACTCAGTCATGCGTGCAGAGTTGGCACAGAGTCCCAGACTTTTTCTGTAGGCCCAAAATGCATCCTGCTTGGTGCTGACCAGGTCTTTGTCATTGTTTTCCTGTGTGCACCTGCTGCTGGACCACCATGGCATCCCATGGCCACAGTAAGTTGGGAGGTTGTTTTCTACCCCTACCCCACCCCACTACTGTGTTGTACTGTTTTTGTGTGTTTTTTCTTTCTTGTTGTTGTTTAATCATACACATTTTCCCTTGCAGGGGAATCTTTCTTGCACCACATAGTGCAATACATTTGTGTGAAAACCGTCTGTAATTTCATTACAGTGTGTCACGTGATGGAGGAATTCCTGTTCTGAAAATCTGCCCATGTTCTGCCTCCCTGCTCAGGAATGTTAGGATGTGATGGCATGGAGAGCGCGTGTGCATGCTCCTTACAGTGAATATCTGATTGTCTGGCAGCTTTCTGAATGTTTCTTTATGTTATAATGGTCAGTTTGTGGTGAAACATGTGGGCATGTTACCAGTAAGAAGAGCCTTGTTAGTGGAAACATTCCCACATTTCACCAGAAAGTCAACCTTATAACATAAGTAAACATTGGGATAGCTGCCGGACATTCACTGTAGTGGAGCATGCACCTGCGCTCCCCCTGGCATCACATCCTAACATTGGTGAGAAAGGGGGAGGGAATGTGGGTGGCTTTTCTTATCAGTAATTCCTCCATCACATGACACACAGTGATGAAATTATGGGAGGTTTTCACAGATTTATAATGCACTCTGTGGATCAAGAAATATTCCAGTGGGAGTAATGCTGCCGCATATTAGTTTATGTGCATCACCATAACTATGTAATGTGGTGAATTTCTGTAAAGAAGCAGCTCAACAATCTGTTGAGAATTCTGACCTATATTTTTTAATGCTATGTTACAACTTCCTTTACTTACATCCTGACTGACTGGAATGATAACGCAAATTTGCAGTTGTTGAATCTGCTGTACTACCTTTTTTCATGTATGAAGTAATGAAAGGAGCATTTCTTTTAAATTGGTGCTGACCAGGTCTTTGTTATTGTTTTCCTCTGCTTTTCTCCATCACATCAATTAGTTGTTATATATCGCTTCTGTTGTTAATTAACAGTTATGCAGCAGGCAGTGTTTTATGACACCAAGGAACAATAGTTATTGAAGAGCAGCTGCAAATAAATACAAACTTGGTCCAAACAATATTGGATGGCGTGCTCATTATTTTTCATACATGAAAAAAAGTAGTCAAGTAAGTAAAGCAGACATAAATTGTGAAAAGAAGCATATCTTTCAAGTCATGACTCGGAAGTAACTAGTGGTGGCTGTGGCAATGTAAAGTAGCATAAAAAGGTACAGTTCAAAACTATGAGTATATTCTTGCAATGCTGCTTTAATTGGAAAAAATGTCAGTACGGCATCATGAGCTCACAGCAACAATCACAGAACACACAAAAGTTGCACAGAGTCCCCAGATTTTTTTCTGCAGGCCCAAAATGCATCCTGCTTGTGTGCAGACAATTTGACAAGTGTTAACACACTGGAATGAGAGTGTTTCAGGACATACAAAGTCCCCCAGAATTAATGACGCACTCAGTCATGCACGCAGTGGTGGCATAGAGTTCCAGATTTTTTCTGCAGGCCCAAAATGCATCCTGCTTGTGTGCAGAAAATTGACTTGTTTTGTGAGATGATTTGAGCAAATGCAATGTGATCATCTCAACTGGATTGAAGGGTGTCCTTTGGTTGTACACTACTAGTAGCCTTGGTGAGTAGATTTTATATATATATATATATATATATATATATATATATATATATATATATATATATATATATATATATATATATATATCTATATATATATATATATATAGATATAGATATATACTGTATATAGATAGATAGATATATGGTTGTGTATTTTGTAGGTGAGGATGGGAGTTGACATGGATATGTACTCATGGTATTGTTCTGCATCACAGGTCACACAGAAACTGTTGGTGTGCATATTCCAGTGCTCAATGAGAATTTTTTGTGCTGAAATTGGAAACGGATAACTCTCAAGCACATGAAGGTAAGTATTCTTTTTGGGGGGGTGGGGGGAATCATATTTGCAGGTTTGTCTGTAATGGTTTCTTATTTTGTTACTTCTTCACAGATTTCATCAGCATCCTTCTAGAGTCCGGTTGTTAATAATGGTCATGGTCATCTAATGGAATGACATCTGCATGTTGCATTTGTGGCCAAGCTCAGGGGAGGAGGGTGCCTGATGATGAAGAACCTTTTTTGGATAAGGCCACTTTGACAGAACAACAAAGCATCTGGACGTTTCCTAAAAAATGAAAGGAGGTAGTATAGCGCAGTGGTTTAAGGCTTTGAGCTGCAAATCTGGTGACATCCAGCAGACTAGACCTGGGTTTGAATCCCACAGCTTCCACTTACATACTGTGTAACCCTGAGTAAGTCACTTAACTTCCCTGTGCTCCCAGGATGCTCCTGTAAAAAAGCTTTCAGCTTAGTGTGCTACTCCTGGTTAAACAACTGAAAAAAAAAAAAAGAATGACTTCTTACAACTTAATTGTTATGTGTCCCTCCCTGGTTCTCAAATCTCAATCTAAAGTCAAGTTACATTTCAAACCCACATCTTGTCAACTAACACAATCTGTGTGCAAATTTGCTGCAGTTTTTCCAAAACAATGAAACAGATGAAATAAAATCTTCATACTTACCAGAATGGATTTCACATGGATATTACATCTCTTCCTCTCTGTACAGTACAGCTACAGTACCATTCCCAACGAGTTTTAGTGATGGAGCCTTTTTTTGTTACCCTGTAAAAGAAACGAAATAAGTGTGCTGTATGTGTTTCACCACTGCAGCTCTGAAAAGCTACAGAAAACAAAACATACAACTAATGGAAGAGAAGCAGCATAACAAACATGAGTACACATACTCACTTTATGGTTTAAATATTAATAAATTTTGTGTCTGTGGCTGATGGATGTGGTGGTCTGGACAGACTCAGTCTCAGTAGTGGTGGCAGTGGCTAACATCTGTCCCAGTGGTGGTGGTCCAGGTGGCAGACAGACTCAGGTTCAGTGGTTGCAGTGGCTAACATCAGTCCAGGTGGTGGTGGTTTGGGGGCAGACAGACTCAGGCTCAGTAGTGGTGGCAGTGGCTAACACCAGTCCTGGTGGTGGTGGTCCAGGGGGCAGACAGACTCAGATTCAGTGGTGGCATTGGCTAATATCAGTCCCGGTGGTGGTGATCCAGGGGGGGACACCGCCTTTTAAAAACTTCAGTTAAAACCTGCCAATATTAACCACATCATCATCCTCATAAAGAAAGCTGCCCTCAAAGTCGTCGATGTCTGAAGTCTGACCAATGGGAATTTCTTTCTCCATTGTGTCATCATCTACATCAGTGGTGTGCCGTTTCAGGCAGCCACTGCCAGTGCCACCAGGATGTTTCATTTCCACATCAGCAAGACCACCATGACTAGGCTGGGATACGAATACCGAGATTGCAGTCTGTGCTGTTGTGTGCCTCTCATTAATTTTAATGAATGTTAGCAAACTAACATTTGCAGGAGACAGGTTTATCTGACTATTGTACCTGTTGAGCTGAATACCCTCTCAACACTTACACTGGAGGGTGGACATGTGAGGTACTTCAGTGCCACTGCAGTCAGTGTTGGCCATTCACTGACCTTTCCACTCCAGTACAAAAGAGGATCTTCAGTTATTGTCAGATTCCTGTTTTCAGACGATTATGACTCAACCATTCTTTGTGCTGCTCTAAGTCTAATTGTTGATGCATCATCCTGTTCTCCTGAATCATTTATTTCACAAATACCCACTTGGGACAAAGCCTCCCAAAGCAGATTGATGCCAGCCACTTTGGATGACAGACCACCTGGAACTGCAGTCACCTTCCCTTTGCAGGATATGCTTGATGGTCCTCTAGGTACACCTTCAGCTGGATTATGCTGCTGAGGTTTGCTGACCTTGGCATGTGACTTCTGTGCCCTATGAACCAAGCACACCAGTTGACCACTGGTATTTTTCACCTATTCAGGTCCTCCCTCCAGTACTGATGCAATTCCACATTTGTATCGTGGGTCCAGCATTGTTGCTATGGCAAAGTTGTCACTAGGCTGAATGCTCACAATGTGACGATTCTGGTCGAATATTGTTAGCATGTGTTGCAGCAACATACTGCTACTACCATCTCTGGCAACATTAAGGCTATGCTGTACATTCACCAATGTCTGCCTCAGCACCCCGCAGCAGTGGAAATTATTTGCTAATGGAGGCAGACTCACCACTCACTGCCTGTGTGCCATGTTCAAAAGGCCACAAAATTATTATTACAGAGTCCATGAGGCACCACTGTTCAGTTGTCATAGACATGGAGGCCCCGGAACTGTCATGGCTAGTGTGCATAACAAGATAGTTTGAGATGGCTTTGTATTGTTCATACAACCTCTCTGCCATGTATAAAGTGGAGTTCCATCAGGTGACAACTTCCAGCTTCAAGCGGTGCTGAGGCAGGCTGTTTTGTATCTGCAACTGCCGCAGTTGGTCACGGGCCTTTCCAGATCTTGAAAAGTGAGAGCAGATACATCGTGCAATGGTCTGCATTTCCTTTATATCAGGATGCTGCAGAAACTCCTGAACCACAAGATTTAAACAGTTGGCCATGCATGGAATATGAAAAAACACCATTCATGATGCATTTCATCACATTTGACCCATTGTCACTTGCTATGAACCCAGCTCTCAGGGACAGAGGGTTTAACCAAGTGTCAATTTCAGTCAGTACCATGTCCAACATGTTCTCACCAGTGTGTGAACAAGTCACATTGTGTATAAGAATCATTGCATGCTGTCGAATTCCTGGAAGATGGCTACCATTACAATCCACCTTACTGCACTGATTATTCACACTACCAGCATCACAAACAACCACCGGCACCTGCGCACAGTGAGCAGTTATACACAAATATGAACTTCCCGCTGTTTTGCCACTTGTCCACAAATCCATACTTAAATGGATGAATGGAGAGGAGGAATGTTGAAGCCAAGTCTTACTGAGTCGGACACAGTGTGGAACAACTCGGGGAAAGCATGAGTAGAAAAGTATGTCCTGGATGGGACTTTCCATTTTGGACAGGCAGGTGCAGCAAACCACCAGCTCCCAGAATTCTCCACAAAGTAGAAGGGCAAAAGATCAATTGCCAGCATTTACGCTACAACAGCAATAAGTTCACATGACACTGTATGATTCAGGGGGTATGTCAGCTTATGTGCAAAAACAGTCTGTAACGTGGGCTGACAAATGTTTTACATGGGGTGCGTTGATCACAAATGGTTGTGCTCTGTGATGAATGACATTGGCAGGGGGTGGAGTGTGGATGTTTGATGAAGACGGTTGCACAGGTGATGATGACAAACCCAGAAATGCAGTTATTTTGCCAGATTTGCCAACTGGAGTTGACGTACCACTTGCACTAGGCATATTGCATTCACCACCACAAAAACGGCTACTCTCACCAGCACTGGACAACATTCCAAAGTCATTATGGTCCTCCACCTCATCATGCCTGTAGTAATCCTCTGCTCTTATTACCACACTACTGCACATGTTTAATTTCCTACTGGGCTTAACAGTCATGGAAGGGGATAACATGTTGGCTATGGTTGCCAGTGATGAGGGTGAATGCCCCACTGTGGTATTAGCTGTCAGCTTGTGCTGGGTCCACAGTGCCAAGTGCCTATTCTTAAGATGCGTATACTGTCCTCCTGTGCCCAGATAGCTCCCCTTTTTACCTCAACTCACACGCACATGGCAAACCTGGCAGATTGCAACTGACTCATTATTTGCATCTTGAACAAAAAAAATCCCAAACAAGGGATTGTCATGCTCTGCTTTTAACATGTCCATGATGTGGCTTATTTAAGTCCATTATTTTAAGCACTGAAGTGGGGGGGCTCATGATGTTTCGGGCACTGCACACCTGGACTGCAACTGACCACCATGACTACCAATCATATTGATTACTGGGTCATTATCATCATCAACTAAAACTGGGAGATCACAAGCTTTTACGGGGGGGGGGATTCCTGCAAACAGACTCAGACAAAGCCACTTTGAATTTATTTTTCTCTGGTTCCCAACTGGGGTCAATTACATCATCATCATATTCATCAACATCACACACATGCACATCTTCTGCTTGGATGCTAGTATGTGGACTGCATGTTGCAACAACAGCAACATCATCGTCATCATCACATTCATCATCAGCATCTACACCACCATCAACTGATATTTTTTCACCACACTGTGAATCACTGCATGGAAAATGCATGATGTTAAGTGCCATGGTGGACAGAATATCACATTGTATGCTATCATTGACATGATTATCAGAATCCTCAGGTTCAGTTACTGGGATGTTACTGAGAAGTATGACATCATCTGCACTGCCACTCACTTGCACTGCTTCACACTCAATATTTTTGGATATGGCACACTGGTCAGAATTAGAACTTGATGCAACAATACTAATACTACCTCCACCACCACTAACACCAGTAGCACTAACACCACCGGCTGGGAAAACATCATCTCCTCCAACTATGAGTGAAGCTACTGATTCAGCTGTAAAAAACATTGCAGGAGAAATACCTTTCCTCACATCAGCAATGCACTTCCGCATCTGCACACTACTGCCACGCCCACAGACCATCGTACTGCCAACATTGCCATGGTGAGAAACAGCTTTGCTTGCACGTCTCTTTGCAGACATTTTGGGGGATCAACCACAATATTATAACCAAATTCAGATTTTGATATGTTCACTCTCTGATTGGGGGGATGCTGGCTGTGAAGCCAAATAAACAACTGTGGCTTCAGCAATAGATAAGAGACTACTCTAAGACTAATTAAAACAACTTCAGTAACCAGTGGTGCTGAAGAGGTCACAAAAACAATCCAATGTGGTAAAAAAATACCTTTTGAATGTGGGGTTGGGGGTAGCACTGAATGCAGACAGTGCAGATTTTTAAGGCACTACAAGTAGCAAAACTAAGAACAGATACCACGATCGCAGTACAAAATCAGGCAGCTGCAGAGGATAGCAGGTTCACACTGCTGTGCCTGCAATTGCACTAGTCTGTGGCACAATAAAAGGTATATTATTTGATGCACATAACACTACACACACACTCACACACAGAACAGTTTGTGTACAATGCTGAACAAGGAATGAGTAGCAAATGCAAAAGTTCAGTACTATGGCACGTTACGTATTGTAAATTTGTAATGTAACCTGAACTTATGAACTGCTGCACCACAACCACACAACAAACAGCAAGAAAATGTCAACTATTACTGACAATTGTACTGTGTGCACATTAACACAATCAGTTATATAACAAACATATAACAACAAAACAAAGAAATCACTATTTCTCCAACTTAAATCTACCTACAAACAGGTACACCCCTCCCAGAAAGCACACGTTCACTGTCTTTCACCACACACACTCAATGTTGTAAATTAACATTCAAAATCCACACAAAAACAAAAACGCTCGATGATATGAACACAGGAGGGTTTCCTACAATCGATGAACTAAAGTTAGAGCAAAAAAAAAGCAAAAATGCTTTTTGAACAGCTTTTACAAGATTCCTATCACAGACAGCTATCAGAGCATATAACAGGGCCCCCCTGTTATGCATAATAAAATAGGGTAACATTCCCCATTAAAATAAAAACAAATTCTTTTCACTCTTTTCTATATTCTTTTACTTATTCCAAACTATTCTGTTTCTTTTCTTGTCAGGGTGGCTAACCAGACAAACACATCTCTTTGTGCTTTACTATCTCTTTAAATGCCCCTTTTCATAAAACAAAATCAAATTGCCATGCTGATTTAAAGAGCAGTTTCCTAATAGAAGCTGCTGTCTTTATCCTGTTTTAAAATGCATTTGTCCCCAAAAGTAGACTACAGTGCTGCAGAGTTGTTAAAGAATAGTGGTACCTACAGAACAGAGTCCCTGCTGATCCCAGAAAAGCTGTTTTCTCTTGTTATTGAGCCCTGTAAACTGTGGAAGGCAGAGGAAGGTAAAAAGTTGCAATTTCAGCCATCTGAAATAAACCAAACAGGCAGAAAGAGTTAAAAAAGCTCTGTATGGTAGCTAACTAATTGTAATTTGAATTAACAGACTCTGAGGTACAGAGAGCTGTTTTTCTTTCTGTTGTCTTAGACAGTTTTAAAAGAACAAAACAGTGTATTTCTGACAGAATTGTTTTGCTATTATTTAAGGACAAACTTTCTTCTACCTCTTCTTAAAGCTGTACAACACAATATATTATGGATTGTGAAGTCAGGAAAAAGAAATGAAAGTGATTGTTTTTACCAGAAGCTTCACTAGGCCCTGCTTAGGTGCTGGCCAGCCCCAGAATGACAGTTTATATAGGAAGAAGGTATGATGTCACCAAAAAGGGGAGGAGTAAAATGTACCAGGAGGAAACTATATAAACTGCTTTTTGATTGGCTAGGGAGAGGAGATGTGGAGGAGTGTTCAGTAGAGTTCTGGATACTGAGCAAGAAGGAGCTTGTTCAAGGAAAGCTATAGCTGTTAAAGAAGGAAGACAGACCAAGAAGAAGTGATTCCTGTTTGAAGTGTGCTGGACTTAACACTTTATATTTCTTTCTGTGAAGTAACTGTGCTTTCTTTCTTTTTTTGTTTTGAACAATTTATTTTGGACATTTATTTCTGATTTAAGAAATAAAATGATAAATGCAGTAATTTGCATTTTTTATGAACCAAAGTTCTATCTGTGTGTCTGTCATTGATCCCACGCTTCCACAGAGCACACTGTCTCCTACACCTTCCTACTCATACTACCCCAAACTGAGGCTGTGCAGATCAATCTAGAGCCCATGTGACCTGAAATCCAATGAATCACTGAAAAATTCGCCTTCGGAGCTCAAAAATAAGGCGAAGTGAGGCAAAGTGCACTGTCAGCAATACACGTTGCCTTTAATTTGGCAGCATAGTGGTCTGGGGAGGTGGGTGACGCAAAGTCATTGTTTCCAGTGGACTTCGCATTCCTCAATATAACGTGAAGTACTCTGCTTTGCGTTATGGAGCATTCCACGAATCTGCCTTTGCTCCGTGAATCACTTCATGGATTGAGCCCACTTCGCCCATCACTATCCAGGTCTAATGGAACCACCTGTGCCTAGAACCAGGTAGACATGCCCTGACTGAGGTCCTTTCAGACTTATACCTGCAAACTAAGTTTTATTGATTTCCACCTAGGACAGGTGGGTAAAGTGCAACATGAAGTTCTAATCTTATGCTGTGAAATTCATTATGGTATTTTACCTGTTCCTAATTTCTTTTGACATTATGTAATTGAAAACTTGATTTTAGAATTTGATTTTGGAACAACTGCAGTATTGTATATTTTTTCAGCAGGGACACCATTGGAAATACGTGCATGCTCAAGATCTATGTACAACTCCTAATACACAAACAAATTTCTTATTGCTACTCTCTTTCAACAATAGGGCAAAGGAAGCAGCTGCCGAAGCAGCAGGAAGAGAGGGCAGCAAGATTATTTGTATTTACCTATAGGCCCTTGCCAACCTACAGTCAATCAATCAATCAATCAAATTCTTTATTTATCCAGGTGAACACCATTGAGCAAGCTCATTTACAAGGTGGGCCTGCATTACACAAGTCAAGTAACAATGCATTTATATACAGACAGATAGACAGTAGATGCAAGAGTACAACAGTACAGGCAGGTCTGCAATAGACAGGATAAGTAAAAATACATTTGGGTTCATGTAAAAGACAGTCGGTAAGGGTATACATAACAATAGGGTAGCAAGTCAGTAAAAATTTATACCAGATACAACAACATACATGGTTTAGTATTCCTGTAAGGTAAAGGCATCATAGTCCAGCGAAGAGATTAGTTGAAGTGGATGCAACAAGTGAAGAGATGTACATAGTCAGTTTAAAAAGACCCAGGCATATCAAGGGGGCGATATGTGTCGGGAGAAGTGGGCAGCCAGTGTGGGGGGGGGTCTGGAACTGGGATAATACTAGCAGTGAAGGAATGAGATGCTGTGGGTATACAAGGAGTAGGTGGATGAGGGAGGGTGAGATTTATGGCGGTAGATAAGTAGGTAGTTCAGGGACAAGTTATGCACTGATATAAGAAGGAAGGAGGATGGGAAAAGCAGGGAGGATGTAGAAGGGGGGTGTAAGTGAGCTAGGATCATTGGAAGCAGTTGCAGACTTCTGTAATGTATTTTGAATATAAGGTCTTAAACACAGTGAGACTAACAGGAGTCCTCAGTTTCAGTGATTTCTGTAGAACATTCCAGAGTGACTGTAGAATGAATCCTATGGCAGCTGTCCCTATACAGTACTAAGTTACCAGAAAGAAAACCCCTTCTTTCACTTCCAAATCCTCACATCTCAGCCTGCAGGTATTCAAGCTGGGGACCTCAGCAAGAGTGTGCAGTAAAAAGCTGCAGAGGGGACATGGAGAACAAACTGCGTTGAAAGCTTGAGGGAGAAAAATGAAAAGTGAAACCTATCCCCCTGCACCCTAGCAAATCAATCTAGCCTTGCCAGTCTGACCTGCAGAAGACCCCCAGGAAACCCTGGCATCAGCAGCTTCCAGAGATCCTCTACAGCCCAGACCACTGATACTCAGCAACACAAGGACCTAGGTATGACTGTTACTGCTTCCAACAATACAAAGAAAGAGATGGGAACTAGAGAACTGCTGGATGGGCAACTATGAAAAACCAGTGTGTTCTGCCACAGCGGGGTCTGATTCCCTCTGACCTTGAGTGCAAAGCTCGAGAAGTTCATGGGAATCGGAACCCCAAGGTGGCAAAACACACTGATTATGCATAGAGTTGCTCATCCTGTATTTTTTATAGCGTATAGTACCATGTGAAATATGTGTTTTGTGAGTTCTTTTACTTTCAAAATGAAACTGACTCATGCAGTCTCTAGAGGATCTAAAATGTTGTTCTACCACAGTAGGGTAGAATCACATTCCATGACCTTGGAACTGTAGTAGAACAGCATTTTGAAAGGGATTGAATTCTGTACAGAACAACACTTCACTATACACTATAAGATATTATACAATGGGCACAAAAAAACACACCAAATCCTACATTTTGGTTGGCTGGCTGGCACCTTTTCAGCATTGTAAATCCTCCATTGTACCCACTGGAAAAGGTGCAAGCCGCCAGTCAGCCGTAGCATAAACCCTCGCAAAAATCACTCTGACTGCCATAAACCAAACAGTGGCAAACACAGTATGATGCTGAGCTCAGTTCCATAACTGGTCACAGTACCAGCAGTTCCCACTCTTAACCCTCTATAAAATTCTAACTATATTTTTTTTGAATCAGCTCCTCAGTAGCCATTCGCAACAGCCTTACCTGATGTCCATCACATTTGAATACCAACTGCACTCCATCACAGAAATACACCAGTCAGCCTTCCTCAGTTCCCAAATGGCAAGCCTCCAAACTTTCACACATCGACACCCTGCCATTTCCAATAAATTCTCTCTGGACCAAACAGTGAACCGGAAGCACAAGGTCATACATTGCAGCCCTTTACAGTTCTCAGCATGCAAAGTTTGTGAACAAACATAAAAACACAACATCAACTGCAAATTCTGCCTATCAGATTTTTAAAAAAGAAACGTAACTCACTTCTGGGACAGCACACAGTGCAATTGAAAAACTGCAGCCTCATGAGATATCTCTACCTAGCAACAATTAACTATTTGTTTTTGGCGGAGCAATAAAATTAACAAAAAAATCATTAAAAAGGAAAACAGAAAGTATTTTTTTTTCAAACAAAACAATGGGGCCATTGTATAATAGCAATATATCCCTCCAGGGAGTGGGTACACTGGTGGAGTTACCACTTCTAGTGTGGTTAAGTCACTCAGCTGTGCCTCGTGACCAAACCACACCAACCATGGTACATCCACCAGTATACCCATTCCTTGGAGGAGTATATTGCTTAAATAGTATATGGGAAGCCTCAATTTTCCACTGATTTCAGTAGCTACTGAAATGTTGTAGGACAGTTCAAAAGTCAGAAATGTTGTTGTACTATCGTTCTGACGTCACATCGATAGAACAACATTTCTGACATTTGAACCAGCTCTCACTGTCATGGTCTCTTCAGCGGTTATAGAAACCAATCTCTCACACATTTCACCTCACACAACGCAAAGCCAGTGAAGCGCAGATGGATAGCTGTGATTCCTGACTCCAGTGACTCCTAATAGGTAAGCCCATTGATTTTAATTAAATCTTCCAGTCATCGGTGGGGGCGGGGAAGGGGGGGGTGCATGCCACACTGAACTGCTGACACTAATTTTTTTTCTGTTTCTCCCAACAAGAACTTCGCACAAAAAACATGAAGTGCATCATATCCTTTAAATTGTTCAAACAATAAAGTTATATCGTTAACGTTTCTGTTTCTCTCTCAAAAAAAAACAACTCAGTTGTAAACTGTTCCCTGAATACATTTCAAACATTCAAATCCATGTCAGCGTGTTCTTGTATTTAATTAATGTTTAATCAGGGGAGAATCGAGGCTTTCCATATACTATATAAAACAGTATATTAGTACGCATACACAGCAAGGCTGTGTTTCCATCTCAGGTTTGTGTTGACATCATGGGACCTCTCGAGCTTCACTCTCGAGGTCCATATGATGTCATCATAAACCCGTGATGGAAACACAGCCTTGTTGTGTATCTTTCACCATACACTATTCTATATATACAGTATAGCTGAAACAGGCAAAAGATTTAGGCTCTTCCATTTTATTTCACCTGGTACCACCATGGGTGGGGGTAACCATAATATGGTACTTAACACCCAACCCCCCCCCCACACACACACACAGGTCCTACATTGACAAGAAACAAAACCAGCTATGGAACTTGACCTAAATAATTAACTCAAACATATGACAGTGAAAGATGTATTCTGTCTTTGACCTTGCCGAAGGTTAGGTGTCTTAGAGCTGTTTTTCTTGGCATCACATATTGTACCACACATACAGTAGAGCTGTTATAGAAATGTAGAAACATAGACTTTGATGGCAGATAAGGACCACTTGGCTCACCTAGTCTGGCCATTTTCCTCACTTACTGGATAAGCTGCAGATCCTAGTTAGCCAACAGCCTATTTCTTCCTACCCCCCACAAGAACTGCAGTATGTCTGTCCCATGCATTCTTGAATTCTCCCACAGTCTTAGACCCCACAACCTCCTCAGGAAGTCTGTTCTATGCATCCACCACCCTCTCTGTGAAAAAATACTTTCTCACATTCCCCCTGAGCCATCCACTCTATCTTCACATTGTGCCCCTGTGTTCTCGCACATCTCTTTTTCTGAAAGATGCTACCCTCTTGGACTTTGTTGATTCCCTTGAGGTATTTGAACGTTTCTGTAATGTTCCCCCTCTCCCTCCTTTCCTCGAGGCTATACATCTTAAACTCCTTTGGTCTTTCTTCATATGTCATCTGGTGCAGACCCTGCACCATTTTGGTTGCTCTCCTCTGGACAGCATCCACCCTGTCTATGTCTTTGCAGAAATAGGGTTTCCAGAACTATACACAGTACTCCAGATGTGGTCTTATCAACTGTCTGTACAGAGGGCCAACAACATCCTGTTTTCTACTGGTGATGCTTTTCCCTACGCATCCCAGTATCCCCCCAGCCCTCCTTACTGCCTTCTCACATTGCTGGAACACCTTTAGGTCATTTGATATGACAACCCCCGGGTCCTTTTCCATTTTTGTTGTAGTCAGTATCTCACCCCCATTGTGTACCCTCTGGACTTTGTTGATTCCACTGAGGTACTTAAAATTTTCTATCATGTCACCCCTCTCCCTCCTTTCCTCAAGGGTATACATGTTAAGCTCCTTTAGTCTCTCCTCGTATGGCTTCTCTTGCAGACCCTGCACCATTTTAGTGGCCCTCCTCTGAACTGTCTCAAACCTGTCTATAGTTATAGTTGAACTTGCCCTCACATGGGGGGGTGGGGGAGAGATGGAGGACCTAAAAAACCACATTCCAAAAACTGACATGATTGGGTTGACTGGCTGGGCCACTAGGTCTTTATCTGCTGTCACTTCTTATGTTAACCGGACATGACAGGATGCTGGCAGCTGTGCCACCCGACCACCGCACTTCCAAGAGTAGTAGGCACTCAGGACATGTAGTACACCCCCGGACATGCAGTGGCGGCACAACTAACAACATCTTGACAAGTCTTTTTGTATACAAAAGCTGTGTTACTCCTCAAGAAGGAGCCAAAAGTGCTCTCCCTGTGGATCTGGACAAACTTCACAGATGGTATTTTTCTTGTTAATTATTAACACCAACGAAAAATCCAGAATAATTGTATAAAGCCTAGTAGATATTGACACATTGTGTCTGTCTCCTTTTCCTTGTCCATTAAAATTCACAGATGAACTTATCATGACTTTCAACCTTGTGTGATTAAAATGTGGGATACTGACACTCAAAATGAATAACAATGGTATTGGGTCTGCTCCAGAAGGTCCGAATATTATCTAGGATGAGGGTATGGGTGAAATCCAGATTGCCAGACTGAACCTTTTACCATTTTGGTCCGATTCAAGTTCAGCGATCAGGATTTGACACATGCCATCACCCTAGATGAAATCCAGACCTGCCAGAGGAACAGAAAAAAAAAATGGCTGGTACAACCAGACAGCACAAGCTGTGGCAGATTCAGGTTTCCAATTTTGGGTCCGGTCCAAAGGTCTGAATTTTATTTTATTTTTACCAAATCCTTGGGTTTCTCCCTCATAATGTGGGCCACAAGATTAAAACACCATATAAACAAATATCCTCATTTCTGCAAACTTCTATTTTGATTTAGAAAATTAGAATATTAATAATTTCTATGTTACAAGTCTTAGTTTACACTTGATAGCACCTACTCTGTGTGAGCTGCACCTTTCCCATGTGTGGCTGAGCCATTTTAAGAGTAAAAATGAGAGGCAGTTATGAAGCATGATGCATATAAATAAAGGAGAAAACCTACTATTTCAAGAAAGTACAGGTATTTTTGGAGAAACCAATTTCCTTTGGCACAACAGCAGGAATTATGAATTTGCTAGGCTAACTGTTCTCTGTATACCTACAATTAACAGGAATTCAAATTTCATTCATTGTACCCAGTGATGGATGACATAAAAACATGTAAAGTTGCTAAATACTTTTCAACATAGCTATGATCTCACAGATGAACTCCCACCAGAATGCACACATTCAAACGTTCAGAAAAAGTCGGGTTGGACTGGACTGGACACCCCAACCCCGTACCTGCCTCCAAAGGCATAGAAACTAGCATAACTCTAGAGGTGGACAGACACTCCTAAAGGCATAGTAACATAGCTCATAAGGGTGGGTGGGGATACAAGATGATAACCACTTTATTTAGATATTTTGCAGTAAAGTGCTGCATGATATTCTTGTGGGGAATTTTCTTGTAGAAGAAATTTGAAGTATGCAAGTCAATCACCCACAGTGGTTTAATTTTAATGAGTATTTATGGTCAGTTTGGAGGAAGACATAAGTATAGTTTGTTAAACATTTACATGGTGGTTTTTAACCTTTTTCCTAATACATTTCAAATTACAAGGTATGCCTCAGGACTCTTTTTTTTAAACATGGGTTGACCACGTCCACAATATAACTGACTTGTTTTTGTCTGCTGGAGTTTCTAAAAATAGCAAAATACCATATAACTGGTATTTGCATTAAATCACTCACTTCTTTGCTCACGTTTTGGGGTCTGATACACAGTAGTGCTAGTGGTGGCACAAATACAAAGTGCAAAGAGGCACCAATTTGTGTCAGTAGGGAAAATTAACATACACAAAGGGCAGACTTAGTTGTGAGGGAGGGTGGTGGACTCTCCTTAGCAATTAAGTCACAGTGGATGTCAGTCAGCCAGATGCTATTCGGAGTACACTGGATTTTCCACTCAGTAACATGCTGGATTGTGACACCCATAGAGTCATTTCCAGTGCAACACCAGTTGCAATGCTCTATGCCACAGCAAGAACCCATGGTTCTGTAAGTGGTGCTACAACTGTATGATACCCTCACCTCTCCAACCTCTTTGGGCACGCACTAAGGAATACATTTTTCTTTATTTTTATAATCAGTCCTTGGTGGTCTATTGCTGCCACACTCACTCCCAAAATTCCAGTAGATCCATTTCATCCAGCGGATCCCCCCACCATATCCCCATCTCCTTACAATCAGTGTTAATTATTTGGTCTCACAACAATGATTGTTTTCTGACAGCTCCTCTTCTGGTAGTTGCACCCTCCCCTGCCAGTGATAGTCAGACAATTCCTTACCTGGCTTCAATTCACCTCCAGGCTCCGGTCTGAGTCCAGAGTCTGAAGACTTCAGATGGGGGGGTGGGAACCATCCGAGAAGGACCGACAGGTTCAGGCAGGAACAGACTGCAGCAGGCCAGGAGGCTGGCTCACTGGATGGATGCTCTATCTTTCTCTCCTCGCTCCTGTCAGCAACAGGCCTTGGCCCTGGCTCCTACTCATGATCACGACTCCTCCGGCTACACACACCCACTCCCACACTGACTGACACTGTGGAAAACAAGACTCAAGAGGTGCCTGCCCTCAGCTCCACACAGACAGCTACTGGCAGTGACGATGAGTAGCAGCACAGTCCCTCAGATCTGACTCCCGTTTCTCTTGTTACTTCAATTCGATGACTCACTTCTCTCTCTCTGTCAGGAAAATAGCAGTGCATGAGGTGGTGCGCCAAGCCGCCAAATACATGTTGGGCAGCTTAATTGGCTACTGTCTGTTGAGAGGTGGAGACAAGGAGGACCGCGAGTTGCGCATTAAGAAATAGCCCCCCCCGCTGCCCACCTGGTAGGGTAGTTACATACAAAGTACCTTGGCTTTCATTCTGACAGCACAGCAGCAATGGGCACTGAAGCGCAAATTTAAAGGGACAGCGTGCTCTGTAAAATACATTTTTTAATAGGGTTTTGAGGTCATTTCAGGGGGTGTTTGAACACCCTAAACACCCCCCTGCCTACATCCCTGCTTGAGTACAATCGGTGTTCAAATGGAATAGAGAACTACATCTATAACAGCTTTTGGGTTGACCCAGGTAAAATAGGATACCCCTATCTCTACCCAGGAAAAAGCAACTCGGTAAGTGTTGAGTGCCTTGCTCAGTTTAAGTTTAATGCAAAAAGTCCAACCTCCCATCCAGAACCTGTTGTCATCTATAATTGGGTTTGGTGAGCCATGTATGTTGCACTATTTTTCTAGCCAGAAAATCACATCACTGATGCTTACCCCCTCATTACAAAATTGGATAATCACTGTTTTGATTGTGGGCTTCGTGATGGGTATGGTCAAGAAATCTTTCTAAAGTTCTCTTTGACTTCATAATAAAGCCTCCAGGATCTATCTAATAAAGTTGCAGTGCAAAAACTTATATCCGAGTTGCTGTCCCTAGGGGAGTGTATGAAAGCATCCACTTCAGCAGGCATTAAACATGAAGAGTCTTTTATTAAATGTGTCCCCACCCAAAGTCCATCTGGTGATAGTGGTGCTAGTCCTTTATATCTCAGCCACACCACGAAACAGCATTTTGCCACTTTCACCAGCCTCCAAAATAGCCCCGCATAGTTCATTTTCTTTTGCTGAGCTTGCTCTTGTTCCCACAGTGTTTCCCATCTATTACAGTCAAAGCATTAGAATCAGTAGACAAATGATTAATTTGTCCATATCTTCATCATCTCCACCAGTATCAAAGGAGGAGTACAACACCGACAAGGCAAGTGACGTTTTCCTATAACTTTTCTCCAAGGAAACAGAAGGTGAAGAGCTCTCGGTGTCTGACACAGCAGTATTCTCCAGAGCCTCAGCCTCATCCTGAACAGCTGCAACAGCTGCATCCACTGGCAGCATTCTGCTCTGAGTTTGGCAATCAGCCTCTGGGACCATACTCTTCACTGGTTGCTGTGCTCATTCTGGCATTCCTGGGATAGGGATTCTAGGGTCAAGAATCCATTGATTATTAACATACAGCCAGCCTGTTTACTTCAGGGTTGACTCTGGTGTCCATTCAGAGGGCGTTCCACTTAGGTCAATACTATCTCCAGAGCTATATGCCAAAAAAGATTTAGACACACTACAGGCACTATTCAGTGGCACAGATGTGGTTTGCAAATCTGCAGGTAAGTGTTATAGCAGACTTGCAGCCGATCTTTCTCTTACATTGTTCCTCCAATTTAGTTTGGTTCACAACATATTCTTGTTCTGCTGCTATTATCATATCTAAAAGTTGTGCCTCTTTTCTTGTTCAATTCAAGTTTAAATTTTTCCTTCTCCACCATCTAGACATCTGTATCAGACAAATCAGTAGTAGCAACAGTCTGTACCATATCGGCAGAAATACCCAAGTGTTCTGTATTTGCAATAATTTCCACAACTTCCTCTGCTGCCATGGTATCTATGTCTTGTGCTGGGCCTTAAAAGGATTTCTCCAGAGTCTCTTCTGAGACACAACCTTCTCCTGCAACAGCGTGCAACAGACTGGGATCCTCCATTCCTCCCACAGAGAGACAGCGCACCCTGCAGAAAGAGTAGGGGAATTTCTCCGGGGTCCTGGTCAAATTTCCCCCATTCACTAAAAATACCACCAACAGTTTAATTTGGTTCCGTTTCAGTTGGTTACCATCTGTATCCACTCCTCTGAGTAGTCCATGAAAAAGGGACTGCTAGTCTCAGTGGGCCTATCTGGTCAATAAAATAAATAAATAAATAAATAAAATATGTGCATTACATCTCAGTTGCCAACTATCCAACCACCCTCCAGTTTTATCAGGTCCTCCCTCATTGTTTCCACCCCTCAGAGTGTCCATCCTATTGCAAATCTTTGTATTGTCAGCAATACAATACAGGGTAATTATATCAGATGCCCTTAAGGTGGGCAAGCAATGTGAGAAGGCAGTAAGGAAGGCTGGGGGAATACTGGGATGCATAGGGAGAGGCATCAATAGTAGAAAACAGGAAGTTGTTATCCCTCTATACAGACAGTTGGTGAAACCCCATCTGGAGTACTGTGTGCAGTTCTGGAGACCCCATCTCTGCAAAGACATAGACAGAGTGGAGGCTGTCCAGAGGAGGGCAACCAAAATGGTGCAGGGTCTGCACCAGAAGACATACGAAGAAAGACTAAAGGAGCTTAATATGTATACCCTTGAGGAAAGGAGGGAGAGAGGGACATGATAGAAACTTTCAAGTACCTCAAGGGAATCAACAAAGTCCAAGAGGGTGGCATCTTTCAGAAAAAGAGATGTGCAAGAACAAGGGGGCACAATTTGAAGATAGAGGGGGGATGGCTCAGAGGTAATGTGAGGAAGTATTTTTTCACAGAGAGGTTTGTGGATGCATGGAACAGCCTCCCTGAGGAGGTTGTGGAGTCAAGAACAGTGGGGAATTCAAGAATGCATGGGACAGACATAAGGCAGTCCTAGTGGGGGTAGGAGGAAGTAAGCTGTTGGTTAATTAGGATCTGCAGCTTATCTGTTAGGTAGGAAAATTGGCAGACTAGGTGGGCCAAGCGGTCCTTATCTGCTGTCACATTCTATGTTTCTATGTTTCTAAATAGGCACACCTTCACCTTCAGTCCCTTCCGGTGGATAGTTTTTATAATCCAAGGCAATGTCCTTGGCTGATGTGGTAAACTGATAAATTGGGTAGCTTTTCCAAAAGAATATAAGGCTGAGACACTCAGTGGTCAACTATCTTGTGCTTTCCATGAAGGCCATGATTTCTCAGGAAAACAGAATCCCCAACTTGTAATACTTGATGATGCACCTTCTGGTCATACCCGAGTTTGTTGGCAGAACTGACCTTGCTGGCTACGTCTGCAGCCAATTGATAGGCTTCCTGAACTTGACATTTAAGGAGCTTAGTCTGTTTCAGGTAGATCTCTTCTGAGGCACCATGGGCAGATAATTCCAAAGCTAAGTCAATTGGAAGACAGGGGTTCTTGGCCAAACATCAACAGATAATGGGAGGCATCTGTGGAACTGTTTCTTGCACTACTGTAGGCATGGACTAACCTGGGGATGTGCTCACTACTGCTGGTTAGTGCAACAAATGGTTAAGGTTGGACACTGTCCGATGAGTGCCTACTAACCCTACTGCAGCTATGCAATACCTCCAATACCTGCCTGCAGCAGTTCTACAGGTAGGGGCATTATAAAATTTGCAATGGGGTTTGTATGGGTCAATATGCTATAATATGCAAATAACCCTGCATGTTCCCAAAAATGGAATGCATTCAAAAGGAGGAATTGGGAGGATGCTAAAAATGAATTACTAAATCAAATAGATTACTTGTAAAAGTACAAAGGCAAATAGGATTTGAAGTGGCAGTTGACCTTATATTTGTAAGGGCTAGACTGAATCCAAGGGGTAGAAAGGGTGAGCAGAGACCTGAGAAAACTAGAGGAGTAGTCAAGGGCATAGCAGCTGGGTTTCAATGTGGAAAAGTGCAAAACAATGCACTTAGAGCACAGAAAACTAGGGCAGAGTACAAAATTGGTACAGCGGTACTAACAACCATGAAGCAGGAAAGAGATCTGGGAGTAATCATATTGTATAATCTAAAGGTGGGCAGGCTGAATGACAAGGCAGTAGGGAAGGCTAGCAGGATGTTGGGGTACATGGGGTGGGGTGTCACCAGCTGAAAGAGGGAGGTGGTGTTGCCTATGCATAGATCACTGGTAAGACTCCACCTAGAGTACTGTATCCAGTTCTGAAGACTGCATCTCTGGAAAGACATAGAGTGGAGGCGGTCCAGAGGAGGGCAACTAAATTGATGCAGTTTCTGCATCAAAAGCCCTATGAGGGGAGACTAAAGGACCTTAAAGGGACAGTAAATATTGCAGGTATCTCTGAAACTGGGAAAGTCCATGGAAAGGTATTTCACACAAGGCAATGGATTTCATTGTAGGTGTCAGAAGTCCTGAGATATGACTATCTAATTAATCTGCAAATCAAAACAAGGCAGCGGCCATTTAAAAACAGGACATGATGTCATTGAGGGGCAAACTGCATGTTGTTAATTACAACTTGCCCCTCACTGACATCACTGTTGGCCTCATGATTCAATGAAATGGCTACTGCTTTGTTTTAATTTGAAGATGATTTTGGTAATCATAACTCAGGACTCCTGACATCTACAGGTAAGCCCAATATCTAATTTAAAAGATCTTTTTATGGGCTTTCACAATTTCAGTGACCCCTGCAATGTTGACTGTCCCTTTAATATGCACTCCCTGGAACAGAGGAGGGAGAGGGGGATATGATAGAGACCTTGAAATACCTCACAGGGGTAAATTAGGTACAGCTCAAAAACAAGGGGATATGCCATGAAGCTGTAGGTGAGCAGATTCAGGAGAGATGTAAGGAAGTGCTTCTTCACAGAAAGAATGGTGACTTTCTGGCACAGTCTTCCAGCAGAGGTGATGGGGGTGAAAACAGTGGTGGGGTTCAAGAATGTATGGGATAAACACCAGGGAATCATAGTAGAAAGGAAGGTGGGAGGGAAAAAGAGCTGCAGACTCACACGTCTGGGGTAATAGTGTAGATAGGGAGAAATGGGCATACTGGATGGGCCAAGTGGTACTTTCATACTGTCAGATTCTATGTTTGTTTCAGATCCCAGCTTGCAACTAGGGGTATGTGGTGGCATTCTCTCATCCAGAGGAGTACTTGACTTATGGCATGAATACCATTATCTTCCCATTACCTCGCCACCCTGGTTGAGGGTGATTGTGAAGCAGGGCAACCAATGCACATATTTGGGAACCATTAGCTACAGGTAATTTGAACAAGGATCTCCACACTGGTAGCTGGGATCAAGCAGGATCTATTTATTAACCTGTCCCCAATGTCACACAGCTTTTACGGGCATTACCATTCAGGTTCTTCCATGTTTTTCCATGTTATCCATACATTTCACATGTTGTGTATGGTTTTCTGCTGGGAAGAACACTGAGTGCCCTAGAGGCCCAAATAACAGGCTCCCATACCTTTCCCATCAGGGGACTTAACAACCCCAATTTTTACCAGGCCCTCTTTGCCTGAAACAGTGAATTTGCGGCACTTCCCCAGGGGTTACACACATTATTTAAATACCTATGCTTTCCATTCACACCCACAGAGCATCTTTCATGAAGGTTTACTTACAAATGTGATCTCTCCCAAATGTGCTAATGGTAGGAAGGGAACATCACAGATCCCAGCAACCTCCCTTGAGGGGTGGCCTTCACTTTGGAGGTGTCCTTCCCACTGGAACCTAACTGATGCTCCAGGGTCCTTACCACCATCCCTAAGCCTGCAGGTCCCCTCAGCTCAGCCAGAGCTAGAATTACAGGACTCTGCTGCTGTTCTTTTCTCTACTCTCTCGGCTCTTACCCAGACCCATACCTTGTCTTCTCTTCTTATAGTGTAAAGTGTGAGTGGCAGTTCACTGTCCTTTAGTGGTTCTGCGAGAAGGCAAGCAATGGACAGCAGAAGGTAAGTGAGGAACTGCAGCAGGCGAATGCGCATAGTGAGGGAAATTGTGCACATGTTTGCCATAATAAACACCCCTTTATTACAGAAAATTACACCACAATTTCCCTAAGGGAAAAGGGGGAAGCCAGTAATTATAAAAATAATTAAACAATGTGAATAAAAAAAAAAAAACTAACTTTAACCTAAGCAAGGACAAGCAGGAAATATTAAGATTATTAGAGAACGCCAGCTTGATCATCATAAAACCAGTGGGCAAAGGTGGGGGACAGGGACACTTACTGAACTACAGTATACAGATTGCAAAAGAAGAGTGCCTAAGACAGCCTTATGACCCAGACACCTACTTAAAATTACAAACTATTCCATTTGAAGAACTGACAAATAAAATCATAGAAATAATAAAGCAAGCATTCAACAGAAAATAGATAAAAGGCTGGGTTGCCCAACAACTTATCAATAAAAACCCACAAATATGTGTGTTTTACATTTTTCTCAAAATCCAGATCTACTGAAACCACTAGGATGACCTATTATCTTGGAAATAGGCTCACTTACAAGACCACATTCCATCTTTATAGCTCGCCACTGCAAAACCTTGTATTAGAAATTTCTTCTTACATCAGTGATTCAAAACATATGATTCAGTTGCCAGATTATTTTAACAAAGAAGAACATGATACATCAGACCAAATATCAGTAGCAACATATGTGAAAAATCTATACAAGCATTCCACACAGAGAGAGAATAACAGCACTAAAACCAACATTGGAAAGGGGAAGTAACATTCTTCCAAAAACAGCAATTATAACTACTTTTACTGTATTATTACAGAAATTGTACAGGAAAATAATTACTACGTGTTTGAAAATCAATCATGTGTACAGATAGAGGGAATGGCCACAGGAACAACACTTACCTTGACTTATGCCAATATCTTTCCGGTGGAATTCGAATTTGAATCCATACAAGAATATAACATGTATAAACAGTACATCATTATATTCATACACTTTATAGATGATACAGTATATTCATTATATGGAATAGCACAGATGAATGACTGAGTATTTTTTGTCAATGACTGCATCCCATACTTAGGATAAACTTTGAACCATGATTTACAACATATTTCATTTTTAGATGTGATCATCATGAAAGAAAACAACAAGCTGATAACTGACCTTTATCATAAACCTTCCAGTAAAAATACAGTCTTACACATCAAGAAGTTAGAGTGCACAAAGGTTAAAACAAAGTATTCCATCAAGCCATTCCTGAGGATAAAGAGGAACACTGAAACAGATGAAAAATATCAGAGAAACAATGAAGAACTAAGTGCAGTACATGCTTTCAGAGCAGTGTCAGTGGCTCAGTAGGTAGCACACTTGCCTCTGAGGCCAGGACATCAGAGGGCTGTAGGTTCAGTTCCCACATCTGGCACTTAGGTTAATACCCCAGTACTGACACTGTAGTGCAGTATGAGAGGGGTGCTGCACTTCTGAGGTGCTGTCCTTCAGATGAGACTTTAAACTGAGGTCCCATCTGCCTGGATTGGTGGTAGTTCAGGTGGATGTTAAAGATCCCATGGCACTTATTGCAAAAAGTAGGGGAATTTTATTAAGAAATCAAAACATTACATCATGAAAAATAAAGGACAATCATTATATATACAATCAGATGAAGAAATGATACAAATCACAAAGACATATAAAGAAAATCAGAAAATCAATATACAAGATGCATCAGGCAATTTAACAATGAAAATCAAGATACAAAAGGAAACTATTCATCCCGAAGGAAGTCTAGACAGAAAACATCTCATGAAAGAAAAGTAATATATTTCCACAACAGTTAAAAATGGTCCCTCGGTAAACAGTTTTTTTTTCCATTTCCATAATTCTAGAAAAAGCCATTTCAATTTGCAAAATAATAGTCTGAGGAGATGAGTGAACTTGCTGTAAAACATGTTGACATCTGGCTTGCCATAGAAAATATTTACAAACAGAAAAAATAACTCTCAAAGTACTCCTATGAAATTTACCCCATATGCCAGAAAAGTCACCCAAAATCAGAGTCTGGTAAGTAATTCTACTTAAAAAAGGCCATTGCTATTTAAACGCTAAGGTTTTCCTTAGCAGTTGAGAATCTCCACATTAAAAAAAAAAGTGTTGCATGGTTTCCTCAAGCAGTGCACATGATTGTTTTGGGCAGTATCTCTCCTAAAAGAATTTATGACTTAAATTACCATGGACATTCAATCTGCCATGACAACACAACCACATGACATCCCACATATGTTGTGGTGTCCATTTGTCAATAACAAGCTGTAAAGCAAACTTCATTTTCGAAGGGGTGCAGTCTGGAAAGAGAAGCATAGGCTCCATAATACTGACCACTGTCTGATAAATCTATTTCCTAGTAAGAGGAAGAACAGATGATTTCTGCAGTTTCCAGTGTCTCAGTTTCTTGAAACAATCTATCGCAAAGGAAGGTATACTTAAATATCGTGTAATTTTAGGAGGTAAAATATCCCATTTTTCTACAACTCCCTTCATAGAATTACTCACCCAAAGAGCCCAATTAGCACAAGCAATATGTCTCCCACAATACAATATGTGATAAAGAAAAAAAGAGTGAAAGAAAGCAATGGGATTAATCATCCCAATACCACCTCTCTTAACAGGTAAATACGTGATCTCTCACTTAATGGGATTCAGCCTACTGCCCCATATCATTTGAAAGAAAGCACTGAGAACACATGACTCCAGGTGATTAGGAGGAGCATAGATATAGCTTAAATATAAAAAAATAGGGAGTAAAAATTTCTTCACTAACATGACCTGTTTCCTCTTCCCAAATTTCCATGCTTTCCAAATTCTAACTTTATATTTTCACATATACTCAATTTTTTCTCCCAATTAAAGGTAGCTGCATCTGATACATTAAACCACACCCCTAAAATCTTGTGTGGGTCAGTTATTGTCTGTATACCTCCCACATCCGGAATCCGGACAGACTCAGCATCTAAAGGAATAGAGACACTTTTATGTATATTAAGAGTTCCCCCGATATAGCCGAAAAACTATGAAATATCTGTTATCACCTTATCACCAGCAGTTTTAGTCTGAACAGACAAAACCACATCAACTGCATAAGCAGATATTTTTTCCGGGCATAAAGCAGAACACGGGACCAAACCAATAATTTGGGTATCCCACTTAATCTGTCTAATAATTGGGTCTAAAGCAAAGGTGTACAACAATGGGCATATTGGACAACCTTGTCTTATACCAGTTCATTGAGGAATAAAGGCTCCCAAACAACCATTTATCAGTGCCCTAAATCCTGAAAAAGAGTACAAATGAATAATCCATGTAAGAAACATCCAAGGTATACCGTACAGTTTCAAAACCTGAAATGAATAGTTATGTTGTACCTTATCAAAGGCTTTGGCCTGATCCAACAATAATACAAAGCACTTGATCTTATGTGTCAATTTTGCCTCAAAAATCTCTCTCAATAAAAATAAATTACATGAATATTCCTACCAGGCATGGCACATGTTTGTGAAATATCTATAATCTCCCTTGCCATCCTCTGCAACCTAGTACTTAGAATTTTGGTTAGAATCTTATAATCAGTGTTGAGGAGGTTCAGTGGTCTCTAATTATTTAAGGAAAGTCTGTTCCCTTTATTTATATATAAACTTCAAAAGCGCAATCCCAATATCCTGACCACTGTCTGCGTCCTGCAGAATACTGTTATAGACTGTGGCCAAGACTGCAGTCAAATCCCCAGTGAAAGTTTTATAAAATTTATGTGTAAGCCCATCTAAACCTGGGACAACCCCTACTTTGAGTTGTGAAATAGCCATAACCACCTCTTCCTCTGTGATTGCTAGCACAGAATCTGAGGCTAAAGGAGTAGATACCTGTGGAGCTGGAGCAGTGAATACATCTGCTAAGGACGGATTCAAAACCAGTGAAAAACCAAATAACAACTTTAAATGTGATTGAGTAATAGATTGCATACCAGTAACCGAAGTATCAATGTTACCATCAGAATCATAAAGCCCTGACATTACTGTACCATGCAATCTTTCTTTACATGCCATAAAAGGGTCCGCTGAAGGTGAATTAGATGTACCAAATCTCATTTCCATTTGTAGAGTTCGGGTTCTATCATATTGACTGGCAAACATACATTGCTTTATGTCAGCTATTTGTGCTGAATAATTAGCATTAGAGGAGGCCGATAAAAATAAAAGTTTATATAACTGGTCCCTGTAACTGAGATATTGTATATATCTATCTCCAACCTGTCGTTTCCCCACCCTCAGGAAAAAATACTTCAGCTCTGTTTTAGTACCTTTCCACCATACCCAAAGGGGATCATAAATACAGAGAACAGATATTCTAGCATGTAAAAGTGTCTTAACCTGTTGTACTATATCATGTTGTTGAAGAAGAGAATTATTAAGTCTCCACAACGACTCCTGAGAAAGACAGATGGGGGAGCAGTCCCTAAAGTAAATACTCCAATTAGCATGTGATGATCAGAAAATTCATTTGGTTGTATAAAAACCTGTATCGGCCTACAAAATTTAGAGGTAAAATGATAATCTAGTCTAGTATTATATATATATCTATGATAAGTAGCCCCAGCATCTGATCGCAGTGATCTATACGCATTTGTTAAATCAGCATTTTGAATTAAGTTTTTAAAAGCAAAAGAATCACAATACACCGTCTTACCAACTTCCATCCTGCAGGAAGTATCCAGACTGCAGTTAAAATCTCCACCCCAAATAATATGTTTTTGAGTACAGAGAAATTGTTTGATCAAATCAAATGAGTGTATTCTAGCAGCATTCGACTGCGGAGCATAAACATTCACCACTCTAAAGAAAAAATCTTGAAATCTACAATCAATTATAAAAGCCCTACCCGGAAGAACATCAATAATCCTAGATATTGAAAAGGCTGTGGATTTATACAATATGGGAATTCTATCCGCCGTCTCTTCTCCAAATGTCCAATAGGAGGGTCTCCACACCCAACCCCTTTGGGCCTGCCAAATTTCAAAAAGGGTTTTAAATCTAGTCTCTTGTAAAAGGACAACATCAGTATGCAAAGTAGGTGCATAATGAAAAAAGCCAGTTTGCTTCTTGTAGTTCCTGAAACTACAAACATTTAAAGAAGAGATTCAAAATTGTGCCAGTGCCGTATAGAAAAGAAATTACCCACTCCCATCTGTAGTGGCCATATTCTTTCGCTTCTTCCCACCCTTTTTCTTTTTATCCTTTTTCCTTTTTAACCACCTCTGGTGGTCTAACACTAGGAACATCTACATCAGAGGAAAGCGCAGAGGCCTCAGATTCTACATCTGATTCATGCCCCCCCGCGCAATAACTCTTAGGCATTAGACGTTGGGACATCACAAACCTTTTGAGATTTCCTAGCTGCAGCTCTAGTAACCCTTCTATTTTGAGAGGGACTTCCCATACCCTCAGTGGGTTCACCTAAATCCTGTGACTCAAGCAGTCGGTGAGTTTCAGGCAAAGAGTCCACAATATCCTGCACCTGAACTTCCATCTCCTCCTGAGGGACTTCCCCATCCACCTCCTGTCTTACAACCACTGTGTCTCAGCCTGCTGCTTAGCAGATGAAGGTGATACCAGAGAAGGGTCAGGTATATTTATGTCCTGCTTCTGTTCCTGTTTGTCCTGTGCTTTCTGTACAAAATTGTCCTGATTCCATCCCTCCGACCTATTCCTACTAGCACAGGGACACTGGTGATATGCGTGTCCCTTCTCATCACAGAGATTACATTGGAATATGTTGTCACAATTCACACTGGGGTGTCCAAAGCCCCCCCAGCAAAGACTACACTTTAACAAATCACAGGTACTACACAAGTGTGTATGTGCCCCACACTTGTAGCAAGCTCTAGGCTGCCCCCCATAGAAACAGACTCCCCTATCTCTGACAAGAAAGAAACTATTAGGGAGATGCACAATTTCAGAATTAGTCAAAAAAGCTTAACTCAAAATTTCCATCCCCCCGTCCACAGTCCTTCAGAATCAGTGATAGCTTCAGGAGTGGACAAAATACTACATCTGTTTTGTAGCCAGTGATAGATATCACCAATACTAATCCCTTCATTATGAAACATGATTGTAACAGTCCTAATAGCTGGTTTCGTCAATGGTATAACATAAAATGGGGACCACAGGGGAGTCTGCTTCAAAGTACCATACTTGTGCCAGAATTTCTCCAGACCCATATTCATTTTAAAACTGATGTCAAATGTGTCCTCACCAGTAATATGGATAAGGGCATAAATATCCAAGGCTTGAAAATGCATGGAATTATTTAACAGCATCCTAGCTACATAATACCTATCAGGGTGTTCAGTGAGACCTCCCCTATAATGAATATGCACTGCATTGCATCTAGAGGCTTGTTCCAGCTTATTCTTAAACAGATCAGAAAGAGTAGGCTCTCTACTCTGGGCTCGAGCACTTCCTGAAGTACCCTCACCTGGGTCATCCAGAAGAGGAGCAGAGTTGCCCTCACAACCATCAACAGGTTGATGCTCAGACTCAGGCACACAAGAGGCTATCTGAAAGGGAGCTGTTCCTGAGTCTGAAGAAGCAATGTGTGGCAAAGAAGGGTTAGTAGAACAGTCTCCACTATAGAGGAATCTTTCCAAACAGGCATGGGACACAGGAGTAAAAGGTGGAGTACCCACTGAAACCCCTACCCTAACAGATTCTGGGGATTCCCCTCTTAAGCAAACATTATCACAAACTGAAGTAGAATATCTCATGGGCGATAAAACAGTTTTTCTATTTAAATCAGCATCCACAATATCCCCCCAGTCTTTTGATTGTTGAAAAACAACAGTTTGTCCAGTCATACCATGTTTTTTTAAGTTCAGTACCACTTAGGGCTCAAACAGTTCATCGCAGGCCTGTCAGGGGAGAACAAAATGCCATTCCTTTCCTCATTCTACGTATGATCTGGCATCAAAACACCTGCAGATGACCAAGTCCATCCAGCACGTTCAAGCGCTCCAGAAGCAGTCCAGGATTCCCCTGCAGCAGCTTCCTGATGTGAAACTCCAAATTTCTGTTTAAAAATCTGAGAAATGGAGACCGCCTGGTCTCCTGACGAATTCAACGGAAAGTCTCCCGGAAGCGGCCCAGGTGCTACAGCAACAGTCTTACCACCTGGATGGCAAATAGCAGGGGGAAGTTCATCCAACACAAAGCCCACAGTCAGGAGCTTTGGTTCAACACCAGAGCTGGTCAGCTGTAACTGCAGCTCCTCCTGCACACACATCTATGAAACTGGAGAGAGCCCAAGTGCATCTCTTGCTCCACAAACCCCATCATCACAGCCAAGCATCTCCTGAATGGAATCAATCATAGTAGCAGTCTACATACACAGGGGCTGCTCCACAACCTTCTCCAACTCCATCTCAGCACCAACTGAGACCTCCATCCATGATGCCAAGGATCCCCCCACCGGACAGTAGGGGAGTTTTTATTGTAATAATAAACATATATGACAACACAATACAATTAGATATGTAAGAAAGAAAATGTTAACACTTTAACAGAAAAAAAACTCATCATTCTCAACCATGACAGCTTAATACAGACACTGAATTACTTATATATTATAAAGTGAGTAAAACCCTTCCACCATTTAGTAACCTTATGTGAAGAAAACAAATGCAAATCATGCAAATAAATCTTTGAAAGTTCATTTGATACAAAAATGCTATAACACTCATATGACATTTTCCTTTGGTAAATCACCCATTGACATCTTGCCTGCCAAAAGAAATATCTCACACAACAAAAAAATAAAGATAAAGTATCCACATGAAAATCAGCAAGAATTGACAGATAAATTCCCAATACCAGGATATCATATGTAACAAAGGGAAACCATTTGAAATTCCATAGTCTAGCTAGATAAGTCCACAAGCCTTTAGAATAAGAGCACTGAAAGAAAAAAATGTTCCATTGTTTCTTCAGTATTAATACAGTCCATATAAGGACAATTCCTTCTTCTCTAGTCTTGTACTTTGCATTCCCTCGAACATTAAAACGGCCATACAAAATCAGCCATTGAGTTTCCCACTGACCTGGAGGTAATCTAGGGTTACTAAGTTGTGCTAATACATTAGGATTTAACGTTGATGGACAATTTTTAAAACAAGGGACTTGCGGATGTATTGCTTCCATCACTAGCTTATACATAGTCTGTACATTATTAATCCTAATCATTTCTTTAGTGATTTGCCATCTATATAGTGTTTGCGCTGCTGGTCTAATATAAATAGGAATGTGAATATGAGGGTTTATTTTTGGTGCAAAAGTATGCCAAGCTTGAAAATATCTACCAAGGGCCCTAACCATCCATCACTTTTCTAGACTCTCTACTGGAATCAGACCACTTTTCATAGTAGTCATAAAAAACTGAGCATGCAAAAAAGTGATTGGGTCTGTCATCCCCAGTCCCCCAAATTTTGTACATAGATAAGTATAATGTCTTTTCACTGGATTCAAGCGATTCCCCCATAACATTTGAAAAAAAAAAAAACACTGTAGGTTTTAGTCTCCAGCTGAGGAGGAAGGGGGGAAATCATTGCAACATATTGTAAACATGGTGTAACAAATTGTTTTAAAATATGTATTTGCTTTAATTTAGAAAATTTCCACTGCTTCCACCTATTTACTTTTTTTTCCACTTTCTCCAGTACTAGATTCCAATTCTCATCTGGTAAATTTTGAGGACCAAAAAATATTCATAAAATCTTTTGTGGATTTTGTGAAATGCATATATCAACTTGCAGTACCTCAGTAGGACCAACTGCCCCCAAAAATAAACCTCTGGTCTTATGCAAATTTATTTTTGCATTTGAAACTGCAGAAAAAAGTTTAAATTCCTCTAAAAAAATTATGAATTTGAGTTAGATCTGAAAAATATAAATTCAAATAATCTGCAAAAGCTTGCAAATGAAGTTGATCCTTTAAAGTATCTCCTATAATCCCTGTCCACTTTGGTGTATTAACTAAAGACTGTAAGGGGGTGTCCAATGAAAAAACATATAAAAGTGGACTCAGGGGGCAATCCTGATGAACCCCAGTTTTTTAGAAAAAAATTCTGAGCAGTGCAACCTTTTAAAAATGGATAAACTGTATTATTCTGATACAACAATTGAACAATTTCAGTCATATGTATAGGAACCCCATACCTTTTAAGTGCTAAAAAAGATAAGGTAAGTGTACTCTATCAAAGGCTTTCTCGAAATCTGCAATAAGAACACACCCAGTTCTCCCTGCCAATGATAAATGCTCAATGACATCTCTCAAAATCATCTGTCAGGAATTCCACAGATTTGATAAGGGGAAATAACTCATTTAGCATATGTTTTTAGCCTATTATTTAAAATGCTTGAAAATATTTTATAATTAGAATTTAAAAGAGTAATGGGTCTCCAATTCTTTATATTATTCCTATCTCCAGATTTAAACAGATGTATCAAAAGTCCCTCAGTAAAGGAAGGAAAAATAGAAGTAGTATCAAAAAAAACTTAAATAAAAGTAGAAGGCATTCACTTAACTCAGCCTGAAAACATTTGTAAAATTGATTAGGGAGCCCATCAATCCCTGTAGAGATATTAGGCTTCAGTTTTTGAATAACCTCAAAAACTTCCTGACTAGTGATAGGCCCTGATAGTTGAATAGCTTCAGTCGAATCTGAAGGAATACTGATAGAGCTTAAATAAGTTTTTATTGAATCCTCCAAAATGAGGGAATCAGATTCCAAAGAGCCAGAATGTTGTTCAATGAAATCCCTTAACTGTTCTATTGTGGTAGCTCGAGAACCATCCACATTCATTGAGTAATCTATAGTGGAAGAATCCCTTAAGGTTTTACACACCTCAAAAAGACCTCCAATAGGAGTCTTATTTGTAGCATTCACCAGAATAGCTTGTAATGTCCTAGCCCTGTCATATTGATATATTTTCATACAAGCTTTAAGTTCTTTAATTTGCTCAGAATAATCAAATTTAATAGAGTAGGAAAATGTAATAAGCCTCTGTAACTGTTGTCTAAGGGACAAATACTTAAACAAATTCCAGTCTTTAGCTAAAATCCCTTGTTTTTTAAACCATTTACAGAGGTCTGATTTGGTTTCCATCCACCAGGCTCCCATATCAGTATATAAAAAGGCTACTGATAAACTGTCCCTTAATAAAAATGGTATACCTGATTTTATGTGGGGGAAATCTAGAATAAAAGTATTCAATTTTCACCTAACTTTTCTACTGTAAGTTGAGCTGTCAGTGTGAAGGGAACATAGTAGGAAAAAAATGATCCGAAAATTCACTTGGTCTCATATGAAAGGTATTAACCTGTACAGATGATGAAACTAACATATGGTCAATCAATGAATGCAGTTTCCCTTTCATAAAAGAAACCCTGGGTCCATGTGAGTGGTAAGAAAAACAATTAATCAAACCTGCCAACCTGATGATGGAATCTAGAGCGTGAGAATCACAATAAATTTTTTTATTCTGCTGGGAAGTCTTGTTTAAACTGCAATTAAAGTCCCTTCCCCATAATACCTTTACAGAGGTGATCAAAAAAGGTTGAACTGCCTTCATGTATGCTACTCTGTCTGCTTTAGTCTGAGGGTTGTAAATATTAATGAACCTATAACAGGAGTTTTGCCATTTCCCATACAGGATCATAACTCTACCGGGAATAAGGTCTATTAAATTATGAAGTGAAAACTGAAAAGAATTAAATAAAATACCAACACCATCTGCACTATCAGTCCCAAATTACGATTAAGAAGGACTCCAGGACCATTCCCTCTTAAAAGCTAATAATTACTGTATAGACTGCATCCAGGTTTCCTGCAAGAAACAGACTGAAACATTTAGATCATGGATCTGTTGAACCAGAGCTTGTCTTTTACCAGTATTTAACAAGCTATGAGTATTCAATGATCCCCATACTAACAGCATTTAGAAACCAACAGGTGGAAATAAAATCCTTTATTTCTTCCGTTTTTTCTTTTTTCTCTTTATAATTGTCTACAGACTGAGACATAGTAGACAATGAGGATCATTGAGAGTCAGAACCTCCCAAACCCATTTCTGTCTCCCCTCTTGGAGTGAATAATGCTGCATAAGAATTGCTAGATTCCTCAGAAATAACTGGGGGAGGATATTTAGGTTGTAAATTCCTAGAAGATCTCCTTCTAGGTAATAGAGATAAAGGGGTAGCAGCTTTTTGATCCTTTTCAGGAACTACTGGATCTGTAAAACAGGCAGGAGCCATCTCAATGATTTCTGGGGGTCCCATACAAGGCTTAACCTCCTCTTGAGGAGCTAAGGCTGCAGGCTGTACCTGTATCAGAGGCTCTGGGGTAGAAGGCCTAACTGAGGGAGTAGCCTGAGGCCTCTCCTTTCCCACCTTGGGGATGGGGGGAAGAGGGGGCCTGCAGCATCCTGAGCTTTCTGAATCAGAAGATCTGGGCTGATACAGGTAGCTTTGTTTTTAGCAGCCCAAGGACATTCCCAAAAAACATGGCCATATTCTTCACACAAGTCACATTTTGTATGATTTGCACGCTGCATAGTAAAATGACCTATTTCTCCACAATTGCCACATCGGGGTTGATCACATACACTGGAGAGATGATTCATAGAGCCACACTTATAGCACGCTCTGGGCCGCCCACCATAAAAACAGACTCCTCTATCCCTGCCCAACAAAAAATGATTTGGTATATGCTCTATACCTGAATCAGATTGCTTGAGTTTGATTTTATATTTCCACCTCCCCTCTCCAAAATTGTTCAGAATCTAAGATAGGGTCTGGGGCACTTAAAACTTCACATTTCTGTGAAAGCCAAAAAGTAATATCTTCTACATGCCCCCCCCCCATTTCAAAACATTACTGTGATGAATTTAATTAAAGGCTTAGTTAAAGGAATAACCAAAAAGGGGGCCCATATGGGAGAAAACTTCACTTGCCCATACTTTTCCCAGAAAAGGTCCAAAGCATGTGAAGTCCTTAAACTAACATCAAAGTTATCTTCACCAGAAATGTTAATGAAGGCAAACACATCCTTCAGAGAAAAGTGAAGAGAATCTTTTAACAGATTTTTCCCCACAAAATATCTATCCTGCCTATTTTCTAAGCCCCCTTTGTATCAAATATGGACTGCATTTCTTCTTGGAGCTGCCTCCCTCTTGGCTGTAGAAAATAGTTCAGACATTAAAGTTTTTTGAGCAGATGAATCAGAGTTCTCTATTTGCGGTGGAAAAACTTGAAGGACCAGATTCTACTGCAGAGTTGATAGGCTGTGGAGCCTGTGGGTCTGAAGGCCTAGCAGTGGAGTGAGGCCCAGGAGCACAGAGATTTACCTCATTTACAGTGCCCTCTGCAGAGACATTCATCTTTGTGCCTGGTTTCCACACGGGAATTCTGACAGAAAGCAAATTCTGCATCCCATGTCGGGTCAGGAATCCAACTACCAGAGGGTGCCTCCTTCCATCCAGCACCTACTAGGGCTTTCCCCAGTGTCCAGTGCCCCTCAGTTAAATTAGAAGAAATAACCACAGCCCCAAGCTCTTGTAAAGGAGGATTACATTTATTAGACACAGCCCCATTTATATTCTGCTTTTGGGGAAACTTGATAAGAAATGTAAACTTCGTTACCCCTGCTTGGGACTCCGAGGTGGACTGTTACACAATAGGAGGTGAAAAAACTGTCTCTTTTGTAAGAGGAACATCGGTTTTTTCAGTAGCTAGTTGTTGAAACACAAAACCTGCTGATTTTCTAAGCAGGACAGTCTCAGTTTGCAAAAACTCAGCAGATGTAGGATTTATAAGCACTTGTTGCAGTTTTACTCGAGAACCAAAGTTTAGAACATTTTCTCTCTTTTCCTGCAGCAAAGAAGGCTTTAGGCACTCATCAGTGATAACGACATTACTGCCAGCCTGTTGTCTGCCAGAGTCAATGTTCACAATACTTGGTGTAACATGAAAATGAAGTGCTGACTCACTCCGCCCTGCAGAACCATCTGAGGAGTTACCATCAGCTGTTGTGTTGACAACATTTGATTCATAATGACAGGGGAGTGCTACCTTAGCCATCCACGTCTGAGCGCTTTCCACGGCTGCAGTACAGAGCTCAGAGATTTCATTCTGGCCGTTCAATGCAATGCTAGATTCCACAAGATGAGCATCAACCACACTAGCATCAACCACATGAGCATCAACCACACATCCTCATTTTTACCACATGCATGCACGGTTGATTCTTTATCGGTAAATTAGACTCTGAAATTATAAGTCTCTGTTTCTGCAGCGTTTTAGGCTTTAGGCACACGTCCATTTGAACAGCATTACTGCCAGCCTGTTGGTGTACTAAAGCAATACTCGAAAAACATTTGGTAACAGGGAGAACAAGCATTGACTCACTCCACCCTGCGGGCTCTTCAAAAAGACTTCCATCAGCTGTTGAAATGACAGTATGCACTGCATTAAGAACTGGGAGTGCTCCCTGAGATAGTGACTTCTGTATATTTACCACAGTTTCAGGTTGAAGCATAGCAATTCCGTTCCGATTATTAAGGGTATTTAGAGCATCAACTCCAGTAAGCAATTCCACCTTATCATCAAAATCCTCAGTAGAAAGAGGAGCTTCATGAAACTCCTCGTCCAATTCAATATTCATATGTTGCTTTACATCTGCCTCAGTTGAAGAAACAGTGGAAGCCAAGGCAAGTACTCCCACTGCACAGATGTTCTCTCCCTTCGGCTTCTCACACAGTGTGGCCATCATGCAGATGGCCTGTCCCCCTACTGGCAAGAGTAGGGAAATGTCCCCGGTGTCCTGCCAAATTTCCCTCATTCACTAAAAATACCACCAACAGCTTAATCTTGTTCAAGGTCAGTTGGCATTCATCTGCATCCCCTTCCCCTGGGTCGTGCCTGAAAATAGGCAGGATTTGTCTAGTGCACTTACCCGGTCAACAAAAACTAAATAAATAAAAATAAATAATTTCTACAAAGAGACCATAATCCCAATGTGATACTAGGGGTACAAAAAAACATGCAAGAAACAAAAGACTATTCAGAACAAATTGAAAACACCAGGAGAACATAAATCGAGAATAATGCATGGAGTGGTATGCATTATGAGAATTTAATGTACACCCAAGGTATGGGATGCTACATAAACCCCAAAAGCAAAGCTCAATGGTTTATTGAAGCACCTCACACTGAGGGTGTACATTAAATTTCAGTACATACACCACACCATGCCATATTTTAAATAATTTCTTGTCATCAATTTTTTCCTCAACACCCCTTCCCCCCATCTTACTGTGGCACTGACTAATGAAAGGTCAGTTCTTTGCCATGATAAACTGCTAAATGTAAAGGCACACTGAGATTTTAGTGTGCTAGATTCTCCTGAAGCTCAATAAAACACTAGTGCGGTGACTATGCACCTACACTGAAGCACATTTTTTTCTGTTAGTTCAATCAGAAGGTCCCAGATCTATAGGGATTCCTGTATTTTACAGGGATTTGGAACCATCTACAAGGAGATTCCTCCCAAAGACTTGTATTGGTTGTACAGGAAAATACGATTCATGTATTTCACATTTTACAGAGATTTGGAGCCATCTACAGGGACATTCCTCCCATAGACTTGTATTGGTTATGCAGGAAAATAAAACAATTAGGCTTCCATAGGAGTTAATGTAATATACAGGAAAACATAGGAAAATTGCCCTGAAGTTACAAGGAAAATGGCAAATCAATCTGGGAGCACTGGATATAATGCTGAGATTTTCAGTTTTCAGAGCACTTGATCCTCTTGTTTTATGTAGGGGAGTTTGTAAGTATTGATGGTACTGGCTGCTGTCTTAAAAATGAGGTTAGCTCTTTTCTGTATTTGAAGTATACATTTTACTCTGTGTTTATGGTGATGGCATTTTGCAGACCGCAAATACAATCGGAGTGAGTGCTGCACCCGGTAGTGTGGCAAACTCAGGAAGTGCAACTATTTTTTTTGGGGTGGCTGTAGAAATGCTTTTTTTTTTGTTTCCATTGGTTAAGGTTGTGAAGGTTTTGCTTGTAAAATGTAGATTTGTTTTTTGTATGAGAGTTTGCGACCAGCAAGCCCAGAAGCCAGACAGTTCTTTCAGCCATGATGATTTTAAACTGAGTTGAGACACATGAATAAGAATGCCTCGGGCTTCATACGGAATGAGTGAAAGTCATAATAACTGGATGGTGATTATGGAAAATAATGACTGGTTTGCACCATTGAAGAAATTGATGGCCAGTTATTTAAATAACAATAGCCACAACCTTCTCAGGCCAATTTGGAAGAATCCAAAATACCTTGCACGAACTTTGGTGAATACTGCAATCAACTGAAAAATAGGATCTGTAGCATTCTGCATAAAAGCATGAGCAACAGTCAGAAGGACATCAAATATAAGAAACAAACTGATCAAGACTCAACACCGGAAACCAGCACCAAAACCAATTACATGGTAAAACACAAATCCATTAGGGTTTTTCAAATTTGGAAATTGTGCACAATGTGGAAACAGTATTAAAACTAAAAGAACTCTACAGCACATGTAAAGATGAAACTTTCAACATTAGGAGGGATCGTATCACCTGTTCTATGGACCACGAGGTGTACTGTATCATCTGTCCTTGTGCCCTGTACTACATAGGGAAATTTTCAGTAGTCAAAATTTCAGTCATAGCAAATCATTTTACCAAACAGAAACATCAAGTCAATAACAGATGATTTTTGGGAGTTAAGAAGGTACATACACCAGCATGAGAGGGAGACTGGGAAAAGTTACTCCTTAGAAGAAAAGCACGGTGAATTTAAACACTACAAACAACCAACAAAAAGTGTGGCCTAAATGAAAACCTGCTTTGGACGATGAATTTTGCTCATAAGGACTATACAAACATTTCATTTCATGCTAATGAATGTAAATATTGAAGAGATACATTTCATACTTATGAATGTAAATCTTGTAAGAATAGTTTTCATGTATTTGATAGAGGGGCATTATTATTACATGTACCTATTGAGATAGATAATTTAACTTTTATGAATTTGTCTGGTAGGTGGTTTAATATTTTGACACATATCTATATTAATATAAGAGTAGACACAAGCTTCATGTATTAGCTTATTATAACTAGAGCTGGGTGGAATCTGTGAAAGCTGAATTAATTGTTGGCAAAATGTCATAAATTTCATAACATTTTCCAAAATTCTGACTGTGATGACATTCGTATCTTTGAAATGTGTTTGGCAACTTTTCACCCAGTTCCACAAAATTTATTGGCTGAATTGCGAAAAGATACACATGAACTGTGGAATGACAGTTCTGAGGAATTCCACCCAACAGTTAAAAACATCAGTTTGCAATACATGTAATCATCCTGAAGCTCATTGATCAGTTCTGTGGAACTTCTTTTTTTTTTTTACTTAGCCTGGTGCTTCCCTGGTATCCCTCCTGCCTTACAGCACCAGTGTAGGCATGGTATTTGTATTTTCTCCCCTGTTCCCAGCACCCCAGTATGGAATCACACATGTGCGTGCAGATGTGCATGCATCCTGTGGCTCCGGTGACAGACCCATCCTCCCTCCCAGCCTAGTGTCTTGGTTCCCCCTGAATGGGTGCTGCCACCTGGCCTCCACCAGGTGGCAGCCATGATTCAGAGAAGCCTCTTGTCTCTCTGCAGACAGCAGAGCTGCATCATGGCTGCCCAATCCTGACTCCTCCCCTTCCCCCCCGATGACCCCTGGTGGTCCCGAGCTTGAGTCACCAGCATGGTGCAAGGTGTGGCATCCAGCACCTTAAACTTCTCTGCAACTGGGCTGGCCTGTGGAACTTCTTTCATTTTAAAAATAGCAAACTTGATATTGTTTATGGTTCTGATATTAGTATTTCACAACAGGATGCATTGGGAATTAGCAAGCATTATATGGTTCTGCAATGAATTTTGACAAGATTCCTTACTACTGTCATACATTATGCCTCTTTGTATCAATTTCAGCTACCACAGCCTTTTAAAACTTTCAGCAGCACCCTAAAAATGTGTGTCATCCAGACCCCTACCATAAGGACATGAAACAAAATTTAGAAAATAATTAGGTGATTGAAGCAGGCACAGAAACGTATGTTAAACTGAAGTTTTATCACTGTAAATCTGCTATTTGACAATTTGCATGTGAGCATGGAAAGTGACTGCAAAAGAAGAATATAGTACAGACTACAGCAGCAACAATGATCTTGCTAACTCTCATCTTGGAGCTTTTCATACTTGTTGGTCATGTCACTACTGTTTTGTAGAGCATCACAATTAGATAATGTAATGTAAGGGTATTACACCCATACAGAGTGACAAGACCATGACACAGTAATTTTCAAAACCTGTTTACTGAATCATATTTTCTAAAACTTTGGGCTATAATCCCACCAGAACCACTGAGCACTGGACTGAATTATTTCAGTCACAAATTTGCAATTTCAAAATGGGGTGCCTACTAACACAAACTCTGGTCAGAGCCAATGCAGCTGTGGAAAGCTTTTAGGAGCAGCAAAAGTGGTGAAAAGAATATGTGGTGCTCTGCTGCACTGAAATCAGCCATAATACTTCAGTGATTACAGTACTGTGCATGCGTGATACTCTCACATGTGCAATTTACCCTGGAGTCAGCCTTATGCAACATGGCAGTGCTGACATGACTATGTGTAACAACCCACTGTCCTCAGGTTACTAGAATCCCAATAGTACTAGTCTTAGGCAGGTAGGAAAAGACAGCTGGTGGGGAGCTCATTATGGGCATTCTACATAATGAAATCATTGATTACTCAGCTAGTCTGAGAGAAGGATGATTATGTCATTTAGAACTCTCGCAGCAACATAACCATTTTAGAGTCAGCTGCTCTCGGGGAGCTTAGAATGTTCATCAGTAAGTTCAAGTGTGGCAGTCAGAGTGGCAGGAGGTCTTCCATTGGGGCTCTGTCAAAGGGAGTCCTGGTATTTCTCACCCTAGTTTGGTACAATCTTCCATTTGCCTGCAGGACTCTCTAGTTTCACTCCAGGGGGAGTGACAGGGAACATAATTTTAGTGGATCCAAGGGGCAATCCCCTGAAGTTCCTGAAGTTCACAGCTGCTTTAAGGAAGAACAATGAGTAGAATCAGACAGCTACCAGAGAAAGAAAGGTGCCTTTCATTCTTTCCATGACTGGGAGGAAGGAACAACTAATCTGTGAGTACAGAATTTGAGACTGTTCTCTGAGGGAGTTGTCTGAGGTGTGTGTGTGCCCTAGATAAGGCTAGATCACACTGGTCAGGACCCCTTTCACCAAAACTGTGCTGAATTTAAAGTTAAAGTTGGGAATCTTTACCAATTCACTAGGGATTGCAGACTCATTTAGTGTAACCCTGAAGGAATGACAGAGGCTGTTATTGGCAAAGGGTGGGAGGAATGCCATCTGGAGTTTCTGGCAGGGCTAAGTAATTTGTGGATGGGCACCACTGTTTCCTGGCCAACGACCATGCACCCGGAGGATTTTAAAGTGTGTGGCACATCCCACAGATATACCTTTGGAAGAGATATAGAGATGTTTTTGTGAAAAACAGTACTGCCTAGCAAAGTGTCCAGCAAAAGAGAATGTGTCTGTATTGCAAAGACAAACCTCTGGGGGGCCACCCTTGCTCTAAGTAATATCTGTAAATAAAGCCATATTGCAAAATCCCAGTTACTGCTTTGGACATTTGGCTTGTTGCTTCTAGTGTGAACGTTATTGGAGCCCCTCAGCAGTTAGGTCTAGCATATGCCTAGCATCTTCTCACCTCGACCTGGCTGCAAATAAAAAGGTTCATTTTAGTATGTATCCCCACCCCCCATCCTCTAGACAATAAGCCTGGTATACACTTCAGTGCTAGGGGTGGTACCATTAGTATAGTTCTGCCAAAAGAAAATTGTATGTCATGTAGTTGGCAGTAGTTCTTTTAAGGGGGGGGTGCCAGCAGACCAAAGGTGGCATGGGGATAACATACGTATGCACAATACTCATGCATGCATGCTTTAAGTCAGCACCACCATGTTGCACATGGCAGCTGTCACTTCCGCAGTTGTGGAAAGGCAAAGTAGTGCACCAGGAAGTGAATATGTTTATGCGGCTCGCAGAGGGAAAGGGCTGCATAAACAGAAATACTGGAAACTATGCTGGAGCACTGGAGCAGAACATCAGACAGTGGTCCAGTTACATACTTCCACAGTGCTCTTATACAAATCTGATGATGGCATAACATCTGTGGAGCTTGGCCCACACAGCCATAAAAATGAGACTCAGGAGGAGACTATTAACAAACTAGAGATCTAGTCTGGGATTTGCTCGTCATCACAGTCACTTTCTCATTCTTTTCTAAGCACTCATTTCTGGTAAATGTGCCTTAACCCTATTGATCTCGGTGCTGGTAGACTACTTCAGGTTTTCCCCTAATTGTATTAGGTGGGTGGTAGTAGCAGTCTTGAAGTGGTAGCTGCCAGTGGTGGCATGCTCTGAAAAAAAGTGGTCCCCATGCTTGTCTGCACATTTTAGAAATGACCTATTTCCTTGTTTTTGCTGTGTAAAACTGACCCCTTTAACACAAAAACAAGGAGTCAGTTATGGCCTTCACCCCCAACCCTTTTCGCTTCAAGTGAGGAACGTGATTATGGGTTTGCATCAGTGGCAGCCATAGATGCATTTTTTTTTCCAATTATTTAACCAGATGAGACACACTAAGGTGAAAGCTTGTTTACAGGTGCAACCTGGGAGCACAGGGAAGTTAAGTGACTTGCTCAGGGTCACACAGTATGCAAGTGGGGGCTGTGGGATTCAAACCCAGGTCTCCAGATTTGCAACTCACAGCCTTAAACCACTGTGCTCTACTGCCTCCCTAAATATATAATATTGTTAAAACAGTAATCAACAGTATGTAAAAGTGTTTTTTTTTGAATGTGTGCTTTCTTAATGTTGTCAATACCACTCCACCCATTTTGTTCTCTGCCCCTGGATTTCTGTGCTCCAAGTGCATTATTTTATATTTTTGTGTTCAGGACAAAAAGGCTTTTCAAATGAGGGTAGTCACTAATCTAAATTCTTTATTTATTTTTTTTAAATTGCCATCCGAAATGTGAATTTTGTAAAACCAAAAATGGAAATAAGGTAATAAGATGACCATATTTGACAAAATATAAGAAATTCAGATTAGTGACTACTCTCATTTGAAAGGTCTTTGTGTCCTGAACAACTTTCAGACTGGTTATTTGTGTGCACCTGGAATAGTTTTAAAGATATTTAGATTTGTTTGGAATGTGTACACATTTGCTAAGAATTCTACGCAATGCCTTAGGAAGAGTCTCTGCAAAAAGCAGTCTGGAGTTCTGTCTGCAATGTTCTAAATGCACAATGGGTCTGAATAAGTTAAAGGGGAAAGGAATTGATTACTTATGTGCAGGTCTTTGAAATGCCTCTGTTTTCATAAATTATATTCCTACCTCTAAAGGATCCCTATTTAACTGTGCCTGAATAAAAGCTGAAGTGGTCAGTTGCATTTTGTTTTGGTTTTAGATTTATAGAACTGTTATTTAATACAACAGCAAATTAGATATATATGGACACATGCTGATACATGGACATATTAGGATAAGAGTAACTCAATGACAAGGGAGCCTGTGTTAGGTTTGGGTTTTGAATACACACATATACTAGTCACTTGTTATAGAACTGCAAATATATCAGGCCAGATTTTCAAACATGAATGAATGCTGCATGCCCCTGGTGCACCGAACATACGGCACACAGGGCTTGCGGCATTCACCTAGCAACAATTGGGAATTTCTATCTCTTGTGCCTGGCATAGGTTCTTAGACTACAGTTTTGTGGTGTTGCTTGCTCCACCCCTCCAGGACAAAGGTGCGGTGCTTGCACCAAATATGTGGTGCAATGTGCCGAAAATCAGGGAAACTGTCACAACTGCCAATTCCAAAGTCCCCTGGTGCCGTGCTTGTCGCAAGCCCTACGACTTCATTTGAAAATCCTGCCCATCATGTTTAAGACAGTATAAGTTTGACTGTTCATGAGTAATATGGACTTACTGTATACAGAGTTTAAATGTATCTGAACAGTACAATGTATAAAATTTGATTGACACCACTGTGTGAAACAGCTGGTGAATGCTTAATTTACACTAGGGCAGGTTGTCTTCTAACCTATTTTTTACTTAACACATAGATATTTTCATTTGTATAAGACTTTTGACATTATTTACTACGTATTGCTGAAAGAGCTACTGGTGCCTGAAAGAAAACTTTGAAAAACATAAGTAGATAAAATTCTGCTTGTATTCCATATATATTCTATATTTCTCCTCCTTATTATTTATTACTGAGGAAATGTACATAGATACATGATTTTTATCTCTTATAGTTACTTTAAAGTTAATCTGCCTCTATAGCTTACTCCCTACTTCAAGTCAGAATGTTCTATTGTGACATCACAATCTGTTGCCATGAGAGTAACATACAAACATACAAAATTTGCCAGCAGATAAAGGTCTAGAGGTCTATCAAGTCTGCTCGAATGTGCAGCTAGCATCCCTTATTCTGCAGCTGCCCCTCCCTTCCACCCTTCACCTTCATTGACCCCCCCTTGTCCTGTCCCATCCCCTTTTGAAGCAGTCCACTGTTCTACTGCATACCACTTCTGCAGGTAATGCATTCCACCCAGCCACCACCCTCTCTGTAAAAAAGTGTCTCCTCATCTCCCTCCTGAACCTTCCTCCCTCCAGTCTCATATCATGGCCCCTGGTCTCCTTCCCCTCCCTTCCTTTGAACAGCCTCTCTGTACCTGTCTTGTTTATTCCTTTCATGTACTGAAAGGTTTCAATCATGTCCCCTCTGTCCCTCCTCTCCTCCAGTGAGTACATGTTCAACTCCCTCAGCCTCCTCTTGCATGATAAGACCCCCAGCCCCTTGATCATCTTTGTCGCCCTGCACTACACCCCCTCCAGTAACTAAATGTCCCTCTTCAGATACGGGTGCCAGTACTGCACGCAGTACTCCAGGTGTGGTCTAACTAATGACCTATACAGAGGCAGAATCACCTCCTCCCTCCTCGAGGATATACCCCTTACAATATAAACCAGCATTTTGTTGGCCTTTGCAGCTGCCTTCCTACATTGTGCTGAGTTGTTCATTGACCCTGTAATGAGCACCCCCAGATCCTTCTCCTCCTCTGTCTGGGCTAGCTGCACTCCCCCCCGGTGACTCCTCCTTGGGTTCTTCATCCCAAAATGCAGCACCTTGCACTTTTTGTCATTAAACCCCAGTTGCCAGGTGTCTGACCAGGTTTCAATCTTTGCCAGATCATCCTGCAACCCCTGCCATCCCCCTAGGTTGTCCACCACTGCTCCTACCTCGGTATCATTAGCAAACAGACTGATCTTGCTCTTGATGTCCAATGATATGTCTGCAATGAATATCCCAAACAACACTGGTCCCAACACTGAGCCCTGTGGAACACCACTCGTCACTACCCTTGGGTGTGAGAGCTCCCCACACACCACCACCCTCTGTTGCTTTCCCTGAAGCCAGTTCCTTACCCACCTCATCAGATTTGCACCTGCCCCTGTCCCTACTAACTTACTTTCCAGCACAGAGTCGAATGCCTTACTGAAGTCCAGATACATGACATCCACTGCATGGCTCCTGTCCAGTTGCCTAGTTACCCAGTCATAGAACTCCACCAGGTTGGTTTGGCAGGATCTGCCCTGTATGAAGCCATGCTCTATGCTGTCCTGTAGTCCTTTGACCTCTAGGAGGGCCACCAGCCTCTCCTTCAGGATAGTCTCCATTAGCTACCCACAATGGATGTGAGGTTCACTGGTCTGTAGTTTCCCGGTTCATCTTTGGGGCCACTCTTGTGCAGGGGCACCACATGAGCCATCCTCCAGTCCTGAGGTACACACCCTGAATGTAGTGAGGCATTAAATAGGTCTTCCAAAGGTCCTGCAAGGACCTCTGCCAGCTCCTTCAGTACCCTGGGGTGGATGCCATCTAGGCCTGCCACCTTATCCACCCTCAGTGCCTTCAAACCCCTCCTGAACTCTGCCCTCCATGATTTCCCCATCTGTCACCCCCTCCCCCTGTTTCTGCCATTTCTACCCCCTCTTGGGTGTCACCCCCCATTCTCTTTAGTAAATACTGAGGAGACACACTCATTTAGTGCTTCTGCCTTATCGCACCCTGCTTCCACCCAACCCCCCTCCTTCCTAATCCTGTAATTAATCTAGACTTAAGTCCAGTCTTAATTATTAGTCCAGTAACTGTGATGTCACAAGCTGTGCATCATGACCTTAGGTAGGGAGACAGCAACAGAAATAGATGAACTCTTCAGGAACAGAAATCCTGTTTTCATGCAGTTGACCTCAGAAATAAATAATGGGGGAGTAGGAATAAAGAACTAATGTGAAATACAAGCTGAACTTTATCTAAACATTTTGTTTTGTTAAAGTTCTCCTGAAGTTGTCAGCTGCTCTTTAATCTTATTTTTTCTTGTGTTTTTTAATCATTGTCATTTACTAATGCTAGTACAGACACACACACAGAGGGTTTTAAAATTAATTTTCATTTGGTTTATAGCTTTTCTCAGGGAGTGAACTTTCAAGTCAGTGTCATTTTACCTTGGGCTAGCTTTCTTTTGATGGAATTTTTGCTGTCTTTAAATGGGTTTGTTGTTTTTTTAAATGCAGTTTTAACCAACGGGGTCCTTAACTTTTTATCTGTTTTTTTTTTTGTATGATCTGGGTTTTGAGAAAGTATGTTCTTCTAAAACAACTGCCAGTGTTTTCTGATGAAGGATTCTGTGTCATCCAAAAGCTAAAAGCACCTGTGTTCTTTTGTAACAATGCCGTTGGTCCAATAAAAGGTATCAAACCATCTGTTTCTGTGGATCCTGTGTTACAAGGACAAATACAGCAACAAGTTTTTCTGTGGGTGGGATATTCAAAAGGGTTGCACGTGGTGCAACAGGGATGTACCATTCACAATCCTCAATATTCAATGGGGCAGGTTGCGCTGCACAACCCCCGATGCACCGGGGCACAACGGTAATGTATGCACTGCAAGTGTAGAGGGTGTGTCCATGCATATGCAGCACATCCAGATATTCAGCCCGGGATGTGTGGCACATATGCTGACACATACCAGCCTTGTGCTGCTCAGGGGGTACAAATTTGAGCCTGGTGAAACCAGGAACAAATCCTGGCCACCCACAGGTAAGCTGCCATATTGCAAGGTGCAACATGGCAGCTGCCTGCTGTGGGTAGCCACCCAACCACCCAGGACATGGTCCACATGCCCTCTTCCCAGGGGGCATCATGCCCCCCTCGCCCATTCATGGGCCTCTGCTACATACATCCCTGGTTGTCCAGTGGACCGCTATCCATCGCCTGATCACGGGCATAAGATTATTATCACACTGGTGTTCCAGTGGACTGATCCCCATTGCCTGAATATGGGCATAAGTTACAAAACCCTGGTGGTCCAGTGGAAACTCCCCCGGCACCCAATCACTGGTGGAATGATCAAAGGACACCCTGGTGATCCAGTGGTAGCCCCCCTCCCTACCCACTCACTGAGGCTCCTGCCAGCCTGCACCACCCCAGTCAGCAGAGGGTGGCAGCACCCCACCTGCAAGCCACCCAGCCACCCACCAACCGACAGCATATAATAGGGTCTGTACACCTATTGATCCACTGTGTGGGCCAATGGGCATGCTGACCATACTGTACTACACAGGCCTGAAATGTGAATGGTTGAACTGTATGCTGTCAGTCAGCGGGTGGCCGGGCGGCTTGCAGGTGGGGAGCTGCTGCCTGCCATTGACTGGGGGGTGCAGGGTGGTGGGGCCTCAGTGGGCAGGTGGAAAGGGGGCTGCCACTGGACCACCAGGGTGTCCATTGATAATTCCACCCACAATCAGGTGCTGGGGGGGTTTCCACTGGACCACCAAGGTTTTGTAACTTATGCCCATGTTTGGGTGATGGATAATGGTCCACTGGACCACCAGGGAGATAATTATCTTATGCCCATGATCAGGCAATGGGAATCAGTCCACTGGACCACCAGGGATTACATTTACACATGCCCACAATCGGGCAATGGGGTTCAGTCCACTGGACCACCAGGGCTTAATATAACATATGCCCACATTTGGGCAAACAGGAGCAGAGCCCACTGAGGGGCATCAGGGCATTGGACCCTGACAGCTGCAGCCTGGCAGGGTACCAGGTGCAAGCTGCCAGAGATCGGTGCACCACATGCACATGGGGCCATTATGACATGCAAATGGCCCCATTTGTGCCTTGCGTGCATAATGGCCTTATTTGCATGCCCAGTGCTGAATATCATGGTTGATGTGTCTAGCTCAACCGCACTTGCACTGGATCATACCCCTGCTCCCATCCTGCCACTTGTGCTGGTGCAGTGCCACTGCACTGTGTGCTGTACATGCACCCTCAGTGCCATATTCAACAGTGCTGAGCCATGGTGCAGCACCATTGCATATCACCTGGTCCCTGCCCTGCCACAGCTCAGTTGTGCTGTGCCCAGGCTTGTGCCCCTGCCTGGTGCAGTCTGAATATCCCACCCTGTGGCTTCATGGTTTCAGAAATGTTAGCAGGAACTTATCAGTACAGTGTCCATGGTTCTGAAACCATGAAGTGACATATTGAAAACTCCAAATTCTTGGTTCCATGAAAGGAACTACACAGAATGTTGTCCATACAAAGAAAACAAAATACAAAGCACAACTGATAGCTTCAGCTCTTATTCAGGCTCAGTTAAATAGGGATACTTTAAAGGTATAAATATAATTTATAAAAATAGAGACATTTCAAAGAAGCTGCAAATAAGTAATCAGTTCCTGTCCATATTAAATTAGGCATGCCAATAGATGAACAAGGAGGTCTGGTTTAGAATTTCACTTGAGTGGCATAGTTATTTACAGAACTTAGGCTGTTTAGAAATACAATAGGAGTTATGCAAAACACATGTAAATATATTTGAAAGTTTACAAGGTACAGATAAAAAATATGAAAATTGTTCAGGACAAACAGATCTTTCAAATGAGCATATTTATTAAGCTGCACTAATTATATATTTTTAAACTATTGCCATCTGATTACTTCAAATTTAATTTTTCATAGGAGTTATACCAAACAAATGTAAATATCTCTAAAGTATACATGTTACACATAAACCATCAGTATGAAAGTTGTTCAGGGCAAAAATACCTTTCCAATGAGCTTGTTCATTAAGCTGCACTACTTATATGTTTTAAACTATGGCCATCTGATTCCCTGAATTTTCATTTTTCTTCACAATTTTCACCTTTCAGATGGCTATATTTACAAACATCTAATGAATTCAGATTAGTGACTACCCTCATTTGAAAGGTAATTTTGTCCTGAACAATTTTTATGTTGGTAGTATATTGGTAACTTGTATACTTTCCGAGATATTTACATTTGCTTGGCATGACTTCTACTGTGTTCACTCAGAAAGAAAAAATATGAAGTTGTCTGGACAACCATATTTTACAAAATATAAAGAATTCAGATTAGTGACTACCCTCTTGTAAAAAGGTCTTTTTGCCCTGAACAACTTGCACAGTTTTTTTTTTTTTTGTGTGTGCACCTTGAATAGTTTTAAAGATATTTAGATTTGTTTGGAAGGTTAGCACATTTACTTTCAGAGAAAAGCAGCTTGGAGTTCTGTGTCCATCATTCTAAAAAGAATGACGGGAATATTTTTTAACTGCTGTAGGGATTTGCAGTGTTATGGTAGAAAACACTGAAAACTATTAAAAAATGTGTTCCACGGAAACCCCTTTTCAAGCTAAAGTGATATTACCTTAGGCTTCTCCCACAGCCATAAGAAAGGAGAATCCTTGACCCAGATCCCACTATGGCTACCCATTTGACTATTAGCTTTAAAAAACAGGGTTTGTTGCAGATTTGTGAAACTATGGGCCATAACCAAAGTATGAGTAATGTAGTGTGAGCATTTATTATAATACAAGAAAGTTACTAAGATTTTCAACTGAGCTCCATAAAATGACATAAATTGCAATGGTAACTCAGGCTTATTCTTGTATACTAGATGTCATGTGATTCTACAGATCCATCTATTCAGTTCACTAAATGATTCAAATTTTTCTTAGGTTCTATATCTCTCTCTGTCCACGGTTCAAATGGCAGATGTAAAATCCAGCTTTTACTAATTATCCCTAATACACTATTGTAGAAAATTGCTCAGATGAAAGATGAAATCATTAATGCAGAATTTAAAGGGAAGTGCACTCAAGTATGAGCATGCTTTGGAAATGGACTCTAACTCTTTACCAGCAATCATGCACTGAGGTTACTTAAAGGGGAAAGTTTTCATAGTTTACATTGGGCACATTTATCACTGTGCTTGCCAGGATCCCACCAAAAAACAGTGGTCATATCACATCAGGGACTATACCATTATAAAATCATGAATGTTTGTAATTTATTTTATTATACAACATTACTTACTCTATCTATAGTAGGTCGATGTAGTGATGGTTAGTGTATATACTTAACATGGCACACATTATAAGTAGCACACCATTCTACACTTTCTTTACTTGTAGGTTTTAGAACTCCTGACTGAGTGTGCTGCCAACACTCATACTGGTTCTGTAACACACAGAGACAGAGACAGTGATGCTCATCCTGTACAACTGCCTTACAAACTGTATCTGAAGTGCACTTGCTCCTATTGCCATTCATTGTATTGTATCTAAAAAGTTAAAAACTTATGTAGTTTTTTGAATGTAGACATTGATTTTCAATTGTGTCTAAGAAATGTTTTCATTTACTCACTTGTCTGTGATTACTGAGTTGGCTTTGTGGCTGCTACCTGTCATATACAATATCTTTCTTCTCTTGCTATAATTTAAAGTAGAATCAGGTATGTGTGAGTGGAGGAGTGGATATTGGTGGCGTTAGATGCATTTAGTCACAAACAGTGCACTGTAAATAGTGTTTTAGCAGTCCTCTTAGATGATGCTGTCATGTTTGTAATATCCTAATATTCCATGTAATCTTGGCAGTGTTTGTGTTAGCCTAACAGATTGCAGTAGCTGGTTTCAGACAAAGACACGCATGGCACAACCAATTCTGCTTCAAAATTATAGCAAGGGAAGAAATACATTTTAAATGACAGTTAAGAACTCCTATCAGACAGAAAATCCATGAGTCATGAATACATATTTGAGCCAGGGATGAGCAAAAATACTGAGTGCTTCTTTATAAAGTATCTTCAGTATAAGCCGATTGTTATTTTTTACACTAGTCTATATTTCTCATCGTACTGGTTTGTTTTGTATGGCAGATAAAGTAAAAACCCATTTTAGTGAGGCAAACAACCAGTAGTTTGCTGTTAGTATTTGCAGTGAGAACAACCTGGCCACAAAAGTGACAGTTTCCAAATGCATTTACATCATGTTTGGCTCAATGAAACTAAGCAGAGACAAGGGAGTAAAGTGACAAAATGTTCAACACTATGTACATGTTACAGAACCGATATACACATTGTCACCATGCTCAGTCAGGAGTTTTAAGACCTGTACAGTAAAAATATATGTAGAATGGTGGGCTACTGCTAGTGCATGCCATACTGAGTCTCTACACTGTCAATACACCAGCCTACTGAACTCATAGCAGTTCTCTTTTAATGATAACACCAATGAAATTATTTGTGATTTTACAGTTTATGCATGAGGGGATCTATGAACTATTGATGGGCTGGGTAAAAGTGATTGGTGCGTACCCGACCAGGGTAGCTCTGCTCACCCAGATAGGCATGAGGTGGCTGGCATGCATGAGTGCTGGCCACTGCCATGCACCTGTCTGTGCTCCACCCCCAGAGTGTGCAGCTGCATGGGGGTAGATTGGGTGACATAGGCAGGCATGCAATCAGATGCCTGCCCTGGTCCCCTAGAGGTGCCCTTGCTCTGCATGGAGCAGGGAATTCTGGGAAGACATGGGACTGAAATATTTTTTTTAATCATTTTTTTTATCCTCTGGTTGACCCAACCTTCCTTTCTCAGCCTCCTCTTCCCCAGCCCCATCAGCTCACCATTCCTGGGACTTATTGGTTCATCACTTGAAGTGATCCACAGATTATCCCCTGTGGCAGAGTCTCCTGGGTGTCCCAGTTTCTGGGAAGCATTTAGCTTGGTTGCAGGATGATGTGCCCAAGAGGTGGGTGTGTGGCCTGTGAGAAGAGGAAGCTTCATCCTGCAGAGCAGGGTGGTTTCTGCTTTTTCTGTGTTCGCCAGCCCTCAGATACTCTAGGAGGTGTGGCAGCTTGACGTGTGCCATGCAGTGACATCTTCTTCCAGAAGCATCTTTCCTCCTGAACCACTGCTCAAGCCTGCATCTCCATCCATGGTCACCTAGATGGTGGTCACACAGCAGAACAGGCAACCCTCTCTCCCTGGAGGAGGAAAATGTCTATTGAGATGCTCAGTCCTCCGCTACCCGGCTATCCCCTGAATGGCCTGGGCTTGTTCTCAAACCCAGGTCGCTGGCATGGTGGCATGTAAGGCACAAGTGCCTCAGCCCTCTGTGCCACTGGGCTGGTGGGACTGAAATATTTAATGTTTATGGGTGAGTACCGAATGGCTGGTCCCAGCCCTCCCTGTCTGCACAGAGGTAGGGGGGTTCTTGTCCCACTACAACTGACAGGTACAATCTAGGGGGGGTGCACGATGGATATGGCAGGTTCCCTGCTGTTGTATCCTGCATCCCCTTGCATGTCACTCCCTGCCTTTGTGAAAGATGTAGAGAGCGGGCATGCCTCCACATATGCCTCCAGGTTGTTCACATGCCTAGCTGCATATACCATCAGGGTACTGAGTGTAGAAGGGGCTTGTGCCCCTTTTATAAATGCCACTAGTGATCTTCTGGACCCAGGTGACTTTCTGACTTAGGATCACATATACGTCATGGATCCATGGTGCATATGCAATCCACATGTTAATGCATGGATCCCAATATGAAAATGGTACAACACTGTAATGGTAATACTGTTTTGTCATTGGTTGATAAAATGTACTTAAACCATGTTCACATACCAGATCCCTTCCTCCTGATGAAGCTCAAAGGAACAAAACACCTGGGCATTCTGGCCATTAAGGCCTTTTACTGTCAAAGGCTCACAGATCTGAGCACTTGCATTTTGACACTGAAAATTAAAAATCTATGAAGGCAAACCAGAATTGACTATTGCAACTGAGTACTTTGCATATGACTGTGGTATAATACCTTAATCCACTATGCATACATTCATTCCATAGTTCAGTAACTTATTGAACTGCAGAATGGATATATAAATTGTGGATTAATGTATTAAACTGGGGAAAGAAATTCTGCAGAACTTATCACTGATGGTGACCGGTCAGTGATCAGTTCTGTCAAATTTCTTTCCGCAGTTTAATACATTAGTCCACAGCTCATACATTCAATCTGCTATTCTAAGTCAGAATTTGCAGGAAAGTTGCCTAATTGCATTCCAAAATTTCACAGAAGTGAACTTCTGACTTTTGTGGTAATTCCACCAACAGAATTTTATTTCCACACAGCATTAATTATAACTCAAGAATTACTGCAACTGGAATTTAAAACAATGCCAAACATTTAAATACATATGTGTGTGTGTGTGTATATATGTGTGTGTATATATATATATATATATATATATATATAGTGTGTGGATTTCACCCCCTCCCATTGTTGTACTTCCCTGTAAAGGTGTCTATATAAACTTCACTCGGGACCACCTCTCCACTAAGATAATAGCAGGGAAACGGAGAATTAAAATCCAGACCAAAACCCAGCCCAACTGATTTCTTGCCTAGCCCTTTAAAGGCCATTTATTCTGGCTGCACACAAGCCTGAAATTCGTTGTGTGGAAGGAGAACAAATGAGCCTCACCTGAGAACTAAGAAAAACCCAGAAAAAGAAAGTAGGAGGTTTTAGGGGTTGGAGACATAGAGAACAGGGCTTCTGTTCACTGGGTTGCTGAATGAAGCAAAACAGTATCTGTTTTTGTGTTTGCTATGCTAAAATGAGCTATTGTGAACCTACTTTCTTGTTTCACTGAACTTTGTTTGCCTGGGGCGTGGCTTGGACCCGACAAAGATGGCAGTGTAGCTCTCTTACTCTGCCCCAGCCTGGCAATACATCGCGTATAGTCCGCTGTAATGCCAGACTGAAATGCTTCTCTAGCAACTGGAAAATCTCTCCCCACCTATGTCGCTGTTAGATGGATATCTTTGATGGTGGAAGCCATGATCTGTTAACATTAACCACACCACGCATATTTTGTAGCCGCTTTGCTGAGATAGGCCGTGCAGGCCCAAGCACGGGGGGTATAAGTCTAGGTATGACTTTTTCTACCGGTGTGCTAGCGCCTGATTCCAACTTCAATGGGTTGCAATCGTGGGGTAATTTCGGGTACAGGGCAGAGGACTCCCAAAACATTGTGGTGAAACTATTTCAACTTAGAATACAACATCAGAAAGGGCAATGGATGCCTTGGGGGACAAAGTGCCAGGGTCCTACGCACAAACCACCCAGCCATCTCACGATCAGGCCAAGTTAGGAGAGGCCTTCTCTAACATAACAAAGATGCTGCAGACTCTCCTAACCAGAGTGGACACTATTGGAGCATCCTTAGTGGGAAATGTAGCCAATGTACGTAGACTGGAGGACCAGCAAAATGTTTTAAAGAAGCGAACGAAGGAACTGGAAAGGCAACACATTACTGTACTGCAAAGACTCAGAGATCATGAAGCTAAGCTATCCAGACTGTGGTATAGAGCTGAAGATCAGGAGAACAGGAGTCGAAGGAACAATATCAGAATCCTAGGGGTCCCGGAAGGGACTGAAGATCCGAATCTGGAGAAATTCTTAAATGAATGGCTACCACAACTGTTGGGGGAAAGATGGAGAAAGCCTGTTGGTGTAGAAAGAGTGCACTGCGTAATTGGCATAAAAGACAGCGCCATTGGCCCTTGAAAAATCATTGCATACTTGGTAAGATACTCAGTAAAGGAGAAGCTGCTTCGTACTACAAGGGACATGGGGAAGATTATTTGGAAGGGCAACACCATCTCATTTTACCGAGACTTCACTCAGGAAGTAGCTGCTAAATGGAGAGCATATAGCCCCTTGAAGAAAATGTTAACAGCCAACTCCTTCCAATACTGCTTCAAAAGGATCACTGTACTATACCTTTCAAAGGATGGGAAAACCTTCCTTGCTGAGTCACCCAGAGAAGCTGAAACCTGGATCAATAATCAGTGGCCAGGGCTCTTGCCGTGGACTGCATCTCTCAGATGCCTCTGGGCCCGAAGAGATCAAACAGTGAAGGGAACCGATAAAGTAGGGAAGCACTCACAAGGGGACAACAATTCCAGTCGGATGGGTCCCCCTTACTTCTCCCAGCATCATCTCCACAATCTAAAAATGCAAGACACCGTCAGACAGATTCTCTTCTGATTTTAACTGGGCATCCAAGTGGTGGGATTGAAATGACTGGACAGCTAGATCGGATCAAATACTTAACCCCAGGCCGGCAACGACAGCGCTCTAGAAGCCCCAATCAAGTTGCTGCTTGCAAAACATCAGCCCCCCCCCCACTAAACTCCCAAGAATGGAAACAACTTTGCCAGCGAGAGCTGAAGCTCTAGTTTCCCCAAACAAGGATCCTGAGGAATCCATGGATGACATTGCCTCACTGGACTGGGCCACCACTGTGGAAGAAAGTGAAGAAGAATCAGTGCAGGCAGCTAGACTACTAAAGCCAGGGTCTAAATCCTTCACCAAGGCACTGGCAACTCCCCCTAGATCTGCCAGACTGGAAAAGCTATGCATGGAGCAGTCTGCTACTTCTGGGAAAGAAGAATGACTTAACAAATGCTTGAACTCTAAATTGAACTGATATTGAAATTTTTTCCTGGTCTCATTTTTTGGCATTATTACTCTGAAACACTGTCTTGACAGCTGCCTCACCTGCTCCTCTCCTCTCCTCTGGGCCAGTGTTTCTCCCTGGATGAGCATGGGTGGCATGTGAAGTTGGTTACCTTCGCTGTTGCACCCTCCCACACTTCCCACTCATTGTGTGTTCTCTCTCCCCAGTTTGTTGGGTAAAGATATGCATGACGCCATATAAAGGAAAATTGTGTTTACCACCCCCCCTTGCTTTTTGAATTCATCCTGGCCTCAGTATACCCCACCACATACATTTGCTTTCACTGGTGCTCTCGGCCACGAATGTTTGATGGGGAATTTGGTGTCACTTAAGAGGACTGATAATCCGGCACTACATCTGACACCCTCCTGCCCCGAAACATTGTCTCTGATTCCCTCAGCCCATCATTAAGCTACAGAGTCAACTGACTGACAGAGGTTCCTCCGCCTCCATCCTTCCCCTCTCCCTTCTAGGCTGTTCTTATGTATAGGAATGTTTCTTTCCCTCACCCTCTTCCACCTCCCCCCCTTTCTCCACACACCCATTCCTTTCCAGTTGCTACATACTCTATTTGTGCCTTTTCAACAGGTTGTCATTAGGCACTCCTGGACCCTCCCAAACCTAGTTCTTAAATGGATCCATGAGGCCAGGTTGGAACAGATCACCCATGTTGGGTGTGACCTCTCCTCTCCTCTCCTCTTGATTATTTGGTGCTTAAAGCAGTGTGGCTTGGAGTGATTTGATGTCTCAATACACACATACACCTCAGCATCATTAACTTTAAATTGTCTACTGTGTTCATACCTAGAGCAATAGCTCGTTTGTTGGATTTTTGTATTACTGTTAACTTTTCACAATATAGTACATAATTCTTTTTTTTCTGTTATTAAACCAGGCTTTTATTAGTTGGTGATAATAGTTGCTGCTACTTTTTCTCTCCTATTACTACATCTGCCTCCTCTTCTGGCACACCGGGTTGGTGCCCCCCACGTACGGACTAATAACCAGGTGAATCCTTTCTGTTGTCTGCTGAATGATTCTCTACTTTCCCTGGGGTGAGTACTCCTTTTCTTTCTCTCTAACAAGTCACCTGGTCAATGACAATAGCAGATGTATCCTCTACAAATCATGGTTGGAGGTGCGTCTCCTGGAATATCAAAGGACTTAATCACCCAGCTAAACAAACTAAAGTTTTGCAATTCCTGAACTCCATGGGTACCGATATAGCCCTACTCCAGGAGATGCACCTTACCAGTCGTACTGTGCAATGGCTTAAAAAACTATGGGTAGGAGCAGTTTTTGCTAGTTGTGCCACCACTAAATCTAGAGGGGTGGCTATCTTGCTACATAAGTCTGTGCCCTGGGTGATAGAGGATAAATGTATGGACTCCCAAGGGTGGTGGATAGCAATCAGACTTTCTTACAGAGGAGGCAGGGTACTTGTGGTCAATGTGTATGGCCATAATACAGACTCTGGGGAGGTATATCCAGACTAAGCCAAGCCTTCTCAGACTTAACGGACGGTCTATCTGAAGTCCCGATTTTCCTAGGAGGGGACCATAACCTAGTCCTAGATACCTTTCTTGACAAATCCCTCCCCACCCCGCAAACCCACCCCAAAGTGTTAGTGAGCCTCACTGATCTGATGGCAGAATGGAGCCTATGGTATCCCTGGAGAAGGAGCAATCTGCAAGGGCATGACTACTCTTTCTATTTGGCAGTGCACCATACCCATAGCAGACTTGGTTTCTGGCTTGCCAGCTATGTAGCTGCACCAGGGAACATGGATACTTTGATTGGCAGCATTATGATTTCTGACCATGCCCCGGTATCGATTCTGTTCTCCCCACTGGTCCAGAGAGCTCCCACCACAAGATGGAGATGCAACCCATCACTGCTACAGGACAAAACTTTTAAAACCTACATTAAAGAAGAATCACACTTGCATTTCTCTCTCAGCACCCCCGGAGAGACTCAGGCCTCCATGGTATGGGAAGCATTTAAAGCTGTTCTTAGGGGGAGAATTATCTCCTTCACAGCAGTTAAAAATAACTCTCAGGCAGAAGCGATACGCTATCTGTAAGTTGAACTTGTGACTCTGGAGAGACAATTCAAAGCCTCAGCCCAAAATCCGCTTAATTCCCCTGTTCTAGCCACCATTACAGGCCTAAAATATTGAATAAACACTCTGTTAAACAAAATAGCCAAACGGCAGTTAATTTGTGCCAAGCACAAATCATGGGAGGGTGGAGACAAGCGAGGCAAGCTACTAGCTTACTATCTCAGTAAGCAGCAAGCCTCATCCAGGATACTTGCCCTGAAGAATAAACAGGGCAAAATAGTTTTGGCACCTAAGGCTATTAACAAGGTGATGCAGAGGTTCTATCAAGAGCTTTACCAAACCCATGTCAAACTCTCAGATACAGAGCTGTCCACACGTCTATATGAGATGTGTAAAGGGGTCTCTCTCCCCAAACTCTCGCAACAGCAATGCAATGCTTTGGATGCCCCTGTCACTCCTGAGGAACTCCAATCTGCCCAGTCTCAAATGATTAAAGGGAAAACTCCAGGACCAGATGGAATGAGAGTAGAACTGTGCCAACCCCTCAAAGCCGAAATCACTGCCCCCCTTTTACAGGCCCTGCAAGAAGCCCACAACACCACTGCTCTTCCCCCTACCATGCGTGAAACCCTAATAACTTTAATTCTCAAGAAGTCCTCAGATGCACTGAACTGTGTAAATTTCTGGCCCATTTCACTGCTCTCAGTAGATACCAAACTATTAGCCAAAATCCTGTCAAACAGACTAACCCAGGTCCTGTCTGCCCTGATACATCCTTCACAATCTAGCTTTTCAAAGGGTAAGTCAGGAGCAGATAACCTGCGACTAGTCTTTAATTTAAAATGGCTAGCACTTCACTCCACAACCCCAATGGCAGCCTTGGCAATCGACTTTGCCAATGCATTCACTCTTTAGAAAGGAGCTACCTCCATAATGTTCTGCACATCTATGGGTTTGGGTTTCACTTTTGCTCCTGGATTTCCATGCTATATCACCTGCCAACAGCCAGAAGTGTTACCAATCGAGATATCTCCCTTCCCTTCCCACTGCAGAGGGGCACTAGGCAGGGCTTTCCCCTCTCCCCTCTTCTCTTCATTATAGCTTTGGACCCCTGGATTAGAAAACTTTTCGGCACCCCAGGCATCACCGGGATCCCTGTTAAGGAACAGTCCTTTTTGGTTAATGCTTATGCAGATGACATGTTACTCACACTGTTTAACCCAGAGCTTTCCTTACCTATAATACTACCAGTGCTACAAGAGTTCCCCTCCCTCCCTGGCCTGCTAATTAACCAAAAGAAAAAAAAACTCTCTCCCCGCTGAACACAAAGTGTGGCAGAAACTGCCTAATAGGTATCAACATCATCTGGGCCCCTCAAGAATTCTCCTACCTTGGGATCTTTATCTCTTCAGCCTGGAAGGACCAGGAAAAGGCCAGTTTCTCCCCCACTATTAACAGCCCTTACAGCTGAAGTCCAGAGATGGAGAAAGCTACAGCTATCTCTGAAAGGTAAAATAGAGGCCATCCGTATGTTCATTTTCTCCAGAGTCTCATACCTATTAAATAACCTCTCAATTCTCCTGTCCCTGAAACCATTTTCTTTATTGGATAAACTTATCTCTTCCTTTTAATGGGAGGGCAAAACAGCATGCTGGGGGCTTACAAAGTTGCGTGCCCATTGGACCAATGGTGGACTGTGGCTCCCATGGTTCACAGGCTACCATTTAGCCTTTCATGTGGGACAAGCCACTAACTGGTTCAACCCTCCTTCTGCCCCCCCCCACAATGGGTACTCTTAGAAGCTTCCCTTATACCAGATAACTCACTCTTCTCTCTGCTAACCAACAAGAACCCCCCCCGGGGACCAGCTAACCCCAATTATGACTGCGGGCAATGGCCCTCACTTGGGTCCCAAGTACAGGGTATCTCCCTTCGATTTTCTAAGCCCATCTATGGAACAATAAGCTCATTATGGTGGACTGCAGACCCCTGAACTGGCCCCACTGGGCTACTAAGGGCATTTGCTTTGTGGGGGATCTCCTTGTCCTGAATAGTAGAGTACTGATGCCCTTCGAGCAACTGCGGGGTATTTTTGATCTGAAAGCAGAGGATTTTTGGAGGTATCACCAGATACGGAGTGCACTTGCTCCCCTCTTAGCTGCCTCAACTGACATGGGTGGATGGAACTGCTTGACCATCTTTCACAAGCCTAGAAAAGCTCAGGGCCTGGTAGGAACCTTCTATAAAATACTCAGGGATTCTCAGCCAGACACTATCTCTGCAAGCTGAATAGCATGGGAAGTGGAACTCCAACACCCTCTCTCACAGCAGCAGTGGTCTGACTGTCTCAAGGCAGTTCATACAGCATATGAAGATGCCAAGAGTCAGCTGATACAGCTGAAAATTCTTCTTAGGTGGTACAAGACATCCGCAATGCTTTCTAAACTTAAAATACTGAAACATGACAAATGCTGGTGATGTCAATCCTCCCCTGCCCATTTGCTCCACATTCTGTGGACATGCCCAGCCCTCCAGAGGTTCTGGACACAGGTATTGGATGACTGCTCAAAGATCACTGGCAAACTGTTCTCACATTGCCAGGACTCCCTTGTGCTGGGAGACGTCTCCATTCTGGACCCCTTACCTGCCCCAATAAAAGAATGGGTTCTTGCAGCAGTAATGGAGGCAAAGAGGGCCATATTGATGAAGTGGAGACAGCCCTCTGCCCCTGCAGTCACTCTTTGGTGGTCAGCCATGTCTCAGCTTGCCATCTTCGAGAGTCTCAGTGTGGTAGGGAAAGGCCACCTCCCCAGATATCACAAGAAATGGGTTGCGTATCTGCATTCACTTATCCTTGCAGTTTCACCTCCTCTCTGCAAACCCCCCTGTTGCTATGATCTGCGGTATAGTTCCCCCCCCACACCTATCCAGCAGAAGGGAAAAGGAGTATTTATCTCACCCTGTAAATATCACTTTTACCTTTTACCTGTCCTATCTTTTTGCCTATACTTTTTTGCTGACTATCTAGTCTTAGGAACCTGTGTTGAGTTATTTGCCATAGCATGTACGTGGGTTCTGATGCTAACTAATAACAATGTTATTAAGAATGACAGTAAGTGGCTATATCTCAGATCAATAGTTGGGAAAAGTTGGAAGGTACACATTATATTTGGATTGTCACAAACTAGCTCAAATGAATGTCAGTCTTCAAGGACTGTAAAGGATGTAGAATGTCTCACATATATTATTCTCTAGCAACTGAAGTGTTATGTTACCTTATTATTATTATGTGGTGATTAATATTGCTGTACTAGTGTGAGGATAGATATGCCTGTCTGGTATACAGTTGCCATTATTATGGCTGTTTGTATTTGGTATTTGTATTTTTTCTGCGAGTTGCCCCAAAAGGCTCGACTTACTAGAACTCTTTTTCATGTGGTTGGCTTTAACAGTGGATCCATCTTCCCCTTGTTTAAATAGGGGTAATATGGACTTAGACAAAGTACTGAAATGGCTTTCAGAACAGCAAGCACAATAGATTCAGATGCAAGCACAACAGCTCAGGTGCAAAGGGAATGGATTGTTCGGTAAGCGCAACAGCAGGCTCAACGTGCATAAAAGCAGAAGCAGAAAGACGAACAACTGGCACAACAGGTCCAGATGCAAGGGGACTAGATGGCCTTGCAAGCACAATTGCAGGTGCAGAATGACCAGCAACAGCAGAAGTTTATGAAGCAGGTGATGAAAACACAGAAAGAAACTCTGTCCCAGCTCCAGGTTACAGGGAATCCAGCCACTGTAAGGCCTCACCACATGCTAACAACAATGAGTCCTGAGCATAACCCTACCTTATGACTTAAGAGTGATTTGTCAGTATCACTACCCTGCCACAAGAACATTACGCCACTCACACTGCACCTTTTCTGAGTGGAAATTCACAAGCTGCTTATCAGAGCCTAGAAGCTACCACTGCCAAAGTCTATTACCAGGTAAAGGTGGCTATCCTCGACCAGACTGGGATAACTGAAGAAAGCTATCACTGGAACTTTCACACATTTTGTTTTAAAGCTGGAACATGACCCAGACCAATGACTCAAAAACTGAAAGGCTTGGCTACCCTGTGGTTAAAACCAGATGTTCACCCTAAAGAGAACATTTTGGATTTAACTGTGTTGGAGCAATACCTAAAGATTTTGAAAAATCAAGTACATGACTGGGTGAGTCATCATAAGCAAACCACCTTGGCAACTGCTGTCAAGATCACAGAGGATTATTTGGAAGCTGAGAGACCAGAGACAGCTAGGAAGAGCGAAATCCATGACAAACCTTGAGTGGTAATCCTAGGGGAGGATCTCAACAGAAGAAGGGAACACGGACAATGTGGGATGGGAATAAGCCTACTGGTATAGGTAAGTGGTCAAGTAGTTCCCTTCCATGCACAAAAGGTATAACCCAGGATCTAGTGTAATTCCCCCAGTCCTAAGACCCCATTCCACTGTCACACAAATGGGGAGGGGGTAGTACAAGTCAACAATAGTACCATTGTATGTTTTCATTGAAAGACAGTGGACAGCCTTGGTTAGTGATCCTGCTTAGCATGAATAGAGCTAACAAGATTCCAGTGGTGTTGACAGCTGCCAAGGCTTTGTTCAGTTGTGCATATGCAACTGGAGGAGATGCATGCTTGTGTGACTTTGATACATTATGGCTAGTCACCTATCTATACCACCCTATAGGGTATGACACAAGGAACCCTAGAGGAGGGTCCCCCCCATATGGCTGTGGGAATAATTCCCTTAGCTAAAGGTAGCTTAGGAAGAAACCCACGGGAAAGAGAGACGAGCCGCTGGAGGAGGAGGGGTGGATGGTTGGGCAAAGAAGAAACGAATCCTGGAACATTCCAGGAGTGGCCTTCTAAGGCTTGATGGGTGAGTGACATTGTTGCTCTGTCCATTTAACCTCATGCTTAAAGCCTTCCCATTAAATTGTGCTTATGCAACTGGATGGGATGTATGCTTGTGTGACTTTGATACACTGTGGCTGTTTGCCTCTCTATCTGTGGGATATACCACCCTGTAGGGATATGATGCAAGGAACCCTAGAGGAGGGTTCTCCCCCCATAGGTGCCATGGTAATAATTTCCTTGGCTAAAGGTAGCTTAGGAAGAAGCCCAAAAAGAATACCCAATAGGGTGATGAGCATTGAAGAGGAGAGAAATCAGAAGATATCTAGACCGGAATAAATGCAACGGATGTAGATCGGAAGGAGAGGAGAAGAATGACATAAGGCTAGGACAATGAATGAAAGGAAATCCAATTCCAGCCTATTCTGCTACTTCCATGCATATATGCTCAATTTGACTATCTGACATGAATGGAAAAGGAGTAAGGAGGTTGTATCACTCTTGTGCATATTACATTATGTAAGGGTCTTGAGTGGGGCAAGGCATCAGCTTTGAGAGAAGAGTTTGTCCCCATATGGTGACCCATAGTTTCCAAGGCTGGTGGATGAGAGGGTGTGTTACTGTCTTTGCATCAGTGCTGGATGTTGCACAGTGTCTTTTGCTCTTGCACCCTGGAGGATATCTAGAAGCCTGCACCAGAGGAAAGGGTATGTGATCAACTGATTGGCAATTAGCTACCGTGTCAGCCTGCTGACCAAGATTATCTCATTATCATTAGGCCTCCAGTGCTGCAAGTTTAAGGAGGAATTGTGAAGCTGATATTTGAGAGGGACTAATGTGTTGTGAGTTAAGGGACTGGGCTCACACTTGTGCACTGTCCTTTGTTTCATCTTCTTGCTTCTGGCAAGCATGAATAAGCCGTGGGTGGGGGGCTTAAGTGGTTTCCTCATGCCGGTGGAATTCCAAATAAGTGATCCTGTCTTTTCTTGGTCACTCCCCCATGCTTTGTTTCAGGCTGGCCCAGCTATATAATTCCTAGCTACATCTTGCTGTTTATGGCCCTCCCTCCCATGTCCAGTTTAAAGGCCTTCTTGCCATCTGAGCATGGTGTAGTTTCCCTCCCATCTTTACTTGATATTAATTTTGGGTTCCCAGCTGCCATCGGTGTGTGTGTGTGTGTTATGATCAAGGATCAGGTCTCCTTCTAGTGTTTGCACACTTAAGAAGAAGATTGTCTGCCAGGGGTTGTTTCATTCCCAATGATGTCACCTACTCTATGCGTTGGAACTGACATTTCCTGTCTTAAGACAGTACCTGTTTGTACTTTGCTGATTAGTAAAATTTAGCAGACCCATTTTTGTAGGAGTGTCAGTATCTGAGTGACAGGTGGGGGGGGGGTTCCACCATTGTTTACTGCCCCTATCTGAATCATACTTAGCCAGTTACAATCACAGCTGAGCTTTATAGCTTTGAACTGATAATGGCCTGAAGGCAATTCGAACCTGAGGTAGTTTCTTTGGGAGCACCTGATGGGAATGTAAAAGTAGGCATCTTTTAGGTCCAGGGAGGCTAGCCAGTCCCCTGGCCTTAGAGAGGGAAGGATTACTCCCAGAGTCACCATTTTGAATTTTGGTTTTAAAAGATGTTTGTTCAGGTCTCTTAAGTCTAGGATGGGTCACCACTCCCCTGTCTGTTTTGGGGTAAGGAAGTACCTGGAATACAGGCCTTTGCCCCTGTGCAATGTAGGAACTCTGTCTACAGCCTTTAGAGCCAGTAGAGATGAAACCTCTGCCTCTAAGGCAATGGTTTCGGAGATGACTGCAAGTGGAAAAGATGTGGCCCTCAGCTTTGGAAATTTCTTGAAGCTGAGAACCAGCCCCTAGCTTACCACCTCCAGGACCCACTTGTCTGAGGTAACAGACATCCAATCCTGGATGAAGTAAGCCAGCCTGCCTCCTACAGGAATGGGGGAGTCGACCTGGGCTGACATGTCAGGGTGTCTGCTTGGCAGGTGCCCTAGGTTGAGGGGTGGATGCAGCCCTGCTCATCCCCCTTCTGCCTCTCCCTCTGAAGAACCCCCTCTGAGGAAAAGGAGAAGAGGCCTGTGCTTGGTAGAAAGGCCTATGAAAAGGCCTGCCCCTGCCCTAAGCTTGCTGCCTTTGAGGAGTTGCCTGCCTTTCCTTGGCCTGTGCACTCCTCTAGGTGGTCCTATACTGATCCATATTTTTCAAGTAATTCTCTGTCTGCTCCCCAAACAGAGAATTACCCACCACAGGAAAATCCATGGCCTTAGCCTGGGTGTCCTGTGAGAGCCTAGTACATCTGAGCCAAGCCATTCTCCAAAGAGCCACAGATGTAGCCATGACTCTAGATGACACATCATTGGAGTCCACAGCAGCATGGAACTGTACCTTAGATGCCTCAATCTCATCAGCAACCACCCAGATCCGAGGCTAGCTGGGGGGAGGCCTGCTTAGCCAGTGCCAGTACAGTGTCCCACCTGGACTTCAGGTACCTGGCAGCATAGGCCATATAATTAGCCTGCCTGAGTCCCAAGGCAGATGCCATGTACTGTTTCTTTGCCATGGCATCCAGCTTCCTAGAGTCTTTATCTGGGGTGTGTGTAACCAAGGGTATATTAGCCTTATCACAGTCTGCAGGCTGTACAACCCCAACATGGCTACATTATTGATACAAGTACTCTGTAACTGAACTTGATAAGGTGTACCTTTTGTCCATCCTTTTGTCATCAGGAGGTACAGAATTTGGAGTTTGTAAAATCTTTTGTGTCTGTTTCCCAAAATACTTATGAAAGGGAATAGACAGTTTCTTGGACTCTGGGATGTTCATCATCTCCACATAATCAGGTTCCTCTTGTTCTTCCATGGCTTCCTCCACAGGGAGCTGGAGGGTTTCTGCCACTTTCCTGAAAAACATGTAGTGTGAAGGGGACTCAGAAAGCCTAGGAGGGGAAACACCAGAAGGCATGTCTGGGGAGATGTCCAGTTCAATGTGCTCATCCAGACCTTCCCCAGCATTGTCCTCCTCCTCATCATCATCATCATCATAATCTTCATCGCCCTCCAAATCCGGTTCATAATCTTCAGAGGCATAACCTTGAACCGGAGGAAATGACTGAACCAAGTACCTGCCAGAAGGCGCTGGATCAGATGGAACCGGGTGAAGCAATTCTACAATCCTTATCACTTTGGCAATCACTTCGGAGGTCGAAAACTGGGTCTTTGGATCTGAACCGGACGATTTTTCTTTTCTTTGTCTTTTTGTAGGAACCGATCCCTCAGGATCGGCTCTCCTCTTGCCTGAAGAAGTATCGCCCTGGTCCGAGGGCATTCCCTCAGATTCGGTCGGAACCAAACATGGCTGGCCATCTGGGTCAGCAACTTCATGGCCTCCTTATCCCTAAGCCTACCCAATATTTTTTCCAGGGTAGACTTAGGGAAATTTTTACAGATTTGGCAGTCTGAATCGAGGTGGTCAAACCACAGACAATAAACACAGGTGGTGTGGGGATCAGCTTTAGCAAAGACCTCCCCACATACACTGCAGTTGAAACCCAGTGGGCCTGGTTTTTCTTTTGGGTTTCTCAGACATAGCCATCCTAACCACAAACTTACCCTTTTTATGGCAAACAACCAGGCAAGACACCCTTATCGGTTTCTAACCGTGTCACGGGTATTGGAAAAAAAACACAAGAAAATTGTTTGGTTTTTTTTAAACCGATAAGGACCGGTAACCACACTCTAAGTTTAGAAACGAAGACAGAATATGTGATTCACTAAACGGCCGGTTCAGCCGAACCAATAAAAAATAAATTTTTACAATTTCCACAAGTTTACTATGTCTAGTTCACTACCTAGTACTTACTGTACCACAGACAGAGATCTGAATCAAAAATTGCGAAAAATAATCGGTAAAACCAAAGACTTTGACCGACTTTCGAACTGCGAGCAAAGGAGAAATCTCCGGAGCGACCATTCAGTTAGGAGGAGTAAAGAATCTGACGGTTGTGCTTCTAAGTGCAGCAGACAGAGGTTTGAACTGAGCTGAGCTCAACGTTCTATGCTCCGCATAGAAAATTAACCCTCTTCTCTCCAGAGCAGTTTGAGTGCTGGGGCTAACTGCAATAGTCAGAATACAGCAAGAGTTTATGTGGTTTGAAAATATAAATACATGTACAATCAACAAAAAATATACAATAAAACCATATCAAGTGACTGAACCAGTCACACGGCGGGCTTACAACAGATCAGAGGGTGAACATACAGTATATATTGGTAGTACAGAGATACTTTCGGGCAAATATTGGCTAGGGTGCAAGGTTAGCAACTTACTGAGTGAATGGCGAGGATATGTAACAACTACAATACCTAGCCCTAGCTAGAGAGACACAGCTAAGTTGAAGGGAGGGAAAGAATTACCAGAGAGACTATGGCAAGAGAACGGAGAGGGAGAGGATGCAGTGGGGGGGGTATAGTAAGTACACAAAGGGATATGGGGGAAAGGCAACCAGTGACAATGACCAGATGTACAGTCAAGTAGGATGCTGGGTGCCTAGGATTCAGAGGCAGGCTAAGAGTATGGGAAGCAGTTACATGGTTCCCTCATAGAATGAGCATATAAAGTCTTGAAGGATTCCAAACTGATAGGGATGCATGGTAACAGCAGTTTTTGTGGTTTATTCCATAGAGAGTTGAATGCCTAGGATTCAGAAGCAGGCTAAGGATAGGGAAGGAATTACAGGGTTCCCTCACAGTTCGAGCAGAGAGGGTCTTGAAGGAATCCAAGCTGATGGGGATGCTCAGTTTCAGCAATTTTTGCAGTTTATTCCACAGAGAGGGCAGCACAAAGCTTATTGCTGCTCTACCAAAGCAGGATGGAACCTTGTGAATGTTCAGAGTGATAAATGAGGAACTTCTCAGAGCATAGATTCCTGGTGTACTTAAGGGGAGGCAGTCAATAATATATTGGGGAATCTTTTTTTGACATCTCTGAAGGTCTATATAGCCGCATTTCTCTTCCACCTAAACAGGAGGGAGGACCACCCTATGGCTGTGTACAGGGAACAGCGGTGAGTAGAAAGGGGAAGACCTGTTATAAACCTAAGTGGTCTGTGATAGACCTTCACCAATTTTGCGAGAGAGGAGTTTGGGCACTGACTATATAAGAAGTCCGCATAATCCCCCAGAGAGAGAAAAGTTGTTTAAACCAGGTACATTTTAGCATCTCTATGGAGGAGTTGGTTAATCCTAAAGAAAAGACCCAGCCTCTACCTCAGTTTCTTTAACAAGTCCTCAATATGCCCAGTGAATGAGAGATTATGGTCAAGCCATACTCCCAGGTATTTAAATTTTGTGACAAACTCCAAATTCTCACCAAGGGTTGTGGTGATCTGGGGTATCGCTCCAGCACTGGCCGGGTTCACCACACGACTGTAGGGTGAAAAGAGCAGTGTTTTTGTTTTCTTGGCATTAAGTAGGAGCTTTTTGTGAAGAAGCTGGTTCTACAGCCAGTTCAATTCCTCCTGGAGGTCTGCACAAGAGACCTCAGGCATCGGTCAACTTAGGTAAAGTACCGTGTCGTCTGAAAGCAGGTGTATATTGGCCTTATTTATGCTATCATCAGTGTTATTAATATAGATAGTGAACAGTAGGGGACCAAAGATTGAACCCTGCGGCACACCCCTTTGAAGTGGTTTAAGCGGGGAGAACTCACCCTCTACCTTAACCTACTGGAGCCATCCAGAAGGGTAATCAGCAAACCAGTGCACTGATACTGAGTCTAGACCTATACTCCTCAAAGAGAAGAGAAGCAGGCTGTGGTCTACAGTGTCAAAAGCCTTGTTTAGGTCTAAAAATACAGTGCAGATGAAGTTTCTAGTATCCAGATCTTGCTACCAATCATTGGTTACTTTGGCAAGGGCCGACATAGTACTGTGTTTTGTTCTGAAGCCAGATTGCATAGGGTTTAATAGATTCTAGGTATTTCCTGAGCTGATTGCTCACTATTTTTTCCAGAAGTTTAGACAAGATTGGAAGAAGAGAGAGCAGTCTGTAATTGCTAAGGTCACAAGGATCCCCTGATTTAAACAAGGGAATGACATGGGCAAGTTCCCATAGTGGGGGGATAATCCCTTGAGACAGGGATAGTTTGAAAAGGTGAGTAACTGGCACTGCTAATACATGATAGGCAATCTTAAGGAAATAGGGATCTAGGGAGTTAGCACCAGCGCTTTTCTTAGAGTCCAACCGTAACAAATGATCTTCAGTCTCTTTCAGGATGTAGGTTGGAAGAAGAAGCCAGGGATGGGGGCAGGAGATTCATTATGTTAAACACCTAGTTGTGACCATACCAAACATGCAGGAGAGTTGTCAAAAGCAAGGTCTGCAGTAGCAAAGTGGTTGTTAAAGGAGTCCAGGATCCCCATTCTATCACAAATAGTTATGCTATCCGAGCTAATTTTAGCAGGCAGGTAGTTGCCAGGCATATGCCCAGACATTTCCTTGATTGTCTTCCAAATTTTAGAAGAGCACTTCACAGCAGAATCAAGTTCAGTATGATAGAATGCAGCCTTCACTTCCCTAACCATTTTAGTACATGAATTCCATGCCTTCCTGAACTGGCACCAATCCGTGTCGTTCTTGGTTTTGTGCACTTTTTTCCAAAGCTTATCTCTTGCTAGCATTGCAGCCTTCAGTTCCGCAGAGAACCAATGACATGCTTAAACTGCCTTACCTAGTACCACTAACTGTTAAATCCCTAATCAAAAACCACCTGGCAGAAACATGCAACTGCCACCCATAAATACCCTTGCCATGCTTGGCTGATCCCTTCTTCTCCTGTGTCCCATCCACTCTCAACCTCACCTCTCCACACTACCTCTCCTCCTTTTTCATTAACTATCACCTCCCTATGCGTCGAAGATCTGTATGTTAACTATATACCATCAGACCTCAATTTTACAAGGTCCAAGTATTGTCATAGGCTTCCATACTGTTAGACTATGAAAATTGCACAGTTCTTCAATATTGTTACACAAAAATCTGTTACATTATCAGGCAATGACATTTGTACAGCTCCTGCTTATTGTTCATCCTTGTTTATTACTTTACTTATGTGTTGCATTTCTCACACTTGTTAAGCTACTGTTTTGTATTGTTTTGAGCCACACAGGACTTCCATGGAAATGAGCTTGCTCAATGGAGTTTTCCTGGAAATAAACTTGAACTAGATATACTGGTCCTGATGTGCAGGTGGTGGGTTTTATTCCAGCCTCCACAAAGCTGCTCCCTTTGCCTTCCGAGTCTCCCAACTTTGAACTTTCCCTAGGTGCCATTGCAGCCCAGACTATGAATTGACCATTTATAGATCTATAGCCAACATTGTTAACAGGTATAGGGGTCCCCAAATCTTCCTATGGGACCATGTTAGTCAATGCCATCCATGCACTCCCACCCTTATCACATGCTTGAGGTGCAATGTATGTAAGCATGCTCATAATGACAGCTGGTTAATACTGTGCATCCAGCAGATTGTGGTACAGAGGTAGAGGTGAGAGAATGTATTACTTGTGATACACCATTTATTGTGTACGATCTATAGTGCCCATGCAATTTGATTTATGTAGGTCGCACTGTTCAACCATTAAAACAGAGAATTCAAGAATATGTGAGGTCAATTGCCAACAATAGACAGGACAGAGGATACTCATGTTGGCATACATTTTTCTGAGTACCATAATTCTAACCTGGATTTTATTAAATTTATGGATAAAGAATATGTTGTTTCTTTGAAAAAGGGTGGAAATAGAATTAACCAGTTGCTGAGATGCGAGAGCGTTTGGATTTTTTTCATTGGAAAGCATTAAACCACATGGCCTAAATGACCAGTGGGACATTAAACCATATTTGATGGATTAGTATGCTACTAGTACTTTATTATATCCAATTTTGAAGTTTAGATTTTCTTACACCACCCTATCAATAATTGAGGGTCTCTTGACTGTCATCCTGAATATTTAGGGGTATAACCCTTAGATAAGTTATATAATGCATCACTGTTCCATGTGATTATTTCCAACTTGGTGTTACTGGTGTATTTATATGTTAACATTTGTTTTATTTTTTTCTGTGACTTCTTTTCTAGATTTCCTCTATCTTCTTCTTCCTTCACTCTGAAGATCGGTATTCGTGGATCGCAGCAGTTGGCAGATCGCAGCAACCGTTCCTTTTTTTCTATTTTTAGTTGCTAAAGTTTTCTATTGAACAGTCATATACATGCATTATGCATTTCATATTTTTAATCTAAGAGCACTATCATTTGCAGCTCAGTGATTAACTGGTATATGTTTTGACTGTTTTATTGTTATGTCATGTTTATATTGTAATCACCTGATTGACATAACTTGTGATTTGTAATTTTTTAATTCACCAAATTAATGTTTATTCCTGAGCTCTGGCATTTAAATGTGATTATTGTCTCCCATAACCACGCCCTCTGATGAAGAGTTCACACTCAAATCACCAGGGCTGTTTAGTGGTGTGTGGTCTGGTCTGAACACTTACTTCACTATACTATTAAAGCATTTAAATTTATTTTAGTACAGTATGAAGTGCAGTGTTTAATTCTTACTTTCTGAGTGTGGGATTGTGGTTCATGTAGTTAAGCTGAGTTAGCTGCCTATTCCCTGCACCAGCCCTGCACTATGGGTTCACTGTCTGCTTTTGTTGTATGGTTCTCATCCTTATCCCACCCAGCATGTCCTTTCATCCTAAAAACAATGCTTTGGTGCATTGATAGTACACAGATAAACCTTAATAAAATAAATAATTTAAATGGTTAAAACCAGCATTCCGGGGGTGCATAGATCCCCCAAGACAGAAACAAAGGTGGCAGACAGAGTTGCCACCTTTGGATGAAATGAAAACTGCATACTAAACCACACCCAAACTGCATCCCTAGTGCCACCCCTTTTTTATGACTGATATGTATACAGTTTACCTCTTAACTCTCCCTAATTTTGAATAAAGAATTTCAGATGTGCATTTCTCTGGTTGGGAATAGGGTGGGGGCTCAGTGTGCATCTTTCTCTTTCTCTGCCTGACTCTGTTCATTGTCCTGTGAGTAGAGATGAGAAGGTGATGAGGAGCATGATGATGATGTGATTTATATTGGGTGTGCAGGGCTAGAGTTGCTTGAATGACTATCCACGGCTGTGGGATCATCTGGTTTGGGTGGGTGCATAAAGAGAAAGAGAGGCAGACATGGTAAAAAATAATTGGGGGTGCAGACAGTGTGTGACTGCATTTTTTTTATTTTTCTTTTGCTGTGGCAGAAAGTAGTGTAGGAGCAGGATAAATGTGCAATAATCTGAATATTTCTTGTCCTGTATGTTTTCCTATAAATGTGCACAAAAATCTCCATTAGGATTGTGGACTAGTGCAGTGTATGTGGTCTAGTGCAGCGTATGTGGACTATTGCAGCATATGTGGTTTAGTGCAGTGTATGTGGACTAGTGGTGGGCAAAGTGGCCCCAATTCGCTCTGCGAAGTGATTCGAGGAGTGAAGGTGAATTCGTGGAGTTCTCCGCAACGCGAAGCGGAGTACTTCACGTTATAATAGGAGACGCAAAGTCCATTGAAAACAATGATTTCATGTTACTCCGCCTTCCCAAACCACTACTCCATCAATTCTTAAGGCAAAGTACATTGAAAACAATGTACTTCGCCTCATTTTACCTTGTTCTTAAGCTCCAAAGGTGAATTTTGCAGTGATTCATGGGATTTCAGGTCATATGGGCTCTAGATTGTTCTGCACAGCCTCAGTCTGGGGTAGTGTGTGTAGGAAGCTGTAGGAGACAATCTGCTCTGAGAGTTCTCTGCAATTCAAACCTTTAAAAGCTGTAAAAAAGCCTTTTTGAGTCATTTGTTTTGCTGGCACTTTAGTTCATCGATTATAGGAAACCCTCCTGTGTTCATATCATAGAGCGTTTATTGTTTGTGTGTGGATTTTGAATGTTAATGTACAACATTCAGTCTGTGTACTGAGAGACAGTGGAAGTGTGCTTTGGGGAGGAACGTATCTGTGGTGTAGGTAGATTAACTTGAAGAAAAAGACACTGCTTTCTGTTTTGGTAATATTTTTCTTGTATAACTGTGTTAATGTTCACACAATAAAATGTTCAATAATTTTTGCCATTTTTTTGCTGATTGTTGTGGTGCAGCAGTGCATAATTTTAGTTTGTTTAAAATATGTGGTTATATTACTGAAGTTTTCAGTTTGCTATGCGTTACTTAGTGTGTGTCTCGCGTGTCATCAAATCAGACACCTTTTATTGTGCCACATAATAATTTCAGCAATGTAAGCCTGCTATCCACTGCAGCTGTATGATTTTTGTATTTCTTTGTGGTATCTTTACTGGTTCTAGTACTAGTGACTTTTACTGCAGCAGTGCAGCACACTGCCCATCCCCTGCTGCCCACCCCAACTGGCAAAGGTATTCTTTTCCAGATTTGAATTTCTGATGGTGAACACTGGTTAAGTGTTGTGCCTTTGCATCTGCATCTCTTCAGTGTGCAGCGCAATCTTAATCTGTCTGTGCATTTGCATCTCTTTAGGGCCCAATCTCCATCTGTAACTTAAGTCACAGTTGTTTCTTGGGCTTCCCTTCAGTGTACTGGACCAGTATGGTGCATGATTCTGCATGAACATAGTACTCATTAATATGCGTTTTTAAGTCAGGAACATCACCACGAGTCACTCGTGATACAAATCACGTTCTTCATCATGGTAACAAATGCAGTCATAAATCACGATTCATGATCACATCATGAATCACAACATTAATTTTTTTTCCGTTTACTTGGATGTATTTTAAGCCTGTTTTGTAGTATCTCTCCAGGCTTCACCTCCCCACCAATGTACTCATTAGTGAGCATTTTTAAGTCAGGGAATTTGTGCTACAACTTATTAGGGAAGTACAGCCATAGGCATTTGCGTTCCCCTCCCAATACAGTTCCATATTGTTTATCTCACACCATTGACACCCAGTCATGTTCTTCATCATCACAGTCACAAATGCAGTCACAAATCATGATTCACGATCATGTCACAAATCACAACATTGATTTTTTTACTAGTTACTTGGATGTATTGTAAGCATATTTTGTTGCATCTCTCCAGGCTTCACCACTCCACCTCTGTACTCATTAATAAGCATTTTTAAGTCTGGGAGTTTTGTGCTATAGTCCATCGGTCATAGGAATAGGAATTTGCATTCCTTCCCGTACAGCATGTGAGTTACAGTACTGTAAGTAGTGGAGGGCGAAGTGACTCCAATTTGCTCCATGAAGTAATTCACTGAGTAACGTGGAATCCATGGAGAACTCCACAATGTGTAGCGGAGTACTTCGCTTCATAATGAGGAACGCGAAATCCATTGAAACCAATGACTTTGCATTCTTCTGCCTTCCTCAAACCACTTCTTCACCAATTTTAAGGCGAAGTACATTGAAATCAATGTAATTCACCTCACTTCGCCCTGTAATTGAGCTCCAAATGAAATTCTGCAGTTATTCATGGGATTGCAGGTCACATGGGCTCTAGATTGTTCTACACAGCCTCAGTTCTGGCCTGGGTAGTGTGTGTGCAGTGGTAGCTGGAGACAGTTTGCTGTCAGAGCTCTGTGATTCAGAACCTCTAAATGCTGTTTAAAATGCCTTTTTAAGTAATATTTTTTCCTCACAATTTAGTACATCGATTGTAGGAAACCCTTCTGTGCTCATATCATTGAGTGTTTATTGTTGTGTGTGGATTTTGAATGTTAATTTAGAACAGTTAGTTTGTGTACTGTGAAGTGTGCTTTGGGGGAGGGTGTATTTGTGGTGTAGGTAGATTAACTGGGAGAAAAAGGCAGTCTTTCTGTTTTGGTCATTAGTTTTATAACTGTGTTAATGTATATACTAATATTTTCAGTAATTCTTGACATTTTTTTGCTGATTGTTGGGGTATAGCAGTGTACAATTTGTCTGTTTAAAACATTTGATTATATTACTAAAGGTTTTCAATTTGCTACGCATTACTTGATTGTGCATGTGAGTGATGTGTGCCATTAAGTCAGTCATCTTTTATTGTGTTACAGAGTAATTGCAGCAGTGTGAACCTGCTATCCACCGCACCTGCATGAATTTTTTATACTGCTTTGTGGTATCTTTACTGGTAGTGGATTGTTACTGCCATGCACTAATTCCCCAACTGGCAAAATGTATTCATTTCCAGATTTGGATTTGTGACTTGAAAGCACTGGTTAGGTGTTGATGTGCCTTTTCGTATGCATCCCTTGAATGTGCAGCGCAATCTTAATCTGTCCGTACGTTTGCATGGCACCATTATTTCTGGGAGCCTGCATTTCTTGTTACGCTCTCGTTTCACTTCATCAGCACTGGGGAATTTTCTGGACACAAGACAGTAGCATTTTGGGGATGCACATTAATTCAGGTGACTCTGTGTGTGACCTGACCACTGCACTCATGACTGAGTATGCCATTAATATTGGGAGACTTTGCATTTCTTGTTACACTCTCATTTCACTTAGTCAGCACTGGGGAGTTTTCTGGACACAAGACAGCAGAACTTTGGGGATGCACATTCATTCTGGTGACTGTGTGGGTGGGATGATGCCAATATTGTTGTCACTCTGCCTTACTTCACGTTTAAGGTGGAATGACAATGCGAAATAATAATAAGGCGAAGTGAGCCTTTCCTATGGGGCACTCCGCGTGGCGAAGTGCCAAGGTGAAGTGGTCACTTCTCATTCACTTCGCCGGAGGATTTTAAATTCGCTGCATCTCTAATGTGGACTAGTGCAGCATATGTGGACTAGTGCAGTGTATGTGGTCTAGTGCAGCGTATGTGGACTAGTGCACTTTTGAATCAACTTGTCTGCTGATTATTAGTACAAAAAAAGTTAAGATTAACCAATGAGCTAAACAGTATTTGGTTTTGTATTTGCTCTTCCAAAACAAGCTGTTGTGAACCTTGTTTGGTGCTGAAGTAAAGAAATAGTTTTGTTTCATTGAACTTTACTTGCCTGGAGTTTTTTCCTGAGGGTCCAACTTCAGCTTGCTACAACACTGTTACATTCCTGAATCACAAAGTAGCTTTAACTAGAGCCTCATTTACAGAGAACAGGGATTACATATGAATGGATGGTTAGAGTGGATTTAACAACACAGCTAGAAACAATTCACAGCCCTCAACAGTAATCTGCCTTCACAGAATCAGTTTTGTGGGTGGAGGACCACAAATGCATGTTTGTAGCATAACTTCCACACTGGAAAGATTGTGCTTTCTATAGTGACTGGGCTCCAAAGTGCATCACTATCCAGTGATGCAATCATGTCTTGAGTGTAAGCATGAAAATGTGGCCTGACCCACTCTCACAGGCACAGAAAATCCTGCAAACAGAAACGACATGGTCAATAATGGTGGTGCATAAGAAAGCGGTCACAGTGACAAGCCTTTCACTCTGAGTAAAGAGTGCTTCACTCCTGAACTCTCCTGAATTAAAAAAATAAATAAATAAATAAATGACTTCACATGGGTAAGCTTATCTTTTCTTGACAATCTTAAGAGTGGGGGTTATAGTTCAAACAAATGCTGCAAGATAGCAAAGCCATTTATAGGGTTATCTCAATTCCATAATAATTAAAAATAAAAATCACAATAGTGGCAAAATATACTTTGCCAAATAAGACAAATGGAGGTGATTTTGTGACTGAGAAGAAATTAAAGAAATTATATAAAGCAAACTAGCACAAAGGTAATGTTATACTAACTCAGTTCACAGTGCGGAATAAAATGTGCATTTAACAGCAAATAACCTAAATCTAGTCTTTAATATTAATAGGCTGTTTAAACAGTCTGATTAGGGACCAAGACTTTCCCTATTTCAAAGTATGTAAGCAGGTTAGTTCTACCAGCCATAATGAATTACTGAATGTTAAGGGCAACAAACAGAGGTGATTTTAATTGTATAATTTTCTTTTGAAACATTTAATTTAGAAATCATAGCACTCTGAAGAAGGGACCTGGAAGAACTCGAAACATCAGTTTACAGAAAAATCAATTACATGGTGTTAGACAAGTAAGAGAAGACTTATCAGCATTCAATATGATTCACAATAAACATAAGAAAGAAAAATCATGAAGAATATTTAGTCATTATCTATGAATAAAGATGAATATGGGTAGTGCTTCCACATAATTTGTTGCTTTATCTGGATGGTCATATGGTAGCTATGAGGACCCCCCCATTTAAAAACAACATTGAATTGAAAATCAGGAACCTGGGATTCGGACACCATGTACTTGTACATAAGAATTCAGCACAACAATCTGGTATACATAAAGACTCACAATACAAAGTGCAATAGTGCATTACAAAATCTCAGAAAAGCCTCCCTCCCCAACAGTCTGCTGCCACAGTAATCCCATGGCAACCCCAGTCCCTTTTCCACATGGCCACAATGTGTTTAGCAACTGTGTGCAGGTTGAGGGTGGGCTGTTACCCCCACTGTGTGTGGCTCAACATGGTTACTGTGTCATGACTGTTGTTAAGTAGTAACTAAAGCTATTTAATTACCATCTCTTGGGACTGTGGAGTAGGGCAGCCGTGCTTTAACAGTAAACTGAAAGGTTCTTAAAGAACTAGTAACACCAAAAGCAGTAGGCAGAACATGTTATTAATTTTTACAAGTGGTCAGTTATTAATTTTTATTGCTGAAGTGTTTCTTACTGATAGCAATAGGCACGATGTGAACCGCACTACTTTATCTGGAGACTAACATATCTAGTACTATTCCTCTTCATACCTCAACAGCATTGTGGCCTCACTCATTATGACAACACAAGGGACTGATCTTGCAGAAGGTGCTTGCCTCTTGTTGGTCAGGTGTGATTGCTTGGTAGTGAGGTTATAGAGCTGATGATTCATAAGGAGAAGCAGAACTAGCTATATTAGCATCCAGGTAGAGTATTATTCCACATATCACACCTAGTACTGTAAGGTAGAAAATCATTTTATTACAGTAGCAAAAGGAAAAATAAACAAGCATTTGTCAATGCCAGATGTTTGCTTGCTGGTATTAGCATTGGAAATGCAGGAGTTAGACAGATGCAGAGTAGGAATGGCTATGAAGTAATGAACTTCACTCCAACCCCACCTCCACCTTGCAGAGATGGACAGGCATTAGGGTATGCTTTTGGGTTGTCACCCATAACGTTCATGCCATTTCACCTCTCCCTATCCTGCAGACACCAAGTGTTGAGGTGTGCCTTGGGGTGTTCGACTTTACAGTCACCCAACTGCATAAGGACATCTGCTGAAATGGGTGCAACATAGGAGAATGGGGTGAACTCTGGGGCCAAAGATTCCAAGGCACACCTCGATGCTTGTCACTGTCTGCAGGGTGGGGGGTAGAATGGTATGAGCATTATAGTCGGCAATCCAAAGGCACACCCCTGATGCCTGTCAATCTGTACAGGGTGGGACGTTATGGTTAGAAACCCTAATGCCCTGGGCGTTAGTTGGTATTTGCACTACAAATTTTTAACACGGCCTTTTTTGTAACCCCCACCTCATGAAAGCATTTGGGACCTCTTCTCATGAGCAGTGGCACTGTGATTTTATGAATGTGTCCCGAACTTTGAGTTCCCACCGTGACCATGCCATTGTGCACCAGATGTATGAAAACACAGATGGGTCAGGATGTGAAGAATGACAGCTGTACCATTCATAGGGAGGTGTGAAGAAATGGCAATGTTGAAAATCTGTAGATTAAAAATGCTTGAACTCCTGAGCGTATGTGGAAACTGCAGAACGCATGCACGTAACACAGTCATTTAGTGGAATTATTTCACCAAATGTTCAACATAGGCATTTTGTGACCTCTGCTAATGAACACTGTCAGTATGATTTTCTTAATCTGTCCCGAACATTGATTTCCTACAGCAACCATGCTATTCTGTACCAGATGTATAAACGCATATTTCAGACAGGATGTGAAAAATGACTGCTGTACTGTTCATAAGGAGGTCTGAAAAAATGCCAATGTTGAAAATCTAGAGTGAAAATACTACAAATTTGCAAAGTTATGAGGGTGTGTGGAAACTGCACAATGCATGCTTGTAACACAGTCATTTTATGGACATGTGTCACCAAATTTTCAATGTAAGCATTTTAGGACCTCTGTTCATGAACAGTGTCATTGTTATTTTACATATGAACATACATATGAACATATGAATCTGCCAGCAGAACAGACCAATCGGTCTATCAAAGTCTGCTGAAGTGTGCAGCTAGCACCCCAGATTGCAGGTGCCCCAGCCTCCTCCCCCTCAGTTCCTCCCCACTTGTCCCAGCCCCTGCCCCTAAATCTTCCTCTTGCTTTATCCCACTCCTTCTTAAAGCTATTGACTGTCCTATGTTACCACCCCCTCTGGCAGCACATTCCAACTACACACCACCCTCTCAGTGAAGTAGTGCCTCCTCATTTCCCTCTTGAAATGTCCCCCTTCCAACCTTAGTCTGTTCCCCCTCATCTCTCTTCCACGCCTCAGTTTAAACATCCCCTAAGTGCTAGGTTTATTTACCTCCTCGGATATTTAAATGATTCAATCATATCCTCCCATCCTTCCTCTCCTCTCCTCCAGTGTGTACATGTTCAGCTCCTTCAGCCTAACTTCATGTGTCTTTCTTTTCATTCCCTTTAACATTTTTGTTTCCCTCCTTTGCACCCTTTCCAGTAACTTTATTTCTCTCCTCAGGTATGGCCTCCAGTATTGCAGACAGTACTCCAAGTGCGGTCTGACCAATGATCTGAAGAGTGGTAGGATCACATCCCTGTGCCTGGATGAGAACCCCATTGCAATGCACTCCAGCATCCTGTTTGCCTTCACTGCTGCTCTTCTGCACTGGGCCAAGTTGTTCATGTTCCCAGTTACCAACACCTCTAGGTCCTTCTCCTCCTCTGTGATCCCCAACCTCACCCCCCAAACCAATAGTCCCTCTTCTGGTTCTTAGCCCCGAAGTGCATCACCTTACACTTCTTTGTGTTGAATCCTAGCTGCCATTCCACCAACCATGTATCTAGTTTGGTTAGGTCCCCCTGCAGTTTTTCCCATCTGTCCTCTTCGTCCACCAAAGCCCCTAATTTAGTATAATCTGCAAACAGACTAACCCTGCTCCCCGCTCCATGTGCTATATCAGAGATAAAGAGCCCAAATAGCACCAGGCCCAGCACTGACCCCTGCAACACCCCGCTTGTCCCTGCTTTGGATGCTGAGAGCTCCCCACGACCACAACACTCTACACCCTCCCCTGTAACCAGTTCTCTGTCCATTTAGTCAGCTTTTTTCCCACCTCCACTGCCGTCAGCTTCCCCCCAGTCTCCCATGAGACATGGTATTGAAGGCCTTACTGAAGTCCAAGTACAGGACATGTACCACATGGACCCTGCCCAACTCCCTTGTCACCCAGTCATAATATTCTATTAGGTTGGTTTGACAAGACCTGCCTCAGATGAATCCATGTTGCCACCCATCTTGGAGGCCATTATTCTCTAGGAATGCCACCAGCCTCTCCTTCAGTATCGCCTCCATATGCTTACCCACTATGGACGTGAGACTGACAGGCTGATAATTTTCTGGCTCCTCCCTAGGCCCACTCTTGTGTATGGGCGCCACATGGGCCACCCTCCAGTCCTCGGGCACACACCCCGGTCTCCAGGGAGGTGTTGAACAGATCTGCCAGTAGCTCAGCCAAGAGCTCCGCCATCTCCCTCAGCACCCTGGGGTGGATGCCATCGGGACCTGGTGCCTTCTCTAGCCTTACTGCACTCAGCCCCTCTAGCACCCTACTCCCTGTGATCACTTTGTCCATCACCTCCTCCCCTCCTTTCCCCCACCCCCGGCCCATGTTGGTAGTCAACCATCTCTTCTCTTAGTGGAAATGGAGCAAAAGTACTCATTTAGAATTTCCACTTGCTCCTCCCCCTTTTCCACCCAATCCCCTCCCCACTTTATCCTCACAATATGTTCCTTGCACTTCCTCTTTTCCCTGACATACCTAAAAAAGTTATTTTCCCCTCCCTTTATGCCCTGTGCTAACCTTAATTCCCTGGAGGCCTTAGCTTTTTTCACCCTCCTGTCCTCCTCCCTTGACCAACTCCCGTAAGTCTCCTTACCCTCTCCCTTCCCTGTTCTTCTGTACTGCTGGTATGCAGCCCTCTTTGCCCTCACCCCTTGCAGCACTTCCTTGTTCAGGCAACATGGTTTCTTGGCTATGCTCTTACTCCTGGTCCTGGTGCAGGCTACTGTGCACTCCATCAACCCAGTCTTTATGACTCCCCACTTTTGTTCTGCATCCATCCCAGGCCTTATATCCTGGAGTCTCCCTAGCAGTATTGCTCTCATCTTCCCAAAGTCCACCCTACTAAAGTCCACCACCTTAGTGCCAGTGCCTTCTGTCTCTCTGACCAGCATAAGAATGAGCCACACTATTTGGTGGTCACTACCCACTAGTGGGTCCTCCACCCTTACCTCCCTCACCACCTCCCCATTAGCCAGTGCTAGGTCCAAAGTGCTACCACGCCTTGTAGGCCCACTTACCAATTGTGTCAGAAGGCCGTCCTGGAATGCATCAAGGAGCACCTGCTCTCTGGTACTGTGAAGTGGTTTGGGTGCTCCAGTCAAATCCCTGGTAGGTTAAAATCACCCACTATCACCACACTCCCCCTTCAACACACTCTCCTTATCTGCTTTGCGAACTCCCCATCCAGTTCCCTGGATTGGGCTGGTAGTCTGCATACCATCCCAGCCTCAGCTTTCTGCCTTTGGAGTCCAGGAGCTGCACCCAATGCACCTCCGTTCTCTCCTCTTCACCCTTGTCCCTTATGCATTTGATCCCTTCCTTCACATAGAGTGCAACCCCCCCTTTCCAATCCCCCAGTCCCTCCTGTATATCATGTGTCCCGGCATTGCCAAGTCGCAATTATGGTACTCTGTGGCCCAAGTCTCTGTCACTGCAGCAGTGTCCACCTTCCCCTCTGAAAGGAGCCCCTCAAGCTCTTCAGTTTTGTTCCCCAGGCTTCTTGCATTGAGAGAGAGAGACCACCTTCCACCCATACCCCTCCTTCTCCTTACTCTTCTCCTTGGCCTGTGTCCCTCCTCCCGGTAGTCTACACCCTTTCTCCTCCTTATTTTTACTGGGTGGTAGTGCCTTCTGTATTACACTCAGATCACTCTGCCTGCCCCCTCCCGTGGTTACTATGCCTCTGCCTTTACCTATATCTTGGGGGGGTGAGCTCATTAGGCTCCCTTGTCCGGACCTTTCTACCAAGCTCAGTCTTTTGCCCACCACCCCCCACTAGTTTAAATCCACCTTAGTAGAGATAGACCCCTCTAATCCCACCTTTAATACTCCCCTCCCTGCTCAAATGTAGTCTGTCCCCCATGTACAAGTCACTATTCCCCCAGACCCTACCCCAGTTAGTCACTAACCCATAATTTTTGGTGTGGCATCAATCCCTCAGCCACTCATTGATCTCCTTGATCCTACCCTTCCTCTCCATGCTTGCACATGGCACCGGGAGTACCTCCAAGAATGCCACCAAACCTTACCCCCTCACACTGCTTGGCCAACTCCTCGAAACTCCCCCTCATTACTTCTACAGTCTCCCCCTCAAAGTCATTTCTACCCACATACAACACTAAATGAGGTTTCTTCCTCCCCCTCACTGCACACTTGAGCAGTGCCTGCCTGTCCCCTCCTGCAGTCAGCCCAGGGATAGCTTCAACCCAAATACTGCTATGCCTTCCCCCCTTCTGCCCCATCTCACCCCTTTCAGTATAGAATCCCCTAGGATGAGTACCCTCCCTTGTCCCTTATCCCCTTTCCCTTCTAATGCCCCTTCCACCACCCAAGTATTCATTCGTCCCTGCCCCTTACCTCCGCCAGCTGCACCCTCTGTGACTTCTGTATCTGCACCTCCTACTTCTGCCTCACCCCTCCCATCCCCCTTGAACCCCTTCCCAGCCTGACTACTTCCTACTGGGCTTCCCATGTAGACCTCCCCTCATCCCCTGCTGATTTCCTACTCCTCTCCTATCCCCGTTGTTGTTGATTTAGAGACCACATTCCCTTCAACCCCAATTGTGATGCCCCTCCCATCCTTCCCCTTCATGTAGCCTTCTCTGCTCCAGACACCCCCTTCCTTCCTTACTAGCCTCGCCTTCTACCCTTTTATCCTTGCTATCTCTTCCCCTAACTGTTGCCATCCCTCTCATGCCCTGCTTGTCCTACCCCCCCAGTATGTTCTTGGTCCCCATCTCTCTTCCATAGCAGAGGCTCAAATCTATTCCTAGTCGATACCCCTCCTACACTTCTTCCCCCATCAGTTCCCCCCTCCTACTTGTTCCCCTCCATGCCCCCCCAGTCTCACCCCTGGTCCCTCCCTACCCATAGACATCTGGCACGGGGTCATAATGTCATAGGACATTATGCCACATGGCAAAGTTGTGCTGCCAGTACAGTACAATTCTTGCCATGCGGCATATCTCTTTTTTCTGTAGGGGGCTCCACACCCCCAACCCCCCATTACCTGACACCCCCCCCCCATATAGATTCTCAACTCCGGGGGAGTTCAGGTCGGGGAGCGCACAAAGTTTAAAAAAAAATAAAAGTTTCTGTGACAGGGAATCACACCTGGTCCCAGAAGCACTGCCTGGGTTCCCTGCTGTTGTGGCTCAGTCCATTCAGTGGAACCCACTCCCAACAGAGGTCTTATCCTCTGCCTTGGAGTGCAATACCACAAACAGCAGTATACGAGGTATTGCACCATTCGCTCACTGGTGCAGCGCTGTACCGGGTTAGCCATAATGTCATATGCTATTAAGTGTGCGACATTATGACCCAGTGTCTAGCCATCTGCTCTCTCTCCTGGTATTGCTCGTGGTCTCTTCCTCCCCCATCAGGAGGCCTCCCCCTTGCCTCAGGCACCCCCTCCCTTCTCCTCTCTTTTCTGCTAGTGCCTCTGATACTTGGGTCAGTTTCAGTCCCTAGATGTTCTTTCCCCATCCCCCTAGCCATCCCCTATCCCCCACCAGTCAGGATGCCTACCATACTCATCTGCCCTGCCACCTAGACTCCTCCCTAGCCTCCACAGTGCCTCCCTCAAACTAGCCTGTTGTATACAGACCACATACCCCCCATCCTCCAAGCTCAGTACAGACCTATACCCTGTACACCCCACCACCGTTCCAAAGATGCCCGCCCTATTGACATGTGACACCTGCCCCATTTGGCCCCCATCTTATGTTACAGACCCTTACTCCCAGTTTGTGTATCCTACAACAACTGTTAGGCCCCTATTTACTCAAATTCCTGTTCCCCCACTAATCCCCCTACTGCCCCCTTGTGGACCAGGTTAATTCAGTCTCAAATCTCATCTGTTAGATACTGTATTACTGAAGCAATCCTAAAGCCTCCTTGTCCATTTTTCACCCCCTCAGCTACCATACTTTTTGTTCTCAGCCCTCCAATAGTTCACTTAGCCCAGTTAGAAATCCTATTGCACTCCAAGTATTACTCAGTTCAGTTAGAGAAATAAACAGAACAAATAAATATTATTACTGCAATCCTAACAGTATAGCACAGTACTTAGCTCAGTTAGAGAAATAAACAGAACAACTAAATCTGTATTATTAAAGCAATCCTAAAAGTATCCAGTCATTACTTTGCCTCCACCCCAGAGACCCTGCAGTAATACAGGACAACACAGAACTTTGGGTGGGAGGTTGGGCAACTCTAAAGTCCTGACAGAGCTATGTTGAGCACGCTCACTCTCCCTCTCTCACTCGCTTGTTCTGTTTCTCCCAGCGCTGCAGGCTGCCCTTTTGTACTGGGCTCTTGCCTGCATTGGTGCCTTTTTCTGCCCACAAAGAAATCTGCAGCAGTCCCAAGAGAGCTCCATTAAGCTTGCTCACTCCCCTCTCTCACTCGCTCGTTCTTAATCTGTCCCAAACACTGATTTCCTACAGCGACCGCGCTATTCTGTGCCGGAAGTGCGCAAACACATTTCATCCAGGATGTGAAAAATGACAGCTGTACTGTTCATAAGGAGGTGTGAAAAAATGCCAGTGTTGAAAATCTGGGGTGAAAATATTACCAATTTGTGAAGTTACAGGGGTGCGTGGAAACTGTGCAACACATGCTTGTAACACAGTCATTTTATGGGCTTTCATCACTAAATTTTAAACATAGGCATTTTAGGACCTCTGCTCATGAACAGTGTCAATGTCATTTTTATGTTTGCTTGCACGCAAGTACAAGAAACATAGTGCCATCATCCGATTTTCTGGAGGTGTGTCACCCCCCTTCCAATTCCCTCCATGTGTTTGCAGGCTCGTCCACAGTTGCCCAATGCATATTGCAGCTGTCTATGACAGCACTCGAGAATGCAGTGGCTTACAGTTGAAAGGGAGAGAGCCGCTTCAGTGAGCATGATCAGATAAGGGGAGTGTTCACTGAAGTGCTCTCACCCCCTTCCCCCAAACAGTCTTCCAGGTGCCACACTGGGAGTCCACCCCAGCATGGCAACAATTTGTTTGGCCAACTGGGGTGCCCAATCCCCAGTCGGCTCCACAGTACCCCCAAGAGGGTTACCGAGTGCCATGCTGGGAGCCGACCCCATGGAAAGTCGGAATGGTCGACGGGGTGCCACGGCTCCACTGCCCCACAGTTTTCTCCAGCTGCCAAGCTGGGTGCCCACCCAGTGTGGCAAATGTCCTGTGTAGTGTAATTGCCATGCAGGGAGCCCACCCCAGCATGGCAAATGTCCCGCGTCGTAATTAAAAAAAAACAAACCTGAAAACACAAAAACGGTCTATCGCAGTCTCCCTGCCCCCTCCCCCACCCGCGCCCACCATCTGCACACCCTGCCTCCCACACCCCCACCTCACTTCATACTACCTCCGGAGCTCGGCGTGATGATCTTCGTACCAGGAACACGTCTGCACTCTTCCGGCTCGACAGCGAACTGAGGAAATGCCGGTAAGCTGTATAATGTAATGAATAGGGTTTTTCAACTTTGCTGCATATCTCAGGCATTTTTGGAATTTTGGCACCAAATTTTCAACATGGGGTTTTGGGACCCCTCCTCATGAATTCTGTCACTGTCATGGTATGCTAATCATTCAAGGGTGATTTCGCTGTCACTGCAAGAAATCACCTTTCGGGACTGATTAATGAAATGACAGTGCCAGTGTTCATAAGGTGGGCTCTCAAAAAGCCTATGTTGAAAATTTGGTGAAAACATTCCTAAAAACGACTGTTTTAAGAGCATGCATTGCGCTGTTCCTACGCATGCTTGTAGATTCGTGAATTTTCAATATTTTCACTCTGGATTTTCAACATTGCCATTTGACCATACCTCCTTATGAGCAGTACAGCTGTCATTTCTCACTTCTCACCCAAAATGTGTTTCCGCATGTAGCGCACAATGGCGCAGTCGGTGTGCGAACTCAATGTATGGGACACATTAAGAAAATCACAGTCACACTGTTCATGAGCAGAAGTGTTAAAATGGCTATGTTAAAAATTTGGTGAAAAAATACCCAAAATGACTGTTTTTCGAGCATTTGTGCGCTGATCCTCGCACTCATAAGTTCACAAATTTTCAATATTTTCACTCCAGATTTTCAACATTGCCATTTTACCACACCTCCTTATGAGCAGTGCAGCTGTCATTTTTCACATCTCACCCAAAACATGTTTCCGTTCATGTAGCGCAAAATGGCGTAGTCGGTGCAAAATCAATGTATGGGACACATTAAGAAAATCACAGTGACACTGTTCATGAGCAGAGGTCTTAAAATGGCTATTTTGAAAATTTGGTGAAAAAATTCCTAAAAATGACTGTGTTATGAGTGAGCATTGCGCAGTTTCCACGCACCCTCGTAAGTTCATGAATTTGCAATATTTTCAGTCCAGATTTTCACCAGTGGCATTTTTCCACACTTTCTTATGAACAGTACAGCTGTCATTTTTCACAACATGGCCGAAATGTGTTTTCACACTTTCAGCACAAAATGCGTGTCGCTGTGGGAAATCATTGTTCGACAGATAAAGAAAATCACAGTGACACTGTTCATGACCGGAGGTCCCAAAATGCCTGTGTTGACAATCTGTTGTAAACAATTCCCAAACTAATTACATTACGGGTGCACGTTGCACAGTTTCTACGCACGCTCATGACTTCACCAGTTTTTTTAATATTTTCACTGCAGATTTTCAACATTGCAATTTTTTACACCTCCCCATGAACAGTACAGCTGTCATTTTTCACATCCTGTTCAGAATGTGTTTTTGCACCTGTGGTGATAAATGCTGTAGTCACTGTGCAAAAGCAGCTTTTGGCTAACAAACTAATATTGCCACTGTTCATGAGGTGGGGTCACAAAAAAACCATGTTGAAAATTTGGAGTGAAAATACCAAAGAATGCCTGAGGCATTTGTGTTTCCGACCATAACACCCCACCCTGTAGAGAATGACAGGAATCAGGGCTGTGACTTGGGATTGTCACCTGCAATGCTCATACCATTCCACCCACACCCACACCCTGCAGCCACTGAGAAGCATCGAGGTGTGCCTTGGACTCTTCGGCCCCAAAGTTCACCCCATTCTCCTATACCACACCCATCTCACAATATTTCCTGATGGAATGGGGTGCGCATAAGGGCCAAAGACCCCAAGGCACACCATGACACTTGTCGGTGTCTGCACGGTAGGGTGTGGTGAAATGGTGTGGCCGTTATGCCTGATGACCCAAAGGCACACCCCAATGCTTGTCACTATCTGCAGGGTGGTGATGGGGTTGGCTTCAGTTCAATACTTCACTGCCATTCCTATTATGCAGCTCTGTAACTCCTACACTACCAATGCCAATGCCAGCAAGCAAACATTTGGCATTGACAAATGCTTGTTTTAGTCTGTCCCGAACACTGATTTCCTACAGCGACCGCGCTATTCTGTGCCAGAAGTGAGAAAACACATTTTGGCAAGGATGTGTAAAATGATAGCTGTAATGTTCATAAGGAGGTGTGGAGAAATGCCGATGTTGAAAATCAGGAGTGAAAATGTTACAAATTCGCGAAGTTAGGAGCGTGCTTGGAAACTGCGCAATGCACACTTGTAAAACAGTAATTTTTTGGATTTTTTTTTCACCAAATTTGTAATATAGGCTTTTTGAGAGCCCACCTCATGAACAGTGGCACTGTCATTTCATTAGTCAGTCCAGAAAGGTGAATCCACGCAGTGACCGCAAAATCACCTTTCGGACTGAATAATGCCATGACATTGACTGAATTCATGAGGAGGGGTCCCAATAACTCCATTGGGAAATTTGGTGCCAAAATTCCCAAAAATGTCTGAGATATGCACCAAAGTTGAAAAAAAACTATTTATGCCATTTATACAGCTTACCGACATTTCTTCAGTTTGCGGTCTGCTTTGAAGAGTGCAGACGTGTTCCTGGTCCACTGAAGATCATCGCACTGGGCTCCGGAGGCAAGTATTGGGTGAGGGTGTGTTTAGGGAGGTAGAGTACACAGAGGATGGGTGCAGGTTGGGGAAGGGGCACCAGAACACTTTGAGGGACCATTTTCTCATTTTACTGGAAAAAACACACTCAAACGGACAACGTGGGTCAGTTTTCTTTTTTTGCAGGTGTTGGTTGGTACACTGGGCTGGGCTCCCAGTGTACCAACTGCAGTTGTGGGAAGAGGGATCGAAGTTGGTGGGGATTGGGCCCCTCGTTGGCACAGAAATGGGTGGAAGGGGCTTGCATGATGCTGAGGGGGATTGGGCACCCCCTCAGCACACAGCAGAAATCGGGGGATGGGGACATTATGTTGATGGAGGGTGGGCTCTCCCATCAGCAACAGAAGCTGACAGGGATTAGTTCCCCAGTCAGCAGAGAAATGTGGGGGGCATGATGCCGAGGGGGATTGGGCACCCCCTTGGTACACAACTGAAATAGGGGGGCATTATGCTGATGGCGAGTGGGCTATCCCATTGGAAAATGAACTAGGTCGGCTTTCTATGTGCCTCTGAGGTGGCAGCATACAGCTGCCAGGTTCCTGGTAATGTTACACCAGGCAAGGTACCGCCCTGCAATGACAGGTTGCTCCCTCACTGCAGCAGAATGGCTGCCACTGCAATGATGAGGCAGCCCCTGATTGCAGCAGCAGCAAAATCGTTACAACTTGGTGGCACTCTGCAGAACCAGTGTCATCCGGACACTGGCCCTGCATTGGCCGAGAACTGCCAAGCCCAACAATGTAGTGCCAACACTGGCCACCGCAGTGCCTCACCTCCTCAACCTGCTTCTTTTCTAAGTGGCCACATAATGTTTCTTGCACATGCGCGCAAGCAAACATAAAAAGTATACTTCAGATACAAGAAGTGACCACTCTTTACTTTTAAAAAGTTAGTATTTATTTCAGCCAGTACGCTAGCACATTAAAGTTCTTGTCAGGCTTGGATACCTAAAACTAGAATTTGTCATGGCTAAATAGAACATCAGAACCTTTTCTGGCTCTCTTATCCCTTGCTTTCAGCAGCACTCAGGATGGAAAACTATGGCTTTATGATTGCACAAAAATTATATATACACTTTACAATGGTGAACCATGGTCTGCTTTGCATGAATCTGCGTACATAATTTGCATATTTAGAATGCAGAGAATTCCATATTTTACTGATGTTGTGAATCAACATAATGATTGATAATTTGAGTCATTAAAGTTATTTTGGAATTGACAAAATTAATTTGCATAATGAAAGCAAATGTATTCCAAAGATGAAGTGTGTGGTTATTTTATACAAAGGATTTTATCCTTTTGCACCTCTTGTAACTCAGCTGACAGAACATCAGGATAGTATTGCAGTGGCCTGTGTACCATTATGAGTCAGGGCACAATTTTTCTTTCTTTGCTTTATCTTCATTTTTCCTCCTGGCCATGCCCCCTTCTGCTGTAAACTGCCACCCAGACCAATGACCCCAATCAAGGGCTCTCTCTGTTTCCAAATCTCAGCTTCTCTACCCAATGTGGGCCCAAAGATGGCAGGTCCCATTGCCCCTGCTGGAGCACATATGGCCCAGCCATGATATGCTCTTGAGTCATCCCCCTACTGATATGCCCCACTTGGGATTGTTTCACTGTGTCTGTCTAAGCATACTTTTTATGTACCGTGAGCACCTTGTTGTACTGTTTGACCCTGCAGTGTGTATTGGTTTCCACATTTGCAAAGTTTTAGACCTGTAAAGCAAATAAGAAGCCATGCGCTGGAATGAGAGAGGGTGCACAGCAGGGCAGCCAGACAACACTACCTCAAACAAGGAAGTAGCTCAGCACTTACAGACCGAAGGAAAAACAATGTCCTGGCTGAAGTAAAGGTACAAAAAATATTTGCTGTGGCAAAGACAGATGTACAAGTGACTAGAGCCCTGAGCCCCAATGCTTCAACCCTATCCTGATCTTCATCAGGCGGTGGGTCTAGTAAAACATCGAGAGGTTCCACCAATTTATTTCAGACATTTAAAGATATATGCAATAATAGAAAAATTGTATAAACCAGTAATACTTATCGCTGTCTCATAAAGCAAAGCTAAATTCATTTATTACTTTTGCCAATGGAGGAAAACTTTTCAAAAAAGAAATACAATAATGTTACATACAAAAATAAATGTAAAAAGGAATATGCATACAGAGAACTTGAGAAACTCAATTCATGTAATAAGGCAGACTGATAGGAAATATATATGCCAAGAACTTGAAAAATTCAATTCATACAGAATGACAAACTAATAATATAAACATGCATATAATCTGCCCTATCTTAATCCAATATACAAGAGATTCAAATACAATTTGTTATAACATATAGTGTAAAGTAGAAAAGGAAATGTCAGCAAAAAAAAGCAGATACAACTAATCAATTAATAAATGTAGATCAAGGAGATCTGGCTCCTTTATCTACAATTATTAATTAATTAATTGTATTTACTTATAGGGTGGGATATTCAGACTGCGCCAAAAAGATGTGCAATAGCAGGAGCAGGCACAAGTGCAGTGCGCCACTGCACAACACACACGATATTCAAACCAAGTGCAGGCCAAGGTGCTCTTGCACAATATAGCTGAATATCACACCACCTGCGCCATGGCGCAACCAGGGATGCGCAGTGGAGCAGAGCTGATGCGCAGTAGCACAACGAGTGATGCACAGGGACAGGGACAGGATGCAGGGGTGCACTACCCATGGAAGCCATGGGCAGAGGAACACGCAGCAGGCCAGATAGACCCACCCCCTCCCAGGCACCCCATGAACTGCACAACCAGAGGTGAGCTGGATGGACCACCAGCCTATGAACACCAGCACTGAATTAACAGCTGGGGCATGGTGCCCCAGCACACCCCCCTGGCAAGCAGTGACTGCAACACAAGGAGGGCCAGCCCCCCAGTGCCACCCCACCCCACCAATGCAGACCACACCCTGTACAGCGATCCCAAGACACCCGGCCCAGAAGCAGCGCCCAACAGTGCATGGCACCGAATGCATGCTGCCACCACCACCACTGTGACAATACAACCCTGTGCACCATGGTGCCATGCATGTCAGCCCCACTATGATCACCCCACAGCGGGCGTCACCAGCCACTGACACAACAACTGCATACACAATGCCCCCCGCATGGCCTCTGTGGCACAGCAGAGAGGTTTACCCCAAGGCCAGCACTCAGGACCACAGAGATGTGACAAGGCCTGCCCTGGATACCACCACCACCACCAGGACAGCACCCCGCACACCCACCCATGCACACACCCTGTCCCAGCACTGGTCCCAACAGACAGCACAGCCACCCACTGTGATGCATGGAGGCATATGCCAAACAGGATGCGACACAGGGCATGGACAAACCCCCACCCTGTCTCAAGGGTACCGCAACACAGGGCCACAAAAGTGGGGCAACAGATGCCGCTGGTGTGTGTCCACTGATGCCATGTACCCACGGCCTACACCCCACCATGGCACTGGTGAACTAGCCACCTGGTGCATGCACTATGAAGCCATCCGCTGCCAGCATACGGCCTGAGCACAAGTGACAGACAGTAGAACACAGACACCACAACAGACACCAATGACAGCATGGAGGGGGGACAACAACAGCATAGCCCACAGTGTCACCCGAGGCAGACGTGCAACAAACTGGTGACAGGACGCAAGCCACCATGGCGCCATGCCCAGAGGGTGGCTACCATGGGCAGCCACCAATGACATGCCAGCAGACCGTGCATACCACAGACATGCAAGGGACTCAGCTGCACGGGCCATGGACAGACTGACAGGGGAGCAGGGACACAGCGTATGCACCAGGGACCACTGCACACAGGCATCCAGTGCACAGGGAACAACACACATACCACAGACAGGGACCGTGGCCCCCACCCACACCAGTAGTAGGGCCCTGCCGGACACACACACGCCCAGGCCTGCAACACACCCAATGCCATGCACACCACTGCAGCAAAGCAACATACCCCCGTTGCAAATCAGAGACCACCACAGTTGTCATATTAAACAAGATTATTATGCATAGGGAATCTGTACAAACAACAAACCAATTAGAACTATATACAAAGTGGCGGGGGGGAAGGGCCACAATCCAGGTGAGGGTTGGCATGGGGCAAGGGGGTACATCAGGGAGTGGGACAAAGGGGTGTGAGAGACAGTCCTGGGGGGAATGCACATCACATGCACTGCAGGTCCTACTGGCAGCCCCTCTCTTCACTCCGGTCCCTGTGGCACCACCTGTGCCTCCTTCGGTCACCACGCTCCATTCCCTGGAGCAGCTCCAGAGTAGCCCGGGTCACATGTAGGATCTCTTGTATGTGTTGCTCCAGGGTAGTCCAGCGTTGTCCACCTACGACAGGGGAGCAGAGTCAGTACATGTGACTGGCCAGACCCCTGCAGCCCACCCATTGTGCACGGCATACAGCCATGAGCCACGCCCCTGTGATGGCATGTGACCACCCAGAGTGTCCGTGCCACAAGACCCACCTACCCAGACACCCATAGCCACACAGAACACTGCACTCACCTACCCAATGCCCATGTTCTGCACAGCACCAAAGTGGCCGTACAGTGACATGGCTATGCAGTGTGATGGCAGTGGCACAGCCATGGACCCAGTGCATGCATAGCCCACCTGTGACACCCACCCACACATGCAGTGCCACAGGACAGTGCTGAGTGCACCGTGTGGCGTGCACAGCAGTGGGGCCAAGTGCAGGTGGCCATGCCCTGCCACCACTCCTGCAACCCACCATGCACAGATGTAAGGGGAAACATGGCACTCACCTGCATCCTGGTCAGCAGGGTACTGCTGACCCATGGCACCACCACCATGCCCCGGCTGCAAGGACATGCCACCCACTGTGGCTTGCTATCCCTGTCCATGGGCCAAACGGGCCCTATGGCGATCCTCTGGGCCTAGGGTGCAAACATGGAAAGAGAAACATCAGTACAGGTCAGTAACATAGCACCCCCTTGCTGTGTGCGTGCCCGCACAGCCCAGCCATGACGCACCCCCACCGCCACCACCCCCACAGGATGGCCCCCACCCCCCTGTGGCGTGGTCTGATGCCCACTGCAATACCTGGACAGACAGACACTACCAGTGATGGAATGGAGCACCTACCTGGCCGTGGCACAGCGTGCCACCGTGCACGTGCCTGTAGTCACCCCAGGTGGTCAGGGTCCTACTGCTGGAGGTCACTATAGCGGTGGCGACACTGCTCCACTGACCTGCTGCTCCCTGTTGCCTCCTCCAGGCCCTCTGCAACCTCTTGCCACACCGCAATCCATGGCCTCTGGAGGGGGTACCTGCCCAAAGAGGGCACCAGCATGTGGCTCCACCAAGGCCACCAGGTTTGCCAGATCGATGGCACTCCAGACCGGTGCTCTGGTCCGAGGCATGGTGCTGTCTCAAACGGCATCAAAATGGGTCTCTTTAGTGCACGTGCCCCTCGTGCGGAGGCAGTGTGGTACTGTGCTGTCAGTCCCTATCGCGCTGTCACCTGACTGTGCAATAGGTGTACAGCCATGCGTACGCATGGCGCCTAGGGGGCAAAGGTCAACCGCAGGGTCAAGTGTCTGTTTGCGCATGGAACACCACAGTGCTATTGGGACGCCCTGCATGTAGCGCAGAAGGGTGCATGTGTGTGATGCCCTGCAGTGGCCCACCGCGCTGTGGTGCCATGGCACCCACGGCACACCATGGCAGGAGCACACCATGGGCATACAGTGCACTAGCACCACAGGCACAGTGGTGGCCATGATCTGCACTGCCTTCCGTGCACAGCACGTCAGCAGCACCGCACGTGTCAGTGTCAGCACCCCAGGCATGTGCGGTGTGGTGCCGATTGCGCACTTCACAGTGGTGCGCCATAGCCTGAGCATGCTCAACAACATTGCGCAAGATGCAACAGTGTGATATTCAGCCAGGTTATGCAAATCAGCTCATTAGCCATTCCACGGCACATCCACTACATTAGCATCCACTTACAGTTGCGCCTGCCCTCATTTGCATGCGTTGCGCTATATTTATGTGACCTGGGGCTGCAGAGGCCATGGATCGGTATTGCAGTCGTTTGTGGTAGGTTGCATGCTGTTGGGATGTGGGGACAGTGGTTTGGGAGGGCTGTATGGGACTGCACAGTCCAAGGTAACACCTGTCTTTCCCTCAGGCATGAGCATGACCGAACATGAGGAAGAGGAGGAGCAGGGAAGGGGGAGAAGGAGGAGGCCCAACTTCACCAGGGCTGAATCTGGTGCTCTGTTTGAGGCATATTTGGACAGGAAACTGCTGCTCAGTGGACAGCGGGGAATGCCACAGGCCCATGCTGCAGTGTGGGGTGAGGCGATGTGTGCTGTGAACCAGCAGGGCAGCCACCAGCGGTCCATGCAGGAGTGCAAAAAGAAGGTAGGCACGTACAGGAGGTGGATCATGGACAAGGTGGTTGCCATCAGGGTGGCATGTGCTGCCACCGGTGGGGGCCAGCTGGATGTACCCCGCCTAATGCCATGGGAGGAGCGGGTGGCCAGCAGTATGAGGCATAGTGCCATCGAGGGCATTCCAGGTGGTGGCTTCCAGATGGGTGGCAGCCCATCACTGCATGGTAGATCCAGTGCAGTCAGTGTGTGGGTGGTGGAGGGCATGCCACAGGGTCAGGCGGAGCCACTAATGCTACTGTGTTCCTTTACAGCTCCTGAGCATCTACATGGGGCAGCAGTGGTGGGTGTGTCCACCAAGGGGAAGGCTCTGGACACAGAGGATCACCCATCCACCTCCACAGGTGTCTGAGGGGCTGGCCAAGTGCATACCAGCACATCTGTCCAGAGTGATGTGGGTTGTGTGGGTGCGAACATGGCCCTGCCTGTGTCCCAGTGTGACATCGCCCCCAGTCTCCAGTGTGCTGGGACACAGATTGGGGCCAGATCCAGCACCGATGATGATGGGCCGCATATCCCGGACAGTGATACATTTGGGACACAGGATGGTCCCACAGCAGGCAAACGCACAGGTGATACCGCAGGTGATGCTGCCGTGGCTTCCTGTATAACAGCCCAGTCCCAGCCCATGTCTGTAAGCCCCAGTGGGGCAGCACTGGTGTGCGTCCAGGGCAGTGGGGCTGTTGCAGCTGCTGCGGCAGCGCAGGTATCCCATGGTGATCAGCAGCCAGAGGGGCAGTGCCAGCAGTTGGCCAATGACAACGGGGGGACAGTGTCGGGGCGGTGGCAGTGCACCGCATGTGGACGTGCCCCGAAAAGGCTCTGGTGTGCAGCGCCCATCGTCAAGGGGTGCTGGCCAGCAGGGCCAAGTACACCATGGGGGACAGCATGCTGGACCAGCAGACGACCCCTTGGATGACCACAGCCATCTTCTCCAGGCCTCAGTTGATCAGCAGATGTGGCTCGTGATGACAGTGGATGCACTCAGTGCAGTTCTATGCCAAGCAGGCATTCGGTGCAGCAGGGACCATGGCTTGCTCCTGGCAGAGTTGGCCCAGCAGCGGGCGGATGTGACCACTGCCATTGACAGGCAGACCACTGCAATGGCGACTATTATGGCTACACTGGCCTCCCAGTTTGGTGCCCAGCCACCGCAGACACCACACAGTATTATGTCCGCCCCCCTGTTCCTAAAGTCATGCAACGCCTGCTATGTCGACACCGGGTTCGGCTGTGGGCATACTGAGCATGCCTGGCGCTGGCATGTTCGGTGGGCTGCAGATCCCTGCACGGACATGGTCGTGTTCACACAGCGTCACCCCTGTGGGCCCATCGGTGCCACCCCATGAGGCCACTGGTCAGCCTGGCACAGCTGGCAGGTCTCGGTGGGGCTTCCCATGCATCCGTGGCAGCTGTGGTACTGTGCCGCATGACTAACCTGTCTTCCACCATGGCCACTGTCTGCCACTGCCCTGTGTGCACTGTGGTGTGCATTGTGCAATGCATGGGTAGGGTTCCCAGCCCTGCACACACACGGTCCCTGTGCACACCCTCCCAGCTGCAGGCCACTGTGGCATGTGCATGATGATGCCTGTGTAGTGCTGTCCACCACTGTGCAATGGTGCCCAGTGTCTGAGGCACTCACGGTGCCAGCCACTGGGCATGGTCGTGTGTGGTCCTGTGAGGGTGTAGGGGTGCCTGTTGGAGTGGGCATGCCGTTTGCCCTTTGGGCATGTGTTGTGGTGTATGTGCGTGTGTGTGCATGTGTTGTGTTCAGCCCTGCCTATCCCTGCTGCAGTGTGCAGTCCCCCACTCAGTCCCATTCCTTTACCGCTATCCGCCCCTGGTGTCCAGCCCTGCCTGTCTGTGGGCTGTGTCCTTGCCCTTGGTGGTTGCACATGGCCCCATGACCTACCTGTGTTGTCTGAAGTCCTCCTCTGCGACGGTGTCTCGGTGCTGCTGTGCCATCCGGAACAGCCAGGGGTCTCATCACCCAGGGGGTGGCTGCCCTACACCAGCTGTACCGGCATCCTCATCATCCTTACTGCTGTCCCCCTCTTTGACCTCTACGGTGATCCCAAAGTCAGTGGCCATGTTGTGCAGGATACAGCAGGCCAGAAATAGCCCACAGCCTTAGAGGGGCTGTACTCTAGGGCACCACCTGATGTGTCCAGGCACTGGAACAGTGCCTTCAGCAGCCCGAACACCCGCTTGATGACATTCCATGTTGTGGAGTGTGCCTCATTGTACCATAGCTGCAATGGGGTCATGGGGCGCCTGTATGGTGTGAGCAGCCAGGACCATAGTGGGTATCCACTGTCACCTGTGTGTAGAGGGCAGACATTAGCATGGTGGTCTGCATCACTATGCCATGGGCCATCATGACCGGTACCCATGGCACCTCTGACAATGCACCCCCCATGTCTGCTCACGTCATCCTGCATAATATGCATACTCACCTACTAGATGGCTGGTGGGGATGTCCCCACTCTCAAACCTGTGGCACAGTGCAGACTGGTGCCAGATGAAGGCATCATGTGCTCCCCCAGGGTGCATGGCACAGACATTGATTATGTGCCCCCTGGTATCACACACCACCTGGCAGTTTATGCTTGGGTAGCCCTTGCTGTTGATGTATGCCACACCCTCCAGTCCAGGTGGCATGCAGATGTCTACATGGGTGCAGTCATTAGCCCCGAGCATGCCAGGCAATCATGCTACCCTGTGGAACTCCTGTATGTGTGCTGTGCACTCCGCCTGTGTGCTGAGGAAATGGATGTATTCCGCAGCATGTGGCAGCAGTGCGCTGAGGAATTGTGTAAGTAGGCATGACGTGGCCAACTGGGTTATGCCTGTCTAACCCCTTTTGGTCACTGGAAGGTGCCCGTAGCGAGCAGGCACATGACGGCTGTGAGCTTTGTCTCCACTGACAACGCATGGCTCCGTCATGTGGGTGCCTGCATCTCTTCACTGCACAGCTCACAGAGCTGCCTCAGAATCATCCGGTTCAGGTGGTACTGGCCCACAATCTCAGTGTCAGAGTACTGTTTGAAGCTGGTGCAGGCTCAGTACTGCCTGTTCTGGGCATACCGCCGACGGGCCCTTCCAAGTCCCCGCCTCCCTGCTGCCTGCATTCTCACACCCCTCATTACTGCCTCCATCTGGAAGGTGGCACTGGCCATGTCCCTGGCTGGTGTTCCCCCCACCCACCAGGTGGCTGTTCTCCTCTTCCCCCTGCTGTCTGTTGCTGGTGCTTCCCCTGCACTGGGTTCACCTCCGGCTGTTCACCTGTGGCTGTCCTGCCTCTTGCCACTGCCCTCAGCCACTGTGGCACTCTCAGGCCCTTTTGTTCACACTGGCACGGGCACACCCACTCCTACCCTCACTCAGGCACACTTCTGGTGGGCCCTGTCCTACTTCTGGCCACTCTTGTTCCCTGCTTCCAGTCTTGCCTCCCTGGCACTCTGTCTCCATGCTCCCACCTATAGCTTCCCTGTGGCACATTCTTCCTCCCCTCTCTTGCTCCCTTTTATTTTGGCTCATTTCTGCTGTCACGCAACTTCTGCTTGCTCTGCTATTGTGCACGTCGCATGCTGTTGAATATTGCACTGCACATGTTATTCATGGTTCTGCCCCCTGCAGTTGCGCATGCATTCATTACTGCTGTGCTCTGGCGCATTGCTTGTTGTGCTGCGCAGCCGGCTCCTGCTGAATATCGCACAATGGCGCATTTCCTCACTTGCGCTGGTGCATCCCTGTTGTGCATGGCGCATCTGCTCTGAATATCCCACCCACAGTGTATAGTACAGCATTGCTCTATATAGAAATCAATCCTTTTCAAAATGATGTTGTCTCACAGTTCAAAGGTCATGGAATATGATTGGACCCTTCTGTGTTAGAATAGCATTCTAGAACCTCTAGAGACTGCACAAGTCAGTTTCACTGTGAAAGAGAAAAAAAAACACAACACACACATTTCACATAATACTATACACTACAAATAATACAGGATGAGCAACTTTATGCATAACCAGTGTGTTCTGCCACCTCAGGGTTTTGATTCCCTCAGGGTTTTGATTCAAAGGGAATCAGAACCTCTCTGTGGCAGAACACACTGGTTGTGCATAGTTGCCCATCCAGTATTCTCTATGTTTTTTGCTGAAATTCCCTTTCCTCTTTTTCACTATCTTTTATAATAAATTGTATTTGAATCTTTTTTGTATCAGATGAAGTTAGGGAAGTTTTATGCAAGTTTATATTATTAGTTTGTCATACTGCATCAACTGAGTTTTTCAAGTTCTTCACAGATATATTTCCTATTAGTCAGCCTTATTACATAAATTGAGTTTCTCAAGCTCTAGGTATACATATTTCCTGTTTATTTCTTTTTTATGTAATGTTATTGTACTTCTTTTTTGAAAAGTGTTCCACTCTTGGTAAAAAAAATAGATAAATGTAGCTTTACTTTATTAGACAGTAATAAGAATTACTGAGTTATTAAATGTTTCTCTTATTGCATATATCTTTAAATGTCTGAAATAAATTGGTGTAACCTCCTGATGTTTGCTAGACATGCTCCCTGATGTAGACCCAGATAGGGTTGAAGCACTGAGGCTCAGTGCTGTACTCACTTGTACCTCTACCTTTGCCAGGATAAATACCTTTTGTAACTTTTCTTCAGCCTGGACACTGTTTTTCCTTGGGTCTGTGAGTGCAGAGCTCCTTCCTTGTTTAACATTTTATACCTAATTCCTGTTTGATATACTGCATTACTTGGCATTGACTGTTGTTAATGAATATTTGTAAATGTACTATTAATTCTTTTGCCTCATTGTATTATCTCTCCCCCCCTCCCCTCGCAGATGCATCTGGAAATGAGCTGTTATCAGCTCACTAAGTATTTCCTGGTAAAACCTTTGAAATAAATAAGTGGTTCAAGAGGGGTACAGGAGGATGTGCAGAGCCTAAGTGTAGGAAGCTTCAGCTTGCAGGCCAGAATATTTTTACCCTCCTGTTTTTGTCCCCAGGATGTCAGTGGATAAGGTTCCAATGATGGCTCTTCATGCAGCTGTAGGCAATGTCCTCTGGGATACTCAATGCTTCTCTCTGCTGCTGTTCTCTGACTACCTAAGCTCATTTCTAAACCCCAGTCACTGGCATTGCAAGTGGCAGCACTATTGCTGTGCCAGTGTGCACATTTCTTCTTTTGTTTTGCAATATGTAATTTATCCTCCTGTCATCCAGATCTGCCCAACAGCACCCCCAGCACCATCACTGACCTTCTCACAGATTTTATCTACCACTTGCACAGGACCTTACTTTGGTTGGTGGCCAGACTTGTCAGTTGTGCAAGAGCCTTTGGGGTGGCGCTGGCATGTAGCAGAATGGCATTTTCCTCCAAAGTTTTTCTACCTTTGAGCTGGAGCATTAGCATGTGTGTGTCAGCACATCATGCTCCAGCTCTACCCAATTGTGTGCACTTTTGCTGTACTGCCATCCGGCCTCAATCACGTGGCAGTCTCTGCAGTGGGAACTGATCTTGTCATTCCCCCTCACCCCAAGGAAGGAGAACTGCCATCGGGTACTCGATCCTCCCTCACCCTGCTGGCCCACCAAGAAAAAAACATTCATTCCTGGACCCGGGTTTCCAACATATGGTGCAGAAGTGCAACTGCCCTCTTTTTGGGCTGGCTTACATTTCTTCTTTCTAAGTATAGCTTGTGTTTCCAATGCCTAGCAGTTGCTTAGATCATCTGAACAGTGTCTTTCCACCCTTTGGCAGTATAAATTCAATACTATTATAAGTAAATACATCACTGTATAATTTGGCAATCATTGTGACAGGTAGTGACACTGCTGCTGCCTTGTCTACCCCTTTTTCCATCTGTGTGCTGCTGAAACTGCTTATCATAGCTGATATTTTATGGTGCTGAAACCAGCCTTTCTGCATCACCTGGATGAGTCTTGATGCTTTATCACATAAGCCCAGTTTGGTGACCTGAAAGAGTCACAAAATGATACAGACATACAAGCTTGAGAGATCCCAGTACACAGTGCCAGGCCATCTGCAATAGCATGCCCTCTGTTGCTCTGCTGTAAACTGCTGCCATCAGTTCCAGGATATGCTCTAGCATTTTAAAAGTGAAGTCCTGCTTTCTTTCATTTTTGGAAAAGATGATTGCATGGGAAACAAGCATTTGTCAATGCCGAATGTTGTTTGCTTATATGTGCTGTTTAGGTATTTGGAAGTGAAAGTACCATGGCTAAGAACTGTCATGTGCCCCCCCAAGACATCTACTGTATCTTTCTATTCAGTATTCACAGAAGAGGGGGAGGGGCAAGGACCACAGCAGTACAGTAGTTTCAAAGGCTATAGGCCGGTCAGCCTCACTTCAGTAGTGGGGAAGATCATGGAGACATTGGTTAAATAAAGGACAGTGGGGCATATAGAAGCCATTGGAGCCCAGGACCACAGGCAACATGGATTCACAGTGGGAAGGTCATGTCAGACAAATCTGGTTGATCTCTTTGACTGGGTGACAAAGGAAGTAAATCAGGGTGGGGCAGTGGACAATGCTTACCTTGATGTAAATAAAAGCTTTGTCACTGTCCGACATAGAAGGGTGATAAATTAGCTGAGTAGGCTGGGCATGGGAGAAAGGGTGATGAACTGGGTTAGAAACTGGGTAACAGACAGGAGGCAGAGAGTGGTGGTAAATGGGGTGCAGTTTGGGGAGAGGGGGTGACCAGTGGGGTGCCGCAGGGATTGGTCCTGGGGCCAGTCATGTTCAGTGTCTTCGTTAGTGACATTGCAGAAGGGCTGAAGGGAAAGGTCTTCCTGTTTGCAGATGACACCAAGATCTGTAAGACAGTGGAGACACCAGAGGGGGTTGAGAAAATGAGGATGGACCTGGGGAAGGTTGAGAAATGGTCTGATGACTGGCAACTGAAGTTTAATTCAAAAAAGTGCAAAATTATGCACCTGGGACACAGAAACCCTGGGGAAAGATACAGGATGGGGGGGAGGGAGTTGCTGACAGTCACAAAGAAGGAAAGGGACCGGGGGTTGTTATTTCAGATGACCTGAAATGTCAAAGTGGTAAGGCAGCTGGGAGGGCCAGTGACATGCTGGGGTGCATAGGCAGGGGTATCACCAGCATACGGAGGGAGGTAGTGATGCCATTATATAAAATCATGGTCAGGCTTCACATGGAGTACTGTGTGCAGTTCTGTAGGTCGCACCTTCGTTAGGATATTAAAAGGCTGGAGATGCTTCAGAGAAGGGCAAATGAGACGGTACAGAGTTTGCAACACAAGACTTATGAGGAGAAATTCAGGGACCTCAATATGTACTGAGTGGAAGAGAGGAGGGAAAGAGAGGATAGGATAGAAACATTGAAGTACCTCAACGGTATAAATATAACTACTGAGAAGGAGGAGACAGCTGATATAGGCATATGTGCCAGCTTCTGTGTGATATTCTTTTGTTCTTCTAAATCTGTAATCTCCAGTATTTCAGTAACCACATGTCCACACTGCCTTCTGTAGGCAATTTTATGCTGATTGATACCTGGTGTCAGATGGCAGACAGAGGGTTCATCAGATTGTGTTGCCATTTGAACAACTTCATAGAGTGTTCTTTCACTGGTAAGCATTTTGGAAAGCTGGGGAAGGTCTCACAATTTTAATTACGATTGTATCTCCTTATGTCTGTCCCCTTTGGTCCCCCCATCCCCACACCCCAACAGTCATCAGTGGCCACAGATGCAGTCTTCTTCTTGCCAAGATGGTGAGTGAGAAACATAGAATTTGACGGCACATAAGGACCGCTTGGCCCACCTAGTCTGCCCATTTCCCTATCTGATGGATAAGCTGCAAATTCTAGTTGAACAGCTTACTTCCTCCTACCCCCCAGTAGAATTGCCTTATGTCTGTCCGTGAGCAGCTGCCTTCAGAGTCTGTGAAGTCCGACGTCTTTCAGTGACACTTATTGGTCATCTTCCAATACAGGTGAGGCACTGCCAGCTGAAGAGTAACTCAAAACAAGCAGGTTTCAAAGTGGGGAAGAAATGGAGTGAGCAAGAATGAAGTACTCATTCAGATGTGGCGTTGATTTTAAGATCAGCATACTGGTGTTGACACTACAAATAGAAACCCAGCTCTTTAAGCAGCCTTATGAAGAGTAAAGGCTTCTCGAAGCACTGAGGTTGTGTTTTTTGTACTGTAAGTGGGCTGCATCTAATTCGGTAATTTACTGTACGTTACATCTGGATGTATGGTAGTGCCAACTTTAAATAAACACTGCACCTGAATTGACACATGATGGCACAGAAACATAGAATTTGTCAGCAGAAAAGGACCACTCAGCCCATCCAGTCTGCCCAAGTCTTCTCTACCTACTTGTAACTCCTGCCTGTATATGTTGCTGCATGTCTTATTCTGCCTGCATCCATCAGGACCTCCTTGTGAATGAGCTTGCTTAATGGATTTTTTCCTGCAATGAACTTGAAACTACTTCACTTCCATAGCCCTATTGATCTCCATTGACCCCCTCCTTCCCCTTTTCTAATATACCCCTATGTGTATCCCATGCATGCTTCATTCCTCCTACCATTTTAGGTTCCACCACTTCTCCTGGCAGTCTGCTTAACGTGTCTACCACCGTTTCAGTAAATAAATATGTCTTCACATCTATCCTGAATGCCCCCCCTAGCTTCATTGTATATCCCTTGGTTTGGGTGCTTATCCTCATTTGAAGGAAACTCTCCAACTGTACCCTCTTTACCCCTGAGAGGTACTTTGTAGGTCTTGATCATGTCACCTATCACCCTCCTCTCTTCCAGAGTGTACATGTTGAGATTCTTCAGCCTTTCCTTGTAGGGATTCCCGTAAAAATTCTGAACCATTTTAGTTGCCCTCCTCTGGAAAACCTCCGTCTTATGTCCTTTCTGAAGTGTGGACTCTAAAACTGGACACAGTACTGCAGCTGGGGGTATACTATGGAATGAGACATTGGCAGCACAACATTCCTCCTCCTACTGGAGATGCCACTCCCAATGCACCCCAGAATCCAATTTGCCCTGCCCATAGCCTTGTGACCCTGTACTGCCATCGTGAGGTCCTCTGATATAATAACTTCAAGGACCCTTTCATGTACAGTGAGTATCAGTACATCCCCCCGTCCTATACCCAGCATCGGGGTTCCTATGTCCTAGGTACATGATTTTACACTTGTTGGCACTGAACCCCAAGTACGTAAGAAAATGGAATTGATTTGAATGAATTGCAGGCTTTGAAGCAGCTTTTCAGAGAGTGTGTATGTGTGTGTGGGGGGCTCTGCTACTATAAGTATTTGCTTTTGATTTGGTATAATGTGCAAACAGACTAACCCTGCTCCCAACTCCATGTGCTATTTCGGAGGAGGCTCCTGATGATGCATATCTTGCCAAACCGGTAGAGGTCCAGTGGAGCATGTGCTGTTCATGGTGTTTGGCGTTTGGCATTTTTACACTGTTTCTTCAAATAAATGCTGTAAATTGGTCCAGTGCTGTGTGGTGTGGATATTTGTTTTCTACATGTTAATGTTATATATTCCGCACACACTGACCCTTCAGAGTGGTTTTGTTTTTTTGCTTAAAGCCCTATTTATGCCATTATTCAGCTTACCAGCATTTCCTCAGTTCGTGGTCGGCTTTGAAGAGTGCGGACGTGTTCGAGGTCCACTGAAGATCGTTGCACCAGGACTCCGGAGGTGAGTGTGGGGAGGCAGGGTGCACAGTGGGTGGGTGTGGGTTGTGGGAGGGGGCAGGGAGACCTCGAGGGACCATTTTCTTTTTTACAGGTTTAAAAAAAAAATTCTGGGACATTTTCTTCTATACAGGGCCATTGGACATGCTGGGGTGGGCTCCCAGCATGTCACCTGAATGTTTGGGGGGGCTGTAGCTGATGGGGGATTGGGCACCCCCATGGGCACATATGGAGTGCTGGGGGGGACAAGAGCCGAGGGGGATTGGGCACCCCCTTGGCATAAACTGAATGTTTTGGTGGGGGGGGTAAACTATTATGCCGACGGGGAGTGGGATCCCCCGTCGGCAACCTGAACTCACACAGGGACTGAAGTCGACGGGGATTGGGGCCCCCATCGGCAAACAAACACTGTTGTGGGTGGGGCACATGCTGCCAAGGATGATTGGGCACCCCCTTGGCACTGGGGGCTCAGTCATATTGTTTGTGAACATGGTGGCAAGCTGCCACCATGTTCACAAACAATATTACAGTACCAACGTTCCTCCCAACAATAACGGGTCGCTACCTCATCGCAGCGGAATGGCTGATGCTGCAATGACGAGGCGGCCCCTGATTGCAGTAGCTGAAATGTTTCAAGGTTATGGCACACTGGCTGAACAAGTGTCAGCAGCAGCGTGCCACCCCATTGGGGAAAGCAGGCCAAGCCTCAAAGGCAGTGGAGGCATTGGCCACAACAGTGCCGTGCCTCCACAACCTGCTTCTGCAACAAGCTGCCGCAATATGTTTCTAGCGCATACACAATCAACATAAAAAACTACTACAATAGCAGTAATAATTAAAGGAATAACAGTTTTCCAGTAGTCCCAGGCCTGAACTTGAAATGTCTGTTCACGTGTACAATTTATAGAAGGGAATTCACATAGTGTATGCAACTGCACTGTTCTAATATGAACCTTTGTGGTCCTCTCTTGTCTGTATGCTCCTTGTTTGCTGTACCTAACAGTTGTTCTGTACACATTACCCCAAACCTTGAATGAAAATACAAATTTTCAGTAGAATACCATTCTTAAGAACAGTTTCACACATTCTAACTGTTGTGGAATGTCTGTACTACAAGCATATATGAATGCTACCTTACAGTGTGGTTACCTGGTGGGAGGTCTAGCAGATAATTGGGATCTTGCAATGTAGGAGGTCAAATTAGCGTAAGTCAAACAGGAAGGTCATGACCATATTATTAGGATGGGTAGAAGTATGCTAATAGGGGAGCAATGGCCTACATGCCACATACATACATTCACATATAATAATTGCAACATTAGTGCCTGTCACCATTTGATAGATTTGAATGCAGTAATTGTGGTAGCCAGTAGGCTAGTAATGGTTGCCCTGACTATTACTTGTGTAAACAGGGTGGTATTGGTAAAAATAACAGGGTCAGTATGGTGCTGCATAAAGCAGCTTAATTGTCTATTTCCCATATGTTAAAATATGCATTTGAACCAGAGAAGAGAGCAGCTGCCATTTAATTTAATGTACGGCAGAGTGGCAGCTGTAAGAGGTGCCATGCATGTGGGTAGAGAGGAAGGAGCAGCAAGTGTGAACCATTAGCATGGTCACTAGACAGGCTGTGGGGTGTGTGTGTGTGGGTGTGGGTGTGGGTGTGTGTGTGTGTGTGTGTGTGTGTGTGTGTGTGTATAACAGAGAGTGGGAGTGCTCTCACTAACGAGGAACTGTTCTAAAATAAAATGGAATATGTAAATCATTTAGTTGCAAGTGACAAGCACCAGGGATATGATTTAGGCACTGGGCTACAAATATTGATAACATAAACAAGGGAGCACACAAAATTTATGGGTTGGGGCTCCCACACACATGTGGAACAGGTGTCATATTCCAGGCTGCAGAGAGACACCAGGCAGTGGTGTTCAGGCATTCAATGAAATTAGCACATAAAACTCATAGTTATATAAAATAAAGCCTCAGTAGGCTAAGAGAAGTGTTTGAGGACAACAGCAACATGTGCATGTACTGCCAGAAATGTTCAGTATTAAAAACTGAGCTAATAAAAGCAGACAGGTATAAAAACAAAATGGTGGCGATTTTAAACTGCAGATTTATGCACACTTTATTTTTTTCTAACTGCTGTAACTCAGCCAATAATTATCAGATTTGTACCAGACTTGGTGGGGTTATAGTTTGTAGCTCGAAGGGTTCTCTACTAGTGAGAAAGGTGTATGAGTAATGAATAGCATTTCCCAAACACCATGAATAATAGGCTATTCTTTACTTGGGAAGAAAAACAAATAATTGGCACTATTTGAGGCTTAGTTCAGTGTTTTGCTATTTGAAGGGAGTTCCAGATCTCCAGAGACGTTCTGTCCAGTCAAAGGTCACATTGGAAGATCACTGAAGGCAGCTTGTGTGACACAGCTCTTGAGGAAGTTACAGACAAGAGAAACTGTTGTCTAAGCTGCTGAGAAAGAGCAATCTACTTCTATCCACTTGTTGAAATTAGACAAAAGAAGAAATCATGACAGTTTTTGTTCCCTTTCTAAAACTGAAGCTATAAAGAGTAATTTTTATGGCTGCGTGGGTGGAGCTATGCAGACATTTTGCCATCACATCACTTTGTAAAAGCACTGTGGAAGTACGTGACGGGACCGCTATCTGGTGTGCTTCCACAGTGCTTAGGCACAGTTCAGGTCATTGTGTTTATGAAACCCTTCCCCTCTGCAAGCCACATAAACACCCCCCTTTCTTGGGGCACTACTTCTTCTTCTGCAGCAGTGGAAGTGATGGTTACCGTTCCCAAGATGGCAACTGCGCATGCTTGATTATAGTGCATGTGCAGATGTCATTATCTTGGTCATGGCAACTGGTTAGAGCCCATACAGCTGACTCTAGCTGCAGCAAAAGTTTTCTGAGGTCCCCAACCTCCAATAATTGTAATGTAGGGAGCTAAAATGTAATATATGACTCCCATATAAAGCTCATTAAATATGGAATATGTTTCAACTGTCTCCAAAAACATAAAACCAAGTGTAACCATTAATGGAAATATCAGCAGAGAATGAAAATTACAAATGCACCAGAAGATCAGTCCCAAACAGTTGGGATGACAATGCTTGCATACAAGATCAGATGTCCTCTCACACTCCACTGAACACCAGCTCATGATGCAGTTCTCTGCAGTACCAGTCAGATGCCCCTGTGCTGCACCTATCACGAGGAGTCCAGAACAACTGCATGGCCAGTCACTCACTCACTCTTGCAGCAGGACTGAATGAGTGGAGCCAGGCAAGAGCTACTAAGGCTGTCCCTCTGCCCGTGCTGTAGCATGACATCACATGACAGGCAGGTGACAGGGTTGAAGAGAAAGACTTGTTCAGGTGCTAAACCAGGAAACAAACAAACCGCGTCCGTGTGACTGGATATCTTACTGAACAGGAGACCTGGATTAGCTTTGGGAAACCTGAGACAGGTGCTCTTCTGTCACTTTTCGGGATTCAGGGCCACCGCTGAGTGCTTCCTTCATATTAGAAATTTGCACCTAGGTTCAAGTTGTCGAACAAACATGGAGATTATTATTAGGAACATTCTGACTGTGGGCTACAAAGCGAGGGCCACTGGCAACCTACTGGAGACCTTGGTTCCCTACTGTCCCAGTGGCTGTGGAGCCATGAATTGCCACTCTGAGGTGCTAGAGGTGTTGGTTGAGGGCCGACAGATTAAGTAGACAGTGCTGGCACTGCAGCACACCATTATCCTGCATGACAGCATGGGCAAGTTCCACTGCAAGAAGGAGGGCACCTATTCTATAGGCACCGTAGGCACTCAGGACACAGAATGCAACTTCATCGAGTTCACCTACATCTACCTCGCCTCTGAGGATCATGATAGGTCACTGCACAAGGCTGTTTAGGAGTTCAAGGTAAGGGGAGAAGGTGGCAGATCATGAGTATTAAGTGAGTTGGTCAAGTCAAGAAGAGAATAGGGTGGGGGGGCGTAGCTTAGCTGCTGAACTAAATGGCAGCTTAATCTGCTGGAGCTGCACGTGCAGACGTTTATATCCGGCGTTTTCATGTCCATGGAGGTTTAAACTAAGCGGAAGGGTTGAGACAGAAATCGAACAGAGCTCCAGTACAAGCTTATGAAAGAAATTTTAAGATAGCTGATAAGAAACTTGCTTGGAAGCCTGTCTCAATATTGCGGCCTGCAAAATGGTGGAAGCGCTGAGCTCTGAGCTCGATTTGGCGTACTTCAATAGCTTATTTGAGAGACTACTTCACAGGATGGATGAAGTAACGGACGCGTCGCACCACACTACAGAAGCAATCCAAAATTTAACAGGGCGAATAATAACAATTTAAAAAAAAAAACGATGGCGCAGGAATCTGAGATTGAGAGTTTTAAAGGAATACAGCAGGACCAGCAAGGGGAAATTAATATGCTAATGGCTAAAGTTGATGATTTAGAAAACTGGAGTAGAAGAAACAATTTACGGGTAATAGGGTTCCCGGAAGGAGTGGAAAAAAGAGACACGGCCCTATTCCTACAGCGTGCTCTCCCTGAGATCCTGGGCCTGCAAGCAGACTTTAATTTAGACATTGAAAGGGCGCATAGAGCCAAGGTTCCAGTGCCGATTAAAGGGGGTAAACCAAGGGCTATTTTGTTTAAGCTCCTGTCATTTAAAACACAACAGACCTTGTTACAACATGCCAGGGAGGTGGGTTGCTTAAGTTGGCAAGGGCATCCTATATCAGTGTACCAGGATTTTTCCAGGGAGTTATCGCTTAAGAGGAGAGAGTATACCCTCTTGCGCCATAAGATGCAGAAACTAGGGATATAGTATTCATTAAGGTACCCCTCTACAATGCGTATAGTGCAAAATGGGACCCCGCTCTTTTTTGAAACTCCTGAAGCATTGGAGGAATTTTTGCCCAAACAATCGGGGAATTCGTCTAGCTTATCCACATGACCTGACCCCTTAGAGCTAGAAGAGATGGTGACAGAACCAGAAGAGCAGCCTGAGTCATCCACGGGCCTTCCTTGTCGAAGCAGAAAAAGAGCAGTGAGAGAAAGTCACAGGAGAAGGGATCACCCCCATATCAGAACTAGCATTCAAACTGAGACAGCGGAGAGAGAGGTGCAACGTAGCGAAAGCACAGCCTTGGTGCGTTACATGACCCTTAATCCTTACGAGGTGTTGAGATCTCCCTCACCCCCCCCCAATGCACACTCCGAGGAGGATATCCCAAAGGCAGAAGTAGACTCCCCGGTTAGTTGGGGTACGAGAAACGTGGTAGTGTCGGAAGGCAGCGCAGTTGAGGAACCGCAGAAGGAGCAACATTCCAATGGTGCAGCACCCGATGACAGCGTGAGGAGCCAGGCCAACAAAGCAACAACATCGAGGCAATTGAGCCCATGAAATGAACAGCAGATTGGGATGCCAATTGGATAAGTACCGCATCCATGTTAAATTTTGGGGAGTGGATGATATCCGAGCATAGCGGATATTGCCAGGACTGGGGAGCTGTTTATGGTTTTGTGTTAAAAATCAAGGCCCAAGAGATCACGAGACATTGAGACTTTGGCCTCGTCAGGGTGTTTTGATCTCAGGGCTGGAGTTAAATCTTCTGTGGGGTTTTTTTTATTTATTTGGGGGGGCAGGGGCAGTAATTAAATAAAATACAAGCTATGGGCATAACTGAACCCCTGGGTATACTATGGATGTTGGGAAGCATTTTATAAAGCGTCTGAAGGTTGTGCAGTGGGGGGTAGGTTGCAGATGGGTCTGAGTATCTTAAGAAGGAGGAACTGCAACATATTTTGGGTCTGAAGGGTGGATCTTGGCTAGGATGGGTATAAAGGATGGTATCGGGTGGGGCATGAAGTAAGCCTGACGAGTTATTAGTCAGGGGGTAACTGTACTTGTTTATGGGAAGGAATAGAACAGTATGGAATATAGAGATGGAACGTCTCTGTATGTGGGTAACCCTAGCCTTGTTTAGACATGGCCAACTGACCGCTAGATCGGGGCAGACATTTAGGAGGATGTAGTCTGTCTCCTGGGGGTACGTCTTGGCACGCAGCTCCTCCCCCTTAATTGCTATGACCTTGGATAAACAAGGTAAGGTGGGGTTGAGACATGGCCAGTCCACCATGTCCCCAGGAACTGCTCTGCAGGTTAGGCCTCTCTCTGAGAGGCAAAGGACCCAGTATGCAGGATGGCTCCAACAAAGCACAGAAGTGCAGTATGTAAATAGGTTTAGTGTGTGGTTGTTTGGGGGGGGGTTATCTATAGGATTTTAGGGTGGTACTTGCGGTATAAGGTAACCTGGCTGTCAAGGAAGGTCAGGGGTTTGTACAGAAGCATTGGTGGACTGGTTGTACAGGGTAAAGGGAGCCTAATAGTTTCTCAAGGTTTGGGACTCCTATCTAGAAGGGGCTACAGGACCTGGTGGGTGGTAAAGCCTTCCGCTCTCACGGAGGTTCGATAGTAGCATTTCACATTGCGTTGACTCTCGAAGGTTATGACTATGGTTGAAATACCCTGTATCACTTGGAATGTGAGGGGCATGAACTCGCCGGTGAAGAGGAAGAAGGTGATGTCATATTTGCAAAAGAATAGGGCCCAAGTGTTTTTTTTTGCAGGAGACAAAACTAGATGGGAAGGGCCATGGGCTTCTAAACAAGGGCTGGGTGGGTATAGAGATCCATGCGTCAGCGGCTACAAAAAAACGTGGAGTAGTAATATAAGTACATAAACAATTACACTGGTCTCTTATTGCCTCAAGGGCTGACCCACAGGGCAGATGGGTGATGGGGATATTTCAAACTCCTAAGGGGCCTATAGTACTAGGGAACATTTATGGGCCAAATGAGGACGATGCAGCCTTTTTCCACCAAGTTTCCCAGGTGCTTTTAGATATGAATAAAGACAATATGCCCACCATTTTTGGAGGGGATTTCAACTTAGTGCCAGACCCTATGATGGACAAAACCCTTAAAAAGGAAGACACTGGCCATGGGAGAGGTAGGAGAGCCCTGATAAACTGGATGGGTGATCAAGGGTTGACAGATATATGGCGAGCATTAAACCCTAGGGGGAGGAATTATTCCTTTTTTTCACCAGTATATAACTCCTATAGTCGTATTGATTTTTTTTTAACGTCCCCTCAGATTACACAGGTAGCTTTGGAGTCGACTATACTCCCTATTGTGATATCAGACCATGCCCCTGTGTGTCTGTCTATAGTCTGGGGCCCTTGTACCTCCAAGTCAACCTCTTGGAGGTTAGACCCCTTGTTAATAAAAGATGCAAAATTCCTGGAATGGGCTAAGGTGGAGGCTGAGAGATTCTTTTTGGAAAACCCAGCACAAGATACTACAGCTGGGGTTAGATGGGAAGCCTTTAAAGCTACCATGAGGGATAAGATCATTACATATGCTGGGGCAAGAAGGAGAGAGAGGGATCAAAAATTGAAGGAATTAGAAGAGGAGATTAGAGAATTGCAGAGACAGCATAAGGAGCAAAGAGGAAAGCTAGGCATGATTTTCTCCGTAGGAAGATAGTAGGTCTCAAAATGGAGATAAATTCTCTTCTATCACGTGAAGGGGAACTCTCTACAATGAGGTTGAAGCATAAATATTGGGAAGGGGAGAGAAGGGGGGAAGGTATTAGCATATAGGTTAAAAAAACAGCAAATGGATAGATACATTGCTGGACTGAAGGATACTGTAGGACAGGAGCATACTAATTGTGAAAAGTTAAATGCAGTTATGAGGGAATATTATCAATCTTTGTATGCCTCAACCAGACAGGTGGATCCCCAAGTAATTCAAGTTTTCCTACAAACACTGGAACTTCCCTCTATAACTTTACAACAGGCGGAGCTTTTGGATGCCCATTAACTATAGAAGAAATAAAAGAGGCCTTATTTTCTTCAACCAGGGAAGGCTCCGGGGACGGCTATTCAGTGGAGTTTTGGCAGGCTTAGCAGATATTATTACCCCAATACTTCAACAAGTTTATGTTCAGGCAGAGGCGCGGGGTTTCCACCCACGTTGCGGAAGCGGTTATTACCGGTATTACCTAAAAGGGAAAGACCCTACTCTCCTGGTAGTTACCGTCGATCTCGCTTTTTTAAATGTAGACAGTAAAATATTTACTAAAGCATTAGCTCTAGGACTGGGTCCCCTGCTACCACAGTTAATACACCCTCCCAAGTAGGATTTGTCCCTGGTAGGTTCAGTGCAGATCATCTTAGGACCTTAACCAATTTAGCTCTTATCGCATCTCAATTAGATACCCCAGCGGCGGCAGTAGCTATAGATTTTGAAAAGGCGTTCAATTCCCTGGAGTGGGATTACCTCCATGAGGTGTTGGGTAAGTTGGGAATAGGCCCTAGATTTCGATCCTGGGTAGCAGCCCTGTATACTTCCCCAATGGCCAGATTATTGACAAATTCTACCCTATCCCCACCTTTTGAGTTAGCACGTGGTACCAGACAAGGTTGCCCACTCTCTCCCCTTTTATTTGTGTTGGCTGTAGAGCCCTTAGCAGTGTACCTTCGGGATAGTAAATCTATAAAGGGGATAGTAGCTGGAAATACAGAGTATACTACCCTTTTATGTGCAGATGACCTTTTGGTTCTAGTTGCGGATGCAGCTGAGGCGCTACCTTCTATACTCACTACTCTGTGCCAATTCAATGGAATTTTGGGACTTCAATTAAATGCCATAAAAACCGAAGTTCTCCCCCTTAACTCCAGATATCAGCCAGAGGTGCTAGGAGACACAGGTTTGAAGTGGGCCGTGGAAAACATTACTTATTTAGGTATTCGTTTCTCGGCCGAGATCTCGAAATTATGAGAATATAATTTCCGCCCTCTCCTGGAGGAATTACAGGAGGATATATCCAGGTGGACCAAACTTCATTTAACTCTAGCGGGTAAAATAGCCGAGATTAAGATGATCCTGGCCCCTAAATTTTTTAATTTTTTGGCACATATTCCCCTTTATTACCACAAAGCTGGACTCAAAAGATAGATAAGGCAGTAGGGAGTTTTCTGTGGAAGGGGAAGCCCCCCAGATATAGTAGGAATAAACTCCGGGTGCATTGGAGCGTGGGGGGGTTGTGTCTGCCATGGTTCACAGGATATAAATGGGCATTTCATTTGGCACAGTCAACACGTTGGTTGGGACTGAGTACCTCCCTCTAATGGGTGGATATAGAGCAAGCTGTAAGTCAAAAAATCTCACTGTCACTGCTTCTTTATAGTAGTCCCCCAACAAATTTAAAAAATCATTCCACGATAGGGGCAGCGTTGCAATGCTGGGAAACAGTAAGAAGGAAGCTGAAGGTAGATTTAACGCCTATTCAATTAACTCCGCTATGGGGTAACAGTAATCTATGTATAGACAAAAAAAAGTGGTATATTGGAGAAGTTGGGCAGATAAGGGTATTGCCAGGTTGGAAGACATGTTGGCCCCAGCTTCCCTGGCTGTAGATTTGTTTGCTAACTTGCAGGTCAGGTGGTCGATCCCATCTTCAGATTTTTGGAAGTACTTACAAATACGCAGTGTAGTCCAAAACTATCTGACTCAGGTAGCAAAAAAAGAAGATAACCTGAGTACGCCTTCTTGGTTAACAAAGGGGAAAGGGATGGCCAGTTCAGTTTACAACGCACTCCGAAACAAAATACCTAGCCAAACTGAAAAGTCTAAACAGAAATGGGAAAGGGCCTTACAAATGAAGATTACCGATGTGCAGTGGAAAGAATGCTGGAAAGGGGCTCAAAAATGTTTTATAGATGCAAGAAGTAAGTTAATACAGAATAAAATCCTGCATTGTTGGTACCGCACACCGGTAGTACTACAGAAGGCGGGGGTAATAGAGTCCAATCTATGTTGGAGATGCAATTCTCAACCAGGGGATTTGGCCCATATACTTTGGTCCTGTTCATTAATACAAGCAGTGTGGGATAATATATGTGAAGTGGGTGCCAAAGTGTTAAAAAAGTGTATTCCTAGGTCCCCAGCCTTGCTTCTACTGGGTATGAAATCAGGGGCACCCAAGTTAAGGAAATTGGAATATCGCTGGCTGGCACTGTGGGCCATGCAGGCGAAAAGGCTTCTTGTGTGTAGATGGAGGTCCACACTGATACCTGGCACACAGGAGCTCCTCGCCTCCATGGTTCACATAGCTACCATGGATAAACTATCCCACTTGGCAAGCAATTCTCTAGCAGAATATGAGGAATGTTGGGCTCCCTTTGCTAAATATGCTGTCCCTAAGACTGGAGTAGGCTGATGCTGTACAACCAGGATTACTGCAATGATATCACGGTTACATAGAGAACTGTCAGACCTGGCCAATTAGGACTGTATGTTGGGAGGTACAATAGTACCCCCCTCTTGTATATGGAAGGTACCTAATATTATATAGATTAGTGTTTCCGTTTTTTTGTTTTTCTTGTGTATGTTTTTGTTTTTCCTTATTAGGGGTGTTAGAAGTCTGGATAACACCCGAAACATACAAGAGTCTTTCCCCTTTTTTCTCTTCTCCTTTCATTTGTTTTGGGATGGGACTATGAAGCATGGTAACCTTGCCTTTTCATTGCTTTAAGATACAGAATCGTATATGGTGGGGTAAGTACAGGTCGAAAGTAACATTATTCTCTCTGTCTCTATATGGAGTTGTTTCTGTAACCAATGACTCATTATCAGACTCATGTCTAGAATAAGTGCTTTTATTTTTGTTAAAATAATGGAAATAATAATAAAAGGTGTAACAGCAAAAAAAAAAGAAGAGAATAGGGCATTGTATATAAAGATTCAGTCACAGAACTTGAATGAAGATGAGTGGAGATGAGTTATAGATAGCAGAAAAAGATAAGAACTGGGGAGGGGGGTAGATGGAGGAGGGGCTGAAAAAGTGATTATGTTACTGTTGTGTAAGTGTTGGGAGGGCTCACACCCAAGGATTAAATTGGGCAGGAGCCCACAGGAACTCAGTCAGTTCCACATCTGTCATCTTTCTCCACTGATTACTATAAGAGAGTTCCATCACCTAGCAATGACAGTTCCATCTCCTATAAAATTAGATATGAGAGTTCCTTCACTTAAACATTTCCAGCTTAACCAGTGCTCACACCTGTAGATTTGAATGTGGAACTGTCATCTGTAGGTGGTGGAATTTCTATAATATTTTATAGAGAAAGGTTACAGTGGTTCATATATTCTCATAAATATATAGCTACATAGAAGGCGACAGCAGATAAGGACCTTGTGGCCTTCCTAGTCTGCCCCTTTTCCCTACCTAATTCATTACCGCTGACCCTAGCTGATCTGCAGCTTACCCTCTCTACCCTATTGCCAGAGTACTCTTATGTCTATCCCATGCATCCTTGAATTCTGCTACCATTTTCCCTCCACCACCTCCTCAGGGAATCTGTTCCAAGCATCAACAGTACCACTCTTTCTGTGAAAAAGTACTTCCTAGCATTGCCCTTGAGCCTATCCCCTCTAGCCCGATAGCATGCCCCCTTGTTCTTGTACACTTTCTTTTCTGAAAGATGCTACCCTCCTGTACCTTGTTTATTCCCCTGATTTACTTGAATGTCTTTATCATATCTCCCCTCTGTCTCCTTTCCTCCAGGGAATACTTATTGAGGTCCTCTAGTCTTTCCTCATATGACTTTTGGTGCAGTCTTTGCACCATTTTTGTTGCCCTTCTCTGGACTGCCTCTATTTTGTCTATGTCCTTACAGAGATGCAGCCTCCAGAACTGGATACAATACTCCAGATGAGGTCACACTTGTGATCTGTACAGTTGCATGACCACCTCCTTTTTTTCTGCTGGTGATACCTTTCCCTATGTACCCTGACATCCCACTGGCTCTCGTCACTGCCTTTTCACATTGTTTGGTGATCTTTAGGTCATCAGATATGATTAGCACCAGGCCCCTTTCTTGATTGGTGGCTGTCAGTGCCTCCTTCCCCCCCCTTTGTACTCCTCCCTTGGATTTTGTGCCCCAAATGCATGATTTTCATAGGTTCATAGGAGTGTACAAGTCTGTAGACTTTGGCCAATGTGACTCAATCAATCAATCCAAGAAAGTGAACTTAGTATCATTCATGTGTCTCTCCAAAGTGTTTATAAATGCATTAAGTGCCCTACATAACACTGTTTCCTTTGGTAGTCTATTCCAAATATTTATTACTCTTTGATTCATTTAACCAATTTGCCCATCTGTTTGTTCTAAACAATTTGCCTTTCAGTTAAAGTGGATGGAATATACTTCTTCTGGTTGTTTCTTTATTTGCATACCCTAGCATTCCCACAGATCACTATTGTAAAATGCTCTGTGTGTCAGGCATAAATCCCCCCTTAATCTCCTATATTGCAGAGAATACAGTCCCATATCTCTCAGTCTATAACTGTAAGCTATCCCCGTCACATTTTGTACTTCTTTGAATTGAATCTTAGCTGCCACACTATTGACCAATCAGCAAGCATACTTAGGTCCTTTCTCACCCCCCCCACCAAAGTGTTGACCGTGTTGCAGATCTTAGCGTCATCTGCAAAAAGGCATACCTTCCCTTCCAGCCCCTCTGCAATGACACTTATGAAGACATTAAAGAGGACTGGCCCCCAGCACAGATCCCTGTGGCAGTCCGCTGGTCACCCCCCCTCAGAATGAATGCCATTTACCACCACCATCTGTGTCCTGTCACTCAACCAGTTTCTGACCCAGTTTACCACCCTGTGGCCCACTTCCAGGCTGCCCAACTTATTTATCAATCTCCTATGTGGGACAATGTTGAAGGCCTTCTGAAGAAACTGAGTTCCTGTCAGTTCCTACCAAATTTAAAAGAAGGAATCGTGGATCACAGTTTTATTTATTTATGTATTTGAATGTTTCACCAGGAATGGCATACAGAGCTAAAGTTAGCTTGTTTCAGATACATAGTGGAGGAAGAGGGAAAGAGACAAGTAACAGTAGATACATTTACATTCCAATAAAACATCAAACAATGAATTAAATAAAATTAATACAGTGCATTTGTACATTTTGTTTTACCAAGAACTGCCCTCAAACTGCCTAGCCTCAAACTGCCTAGTTGCTGAAAGGATAAGTAGGACTGTTTTCAGTTTTTTTTTTTGGTATGTGTTGTTTTTTTCCCCTTATTTATTTATTAATTTGCTTTTGGTGACTGGGTGCGTGCGTTAGGCACAGAGATGCCTATTTTCAGGCACAACCCAGGAGAATACAAGTCAAATACATTAACAAACAACAACAGCCATGTGACGCAGCACATTGAATATGAGGATACTAAGATATTCAGAAAGACACAAAAAATTTGCTAGACTTTAAAAAATACAGGGTTGAAAAACAAAGTACATAATATCAGCTAGTGTAAGAGATATGAAAGATGAAACAAGTGCAGTACAAGTACAGGATTTAGTACTAGTAGGTATTACAGACTGAAAACAGAAGTGCAGTAACAAAACAAAATAAACATAGATAATAAAGTGGGGGGGGGACAGAGGAAAGGGAGATGGGTAATAGTGTAAATATAGGAAGGGTGGAGCCAGAGTAAGGTAAAAGACAGATAAGAGGTGAGCTTAAGTTGGATGGAAACAGGTACAAGGACTGGATGCAAGTGGATATTCACTGTGAAGCTTCTTAAAACCAATGTTTGTAGGGGCAAAACGAATTTCTTGAGGGATAGAATTCCAATACTTAGGAGCAGTATTGAAGAAAGCTTGTGCACCCATGGAGGTCTTACACCTAGGGATGTGCAGAGGTGTTTGATCACTTCAGCAAAGTCCATAGGAAGGGGTTTCCAAGTGAAGTAAGAGGCAAGGGATTGAGGAAGGCCAAATCTTGTTATACTGTCAATTAGAGCACCGTAGGATAGGAGACGGTGAGCAGAAGGACTAGGCCACTTTAGATCAGCATAGAGCTGACAGTGATGTTTGTACCGAGGAGAGGCAGAAGCATAATGGCAAATATTATTATAGATGGTATCCCATGAATGAAGGGAGTTCTTAGTTGCACCTAGGAAGGTAACTGAGCCATAGGCCAAAGATGGGAGCAGAAACCCTTGTGCAACAGCAAGTCTGGCCGATGGAGTGAGGGCATATCTAGTACGGTAAGCTCCCTCAATTTTTGCAGTAACGGATTTACAAATAGCATTAATGTGGAGATCGAACTCAAGGGATTCATTAAGGAGAATGCCAAGATATTTGAAGGAAGAAGTGTTGACTAGGAGAGAATTATCAGCACAGAAGATTTTGAAGCAGTCTCGATTTCCTTTCAGTTTAGCTGGGGAGTCAAATAGTATGGAATGAGTTTTACTCATATTAAGAACAAGGTGATCTGCCGACAGACAGGATTGTATGTTTAGGAAGTCAGAGGCAAGGGAGTGGTTTATGTCCGATGCATTTCTGGCACTGTAATAGAGGACCAGGTCATCCATGTAGAGCAAAGAGGAACAGGTAGGTGCCTGAGATAGAAGCGCATTAACAAAAATAGTGAAAAGTAGGGGACCAAGTATTGAGCCCTGAGGAACGCCTACCTGTATGGATAACAGATCAGACATGGCCGAGTTGAAAATGACAGCCTGCTGCCGATTGGACAGATAGCTATGGAACCAGTTAACCAATTCTACTGAGAATCCAAGGGAGATGAGTTTTGTAAGGAGAAAGGTATGATTAACCAAGTCAAATGCCTTGGTTAGATCAATGAAAATGGCACCTGTCAGGAGACCAGAATCCATGGTAGAATAAATGTCATTGGTAAGTTTTAGGAGGGCTGTGGAAGTACTATAGCCTTTACGGAAGCCATGCTGTGAACCAGTGAGGAGGTTGTGTTGCCTTAGATACTCAATGATTTGGGTTGCCACTAATTTTTCTAAGATTTTACTAAGCATGGAAAGGATAGCAATGGACCGGTAATTTGCCATATCTTTTGGATCACCTCTTTTTAGGATGGGGGTTATTTTGGCTACCTTCCATATGCTGGGGACTATACCGTGGGATAGTGACAAGTTAAAGATTTTAGTCAAAGAGGAGGCTATGAGAGGGTCTGCAGCTTTCAGGAGCCTAGGTTCCAAACTGTCAGCACCAGAGCTAGTGGTGTCTGAGATAGAGAGTAGCATCTTTAGGACTTCAACTCTTGTAACGGTCTGAAACCTGAAAAGTGGATGAGAGAGTGTAGGTTCGGTAACCACAGGAGTGGAGGAAGAGTGAATAGTGAGAAAGGAGGCAGAGTAGCATGTTAGATCCAAGAAATGACAGTTGAAAGAGTTAACAATAGTCACTGGATTGTTACAATGTATGCCGTTTAGTAGCATGTCATTTGAGGTGCTTGGCTTATTTGTTCCAAGAAGAGCTTTGATGACTGACCAGAATTTTTTGAGTCACCTCCAGCTTTTAATAGGAGATCTTTACAAAAGGTGCTTTTGGCATGTCGAGTATTCCTTTTGCAAGAGTTTCTCAGGGCCCTATAGGGATTATAATCATGCTGCTGCCCAGAGGCCTTGAAAAGCCACCAACGTTTGTCCCTAGCCCAGAGTTGCGTAAGAAGGTCTTTAGTGAGCCACTTAGTTTGTGTGCCACGAATGCGGTATGTGACACGAGGAGCATGAAGGTCTTGGAGACACTCAAACTTTTCGAGGAAGTAGTCAATTGCAGTTTGAACATCTGAGGAGGTAAAGACAGGTGACCAGTCAACCATAGTTGGGTCCTGCAGAAACTGAGCCTGATGAAAATTAGCCAGATTTCAGAAGGTGATTAATTTTGGGGGAGGAGATGGTTGTCTAGCAGCATACCAGATGCAAAAAATTGGGGAGTGGTCACTTATCGAATCAGCAAGGGTATCAACAGAGATGACACAGTCAAGACGGTTCATAAGGACCCAATCAATTAGAGTGCTAGATCAGGAGGGGGGCGTGACCTTAGTTGGGTCAGCAATCAATTGATGAAGGTTGTGGCCTTGCATTAAGGTGTGGAGGGACTGACAGGACTTACCGGACCAGTTAAGGTTTAAGTCACCTAGGATGATGACTTCATTATGCCCGACGGCTGTGTCCACCAAGGAAAGGAGTTCGACCAGAGAGACACCACCAGTGAGAAGGTTATAGGCACACACTATGTGTAGCCTTTTAGAACCAAGTTGAAGAGTAGCATGAACAAATTCACAATGTGAGAGGGTGGGAGAGACGTTATGATGTAGAGAGAAGTGAGGTTTATAAAAGATCGCAACACCTCCACCACGTTTAGAAGAGGACCTATCTTGTCTCATAATTTTGTAGTTAGGAAGAACTGAGCCTGAAACTTGCCCTATATTTGCATACCAACTTGCCATATTTTGTTGTTTACTGTGTATGTACAGTACATTTTGTAGCTCCCATGGGGCTGTGCTGCAGTACATGAGGATGTAGGGTCACCTTTGGGTCCCAGTAAAAGTAGTGGGCCCCAGGGATGGCCCTATGTCATCCTGTCCAGCAGGACATCCCACTGGGTGCTACAGAATGTACACATCAACAATAAAAAAACATTCCACTGGCATGGGAATACAGAGGTTGTTTTTTGGCTTAGTTTTAAAAGCTTTTGACTGGCAGTATAGTCTAGAGATTAGAGCAATCATCTGTTGAACAAACCCAGTACATCCAGCAGATCTGGATTTGATTCCCATAACTTCCACTTGCATACTGTTTGACCCTGAGCAAGTCACTTAAACCTTCTAGTGTTCCAGTGATGCACCTGGAAATACGCTTCAGCTAAGTGCATCTTTCTAGGCCAAAAATACTGAAATACATCAAAATAAAAACCTGTAAAACTGTCCTAGTCATAAATCTTAGCAGATGAACAGTTTGAGGTGAGTACTTTGCAAAGTCAGGCCCAGATTTAGAATTAGGACCCTTCCTTTAAGCCCTGGGAATGAAGGGGCGGGTCTGTGGGAGGGTAGAGAGGGAAATTAAAGCAGAGGGGGTTAGCAGTCCTCCAAACTGCATGAGAATGCACATAAATCATAAAGACATCTCACTGCTTATCTATAAATATGTAGTATATGTAGTATGTGGGCAGCGTCTATTGTGAATGGAACTTAGTGACAGCTGAAATGCTGTTGTACCATCGATCTGAAGTCAGAATGCTGTTCTGCCATCGATCTGATATCAGATCGATGGTACAACAGCAAGCAATCATCAGAAGTGCATGTCCAAGCTGAAAAAAAAAAAAATAAATAAATAAATAAAAAGTCGACCATCACAGTTTAGACAGAGTGCTATGGGCCTATAAACCTGACCTCTAATCTAAGTTACAAAGCAAACTAACTTTTAACTAAGTTGTGTAATAATTATTAGCGAAAAAAAAAACAAAAAAAAACTATGTTAATGCACCAGTTAGCAGATCTGTCATCGCCGCCATCTTGGTTACAGCAGCCCTCAGAGCCAATAGGGCATACTCCAGCCACGGCGAGACCTCAGACTATTCATTTAATCGCTCTCACCACACTGAGCAGCCATGTCAGCTCTGACCAGAGTTTGTTTATTTACGCTGTAGTGTGAAGATTATGCTTTTTGATAGCATGAGAAGAAAGGAAAACTAGAAGGGCTGCTTGCCAAGTGAGACAGGAAGGGTCCCAACCTAGCATGCCCACACAGCTTTTGTGTGTGTGTGTGTGTGCTAAAATTAAACCAGGTTTAAAGCTGTTGTGTTTTAAACAGCATTGGGCAGAACGGAAGGTTTTGTAGGGGTTTATTTAGTGATTAAAAATGTAAGGGTTTTTTGTTACTTAGTTGGACTTGTTTGAAACATAGAACAAGACAAAGTAAGGATGTAGAATCATAGTAGTCTAACTGAAGTGCAGTGAAGTGCAGAATATGTGTATTTATTTATTTATTTTTTGGGGAAAGCTAGTTTGGTTCACTTGCGCCACTGCTTTTGGATGGCTGCCATTTTGTTATGTGTTTCTGTGCAGTAGTGTGTACTGTGCACACTGTGTAGGAGCATTCAGCTCAGCTTTTTTTAATTGTTCTTTCTGACTTCATGCCAAAGCAATTTTAAATATTAAAATAGAAATTGTTTTAGTCAGGCTTTCTATTAGAGAGTACAGTCTTTCAGTTCACTGGCATTGCCACAGAGAGTGACTAATACAGTCCCTAATAATACAATTTAAATTTAATATGTGATATCTTCCTGTGAAGAACCTGGGCTCTGGTTTCTCCACAGCCACTTGTGCAACTGAGAGTTCACCTCCATATAGCTGTTAGCCAGAAAGGCAGGACTAGTTGGCTGACTCCCACCATTTCTGGGCAGCTAGCTGCCATTTTGTTCTGTGTGTGCATGCTGTGCACTCAAGAAATTTTTTTAACTTTGTGGCTTTGTGCCTAAGGAGAAATTTAAAAAAGGAATTTACTAGTTAGGCTTGACAATAGCAAATGAAACTTGTTAGCTCAGCATTGCTGTAGTGACTTGAGTGACTATATTTCATAATAATGTAACTGAAATTTAATATCAGACACCTTCCTGTGAAGAACCTGAGCACAGGTCCCTCTATGGCCACTTATGCAGCTGTGAGTGCACCTCAGTATACATGGCCCTATGCACAAAAAATATGCCGGCCATGTAGGTACACAGTCAGGCCGCGGTGGGTGATATGCACAAATCAGATGCAATACATGACCAAATGACATGCACAAACTGTGTATACTGACGCACGTACTGCCTATGCAGACCATTGTACGAAAGTATCATCTGTAGCATATGCATGAGGAGTGTGGTTGTGTAGAGGAGTGCATAGGTGCAACTGCTACATGCATCAAGCAAGTTACAATGTGCAGATGAAATTTCCATTGTGGACAACTCATGGCACGGGTGAGGCTGCCGTAGTGCACCGTGCAGTTTCAGGATGGCAAGGGCGAGGGCCAATGCTGGACAGACCTGCACACATATGCATGGTGGCCCACAGCTGTGATGGCTGAAGAGGGTGACCCACACATGGGCTGGCTTTGTGCATGGAGAGCCCACGGTGCACAAATCACCCTCCCCCAAGTGCAATGGCACAGCATCGACATGGCACAGCATCAGTGGTAGCCACATTGGGCACCAACTCAGCCATGCAGACAGCAAGGCAGCGCGGTCCCACACATGGATCCCAGCAGCACATGTGATGTGGACACAGTCCTGCAGTTAACCATGCCACAGCAACACCCCAGTGGGAAGCAATGGTGGACCATTCAACCTGCCATCACTCACACCACACAACTGCCCTGGAATCCCAGGGATGTCCCGATGTAGCCCATGAAGGTCACACTGTCTCACCCACAGTCTGTGTCCCTGTGTCCAATGCATGATAAATTGAAGCACAAAGCAATGGCTGATAAGACACCAACAGACCTGAACCGCGATAGAAAATGCAGCATGACCCAGCCCACACATGCTAGGAACCGCATGGGTGGATATCCACCAATACTGCGGTGATGACCCTGACAGTGGTCCAGTGACCATGTGTCAGGTACTCCATGTCCTTGATTGCTGGTGCAGGTGGCTGTGAGGTAGGCCACCCCCAGAGATAATGAACACCACACGTATATAATGCAAACATTTATTACACATACAGTAACAGCAGCAGACCACATATATGCAACATAGCTGCAGCAATACAGATAGCTAATAGGGAACATGACATACTGGGAAGGTCAACATCATACACACAGGAGCCTCGTACAACTGAGTACCGGGGCATGGATGGGAACCAAAGGGGAAACAGGGTGTGATGGGAAGCTGATCCATCAGGATGTGGGTGTCACAGGACACTGGAGCTCGGCGGGTCTCACATCCAGGGTCACCAACACCAACGGAGCCAGCCTCCAGATTCACCTCCAGCGGTAAGTCCTCCTCTTCAGTGGACAGCCCATTGACAAAGACAAGCACAAAGTGCCTCATAGGTCCCTGGTTTCTTTGCAAGAGAAACAGGAGATGTGAATTGCTGCACTGTGGATACCACAGACGTGGCATGACCAGACAAGGTGACTGCGGCCTTGTGTCCCATAGCCCACACACCCACTGCCACCACCCCATGCACAACAGCAGACACATGCACTCACACTTGGGTACACACACACTACCACATACTGGTGCAGACACACTTGCACACAGAGACCCACCTGGGATGGCACAAACACCTTCCAGACCTCCATGAGGTCCACAAGGAAGTGGACCATGCTGGCAACGACCCTCCTGGACAGGTACTCAGGCCCCTTCACACTCCAGCACCTTGGACACTAGCCCTGCCTGGCAGACACCACAGTGCATGGGGCACTGTCCAGCTGCTCCACCCTTTCGAATACCAGCCTGTTGGGATAGCCCGTGTAGTCCTGAGGGGGAAGACATTGGGAACACGGTAAGGTAATGGCACAGCAATATCTCACACAACAGAGTGGACACAATCAAATTGCCATGGCATTCACCCATTCAAACCCCTCCATCAACCACAGTGTACTGCCTCTGTGGCGGTCCATGTAGTTGTCCTCTGCCACATGGTACAAGCACCTTGGGTAGGCTGCAACACAGTAACCTGCCATTGTCACTGGTACCGATGCAAGGTATGTGGTGAGGTGTGGTACAGGGGCACTGTCACACGTAACCAGCAACCTGCACATGTAACATGCACATTTGAGGGCCACGGCTGCATGACAATGGCCACGCCCCTTAAAGGCACACCACCCTCCAATTGGAATGGGGGTATATGAGGAGCTGAAAAGGGCGGCATCCACTGCAGGATGTGTCCTGGACTGCTGATGCATATGCACATCATGGATGCAGAAGACATGTGGTGGCAGTGCCATGGCCCATGACCACAGGTATTCTGCAACCAGCTTGATGCTGCCACACTGCATGCCACCTACTGCATCGAACAGTCCAAAGTGCCATGAGGTGTAGTGAGAGACCTGTCCGACATGGTGTCTGATGACATGGTGCCATGGACAAGGAGTTCCAGGGCCATGTTCGTGGAGACAAAGGTGCTGTGTGCAGAATCATATTATGCCAAAGGGTCATTCCAGAGAGTCACAGGTGACATGGTGGGTGTGTGCCAGTCCTCTGTGTCAAGGGTTGTGTGGCACGTGACCGACACACTGGTTGCCCACAGGCAGGGCCATATAACATTCCCCATGGATGCAGCTACCATATGGGTAATGAAATGAACATTCCATGCCATGCATGGCATGCCCAATATGTGCGGTGCCATCGATGGAATGCACATCCCTGTGCTGTCACCTGTTGTGGAAAAGGAGGCATACTGGAACAGAAAGGGTTTCCACAGCATGAACTGCCAGGTGGTCTGTGATGCAGCATGGATATTTATCAACATCTGTGCCAAGTTTCCAGGATCCACACATGATGTCTACATCCTGGATCCGTCTGACCTAAGGGTGCGGCCCTTTAGTATCCTGCATGTGGCATGTGCATGGCACTGCAGGGTGAATAACACACTGTCCTCTCCTTCCACCACAGGTGGCAGTGGATACCCTCTGAGGCACTACCTCATGACCCCAATACCCACACTGCTGAGCACTACTGAGGAGGCCTGCAACCGAGCACACCTGAGGATGCAGAATGTCATGGAGTGTGCTATTGGTATTATAAAGATTAGGTTCCACTGTTTGGGCCACACCAGTAGCACCATCATGCTGTCACCTGGCTGTGTGTGCTGCATTTTCACCATCTGTGTCATGCTGCTCAACACGGCTATGCATGGGAATGTATCAATGCCATGTGACCCACCTTGTGCACCACTGCCAGAAGACAATGACTATGGCCCACCACCATGGCGGGAGGTCACGACCTTGCGTAGCCATGCCACACACGCTGCTCTGGTGGCAGGGTCATTCCGCACCTGCCCCATGTGTTACCCATGTGCAGTGCAGTTGCTGTCATGTAGCCCTGCATCCGTAGGCCCACCACGCCTCCACTGCCATCAGGGTGCGCGATGATGATCACCAGTCTGAGTGCACCTATCATGGGGGGCTGCCACCCATGTGGCCATCCCAGCTGGTAGCCACTTGCATGGCAATCAGAGGCCTACAGATAGGCGGGTGCCATGTGTACACATGGGCTGGGGGCTTGGTGTGTCATGGCATGCACTAAGCGGTGTGTGGCAGGTGTCATGTGTCCCCACCCATGACTGTGTACCATATGTCCCTCTGGAAATGTCACTGTCCATTTCTGGACACATCTGGCCTGGAGGTGGTCTTTGTCTCCATGGGATGTGTGGGCACCCTGGTCAGGAGCGTGTGGCCTGTCCTGCATGATGTCTGCCATGGTGTCCCCACTATTCACATTGGCCATCCTCCTGTGATACCTGGAGATGCTGTGAGTGCCATGTACCCAACCACCTGCCGGGCATGGTCTGCTGTGGTGGTCCATGGTCATGGCACCCTGCCACCGTGGAGTGCACCTGCTGCTGTGTGTGTGAGGGGCACTGCCAGATTCTACTTCCATCGGCATCAGTGGCACCCCTATCCTGCTGCTGTAAGTCCGTGTGCACAGGAGTGGCCGTCTGCTGTGTGATGGCCAGGTGCCCTAATGACTGCACACAGACTGACAACAGCTGTCCACCACCACCCAGGGATGTGCACAGTGAGGGCCAGTGTCACCCTGTGCCCATTACTTGTGGTGACACCTGGGTGCATGCTCTGGCTGTCGGTGGTGGTGGTGTTCTGGACTGTGCATGGGGCTGCATAGCATGGGCCTGAAGGTGCTTGATGAGGTCAGCATGTGTGTTTGCCAACCTCTCCAGCCTCGATGGATGCCTCTGACCTTTGCAATCAGTGTCTTAACTGAGTCTGCAGTGGCCCTCTATGCAGTCAGCCTGTGTGGGCCAGCTGCCGGAGTTCCCAATAGTGGGCATCCATGTAGGCCTGGCCATGGGGCAGCCTTGTGTTTGAGGACCATCGTGTGGAGGGGTCCTTGTCACTGCAGTCCTCTGGGCTGTTTGTGCATGCAGTGTGCACATTGCATGGGCATCAGTGGTCATGTGGATGGCCATTGGGCAGATCTGTGTTGTCATGGGTTGTACTCTAGGTGGCCCAGCATCCATGCCAGGATGCCCTCCGCTGCATCATTCCTATGTTTGCCCTCCTGTACTCTGGATCCTGTCCTCTAGCAGTGCCACCATTGACTCTGCCTCCATCTCCATGTCTACCTGAGTCTTGGTGCTGTGGTCCATGCCTATTGGTGGATGCACGGTGGTTACACCACTGTGGGTTCACATCATGGTTGACCATGCTTTGGTTCCCCCTTGCCCATGGCGCTTACAGATAAGTCAGCCAGGATGAAGCGCAGTGTCACAGGTTTACTGTATGACAAAAGGGATTGACTCCCATTAAAATTCCATTATTTACTGCAGTAACTCTACTGCAGAATTCTGCAGCACTGCGCTTCATCATAGTTGACTTAACTGTACCTGTCTTGTCCTCCTCCATCACCATCTATTCACCCTGTTTCCACAACTGTGGCATATCCCTGTCCACTGGTGATGTCTGAGACCTCGGATGCTCCAAGGGTGCTGCATCTGTTGGTGATAGGCATGGCTGTTAGACATGTACCCATCTGTGTCCCCTGCCACAACAGCACCTCATGTGGCAGACCTACCTCCATCATGTCCATGCCCTCCTCCATGCCCCAGATACCAGCATCCATCAGTGTCTCTGCCACTATCCTCTCCAGTGGCTTAAGTGTCATTCCCCAGCCAGCCACACTGGACCCTCCCAGACTGGCTGGCCTGCATGGCCACCTCCAACTTCTTCTTGACCGAGGCCCACATGTCATGTCTGCGTGTGGGCCTCCAGTCTGGCTGCATTCACAGCAGTCTGAATATCCAGCCAGATATGGGCCTTTACCTCCAGTGGGGTGGACAGTGAGCAGGTACCACAGAGGAAGCTATAGTTCTGCCTAATGTCGTGCACCTGGCGGCCGGTGAAGTTCAGCGCCTGTGGACATGCGCCATCCCATGTCCTGCCCCTGAAGTGGCCATCCACCTCCGCCTCTGTGGGTCATTCATCCTCACTGTGGTGCGGGGACTGCCTGTTCCTGTCTCCGCCATGGTGTGCATTGCAGGTTCCTGTGTGGCACTCACTTCCATGGCATGCATGGGTGCATTAGGAATGCCCTTAATGGGCAGGGTCAAGGGGTATGAATGCATATGCAGGGCCCATCTGTGCATACTGCTCACCATGCTGCACGTCCCCTGATTTCCCACCCCTTGTGTTCGCGCACCATGCTCCAGTGTTTGTAAATGCTACATAGGGTGTGCACTTTGCACAGCACATAGCTGTGTATAACAATGCATACGCACATAACTTATGCACTTTTGTGCATGGGGTCCTTGTTATTAGCTGGTAGGGTGGGACTAGAACTTCTGGGTAGCACTTCTGGGCAGTTAGCTGCCATTTTGTTCTATGTGTGTTTACACTGTGCACTCAAGAGATTTTTTTTTCTATGTTTTATTTATTTATTTAGGAAATTGGAATTACAACACTTTGAGTCATAGACTCGTTTCCGAAGGTTCCACGTCCGAACAAAACATAGACAGTCATACAGTACATACATAGAATAAATGTGGGTGAGCAATCATGCAGAGTATAAGTACAATGAGCAAGGGTTAATGCCTATACATTTGGTAGCTAAAACAGGGCAGAGCTATCGACATATTTACCTAATGAGTGGTTAAGACCTATACAATTGGTAGCTAAAGCAATGCATGATATGAGTTGGTAGTAAGCCGCCTCAGGGAGGGACTTGTCTTATACATAATAGAACGCATTCATAGTCCAGTGCAACTATGTTGTAACTGAGGGAGGTGAGGAGCCTGTAGGCTAGAAATAGTGAGGGCTCTTCACTCCCAGGCCAAGGGCGGGTGTGTGGCCTAGCAGTGTGGTACAGGACCCACAGGTTACCGGTTACACTGGTATTGACATGAGGAGAGAATATGGCCCCTTAAGGCAGCTTTAAAAGGACCTAGATTGGTGACTGATGTGACAGCTGGTGGGAGGGCATTGTACCAGGATGGAGCTCTAAGGGGAAGGGTCACTGGGCCAGAGTGGTCCTGATCCTAAGTACCTTCCAGATAGTTTTTGGGATGGCCCGTATGGATGCTGCCTGAAGAGAAGCCATGACTCCTATTTGGGTTAAACCCAAGTGGATTTTTTTTGGTGAAGAGGCAGGTCTGGTATAATAGTCTTTCCTCAAGGGAGAGGATATTGGTGAGTGCGTATAGGGTGCACATATATGTATTTGTGTTGGCACCAGAGAGGAGCCAGCAGGACTTATTGATGACTACTTGTATTTGATGAAGCTCCATAGGGTCAGTGGCAGCATAGAATGTGAGGCCATAGTCCACCAGCAATAAGACTGAGGAGGTAATGGCCAGGTGAAGTGCTTCAGGTGGCAGGCAGTCTTTATGTCTGTAAAGGAGACCAATGTGGGTGTTGGTGGCGGAAGTGAGGATTTTTATGTTCGTGGAACAAGAGGGAAGAGTCAAATGTAATTCCTAGATGCTTGTATATTTGGACCTGTTCCAGTGGGATGAGAGAGGTGGAGAGTATTTCCAGGGGGAAATCCTTTGATCTGTTTTGGCGGTGGGCATAGAGCATTGTCTTAGTTTTTTTAATGTTGACAATCAATCTGTGTTCAATAACCAGTGTTCAATCTGAGAGAAGAGTTTTGTAAGGTATGCTGGAGAGAGAGAGAGAGGATTAGGATGTGTGGCATAAAGAACAGCGTTGTCCGCGTAGAGGATAAGGTTGCCGGGGTAGGATTTAGGCAGGGTGTTGAGGTAGATGCTGAATAGCAGGGGACCCAGGATAGACCCCTGGGCAACTCCTGAGCACACAAGCTGCATAGTAGATATGGTATTATTAATTTTAAGACACTGGGTTTTAGATGAAAGATAGCTGGAGAACCATGAGAGTGAACAATGAGAGACCCCAATTGCTTTGTGCCTAAAAACAAATGAAAAAAAAAAAACATTTCTGAGAATATTCTAGTCAGGCTTGACTATAGTGAGTGAGACTTGATTACTCAGAATTGCCACTGTGAGTGACTATATTTCATAATAATGTAATTTAAATTTAATATCAGACATCTTCCTTGAGGAACCCAGGTGCAGGCCTCTCCCCAGACACTTGTACAAATGCAAGTGCACCGCTGTATGTAGCTGTTAGCTGGTAGGGTGGATCTAGTCATCAAACTCCTTCAGCATATAGGCAAGTAGTTGCCATTTTGTTGCATATGTGTGTGTGTGTGTGTGTGTGTGTGTGTGTGTATGTGTGTGTGTGAGTGTGTGTGTGTATACTGTGCAATCAAGACATTTTCTAATTTTGTGGCTTTGTGCCCAAGAACATACAAACATACGAAATTGCCAGTAGATAAAGGCCTTATGGTCTATCAAGTCTGCTCGATTGTGCAATTAGCAGCCCTTATACTGCAGCTTCCCCTCCCCCCTCCAGTGACCCCCCCACCCTGTCCCATTCCCTTTGAGTAGCCCACTGTTCTGCAGGATACCACTTCCTTTGGCAATGTGTTCCACCCAGACACCACCCTCGCCATAAAAAAGTGTCTCCTCATTTCCCTCCTGAACCTTCCCCTTTCCAATCTCAGATCGTGCCCGCGAGTGTCCCTTCCCCTCCTTAATCTGAAAAGCCCTTCCATGCCAGTCTTATTTATTGCATTCATGTATTTGAAGGTTTCAATCATGTCCCCCATTCCTCCTATCCCCCAGAGAGTACATGTTCAACTCCCTCAGCCTGCTTTCATTGGGTAAGTCCCCTAGACCCTGGATCATTTTTGCTGCCCCATGCTGCACCGCCTCCAGTAACTTAATGTCCTTCTGCAGGTACAGTTGCCAGAACTGCATGCAGTACTCTAGGTGTGGTCTAACCAGTGACCTATATAGCAGCAGGATCACCTCCCCCCTTCTCGAGGATATGCCTCTGGCAATACCACCCAGCATCCTGTTAGCCTTTGCAGCTACCTTTCTACAGAGTGCTGTGTATTTCATTGCTTCTGTTATTTATTTATTGAAAATTTTTCACCAGGAGAGGCACACTGAGCAAAAAGATGCTCATCTCACGGTGCAACCTGGGGGGGGGGTACATGGCAGGAGTATACAGAGAACAATCAAAGGGTTGAACTTGGAGTCAAGCAATTCAAACAATTGTTACATAGTTAAGTGTGGCTATACAAACTTGTTACATGCGAAGACACTACATACAAGTGCCACAAGGAGGGTGGCATAACATATTTGATTACACATCTAGCGCTATACATAATTACATAAGTGCCTATATCTAGAGATTGAATTGAAGTATGATGCACCAAGTTGGCAGAGAGAATGGGAGCCTGAGCTTAGGGCCAAGGGGAGGTTACAGGTCTGGGTAGGCAACACAGGGAAAGATGAGGAGGTTAACTTAGAGAAGACGTTGACAGGAATAAGAAGGGAGGAGCAGAAGTGTCATGAGAGGGTAAGTGCATGGGTTGTTATGGCATTATATAAGCCAGTAATTTGGGTGAACGGCCCAGCCGCTGGTCAGACACATAAGGAGGAGAGGATCGGGGGGGGGAAGAGAGTCAGTCGGGGGGAGGTCAGGGGCAGGTACAATTGGGTGCGAAGAAGTTAGTGAGGGCAGAGTATAGTGTTTAGAGGAAGAATGGCGGATTTGGGCCTGCAGGTCATTCCAGAGCTGTTATGATCACTCCCAGATCCTTCTCCTCCTCCGTCTTGGCTAGTTGAATCCCTCCTAGCTGGTAGCTCCTCCTTGGGTTTTTTACACTAAAATGTAGCACCTTACATTTCTTGGCATTGAACCCCAGCTGCCAAGTGTCCGCCTAGTCCTCCAATTTTGCCAGATCATCTTGCAACCCCTGCCACCCTCCTAATTTATCCACTACCATTCCCATCTTGGTTTCATCTGCAAACAGACTGATCTTGCTCTTGATGCCTATTGAGATGTCTGTTATGAAGATCCCAAACAACACTGGTCCCAGTACAGAGCCCTGTGGCACCCCACTTGTCACCACCCTGGAGATGATAGCTCCCCTCCTACCACCACCCTCTGCGATCTCCCTTGCAGCCAGTTCACTACCTATCCTACCATCTTCACCCCTAACCCTGAGCCTTCCAGCTTATTTCCTAGCCTCCCATGTGGCACCGAATCAAAGGCCTTACTGAAGTCCAGGTACAGGACATCCACGGTATGGCCCTTGTCTAATTGCCTTGTTACCCAGTCATGGCACTCCACCAGATTGGTCTGACAGGATCTGCCTGAGATAAACCCATGCTGTCCGCCATCCTGCAGCCCATTAGCCTCTAGGAAGGAAACCAGCCTCTTCTTCATGGCTCATCCTTGGGGTTGCTCTTGTGGAGGGGTACCATGTGTGCCATCCTCCAGTCCTGAGGAACACTTCCTGAGTCCAGGGAAGCATTGGACAGATCTGACAAGGGTTCTGCCAGGATATCTGCCAGCTCTTTTAGCACCCTGGGGTGCATACCATCTTGCGCAGGCACCTTGTCCACCCTTAGTGCCATGAAGCCCTCCAGTACCCTGCTCACTGGTATTTTCCCATCTGTCACCTCCCCTGCCCACCCTCCCACCCCATTTGGGTATACTGTAGCTCCCCCTTCTCTTTAGTCAATACTGAGCAGAAGTACTCGTTTAATACTTCTGCCTGTTCTACCACTGTTTCCACCTACCCACCCCAATCAATCTTGATTCTTACTATCTGGTTCTTACAACTCCTTTTCTCCCTGATGTACCTGAAGAAGTCCTTCTCCCCCTCTTTGATGCCTTGTGCTAGCCTGAGTTCCCTGGATGTCTTGGCTGCCCTGACTGCCCTTGTCACCTCTCTTGACTCCTTCAGGTATTTTTCCCTGTCCTCCCCTCTCCCTGTTCTTTTGTACCTTCTAAAGGCTACTCTTTTGTTCCTTACTTTTTCCATGACCCCTCCTCTCACCCAACTAGGCTTCTTGGCCCTAGCCTTCTTACTCTGGACCCTTGTACATGTTGCAGTTGCCTCCTCAATTCCCAATTTAATGACCTCCCACTTCTGGTTAGTGTCCATATTTGGATGGATCCTGGCCAGATACTCCTGTACTATTTCCCTCATCCTCCCAAAGTCATCCCTCCTGAACTCTAACACCCTTGTGCCTGTTTCTACTCCCCCTTTCCCTATGTTTATCGTGAACCACACTGAGTGGTGATCACTTCCCGCCAGCGGTTCTTCCACCCCCAGCTCCCTCACAAACTCACCATTCAGCAGCACAGGGTCTACGGTGTTCCCTAACCTGGTTGACATGTTGACCGTATGCAATAGGAAGCTGTCCTGGAAGGCATCCAGAAGTAAGTAATTTAAAAACAAATGATGTTTTTTTTCTGTGAATTTACTACATAGGCTTGACTATAAAGAGTAAAGTGTGAGACTTGTCAGCTCACTGGCATTGCTGCAGTTATTGACTATGTTTTATAATAATATCATTTAAATTTAATATCAGACATCGTCCTGTGAGGAACCCTGGCTCAGTTCCCTCCAGAGCCACTTGTCCAACGGCAAGTGAACTGCCATATATAGCTGGTAGCAGATAGAGCGGGAATAGTCGGCTGACTCCCACCACTTCTGGGCAGTGAGCTGCTATTTCAATCTGTGTGCATTCACACTGTGCGTGCAAGACATTTTTCAAAGTTTGTGGCTTTGTGCCAAAGAAGAAATTTAAGAAAGAGTTGTTTTTTCCTGAGAATTTACTAATCAGGTTTGACTAAAGTGAATGAGACTTGTCAGCTTACTGGCACTGCTAAGAAGAGTGACAATATTTCATAATAATAGAATTTAAATTCAATATCAGAAATCTTACTGTGAGGAACCAGGGTTCCACACCCTCCACAGCCACTTGTGCAGCTGTGAGTGCACCACTGTACATAGCTGTTAGCTGGTAGGAAGGGACTTATTGACGGACTTCCATTTCTTCTGGGCAGTTAGCAGCCATTTTATTCTATGTGTGTGCAAGCTCTGCGCTCCAGACATTTTTCTAAGTCTGTGGCTTTGTGCCTATGAAGAAACTTAAAAAAAAAATGTTTTTCTGTGAATTTATTAGTCAGGCTTGACTAAAGTCAGTGAGACTTGTCAGCAGAGCACTGCTGCAGTGAATGAGTATATTTCTAGTAATATAACTGAAGTTTAATATCAGACGTCTTCCTGTGAGGAACCTGAGCTTGGGTCCCTCCATGGCCACTTGTGCAACTGCAACTGCACAGCCATATATATAGTGGCTGTTAGCTGGTAGGGTGGGACTAGTCAGCTGACTTCCACTACTTCAATTAGCTGCCAGTTTGTTCTGTGTGGGTGCACAGTGTGCACTCAAGACATTTTCCTAAGTTTGAGGATTTGTGCTGAGAATTTACTAGTGAGGCTTAACTATAGTGAGTAAAACTTGTTATTTAAGCATTGCTGCAGTGAGCGACTATATTTCATATTAATATAAAATATAAATTCAATATAATTTCAGTTTAATATCAGACATCTTCCTGTGAGGAATACAGCTATGGCAGACAGAGGTCATAGTACCAGAAAAAGTAGTTGGTCCGGCAGACCCAGCAAAGCTGTAGAAGGCACAGAACAGCATGCAGCAGTTGAGGGTGGGTGTACTGCAGAGTGTTGCTCAGGGCATATTCGCAGCACCAAATTATGTTTTAACCCATCAAAGCCTGCAATCTCCATCACCAGTTCGGCTTCAGCTGACACCAGGGAAAAAAGTACCATTCAAACTATTAGTAGTGCAGACAGGAGGACATTGTAATTAATTACCGGTAATAATACCAATGAGAATGTGTACTGTTTATCCCTTGCCACTGCCACCAGTACCACCATCACCTCATCCTTAATAACTACCACTGCCCTGATCCAGCACCCATCCGCTGTGACTACAAGCATTCCAACTTCTGCTACAAAAGTGGCCTTACCAGCCACTCCTGCTGCTATGACTAAGAAAACTCCTGCCATTGTGACTCAGACCACTCCTGCCACTGTGACTGAGGACACTTCTGCAACTGTATCCTAGACTATTCTTGCCACTTAGACGGAGACCATATCTGCCACTCTAACCATGGAAACCACAAGTACTGCTATGGTGATATTGGCCACTATTACCACTGTGGCCCCAGCCAGTTGCACAACCATTTTCAGTACTGTGTCCACCCTTACTGTGATACCTCTTGTTTCTCAGTCTATCTCCAGTACTAGCATAAGCATACAAAAAAATCCAGCACTCACCACCTCTTCTTAAAAGAAGATGCTGCTCCTACGTAATGTGAAAAAAGTGCCATTTTTATTTAGTGCCATTTAAAATAACAAAGATGTGTGCAATTATTGTGACAATTTCACACCTTGCAGGGCCTGTTAGCCAATAAGGTGGTTATATATGTCCTACCCATTGTATAATGACTATATAATACTTCAACTTGTGGATACATTTTATTTACATGTTCTATTTCTGAATCATTTCAAAATAAAAACACTTAATTACTTTAAGCTTCTCTTTGTAGCTCTGTCTCTGATCACATCTCAAAACTGAATCATATATAACAAGCATTTATCAATGCCGAATGTTTGCTTGCTGGCATTGGCATTGGTAGTGTTGGAGTTAGAGAGATGCATAATAGGAATAGCAGTGAAGTATTTAACTGAAGCCAACCCAACCAGCACTCTGCAGAGACTGACAGGCTTTGGGGTGTGCCTTTGTGTTGTCAGGCATAACAGCCATGTCATTTCACCACACCCTACCCTGCAGACCCAACAAGTGTCATGGTGTGCCTTGGGGTCTTTGGGCCTTGTGCTCACCCCATTCCATCAGGAAATGCAGTGAGATGTGTGAAGTATAGGAGAATGGGGTGAACTTTGGGACCAAAGAGTCCAAGGCACACCTTGATGCCTGTCACTGGCTGCAGGGTATGGGTGGGGGTGGAATGGCATGAGCATTACAGGTGACAAGCCCAAGTCACACCCCTGATGCCTGTCAGTCTCTACAGGGTGGGGCTTTATGGTTGGAAACCCTAACGCTTCAGGCGTTCATTGGTATTTTCACTCCAAATTTTCAACATGGGTTTTTTGTGACCCCCACCTCATGAACAGCGGCAATATCAGTTCATTAGCTGAAAGCTGATTTTGCACAGAGACTATGGCATTTGGCACCACAGGTGTGAAAACACATTTCAAACAGGATGTGAAAAACGGCAGCTGTACTGTTCATGGGGAGGTGCAAAAAATGGCAATGTTGAAAATCTGGAGTGAAAATATAAAAAAACTGGTGAAGTCACATGCATGCATAGAAACTGCGCAACACACACCCGTAATGTAATTAGTTTGAGGATTTTTTACAGCAGATTGTCAACACAGGCACTTTGGGACCTCCTTCGCGAACAGTGTCACTGTGATTTTCTTAATCTGTCCCGAACACTGATTTACAACAGCAACCATGCATTTCTGCACTGGAAGAGCGAACATGCATTTCGGCCAGGGTGTGAAAAATGACAGCTGTACTGTTCATAAGGAGGTGTGAAAAAATGCCAGTGTTGAAAATCTGGACTGAAAATATTACAAATTCGTGAACTTACGAGGGTGCGTGGAAACTGCGCAATGCTCACTCATAACACTGTCATTTTATGGACTTTTGTCACCAAATTTTTAACATAGCCATTTTAAAACCTCTGCTCATGAACAGTGTCACTGTGATTTTCTCAATCTATCCCAAACATGGATTTCGGACACACTGACTGCCCCATTGTGTGCTACATGAGCGAAAACACATTTTGGGCAAGATGTGAAAAATGGCAGCTATACTGCTCATAAGGAGGTGTGGTAAAATGGCAATATTGAAAATCTGGAGTGAAAATATAAAATATTTGTGAAGTTACGAGCGTGCATAGGAACTGCGCAATGCACGTTTGTAACAGTCATTTTTTGGAATTATTTCACTATATTTTCAACATAGGCTTTTAGGGGGCCTACCTCATGAACTGTTGTTTCGTTACTCAGTCCCAAAAGGTTGTTCCGTGCAGTGACAGCGAAATCACCTTTTGGGACTGAATAACAAAATGACAGTGACTGAGTTCATGAGGTGGGTACCCAAGAACCCCATGTTGAAAATTTGGTGAAAAAATTCCCCAAAATAGCCGAGATATGCACCAAAATTGAAAAAAAACCATTTATGCCATTATACAGCTTACCGGCATTTCTTCAGTTCACGGTTGGATTTGAAGAGTGCAGACATGTTCCCGGTCCACCGAAGATCATCGCACTGGGCTCGGAGGCAAGTATGGGGTTGGGGGGATTGTGGGGAGGTGGGTGCACAGAAGGTGGAAGCAGATTGGGGAGGGGGGGCAAGACAGTCAACGAGGGACTTTTTTTTTTTCTTCTTCAGGAAGACAATGCAGGACTTTTGTCATGCTGGGGTCGGCTCCCAAAATGGCATCTTCTTCAGGAAGACGACACAGGACTTTTGCCATGCTGGGGTGGGCTCCCAGCATGGCAGCTGGAAGGTTATTTTTTTGTTGGGGTCGGCAGTGGAGCAGATGGGGGATTGGGCACCCTTGTCGATCATACTGACTTTTGCCACACTGGGGTGTGCTCCCAGCGTGTAACTTAGAAGTCTGTTTGGGAGGGCAGTGGAGCCGATAGGGGATTGGGCACCCCCCGTCGGTCATACAGTGTACACTGGTGGAGGGGAGCACATGAGCATGCTGGGGTGGGCTCCCAGAATGCTACATAAGTGTTTGGGGGACGAACTGTCTATGACAATTCAGATGCAGTAAAGATGTACGTGTAGGCAATTTGTGCAAATTGACTACACGATACAACCTCTGATTGTGGCGTTGTTACCCTCAGAACTGTATGCCACTGCATCTGAACGGCTGTCATAGACAGCTCGGACATTCATTAGCATGGTGCAGCCACACCTACAAAAGGGACCAGGGCATTGGAAGTGGGGGAGGCACACCTACAAAAACTCGTATGGTAGCACTATGTTTCTTGCACATACGTGCAAGCAAACATAAAAACTGGTGAGTTTGATCTTGCTGGAGTTCAGTAAAGTATATTGATCACTTGCCAAGTAAGTAAATCCCTGAATCTATACCTTATTAATACATTTTTCTTTCCTTTCTTAGGTTTATCAGCTTAATAAAACCTTATGTTATCCACCAGTTTGTTCTTTTGTCCTTTAATTAGGGGAAGAGTGCATTTTTGTGACTATAAACATACTGTATACATGAAAAGTCAGTGCTTTCTCTCTTTAACATTTTTATTTCCAAAAGCCATAGGCTAGACAGGACTCCCCACGGATATCAGGACAGCACTGCTATCTGTCCTGTTCTGAGGGTGTGTGTGTGTCTTACCCACAGTGTTGACAAAATGCAACGTTTCTTGGCTCAGCTTTTGTGCTGTCCTGAAACAGTATCTGCAGGGACAGCTCAATGTTTTCAGAACTGTGTAGCTCTCTTAGTGTAGTTCTCTTTATTTCAGGCAATTCCAGTTATCAACTTATCCACCACTTAGTTTTTATTTTTTCTATGTTTCCATTTATTTAGATTGTATCTGTATCTGTTTGTCACTGTTGCTGTCTCATCTCACTCTGTTTCTCTGTCTCTTTCACTAGGAAACCACCTGGTACACTGGCCAAGGTGTTGGTGGGCCCAGAAGAGGACAGGATCCCTTTTTTCAGGCTCTTCCCTGATGTTTCCAATGGCCACAACCTCAGATTAACACCAAACCTGTGGATTAGGGAGAATAAATACTTTAATACAATACTACTCTCATGGGGGGTGGGTGCCACCTTTCGATGAAGTGCATGAAGCCTTTGTGCATGCATTGGTAGTATGGAGCAAAGCAGAGTGTTTCACGGGACTGGCAGCTCTGAGCAAAGGCAGGTGCATAACAAGACAGCCTCCCCAAAAGGGAGAACACCAAGATCATTTTTGTCCCTGCTGCCCTGTGCCTTTCCCAGCATGGCGGATGGAATTCTGTAGCCAGTCAAGCAACGCAAGAAGTGGGCTCAAAGGCATGCAGCCTTTGCTCTCTTTTTTTAAAAGCATATTAGATCTTCAAGTTCTCTCTCAAATGGAAAGATACAAGACAATCTCTCTTTTTTTTGTAAGGTGCATGCCTGTACTTCTGTGGGGGAAGAGCTCCTCTCCCACATCCAATATAAACCTTCAGGCTCTGCCGCTCTGCTTAGAGTGAGTCGCACTAGCTGCTCTTGCTGTGTGCTGCGTGCTGGCTTCTGTCCCCCCACTCCTGCCTCATTGTTCCTCCATTTGTTTAGTTTCTTTCCTTGCCCTCCTTCCCTGCTTTCTGTTTCCTATTTATTTCTTTTTGGTGGGGTTGGCCTCCAGCCACAATGTTGTAGTTGTTTTTTTCTTCAGTTCCTTTATTGCAGCCCCACCCTTATCTGCACATCTCCTGTGAGCATCTGTTCTCCTCAGTTGCTGCTGATTCCTCTCCTTACCTCCCAATGGACTGCCTACCAATCCACCGCATCCTTTCTGACCATTTAGGACCGGTGGGCTCCAACTCATCTCGACCTTGCATTTTTTTTATCAGCTTTCTCGTACTGGCATGCACACAGTACCAGCTGATATGTTGCACCCGGATTTCTGGAACCGTGATATCGTTTGTTTAACTTCCTGCTTCGCCATTCCATAGTACAGCTTCCTTCCTGGTTATGGACTCAGCCCTCTCACTTGAGGCTATTCAGCCTGGACTTTCATCCCCTCTTCCCTTATTGGGGCTCCCTTGCTACAGCTCTGCTGGTTACATGAGATATTATAACTGCTCTGCTTTCAAACAGTTTCTGCCTTGATTTCAGAACATGAGGCGGCTAAGGCATGCTATGTACTTACTCCTTCCGCATACCATTTGCCATTTCTTAATCACTGGCTTCCAGTCTAATAGCGCTTCAGTGCTGCTTCTTATTTACCTATGTTGTTGCAGTCCTGGCTAATATCTATTTTTACTCAGCTCTTTGTAACCACCCTGGTGCCCTTTGCGTTTACTAAGCAGCTTGTATGCCACCTGTGTTCTTGGGCAGATGTCAAAGGATCCTCATTTCCATTTGACATGGGCAATCTGCAGAGACACGTTGGAGTTTCATTTCCGGCTACAGTTAACCTGCTTGTCATTATCAGAGCGCTTCCCTCATCATTGGGATCCTGACTTGCATATGGTAGGCGTTGCCTGAGCTAGCTTGCAATATAGCCTACCCGTATTCGTTTAAGACTTCTGCAAATCATACTTCGCTACTGTAATTGCATTTTACCTACCTACTTCTAGTCTATTACCACTAGCCATATGGGACCTCACCTGGCTCGTTTCCAGCTTCCATTACTGCCCCAAAGAGGCTACTACTGCCTGCTGATCTTCGTGGGGTTGGTGGCCACTCTCTTCTTACTTTACCGGCTGATCTACATGTGGTCTAGCTGCTGATCCTACCCTACTTACAGGCCTAATAGCTTTACCATTGACCTACTTACATTACATCTCAGGATTTGCTTCATGTCCCTGGAAGCTTACCACATTGCTGCTTCAGATTTATTTTATTGTTACTCACTTATCGGCTGACCTATGTGTGGTCCAGCTGTACTGGCTACCTTAGTGGGGCTTTGCTGCCACTATTTACTTATCTTTCCAGCTACCTACATGTGGTTCAACTGCGCATTCCAGCTTACGTGGGCTTGCAGCCCATATTATCTTACTAGCGGACCTTGCATGGTCCAACTGCTTGATAGCCTGCTTGGGTTTAGCTACTACAGTACTTCTATTTACTCACCGGCTGATATACTCATTCAGTAATACCATCTATGGTTCATCGGCTGTCCTATACGTAGCCTGGCCACCCTTTCTTATGTCGTTGGGCTACCTGCCCTTCGTTCCTATGGATGCTTCCTACACAGCTTTTCATTCAGACCTGCCCTTACAGATACGCTCCTACAGCTTCTGCCTTACACGGGATTATTTCTGGAGTACATCAAGATATTCTTTTCAATTTTCTTGGATGCTCCTCACCGTGCTACTTCAACTTCCCCGAAGTCAATGCCATCATCTCCACCAGGACTCCCTGCCAACCTTTATTTCATATTTGTCTCCTTTGGTGGAACAACTGCCTAGGACATTGTAGTCTGCAGTTTCAGGATGCTTGTTACCTGGATGCTCGTTGCCTCTCGAGTTCTCAACTCTTCCACCAAGGTCTCTTCACTGCAATCCTTACCATCCTCAATCTTCAGGATACGACAGTCTACAGCAACGTTCTACTTTCATAAGTTTGCCTTGAAGCTACAGTACTACTCCACACTGAACTGACTCAGGATGTACCGCTATTGCAATACCATTTACGATTTATTCCTCCCTACTTCATCGCTCTTCTGCATTGTATGCAGTTTCACATCTCTATTTCATTATCTACCACTGCTCTGCAACCTACCTCGCCTATGGGGCCAGAGATTCACCTTCGCATTTCGCCAGAACTGCACCCATACGGACCTGGAAGTCCTTCACTCTTATATATTGTTGCACCATAATCGATCACCTGCTTCTATGACCTTTCGTCTTTAGGCAGAGGGGTTTCCCTACTTTTACTCTACACCTGCCTTGCCAACTCAGGGCCAGGACATTCGCATATTCTACTGTATGCCTACCTACCACCATGCCAGCTAGCCCTAAGAAGCTCCTTTGCTATAGCATCACATCTGGATCATTTGGATTTCGTTATCTATTCTTAGGATGCTTCTGCCCTGCCTCTTCAGTCACATGTCACTACTACTGCTACACAGACCTGGACACTCAGTTGAGCTTATCCAGAAGACTTTCAATATCCTGATTAATGCTCTAGGGCTTCTCGGACACTGTGACTATGCTGCTTCACTTAACTCAGCTTCAGTTATCACTGTCTTGGATTCTACGCTCTACTATTCAGGCCTTGTCAGACTATTCTTAACCAGTTACTTCTAGCTAAGGTATCTTCTGGCCTTGGAACTCGTATCTCAACATTAATTACACAACCATCTGGATTCACACCAAACTCCGATTCCCTTGCTAGTACCTTTCTTCTTCCCCTAGCTCACTGTGCGTACTTCCCAGCTATTACGTCTGCATCCTGCAGCTTTAATTCCAATTCCAGCTGGCCTACATTCAGGTCCACTTATGTACATTACTCGCTCATAACTGTCTGCTTCACCCACACAGGGCCTAGAAGTCGTCATGACTAACTCGACATTCAATCTGCGCTCCCCTAGAACTGGAAATGCATCTGACCTATGTCTACCTATTCTCCACGATCTTTACCTACTTCATATACTTGCTTCCCCTCTCCAGATTGAAGGTTTCTACTGCTCCATAATCCCGATACGCAGCATATGCCAGTTTATGCTTCATCGCCACAGCCTTGTTTGCTAATCTTGCTATGTGGATCTCGACCTAACGATCCTCTTATTGGACATGGATGCTGAGCCTTGATTCCTGGATCTCCTCTGTGCAGCCATCCTCACCTACTCGAGTGCTTCACCTCCTGCTACTCATCGCTTCAAATTACTATCAACCATGGATCCCACTCTACTTCAATTCAGCCTTCTCATGGATTCTCAGACTTGGAATTTACTAGATGGATGCTTGCTCTATTCACCAACATGTCACAATTCAATACGTCTTCAGTCCTTCGTTTCTATGGATTGGGTTCTACTAGCTTTGGGGTTCTGATTAGTCGATTACAATATTTAGGACTACTCTCCTTTAGTATGCTCAGAAGGACGGGCAGGTCAGTAGCCATGGGTCCTCAGAGGTTTCCCCCCAAGGGGAAGTTTCCTCTCCTGCGTGCTACTGGTCAAACTCTCCAGAGTTGGAGGAGGTGATCATACTGCTACTCATTTTTTCAGGGGGTGTCTTCCTACTCGACTCCATCAGTCGGATACAGAACAATTGTTGATATCATAATTCTTTTTGGGGGGGGTCTCATAATTCTGGACTAAGCATCCTTCCTACCGATGAGATACAGAGAAAGGCCAAAAACTATCAGATCATAACAAATGACTCATCAGTTCAAGCATCTAAGCACCTTGCATATATCATCCATTTCATATATACTATAATCTCTGACTTGCTGATGTCTATGCTAAAGTACCTAAGCATGAATCATTTCATACTATTAGTACCCTGCAAGCATTATCCTATTTACTGGTCTGGCCTCTATATCCAAGCATGACCTACAGCATCCAGCTACAGTATGTAACATAAGCACTGAGCTATGAACCACACAGAATTATTTGTTATACAGTAACATTCTGCCAGGCCATAGCCAACACATAAAGGCAAGGACTCCATACTCAGTGCTTTGTTTGAGGGGTTGACCTGATGCTTGAAGACAAGAAAGAAGAAGAAAAGAAAGAGAAAGAAAACCAGTCAGTAGAACCAATGCACATATTTTCTAGCCTGGCATTTTTACACAAAGCTGAAGAGACTACACAAACAAAAAGTCAGTGAACTCCTATTCTTGCTAATGGCAGCATACTGGAGGTAAGGTGGGCATCCGAGAGCACACTCTCTGCAGTTAACACCTGGCATAGCTCTGAAACTTCTGCAAGCAGAAGAAAGGGACAGCTGTGAATGTCAGGCATATCCAGGCATCCAGTTCATATTATAAGAGGCAAAAAAGGTAGTGAAGCATGGAGCAGTGACAGTCAGTGCTTCAATAGGCACCAGCTGTCCACGGAGAGAAGTCAAAGAGGGCTTACATGGGAAGAGTCCTGATGTGGGGAAAAGCCACAGCTGATTTAATTCATCCTCCTCCCCATGGTGAACCATCCATTTCCCCCAACTCTGCAGAATCAGCCACCCAAAGAACCCCCAACAATGCAAGGAACCTTGACAACAAAATGCTAGAACTACATGCAATGGTCACAGAAGGGAACTTTGACCCAGTGACTATCACAAAGATGTGGCAGCCTCAGACCATGAGTGGGAAATGATCATAACAGGTTACTCATTGTTCAGGAATGACAGTGTCTGACAGCTCAGAGTGAGCTGTCATTCAGTGAGTGCATACTGTATACAGTACATGCTCATTGAGAGGTCAGTCAGTGGCCAGCCATGGTGGTGAGAGGAAGGCTATGTTGGTTGCTGGCAGGGGGTAGGGTTGTGGTTGAGCAGGGTGATGGGTTACTCCCTGCCAGGGTGGGTGGTGGGGAGTCCACTAGACCATGAGGGACATAAAGCACCTTATTATACGAGGGATCGGGATGGGGGATACACTGCACTGGACACCGGGGACTATTTGGTATATATATTGGGTGGGTGATCGGGTGCGGAGAGGGACCACTAGTCACCAGGGAGATGTGTTTTCCTGTACAAGGGATGGCAATCGGTGAGGAAAGGACCACTATTCACCAGGGAGATATTAGCTTTTCAGAATGGGATGATGATCGGGGAAGGGGTGGGACCACTGGACCACAAGGGAGATGCTTGTTTGTATTATCAAGACAGTGATCAGTGATCAGGGAAGGGGAGCAACCACTGGACCAACAAGGAGAAGATGGTATGTATTACCAGGATGGTGACTGGTGATCTGCGATCTGAGAGGGGGGAGGGACCACTATACTATCAGGGAATTATTTTTAATGTAAGGGGATGGCGATCGGAGAATGGTGGAGGAATCACTGGACAGCCAGGGACATTCGACTACATGTTGGGAAGGGCATCAGGTGGGGGGAGGGACTTCTAGACTAGCAGGAACACAGTGCTGTGGGTCAGGGGGTTGCCTTGCACTATCTCTGCCAACCACTGGGGTTGCACGGAGTTAAGAGGAGGATTTCCTTGGTGGTATTTGTTCAGTACAAGTGAACCCCTCAAATGGTTCTTGTACTGCGCAAATACTTTGAGAATGGGAGAGTGCCAATATGCAGGTGCCATTTGCATTGTAGCTCCCTCAAAACTTTGCCTCTGTGCAAACTGGGTTTTTGTGAATACCAGCCTGACAAAAACACCAGTTTACGTTGCGCAAACTGGGTTTGTGCCAGGGCAAAGTTTTGTGAATCTGGCCCCTGATCTTTGGTTTGCTGATTCTGCTGTTCCCTCTGGGTTAAATACAGTTACAATGAACTGTACTTAGCCCCGGAAAAAAAGCAGAATTGAAAACATCTGATCAGAGCTTATAAAAGCTCTAACATGTACTGCAGGCTATTGTTTCTCTCACTGCTGCAGTCCTGCTCTGATGTCAGCTGCAAGGAATTCTGGGATTTGTAGCTACAGAAGATGTCAGCCTAGAAGTAAACAAAATTAGTTTGATACAATCTCTGCTGCAATAAACAGTAAGAAAAACAAAATGTTTTCGTATGCAAACTGCACAAATCTGTGCTGACTGTTCCTCTTTAAAACTGGTAAAAGGATGCCTGCCATGCTATGATTTGTGTTTGTGTATCACACGTGGATAGATTTAAGGCCTGATAAAGACAGGAAAGGGACCATGCACCCCACTAAATGCTACCCTCCTTTAGGAGGTGATTCAGAACCACACATGCATTGCTTGCTGTTGCTGCAGTTTGCATCTTGCACTGTTTTATGCATTCACAAACACATCCCTGAGATTGGTCTGGTTGTGGACTGTTCCGTTTGCACACTGCCTTTTAAAACAGTGCATAAAATCTGCCAGACTGCAGATTAGCTAGGAATTTCTTGCCAGTGTTTTTCCCTCTTTCTTTCTTTCTTTTTTGTAATCTCATCTTATATATGAGCTAAAAATACTGTCCCAAGAGGAGATCAACATATAGCGGCCATATTTCAGTCTGACAGCCTTAACGTTAGATTGTCTGTCACTGCTAGGGAGCACAGTCAAGGAGCGTTCAGCAAATTGAAAGGGGTCTCAGTTTTATTGAGTTCCCCACTGCCCAGCACAAGCCTACTGCACAGAAAGATAGAAAGAGAGAAAGCAAGGGGAAGAGAACAGTTTTCTGCCATGGGTTGGATTTGCCAGGGTGAACACTAGAAATAGAACAAACCATCTCTGCAGCTCCCTCCTGATTACTCTGCCCTCAAAGTACAACCTGAAAAAGGACTAGCCTATACTGAGTTAAGTGGTTTTGTCTTTGCTTGTATATTGGGTTGTTCCAAGATTATGCAGTTTTTCAGATCACACCACTAACTGAACTGCCACTGAGATGCAGGACATGGGGGTGTGGGTTAAACTAAGATAACTGCTTCCCCCAGGAGCACTTGGGCCCAATGCTGCAGGCAGAGGGCCTTACAGCCCCTGAAGGGATGGTTATTTCTGCCTAAAGCACACCTTGGAATGTCTTCTTGTACTTATACAATGGATAAACTGAGAAACAGTTTATAGAACAAAATAAAATAACTTCTTTATTAGAAACAAGTATTTTCTTTTGTTAAAAGTAATACATTGAAACAAGACCATCCCCACCAGTCAGTCCCCTGTCTATATACACATTCCATAGACAGAATGCTTGTTTCTTGAAATACAGGAATTCAAACTCTGCAGAATGCCGCTGGAAGAATATTCACCCCCTTACACCTAACAGAAGGTCTTATGGAGCCAAGGTCTTTATTTTGTGGAAGGGTATGCAGATTGCCCTGGTAAGGATAGAAGGAGTATTTTTCATGGTCACCAAAGAAACAATAGGAATTACAACTATGAATAGTACTTCATTTTTTTTATGTATCTGTATAAGGAGGAGTTAATGAGAGGAAAGAATGTTTAATTAGTATTATTTTTTTAATTTACTGTAGGGTGTTCTACTCTTTATGGTCTTGTTGAAGCTATTAAGTAAGTAAGGGTAGCAACCATGTTTGTGATGAGAAGCAGGGATGTGAGAAGTGAGTCATAAATTCTGTACAGTATGTGATTTACCCAAAATTCCAAATCTCATGGGTACTTGTATTTTTCACTGCACATGAGGGTGAGGTAAATATATGGGTGCCAGCCCACCTTGGCCAATCAGCAGCTAGGATTTTCTCTACTCATTTCATCATTTGTAACTTCTGTTCACCAGGTTGTAGCCCCCTCATTCTCCTGGGAGGGAGATGACAGGCATGGCATAGGGAATCACCTGTGTCTAGGAGTAATTATGGCTTGCCTGCAGTTCTCTTACATCCCATCAATAATGTGGTGTCACCCTGGTTGGGATACCATGCAGCACCTCAGGACCTACTGTCAGTAAAGAATCACAAATACCAAATGGCTTCAAGCATAGCCATCCTTTACTGATTGACAAATTGATCAAGTTCATATATGTGAGATCCAGAGGTCACAGTTCATTTGGCTACCTTTTACAGTCAATCACTCCTCTATTAGAGTCTTTATAGTTCTCACTCTTTTTCAATGTGTTGCTATGATTTCCATCCCTCTGAATAAAGATAAGGTTCCAGACCCTCTTTCAGCACTAGGGTACATTCCAGTCCCTCTTGATGTTCCAGCCCCTCTTTCACAGCCAAGCAAGGTTTCATAGCTGGGGTCCCAAGGTAACTCCTAGTCCCGAGACCAGGTTGGCCCTGGGCTGAGTTAACTTCAAAACACAGCCCCTTGCTGAGATGCATGATCACCCTGTCTCATCCAAATGATTCCCACTTTCATTATGGTGCAATCAGCTATGCCTCAACTATTTCATCTCCACTCTCCCTGCACTTTCCTTAGTTACAGTAACATTTGTCATGATGTTCCCCCTCTTCAATTTTTCCAGTGTTTTTTCTCCACAGCTGTTTTTGATTTTCAGGGTTATATCCTTTTTATGTTTGCTTGCATGCATGCATGTGTGCAGGGCATGTGCAAGAAACAGCTTTCAACAGTATCACATTTCAGAGGTGTGTCAGTGTTGTGGCCAATGCAGCGGACACTTTACTGGGGGGGTGTCTCTCAGCCACCATTCAAGGGGGAAGTTGCCGATGACAGCAGCTTCAAAGAGAGCCAAGGAGTTGAAATGAATCTGCTGCTGCAATTACAAACAGTTTTGTCACTGTAATGGCACCTCCTCCCTCCCTCACAACCTTGTCGACTCCTGCCACTGAGCACTCTGTTCCTGGCCCTTGCTCCACCATCAACTTGTTTGTTCTGTGTGCCTTTCCTGGTGAAACAAGTAATGAGCCATAGCTCCTGCCGCCTTCCACACACTCCAAGGAAAGCTGACATTGGGGTGCCCAATACCTGTGTTGGCATGTATCCCCCTCCTTCCATTAATGTGGCACATTGGGAGCCCACCCCAGTGTACTGAAATGTTTCCTTTTTAAACCTGTAAAAGAAATAAAAACTTCTTGCACGGTTTTTTCCCATAAAAAGAAAAAAACAACCCACCATCATCTCCCCATTCCCTCCCCTCTCCCCTCCCACTGAGCACCCACCTCCTGACCCCCCACCCATACTTACCCTCTGCAGGCTGGCAGTAGCAATCTTTTCTGGACCAGGACACATCTGCACTCCTCAAAGCTGAACACCGCACTGAGGAATCAGGTAAACACTGTATAATGTGAGTCAATGGGGATTTCAACTTAGGTTGATATCTCAGCCATTTTTAGCCATTTCTTGGGACCCCACCTTGTGAACAAGTCACTGTCATTTCATTACTCAGTCCCGAAAGGTGATTTCAAGGTCACTGCATGGAATCACCTTTCAGGACCAGTTAACATAACAACAGTGCCACTGTTCATGAGGTGGGGTCCCAAAAAAAACAAGTTGCAAATGTGGTGAAAAAATTCCAAGAAATGATTGCAGTACAATCATGCGTTGTACAGTTTCTATGCAGGCTCATAACTTCACCAATTTTTAATATTTCCACTCCAGATTTTCAACATTGCCATTTTTTCATGCCTCCTTATGAACAGTGTAGCTGTCATTTTTCACATCCTGCCTGAAACATGTTATCGCACCTGTGGCACCGTATAGCGCTGTTGCTGCGGGAAATCGACTTTCAGGACAGATTAACAAAATCACAGTGCCACTGTTCATGAAGGGAGGTCCCAAAATGCCCATGTTGAAAATTTGTTGGAAAGATTCGAAAAATTATTGTGTTACAGGCATGCATTGTGCAGTTTCTATGCACACTAGTAACTTCACAAATTTTTCATATTTTCACTCCAGATTTTCAACATTGCCATTTTTTTACACCTCCTCATGAACAGTACTCATCATTTTTCACATCCAGCCTGAAATGCGTTTTCCCACCTGTGGTGCAGAATGGCATGGTCGCTTTGCGAAATCACCTTTTGGGATTGAGTAACAAAATGATAATGCCAGTGTTCATGAGGTGGGGGTCCCAAAAACCCATGTTGAAATCTGGAGTGAAAATACAAACAAACACCCGGGGCGTTAGGGTTTTCGGCCATAAGAGAGACTGACAGGCATCATGAGTGTGACTTGAAGTAGTCGGCCATAATGCTCACTCCTTTCCACCCCCACCCCTACCCTGCAGCCAGAGACAGGCATCAAGGTGTGCCTTGGGATCTTTGGCCCTAACGTTTAACTCATTCTTTTATAGTGCACCTTTCTCAGCTTATTTCCTTATGGAATGGGGTGAGCATAAAGGCAGAAGACTCCAAGGTACACCTCAACACCTGTCAGTGTCTGTAGGGTAGAGTGAGGTAGAATGGCATAAGCATTATGGCCAATGACACAAAGGCACATCCCCAATGCCTGTCAGTCTCTGCAGGGTGGGGGTTGGTGTTAGTTCAATACTTCACTGTCATTCCTATTATGCATCTCTCTAACTCCTGTACTACCAATGCCAATGCCAGCAAACAAACATTCGGCATTGACAAATGCTTATTTCAGGGATGTACCCTGTTCAAGCCTGCATCCTCTAATCCTCTTTGGCCCCCAGTAGCCCATCAGCTATCTTCATGACTTTCCCTCCATAGCAGGGGCTTTAAAAGAATGGCCATCATCCCCCCAAATAGTCCACTGTCTGGGCCAGTATTAGAGATAAAACAAAGTTGTCTTAACTGACGAAGTTGATGTGAAATCAAAGTTCTGCCCTTCATGAAGCTTTGCAATGTTTTTCTGGAAGATGAAGAAATTTACAAAACTTCACAAAGTGACTGTGGGAAGTGGCTTTGAGAGTGAAGTTGTGCAACTGCACATAACTTCATGGTGAGGTTGGTGCTATTAATGGGAGAAGGAAGTTGTCATAAATTCTGGTGGGTTAGCAAAGCATCATAGCAGTAGAGATACCAATGTAACACAATGACATGGTATTGGCACATGCACTGATGCATTTGAAGATGTTGCTTGGCATTTACACTGGTTTCAGATGCTAGGTTGGTTTGTTTCTGAAGGAGGAGGAGGAGGAGGAGGATGAAGGTTCAGGCAGCAACAGTCAAACAGGACTTTCACTGGTATTTATGTTTTTTTTATTGTTGGTTTGCTTCTGAGGGAGGAGGAGGAGGAGGAGGAAGAGGATGAAGGTTCAGGCAGCGACAATCAAACAGGATTTTCATTGGTATTTATGGGTTTTTATTGCTATGCTGATGACACTCAGCTATATGTGCCTTGTAAGCTTGATGATGATACCGCTGTCTGAGAAATGACGGAGGGTAAGAAAGTACAAGACTGGATCGTGGTCAGCTGGCTCAGAATTGAATCCACTAAAGATGACGGTGTTACTAGTGGAGCAGGGTCAGCCTGGTTCAGTGATGATGAGTGGTAGTGCTTCCCTTCCTTCTTTGTATGGCGCATTGCTTGGTGCCACATGGTATCACTGTAGATTCCAAGCTGCCTTTAGAATATCAGATGACAGCTGAAGTCTGCAGTGGCTTTTACCATTTCTGGAACACCTCCCAGATCAAACCCTTTCTGAAACTAGCAGATCTGTCGACCCTGAAGCATGCCCTGGTTACATCTAGAATGGATTATTGTAATGTGCTATACTTCGGGTTAACTGTGAAGTTGCTGCATCACTTGCAGCTGGCCCAGAATGTGGAAGCCTGGCTGGTTGCTGGGACCTCTCAATTACAGCATATAACACCAGTTCTCCATGTTCTGAACTGGTTGCCATTGTGGTGGCACATCAACTTCAAGATGTGCTTGTTTACTTACGAGGCCCAGCAAAGTCTTGGTCCAAAATACCTTTTTTTTTTGTCAACTCTTTATACCCCCTCCTAGCGCTGGCAACTCAGGACCTCCCTTAGGTGTACCTCACTCGACTCTGGCTCCCAAGGGAGGAGGAATGTGCAGTGCAGCTGGTGCAGTGGCACAGGGGCACACACCCTTGGGGGGCCCATTAAGAAATAAAGTGGTTAACAAGTTTATTATACAGCACCTGGCCCCATCATGGCTGCCACATGCAGCACTGCAGGTGAGGTGTCTGCCAGATCAGTGTCACAGGTACCGGGCCAGCCCTTGTTCAGTTCAGGGATGGAGGGGAAAACAAATTTTAAAACCATAATGTTAAAGCAAGTAGCACAGCTGCTCATTCGCACTGTGACAGAGAGAGAGAGAGAGAGAGAGTAGTCACAGAGTCAGACAGAGATGAGCATTTAAATAGCAGTTGCACTGCTAACACTTACTTCCTTGTTTGTGTTGTTGTTGTGTTGGTCAGTTGCTGTGGGGCAGTGCGAGCGAGTTTCTTAGTTGTCTTGCATGCTGTGATCTCTGCTATTGGCTCTGTCTTTCCAGACTCAGGATGGACATGGGATGAGTTGGGACTTGGGAGTGGATCAGGTGACTGGTGTCCAGCAGCAGCTCGGGGCAATTTGCAAAAGGTATTGAAAGGGCAACTCTAGGGGTCCTTCATGGAGCTGCACCATATGATGGGCTGGCTAACATCTGATTGGATAATAATAATAATAATTTTATTTATATAGCGCCTTTCAATATATCAAAGCGCTGAACAAATTAATATCATAAATTCAAATTTCAATACAAAACATAAAACCATATAAAGATACATCATAAAATACATCATAAAAACATAATAAGTTACAATAAAATTCCAATCATATTACAACTAACTTAACTCTCCAAAAAGGCCATTTTCCATAAATAAGTTTTTAATTCTTTCTTAAATATCTCCACGGAAGTGCACTCCCGTAACTGGCATGATAGAGAATTCCAAAGACTGGGTGCAGCATGAGAAAATGCTCTGCTGCCTGAAGATTTTAAACTCACTCTTGGAATCTCCAGCAGCCCCATGTTGGCCAAGCAGAGCGATCAGCCAGGGCAGTAAGGAACCAGTAGGTCTTTCAGATAGGATGGACCCTGATCATGAAGGGCTTTAAAAGTCAATAAAATGACTTTAAAGGTGATCCGCCACTGTATAGGAAGCCAGTGCAGTTTGCGCAGCACCGGGGTAATATGACAGGACCTACTTGTCCCAGTCAAAACCCGGGCTGCAGCGTTCTGCACCAGCTGTAGGTGGCAGATTTCAACCCCAGAAAGCCCAAAGTAAAAGGCATTGCAGTAGTCTAGGCGCGAGGACACAAAGGCGTGGACCAATGTTGGCAAGGAGTCTGACAGAACAAGGTGCTTAACCCTGGCAATATTCCTAAGATGGTAAAAGGAAGTCCTGATGACGGCTGACACCTGAGATTGAAAAGTCAGCCTATCGTCAAGGATCACCCCAAGGTTACACACCTGTTCAGAAGTCGGTAGTGACACGCTGCCAAGAAAAATTCCAGAAGGTGTGCCAGTATACGACCACTCAATCTGACCACCCGGGTCCACCACCAAAACCTCAGTCTTCTCCGAGTTCAACTTTAACCAACTAGAATCCATCCAGTCTTGGATTTCCCCCAGACAGTTGTTAAGCACTGAGAGAGCTCCATCCTGGTCGTGTGCAAAAGACAGGTATAGCTGGGTATCATCTGCATAGCAGTGAAACCTCAGCCCATACCATCTTATAATGTTTCTGAGGGGCAGCATATACACTGCAAATAACATGAGTGACAGCACAGAACCCTGAGGCACTCCACACAACAAAGAGACTGGGCCGGAGGAAAAATTCCCTGACACAACTCTTTGTGATCTCCCAGTAAGGAATGAAGTGAACCATTGCAAAAATGGTTCCCGACATTCCGCAGATTTGCCTCAGGCGTGCTAACAACACCACGTGATCCACAGTGCTGAAAGCTGAAGAGAGGCCAAGGAGAACAAAGATGAAACGTTTCTTTTGATACCTCGCCCTCAGAAGATCATTAAGTACCCGAACCAGTGCAGTCTCGGTGCTATGTCTTTTACGGAAACCAGACTGGAAGGATTCGTAGATACTATGGATGGTTAAATGGTCATCCAATTGAGCAGCTACAACCTTTTCAATAACCTTCCCAATAAAGGGAAGGTTAGAGATAGGTCTGTAGCTTGAAAAACAGTCTGGGCCTAAGGAAGATTTCTTCAAGATAGGTGTCACCACTGCTTCTTTCAGGGAGCTGGGAAACTCACCTGACTCCAAGGAGCACCAGACTATTTGTTCCAAAACTGAACCAATGATATCAACACAACCCAAAATTAGGGTAGTCAGTCCAGGGTCCAAGCTACAGCTTGTGGGGTGCACACTATGGATAAACCTCATAATATCCACAAACTCAGGTCGATAAAAGGAACTCCAAGAGAATCGAGGCACTGTGTTCTTGCAAGCTCCTACAACATCACCCTTAGAGGTTGTCGGACACAGGTCCGCCCTGATGTCGGCCACCTTAGCTGCAAAGTATCGAGCGAGCTCATCGCACTCTACTTGCGAAAAGGCTTTCCAAACTTGCAGACAGGCTGGGTTGCACAGTCTATCTACAGTTCGAAACAGCTGAGCCAGTCGATTCTGAGCAACTGCAATCTCCCTGGACAGGAACTCTGCCTTCTTATGGGTGATTGCAGATTGATAGCTAGCATAATGTTCTATCAATCTAAGGTGGTCGGCTTCAAGGGCAGACTTATTCCAACAATGCTCTAACCTTTGCCCTTGTCTCCGCATCTCCCTCAGAGTCCCGTCGAACCAAGGGGCCCTAGGGTGAAGGGATAGGGAGCACTCACGAACAGGGGCAATAGAATCCAGGGCAACCATGATGGCCTCATTATAGGCCAACACCAGTGCTTCTGGGTTACTGCTCACCAACATGGGGGATAATAGGTCAAGGACCGCTGCTAGGCCTTGTGAAGTAACATTCCATAATGGGCGGTACCTGACCATCTCCACAGGAGATGGCCTTCTAAGGGTGGTGCAAAAATGTAACCTCACGGTGTAGTGGTCAGACCAAATGACTGGTTCCACCCCCACATCGGATGCATCAATCCCTAGAAGGAAGACTAAGTCCAAAGAGTGTCCAGATTTATGCGTAGCAGTGGAAACTACCTGTGAAAGGCCCAAAGAAGACATTAATTGGAGGAAGTAGTTACCAAATTGTGAGAGTTCGCCGTTGACCCAAGCATTGAAGTCACCCAGCACCATCAATCTGGGCAACTCAAATGACACGTCGACGAGGAAGTCTGCTACTTCCTGTAAGAAGTGTTTCCCATCTCCGGGTGGATGGTAGATGAGAACGATTCGAACGCCTACACCTGCTACAACTGTACACTCAAAGGACTCAGCCTCCCCTACTACTACATTTGTGAGGCCCAATTCAGTCTTAAAACAGACTGCATAGGGAGGATGTCAGTCAGTCTGGGGTGTGTGGCCCTGGCTATGTGCACTGAGGAGCTTTACTCTTTCTACACACTTCACTCTGGCTGTGGCTGCACTCAGTAGTGGATCGGATCGGTGCTGAGTTTGGCGACTATCTTACCTAATGGCTGCTGGGCCTCTGGCTGATTGTTTAACAAGAGTGTACTTGATTGTTTAAACTCAAGTGCGCTGTGTGTATTGTGTGCTTCAAATCATCGCTCTCTCACTTTGTTCAAATCATCTAGTGGAGAATTTATTTTTGTGGATCTGTGTGTGGGCTAAAAATTACCATTGGTGGGTGACACTGCCCGTGCAGCCGGGTGTAAGCAAGAAGATTAAAATTAAGAAATTAATTGCATTTGCCAATCAGTGGTGGTGTTTGTTTTGGTGACTTCAAAAATGAAAGAAAACAATTGAATAGTGTGTTGTGGGGACTGAGAGCACTGTAATACTAAATAAATTAATTGGGCACATACACACACACACACCTGACTGACTGACAGCGTCTAGGGAGGACTCGGTCTTGGAGGAGAGGCGCTTCTCCCTTCTCTTAGTTATCGCTTCTTATAGTTCTTGTTGACTTCAAATCAGTGTCAATCAGAGACTGCAGAATCTATCAGAGATCTTTTTAATCCAAATAAATCCTGTTTCATCTCTTGACTCTGAGGCATAACTTCAAATCAGAGTCAGAGGCTGGCTTGATTCGCTTGAAGCTACAGAGCACAAGATTTTTTTTTCGGGGCCAATTTTTACCAACAGAATTACATTGTATTACTTTTACATAAGTGCAGCAGCTAGCACACTGTTCTGACCTAACACAGTGTGTGTTGTGGTGTGAAAGTGTAATTATTTTTTAAAGTGTAAAACTTGACAAAAAAAAACAACTTACCCTAAACCTAACCTATGTGTCCAGAGACTCCAGACCTCACCCACCACCACCATCACCACCACCACCACCCCAACACACAAAAATACCAGTAGTGTACTGACTGTCTGGAACAAATAATTAACAAGCATTTGTCAATGCTGAATGTTGATTGCGTTGGTCTGTTGAGCTCGCTCAGTGGACCTCTGTCACTGGCTCAGTCTGTTCGTCCCAGTGCTGCAGGCTGCTCTTTTGTACTGGGCTGCTGCCTGGTTGGCACCTTGTTCTGCCGAGGAAGAAATCCGCAGCTGTCCAGACAGAGCTCCATTGAGGGGGCTCACTCCCCCTCTCTCACTCGCTCATTCTGGTTTTCCTGGTGCTGAAGGCTGCCCTTTTGTACTGGGCTCCTGCCTCTGTTGGCACCTTTTTCTGTCCACAAAGAAATCTGCAGCAGTCCCGACAAAGCTCTGTTGAGCTCACTCACTCCCCTTCTCTCACTTGCTCATTCCGTTTCTGCCGGCACTGCAGGCTGCCCTTTTCTACTGGGCTCCTGCCTGCATTGCTGCCTTCTTATGGCCTCAAAGAAATTTGCAGCAGTTACAATACAGCTCCTCTGAGCTTGCTTACTCACTCATTCTGGTTTTCCTACCACTGCAGGCTGCCCTTTTGTACTGGGCCCCTGCATGCACTGCTGCCTTTTTCTGCCCACAAACAAATCTGCAGCAGCCCCAACAGAGCTCTGTTGAGCTCACTGACTCCCCCTCCCTCACTCGCTCATTCTGTGTCTCCTGGCGCTGCAGACTGCCCTTTTGTACTGGGCTCCTGCCTGCATTGGCGGCTTTTTCTGGCCAGAAAGATATCTGAAGCAGTCCCGACACAGTTCCATTGAGCTTGCTCACTCCCCTTCTGCCACTCACGCATTCCGTTTCTGCCAGCGCTGCAAGTTGGCCTTTTGTACTGGGCTCCTGCCTGTGTTGCTGCATTTTCTGCCCACGAAGAAATCTGCAGCTTTCACGATAGAGCTCCGTTGAGCTCACTCACTACCGCTCTGTCACTCGCTCATTCTGTTTCTCTTGGCGCTGCAGATTGCGCTTTTGTGTGGGGCTCCTGGCTGCATTGTCACCTTTGTCTGTCCACAAAGAAATCCACAGCTGTCCCGACAGAGCTCTGTTGAGGTCACGCAGTCTCCCTTTCTCATGCACTCATTCTGTTTGTCCTGGCGCTGCAAGCTGCCCTTTTGTATGGGGCTCCTGCCTGCATTGGTGCCTTTTTCTGCCCACAAAGAAATCTGCAGCAGTCCTAATAGAGCTCCATTGAGCTCACTAAGTACCCCTGTCTCACTCGCTCGTACTGTTTCTCCCACCACTGCAGGTCGGCCTTTTGTACTGGGCCCCTGCCTGCATTGACACCTTTTTTTGTACACAAAGAAATCCGCAGCAGTCCTGACAGCACTTCAGTAAGTTCGCTCACTCCTCCTCCCTCAGTCTTTCTCTTGTTCTGTTTCTCCCAGTGCTGCAGGCTGCCCTTTTGTACTGGGCTTTTGTATTGGGGCCTTTTTCTGCCCAAAAACAAATCTGCAGCAGTCCTGACAGAGCTCAGTTGAGCTCGGTCACTCCCCCTTCTCACTCGGTCGATCTTAATCTGTCCCAAACACTGATTTCCCAGAGTGACCGTGCTATTGTCTGGCAGGAGAGCAAAAACATATTTTAGCCAGGATGTGAAAAATGACAGCTGTAGTGTTCATAAGGAGGTGTGAAAAAATGCCACTGTTGAAAATGTGGCATGACAATATTAGAAATTTGTGAAGTTACATGGGGGCGTGGAAACAGTTCAATGCACTCTCTTAACACAGTCATGTTATGGAGTTTCTTCACCAAATTTTCAACATAGGGATTTTAGGACCTCTGCTCATAAACAGTGCCACCGTCATTTTCTAAATCTGTCCCGAACACTGATTCCCCACAGTGACCACGTTATTCTGCATCAGAACTGTGAAAACACATTTCGGTCAGGATGTGAAAAATGACAGCTGTACTGCTTATAAGGAGGTGTGAAAAAATGCCACTGTTGAAAATCTGGTGTGACAATATTACAAATCTGCGAAGTTACAAGGTTGCGTGGAAAGTGCGCATTGCACACTTGTAACACAGTCAATTGATGGGCTTCTTCACTAAATTTTCAACATAGGCATTTTAGGACCTCTGCTCATGAACAGTATCATTGTCATTTTCTTAATCTATCCCGAACAGTGATCTCCCACGGTGACTGCTCTATTCTGCGCGGAAGTGCAAAAACACATTTCAACCAGGATGGGAAAAATGACAGCTGTACTGTTCATAAGTAGGTTGGGGAAAATAGCAATGTTGAAAATCTGGAGTGAAAATATTATAAATTCTCGAAGTTATGAGCGTGCGTGCCAACTGCTCAACGCACGCTTGTAACACAGTCATTTTATGGAGTAACGTTACCAAATTTTCAACATAGGCATTTTAGGACCTCTACTCATGAACAGCATCACTGTCATTTTCTTAATCTGTCCTGAACACTGATTTCCCACAGCGATCACCCTATTCTGCGCCAGAAGGGCGAAAACACATTTTGGCCAGAATGTGAACAATGACAGCTATACTTCTCAAGAGGAGGTGCGACAAAATGCCAATGCTGAAAATCTGGTGTGAAAATATTGCAAATTTGCTAAGTTATGAGCGTGCATAGCAACTGCTCAACGCATGCTCATAAAACAGTCATTTTTTGGATTTTTTTCTCCCAAATTTGCAACATAGGCTTTTTGAGAGCCCACCTCATGAACACTGGCACAGTCGTTTCATTAATTGGCCCATAAGGGTGCTTCCACGCAGTGACCGCAAAACCATCTTTCGGGGCCGAGTAATGCCATGACAGTTCAAAAATTCATGAGGAGGGGTCCCAAAAACCCCATGTTGAAAATTTGGTGAAAACATTCCCAAAAATGCCCGAGATATGCACTAAAGTTGAAAAAACCCTATTTATTACATTAAACTGCTTACCGGCATTTCCTCCGTTTGTGGTCAGCTTTGAAGAGTGCAGACGTGTTCCCGGTCCACCGAAGATCATCGCACCAGCTCCGGAGTAAGTATGGGGTGGGGGTGTGGGGAGGCAGGTGCACAATGGATGGTATGGCTGTGGGAGGAGACAGGGAGACTCACGAGGACTGTTTCCTTTTTTTCGGTAAAAAGAAACAAAAAAGTTGTGGGACCGTTTTAACTTTACAGGGGCATGTGGCACACTGGGGTGGGCTCCCAGCATGCCACGAGATTCTTGCTTTGGGGGGGCAGCTGTAACCGACAGGGGATTGGGTACCCCCATCGGCAAACAACAACAGGGTGGGGAATTCCTTTCTGCCGATGGGGATTGGGCACCCCCATTGGCAAACAAAAAAAGGGGGGGATTCCTTTCTGCTGATGGGGATTGGGCACCCCGTTGGCAGACAATAAAACTGGAGGGGGCTTACATTATGCCGACGGGGAGTGGGCTCCCCCGTCAGCAAATAAACATGGGGGGGGTATTGTTTGTGAATACAGCGGCAAGCTGCCGCCATGTTCACAAACAATATCAGGGATCCTACATCCCGCCCTGCAATGACGGGTAACTCCCTCATTGCAGCGGATGGCTGAAGCTGCAATGATGAGGCGGCCCCTGATTGCAGTGGCTGATTTTTTAGAAGACTGTGGCACACTGGCTGAACTACGGTCAGCAGCATCATGCCATGGCATTGGGGGATGGGGGACAAGCCTTTGCAGGCTGTGGACACATTGAGCACAACAGTGCCATGCCTCCACAAGAGAAAGCTGCCATAACATGTTTCTTGCGTATGTGTGCAATCAACATTGGGGGTGTACAGCTAACTACCTCAGACTGGGTACAGAACCTGGGCATTGTATTTCATGACTGTTTGACCTTAAATCTCAGGTGTCGGCAGCTGTCAAAACCTCCTTTTACCATCTGAGGAACATTGCCCGGGTGAAGCATCTGGTTCCTCCTGACGATCTTCCTACTTTTGTCCACGCTTTTGTTACCTCCCGCCTTGACTACTGCAATGCCCTTTATCTTGGGCTACCGGGGGTTGAGATTCGCCGCTTGCAACTAGTGCAGAATTCGGCAGCCAGGCTATTGACTGGTTCTTTTAGATCCAGTCACATAATGCCTATGCTTCGCTGACTGCACTGGCTGCCAATTTGCTGGGCGATCACCTTCACGGGTCAGTTTGCTGACCCATAAGGCCCTACACGCACTAGGACCTGCTACCTGAAAGATCTCCCTTTGTCCCTACTGTCCCTCCCGCCTTCCTGATCCACTAACGAGGGATTGCTAGAGATTCCGGGTTCAATTAAAACTTCAGGGGCCAGATCTTTTAGTTTTATGGCCCCAACCCTGTGGAATTCTCTACCTCGTCAGGTGTGAGATTGCCCGACTGTCCAAAGCTTTAAGGAGGCTTTAAAAACTTATCTTTTTAGCCTAGCATATAATGAGTTTTGAATGCTGTTGTCAAGTCTATTTTAATATTGTTTTAATTATTTATTGTTTTATCATGTAATGTACAGGCGACTTGGTTTTGGAAATGCGTCTTTCACAAATAAAGATTGATTGATTGATTGATTGATTGAACATAAAAAGGGTGTGTTGCTGAAGTGAATCAACAAAAAAAGTTAACAAAAATCATCGGGCATTGGCGGGACTGAGCACTGAGCCTGGCCTGGGTGATAAAAGTAAAGGAACACCTCCTGACCTCTGCACCGCTCCCTGTTTGCTATAACTCCCTGAAGTGAAGCAAGCAAGCAGAAAGTAAACAGTAATTGCATATTGCATCACCTTACAGCATCCCTGAACCCGGATTATGTCCACCTCATAGGTTGCAGATGCACATGTGATCAGACTAGAAATCCGATCTGCCTAGGTCCCACTTCTCCCAGCAGTCTGCAGTTCTTACATGTGCATCTTAGAGATTGCAAGCATATTGCTTAGCTCCAGACACTAGCATGAAGGTAAGACACTGATTTTACAATAACTATTCCAATGAAAACTAAAACAAGGCTATTGAGCAGGGCACTCTACTGCAACTACTTTGCAATGCAGAAATTAGGTTCTATTATTCACAGAATCACTATACTAGTAACTTAGATAGCCAGCCTCTAGCCAGAACAACTCTTTATAAAAAAGGCAATGTTCAGCAGGTAGACATAGTAGCCTGTAATCATGGAAACGGTTCACTGTGTGAACAAAGCTCAGGCAGGATCAGTTCAATCTAGAATTAGACTACAATCATTACCTGTAATCACAAAAGGTACTCAGTATGCAAGCAAACTCAAATGGAAATCTATCAGTTTAGAATCGGACAGCTTCTTATACAACTCTCTCAGATGCATGATCCTTATCACTTATCAGGAATATGTAAAAAAATTATATTACTCTGATCCGTTTATCTTGGCAAATGTGGGTACACCGAGTACATGAATTCATTCTTTCCCAATGTATATAGAGGGCCCCCCACAAGACAACCCTCTCATAGACATACTAAGCATTCACAGCCCCAAGAACTGAGAACTCCAATGGCTACAAACTCCTTTCGCATTCACATATTTTCTGCCATTCCCACTCCCAGGAGCCCCTTGCGAGCGGCTCCTGGTGCACCTTGCACTGGCTCAGCCTCCTTGTGAGTGGGCTCAACTCTAGGCATCTGGCATACTGAAGAAGAGGCAGCCTCCCCTTATGAGTGGGCCTGCACTACTGTTTTCCTCCATCCCTACCCTGATCATTCCCCCCGCTCACTCACTGCACCTGAGTGCTGAATCTTGCTCCTACACCAAACCTTCATCCAAGGAGAGGGTTCCAGGCATCTTGAGAGCACTCCTCTGGTCCCCGCATCTCAGAATGCCACAACACAGCACCTGACTGTACCACTACGGACCCATCACCATCTTTTAATGGTGACTGAGTTCCACAGCCCCCAGCAGTTCGTACTTGCACAGAACGCACTCTGCGCACATGCGCACTGCTCATGGCAGTCATACAACGGCCCCAATGGGAGATCAGTACAGCTCCTCCCACTCCTTAAATAGCAAGACATCCAATTACCCAGAACTCAGGGAGCAGATGTTTTCAATGAGGAGAATTCCTCAAATCAAGGCTCAGCCCTCACCTATGTCTCCAGGACACAATGAAGCCATTGCTAGCAGAAAGAAAACACAGCACATAGGGTACTGGCCCTGTATATATGTGAGGCCATTAATAGCACTGGGGATACAGCCTGTGAGGTACTAGCCCTATACTTATGTAGGTTCTGCTGCCACATTACACCTATGCTAGTAAACGAACCCAGATCTACTCTACCTTATACTTCATTCGGCCTAAACCAATTTCTTTTCCCATGTCCCCCCACCCCAATATGTCCACAGATTCACTCAGGATGGGAAAAACAAAAAAATGTAAAACCTGCCAGATCACCCTACTGGGCAGCCAGGCAGGAATGCTGTGTCCCACATGCTCGCTTCAACAATCCGACCCTGGAAACGGCAGCGATATGGACCTAGAACAAGGCTCGGAACCCCAGGACGACACACCTACCGAGTTACAACCCACTGCAGAGGACTTCTTCCAGACTCAGCAAGTAGTGATGCTGAAGATCCTGGAAAGGATGGAGGAACTTTTCAGAAATAACAAGGACAACAGCCCTGATAAACAGCACTATGCAGAGAAAGGTAAACAGCCATCCACGGAACCTCACACTCCGGGAGCCCCCGAACCAGAAAAAAAACAAATATTGGTGACTCCGATGATGAGGAGCACCAGGGAGAGGATGAGGATGACCTCGTACTTACAAAATAACTCACCCCGGTCGAGGCCTTACCAGAACTAATGAGAGCAATAAAAGAAACCATGGGTTTTGAGGTGCCAGATGCCCTTCAACAATCCAAACTAAATCCCCTCATTAGGGCAAAACAAAAGATGGATGAGAACTTCCTAGTATGTGAGGCTCTTACAGACATCATAGACAGGGAGTGGCATTCCTCAGACCCATCCTGGATCTCAGAGAAGCACACCTTCAACAGGTTCTACCCCATGCAGGAGGAGATTAACAAGTTGTGTTGCACTCCCCCCCCCCCCACAGTTGAGAACCAGATTACCGGTCTCTGCAAAAAGACAGTCCTTCCTTCAGAGATAACCACACCACTACACAACCCTGTAGACAAGACGATGGAGGAACTACTATAGAAATCATATGAGATGATGGGTATGTCATGCAGGACCAGCACTGCAGCGACATATGCCTCATGAGCAGTGGTCACCTGGCAAGAGGAGCTAGCCTTTTCTCTAGACCTTAACTCAAAACTAGTGGACCTAGCAAAATACGTTATCCAGGCAGCTAAGTACACCACCAACGCCTCTATTGATGCACTCAGGATGTCAGCCAGACTCGCTGCCCTCATGAACAAAACCAGATGCCATATATGGCTCAAGATATGGAACGCCGACTCAGAATCCAAGACTATGCTCAGCAAATTACCCTACAAGGGCAGCCTCCTATTCAGTGAGCGACTGGAGAAATATGTCAAGCAGAAAGGAGATGGGAAAACACTCGACAAGGACAAACCTTCCACGAGTACCTAGCTATCCGTGTTCCGGGGAAGATTCCGGCCATTCCGGGGGAGGCAAGATAGGCATCAAACTTACCAATATTCACAAGCCAAATCCTACTCATTTAAACCTTCATACTTCAATGACACTGCAAAAAGCAGAGCTAGAGGACAATACCAGAGAGGAAGATACAATTCGACCTTTAGGCGAGGAAAACACAACTCCAATTGACCACTACACCACATGCCACCCCCAGACCGACCATAACCCTACTATAGGGGCCAGGCTCCTGCAATTCTCTCACAAATGGTGTCAGTCAACAACAGACAAATGGGTCCTGGAGGTGGTCTTCTGCAGATACTCAATTGATTTCCTACAGAAACTCCTCTCACACAGGAAAGTGGCCTCCCCAGTGTCACAACATCCTAATAAAATACGGGTAATACAATCCACGCTCAAAACACTACTGACCAACAGAGCCATAGCGGAGGTACCACAGGACCAAATACACCAGGGCATATACTCTGTCTTCTTCCTGGTACCCAAAAAAACTGGAGACATGAGGCCAGTCCTAGACCTCAAGTTCATCAACTGATTCATCCAATACAAGAGGTTCAAGATGGAGACACTACAGTCTACACTACGAGCCGTGAGACACGGGGGACTACCTAACATCTATCGACATGAAGGATGCTTACCTCCACATGCCTATTTGCCAAGCTCACTACAAGTACCTTCGATTCAAGATACTCAGCCGTCATTATCAGTACCAAACACTGCCATTCAGACTAGCATCAGCCCCATGAGTCTTCACCAAGGTTTCAATCACACTCGCGGCACTACTCAGGCAACAGGGAATCCATATCATTCCCCTACCTGGACGACTGGCTCATCCAAGCCAGAAGCCCCTCCATCTGCCAATAACAAACACAAATAGTGATAGACATACTACTGTCACACAGATGAGTCATCAACTGAGACAAGAGCAGCCTAAATCCCAGCCAGACCATAGAACACTTATTGGCATCCATAGACACTGTGACGGCCAAGGCAAAAAACCATCACAACAGAGAACAGACAAAGTGATCACTCAGGTGAAAGCACTGAGAGCTGACAACAACCCAATCCTGAAACATACCCTGCAGACAATGGGATCAATGGCCTCATGCATTGGCCTAGTCCCATAGGCTCAATGGAACATGTGCCCCCTGCAAAACCTGGCCATACGAGAGGGACATCACCTACAACACGACCTTACAAAGACAATACAATGGCACCACAATGCACAAACCTCACTGAACTGGTGGCCCAGCAGCCATAACTTGAACAAATGAGTGGACCTCAACAACCAACACAATGCAATAATAGAAACAGATGCCAGCCTCTCTGGCTGGGGATCTATACTCAACCAGAGGCCAGCACAAGGAAAATGGTCAAAAATAGAGTCCAAGATGCAAATAAATGTCCTGTAAATGGAGGCAGTATACCACGCACTGCAACACTTCAAGAAGTTTGTGAAGCACAAGAAGATACTCATCAGATCAGACAGCAGGGTGACAGTGGCATACATCTCCAACCAGGGTGGCACAAGGAACCCACGACTACTACGTGAAGCAAAGTGAGTACTGGACTGAGCGCAACAACACCTAACATCAATCTCGGCCATCCACTTAGCAGGCAAACTCAACACCAGAGCAGAGTGGCTAAGCCGCCAACAGGTTGCCCCAAGGGAATGGACACTACACCCCCATGTCTTCCAACAGATATTCAACGCCTGGGGCCCACTAGACATAGACCTCATGGCAACAGCAGAAAACAGACAGTTACCAAGATATTACTCCAGATACAAAGACTCGGGAACCACCGGAAAAGATGCACTAACACAAAAGTGGTCATTCCACAGAGCCTACGTATTCCCACCAATACCACTCATTCCACAAATACTCACCAAGATCCAGTAATCAGAAGCCACGGTAGTCATGATAACACCACTGTGGCCCAGGAGACACTGGTTCGCCACACTAGTATCCATGGCAATCAGACTCCCATGGACTCTAACCCTATGACCAGATCTTCTAACACAAGGACCCATCCAGCATCCAAACCTAACACCACTTCAGCTCACGGCCTGGCTACTGAAAGGCTAAGACTGCTAAGCAAAGGGTACAGCCAGGCCACAGTCGAGACGATGCTACATTCAAGATACACATTGACCACCAACTCATCCAAGAGACACTGGAACATCTTCGAGGCATGGTGCAAGACACAAGGCATCACAACACAAGACATCAAAATACCGCACATATTTCTGTTCCTACAACAAGATGCAGACAAAGGTCCATCAACCTCCTCCATCAGAGTACAAGCAGCTGCCATAGGAGCAGGTACAGAACTTCTAGAGAGCTTCACACCTGAGTCTCACCCCAACGTCCTCAGATTCCTCAAGGCAGTGGTCAATATACACCCTAAGGAAAAGAACACGATAGCACCCTGGGACCTAATCTTAGTACTCGAGGCACTAACCTCACCCTCATTCGAGTCCTTTCCCACTGTTGACCTCAAATGGCTATCTCACAAGACTATATTACTACTAGCCATCTGCTCCTCCAAAAGAGTGGGGGAAATGCAAGCTGTCTCTTGCAAACCCCCCTACCTAATCACACACAATGACGGTGTTACACTAAGAACAAAACCCTCATTCATACCAAAGGTCCACTCACACTTCCACATGGGGCAACCCATAGAGCTACCCACCTGGCCCAACTGGGAGGAGACCAAACATTGAGATATGAAAAGGTCATCACAACTTACCTGGACAGAACAAGGGACTTCAGACAAACAGACAGACTGTTTGTTATTTACAAAGGACCCTGAAAGGGTCAGGCAGCGTCCACCTCCACTCTGGCAACCTGGATAAAACAGGCCATTATGGAAGCATACAGTTTGCGAGGTGCCATTCAATCACAAGGCATCAAAGCCCATTCCACCAGAGTGGCAGCCACCTCATGGGCAGAAAGAAATGAGGCCACTATACGGGACATTTGCACGGCCGCCACATGGTCTTCAGTGCACACATTTACCAGACATTACAGACTAGATATAGAGAATATAGAAAAGTCAAACTTTGTATGTAAAGTCCTTCTTACTGTCACCAAACCTTAACCACGCAGTCATCCAACCCACCTGCAATACATATTCTATTCAGATATCACTGATTCTTACAACCCAGAGGTAATGGATTCGGGGATGCTTTAGGGTGATGCAATATGCAATGGTAGTTTACTCACCTGGTAAAGGTGATTGCATGACCATCACGTTACAGCATCCCCAGTCCCACCTGGGCTTTGGATGACAGCACAATTAAAACAAGGTCCCAGAGATATAGGCGTATCAAGTTCCCAGCATACTGTACAGGCTAGACACAACAGATTGTAAATAATAGGAAATAAACATCAACTATGGATGTGCACACAGCTTCTCAGACCATTACTGAAGCACAAGGCTCATACTCTCATAACATTCAAGGTAGTTTGTTCTCACATCACTTGTCAATGTTGTTGTACCATAACTTTTTCACTCCTACAGCAGACCAGCACACAAACAACACAGCTTTGGAACTGATCGAACTGCAGACTGCTGGGAGAAGTGGGACCTAGGCAGATTAGATTTCTATTCTGATCACATGTGCATCTGCAATCTATGAGGTGGACGTAAACCCGGATTCAGGGATACTGTAAGGTGATGCTCATGCAATCACCTTTACCAGGTGAGTAAACTACCAATATTAATTGTTAAGTCCTCTGCAAAGGCAGTTGAGTTGTTGAGGGGACTAATGAATGTGTAATTCACTCCTAGCCCAAGCAAACCACTGTGATTACCCATCATAAATGCATGCTATCCCTTGCCCCACTTGGGGAGACCCCCTTCTTATATCTTCTCATTTCCTTCCCCTAAACCCCTCCCCTTTCTCCCTCCCTGGACAAAACCTGCTCAGGCTGCTACCACCCCACTGCCCTGTACTTAGTAACATAACTGTGTTACTAACATACTAACATACTATTTGCCAGCAGATTAGGCCTTATGGTCTATCAAATCTGCTTGAACCTAGATCCTTAGTTGGGTGCCGAGACCCTCCCATCCCTTGTGCTCCAGAAACCCCTATCATCCATCCCCACCCCCCCGGGACAGGCCATCATCTGATACATCCACTTTCTGTATCTGTCCCACCCTCTCTTAAAGCTCTCCACTGTGGATCTCTGAACCAGCTCACCAGGCAGAGCATTCCAAGGGTCCACCCCCTCAGTGAAAACCTCCTCCTCTTTCCCTCACCCTTCCACCTTCCAACTTCAAACCATGCCCTCTGGTGATGCCTCCTGCTTTAGTCTAAAGATCCTCCATGTTTACCCTATTTATTCCCTTGAGGTACTTGAAGACCCTCAATCATGTCCCCCTGTCTCTCCTCTCCTCCAATGAAAACAGGCAGAGCTCCTCAAGTCTGTCCTCGTAAGTCAAATCCCTAGCCCTCATATCATCTTTGTTGCCTCCTCTGTACCCTCTCCAGGAGCTGTATGTCCCTCTTCAGTGTGGTCTCCAGTACTGTACACAGTACTCAAGTGGTCTAACCAGTCCATTGTACAGTGGCAGAATCACTTCCTGCTCCTAGAGGTGATCCCCTGCGATGCATCCCAACATCCTGTTTGCCTTGCTAGCTGCTCTCCTGCACTGCTCAGTGTTATTCATACATGTATCCACCATGACCCCTAGGTCTTTTTCCCCTGTTGAGGCTTCCAGCACCTCCACTCCCAGGGTGTACCTGTGTTTAGGGTTTCCCCGACCAAGATGCAACACCTTGCACTTGGTGATATTGAAATTTAATTTCCATGTGTAAGCCCAGCTTTCCAGGGTGTCCAGGTCCCCTTGCAGGGCTAACCTCCCCTCTTCTCCCTCAACTACTGCTCCCATCTTGGAGTCATCCGCGAAGAGACTCATTTCACACCCTATACCATCCCTGATGTCTGATATGTATGCATTAAACAGGATTGGACCCAGGACCGAGCCCTGTGGTACCCCATACCAACCTCTGTAGGGTTCAGAGCACCCCACAGACCACTACTCTCTGAGTGCCCAGCTATCCAGTTTTCAATCCATCTGACCATCAAAGGGCCTACTCCTAACCCCATCAGTTTCTCCACCAGACCATTGTAGGGGACAGAGTCAAATGCTTGCTGAAGTCCAAGAATAATACATCCACAGGCTTACCCTGTCCAGTTCTGATGTTACCCATTCATAGAACTGCACAAGGTTGGTTTGACATGATCTACCTGGCACAAACCCATGCGCGTCATATCCAGACCTCCCACCTCCTCCAAGTAAACCCCCAATCGTTCCTTTAGTATACTCTCCATTAATTTTCCCACCACCGAGGTTAAACTGATGGGTCTATAGTTTCCTGGTACTTCCTTGACCCCTTTATGGATTGGTACCATGTGCCTCTCGCCAATCCCTAGAGTACCTCCCTGTCTCAAGTGACCTGTTGAAAAGCTCCGCCAGGGTGCAGCCAGTATGTCCGCCACTCCATAGTACTCTCGGATGAATGCCATCCGCCCAGGAGATTTGTCTTTCTTTAGGCCTTGAGGCAAACCACACCCTTTGGTGGGATGGCATCATCCGTCCCCTCCACCTTACTGGTCTTTTTATCCTTATCCAGATGTGACACCCCAAATTTCTCCCTCCCTTTGCTCCATTTCTGCTGCTCCCTGATCCCACTCCTGCCGCTTATCCCCTTTGTGCCTTGCTTTGTAGATATCCCATCCCCTCCCTAGTGAACACAGAGGCAAAGTACTGCTAAATACCTCTGCCTGGTCCTCGCCTCTTCCACCCACCTCCTTCTGATCTCAATTGCTGAGATGGGCCTTAGTTTTTTCCACTCCCAATGTACCGAAGAACCCTTTCCCTCCATGTATCCCCTTGTGCCAGCTGCTCTTTCTGGACTTTGCTCCCTCACCATACGGGTGACTTTTCTAGATGCAAGCTGGTACATTTCCTTATCCCTATCCCTCTTGTTGTTTTATATTTTTGTAAGCCGCCTTCTTTTCTCTGACTGCTACCTGGACCTCACTGGACCACCAGCATGGTTTATGTGACCTGCTCCCTTACGTTTCAACTTAGCGCAGATCCTGACTGCCTCATGAAGTCCCCGCTTTATGACCTCCCATCTCCTTTCCACACTTGTTGTTGAGGTAATCCCTTCAAGTGATCCTTGGAGAATATTTCCATGCCCATAAAGTCTTCCCTGAAGTCCACTGCCAGTGTCCTAGATCTCACCCCACTCCCCAATGCTTATTTGAAACCAGACAGTATTGTGGTCACTCCCAGTCAGGGGTCCTGTACAACCATGTCCCTTACCAGATCCCCATCTGCCAGAACCACATCCAGGACATGCCCCTCCCTTGTGGGCTCCATCACATGCTGTGTTAAGAACACATCCTGGAAGCCATCCAGCAGCCTCTGCTCCTTGGCCACCTTAGAGGACATGGTTCCCAGTTAGTACCTGGCATATTAAGGTCCCCATCAACACCACCTTCCCTTTTGGACCACACTGGGCAATGATGTCGTCCAGCAAACCATCCTCTAGAACATCACTCATCCCGGGGCCTATATGCTACTCCCAGCTTGACCTTATTCCTGCTGGGGATCGTAGACCCATAAGGCCTCCACGTTTCCCTCTGCCTCTTCTACCATAGCAATTTCTATGTCATCTCTAATGAACATAGCCACTCCACCCTCTGCCCTCCTTTCTATCCTTCCTAAGCATAGTGTACCGCATATTTAGGTCCCAGTCATGGTTTTGTTGTTAATGCTCGTGACTGCCGCCACATCCACCCCCCCGAACAGCATGGCCTGGAACTCTGGCAACTTGTTTCCCAAGCTCCTGGCATTTACTAACACTAACCCCCACCCCTTATCCCTGATCCTTTTTGTCGAACCCCACCAGATTCCTTATACTTCCATCCTCCCTGCTCCCTCCTGGAAACCCCTCCACCTCCAGTCTGTTTCCCCCTTGGGCTTTGAAGGCTACTCCCTCATCTGGAGGAGGGCTTCTGGTCAGCCCTCCTTTATCCCTTCCCCCTTACAAGTTTAAACCCCACCTTTCTTGTATGTAGTCAGCCATCCCCTGTTTAGGACTTCCTTCCCATGGGGCAAGATGAAACCTGTCCTTGCATATAGTCCCTTATCCTCCCAAACTCCATTCCAGTTCCCTAACACCCCAACCCATTCTCTTCACCCCACTTCCTGAGCCATTCATTAACCTCTGTGAGCTTCATTTTTTCTCCACTGAGGCCTTTGGTACTGGCAATATCTCCGAAAAGGAAATGTTGCATCCATTATCCCGACAGACTCTGGCAAGTTCTTGGAACCTTGCTTGATTTCCATAATGCTATTTCCTCTAGATCATTAGTTCCCAAATGCACCAGGAAATCTGTTTCCTCCACAATCCCTAACCATTTCATACACTATGAACTTTGCTCTGTGCACTGTCAGCCCAGAGATACTCACTACCTTCACCTGGCTATGGCATCCATCCCCTGTCCCTCCCAATGGATACCCTTAATCATCGAGTCTCCCAGTAACAGAACCTTAACACCGCCATCATCCTTATGGTTACCCCACTATGCCCTCTCAGCCCCCTCCCACTTTATTCATGATCGCACTTCATGGGAGTCTTCCTGCCTTATTAGAGACCCCTTGTCACCCTCCCTTCTGCCTCCCTTGCTATTTTGCCCACTTAACTCAAACCCCTCTGAATAGGTGTCCCTTTAACCCTCTCTTATCTGGAACCATTTATCCTGGCCCTGATGGTTTCCCTTCCCCGCACCTCATCCCCCTTGTATATAGTACCCCTGTCTCCAGAGGCTCTGTGGGTCCCTTTAGCTAGGGCCCCATCCTTGGTACTGACCTTCCTGCTGAAGGGGGCCTTCCCACCTCCTTGTCTCCCAGTTCCTCTCCAATCATGCTCTCCTCCCTCATGTCTGGAATATGTTGCATCTCCCCATTTGCTTAACATATATGTTTCCCTTCTCCTCTGGGACTATGTCTATCCTTTCCATAGCTGTTCTGTGATGCCCTATGGGTATCTGACTCCCTCCCCGGCCTCTGTATAAGTTTCCTCATTTCCACCAACCCTTCCTCCCCTCTAGGATGCTTAGTATCTCAAATTTATTGTGACACTCTATGTCAGCCTCCATCAAGTAACCAGAGTTTCTGACTGCATCTCTAAACTGACCTCTTCTTCTCTCTTGCACTGTTCACCTTAGGAGCTCCTTCCCATAGTCTGCTGTTTTAGGCTTCCGCACAACAGCCCCTCCTGACTCTTCCCTCCAGTCTCCTTGAATTCAGAATTTTCACCTGCCGCTTTCCCCTTAGCATCAGCTTCCCTATCTAAGGTCCTCTGTCCTAATATCCCCCTTCTGCTCTGTAGCATAATGTCCTGTAATTTCAGAGCGTTGCCCCAGCCTCCCCTCAGCCCCACCCTTCTGCTGCCCATATCCACACCCTTATCCTTGGACACCCCAGCTCCCACAGCTTACTCCTTAACCAATATACCTCACTCCTGGATACAAGATAGCTGTTCACAGAGGGCAGCTTTCCTCTCCAGGCCCACTTAGAATTATTGCCATCCCACAGCCTGTGCAGCCTACAACCCTTCCAAGATGCCTGCCATGGTGGAATATGGCCACCCTGATTATCCCCTCTGTTTATAATAGCACACCCCTTTTCTCAGTCCCTTTCCTGAGTACAGTTTCTCTATACTGACTGTAGTTATTTACAAACCCAATTTCAACCCCACCAACAAAGTTCCCAAGTCTCACAAACACATACAGTCCAGTATGTGTTCAGTCCCACTAACAGTGTGTGTAAGCAGACTCCAGGTACCGTGATGTCACAGGCCCCACCAACTCCTGTTGCTTCAAATTTCAGTCCCAAACAGAAATACTCAGCCCTTCAATCCAACCCCAGTGGCTTTTCAGTATTTAAGAAAGCCTACAAAACAGGGTGGGTGGGAGGGCTCTTACCAAACACCAGGCAAACAACACATGTAAGTTACCTTCTAATTTTCCTGCCAAACATCTATCCCCAAACCTACAATATCACAGCCCAAGTATCAGTTCAAATTCAAGGTAATAATTTTTACACATAGAACTAATTTCACTAACAAACTATTCAAATATTTCAGTTTAAAACAAAATATAACTCCTGGCCTCTTTTTACCAACCTGTTGCTTAAGCTCCCAAGTGAACAATGAAAGCTACAGTAATTCCTGTTTAAAGACAAGTTAATTGCAGCTAATGTCCCTCCTCCAAACACCAGGCAAACAACACATTTAAATTACCTTCTAATTTTCCTGCCAAACATCTATCCCCAAACCTACAATATCACAGCCCAAGTATCAGTTCAAATTAAGGTAATAATTTTTAACATAGAACTAATTTCACTAACAAACTATTCAAATATTTCAGTTTAAAACAAAATATAACTCCTGGCCTCTTTCTACCAACCTGTTGCTTAAGCTCCCAAGTGAACAATGAAAGCCACAGTAATTCCTGTTTAAAGACAAGTTAATTGCAGCTAATGTCCCTCCTCCAAAACACCAGGCAACAACACATTTAAATTACCTTCTAATTTTCCTCACAAACATCTATCCCCAAACCTACAATATCACAGCCCAAGTATCAGTTCAAATTCAAGGTAATAATTTTTAACACATAGAACTAATTTCACTAACAAACTATTCAAATATTTCAGTTTAAAACAAATATAACTCCTGGCCTCTTTTCTACCAACCTGTTGCTTAAGCTCCCAAGTGAACAATGAAAGCCACAGTAATTCCTGTTTGTGTTAATAAAGCTTTATTACTGTGTAAAAGAGAGTTGATGCTACTGTTAACTTTTTTGCACTTCTGTGACTGCCAATCTTTTGTATATCCGTGTATTAATTACCTTGCCTTAAGTATCATATTTTTACCCTATGCATTGTATTGCATTGTATTGTATTGTATTGTATCTTTTTGAATTGGAACATTTGTAAAAGAGCCCACTTGGCTCAATGGTGATAATCTGAATCTGAAATAAATAAATAAATAATAAATAAATAAATAAATAAATAAATAATGTGGGCAATGGGGAGACTGAGCACTGAGCCTGGCCTGATCAAAGTAAAGGAGCAGTGAGCTCCTCTCACTGTTTGCCATTACTCCCTGAAGCCAACCATTAAAAATAAACTAGCTAAAGTTTTGTAATTTAAAGGTATTGGTGGTGCCAGCAGACTAGTGGGCACTGGGCACAGCAGCAGGTGGACATTGGTGAGTGAGGAGGATAGATAAAAATAAAAGAGCTCCTGCACCTCTCCCTGTGCCATTACTGTGGTCACAATCCTTCCTCCTGTCTTTACTCTTTACTTATCCTTTGAAAAGAAACGTCCCTTACTATCCTCAAGAGAGGAATTTCCACTGGATGAAAATACAGTTTACATACTAGGTTCATCAATGAGATCATCTGGATAAACAACATGGCCTTCCTTATGCTCTTCTTCTGTCCCCAAGAATGGACATTGCACCTTAGCAAGGCAATTTGTTGGAATTCTGTGATGGATCATTGATATAAATGTGAGTATGACCACATTTCTTAGGATCCACACAAAGAGATGATTTGATACCTTTTATTGGACCAGCTGAGTCATTACAAAAGAACACAGGTGCTTTTAGCTTTAGGATTACACAGAATCCTTCGTCAGAAAACACTGGCAGTTGTTTTGGAAGAACATACTTTCTCAAAACCCAGATCATATACAAAAAAAAAACAGATGAAAAATTGTTAAGGACCCCCATTGGCTAAAACTGCATTCAAAAAACAATCCAATAAAAAATATCAAATTTTCTGTTCATGTGAATCTTGTGTTACAAGGACCAATACGGCAACACGTTTTTTCAGTCACATTTCTTAGGGAGAGGTTAGTCTGACCTATCTGTCATGATGGTCCCTGCCATTCTAATGACCCTTTCTGAGCTGATACTGGCTGGAAGTCAGTTAAGGTACTTGATTGCCACAGATGCTAGTGGTGACCACTCATTATGTTGTCTTGCATGTGCAGAAGTAACATCTTGCAGTAGTAGCACATTCAGAGGTGTGTCAATGTTGTGGCACATGCAGGGAATGCTTTAGTGGATGCATCCCTCAGCCACCAATTAGCAAGCATGCTGATGATGACAGCAGTTTCAGTGACAGCCATGGAGCTGAAAGAAATCTGCCACTACAGTGAGGTACAGTTTCCTCATTGGAGCGTTAGATAACAAGGCTCCATTACGTACCTTTCCCAGTGAAATATTTCAATAAATGTGGTGGCTCCTGCCACCCACCACATAATCCCCACAAAGCTGATGTCAGGGATGCCCAAACCCCATGTCAGCATGTCCCCCCAACAGTTCAATTTGTTTGCCAATGGGGGTGCCCAATCACCACTGCCATCATGTCCCCCCCACACATTTTCTTTGTCGATGGGGGTGCCCAGTCTCCATTGGCATCATGTCCCCCCCAAACTTGTGGCACACTAGGAGCCCACCCCAGTGTGCCCCAAATTATTTTTTGTTTACCTGTAAATAAAGAAAACCATCCCCCGAAGTCCGGTTTCTTTTTTTTTACCTGTGACAAAAAAGGTCCCTCATTATCCCACCGTGCCTCCTCCCCTAACCCTCACCCACCCTCTGCATTCCGCACTTCCACACACCCCCCTCACCCCATACTTTCCTCTGGAGGTCTGGCACTGCTATCTTCTGTGGAGTGGGAACACGTCTGAACTCTTCAAAAGCCAACTGGGAATTGAACAAAATGTGGTAAGCTTTATAATAGCATGCAATGGGGGGGTTGAACTTACATGGATATCTTAGCCATTTTTGGGAATTTTGGTACCAGATTTTCAACATGAGGTTCTTAGGACCCCACCTCATGAACACCAGCAATGTGATCTCGTTACTCAGTCCCAAAAGGTGATTTTGTGGTCACTGCGTGGAATCACCTTTCCGGACCAGTTTATGAAATGATAGTGCTACTATTCAGGAGGTGGGGTCCCAAAAAGCCCATGTTGCATATTTGGTGAAACAATTCCAAACAATAACTGCACTATGAGCGTGCATTGTGCAGTTTCCACACATGCTCGTAATTTTGACAATTTTTTAGACTTTCACTCCAGACTTTCAACATTGCCATTTTTTCACACCTCCTTATGAACAGTACAGGTGTCATTTTTTACATCCTGCCTGAAATATGTTTTCACACCTATGGTGCACATGGAACGGCTGCTGTGGGAAATCAACTTTCGGGATAGATTAACAAAATCACACTGCCACTGTTCATGAGGGGAGGTCCCAAAATGCCTACGTTGAAAATGTGGTTAAAAAAATCCCCAAAATAATTTTGTTATGGGCATGCATTGCACATTTTCCACGCACGTTCATGACTTCACCAATTTTTCACATTTTCAATCCAGATTTTCAACATTGCCATTTTTTCACAACTCCTCATGAACAGTACAGTTGTCATTTTTCACATCCTGCCTGAAATGTGTTTTCACACCTGTGGTGCTAAATGGCGCAGTCGATGTACAAAATCACCCTTCAGCTAGCAAATTGATAGTACCTCTGTTCATGAGGTGGGGTAACAAAAAGCCCATGTTGAAAATTTGGAGTTAAAATATTAACAAATGCCTGGGGCGTTAGGGGTTCCAACTGTAATAACCCACCCTGTAGAGACTGACAGACATCATGGATGTGACTTGGGATCATCAGCTGTAATGCTTATGCCATTCCACCCCCACCCCCACCCTGCAGCCAGTGACAGTCATTAAGGTGTGCCTTGAAATCTTCGGCCCCAAAGTTCACCCCATTCTCCTACGCTGCACTGATCTCAGTGTATTTAACACCACTAAAGTACCTGCATCCAGCAAAAGGCAATGGACAAGAAAATTTAAACTCTTACTGGACCACATTACTCGCTTGCTGCTACTACTACTACTACTGCTTTTGGGCAATATTCAAAAAATGAAAATGCAGGCACCCAGCAAACAAGTAAGGCAATGACAGAAAAAAATAATACTGGAACAACTCCTAAGACTACTCTTGCTTCTCCTACTCCTGATGTCTGGCAGTGTGCATCCCAACCCTGTCCCTCCAATGACTCTCATTGCAATATAGCATAAAACTACAGATATTGTGTTCTTATCCCTAAACATCTGCAGCCTCCTCCCAAAAATGGACAGTCTCAAGGCCTGGGTCTGTCAACACCACCCTGATGTCATATCTGTTGTGGAAACATGGCTTTCCCCGAAAATAAGAGGTACTGCCATATCCCTGCCTGGCTACACCTTGTACAGACAGGACCACCACACAAAAAGAGGTGGAGGATGTGTCATTTACACCAGAAAGACACTCCAGGGATATGTCATACCCCCACCACCCAGCAATGGCAATCTCCAGGTACTAGCCATCAAATTAATGCTAGGAGCACACAACAGAGTGCTCACCCTACTGTCCATATATATCCCACCTAAACAAACCACACCTGACATCAACAACCTACTGGATTACTTCAGCACGCTGAGCCTAAATTCTGAAACAATGCTGTTGGGAGACTTCAGTATCAACTGGGTCTCACCAGCTGCTAATACCATCAAAGATACCCTTGCCACAATCCACTTCTCCCAACTGGTGAATGGGCAGACTCAAATCAATTACAAGATGGGCACCAGCACACTTCTGGACTGGGTTCTCTCGAACCGCCTTTCCCACATCACAGATCACACCATGCTCCCTGACTCATTAAGTGACCACTCCCCTGTCAGTTTCCTCTGGAACAACAACTACTACAAACCCCCTGTCAGAACTGTAAAAAAAACACCTACTCCTAAAGGGCCACCTTCTGCAACTGAAGGACGACCTAAAGCAGAAGGACTGGTTGGACCTGTATGGAACCATGGATGTGGACACTGTACTAGATCTCTTTATCTCAAAATTCATTGTGGCCTGTGACAAACACACTCCTTTCACAGAGAGAAAAAACAGAGGATTTATAAATCCCTGGATTACCCTGGAACTACTGTCTCAATTAAATGCAAGAGACTACTCTGGCAAACAACATGTGCACATGGCACACCAACTAACATCCAAAGGTATAAAAAAGCCCACAATGAGTGCACAAAGGCAGTCCATGAGGCAAAAAGTAAATTCTACAAGGAAGCGCTCACTAACACCTAGAATAGCAGCAAATCATTCTGGGAAAATCTAAACAATATCACTGAGAAGGACCCTAAAATAGTCCAAACCATGCTAAAAGTTGAGAACGTCCCTACCTTGGACTTTCTGCTCATCGCTCACTCTCTGAACCTCGCTGTCTCAGATCTCAGTATTGTGCTCCTGATGAACTTCTTCAATACACCTGCTCTAGGGGTCAGTGAGAAGACCCCAGCATGACCAAACAGGCCAATCTTCCATTTCAAACTGGTCTCTGAAGCTGCTGCTAGAAAAAACATTGAAAAAGCCCTCAGCAAATCAAGGCACAGTGGGGACTCTCTGGACCTAAAATTTGTTCAACTAAAACTAGACAAAGTACTTGATCCACTGACAAGTATAATTAATCTATCCCTCTTCCACTCCAAATTCCCCCAAATCTGGAAAGCTGCCACTGTCACCCCAGTACACTAAGGTGGTGACTGGTCTCTTCAAAACAACTACAGACTGATCTCTATACTCCCCCCGCTCTCCAAGGCCTTTGAAAAAAATGTGGTTGACCAGCTGGTGGAGTACTTCAATCAATATCAGCTCCTATGCCCAGAACAGCATAGTTTCCAAGCTGGCCATAGCACCATCACAGCTCTCCTGGAATTTATCAGATTCATACATAGTGCTCTTGGCAAAGGGCACATTGTAGGGGTGGCCTTTGTTGACCTATCAAAGGCATTTGACATGGTCCATCATGCCCTTCTCCTTCTTGAACAGCTTTCAAACATAGGACTAGCCCTAGAAACCATAGCATGATTTTGTAGCTATCTTAGCCTGCGATCACAGCAAGTAAAGACTGGGGACATCCTATTAGGAAGTTGACCAGTCAGATCAGGGGTACCACAAGGATCCATACTCCATCTGTTACTCTTCAGTGTCTTCCTAAACAACCTCCTGGCTGCTTGCAATAGCCGCATGCTCCTCTATCCAGATGATGCGGTGATCTTTTCTAGCAACCTTGACCCCGCACTTCTGGAATACGACTTCCAGAGCTGCTTCTCAATGGCTGAAAAATGGTTCAAAGAGCAAAAACTGGTTATGAACAATAAAAAGACCAAGACCATGCTCTTCACCACTGCCCAAAATAAGATAAAAGGCTATCTCCTGGTAATTCAGAATGACTTTGGTAACACCCTAGATCTAGTACCCTATTTCAAGTACCTGGGAATCACACTGGGCACTGCCCTGTCTTACACACAGCACACTAACATCACCGCCAAAGCCTTTAACACCAGGATCAGTATCCTCTACAGGCTGCTGAGGCACAGAGAGAAAGAGAGAGAGAAAGCAGCCAAAGATTCCTTATATCAAGGAGGTTATTTTCTGGACTAAACTGAACTGAATTATTACTTTTTGGACCTGTGTAAGTAACTAGTATTGATTCTGTTTTTGGGGTAGACTCATCTTAGTTTTAACTTTAATTTGCAAGGGAGGAACTGTAGCTGGGATATATTTGCAGTCATTTGTGACTAGACCTGGTATTGAACCTCTGTGAAATAGGTGTCTAAAAGGAAGGAAGGCACTCTCCAGAGTGGAGGGTCAGAGCTGTAGTTGATTGATTCTGGACAGCATAAGTTTACTCTCTCCCACCCTTCCCCACACCTCACCCTCCCCAAGCACATAACTTCCTTTAAAGCAGAGGTTCTGACACCACTTCCCCAAAACTGCTAACAACATACACCTGTTCATATCCTTAACTCATTGCCTCCACAGGAGCTCTCTGAAGTTGCACCACTTGTCTCCTGTATGCTGTTAATAGTAAATTTTGGGCCTTTCTAAGCAAAATCAAGCTATAGTCAGCATGCCACAAACAAACCCTAATAGCTCAAGAACCATAAGTGCTAGACACGAAGTATGAGTGGCAAAGTTATTCAGCACAAAATGTCCCTTCCAGTGGTGGTATGCAAGGAATAATATGTAATTTCATTTTTTTTCTATGCTGATTGAAACAGCAAAATAAATTTTTTTTTCACTAAAACAGGCAACATAAATACACACCATACCATAAACAAATATGAATAACTCCTAAAGTATACATGATATACACAAAATATCAGTGGCAAAGTTGTTCAGCACAAAAGTACCATTCCAACGGTGTTATGCAGTCAACTATATATTGTATATTTTAATATATAATGTAGCAAAATGTAAGTGACTTCTCCTGACATTGCCAGGGCACACAGGAAGTCAGTAGCTGACTTCTGTAGGCATCGTCAGGACACACCAGTTTATTTTACTGATGCCTACAGGCGTCTGCAAAGAGACAATGAGTTAAAGGCACAGCACACTGAATGGGGGGAGAGACACTCACAAGCTTGCACACACTAAAACAAGAACAAAAAAACAACAAAAGAAAATAATCTGTAACAGGAAGGGACACAGACATGTGGGGAGTGGTGCAATGTACTGGCTGTGGAGCAGCAGTCTTCCAGAAGACATTATGCCCTCTCTGGTCAGAGGGAGGAGGTTGCTTGTCTCCATGCTGACCTGGCAATTATTCAGAAAACCTGCTCCCCCACCCAGGGACCACCCAGGTCACTGCCACTACCTCAGAGGTTGCCAAGAAAGAGGAGTGGTTGGACCACAGTGGGCTCATGGAGGGTGAGGGTGATGGAACAGAGGTGCATCCCTCCAGTTGTGCCTCTCCACAATTCATTCACCACTCTGGCTGAGCATGGTTCCTCTATGGAGGCACCCACAGTGGAGACCAAGGAGGATGCTGGGAACCGCCACAATGGAGATCCACAGGAATGTGGCAGAGGACCCCAAAGGGGAAGGAAACAACTCCTGGTGGGCAACTCAATTGTTAGGGAGGTAGAACTGGGGGAGGGAAGGGAAAGGGAGGTAAGGTGCTTGCCTGGCACCATAGCAAGGAGGGACAGGAAATGAATCCTCAGGATCATGGGAGCAGCTGCAAGAGGGAGTGAGCTAGATTTCATTATCCACCTAGGGATGAATGATCTGGCTGAGAATGGGATCAGAGCAGTGCAACAGGAGTTTGTGGAGTTGGGTAGGGGCCTTAGACAAGCAACACACATGGTAACTTTGTCAGAAATGCTACCTGTCTATGGCATGGATGAAGCTAGTACTCCACACCATGGGATTCAATGACTGGTTGAAAAACTGGTGCAGATCTCAGGGATTTGGCTTCATTGGGAACTGGGGCTCCACCTGGAGGGATGCAGGCCTATACAGGCGCGATGGTCTGCATCTATCCTGGAGAGGAACCAGGATCCATGGTGATAGGTTTAAATGCTTCATTGGCAAGCATTTAAACTAGCCAAGGGGGGAGGCACTGAAAAGGAGAAGGGAAATCCTAGCCCCCCCCAAAAAAATCAGGGTAGTTAGTGCGGTAAACACCAAGATAGAGCAGTCAATAGGAGGAAGGGCAGGGGTAAATGAAGAAAAAGACAAAAGCAGTAAGGACAGGGATGGGGCAAAAAGAAATAAGGCCAGAAAAAAATGGAGGGTAATGAATACCAATGCCTGTAGTCTAGGTAAAAAGCTCCCCAAAATGGTGGCCTTGATGGAAGAGGGATGCCTGGATATCCTGGCAGTCACAGAAACATGGTACACAGAGAAACATGACTGGGATGTCAACATACCAGGGTACACAATCTACAGGAGGGACAGGGAGGGAAGAAGAGGAGGAGGACTAGCTCTCTATGTAAGGGAAGGGATCAAAGTAACAGAACTAAAGGGTAAACAGGGAGGAGAGGAGGCACTGTGGATCACCCTGGAGACTGGAAATAGCTCCACAATCTGCACAGGGCTTGTATACAGACTCCTGTCTCAGGGGAGGAAATGGATGAGGAAATGATAGAAGGCATACTTGGGATGGCAGAGAAAGGTGAGATCTTGCTGATGAGGGACCTGAATATTCCTGATATTAACTGAAACACCTTTGCTGCAGTCACATCCAAGAGCAGGGCCATTCCCAATGCCCTACAGGGGCATACCTCAGACAGCTAGTTTTGGAACCCACTTGGGAGGGAGCAATCTTAGATCTGTTACTCTCAAATGGGGACAGAGAGAGGATCTCTGATCTTGAAGTGGGTAGCCATCTGGGAACAAGCGACCACCAAACAGTGTGGTTCAATATAAACTTAGCTGCAGAGTCAAGCCACACAAAAGTGAAGGTACTGGACTTCAGGAGTGCTGATTTTGTCAAAATGGGAGAGTGCCTCAGAAAAGCGCTAGCAAACAGGCAAGAAGGTGGGGTGGAGCAACAATGGGGAAACATCAAAACTGCCATCACAGAGGTAACAAGCCTTTGTGTGAAGCAAATAAACAAATCAAAATGAAAGAAAAAAACACTATGCTTCTCTAAAGAAGTGGCGGGGAAGGTAAGGGAGAAAAATATAGCATTCAAGAAGTATAAGGAAATGCAAAAGGAGCAGGACAGAGAACTGTACTAGTTAAAGAAGAAAGAAGTGGAGAAAGCAGTCAGAATAGCAAAGGCCCAAACTGAGGAAAAGATAGCCAACTCGGTTAAGAAGAGGGATAAAACCTTTTATAGCTACATTAGGGAGCAAAGAAAGATGAAGGCAGGGATACTGAGGCTGAATAAAGAGGAAGGTGGTTGGGCAGAAAGCGACAGTGAAAAAGCAGGCATTCCTAGTGAATGTTTCTGCTCAGTATTCACAATGGAAATGCAGGGGGAGATACCTAATCCAGTCAATAGAAGCACTCTGGATAGGGAGTTTATATTAGTCCTTTCACAGAAGAAAGGGTTCTGAAAGAACTCTTAAAATTGAAGGAGGATAAAGCAATGGGGCCTGATGGGATTCACCTCAGAATTCTAAAAGAACTAAAGGAAGAACTAGTAACAACAATGACTACCCTTTTTAATAAATCATGGGAGGATGGTGTGGTACCTGAGGACTGGAAGAGGGTGGATGTGATTCCCCTTCACAAAAGTGGGAGCAAGACAGAGGCAGGAAACTACAGACCTGTCAGTTTGACCTCTGTGGTAGGGAAAATGATGGAATCACTTCTGAAGGAAAGAATTGTTGAGTACTTAGAGGCCAGTGGGGCACAGGACCCAAGGCAGCATGGATTCACAGCAGGAAGGTCATGTCAGACAAATCTAATTGATTTCTTTGACTAGGTGACCAAAGTAATAGACCAGGGAGGGACTGTTGACATGGCCTACCTAGACTTTAGCAAGGCATTTGACACAGTTCCGCATAAAAGATTAATAAAAAAATTAGCCAGCCTGGGAGTGGGTCCTAGGGTGGTAGCCTGTGTAAAACACTGGCTGGACAACAGGACACAGCGGGTAATAGTAAATGAAGTCCACAGTGAAGAAAGGAGGGTTACTAATGGGGTACCGCAGGGTTTAGTACTGGGGCCGGTCCTTTTTAATGTCTTTATAAGTGACATTGCAGAGGGACTGGAGAGGAAGTTATGTCTCTTTGCTGATGACACAAAGCTGTGCAACAGGGTTGATATGCAAGGTGGGGTGGAAAAATTGAAAAGGGACTTGGCAAGGTTGGAGGAATGGTCAAATGTATGGCAGCTTAGATTCAACGCAAAGAAGTGCAAAGTAATGCACCTGGGAAACAAAAACCCAGGGCAAGAGTACACAATGGGGGGTGAGATACTAACAACAACAAAAATGGAAAGGGACCCGGGGGAAGTCATATCAAATGACCTAAAGGTGTTCCAGCAATGTGCAAAGGCAGTAAGGAGGGCTGGGGAGATACTTGGATGCATAGGATTGCTTGGATTGCAGTGTCAGTGGCTCAGTAGGTAGCACACTCGCCTCTGAGGCCGGGAGATCAGAGGGCTGTGGGTTCAGTTCCCACATCTGGCACTTGGGTTAATATCTTAGTACTGACACTGTAGTGCAGCATGAGAGGGGTGCTGCATTTCTGAGGTGCCATCTTTCGGATGAGACGTTAAACTGAGGTCCCATCTGCCTGGATTGGTGGTAGTTCAGGTGGATGTTAAAGATCCTATGGCACTTATCAAAAAGAGTAGGGGAATTTCCCCTGGTGTCCTGGCCAAATTTCCCTCATTCACTAAAAAAATACCACCAACAGCTTAATCTGGTTCAAGGTCAGTTGGTATTCATCTGTATCCCCCTCCCCCGGGTCGTGCCTGAAAATAGGCAGGATTTGTCTAGTGCACTTACCCGGTCAACAAAAGCTAAATAAATAAAATAATAAATAAATAAATAGGGAGAGGCATCACCAGTAGAAAACAGGATGTTGTTGGCCCTCTGTACAGACAGTTGCTAAGACCAGATCTGGAGTACTGTGTACAGTTCTGCAGATCCCATCTCCACAAAGACATAGACAGGGTGGAGACTGTCCAGAGGAGGGCAATCAAAATGGTGCAGGGTCTGTACCAGAAGACATATGAAGAAAGACTAAAGGAGCTTAAGATGTATAGCCTCGAGGAAAGGAGGGAGAGGGGGGACATGACAGAAACTTTCAAATACCTCAAGGGAATCAACAAAAGTCCAAGAGGGTAGCATCTTTCAAAAAAAGAGATGTGCAAGAACAAGGGGGCACAATTTGAAGACAGAGGGAGGATGGCTCAAAGGTAATGTGAGGAAGATTTTCTTTACGAAGAGGGTTGTAGATGCATGGAACAACCTTCCTGAGGAGGTCATAGAGTCAAAAACAGTGGGGGAATTCAAGAATGCATGGGACAGACATAAGGCAATTCTAGTTGAGAGTAGGAGGGAGTAGGCTGTTGGTTAACTAGGATCTGCAGCTTATCCATTAGGCAGGGAAATGGGTGGACTAGGTGGGCCAAGCGGTCCTTATCTGCCATCAAATTCTGTGTTTCTATGTTTCTAGGCACAGACATTTGGCAATTAACAGTTCACTCATCACCTTGATTGACTATGGCCTAGCTGTCTATGGCTCTGCTACTAACACAGTACTCCAGCGCCTCTCAACAGCCTTAAACAAAGCCTGCCACCTGTTCACTAATGCCCCAAAACTCACTCACATCTATAAGGTTTATGCACAATCGGCCTGGCTTCAATTGAAGGACAGAATACTTTATCAAGCCTGCCTACTCACAAAACAGGGCTCGCTAAAATTACTTCCTCAAGGAGTTTTGAGCCTTCTATCTGAATATTTCAAATCTGCCTTCATCACCAACATAAATTCCCCTTCAAAGTTCTGGAAGGTTGTCCATGCCCCATTTACCCTGTCGTCTCATCCACCCCCACATACTTAAAGTAAATAGCTCACTAGTGCCTGACCCACCAGCTGTAGCTCTGGAATTTAACTCCTACTATACCTCCTGTGCCACTGAGCTACTTGAAATCCCTCCCCTCCTACCCATCACCCTTCCCACCCTCTACTGGTGATCCCCCTCCACCACTGTTCCAAATTCCCTACTTTTTCACTACTGTAACCCCAAATGATGCCCTAAGTGCCCTCCTCACCATCAACCCCGCTAAAGGGGCCTCCCCTGATAGCTCGACCCAAAACTGCTCTCCCTCTCCTGTCTGGCCATTGCCTACCCCCTCACATTAATTCTAAATTTCTCACTCTCCACTGCCTCGGCCCCCTCTTCATGGAAACGTGCAGTGATCCTCTCTCTACCCAAAGGGTGTGACCCCTTATTCCCCTGGCAATTATCGTTCCATTTCTCTCCTCCCCACCTTTCCCAAGCTACAAGAACACATTGTCCTCTCCCAACTCACCTCTTCTATATCTGACACCTCCTTTTTAACCCCTTTCCAGTGTGGTTTCAGGAAAAAACACTCAACCACCTCCTCTCTCCTATGGCTCACAGACTCCATCCTAACCAGGATGGACAAAGGCCAAATTACCGCTGCCATTTTTGTCAATCTTGCCAAGGCCTTCGACACTTTCTCTCACTCCTTTCTCCTCGACTCACTCCCAGCAGCTAGCCTATCTTCCTCCACCGCAAACTGGTTCAAGGCCTACCTTTTTGGGAGAACCCAATCAGTTAAGATCTTGGATGTCACTTTACCTCCCTTCCCCTCCAGATTAGCACTGGAGTCACCCATGGCCCTGTATTAGGGCCCCTCCTATTCTCCATCTTTTTAAATGTCCTTCCCTCTGTTTGCTCCCCCTGCTCCGCTATACATATGTATGTATGCCAATGATACAGTCCTATATGCATCTGGTTCCTGTCCTGCTATGGTTACAACCAGCTTACAGCAAGACCTTGACAAGGTTCAGCTCTGGTTTGCTAACCATTAACTTGTCTTGAATGCCAAGAAGACTGTCTCCATAACCTTTGGCACAAGTCAGAAACTCTCTAGGCTTCTCTCCCCCTACCCACTTTTCACACCCTTGATGGGACTTTACTTGAGGACATATCCTTCTTCAGGTACTTAGGTGTTTGGTTGGACCAACAACTAAACTTCTCTGGACATATTGACACCATCCAGAAAAACTGTGCCCTAAGCTTGTTGCCCTGTTCAGGAATCATAGTTGCATCTCTCCTACGGCTAGGTGTGAACATGTTCAGAAGATGATACTGCCCATTTTTGACTACTGCGACGTAGTCTATGGTGCTGCCCCTAAGTCCTCCCTGGCCAGACAGGACACCCTCTTCAATTCTTTCTGCTGCTGTGCCCTGGATGCCCTCCTCGCACCCACTACTGTGATCTTTATTGTGCCCTATCCTTCCTATCTCTTACAAATAGGTGACTCTCCCACTGTGCTAAATTCACCTCCAAGCACTGGTTGGGTGAGCTGCTTTCATACCTAACCTCCTACTTTATAACAACCCCCCCATCCTCCCAATCCCTCAGATCAACTGACTCCAGCACCCTGGTAGTGCCCTGCAGATCAACCCTAATCAGCCAATCTGCTTACTCTCACTGCCTCCCAAAATTTTGGAATCCACTCCCCCCTCAAATCCGGCACTCATCCTCTGCCTACTTCATCAGCTCTGCCCTCAATTATTACCTTGCACCTAGCTGCTCCTGCCATGTCCCTCCCTAATTCCCTCTTCTAAGCACTAGATAAACCCTACCCCGCTACTGTCACCTTCATTTTACCCTGTGCACCCCACCCCCAAATTTCTACCTCACCTCCCCTTCCCCCAAATTGCTCCCCCTTACTGGTCTCCCTTGACCTCTCACAGAATGTAAGGGACCCCAAATGCTCTCCATGGGTCTCTCTCCTACCCCCTAGGGCTTGTATCCTCATCTACTACCTTCCCTCCATCCCTCCACCTCACCCCTCCCTCTCCTTCCCCTTTTCTTCACGTAGCACTTGTTTACCCAGCACTTATTTTTGTCCACTCTTTCTACATATTATGTGCAACACTGTTTTAACACTGTAACACCTGCCTATGTTAACGTTGCTCTGGTAACTTGAATGTAACTTGAAAATGACTCTTCCCCCTCCCCACCACCCACCTCACTCCTCCCTGTTCTTTCCCCCTCTCACCGCCCCCCTTTCCTTTCATGTAAGCACTTGTTTACTTTTTAACCCAGCACTTTTTATTGTCCACTGTTTCTACCTACTATGCACAACACTGCTTGTAACATCTGCCTTAGAACTGTATGTTAATGTTGATCTTGTAACTTGAACGTTTAAAGTTTCACTCCTATTGTACCCCTTCCCCCCAGGTCGCATGAGGAGACAAGTGACTTGTCACTCAGAGTGCCTTCCTGGTGAAACATTTTCAATAAATAAATACATAAATAAATAAGTACACACACCCAAGACTGCCTTCATACTAGGCTACTCCAAGAATTCTTGAATCACTAGGTTCAAGCAATGTGCCATACAGGGAACCCTAAAAAACACTGATTACTGCCTTTAAGGAATGTGGATGAAGCCATTTAACAGGTCAGCCAGAATTTTTTTTCTGCAGTGTATGAACCTATAATATTTTAAATGTAAATTGATGTATGCTGCTGAATTACCCCAAACTAGCTGCCAGATTACTTCACAGTGCTGTTTTTTTTTTCATTGCCAGAGTTAGGCAGAACCCCAGGTATCTGTGGTAGAGGTGAGCAAAGTGGCTAAACTTTGCTACCCATAGCATTTCACGTAAAACCTGAATTTCATGTAATTTTCCTGCATTTGGCGAAGCGAAAAACTTTGCATCCCAAAGTAACGTGAAGTTATCATTATTCTGTATGGAATTTGAGTTATTTCGCCTTGTTTTTTTGCCTTTTAAGATGAATTTTGCAGTAATTCATGGGATTTAAATGGTCACATGGGCGTTCTATTGTTTTGTACAGACTCAGTTCAGTGTAATGTGTGTAGTGGAAAGCTGGAGACAGGTTCCTCTCAGAGTTCTGAGATTCAAGCCATCGAAAGACCTTTAAAAACGCATTTTTGCCACAAACTTTTGCATCAAAATTTTGTACATTGATTGTAGGAAATCCTTATATGTTTATATCATTGAGAATTTATTGATTTTGTGTGAATATTTAATGTTAATTTAGTACATTCAGTCTCTGTAGTGACAGACACTGTGGAAGTGTGCTTCGTGGGATGGGAATATCTGTGGTGTGAAGGAAGATTAGTGAGAAAGGCAGTTTTTCCAGCTTTTGTTGGCTAGTTTTTTATTATTTGTATGTTCAGGTACACACAGTACAACTTTACTTAATTTTTTATAGTTTTTTTCTGTTTGCTGGGCATTTTTTCAGTCATTTTAAAAGACTGTCTGTATTGTAGTTTACTGAACAGTTGAAGTTTTTGTGGCTGGCCTTTAATGTTTGTGCATTGTGTAAATTGATATGCAGTTTATTGCAGCACTGCAATAGCAGCACTCTGAATTTCTCAGCCTGTCTGAAATGTTTTTCCCTGCTAAAGCTAAACCCCCCACACCCCCTCAAAACAAGATATTATTTTGTGACTTTTGGATTTTTGAAGACTGGTTCAGGTCTTGTGTTACTTGTGCCTGTGTGGCTGCATCTCTTGTATTTTTTGCTTCACATCCCCCCAAAACAGCCGAAATAATAAGTCGCTGTTAATTGTCTGTGTAATTTAAAAAAAAATGCCTGTGAAGAGATGTTCATGCAAAGCTATTTCTGGCTGTGGTGCTGCTGCCAATAAAACTATTAGCAGTGGAAATTGTTGTGATGATGAGGCAGTTTCATCTGAGGCTAGTAGCAAGTCTAGCAGTGTTAAGAGCAGTGGTCATGGCCATGGTAGTATGCAGCTGAAGGGAAAGGTAGCAGTTGCTGCAAGTAAAAGGATTTCTCTGACTCTGTTTTTCACAGCGAAATAAGTCGCTTCAATGCTGGTTGGAGATGCTGTTGTCCATGCTGGTAGTAAAGTTAGTGACGGCATGGTTGATAACAGCATAAGTATTGCTACAAGTTCAACAAGGGCAAACTTATCAGGTAGGCAACATGTTGTTGAAGCTGCAGACTTGAGTGTAGTTGATGTCCCACTCCACACAGTAGTTGAACATGATTCTGACCATGCTGATGACTCACAGTCTCATGTTTCCACAGATCTTGAGGTTAAGCCTTCCAAACATTCAGATGTTGATGAAAAAAGAGTGGATGATAGTATTGAGGCAGTGGTTGGAATATCTCCACAGGAGGACAGCATCTAAAGTGAATTTGTGGATGATGCTTATGATGATGATGCTAGCGACCTCATTTGAGAACTGGATAAAAAGTAAGTGAAGGTGGCTGTTTGTAAACAGTCTGTTCATCAATCCACCCCCTCCTCAAAGTTCTGAAGTAGCTGTGTCTGTTGCTGACCCTAAAGTAATAGTCATCAATTGTGATGTTCAGTCAAAGTCCAAGTGTGCAAAACACCAGAATTCATGCAGTAAACCCCCCATTTCATTGCTACCAAAACTGCTGTTCCATATGCAATCCCAGATCAGACATATGATGAGTAAGGCATCAAAATCCCTAGTTTGGGATTTTTTCATATAAGATGGTAGCAATGAAACAGGGGCAATCTGTCAGCTTTGCCAAGCACATGTGAAGTGTGGTAAAAAGGGTAACCATCTGGGCACTGGGAGCCATAGTACTCATCTCAAGAGCAGGCACATGGCACTGCGGACTCAGCAACAGAGGGAAGCTAATGCCGTAGTGGGGTGTTCACCCTCAGCCACCTTAGTGAGCATGGTATCCCCTTCATTTAGTGTAAGTAGCCATGTCGGTAAAACTAGTGACATAACACCGGAGGATTACTACAGGCATGAGGAGGAGGAGGATTTTGAATGTTCAAGTAATGCTCAGAAAAGCAGTGGGCCATGTAGTAATTTTGGTACACCAACCCCTGTGCTTAAAACAGGTAAAATAACCACATTTATTGGCTCGACGTCTGTGCACCCACCATCACATATCAAAGGTACCCCATCCATGTCAATTTGCAGAGGAGAGACATTTGGCATGCCACGTGCAAAATACTGAACAATGCAGCCCACTTTGCACAGCCTTTTTGCCCAGAACAGTAAATACCCACCAAATCATACAGTTTCTCATGAACTCAATGCTGCTGTAGTGGAAATTCTGGCAACTGACCTTTAGCTGTTCTCCTTTGTGGAGAATGCAGGATTCCAGTGCTTTGTGGCACATGCCTGTCCTAAATGGAAGATCCTATCCAGGATCTACTTTTCCACCAGTGCTGTCCTTGAGTTTTATTGGATGGTGACAGAGTGTAAGACACGCCCTTCCACATTCCACATCACCTTACATTCACTTAAGCTTGGATATATTTACTGTACTCATATTATGTAACCCCTGTACATACTCAATCTATGTTATCAACTGCAATCTCATTTATGTACCTTCTTGTTTGTATATATGTCTATGACATGGTGCCTTTGGAAATGAGTCTCTGACTCAAAGGCTGTCAATCCGAAATCTAAATAAATAAATATGTGGAGAAGAGGCAAAACGGTGGGTTCTTCCTATCTGTGTATTACTGTACATTTGGAGCAGCTACCTGGGGTTGTCTGTGATGGTGGGATGGGAAAGCAGTGTAATAAGTTAGACTGTGGTGGTAGCAACCTTCATCGCATTAGACAGCATGCCATGCTTGCAGTGCGTATTGTAGCAGGATCGCATACAGGTGAAAACATGCTAGACTTGCTACTGACAGAAATTAATGAATGGCTGCAACCCCTGCCACTTAAAGCTGGCTTTATAGCTAGTGACAATGGATCAAATATTGTTAAATGTATCAGCAACGGTGGGTTTGTGAGGGTTCCCTGCATAGCCCACTGTTTAAATCTTGTGGTACAGGAGTTTCTGCAGTACCCTGAAATAAAGCAAATGTTGACTGTTTCAGGCCACATCTGTGCCCACTTTGCATGCTCTGGAAAGGCCCGTGACCAGCTTAGGCAGCTGCAGATTCAAAACAGACTCCCCTCAGCACTGCCTCAAGCTTGAAGTTGTCATGAGATGGAACTCAACCCTTCACATGGTGGAGTGGCTGTATGAGCAGTACAAAGCCATCTCCAAGTACCTAGTTATGCACACTATCCATGACAGTTCAGGGGCCTCAATGTATATGACAACTGAACAATGGAGATTCATTTACTCAGTGATATTAATTTTGAGGCTATCTGAACATGCCACACAGGCAGTGAGTGGTGAAACTACATCTGTTAGTCAAGTCATTCCACTGCTGCAGGTGCTGAGGAAGACTTTGTTGAAAGTAAAATACTGACTTTCTGCCTATTTAACTGCCTCCCTGAATCATGTGACCTGCGGAGCTGAAGAGACAGTCAAGTATGTGATCAGTGGCCTGTTTCTCACCAACTTCACCTTATCAAACTGGAACTCAAAGTGGATAACATGAAGGAAGGTGAATTTTGACTTTTTAATGGAGTGATATGTAAATTCAAAGTGGACCACTTCGCGTTCAGTATGCAGGCAAATTAAAACTTGGCTGCATCTCTAATCTGTGGTTAGTGAGTCTGTAAGTATGGATGCTCAGATTCTTTGGAATCCTTCCTGTTTCCATACCAGCTGTTTTACTTTGCTGCTGAGAAGCTGGTGTGAGCGGACTATTTCTGGCCAGTTGGACCAGTGTCATTTTACTGGGCTAACTGCACTCTGCTACCTATGGACTTTATTGGACTGTGACACCCAGAGGATCATCAGCAACCCAGCTGAACTCCCTTTGGGTTGGTTAGCCAGTCCACTGCAATCTGTGCCTTTAGGAGTGTGTCCTGAGGACTGGCATTTGAACAGTGCTCCATTCTAGCCATTTGACTTTGCTGCAGAGAAGATGGTGTGAGGGTACTGTTTCTGGACAGTCAGGCCAGTTTGGTTTTACTGGGCTAACCCTTCTCTGCTGCCCATGGACTTTGTTGGACTGTCACACCTGGAGGATCATCAGCAACCCAGCTGCACTGCCTTTGGGCTGGCCAGCCAATCTGCTGTGATCTGTGCCTTCACAGGTGTATCCTGAGGAGAGGCTTCTGAATGGCGCTCCATTAAAACCATTTGAGTGTGCTGTTGAGAATTTGTGTGAGGGTACTGATTCTGGCCAGTTGGGCCAGTGTGGTTTTACTGGGCTAACCCCTTTCTGCTGTCCGTGAACATTGTTGGACTGTCTCACCAGGAGGATCATCAGCAACCCAGCTGAACTGCCTTTGGGCTGGTGAGCCAATCCACTGAGATCTTTGCCTTTAGAGGTGTGTTCTGATGAGATGCTTTTTAACAGCACTCCATTCCAGATGTCTGATTTTGCAGCTGAATAGTTGGTAGCAAATTATTGGTTGTGGTCTAATCAGAGACTGGATCTCCTTACAAAAGCAGTTTTTCCCCAAGCGGTTTTCCATGCTGCGGTCCTTCACATGAAAAATTGAGCACAAAGGATCATGGTCTGCCTCAAGTCTACTGTAGTCAGCCAGTCTGCCAGCCACTTTGTGTTGCTCTGCTCCAGTCTCCCCTTCCAACATTAGTTTATGTAAAGTCGCCTTGTTGCATTATTCATATGTTCATGACTTAGGCTAAGATGTTTTTTTACTACTGTTGTTAGTCTGCATACCCTATTTCTAGGTTTATACTGTACTCTAGGCTGTTGTATCCCTTCCTCACAGCTAATTATTATTACTGCATTGCTATAATCACAGCTTTTTATTCTCCTGCCTTGTAGGTGTTTTTTATTACTACCATATTCTCCAAGGTTTTAGCCAGCATCCATTCGGGCTTGGACAGAGTGAAACAAATATTCACTACTACTAAGAAACGAGGATTGCAGTAAGCAAACTATATTCAGAGTGCTTGAAAACTGTGTCACTGTTGCTTAATTTCTAGTGTGTGTTTAAATCCTGTAGTACTGCTAAATATATATTATTGATTTATTTTTATTGCAAAAATCTTTGTTAATGCACCATTTAGGGTAACCTAAAGTCACAAAAGTAGGAAAATGTGGAATTAGGGTTTCAGGTGGTTAGAAGGGGCAAATCGGGTGCCCCATCACTCGGTGTTCTCCAAAATATCACCTCCACAAACCATATAACAAGCATTTGTCAATGCTGAATGTTTACTTGCTGGTATTAGCATTATAAATACAGGAGTTAGACATATGCACAATAGGTATGGCAGTGAAGTACTGAACTTCACATGAACCTCACCTTCATCCTGTAGAGACGGACAGGATGTGGGGTAAGGTTTTGGATCGTCACCCATGACGGTCAAGCATGTCACCTCACCCTATTCTGCAGACACAAACACGTGTTGAGCTGTGTCTTAGGGTGTTTGGCTTTACAGTCACCCCATTCCATAAGGACATACGTTGAAATGGGTGTAGCATAGGAGAATGGGGTGAAGTCTTGGGACGAAGAGTCCAAGGTACACCTCGATGCCTGTCAGTGGCTGGTGGGTGGGGGTGGGATGGCATGAGCAGTACAGATGGCAATCCAAAGGCACACCCCAATGCCTATCTGTCTGTACAGGGTAGGACATTATGGTTAGAAACTGTAATGCCTCAGGCATTTGTTGGTATTCACAGTACAAATTTTGAACATGGCATTTTTGTGACCCCACCTCATGAAAGCATTTGGGACCTCTCGTCATGAACAGTGGTAGTGCGATTTGTCAATTGTCCATAAAAGCTGACTTCCAACAGTGACAGTGCCATTCTGCACCACATGTACGAAAACACAGATTGGACAGGATGTGAAGAATGACAGCTGTACCATCCATAGGGAGGTATGAAGAGATAACAATGTTGAAAATGTGTAGTGGGAATATTAAAAATGCTTGCACTTCTGAGCATGCGTGGAAATTGCGCAATGCATGCACGTAACACAGTCATTTTGTGGAGTTTCATCATCAGATTTTCAACATAGGCATTTAACGACCTGTGGTCATGAACAGTGTCACTGTGATTTTGTTACTGTATCCTGAACACTGATTTCCCACAGCAACCATGGTATTTTACACCATAACTGCAAAAATACATTTCAACCAGGATGTGAAAAATGACAGCTGTACTGTTCATAAGGAGGTGTGGGAAAATGGCAATGTTGAAAATCTGGAGTGAAAATATTACAAATGTGCAAAGTTATAAGCGTGCGTGGAAGCTGTGCAACACACACTGGTAACACAGTCATTTTATGGATTTTCATCACCAGATGTTCAACATAGGCATTTTAGGACCTCTGCTAATGAACAGTGCCACTGTGATTTTTATACTGTGTCCTAAACATTGATTTCTGACAGCGACCGTGTTATTCTGTGCCGGAAGTGCAAAAACACATTTCGTCCTGGATATGAAAAATGACAGCTGTACTGTTCATAAGGAGGTGCAGAAAAATGGCAGTGTTGAAAATATGGCGTGAAACTACTGCAAATGTGCGTAGTTATGAGCGTGCATGGAAACTGCGCAGTGCACACTGATAACACAGTTAATTTATGGACTTTTGTCACCAAATTTTCAACATAGCCATTTTAGGACCTCTGCTAATGAACAGTGTCAGTGTTATTTTCCTAATATGTCCTGAACACTGATTTCCCACAATGACCGCGCTTGTCTTTGCCGGAAGTGCAAAAACATATGTGGACCATAATGTGAAAAATGGCAGCTCTACTGTTCATAAGGAGGTGCAGGCAAATTGCAGTGTTGGCAATCTGGAGTGAAAATATTGCAGATGTGTGAAGATGCGAACGTGCGTAGAAACTGCACAATGCACGCTCGTAACACAGTCATTTTATGAACTTTTCTCACCAAATTTTTGACATAGACATTTAAGGACCTGTGCTAATGAACAGTGCCACTGTGATTTTCTTAATCTGTGCCAAATATTGATTTCTCACACCAACTGTGCCATTGTGCGCTACATGTGCAGAAACACATTTTGAGTGAGATGTGCAAAATTAAAGCTGTACTGCTCATAAGTAAGTGTGGTAAAATGGCACTGTTGAACTTCTGGACAGCAAGTATTAAAAATCACGCACTTACGAGCGTGCGTAGAAACTGCGCCACACACGCTTGTAAAACAGTCATTTTTAGGAATTTTTTCACCAAATTTTTAATGTAGCCATTTTAAGACCTCTGCTCATGAACAGTGTTGCTGTGATTTTCTTAATGAGTCTCAAACATTGATTTCGCTCACCGACTGAGCCATTGTGCACTACATGCACGGAAACACATTTTGGATGAGATGTGAAACATGACAGCTGTACTGCTCATAAGTAGGTCTGATTAAATGGCAATGTTGAAAATCTGGAGTGCAAATGTTACAAATTCGCAAAGTTACGAGCGTGCGTAGGAAATGCGCAATGCACGCTCGTAAAAGAGTCATTTATAGGAATTGTTTTCCCACATTTTCAACACAGCCATTATATGACCTCTGCTCATGAACAGTGTCACTGTGATTTTCTTAATCTGTCCCAAACATTGATTTTGCACACCGACTGTGCTATTGTGTGCTACATGCACAGAAACACATTTTGGGTGAGATGTAAAAAATGACAGCTGTATTGCTCATAAGTAGGCATGATAAAATGGCAATGTTGAAAATCTGGAGTGCAAATGTTACACATTCATGAACTTACGAGCGTGCGTAGGAACTGCGCAACGTACGCTCATAATACAGTCATTTTTAGGAATCTGTTCACCAAATTTGCAACATAGGCTTTTTGAGAGCCCACCTTATGAACACTGGCACTGTCTTTTTGTTAATCAGTCCTGAAAGGTGATTTTGTGCAGTGACCACAAAATCACCCTTCAGGCCCGATTAACGCCATGACAGTAACAGAATTCATGAGAAGGAGTCCCAGAACCCCATGTTGAAAATTTGGTGCAAAAATTCCAAAAAATGCCTGAGATATGCAGCAAAGTTGAAAAACCCTATTTATTACATTATACAGCTTACCGGCATTTCCTCAGTTCGCAGTCAGCTTTGAAGAGTGCACCAGATGTGTTCCCGGTCCACCAAAGATCGTCATGCCAGACTCCGGAGGTAAGTATGGGGTGAGGGGGGTGTGGAGAGGCAGGGTGCTCAGTGGTTGGACGCCGGCTGCTGGAGGCTTGTGTAGCAGACCCGCGAGGACAGTTTTCCTTTACAGGAAAAAAAAAAGGACAATGTGGGATGGTTCTCAATTTTTGAGGGGCATTTGGCACAGTGGGGTGGGCTTCCAGCATGCCATGGGACTTTTTGGGGGCCAGCTACAAGCCAATGGGGATTGCGCCCCCATTGGCACACAAGACAATGGAGGAACATCATACTGGCGGGATTGGGCTCCCTGTCGGCAAATAACAAAAGTGGTTGGGGGTTACATCTTGCTAATGGGGAGTGGCTCCCACATCAGCTGAATAAACACTTTGTGGCTGCACACAAACGTGGGATTAGGGCCACTGTTGGCCAACAAAAGGCAGTTTGGGGGCACATGTGCCGAGGGGGATTGGGCACCCCCTTGGCATGAGAGGCTGCCTAATATTGTTTGTGAACATGGCGGCAAGCCACCCACCATATTCACAAACAGTATTAAGCTAGCTAACGTTCCACCCTGCAATGACGGGTCGCTCCCTCATGGCAGCCCAGTGACTGATGCTGCAATGATGAGGCAGCCCCTGATTACTGTGGTGAAAATGTTACAGCTTGGTGCACTTTTTGGAGACCATTGTCATCGGCACACTGTGCCTCCATTGGTCCACCAGTACCCAAGCTCCCAAATGCAGTGCATTTCTTGGCTGTAACACTGCTGCATCTCCACAACCCACTTCTCTCCTGAGCTGTCACATCATGTTTCTTACACATGCACAAGCAAACATAAAAACTACAAACAGATATCTGCCTCTATCTCCGAAATCAAACAAAGGGGCACAGGACACTGCAGCACAGGAGCTAGCACAACAAAACTCACCCAATACAGGAACTAAAACAAAGAAAGCAAAAAGAAAATCCAAAAAACTTCTGATCATAGGAGACTACATGATTCAGTGAGTTGATACCTATCTACAGCCAGGGGTAATGGTCAGATGTCTCCCAGGTACATCAGCATGGGGAGACACTGACCACATTGCTAAAATTGTGCAGGAAGCAGGAGAAAACATTGATGTCCTGGTACACATAGGGACTAATGATCTCACCAGCCAGTCAGTTGTGGAGACCAAGGAACACCTGACCAGGCTGGGTGACAAACTATCAGTCATTTCATCTGGCATCTCCTTCTCTGAGATCCTGTCAGTCTGGGAGAGGGGGGCAGATGGACAGAAGGTCAGAGAAGGGGAGATAGGGGAGCTAAACATGTGGCTCAAGGGCTGGTGCCAGGAAAAAGACCACAAATGTGTAGGGAACTGGCAACAGTTTTGGGAGTGAAAGTTCTTTAAATTTGATGGACTGCATCAGACTGAGAAGGGAGTCAGTGCATTGGGGCAAACATTTGATGTCTTTGCAGAATATTTAAACTAGCAAATGGGGAGAGGGGTGCAGCATCCGATACGTCAAATGGGAAGAACACCCCTCCCCCTCAGCTAGTGGTCAAAGAGGAGTTCAGTATGTTTGTAGTTCATTTGCATCACCAGGTAAGGGAAAAGGTCTGTCTCCCCATACAACAAACAGGGGAAATGCCAGACCTCACCCAACAACTAACACACTGAAATCAGGCCAATGGAAAATAATGTACACAAATGCTCGCAGTCTGGGAAACAAGATCCCAGACCTGCAGGCAATAATGACAGAGGCCAAACTGGACATAGTATCCATTAATCAGACATGGTTTACCAGTAACCACACTTGGGAGACTTCAGTACCTGGCTATGTACCGTTCAGAAGAGACCGAGGTGCAAAAAGGGGGAGGTGGAATGGCCCCTTATGTTAATGGAAATATCAAAGCTACAGAAATTCAGAATATACATAATGAGCCAGAAGAACTGTGGGTTACCCTGGAAACAGGAAATGGGACAGCCATACAAACTGGCATTATCTACAGTCCTCCAGAACAGGGGGAGAACATAGACACATTACTGTTAGAAGATATACAAAATATGACAGCTAAAGGGGAGGTTCTGGTAATGGGAGACTTCAACATGCCTGATACAGATTGGTCAATACCAGCAGGAAAATCTGCCAGAACTAGACACATAGTGGATTCCCTGCAGGGGGAGGGCCTCAAACAGCTGGTACAACAATCCACAAGAGACAGGGCTATCCTAGATCCAGAACTGACTAACAGGGAAAGGATCACAGATCTCCAGGAAGAAAGTCACCTGGGGTCCAGTGACCATCACATGGTATGGTTCCATTTGCCCACTAGAACTAAATCATCCCATTTCAAGCAAAAATATGGGACTTCAGAGGAGCTGACTTTGATAAGATGGCCAGCAGAATTAATCTAGCCCTGTCAAAAAGAAATACAGGTGACGGAGTACAGGCAAAGTGGGCAAGCATTATGGATGCAATACTTGAAGCAACATCCCATTGTGTTAGAGAGAAAGGGAAATGCAAAAGAAGAAGGAAACCACTTTGGTTCTCAAAAACAGTAGCAGAAAAGGTCAAAGCCAAAAGACTGGCCTTCAGGAAATATAAGGGAATGCAGGTGGATAAAGATAGGGAGGCATACCAAACTTCCCTAAGGGAAGCAGGGAAGGCAGTAAGGCAGGCAAAGGCCCAAACCAAGGAAACACTAGCACAGACAGTAAAAGAAGGTGACAAGACTTTCTATTGATACATTAGTGAAATGAGAAAGTCCAGAGTGGGTATTGCTAAGATCATAGGGGATAAGGAGGCATGTGAGGAGGAGGACCATGTAAAAGCATCTATCCTAATTAGATACTTCTGCTCAGTATTTACAGGACAGAAGGTAAGGCACAGCCCACAGCTCAGCACCATGGACACAGGGTGAGGGAGGTATGCACTAGTCCCTTCACAAAAGAAAGTGCCCTACAAGAGCTCGATAAGCTCAGGTTGGACAAGGCAATGGGACCTGATGCAATACATCCCAGGGTACTAAAGAAGCTAAAGGTGGAAATAGCAGTGCCATTATCAGAACTGTTCAGTGAGTCTCTGAGCACAGAAGTCCCAGAAGACTGGAGAAGGGCTCAAGTGATCCTGCTCTGCAAGAGTGGTAGCAGGGAGGAGGCAGGGAACTACAGACCAGTCAGTCTTACCTCAGTAGTGGCAAGATTATGGAGGCACTCTTTAAGGAAAGGATGGTGCAACACCTGGAATCCATAGGAGCACAGAATCCAAGACAGCATGGGTTTACAAAAGGAAGATCCTGTCAAACTAATCTCATAGATTTCTTTGACTGGGTAACCAGAGTGGTGGACCAAGGGGGAGCAGTTGAGTTGCCTACCTTGACTTTAGCAAAGCTTTTGATACTGTCCCACATAGAAGATTGATTAATAAGCTGGGTAGGCTTGGGGTGGGTCAGAAGTTGGTCAACTGGGTGGCAAACTTGTTGATGGGCAGAAAACAGAGAGTGGTGGTAAATGGTATACAGTCAGAAGAGATGCAAGTCACTAGTGGGTACCTCAGGGATCAGTCCTGGGACCAGTCCTCTTCAATATTTTCATCAGTGACATTGCAGATGGACTGGAGGGTAAGGTTTTTCTGTTTGCAGATGACACCAAGATCTGCAACAGAGCAGACAATCCAGATGGGGTGGGCAGAATGAGAAGAGATCTGGAAGAACTGGCAAAATGTTTGGAAGAGTGGCAACTGGGGTTTAACGCAAAGAAGTGCAAGATCATGCACATAGCAAAGAGAAACCCTGAAGCCACCTATAGGTTGGGAGGGGAGTTGCTGGCAGTTACAAGGGAAGAAAGAGACTTGGGCATCATCATCATCACAGATGACCTGAAATCATCCAAGCAGACCATGAATGCAGTAGGTAAGGCTAGGGGGATGTTGAGGTGTATTAGTAGGGGTATCACAAGTCATAAGAGGGATGTAATAATCCTTCTTTACAAGACACTGGTTAGGGACCATCTGGAGTACTGCATGCAGTACTGGAGGCCACACCATTACAAGGACATTAACCAAATTGAGGCAGTCCAGAGAAGGGCAACCAAAATGGTGCAGAGACTGCATCAGAAAACATATGAGGACAGATTAATGGAGCTCAATATGTATACCCTAGAACAAAGGAGGGAGAGAGGTGATATAATTGAAACATTCAAACACCTTAAGGGCATTAACAAGGTGAAAGAGTCTAACATGTTTCAATATAAGAAAAGTAGCAGGACAAGAGGATACAGCATGAGACTAGAGGGAGGCTGATTAAGGGGTAATGTAAGGAAGCTTTTTTTTACAGAAAGTGTGGTGGATACATGGAATGGCCTACCTCAGGAAATGGTGGATATGAATACAGTGCAGGGCTTCAAACAGGCATGGGATAGGCATAAGGGAGCAATACAGATGAGTATGAATAGATAGGCCATTGACAGAGCAAAGGCTAATAGCACATTCATAAGGTAGAAAAAGAAATGTTCAGACTGGATGGGCCTTGTGGTCTTTATCAGCCATCAACTTCTATGTTTCTAATGCCCCACACCCAGCCCCCAAGCAGCAGAATGAAAAAATATTAGGGTTTTGCCCTGATGCTCCCCCTCCCCCCAGCCCCTGGCCTCCAATCCAAAGCACAAGGTACTGCTCCAAACCACTGCCTTATAATGATACACTCTTCAAAGGTAGAGAAGTATGTCTCACAACAGGTTGCCAACACAATTTGTTGTACCTTTCTTCATGTAGAGCCCTGAGGGCCAGAGGGCTCCAGTCTTACTGAGATGAAAAATCTGATTTTGCATCAGCAAAGGCAAAAAAAAGGCATTTGACACTCTCTCTCTCTCTTTCTCTCTCTCTCTCTCCCTCTCCCTCTCTCTGTCTCTTTCACTATCTCATTTAGGGACTTGCCAATGTATTGACTGAAACCCAATTCCAAATGGAGTTTATTGCTTTGTTTTATTTACTGTGGACTTGCTTGCTAATTACATTGCAGATATGGTTTGACATATATAACATTTGAACTTGTCATGCCTGTAGTCATACTATTGCCACTGTATGCACCTGAATGATTTAAATTACAGATTTATAAATTGGGGAGGGATTCCAAACCATACCTTTATAGACAGTTGTGAAATTTGAATAGATCATCTGCATAAATCATCATACCAGCTCTGCTCTGTTAGGCGGCATCACAGATGTCATATTATTTCACCTTTCAAATGGTTACATTCTGTATGTGACATTCCAAAATCAACCATAAATGAGATTTCAAAACTCATATATGCAAACATTTTCACATCAGTGTAAAACACTGACTGATATGCTTTTTCTTTGAACAAAATCTGCTTAATTACTCTGCTAAATCAAAGAAAGTTACATCAAAGTGGTATAAGCTGTATGAACTGATTTCTCAAAATAACTTGTCCAGTGATTATTGCATAGAGATATTAGACTCGTTTGAAACTCATATCAAATGCCTTGATTGATATAACCAGATAAATAGAAAATATAGCATAATATTAAATCCTGAGTAATGCAATATGACGTAATAGAAACTAAAACAAATATTTTATACTATACAGTTTCTAATTAGAGTTTAAACATGTCTGTGCAGCCTTTGCAATTAGTTGTGTCTTGTGTGCAAATCTATTAATTACTAGCAAAATATGTTAAATATTAATGATATACTACACTGTAAGATGACATTGTCATTCAACCTTCTATTTATTTATTTACTTACTTAGTGATAAAGAATTCCTATTCACCCCTAAAATGGAAATGAAATCTGTTGATTTAAATCCATTTCATTATCATTCTCCCATGACATAAAATCTATACATTTTCAGTCACCGTTCTTTCTTGCTCTCCATGTTGATGCCAGACTTATTTGTTATGTATTTTCCCTGGAGCAATAGCTTTAACACAACACCTGGCAATTCAGAGAGGATGGACCTTCAGTTCTAAAAGGACAATCAAGCCTAAAATACTGTTACATTTACAAAATTGAAGTATGAAGAAAAAACTACGTTCCTTATCATCTCCTGTATAAGCCAAATGAAATGTTTTCCACATAATTTGCCATTTGCACCCTACTTTGATTTGTATAGAATGCACTTTGTACTACTGTAACTATATTTATTTTTGTAGGGTTCCAAGACATTGTGAAGCTCAGCTTTTCTCATGCAGCTGTTTCTGCCCCTATGGTAAGGTGATGTCTTTCTTGTAACCAGTCCCATGGCTTGGTCCCAGTGGATAACCATGGGATGTAGGTGCAGTTAAGCCCTTAGCTTCTGGATGGATACCTCATTCACAATGGAAAAGCTGACCAACCTCTGATGCCCCTGCTTGTAAAGAGTGAATGGGGTGGTGCTGAAAAGGGTTGATTGCCCCCAAATCCATTTCCCAGGATACACATCCAGCTACCTACTCATCAGCCTACCAATATCCACCAGCCTATTAGTATCATATTCAATAGATGGTTCAACCCCTTTACAGACTCCCCTTGAACTGTATGAATATACATGTAAGGGACCATGCTCCTGGTTCATTCTGTATACAGCTATATACAATATTGTTGACTCATGTGACTATATAATATGTGTACAATAATAGCTTGGTGATCTTCCTGTGTGTGGTGTGGGTGTGCGGGTGGTGGTTCCCCAACAGCAGTAGCTGGCTTACTGGAACAAAACAGGCATCAGGGTCTCTGCAGATGTGCTCTGAAGGTGATGTGTTGGGGGGGCAGTGTGGCTTAGAGTTCTCAGGAAATTCACTTAGTGTACACTGGTCCATAGAGAGAACAATGGCTTCTAACTGCATGCTCCTGGTGCTCATGCTCCACTGTGATCATGTAGATGGAGCAACTGTGGCTATGGTGAAAGTACTGGCGGAAGTCCCTGGTGGTTCAGGTCAGAGATATAAATATGGAGCACAGAGACTAGGATGGACAGGAGGGTGGACAGTGGGGGTAACAGCAGGGACGGTAGCTTCTGCTTGCTGTTAGTATCATCGCTGTTGCAGCAGGGATCCTGAGGAGAAGAGGATGGCAGTTTAGTCTTAGCAATGCTCGGGAGCTGAAGTACCTCCCCAGCCCCTCTGTGGCAGGCAAGGAACGTGTACTGTGTCAGTGTTGTGTGCCCACATTGAGATTGCGGCGGGGGTTCAGAGAGACTAACACAAAAGTTTCTCATAGAGTAGTTGCAGATTTATAAATTGGGGAGGAATTTAAAAGCCAGTCCTTTACAGAGAGTTGTGAACTTTAAATATATCACCTGTATAAATCATCTCACCATCTCTGCTCTGTTAGACTCCATTACAGATAGATGCTATATTATTTTACCTTTAAAATAGCAACATGCTGTTATGTGGCATTACAAAATGCACCATAAGTGAGATTTCAAAGCAGATCTGTGCAAACATTTCACATCAGTGTAAAGCATCAACTGATATGCTTTTACATTGAGCAAAATCTGCTTAATTGCCCTGTTAAAGAAAATTAAATCAAAGTGGTATAAGCTGTAGGAACTGATTTCACAAAATAACATGTCCCGTGATTATTGCATAAAGATATTAGATTTGTTTGAAATTCATATCTAGTGCCTTGATTGCTATATCCAGTTCAATAGAAAATGTAACATTATATTTAATCCTGAGTAATGCAATATGACTTAATATAAACTAAAACACACATTTTATATGATACAGTTTCTAATTATAGTTTAAACATGTTTATGCAGCTTTTGTAACTAGTTCTGTCTTTTAGGCGTAAATCCATTAGTTACTAGAAAGATTTCATGTTAAAATATTAATGACATATTCCAAGAAGACACTGTCATTCAATCTTTTATTTATTGACTGACTGATTAACTAATTTACTGATAAATAATTCCTATTCAGTCCTAAAATGGAGATGAAATGTGTTGATTTAAATCCATTTAATTACCATTCTCCCATTACATAAAATCTGTACATTTTCAAGTCACTGTTCTTTCTTCTCTCCATGTTGATGCCAAACGTATTTATTTGCTATGTATTTTCCTTCGGGTAATTGCTTTAACACAACACTTGCCAATTCAGAGAAGGTGGATCTTCAATGTTCTCAATGCCCTACAGGGGACATGCCTCAGACAGCTAGTGTTGGAACCCACTCAGGAGGGAACAGTCTTAGACCTGGCACTCTCAAACAGGGATGGAGAGAGGATCTCAGATTTAGAAGTGGGTAGCCATCTGGTAACAAGTGACCACCAAACATTGTGGTTCATGACAAACACATCCATAGAATCAAACCATACAAAAGCGAGGGTGCTGGACTTTAGGAGGGCTGACTTTGGCAAAATGGGAGAGTGCCTCAGAAAAGCAGTAGCAAATGGGCGAGAAGGAGGGGTGGAGGAACAATGGGGAAAAATCAAAACTGCCATCACAGAGGCAACAAGCCTTGGTGTGAAGCTAATAAGCAAATCAAAATGAAGGAAAAAACACTATGGTTCTCAAACGAGGTGGCGGGGAAGGTTAGGAAGAAAAAGATAGCATCCAGGAAGTATAAGGAAACACAGAAGGAGCAGGACAGAGGACTGTACCAGTTAAAGCAGAAGGAAGTGGGGAAGGCAGTCAGAATAGCAAAGGCCCAAACTGAGGAAAAGATAGCCAACTCAGTTAAGAAGGGGGATAAAACCTTTTATAGGTACATTAGGGAGCAAAAGAAGACCAAGGGAGGAATAATGAGGCTTAATAAAGGAGAAAGTGGGTGGGCAGAGGGTGACAGTGAAAATGTAGGGATACTGAATGAATACTTCTGCTCATTATTCACAAAAGAAGAAGAGGAGGAGGTACCTAAGCCAATCAATAGAAGCACTCTGGATAGATTGGTCGATACCATTCCATTCACAAAAGAAAGGGTCCTGAAAGAACTCCTAAAACTGAAGGTGGACAAAGCAATGAGGCCTGGCAGAATTCACCACAGAATTCTAAAATAACTAAGGGTAGAACTAGTGACACCACTGACTACCCATTTTAACAAATCATGGGAGGACGGTGGGGTACCTGAAGACTGGAAGAGGGCTGATGTGATTATCCTTAACAAAAGTGGGAGCAAAGCAGAGGTAGAAAACTGCAGACCTGTTAGTTTGACCTCAGTGGTAGGGAAAATGATGGATTCACTTCTACAAGAAAGAATTGTTGAGCACCTAGATGCCAGCGGGACACAGGACCCAAGGCATCATGGATTCACAGTGGGAAGGTCATGTCAGATGAATCTAATTAATTTCTTTGACTGGGTGACCAAAGTAGTAGACCAGGGAGGGGCTGTGGACATGACCTACTGTACCTAGACATTAGCAAGGCATTTGGCAGAGTCCCACACAAAAGATTAATAAACAAGTTAGCCAGCCTGGGAGTGGTTCCCAGGGTGGTAGCCTGGGTAAATAAATTGGTTGGACAACAGGACACAGAGGGTAATAATAAACGGAGTACATTCTGAAGAAAGGGGGATTACTAGCATGGTACCACAGGGTTCAGTACTGGGACTGGTCCTTTTTAATGTCTTTATAAGTGACATTGCAGAGAGACTGGAAGAAAAAGTATGCCTCTTTGAAGACAACACAAAGATCTGCAACAAGATTGATACAAAAGGGGGGTGGAAAGGTTGAGAAGGGACTTGGCAAGGTTGGAGGAATGGTCAAAAGTATGGCAGCTTAGCTTCAATGTAAAGAAGTGCAAAGTAATGCACCTGGGAAATAAAAACCCAGGGGAAGAATACAGGGGGATACTAACAACAACAAAAATAGAAAGAGACCTGGGGGGTAGTCATATCAGATGACCTAAAGGTAAGCAAGCAATGTGAGGAGGCAGTAAGGATGGCTGAGGGATACTGGGATGTATAGGGAGAGGCATCACCAGTAGAAAACAGGAAGTTTATCCTAATCCCTCTGCAGAGACATTTAGTGAGGTCCCATCTGGAGTACTGTGTGCAGTTCTCGAGACCCCATCTCCGCAAGGACATAGACAGAATGGAGGCAGTCTAGAGGAGGGCAACTAAAATGGTGCAGAGTCTGCACCAGAAGCCATATGAAGAGAGACTAACTGAGCTTAATATGTATACCCTCAAGGAAAAGGGGGGGCATGATAGAAACTTTCAAGTTCCTCAAGGGACTCAACAAAGTCCAAGAGGGCAGCATTTTTCTGAAAAAGAGATGTGCAAGAACAGGGGAGCACAATCTGAAGATGGGGGGTTGGCTCAAGGGCAACATGAGGAAGTACTTTTTAATGGAGAGGGTGGTGGACACATGGAGCGGCCTTTCTGAGGAGCTTGTGGGGTCAAAAACAGTTGGGAAATTCAAGAATGCATGTGACAGACATAAGGCAGTTCTGGCGGGGGGTAGGAAAAAGTAGGCTGTTGGTTAAATAGGATCTGCAGCTTATCTAATAGGTAGGGAAAAGGGCAGACTGGGTGGGCCAAGCAGTCCTTATTTGCCATCAAAGTATATGTTTCTATGTGTCTAAAACAACCCTTGAGCCTAAAATGCTGTTACATATATGAGTTTTTTACAGAAGTATGAAGAAAAAAAAACTGCCTTCCTGATTATCTCTTGTGTAAGCCAAATGAAGCATTTTTCTACATAATTTGCCTGCACCCTAATTCAGTTTGGATAGAAGGCAATATGTATTACTGTAACTATATTTAGTCGTGCAGGATTGCAAGACACTGTGAGGCCCTACTGCTCTCCTAAAGCTGTTTCTGCCCCCATTTTAAGGTGGTGCCTCTCCTGCAACCAGCCCCATGGCTTGGCCACAGCAGATAACAATGGGATGTTGGTGCAGTTAATGGGGAACTTTACATTACAGGAGTCTTTCAAATATAGAACGTCATTTAAAATATCTTTCAAGTGAAGCATTGGACTTGCATGTTGGTGTTAGGAGTCCTGAGATATGAACATCAAAATAATTTGCAAACTGCATTGAGGCAGCAGCCATTTCATGAATTCTTGAAACAGAAAGTGATGTCACTGAGGGGCAAGCAAGCAAAAACACATTGAGATGTGGGTTATGTCATGATAACAACACGCCCAGGTGTGTTATGCACCTTGGCGTGCTCTTATCAGGACATAACCCACACCTCAGAGTGTGTTATTGCACTTGTAAAATGTGCCCCACCTCCCATAAACTCCCATAGTAAAAAAAAAAACTAAAAAATATTTTTAAGAAAATATGTTGAAAACTGTTAAATGCACAAAACAGAGATAAATAGTCCCTCTGTAGTGCAGAGTTGCATACCATATAATACGAGTCAGTAGAAGATATTACTGTCTGATTCTCTTCTGTCAACTGTCTTTCCCCAACACAAAAACACTTTTTTTACTGTAATTTACTTGATTTTGCTATTATTTTGGGTTTGTTCTTAGACTGCAGCTGGCAGCTCTCTTGACTGTGAGCAAGTGTGTCCATTACCAGCTGGCAGGGTGCTGCTGTCTGTGTCTCTTAACTGTCTCTCCCCCATGACAGAAAGACTGTTTTTTTTTTCTTAACTTACTTCATTTTTTTTTAATCCGGGTTTGTATTTATGTTGCAAACTGGTAGCCAGTCACTTCCTTGACTGTGAGTGAGTGGGTTCCTTCGCTGCCACAGTACAGTTCACATTGCACTTTACAAAATGTAATTTATGTGGTGTGGTGCTGTTGCAGACAGACAATTTTAGTTTCTTGTTTCATTGACGGAAAGGTCTGGCTAGCAGGGCTAGACAGTGTACCAGAGTGCAGATGGTGCAAACGGACTGTGGAATGTAGATTGTGGTAATGAGTCCCTGCACAGTATGTGCATTTTCAAAATAGAAGGAGTGACGGCAACAGAAGACAAGTAAATAACTGGAGGTACTAGATTAGCAAAGTTTTTTTCTGTGTGCTGGAAGGCGAGTGCATATTTTGTGTGCTAGCTTTGTAATTTGTCGGTGGCACTGCTCTCTCAGTCCACTCACTCTTGTGCAGATCTTCATGACAGGACCCTCCACCATAAGGCAGAACAAATCCTAGTGGGGGACCTTAATGTAAATTGGCTCAGCAGCTCCTCATCCACCACCAGAGACTCATTTGCCGCCCAAGATCTGACACAACTCGTCACCCAGCCCGAGACTTAACTCTAAGAGTGGTACCAGCACCCTTCTGGATGTTATTATAACTAACCGACCCCATAAAATCCAAAACATCAGGTCCTCCCAGACTCCCTGGTGACCACTCCCTATCCTATTCCACTGGTAGCCCCCAATTCCAAACCCAAAGCCCAGACCACCCTCCATAGGCGCCTCCGCCCTGGTGGGCTGAAGAAACAAACACTCCTCACCCAGATAGACTGGTCCCCCATTCAGCAGGCAATCAACATTGACACTGCCCTCACCTTCTTCACTCACACCTTCAACATGGCCTGTGATCTCTTTGCACCCTTAACCAAAATCCGGTCCAAAAAACTGAACGCACCCTGGGTTAGCCCAGTCCTCCTACAATTACTTAGAAACCGGGATAACCTCTGGCACCTTGCCACTGAAACAGGTCGTCTGTCTGATAGGCAAGCATACAATGCAGCCTGGAATAAGTGCTCATGGGCCATCAGGAAGGCCAAGGCAGACCATTACCAGGCCTCCCTTACCTCCTCCTGGGGCTCAGCCGGACCTTCTGGAATAATATTAAGCAACTCAATGGTAAGCTTGCTCCCCTGCCCCATCCCAGCTCACCAGAAATGGCACCACCTCCACGAGCCTGCCACCATAGCTAACTGGTTCAACACCACTTTCACTGACCTTAGCTCAGTCCTCCCTAGTAATTTCTTTGACCTCCCCCAGCCAACCTCCCCTGTCCTCCAGCACCCCAGCTTCCTCCTGCGAAAGATTTCCACCGGGAAGCCAGACCCATCTAATCAAAGCTCTCAATGGCAACAATCCCGGCAGTGACTCACTGGACCCCAGCATCCTCAGGCTGGTGCTAGATGAGAATCCTTGCACCACTCACAAGCCTAATTAACAAGTCACTCTGCCTGGGACAATTTCCCACAGCCTGGAAAACAGCCATTATCACACCTATTCATAAAGGGCGACAGGTCATTGGCCAACAACTACGGCCAATCATCCTCCCTCCCTCTCTAAAGCCCTGGAGAAAGTGGTGGCCATTCAAATCACTGATTATCTGGCTAAGCATAACATTTTATGCCCTGAGCAACATGGCTTCCATGCGGGTCACAGTACCAGCACTGCCCTTATTGAATTCTCCAACTTTCTACACTCCTCCTTGGATACCAGCTCCCTAGCTGATGCAGTGTTCATTGACCTCTCAAAGGCTTTCGACACTGTCTCCCATCCACTTCAGCTGAATGCACTCTGCCACACTGGTCTCTCGGCTGGCCCCCTGGCATGTGTGCTAGCTATCTTGACACCCGATCTCAGTGTGTCAAAATTAATAGCACACCTCCTCGATACCCGTCCATTCTCTCAGGGGTCCCCAAGGCTCCATCCTGGGCCCCCTCTCTTCTCGCTGTATCTGAACACCCTGCCCAGTGCATGCCCTGGCAAATTGCTGTATGCAGACGACGCTGTCCTTTGCCACCCACCGCAATCCCATCTCCCTACAGGACTCCCACAGCAGTCTTTCAACAGTGCCGAGGCTTGGTTTAAGGGCGCAGACTCGTCATCAATCTTAAGAAAACCAAAACTATGCTCTTTTCCCACCCCCAAAACAAAGCTAGCAACCACCCACTCTATATCCTTCGGTACCAACCAGCCACTGGAACAAGTCTGCTCCTACAAATACCTTGGGGTTACCTCGATTCAGCCCTCACATTTCACAACCACATCGGCGCCCTAACATCCGCCACCAACACACGGCTTGGCATCCTATTCCGCCATAAAACCTGCCTTCCCCCAAATGCTCTCCGGCTAGCTGTTACATCATCCGTGCTGTCCCTTGTAGACTATGGTCTACCAGTATATGGTGCTGCCGACACCACTGCGCTCAACAAAATTCACCTAACCCTGAATAAAGCATGCAGATTGATTACTGGTGCCCCCAGGCTCACACACACCTGTCAGCTGTATGTCGATGCTAACCTGCTTACCCTGGATGAACGGCTCCAATACCAAACCTGTCTCCTCACCAAAAAAACCCTACTCGGGCTCCCCTGGGGTAACGGCATCCATCCACCAGAGCCCTCCCACTGTTGCAACACGGTCTTCCCACAAGACCACTCTAAAGGTCCCCAGATCTAGAACCAGCCGTGGCCAGAGGTCCTTCTGCTATAGAGCCCCAACCTGGTTTAACTCTCTCCCTACCACCATCACCAATGCCATCACCATCTCCAAGTTCAAAACCACACTTGAACCACATCTTCAGCACCAATAACTGCCTATCTCTGAACATAGCCTCCATCTCTGCTTCTCTTGACAATGCCCCGGGCAGCTATCCACCTAACCATCCCTCACCACTTCCCTGTACACCATGCCTATGTTTAACCTGGCCAGTGCCAGCTGTTTCAGTGTTTACCTACCAGAATGCTCACTTGATACCAACTTGTGGAACACCTGTTATCAATTACATGTACCCTGTACCCAATTTGTATTTGTCTGTCCACAATGTGACGTGGTGCCTCTGTTGAACGCCTATTGTTTTGCAAATCTTTGCTATGTAACCAGAACACAATGTATGTCTTTATGTGATGAAGTACCTTTGGAAACGAGCCTCTGGCTCAAAGGTTGTAAACTGATTCTTAAATAAATAAAATAAAATAAAATAACTTCCCGCTGACAGATGCTTGTAGTTTTGCCCACTGTGTGCCCGGTGCTGAAAGGATTTTCTACTAAGGTGGGACAGTGATATGACCTTGTAGTTGGGTCAGGATGGTGATGTTAGTACTGGTTGAATGGCTATAGGCTGATAAGGACACAGCTCTGAAGCCGTGTCAGAAAATAAGCTTTTACAGCTTTATTTGCCCATCTTATAAGCTATAATAAAAAACATACAGCTTGCCACTCAGTGACATCACTTGCTGTTTCAAGATTCCATGAAACAGCTGCTGCCTTAATTTAATTTAAAAATGATTTAGATATTCATATATCAGGACTCTTGATTAAATCCAATACCTCATGTACCTCTGCCTTGGGTTGTCTTCCTAATGCTCACCCCATTCCCTATGCTGTACCATCTCAGCTTCCTCACATGGAATTGGCTGGCGTTAGTGTGACAACCCCAAGGTACACCTGACAACTGTTGTTGCATCAAGGGTGGGGTGGGTGGGTTGTTAGGGTTATAAACCCAAAACCATATTTCCAAACTTTTGATGGTGGGAACCCTAACTGATACATTAACAAAGTTTTTTGCCAAGAATGTCCTTACTTTTTTGGAAAGTATAATCTATATTTATATATATTCATTGCAACAAATCTTTGTTAGTGCATCAGTCAGGGTTGTTTTTAAAGCAACAAAAGTAGGGAAATATGGCACTAAGCTTTCCTACCCCACTCCAACCCAGCAGATACCAACAGCCATCAAGGGTGTGTTTTGGGGTTGTCAGCCCTAATGCTCACCCCATTTTCCTATATTGTACCCATCTCAGCTTATTTACTTATGGAATGGGGTGAGCATTAAGGCTGATGACGTCAAGGCAGAAGTACATGAGGCCGGTCAGCTTTTCCACTATGAGTGATGTATCCATCCAGAAACTAAGGGCTTAAAGGGGAACTAAATATTGCAAATGTCACTCAGTTGTGAACGTCCTAAAATGATCTTTAAAGTAAGGTACCAAAATTCCATAATTCTGTCGCTTTAATATGAACCCTAACTGATGCATTAAAGATGTTTTTTGCAATGAATTTCCTTATTTTTTGAGAAACTGTAATCTTACACCTATTGTTTTGTGGAGGTCCTTGCTTTCCCGTCACTGCAGAGTGTGTTGTAGGAGCACAGGGTCTAGATGCATTCATATTATAACTGTTCCTTTTTTTCATGTGGGCACACAATGCCCTTAGTATGCATATGTGAGAGCACAGGACCCTATGGGCCCTGTGCTCCCACCTATCCATACAGTACAGTAAGTGTAAATACATTGTAATTAATCCTCATCTCCTTGTGGGAGCCTAGGGTCCTCTGGGCCCTGTGCTCCTATCACTGCATAATAGTTTCCATATGTAGTAGCTTCCATCAATCTGTAAGTGTAGACACACTGTAATTAATTATCTTCTCCCTGTGGGTAACATATTTCTGTACAGTATTTTCAAAAACTGACCACAGAATCATGTTCCTTGGGCTCCAATTTGGCAAACACAACTGTTGGGGTTTACCAAGGGGCAGTATTATTCAAGTTATTTAGGTTTTTTTCCCCATGTCGCTAACTGAAAACAAGGTGATGAAAGAGCGGCAAAACTTTCCGCATTTAAAAAAAACGCATTTGTGGCATGATACAGTTTGATCGAGGCCGCCTGCTAACTTTTCCCATAGGAAATAATGAGAAATTTAGAATTTGTATAGTGTTTGAACAGATTAATATTTTTTCACCAAATCTTCAAAAGGCACATCTGTGACCCAGACCACATGTACTCTGTAAGTGTCTGACAAAACCACCAAGCGGTTTCAGAGAAACAGTGTGACAAATAGAGATGCAGCAAAATTTTGCCTGCGAAATTCCGTCAAAATCATCAATTTTGCCACATGAAACATTTCGCGAAATTACTGCCTTGGGGCGGAATTTTGTCCATATGGTTGTGTGAAATTTCACCCATATTATACAGCTAAATTCCGCTTGTAGATTTCCCTTCTGCTGCTAAGTTTCACCTTAGCATTTAACTAAGGTGAAATTAGGAAGAAGGGCATGTCACATGACTTGCTCTCTGAAGCAGACTGGAGGCCACATGTGGGCCTGTACTCAGACAGGAAGCTATTGAATCTGCATCCTTGTCCTGCAGTTTGTAGTAGGACAGACAGACAGTAGGAGAGAGACTGTGTGAGAGAGAAAATATATATTGTGGTGAATTGTGAGTGAGAGAGTGAGAGTTTGTGTTGTGTGTGTACAATGTGTGTGTGTGTGTGTGAGTGTGTTGATTTTGAACTTCTGTTTATACCCTATTTCATTTTTAGCAAAAGTTTATCTTTCTGTTGTATTCTGTTTTTTCTGTTTATCTTGTGAGTTTGTGAGTGTGTGTGTTTGTTTCACTCCCCCCTTTTTTCATTTTTTTTCTTTAGTAGTTTATTAAAACTTTTTTTAAAATGATGGAAGAGACTAGGATGGGAGTAGTGTTACTGACAGTGGAAGGGGAAGAGGACGCGTTCGCCTCAACAGGCGTGTATTTAAAATTGAGTCCCCCCAGCAGCAGGAGCAGTTGGCCCAGGCCTGTGCCCCCCAGCAGCAGCAGGTTGTTGTGGACACTGAGACAGCCACCCAGCAGCAGCAGCAGCAGCAGCAGCAGTCAGGCTCCGAGCCCATTGCCCCACCCCGGATGATGATGTGGCTCCTGTTGTGTCTGTCAGCCCCTGGCCAAAGCAGAATATTGTTGTACAGGGAGAGGCCCCCACAGGACATCAGCTTGTGCCCCCCCAAACCAAAGATCACCAGTTTGGGCCTTTATTTAGAACCAAGGTAGATGATGCAAGCACTGTGGTCTGCACCCTGTGTGCGAAGAACGTTAAAAGGGGGAACCAGAGTCCCACTTTGCATCTTCTGGCCAGAGGAGCCACCTGCAGCATCACCATGCTGTAGAGTGGCTCACAAAACAGAGAGAGGCAGCAGCAGAAGGATGTAGCAGTGAGGCTTGGGGGCGCCATACCAGGGCAGAGAAGAAGAGGTCTGCCAGCAGGACGCATCCTTCTGAGCAGCCAGATGCATTCCCCAGCCATGACTGTAATGCAGCACCACAGAGGACCAGTCAGAGACACTACTGCCTTCATCATCCTGCTGCTCCCCTAAGTCAGGTGGTAGTTACCAGGGCAGATCTGGAGGCTGTGCGCACTGAGGTGCAAGGTGTGCATCACAACATTGACCAGCTTCACCAGGAGGTCAGGGGGATCTCCAAAAAATAATGGAGGACCAGAAGAAGGTCTTGGACCTACTGGTGGAGCTTTGTGGTGGCAGTGCACAGCCACAGTGAATGGCCTGTGGCTGTGGTGGTCGGCCAGTGTTTTTTTTTCTTATACTTTATTTGTATTTTTCACTGCTCTTGTTCTAGACCCCATCCCTTAAACCCCCCCCAAAAAATCCAAAAAAACAACAAAAAAATATTTTCTATCCTCTGTCTTCTGTTATGTTGCTCCATTTTTCTTTATATTTTTCCTCCTTGCTCTTTCTATCCTATCCATAAATGTCAAGTATAAGAACTTCACTCTCAACAAACATATTTTCCAAAGCTATGTGTTAGTGAATCTTGGCTCTGCTCATGTAAAACAGTTCCCTCAGGTAATGAAATGCTTCCAAAAAAACGTGACATCAAATTGAGACTGAAATGCACTGTCAGTCCTGATGTTTAATGGTGCCCCATCAGCAACCTGACATTAAAATGCTGTTTCGGACACCATTTAAAAGTGTCTTTAGGCCCTATCTATTTTCTGCCACTGTAGCACAGACAGAAAATTTGCAGAAATGTTGCAGAAAAAAATAATGTATTAAATTGAAAGTGGAATTTGGTGACAGCCATTATGTTTTAGGGTGCCCTCCCCACCACCACTCAGACATTAAGTAGCTGTTTTAGGGCCTGTTTACCCAATATTTCTGCCTGAAACTCACTGTTGCCTGCAAAAAACATGTCCAGAATGTTTCCCAAAAAATTGCACAGTACATAGAAAGTGAAATCAGGTGTGAGACATGCAGTTACAGGCTCACACCAACCTTGCGGACCCAAATGTGCTGTATTCTACATGTTTTAAATGCTTTTTGGGCCAAAGTGTGTGGCTGCACATTCAAATCATGTCCCACGTGTCCACAAATGTTGCCAAAAAAATTGCACAGTACGTAGAGAGTGAAATCAGGTGAGTCACACAGTTACAGGCTCACACCCACCCTGTGGACGCAAAAGTGCTGTCGTCTGCACGTTTTAAATGCTTTTTGGGGGCGCAAGTGTGTGGCTGCATGTTCAAATCATTTCCCACATGTCCAGAAATGTTGCCAAAAAAATTGCACTGTACATTGAGAGTGAAATCAGGTCTCAGCCCACCACCGCCAGGACCAAACAATGGTCTTTGGTCCACTTTTACCATTGTCTTTAGGCCCAATCTTGTTTCTGCCACTGCAGCAGAGGCAATAAATGTCCAGAAATGTTGCAGAAAAAATGGTACATTAAATTGGAAGTGGAATCTGGTCTCAGCCATTATGTTTTAGGGGGCACCCCCCACCACCCAGACATTAAGTAGCTGTTTTAGGGCCTGTTTATCCAATATTTCTGCCTGAAACTCACTGCTGCCAGTACCAAACAGGGCCTACAAGTCCAGAAATGTTTACCCAAAAATGTGACATCAAATTGAAACTGAAATGTGCTGTCAGTCCTGATGTTTTATGGTGCCCCCCCACCTCAAGGACCTGAAAAGGGCTGCCAACATGCAGATAAAATGTATTTATTTATTTATTTAGTTTTTGTTGATCAGGTAAGTGCACTAGACAAATCCTGCCTATTTTCAGGCATTACCCGGGGAGGGGGATACAGACGAATGCCAACTGATCTTGAACCAGATTAAGCTGTTGGTGGTATTTTTAGTGAATGAGGGAAATTTGGCCAGGACACCAGGGAAATTCCCCTACTCTTGCTTCATGTGAGCAGGGGGGGCCCATTTTCCTGTGGGACCAAGATGGCGGCTCCCATGGGTCCCGGTGGAGGAGGACTGCAAACAGGAGAGACAGAAGACAAGAAATCCCTTTCTGTTCCAATATCTCTTGTGGACAATGTGGACTTACAATTTGCTACAGATAAGGAAAATGAAAATGATGTTCCTGTTTGCTTTCCAGAATCTGACATGGATTGGTCACAAACCGTGGAAGAAGCTATAAACTCAGCTAAGGTACAGTCTCCTTTAATACCTGGTTCAGAAATGTTGCAAAAGAAAGAAAAACTCAGAGAGTTATTATTGGCAGAGGAGAAATGTAAAATGCAAAGGAAAGCCTTGCAAATGGAGCTGTTAAAGGTGACAAATTAACAGGAGTTAAAAAGATCATTCTGCTGGTGTACCTGTGGGTAAGCAGGTCTCCCAGCCCACAGGTCCAGCTCAGGAGACCATGTCTGTAGAAGCTGCTATGATGGAAATTGATATTGCTTTACAAATGAAGGAGCCTGACCAGAAGGAAATAGTGGACATAACTCATGGGCTTTTTTCCATGGATGAAGTGTGGCTGGAACAGTTATTACAACAAAATAAATCGTTGCGATTTGGTGACAAGCAGGATAACGATTTGAGGAATATGGAAAAAAAAAGTTACTATTTCCCCATTGTCTCAGGAGGAATTGTTAAGTCCAAGTGAATTGCAAGCAGCAGCAACAGTATTGTGTGCAGAATTGAGGCACACCACGGTAGCTACAGCTGAGGTTCAGAAGCAACGACCTCAGGCTAATGACGTGTTAATTTCACCTGCATACCTGTGGTCTGACTCATCCACTGCAACAGGGAGCCTGACAGTAGATCCGCGGCCTGTGACAGCAACAACAACTTTAGTTCCAAACACGTAAGTAATGCAAACTGTGAGTTCTAACCCTATTTTTGTCAATCATTCTCCTCCTACAGTCACTAATCCCTTTAGTTTAAGAAAAGGGAGAGAGATAGTGACTTTGTAGCCACTTTATCTTGTGGAAAATTCCCAACTTCGCTGGAGCGTTCTCTGCTTGCAGTGGGGTGGATGTGGGGAGAGGCTGGCATCTGGGTCACCGATCCCAGTCACAGCCCAATTCCCTGAACGCCTCCCCCTCCTGTAGTTCAGAATTCTGAAGGAGTAATTTTAAATGTTGAATCGGAGCCCAATGTTTGTTGTTCTACTCCTGGAGTGGCAGAGACATTACCTGACTGTTCTATTCAGGAAGTAGATTCCTCTGCCTCGGAGTCTGAAAGTACTGCAAAACATTTATCTAATTGGGGAGATTTGGAGATAAATGAGGTTGAGCAACCAGTGACTGGAGCTAAGTTTCAGGAATGCATAAAAAAGGCTTGGGAGTCCTTTAGGAAAAAGGATCCTTTTTCAGGCCTCCCCCTTGCAAAGAAGTAATGCAGTCCATTTGGAATATTTGGGTGGACTAGAGTTGGCACCTGACAGACTTTATGTGGGGCATACTCTTTTGAAAGGATCTTTTGGTTTTTTTTTGACTGAAATTTATGCCCTGATTCATGTGTCAGGGTCAGTAATTTATGATGTTAGTTTTACTTCCCCTCAAGGTCTCGACCATTTCTGGTCCAAATATGACACTTTGAGATACTCTGAGTTATGGTTGCCTTTCAAGACTATTCCTTTAACTAAGCCCTCCATTAGGCAGGTTACTGTGTTATTTATTAATGAATCTATATCTATACACGATGTTGTTTATTGTTTGGAGAAAAAATGTGATGTCTTGGATAGTCCTAAACCTATATTTGACAAGGAATGCATTTGGAATGGGGGTTGGACCTTGCAGGTTTGGCTCAGAAATAATAGTTTAGGGCCTGTAAATCTCTCTAATAGCTTATTTTTTGGTAGTTAAAGGAGGCATTGCTTCTATTCACGACAGCCTCGGGCCTGCTTTAAGTGTGGTTCTTTTACACACTTGGGATCTGCCTGTGACAGGATCAAATGTAATCTTTGTTTGTCTTTTGGTCACCATAGTAACGAGTGTACTGAAGAACTTTGGTGTAATTTGTGTGAGGATACGGGGCATGCTTTTAGAACTTGTCCCTGGGCTACACACAATCGTACTGACCGTGTTAACCAAGATCTTATACTACAGGAAGCCCAAAAAAAGAAATGATAAAAAGAAAGGGCTTTTCTGCTAGACCACCCCAGGACCATCCCTCTACCCCTCCTCCGGCTCACTCTCCTCCCTTGGGAGAGGTGGGAGATCAGATTGAGGTAACCTCTGAACACTCCACGACCCTCATTCAGCCAGTAGTTTCTGATGTCCCTAGTATAAACACTCCACAAACTTTGGAAAGGGAAGTTTTAATCAGTGAAATGCGGCCCCCCCCCCCCCAGAATGGTCAAAAGTGTTGCTAAGAAGAGGAGCATAAAGCAAACAAGACCCAAGTCTAAGGTGGCCAAGGCCTGTGCTCCAGAGGAAGAAGGGATTGTGTTATCCAATAAATTTACTGTTCTGGCTAAAACTATGGTAGATTCAGAACAAGGTGGGGATTCAGATGCTTCGTCCCTACAGTAGCTCCGAACTCCTCTGGATCTGAGGGTGATTCATTAGACATAATGCTTGGGGAAGGGGGAAAAAGAAAAAATGCTAGAGTGAGATGAAGCTCTAGGTTAAGGAAGCCGCTTTGATTTTGGTTTTATCATGTCTTTTTCTCAGTTTTCTTCCCGGTTGAATATTGCAACCATCAATGTCAATAGTATTAGCAACGCTAAAAGAAGACTGATTACATTTACTGTATTAAAAGATCACCATTGAGATACATGTTTATTATAAGACACTAGGTTAAATACAAACTCTTTGGTCAGGTCTGCACAACAGTTATGGTGTTGGGGCCCTTCATTTTTTTCTTTGAGACAGGGGTCTGTGAAAGAGTTGGTGTACTCTTTAAAGGGGATGGATTCCAGGTGTCTTGATTGGTAGAAATAAGCCTGGGGGGCATTATTATTAGATTTTTTGTTTAAAGGGATAGGGTGGAGATTAATAAATATTTATGGCCCCTTACAAAAAAAGAAAGGATCAATTTATATCACGAAATTAGGCCTTATTTTATTACTACCAAGCAACTTTTATGGGGTGGGGACTTTAATTGTGTAATAGATAGAAAAGATAGAGAGGCAGCAACTACAAAGATATATTGTGATTCTACTTGTTTAAAGGGAATTATTGAGCAGGGTAATTTGCAAGACTCATTTAGAATTTTGCATAAGGAGGGTGGTCACACTTACTATAGGGGAGCATTGTTCACTCGGATTGATTTTCTATTTACAAAAAAACTGTCAGTATAATAACAGCAGCCATTATCTCAATAGAAACCTCTGACCATGTCATTTTATCTATAAGCACAGGAGGCCAAAATGAGCCACAATATGGCTGTAGGTATTGGAAACTAAATACAGCAGTGCTACAGGAGAATCAGATCAGAACACAGGTTGTCAAGTACCTTAAGGCAAGAATGTCAGTGGCATGTATGACGGGAAACATTAGTACTTGGTGGGAAATAAAAACAGGTTTAAAGTCTTTGTTTCAATTATACTGTACTAAAATTAGACAGTGCCAATTTAAGGAATATTTAAAACTTAGAATGCAATTAAGTAAGTTATATTCCATTATTAATACCCAGAATGTTAGTTTAACTTCCCAGGTCCTTAATCTTAAAATAGCAATGAGTCGTTTACAATATTCTAGAGCTACTGCTTTGTTAAATGAACACAGAATTTGTTCCCCAGGGAAAACAGGATTTGGCGATGCCTTTAAAAGTTGTTCTCAAGGAGCATCTGATAAATTTATGGGATCTATTTTAGATACCAATGGTATTCTAACATCAGATAGGCCAACAATTCTGAGGACCGTTTCTCAATATTTATCCACTATGTATATCTCATTTCCTATTAATGAAAAAGTAGTATTTGAATTTTTGAATAAAATTTCAGTTCCTAGTTTATCTTCTATACATTTAAAAGAACTCACTAAACCTATTACTAAGGCAGAAATTAGGACAGTAATTGCTTATCTTAAAAAATCTACAGCTCTGGGTATTGATGGACTCCCATCAGAATTCTATGGAGCTTTTAGTGAAATACTAATAGAAATATTGGAGAACGTGTTTAACAGGGCCTTGGATGATTTACAGGTGGATATGCATTTTTGCATTGCTATTCAGATTCTAATATTCAAAAAGGGTGATAGGACTGTACTTGATAATTGGAGATCTTTGAGTTTATTAAACACCGATTATAAAATACTTATGAAAATTCTACATAACCGTTTATTAAATATAGCTTTGGTCCTTATTTCAACAGCACAAACCTGTACTGTTCCAGAGCGTTCTATAAAATACAATTTATTATTGCTTAGGGAAATTATTGAACAAGGTAAGGTGGGTAAAGTAAAAGGTTATGTTATGTCTTTAGATCGGAAAAAGCTTTTGATCAAGTACCTCATAAGTTTATTTCACTTATATTAGCACACTATGGTATACCATCTCTTTTTGTACAATGGATTTCTTTATTATATCAGACTGCCACAGCTATTCCCTTAGTTAATGGTCATTTGGGTAACGACATAAATATTTATCGGGGAGTGCGACAAGGTTGTCCACTTAGTCCGTTGCTGTATGTAATATGTTTAGATCCATTACTGAGATTTCTGCAGCAGGACTCCAGTATTACTGGTATTCAACCAAAAGGGGGTGGTATAGAAGCTAGGGTGACAGCCTATGCTGATGACATATGTTTTATGGTTGCAGATTATAAGTTGGGTATCCAAGCATTAAACCTTATTACTGAATATTCAACCATAACAGAGGCCCATCTTAACATAGTAAAGAGTATTGTCTACCCTTTGCAAGATGATAATATTTTGCATACTTCTTGGAAAGGTGTCAACTGCACCATTTAAATATTTGGGTATATGGTTTGGGAGGGGGATAACAGTATTTATAATTGGAAACTGCAGCTAGATTTTGCGGCAACTAAAGTTGCGGTATGGAAAACATGGAATCAGACAAAAAAGAAAAAAGTGGTAATAATTAAAACCTTTTTACTTCCAATATTTTTGTTTCTTAGTTTTGTTTACCCCCTTACCTTGGACATAGGAAGCTTCCCTTTTAAGTTTAGTTTTTCAATTACTATGGGGAAGCCGACTAAATCCTATTAAAAGGGAGATTATTTATTTATCAGTAGACAAAGGAGGTTTAAATTTGTATAATCCTATAGTTTTTTTTTTTATAGTATGTTTTTGCATTCTAACTTGATAAATTTATCAAAGCCGACTCTGGCTATATGGTCTATTTTTGCTGGATCTTGGCTTCAACCACTTTATATAACATGGGAGAAACAGGGAGGTTTTGAAGGCACAAGTGAAGACGGCCTGTTGTTTTTTTTTTGTCCAGCATTAAGGAAATTAAAGCACTGGAATATACACTTTTCACAGTTTTCTTTGCCTGCCCCCTAAAAACTATTACACATTAATTTATAGTACTATTAGTCCATCAGTGGTCCAATTTAATAATGTCGAGTCCAAATACTGGAGTTTTATTTTAGAAACTCTTACAGATCCTGGTATTCCGTCCAGGATTTGGGACATTAGTTGGTTATGTACCCATGGTCATCTGTTTGTTAAAGGTAATGCCAAACATAATAAAATTGAAGAGCGAATGTGTCCAAGAGAAGGTTGTATCGCTCAAGAAGAATCAATGTGTCATTTTGTCATTGAGTGTCCATTTGTTAGACTATTGTGGGATAGAATAGCTATGGATTGGAATAATCCTCATTGGAAAAATCTCATTTATGCTGAAATTGTAGGGGTTTTAGTTTGATGGACATTGGTATACAAAAAGGGATGGTCCGTCTAATTCTTGCTTTTATAAAATTTATATTTTGGCAAATTAGATGTAAATTTGTACTGCAACAATTATTTCACAATCCTGAACAGGTTGTTATTATTATTGAGACTGAAATTTATAAACAGTGTCTGTATGAACAAAAGTATATGCTTTCTAAAGTTTGGGTGCATAGGTGGAGGTAGGTACCTTTTTTGAAAGACAAAATTGGATGAATTTTGTAATACTTTGATAGTTATTATTTTACTGATTATTGTTTAAGGTATTTTCATTTGTGATTTCTTTCCTTTGTGTAATACACTGTTCAGCCTTCTTTAATTAAACTCCCCTACTTTTTTCGATAAGTGCCATGGGATCTTTAGCATCCACCTAAACTACCACCAATCCAAGCAGATGGGACCTCAGTTTAACTTCTCATCTGAAAGACGGGATGAATTCCTTCTGCAAAATGCTGCTGCTACTTTCAAATATTTCCTGCTGTTGCTGCTGTGTTTCAATTGATTGACATAGAAATGCAGAAGTATCCTTTCCCTATCCCTGTGCTGCTGTACTGATTGTCTATTTGTGTTGACTGTCTCTGTGGTAGTACCTTGCCTGGTGATGGGGTAGTGGATTAAATTTTGGGACACTGTAGCATACTGCCTGCTGCTGTCTATGACTACTACTTTCCAAGTTGCCACAAGAACTACTGTTCTGGATGGTTGATGCCTGGTGGATTATCCTCACACAGTCCATACTGATGCTGATGAACATGTAAGTATCTGTCTTCATTGTTTTTCCTGTGCAAGGTAAGGGTGTTGGTGGGTTGGTATTATGGCATCCTGAGTTCTAATATGTTTTTACTGCTCTTATTTTATTTTTCAGTGTGCTGTGGATTACATCATCATGCCAGGCCGTGAGGGAGGGAGATGTCAGATGTATGGATCTTCCCAATTTCCAGGCGCAAACAGTAAGTATTGGAATTGTCATACAAGTATGGTATGTCTGTCACTGCCATATGGTTGTCTGAGCTTGATAGTAATTGTGTAATTTTTTGCTTTTTTCAACATGGAATTCAGGTGAAGTTAAGTATTTTTCCATCCTGCTGCTGCTGGCTGCTGAGCCAGGTCTGGGGGATTTATTTACTTGCTCCCTTGCACGATGGTTCCACTTTCACAGTTCTTGAGGTAAGTATGTCTTCATATTTTATGGTTCTCTGGGGTGGGGGAGAGGGGTGGCAATTTTCAACAATCACCAAAATTTGTTCTTAATTTTTTTATTATGTCAAGGCACGCAGTACTGCTACAGGAAGGGAAATGCCTGCAAGTGCTACTGTGGTTTGTTGGACCTTGTCTGGATTGGAATCATGTGCACCACACAGCATGTTCCTATGGGGAATGTCCTCAGCTGAATGACATTACATCACAGGGTATAATAAGTATACATTTTTTTCTATGCTTCTTCCAACTTGTTAAGTAAAAGCAGGTATGCAGATTGATTAGTATCCAACATTTTTTTCTTATCTTTGCTCTTGCTTAGGTCGTTTTCCTCTGTTGAGATTTCAGTATGTTGTATCTTGATGACTACTACATGATCAATCCAGGCCATGCAGGAGCAGGAGCTGTGTTGTGTCATTGGAAGACAGGGGGGTTGCTTGAACTGTGATGTTGGCCACTGGACTGGTGTCTATACCATTACCATTAATGAGTAATCACCATTGCCACCCTCGTACAGGGAGGAACTATATGCAAACACAGATGGTTGATATGGTGTTTAGTAAATAATTAGGTGGAGGGGATTAATGTTTTGTCTACTCAGTGGGGATTGCATAGCTGCAGTAATCATGAACATTTTGAATCCATTCAAAAGTGAGGAGAGTAGGATACTCACTCTGCCCTGAGTTGACACCCCGAACCTTTGCAATTTTGGTGTACCTTAACCTGGTACTGCAGAAGTAATCTTTTTGAGGGGATTTTATGTTATAAGTTGTTAAGCCTCTTCGTGATTACTTTTGTAATTAATGACTCGCATATTAAAGATGGCCACCATTCACCATTTTTCAAAATGTGTTCAACTTGGTGTTAACTGTTGAATTAGCATGCTACATTCATACGCTACTTGTACACTTGTCTAGGAGCCAGGGACCTTGTACATATCACCAATACTAAGTGGCAGAAAAAATTTTTTCAGTCACATGGAGTGCATGGGTGTGTCAGGTCAGATCAGGTGATGAGAGAGGGGGAGTGGGGCAGTGTGAAATTTTCCATCCTGGGCACTTTTAAGGAAATCAAGACAACATATCTTGCTGTAAGATGATGTAATGATACAGTCAACATGAAAAGTAGTATATTTTTTGAAGAAAAACAATAATGCAATTGCAAAATATTTACGGTTATGGTAATTACATTGCTGCTGCTTTATATAGGCTTGTGGCCTTGGGGGACTGGTGGAGGTGGTGAGGTGACCAATCAACAGGTTGTGGCAAAGGCCGATGACATGAAACTTATGCACACTGCAGGCTGCAGCACATAACAACATATTTCCATAACCAATCCAGTGGTACATAACTAGAAATAAGGTGAAACATACACCCCCCCCCACAACCATACTGAGTTGAAAGTTGTTGCTTGGAGGGGCCTTGGAGTGAACTCTGTCTTTTTCAACTTCCAGTTCCACATCATCCAAGAAGCACCCCTCACAGTCTTCAGGACTGAAGTTCTCATCAGGTGGGAATTCTCTCAACATTGCTGCCTCATCCACCTCGCTGCCAGTGGCTGCCTTACTCAAAGGATTGTCATCACCCTCATCGCCAACACACAATTCCTGTGGCAACATCACTGTGTTGTGTGGAATGTGCCTTTCATTCATTTTGATGAATGTTATCGTGGACACATTCTTGGGTGACAAACTGGTGCTACGGTCACTCACAATTGCCCCAGCTGCACTAAACATTTGTTCCACAGTGACACTGGATGGTGGGCAGCTCAGGTATTTCACAGCAACCTATGTTAATGCTGGCCATTCAGTCATTTTACTGCTCCAGGATAGCAGTGGCTTGTCATTAATGGCAAGGTGCTTTGGTTCCCTCATGTAGGCCTCCACCATTCATTCTGATGCCCAGAGTCCAGCTGCCTCAACTGTCTCCTCCTCCTTTTCCTCCAAATCTTCCAGTCCCACCTGAAAAAGAACATCCCAAATGGGATTACGTGCTGTTTTCTGCTCTGCCTTGCTCATTTTCTCTGATTGTGTTCCCTGTGAGCCGCTGGAGGTGATAGCAACACCGGTTTTTGATGCAGTGTGTGCATTTTTCATTTGTGCAGCATGTACCAATCTAATGAGATTCTTTGTCAGCTGCTGTACTCGCTGACAACCTCCTTCAATTATAGAGGGCAGGCCATGTTTGTACTTTGAATCCAGCATGGTGGCGATTGCAAACTCAGCTGACTGTAAAATGCCAGATACATGGGTATTTGTGTCCAGCACATGAAGCATGTGATCCATTAGATCACAAGTGCCATGATCCCCACTTGCCTGTATCTGGTGTCGCACATTCACTAGTGTCTGCCTCAGCACACATATGAGAGGCATGGACTGACTTATGCAAGCAGTGTCCCCACTCACTGGCTGTGTAGCATGCTCAAAAGGACAGAGAATGCATATTAGCCCATCAATTTGGTGCCACTGCACTGTTGTTAGAGTGATGAACACTCCAGCACTGTCACGGGTGGTGTGCAGCAGCAGGTATTCTGACACAGCCTTATATTGTTCATACAGCTGGTCAAGCATGTACAGTGTGGAGTTCCACCTGGTGACAACATCAAGCTTCATCCAGTGCTGAGGCAAATTGTTATTGCACTATAGCTCATGTAGATGGTCCCGGGCCTTTGCAGAATGGGTAAAGTGGACACAGATGCGACGGGCAACAGTAACCATTTCCTTAATGTCTGCATGGTTGAGAATCTGCTGAACAACAAGATTAAGACAGTGTGCCAAGCTGGGCACTCAGAAAACACCATCACTAATGCACTTCACTTCATTGGAGCCATTATCACTTGTGATGAATTCTGCTATGAGTGCCCGTGTGTGTAGCCACCCATCAATCTCATCCAGCAGAACATTAAGCATTTTTGCAGCCATGTGTGAACCTGTGACACTTGTCATAGTCAGGGTTGCATGTTGCCGAATACCTGGTGTGTTGCTACCACCACCATTTTGCTTCATGCTTGTTTTGCTAGGCCCAAAATCAAGTACTGCACCAGGCAACTGTGCCAGTGTGCTGTTATGCACAGATACGAGCTTGATGCTGTTTGTCCACTGGTCCACATATCCATGCTAAGATGGATATAGTGTGATGCACTATGCTTCAATGCATGTCTAATGTAATCAGCAACTCTACCGTTCAGCTCTGGCATGGCATGCTTACTAAAATAGGTTCACGATGGAACTTGCCATTTGGAACAGGCATGAGCCATCAACTTATGAAAACCAGCATTCTCTATGAATGAGAATGGCAACAGATCAATGGCCAGCATTTCAGCAGTGGCAGGATTTAACTCTCATGCAGCAGCATGATTGGGTGGGTACTTCGTCTGCCGCTAAAGGATGGTCTTCAGAGTGGGCTGCATCTTTGGGGCAGTCCGACCAGAATGCTGTACTTGTGTCAGTAATGATTTCTTTCAGGAGTACCAATTGACTCTTGGCCGGGTGGTGGAGACTGCATGAAACCAGTTATTTTAGTTGCTTGTGGATGTGGGGGTGGTGTACTTTTAAGACTCGTGGGACTGGGACTCACACTGCCACTGCTATGCCCACTACTAGAGAGAGCAAAGGATTGCTCACTCTCCTCCTTCACCGACTCACTCTGCCCTCTCTCCTCATGTTCTTGCTCTACTACATGCACCTTGCTACCAACAGCTCTGGCATCCTTCTGGTATTGATGCCATCTCAGCGGGTACTTGTTTTTCAGGTGGGCATGTTGGCCACTAGTGCCTATGTGGCTTCCCTTTCCCCCCCTGACTAACATGGGCTTGACAAAGTTAACATATTGCTGTGGTCTCCTCAGCAGGATCTTGCACATAAATGTCCCAAACTAGGGACTTTGGACCTCTGGACTTCAGATGCTTTTGGGACTGGGATGATTCAGAAACAGGTGTGGAAGTATGTATTTTTTGAGCTGCTAACATGACATCCAAAACACTACTTTTGAAAGGGGTGGTTGCTTATAGGCTTGGTGACAGACTGACACACCACGGGCTATACATTTAAATGGCCTACATCACCCTTGACCTTTTTTAACTCAGACCCCCTTGTGGAATCATCCGAGTCATCATCATCATCACCACCAATAGTGATGATGTCCTTGTCTTCCTCCTCCTCCTCCTCACCCCATCACTGTCTTCTTGGAGGATGGCACCTTTTTCTTTCTTTACAACTCTTTCGGGGGGCTGACTATCTTATCTCCAGGACTTTCAAACTCTTGTCGAACACTATCATCACCAACTCCTGCAGGAACATGGACAGTTACACTGACCGATTTATTATCACCCTCCTCTGAGTCCTGGACCACTGTTCCAGTGCTGGTGTCAGTGTCTCCCTTCTTCTCACTGTCAGCATCACCCACTAGCATGGCTGCAACAGTCTGAACTTTAAAAAAGTAAAACACAGGTATGCCTGACCCAGTTCAGCTGCCAACTCCTTTGCTGGTTTCTGCCACACCACTAGGGCCCACATCAGAAATTGAAGACAGTGATGCAGACATACTTATGCTTTTACTGCTGTGGGGAACTGGAACTGAAACTGCACTTTTTTCAGCAGACTTCTTAGCTCTCTCATTCCCCTACCACGTTTCCTCCCTGTACTTGGCCGCTTCTTAACAGGCATTTTTGCTGACTGCTGCTTCAAAATTTTGTCTTTCTCTGGGAGTATTTGAAGAAAGGATGTATTATTACTACTAAATGTGTGAATAATACCTCACACGTGAAAGATGACATTACACACGTACAGTACTGGCTTCCTTAAAAGTCCAAAAACAATCAGGACAGGTACCAGCACTTACAGTAGAACTAATACCATATATGGTAGGCAGTCTAGTGTAGTAAAACACAAAAAGGTAACTTTTTCCCCCAAACAGGAAGGAATTAAAGAAACACACACAGGGAATAAGAGCACACGTGGCACACTTTAAATACTGTACAGATAACCTGTGTCTCTCAGTCTCTGGACAAATAAAGTACTGTGATGTGCTATGTTACTCAATACTACAATTTTTTTTAACCAGGTATAGAACACTAAGCTGAAAGCTTTTTTACAGGAGCAACCTGGGAGCACAAGGAGGTTAAGTGACTTGCTTAGGGTCACACAGTATGCAAGTGGAAGCTGTGGGATTCAAACCCAGGTCTGGTTTGCTGGATGTCACCAGATTTGCAGCTCAGAGCCTTAGACCACTGCGCTATACTGCGGGCATAGACAACCATAAAACAGCAACAAAGGAAATTAGTACCACACAATATGTTAGTGGTCTGGATGGGAGGGATCAACAAGAAATCTCTTGAAAATGATTATTTTAATATATACTGTTTTATAATGCATGCGTCAAGTGAAACACAAACAATGAAATAACAGAGAAAGGGTAATGTGTAAGTTAACTAAAACAGGAACATCGCGCAGTGTGGAAAGTCAAGCTCCAGCAATAACATACAGGGGAACAATTCAACAATGCAGTGCAACTGTAATAGACAAGTTCAAGTGATCGAGTAAAAGTACTTTACAACTGATGATTTTTAAAATTTTAGTAACACACAAGTTAACACTGCAGCTAACAGAACTAACCACAAAAAAAATAAAAGAAAGGATCAGCTCTATGTGTTTAAAACTTTAGAATTCAAAATCAGTTCACAACTGAAAGCTGAAGAATGGTATACTGTATATAACATAGCTAACATCGGCAGGAACTCTCTCAAACAGGACAGAGAAACTTTTCAGAGAAAATAAATTCCAAGATATAACAAAATTAATAAGAAATAACAGTAAATAAATAACTTACAATTGTGAGTAAATATACCAATCTGCTTGGCTAGAATTTAGAAATAGCCTACACTGCTTTACACTCCTACCCTACCCCACACAACTCTTTCAAAGTCAGCTGAGAAAAGTAAACCTAATTCAAACTACATATTATACAAAATTTCACAAAATTAGAAAATGTTCTCTAGTACCAGGCACTACCAGCACAGCAGCACTAGAAAAAAACTTTATATTTTACAGCAATTAGCTCTGAAAAACAAGTTTTAGCTATGTTTTCAAAGGCTTTATTGGCTCTGATGCACCAGAACACACATGCAAAATTTTGTTTCGTATAGGCAACAAATTTCATGTAATTGCAGAATTATGCGACAAATTTTGCACAACACTACTAGTGATAAAGGATTTGCATAAAAATGGTTATTTTCAATTTTTTTGGACATTCTGCAGCTCCAAACCTGTACTTCCAACCAGAACAAAACTTACCAAATCCAGAAATCTTTGTTATCCGATGGCACATGCAATATTTCAAGTGAATCGGTTGAATGGTTGCAAATTTATTAAAGTGCAAAATTTGGGGTATAACATAGATGTGACCATTGAACCCTAAATATAGTGGCACTACTGTGCCACTATAATATATATTCTTTGCAAAAAAAAAACAAAGTTAATGCAGACATTAGGGTTGTAAAAACACAAAGCATACAAAAATGGGAAATGAAAACACATTAGGGATTTGGGGCTCGGGAGTATTGGCGAATCAGTGTTGGAGTCTTACTTGGGGTTGTCAAACCTAATGTCCACCTCACAACCCATAGCCTCCTGTCCAAAGCACAAGATAAAGCTCCAACCTAGTGCCTCATAGTGATACAGTATGGCCAACATAATCTTTCAGAGCTATGGGTGGACATTAGGGTTGACAACCCTAAGTAAGACACCACCATAAGCTGATATTATTCCCTCTCTTTTCCCAATCTTGTTTATTTTCTGTCTTGCCTACATTCAAGAGATGGAATAGTTACTATGGATGGGGCATAATAATTCAAACCACTGCTTAGTTCTACTGCCAGAATGTTTACCCCCACTGTCACACAACAAAAGGCCTCAGATGGAACCAGGGCTTTTATTTCATCTGTGTCTGGTTAAACAGCACAGATTCTCTAGTAAGCAGATGAGGATAGGAGAGGGATTTTTCATGGACAGCAAAGAAACACCAAAAATTAAACTGTAAGTACTGCAGTACTTCATTTTTTAAGTTATGTGTGTGTGTGTGTGTGTGTGTGTGTGTGTGTGTGTGTGTAAGAAGATTATAAGGGCAAATAACATTTAAATACTATGTTTTTAAATTGAAGGTAGTTTTATTTTTAGGGTCTAGCTGAAAGTTTTTACTGAGTAAAGGCGACAGACAAGTTTGTGATGGCAGTCAGGGGTATGTGGTAGTATTGATTTTATTGTGAAGAGGCTGCTGGATCTTTAACCACTTACAGAAATAATTATATGAAATGTTTTCATGTTGCACACATACAACTACCCAAGTGATATGTGTGCTGCAAGTGTGATTTAAATGTTAAATTGGAACTGATTGCATGCATATGGCATCCATGCAGCAAGCAAGTGTGGAAACCATGATTTCTATGCTAAATTGGGAAAGACTGCATGCATGTGGCATATGTGCAAAAAGTAAAAGTTCACTGATAACTGCACATGAAAAATTAAGTGACTTGGTCAGGATCACACCATATGCAAGTGGGGGTTGACAAGATTCAAACCCAGGTCTTCAGGCCTCCAAGTCTCCTGAGTTGCAGTTCAGTGCCTTTAACCATTAGGCCATACTGTCTGCACACATATGGCTTGCTTGTGCTTCAATACATACTGTATCTGAATACATCTGCATGCAGGCGGCATGCTTGTAGCCACTGTATGCTTTTCAGTTTTCTTCTCCCCTTCATCTCACTTTCGTAGTCGAACTGTAGCACACATACCAATGGAAACACATGCAGTTTTTCCCTCCCCCAATACACAAACATACCCACAAAACCACTTAATTACTTCTGTCTGGCCTGTACTCCTACTATTTTCTCTCCATAGTTTTGAATGCTTCCAGACAAACAGTCTTTAAGGTTCAAACACAAAAGTAGCAATAACTTAACATACACACCCACATGGCAAGTCCTCCCCATGCACACACATTGTAGTGGGTACAGCCATGCTGTTACAGACAACCCACCAAATATAGATATAAGTAGAAAGTCTCTTACTTGAGTACCAGGGAGCCAGAGGCAGGAGTCTTTAAGAGATGATGTACATGGGTCAGAGTGCTGGGGCATACCCCCTTGAAATTATGCAGTGTCTGCATTATTTATTATCTAATGTCTGCATTATTTATGCAGTGTCAGTGGCTCAGTAGGTAGCACACTTGCCTCTGAGGCCAGAAGATCAGAGGGCTGTGGGTTCAGTTCCCACATCTGGCACTTGGGTTAATATCCCAATATTGACACTGTAGTGCAGCATGATAGGGGTGCTGCACTTGTGAAGTGCCATCTTTCTGATGAGACATTAAACAGAGGTCCCATCTGCTTGGATTGTTGGTAGTTCAGTTGGATGTTAAAGATCCCATGGCACTTCTTGAAAAGAGTAGGGGAAGTTTTTATTTAAGAAACAACTGAAAAAATATAACAAGTCAAAACATAAGAAACATAAGAATAATTTAACATGAAATTCAGAGTCAGTAATCCATGGCATCTGTTTCCACAATTCTAGTAAAAACACACGTGGCAAAAGTTTCAACTCAGAAACATAAATAGCTTTCAAATCCTGTTCAATCCCCTGAACTAGTGCAACAAGAGGCACATCCTGTTGTTGTAAAGTAAACAGGCATCGGGCATTCCATATATGCCATTTGATAATTACAAAAAGAAGATTCAAGGTATCCACATTCCAATGCTGCCAAGAATTTGGAAAGGAACCATATATTAACATTCCATAAGTAGCTGTAAAAAACAAAGGTTCTTGCCATCATGCAGCCAAACAAAGTCCAAAAATTAGTTATATATGAACAGAAAAACAAAGGTGTGTTATGGATTCTTCTTGTCATTGACATCCTGGTCTAGAACAAAGCATCTCCTGCAGTTGTTTGTGTTTATGATTGCTTTTAACATTGATACGTTCATGGCAACTAAGCCAGTGTAAATCCCACATTTTGGGGGGAATTCTGGAATTTCGTAACAGGGCATATAGATCACTGAGGCACTGACTTGGACATTTAGGAAAAGCTACAATATCTAAACAGATATAATCTACTAGGTATCTGTATAAGGCTTTCCTAGAAGTAGTTACCATCATATGGCTAGTAACATGCCATTGTTTGAGATGAAAAAAGATGTCTCCAACATAAGCAGAAGCCTGGGGAATACATTTCAAAGTTGTCAAAGTGTTCAGTTCCCATTGGTGAAACCAAGGACCACAGGATCAAGAAACCAAAGTTGCCACCCTCTATCGGTATTGACTAGCAGGGGCCTAATATTAGACATAAAAAAAATACTAATGCAAAAATAAAAAGGTTGGATCATGGCAAGGCCACCATCCTGGATGTGCAGATATATAACAGGATGTTTAATGGGATTGCGATGACTACACCATAATGCCTGAAAGAAAATACTCAACAATTTTGTCTCAAGGAGTCTGGGGAGACATATGCTAAAAAAAAGGAATATGGGGAGCAAAAAGGTCTTTATCATATAAATCCTTTTTTTCTTGCACATTTTCCTGGTGTTCCTATGGGAAACCATGGACTGAGCATATTCTAGTTTTCGAGTCCAGTTAAGGATGTCCAAAGGACTGCCTCCATTTAAAATACCCAAACTTTTTATAGGCTCAGTACTAATTGTGAGGTCAATGTTATCCAGTTCAGTTGCTGTTGGGATACCCAATCTGCGACCTATACATTTATTCAAATTAAGTGTTGCACCAGAAATCGCCTCAAAAGTAATACAGTGTTGGACAGCAGAGCATACAGAGGCAACATCTGCCACCATCAGACTCAAATCATCTGAATAAGCAATTATAGAATGGGGTAGAGGGAAGTGGTATGATAGTTTGTGCCATATTAATTGAACGGAGTAAGGGATCTAAAAAGAAAACATATAAAAGTGGGCTGAGAGGGCATCCTTGTCTAACCCCTCTATGTAGAGGTAGCAAAGGATCCGTCAAGCCATTAACCAAAGGGACTATGGTAGCAGTTTTATAAAGTAGTTGAAGTCTGGAGATGGTACATTCAGGGACTCCATAATGTCATAATGTATGCAATAAAAAGTCATGATGTACTGAATCGAAAGCTCATTGCTGATCCAGAGAAAATATAAAACCGTGTAATGCATTGGAATTCCCATGTTCTATCAGTTCCCTAAGTAAAATAATATGGCCCTGTATACACCTCCCTGGGACACTACTTGATTGAGCAGAAGAGATCACAAGGGGGGGCCATCTTGGAAAGCTGAATTGTCAAAATGTTAGTCAAAATCTTAAAATCAGTATTCAGGAAGCATAAAGGTCTTCAATTGGAGAGCCTTCTGTCCCCTTTTTTATATAAATAAAACAGACAACCCATACGGAAGTCCAAAGGGAGATTATCATCTTTTAGAATTTAATTGTACACTGTTGCCAATTCAGTACATAAGTCAGCAGAGATTATTTTATAGAGTTCATTAGGGAGACCATCCAGGCCTGGTGTTACCCCAGGGCGTAGAGATTTGATCACTGTTTCTATTTCCTGGGCATGTATATCACTATCTAACATTTCCAAAAAAGAAGTTGGGACTGCAGGAATTTGAATAAGGGAAAAACAGTCTGCTACATTAGCAGAGAAAGTAGGCATAGGGCCAAACAACTTTTCTGTATAACAGGCAACCTGATGTCTGATGTCTGATGTCTGAAATAGTTGTAAGTTCACAGGAGTCATCATTCAAAAACACATCAAATGTTTTGCAATCAATCCTTTTTCTAATAGTGGCATATGGATGAATAACATCACTGGGGCCAGTGGTCCCAAAAAGCTGCTGGTACTGGATGGAAGAAGCTTTTGAGAGGTGATATTCCATTACAGAGTGTCTTAAGTTGCTAATCTGGTCAGAAAGTTATGACCAACTGTATAAGATAATGTGAAGTTTTTGCAAATGAAGTCTAGTTTTTTGGTAATGAAAGTATAAAGATTCACGGTGAGCTGTACTATAATGTTTGAATAAAGTTTGAAAACCAAGTTTCATGTCATGCCACCAATTCCAAGGACTAACATTTAAGAAAAAAACAGATTTCCTATTTTGTATATAATCAAGTAACTGAGACAAGAGTTGTGAATCTTTTAAAAAAGAAGTGTTCAACTTCCAGGTACCAGGACCAAAATTCTTAGTAATGGAAGGGCCTAGCGAAATAGACCATAAATTATGGTCTAAAAATTCTGCAACCTGAACTACAGCAGCAGAGAGTTGTAAATGTGAAGAAATGAAGAAAAAATCTATACGGGTCGCTAGGGGTCCTTTATGAAAAGCGGGAGTGTGTTGACCAGTAACGGAGAAATATGCATCCTGTAATTTTGCTGAATGAATCAATTGCTTCAGGAAATTTGTATCGCAAAATAATTTTGTGGTTTTAGAGAAAGAAGACCTATCTTTGGTGGATAAGCCACAATTAAAATCACCTCCAAAAATTATATTCATAGACGTGTATAAGTAGGGTTGAATGAGCTTCAATAACTCAATCCTGTGAGATTTAATTTGGGGAGCATATATATTTATTATTCGAAATGGGATAGAAAAAATCAAAAAATCTAATAAGAAAAGTCGTCCAGAGTATAAATCTAACATTTTAAGAATGGTGACATTCGGTATACTAAACAGTACACCTAAACCTGAACAGGGTTCTGGCCCAAAGGACCAATAAGAAGGTCCAGAGAACCTAGCTTTTTGGGCTTTGTAAATTTCTGGAAGGATGTGGAATCTTACATCCTGCAAAAGGATGATTCTTGCAGCCAAGCTGGACAAAATGGAAAAAACTGCATCTCTTTTAGATTGTTTTTTAATACTGTTTATATTAACAGTATGTACGGAAAAAGCAGAAGCCATCAGAAGCAAAAGGAAAAATGAACCAACTCTGATGGTGTGAACAGAAATCACCTGGGTCTGCCTTTCCTAGGAATACCTTCTCTGTGTTTCAGTTTTGCTTTTTCCTTTCTTTTCTGAGATCCCATAATATCAACAGCTATTTCTGTGTCTGTAGTCACCTCAGAATGGGATGATAAAATCAAAGAAGCGTCAGAGTCTGTGTTGTCCTGAGGGTGTCATAGCAAATCGTATTTATTTGCTTGAACTATATCGGTGGATTTCAGAACCTTTGAGGAAGGTGAACTACCTCTTTTGGACCCCCTTGTGACTCTAATGAAGGGTTTGGGGGGAGGGTGTCCCATAGAAGTGGGTGATGTACTAGGAGATGGAATAACAGGGGGTACCATCTGTATGGAGTCGGTGTGTGTGACCAGAGGAGAAGGGTGTGCTGTACCATGCATGGGTAGCTCAAGGGCCTGAGCAGGAGTGGGCTGTTCTGCATCTAGAGAAGGGCCATGAACTTCAGGAGCAGTAGTCGGAGGAGGGGGAGGAACATGTTGGGGCACAAAAGATGTGTTAGTAAGTCTAGAACGTTGTGCAACTGTAATAAGCAGTCTTTGTTCCTCTCCATCTGCGAGAGTCAGGGAGTTGTGGGCCACCCAGGTACAAGATTGAAAAGTATGTCCTAAGGTATTACAAAGGATGCAGAGGGGTTCCTCCACACGCCTCCACAGACAGAGCATTTTACCCTATCACAGTTGCTGCTAATATGGTTAGGGGAGCCACATTTGTAGCAGGACTTTGGCTGACCAGGTTAAAAAAGTATGCCTCTATCTTTTCCCAGCATAAAACTATTGGGTAAATGCTGAATTCCATTATCTGAAGTCCGAAACATAACCCTCACTTTCCACCCTCCAGTCCACAAGTTTTCCGAATCATAAACAGCCTCAGGATCAGAAAGTAAGGTACATCTTTGTTTCAACCATACAGTAATGTCATTAAGACTCACACCTTCATTACGAAATAACATTGTAACAGTTTTCAGTGTGGGTTTGCTCAAAGGAATAGCAGTAAAAGGAGCCCATAAGGGGGAAGTTTTTAACTCATGGTATTTTCTCCAAAACTTTTCTAAACAAGCTAAGGTCTTAAAGCTGACATCAAAATGTGTTTCTGAAGAAACATGAATCAAAGCATGTATATCATAGGCAGCAAACTTCATCGAGTCCTTTACTAAAAGTGCATCCTACAAAAAAACGATCAGGCAGTTCAGATAATCCCCCCAAATACTGTAGTCGTACCGCATTATGTCGGTTTGCTTGCTGCACTGGAACTTGAAAACAAGAAGCGTACGATTTGGAAGTATGTGCAGATGAAAAAGTAGACTCAACAGGTGGAGGGCAAGACCTTGAGCCTTGGGGGGTTTGGCTAGAAGAATAATCAGTAATCAAAAGTCTGAAATGTAGAGCATGATTTTGAGTGAGTTGCAGTTCAACAGATAGAGACAGGTTGAAGGAATCTCTCGGTTGTGCTGTGCCATGGGAATCTGTAAGGTCCGATTTCTCCGGGAACCGCACTAGAACAGAGGAGGAACCAGAATGCCAAGTCCCAGTGGCTGGATCCTTCTCCCACCCCACCGCCTCCAGGGCTGAAACAGACCATGCCTTCATCTCTGGTGCAACAGACACAGTTTGCAAAGGTAAAGAGTCAGGTAAAGCTGGAACTGAAAAGTTACCTGAGGGAATTAGAGCGGGAGGTTCTGTCCGTGCAGGCATCGGTAAGCAGGGAGGAGTTGCAGGGATTGCTGTGGAATGCGGAAGTGTCAAATTCAGCAAGGAGTTGTCAGAAGCCACAGCATTGAACGATGAGTCAGTAGGAGATTTCAAAGGTGGAGAATCCAGCTGATGTTTGAGGAACAATAAACGCTGTCTAGTAGCAAGGTAACGTTGTTCTTCAAAAAGGAGAAACATATCCACATCAGTAGGAGAAATCTCAGAAACAGAACCAGAAGCAGGGTCAGTAGATAATTTTTCCATAGCAAGGGGAGCAGAGGAGGTATCCTGAGGTGAACTCTTCTTGCATTGAGCCACAGAAACAGTAGGGGATATAGTCAATTCCACAGAAGAAATCCTTTCAGCAGGTAACAGGATAGAACTTTCAGCAGTCATAGCCTCTCTCAGGACAGAGACAGGGGAGGAGACCATCTCCCCTGCCTCTAGCACTTCCATGTCCACCTCTGCAGCTCCAGAGACCACCATCTTAGGATGGTCCCACTAGCTCTGTATGTATATAGGTGGTTTGTACATAGTTTACACAGTCAGTTTGGGATTGTGTACCCTGGTTCTTCCAGGTGTATGTATGTCTGTCTAAAGTTTGAAAAACAAATAAAAAGGTTTATAACAAAAAAAAAAGGAGACCACCATCTTGGCAGCAAGGCCAGGATGTAAGGGAACCCCCACAGAAGAGTTGGGGAATTTCCCCGGTGTCCTGGCCAAATTTCCCTCATTCACTGAAAAATACCACCAACAGCTTAATCTGGTTTAAGGTCAGTTGGCATTCATCTGTATCCCCCTCCCCCGGGTCGTGACTGAAAATAGACAGGATTTGTCTAGTGCACTTACCCAGTCAACAAAAACTAAAATAAAAAAAAAATAAAAAAATTATTGGAGTTATTTTCTATTACTATTTTATACATTATGTTGGTGAGTTGGAGAATAATGAAGGCCACTGTTCTACTAACAAGGCCCTTTTTAGTCGAGCGGTGGCCTTCATTAATCTCCAACTCCCCACCAATAATGTATAAAATAGTAATACAAAATACCCCCATTCATTTCAATGGTGCATACCCCTGCAGTCTCTTTTGCCTTTTGTCATAATGTGCCTGAGTGTGGGGACGTGGAGGTCAGCTTCATGGGGGCATATGTCTGACTATAGAGGGACTCCAATAGTCTGTGTGTACCATATCGCTCAATGGTCCATGAATGCAAGGAACAGCTCTAGAATGTCTATAATATCTCAAAAGATACAACTTATTTTTTTGATTGAAATGTGATATGCAAATCAGGAAACATTTAAATGTATAAGATTCATCTGTATATACCCTGGAGCAGTGCATCAGATTTGTGCTTAAACCCACTCAGTTACTAACCATTTTTTTTTCCTGGCTGAAGTTCTGCCCCTCCTCTCCACCATAAAGAATTTTGTCCTGATATTTCTCCCTGACTCTTTCCCATTCAATTCCCAGCCCTATCAGTTATGAAGCTGCCCAAAAGAGAAGAAACATGAAAAACACATCAATATTTCAGTCCTTCCTCCTTCCCCAGTCCCTCTGTAAAAAAAATATTTACTTTTACTTACCCGACCATATGGCCAGAGCCTGCAGCCTGGCATAGTGTGCTACCAGCCCTGGTTTCAGTTTGCTCCCCCTCTCTCCTTCCACCAGAAGCTGAATGTTAGAACCGACCATCACATGTCCCAACGTGGTCCGCAAGCAAGTCACCTCACCAACCTGTGTGAACCCACCCAACCTGGGTGGCTTGCTTCTTGCTTGGTTGCTGCTGTGGCTGCTGCTGCACTGCACTGATCAAGGCATATGAAGGCCACCCACACTGCTGTCACCACTGCTGCTAACCCTAGCTTGCTGCTGTTGGGGTCTGTGCTGTTTTGTTTGTAAGGCGAGCCTTGTAGAGTAAGTAGGTAGCCTAGTCTTGAGTTAGCTTCTACCTCACCCTCTGCCCCTTCAGCCACCAGGGGAAACAGAGACTCACTAAGAGTAGACCAACAAAAATATGCTGCCACAACACTGCTATTGAGAGTTCAGTGCTCACTGACTCCTCCAAGCTGTAGTGTGCAGTCTGTCTACTCTGTGGCAGCAAAGACAGTGTCACACTTGCAAGGCTCATACTCACTTTGTTGGCTGGAGTTCATCTACATCACATGTGATTGTGCTACTGCTAAAAGGTGGAGAGAGTGGACAACACAATACGGACACAATCAAGTCTGGAGAGTACATGTAACATGAGCACACACAGACCAGCTGGGCACTTATTGTGCAAAAGATTAAATCCAAATTTAAAGCCATTACTGCCACACCATAAGAACAACCTTGCACAAATAATGAGGGGGGGGGGGGACTGCCGCCCTCTACCTTACCTAAATGGCACTCCTGCTTAATGGTAGAAATTCATTCTCAGGTGCTAATGTAATGGTTTCCAATGTGTTCTGAAGTACTGTATCTCCATGTTTCATAATGTGTCCTGATTATCATGTGGGTTAGTGTCCCTCATTTTGAGTGTCTGTGTCCCTCATTTCACTAACAAAATGTGTGCACGACCAGGGGCTTTCAGCACTTGGCCCTTACTATGTCCCTGGCCATGCACTAGAAATGTCTGATGCACACCTCAAATGCATGGCCAGGGACATAGTAAGGGCCAAGTGCCTAAAGCCCCTGGTCATGCATTAGAAATGTCAAACAAACACCCCTGGAGTGTCTTACTGTGCTCATAAAATGGGACTCTGTATTTTACACATTTGTTAAAATTAAAACTATTAAGTTTAAATAATACAAAAGTAAAATTGTGTATGAATTTGTCATGGGGGAGGGCATTGTGGAGCTTTCAACATGGCAGATACTTTTCTTCCCAATGCAGCTGGAGTTCAGTATAAACTATAAATATTACTGAATAGACTTATTCAAATCTGCCTTGGTTGGTGCCAATAGCTACGTTATGGTCAGAGAGACTTGAAATAGGTCCTATATGTGATAAACATGCAGCACAGAATTTGGATGCCTACCTTTTATTGGCATCAGGCTCTAGAGGTGCAGCATGCAGTCTGCTTACCTCCGGAGACGCTAGGCCCACAGACACTCTGAACCCTCAAAACATGGCACTACTGGAAAAGATACAAGCAATGGGGGAAGACACCAATCGCCAACTGGCTGCATTGGAAGCCTGATTCACAGAGCTAGATATAAGGGTGCAAAGAAATGCCTCACAAATTGCCAAGCTCACTTTGGAAGGGATGCGTAAGTGAGAGAGAAATGAAACCTTTTTGTGGAACTTACATTTTCTCCGAGCTAAGGTGGAGGCTTTGGAGAATGCACAAAGACAGGCAAATGTTTGCACCATAGGTTTTCCTTCCAGGCTGGCGGGGAGAACGGAGCTCCTGCTAGCAGTTAAGCAGCTTATTTTCATGGACCTGGGCTTGTTACCTGAAGATGCTGGCATTTCTATCTTAAATGTCTTCACTATTCCCATCAGAGCCAGACCTCAGAGTATTGCTGAAGAGCACCCATTGATGGCATTGTGACACTTTCAAGCCCAGAGGCTCGCATTCCTTTGCTGCAAGCTGCTTGGCAAAATGGGGCTTTAATATGGGAGGGCAGCAAAATAGCCTTTTTCTGAGATATTTCTTCTCAAAGTCAAAACTGAAAAAAGCTCTACAGGTTACCAAGAAAACCCTTTTGGAGAATGGGATTTCTGCCCAACTCATATTTCTTGCAGGTCTGCAAATTTGTTATGCCAACAAAACACATATTCTGACAGACCCCAAAGCTGCAGCTGCCTTTGCCTTAAAATTACTAACTGTTGAACATGCTCCCAAAGATAATGAGGAGGACACAAAGTCAGATTTGGGTCCTATGACTGAAGCTGCTCAGCAGGGGCTTTGGACTTCTCTTTTTGCCATTTTGGCTACCTATGGTCTCTAATGTTATTGTTCTTTTTGAATTTCCAATGTTTGCATTTTGCTGCAGTGGCTCCAATTGTTTAAAATTATTAAACCATGTTGGATTATACTCTAATGATATCCTTACTGTTTTATTTACAGTTTACCACCTTACCCATAATGTTTACTATTTCATGGTATAGCGTCAATCTGCTCCACTCAATTTGTGAACTATTATTATATTTTATGTAAAGACATGTTTCCTCTGCCAGCCATCTGGTATGTGCTGTTGAGGTGGGGGTGCTACTCAGCGTAACTGAGCTCTATCCTATATGTCACAGAATAGGTGAGAATGAACTCTTCTACTCCATTATCTTGCTGGACTTTACTCCTAAGAAACACCAAGCAGTCCATGTGTAATCAATGGATATATGTCTCTTATACAAACTGCTGAGTGATTTATAGCCTGTACATTGATGCTATGGTCTGTTTGTTCTCTACATGAGCTGTATTAAGTGAATATAGTGTCTGCTGTATTTCATAAAATACTACAAATAAAAAGTAAAAAAAAAAAAATCTTTCATAAAATAGTTCCTCTGCCTGAATGCATTATTTTTATATGTAGAACATTTGTCCCATTAAGGACTCTGTAATAGTAGTTTTTCCTGAGTCCATCTCAGCTTGGCGTGTATACCATCTCTCCACTTTTCCCTTTCCCTGGCCCTGTTGAGCAGGGTTTTCCTTGCCCCTTGTCATGCTTCTCTTTGTGTTAGTTTTCTTTAGGTCTGCCTTGGCTCCCTTCAGTCACTCACCACAGCCTTAGCCACTGCCTACAGTGCATTTCCATTTAAAAAGAAAATGTTTTTCTTTAAGTTGTGGTCAGCACCTGCCCTGATGGTGCTGCTGCAATACCCCCACAATCGTAACCAGTCGACTGAAGGAAATTGAGGTTGCTACTGTGCGTGTCCAACTAGGCATGACTGGCCCAACATTACTATGGATGTTGCTGATATTTAAGTTCTCTTCTGCTCTCTCTGACACCCATTTGCTTTATGTGAAGCCATCAAGAGACTTTGAAAAAAGGCAATTGCTTTCTCTATTCAGACAAAAACCGGGATTCTTCTCATTTTCCAGCTGGGCCGCTTCAACTGCCTCTGGGTCTTGCTGACACGGTAATGGAAAGAGACATAAGTGGCTGGCAGAACAGAACCCACTCGGGAAGGGGGCTGCTTAGATGACATTTTCCTGGTGGGTTGCTTAGACAGGTGACATTTCAGGGCTGCGGAGGAGAGGAGGCATGGAATTGCAGGACAAATGCAAGTTCAAATATCCTGAAACAGTTGTCACAGAGGGGACACAAACTAGTTATTATAAAGAGGTTTAGGATTTCAAAAAATCAGAAATGTGATAGTTATAGCCAGCCCGTTGGTGCTGAGGGTTGAGGCCCTGGATGCCACACCTCGCTCCATGCTGGTGACCTGTGTTCGGGAATGAGCATGGGTCATCGTGGGTTGGACGGGAGGAGAAGGATCAAGCATCTGGAGGACTGCTCTCTTTCTCTGGCAGAGGGGGCTCCAGTGTGCCAGTGTTGATTGCCCTCTAGCGGAGGCTGGGAGACAAGACATGCCGCACCAAGAGATGGAGTGTAGCTAGGACAGACGCACGCACCCTTGCGTCATTGCACATCCTAGCTCCAAGGGAACTCAAGCTACAAAAATCACTGACCCCAGCGTATGAGCCAGGAGCAGTGCCTAACCCTTCAGACTAGACAGTTCTGCTTCAGCAGTTCCACTTTTGGGGGGCTACCTGGAGTATGGGTAGGGTGCTGTTACTGGGGCAAGCTGGTTCGTGGGGCTAAGGTGACCATAAAATACATTTAAAAAAAAATAAATGTAATAGTTCACACTTCATTTTGCCTGGTAGCAAGCAAGCGAGCGGGCAAGGGTTTGGAGCAGCCTGCCCCCTGCCGGTTGGTACTTTCTGTTATAAAAATGTACTAAATAAATATAATTCATAGAAAATAGTCAATGGTTATTATTTGTTTTGACTTGTTGGATAATTTTGGGCTGAATGGATTGTGTTGGAAAAATGGAGCCATTACGTATGGGGGAGAAAAAAAATGGCTGGTTTCAAAAACTGAAAATTCTAATTGAGAATTCTGAGTCGGAAAGCATGGATCCAATATGCCTTATAGATGTTATAGAGCACCTGCTGCTGGTCTTGTTATTAGCTATGCATTAGACTCTTCTAATGCACAGTTAATAGCCAATCAGATTTCTTGAAATCCAAGACCCATTTTATAAATGCTATTTCCTGGGCAGTTGAATAGTAGGCAGAAAAGGCACCATTATTCTGCAGTGTTATTCATCACTCCTTGGTACATACATAATTGTAAAAGGTCAAATTTGATCGATTTTTAAAATCAAATTGATAATACAATGTTGTCATCTGGTGGTGATTAAACTATGTACAAATCTTACTATTTATTTTACTACTTGCTTGTCCAAAAAAGTATCTTATAATATTTTGTAGATTTACAATTGAATGTAAAGACCAACATACATCCTCTGGTATACTTATACTCTCGTGCACATTTTCGCCCAAAATTGGCAATCATAAATTAGGCAGAAGGAGCACATCCTATCACCAGATTCACCTTGTGCAAGAACAATCTGAAACAGAAGACTCTAGGGCCCAGATATTCAAAAGAGTTGAGCCAGAACAATAGGGTTGCACCTGCGCAAGTCTGAAATGCGCCATTCTGCGATATTCAGCAGGAGGCAGTTGCGCCCCCGAAATCATGCTGAGCAACAGTGCAATGATAATGAAGGCATGCGCAACCAAAGGGGGAGGAACCATGCATAAACTGCACAGACCTATATTCAGCCAGGGCGTGCAGAGTTATGCAGGTGCAACCCCTACCTGCGCCTGCACAAAGTTCAGCAGAAAAAAAAAGGAACACGTCGAGGGCCACCCACAGGTGAGCTGCTGCATTGCAGGGCGCGACACAGCAGCTGCCACCTGTGGGTGGCCCTTGACTTGTTCCAGCCACACCTGGTGGCACCCCCATACCCCGATCATGGGCATAACTGTCCCCAGTGGCCCAATCATGGGCAAAAGTGTAACCCCCACCTCCAGTAGCCCAATCATGGGCATAAGTGTAACCCCCACCCCCAGTAGCCTGATCGCGGGCATCAGACCTCCCCTCCCAAAGTCCAATATCCCTGGTGGTCCACTGACCGGCAGTAGCCCGACCACGGGCATAACAGTGCCCCCGTGAGCCCAATCACGGCATAACCCCAACCCGCCTTAGTAGCTGGATTGCGGGCATAAGTTAACCCGCCCCATTAGCCCTATCATGGGCATCAGATTCCCCAAAGCTCAATATCCCTGGTGGTCCAGTAGACGAAGCAGAGCCCGATCGCAGGGCGCACTTCTTCACCCCAGGTATGAAATCCTTAACTAGTGGACCCCACTGAGCCCCACCACCCTGCTCCCCCTGTCAGCTGGCGGGTGACAGCACCCCTCCGCCTGCCGCCCAGCCACCCGCTGACTGACAGCTCGGTATGACTGCATGCCCATTGGTTCAGAGCATGAGCCAATGGGCGACAGTTCATATTACAGCCAGTTCAGATAGGTGGAATGATTCATTCACATATCTGAACTGACTTGTACAGTGAAGGCATGCCCATTGGCTCATACTTCTGAACCAATGGGCATGCGGTTCACTGGAGCTGTCAGTTGGCGGGTGGCGGCAGGCAGGTGGGGAGCTGTCGCCCGCCAGCTGACAGTGGGGAGCAGGGTGGTGGGGCTCTGTGGGCAGGTGAGGTGGGGGCCACTAGATCACCAGAGCTTCAGACTTGGGAGGAATGCCCATGGGGGGGCGGGGGACATTACTGCCAGCGATCGGGCTACTTTGGGGGATGAGGGTACATTACTGCCCGCAATCTGGCTACCGGGGTGGGTGGAGACATACAGTTATGCCCACGATCGGCTAATCGCGTCCACTGGACCACCAGGGATTGGAGCCCTTCATTGTCCCTTATGGGACGTCCCATGATCGGGCTGCAGGGGGCATTGGTCCCCGACAGCTGCTGCCTGGCAGGGCACCAGGCACAAGTCGTCGGGGATCGGCGCACCTGCATGCTAATGGCATGCAAATGGGACCGTAATCAGATGCAAATGGCCCCCGTGCGCCTTGCATAAATTATGGCCCCATTTGCATGTCACCTTTTGAATATCACAGGTGCTGTGCATGGCGCAATGGAACTTGCGCCATAGCATCTCAATGCTCCATTCTGACCACTTGTGCTGGTGCAGTTCCACTGTGCCATGCACACTGGAGGTAGCCAGGGGCAATATTCAAAGCAGTTGCGCCATAGCGCAACTCCATTGAATATCACCCTGGCCACACCCCTGCGCAACTAATTTGAGCGGCACTGGGGCTTGCACCACAAAATGGCGCAGTTTGAATATCTAGGCCTAGGTTCCTATAACACTCAATGTCTGTGAGCCACACTCTACCTGACTGAACTCTGACAATTTCAGGTCATGTCTTTGTCAGCCTAAGAGACAAGGGCTGCAGAGTTTGCTATTGAGCTTGGAAAAACTACAGTCATAATGAGCTTGCTGCCTCCTAGAAAGAGTCAGGTTTAAAAAAAAAAAAACAGTATGGTTCACAATAAACACAGCAATAGAGTCAAGCCATACAAAGACAAAGGTACTGGATTTTAGGAGGGCTGACTTTGCCAAAATGGGTGAGTGCCTAAGGAATGCACTAGCAAATGGGCAGGAAGGAGGGGTGGAAGAACAATGGGGAATAATAAAAACTGCCATCACAGAGGTAACAAGCCTTGTGTAAAGCAAATAAACAAACAAAACGAGGTGAGAAACCACTATGGTTCTCAAAGGAAGTGGCAGTGAAGGTTCAAGAGAAAAAGAAAGCATTCAGGAAATACAAGGAATCACAGAAGGTACAGGACAGAGAACTGTATCAGTTAAAGCGAAAGGAAGCTGGAAAGGCAGTCAGAACAGCAAAGGCCCAAACCGAGGAAAAGATAGCCAACTCAGTTAAGAAGGGGGGATAAAACCTTTTATAGGTACATCAGGGAGCAAAGGAAGACCAAGGGAGGGATAGTGAGGCTTAATAAAGGGGAGGGAGGGTGGGCAGAGGGTGACTGTGAAAAAGCAGAGATACTAAACAAATATTTTTGCTCAGTATTTACAAAGGAAGAGGGGGAGGTACCTAAAACAAACAGTAGAAACACTCTGGATACAGAATTTGATACCAGCCCATTTACAGAAGAAAGAGTGCTGAAAGAGCTCTTAAAACTGAAGGTGGACAAAGCAATGGGGCCTGATGGAATTCATCCCAGAATTTTAAAAGAACTAAGGATAGAACTAGTGACACCACTGACTACCCTCTTTAACAAATCATGGGAGAATGGGGTGGTACCGAGGACTGGAGGAGGGCAGATGTGATTCCCTTCACAAAAGTGGGAGCAAGGCAGAAGCAGGAAACTACAGACCTGTTAGTTTAACCTCAGTGGTAGGGAAAATGATGGAATCACTTTGAAGGAAAGAATTGTTGCGTATCTAGAGGCCAGAGGGCACAGGACCCAAGGCAGCATGGATTCACAGCGGGAAGGTCATGCCAGACAAATCTGATAGATTTTGACTGGGTGACCAAAGTAGTAGATCAGGGAGGGGCTGTGGACATGGCCTACCTAGACTTTAGCAAGGCATTTGACACAGTCCCACACAAAAGATTAATATACAAGTTAGCCAGCCTGGGAGTGGGTCCCAAGATGACAGCCTGGGTAAAGAATTGGCTAGAGAATAGGACACAGAGAGTAATAGTAAATGGAGTCCACTCTGAAAAAAGGGGGGTTAGCAGTGGGGTACAACAGGGTTCAGTATTAGGACCGGTCCTCTTCAATGTCTTTATAAGCGACATTGCAGAGGGACTGGAAGGAAAAGTATGTCTCTTTGATGACACAAAGATCTGCAACAGAGTTGATGCACAAGGTGGGTGGAAAGGATGAGAAGGGACTTGGCAAGGTTAGAGGAATGGTCAAATGCATGGCAGCTTAGATTCAATGCTAAGAAGTGCAAGGTAATGCACCTGGGAAACAAAAACCCAGCGGAAGAGTACACAATGGGGGGTGAGATACTAACAACAACAAAAATGGAAAGGGACCTGGGGTAGTCATATCAGATGACCTAAAGGTGGGCAAGCAATGTGAGAGGGCAGCAAGGAGGGGCTGGGGATACTGGGATGCATGGGAGAGGATCACCAGCAGAAAAACAAGAAGTTATTATCCCTCTGTACAGACAGCTGGTGAGACCACATCTGAGTACTGTGTGCAGTTCTGGAGACCCAACTCCTGCAGAAAGACATAGACAGGATGGAAGCTGTCCAGAGGAGGGCACTAAAATGGTGCAGGGTCTGCACCGGAAGACATATGAAGTGAGACTTAAGGAGCCTAATATGTATAGCCTCGAGGAAAGGAGGGAGAGGGGGGACATGATAGAAACTTTCAAGTACCTCAAGGGAATCAACAAAGTCCAAGAGGGTAGCATCTTTCAAAAAAAAAGGTGTGCAAGAACAAGGGGGCACAATTTGAAGATAGAAGGGGGGCTCAGAGGTAATTTAAGGAAGTATTTTTTCACAGAGAGGGTTGTGGATGCATGGAACAGCCTTCCAGAGGAGGTTGTGGAGTCAAAAACAGTGGTGGAATTCAAGCATGCATGGGACAGTCATAAGGCAATTCTAGGGGGTGGGGTAGGAAGAAGTAGGCTTCTGGTTAACTAGGATCTGCAGCTTATCCATAAGGTAGGGAAATGGGCAGACTGGGTAGGCCAAGTGGTCCTTATCTGCCGTCAAATTCTATGTTTCTATGTTTAACTATTGTGGTGACTAACAGCAGAAGTTTAAGCCCCATGTGTTGCTTACCAGTTTGGGCTACAGCTCCTGTTGCTCCATATGTCTGACTTCTGCCTCTGGTTCCCTGGACTGATGGAATTGGACTGAAGGGCTTTACTCAGGAGCTCCTGGTGGGATCAGAGCCAGAAATCCCCTCCAGATCTTTGCAGCAGCCACTGCCAAATGTCCTTTGTTCCTTGGCCCCATGAGGAAAGTGAGGCCGAGGTCCATTGTATTGGTTGTGCCTCTGGGTGCCTACAGACTCCTGTCCAGTCCAGGAGTACTGTAGCTGTGGCTGGACTGGGATGTAAACAAAGATGGCTATGCACGCCATAGCTGCACACATATGGCCCTCAGCCTTAAAGGAGCTGCAGCTTCCTTAAAAAGTATGTGGTTGAGCAGCTGTAATTTAAAAGGTTTACCAACTCCAGAGCAGACAGCAGAGCTGAGACAGAAGTATAAAACACCTCCAGGGATTGTATTGCATGTTTCCCAGTCCCTAAATGGCCAGTGGGACTTGGAGAAGTATTAGTGAGGTGTGCATGTATGCCCAAAGCCTTAGAAGTGTGAAAAGGGGGCCTTTTCTTTTGGGAGCCACAACAGCCAAACAGGGCTCCTTACAGTTAAAATAAGGGATTTTCTTTTCCCTTCTGACCGAATAGGGCCAGGGCAGGTGATTAACAGCTCCTGAATGGGCATATTAATAAAATGTGAGGCTGAAAAAGCAAAGCATAAAGATATAAATAAATATGACGGGCCCCAGTAGTTCTGTCCTATGCCAAGGGTTCTGGGAGGGTTAAAATGGCTCCCTTCAGCTACCCAGGAAATTCCAAGGCAATTGGGTAGGAAGTTTTGGTCTGCTATATAATGGTCTGTGCTCAGAGATATCAGGAAGGAGTTGGAGCCAGGGTTGGAGAGGTGGAGGATTGCATGAGCTGGAAGGCTATTCAGTGGTGCATAAAGGCCCCTCAGAGCCCAGAGAAAAATTGAGGCAGAGTGCCTACTAGCCCAGCTTCCAAACAGGGAATCTGAACTGGACTGTACACCTGTTTCTCCCAGTTGGGATTTCTTTGAACTGCTGTGCTAAAGTTGTTAGACCTTTAAGCTATTTGAGCCCAATTCCAATTAAGACTATTTTCCTGCTGTGTCCCCAACCTGCAACAACCCTGCATGATCTGGCTGGCCACAAACAACCCAGTGAAGTAACCACCGTAATGGACAGTATCAATACTTACGGCCATGGAGGGGAAGCCGGGTGCACCTGTTGGGGTGTTACGGGGACTGAGTGTTGGACAACTGTTAAAAAACTTATTCTATGCTTATTGCTTCCCCTTTACCCCAATAAGTCTGAGGTTATTTCATATTCTAATTATTGTTCATGGTTATTGCTTGGTGTGGATTGCTATTGTGTGTGGGAAAAGTTAGTGGGAGGGAAAATAATATCTGTTCCTAGCGGGGGAGGTTAGGGCAACATTGGGTAGCCTTATATACTCCTGCCTTAGGTGGAGGCACCAAAACCTATTTCTGGTGTTCAGTTTGTGTATCACACCCAAATGAACCCAGACCAACTCCAAGGTAGGTCAGTGTGTGAGGGTGCACCAGGGTGCACAAGACAGAGAGGCCCCCCCTTACATGTGGAGGCACTGTTGAGATCCTCCCACACCCCACACAGATAGTTCCCAAGCTGAGGTCAAAACAAGAAAAAAGTGTGTCCCACAACATTGCCCTGAGTATTAGGCAAAGGCAAAATGGCTCTGCAAGACTTGGAAGACTGGTGATGAGGGAAAAAATTGGATGTAAAAATGCCCACTTGGTAACTGGGATTTCCAAAAGGTTTGATAGAGCCAAGGTTTTAGATGAACTGCTAGCATTGGAATGTTTTGATAATTTAAAGGGGCAGGGGCTAAAGTATGACCTCATGAGCAAGGCCCCTAGAATTCTGCGGTTGCAGAATTTTGCGCTGGACTTGCAATCTACTGCAGAACTTCTGCGGTGCCGCAGAATTCACTCTTCTTGGTGATTTTTTATTAATATTTCTGTTTATCCATACAACCTGGTTCCCTTTCCCTTTTTTTATATCCAAACCCCCCCATATGCTCAGAATGTGATGTTACCATTGCTATAACATCATACATCAGCTAATGAAATGGCTACATTCTGCCACAGAAATGAACAGTCACCTATCTACCACAGCTTCCACTGCCAGAAACAGTGGCACAGCACATCAGGCATGGTGATATTTGCTCAACCTGCACTACAGCCTAATACAATTTTCAGTCTTACATTATTGCACTAGGGCCAACTTAAACAAAACCTTGTCAATAGCACAGACCTGTTAAGTCCATACCTCACTTTGTACAAACTTATTTGTGCCTTTAAGGTATAGATATGCCATCTGAAATGAATAACTGGTAAAATGAATTTAACTGCAATATTTAAGAAAAATGAAGTAATTATGCCCAGAAAAGTGGAATACAATAATGTGTAGACCTGTTGAAAGAATAGACCTGCTAAATAAATAATTGCACTGTACGCATTTTGCCAGGGTTATTGAATACATATTGTCATTGGTTGATAGAGTCACCTAAAAGTTATGGAGAAATGCTGTGTGCAGGGACAGCTGTTGGGCCAGAGGGTAGCATGCTGTGTTTCTGTGCTGGCAACTCAGGTTCAGAGATTAGCTCTGGGAGCTGGCTGGGCAGCATAAGGATTGGTGGAACACATCACTGCTTGGAGCCTGGGAAGGTATGGTGCAGTGTTCTGTCACACGGTGGACACATTGTGATGGGCTGGAGAGCTCTATCTCACAGTCGGATCTCATGTATGTCATGGCCTGATGGTGTTACATAGTGTGTCAGGGGAAGCAGGTTGACATGAAAAATGAGCTTTGCAATAAGTCCTCTATTCCATTTATTCCATTTCCAATGGGACCTGTATGAATGAGGATGCAATTTCATGGAAATTAAAAAAAATATATACACACACACACACACACACACACACATATATATATACAGTATATCTGTCTCACTCACTATATATACACAAACACACACACACATATTTGTATGTATGTTACAGACTGCATATAAATATATAAGTGATACACAGTAGGAACTTCATGATTGGTGTAGAAAGCACATAACCTTATTTATCACATAAGGTCCCCTCTGCATATGTCATATATGCAATAAGCTAGGACCTTAAGGGACAGACATTTGTTTTGCTTTTTTAGGCATAAAATTATTTTTATAAGTCTGTTATTTTTTGAACTAGTGTTACTGCACTTTCCCCCATCCTGATTGCTATAATCACTGCCATGAAAGTGAAGTCAGAATGACAAGCTGACACTGTGATGTGGTACTTTGTTAGTGCCACAGAACTGCCACAGAAATTACAAACCACTGCCGCAGAAGTTCTGTGGCAAATGGTAGTCTTGCTGCAGAACTTGGTCCTACTGTGCTGCAGAAAAGTAGGGGCCTTGCTCATGAGTAAACGTGTACTATAAGTGTCTTGATCAAGAGTGAGTCTGCAATTGATGTTGTTCAGCTACCTACCACTTTCTCCTCATTAGGGGATGGGCCCAGCTGGGCCATAGTGACTCATAACAGTGCTAAGAACATGCCCAGGGTTCCTCAGATGCAAATGACTATAAGGTGAAATTTGAATCTTGGTTGAAGTTGGAGTGGAAGATCCCCAAAGAAGTACAGGAACTGTATAAAACTGACAGTGTCACTCCACCTGATCAGCCCCAAGCTTGGTATGATGCTTAGGTGAAGGGTGAAGAGAAAGGGTCTTACCAAAGGCTAAAACCCTTTTCTGGGAGAAAACCCATGCCACTGTGGGAAGATGACTTTGAGACATGGATTGGTCAACCCACTCCCAATGGTGCAAGATTCGCAGTGTCCCAAAGCTGAGAAGAGACGTTGACTGTGGAACAGTTTGAGAGAACCTGCTATAGATAGTATGGGTGCTTTGTGAGATACCCCACCTGAGGATACTGCCCAAATGTCCATTAATACCCTGGAGGGAATGTTTGGGGGCACTAACAGTGGCCTATGACTCATGAGAAAGCTGCAAAGGATGGTGTAAAGAAAGCACAAACTGTTATTTGAATATCTGATGTGCCTCAAGCAATTGACACAGACAGTCTACCATAAGGGAGCAGTGACTGCCCAAGATGTAATTAGGCTGGAGTTGGAACAAGTTCTAGAGGGAGATGGACATTCAGAGATGCTTTTAATGAAGTTGCATTTGGAAGAATGACTAAATAATCCCCCTTCTTATGGTGAAGTCATACATGAGGTCTGAGAGAAAGAGGACTGAGCTGTGATGCAAGGCCCAATGGCAGCACCTCTGAAGAAATTATAGGCCTCTCTAGATAAAACCCTTTGCAACCCCCATAAAAATTGAGGTTTACTATATTGTCTTCCGGGGATCCTTAATGCCCACTGTCAGGCTGGTGTCCTGTCTTAAGTAGCTTTGTTTGTTTTTGTGAGAGTGCCCTGGTGAGCCTCTGTGCCTGTCCCTTTAGAAGAACATCTAATCTTGCTAAGAAAATGGTCTAAGCTGGGTCCAAATGATTTAGGGCTTGTGACCAGCCAGACAGTGGTTTGTTTTGCTTGCTTCTTGTGCAGGAGGAGCCTATATAGGAACTGTGCTTATTTACTGTTTGTGCTTTATTATGTTAGAAGCATTGATGTTTGTCTAACCTGCTTTAATTGCAGCTCAGTCATCTGGATGGAAGCCACCATGTTGGGTCCAGGACTTCCAGCAATTGGACCAATAGAACCACTGGGGACCTAAAATGGATCCAGTCCCCAGAGGTCATGTGAGAAGGAAAACTGTAGTTTTTGTAGTTTACTGTTGACACCTAAATTGGCCTGGAGGAGAAGCCCAAACTGTGACTTGCAGCTCCTTCAGCTAACTGAACCTTTGGATTAACAAGGGAAATCACAGAGAGACAAGTAGACAGTGAATCAGTTAGAGCTGGATGTTGAAGTGTGAACAGCTTGAGCTTTCAAGCAGCTGCTCCCAGAAAGAGCGTAGCGGAATCGACAGGAAGATGCTAGACTTGCCTTCCTGCCACTTTCTCCTGCATTTAACTGATTGATTGCAGAAGTCAGACTTGTACAATTCCAGCATGGAACTGTGGCAGTGAGAAAAAGAAGTGTTAGTGCGGATTGTGATTTGGACTAAAGACCTGCTTCTGAAGCCATTGGCCCAGTTTGTGTGTGGATCAAACTTGGATCTAAAGGTCTGTGCGGTAAAACTGTTAATTTACAATCAGACAGAATCTGAACTGTTTACAGAAGTAGTTATCAAATTAAATGTGTTTTGTGGGTCGAGATTTGGTTCACCACGATCGAATCTGTTATGCCAGCTGGAGGCTTCTCCAGCAGAAGATCACAAACTTTGTCAGAACTGTTCACCCTGCCTGGATCCTGCCATTTTGGCCTAGGCCACTACTCCTGCACAAGAGACCGATTTGGCAAGAGACCTGCTCAGGGATTCAATCCCCTGCACAACATCATTATGCAGGTTGCGACCATCTGGAGGTGTACCGTGTCGGCCCAGCTCCTCCCTGCCAATTGATCATCACCACGAGGTCTACATATTGCCTGTCTTGCAGCAAATTCCTGGTAGCGTGAGTAAAATCAGGGTAGCACCCTGCAACAAGGGTTTAAATCATCTGTGGTGCCATCTAATTGTTTTTCTTTTCTTGGGTTTACAAAGGACTAAGCCAACCAGCCTGGAGTACAAATAACTGGGTGGTTTGCATGTCTAAAAGCCTTTCTTTCCATCAAGGGCTCCAACATGAGCTGCAATGCTGGCCACCCCTGGGCAATGCTTCAGGCTTGCCTATATAACAATCTGGGTACCCAGTGTTGTGGAACTGTATATATGGGACTTGAAGTGCATGCCAGAAAAGCCTGACTTAAATCAGAATACAAATCATTTGACTAGATTCACGCCCCTTCCTTGTTCACGTTCCCCTAATAAACCTGATTATCTTTTTCATGTTTAACCTGGCTAGTGTGTATATAATTAGTTGGGTTACAGTATTAGAGTGTACTGCTGTATTGCTAACCTTATTTTACTGGGGGTATCCAGGGCAGTTGCTGCAGATCCAGCCCTGGTGCAAGTGAAAAGGGTGTGAGCACATTATTACTGCTTCCTATTGATTGTGAATTTGCCACTGTGTTCTACATTAGGCCACTAGGAGGATCTGTGGGTGGTTACAACTTCCAAGAGGGCTATACCAGAGCAGATAAGCAACCCCAATACCATTTCTCTTGGTGGAGGCAACTTATTAGAGAACTCAGGCTCCTTAACCTGTGTATAGCCACACAGGCAGGGGTAGTACCCCTTAGAATAGCACCGCCTAGGGGTTACATCTTGGAGACACCATTGGGATTAGTGCCCCCTCCCCCAGTGGCCACAAGTCAGATTTTCAGTCAAGTGCAATTTTTCAGAATAAATTGAAATGGAGGCCCTTACTACACCCAAGTGAAAAATTTCCCCCCACAAGCTTGTCGTAAACTGCATCATGGGGTGGAGTGAGGCTGAAGGAGTCGTTCCACACAATGCCTTATTATTACTCAATATTCCTGTGGGGACCACTAATGACACTGTAGAAGAAACTGTGGGAAAGTTAAGTACCTGGGGAAGGTTGAAGTATGAAGGTAGGACTCAGATCTGTTTTCCCAGACCTTGGTTACCCTCATTTCTTGTAGACTCTTCATGGATCCTGAGACTGTATCACCTGTTATCATGCAGAAGGGGTAGAAAGTTATTTATTTACACAGCGACCCAGCTTCCCCTTGGGAGGTCCCCCTTGGTAGAATGATTTAAAGACAAACTATTGAGACTTCAAGCTGCTGAGGGATAGTCAGTCAAGGATTTGAAAAGGGCTTTAGAAGACTCTTAGGAGGTCACTCTCATTCAGTCTCCTTTGGCATCCCCAGCTTCCCCCTTGGCTCCAACCATTGTGGTGTCCCCCACTGTGATACCCTCTGTACACCTGGACTCTTATCGCAGGCTCAGGTTGTTTTCTGGTGCTGTTCCCTTGCCAGTGGGGGAGGATGACTTGGAAACTTGGAAGAACTATGCCACCCCCCTGGTGCAAGAGTGGCAGTGCTTGGAAGGGGAGAAATAAAAGAGGCTTATGGAGAGTTTGAGGGGCCCTGCACTGGAAGCTATTTGGTTCCTTCAATCCACTAACCCAGAGGGCTCTGCAGTCGAGTATCTATCCACTTTAGAAGGGGTATTTGGCAGCCCTGAGTCCAGGCAGGATTTAATATGGAAGTTCAAGTCTGCTAAACGGTGTAAAAATTAGAAACTGTCTGCTTTTGTAACCCAGGTTGAATGATCCTGCAGTGGGCACATTGTAAAGGTGGTATCTCAGCTAGTGAACTGAATTGTGTCAGACTCGAACATATCCTTAAGTCTGCCCATTATTCAGGTGTGCTTATGCTGGGGTTAAAGTTTCAAAAGACAGAAAAGCTAACCCTCCCTAATACTGCTGGTTGATGAAGGAGATCTGGGAGGCTGACAATGATGAAGATGACTGGGAACCATATGTGGGGGTTGCATGAACTACCCTGACCCCCAACAGACTTGTTGAGAAAGAGGAACCCTCTGTGACACAGCAAGTCATTGAGCTAATGAAAGAATTAAAAGAACTGAGAGCTAGCCAGCAGGCTGTGGCTGAGGTGGCTAAAAAATCTGCCCTTTGCCTCACCTAAGACTGAGCCTGGTAATGAGACCCAACTTGTAGGTGTGGGGGCCCATGCCCTTGCCACTTAACCTCGAGCTGACCCTAAACTGGTAGAAGAGATGAGAGAACTGCGAGCCATGGTGAGAGATCTTATTCATGCCACCCAATCATCCACCCCCTGGCGGGACTATGGGAAAATAGAGCCCACATTTAAACTGAAAGAGGACAGTAGGACACCAGCCTCAGATCACTACAAACCTTGTGAAGAGCTGATCTGCCCTGTTGACTCCATAGGCAAGGTGTTTTGTTATAGGTGCTTCGAGGATGGGCACACCCGATGTATTTGCAATGCCACTGAAGATCTGCGGAAGGTCATGACCAAGCTACTTAATCTGGTCTGACAAAACAATATAAAACCTCAGCTAGGCCCACCCCAAAAGTCTTTCTCCTCTAAAACTGCCGTGGGCCAGTCCACTAAACAAACCTCTCCAAATTGGTCCGAGATGGTGGGCCCCTCCGTGGAAACCACAGTGACTGTTAACGGTATCTCCTCTTGAGCTGTGCTAGACAGTGGCTCACAGGTCACTATTGTATTTAAAGACTGGTATGGCCAGCACTTGTCTAAACTCCTGCTCTTACCCCTAGAAGGACTGCATGTGTGGGGGTTGAGTGACAAATTATATCCTTATCAAGGATATGTACGAATCTGGTTATCCTTCCCTACTGCTATTGCTGGCATGGATGAACAAGTTGAGACCCTGGCCCTGGTGTGCCCACTGACTGGAATGTATGATGTTATCTCTTTGTTGCTTGGCACCAACGCCCATATGTTCGGCCTGCTATCCCTGCTCTGTCAGGAGAAACAAGCCAAACTGATTGGAAAGGCACTACACATTCTGGCCATGGTGCGCAGAGCATATGACTTACAGATGCAATCCAAGGATGTTGAGAAAAATAAGCTGGTGGGAGTAGTATGGAATAAAGATCCAGAATCAATTCTATTGCCTCCTATTGATCAGTGCACCATCAGTGGTGAGGTACGAATTAAAAAAGATGTCAAATACAAAATTATCATGCTGGACACCTTGGAAGAAGGGAAACTGCCAGAGGGACTGTTGGTTAAGCCTAGCATCCTGCCGGCCCGGGATAATGCTTATGCTTGGCGGGTAGTGGTGCAAGTCCAAAACATGTTTGACTGGGATATTAGAGTAAATCGAGGCTGCACCTTGGCTATTGTATACTGTGCAGACACTGCTGTGTTGCCTAGCAAAAAATGCACCAGAGAGACTGACAAAGTGACCCCTGATCTGTTCAACTTCGGAGAGTCACCATCCCTGAAGACTGGAGAATTAAAATCAGTCAAAAGCTGTCCCAGAAAAGCAAGGTGTTTTAGTTGAAAGAGTGGGATGTAGAATGTTTCACTGGGGCTGAACATTACATTAGACTGCATGATGAAAGGCCTTTCCATGAGAGATCATAATGCCTAGCCCCAGCAGACATCGACGATGTTCGACGCTACCTCCAGGAGATGCTGGTGGCTGGAATTATGCAGGAGTCTTCTAGCCCATACTCCTCTTCTATAGTGGTAGTCTGGAAGAAAAATGGCTCAGTAAGGATGTGTGTGGACTACCAGATGCTGAACAGAAGAACTTTTCCTGACCAATATACTATGCCACTCATCCAGAATGCCCTTGACTGTCTCAATGGGAGTCGGTGGTTTTCTGTGCTAGACCTCCGGAATGGGTATTACCAGATCCCGATGGCCCCTGAAGATAGAGAAAAACAGCCTTCATTTGCCCTTTGGGTTTTTATGAGTTTCTGTGCATGTCCCAGGGCATTTTGGGAGCACCCACTATGTTCCAGAGGTTAATGGAGTGAGCTGTGGGAGACATGAACCTACTAGAATGCCTTGTCTACCTAGATTATGTTATTGTGTCTGGCCAGACCCTTGAGAAACATGAGACTCGCCTGTTTAAGGTTCTGTACTGGTTGGAGGATTTTGGTTTAAAGCTATCTGTCAACAAGTACCAGTTTTTCCAGCAGTCTGTAAAATATGTTGGACACAGACGACACATCTGAGGGGATCCAAACAGATCTAAGCAAAGTGGAATCTCTGAACACCTGACCCCAGCCCAGCAATCTTAAAGAACTGCAAAGATTCTTGGGGTTCTGTGGTTACTATCACCGATTTATAAAAGATTATACCAAAGTAATCCACCCTTTGCTCAACTTAACTCAAGGTTACCCACCCACAAACCGAAAATATAAGAGGAGCACAGTCAAGGAGGAAGAAAAAGTTTACTTTCGGATGAATGAACCTTTTGCAACCAGGCAGACTCATGAGTGTGAGGTGGCTTTTTATGATATCATTCACCAACTCACCCATGCACCCATCCTTGCTTATGCAGACCCCGACAAATCTTACGTGTTGCACACTGATGCCAGCTTGAAAGGACTCGGTGCTGTTCTATATCAAGAATATGAGGAAGGCTTATGCCCAGTGGCATTTGCTAGCTGGAGCCTAACACCATCTGAAAAGAACTACCCTGCACACAAACTTGAGTTCCTTGCGTTGAAGTGAGCCATTGTAGATCAATTTCATGACTATCTTTATGGTGCCAAAATTCTAGTGAAAACTGACAGCAACCTCCTCACATATGTCCAGACTTCAGCAAAATGGGATGCCACTAGGCATCGCTGGTTATCGGCCCTTTCCACTTATGTCTATTCAGTACAGTATCGAACAGGCCTGAACCACATTGATGCTGACACCCCCTCCAGGATGCCTGGTAACAGCTTGGAGTGGGTGAGAATATCTGGACAATTTGTTTAAGCTCTTTGTCAAAAGTTTGATAAAGATGACCATCCCTCCTCTGAAACAGTTGATTGCCTGGTGGACTGTCTGGGCCCTCCTGACACTTGTGTCCCTGTGGCCTACTGCCATTTTACAGCATTGGATCTCAGCACTTTGCCTCAACTGACTCCTGACAATATACAGTGACCTCAATCCCAAGAACCTATGATTAAGCTTATGCTGGATACCATTTATTCTGGAAAGGATATGTCCAAACTTTATTCTCAAGAGCCTAACACTGCTCTGCTGTTCATGGAGGGGCCCAGATTAAAGTTGCACAACAGATTGCTTTACAGAGAGATTACCAAAAAACAAGGTCAAGTTACCAAGCAACAGTTAATATTATCTACAGCTTTTAAGCATGTGGTCCTAAGAGCTCTTCATGACCAGATGGGGCATCTAGGTTGTAACCAGACTGCTGACTTGGCTTGTGCTAACTTCTACTGACCCAAAATGGGTTCTGGCATTGAGACTTAGACAAGAACTTGTAGCTGTTGTTTTCAAAGGAAAGCTCAGCCCCAGAGGGCTGCACCTCTGGTTAACATCTCCACCAGTGCCCCCATGGAGCTCGTGTGCATTGATTTTCTGTGTTTAGAGCCAGATCAAAAGAACATTGGTGCTGGTCATGACTGATCATTTTACTTGCTATGCTCAGGCCTAGCCAGCAAAAGACCCAAAAACTTCCACTGTGGCAAAAGTCTTAATAGAGAAATTATTTGGCCATTATGGTGCCCCCCAGAGAATCCACTCAGATCAAGGGACAGACTTTGAAAGCCACCTGATTAAAAAGATGCATTCATTCTGGGGGTGCTGAAGTCCAGAACTAACCACTATCACCCTCAAGGGGATCCACAGCCTGAAAGATTTAATTGAACATTGTTAGACATACTGGGCACACTTCACCCCAGAGACAAGTCAATATGGAGTCAGCAGGTAAGCACATTAGTTCATACCTTTAACTGCACTAAGAGTGATGCAGCTGGATTCTCCCCCTACCACTTGATGTTTCACCTGGAAGCAAGGTTACCAGTAGACCAGTGGTGGAGCCAGGTTTGGGAGCATTTGGAAGCCACGGGGAACCTTTCAGTCAATCATTGGCTCCACAATGGGCACTGCACAGTGAATAAAGATGGTGGTGGGGCACCCCTGCTCACACTGGGGCTGCCAGAAGGGGTGGCCGCCACTCCAGCCCCCCCCCTAGCTCCACCACTGCAGTAGACATCTGTTTTGGGGTATCCCCTGATTGAGTCAAAGCAGAAAATTACTTCCAGTATGTCCAGAAACTAAAAGCTCAGTTAAACCATGCCTACCAGTTAGATCAAACCATGGCGGCCAAATAAGGTTGTCACCTTTGAATGAAGCAAAAACCAGATCCTAAGCCCTACCCCTTTTCATGACTCATCATGCATTGTCCCTCCTCCAAAACCATTTATTATAACAGAAAAAGACAACACTTAAAGCAGCCGTTCAACACAATGTTAAGATACTGTACTTAACCTCTTAAAGTTACTTTCCCAGGTTCTTCCTAGTTATTTACGTATGTGTTTATTTATTTAGTGACATTGGTTTACCTGATAAACATACAAAGATAAAATAAATATCATTTGCAGATATGGTCTGTGGGGAGACAAGGGAATACTGTAAATAGCATACAATAGTACTGTATACATGGTATATAGAAATTGTTTCCTATAGTGTACTTTTTATTGTTTTTGGCTCCATTTCCTTTTTATTCCACATCACTATTTATTTTATTTTTACTTATTTATCAAGTCTAGGATTACAAATACCTTTGAGCCATGGCTCTTTTACAAAGGTTCCACGTCAGAACCTTACTTACCTTACTTACAAATTATGGGGAACATCAAGACAGGCATTACAACAATGTGGACATTGCAAACAGAGTGCAGATTAATACAGTTCAAGGGTAGCATTGTAACAAGGCAGCCAGCGGCATTTGTCTGAGAAAATAGACAACAGATAAGAAGTGTCAGAGTCATAGGGAGAGGGAATGGGGGGGGGAGAAGGAATGTAGGAAGGGTGGCAAGAGGGTGAAAAGTGCAGCATTGGGTATACCAAGATGTGAGGGTAGAATCCAGTGAGGGGGACAACTAGAACAGAAAGAGAAGTGGAGAAACAAGGTTAAGTTGGGCAGTCACAGGAGCTGTTGGTAGTGAGATAGTCCCGGAGCCTAGTTTTAAACATACCAATAGTTGGGGCAGAGGAGATGGTTGGGCTGAGGCCATTGAACCAGAGTGGTGCTCGATAAGCAAAAGAGCATTGTCCCTGTGAAGTGTGACAGTGGGGGACTTTCAGTAGCTGTAGCATGCATCTCCTAAGGTGCCATTTGTTAATTCGGTGTTGTAACAGAGTTGAGACCCCAGAAGGTGCAAGGCCAAGGTAGATTTTTTTCACCATGGAGCAGGTGAGAAACTTTATGCGGTTTGATAGTTGGAGCCAGCTGGTCTGAGGTACAGGTCACATGTGTGGGTGAGACGGTGAGCACCAGTGATGAGCCGACATGCTTTATTTAAGGTAGTTGAGGAGGCATCTAAGGGTTGTGGTTGTGGCTGAGCCATAAATGATGAGACCATAGGTCTATTACAGAGATCACAGAGCTCAGGACTGCAACCGTCAAAGCTTCTGGTGTGAGGTGTGGTCTGTGTTTGTAGAGGAGACCAAGCTGTGTATTAGCAGCTCTAGCTACATTATCTACATGAAGTCCATAGGAGAGATTAGGGTCAAGCTGTATCCCTAAGTATTTGAAGGACCCCACCTGATCTAGAGTGTTCCCCTGGGTGGTGGAGATAGCCAAGTGGTGTAGCTTGTGTGGGTTATGAGAGCTGCAGAAGAGCATAGATTTGGTTTTCTTGTCATTGAGGACCAGTTTATGATTAAGAAACCATGTCTCTACAGAACTGAAACCAAGTTGAAGGTTGTGTTGAAGAGTTGCAGGATCTTTGTGAGTGGAGAATACAACAGCATCATCGGCATATAGTATGATCTGCTCAGAGCAGTGGTAAGGGAGGGAGTTTAAGAAAAGGCTAAAAAGGAGGGTCCCAGTATGGATCCCTGTGGGACACCAAGGACAGGCAGGGTGTTAGAAAGAGGCGTCCTGCACTTTTACTCTCTGTGACCGGGTTTCTAAGTAGCTTTTAAACCAGAGAGAAGAGTCAGGTGATAGCCCGGCATTCAGTAGTTGGTGTATTAATAATCCATGGTGTACTGTATCGAAGGCCTTGAGGTTAGGAGATTAAACGGCCCTGTGAGAAGGCCGCTGTCAAGGGATTTGGTGCAAAGCTCCAGTGAACTCAAGAAGGGCTGTGGTGGTGCTGTGACCTTTCTGGAAGCTGTGTTGTTGTGACATGGTATATTGTATTTATCCAAGTGGTCGGTAAGTTGATCAGCCACGATGCGCCAAGTGCCTTAGAGAGTGGGGCAGTATGGAGATAGGCGATAATTTGAGTGAATCGCCTTGTCCCCACTTTTATGGATGGGTGTCACGGTGGCTGTTTTCCATAGGTCCAGGAATTTTCCAAAGCTGAGAGAGAGGTTTAGGATTTTTGTTAATGGATGAATTACCTCATCGAGGGTGAGCAAAAGAAGCTTAAGGTCCAGGGTGTCGCTACTAGATCTAGATTTAGAGATAGCTGCAGTAATATAGCAGCGAGCTTCATTCAGCCTTACCTTCCTGAAGTAGAAGAGGGGATGGTTAGACTGAGGGGCTGAGGTATTTGGGGAGTAGGCCCTGTTTTCGAAAAAGTCATGGGGTAGAACAGCATTAAGGTCTGAAAAAGCCATGTTAAAGATGTTTGCGATCACCTTGGGGTCAAGGGTTGAGGATCCATCAACCATTAACATGGCTAGAGAGTTTTTTGGCTGCTTCCCTGTGACATCCTTGATATTGTCCCAGAAAGCACGGCAATGAAGTGACCATCCTTTTTTTCTTGATTAAAAAAATTATCTAAAACATTTAAAGATGCCTAAATTCTGTTTGTGATGAAAGTGTTTACCAGCAAATGGAACTGGAAGACAACTGGCTCTGTTACTGATACAAAAGGTGGGGCAGCAGTAGTGGAAAAGATTAGGTCAACTAAGTGTGAATGATGTTAATGGCCATACTTTACACCTCCCAGGTTGACAGCTTTCACAAACAAAGGGCCATATTGACAACAAAACTTGTCTGTAACCTGGATATGCAGCTGAAACAAAGAATTAGATGACAAAATATGTTTCAAAAGTATGTGAGCACTCAAAATGGCTCAAAAACCTGACCAACACAGAGCAAAACTGGATTACCTGATAAGGACCCTGAAAACCTGATCACCAGGTAAAAAACCTGACAGGTGGCAATCCTACGGCCAAAAGAAACTTAGCAAACAAAAAAAGGCATGACAGATCTGTCAAGGCCAAAGAACTGCAACCTGGAGATAAGAGTTTTTGTTAAAGAATTTGGGATTGCATGGAATACACAAGATAGTCGACAGGTGACATCACACCCCATACAATGTTGTCAGCAATCTGGAGATCTGCCAGCTTACAAAGTGCATGCTGTAAATGACACATGAGCAGTAAAGACCATGCTCAGGAATCATTTATTACCAATTGGGCAAATCATAACTGATTCTGTACCCCAAGACACTTCCCCTCTCAGGCCTGTAACCAGAGCTGTGGCTAAAAAGAAACAGTTAACCTCCTCCTCAGTTGCTAAAGATGCAATACCTTCCATCAGTCATGTTCTAAATGAAAGTGACTGCCAGTCCAAATCTGGTGATAGTGAGTGTGAAGCCCTTTATTACCATCTTATGAACTGAGTCAGTTGTTTCAAGGCAACCCCCTGTGCATTATGGGAAATGAAGCTGGACCCTCAGGACTGTCTAACCCTTCAGCCTTTTCCACAGCCCCTGAGCCCCCTGAGAGTGAGCTGCAAAATGTGGCTTATGATGTAACTGATCCCTTGTGTCTTGTGGAGTTAACTGAGCCCCAAGAGATAGAGTCAGACCTCAAAAGCACAGCTGGTGACCTACCAGATAATCTGGAACTACTTGCCACCAGTGATTCTGACAATATTATGGACAATAATGTTAATGAAGTTAATGATGTTGAAAGTATCAGTGATGTGTTGTGTGATTTAAATTCCATGGAAATTTCTCTTGATGATAAACCTGGAATTTCAGAACAAAGTAATGAAAGTAATCTTGTTGAATCAAAACCAGACACTGAAAGTGCTTCCATTCCAGAACAGACAACCAGTGCAGAGGTACCCTTTTCTTCAGAAGCAGACTTATTGATAAGCAATGAGCCAGGACTGAACAATCCAAATGCCAATGATGAAAGAACTGAACCTGTGCCTGCCCCTTCCAAAAGTCTGGAAGAGCCACAAAGCCTGTAATATGCCTCATTTATGACTCCCCAGGAAGGCATGTAGACCTCCCATTACATGTAGTTCACAAAGGGGTGTACGTTTCTGAAAACTCTCTTCCAAAACTGGGCTATTCTGCCACCTCAAAGTTAATAATGAAGCCCTCCAATCAGAATGCTAATAGCCTTGCCCCATGCAGCCCAAGTGTAGCTGATAGGGGATAGGCCCCAAGCCATGTGGGTTAGGGTACAGGAGGTAGTACAAACCAGAGTCGTAAGGGTAATGTGTTCAACTGCTTGAATCTATTAATCCGTTATGAAAAAGTGTTATGGAAATGTGTCGTTATGACAATTTCCTTGTTAAATTGAAAGTATAGTAATACTGTTGTTATAATCAGCTTATTTTACTGATGCATTAGAGTTTATTTTGTGTTATACCAATGAAATATGCATGTATTTCATATAACGCTTTCTATATAGAATTTTATAGTATGTGTAGACTTGATGCAGATGTCAAGTTTTTTCCAGCCAGAGAAGAGTGTAATTGCCTTTCAAATCGAGATTTACTATAATGTCTTCCTGTGCTCCTTAATTCCTACTGTCAGGCTGGTGTCCTGTCTTAAGTATTTCTGTTTCTTTGTGTGAGAGTGCCCTGGTGATCTTCTGTGCCTGTCCCTTTAAAAGAATAGCTGATCTGTGTTAAGAAAATGGCCTCAGCTGGGTCTGAAAGATTTAGGGCTTGTGACCGTCCAGACAGTGATTTGTCTTGCTCCATTCTGCAGCCACTACTTGTGCAGTGGGAGCCTATTTAGGAACTGTGCTTATTTACTATTTGTGCTTTATTATATTAGAAGTAGCGATGTTTGTCTAACCTGCTTTAATTGCAGCTCAGTCATCTGGATGAAAGGCACTATGCTGTGTCTGGGACTTCCAGTAATTGGACCAATAGAACCACTGGGGACCTAAAATGGATCCTGTCCTTAAGGGTCTTGTGGGAAGGAAAACTGTAATTTTTGTAGTTTTACTGTTGGCACCTAAATTGGCCTGGAGGGGTGCCTAAACTGTGACTGACAGCTCTTTCAGCCAACTGAACCTTTGGATTAACAAGGGAAATCCTTAGAGAGACAGTAGATAGTGGATCAGTTTTAGCTGGAGGTTGAGGTGTGAACAGCTTGAGCTTTCGAGCAGCTGCTCCCAGAAGCAGTGTAGGGGAATTGGCGGAAAGAGGCTAGACTTGCATTCCTGCCACTTTCTCCTGCATTGAACTGCCTGATTGCAGACATTGGACTGGTTCAATTCCAGCCTGGAACTGCGGCAGTGAGAAAAGGAAGTGTTAGTGCGACTTGTGATTTGGACCAAAGACTTGCTCCTGAAGCAATCGGCCCAGCTTGTGTGTGGATCAAACTCGGATCAAAAGGTTTGTGCAGTAAAACTGTTAATTTGCAACCAGACTGAATCTGAACTGTTTTCAGAAGTAAGTATAGAATTAAATGTGCTGAATGTGTTCTGTGGGTCCAGATTTGGTTCCCCACAACCAAATTTGCTATGTCAGCTTGGAGGTTTCACCAGCAGAAGACCATGAACATTGCCAGAACTGTTCACCCTGCCTGGGCCCTGCCATTTTGGCCTAGACCACTACTCCTGCACAAAAGACTGTTTCGGCAAGAGACTAGCTCGGGTATTCGACCCTCTGCACAACAACATCACGCAGGTTGTGACCATCTGGAGGTGTGCCGTGTCAGCCCAGCTTCTCCCTGCCAATTGATCATCACCATGAGGTCTATATATTACCTGTCTTGCAGCAAATTCCTAGTAGTGTGGGTACAATCAGAGTAGCACCCTGCAACAAGGGTTTAAATCATTTGTGGTGCCATCTAATTGTTTCTCTTTTCTTGGGTTTACAAATGACTAAGCCAACCACCCTGGAGTACAAATAACTGGGTTGTTTGCATGTCTAACTGCCTTTCTTTCCATCAAGGGCCCCAACATCATCTGCAATACCGGCCACCCACAGGCAACGCTTCAGGCTAGCCCATATAACAATCTGGATAACCAGCGTTGTGGAACTGTATATTTGGAAAAGCCTGATTTAAATCAGAATACAAATCATTTGACAAGATTCATGCCCCTTCCTTGTTCACATCCCCGTAATAAACCTGATTGTCTTTTTCACATTTAACCAGGCTAGTGTGCATATTATTAGCTGGGTTACAGTGTTAACAGTGTACTGCTGCATTGCTAACCTTATTTTCCTGGAAATCTCCAGGGCAGTTGCTGCAGGTCCAGCCCTGGTGTTAAGTGAGAAGGGTGTGAGCACATTATTACTGCTTCCTATTGATTGTGAATTTGTCACTGTGTTCTATACTAGGCCACTAGGAGAGTCAGTGGGTGGTTATAGCTTCCCATAGGGTTATACCAGCGCAGATAAGCAACCCCAATACCATTTCTCTGGGTGGAGGCATCTTATTAGAGAACTCAGGGACCTCAACCTGTGTATAGCCATACAGGCAGGGGTAGTAGCCCTTAGAATAGTGGCACCTATGGATTAGACCTTGCCTGGGAAAGATAACAGTAAAACTGAGGACTTGAAAAGACAACTAAAAGAACTGACTGAACAGTTGGTGGCAGTAAGGGCTTCCAGAGAACTAATTTAGTGAGCGACATTTCCATCTTCAGTGGGTCAGAGATACTACACTGGCTGAAATTCTGCCCCAACATAAACTGAGAAAGTAAATATTGCAAGTAGTGATGGTCGTTTTTGCTACTGCTGCGGTGAAGATGGACACCGAACAAGATACAGCAAAAAGACAGAGAATTTTGATTTGGTAGTGTAAAAGTTGTTGAAAGAGAAGCATATATTGGAGAAATACCAGCGGGACCCAGTGAAGGAGCAAACTGAGACCCTGAACCAGAAATGCTCCATTAAACAGATGCATCTTGCTAACATTACTGTTACTGACCTCAGAATCCCCCAAGGACTGATGGGGCGTCTGCCAAGGTCCCAGCCAAGACTGAGGCGGTGGACTGCACTGTATTACTAGATGGTGGCCACCAAGTGACCTTTGTGTTTGAAGACTGGTACCAGAGGCACTTGAGTAATGTGCCATTACGGCCACTGGAAGTACTAGCTGTCTTGGGAATAAGCAACCAGCCTTACTCATATTGGGGGTACATTGTTACTCAAATAGAATTTCTCCAAAATGTTGCTGGGGTCCAGGCCCTTATAGAAACTCTTACACTTGTGTGCCCCAATACTGGAATGACTAAGCCCCTTATCTCACAGGCGCTATATAAACACCCTCAACCTTATATCTAAGTACTAGTTTAAGTAGCTCCCCTCCTGTCTTGAGGACTGTGTATCCTCAGACTCCATACCTCCCTATGAAATCAAGCACAGAAATGTAAGATCCTATACCCTGCCCCAACCCTCTTCCACAGTGGGCAAAGCTGCTTTGTTCTGCTGGCTTCCCTACTTGTGGAACAAACTTACCCCTATTATCAGAAACTCACCCTTTCACTCTAGCTGCAAGCAACAACTATGTCTCCTTCCTCCACCCTTATGCCACTGCAACAACTGAGCTAAACCCATTACCTCTACTGAAGTTACCTTCCCACAACCCTCCCTAGCACTTATTAAGGATTCTTTATGTAGAGCACTTACTATTGTATTGTTCACCTCTAGATATTTATCACAGGTCCTGTGTTTTTGCTCTTACTGCTGTATTATATTGATTGTAATTAGCTATTGTTCTGTTAACTAATTCTCTGCATTTATTGTTTGTATTTCCACAGCTCCTTTCCCCCGCGGGTCACACCTGGAGTCGAGCTTCGGCACAGTGTGCCTTTCCCAGTTACCAAATAAATAAATAAAAATAAAGGCAAGACACCTGTGGTGACTGAAACCCACACCAATATGTTTCAGTGACTGTCTCAGCTATGCCAAGAAATGTGGGGCCCACAGCACATACACAGTCTAGGGACACACTGATGATCTGAAGTGTGTATATGTCAGAGACCAAATATGAGTAAGTGTAAGTGATTCACAGAAGAGGTACCTGACCTCTGGTTCTACCCCCCAGGTGCTGAGTACTAAGTGATGAGGGAAATGGATACACCCACCGTTGTTAAGAAGATTAATGTCTTAGTGAGAAATGAGACTGATAAAGAAGTGAGTATTCAACAGAAAATTATTTTAGCCCATGTCTACGGAGCAGAGGTGGTACAACGTATGGTTCCAGACCAAGCCACCAGTAAAAGACTTGACCCTATCTTCTTTAAATTTGGAGACTTGCTGATACCCACATCATACATGTGGCAACTAAGACAGAAGCTGGCTGAGAGGGCAAATGTCTTTTCCACTAGCGAGCTTGATGTTGGATGCGCTTGACAGGAAAAGCATCATATATGACTGAATGACAACAAACAATTTTGAGAAAGGTCCCGGCACCTCACCCCAGCGGATGTGGAAGATGTTTGCAAACACAATAATTGTTAGCTGCTTGCATCATATCTGAATCTAGAAGCCCTTGGGCATCCCCCATTGTAACAGCCCACAAGAAGTTGGGGGCTGTCCACTTGTGCGTTGACTACCAGACTTTAAACAAATGCACTGTAACAAACCAGTACACTGTACCTTGCGTGGAGGATGCTCTTGTCAGCCTCACCAGCAGTAAATGGTTTTCCATTCTGGATTTTCAGAGTTGATATTACCAGATTCCCATGGCTGAAAAGGATGAAGAAAAAAACAGCCTTCTTCTGCCTCTGGGGTTTTATCAGTTTGAAAGGATGCCACAAGGCATATCAGGGGCACTTGCAACCTTCCTGAGGTTGATGGAAAAGGCTATGGGAGTTGTGAATTTGAATAATCGCCTACTTGGATGATGTGATTGTTTTCGAATACGCCCTAGAAGAACATGAAGAATGCCTGAGGAAGGTTCTGGACAGACTTGAAGAATTTGGGCTTGAAGCATCCATCAACAAACGTCAATTCTGCCAACCCTTTGTAGAATATGTTGGTCATATTGTATTGATAGAGGGAGTCCAAACTGACCTGCACAAAGTCAAGGCTCTCAGTACCTGGCCTAGGGACAATTATCTGAAAACATTACAATCCTTTCTTGGTTTTTGCAGTTATTACCAGAGATTTGTCCAGGGTTTCTCCAAGGTGGTTCTATCACTTACAGACCTCATGCAGGGTATCCCCATACTAATTACAAGAAACAGTGGGGAAAAGAAGCACCCCAAAAGACATACTACAAAGTTAAGGAATCCTTTTGGGACAGATGGGATCAAGACTGTGAAAATGCATTCTGAGAAATAATTGAGAGGCTCACTGAAGCCCCTGGCATTGGCATTTACTGATCTGACTAAACACTGTTTTCTATACATTTACACCAGCATGGATGGGTTTGGAGCAGTCCTATATCAAGAGTACCCTGACAGACTGAGACCAGTTGCTTTTGTGAGTCAGAGCCTGCCACCAAGGGGAAAGAACTACCCAGTGCATAAACTAGAATTTTTAGCTTCAAAATGGGCAATCACTGACCAGTTCCACGTCTATCTCTATGAACCGACAACAGCTCTCTTACCTACAGTATGTCAACACCACTGCTATGTTGGATGCAGCAGGTTACTTTTGGTTGTCCACCCTTTTCCACTTATGACTTCACACTAGAGTACTGGAAGGGCCTGAACAATATAGAAGCTGGTGCCACGTCTTGCAGACCTTACCCTCTAGATGTGAGTCAGAGTACTGGTATGACCCCTGCAATTGTGAAAGCCTTATGTACAAACAATTGGTACTACCATGGAAGTACTGCAAGCTTGTCCTTAAAACACTGCATGATGACATGGGACACCTCAGGTTGGAGCATATCCTAAACCTTGTGCAAAGCTAATTCTATTGGCCCAGAATAGTATCTGACATGGAAAAGCAATGCAAAAATTGTGACAGGTGCTTCCAAAGAAAGACTGCCATGAAAAAGCAGCACCTCTTGTAAATATTAAAACCAGTGAACTGTTGAAACTGGCGTGTATGGACTTTCAGTCATTGGAACCAGACAGTAAAGGTTACAGCCTTATTTTAGTCATCACCAGCCACTGCTCCTGGTATGCACAGGCTTAACCTAAAAAAAAACCAGAAAGCCCATAATATTGTTCAGAATCTTGAGGAGTATGTAACTCATTATGGATAGCCTAGGGCATCTACTAGGATCAAGGAACTGACTTTCAGAGCCACATAGTAAAAGAATTTGTTGCTGCAGATGGCATCCGACAATCCCACACTACTTCCTATCATCCTCAAGGGGACCCACAGCCAGAGAGATTTAATCATACCATGTTAGACATGTTAGGTACTCTGGACCCTGAACAGAAAAGAAATTGGAGCCAGCACATACCCAGGTTGGTGCACGCCTACAATTTTACCAGAAGCAGTTCTGCTGATGGAACCTCCAAAGAGTTCTATCCTGAATACACAAAACACCTCAAAAGTCAACTGAAAGAAGCTTATCAATTGGTTGCAGAAGCCACTGGTAAAGTCAGTGCTGCCAATAAACTCAGGTATGATCAAAAGGTGCATCATCAAGTTATGCAAGTTTGGTATAGAGTTCTTCTCAGAACCCTTGGTCTGCGTGGAAAACACCCAAGCCTTATGTTATTCTTGAAAAACTACCTGATTTACCTGAGTACTGCATCCATCAAAAATATGGCCAGGGGGCTGTCACAACTACCCACCATGGGTCTATGTGATTATGGTGATCACGGAAAGGAGATCAGCCATTGCGAATGTACATCGGCGAAAATCCATTCCGCGATGTACTTCAAGCGCCTGACAAAAGGGTGCCAGGAACTTGATTTTTTATTTAAGCCTCCAAACCCCCTACTAAAGATTCTCAACTCCAGGGGGGTGCATGTCAGCGGGGTGAAAAGGAAAAAAAAAAATTTAATATCTTGGACTGGCACAAAAATCCCGATGCACCTAGCACTTAACCAGGCACCCTCCCAACCATAGCCTACCATGAACCCACCATGTCACACAGCCAACTTGGCAACCCACATCACTCTACACCTCACAAACCCTCCCTTCCCTTCTGCCCATTGCACGGTGTGCTCGCTTCTCTCCCTCACTCATATACATATAGTGACAGGATGTCACTGTACCCGCATTTGCCCCCCCCCATCCACTAGCCCTGAGAACAGGCACTGCTACTGAGTTGCCTTTTTTGTAAGCACTCAATAGCGGTCACCCTTATCACGGGATATCATCCACTGTACGGTAACCTCCTACTGCCCATTGGTCAGCTCAAACCCATTCCAGGGACTGTAACCAGAAATGGTAATCAAGTCAAAGAAAAGATGGTACCTCCCTTTTCTGACCCCGCACTTCACAATGATCTGGTTCCACCACCTGCCTCAACTGACAGTTCACCTAATGAGAACAAAATAATGTACTGGTTTTGCCCTCCTTCAGGCATACCCTGTGTTCCTGTGAACACTAGTGAATGGACCCAAGCCAGTCGCAAACAGATAGACCTGTTGGTGCCAAGTATAACACCAGCTCAGGAACAAAAACTACCTTTTGCAGATATGGACGTAGAAGCATTGGTGGCGGAATTTGCAACCAAGACTGACTAGCAAACTTCTATTCCTGACTAGGTCCCTGTGCTGGACACAGTGCAGGAAAAGGGCAGCATGCACCCTATTCCAATTGAAGATGCAGTAGTACCTCAAATTTTTAGTAGGGCATGTAAGCCACCCATGAAATTGACTTATGATCTCCTTGGTGCCTCCTCTGAAATCTCTATCCAAGTGGTATATATTGTACATACATGGTACCCATGGTTTATTCCATGGCATTGCTGGCCATCACCATCCTGAATTGCACATGAGGGTTGGTAAATGTACTGAAACTGTACCTCCCTGGGTAAAAACTGATGCCAAATGTACTGATAATGTGTCTACATGTGTTAGACCTGATGCATAATTGATAGCGAGGATGCTGGTGTTTAGTTAGCAAATGTACAGTAATGTTGATGTATCTGAAATGCCTCATAAGCTAGGAACTGAATGTTTAGACATAAATGTTACTAAATGTGTAATGTTTTACACTGCCACTATGAATTTTGGACTTTATGAACAGTAAGGCAGTGTTTTGTCAAGAATGCCAAGATTTTAGGAGGGAGCATGTAAGCCCCCACAACCATGTGGGGCTTACCTGTTTGAGCTACAGATACTTTGGCTCCAGCTGTCTATCTTTTGCCTCCAGACCCCTGGACTACTGGAATCAGGACCAATGGTCTTTACTCAGGAGCCCCTGGTGGGATATGGGGCTGGGCTCCTTTCTGATCTTCTTGGTAGTTGCCGCCAAAGTCCTTTGTTCCTTGGCTCCATGAGGAAATCAGGGCCAAGTCCATTGTGTTGGTTGTGCCTCTAGGAGCCTAGAGACTCCTGCCCAGTCTGGGAGTAACTGTGGACAGACCAAGATGTAAACAAAGATGGCCGTGCATGCCGTAGCTGCGCATACGTGGTCTAAGCATTAAAGGAGCCTCAGCTCCCTTAAACAGTATGTGGCCGAGTGGCCATAATCTAAAAGGTTTACCGACTCCAGGGCAGGCAGTAAAGCTTGGATACAAGTATAAAACATCTCTGGCCATTGTACTGCTGGTTTCTCAGTCCCCAAATGGCCAGTTGGACCAGGAGATGTGTTAGTGAGGTGAGCATGCACACCCAGAGCCTTAGAAGACACAAAAAGGGCAGTTTTCCTTTTGGGATCCCCGACAGCCAAATGTGGCTCACTGCATTTAAAATAAGGTCTTTTCCTAGCCCTTTCTGAGTGAATGGGGTCAGGGCAGGTGATTAACAGCCCCTGAATGGGCTTATAGATAAAATGGAAGGTTGCCAAAATAAGGTATAAAGATGTAAATAAACACAGTGGCCCCCAGTAGTTCTCCCCACCACCAAGGGTTCTGGGAAGAGTAAAAGAGCACCCTCCAGCTATTCAGGAAAATGCTAGCCAATCGGGTGGGGAGTTAGAGAATGCTATATAATGGTCTATGCTCAGAAACTGGGGAGGAGTTGGAGCCAAGACTGGAGAGGTGGAGGGCTGCACAATCCAGAAGTCTTGCCAGTGGTGTATAAAGGTCTCTCTGAGCCCAGAGAAAAATTGAGGCAGAGTGCCTACTAGCCCAGCTTCCCAGCAGGGAGTCTGAACTGGATTGATCACTTGTTTCTTCCAGCATGGATTTCCTTGAACTACTATGCTTTCGTGATCTTTGAAGTTGCTTGGACTGCTCAACTGTCTTCCCCAGCAGGGAAGAATTTAACCTGGTTGGGGCTGTGAGACTGCAAAGAAGCCCAGCTGAGTTTAAGTCCAGAAGAATCTGGGTATCCAGGTGGATGTTTAGGGTGACCACAAGCCTATGAGGAACCCTTGTACAATGAACGGCCCAAGGGGCAAAGATGATGAAAGGCCTAAGGGGCAAAGATGACAAAAGAGCCCTCATGCATAAGAGGACACCATGCCTGTTTTAAAGTTCCAGCCAGCATCTCCTTTTCCTGGAGAGACTGCCTGCTCTACTCTGAGTGGTATCCCCAATCCAACTAATTCCTCAGCACCCCCAGAGACTATCGACAAACTGTGAGTACCTCTGGGCTGTGGCCCCAAGGAGTTTTTCTACATTAGTTAGTTAGTTAGTTAGTTAGTTAGATATTCAGAGGGGGTGAAGTCATGGGCAAGATGTGGTTAAGCAACAGGAAAAGCCCAGGTGGAATTTGGAAAGTACTACATGTGTTATTTCTTGTGAAATCCCATTGGGGACCCAGTTGCCACATTCTACAATTCCAGTTAAGACTGTGTTCCTGCTGCATCCCCAACTTGCAACAACCCTGCATCATTTGGCTGGCCACCCGCAACCTGGTGAGGTAACCACTGCAATGGACAGTATCAATACTTATGGCCATGGGGGAGGGGGAGCTGGGTGCACCCGCTGGGGTGGTATGGGGGACTGTGTGAGGAACAACTGTTAAAAAACTTGTTTTATGCTTTTTGCTTCTCCTTTACCTCTCCCCATTAATAAATCTGAGGTTATTTCATGTTCTAGTTATTGCTCATAGTTACTGCTTGCTATGGATTACTATTGTGTTGGGAAAAGTTATCTGTTTGTGGGAAGGAAAATAATATTTGTTCCTGGGGGGAGGTTAGGGTCACATTGGGTAGCCTTATATACCACTGCCCCAGGCTGAAGCACCAAAAACTATTCCTGGTATTCAATTTGTGTATCACACCCAAAAGAACTCATGCTGACCCCAAGGTAGGTCGGTGTGTGAGGGGGCACCAGGGTGCACATGACAGAGAGTCCCCCCTTACATGAGCATAACAGTGTATTTTTCTTTGTGTAATGCGCAGTATCTAGACTATTAGGTTCACTTCATCTTATTTTCACTGCCAGACCCAATGTCATTGATATTATATGTGGTGATGTCAGATGACATGTGAGGGCACACCATAGTGCAAGCACGCAAATCACATCTTGAGTACCAGGTTGCTAGGCAACCTGTACCAAGGTCCTCTTGAAAGTAAAGAGAGCTTGTGGGTCCTGGTGGCAAGCACTGTGAAGCACATCGTGTCTGTGTGGTGCAACAGTTGCAACCTTTACAGGCAAATTAATGTGTTAGTCTCACAAATGTTTAACTGTTTATCCATTATCATTTTATTTGTGTACAAGAATACAGAGTCAAGTGACATAAATGATTGTAAACATACAGCATTCTAAATGGTTGCATTTTTTTTCTGTCACAGAGTGTTCTTTACCTCAAAAAAACTCTTTTTAAGATATAACTCACAATGATTCATATATACATGAAAGAACATGGAGCTATATTAACTAGAAAGCATTCAGTCTGAAATGCATGTGTATAGCTGTGTGTTCAAGGGAGATGGGACTCACAAGGGGTGGGAATATTATGCATTATACAATGAGCAACAAGAAAGTTTTTTTTTCATTGGTCAGTTGGCACTTCTCCCCCACTGTAAATCCTGAACAGTACCAACGGAAAGAAGTACCAACTGACCAGTGAGCCACTTCAGAAACTTGCCCCAAAATCACTCCAACCACAAGAAGCTCACGACTGCCAAACATGGCAATGGACAGTGAACCCAATAAAGTGCTGTCTCCACATGACTTACCTCAAAGATTTTCCTCGCTCCTCAGGTTCCATTCCCTTGCCCACCTTTCCCAACCATAAACCGCTCGCTCCACTCAACTCCCTTTGAGAGACAAAAAAAAGCTTGTTGCCTCTAAAGTTCCACAGTGTCCAATCTACTGAGACACAGAGCCAGCCTGCTGCTGCTCACTCATGACAACAGTTCATGTATGTCCTCACCGCAGACACATCAATGAGCAGAATAAATTTAAGCATTTAAAAAATGGAGCCACCACACAGTTAAAAACAGAACTAAGGATACAAATGTAAATATTTTTTGACCCCAAAAAATGCACAGAGCAGGAACCACAAACCAATACTGCACATGCACAGTTTCAACACAGCTCCAGTAACAAAGGACTACTTCCTCTGGCAGAACAGTAAAAGAGGGAAAAAATTTAAATCAAATAACTTTGCATTTACAATTGTTTCTAAAAAAAAAACTACAGAGACATTGTATAATCGCAATATACTACAACAGGGTGTGGGTTCATGCTAGGATTTACAATGCCTGGTATATTTTGCTCACTAGGCCTGTGGCCTTGTGACCAAACAACACACCAGGCATTGTAAATCCTAGCATGAACCCACACCCTGTTGAAGTATATTGCTTAAATGCATTATGGAAATAACAGAAAGATGCAAAATGGAGGCCACATCAAGGGCTAAAATGGGGCATTCTGTATAGCCATGAACTGTAAATATGGTCCCTTTAGATTCTATCTGTAGAGGAAGATAGCTGTGCAAGTGGGCACATCCAGCACAACCAGCACCCTAACCAACTGACTTCTTTTTTCATGCCTATTGAACTGTTAAGTGCATCCAGCACAAAGATCCATTTCATAGAAATATAGAATTTGGTAGCAGAAAAGGACAGCTTGGCCCACCTAGTCTGCACAGATGGTCTTTGCAGAGCAGTCTGTCTCCACAAACCCTAACTGGTCTCCCATGACCCTCCCTCCTCTCTGCCTATAATATTCCCCTATGTCTATTCCATTCATACTTGAAGCCCCTTACAATGTTTGCCTCCATCCCTTCTGTTGGCAGTCTGTTCCAGGCATCTACCACTGTCTCAGTGAAGTAGTACTTCCTCACATCCCTCTTAAACTCCAAACCCCCAAAGCATTACCTCATGCCCTCTTGTCCTGGTGCTCTACCTAATTCAAAAGAGATTCACCTCCTGGACCCTGTTCTCCCCCATGAGGTACGTGTAGGTCTCAATCATGTCCCCCCTCACTCTCACTCTCCTCTCCTCTCCTCTCCTCTCCTCCAGGGTGTACATGATGAGATCTCTCATTCTCTCCTCCTAGGGCTTTTGGTGCAACCCCTGCACCATTTTAGTTGCCCTCCTCTGGACTGCCTCCACCCTATCTATGTCCTTTCTAGTCCCACTACTGAGTCGAGCAGCAGCCCACTGGCCACTCTTCCATAATTAAAGTGAGAGCCATTAACCATCACCCTCTGTCACCTATTCTTTAACTAGTTTCTAACCCAGTTCACCACTTTAGATCCCACTCCCTGGTTGCTCAATTTTTTAATCAGTCTCCTGAGTGGTACATATCCAAAGCCTTACTAAAGTAGCAAAAATGAAAAACAGCAGAAGAAAAGCCATATAAGGAGGCGGTGCTCAAGATAGCAGTAATCAACACAGAAAAAAAATCGGTCATGCACCACCTCCTAATCAAGAGATGCCAGTCTGCAGATATTTTTGTCAAAGTGCTCTGTGCAAAGGCATGTACATAATGTGTCAACCTTCTTTTTAATTACAGTAGTGTGGTAGCACCACTATAGTTAGGGTTAAGCAGCGGTTTGTATGTTAAAACTCACATTTTGCATTTTAATATCTTTGCAACAGTTCAACGGATGCATACGAAAGTTTGCATATGCGGTCTCATGGGGTAGCTCTCTTGATATGCCAAGTTTTGTTCCAGTTGGATATGTGGTTTCCAAGCTGCAAATAGTACAAAAATAAGAAATAAATTGACAATTTTTGCATTTTTTTGCCATTGCACTGTGCACAGACAGTTTGGAATTTTGACCTGAAATTTTCATGGTAGAAGGCCCCACAAATATGCCTTTTGCTGGTTTGGTGAAAAAACATTAATCTATTCCAAAGTTATTAATTTTTTTTAATTTTGGGTTCTCAGCATGCTCAGTCAGCCTAAAAAAATGGCTTTAAAAATTATTAATCATGAATGGCCTAACGTTACCTCATAACTCATGAATAATAATTAGTTCTTTACATACCAGCTTTTTTCAAAATTGAGAGAACTAGAAAAATTGGGAGAAAACTACAAGCTATCCCTCCTTGGGAAGCTTGGTCTGTTCAAAATCACTGTTTACAGCAATTTATTTTTGGTTTCACTTGTTCACATTGCAAGAAGAACAGTTCCTTATGTAACTCGCATTTTCAAAAATGTCAGTGTAAGCCTAGCTCATGAACAATCATGAGCTTATTTGCATACCCTTTTCTTAAAATTGAAGGAATTTGAAAAAACTGGCTAGATATTTCTGTACTTACTACAGAAATAGGAGACTGCTTCTCTCAGTAAAGAAATTGCATCATCTACATACTGTATTGTGTCATCTATATCTTCCAATCAAAGTGCTCCCTGACTCAATTAGTGACCACTTCCCAGTTGCCTGCTGATAGTCTAATAAAATCCCCACTACTCCCCCCTGAGGTCACCGTCATAAGACGCCTTAAGAAAGGTGCCCTCCCTCTCCTCAAATCCTATCTGGCTGCCTGCGATTGGTCTCCTGTTCACTCTGCCTAGTCCGTAGATACCACCCTTACCTACTTCATTGCCACATTTAACCATGCCTGTGACATCTTTGCCCCTTTCTCAAAGCATGTAGTAAAGTAGTGGGGCGTCCCTTGGATTTCTTCAGCTTTACTTGCTCAAATGAACCTAAGAGATCCTCTCTGGCAAAAGGCCCTTGACTCACAATTCCCCCTAGACAGACAGCATTACAGGAAGGCTCGAAATAGCAGCACATGGGCCTCAGGCAAGCTAAAGTGACTTACTACAAACAAGCCCTCACCTCCTCCTGGGGATCCGGTAGAAATTTCTGGAGCAACATTAAGGAACTAACAGGGGAAAAATGTATCCTCTATCCCATTGCAGCTGCTAGTAGATGGGGTTATTTAACAAGACTCTAAATCTATCTCCAGTGCCCTTAATACTTCTTTCACTGACCTCAGCCATATCCTCCTCCCTAACTACTTTGACCCAATCAGTACCAACCTTGTTCACAATTTTTCCACCCACGACCAAAACCCTTTTCAGCTATGAATCATCTCCTGCAATGAGGCAAAACGATATCTCAACAAAGCCCTGATGAACTCATGCTATAGTAGTGATTCCCTGGACCTCAGTCTCATCTGGTTCACACTGGATGTGACTGTCCCCCATCTCACCAAAATCCTTAACTTATCCTTACGCCTCAGCCATTTCCCACAACTTGGAAAAGAGCAGTTATCACTCCCATCCTGAAGGGTGGTGACCCCATCTCCACTAGCAACTACAGGCCAATTTCTATCCTGCCCCCCTCTCAAAGGCCCTTGAAAAAACTGTGGCTGACCAGCTCTCAGACTACCTGACCAAACATAATCTGCTCTGTCAGGAACAGCATGGCTTCTGGAGGGGTCACAGCACCTCCATCACCCTCATCAAACTTGTGTCATACATGAGGCCCTTGATCAAGGCTCAGTGGTAGGGGCTCTCTCTGTGGACCTAGCTAAAGCCTTTGATACAGTTAGTCATGCGCTTCTTCTCCATGTCCTACCATCCCTTAACATCTCCTCTGAGGCTACCGCCTGGCTAAAAGACTATCTCTCTGGCTGGACCCATCAGGTAAGAATTAATACAACACTATCTTCCAGTAAACTAGTCCTAACAGGTATCCCACAAGGGTCTATTCTAGGTCCATTACTTTTCACCCTCTTCCTGAACTCCTTCCCTCAATTCTGCAGTGGGAAGCTAATGCTTTATGCAGACAATGTGGTAGTTGTCTGGAAACATCCCCGTCCAAATGTGCTACAATTGCCTTGCAGAGTTTCTTTAGAGAACTTGAAACCTGGTTCTCTGAACAATGCTTCATACACCTAAACTACAAGAAGACCAAATCTATGGTGTTTGCCCATCGCCAAAACCGATCAATAACATAACTCTAACGGTGACAAACTCCCTGGGCACTGCGCTAGAGCAGGTCCACTGTTTCAAATACCTGGGTGTCATGTTGGATACCTCGCTCACCTACCACATGCATATACAACAAGTCTCCTCCTCTATTAACTCCAGGCTCGGGATCCTATATAGACACAGACACTACATTCCCCTGCAGGCAATGTACCTAGCAGTATCTTCTTCCATACTACCCCGGTGGACTATGGCATAATATTATATGGGTCTGCTGACCATACAACCCTATGCAGCATCAATCTTGCCCTAAATAAAGCCTGCCATCTGGTATCAAATTGTGACATGCTAACCCATACCTGTGAGCTTTACAAGTCTACTGGTTGGCTTAATTTCCAAGATAGGCTTAAATATCACACCTGCCTACTTGCAAAAAAGATTCTACTTAAACAGGCACTGAATTGCCTCCACCCCCTCAACCAAACAGTTACACACAGGTGGGCACCAAGGCATTCTGCTAACACCACCTTACAAGTACCTCACTGTAGAACCTCCCTAGGCTAATGGTCCTTCAGATATCGTGCCCCTCATAGGTAAACAACCTAGCATCCAGTGTCTCTCTTGCATCCAGTCAGGGTCAATTTAAAGTAGACCTCAAATCCTTTCTCCTAAACTCTGCAAGCTGTGAATGTACATAATGTACAAATATACTTAACCCCCCCCCAGGGTTCCTCCTCCTCCAGTGCAACTGAGATGGCCCCAGCATAGGGATATCTCATTTCTTCTCCCATGCAAAGGCTCATCAAACTGATTGTAAACATTTCTTGACTCAGGGCCTATTAATACAACCCTCCAAAACTTTTACTGTCATATGAACATAATATTAACCTAGACCTTCTTTTACTGATCCCTGCTGATACAACAGTGCAATGTTTACTGTGCTGAATGTTTTGACTGTAATATTTAAACGATGCTTGTATATTTGGTTTTTTCACATTCCTACTAACGTGGAGCATTTGCAAAGGAGTCTATGACTCAAAGGTTGTAATTCCGATACTTTCAATAAATAAATAAATAAAATAAAAGTATGCACAATGCCTCATTTTGAAAATAAACATCTGAGAGCTTATATCGTTGTAACCACTACAACAATAAGAGACTGGCCCCAACCAGTAAGGAAAATAGAAGACAAATTAATATTGTACCCACAATGCCTTATTATTCACATTTACTTGTTATGTATGATGCTGGAGTCACCACTATTAAAATAGGAGATTGCACATCTGAGCAAGAAAAATGTAAGCAGTCTTTATATTCTACAAAGAATTCCTTAATTGCTGTTTGTAAATTGACCAATTAGCTGCTAGCTGTTGGCTTATTAGTGCCAGTGGCTAAGCAGGTTGCAAATTTGCTTCTGAGGCTATAAGATCAGAAGGTTGTGGGTTCAATCCCCACACCAGGCACTTGGAGTAAAATCCCAATACTGACACTATAGTCCATCATGAGGGGGATGCTGTACTTCTTCGCTGCTGTCTTTTGGATGAGATGTTAAATTGAGGTCCTGTCTGTCTGTTCTGGTGGTTGTTCAGATAGATGGTAAAGATCCCATGGCATTTCTCTAAAAGAGTAGGGAAATTTCCTCGCTGTCAAGGGCAAATTTCCCCTATTCACTAAAAATACCACCAAAAGTTTAATCTGGTTCAGTTTCAGTTCGTTACCATCTGATTCCCCCCCCCACCCTGGATTAGTCTGAAATAGGCAGAATTGCCTAGTCCTCCTTTCCCGGTCAACAAAAACTAACTAAACTAAACATACTGCTGTAACCATTATAAAAATAATAGTTGGCAGATTTAACAAAAAGGAACTTCTTTATCTCGAGATGCAGTTACAATAATAAATTATAATGTTTTTGAAATCAGAATTATTATTTAATTTTACAGCTTTAAAAATGTTTCTACATGTTATAATTTATAATGTAACTCACTTAATTTAGTGATTGCTCTATGGATAGCAGGAGGGATCAGTTCTAGCCAGGGTAAGAGTATAATTTATAATGGAACTCAGCAACTGCCCTACTAATGGCAGTAGGGAGTGTTAAATTTTGCACTTTAATGTCTTTACAGCCATTTAACAGATTTACATAACATTTTGCATGCTCAATCTTATGGAGTAGACGTCTTGATGTGCCAAGTTTTGTTCTGGTTCGATGTGTGGATTTTAAGATGCAGATAGCAAAACAACATTAAAAGAAAATCTTTTTATTTATATTTTTTTGCAGTTCTTTTTTTTTTATAGCCTTGTTCCCAGATGGTTTGGATTGAGATCTAAAATGTTCAAGGTAGAAAGGGCCTCACCCATAGACGTGTCTAACCCTGGTTTTAATCCATTCCAAAATTAAGCATTTGTAAATCTCACAACACACCGCCTGTTGTACATTATTGCTTAAATGGAACTCATGCGTGATTCAGTGACTGCCATACAGATGGCAGGAGGGAGCAATTATAACTGGGTAAGTGTACAATTTATAGCAGTAATTTAGCAGTAATAGTAATTTAGTGACTGCCCTACAAATGGCAGGAGTGATCCGTTCTAGCCAGATAAGTGTATAATATATAATGGAACTCATGTGTAATTTAGATGTAACTTAGCAACTGCCTTACAGATGACAGGAAGGATCAGTTCTAGCCAAGGTAAGTGTATAATTTATAATGGAACTCATATGTAATTCAGCAACTGCCCTACAAATGGCGGTGGTGAGCATTACATTTTTGCACTTTAATATCTTTGCAACCATTTAACGAATTTGCACAAAATTTTGTATGCATATTTTCAGGTAGATCTCTTGATGTGCTAAGTTTTATTCTGGTCAGATGTGTGCTTTCCAAGATGTGGATACTGAACAAATGTAAAAAAAAAAAAATCACTGTTTTTTTGCCTTTTCTTTTTTAATCACCTTGCACTCAGATGGTATGGAGTTTTGGTCTGAAATGTTCAGGGTAGAAAGGGCTTGGCCTATAGATGTACCTTTCATTGATTTAGTGAAAAGTATTAATCTCTTCCAAAGTTATTATTAGGCATGTGTAAATCACACAACAACATACCACCTACCGTGCATTATTGCTTAAATGGAACTCATGTGTAATTCAGTGTCTGCATACAGATGGCAGGACAAATAAGTTCCAGCTGGGTAAATGTATAATTTATAACAGAACCCATGCATAATTTAGCAACTACCCTACAGATGGCAGGAGGGATCAGTTCTAGGTGAGTAAGTGTATAATTTATATCAGAACTCATTTGTAATTTAGTGCCTGCTCTACAGATGGGAGGAGGATTCAGTTCTAGCAGGGTGTGTGTGTATAATTTATGATGGAACTCATGTGTAATTTAGCAACTGCCCTATAGATGGCAGGAGGGATCAATACTAGCTGGGAAAATGTATAATTTATAACTGAACTGATGTGTAATTTAGTAACTGCCCTACAGATGGCAGGAGTAATCAGTTCTAGCAAGGGTAAGTGTACCATTCATATTGGAACTCATGTAATTCAGCAACTGCCATATAGATGGCAGTAGTGAGTGTTAAATTTTGTACTTTAATATCTTTGAACTGTTTAATGGATGTGCATGAAATTTTGCATGCATGGTCTTGTGGGGGTAGATCTCTTGATGTGACAAGTTTTGTTCTGGTCAGGTTTGCCGATTCTGAGAAGTAGATAGTGAAAATATGTTAAAAAATCACTGTTCTTTGCTGTTTTGTCATCATTTTGCACCCAGATGATCTGGAAATTGGCTCTGAAATTTTCAAGGTAGAAAGGGCTTGGCCTACAAAGGTGCCTTTTGCTGGTTTGGTGAAGAAAATATTAATCTGTTCCAAAGTTACTACTTTTTAAAATTTTGGATTCTGAGAATGCTTAGTAAGCAATTCAAAATAGCTGTATAAAGGGGTGTGGCTTTGATATCTAGAGTCACCACATAGGTCATGACTAATCATGAGCTTATTTGCACACCCATTTTTTTTTTAAATTGAGTAAATTAAAAAAAAAGGACGGAAACTACAAGCTGTCCCTCTTTGGGAAGCTTGGTCTGTTCAATGTTATGGTTCACAATAATTTCTTTTGGGTTTCACCTGTTCTTATTGCAAAAAGAACAGTTCCTTATGTGACCCACATTTTTAAAAATGTCAGTGTAGCCATATCCCTTAAATAATCATGAGCTTATTTGCATACTTTTTTTTTCATTGAGGGAATTAGCAAAATTGGGTGAAAATAACAAGCTATCCCTCTTTGGGAAGTGTGAATTGTTTTGAAACATGGGCTACTGTACTAATCAGTATGTTAAATATTAGTGCCATAGAAGGAAAGCAGTCATTTTTTAACTTACGTTAAAGTAGACAGAGTATTGATTTTGTGTTCATGAGATTTAAAAAAATTAAATGGTTTAAAAATATGCAAAGTTTAAAAAAAAAGACTTTTGGTAATACAGAGAAACAGAAAAGTAGTATTGGCTGTTTTAATTGAATCTGTCTTGACTTAGGATAAGAGAACATTGACACAGTGATGTCAAAGGAGGCAATACAGTGTAGTGGCTAAAGCTCTGGGCTGTGATCCTGGACACCTGGGACTAAATCCCACAGCCTCCAAATGAATATGGTCAAAAGTTGTTGTTTTTTATAGTAGCTCATACATTTATAAAAACTAATTACAGAAAAAGTAGTATCTCAAAATGTAGGGAAATTCATTGTAAAAAACAACTTTTTTTAATGCACTACTTAGGGTTAATGCCACAAAAGAAGGGAAATGTAGTGTTAGAGTATCCGGCCCTAACATCCCACCTTGCAGGGAACAACAGATGTGGGGTGTGCCTTGGTGGTATTAACCCTAACGCTCACCCCATTCTCCTATACTGTACCCATCTCAGTTGACTTACTCATGGAATGGGGTAAGCATTAGGGTTGCCAACCCCAATGCACACCTCATGTCTGTTGCTTCATGCAAGGTGAGGGTGTGGGTGTTAGGATTGGAAACCCTAATGCCACATTTCCCTACTTTTGTTGCTTTAACTACAACTAGTGGATTAATTACTTTTTTGCAATGACTATATATATGTATATATATACTGTATATATATATATACATATATACTGTATATATGCATATATTATACTGGAGCAGTCACGCCACTATAGTTAGGGTTCAGTGGTCACTTACATACTAAAGTCAAAAGCTTGGACGTTAATAACTCTGGACCCACTCAACAGATTTTCCTGAAATTTGGAATGCATGGTAGGGCATGGCAGATCTCTTGATCTGCCAAATTTTGTTTTGGTCAGATTTATGGTCTTGGTGTAAGAAAATGCTGAAAAATGCAAAATTATCAATTTTTGGAAGGAGCTTTTGGAATTTTGAACGTGGCCCTGCATGGCCAATGTGAAGCATGCTGCTCTGTGAGATGGCTTGTTTGAAAGAGCTTTGGTGGCCAAACATGCCGCTTTTCATTTGGTGAAAAAATATTAAGGCATTCAAATGTTATGCCACTTTTAAGTTCCCATTATAAGTCAATAGGAAAATTTACATGTATGTTTTGTGATCAAAGAATGCGTTTCTGGCCATCTCGTCCCACCTGGTGATCAAAGAATTTGCAGCCTCGTGGTTCAAGAATCTTTGTCCCAGAGAATTTCCAAAATTCTTTGATCGCAAGGTCCGCCATCTTGTTTTTTAATTTCCAATCGGAAAAACACAAATATCTCGGCTCAGGGGTCACTTCTGAAGTAAAGCTTGGATGGGTTTTACTTATGGAGCTCCGATCTATCGAGCCATGCCTTTGGTTTCATCCAAATCAGTCAAAAAATAGAGTTATAAGCTTTTAAACTCTTAATTTGTGGCTCGCTAACGATCTTTGATTGTGAGCATGCAAATTCTTTGATCGTGAGATTCTTTGATCACGATCTTGCATTGCAACCTAAAAACACTAATATCTCGGCTCAGGGGTGGGCTAAGGACACAAATGAGATTTTGCTCAGGAGGGTCCTTTGTATTGAGTCATGCAATTAGTTTGGTTCAAATCGGTGAAAAATTTGCATTTCACCATTTTGTATTCTTTGATCGTGAGCCTGCAAATTCTTTGATCGTGAGATTCTTTGTTCGCAATCAGGCATCGTGAGCGAGGGACAAGATGGCCCAATTTAAAAATCAATTTTCTCAGCCCTGGGGTGCCCTAGGAAGTCGAATGAGAGTGGGGTTTACGCAGGGGGCTTTATTCTGTCGAACCATGGTAGTGGTTTACCGTAATTCCTTCAATTTTATGATTTATAACATTTTTAATTCTTTGTATGTGAGCCTTCAAATTCTTTGATCGTAAGATTCTTTGATCGCGAGCATGCATCGTGAGCGAGGGAAGAGATGGCCCAATTTAAAAATCTATTTTCTCAGCCCAGGGGTGTCCTAGGAAGTCAAATGAGGGTGGGTTTTAGTCAGGGGGCTTCGTTCTGTCGAACCATGGCAGTGGTATATCGGAATTCCATCAATTTTTTGATTTATAAGATTTTTAACTCTTTGTTTGTGAGCCTGCAAGTTCTTTGATCATGAGCCTGCAAATTCTGTGATTGTGACATTATTTGATCGTAATCTTTGATTGCAAAATAGGGACAAGATGGCCAGATTTTTTATAATGGAATACATAGGGAAATTATACCAATATTTGACATTTAATATCTCAGAAACAGTTTGGTCTTTTTACTTGAAATTTGGAGGGTGCTTATGGCATGTCATGAGGATGTAAATTAGTGTTTATGTGTTGGAATTTTTTTTTTTGCTGAGATATGGCGTGACACAGTTTATGTTCTGCGGAGCATTTTACTTGAGGTGGTGGCTTGAAATTGATAGGATACCTAGCCTTAGTGTCATGGAGGTAGTTTTCAGTCATTGTGTGTGTTACACGTCAACAGGTGCAGAACTGTGCCACTCTGACAAATTAAAATTTCAAACTTTGACATGTTATATCTCGGACACGGTTTGGTCTTTTAACTTTAAATTTGCAGGGTGTTTATGGCATGTCCTGTGGATGTTAATTACAGTGTTTATGTGTCAGAAAATATTTTTTGGATGGAGATATGGTGTGGTGCAATTTTTGTTCTGCAGACAGAGTTTTGCTTGTGGTGGTGGGATGAAATTAATGGGATACCGAGCCATAGTGTCATGGATGTAGTTTTGAGTTGTTCTGTGTGTTAAATTTCAACAGGTGCGGAACTGTGCCACTCTGACAAATGAAAATGTCAAACTTTGACATGTTATTTCTCTGACACGGTTTGGTCTTTTCACTTGAAATTTGGAGGGTGTTGACGGCATGTCCTGTAGATGTGGACTGTGGTGTTTATGTGTCGGACATATTGCGTGGTGCAGTTTACAATTTGTGGACAGCGTTTTCTATTGTTCTACCACATTAACATTTGTTTGTTGGCTTGTCTTGCTGTTGTCAATGTACATTTTAGTCATTAGGTGTGTAATGTGGCTCAACACTTACAAGTTGGTGGACCCCGCGCTCCCACTAACTCGTGCAATTTTCTGCATTTCTATTCTTTCTTAAAAAGTAAGGAAATTCTATGCAAAAAATGTTGTTAATGCATCAGTTAGGGTTCTTCTACAGTGACAAAAGTGAGGAAATTTGACATTAGGGTTCCCATCCCTTGCACCCCACCCCGCCCCCACCAACAGGCATCGGGGTGTGTGCTGGGATCATCGGTCCTAACTCTCACCCCATTCTCCTACACTGCACCACCTCAACTTGTTTACGCATGAGATGGGGTGAGAGTTAGGCCTGATGACCCCAACGTACACCCTGATGCCAGGGTTGGGGTGGGAACCCTAATGTCAAATTTCCTCACTTTTGTCACTGTAGAAGAACCCTAACTGCTGCATTAATGAAGTTTTTTTGCATAGAATATATTATGATAGCACGGTAGTGCTACCATAGTTAGGGTGGAGTACCTCATTTAAGGTTAAATGGTGAAATTTTGCACCTTAATAACTTTGCCACTGTTCAATGGATTTGTCTAACATTTTGCAGACATAGGGCATAACCATAGATTTTGGGATCTGCCAACTTTCGTACAAATTGGACATACGGCTGCGGAGGTATTAAGCAACATTCTTGGGCACATTTACTTTTTTTATGCATTCTTTGCTCACGCCTACAGGTCACACGGTTTGTGTGACTGATTTGAAAACTTAAGGGAACATGCGGCCGGGGTCCCCAAAGTGCCTTTTGAAGATTTCATGAATCAATATTGAACGGTTCGAAAGTTATTTAAAAAGCAAGTTTCCCATTATAGTCAATGGCAAAAGTTAACAAAAAGTTCAACAGTGTCACAAATGCACTTTTTAGTGTTGCAAATGACCCTAGTAGTGTCACAAATCTGCCATTTTGTTTTCAGTTACTGATCACAGAAATGCTTGGCATTTAAAATTGGGACCATCTAGGGACATAATTATTTTTGTGTTTACCTAGTTGAGCTCTGAGGATGATAGCAATGTCTTAATTGTGGGGTTAAACACCCCAGAAATATGTTTTTCAAATTTCTGGGAAAAGTAGTGTCACAATGTAATGTTGCACCTGCGACACTGTGGGACTTTTTTGGGAAAGGTGACACAAATCACAACACTACTTTTCAACAATGTGGCCAAAATGACAGGAACTGTTTGCACCCTGCTGCAAAAGAACAGTTTGGTCTTTTGGGCTGAAATTTAGAGGTAAGAGAACCAACATTCCACAGATGTGCATTTTGGTGGTTTGGTGAAATAATATTAGATGGCTGCACAGTTATGGCACTCCAAAGTTGACGCTTTTTCCCATAGACTAACATTATGGCATCCGCCGCATGACAGGAATTCTTTGCCACCCTGCTGCCAAATAACGGTTTGGTCTTTTGGGCTGAAATTTGGAGGAAAGAAAGCCAACATCCCACAGATGTGCCTTTTCTTGGTTTGGTGAAAAAATGTTACAGGGTGGCAATGTTACGGTACTCCAAAGTTCACATTTTTCCCCATAGGATAACATTACGGTGTCCGCCGTGCCTTTCGGGGCCCATATCTCGGAAACGGTGCAAGCTACAGACTTTTCATCAGAAAAACACTTAGCCCCCCAAAGCAGGGCTAAGATCAAAACTAGCCAGAAAGTCATAATTCATAATAAATTTTAATTTCTTTTCTACATCGTATGGTTCCTGAGATATAAGCAATTTAGTATTCCAACTCCTCATTTTCTGCTCCGTGCCCCATTATTATGCACATCTTTTTCAGAAATTTGAAAAAACATATTTCTGGGGTGTTTACCACAAAATAAAGACATGGCAAGCATCCTCAGGGCCCGACTAGGTGAATACAAAAAAAATTAAGGTTGCTAGAGGGTCCCAAATTTAAATCTAACCATTTTTCTGATCACCAACTGAAAACAAAATAACCCGATCTACGAAAGTAACAGGCCCATTTGCGAAAGTAAAAATGCATTTATGCAGTGTTGAACTTTTTGTTAACTTTTCCCATTGACTTATAATGGAAACTGTTTTTTGAATAACTTTTGAACCGTTTAATATTTTTTCATGAAATCTTGAAAGGCACATTGGGGACCCGGCTGCACGTTCCCTGAAGACTTCTGGCGATCCACGCGCCAAACGTCACGACCTGTAAGTAGCGACCACAGAATTCAGAAAAGCGTAAATGCCGCACAGATCACACTTAATAACTCCATAGCCGTATATCTGACCAGCACGAAACTTCAAGATCTCAAGGCCTATGGTTCTTGATCATAAATTCTAAATTTCATTCAAATCCATCAAACGGTTGCAAAGTTATTAAGATTAAAGTTTTGGGGGTTTAACATAAGTAGCTCCTCAACCCCTAACTATGGTAGCACTACCGTGCTACCATTAATATATATATATATATATATATATATATATATTTATGTATATTATAGTTGCACTGTTGTGCAGCTATAGTTAGGATTGCCCTTCTGTGTTAAAACCAAAATTTGCACTTTAATAACTTTGCAACTCTATGACAGACTTGCCTGAAATTTTGCATGTGCAGTGGGACCCATAGATCTCTGGATCTGGCAAGTTGCATAACAGTCAAATGAGCAGCTGCAGAGCTGCAGGGTGCCACAAAACACATAACAATTGGGGATTTTGTGAGTTTCTGTGCACAGGGCTACAGCACAAATGATTTGTGCGTCTGGTCTGCAATCTTCAGGGAAGATGCAGTCTGGGTCACTGATGTGCCTTTTGAAGATTTGGTGAAAATATATTAATCTGTTAGAAAGTTATTCACATTTTAATTTTCCCATTTTAGCCAATGGGAAAAAAATATATGTGCCTCATGAAAGCTGCTGCCAGTACATTTTACTTTTGCAAATGGCCCTTTTACTATTGTGCTGCTGCCATCTTGTTTCAGTTAGTGGTAAAAAAAAATGTCTGTAATTCAAATTCTTCTGCTCCTAAGTAAACACTGGCAGTTGTGTTAACCTAAATGGGGCATGAGGAACACAATAGTGCCATCAGTTTTTTTCTAGAACCCCTAGAAATATATTTTTTAAAATCGGTTCCCCCGTAGTGTCACAAATCATGGCAGTACATTTGTGACACTTTGGCAAATCACAACACGTTCACATCTGTACTGTCTCAATGTGCCACACTACTGCACCAAAACATACCATTTCTTGGCCATACCACTGCACCAAAACAGTTAGGGCTTTTTGGCTGACATTTGCAGGGTGGCAAGCCCAGGTCCCACAGACATGCCAAAGTTACAGCTCTCCAAAGTTGAACAATTTCCCATAGGCTAACATTATGGCACCCGCAGTGCCTCCTGGTGCCTGTATCTCAAAAACGATTTGAGATATGGATATTTTGCTACCCACAGCTTAGTCCATCTTTAAGTGAAGAAAGCCTCCATGGAGGTTTTGAAGTCATGATTATAACTGCAGTGGAATTTTTTTCATAGTTGCTATGGTTACTGAAATATTGTCAAATAAGTGTTATGAGGGTTCCTTTTCAGTGTTATGGGGCTGCTGTATGGCTTCATACTTATGTGTAAGTGGGAGCATGGGACCCAGAGGGCCTCTGCTCCCACATATACATACCATTATGCAAAAAATGGGCAATGTGAAAGGAACGCAGGGTCCAGAGGGCCCACACTCCCATAAACACATACCAGTTACCAGTTACATTACACTTTCTCAAAAAGAAGGGAAATTCACTGCAAAAAACCTTGTTAATGCATCAATTAGGGCTGCTCACATGATGACAAAAATATCGAAATGTGATGTTAGGGTTAACACCCCTACACCCCACCCTAACCCCCTTCCTCACTCCACACACCAACAGATGTCAGGGTGTGCCATGGGGGTCATCAGGCCTAACTCTCACCTCATTCTTTGCTCTGTGGCCCTGTCCAGCTTGTTTACATGGAATGAGGTGAGAGAGTGGGCCCACAGTGACCCCCATGGCACACCCGATATCATCTAGTGTATGGAGGGTGTAGGGGTGAGGTGGTAACCCTAACATCACATTTCCATACTTTTGTCACTGTGCGATCAACCCTAACTGATGCATTAACAAAGTCGTTTGCAATGAATATATATATATATACAGAGAGAGAGAGAGAGGATGCATGATGGGTGACTGTGGAATATGGCAAATATTTGCATGAGTGCAGAGCGAACTGTGATAATATCACGAGTACTGAAGGCACGAGTGATATTATTGCAGTTCACTCTGCATGAGTGCAAATGTTGGCCATATTCCACAAGTCGCACATCATGTGTGCAATTTATACAATAGGGCTATTACATTTTAGAAACATTTTTTTATGTGTTCTCTCCCGGTTTATTTTGGTAATTGGGTAAGTTTTTTTTTTGGGGGGGGACCTGGGAGCACGGGGCAGTTAAGTGATTTGTTCAGAGTCACGCACTATTGAAATGGAAGTTGTGAGAATTAAACACTGGTCTGGGCTGCTGGATGTAGGAAGTTGGTTCATTGCTTGTTACTCTAACCTCTAGGCTATACTTACAGCACTATGTGTCTGTGTGTGTGTGTGTGTGTGTGTGTGTGTGTGTGTGTGTGTGTGTGTGTGTGTGTGTGTGTGTGTGTGTGTGTGTGTGTGTGTGTGTGTGTGTAAGTGTTTCTGAATAGGCTGGGAGTGTTAGATAGTATGAGGAACAGGTGCATGTGATTTGCAATTATAATTGTGTTACCTGCAGCTAGGAGTGAGAAACAGACTGTTTATTCAGTAAGTTGCAGGCTTCACTGAGACAGAGAAACTGCTGCAGTCAGCACCCAGAAAGATAAACTGGTTTATGAAACATGGAAACATAGAATTTGACGGCAGATAAGGATCGCTTAGCACACCCTGTCTGCCCATTTCCCTGCCTACTGGATAAGCTGCAGATCCTAGTTAACCAGCAGCCTACTTCTTCCTACCCCAACCCCCTAGAATTGCCTTATGACTGTCCCATGCATGCTTGAATTCCACCACTGTTTTTGACTCCACGACCTCCTCTGAAGGCTGCCTGGCCATGCATCCACAGCCCTATCTGTGAAAAAAATACTTCCTTAAATTCACCTCTGAGCCGCCCCTCTATCTTCAAATTGTGCCCCTTGTTCTTGCACACCTCTTTTTGGAAGATGCTACCTCTTGACTTTGTTGATTCCCTTGAGGTACTTGAAAGTCTCATCATGTCCCCCTCTCCTCCTTTCCTCGAGGCTATACATATTAAGCTCCTTTAGTCTCTCTTCATATGTCTTCTGGTGCAGACCCTGCACCATTTTAGATTGCCCTCCTCTGGACAGCTTCCATCCTGTCTATGTCTTTGCAAGACTGGGTCTCCAGAACTGCCGCAGTACTCCAGATGGGGTCTGACCAGCTGTCTGTACAGAGGGATAATAACTTCCTGTTTTCTACTGGTGATGCCCTCTCCCTATGCATCCCAATATCCTCCCAGCCCTCATTGCTGCCCTCACATTGGTTGCCCACCTTTAGGTCATCTGATATGACTACCCCCAGGTCCCTTTCCATTTTTGTTGTTGTTAGTATCTCAACCCCCATTGTGTACTCTTCCCTGGGTTTTGTTCCCAGGTGCATTACCTTGCATTTCTTAGCATTGAATCTAAGCTACCATACATTTGACCATTCCTCTAACCTTGCCAAGTCCCTTTTCATCATTTCCACCCCACCTTGTGCATCAACTCTGCTGCAGATCTTTGTGTCATCTGCAAAGAGACATACTTTCCTTCCAGTCCCTCTGCAATGTCGCTATAAAGACATTGAAGAGGACTGTCCTAATACCTGAACTCCCGCGGCACTCTACTAGTAACCCCCCTTTCATCAGGAGTGACTCCATTTACTATTACCTCTGTGTCCTATTTTCCAGCCAATTTTTTACTCAGGCTGTCATCTTGGGACCCACTCCCAGGCTAGCTAACTTGTATATTAATCTTTTGTGTGGGACTGTGTCAAATGCCTTGCTAAAGTCTAGGTAGGCCATGTCCAAAGCCCCTCCCTGATCTACTACTTTGGTCACCGAGTCAAAGAAATCTATCAGATTTGTCTGGCATGACCTTCCTGCTGTGAATCCATGCTGCCTTGGGTCCTGTGCCCCTCTGGCCTCTAGATACTCGACAGTTCTTTCCTTCAGAAGTGATTCCATCATTTTCCCTACCACTGAGGTTAAACTAACAGGTCTGTAGTTTCCTGCTTCTGCCTTGCTCCCACTTTTGTGAAGGGGAATCACATCTGCCCTCCTCCAGTCCTCGGTACCACCCCATCCTCCCATGATTTGTTAAACAGGGTAGTCAGTGGTGTCACTAATTCTACCCTTAGTTCTTTTAGAATTCTGGGATGAATCCCATCAGGCCCCATTGCTTTGTCCACCTTCAGTTTTAAGAGTTCTTTCAGAACCCTTTCTTCTGTAAATGGGCTGGTATCAACTTCTGTATCCAGTGCGTTTCTACTGTTTGTTCTAGGTACCCCCCCTCTTCCTTTGTAAATACTGAGCAAAAGTATTTGTTTAGTATCTCTGCCTTTTCACAGTCTCTCTCTGCCCACCCTCCCCGCTTTATTAAGCCTCACTATCCTTCCCTTGGTCTTCCTTCGCTCCCTGATGTACCTATAAAAGGTTTTATCCCCCTTCTTAACTGAGTTGGCTATCTTTTCCTCGGTTTGGGCCTTTGCTGTTCTGACTGCCTTCCCAGCTTCCTTTTGCTTTAACTGATACAGTTCTCTGTCCTGCTCCTTCTGTGATTCCTTGTACTTCCTGAAAGCTTTCTTTTTCTCTTGAACCTTCACTGCCACTTCCTTTGAGAACCATAGTGGTTTCTTACATCATTTAGTTTTGTTTATTGCTTCACACAAGGCTTGTTGCCTTTGTGATGGCATTTTATTATCCCCATTGTTCTTCCACCTCCTTCCTGCCCATTTGCTAGTGCATTCCTTTAGGCACTTACCCACTTTGGCAAAGTCAGCCCTCCTAAAGTCCAGTACCTTTGCCTTTGTATGGCTTGACTCTATTGCTGTGTTTATTGTAGACCATACTGTTCGATGGTCGCTGGATTCCCAGATGGCTACCACTTCACCATCTGTGATCTCTCTTCATCTCCATTTGAGAGAACCAGGTCTAAGATTGCTCCCTCGAGTGGGCTCCAATACTATTTGTCTAAGGCATGCCCCTGTAGGGCATCTAGAATAACCCCACTCTTCGAAGTAGCTGCAGCAACTGCACTCAGTTAACATCTGGCATATTCAGATCACCCATCAGCAATATCTCCTTTTTTGCCATACTAAATATAATTTCTGTCATTTCCTTGTCCATTTCCTCCCTGAGAGGGAGGTCTGTATCTAACCCTGTGCGGTTGTGGGTGCCATTGCGGTCTCCAAATTTACCCACAGTGCTTCTTCTCCTCCTGTTTTCTCTTTTGTTCTGTTACTTTGATTCCTTCCCTTATGTAAAGAGCTACTCCTCCTCCTCTTTTACCCTCTCTGTCTCTCCTGTAGATAGTGTATCCTGGTATGTTTATGTCCCAGTCATGGTTTGTGCGAACCATGTTTCTGTGACTCTCCACGATATCAGATGTTCCTCCTCCATCAAGGCCACTAATTCGGAAGCTTGTTACTCAGACTACGTGCATTGGTACTCATTGCTTTCCATTTTTGATGGCTTTACTTTCTGCTGCAGCATCTCCCACTGACCTTTCTACCTCAGGTCTTTTTCCCATTTAGTACCCTGTTTTTTGTAGGGAGAGGCTGGGATTTTCCTGCTGCTATCAGTGCCTCCCCTTGACTAGTTTAAAAGCTTGCCAATGAAGCATTTAAACCGATTGCTCAAAGACTTGTTCCCTTCCTGGACAGATGCAGACCATCCTGCCAGTATAGGCTGGTGTCCTCCAGGTGGAACCCCAGTCCAATGAAGCCAAACCCTGTGCTCCACAACATTTTTCAACCACTCATTAAACTGCAGGGTGCCAAAGTACCCTTGCCTCACTCATGCCATTTACAGGCAGCACCTCTGAGAAGGATACTGTGTGTGCTACTTGTCTTAGGCCCCTCCCCCGTTCTACAAAGTCCTTCTGCACTGCTCTAATCTCATGTTGAGCCAAGTCATTTGTCCCTAGGTGGACAATGACATCCAGCTCAGACTCCCGTGCAGCTGTTCTCGTGATCCTGAGGATGCGCTTCCTGTCCCTACAAGCCATGGCACCATGAAGGAGGCTGGTTTGAAGATTAGAGCAGTACAGTAATGTGCTAGGATTGTCAGAATGACTATGGGACACAGGTGATTGTCTTTTACAATACTAAATGAATTAGTTGCAGGATTCAGTGAGAAAGAGAAACTATGAAGTCATTAAATGCAGGCTGCAGTGTAGATAGTCTGACTCTGGCGACATCACCATTGTGAGTATATTTGCTGGTGATGTAGACACTGTGGGTTTATAAGGAAATAAACCCACAGTGTCTATGTCATCACAGACTTATTCCACTGCAGTGAGAATACATGTTTTTATTGCCAAGGTTACATGCTCACCCCTATTGTATAAATATATATATATATATATATATATATATATGTGTGCGTGTGTGTGTGCATGTATATGTGTATATATATATATATATATATATATATATATATATATATAATATATATTCTTTGCAAAATCTACATTAACGCAATATTTAGGGTTTAGGCTAAACAGACAAAAGTAGGGAAATGTGGCTTTAGGGTTTCCAATGCTAAAACCACATTCACATCCCTAAAACAAATCAGGGGATGACTCTTCCTTAGCGTTGTCAACCTTAAAGCTCACCCCATATGTTTGTGAAGTGTATGGAATGGGTGAGCTTTAGGGTGGATATAGCCAAGGAACAGTCTACCACTGATTTCTTTTAGGGGTGGGGGTGATGTTTTAGGGTTGGAAACCCTAAAGCCACATTTCCCTATTTTGTCACTTTAGCTGAACTCTAAATGTTGCATTAATGCAATTTCTGCAAAGAATATAACCATATAAATATATATTTGTAATTGTACATAGGAGTTGTTTAAATACTTCTATTTTTTCAAGGACATTTTGCACCTTTGCACTTATGTATAAAGGACTAGTAGCCATTATTATGTCAAATACTGAGGTTGTAGTAATTCTGGTAATGTCTTATGACATCAGCAGTAAGCTCCACTATTTAAAGAAGGTTGACACATTGTGTATGCACCTTTGACAAACGATTGTAAAAAATCTGAAATGTGTTAGGAGATGCTCTACCAGTGTCTGCACAACACTTCAATAAGGATGTGCACAGAGCACTTTGACAAAATATCTCTGCAGTGGCATCTCTTAATTAGGAGGTGGTGAGTGCCATCCAAATGCCCAGATAGGCCATGTCTGCTACCCCCAGATCTACTTCCCTGGTCACCCAGTCAAAGAAATCAATCAGGTTCATCTGGCATGACCTCCCTCTATGAATTCATACTCCCTGTGGTGTCACAGACCATTAGATTAAGGTACTCAACCAACTTTTCCTTTGTCAGTGTTTCCATGAATTTCCTCACCACTGAGGTGAGGCTCACCATCTGCTGTGCTTATGTAGAGGGACCATGTCTGCTCTTCTTTAGTTCTCCAGAACCATGCCCAAGTCCAGTGAGCTGTTGAATAGGGCCATCAGTAAGACAGCCAGCACTTCGAGTATTTTAGTACCCTTGAGTGTATCTTGTCTAGTCCTATAGCCTTGCTCACTTTCAGAGCTGCGAGACCCTTTAGGACTCTTTCCTTTGAAAATGGACATGGGTATGCCTCCTCCTCCTTTTTTTTTACTGATGCTTCCTGGTGGTCCACACCTCTCCCTCCCTCCCTCCTATGCAAAGACTGAACAGAAGTAGCTGTTCAGGGTGCCTGCTTTTTCTTGGTCCCCTTCCACACAGTCTCCCTCTGCAACCCTCCTTATCCTCACTATTTCTCACTATTCCTCCCCTTGCTTTCTTTTTCTTACTTATGTAGCTGAAGAAAGTCTTGTTCCTATTTGCTGGCAGTATAGCTAGGCATTCTTCTGTCTGCCCCTTTGCCCCCTCACTGCCTTACCTGCTTCTTTGTGTTTTACTGGTACCCCTGACTGTCTTCCTCTCTCTGCATTTCCTTATACCTTCTGAATGCCACTCTTTTATCCTTCACCACTGTGACACTTCCCCAAAAATATCACAACACTCTCTTTCTCCTTTTGCTTTTACTCACTTCCAGACTGGGAGCCTTAATTATGCCTTCCCTTATTTCTCCCCTCTGTTCCTCATCTCCTGCCTGACAATTCCCACTAGTAGGCAATTTGTAAGGCAGTATTGCATTTCTTTAAAATCTGTCCTGATAAAGTCCAGGGCCAGCATCCTCATATGGTTTGCCTCTGTTCCCATCTTAATGTTAAACCACACTGAATGATGATCACTGGTACCTTAGGAACTGCCATTGTGATGTCTGCAGTGCTGCTTACTCAGTTTTCTCCAGTTACTTATTAAACAAGCCTTTGTCAATGCTGCATGTTTGCCAGGGTGTTTGTGTGTGTGTGTGTGTGTGTGTGTGTGTGTGTGTGTGTGTGTGTGTACTGAGAGGATGATCCTGGCTGTCTCTTCCTGTAGTGTCAACTGCGTGACCACACGTGGATGTTCATGGACAGGGTCAAAACTGGCACCAGTCCACTAGCCAACTGCTATTAGATTTTCTTTTGGGAAAGTCAAAAATATTTTTAAGTAGCCAGGAGGACATACATAGATACATAGACAGTGTCGGCAGATAAGGGCCTATGGCCCACCCAGTCTGCCCATTTGAGCTTGTAAGTTCAGTTTGTTTTCCTAGAAGTCTGTTTCCCCTTACCCCTGACCTCTAGAATTCCTTTATGTCTATCCCATGCATTCTTAAATCCCGTGATTGTTTCTGCCCCCACCACTTCCTCTGGCAGGGTGTTCCACTTGTCCACCACCCGTTCTGTGAAGAAATTCTTTCTCATGTTTCCTCTGAATCGTCCTCCCTCCAACTTCATCCCATGCCCTCTAGTCCTGGAACATCTTTTTCACTTAAAATAGTGTTTTTCTGCACCCTGTTCCTCCCTGTAAGATACTTGTATGTCTCTATCATATCCCCTCTCCGTCCTCTCCTCCAGGGAGTACATGTTCAGTTCCTTCAACCTGTCTTCATAGGACTTGTGATGCAATCCATGCACCATCTTTGTTGCCCTCCTCTGAACCTTCTCTACCCTGTCTATGTCCTTACGTAGGTATGGTCTCCAGATTTGTACACTGTACTCCAGGTGGGGCCTCACTAGTGTCTTGTATAGCGGAATTATGATCTCCTTTCCTGCTGGTGATGCCCCTGCCTATACATCCCTGCATCCTATTTGCTTTACCTGCTGCCTTGTCACACTGTTTCCTCATCTTGAGGTCATCAGAGATGACAACCCCAAGATCCCTTTCCTGCTTGGTGCATGCAATATCCTCACCCCCAACTGATATATTGTGCCAGGGTTTTGTGCCCCATATGCATTATCTTGCACTTCGTTGCATTGAATTTCAACTGCCAAACCCCTGACCATTTTCAAGTTTCTGCAGGTCACTTCTCATTCTGTCTACACCCTCTGGTGTGTCTACTCTGTTACAGAGCTTTGTGTCATCAGCGAACAGTGAAATTCTGCCTTCTAGATCCTGCGCAATGTCACTGATGAAGATGTTGAATAGGACCGGTCCCAGCACTGATCCCTGTGGTACCCCACTGGTCACTCTTCCCTCTGTGGAGTGACAGCCATTTACCACCACCCTCTGTGTCCTGCCACCCAGCCAGTTACCTACCCACCACACTACTGTCCTGCCCACATGTACTATAAAAGGTAATATTTCAGTAGGTAGATCAGCTAGGCCAGTAGAAAAGTCTGTGGGGCTAGAGAATTTTGCAAGCCACTACCCTGCTGGCTAGTAGCTACAAAACTTAATTTGACCGCTGCATGGATCAGCCTGAGATGGGATTTTTTTAAATCTATTCATTCTCCCCTAGCTGGCTATTGGTAAGGACCCAGTCTAAAGGAAATGATTTCCAAATTTAATATTGAGCCTAGTGGGTTCAGTTATTAATTGAGATAGGTGAGCTTTAGATACAGAAATGTGAGTGGTACCAGCTCCTGATCTCAATCAACTGATATTGAAATCCCCACGTGACACCAAGTTGGGGGGGGGAGGCAGGCCAGACCAAGAGAAAATAAGAGAGGGGAGAGAGAGATGGATGAGGAAGGAGTTAGACACAGCCCATGGTAAGTTTCTTTCCTTGGCCCAGGGTGATTTGTATGTAAACAAACATATGAGGAGAGGCATAGGTAACTGAACATGTACATGCTGGAGGACAGAAGGGAGAGGGGGAATATGATCAAAACCTTTAAGTACCTTATGGGCATAAACAAAATTAGTAGAGAGGGCATCTTTAACTTAAGAAAGGAGAGCACAACAAGGTGACGTAACCTTAAATTGGTGGGAGGTAGATTCAAGAAGGAAATAAGGCACTTTTCCACCGAAAGGGTGGTGAAGCAGTGGAATCAGCTATGGGAGGAGGTGGAGGCAGCAAAGATGGTGGCCAGTTTCAAGAGAGGGTGGGATAGAGTGATGAAGATGATTAGGACTGAAGGGGGTTCTACTGGGAAGGGGTTAGAAGTGGGGACAGGGAAGGTTAGAGATAACTTCGGGTGGAGCTGAGGAGGGCAGCAGCTCCAAGGAAGTAACTGAGCTGCACACTCAAGCAGACTCAATAGACCATTAAGGCCTTTTTCTGCTGGCAGTTTTGTATGTTTGTATGTAAATTTGACCAATATAGCATTCACCTCCTAGCAGCGTAAACATTCTAGTGCTGTGTCCATGACAGCATAATGATTGCAGGAGCCCCAAAATAAACAAAAAAGAGGTAATGGAAAAGAAGTAAACATGCTGTTAAAGTACACACAGAAGCAAAACCAACAACCACAAAAAGTATCTATAACATGCTGAAACAAAAGTGAAGTGCATCTGTCATGTCCTTATGAAATTGCTGTTTTCACAATTTTTTTTTATTACAGTTTCATCCTAATTCCACAAGCTTCTGTTTAGCCATACTCGATGGGAGTTGAGGAAACATGACTGCCCCAATAGAGGTGGAGAACCTTGGTGAACACTGGCTGACAGGTAGGTGCCATAGTATGTCAGGGCTGTCTGGTAAGGGAAAATTAAGAAAATTAACAGGAATAAAAAAAAAACACACATCATTCTGCATACCTGATGCACCCTGTCTACAATAGGTAACAACAAAACATCAGCTTGTCATACTGATTCCTGTATCATGATACGTGGTCATCAAGAGGATGACACAGAAATGGACAGCACAACCAACATGACAGAAATTTGGAGTACATAGTTCTTTGTATACATATGTACATTCTCTCTATGACCAGTCATGAGCCCCATAAGGGGGCCCACTGTACAGGTCACAGCTGTCTCCCATCAAGTGGTGTGGAATGCTGATGTATCTGGGGACGAGCTGGCAAAGAACTGCCCGATAGGGGAGAATAAATAGAATAAAAAAAGAGAAATCCCATCTCAAGCTGATTCATGCAGGGGTTGAAATTAAAGAGCTAGTGTACTGCCTAAAACTAATATTAGATTTTAAATGCAACCAGCCATTACCTTTTATATCTGAGGTACTTTTCCTTTTCGCTTTGTTAAATTAGAAGATTGTTTACCTGATGTTAATAGGTGTGTTATGTGGAACTGCTCTTAGCCTGGCAGCTGACATATCTAGCTCAACTGCCCCCCACTACATCATCACCTTTGTTACCTCATTGGCTATGACATCACTATTGCTTAGGAACAGCCATTCAATGACTGACAGGTCATTCACTTGTGATGTCACTTTCAGTGCGATCAGCATGCTGATGATGTAGTGGGGGGTGATATAGATAGATAAGTCAGCTGACAGGCTAAGAGCTGTTCTACCCACCAGTACAATATTATCACACAGAAGACTTTCTAATGAGCAAAAGAAAAAGAAATGGATAGCACAACCAACATGACAGAGATTTGGAGTATGCCATTTTCTGTGTACACATGTATATTCTCTTTATAACCTGTCATGATCCCAATAAGGGGGCCTACTGTACAGGATACAGCTGTCTCCCATCAAGTGGTGTGGAGGGCTTATGTATCTGGGGACCAGGTGACAAACAAATCCCAGCTAGGGTAGAATAAGTAGAATAGAAACCGATAAGTCAGATGACAGGCTAAGAGCTGTTCCACACATCCAGCACAATATAAATGATCACATAGAGGATTTTCTAATGAGCAAAAGAAAAAAGAAAAATTCTTCAGAAATAAAAAGTTACAGCTGACTACTTCTTAAAATTTTTTTATCATTTTCCTGTCTGTCCACTAGCTCTTTAAATTTTGCAGCCACTGACCAGCAGGGATAGTGAATTGGAAAATCCATTAGCCCTACAGACATTTATGCTGGCCAGCTGATGTACTTACTGACATATTACCTTTTCTTGTACAAGCCATCAGAGCTACTTAAAAATATTTTTGACTATCACAAAAGACAATCTAACTGCATGATATGTTTTAAGATGAAAAAGTGTATATGAACAGTCCACTTTAACCTCCAGTGTAAAAAACCAAAACAAACAAACCAAAAAAACACACTAACCTACTCCAGCAACAGTCAGAGCTAGGACAGAGAGATATGAGATCATTGCAAACACAAAGTTGGCTGCTTGAAATTTAAACACTCACTTTCTGGTTTATACTGCAGCAACTATACAATAAAGGAATACTGCATGCTACTAGCTACAACCTGAAGTGCATAAATGTTGTTACACATATAAATATATAGCACAGATGTTACTGAGCCATGAAAAAACATAAAGGTTGCAGAGATGATCACCTTTACTAGTGAGTAAATACTATTTGCCAACAGTAAGAAAGAGAAGGGAGAGAGAAAGAGAAAGAGGAAGAAAGACATACATACACACATTGCTTTTAACAGCTGTGGATGCTTGGAATACCTAAGCCAGTCTGATAAGGAGAGGTCATCATGTTGAGCAGCTACATCGAAGGAAACAGCAAACCCATGATAGGGTCATCTTTTTGTTTTTAATTAGATGCAGTTTCCATCCACCATGCTAAAACTCTGTCATACAGTATTTAGGCTGGCTGATAACTGGTCTGCTACAGAGTGGTCCATTAAACACTGCTTTGCATTGGATGGACAGTATTACGCCCCTCAAAAGCTGCTATCATAAAGAAGATGTTTGCTTGCTTTATGCAAGTGTGCATGGCAAGCATAAATAGTCTCCACCACATTGAAGAACATTTTTCAGGACCTAGAGGGGAGAAAAGCCCCTGTGTGGCCTTCCTGTTTAAAATGTTCTGTTATGGGAGAACCGATTGCTGGATGTCTTGTGTCTTCTTTGAGTTCTAAGATTCTGTTAGTGGTTTCAGTGTCTTTCCCACACATATCTTGTCATAGCGATACTGTAGCATGTAGATAACCCCCAATGTATTGCTGATGATCTGTTGCCTGATAGGGTAGGTTTTTTTTTCACTCGCACATCCTCAAAGTGAGCAGCATCCACAGGGTAACATTTCCCATTTCAAAAAACCTAAAATTTTATATGTTTCATGGGATATGGGTTTTAATGGCTTAATAAATGAGCTATGCATTTATTTATTTAAATTGATACTGCTGTTATTATTTTGAACTGTTTGTAAGGCACCCTGGGCCTCTGGAGAAGGGTGCTTATATAAATAAAAGCTACTACTAAGCAAAAGCTGTCCAGTGGCTGGCATGTCCCAAGGACAGTGACCTGTATACAGGTGCTAGTCTCTAATATTCTGGACTTTTTCACTGCTGCTAAGGGTCTTTTAATTAAAAATAACTCCTGTGTTTTGGGGATAATCCCTGAGAACAGGCTAGTGTTTGCTTAAGATGGATTTTGTCAGTGGGATTTTTTTCATTCTGCCTGGTAGAGAATGCTTTCCCTCTGTCTTTCATCCCAATGTCCTTGTTATAGTGTCAAAAGTTGTTACCTAAGAGATGTGCTATATCATGTGTGAGGCGGCGTTCAGCGTACTTGTTGGGTAGCACTTTTGGGCAAAACTTTGTTTTGTGATGTTTAGCTCAGACTGAAAATCTTATTCCGTGCTGCAATTTTGTTCTCAGCAAAAGGAAATGAGAGAAAGCTATGCTGTATATCAGTTGCTGTGAGTGGTAGCTGGTAGTATGTAATATGGTGTTTTTCTCAGTGAGTTTTCTTTAGAAGTCTGTTTGTAGATATACACCAACTAATGGGATGTCAAGGTCAAGATGTGGGAGTTCTTTCTTACAGTAACTCAATGTGAACTTCAAATTCTCTGTGCATTCATTTACAAATTTATGATTTTTTTTTTCAACTCAGTTTCACTTCCAATCTACAGGATCAGCAGGTAATATCACATAAAGCACTTAATATGCTGATGGCATGTTTTGTTTTTTCCAACTGAAAATATGTTTACATTAAAAATCATATATGTAGGCTTTGGTATCTGCTGGTGCCATGGAGGCACCTATTGCTATACCACATGCTTGCTCATAAAATGTTTCTTCACATGTGAAGTAATTATTAGAATGAACATAGCTAGGTTCTGCAAAATATCTGTAGATGAGTGGTTTGGTGGTGGTTTGGTATCTAACATTTGAGCCATAGTTTGTACTCCTGTGTGTGAAATTTAAGTATACAAATTACATTCATCTGTTCTCACTTACATGCAGTAACTCATTTCCATATGAGAGGTCAGCCCTGAGATTATTTTAATGATGTGGGTTGTGTGCCGTACATAAAGTATGTTGTCATTTTTTCTACTAATAGGTGTAAGTGGAAGTTAATGCTAGATTACACTGGTTCAATTAGGCTATCACATCCTGATTTAATGTACCTCCCTGGGGATCCCTAACTTTTCTGTTAACCTTTGCTATGGAGTAGAAAGCTAAGATTTTTGGGTGTTTAATTAGAATAACTCCTTCCCAATTACTGGGCTACTAGGTAAACACCATGGTCTCAGACCTCACTGGCCATGGCTGCTGCCCCACCAGCCCAGACTTGAACATAAACTTTAGGCAAGTACTGTGGCAAAGCAACCAGGCCCAGGCCAAACTAAAAGACTGTACTGAACAGCCCAATACTGTAAAGAATGTAGCAGCAGCAAGCAGTTGAGCAAGCAGTTAGAGATAACACAAGAATCCTGCCTACTGACTGACTAGTCTGCTGGGAGAATGGGAGAGGTAGCCTACCTGCATAAAACCCTGGGTACTCAACAGACACCTTGCTCCCAGCCTAGTATATGGATGTCTAAAATTCCAGGCACTGGTGCAAGTAGGCATCAACCCCCAACCTTTCAAACAGATAGTACTGTGTTTGAGTCTGCTGATCTGCCTTTTGCCTTTGATTTGCTTTTGGATGGAGGATCACTCTCTCTGTACTTGACTTACTAGGAGGAGATCCAACTAGTTTACATTATGGGTCTTTGGTGGGGGCAAGTGTACACTGCAGGGCCTAATCCACAACCAGAATTTCTAGCCATTTGCCACATGATGATGATAGGTTGCAAGGGGTGATTGTGCAAGCTGGTGGCAGGTTGGGGATAGGGGGTTCCTCCATGCTGACTCTTTATGACAGCATGACTAGTGGCAACTGGTGAGTAGGGACTGACTTGTTGGATACTGCTTGTCCACATATTTGATTTTAGGTGAATAAATGGTGAGAGCCAGTGCTGCACTGCATGGATGACAGAACAGTATTATAAAGTTTTAGGACGGTTTGTATTGAGAAGTACACAGGGATGGTGCTTTTCATTTTGGACAGACTTATGTCATCAAGTGCTGGAAAACTACATTCTGAACACAAGGAAAAGGTAGTAGGTCTATAGCAATTATCTCTGATGTTGTGGCATTGAGTTCTCAAACAACTGCATGGTTAGGTGGGTATTTTTTGTGTCATGCCAACAGTCTCCAAGGTTAGCTGATATTGCTTTGGGGCACTGCTCTGCCACCTTGTTCTGCTTTGTTCTCACCTTTCTTTGTGCCAAACAGACTGGCCCAATGTACTCAGGTAGTGTGTGACTCAAATTGGGGGTATTGTGGAGACTAGTTAGCAACTTAAGAGAGTCCTTGCTTCTCAAGCTGGAGGTTTGGCTGTCATCTGATGCTTCTGGCTTGTGCAAATCAAAAGGCTCCTCATCACCTAATCCCTCCTCATCTTCTTCTTTTTTCTCATCCCACCATTTGCTGCCTGACTTCACATTTTGCTCACTTTTACTGCTACTAGTGGCACTGCCCACTGCCATTGCTGTTCTCTGGTGAGCCATGTCAACATATTGCACAGTAGTTTCAAGGTTAAAAATTCTTTATTAAAAACATAACATGTATGAAACAGTACATTTAAGACATAGAACATTAAAATGCATGGCAGCATTGTCATACAGATAAAAATTTAAAAAACTATGCCCTATGATTTTCTATCTAAAGTAAACAAAAAACTCTCTGTGCCAATTTTATAGTAGCAAATAAAATAGTTTTATTACCCGAGAATAACAGTTTTGTCAGTTTACACTAGACTATGTATTTCTTACTTGTGCTATTGGGTTAATGAGGCTAACACTCTCTCAAACAAAATACAATCTAATAGCAAATGAGCCACTGGTACTCTACAGTTGGGGTCACATTTCATTTTTATTTCATTTCATTTAATTGATTACATTGATGAGCAAGATGAGCTCAGAAGTCTATTTTCACCAGCAATCAGTTGTGGAAGACAAAAAAATTAAATACGTAGATGGCACAATACTGAATTAGTTAAGGAAACACAATTACAGGCAGGTAACACATTACACTAGTAGCACACAAATTAGGTACAATTACAGAGCATATTTACAATAGTTATCTTTTGCAATGTGGCAGAACAATAACTCGTCCATTGGTTTGATACATTTACAAAGCCTAGTCGCATCCTACACAATGTTCCCTGTCTGAAACTTCTTCACAATACGTTAGATAAAATTAACATTTGATGTTTATTATTTGACTTCTATATACTGTCACTGATGGATGATCTCCAATGTTTTCTAAATCTCTGTGAAAATAGTTGTCTATCAAGTATTGTTTAGCCAGGTTACTATACGTATTTTGGCCTCAGGCCACCTCAGGAAACCAAGTAAAAGTTAATCCATTTTTCACTAACTTATCACTTAACTTATGAAGCTAGTTTTGTTATTTACCATTCTTAAAGTATTTTCCCTGCATAACCATATTATTCTAATCTTCACCATTGGCATTATGTTTCCCCAATAAATGAAAGCCCTAGTTAATGTCAACATTTGTAAAGATTTTATTTCTGACTCAAGGTGAAGTATCATAGTTGGTTTATCTTTGGTAGGACTAGACACAACATACTGTATACCTTTTACTTACTGTAAGTGTACTGTATCTGCTGACCCCCTTTCCCTACATTTGTTATTTTTTACCTCTACCCTCCATAGAGTGACAAATGGCAACTATGTTATCCTCAGTATCCCCCCCCCAAAAAAATCCTAGACCAATAATTTACTGCTGCGGCACCATATGGGGGAGGGCCTTAACCTGGGGCACAGTACCAGAATCAGTATACACAACAACTGCTTTCTCATGTTGGGACTGGAAGGTAGGAGGGAATTTCAAACCGGATGCACCTGCACCAATAATGCAACTTCTCCTGCTGCTGCTGCTGCTGTCTGATGCACTGCTTGCCAAAAGGAGCTCCATAGCAGATGTTTCTAAAATGGTTTAAGTGCTGCCTTCCTTTTTTAGTTTCCCTCCAACAAAGATACACCACACTTAGCTGCTGCTGCCTGACAACCTCCCCCTTCCCCCAGAACCATGTCTGACTTCACTTACAATGACTATTTGCTACTACTAGCTAGTCATTCAGATTTTTAGTCATATACTGTAAGCTGTATGTTGAACAGTATTGACAATGCAAACCCACCCACATACATATATATGTCTACAAATTCAAATACCTTGGAATGTACTTAGATCCTCACCTGATCTATAATATCCATATTATCAACCTAATCAAGAAAATCCATTCGAGGCTAGGTCTCTTATACAGAATCATAAAGTTCCTTATCCCCATCTCAAGACTATGCCTCGCCAGCTCCCTTTCTCCTGCCCCTCCTTGATTATGACTCTGTTGTCTACTCCCCCCAATACATCCCCCCTTTTCTCCAAACTCAAGACTACATACAATAAAAATGCACGCTTCTTAACCAGCCTCCCCTGGATGACCCATCAATGTACTCTCTATGCCTCCCACAACTGGCTCACCCTTGAAGGCAGGTTCCAACTTAAAATGCTCTCTTTCCTAACAAAGTTCACCATAAATTGCTGCCATTCAGTGTTAATTCCATTTTCCCCTTATCGGCTCCCAAGCGCAGTATAAGAGGGGCCACCTGTCATATCATTGACACCCCTTTTTATTGCACCAAGCATGCACAGAACTCCATCACATATAAGGGCCCTAAGTTTTACAATAAACTGCCCCATGAACTTCAGGCCTGTAGCTCAGTTGGCTTATTCACCTCCTCCAATTCTCCACTTCTGCCTGCCCCGGTAGGCAACCCCCCTGAATGTTCACCAACCCTTGAGCTACCTTAGAGTTTATTTGTATTTGTTTATTGGCTGTTTTGTTGAGCGCTCTGTATTTTTTTTTCTAATCTAGATGATCCTGTCAAATAGATTGTTCCTATTGTAAATACCGTAACATTTTGCAAATTTTGTTTTACTGTACCTTTTTCTCTGTATTATCAATTTTCTGTACCACTGGAAGTTTGTGAAAATGGGCATTTTTTCTCACATACTTTGCAGAATAAAAATAAAAATTGAATTGAGTTGTTTTTATGCTGTATATATGTATAGGTTGAGCAGGCACTTTAATGTTAAGCCTCAAATTTTGTAATTTAATAACTTTGCAACCGCTCAACAGATTTTCACAAAAGTTTGCATGCATAGTCTTGTAGCATAGATCTCTTGACATGACAAATATAATTTTGGTCAGATTTGTGGATTTCGTGCTGCAGATAGTGAAAAAAACATTAACATTAGCAATTTTTTGCAGTTTTTTCGTCCTCGTGCTGTGGCCAAATGATTTTGAACTTCGGTCTGAAATGTTCAGGGCTGAAAGTGCTTGCCCCAGAAGAACTTGTTTGTATTGATTTGGTGAAAAAATATTAATCTGTTCCAAAGTTATTTAATTTTAACATTTCAGGTTCTGAGCATGCTCAGTTTACTTTTCTGGATAGATTCCTGGAAAGGAATTTTTTTCTGACAAAGAAGGATCCTTTAACTTTTTTTTCTATTTGCATTTCTGTGTTTTCCCCCATTTCATCTTGAGACCCCAGCACATGGCTGTGCATGCACATGGAGGCACACACGCACCCCATGAAGCCAGATCAGCTTCTTCTGCCCTTCCCCTGGTAATCGCTGGGCCCCCCATTGCTTAAACTATCCTCCACCCTCCACTGGGTGCCAGTCAAGGGCTGTGGAAACCCTTAACCCTCCCTGGGAGAGGAGAGCAACCTTATGGCAGCTAAATCCTTCTCCTCACCCCCCCCCACTGACCTATGACAACCCGGGCTTGTTCCTTAACCCGGGTCAACCTTGTGGCACAAGTTGTGGCATCCAGCGCTTCAAACCTCAGTGCCACCAGGCCAGCTTAGGATCCTTTTTTTTGAGGGGTCAATCCTTTTTTGTCAGAAAAAAATCCTTTTCATGAGGCGCCATCTTGTTTTTTATTAGTGGCCAAAACAAACTATCATAATTGTCTTTTATAGACATGTAAGTATGTATCTTGCTCATTTGGAATTGATGAGATGTTCTGTGTGTTTTTTAATATTTTTCATTCCCTCTGAAGTTTCTTTTTTAAGATTTAATTCTTTTTTTATCACTTGCTAATTTTTTTCATGAGTTCTTTTTCATCATGGTGAAAAATAAAATCAGCTGGTGAAAAAGAATGAAATCCTTTTTCGCCAGCTGATTTCCTTTTTTGCCATGATGGTGAAAAAGGAATTGCTGTGGTAAAGAAGGATTAAATTCTTTTTTGCCAGCCAATTTCCTTTCTCATCATGTTGAAAAACAATGGTGAAAAAGGAATTGCTGTGGCAAAAATGGATTAAATCCTTTTTTGCCAGCTGATTTCCCTGATGAAAAAGGAACTGAGCTGGCAAAAAAGGGTAAAAAAACCCTAAGACCCCAATATTTTTTCACCAGATGGAATCCTTTTCTGCCAGTATGAAAAAGGATTGGCGGAAAAGGATTTCCACTAGCGAAAATGTATTTTATTTTGTATCTGGTTTCTGTCTGGAACCCCTGAAGAAAATCCCTGGTGTCGTGTAATATCCCCATCCCCCTCAGTATCTATAATTGTATTTATTTTTTATATTTTTTCCTGTAGATAATGTTTTTTTCTCTTTTTTTACAGCCGCCACCCTCCTTTGGTGTTTGCTGGTAGTCCTCCATGATCCCCGATGTCTGGTGGTATCCCCATGATCTGATGTCCATTTTTACATTCATTGGTGGTTACTGGCATTCCCCCACCCTCTCAAGTTGTTTTTTTTGCTGAAAATAAGAAAATCGTCCCTTGTTGTCTTTGCTTTTTTTACTTTAAAAAAAAAGTCCATCGCCAATCACTCCCACACCCCCACCCAACCTCCTATTGTGCACTCACATCCCAACATCCCCCTTGACACCCCCACACACCCTCATTCACCTGAAGAGGTTGCAGGTTTGAGATATGCTCTGCCGACCGAAGACAAGTCTCGCTGCTGGAACTGGCAACTGCAGTATGAGAAACTAAGGTAAATGACATTCAATGTATTTTGATAGGGGTTTCAACTTTTATGCATAACTCAGCCATTTTTTTGAGATTTTGAACCCAAATTTTCAACATGGCCATTTGGGGACTGCACCTCATGAACAATATGACCCTTGTTTTGCAACTCTTGCCCAAAAGGAGATTTCGCAATTACTTGTTGAATTCACCTTTTAGGCAGGATTTGCATAACAATGGTCAAACTGTTCATGAGGTGGGGTCCTCAAAAGGCCATGTTGAAAATTTGAGGTCAAAATGTCAAAAACTGTCTGAGTTATGACCATTCGTTGCAATTTTGCTACGCACACTGGTAACTTTGCAAGTTTAAGATATTTTGGCACTAAAATTTTCAAAAAACACTTGTTATTACTCCACAGCATGTATGAAACTGGTGTCATTTTTCAAATCCTGGACAAAATGTGTTTTCAAACCTGTGGTGCGGAATGGCGTTGGTGTTGAGGAAAATTATGTTTTGGTGGGGATTTACAAATTTACTGTGCACAGTACATCCGGTGAAGTAATAACATGGCTATGTTGACAATATGGTCACTCTTACTCAATAAATGTAAGTGCAGGCACATACATATATGCATGCATGGAGGGATGGGAGTGCAGGGCCCCCCAGAGGCAAATAAGGATACGACTATACTATCTCAAAAGGTAAGGAAATAAATTTCAAAACAGCTTTGTTAATGCATCAGATATGGTTAAACTAACAAAAGAGGAACATTTGGCATTATTGTTTCCAACCATAACACCCCATCCCCCACACAGCACAGACTAACAGGTGGGGGATCTGTCTTGGAGCCATCAACCCTAATGCTCACTCCATTCTCCTGTACATATGTCACCTTATTTTGTAATGGAATGGGGTGAGTGTTAGGGTATAAATATATATTATAGAGGCACAGTCATGCCCCTATAGTTAGGGCTGAGTAGCCTATTTAATGTTAAACCTCAAATTTTGCACTTTTATAACTTTGCAACCGATCAATGTATTTGTGCATAAATTTGGTATTGGATTGTATTTAGTTCTGTAGCTGCAGCTTAACTCTTGCTGCTAGTTGCAATGCTTGCTGTTGGCCCCTGTTTTTCCTGGTATCTTGTGGCACCCCTAACTCCCTGATCAATGTCCCTATATATTCCCTGGTGTGTAGTGGCACTCCCACCCTCTGATTGCCATTCCCTAGTCCCTGTTTAAGTATTTATAAAATTCAACACTGGGATGCCTACCCCAGTATCAGATGCCACACCACCAGCCCCTTGTTTTTATAATTAGCCAACTTCGGGGGGCCCACTCCCTGTCTCACCATTTAGTGCCCCCAACAGCATGGGACACTGTGGAGCCCACTCCAATGTTACAAAATATGTATTGAGCAACCCTGTAAAAAGAAAACAGTCCCCCAATGTTTTTTTTTTGTTTTAAACTTGTAAAAAAAAATTGTCCCTCATTATCCCCGTTGTCCCCCTCCACAATCCCGACCCTCCAACTGAGCATCCACCACCCCCCACCCTATACTTAGAATTGGAGGTCATAGGCTGTCATCTTCTGTGGACCGGGACACATCTCCACTCTTCAAAGCTGAATGATGAACTGAGGAATCAAGGTACAGTAAGTGTTGTATAATGTATTTCAATGGTGTTTTCAAATTATGTGGTGTGCCATGGACTTCTCAAGCTTAACGCTCAACCCACTCTCATAAAGTCTACACAGCTGACATTATTTACATATGGAATGGGGTGAGCATTAAGCATAAGAAGCCCAAGGCCCACCCTACATCTGCTCTCCTGCCTGGTTTATGAGGGTGGGTGTTAGGAAAACCCTAATGCCTCATTTCCCAACTTTTGTCACTTTGACCCTAACTGGAGCATTAAAAAGCAGATTCTTACTTCTAATAAATAAACTGACTATTTTATTTATTGTATTTTTATGTCAAATTAACTATTTTCTTCTTTTATAATAAAATATTTGTTAGTGCAGTGAAAGAAGTGGCTTTTTACTTTTGCTTTTCACACTGCTGGTAAAAAAAAAAAAATAACAGAATTCTGGTATTGTGATGCGAAAAACTGCCAACTACTTAGGAGCCCAGTGTAGCTCAATGAGAAAACAAATATATTGTTCTCTCTTTTTCAAAAGAAATAGAAACTTCTTTCTATAAAAAAACTTTGCCTTTTATGTTTGCACTATTGTGGTCCATCTGTATGATTTTACAATTTTTGAAACAGTAATTTGCTTCTTTTTTCTTCTTCCCAAGTAATATCTGGTTATGAAGAAAATGTCACCTACAAAATTATACAAAAGATCACAGGCTATCCAAAATCACATATTTATGTTAACTAATATTATATTTTGGATGGAGAAAGTATTATTTCTCAACAGAAATCAGAAAACAGATTTGCATTTTCCCATTTAAATACACTGCCCGCCTTGCCAGTAAACATTTTCAGACATCATAATATGAGAATTCCAATTGATTTTTTTTTAATTACAGTTCACAAAATACAAACAAAATAGTGAAAAGGCAAGTAAAAAACAAATAAAAGCAATCTGAATGATTGCAGAGGCATCTAAAGGCCCTGACCCTTCATCCTTTAAGATGTACATCCTTACTAAGCACTTCCACTTTAACAAATTTTTTTTGCAACATACTGACCCAGATATTAAGACAGCACCAGACAGTGGCACAAGCCTGGGTGCAGTGCAACTGTGATGCACCAGGGCCAGGTCCTGGTGATATTCAATGGGGATGTGCCATGGCACAGCACCATTGAATATGGCATGGTCAGTGAACATACTGCATTGGCACAGTGGCAATGCACCGGCGCAAGCTACAGATAGGGTGCACAGGGATGTGCCAGAGCAAGTGCAGTTGTGCTAGGTGCATCACCCATGATATTCAGCAGGAGGCATGCAAATGAGGCCATAATATATGCAAGGCACAAATGGGGCCATTTGCATGTCATTATGATCCCATTTGCATGCCTTGCACAGGCAGCCCTGCAACTTGCACCTGGTGCCCTGCACAGCAGGATGTGTGCAGTGGGTATCCTGGGGCATCCCCGGCCCCATAGCTGTGATCACGGTATATGTATTACACAAATCCCTGGTAGTCTAGTGCCCCCACGAGTCCCTGATTCACCAATAAATATAATACATGACCATCTCTGGTGGTCTAGTGGTCCCCTTCCCACCCAAGTCCCTGATTCCCCAATATATGTAAATATGACCATCCTTGGTGGTCTAGTGGAATCCTTCTACCCATTGCCATGATCATGGTAAACCTCCGTAATGAAAATGCCCTGGTGATCCAGTGGCATCACCCACCCTCCCACCCACACAGAACACCTTGCCCACCCTGCTCCCTCCCCGTCATCAGCTGGTGGATGCATCCCACCTGCATACCACCCAGTCACCACAGAATGACATATACAATATAGGCTGTAAACCTATTGGTCCCCAGTGTGGACCAATGGACTTGCATGGCATACTGTACTAGACAGTCCCAAATATGTGAATGAAGTCATTCACATAATTGGGACTTTCTAGTCCCATTGGTCCACACTGGGGACCAATGGGCTTACAGCCCATACTGTACCTGTCATTCAGCTGGCAGATGGGCAGTATGCGGGTGGGATGCAGCCACCCAGCAATGATGGGGGTGGGTTGGGCAAGGGTTCTGTGTGGGTGGGAGGGGTGGGGTTGCCACTGGATCACCAGGACATTTCATTATGGAGGTCTACTGTGATCATGGCAATGGGTAAGAGGGTTCCACTAGACCACCAGGGATGTCATATTTAGATATATTGGGGAATCTGGGACTTGGGTGGAAAGGGGGACCACTAGACCACCAGGGATGGTCGTGTATTATATTTATCCAGGAATCAGGGACTTGGGGGTGGGCAACTAGACTACCAGGGATTTATTTTTAAACATATACTGTGTGATCATGGTTACAGGTGGAGGGATTCCACCTGACCACCAGGATTCATTGAGTGCTTGTGGATGGTGTTCTGGGTGTGCAGGCTGCTGTGTAGAATCCTGCAATACTGCAGCCTGCCTGTGGGTGGCTGGGAGTTATTCCTACTCTGCAAGGGCTCAACTTTGAGTCCCCCTATGCAGTGCACTGCAGGGTTGCGCCAGCATATGCTCCACACATCCTGGGCTGAATATCAGGATGTGCCCATATGTATTGGCACACCCCCCTGCATCTGCACTGTATATGATTATATTGCACCCCGGCACATCGGGATTTATGCTGTGCTGGGTAATCTTTCCAATATCCTATTGGGGCACAATGCGGGGTTTCACCGGCGCAACCCTGTTGCGCCAGGTGCAACCCCTTTGAATATCCGGGCCACTGTATATAATTACAAGATAAAAAAACTCCCTCCAAAATTATCTACTGAAATTCAAATACCAAAACTAAGAAGTGAACTTAAAATTATTTCAAAACCACACATTCACACATTCTTTGAGAGCTTGTCAAAGCCCTGTCAGCCTAGAAACAAAGAGTTAGAGACCGAATCTGCATCTGTGTCCCTTTCTGGCTCTCACATCTAAAGAGAGCAGTCACAAAAAGGTCCTAAATGAAATTTCAAATAAAACTATCAAAACACAATGAAAAAACACCTAGAGATAGCTATATCAGGTGCTAGGCACTCAAATTAAGCTAATTTGTTTTACTTATTTATTTAGTTTTTGTTGACCAGGAAAGGAGGGATATACAATAGTACCTATTTTCAGCCTTGTTCTGATTGGGGGGGGGTACAGATGCAAACTAGCCCAAATTAAACCAGATTAAGCTGTTGGTGGTGGTTTCAGGAATGAAATATTTGTCTAGGACACCTCAGGAGAATGCACATTTAACTTCAGTTTTAAAACTTCTAAGTCTCTAGAGCAATTTTGGAACCATACTCTCAAAGTCTTCCCCAATGTGGACCCCATATATCAATATTCCACTTACCAAACTAACCTTTAAGTATGCTAATCTTTTATTCAGAAATTAAGATGTAAATGTTGCAGACATTGTCCATTGGTTAGAAAAGTGATGTGACATTCAGAACACTCCAGAAACCATTATGTATGAAAATAATTAATGGACTGGGTTTTGGAAATGTCATATCAAACTAAAAGAGAGAGATGCAGGCTTTCAGCATCTTCCAAGCAGCTTTTTTTCTGGGGTGCAAGAGAAGAAGTCTCTTCTATCAGGGCCAACCTAAATCATGCTACCACTGTGGTTCACTAATGTCTGATCAGTGCATGTGAGCACACTAAGTGTGGTCTCTGTGGATAGGTGGGTCATCTTAACTTGCATTGTACAAATGCTCCAAGGTATAATTTATGTGGAGAGGAAGGTCCTACATTTAGGTAATGAACTTGTGTTGCTCACAACAGCTCAGATTTCATGGAGCAGGACTTCACTTGCAACAAGCCCCCCACAACAACAAAAAAAAAATAATTTGGTACTCCCTTCCTGGACGTCATTATTCCTTAAAAAAATATGACTTCCTCTTCTATCTCAAGTCTTCCCAAAACCAGATTTGGTACCTTCAGACCACCCTCGGAGGGGGAGTCTCAAGACCTTGACCCACCTTTGATACTGCCTCATAGAGACACAAATAGGGAAGCACCTTTTCAGCCCACCCCAATGGAAGTTTCCTTTCTGGCTCCACAGTCTATGCATACCCCTGACCTGGATGTTGCTGGGGTAATATCTAAAATACCACCTCACCCCTTGACTGAAAATTTCCAGCCAGTTACCAAAAAATGTGGGGAAAAAGGTTGGGTGCCCCAAACAGACTGTCCTTTTGGAGAAAATGTTTACTCCACTACAACATGAATATCAATGGGGGAACATGGAGGGGGATGAGGATTCACATGCCTTCTTTTTGCCCTCATCCCTGAAAGGTCCTTCATCTCACAATGAGGACACTGGGTCACATTCTCAAAAAGGTAAACGAAACAATTGAAAACCAGGTCACAATCTGCTTGATTGTTCATCTCTTTGTCCATGGCATCCACCCTACATTTGACATATACATCTGTGTATGTTAACAGCATAACTTCTTTTAAATGCAGACTTATCAGCCTTGCAATCCTTAGTCAATTAGCTGATGATATTATATTCTTACAAGATACCCAATTAGAATCCTCCTCTGATATTCAAGCTGCCCTGAAAGCATGGTTGTGGGGAGGCTCAGTTTGGTCAATTGATGGGGAGGCAGGTACTGGTGTAGAGATTTGTTTCAAAACTCCACATGTTACTGTTAACCATCTTGTGAACCTGCATCCAGGATGTGCCCTGTTGCTGGACATCTCTTTGCATTATCATAACTTCAGACTAATCAACATACAGGCCTCCAAGAAAAAGGCTTCAATAATAGATTTATTGAAACATATTCAGCCCTATCTTTTCACTTCCAGGACTATACTGTTTGGATTGGTGGGTGGATTTCAACTATAGTTTGCTGCAAAGTGATAGGGGTGTAAAAAAAAAAAAAAATTGTGATGCAAATTTTCAGAAAAATTAGTGCTAGCAACCTTGGTTACCGGATGCCCATGGTAATAGCTGAATCCATCCTGAACATATATATTTCTGTAGCACACTGTCAACTAGAATTAATCTTTGTCTTGTGCCAGCCAATATTCCTATTTCTAAAATTGAGGTTCTGACAGTTGACACTTTTTACCACAGACTAGTTGTCATACGGATTTCAGATATTAATGAACCCCCTTAATAGAAACATAAAAATTGTCAGCAGATAAGGACTGTCAGGCCCATCTATTCTGCCCATTTTCCCACTGTTGGGAAAGAGTTTTGAAAATTACAAACCAGCATATTAGACAACCCTGTTGTTATGAGTGACTTACCAAACATAGTGGCTGCAAGGAAATCTATACTTTGTCTCTATGATTCTCCATATGTGTGGTGAGAGGATGGCAAACATGAATTTAAGCATTTTTTTCAAACTATTGGCAAACATTTAGAGTGCTCTATCATAAATATTCAATAAAATGGTACATTTATACAGACTAGTCTCACTGCAAATATCTGGACATCATAATTCAGACCAAATTCAACAAATTTAAAAACAAAGCAATTTCAATATAATAGGCTAAAATCTCTGGAAATGGAACAGAAATGTGACATACAGGGTAACAATTATCTGGTTAACACTTTCAATAATTGCCAACAGAGTACAGCATAAATCTATAAATCATAGTTATACCAGCCAAGGCATCTTAGTGTCTGACAAAGCTGGGATTTATGCTGTCTTTGATACTCATATATTGTAGATCAGACCTGCAATACAGAATTCCCAGTGAACCCCCATATGAATTCCTTATAGGCAGAGTGTAATATACCCCAAATATCTCCCCTTCATAAGCAGGCTTTAACTTTTACAGGGCTGAGGATTCATATATCTGTCTAGAACTCCAATACATTCTAATTCTGTCTTTAGTCAGAGGGTTAATGGACAAAATGTCCCTGGCTGAACTAGGATCTGCTATCAAGTCTTTATCTGTAGGTATGACACCTGGTATGGACAGGTTGCCAGGGGAATTTTATAGAAACATAGAAAGTAACGGAAGAAGTAGATCAAAGGTCCATCTGGTCTGCCCAAGAGTTCCCTAGACCCTTCTATGAATGGCTTTGTGAACATGTACTAGAAGAACTTGTGCATGTATATAATTATTTTCTGCTAGAAAATGCTATCCCAGAGGATATGTATAAAGATGTGCTATTTTTTTCTTTAAAAAGGGAACAACTCACAGATTAAAAATGTATGTCCAATTAAATTGCTTAACATGGATTTCATGATTTTAACCAAACTGCTAAGTAAAAGAATTGCTACAGTCATAGAACACTCATTCACTCTGCATGGTCCTGTTCAGTGCCAGGCAGGAAAATGAGTGATACTTCAGTTTTACTTAGGGAGGTAGTAGAATGTGAGAATGAAAGTAAACTTAAAGGTTTTGTGTTTAGTTTACACCAGGATAAAGCCTTTGATAAGATGTAGGATGCATTTTTATGGGAAGCTTTGAGTTCTTTTGGAAAACTTTTTTTTGGGTTTGTTTTTTTAATGCAAATTGGGATTCATTTTGTATTACCAAAATGCAGCCCTAACTCATTGTCTAAATGGGTGGTTGGATACTGAAATGTTACTAAGAAAGGGGGTCAGACAAGGATGCCTGCTTAGCCCCATTTTGTATATAATTTCCCTAGACTCCTTAGTTGGTTTAATAAATATTTCCCCTACAATTACAGGAATTTCTCATTTGGATCAGTCAGTCCCAATTAAAACTTTGGTTTATGCAGATGATATGTGCTTAGCAATGGTTGACCAACAGTCAGGAGAACAGGCTTATCTAGTTTTGAAACTCTTCTCAGCTATTAAAGGGTCCAGGATAAATTACCAGAAAAACTGTGGTCTCTGTCTAGGGAATCATGGAAGTTCCACATCTATTGTTTATACAGGGATACAATTGGTGAATACTTCCTGTAAAATCTTGACTATTTATTTTGGATCTAGAAATATGGCCCAGTTTAGTTGGGAAAAATATTTGGAATTTGGCATGAATGTCTCAGTATGGAGAAAGCGGCCTGTGAGAAAAAGAAAAATAACCTTTATTATTAAAACCTTTTCGGTACAATCTTTTTATATTTAAGCTTTGTGTACCCCCCCCCCAAAGAAAAAGCTTAGAAGTAAGATTATATGGTTATTTTTCAATTGCTTGTGGGGGAACTGATGAATTCCCATAAAAGATGGGGTTACATATTTAGATATTAGGTTTGAATATGCTCAACCCTGTGGCATTTGTTTACAGTTTTGTTTTACATCAACTTTAATTTGCATTTTACAGTTACCAAAAAAATTGTGGGTGCCAAGGCTTGCAAGCCATATTCACTTTTTATTACAGAAATGGCAACCTAGGTACTATGAGTCCGGACCCCGAGCATCTCGTTTGCTTGCACATAGACTTAGACGCCAGACAGCAGAGAACACAATCACATAGATTAGGGACCCCAGGAAGGGAGGCTTACTAAAAACTTTGGAAAAAATCCTGTCGAGCTTTAGGGACTGTTATACACAACTGTATAGTTCGGAATATTAACCAGAAAGAGATCAGATTAAATCCTATCTAAGCCGTTTAGAATTGCCTGAGCTACCTCAGAAGCTTAGAGACACCCTTAGCTTACCAATCTCTTTATCAGAATTGGTGGGTGCAATCAAACGACTGAAAACTAGGAAGTCTCCCGGATTGGATGGTTACACCCCTGAGATTTTTAAATTTTTTCGTAAGTAGTTAAATACCCCACTCTTAAGCGCCTGTAGACTAGCGCAGTCGGGGGAGGACTTCCCAGATTCCTGGAACTATGCAGTCATATCGAGCATTCCCAAACAAGGGAAAGGTATCACCCAATGTAGGTCGTACCGTCCTATATTGGTATTAAATATCGATTATAAATTTTATTCCTCGATAATAGTGAGGAGGCTGGAGGAGGTCCTTCCCAAATTAACCAGGATCAAACAGGATTTATCCCAGGCAGACAAACACAAGATAATATTAAAAGAATACTACATATACTTCACCATGCCGCTCAGTAGAGGGCCTCTTGCATGTTGTTAAGTCTGGATGTGGAGAAGGCCTTCTATCGAGTGGCATGGAAGTTCTTGGGGTTGACTCTGGAGAGATTTGGCTTCTTGGAGGCTTTCATTAAGACCATAAATAGGATATACTCTAACCCAAGGGCCTATGTAAAAATAAATGGCAGGATTTCACACCCTATAGCACTACAACGCGGCACAAGAAAGTGGTGCCCTGTCTCTCCCCCCTACTCTTCGCCCTTTACCTTGAGCCACTGACTCAGGCCTTGAGACAGAAGGTGGAGATACGGGGTTGGGAGATGGGGGGGCGAATGCATAAACTTGCTCTTTATGCGCATGACCTTCTGATTTATCTCCAGGACCCAGAACAATCCCTAGAGGGGTTATGGGATGTCTTGCTAGAATTCAGCCAGTTAGCTGGATATAAGTTGAATATTTCCAAGACAGAGGCGTTGAAAATAAACTATGAACTGTCAGATAAAATTAAACAGAAGTTTCCTTTCAGATGGAATTTGCCCCACATTAGATTTCTGGGGATACAAATGGGACTTCAGATAGATAAGCTATTCTCACTCAACTTTATCCCAATGATAACAGAGATTTAGTTGGAACTGTAGCTTTGGGAGGCTATACCTATCACACTGTCCCAGAGATTGGAAGCCATAAAAATGATAATTCTGCCAAAAGTTTTATATTTAGCCCAGATGATCCCTACCCAAGTCCCAGATTCATACTTTAACACTTTGAACAGACTAATCACCCACTTCCTGTGGGGCCCACATAAACCCAGGATCCGACTCTCAGTCCTGCAAATACCAAAAAAAAGTGGGGTATTTTCTCTACCCAACTTTAAACTATACTATATCATAGCTCAATTGTGAACAGTTACGTACTGGTTGGATAATTCATATTTTTCAAAATGGAAAGAGTTAGAACTCTCAAATGGGGGCCTTCCTAATCTGAAAACCTTTCTTCTTGAACAGAAGGGAAGATCTTACTTGGGTCAATGGGAGAATCCCCTCACAGGGCTATCCCTGGAAGTCTGGCACAGTACCCTGAGAGATAAGAGAGATGGAGACTGGAGATTTCTACTGTGGTCTATCCCGCACCTGGCCAACTTCTCCCCAGGGATCTGGGATGGGGGGTTCAGGGGTTGGGAGGTGAGAGGTTTACACCTTATCTGGCACTTTCTAGATGAGGGAGGAGTTGTTCCCTTTGAGACACTTGTAGACAGACACAATATTTCTTGGCAAGATAGATTTAGATACTTTCAAGTAAGGAATTTTATAAAAGAGCTTACCTCGGAGTTTGACTGGGGAGCAACCTCACCTCCTCAAATTGCCTTCACTTTTAAAATGGCGTTAGAAGGGACACCCATTAAAGCTCATATTATTTCCAAAGTATATAGAGAATTACTGGACTGGACTGGAATGGGGACTCCACGGAATCCATAAAGAGAGCATGGGAAAAAGATATGGGCAGCTGTATTTCAGAGGAAATATGGCTTTACACCCAAACCAAATCCCATTGGGGACTATCGGCCATAGGTTGGCAGGAATTCTCCTGGAAAATATTTACCAGATACTTCCATTCCCCAAAGAGGATGAGCCAGATGTTAGCTAAGAAAAATGTAGAGTGTTGGCGGAAATGTGGCCAAAAACAGGCATCATATTTACACATGTTATGGACCTGCCCAGTGCTTGCCTCTTTTTTAGCGGAATTGCAACAGGCCTTAAGGAAAATAGTTACCCCAGACCTGATATTATCCCCTATGTGTTACATATTTCTAGAGCTCCCGCAGGGGTTTAGAGACCCATTGACAATGAAATTCTTAAGAATAGCTTTCTTGGCCACCCAGAAGGTGACAACTAAGAATTGGAAATCCCATACTCCTATCTACTTAGAACAATGGCAAGATATTATGATAAACATATATGGGATGGAAGCTTTGTCAGCCACTCTGAATAAAAGAGTCCCACATTTTGAAATTGTGTGGAGATGCTGGGTCCTATACATGGCAGGGGTGAGACCCGACTTTGTTCCTTAGGATGGGAAACATTCAGAGGGAATACATGGGCCCACATAATATCCTCTGACCCACTTGATCACTCCATTAGATAGGGACTATGATCCCCCTTAGTTTATGTCTAAATTTTAGTCCTCATAATAGAATCCTAAACTGAGGAGTTAGTAGTTGAAGTCAGGATCCCCTTGTGTATGGGAAACTAGCTGACCCATATGATTAATTTTAATACCTTTATTAGCATAGATTCGCCTGATGTACCAGTTGTATACTTTGAATTTGCCTATGAATTCTCTCCTGCATTTATGTATCTCAGTAAGATGAATGGACTTTGAATGTGTCTGTATTTACAAAATCAATAAAATAAAGAAAGTTTAAAAAAAAGAAATGGCAACCTGGCAAGTTCAGGAAAAAATCTAAAAGACCACTGGTTGTATCAGTTTATATGGATTCATGTTTTGATAAAATAAATTAATGGAATATTTTGAGGCAACAGGTTGCTGACCTTCCTTGGAACGTTTTATATCAAGGCATCCTTGCACAGAATCTTTCAGAGAAAACACATTTTCATAAGGATTCAGATCTTCACATGTCCTTTACTGGAAGGACTGTTATGGACTCATATACACCAATTAAAATGTGGGACACCAACTGGCTCTCCTACCACAGAAGACTGAATGTGAAAAATAAGCAGAAATATAAAGAGATTCCTGAATGTTATCGCTCATGACCTACTTCCAGAATACTTTAGAAACCATGGACCATTTGTATTCTGGTTGTCCTTACATACAGAACTTTTGGATTTTAGTATCAAATGCATGGAATGTACCTTTGTTCTGTACTTTATCTTACAATGTCTTTATTCTTGGTATTCTTTCCCCCATTTGGCTGAAATATGCCAGTAGTGTTTGAGTAATATTTACTTATTTAAAATACTGGATCTGGCAGATAATATGTAGGTTTAAGCTATAGCAGTATTATATTTTGCAAGCTGAGTCATTAAATATTGTTTTCAGTGAACTGAAACAGATCCAAGACTCTGATTTAAAAAAAAACATAATTAAGGTTTTCTCATTTTACTACCTGGTGGGGCAATATAGCATGGATGTAATGTACTGCACAGTATGAGAGTTTCTGCTTAAGAAATTGTAAACTTTTTTTGTTAGTTACTTTACCTATTTGATTCTGTATGTTGTAGTCATGTACAGCTTTTTTCTGTTCAAGAAGCCATTCCAATGTGTAAAATGTTGAATTCCAGTGGGTTAGAACTTTCAGCTTTAAAGTATGTAAGGGTGAGTTGTTTGATCTCTGCAGTCCTTTTAGAATTTATTTGATCTTTCACAGAGTGGCTGAAATGCCCACATATTTTCCTAGAATGACCCAACAGGTTTTCAACATTTCTGTTTCCATTTAAGAAACCATGACTGAGAAGATTTAACCAATGTTCACTTAAACTTACAGGCCCAGATATTCAAACTGCGCCCAAAATGAGCGCAACAGCAGGAGCAAGCACAAACCCATTGCGCATATGCGCAACAGGTGTGATATTCAAACATGGAGCAGAACAAATTGCACAAGCAACCAACATCTAAATATCACACATACTGCACCATAGCGCAACCAGGAAGGAGAAGCTGAGCAGAAATGTTGCACTATGGCGCAACCAGGGCAGCCCAGCTGAGCAGTCCAGAGGTGCCATAGCACAAGCAGAGCCCCCCCAGAGCAATGGAACTACACATCCAGGGAGGCAGACTTGGGCCCACCGCCAGCCATGCCACACATGGGCACAGGAACACACTGCAGAACCAACACCACACCTGCACACCCCAAGCACAGCATCACTGGGGGTGTGGATGATCTACTGGCCCATGGGGACAAGCCAACTAAAGCATAGCAGAGCCATGACACCCCAGCACAACCACTGGCAGGCTGAGAGTGCCACACACAGGGGTTGACAACCACAGTGCACATCAGCCCCCCACGCACAAGCACACCCTGCACTGTGACCCCAAGACACCACCCATGTGCAGTGACTGGCACTGCAGGAAACCATGATCCCCAGCACATGTCAACCCCGTGCAGCACAGAAGCCTACAAGCCAGACACACCCTGTGCACCCAGCAGTGGGTGGCAGCAGATGGCAAGACCAACAGAAAGTCACTGCGATGCTGGAGATACCTTCCCATGCACACACACGCACACACACACACACACACACACACACACACACACCCAGGACTATATCACCCCAGATGGCATGTACACCCCTGCAACTGAGCACCCATAGCCAGCTGCAAATCAGAGACCAACACAGTATTCATATCAAAATAGAAATGTATATTTAAATAAAAGTAAAGAACTAAAACAAGAAAAACTATTTACAAGGGGGGATGGGTACAAGGTAGGGGTGTTCAAGGGGTTGGGATAAAAAACTTGGAGAGGGAAGGCAGGTGGTAGGGATGGGAGAAGTGGGAAGGGTAATATAATCTATGGGCCAGCCAGCTGCTTGTCCTCTGTCTGGCAGCGCCCGCTCCATGCCGCCTCCTCCAGAGGCCATGGCGCCGCGATGACTGCAGGATGGCCTGGTTGTCCACCAACAGTTGTCTGAGGCCCCAAACATCCCGACCAATCCTCCTGAGAACCTCGAGGCCTGGGAAAGGGAACACAGTCAATGGCTGTGACTGACCACAACCCTGAACACCACCAACCTGCAAGCCATATAGCCCAATGTCCGCACCTGTGATGGCATGCACCCACCTGCATGAACATGCACATGGTCATCACAAACAGGCAGCACCAGCTATGCGCACCACTGCACACACACACACTGCCCATGTCCATCACAGCACAAACAAGGCTGTCAAGTGACGTGACAATGTGGTGCGATGCCAGTTACACAGCTATGTGCCCAGTGCATGCCTGGACCACCAGTGACGCATACACAGACGTGCTGTGATACTGGACAGTGATGCATGTCACCTGTGTCGTGCATACATACATAGATACATAGACTGTGTAGGCAGATAAGGGCCTATGGCCAACCCAGTCTGTCCATTTGAGCTTGTAAGTTCACTTTGTTTTCCTAGAAGTCTGTTGCCCCTTACCCCTGACCTCCAAAAGTCCTTTATGTCTATCCCGTGCATTCTGAAATCCCATGATTGTTTCAGCCCCCACCACTTCCTATGGCAGGGTGTTCCACTTGTCCACCACCCGTTCTGTGAAGAAATTCTTTCTCATGTTTCCTCTGAATCGTCCTCCCTCCAACTTCATCCCATGCCCTCTAGTCCTGGAACATGTTTTCACTTCAAAATAGTGTTTTCCTGCACCCTGTTCCTCCCTGTAAGATACTTGTATGTCTCTATCATATCCCCTCTCTCCCTCCTCTCCTCCAGGGAGTACATGTTCAGTTCCTTCAACCTGTCTTCATAGGACTTGTGATGCAAGCCATGCACCATCATTGTTGCCCTCCTCTGAACCTTCTCTGCCCACTCTACGTCCTTACATAGGTATGGTCTCCAGAAATGTACACTGTATTCCAGGTGGGGCCTCACTAGTGTCTTGTATAGTGGAATTATGACATCCCCTTTCTTGCATGGTTGTATTGTGCAGGGCTAGTGGTCTTCCCCCCCAGCATGCAACAGCATCCATGAAGTCATGATACTCACACTGCTCAAGCAGCTGTGTCTACTGCTGTTGCTGCTGCTGCTGTTGCTGCTGCTGCTGCTGCTGGGGTGCAACACCTGCTGGCACCGGGGCCCTGGCATGGCCCTCCTCAACCCGGGCCTTGATCCTCACATCCCGGCCTGTGGGAGACATATGTTGAGACAAACATCAGTGTGACTCAAAAGCAGACTGCCCCCTGCCCCAGTGAGAGTGCCTGCCCACACAGCCATACCCATTCATCTCACAACTGCACACACTGACACAGCCAACCCTGGCCAAGCCATCACCTATGCACAGCCACCAAAACACACACACACCCCTACAGAGAATACAGGTGCATAGATGGTACACCCACCTGGCCTAGGAACCACGCCCCGCCTGGCACGTGACTGCAGCCTCTCCAATAGGTCCGGATCCCTCCGGCGGAGGTCACCATACTGGTGCCGGCACTGCTCAGCAGACCGGCACCATCCAGTGACCCCCACCAGGTCAGTGGCCACTTGATGCCACACCTGTGTGCAGGCAATGGTGAGGGGCGCCTCACCATAAAGTGCCCCATAGTGGGGCTCTACTAGGGCCACCAAGTTGGCCAGTTCCAGTTGGCTTCAGGACACAGCTCTCCTCCTAGCCATGGTACCAACTTTACAGCAGGTAATATTGCGCCCCGCTGCCCCGTAACCCCACATGGAGATGTTGCACAATAGACCACCACAGGCTCCATTCGCGCTGTTCAAACAGCGCCGTCACTTCACATAACGCTATCACCAGACAGCGCAATAGGGACGTAAACATGGCAGGCGAACAGCGCCAGGGGGCAAAGGTCAGACACAAGGTCATGGGCAATGACGCAAGGCTACGCACAGCGCCATCTGACATATAGGCATCCTGCACGACCGACCAGCTGTGTACCAGTACCACAGTGGACTATTGCGCAGTAGTGCCACAGCGCCATATGGTGCCCATTGCTGTAGCGCCACTGGCACAATGGTGGCCATGGCCTGAATTGCCGATCGTGCACAGCACGTCAGCAGCACGGCAGACGCCTGCGTAAGCTATCTGGGCATGTGCAATGCAGTGTACCACACAGTCACAGATCTGCGCCATTGGCCCAGCTGACTCAACCGTATTGCGCAAAGCGCAGATTCGCGATATTCAGCCGACACATGCAAATCATCTGATCAGCCATTCAAAGGTGCAGTGGTGTGATTTGCACATCATTATAGTTGCTCCACTCCTAATTTGCATGCATTGCGCTATAAAAGTGTGACATTGGGCTGCCCTGGCCAGATTCGGTTAGTGCAGGTGAGAGGTGAGTTGCATGCTGTGTGATGTTCTGGACAATGGTCATGGGAAAATGCTGTAGACTGCACAGTGACAGGTGTCCACTTCCCCCCATACAGATCGCCATGACTGAGCAGAGCCAAGGTGAGGGTGAGGACGGTGGGCGTAGGAGGAGGCCCAACTTTACAGCAGCAGAGACAGAGGCCCTCTTCCAGGCCTACCTGGATGAGGAGCCAGTACTGAGTGGACAGAGGGGCACCCCTCAGTCCCGTGCGGCTGCATGGGAGGGGGTAGCTCGGGCCATTAACCTGCACGGAAGCCACCAGCGCCCCGTGCAGGAATGCAAGAAGAAGATGGGGACAGACCGCAGGAGGTTGAAGGAGAAGGTGGCAGCCTTCAGGGCGGCACGTGCTGGCACTGGCGGGGGCCCACCAGTGGTGTTGGAGCTGACCCCGACTGAGAAGACACTGGTCGCATCCATGCAGCGGAGTGCTATTGAGGGCGTACCAGGAGGTGGATTCCAGACAGGTGGAAGCCCATCACTGTACAGTATGACATGGTGGTGGTGTTGGGGGGGTTGGGGGAAAGGTTGTTCACATGCACTCACATGTCCTCTCTTTCTGTTACAGATCCTGTTCATCTTCAGGAGATGGTGGTGGTGGGTCCAGGCAGTGATGATGACCTGCTGGACATGGAGGAGGGTCCATCCACCTCTATCACCAGCCAGCAGGCACTGCAGCAGCATGCACGCTGGGCCAACTCTGGTGTTGGTGATTCGGGTGCGGGGGGTGCACATCCTGTGTCTCAGCAGTCTGGCATGCAAGCATGTCAGCATGCTGTGACTATGGCTGTAGCACGTACCTGCACCATTGATGATGCAAGGACTGCAGTGGGCAGTGATAGGTGTGTGTCCCATGACTGACACACAGCAGGCCAGCACATGCCCCTGGGCCTTTCTGGTTCCAACTTGTGTACCAGCATGCTGGCACAGTCCCAGGCTGTGCCTGTCAGCACAGTGGGGCAGCACCGGTGGCTGTGCAGGTGTCTGGCACTGTTGCCAGCAGGTGGGAACGAGTGGACCCTGGGGCACAACGGTTGGAGGGGCAGCAGCAGCAGTCACCCACCAGGTCTGGGGGTACAGTGTCAAGCGATGGCACATGTCCGCCGCCCTTTGATCCACCCATTCCTGGTCCTGGTGAACAGCGCCCACCCTCAAGGGGTGTTGTGCATCAGGACCTTCCACACCATGGGGGACAGGATGCCGTTGGGGCACAGTACCCATTGGAGGAGCACACTCGCCTGCTGCAGGAATCAGTACAGCTGCAGAGGCGGGTTGCAATGTCTGTGGAGGCACTGTCTGTGTCTGTGGAGCGGCACAGCAGGGAGTGTGCTCTGGACCGTGCCTAGCTGGTTTGTATGCGGACGGATGTGACCGCTGCCATTGACAGGCTGACCCAGGCAGTGGTCTCTGTCATGGATGCATTGGGCACACAGTCAGGTGCTCCTGTACCACACACCTCACACAGTTCACTCTCCACTCCTCATTCTCGGCATCGTGTGACACCAGGCCTGTTGACGCCGGGTTCTGTTGTGGCCATCCCGAGCACCCCTGGTGCAGGTTTGTTCGGCATGCTGCAGACCCCTGTGTGGGCAAGGTCACGTTCATGCAGTGGGACCTCTGGTGGTGCAACAGTGCCACCCATGTGGCTCCTGCTCAGCCTGCCAGTGCTGTTGGGTCAGAGCGGGGCCGCCCATGCATCTGTGGTGGCCGTGGGACAGTGCTACATGTCTGAGCTGTCTCCCAGTGCGGGCCCTGTCTGGTGCTGCCATGTGTGCAATGTGTGTCATGGTGGGCAGTGCACTGCTGGGTGCTCTGCTCACCACGCCGACACACGGACCACCTGCACACCCTCCCAACTGCTGTCCACAGGTGCGTGTGCATGATGATGCCTGCATTGTACTGTACACCAAGGTGCAAGGGTGCCCAGCATCTGACACACGTACTTGGACAGTACAGGTGGTGGTGGTGGTCGGTGGTGCTGTGTGTTAGCAATGTCGGTTCTGCTGTGCTGTGCATCTGCCCATGTACGGTCTGTGCCTGGTGTGTGTGTGTCCATATGAGTGCTCACCCCTCCCTGATGATAAGTGTTTGCATGCCTGGAGCCTTCCACTCCCCTGACCATCATGCACCTCTGGTGTGTTCCCCTGTGTGCCTGTGGTTTGCGCATGGACAGTGTTGGTTGCACATGTCCCCTTGACTTATCTGTGTTGTGCATAGTGCTCCTCTGTGATGGTGTCCCGGTGCAGCTGGGCCTGCCGGATCAGTCGAGGGTCCCGCCATCCTAGGGGGGGCTGTTCATCACCATCAACACTGGCGCCACTGGCGTCCCCATCACTGTCCCCCTCTTCAACCTGTACGGCTATCCCATAGTCTTTGGCCATGTTGTGCAGGATGCAACAGGTCAGGAATATCCCACAGGCCTTTTGGGGGCTGTACTGTAGGGCACCGCCGGAGGTGTCTAGGCATTGGAAGCGTGCCTTGAGCATCCCAAACACCCGCTCTATGATGTTGCATGTGGAAACATGTGCCTCATTATAGCGTTGCTGCGATGGGGTCATGGGGCGCCGGTACGGTGTGAGCAGCCAGGGATGGAGTGCGTATCCGCTGTCACCTGTGTGGAGATAGTGGAGATCAGTCTCATGTTCAGGTCCATATTGGCCATATCCCTGTGTGCCACTACCATGGTACCTGTGGCATTCCCACCCTTGCCCCGAGTTTGCATTCCATACATGTGTACTCACCCACTATATGGCCTGTGGGGATGTCCCCACTCTCGAATCGATGGCACAGCGCAGACTGATACCATATGAAGGCATCATGTGCTCCACCAGGGTGTGTGGCACAGACATTGATTATGCGCCCAGTGGCATCACACACCACCTGGCAGTTGACACTAGAAATCCCTTTCTGTTCCGATATGTGAGCCCATCGGGGCCAGGTGGCGTGTGAATGGCCACATGGGTGCAGTCTATGGCCCCTAGCATGCCAGGCATACGTGCTACCCTGTGGAACTCCTGCATGTTTGCTGTACGCTCTGCCGCGGTGCTGGGGAAATGGATGTACTCTGCAGCATGTGGCAGCAGTGCGCTGAGGAACTGGGTGAGGATGCGTGAAGTGGCCGACGGTGTGATGCCTGTGGTGTCTCCTGTCGGCCTCTGGAAGGTGCCCGTGGCGAGCAGGCACATGCAGGCTGTCACCTTGGTCTCCACCGACAGGCGTGACTCCGTCGTGAGGTGTCCTCATCACATCACTGCACAACTCACAGAGCCATCTCAGTATTGCCCTGTTCAGGTGGTACCGGCCCGATCTCTACATCTGTGCACAGCTCAAAGCTGACTGCAGGCGCGGTACTGCCTGTTGAGGGAATACTGACGGGCCCCTTCCACAGCCACGTCCCCTGCAGCATGCATTCTCACCCCTCATTACAGCTTCCATGTGGAAGCTGGCACTGTCCATCTCCCTGGCTTCTTCCCCCGGCTGATGTTGCTGTGTTACCCCGCTGTCCTCACTGCTACTTCCACTGCACGGGCACCCCACTGGCCTCTACAGCCTATGGCCCATGCTTTCTTACCTGCCTAGCCTGTCTGTCTGGCTGTCTGTCTGTGCTCTCTCTCTCTCTCTCTCTCTCTCTCCCCACTTGGCAGCCTTGCTAGCATTCTTGCGCCGCTTCCTTGAGCCTTTTTATTTTGGCTCATTTCGCTAGTGCAAATTTCCGTCTGTGCAGCTATTACTTTGTCAGCAAAGTCTTTGACGTCGCATTGCGGTCTTTATGCATGGATCCACCCTTCGGTTGCGCATGCCTTCATTTCATTACGCTGTTCGCTGCATGTTTTGGCACAACTGCCTCCTTCTGAATATTGCTAAATGGCGCATTTTTGGACTTGCGCCTGCACAACCCTGTTACGCATGGCACAACCCTTTTGAATATCCGGGCCCCAATGTCTTTATTCTTGGTATTCTTTCCCCAGTTTGACAGAAATATGCTAGTAGTGTTTGAGTAATCTTTAATTATTTAAATACTGGATCTGGCAGATAATGTGCAGGTTTATACTACAGCAGCATTATATTTCAACAAGTTGAGTTATTAAACATTGTTTTCAATGAATTGAAACGAATCCAAGCCTCTGATTTAAAAAAAAAAAAAACTTTTCTCAGTTTACTACCTGGTGGGGCAATATAGCACGGACATAATGCACTGCACAGGATAAGAGTTTCTGCTTAAGAAATGGTAAACTTTTGTTTGTTTGTTAGTTATTCTTTTTGAAATGTTCTTTTTTTATGTTTGCATTTATTTACCATTTTGTATTTGATTGCAGAAAACCAAAGTGTCTGCACTTGAAAAAAATAACAAAAAACACTGACAAAATGTCAATAAAAATCCAAATGAAATTTATTGGTGATAAGCAAGAACCACCCACAACCTTGCTCTAGTGCTTTCAGTGTTACATCTTCATCAGAGGGCCCCCTGACAAAGAGGTAACACTTGAAGTGCCAGGACAAGGTGTTGGGTGGTTGTCTTGCCTTACCACCAATAAATTTAATTTGGATGTGAATTGATATTTTGTGATGTTTTTTGTTACTTTTCTGACTGCAGACATTTTTTTTTTTATTTATGGTTTGCTACCTTGATCTGTACCTGCCACAGTGGCTTCTGTGTTTGCAGCATACCCTTTTGGACTTTGCTGCATTTGATTGTATATGCACTGGCATTTTTGATTGGTTTGTATGTCTGATTTATTTTAATAAAATTCCCCCTGCTCTTTAGCAGGAGGCACTGCTAGCTTCCTGATGAGAAAATTGAGTCTGGAGAGGAGGGTGTCATGACATCCTGAGTGGAGGAGATTGCTTCTCCCACCACCTAGTTTATTAAGGAGGCAAACTCTAGCACTAACTTCTGAACTGATGAAGAAAGAAAAGGAGCTGAAGCAGACACATGCTTATACAGGGGAGAGCACCAGTCTAAAAGTGAATCCAGGGATATCTTTGGAAGCTTTGAAAGAGAACCAGCTGTCTGAGGAGCTTCATAAGGAAAAAGCTTTCCTCCTATCCATGATTGCTGAGGAAGATGTCAATTATGCACATATGAAGGCAAAATTTTGGGCTGAGAGTAAGAATGCCACCTGTTACAGTATCTGACTGTAAAATGGTGCCAGAGGAGAGAGACACTGTTAGTATAATTGCTGACAGCCCTGGAGCTGAGACATGATCAACTGTGCTGACAGCCAGCTGACAAAAGTGGCATTGTCTGAGCCATGCTGTTGTGAATGGCAAGAGATATGTTACATGAAGAACAAATCCTTCAGGCAGAGCAACGGGAGTGTAGTGATCCTGCAGAATCTCTAAAGTGTATACATTTTGGATTTCAGACAGAGCAATCTTTCAGCAGAATAATGAAAGGTTTGAAGTAAGTGACAGGAGCTCTCATGTTCACAGCAAAGAAGAAAATCCATGCAAGATGGTAGTTTTCAGCATAGAAAATAGCATTGTCAGAGGTCAAAGTCAGATCCTTCCTTGTCCATCTTGTCAGTGGACAACACTCTCACAAGGGCCAATGAGGTGAAAAAAGTGATGATACCAGTTGGAGCTCAGGAAACGCAGCTCTTGCAAGCAGCAAAAGTTAGTCCTGTAGTTACAAAAGGAGAATGTGGGAGGAAGGGGATCACAGCCAGAAAATGAATTTATCCTAGAAGTCCCTACAATGTTTGAATTCACACATAATCTGGTTTTAAAAATGATACAGAACCCGAGGTCAGACCTCAAACAGAAGCAGTAGCCATCGATAGTGACACTGAACCCAGTACTCCCTTTCCTGAGGCCTGCAACAGAAAGCTTCTGGTACATAAATGGAAGCAAACACATAAAAAAGAACATAGATCCAGGATCAGAGTATCCCTTCCCCCAAGGCAGATGACCTACAGATGAGGAAAACATGCCCCAACAACTCCAGAATAGGAATGAAGCAAGGTACAAGATGTACAGATGACAGAAGAGGCAGACATGAACAGGCCAGGAACAGAAACATGGGGTGAAGGGCCAGAACGGATGACAAAAAAGGGAACCAGCAAAAAGCCACCAAGACTGAGCACAGATACAGGAAGAAGCCAAATAACTTCAGATTGAGGAGTCCTCAAAACAGGCTGGATCACCTGAGAGTATCAAACCTCAGTGGCAGCAAAAACTGGGAAGAAGACTTTTTTTCTGATTGCTTCCAACAAGTGGCCGAACATACAAGATGGTGCAATGCACTCCACCTCAAGTATAAAGGCAGCATTCAGAACATCCAGACAAGGTTTTTTAGTCTTAAAGCTCATTAAAAGACAGCATGAAGTTTTACACTTTGGAGCTCTGTTCCCTGGTTCATTTTGCAGGAGACAACAACTGCAGTTTAAGCTTTAAAATCCCGGTGGGCCTAGAGCACTTAAAGAACTATTATCAAGAGCTACGGAGTTCTCCTCTATAGTTCTGTTAAAAAATGATGGAGAAATCACTATTTAAAGCAAAGATTTACAGTTTTGGGGAACCAGATTCAATAATTATTATTATTATTGAAGGAGGATGGTATATTAAAGCAACATTACACCAGGCAGAGCATGCTTTTCAGCATCTACCAAATTGCTTCTTTTTAGGATGAGAAAGGGAGGTGATTTTGTTATGCAGGGCAGCCCAAGGGCTGCTGTCGGTGGGGGTCCAGAAGTCAGTTGAGTAATGTTTGTGACCAGTCAAGTGTGGACTGTATTCAGAAGTGGGTCATTCGACTTTATAGTGCAAGAATGCTTTAAAATGTAACTTCTGTGATAACAAAGGACACTCTTATAAAACTTGCCCATGGGGTTCCCTTAATAGCCCAGACACAATGGATCAGGCAGAACATGATTATTTCTTTCATATGGCACATAAGTCAAGCAGGCAACAGAAATCTGTAAGACCACTGCCCAGTAGGGATAGGCAGGTAATAAAATATCCAACCACCAAGACAACCCACGGGTACCCCAAAAGTACCCGGATGAAAAACGAGTAGTTGGGTCGGGTCAGGTAGTCACTACCTGATCTGTTCTACCCAATTACTCGACCCTGACAATAACAAAAATCATGTAAAGGCTGCTTTATTGGGACTATTACACTGTCTGTTTGGTGCTCTGATCCATTATACCCATGGGGGCATTGCTGAAGCAGGCACTAGAGACACAGGCTCTATTAGCGAGCCCATTGCTGTTTCCAAAAATTATATCCATGGTGGGCATTGCTGAGGCAAACATAAGAGGTGCAGTTGCTCTGAGGAGCCTTCTGCTGTTTCGAAAAATTATGCCCATGGCAGGAATTGATGAGGTATGTACAAGAGGTGCAGTTACTCTGAGTGAGTATGTTGCTGTTTCTAAAAATTATACCCATGGCAGGCATTGCTGAGGCAGGTATGAGAGGCACAGCTGCTCTGAGTGAGCCTGCTGCTGTTTCAAAATATTATACCCATGGTGGGCATTGCTGAGAAAGGTACAAGAGATGCAGCTACTGTAAGTGAGCCTACTGCTTCAAAAAAGTATACCCATGGTGGACATTGCAGAAGTAGATACGAGAGGTGCAGCAGCTCTGAGTGAGCCTGCTGCTGTTTTAAAAACTTATACCCATAGTAGTGGGCATCGATCAAACTTACATAATATAAATTGATGACTGACAAAAGAAAACTAAGAGTAGTACTAGTGTGGCACATGTGGCTGGCATGGTGGCAGTGGTGATGGTTCCATTTGTTTTGTACACAACCTAGTCATCATATTCAGTAACACTGTTTGCAGGCTGTTCATTGTCAGTGCCAGACACACAAATCAGTAATTGTGACAACTGAGAAATTGTCAGCATTCATTTTGAGAAATGCAAGCCATTCCACATTTGCAGGGCTTAGCAGTGTTCTGTAGTCAGTGATTATTCCTCCAGCTGCACTAAATATGTGTTCTGAATATTTGCTTGAAGGTGGTCAACTGAGGTACATTATTGCTAGATCTGGCCATATTGTTCTCTTTTATTTCCAATACAGCAATGGGTCTTCCTTGAGACCAATCAAAATATGTTCTGCAAAGTACTCTAGGATCATTGTGCTGCATGAAATGATTACCAGTTTGGCAGATGAACTTGCTGCACTTTCTTTACAGGATACCAATCCATGTTGTTATAGGTGACTCAGCAGTGATGTTCTTTTCTGATCCTGAACATAGGGTGCCCAAGAAGTAGCTGTACATGTCCTTTCCCTCACTGATGACACTGCTGACTGTGAAGAATTGATAGATGTGCTATTGTCTGCACCAGAGGAGAACTGTGATGGTTTGGCAGGGTTTGACTGCGGTATACTAGTTACTGGTGTTTGAAGGGCAATGTCACATTTGCTTAGCAGAAGATCTCTCCAATACTCAGTGTCTTCCACTGTAGGAAGGATGGCTTCAATGTTCCATTTAAAGCTGGGATATAGCAATGTAGCCAACACATAGGTGTCATTTTTAAACATGGCATTTATTCTCTGATCAATCAACAGTCTTAGACTCAATTATTCTGCCAGTATAACTGCAGTGGTGTTGTATTTTGACTGAGGCTCTTTCTGTATGTCATCAAGGAAAATGTAAAGAAATTTGATTGAGGAATAAGCTGACTCACAGTTGCACTGTATGCACTGACATCACATGTGACAGCCTCAGATGACTCCAATAAGGTGACCAATGATTCCAGCACAGTCCTGCTGCTGGAGCTGAACATTCTGTCTACTTTACCTATTTGATTCTGCATGATGTAGTCATGCACAGCTTTCTTCTATTTACGAAACCTTTCCAATAATATAAATTGTTGAATTCCAGTGGGTTGGAATGTCCTGCTTGAATGTATGCAAGTTGTTTGACCTCTGCAGCCCTTTCATGTTTTTTTGAGCTTTCACAGAGTGACTGAAATGCCCACATATTTTCCTAGTAAGTCCCAACAGGTTTTCAACACTTCATTTTCCATTTAAGAAACCATGGATGATAAGATTTAACCAATGTGCAAGATGAGATATGTGTTGTTAGTTGCCATCTCTAATAGCTTTGAATATGTTGGCACCATTATCTGATACTATGAACCCGGAGATAAGGAATATAGAGTAAGCCATTTCTGGAATTGATTTTGCAGCTTCTACAAAATATTCACAACAGTGTGATTTTCTTCAAAAGTAGTGACGCATAATACAGCCTGCTTCCTACTACTTATGGCAGAGTGGAAATGATTTCTTTCTGACTGAAAACTTATCCAATAAGCTGCAATAGTCATGTAGGCAATTGTTTGGTTACTAGTCCATATATACGTGGTTATGTGAACTTGCTTCACCTCAGAGAGTTTCAACTTGTTAGTGACTGCACTACACACCAAGTCAAATAGCTGTGGAATAGCATTTTTTGAGAAATATGTTCAAGAGGGAACAGTGTACCATGGTTCAATCCAGTTCATGAACTTGAGAAAAACTTTCTGGGCAACAAAAGCAACAGGGAGCTGGCAATCGGCCAACAGCTCTGCAATGGCTCTATTTAACAGCTGGCATGCTGGATGCTAGAGGGTAAATTTTGAGGTTTATGCAACACTTTCTTTTAATGTTAGTTGATGAAAGTGATATTTTTAACTTTGGGGGGGGATTGTACTTTTCACACCTTTTTCAGTTGGAGTACTACTGTGGGATTTTACAGTACTTGATGGTGTCAGAAGAAAACAATCTACTGTATGTTTGTCTAGTAAGACTGCAAGGACACATGAAGTGATTCAATATCAGTTCATGCTTCCAGTTCATTGTCACTATGGTCACCGTCACCAACACCTCAACTACCACCCATACCAACCACGCTGTCCCTTGCCCTGCCCCACTCAATTGAGTGTTTTGCCTTTGCATGTCATATCATTACCGATGTTCCAAATGTCCTGCTTTGCCACCATGACTGACACTCTTTTTGCACAGACTGCATAAAGCTCGAGTGCTGTCTGAAGGGTCAATATAAAATAAAATCCACACTAAAGATTTACCCTTTGTGCTATGGTGTCTGGCACCATTTCTTGTACAGTCAAGGGACCTGGAGTAAACCCTATACTGTAATTTCCTTGCTCACATGAATTTTTCCCATTCATGGTCATCTTCTTATTCTTATGTTAGCATATTTCTTTCTGCACTTACCTCTTATGCCCTACAGTGGCATCCTCTCCAACCACCTCATCGAAACTAGTACCGACCTCATTGCCACAAGATTCAGAAACACTGGGAGCACAGTCATCATCAGGTGGAACATAGCCTGGATTAGCTCAGTCCCATTCCCCACTATCACCAACATTTTTATCAGCATTCCATGCCTCAGCATCTGAGGTTATATTGGAGAGGATGCCTCACCCTCCTTGCATGCTGCTTCAGCAGCTGGAAGTCTCCTGGAACATGCGGCAAAATGTTCAGTACCTCTACAAGTAACTCCTGTCAGTTCTTTCTGAAACTCTAATATCATTTCATTGGTAACATGCTCTTTTGATTCAAGAGGACATTTAGTGCCAGTCCAGGTGATGTTATTGTTATTATTGTTACTATGTTCTTCGTTAGTGCTAGGATTCATATTGTATACATCATTTTCAGTTGCACATGCACCAGCACTGTGCTTCCTTTTAGTAGACTTAGTCTGAGAAATATGAGACATTAGACACAGCCATGGCTTTTGCTATGCCACAGAGAGATGTCACACACAGAGTAGCTATAACAGGGCTCAGGGCACCTAACAGGCAAGCAGATAGTGTGACACAGCCCAAATGGCTTTCTGTGTACTGAAGAGACACACAGAGCAGTTATGTCACAGGCAGGTCTCGGGGCACAAAACAGACCCTGTGTAATACAGCTTAAATGGCTTTTACTAAACTTCAAAGACACACAGAGTGGTCATGTCACAGACATGGCTCAGGGCACCTAACAGACACTGTGTAATGCAGCTTATATGACTTTCACTATACTGTCAGTGTCAGTGGCTCAGCAGGTAGCACAGTTGCCTCTGAGGCCAGGAGATCAGAAGGCTGTGGGTTCTATCCCCACACCAGGAACTTGGGTTACATCCCAGTACTGACACTGTAGTGCAGTATGTGGGGGGTGCTGCACTCCTGAAGTGCCATCTTTTGGATAAGATGTTAAACCAAGGTCCCATCTGCCAGTTCTGGTGGTAGTTTAAGTGGATGTTAAAGATCCCATGGCACTTCTTGAAAAGAGTAGGGGAATTTTTTATTAGTATAACATCAAAACAAATAATGATAAACAGTGGTAAGTCACATGAACTTATAGACAAACCATAAGAAAAATAAAATACGTATTGCAATCATACATCATGAAAAATAATGACAATAACTATGAAGAAACCTCTCCCCCCCACACGCAAGAAGTACAGAAAACTGATATTAAATGATTTAAAAGAAAAAGAAAAGAAATCATAATCTACTGTGTTGTAGTCACACAAACCCATAAAAGAAACCAGGAAATCTCAAAGCTGTAAATTCCAGCCCAGCAGAGCCCCCTCTTACCAACACCCATTTCTATCCCACTACACAGAAACATGTAAATGTCCTCAAGAACTAATTTAGGACTGTCATTTATACTTAATAAACATAGAAAATCCCTTCCACCAATTATCACGCTTCCTAGTGGTATGAACCTCAGAGTCCTTAACCTAAACCTTCTCCATTGCTGTTTGAAGCAGTGATCCCACTGTCTCATAAGGCATAAGCCTCTGGTACAGTACCCACTGACATCCAGCTTGCCATAGATAATACATTAAACAACAGCAAAAGATCATTAATGTATCTGAAAGATGAAGGTTGCCTAGAGTAGAAAGTTGCTCTAAAACCAAACTGTCATAATTTAACCTCTTCAACCACAGCAGTTTCCATTTCAAGGCTAGGAATTTCCAGAGGGAGCTGGCATAGGAGCACTGGAACAAAAAATGCTCCATAGACTCCTCCTGATTAATACAAGTAATGAAGGAACAGTTTATTTCCTTCCTAGCCTCATGTTTGGCATTACCTCTAACACCAATCCTCCCAGATAGAGCAAGCCACAAAAATTCCTACATCTGGACAGGTAATCTTTTATTATTCAGTTGCGGCAATACCCCTGGAATCAGAGAAGAAGGACAATTTTTAAAACCAGGTTTCACAAGTTAGAGTGTTGACATTACTGTGTGATATAACTGTGGTCTTTAGTATCCCTCAAAAGCTGCTTGGTTAAGCCCCATTTATAAAGCTTTTGTGCCGCAGGCCTAAAAAACTGAGGGGCATGGAGATGCTCTGAAAGTGTTTTTTTTTGGGGGGAGGGGTAATGTATCATGCTGAAAAGTATCATGACAAAGTTGTTTGTATTAAAAGATGATGTGGAGAAGATGTAGAAACCAATCCGTCTCTAACGGTCTGTGAAAAGAAAAGGGTATAAAAAAATGACAGGTTCAACCATTCTTAAACCACCTTTGTCCTTTGCCAAATAGTTGTATTGTCTTTTAATGGGGTTATGTCTGTTTCCCCATAGCATTTGGAAAAAAAAGGCTATATAATTTAGTTTCCAAGTCCACCGGTAAGGGAAAAATCATAACAACATATAATATCAAACTGCCTGATAACTTTTATATGTTAAGTTTAGTCAACTTCCAATGCTTCCACCTTTGGACTTTTATATCAACCATGGCCAAGGTGTTTTCCCAATTCAGGAAGGGGATATTTTGGGGTCCAAAAAGAATCTCTAAAATCTTTAAAGGTGTAGCAGAAATCTGGATACCTTGTATCATAACTGGATCAGGATATCCAGTGCCCATGAATAGGCCTTTACTCTTCTGGGAATTTAATCTGAAACTGGAGACAAATGAAAAAGTTTGCATAAATTCCAAAAAAGAGGTCACTTGAGTGTGATCAGAAAAAAATAGACAAATGTCATCTGCATAGCCCTGTAAATACAATGCCTCTGCCATGGCTGCCCCTATAACCCCCGTCCAGTGGAGAGAATTAGAAAGAGACCGAATTAGGGGATCAATGATAAAAATATACAAAAGAAGACTTAGTGGGCATCTCTGCTGAACCCCAGTATTAATATGGAACCCTTCTGTTACATAATTTCTTATCAAAGGGTGTACTATGGCCATGGCATATAAAGACTGTACCCATCTAATCATTTGAGCAGAAACCCAATATGCCTCCAGGGTTAAAAATAAGAAGGGATGGTAGACTCTGTCAAAGGCCTTCCATTGATCCACAGAAATAATACTCCCAAATGCCCCATGAGGGGAAAGATGTTCAATCAAATCCCTATCAGTCATGAGGGCATGCTGAATCTTTCTCCCAGGGAGGCAACAAAACTGCAAAGGAGAAATGACTGAACAGGCATAAACCCTTAGTCTAGCATTCAGAATACCAGTCAAGATTTTATAGTCAGAATTCAAAAGAGTAATGGGGCGCCAATTGTCCAAAGAAGATTTATCCCCAGATTTAAACAACTTAATCAACAATCCCTCTGTAAACCCAATAGGGAAACTGCCCAGAGATAAAAAAAAAAAAAAATACCATTTCTAAGCATAATGAAAATTCTTTGGGGAAAGTCTTGTATAATTCATTAGTAAGTCCATCCAGACCCGGGGAAGTACCACTCTTCAGGGTTTTAATAGCTCCCTCAATTTCGGCAGCTGTAATAGGTTGTGTCATCCCTAAGGCCCCTTCTGGGTCCCTCGGAAAATCAATAGTATGTAAAAATTGTGTAATATCTGTCTCCTTAGGGGGTTCCAAGGGGTGTGAGACAACATAAAGTCTCTAATAACAGTCAAGAGACCTTATGTAGAATGTATTATGTGTCCATCCTGATGTGACAAAGAGTCTAAAGAAGTTACCTCTTTAAACTTTTTAAAAGCTTCATAGGAATCTCCTTGCGGGGATTTCTTAGTACCATTTTGTAATAATGCCTTCATGGTACTGGCCCTATCATATTGATACTACTGCATATGTTGTTTTAAGGTATCTATCTGGGTTGTGTAATGGTATCTGGAAGTATTAGCCATGGAAAATAAATATTGTAATTGTTGGTGTAATTTAAGATAATGAAGAAATTTAACATTCTCCCCGGACCTGCCTAGGTTCATAAGCAGGGCCTTAAGGTCAGCCTTAGAATCCACCAGTCACTTAAATCATCATATAAGAAGGAAACAGAGAGTCTAGCAGACAACAATTCCTTAGTTTTAGACTTCACAATAGGGTTAACCAAAACAGAGGAGTTCAATTTCCATCGAGGTATATGTGGGGACCATAATGGTGTGTTTGAAAAAAATACATTGTAAAACGAGTGATTGGAAAATGCAACTGGACTAGTCCTAAAGCCAAATGAGGGAAGATTGCTTGAAATAAACATATAATCGATGGTAGAGGTATATTTATTATACCGATAAGTAAACTTAGGTCCGCTAATTTGATTATGTCTACTATCCAGTAGTCCTGCCATGTCAACCAGTTGCCTCAGGGTATTTGAATTGCAATAAATCTTTTTCCCTTGCCCTGTGGGACCTTGAGTTTTAGATGTCAGTTCATAATTAAAGTCCCCATATAAAAAAAATGTTATAGGAGGTGGTAAGAAAGGCCGCACAGCAGCAAACAAGGCTACTCTTTCAGTCTTGATCTGGGAACAGTACACATTAATAAATCTACAAGCCATGTGTTTCCAAAGACCATCAAAAATCAATTGTCTCCCAGGAAATAAATCCATCAGTTTAAGTAAAGAAATATCGTAGGAATTAAAAATGAACCCCACCCCATCAGCTGTTTCAGTACCAAACGACCAATAGGAAGGGCCTCAAACCCATTACCTCTGGAAAAACTGAGCCTGATCATTTGTAAAACATCTGTGTTTCCTGGAGAAAACAAACATCTACAGCATTACTAAGAACGTAATCATAAGCCACCTGTCGTCTCCTGGAACGTAAGATACTATATACATTCAGATAACCCACACAGAAAGAAGTCATGGCTTAATGAATGTAATAATTAACAAACTTTTTTCCTCTTCTTTTACTTTTTCTCCTTATACCCCTCCTGAGGATGGAGTGGAGTCTGTGGATCCACCATAGAAGACAGGGAGTTGGAATCCCACATCCATTTCCCCCATTGTGTGGCCAGAGCAGCAAAAGAATTACTAGGCTCAACCTCCACTGGGGCTGGAGCTGCAATAGGCTTTATGTTACAGGTTGATCGTCGAACCGATGCAACCACCAAAGGAGCAGGGAGTGAGTTAGGGTCATCTGCTACTTGTTGGTCTGCATAACACACTGGTGACAAAAGGGGGGGTACAGGAAAAGGGGGGAGGTGTAGGGAGGGAGGGAGGGTCCTCATGCTTAGATGATTCATCCTGTAAAGGGACAGAAAGGGAAGGCTGCGCTTAGGCGGGACCTGGATCAGGGTCAGTTTGATCCTTATCAGGGCAAAAAATGGAATCCTGTGCCTGTTGAATTAAAAGGTCCGGACTAATACAAGAGGCCTTGTTCTTGGCTGCCCAAGAGCATTCAGTGAAGACATGCCCAGTATCTTCGCAGAGGTCGCACCTAGTATGATTAGCACATTGAAATGCAATGTGACTTATTTCCCCACAGTTGTCACATCGTGGTTTGTCACAAGGACTGGATAAATGGGTTCAAGACCCACACTTATAACATGCCCTGGGCTGCCCTGCATAAAAACAGACCACCCTATCCCACCCCAACATAAAAGAGTTGGGAATGTGTTCTAGTCCTGCTTCAGTCTGTCTAAGCTTCACTTTGTAGCACCAACCCCTAGTCCAGAACTGTTTGGTGTCAAGAATAGCCTCAGGGATACTCAACACATCATATTTGAGGGACAACCAATAAGTGATATCTTCCACGTGTACCCCCTCATTCTGAAACATAACTGTAACAAACTTGATCAAGGGTTTGGATAAATGAATAACCAAAAAGGGTGTCCATGTGGGAGAAAACTTTACTTGGTTGTAACGATCTCAAAAAAGATCTAGTACATAAGCAGAATGAAAACTAACATCAAAATGATCTTCTCCCAAGATATTTATAAAAGCAAAAATCTCTCTCGGGGAGAAGTGCAGCGAATCTTTTAACAAAAATGTTCCCACATAGTGCCTATCAGACCTAACATCCAGGCCACCTTTATAATGTATCCGCACCGCATTCCTCAACGGTGCAGCTTCCTTTTTCATTTTTGAAAACAATTCAGACGATAAAGGTTTATTCAAATCAGAAGATCCCTGAGTTGTAGCTGTAATGGGGGAAGATAAAGTCAGGCTTCTTATCAGTGGGAAAGTCTGGGGCTGTCCTGGTAGCTGGGCCAGGAATAGGTGAGCCATCTCCTTGTTGCTGGAAATTATGATGCACCCCAGGATGATCTGGACCCAACTGTTGGGGGGGGAGTTCAGGATGTTGTCTTCCAAATGACACTGTGGGCCACCATTCGGGCATATTCTGCAAGAAATTTAACTTAGGGTCCCAATCCGGGGTGGGGAGCCACATCCGTTGTTTTGTCTGTGTCCAGCCCGCCTCACTCAAGGCCTTCTGAGGCAACCATGGCTCTATGTAAGAAACAGCAGGACTTAAAGTAGGGGATGCAGACAGTAAGTCTGTAACAGTAGGTTGTAATGCTGGTGCCCTGGCGTGAGCAGGATGAGAAACCACAGTCTCTGATAAAGCAGGAGACGTTCTCAAATGTCTATTTGCTAATGTAATAGCAGTACATTTATCTTTCTTTTCTTCCCCCATCCCCACTCGAGGTGGCAAGCCTCACTTAGAGAAGGAGAATGTAGTAATGCCGTCCTGCATAATTGGTACAGTTTGAAAAATTAAATCAACCCATGGGAACCCCCCCCCTGTACAGGAGAATTGGAAGGAACACCAAGAAAGACAAATCCCGAGGTCTTAGACAACTTACTAGTCCCAGAAGGAAGAACTTCACCAGTGTGAACAGTTTCATTATCGCCCGTTCTACTAGGGCCCCAAAATAGATAACCTCCATCACAGTTCAGAGGAGCAACTGTCGCCAAGGAATCGACCACTCCCTCAGGCTGTAGGCGTGAACCCTCTTTGGTTCTAGAACTGCCAGCCTCTGAGATAGGAGCAGATGTCACAACTCTAGACGGAATAACAGGGGGAAGACCGGTTGACTCATCCAACTGCACCATTCCCTGTGATGCAGCCACGTCAACCGTAGAGTCAGGCCCATTGACAGGCAGCCCCACAAGTTTGACAGCCGCCTTCTCTGTTCAAAACAATGTTAGCTTCTCCTTCAAATGCTCTGTTTCTCTTGTTTTTAACTCCAACTCCTTTTGAATCTATAAGCAGAGTGCTTCTTCTGAGGGAAGAACACTTGTTTCCACAGGTAATTCCTCAATATTTACTCTTGTTTCACCCAAATCCTCAGTAGATGAAAAGATTTCATCATCTTCCTGCTGAATATTTCCTAGATTCCGCTCATAGGATATGATGGTATCTGTAAACCTAAGGTTAGAACACCGAGACCACTCCTCCTCCTCAAGGACTTCCATCTCCTCTGGAGCTCCACTCAAAGTGGCCATAGCTCTCAGAAGGCTGCTCCCCCTACAGCACAGTAGGAGAATTTCCCTGGTGCCCTGGCCAAATTTTCCCCATTCACTAAAAATACCACTGACCACTTAATCTGGTTCAAGGTTAATTGGCATTCATCTGTATCCCCCAGGTATTGTCTAGTGTACTTACCTGGTCAACAATAAATAAATGAATACTGCATAGAGACACAGAGTAGTTATGTCACAGACAAGGCTCAGGAAACCTAACAGACACTCTGTAATATAGCCTAACTGGCTTTCACTATACTGCAAAGACACACATAACAGCTATGTCCCAGACAGGGCTTGGGGCACCTAACAGATAGTGTGTAAAACAGTCCAAATGGCTTTTACTATACTGCAGACACACACAGAGTATCTATGTCACAGGCAGTGTATAATACAGCCTAAATGACTTTCACTATACTGCAGAGAGACAGAGTTGCTATGTCACAGACAGACCTCAGGGCACCTAACAGACTGTGTGTAATATGGCTTAAATGGCTTTCACTATACTGCACAGAGACACAAAGTGTATGTGTCACAGACACAGCTCAGGGCACCTAACAACATACAGTGTGTATGCAACCTCAATGGCTTTCACTATACTGCAGAGACACACAGAGTAGCTATATAACATAGACAGGGCGCAGGACACCTAACAGTGTGTAACTAAATGGCTTTCACTATACTGCAGAGACACACTGAGTACCTAAAGGTATCAGGGCATCTAACAGACAGTGTGTAGTATAGCCAAAATGGCTTTCACTATGCTGCAGAGAGTTACAGAGTAGCTATGTCACAGACAGGGCTAGGGTCACCTAACAGACAGTGTGTAATACAGCTTAAAATGGCTTTAATATGCTGCAGAGATGAGATGCACAGAGTATGCCTACTTGCACCTTTATGTCCTATTGTACCTGCAACTCTTTGTCCTATGTACTATCCACAATTGTCTGTACAACTTTATTTGATTCACTGAGGAACTCCTGTACTTGTGTAATTCTAAAGTATCTCTGCACCTTGATTTTTGATGTGGAATCTTTGCAAACAAGCTGTCTAGCTCAAAGGTTATGCAATCCAAATCTGCAATAAAATAAAAATGAAAAATGAAAAAAAAAAGCTATGTCATAGACAGGGCACCTAACAGACAGTGTATAAAATGCAGCCTAAATGGCTTTCACAGCTGCTGCCAGCAACGAGCCCCTCCCACCTTTCTCCTGTCTCGAGCACAGCACTGGATCCCTGGATTATTCCCCCTTCAGTACCCAGCCCTTGCTCCTTTGTGGACTAAACTTTGTGCTTTCTTTGTTTTTTTTTTTTACTTTTTGTTTTGTTTTCACCTTGGCTGCAGAGCAAATGCCGATTCCTCCCTCTATCACGAAGTCTGCTTCTATCTACGTGCTCACACAGCAGACACAGAGCACAGATACCAGCATTGACCAACTGGATTGTCAGGTTGGTGTCATGTGCTCCTTTCTGCTGTCAAGACCTCACAGACTGCCGTTTCATGCCTGTTTCCAATCTTGGAAGAGTCCCAGAACCCCACTGGCTGCCTGTAATGGCTGTTTTTTTTTAAATGACCCGTTATCCATGTCAACAGCAACCGACCCATGAAGTACACTGTTACATCGAGTAGGGTAGTAAATTACCCAAATTACCCTATCCAGCAAAAAATGCAGATCCCTAACCTACCCACTCCAACAATCCGATGGGTAGCCCATCAATACCACCAATGGCTAGGACATCAAGACAGGCATCTGGAGTAGAGATGGGCGAAGTGGCTCCAATTTGCTCAGCGAAGTGGAACATGGAGTGAAAGCGAATTCACAGAGTGCTCCGCAACATGAAGTGGAGTACTTCGCGTTATTAATAGGTAACGCAAAGTCCATTGAAAAAGAATGACTTCATGTTACTTTGCCTTCCCAAATCACTACTCCACTAATTCTTAAGGCGAAGTACATTGAAAACAATGTACTTTGCCTTATTTCACCTTGTTTTTAAGCTCCAAAGGTGAATTTTGCAGTGATTCATGGGATTTCAGGTCACATGGGCTCTAGATTGTTCTGCATAGCCTCCGTTTGGGATAGTGCATGTAGAAAGCTGTAGGAGACAATCTGTTCTGAGAGTTCTCTGTGATTCAAACCTTCTAAAAGCTGTTAAAAAAGCCGTTTTGAGTCATTTTTATTGCTGAAACTTTAGTTCATCGATTATAGGAAACTCTCCTGTGCTTATATCATCGAGCGTTTATTGTTTGTGTGTGTATTTTGAATGTTAATGTACAACGTTCAGTTTGTGTACTGAGAGACCGTGGAAGTGTGCTTTGGGGGAGGGGTGTATCTGTGGTGTAGTTAGATTAACTTGGAGAAAAAGACAGTGCTTTCTGTTTTGATGATATTTTTCTTGTATAACTGTGTTAATGTATACACAGTAATATTTTCAATAATTCTTGCCATTTTTTGCTGATTGTTGTGGTGCAGCAGTGCATAATTTTAGTTTGTTTAAAATATGTGGTTATATTACTGAAGTTTTCAATTTGCTACACATTACTTAGTGTGTGTGTGAGTATGTGTGTGACGCGTGTCATCAAATCAGACACCTTTTATTGTGCCACATCATTTCAGCAATGTGAACTTGCAATCCACTGCAGCTGTGTAAGTTTTTGTACTTCTTTGTGGTATCTTTACTGGTACTTGTACTAGTGACTCTTACTGCAGCAGCGCAGTACACTGCCCCACCACCGCCCGCCCAACCAGCAAAGATATTCTTTTCAGATTTGAATTTCTGATGGTGAGCACTGGTTGGGTTGTGCCTTTGCATCTGCATCTCTTCAGTGCGCAGCGCAATCTTAATCTGTCTGTACATTTGCATCTCTTTAGGGCCCAATCTCCATCTCTAACTTAAGTCACAGTTGTTTCTTTGGCTTCCCTTCAGAGTACTGGACAGGTGTGGTGCATAATTCAGCATGAACATTGTACTCATTAATATGCATTTTTAAGTCAGGACCATCACCAGGAGTCACTCATGATACAAATCACTTTCTTCATCATCATGGTCACAAATGCAGTCACAAATTACAAGTTACGATCTCGTCACGAATCACAACAGTAATTTTTTTTTACTAGTTACTTGGATGTATTGTAAGCCTGTTTTGTAGTATCTCTCCATTCTTCACCATTCCACCACTGTACTCATTAATGAGTGTTTTTAAGTCAGGGAGTTTTGTGCCACACCTCACCGGGGCACAGGGAAGTACAGCCATAGGCATTTGCGTTTCTTTATCATCATGGTCACAAATGCAGTCACAAATCACGATTTACAATTACATCAAGAATCACAACATTAATATTTTTACTAGTTACTTGGATGTATTGTAAGCCTGTTTTGTAGTATCTTTACAGGCTTCACCACCCCACCATTGTACCCATTAATAAGTGTTTTTAAATCAGGGAGTTGGACAGTGTCTGCAGTACATACACAGACTGGAAAGAAAACTGCACCCATGCAGTTTAGCACAGCATACTTCCACTGCTCAGAATACATACAGAAGACAACAAAAAAGAGCATAATTACATACAAGGGTCAGGGATGGTGGAGGAATACATTTTATAACACAGCAAGGAAGGTGTGGGGGGCCACATCATGTGAGGAAAAAAAACTAATATGGGGTCCCATGGTGATCCAGCAGCAGTTCCAGCATGGACATAATTTTCAACTGATGTCCCGCTATGTAAGAAAAATAAAATTTACAGAAAGAACAAATTAAGTAAAAAAGAGTACAGACAGAAAAGACAAAAAAAAAATGCAGCTTTTAAAAAAGCTGTTGGGTCTAAATCAAAGTTTAAACCTCCTTCTCGTTCTGATCTCAAAGAATCAGCAGTAACAAAACACACTCCTCTCTCCGTCTGCACAGGAGAAAGTAAAAGTGTCTGCTTGTATGACTCATGTTCTTCCTGACTAGCTAAAGAGCATGTGACTTACAGTACTGTAAGCCATGTGATGTGTGGGGGGGGCTGAAAAATCTGAAACACCAAGTGGATCACTTAGAATCATAATGAGGAACGCGAAGTCCATTAAAAACAATGACTTCGGACTTCTGGTGACATCACCATTCTGAATGGCTGCACAAGAGAGGGGCTCCGGCATATCCCACCAGAGAAATCTCCCAAATTCAGCATAGTAGACCTCAAAGATACAGGAAAAAGCCAAAATAATGCCTGGGAGTAAAGATATGGTGAAGTTGAGCCCAGGGAGACATAGGGACAGAGCGGATGCAAGCGGATCTGAAAGACAGCCTACCTCAAGCCGCAGCGTATCTCCAGCAAGCAGCATGGCCTGAAAACAGGACCCTGACACAGACAAAGAAAGTGAAAGGCTCTTCAGGTCCCGATATGAGATGCTTCTGGCTGAAATACGGGTGTTTTGGGCAGAGAATAAAAAAAATTCTCCGCTTTGCAGAGCAGGCCAACAGAGGTGGAGGAGAGATTGCGGCGTTCAGAGGAGGCAGCGAGGGAGATGGCCGAGGAGACCCTACACCTTTATCAAGCTGTCTATTTCCTAGTCGACCAACATGAAGTACTGCACGATAAGCTTGTAGACCTAGAGGCACGTTCCAGAAGGGATAATCTCCACATATATGGTCTCCCGGTGGATTCTGAAACTGGCAAGATGGAGGATTTCCTGACAGATTTACTCAAGGATATATTAGACCTCCCCCCAACATTTCAATTTAAAATTGAGAGGGCACAAAGAGCCTTGGCACGCAAACCCACAGATCAAACAGCTAGGCCACGCTCGATTGTCCTAAAACTCTCCGGTTATAAAGATAAAGAACTGATTTTGAGAACAGCGTGGTCTAATAGAAACGTCTCATATAATTCATCCAGGCTGCTGTTTGATAATGATTACCCCACAGAAATCATGAAAAAAAGAGTAGCTTACACACCAATTTTGAAGATACTGAAGGAGAAAAGCATCCGCTTTCAAACACCTTACCCTGCAAAGTTGCGGGTCTGTTGGGATACAGGCAATAAAATATATACAAGCCCTGAAGAGATTATTCCGGAACTAAAGAAGAGGGGATGGTGTTTTCAGCTGACCAGTCCTGCACCACAGGAATAGCGTCCCTCCTGCTCGCAGTGGCAGAGCCCTTCGAACAAACGTGGAGGCACAGGAAAATGGAGAGGATTTCGCTCACTGAAGGAAACCAGGGAGTTCATTGGGAGAACTCATAACCTTCCCAAAGAAGTAGACCTAGAGGATCAAAGCCCGAATACCTGAACTGGCCAAACGAAGGGCTAATATAGGTGACTGAATGTTTCTTTTACCCTAAAGTAAACGGGGTATGGGGTGGGACAATGAGACGCTGAGATACTGATTCCTTATATGCTTTCAATTTGGAAGAAAACAAAAGCAGCTCCAGTTTCCATGTAGGCGTTGTTCTGCCTTAGATTATGCTGATGGCTGCAGGTTACTTAAGTTTATTCAATTCGCTAGAGTGCTGAAGTAGTAAGTTATTTAAGACTCTTACGGTGCAAGTATACTGAAATGCAGAAGTCGGCTGTGCTGAGGAAATGTTCTTGTTTAACAACTGTATCCTCCCCGCAGCTTTTTCAGCTGTTGCCCTTTCAGGGCTATCTTTAGGGAGGGCAGTCATACAATTAAGTTTGACTGTTTCCCTACTGTGGCTGACGTTTCCTTTAATCGACCTCGTTGCTATGAGGGGTCGGGAGGCCTGACCAAGTTGTGGGTCACAATTCCTCCCTTAGGGTCCCAGTCCTTTTTTAGGTCTGCAGTCTCCTTATTCAGAGGGATAATTTTTACACCCTCACTTTCTGGAAGTGCTACTGTAAATAGGTTTGAGATGTTGAAATTTGTTATGGTTAGCTACTATGTTAATTTAGTAAATGTGCACATTTTTTTTATTAGTTGCCAATGTAAGGTAGATATGCTGTATGAGACAGACTCAGAGTGTAAGAAAACACAGAAACTTAAAGGATTGAAGAAGGAAAGACTCCTCTCTGCCATGCTAGTTATAGATTCAGTTTGGACCCCCTTTACAGAGTTTCTATCTACCCTAACTGGATCAGCTCAGGGTACTAAAAGCAAGTTCGATGGCTAAGACCTCCGCAGTTAGGGTATGCTCACATAATGTTAACGGGTTAAATAACCCAATAAAGAGATACAGAGTGGTTACTTCACTTAAAAAGCTGAAACCCTCATTTCTCATTTTACAGGAGACACACCTAAACAAACAAGAGCACCAAAAACTCTCCAAATTTGGGTTTTCCATAATAGTGGCCTCAGTTTATAAAAAGGGGACAAGAAGAGAAGCAGTGGTTATGGTCCCTAAAAATATTCCCTTCCACTTGGCGAACTCCTATGTGGATCCAGAGGGAAGGCTTGCGGTTGTGGTGGGCCAGCTGAAGGGGCAAGATATCACTCTGGCCTCTATCTATATCCCCCCGGGGGAGGGACCCGAAGTAAGAAAGATGCTGTTTCAGAGGATCATGGAAAGGTGTAAGGGAGTGTTAATAATAGGTGGAGATCACAACCTAACTGCTTCACAATTAGACACTTCTAGTATGAAACCTCTTAAAAAATCTCCAATTACCAGCGGGTAATGCAGGCCTATCTCTCTGGTGGCATAGGGTGGATGTTTGGAGACATTTTCACCCTAACAAGAGAGAATACACGCACTTCTCGGCCCCCCATAAAGTGTACACTCGGATAGACTATATCCATGTGTCTAAAGAGCACTTATACAAAATTCAAAGCTGTACACAGACACCCACGGTGTTATCTGACTATTCCATTCTAACACTTAATATGGCCTGGGAAAGGGAAAAAATCAACACTCTTTGGAAATTTAACAATTTCCTGTTGAACATAAAATATTTTAGGGAAATGATTCAGCACAAAATTAAACAGATTCTATCAGACAACGGGAAGCAGGGGACAAAGGAAGGAACACTATGTGACACCTTTAAAGTAGTCCTTAGGGGCGAGATAATAAAATATGCAGCCCACTACAAAAAGAAACAACAGTTGCGCCTCAATAAACTCCAGCGACAACTCCGAGATTTGCAGGCCCAACATGCCATGGAGGATGAAGGGGTTTTCCCCCTCCTGCAAGCCACCAGAGAACAGATTCAAGGGATCTTGGATATTTGCACTGAGCAAGCTTTACAATTCATTAAACAAAAATATTATGAAGGGGGCCCTAGGGCTACTCGCTTACTAGCCCACAGACTCAGGCAACACAAGACCCGATCTAATATCACTCAGATCAGAGACCCAAATTCCAAGAGGGTAGTTACTCTCCCTAAGGAGACAGAGCACGCTTTTCAGACCTACTATAGTGGTCTATATAGAACAGAGAGGGGGGAGGATGCCAGGGGATTGAGGCCTTTTTGGAGGATCTTAAACTCCCAGGGATATCAGAAGAACAGAAACAATTACTGGAGAAGCCAATCTCCCCGTAGAGTTGGGTCAGGTTGTTTCAGCCCTAAAAACATATAAAAGCCCTGGTCCTGATGGATACACAGGTGACTTCTACATGGCATTCAGAAAAGACCTGTCCCCTACTTTGTTAGCGGCCTGTAGAAGTGTTCAATTAGGTCAATCAATCCCGGACTCCTGGAGGTACGCCTATATATCTAGCATACCAAAAATGGACAGGGATAATACATCCTGCTTTTCGTACAGACCCATCTCTGCTCTCAATATAGATTACAAAATATTTGCATATATACTTTCAAAAAGGTTTGAAACATTCTTGCTGGAGTTAATAGACTTGGATCAAACTGGTTTTGTCCCAGGCCATCAAACACAGGATAACATAAAAAGAACGCTACTTTTGTTGCAACAGGTGAGGAGTAAGGGGTCTTCTGCTTTCTCTGGATGCAGAGAAGGCGTTCAATTGCATCGAGTGGCCTTTTCTGTGGGCAGTGTTGGGGAGAACTGGAATTCCACAATCAGTTATTAAACTAATAAAACTAATGTATACAGACCCTAGAGCCTACATCCGGATAAATGGTTCATTTTCCAGCCCTATTTCATTGTCTCGTGGTACTAGGCAGGGATGCCCCCTGTCCCCCATATTGTTCGTAATATATTTGGAGCTCCTAGCCCAGGTCCTAAGACAGGAAGTAAAATTATCCGGGGTGGAGCTGGCAACAGGCACCCATAAACTCGCACTTTATGTGGACGACCTTCTGATATATATGATCGACCCCGAGGCTTCCTTCCCCCCTCTCTGTGATAAACTTAAAAGATGCGTAGAAATTTTGGGATATAAAATTCATCTGGCCAAGATGGAGGTTTTGGCCATGAATTTTAACCCGTCAGTAAATCTTAGAAGTATGTACTGCTTCAGATGGAATCTGAAGAGTATCAAATACTTCGGAGTGCGGATTGGTCTATCATACAAAGACCTGTTTTCTTTGAACTATACTCCCTTTTTGCTTAAGACCTGTGCCAAATTAGAAAAATGGAGAACTCTCCCTCTGTCCCCATACCAGAGAATAGAATCTGTTAGGATGGTGGTCCTTCCCCGCTTTCTCTATCTGGCTCACACTCTCCCAATGCAGATACCAGATACACTTTTAGGACACTGCAGAGGAAAATATCAGCTTACATTTGAGTGAATCAGAAACCAAGGGTCAACCTTTCAGTCTTACAGCTCTCCAAACAACAAGGAGACATGTCCTTACCTAACTTCAGGTAATACCACCTAGTTTCCCAGATTAGAATACCTCTATACTGGCTTAATACGAAATACATAGCTAGATGGAAGTCGGTGGAGAGTCAGAAAAGGGAACTCATGGATGTTTATCACACCTTGCTCTCTCCCCCCCCCGATTTAAAAGTAGAAAAAATAGACAACCCATATACCCTATCCACACTGAGGTCTTGGCAAAAGGTACTAACCTCACAAGAATTCATAAAATGGAGACTTGCTATGCTCTCTTTGCCTCACACAGGCACTTTTATTCTGGCCAAGATGGATAAGGGATATCTTATATGGCAAAGAAAGGGTTTGCATTTGGTATATCATTTTATGCCCCAGGGGACAATCTTGTCATTTACGGACTTAGTCCAACAATATGCCATTCCATACTCGGACAGGTTCAGGTACTTTCACACCAGGGACTACCTCAGTTCACTTAAGGGGGTGAAATGGAGGGATCTTCCTCTCCCTGGACCTTTGGAGACCTTCATAGGAGCGATAGATGGGAGACCAGTCCCACTTCACATAATCTCAACTCTGTACAAAGGCTTGCATTCCCTGAAAGAGAACCCCTTGGACAAAAACAGATTAGCATGGGAAAGGGATTTGGGGACAGGAATACCTTTACCCCTATGGGAAAGACATATAAAGACAATGCAGAAGGGCACCAGCTCCGGACATTGGAAGGAGTTTGCCTGGAAATTATCAGTTAGGTATTTCAGGGCTCCTGCAGTGGTTCAGAAATATAGCATCCATGGGGGAGCAGAATGTTGGAGGCAATGTAGATTTACCCCAGCCACTTTAGGCCATATCTTCTGGTCTAGCCAGGTATTACAACCTTTTCTTGCATGCTTCCATGAAGCCCTTCAACAAATAATATCCCCAAATATCACCTGCGATCCTCTCTTTTTTCTTTTTTGCGAGTATCCTTTGCAGCATATAGATGTCCCAACAAGAAAATTTATTAATTTGGTCTCCCTTGCTGCCAAAAAAGCTGTTACTAAAAAATGGTTATCCCCCTTGCCTCCCACTCTGGATCAATGGCATCAAGTAGTGATAGATATCTACAAGATGGAGAAAATTACAGCCACATTAAATAAATCTCAGACCAGCTTTGAAAATATGTGGAGAAAATGGGTAATATACATTGTACCTATCCGGCCTGATTTTGTACCCTGAGTCGAGCCCCTGGTTTAAATACCTAGGGGGAATTAACTGATTCATTTCATTTGTATTTAAGTACTGTCTATGGCAACAAGTGAAATCAGATGAATTACAGATTGTATGTACGCTTTATGTTTACTCCTTTTTAATTATTGAATTTTTTTAATTTCTCCTTTTCATTGTAATGTTAATATATATAGTTTTATTAATGTGTATGTTTCTTATCATAAAAATAAAGATTGAAAGTTCAAAAAAAAACAAAAAAACAATGACTTCGCCTTACTTTGCATTGCCATTCCGCCTTAATGCAAAGTGGTAATGACAAGGCATTGTGAGCACTTTGCATTGCCCACTTCACGTAGTGGAGTGGCAACGCGAAGTGCCCACTTCACGTTCACTTTGCCAGTGGAATTTAAATTAGCTGCATCTCTAATCTGGAGCAACAGGTCCATAACAGCCCAAGGGAGAAAAAGACACTGACAAGGATGTATCAAGACAGCAGTCAGATGGGTCATCTTGGCTGCCCTGCAGAATATAATGAATCCCAAAACACTAAAAATCCATAGCACAAAGAAAACAAACCTCTGTAATGGATGACGCTGTGAAGGAGAAGGACACAAAATACCCTAGGGATCCTGCCACTTGGGGAAACTCTCTAGATATGGGAATTAATCCAAACAGTTACAGAACAAGAGCAAAAGAAGATTTGCAACCCCTGTTCATACCAGTTACAGAGAATTTCCAGAAGATCCCCCATTCAAGAGAACTAGAGGCCAGCCAAAGTCAAAAATCCAGAAGAAAGATGGAATCTCAAATTGCAGTATGTTCAAGACCGTCCGAGAACACAGAGTTTGGGCAGACAATGAGGAAGATTCATATGCCTCTTCAATCATCTCCTCTGAGCAAGGACCCTCTTTTGAGAAGGAAGGAACTTCCACGGATACTCATTTAGATAAGAAAAGGAAGAGATGGAATATAGCAGGAGGCAGCAGCAAGAAGAAAAGAAATGATGTAGTCACTCCTTCCTCTCATCTTAATCCTGGCTATGGGGATTGACGGGATGCTGCCGTGCATAACTGCTATTGTTAATAGTATCAAAAATACAAAATAAGGTTGACTATGTTTTTAGTTCTGCAAAACCCCTTTGTGAGACATTGCATTTTTGCAAGACACAAGACTACAAACTCTAAGAGAAATTAAGGCAACCCAGGGAGCCTGGTTGGGAGGGCTATCATTTTGGTGTCTTGGTGATGAGACTTGCTCTGTAGTAGACATTCTATTTGGAACCCCAAACTTTGAAGTTACAAAATTAGTAGATATATGTCCAGGAAGAGCTCTCATCCTGAATGATACTTGTGAAAATGTATCCCTGAGATTGACCAAAGTTTATGCACCACAAACAAAACCTGGCAAGATAGACTTGCTCAGGTTTGCACAACCTTACTTATTCACATTAAAGGAGATTCTGCTGGGTGGGGAACTTAACTGCAGTTAATCAGCAGATTACTGGAGCTGGAAATCTGGGAACATGTTCTGTGACCAGAATTTTTTTTAAAACAATGTGCCAGATGGCAGGGATCTCAGATGCCTGTAGCAGGACTAATGGTGAAAAAAAGAGCATGATGACTTAAAGGGACACTGTCAACCTGTTTCATATCATGTTATTTTTAGGTAAAAACTCACATTTCATCATTGCTTATGATCCCTAAAATGTGTTGCTATTGCTAGTTGTTTTGTCAGTTTTCTTAGTAGAACTAAATGCATGCTAATGCTGTAATTATACCCAACCTTGTTTTGTTTCAAATCCGTGATCTACTCTTATTACATATTTCCAGTATGTTAGAAAAAAAAACAAACAGTGCAGTCATTCATGATTCAATAGGCTCTTCTCTTCCCTTGGCATCAAGAGTGATAGACTGCTTTGGGAGTGTTCCCACTTACAGGAAAAATGCAGTAGGAATTGATCAAGGAAATAAACAAACATGTTTTTGTGTGGTAACACCAGTATGATGGACAGTCTGTTTTTCACTTTTTAAAAGAAAAAAAAGAATCAGAATCAAACTACCATTTAAATAAACAGTCTCTATGGAATGTGAAGAATCTTATGATGTACGTTTTAAACATGGGACATTTTAAAGCCCAAGGTGGCTGATAGTGTCCCATTAAGTGAATGGTGAGAGAGAAAACACACACACACACACACTATAGTGGGAAGTTTTTTCAGCTGCAGTCAGAGAGGCAAGAAACGGTGAAATATTTTGTATATTTGTACCTTAGATCCCAACTCATGAGACTTATTTTGTTTTCCCATGATACCAAAGGGAACTTTTTCAAACAGATAAGAAATATGAAAGTGCAAATGTGTTCCTTCTAATATGACAGAGCATTAACATTGTTTTTAGAACAAACATTAGGGATGCAAAGGACAAATATACAACTGAACCCTTATGAGAACTGCCAAGAACAGGTAAAGAATATGCTTTTTTTTCTAAACTAAAGGATCAAAGTGCTATACCTTGTAGTCAGCTTAAGAGAATAGTGGATATTATAGTGATGCATGATAAAACTTCTTTTGGGATATTTGTTGTGGAACTGAATGGTGGTCTGAAGTTTTTGACTACTATAAAACTAACTAACTAAACTAACTGACATAGTGGTGCATGGACCAGTAGGAGACATTAGGGAAGAAGAGGTAACACAGTCTATTGGCTAATTATCCTCTGGGACAGCTCCTGGACCTGATGGCTTACCAGGAGAGGTCTTTAAATACAGTACCGGTCTTCCTCAACTGCATCCAAATTAACACTTCTTTATAATGACTTCATAAATAAAGGACACTTAATATAAGTATGAATCAGTGGATTTTTCTTGTTATGTATAAAAAAGGGACAGTTTGGATATAGCCAGTTGGTGCCTGCTTGGCTAACTAAACAGTTATCTTAAATTATTCACAAAGGTTTTAATCCACAGACTGATGGCTGTGGTAGGGCAACTGATATCTCCATCATAGGTCTGCTTGATACCAGGAAGCAATATTCAAAATTATTTAATATACTGTATTTTCAGGAAAATGTAGAAAGAGGGAGTCGGAGGGATCTGAAAGGTCATTTACTCTTGCTAGATCAGGAACATGCCTTCAGTTCAGTGTCATGTGATTACTTATGAGCAGTGTTGAAAGCATATGGGATGCCTTCAGGTTTTATATGACATGTAAGGATGTTGAATGAGAATGCAATGCTCATTTCCATGGTAAACAGGTGGATTGGAGGTTCCTGTAAAATGAAGTGTGGAGGGGGGGTCAGAGAGGAGTGTCCTTTCAGACCCCTTTTGAGTGTATTTTTTCTTGACCCAATTCTCAGGCAATTGGAACATCTTCCCACTATGAAAACCTATACACACACTGGGTCATAATATCATATGCTTAATAGCGTACAGCATTATGATGAACCCTGGACCTGTGCGCACTCCGAGTTGGACCCCCCCGGAGTTGGAATCTTTAGTGGGGGATGCGAGTGCAGCCCTGTAATGGGGGTGGGGCAGAGCTCAACAGAATAAATAAAAGGAAATCACGCAAGTGATTCTGCCAAAATGGCATTCTGCTATGCAACATTATGACCTTGTGCCAAAACTATAGACCTTGCAGATGGGCCCACAGCAAGAAAATGTTTGCTTATGCGGATGAAGTATTGCTTTTGGTTAAAGATTCAGACTCTGCAATAAAAGCTCTGAAGAATTTGATCTGTTTTCCAGATTTTTGGGTATAAAATAAATAAAAATTAAAAAACAAGAGTTTCAATATGGATGAGCAAGCTCATTGAGATGGGTATTCAGATGTCTTCTGATCATATTGAAGTACTGGGGATACATTCTGGAACAGAGGACATGGCAACAAAGAACTAGCAGTTAAAACTGAACCTAGCTGAAAGTAGGGTTCACAGATAAAGAAACTGGCCTATGACCAAGAAGAAAATAATGTGTCTGATTAATTAAGATCTTCATAATTCCACTATTTGTGTACATTGCATATGTCTTTCCACCACCTACCACCTGTAGGCATGGCTTTACGATGTCTTTTTTTACCTGCTGTGGGGGAGTAGCTTAAATCCAGTTAAGAGATGTCACACCTATAGGACCATAAAAAAGGTGGTAAAAAACTCCATCTCCATGGCTTTAGTGGCTCTTTGAGTGGTGCACCCCGATCATATGAACATACGAACATATGAATGTGCAAGCAGAAACAGACCACCTGGTCTATCTAAGTGTGCTCGAGTGTGCAGCTAGCACCCCTAGTTTGCAGTTGCCCCACCCCCACTCCCCTTTGTCATTCCACTGCCACCCCTCACCTCCCCCACCAAAGATATAAAGGCTGAAGGATTAATTTTTAGCAGTTCCAAAGCCAGCTGCAGCCCTGACAGGGAGTTGAACCCTGGACCCTCAGATTAAAAGTCTGATGCTATACTGACTGAGCTATCAGGGCCGTATTCTGTAGTGGCGGTGAGCAATGTGGACATCAGAACAGTGAACTGCAGCACCATCTTCCTATGTCAGGAAATGCTTCACGAAAATCAGACAGTGGCAACTCACCCCTCACAAGTGGATTCTTTCACTTGACAACAAATATATTCATTAGTTCTGTCACATTTTTGTTTTCTAAGAACCCTGTGTTTTCTTGAAGCCCAAGAATACCTGAGAAAACAGTTCTGGAAAATATGGACTATTCTTCAAACCCCTTCCAAGGTGTGGGATATTTTGTGGGCCTGTTGCATCGCAAGAATGAATGTTTGAGACAAACGTAAACACAAAAGTGTCCTAGATCAAGTATTTCTATCACAGACCTGTGGACAACAGCCAAGATATTATGTTGCATCTATTTTTTTTTTGCTGCACTTTTATAAAAAATGTTTGGACCACCCAAGCTCAGGAATTGAAGGATTCCAAATTTAAAACATTAACATATGAAGTACTGATGTTGGTATCACTGGGCAGGATTGGAGAAAGTGGTATAAAAGGACACTATGTGTACTCGTTACCTGCATAAAGTAGGTGATCTCGCAGGCACACTGTTAGTGGATCCTGCAACAGAAAGATTACAGAAACAAAATTTATTACAGAAGATTAACCACTAAAACCAACCATTTGTTAATGATGAATATTTTCTTGTATGCTGTTGTACTGAGTCCTGCTTGTACACATTTTTACTATACATTTACCCAAGATTGAACAGATGAGATGCAATATGCCATTTGCAATGGGGTCCTAATTTTACACATGTTGTCTGCAGTCCAGAGAGGATAATGGGATTGGACTCCCAGTAGATAAGGAAAAGGTGGGGTCTGGGGTATGGGGGGTGGGTGATGAGTGGGGGGAGTCGGGGGTCGGGTAATGGCAGTCAGGAATGGTGGCAGCAACAGACATTGATTGACCATTTTTTTACAGGGTATAGCAAAGAAAAAAAGACCAAGAGGGACTTTTTTCTTTACTTCAGTTAACAAAAATTGTACCAGCAGGGATGGGATTTGGAATGGAGGGCATAACAGCACACAGAGGGAACAAATGGAAGGGGGGCTAACTTGTACTGGAGGGGACAGGATTCAGAACATAAGGTGGGACTACATACAAAGGGAGTGAGTGGAGGGGTGTTAACTTGAGTTGGATGAGCAATGGGATTCTGGAATGGAAGTCAGGACTGCACTCAGAGGGAATGAGCAGAAGGGGTGGGTTAATTTGTACCAGTGGGGATGGGATTCAGAATGTAGGGCTAGAGAGCACACAGAGGGAGAGGCCAGGAGGGGGATTAACTTGTACTGGTGGGGATGTGATTCAGAAGGAAGGGCGGGACTGCCTGCAGAGTGAGTGAGTGGAGGGAGTTAACTTGTACAGGATAGGTTATGGGATTCAGGAACAGAGAACGGGACTGTAGACAGAAGGAGTGAGCAGGAAGAGGGTAAATTTGTACCAACTGGGATGGGATTTGGAATGGAGATCAGGGCAGCAAGTTGAGGGAGCGAGTGATAGGAGAGTTAACTTACTATGGGCGGGGACAGGATTCAGAATGGAGAGCAGGACACCCATAATTTAATCAGTGATGGGGGGAGCAGAAAAGCAGTTTGAGGATGATGCCGCTCAGCTGCCTGCTACTCAGTTTCATGCAGATGAAAGCATCAAAGCTTTCTCTCATAGGAGCATTTTGGTCCTTTCAACTGCAAGAAATTTCCACCCTACAAGCACTGTCCATTGTCACGATCAGAATGACTAATCATTGGCTTGTCACTGTCAAGCCCACAGCAGCTTGAGCAGCATTGGACCCGAGAGTGACACACCTCTGAAATGCCTGTTTTTGCAACAAAATGCTTGCCACTCATGTATGCGTGTGAAAATATTAAAATTGATGTAGTGTCTGAATTTCAAACACTTTCCTGGGCAGCAGTTTCAGACTGTAAAATGCTTAAGCAGTCTAGGACACATTTCATTTCAATGAGTTGGACATTACTGTCTACACATGGTGCAGTATGTACAGGTATATCTTATCTCTTTTCTATACACGTACCTGCATTGATTTTTCATTTTGGTTACTGTATTTCATCGAATAGAAACTGAGGCTGCTATTAAAATTTTATATTTTGTCCTGCAGCTTGTATTCGAGGGTGGCTTGTATTTGAGGGAGGCTTGTACTGCAAAATCTAAATTTTAAGTGTAAAATATTACACATCCTGAATATGATCAAGTATACTGTTAATAGTCTACTTCATAGCAAAATAAGCACAAGAAACATAAACTTAGGAAAAACATTTAAAAAGAAATACAATAGTAATCATATTTACATAGATAAAAATCACAGAGAATCCCACCCACAGTACTTTATCTAACTCTAGATATCTATCTATCTCTAGTTCAACCTCAGACTAGAGCCTGTGTGGCTGGCTGTGTGTGTTTGTCTCTGTCAGTAGTTTAGTTTTTTGTGGATTTTCATGTGTTTCTGTTTGGAGGAACTGGACCATTCTTGGACATAACATCTATGAACATTTCCTGGACTAAGAAACTGCAAAACATCACCACCAGGTATTGGCATTCTCATCATAAATCAACTTTTTTGGAAGCCATCAAAGCCAAAAGTAAGGTCAGTAAATCTGTTATACAAGCACTGAGTTGTGGAGTGCTGCACTGAATCCACATTTCCGTCTGACTTGTTCTTAAAGGATGTGTACTTGTCTTTGAGGTCTATTCACAACCATTTTGGAGAACAAAGGGAAGATACTAACAAAGGATTTTTACATCCTGCATATGCCCCAGGTCAATGTTCATCACCTTCAGGAATTCAACCCCTTCAGGAATTTATCACATTCTGTGTCTTTGAGCTACAATAACAGTTTTCTGGTCCCCGGTAGTTCACCATTTCCTGTGGATTTAATTACTTTTCATCAATCACGTGGCACCTCTGAGAACATGGCTTTATATATTGTGATCTGCAATATCATGGGGTAAACACAGATCAGCAAGGCCAAGAGGACTAGATGCCCTACAACAAAACTAGTCTGCAAAATGATTAAAGCATACCTTCTTAGGATACTACTTATGCTACTTCTGATATCTGGAAATGTTCATCCTAACCCGGGGCCTACTGGCCTAGCACCCCATACCACAAAAAGGCAGGAGGGGTCCCTCACATTAGCCTCAATCAATGCCTGCAGCCTTCTTAACAAACTTGACATCTTGCAAACCTGGGTCCAGCAACATAGCCCTGATGTACTCTCTGTTGTCGAAACATGGCTTAACCCAAGATACCAGATGCTGCAGTCACCATCCCTGGATACTCTATATTCAGGTAGGACAGGGTTTCCAAATGAAGTGGAGGCTGTGCCATCTACCTGAGGAATTCCTGTCTGGGTCAAGTCTTCCCGTTCTCAAACCCTAAACCACCCTCGCAGGTTCTTGCTATTAAAGTTCTACTCGGGGTGCACAACAAGGAGCTCACCATTGCCTCTGTACCTACCCCCTAAAGATCAGCCCAATGGATTTATGAGCATATTGGAAAGCCTACAGGGATTACACCATAACTCTGAACTCATAGTACTAGGCGACTTCAACATAAATTGGCTATCGCTGGAGGCCAGAAACTACAAGGATGCTGTCACATCACAGAACCTCACCCATCTTGTTACCAGGCCCACCAGATGCAACTATAGGACAGGGTCGTACATACTTCTGGACTGGATCCTTACTAAACACCCTGAATGAATCTCAAGAGTCTCAGTGCTCCCTGATGGGATCAGTGACCACTCACCGGTCACATGTACCTGGACAAACAAATTCATTAAGCCCCTTTCTAAAATAATCCACACCAGAGTGTTAAAGCAGGGGTATCTTGAGCTACTAAAGACACACCTAAGCCACCTGGACTGGACACCAATCGACTCTGCCACTGATGTAAACCAAGCCTTAGACCTTTTCATCAGTCACTTCACTGCGGCCTGCAATATCTTTGCACCTCTCAAAAAGCTGAAGGTCAGGGGCAGAGCTGACCCTTGGATAAGCCCCAATCTAATCACTTTACTCAAACTTAGGGATCATCTCTGTCACTGTGCCCATGCAACATCCAAACATGGGGATATTCTTAAATATAAAGCTACCAGAAATGAGTGCATGTGAGCAGTTAGGAGTGCAAAAAGTAATTCTTCAAGGAAGCTCTCTCCAACTCCTGGGGTGATGGAAAAGAATTTTGGAGTAACTTGAAAGACCTTACAGGCAAGGACCCTAAGTTACCACCCACCATGCTCAACATAAATGGAACACCAACATCCGACCTGTACACAATCACCAACACCTTTAACAATGCGTTCTCCAACTTGGATAGTGTCCTCCCTTCTAATTTCTTTGATGCCCCTCTGATAGTAACCCTCCTGCAATTACTCCTCTCCTACACCCTGCCCCACAATTCTACTTGAAGGAGATCCTAGTGCATGAAGCCAGAACCTATATTCGGAAGGTCATTCACAACTCAGGCTACAGTGGTGACTCCCTTGACCTGAAGTTGTTAGCACTTGTCCTTGAAGAAGTCCTTGAACCCCTGACAGAGGTCCTCAACCTATCACTAAGGATGTCCCAGTTCCCATCTCACTGGAAACAGGTGACCATCAAACCGGTACACAAAAGTGGAGACAAATCACTGCACTCCAACTACAGACCTATCTCAATCCTCCCTCCATTGTCTAAGGCCCTGGAGCACATTGCCTCAGACCAACTAGTCAAGTACCTGGAAAAATATGACATCCAGTGTCCTGAGCAACATGGTTTCCAAAAAGGGCACAGTACCACCACTGCACTATTAGAATTCACAGGCTTCATCCATACCACGCTCGATCAAGGAAACTGTGTAGGGGCAGTATATATCGACCTTACTAAAGCCTTTGATACTGTGAACCACCCACTCCTACTCAAGCAATTATCAAACATTGGGCTCTCCAATGAAGCGCTGCTCTGGTTTTCAAGCTACCTTGGGGAGAGGGTCCAGCTGGTTAGGATTGCCGGTGTCACCTCAGAAGAAAAGCCAGTCCTTTCAGGGGTCCCACAGGGGTCCATCCTGGGGCCACTACTCTTCAGCCTCTTCCTCAATGACCTTCCCAGTGTCTGCCAACAGAAATTACTGCTCTATGCCGATGACGCAGTCATGTTCACCAACCACCAAAACACAGAGCTCCTCGAGAAATAATTACTGCTTGAATTTATGCGCATCGAAGAATGGTTCAAGTCAAACAAACTGGTCATGAACTACAGCAAAACCAAGGTTATGACCTTCTACAATGCCAGGAGCAAGTACAAATCTCATGACCTCACCATCCTAAACCAAACAGGGACCTTACTTGAACACGTTCCTGATTTGAAATACCTAGGTGTCACATTGGACAGCTCACTCTCCTACCATCGGCACATAGATTCTGTCACCAAAGCCACTAACATCTGTATAGGCCTGCTCTACAGGCACAAACACTGCATGAGTCCTGACTCTCTCCGATTGGCTATCAACAGCTCTGTCACCTCCATCATCGATTACGGGCTAGCAATTTATGGCTCTGCCTCTGCCCTCCGCAGAATTACAATTGCACTCAACAAAGCATGCAGGCTGCTAACTGGGGTTAACCGACTTACACACACTTGTGACCTGTACATTCGGGCAGGATGGCTTCCTCTTATCAGCCGGATACAGTATCAAACCTGCCTCTTAGCCAAAAAAGTCCTCCTCAGGGTCATGCCCCCGGGCATTAAAAAGCTCCTCATTGGCCACCACAGCACCCAGCGAACTGGAAGTTCACAACAACTAACCTTCCTTGTTCCCAGATGCCAGACTACCATGGGCCAGAGGGCCTTTGCCCACAGAACACCACAGTGGTACAACATTCTCAACAAAGAAACTCTTACTGCTGCTGCTCTTGGCCCTTTTAAGAGACAACTCTGACTTCATCTCATTTCAACTAGTCATTGTGACTGCCTCGCCTAATCAGGGGCCCACCGCTCACTGCCCTCCACTTCAGTCTTGACAGTTACCTCTCCCTGCCTTGCCTCCTTCTACCTGCCTACCCCCTTGCCCCCCTCTCCCTTTCCTCCCCCACGGGCATTTCCTGACTTTTATCCCTCCCCTTTAGAGCTCTTATCCTCACCCTCTAACCTCTGACAATGGCCTTCCTGCCTGCATACCCCTTTCCCTCTCACCTGCAGTGCTTATTTCTAAGATTGCCCTTGGCTGGTATGTCATGCTACCTAACATTTGGCACATTTTGAATTACTGGAATTTCCTAAGCCTCAGTCTCTTACTTCTTTTTATTGTGTAACTATGTACTATTATGTTGACCTTTGTATGTATGTATACCTCCCATTCCTTCGACGTGGAACCTTTGTAAATGAGCAGTTCCTGCTCAAAGGTATTTGTAATCCTAGATCTCAATAAAATAAAAAATAAAAAAAATAAACATGACTTCAACCCTAACTAGAAGCTGTGGCATTGATTTGAGGGCGGCTTTCATTAAGTATTCATTATGACCTGCAGCTTCTACTTGAGGGTGGCTTCTATTCAAGCTATGTTTAAGGTTTTTAAGTGTGGACTTTACATAGATCTATATGTCTGTCTGTCTGTCTGTCTATCAATCTATCTAATCTCTTTATCTTTCTATCTATATTTTGCTTCTTCCTGGGCACCCCCTACATTAAGCCTCACCTATGCTCCCCCTGCCTGCTGGACTCCACCCTCCCTGCAGGTTCTACCTACTGGCTCCCAAATTGCCTCAGACACCCCTAGGTTCCTGTTTATCCCTGATAGGGGGCCACCCTGTTCTCATCTAGGGAGAAAGCACCTCAGACATTAGGAATGACAGTCAAGAAGGGGACAAGGACAATGTTCTGAAGGTCAGGTGGCTTGGGAAGGACACACAGACATCCTTCATCCAGTGCACCAGAGATGGGCCATGTTTCCATTTTTCTTTCTTCCACCCACCTTTCTCATATATGGTCACACATTGTGGTGCCCTGGAGAGATGCACAGCAGCATGTGGTCACCCGCATCTCCATTAGACTACCACTAGAAGCTGCTAAAGAAGCAATGCAAGACATTCCCTGCTACTGGGGAAAGCATTTGTGGAAATGCTCTGAACCCTCCCCGCTGGTCTCTCCTTCAGTTGTCCAGGGTGCAGGGTGTGAACCTGGGTTACCAGCATGTCATGTGGGCACCACACAATTCAATGCCATTGAGCCAGCTGAGTTTGAACTTTTGAATCTGAATATTTTTGATATTGTTTAATAAAACTTCCCCCAGCTCTTCTTAAGAAGTGCTATAGGATCTTTTAATGTCCACCTGATCAATCACCCGAAAAGACAGACAGGACCTTGGTATAAAATCTCATCAGAAGGATAGCACTCCCCATCCCCCAGTACTGCACTTGAGTGCCAGCATTTATGGTATGAGTTCATTCCCAGTGTGGGACAAGAGTCCATGACTTTCTGGCCCAGAAACAGATATGCTACCAGCTTATCCATACTGAGACCTGACACCTGACATCACTGATTTAGAAATCAGAATTTGACTTCCAATCGCAAATGAACATTTTGTCATCTATAAACTCCTGAGAGCAATAGAGGACAGTCCATTCTCCCTGAAGCAGCAACAAGGACTTCATGGAAGTGTAGTTCAGCATGTCCTACATGCTGTTATACATACTATTTTATTTTGAATACGGCAGCTTCTCCAGACCACATGGACCGATTCCCCCATGATGCACCACCACCTGCAGATTCTCCAACTTCACCAGCGAAGACCTGACTTTGCCACTTTGCTCAGATGGACTTTGCATTTGAAAGGGACTTTGGAAAGTTAGAAAACTTTGCAAAGTCAGTTTGTGGAGCAGAGTTAGGCAACATCACACATCATCTAACTAGGGTCCAGTGTGATGACAGGGGACCCCTACTGCATTAATCTCTGGCCACAGTTTGGACCATTCCACACAGTAGTGGGTATCATTAAAGATTCTCTGTTCCTTCTTCTTGGCATCACTTTTCCAGTTGGGTGCTACCTGAGTATAGAGTACCTTACCTCCCCAACTGGTGTAGCTAAGGGCTACCAAGGGTAGGGAATGCTGCACCGGACTGACCTGGAGACCTGCAGGAATGTGAGACACTGGATCTGTAGGCAAGGACACTGACACTTGGATTGTTGGAAAAAAGGGTAACATTTTGCTGAAAAGGTGAAATAAACATGTGAAACAGCCTCGAATGGCACAGCACACCTTTTGAATAAATATCAAACAAATACACATGAAATTAGCAGTTTGGTTATGCACTTCACTTCTATCCCAGCAAGGCACACCACCCTACTAACCTTCTTGTTACTCTTTCCCAGCAGGGCACACCACTCCACTAACTTTCCTGCTACTGTTCCCCTGGAGACTGCAGGCATTCCCCATCCACCAGCCCTCCAGCACATTAACTTTAACCCTGGAGACTACAGACACTCACCACCCACCAGCCCTCCAGATACCACACAGGCTAGTTCCAGGAAGTGCCCTCACTCTGGCCTTAATCCATGAGCTTGTTCACACTGAAACCTTAAGTGACTGCTAGGCCTTATCCAACCTCAGTCAGCCCACTGAACCCTTACACCAGATACCTGCCCTGATATCTATCACACAATTACTTTACTTATCACACTATACTTTGAACAGTTAGAAATCACTAGGCAGTTCTGCACATAAATTCACTTAAAAAAAAGACATTCAGGAATGGCAGTGACATGACACATATTGCATACAGGTACCATACATTAAAAGATAGGACATTATCCCCCTCAGTCCTTGAACTATTAAGTCCCTCAGATGACAAAAGTCTCTTTAAATTGCTGAAGGATTGAGGAACATTCTCTATTAATTTGATGTCACTTGACTTTTAAAATAGTTCCTAAACTGTATCAAAAAGGTTTTTTACAATACCATACTTCTTTGGATTTTCTGAAGAAATTCTTTGGTGGAACTGCTGAAGAATTGTTGTGAGGGCCCTCATGAGTCATTAGTTTCTTTTTTTTTTTTAAACTTCCTTTATTGCATTTAAAAAAGAAAAATCAAATACATACAAAATGTTCATAAAGAGGATAGTATGAAGATTAACAATTCCTTAAAACATACTTTCTCTTGACATATAATAACTTAGAGAGTAGTTACCATTACAACCTTCCACTTAATAAATATCCCTTTAAATATTAATTTAATCAAGAACCTCACACAGCCTAAGTTACTACTTTCGCTATATGAAGTATCACCAGGTATCCCAACTATGGATCTAATAACTAAGTGCACCTTTCTTGATAACCTTTTCTATCATTTCCCACTTTTTCCTGTATTTGGACAATTGTTTGTTACTGAAGAGATATGCCTTTTCCAATCTCAATGATTCTAGGGGCTTAATATTCCGAAATACGCCTGGCACTTGTGCAAGTGGCAGCGCAGTGCAACCGTGTTGCGCTGGAGCAACTAAGGGATATATTCAAAAGAGATAAGCCATAGTGCATCACTTCTGAATATATCAGGTAATGCATACTGCGCAAATACAATGCACTGGTGCATCCCCCCCAAGACAGGGTTGAATACCAGGAATGGGAACTGCACCACTGCAACAGAGATAGGCTGTGTGCAAATTCCTGATATTCAGCCAGCAGTACGCAAATGGGGCCATAATACATGCAAGGTGCAAATGGGTCCATTGGCATGTCATTTGGCCCCACTTGCACAAGTTGTGCAGGGCTGGCAAGCGAAATGCACCTGGCACCCTGCACAGCATACATTTTTGTCAGAGGAGGTCTAGTGGTTCCCCCCTCCCCTTCCATACCTCTGTACACCCAGCATCAAAGCCTGTCAAAACCCTGGTAGTCTAGTGGAACCCCCTCCCTACTGGTATCCCCAATCGCCATATTAAAATGAATATATTCTCCCTGGTAGTCTAGTGGTACCCCCCTCCCCACTGGTAAACCCAATTACATTATTAAAATTAATATATTCTCCCTGGTAGTCTAGTGGTGCCCCCCTCCCCGCCAGTAACACCGATCATCATATAAATGGCAATGACAAGTCCCTGGTAGTCCAGTGGCTCCCCCACCACCCTACCCATGACCCCCAGCCCACCCCCATCAGCGGTGGGCAGCAAACCCACCCGCATACCTCCACAGCTGCCTGCTGTCTGATAGCTTGCAATATCAGCTGCAAGCCCATTGGTCCACACTGTGGACCAAAGGGCTTAAAGTGCATACTGTAATAGTCATTCACAACTTCGTGAATAAAGTCATTCATTCACAAAGTTGTGAATGACGATTACAGTATGTACTGCAAGCCTACTGGTCCATTGTATGGACCAATGAGCTTGCAGTTGATACTGTAAGCTGTCAGACGGTGAGCAGCCACAGAAGTATGCGGGTGGGTTTGCTGCCTGCCGCTGATGGGAGGGGCTGGGTAGGCTGGGCGTCCTGTGTGGGTGGGGGATGGGGGGTGCCGCTGGACTACCAGGGATTGGTCATTGCTGTTTATATGATGATCAGGGTTACTGGATGGGAGGGAGGGTTCCACTAGACTACTAGGGATTTGACAGGCTTTGATGTTGGGTGTATGGAGGTATGGAAGGGGAGGGGGGAACCGCAAGACTACCATGGATATATTTGGGTGCTTGTGAATGATGTTCTGGGGGGGTAGCCACTCACAGCTGGCAGCTGCTGTGTTGTGCATTGCAATACAGTGGGCCACTGGTAGTGTACTGTACTTGAGCTCTTTCACGGGCTCAACATTGACCTGGGTATGTGGTGCACCTTAGTAAAGAAGTTAGTATATGGCACATCCCGAGCTGAAATTGGGATGTGCTACATATGCATGGGCTTGGCCCCTTGAGATGTCCCTCATACATTATCTTTGCACCCTGGCGCATTGGGAATTGTGCTGCACAACTCCCACTTTTGAATATTGCACCGGGGCGCAGTTCTGGGGTTGCTCTGGTACACCTCATTTGTGTCATGTGCAACCTCTTTGAATATCTAGCCCTAGAAATACATTTTTCCATAATTCAATATTCAGTACTTCCTTATCTTTCCACATCCATGTTATACATCTCTTTGCATTTAGAATTGCTATACATATTAATTCCTAATAAATATTTGGGATATTTTGTATAGATGAAGTAACAAATAAGCATATTTCTGGTTCAAAGACCAGCTTTATATTTAATATCCTATTTAAGATTCTAATACTTTCTTCCCTAAATGGTCTTATATAAGGACACAGCACTATTATATGAGTAGCATTAGCAATCTCTCCACAAGCTTTATTACAATATGGTGAAATATTACCATTAAATGTATTTAATAAATATGGAGAATAATATATTCTATGAATGATATAATACTGAATTTGGTCCATTCTATTATTCATACATTTGTTCCATGATGTACAGATTTCTTCCCATTTATGTGATTTTTTTTCAACTCTGTTTATCTCCTACCTTCCAGGGCATCTGTCAGGCATCCCTCGCCCAGTATACAGCTCCTGACTGCCCACCTGAACCAGGGTCCCTGACGACTGCATCAGTATCAGGACTCCCTGCTCCATAGCCTCCTTGGAGAGGCCGAGTGTCCCCAGGGGGGTAAAGTTGGGGATTGTGGCTGACATTGAGCAAGTGGTCCTGGGATCCTGGAGGTTGCTGTTGCCTCACCTGGCCGGTAGGGTTTTTTTTCTTGCTTTTTCCCCACCCCCCCTTGGAGCTCAGACTTGCAATGATGTCCCAATGTCCACTGCAGCTCCACCCCTGCAACAGCTTACGCCACAGGTTCCATGGCACACCCACGACGACTACCACCAGAGGCCGCTCAGGAGTGGTGCATACTCCCACACCCTCCCCAAGAAGGGAGAGCAATCCTCCAGATGCTTGATCCCTTCCTTCCCCCCCGCTGACCCTGGTGGCCCGAGCTCATTCCCGAACCTGAGTTGCTGGTGTGGCACAAGGTATGGCAACCAGCACCTCAACCCTTAGTGCCACCAAGCCAGCATATTCCCATTTATATGATGATATAGCTATATTAAGATTCACTTCTCATTTTTGCTTCAGAGTTAGAGGCATATCTTTTCCCTTACTAATGATAGAATATAATTTCAAAATCAACTTTTTCCTGTTTGGTACTGTTTCCAAATGGTCCATAAAGTCGTTCTTCATCAACATTGCTCTTTTTTGCTGTAATTCTGTTAATACAGATCTAATTTGTAAATAATTGTAAAACATAATCCTATGTAAGCCGTATTGCTCTTGCAACTGTTGAAATGATTTAAAGATCTAGTCGGCATATAAATCTTCAGTTGAGGATATATCATAATCCAAACATCTTCTAATATTCGTTGTAGTAAAAATCTGGTGGAAATTATTTTAATATGGGGGAGAGGACTTAATTATCTTATATTTCCCACCCATTGTATCTGGTATATTATTCCATACTTTTAAATAATGTTTGAAAAACACATTTCCAGGCTCATGGGAGTCAGCAGTTCCTTGTTGGAATCAGGAGAAGTGAGGAAAACTTGGCATAACAGGATCACCAGGTACTTGAAGCAGCAGGCTTTCTGTTCTTACCCTGCTCTCACTTAGGCAAGGAAAAATTAATTTCTATTGTGTCCATTCCCAGAGGCTCTGGGCATCTCACATGTAAAAACATGCAAGGGAAAACAGGATCATTCATAACTACATCTAAAAATTATAATAAAACAAAAAGAAAATATAATAGAATCAATACACAGTTCAGCTTACTAGCATTAAACAAGTCAGGTCAGATACTTTTATCTGAGAAGGCCAGAGAAAATATAGGAGTCTTGAGGTGGCCTTTAAATACCTCAGCTGAAGGGGTCTCCCTGATAGCAGGCAGTAGCGAATTCCACAGCACAGGGACAGTGACACTAAACGCCCTGTCACCGGCAGTTTTCAGTCTCATCTTGGGAATCACCAGGAGCTACATAGAGGAGGAATGGAGGGAGCTGACTAGGGTGGCTGGTGTTGGGAGATCAGCCAGATAACCAGGGCCTAATCATGCAGGGCCTTAAAGATGTGTAAACCCACCTTAAGGATAACCCTCCATCTGACCGGCAGCCAGTGCAGTTCACTCAGCACTGGAGTTACATAACTGAACCTCAAAAGGCCTGTCAGCAACCTGGCAGCTGCATTCTGCACTAGCTACAGTTGGTGGAGGGTACCTCCAGAGACCCCGAAGTAAAGGGCATTACAGTAATCAAGCCTGGCTGTTACAAAGGCATGAACCAGAGTAGGAAGTTCTTCAGGCAGGACTAGGGGTTTGATCCTGGTGATATTCCTCAAGTGGTAAAAAACACTTTGGACAACCGATGACACCTGAGATTTAAATGTCAATCAGTTATCCAGGTACATGCCGAGATCTCATGCTCTAGAGGAAGACATCAACAGTGTACACCCCCAAAAAAGACCAGTTGCCACACCAGTGGCAGTCCTGTCATGCCTTTAGCCAGAATCCACTGCCAGAACCTCCGTCTTATCCGGGTTTAGTCGCAACCAGCTGGAGGACATCCAGTCATTGATCTTGGCCAGGCAAATATTAAGCACTTCCACTTCGTTAGATGTCCCTTGGGGAAAGGACAAATACAACTAGGTATCATCTGCATAGCAATGAAAACCCACATTGTATTTTTTAATGAGTTCACCTAGGGGCAGCATATACGCTGCAAACAACACTGGTGACAAGATCGATCCCCAAGGTACTCTGCATGACAGGACTCTTGGGGAGAATGAGAAATTCCCATCACTACCTGTTGCTTTCTGTCAGTGAGATAGGACTCAATCCAGCTGATGACAGTGGTGGCAAGCCCACAGTACACTCTGAGACGACGGGTCTGTTCTGCACTGACCTGCCTGCCTCTTGGCCTACAACCAGGCATCCTGCCCGGTACGGGTGACTGCCTCCTCCTGTAAACCACAGGAGCTGCTTTGAACTCAGAGGCTGTTCTGCGCTGACCCGCCTGCCTCTCGGCCTACAACCAGGCATCCTACCCGGTACAGGTAACTGCCTCCTCCTGCAAGCCACAGGACCTGCTCTGAACCAAGTGGCTGTTCTGCACTGACCCGCCTACCTCTCGGCCTACAACCAGGCATCCTGCCCAGTATGGGTGACTGCCTCCTCCTGCAAGCTGCAGGGGCTGCTCTGAACCCAGCGGCTGTTCTGAGCTGACCCACCTGCCTCTCAGCCTACAACCATTTACACATTTTGAAGAGCAACCCACAGCTACCAACAGGATTGAACTTGGCGCTTTTTGCCTTTCAGGCCATTTGAATGCACTACTACTGCTCCTGAGCTCTGATTAGGCAAAACACTATTCCCCCTTCTCTTATTCGCTCTTGACTCTACCCTTCCTGAGCTGTCTCTTTTTTAACACAAGAACTGCTTTTTTTTTGTTTTTTAAGTGTCTACTTTTCCAATTGGAAATTATACTGCAAAGCCATTAGACGGCAACAACTCTTGGAAGTTGCATTCATCTTCCCACTGCTCTCCCCCAAGCACTTCATGTCCAGGGTCCTTCTTCCCTAAAGCAAATTACTATACCCTAACAAACCATAGTCTTTCACCCTACCACTGTGCCCTAGAGACCACCACAATTATGGGTATCGGAGTGCCCGCCCTTATACTGACACTGGTCCACTGCCCCCTTATTGCCACTTGCTGGGCACCCATTGTCATGTGAACCACCCAGGCTCCTACTGGTCACTCTTACTATCCTACTTCTTGGACCCCTTAGCCCTCCCCTTAAAGGTCTTCTTCCCACACCTCCCACCCCCACAAACCATCACCAACTGCCACCCACACTGCCACTGCCTGTCATGCATCCCCCATCCCCCCCCACAAATCTCTCTGCAGTCATGCGCCACCATCAACCTCCATGCCAGATCACATTCCTATCCTTTCCAACCTTTATCACCCTGGCCATCCATGTACTACCCACACTATAACTAGGTGGCAGCTATCCTTGACAATCAGACAACAATATTTTGCTATCCTCAGAGTCTTTGCCATACTCCTACTAATTTCAGGAAATGTTCATCATAACCTGGGCCCTGTCTCACCCAGCCCTAGCCTCTCGCGCCACAGGCTTAGAATAGCTGCAATGCACTTTTGCAGCTTAACCAAAAAGACGCAGGTCTCCATTGCTGGATACTGCAACATCAGCCAGATGTGCTAGCCCTCACAGAAACCTGGCTCTCCAAAAAAACACCTGAATCCTTGGTCTCCTTCCCTGGTTTCACCCTTCACAGAGCCGACAGAGTGGGCAAACGTGGTGGTGGGGGTGCTGTGTATGTCCGTGACTCCATGATAAGCCACGCCCTTCCAACACCTCCATTAGACCATGGTGCCCAAGCCTTATCATTAAAACATACTCCAGATCCCTCCACAACCCCTGTAAATTCTTACTGTCGCATATGTCCCCCCAAGAAACTAAGCTCCTGCTATACAATCCCTTGCTAACTACATCTCCGGCTTCCCCCCAAAACGGAACATCATAGTTGGAGACTTTAATGTGAACTGGTTTGCCAGTTTGGCTTCCCTTGCCAGGGACACCTTTGCTGCACTGGACCTGACCCAGCTGGTCAGCTAACCTACCAGAGTGAACCCCACTAATGGCTCTAGCACTCTGATCGATCATCTCCTCACCAACCGTCCCCACAGAATCTCTGACCTGGTGGTCCTTCCGGACTCCCTAAGTGATCACTCACCCATCCTCTTTTCCTGGTCATGTCTTCAGCAGAAACTCAAACCAAACTATATTGCCCAATGCCATCTCTGACCCGGAGGCTTCACAAAACTAAGAAAATATTTAACTCAATGGGACTGGTCCCCCATCTCCTGGGCCCCTAATATAGATGAAGCCCATGATTATTTCACCTGTTTTTTTAATAAAGCATGTGACATCTATGCCCCACTAGCAAAAGTGCAATCCAAGAAACGTAATGCCCCCTGGGTCACGACAGCACTGCTCCAACAGCTAAAGCACAGAGATGATCTCTGGCATAATGCAGTCACATCCAGCATGCAGGCAGACAGGCAAGCCTGTAAAGCGGCTCATAACAGATGCACTTGGGCCATATAACAGGCCAAATCAGGCTGCTACAAAACTACCCTTGCCTCCTCCTGGGGAATGCTCAGTTGTTCTGGGACAATATCAAGGAACTCAATGGCAAATCCCAACACCCCCCACTAACTGTCAACAATGTCTCTACCACTGACCCACTGGCCATTGCCAGCTGCCTCAAATCATCATTCTCTGACCTTAGTGCAGTACTCCCAAATAACTTCTTCGACCCCAATCCTGCAACCCCACCCCCAACACCCAGCATCCCCCCTTCCATCTCAGGGTGATCGCTACGAATGAGGCAAGGCCTTATCTCATTAAAGCACTTAGTGGCTCTTGCTATTGCAAAGATTCTTTTGATATGAGAATCCTACATCTAGTACTAGATACAGTCCCTTCCCCACTGACTGACCTCATTAACCACTCCCTAAATCTGGGGCAGTTCCCCGCAGCCTAAAAGACTGCCACAGTCACCCCAATACTGTACTGAAGAGTGATGACAGCATCTCCCCCAGTAACTACCATCCCATATCCATTCTCCTACCACTCTCGAAAGCCCTCGAAAAAATTATAGCCACCCAACTCACTGAGTATCTGCTTGCTCATAACCTACTTTGCAGGGAGCAGCATGGCTTCAGATCTGGGTACAGTACAACTATGGCTCTCACTGAGTTCTCTAATTTTATTCGCTCTGCCCTGGATAGAAAACACCTAGCTGGAGCTGTCTTCATAGAGTTGTCAAAGGCCTTTGATACAGTCTTCCACCCCATACTCTTGAGCACACTCCGCCACATAGGTCTGTCCCAAGGACCCGTCTCCAGGTTTACCAGTTACCTCACAGCTAGATCACAATGTGTCAAAATAAACAACACCCTTTCAATCACCCTGCCAGTCCACTCTGGGACTCCCCAGGGCTCCATTCTTGGCCCTCTATTATTAAGCATCTACCTAAACACCTTGCCCAATTCCTGCTCCGGCAACTTACTACTCTATGCTGACGATGCGGTTCTTTTTGCCTCGCACCCAGATCACACAGTATTTCTGTCCTCCCTCCAACGTGCATTTAACCAGATTGAAAACTGGTTCATAGACCAAAGACTTGTGGTCAATGTAAAAAAGACAAAGACCATGCTTTTTTCCCACCGACAGAATAAGGCCAAAAATGCATAGCTTACAATCCTCTCCTACTCTCTCCTTCCTCTAGAACAGGTCCATACATATAAATACTTGGGCCTTACTTTTGATTCCAGCCTCTCCTTCTATTCACACATTGACACTCTATCATTAGCCATAAATGTCAGCATAGGCCTATTGTATCGGCACAAGGATTGCCTACCTCCTGAAGCCCTTAATCTGGCTGTCACCTCCTCAGTCCTCTCCCTAGCTGATTAAGGGGTCATTATCTACTCAGCTGCTGACCACACAGCCCTTAACAAAATCCACCTGGCCATAAACAAAGTGTGCAGACTCCTCTCTGGGGTAGACAAGCATACCCATAGTTGTATTCTATATGCCCTGACAAATCTCTTTACCCTGGGTGAAAGGCTATTTTATCAAACATGTCTCCTCGCAAAGAAAATACACCTGGGGCTTACCCCCTTAGGGGTTTCTGCCTCTCTCCTATCCTCCCACACCTCAGTGAACACTCGCACTGCCAACCGACAGGTGTGGTCCATCCTGAGGGTTAGAAACTCCTTAGCCCAAAGGTCCTTCCCACACAGGGCCCCAGCCTGGTACAATGAACTGCACTCCAATGTCTCCTCCATCTCCAAATTAGGACCTTTCAAGTCAGACCTCAAAGAGCACATTCTCGCTACACGGTGCTGCCAATGTACCAGCTAGTGCTGGGTCATCTATCTATCATCTTACAGGACCACCTCGCCACTGAGCTCCTACCGATAGCGCTACCAAACATTACCTATTAACAATGCCTCCTTTGACTGCACTCACAAGATATCTGTCTAATTCTCTACTTAGCTGTAAATATCAAACCTGTCACTCCCTCTCTCTACCAGCAAACTTATTGTTCTCTTGAAAACTGTAAAATACTGCTCTCGGTAACACGTTCAATGCAATGTATAGCTGATCTTGATTCTGCAATATTGTATAACTAAAAAAACTGCAACCTTTAGCTGCCATTCTATGTCCATATGTATTAAGTGCTTGTATTTGTTTTTTTTCTGATGCGGAGCCTTTGTAAATGAGTCTCTGACTCAAAGATTGTAATCCTAAAGTCTGTTAAATAAATAAAAATAAATCAAGCAAAACAATGTGGTCCACAGTGTTAAAAGCTGATGAGAGATCAAGGAGAATGAAAACTGACCCCCTCTCCTCTATCCCTCACCCTAAGGAGGTCACTGTACACCCAAACTAATGCTGTTTCGGTACTATGTTTGGCTAGAAATCCAGACTGGAGTGGCTCATGGATGTCAATGGTCACGAGGTGCTCCTCAAGCTGTTGTACCACAGTCTTATCTACAACCTTACCCAAAAATGGAAGGTTGGAGACAGGTCAGTAATTCACCAAGATATCTGGGTCTAAAGATGGTTTCTTTAGAAGGGGCCTCACCAGAGCCCCTTTCAAGAAATCTGGGAAGACCCCCCTCTGACAAAAAACACTGGACAATCAAGGTGAACACCGGGCCAATGGAACCAATGAATCCTATCAGAAAATGCGTCTGAACTGAGCCCAGTTCGCAATATGTGCACTTCAGCTTCAAAGTTACCTTAATGAACTCGGCCACCTTCACCAGTTTAAATTCTCCCCAAAAAGGCAGAGTGCCTCTGCTACATCCAAGGTGACCATTGTGAGCCATCATATGGCTCGCTGATGGAATTACCTGCCAGATAGAGGACACCCTGTCAGTGAAGAACTGAGCAAGCTCATTATATAAAATGTTAGAAAATACTTTTTTGGACTGCAAACAGACCAGATGTAAAAGCTTGTCTACAGTCCAAAATAGCACAGCTGATCAGCTCTTCCCTGGACAGGAACTCTGCCTTCTTACAGTTGATTGCCCCCTGCTACTCACCTTAGTGAGCATGCAGAGCCATTTTGTCCTCCTCTGGCCTGGTCCTCCACCAGCAATGCTCTAACTTCTGACCCCTAATGTTCATCATCTTGTGCTCTCCATCAAACCAGGGAGACCTCAAGTGAGAAGATTTGGGTTATACACAGACCAGTGCAACGGCATCGAGTGCTGCGGACATTGCCTTATTATAAGCAGCAACTGCCTCACTCATGCCATTCGCACATGCAGCACCTACACCAGATAGATCACCTACCATCAGAAAACCCTCCTGGGACAATCCCCTCAAAGGGTGGTAGCTGACCATCTCGATAGCCTCTCGGGGGGGGGGGGCCCAAACAAGAATCTCATCATGCAGTGATCAGACCAAATGACCTGATTAATCTTGAGGTTAACTGCCTCAAGCCTCAGTGAGGACACCAGGTCCAGCATGTGGTCACCATGGTAGGTGGCAGAAATAACTTCTTGTGTCAGGCCCAGTGATGACATTATCTGGAGGATGTTGGAATCAAGCCTGGAGGACTCATTGTTGGTCAAGGCATTGAAGACCCCCAGCACCAAACATCTGGGGGACTCCAACACCTCACTGACTATGAGATCCACCACCTCCTGCAGGAACTCCTCCCCCCTCACCAAGAGGGGGGTAAATAAGGAGGATCCTGCAGCCTGCCCTCACACACTACTGCACATTCAAAGGAATGGTACTTCCCACTGGGTGCACTGTGAAGCCCAGGTTTATCTAAAACAGAGGTCCACTTCCCCGCCTCTGCATTCTACCCTAGGGCAGTGCACTACAGAGTACCTGGGGGGGGGATGACTGTCTCAAAAACTGGCCCATCATTGTCACCCACTCAGGTCTCCTTAATGCAAGACAAACTGACCATAGAAATCGAGTCCACCATAATTGTGGTCTTGTTTCTCATCAATCTGGCATTGCTAAGCACCACCCTAAGGGGAATGGTAGGCACTGCAGCCCCTCTGGCTGCCTGCTCACTTGGTCTGGTGGGACCCCTGGGGACAGGAACCAAGCATGTCTGGCCTGTCTCCAGGTCCCATCTAAACCCAGGGTGCCTCCTGCACCTAACCACTCCTATCCTGCTCACCTCCATCAAGCCTACAGCACCCTGCCACAACCGACCTTTTTGGTACCTCTCAATCCAGACCCTGCAACAGCGCCTCGCTGTCACAGCCAATATTTTTTTATGATTTTGTATGTTTTGTATTATATATTGTGTTGTAATTATGTTATGACTGGGCACCAGTGAAAATAGGCATATTATGCTCACTGGTTATACAGTATAAAAATAAACAAACAAACAAACAAATATGGGGAAGTCTGAAAATTCAAAGGTCATGCAGCTGGGATGCCTCATAAGCTATCCATGCTAGCCCCAGACCCTTGCACATCCCATATGGACCAGATTTCTTGCCTACAAAACTCCAGGAGAACCAAGCTCCTATAATTACAAAATGTATAGCTACCTTTCCACTCACACCCATACACACACCTAATGCATAAATTATCCTATACACACCCCTCCACATGTACACACTACCAAAACAGTTGAGACCAAACCCCTATCCCTCAATTACTTTATACTGGATCCCAGCAAACCCCAAGAAAACTCCCCAACCTCCCCAAAAACAATTTATGCAAATGGAATAGGATTTCATATTTCTTCCTAGGAGAGCAGATTCCTAAGCCACAAAAGATTTACACAAACCCAAAAAGGGTAACATGAAGCAATAAATCAGTTTTAAATGGTAGGCTAGCCAGCAATGTTTAAGTTAAGGATCTCCAAAATGAAAGAGCTGAATGCCAGGAGACACTCTCATTGTCCCCTCACTAACAACTAGGAGATCATGCTGAAAAGTTTGAATCCATATAGGGGAAAAGTCACCGAGAGAGAACACTTGTGAGAACATTCTGTAGACCCTCTCACCAGCTCCAAAGAAGTTCTTGAGTTCAACAGAGATCAGAGAGAGAGAGAGAAAACAGAGCAACTCACCCACACTTCAATAGGGCAGTGTGAATCCAGAGCCTCTCTCACCAGTGAGAATTCATCAGACGATAATCCAATTTAGAGGATTCGGGTCCCCATGAACCATAAACAGCACAGGTCCAGATGAGAGCTTGATGTAGCACACTGGAAGTACCCATTTGCCAAGAGTGCTCGAATCACACAAAGTGGAATGCCACTGATCTTTAGCATTCCCCAAAGAAAGCAGTTCCTGGCCAAACAGCCACAGAATGAGTACAGCAAATGAACCCCCTCCTGGACTTCCGAGACAACCTTGCAGTCCCAGCATATACAATGCAGCCACAATTAAGCCTGTCCATTGTTTGTGGTCCTCTCGATGTGGTCTGTCATTCATAGTCCTCTCGACCCAACCTCCATACCACCTCTTGGTCCCCCTCAATAAACTCTCCAACATGTGAGTAAAGTTAGTTGTGGCTTTGAAGTCCCCTTACTAGAAAATAAAAAATCTAGCTCCTAAAATTAACTCACTGTCCCTTCCCTTACTATGCTATAAGCCCTACACCTTACTACTTGCTACAATCACTTAAAAATCTCAGACTTGGGCTGCTAAGGCAACCACAACTCAAGCACTAAAAATGCAAGCTCTCCTAAACCACAAAATGTGGTCAAGAACTCAAAAAGGAAGGCTGAAGTACAACACTGTGCTGTCAGATTACAGAGCTTGCAGATAGCAGTCCAGCATGGTCACCATCTTGCCTCCGCTGTCCTTTGCAAGTCACTTACTACCCTATCTGACCCTACACTGGGATTCAGGTGGTCCTCTAATCCTACACTTTAATTAAATAAAGGCTGTCACTTCAGACTCTATCACTGCAGCAGGACTTTTCAGACAGGACACCCATTTGGCTTGGATCCTTCCTTCTTGGTCACTCTCCCTGCTTGGACTCACACCATACTGGCTGTGCAGCTACTTTTATGCCAAAACTAATTTGCATATATTAATATATGGACAATGAGTGGACCATGACCTGTCCAGAGGCTCAGCACCAATCAAAATTCTCCCTGCAGCAGCAGCATAAGCCACCTTGGAATACTCAGTTTTGAAATCCACATGCCCCTCTCAACATTCTACGGCTTCTTTTTTTTTATAACGCTGAGCCCCATTTATGAACACATTTCTTTGTCATAAAAAATAAGCACTTTCTTTGTGTCTAAGCATTTTTTAACTAGTATGGCTGGAAAGCAGACATCTGTAGCTCTCTACTGAATTTTTTCTGCACAAAATTACCCATAGGAAAGCTAAGTCGCTAAGACTTACACTCTTTTGTCATTAAACTTAATAATCATTTCTAAACATGTTTCTCTTTACTTTCTCTTGAAAACTGCAGATTTCCCTTTAATTACACTGACCACAATGGTTTTGTTTTACACAGAAACTGAATATTCATTTTTCCCACGCTTAGTTCTACATCCTGTGTAACTGTCTGCATGGATTTACTTTCATCAGGACCCACTCTCCCTTTCAAGGTTGGCGACTCCTCTATTTTACATTTCTGTCATTAAAAGTATATTTCTGTGATGTAGCACACTTTTAACTATCAGACTGCCACGTTTGAAATAAATCTGGTGAGAAAAGGCTTGGCAGCATGATTTAGAAAACCATATATGTGAAGCAAATGTTTTGTGACTGCAGGCAACTTTCCTCTGCAGAGCTCTCATTAAAACTGCTCCATTTTTGCTTGTGAACAATTGCTAAAAATCTGTGTATTTCTATTAAATTCCCAGGACTTCCCTTAGCCTCTACATAGCTGTATTTTATAAAAGAAATGCATTTTAAATGTATTTCATAAATGTGAAACCATGGATTCCACAGTATCAGATTGTACCCTCTTTGTCACAAAATGACTCCTTTGTGAGCTTTACTTGAAATGCTTGCCTTCTTGTGTTCGTGGGACTTCCACAGAGTCCCAACCAGACTGTGCCCATTTTATTTATATTTATTTTATGTGAGCCAGTCCCGAAAATACTTTTCCATGGTGATTTGTTGCCTGCACATCTAAATGTAAGGGAAAATATCTGGTTGATCCTACCCATGAGAGGAACGCCTTACTAGGTCTCCCTCTCACACCTTTGAACAGGTCTGACTGCTGCACACTGAAGCCTGATTTGCCACTGGTGTCACAGTAGAGGAGAAGCCACCTCTAGAGCAGACCTGAGGATTCCTAGTCTGAGTGCGCTGTGCTCTGCTGTGGGACCAACTCTCAGTCACTCACACACCCCGCTTCTCTTTTTTTCGGTGAGTATGGTGCCCACAGCTGCCACTCTGCATCTTTATTATTACAATACACAGAGCAGCTCTATTGCCCTCAGGAACTATTTTTTTTAATTATATGAATACTGAAAAATATTAGGCAACCTATGCAGACCAAATTGAACCACTGGACCACCAGAGCATGTTTCAGTAACCAGGGAACTCGGGTTACTCGCCCATTGGCCACCAATGATATAAATTACCATTTTTTATAATAAATTGCTACATTTTATTGTACAAAATATTGCCTGTCATTAAAAATGAGTATAGGAGAGACATGCCAGTGTCAGGAGTCCTTTTCATACTCCTCCCTCCGTGCTACAATCTACTATACCAACTACTGATATGCTCATTCGGATTCTGACAGCTAATCTATTTTAAAACTGCTTAATATTATTTATTACTATTTTAAATTTTGATTCTGCTTTTTATATTACTGCAGAGGCCACCTCATACCTAGATGGAAGCTCCTACCAACCCTGGGACGCAAACCTAAGTTCTTAGCAACTCATTTTTTAAATATACTAAAACTAACTATTGTTCCTTATTCTACACGATGGAGCAGTCCTACAAGGCTGTTACACCATCACGGGCATGTGATAGGACCCAGCCGGGGGATCCCAGAAGCCCAGACTATCATTTAGATGGAATTGGATTTTTCTCATTTATAAGTTATTCCTACCTCTCCCAACATGAGCACAGACTCATTGGTGGCCTCACATGTACCCCACATACCCTGTGGTAGGATCAAGCTCCCTGGCCCAACTGCAAGGTCACTGTGGGGTCCAGGCATACTGTCAACCTTTCCCAGACCAAGGCTCACTGCTTCCCGGCAACATCCACAGCTTGGTCTGCCTCCTGACACAGTGACTCAAGTTTACTGCTGAACCAAAACTGCCTGCACTGAAGCACAGTATACTGCAAGTGGTTATCAGGGTGGCTTCCTCACTTCCATGTTTTCATTTGCATCAATTACTGTATCTTGTCTTCCACCTCCTGCTGTCCTTAAAGGGATCTTACACATAACCAGTTACTCATTTCATGCTTTTATTCCTTTTCCAATGTTCTGCAGGGCTGCTTTACCATGAAGGTATGAGACATAGATTTCCTGTTTTTTCCTTCACTGTATTTATACCTTTGGGTTTCAGAACAAAGTGATCAAGTGTATGTTACCTGTGTACATAGCCACCCTCTGATACTTCCCTGAATCAGCACAAGTTGTTTGCCACTTGACTAGAAGCCACATGCAGTCATGTGAACCCAAGTCCTCGCAGGCCATTGTCCCTGCTTACCAGGGCAGCTGCAGCTGTGCTAAGGTACCCCCATCTTAGGTCACCTTGCTGCTGGAGATGACATCCTACCTTGCCTGGAAGTCTTTCTCCCTGCTGGGGTCTTCTCTGCTTCTTCTGGTGGTGAGTTGTCTGCACTGGCATTCCTCTGAGTTTACTCCTACAAGAGCCTACTTTAATGAGTTCTGGAGAACCCACCATAGAAACAAGAACCATTGGGTTGTTTTCTTTGAGAGGAAACCCCTTGGAGTTAACACATCCTCCCAGTGGTCCCATTACCTACGTCCTACTATTGGCAAGCTACCTCAAAATGATTCCAGATTCTTATTCCAAAGAATTGGTCTCAGGCCTCTGGCACTACTATTCTTGTCTGTGCCTTGACTCTGAAGCCTCTGTCCTCAGGTTGACTGGCAAAATAGTCCCTTGGAGAAGTATCACTATCCTTAACACTCTTCACAAACTCCCTGTGCCATGCAGGCACCCTCCTTTTCTACTCTATGCTCCTTCCACTTAGCTATCCCCTCAGTCTGATGCCAGACAGTCAGTCTTGCGTCCAGACACCCATTGCAAAATATACTCTACCCCCCTACCTGCAGAAGGAGGTTACTAGAGATTTAACATTAGCAAATGAGAATTAAAAAATTAATAGGCACATCCTAAACAATATAGGGGATACCAGACTATGAATTCCTTAATGACTTTCATTAGTGAAATAGCTGGATGTCGGACTCATTATAAAGTCATCTCAAGCAGTGGGTGGGATGGACTGTATGTCCTGTTTGTTCACTCAGTAAAGAGGGTCTAGTAGGATTGGTTGGTAATGGCAACAAAGCTCTTATAAAAGCAGAAGTACAAGTTTTTTAACATAGCCGTATCCCGCCTGAAAGCAATACATAAAAAAATAAGACATGTCGTGGTGTGCACTAAAGTATTTCAATGCTCACCTCAGGGTGTTGTGAGGCACGAGGCATAGCCAAGTGTCTTAGACCCTGGGAAGTGTATAAAAATGATTTAAGGCATACCCTGGAGTGTGTTATTGTGCTTATAAAATGTATCACTGAATAAACAGCTGTTTTTAACTATAAAAACAAGATCCAGTACCAGACTATGCATTGATATATTCTGATGCAGTCATGACATGTTTCTGCAAATCATTTTAATGATATGAAAGGCAATTCACACTTATGTTTTGATGCTGGAAAACTGGATTTAAAACAATTTTAATAATATTTACACATTGGTGGCATTGTGGACCATACAAGTCAATGAAAAGGGAAGGGGTCTGTAATGTTTTACAATAAACTCTTGTACAGTCACAAGAAAGTTGCACAGCTCCATCAACATAGTAAGTTGCATATCAACCAGTGCTGCTTGCTACATCAGCAGTGTAGTCTAGTTGTTAGAATTGAAACTGAATCCAGAGATCACAGATTCAATTCCCACTAAGTCATTATCTGTGTGACCTTGAGAAAACAACTTACTCGGTAATACTCGGTAATAGACCTGTTAGTTTGACCTCCGTGGTAGGGAAAATGATGGAATCACTTCTGAAAGAAACAACTGTTGAGTACCTAGAGGCCAGCAGGGCACAGGACTCAAGGCAGCATGGATTCACAGCAGGAAGATCATGTCAGACAAATCCAATTGATTTCTTTGACTGGGTGACCAAAGTAGTAGACCAGGGAGGGACTGTGGATATGGCCCTAGACTTTAGCGAGGTATTTAACACAGTCCTGCACAAAAGATTAATAATCAAGTTATCCAGCCTGGGAATGGGTCCCAGGGTGGTAGCCTGGTACTCAAATTACGTACAACAGGACGCAGCGGTTAATAGTAAATGGAACTCACTCCAAAGAAAGGGTGGTTACTAATGGGGTACTGCAGGGTTCAGTACTAGGTCCAGTCCTCTTTAATGTCTTTATTGGAGACATTGCAGAGGGTCAGGAATGAAAAGCAGATGACACAAACATCTGCAACAGGCTGATACACAAGGAGGGGTGAAAAAGATGAGAAGGGACTTGGCAAGGGTGGATGAATGGTCAGATATATGGTAGCTTAGATTCAATGCAAAGAAGTGCAAAGTAATGCACCTGGGAAACAAAAACCCAGGTGAAGAGTACACAGTGGGGGGGGGAGGTACTAACAACAACAAAAATGGAAAAGAACCTGGGGGTAATCATATCAGATGACCTTAAGGTAGGCAAGCAATGTGAGAAGGCAGTAAGGAGAGTTGGGGGGATACTGGGATGCATAGGGAGAGGCATCACAAGTAGAAAACGGGAAGTGGTTATTCCTCTGTACAGTTGGTGAAACCTCATCTGGAGTACTGTGTGCAGTTTCAGAGGCCCCATCTCAGCAAGGACATAGACAGGACGGAGGTGGTCCAGAGGAGGGCAACAAAAATGGTGCAGGATCTACATCAGAAACCATATGAAGAGAGACTAAGTGAGTTTAATATGTATACACTTGAGGAAAGGAGGGATGGGGGAACATGATAGAAACTTTCAAGTACCTCAAGGGAATCAACAAAGTCCAGAAAAGTGGCATCTTTCAGAAAAAGTGAAATGCAAAAACAAGGGGGCACAATTCAAAGATAGAGGGGGATGGCTCTTGGGCAATGTAAGGAAATATGTTTTCATGGAGAGAGTTGTGGACGCATGGAACAGCCTTCCTGAGGAGGCTGTGGGGTCAAAAACAGTGGGGGAATTCAAGAATGCATGGGATAGACATAAGGCAATTATAGGGGGGTTAAGAGGAAGTAGGCTGTTGGTAAACTTGAATCTGCAGCTTATGCAATAGGTAGGGGAAATGGGCAGACTAGGTAGGCCAAGCAGTCCTTATCTGCCTTAAAGTCTATGTTTCTAATAGAAGGTAGAAGAAGGCCCAAGGCCTATCGAGTCTACGCTCCCACACCATGTGGGCTATGTATTATGCTGTCCCAGAATATGTTTGTCCAAGTTGTGCTTAAAAGATGGTGCATTCTTTGAGTCCACAATATACTGTGGGAACTTATTACATAGTTTAATAGTTCTAATAGCAAAAAAGTATTTTATTTTATTGGCTGTTGCCCTTAGTATCAATAACTATTTATTCTGACATCTCAAGTTGTTTGGTTTTGCAGCATAATTGATGTCACATGCAGTCATCTGGTGGATATCCTGCAGAATATTATACAGCAATAGAAGGTCACCCTTCTGTCTTCTGGTTTCAAGGTCATATAGGTTTAGCTCTTAGTCTGTCTTGAGAAGAGCGTTTGTTTATCCTGGGTATAACCTTCATGGATTTCCATTCTTATCACCTCTAATACTGTGTAGAAGCAGCTCGCCTCCAACCACCACCACCAAAAATGAGAGGCCGCATCTCAGTGGGAGTATGTTGGGTAAATACATTTTTAAACAAGAGCTGCCTACCATCAACAGTGTGTTAAGCTGCAGAGTACTGGATGTGGGGGTCTATGGGTAAGATTTGTAACCATGCTCTCACCATCTGCCTGTTCAAGCACACTATGTGATGAATGTGCGAAGAGGCCCTGAGTCCTGGAATATTATAGGCCACATTCCCAGCAATGCTGATCTGCTGAGTCACTATGGATGTGGTGTTCATGTGCTCAGTCACTGTTTTGCTGTTGGTTGGTGCCTGTCCCACCCATTTCTAATAAATGGTGAGAGCATGTGCACCAGCTCAAATCTTGTCTGTGCAGAATACTGAGACCTTCATACAGAAGAGTGCAGAGATCCTGGCCTACAGAAAGAACAAGAACTAGAGAGTACAACAGTCCCCCCCCCACCAGGCGGGTAATGCTTTCAGGCCAGAGGTAGTAGTGAAGTAAAGAGCAAGAAAAAGGAAAAAGAAATAGGGCAGAAAACCAGAGTCACAAATCTGAGAACACAGAGATGAGACAAAGGGACTAGCAAACGGAGAGTCCGGAGGCTCTGCAGTGTCCCACTAGAAAGAGCATGCAGATGGAGAAGTGGGGTCTCAACTTCAGAGAATCTCTCAGCAGTTCATGTGTACCCACTCTGTGATGGTCTCCACTTAAATTAGGCACCTGGCAGTTCATGAGGACCCATTCCAGGTTTTGAGGTGCTGAGAACAGCAGCCTAGGGTATATATATACGTAGCCATGGGATAGTACAAAAATCCTCCACTAGTCTGTCATCTACATCTCTACAACTGAGGGGGTCACACATGTATCCCAAGCATAACCCATCAAGGTATATCTGTGTGTGCCACAAGAGGCTTAAAAAAGTTTGTATTAGAGTAAGCTGCAGTTGAGGGTAAGTTATAGGGAAGCCTGAGTGTTACACATGAAAGATCAGGCCTCCCAAGGCAGAGAGTAACCGTAGACCCATAGTGCACCAGAGGGTGGGATGCACTAAGAGTATAGCATACTACTTGCCTCTGGGTGCCACAGTTATAAGATCTGTTGAGCTACATGTAAATAGTTAAAGAGCTATTAAAAGATGTAGAAGGCTCCCAGTAAAACCCACGACACTAGTGAAAAGCACTAGGTACATTCTGTATATATTGTATAGGGCAGTATCAAATGTATAAAGGACCCCAGAATTTCAGGGCCCTAGGAGTATTCCCTATGTGTTATTTGTCCCCTTTAGGGGACTGGGTATCTAAATGTGGCCAATAAATGTTTACTGTGCTTGACTACGTCTTCCAAGTAGACAATGACCTTTATGTTGTGTGTATAGTTATTGCAGTCAGTAACAGCTGATAATGGATACCATGGTATCCCCAGTGCCCAGACCCAGGTCTGAACCTTGGCTAACTCCTGTTCTTGTCAGATGGGACTCATAAGCAACCAGCAAATCGGGAAATGGCTGCACATTGAATATTTTGCATAATACAGTATGTGCAAACCCCCAGATTTATTGCAATTCCTCAGCCATGGAGATTGCCTCTGAACATACTATAAACCTTGGAATAGCTTTTCCCAGTTAATGTGGACTGTGTGATACCAATGTGTAGCTTGAATAACTGGGAAACAGTTTTCTACAGTTTAATCTGGAGTTCACATTCACTCTTTAATGTAATCAGAGGAAAAGTGTTCTATGGATCATACAAACTGCAGAAAAGCATTATATTTAATTCCTCAGCATACTTTACAAAATCTGAAAAGCATTTTGGAACTGCCCATCAATTAGTTTGCCTGCTTGTGCTTTAACTTAAAAAACAAAACAGGTGGAGTCACGTGATGAGCCGGCTCGGGTAAGATGTGCTCTGCGCTCCTCCGAGACCCAAGCGGTTGTTTTTTGTTTTATATACCCGGTACCAGCGGTATTTAGTTCCCTTTCCTCATTCGGAGTTCTGTTGGGTGCTTCTAACTGTTCCATTGCCTGGCAGAATTGGGTTTGTGGCGGTCGGAAGGAGTGTGAGACTGAGTGCTTCAGAGGGATTTTGGGTAGGCCGGGCCCGAGCTCGAATAAGGCATGGAAGCCGAACCAGTGGAACTGTCAGCGGGCGCCGCCCGCAACTAATGGCCCAAGCCCACCCATCTGTTGATGCAGATCAGGGAGAGGACTCTGATAAGGAAGGGGGTGTGGGTGGCAGCGCTGAGGACATCAAGGAGATTAAGTCCTTGCTGCAGGGTTTGGTGATAGATTTCTCTGAGGTGAAGCCGGCTCTACACTCACTGGCCCTAAGAATGAGTGATGCTGAGGCCAGAATTTCCTCACAGGAAAGAAAAGTCTCTATGCTGGATCAAGAAGTAGTGATGATCTGGAAAAAAGTCAAGAAACTGGAAGAGAGGTTGGAGGATCAAGAAGCTAGAAATCACAGGAACAACCTCATTTTAGCAGGGCTCCCAGAGAGGGCTGAAGGCCTGGACTGCGTCTCCTTTATCCAGGATCAGCTATTAAAAATGTTTGGCCCTTCACCTTTTGGGGAAGGGTATAATTTGGAGAGGGCTCATAGAGCACTACGGGAGACCCCACCGCCGGGGGCCCGGCCCAGAGTTATAATTATGAGGTTTCTCAATTACAAGGAGAAATCTTATGTTCTTCAGGTGTCCAGACAGAAGAAACCTCTGCAATGGAACGGGGCCTCGTGGTTTTTTCAGGATTTAACTCCTGGCACTCGAGAAAAGCAGAAGGAGTATACGGACATTAAGAAGAAGCTTTACTTAGCAGGGATAAAGTTTCGGATCCTCTATCCTGCTACTCTTATGGTGCGACTGTCATCCGGAGAAAAGAAGTTTCTAACAGCTAAGGATGCTCTGGAGGGGCTCCGCTCTGATCTTCCAGATCTTTTCAAATCTCCAACGTGATTGTGTTCTCCTATATGAGGATTGTTTTTTCAGGAAGAGGACTTCTGGGAGTTAAGGAGTCCTTAACATGAGCTACGAGGTCAAGCTAACCTTTGGCATAAACTGGGACATTGAACAGCAAGTTTTGGATTTGATTTTGAGGGTTTCCCTCTTTTTCCCCTTTTTTTTTTTTTTTTGGTTCTAGTTGCTCTCTCTCCCAGGAGGGAGGGAGGGAAACGGAAGGAAAAGGATGGGTTCATGAAAAGAAGATTAAGGAAAGACAGGGGTGATTAAGGCCCTTTGTTCAATGGACTTTTAGGCCACCAATTAGGTGGATTGGACTTTCTGTGGGATTAGGGCTTAATCCGGGGGTGGGGTGTTCATATCAGCAATTAATGGGGTGTGTTATGATGGAATAATATAGTCTCTAACTGGAGGCGCTATTGGTTGAGTTTCTGCCTGCTTAGACGATATGGGGGAGCGCCTCATTTGAGGTTTAGAGGTTTTTTTTTTTCTCTTTCTCTGTTGGGCATTGTGTATATTTGTAAATTATATGGGGGCACCGTTTATTTACTCAATGGGGTTTGGTTTAACCAGGTCTGAGGGGGATGTAAAGCTAGTTTTTCGGGTAAAGAAGCCAATGACTGGGTTTTGGGGGGGTCAGGAAACGGATTCATCCATGACTCAACAGGAAGCTGGAGGTCGGTCTTGGGACCGGGGGATGGGGGGGAGGGTTTGGGGGGAGAGAGAGTCCTCGACTGGGATGCTTGGGGAGTAGACCTCAAGAATGGATTTGTCTTGATCCTTTTCTTAATTTGCTATTAGCTAGATGGTATTATACACTGTGATTTCTTGGAATGTTAAAGGTTTGAGGGGACGAAATAAAAGACTGACAATCCTACTGTACGTAGAGCAGCGGGGGGCTCATATTGTGGCTTTTCAGGAAACACACTTATTATCGGACAAACTAGATTGTTTAAAGAAACGTTGGGTGGGTCAGGTATATGGAGTGGGGAGGGAGAGGGCGTCTGGCGGGGTTGTGATTGTAATTAACAAGTCTTGTCCCTTTGAGGTGACCCAGGTTTTGACCCGACAGGATGGTAGGGGGATTTATGTGATGGGCACTTTACATGGTAAGGCAGTAGTAGTGGCCTCTATATATGGACCAACCCCACCACAACCTGAATTTTTGCCTCAATAGAGAGAATATTGCCCATTCCCATCACTCTTTGATATTAGCGGTGATTGGAATTTATATTTAGACAACAAGGAGGATAAGGTGCCTATGTTTAAGGCCCCAGATCTAGAGGCCCAATTAGCCCTGGCTAAGTTTTAGAGGTTACAGGTTTGACAGATCCATCTAAGCTTTTTCCTAATGGGGATCTAAAATGACATTTTACTCATGACTCATAAAAGTCATACTAGGATAGATTTTTTTTTGGTAAATAGAGTGGCATTGGGGGAGGTTAGAGTGTTCTCGACCGAGGGTAGAACTCTTTCAGACCACTCCTTGATTCAGATGCAATGGGAACCTAAGTTCCTACCTCCCAGACCTTATAGGTGGAGGCTTCATGACTGGCTTTTTTTGGTGAGGGAGAGAAGGGATGAGTTAGAGGGGGCTCTCAAGGAAATTATTAGTGTACAATTGCCTACATTGATTGATAAGAGGCTAGCTTATTTACTTGTAAATTTTATACTCTATGGCTGCTAAAAATTTAGCTAGCAAAGAGAGGCTGATTAGGATGGCAAAAGAGGAATTTCTAGAGGGGCCATAAGCACCTGTCGCAGCAGGAGGGGTTGTCAGAAGAAATGATAGGGAGCTTAAAAGCTTAAGGGAGGAGCTGTCAGGGATTTTGTATGGGAAGACTGAATTTTTGTTAAATAAGATCAAGGCCCAATATCTCCTGCAGGGGATGTTCCGGGCATCTCCTGGCAGCAGAATTAAGGAGTGGAGGCCAGTCGGACTGTTACTTTGCTTTCATATGAAGGGAGGCTAGTGACGGACCCTCAAGATATGGCGGGCGTTGCCTCATTTTTGAAAAGATATACCAGGAAAGTGCTCCGGGGGGGACCAGGAGGTTAGGGAATATTTGGAGGGAATTCAACTTCCGTTAGTGGACCCTGCTTTTGCTAGGGAGTTGGAAGGTCCTATGATATCCTCCGAGATTATTGAGGTGGTTAGATCCCTTCCATCAGGTAAATTGCCAGGGCCTGATGGCCTAACAGCGAAATTTTACCAAACACACATTCAAACCATTCTTCCTGTTTTAAAAGAATTTTTTCATACTATAATGCGGGATGGTATTGATCATTCACCCATATATCAAGCATATGTCACATTAATACCCAAACCAGATAAGCCAAGGGATGTTTTGGGAAGCTATAGGCCTATAGCCTTAATAAATCAAGACATCAAGATACTTGCAAAGATCTTGGCTAATAGGATCTTGACTGTGGCTCCAAGCCTAATTAGTCAGGAACAAGTAGGCTTTATGCCGGGAAGAGGAGCTAAAGATGTGCTTAGGAAAATACACCATATTTTAAATTCTGCTCCTGACTCCCGGGCCCCCTTAGCCTTGATCTCCCTAGATGCCGAAAAGGCATTTGATCGTGTCTCTCATCTATTTTTATTTACTACAATGGAGAAGATGGGATTCCGGAGGGGTTAATTAGGGTATCAAGAATCTATAGGCACCTATGGCTAGAATTTTATGTAATGGTTATTTGTCGAGGAATTCCAGCTTAAGAATGGTACGTCAGGAGGTGCCTCTTTCACCAATACTGTTTAATATTTACTTGGAGCCTTTGTTAAGATACATTAATAGGGAGGTCGGGTTCAGGGAATCGGGTCGATGATTTGGTTTTGAAAATCTCAGTCTTCGTGATCTATATATTGCTCCACCTTCAGATCCAGCAACTGGCTTTGAAATGGTTAGAGAGCTAATAGATCGGTACTCTAGGGTTTCGAATTACAACAGAATCTCACTAAACCCAAATTTTACCTCTGACTTCACATGTTTTAAAGTGGATTTTGCACCCCTGGGGATACAATGGAATGATGATAAGTTGAAGTACTTGGGAATCTGGATTACAGCAAACCAAACATCTGGTGCAGATGCCAACCTGGGGGGAATTATTTCGGCGATCTCGGGGGATATTTTAAGATGGAACAAACTCCCTTTGAACTTTACGGCATGTTTGGGCATCATTAAGATGAACATCTTGCCGAGGGTGCTATATCCGATCTATCTGGCTCCTTATAATATCCCGGTTAAGTGGTTTAAGCTATTTAGGAAAATGTTGACGGGTTTCCTTTGGAGTGGCAAGCCTCGCAGGATTAAACACAATGTGCTGTGTAGGCCGTACGAGAGGGGGGGGTATTAGGCTACCTGATCTTCAGGCTTACTATGTGGCGGGTCAGTTGGGCTTTATGGCCCAGTGGGCGGTGGACTTGTATAAGGGAGAATATTGTCCTGCTTGGTTACAAATTGAGAGGAAAGCGCTGAGAGGTATGGGCTATTCCCCTGATTTGTTGTTATACGTTGGGCCCAAAAAAGGAATGGGCAAGGTAGGGGTGGGGAATCCAATTAGGAAATCACTGGAAGCTTGGTGGTCATTTCTCACTCCAACCCAAAAAGAATGTCAGGTGAGGTCTAGGGATCAGCCTATTCTGGGTAACCCTAACTTGACCATAGGAGGCTTGGTGCTGGGGCAAAGGTGGGCGGTATATTTGGAAGGTCTCAGTCTGAAGGATATGCAAAGGGGGGGAGAATACTCCTACCACCTCAATGTGATGGCCTGCCCTTCTTCCAAAGGTTACAGCTTAAGCAATTGATTGCGGGAGTTCGGGGGGGATGGGGGGATTATTCAGACAGTTTTCTCTCATGGGGAAGTTTGAAGGAGGCTGTGCATAGATCCAGTTCACTCTCCCGTGTGTAAACTTCTCCTGAATTCCCGATGTTCCAGTGCCCTTACCGCTGTCCCTTATTGGGATAAGGTGTTGACTTCTAGATTAGCATGGGACAGTATCTGGGAAGCCACTAGATATAATGTTATTCCTAAATATAGGAATATGCAGATCTTTGTGGTTCACGATATCTACTATACACCCACTAAGCTATATTCTAAGTCCTTGAGAGAGACAGATCTGTGTTTCCAGTGTGGGACAGCAACAGGGGATTTGCTTCATATTCCATGGAGTTGTGATATGATTTCTCCGTCATGGAATAAGATTAGACAGGGTTTGGACCCCAGTTTAGATTACTCAGGTTATTTAACCCCAGAAATCTGTGTGTTAGGTGATTACTCTATAGTCAGGAGGGTCACATCAAGATTTTACCTTGCTTTAATGGGGTCTATTGTTAAAGCATTCATTCTGAAACATTGAAAAGATGACCAGGCTCTTTTGTACGAACAATGGGTGAAGGATCTGCGGAGGGCTTTAGCTAGGATTAAAACACACCTAACATCTGAGGGTAGACCTGAGGGTAGACAGGAGGTCTATAGTATTAGGTGGGCAAGTTTGGAGGCAGCCTACTCGTAATAGGTAATAACTGATAGCATACAGATCTCCCTGCTGGGTGGCGATTAATAGAGGGATATGAGCTGGGAAGGTGGTTCTCTCTAGAGGTAGGTACCATGGGTTTTAGGTTTTTTCTTTCTTTTATGAAGATCCCCTATAGAATGGGTGGTTATATTTGTTAACTAGTGTTGGAATCAATATGGATCTGATTGGGATATGGGTTTGACGAGGATGTACTTGAGGTCGTTGGGGCTTTATCGGATTGGGACTCTCTCTCTTTCAGGGGACACACTGGATATCCACCCGAGATGACCAGGTCAACCAGGATTGTTGGATGTTAAATGTTGTAAGTTTCATTTTGGGGAAGCTTGAATATGGGAAAATGAGTTGTCTCAATTTGTGGTTGGACATGAGGGCTTCCGTGTGATGTCTAACTTTGGATGGGGTAGTATCCTTGTGTGTATGTAAATAGGGGATGTACATAGTTTGCACAGCCAGTTTTGGGGTGTGCTCCCGGTTCTCCGGGTTATGGTTTATGTTTGTATGTCTTGTTGGTATTGGAAAAGAAATAAACTTTTTCTTTAAAAAAAAAACAAACAAACAAAAAAAAAAAAAAACAGGTAACCCCCCCCGTGACAGGGTTGAATAAGGCCCTGCCCCATTTGTTATGCAGAAAGAGTTTAAATGCAAGGGTCTGTTCTATCCTTTCCTTTTCTGTCTCTTGTCTGTCTGGTTGTGCAACCAAATTTTCTTGTGAGACCTAGGCACTGATCACTCCAACGATTTTACAATTCTCTGCCTCTCACTATCTCTCTGCCTTCATTTGCTGTTCTGCTTTTTCTTCCCCCTTGCATATCTGCAGTTATAAAAATATATGTGAATCTCTGTGTAAAACTGTATGTGATACTGGGATCTGTTTGTTTAAAACTGTATGTAATTATGCTGTTGAAATGATTGTAAAGCTATTTGGAACTCAAGGGCTTAACCTGAGATGCAGATTTAAAGCCTTTTGCAGAGCTGTAAACAAGAGGTCAGTTCTGGATCACCATGTTCTTTTTGCTGCACCTGCATTGAAACTGACAAGAACATTCTGTAAACTTACAAGAACATTCTGTGAGAAGCAGGATCTCTTAACAAGTTCCCCGACAAAGGCTTACAAAAGATCAGCAATGATTTTGCTAGAGAGACAAGAAGATTGAGAGAGCAAGACTGAAACTTGGAATTAGAGATACAGATGAAGGACTTTGTTTTCTGTGTTTGTACTGCCATTGTAAATAGTTATACTGAAAAAAATATTTTTTATTTTACTGTTATTGGAGAAAATAAAACCCTATTTGTCAATTTTGAAACTGCTTCTGGTTTTGCTATGCTTTCTGACCTGTACCTCGACAACCCCCCCTCACCCAGCTCATCCCTACCATCCTCTCCACCTCAACCTGTGAGCCTTCCAGAATCCCTGTATTTGCAGTAGCAATATTTTTTATTTATTTAGTTTTTGTTGACCGGGTAAGTGCACTAGACAAATCCTGCCTATTTTCAGGCACAGTTGGGGAAGGGGGATACAGGTGAATGCCAACTGACCTTGAACCAGATTAAGCTGTTGGTGGTGTTTTTAGTGAATGAGGGAAATTTGGCTAGGACACCAGGGAAATTCCCCTACTCTTTGAAGGGGGAATCTTTGGTGGACGGACACAAGATGGCCACTATGTCCCAACCTGCAGAGTTGATGGATGTGACTGAGCAGAGGGAGGGGCGCCTCTCCTGCACCAGAGGAGATAAGTCATGAAAACCTGGTTTCTGAATTGCAAGATGCTTCTATGCCACAGGAATTCTTTACCACCGAAAATGTGCCTCCTGCTGCATCTATACTGTCTGACCAAAGCAGTCTATCTGAAGATTATGCTGCAGTTCTGTTACAGAAAGAACATTTACTAGACAAAGTCCTCGCTGAGGTGGAAAGCTGTAACAAACGTAAGGAAACGCTGCTTCAAGAAATCGGAACTTTGGCGGTCTGATGTTATAACTTTGTCTAACACAGCTCCCTGTACTTCCGCGTCGCGAGTGGTTAGCGTGACGTCAGGTGCGTCTATGGAGTTGTCTGCCTCGCATCTCGTACACTCTACAGCGGAGAACTCTCGGGGATCTAACCTAAAAGTAAGTGTTTCTACTTCTGTTTTTTCTAAGGGGACACATTTGGAACCGCAAATACACAATAAAAGTAGCGGTTTGTTGGAAGCGCTACATCCTATTAAATGCTTTGGTATGTCGGCGAACGTTATAAATCGCGCTTTCAGAGACTTGTCCTCCTACTATTCAAAGTGGAGCTGCCAGTAAGGGAGAGGAAAGAGATTCTCTAGAAATAGAGACTCCTCGTGGACAGTCTGTTCCTTTTATATCCCTAGCTGAGGAAGGTGTTTCTCCAGCACAACCTATGAAGCCTGCTTTAGCCTCCTCTGTTTCTAACCATTGGTCCCCTGAAAGAGCTATTTCTGAGGCAGGATGGCTACAATCTCCCTCTGGGGAATGGGTGCCTGATCCCAATGATGTAACAGTACAAAATTATAATAAGCTGGGTACTTCAGTGGATTTACACTCTACAAACTAACACTACAAGTCCTGTTATTCCAGCTCCAGCCTGTGTTTCTACTTGTTCTGATGCTCAAACTCTTTCTAAGTCTGGATTGCCCACAACTGCTAGTTTGAACCCTGAAGTACATGGGGAAGCTCCCCCTTCTACCTTTAAACTTTCTGATTTATTTTCTAACAAAGGAGAACCTGCACCTTGTCAGAACGCTGTGAGATTATTGTATAAAGGTGGTTTAGAAGACCTTCCAGATAGGCTCTATATATCTAAAATGTTATTGAAAGGTTCTATGAAATTTATGTCTTCAGATATTTATGCGTTAATTCATTTAGGAAATGCTAATTACGATATTAGTTTTAAAACTTCTGGAGGTTTAGAGCGTTTTTGGTCTGTATTTCAGATGGTAAAGAACACCCCTCTTTGGACCCCTTTTGCAGTCCCTCTTACCAAACCTTTGGTTAAATTGATAACTATTTTGTTTCAGAATGAAGGGTAATATAGAAGATATTCTTTTCTGTTACGAGGAGGTGTGAATTTTGACAAACCAGTTCCCATCTTTGATAGTGAACAAGTTTGGAATGGAGGTTGGAAAGTGAGAGTTAAATTGTTTTCCTCTAATAATGGTCCACAGCACCTTCAGAATAGTTTCTTTTTAGGGAGGGATAGAGGATGTCTGTTTTATGTTGGTCAGCCTAAGGCCTGTTTTAAATGTGGTTCTAGAACCCATTTGAATACTGCTTGTGATACTCCGCGTTGCTCCCACTGTTTTGAATTTAGTCATTTAGTGGCTAGTTGTTTGAACTTATTCAAATGTAATTTGTGTGAGCAGTCTGGACATGGGTATGCCAAATGCCCTTGGGCTTCCCATAACAGAGATAATTGTACCTCTCATGAAGGTTTGATTATGGGTGCCCAGCATGGTAATTTAGTTCCAGCAAAACCCTCTGTCACACTTCCCTTACTTCCCCAAACTGCCCCTCCACATGCTGCATCTAGTCCAGTTGTAGAAACTGCTCCGGATAGCTCAGCGTGGGATATAGTACAAAACAGTGTACCGTCGCTCCCTTTGGAGGAGGGTACCTTGGATGTTTCCTGGTCTACTACACCTGTTTCTGCTCCTTTAGTTCATTGTGAGAATTCTGACATGCCTCCCCCTTTATCCCAAGAAATTCCTTTTAAAAAAGTGACTGCCAAAAAACGTCACAGGTCAGGAAAATTGGTTCCCTCTCAACAGGAGCCTAAGGCCTTTACAAGTGGTGATACTTCAGAGTCTTGGAAAGTGGGCAACAGCTATGCAATTTTGGGTTCTAAGGAGGAGTCAGAGGGTGATGAGTCTGACTGTTCTTCTAAGGCTTCATTGATTTCAGATACCTTTTCTGAAGGGGAGGACGTTGACATATGAAAGACTGAAAGCTTTCCTAGGCGTTCTCAGAGAAGACGTGTGTCTAAAGTTACTTAACGGTATTTACTTAAATGGGATTTATAAGTTTTTTTCTTTTTTTCTTTTTTTTTCATATAATGACCTCACTAACAGTTACTACACTTAATGTTAATAGTATAAAAAGCCATAAAAAAATGGTTACAGCTTTGTCCTGTTTACAACAATTGCATACTGATATTATATGTCTCTAGGATACAAGGTTGAAGACTATTTATGAAGTTCAGCAAGCACGGAATCTTTGGTCATTAGGGATGTCCTTTTGGTCAAATGGAGAAAATCTTTGTGAAGGGGTGGGAGTTTTGTTTACCAATTCGGCTTTAAGGGTATCTAAAATGGTGGATATTTGCCCAGGGCGGGCGCTCTTATTAGATATTAATTTTGGAGGTGAAAGACTACGTTTAATCAATATATATGCCCCACAGACCAAAGCTTTGAGAGTTGCTCTCCTGAACGACATTCACCCTTATTTGTAAACTTCGCGCTTAATTGTTTGGGCTGGTGATTTTAATTGTGTCCTTAATGTTAATGACAGAGGAATGAAGACGTCTAAATTGTTTTGTGATTCCCAGAAATTGAATCAAATTTTAGACACTGCTCAGCTTAAAGATGCTTATCGTAGCATTAATTCTGATGGGGGTAGGACTTTTTTCAAAAATCAGTTATCCACAAGAATAGACTTTGTTTTTCTTTCTATTCCTTTACGAATAGTTAAGACTAACTTGAGTGTATGGGAGTTTTCTGATCATAAATCTTTATCTGTCTGCATGTCTTGGGAGGGTGCCCCACGGTGTAAAAAGAATAATTGGAGAATGAACGACTCCTTATTATCTGATGAATCTGTTCAAAAGGCCTGGCGGTCGGAATTTAATGCTAGATTGTCAGTTCTGGATGTCTAAGAGGATGGCTACCTGGTGGAAGATACCAAAATGACTGGAGAGTTTTTTCAATCCTTTTCAAAGAAAAGATTAATTCACAATATTTAGAATATCTAAGGTATGAATACAGTTGCAAAAGTTAATATCCTTAACTGAATCTGAAGGCTTAGACTATAGTACTCAAATTAGTAAGGTGAAAATCTCATGTTCCAATATAGATACGATAGAGCTAAATCTCTTGACTTTGAACATAGGTTTGGTTTAAAATTGCATAAAGGAGCATTGGATCCCTTTAATGACTGTAAAAATAGGGTGGTAAATCGTGTCTTACAGAATTAATATCTGATTCTGGAGGTTTATAATGGACTCGCCGCTTTATTGGATGTTGTGACTAATTATTTAGCTAGTTTGTATTGTGAAGATGATAATATTCAATCTGAGTTATTAGACCTTGATGGACTTCAATTGCCCCACCTAAATTCAACAGAATGCACACAGCTGTTGAAGGATATTTCTGAGTCGGAAGTGACAGATTCTATATTCTCTTTAAATACTAATTCCGCTCCTGGTACAGATGGCTTTGGTGTAGCCTTTTATAAGACCTTCCATAGTACTTTAGTTCCAATATTGACATCTTTGTTTAATGATATGTTATCTTCAGCTAGATTGGCTCCTTCTATGAATCAGGCATTAGTTATTTTACTTTATAAAAAGGGGTTGAAAACGGATTTACGAAATTGGAGGACAATAAGTTTATTGAATACTGATTTAAAAATTCTAAGTAAAATCTTATTACGGAGACTCACACCAATTGTGGATTCTTTGATAAGCCCTTATCAAACTTGTTCTCTACCAGGTCGCTCTCAGAATGATAATTTATTGATAATTCGTGAACTTTTTTCAGCATCTCAAACAGGTACATTACAGGGTTATTTACTTAGCCTGGATCAGGAAAAAGCATTTGATTGTGTTTCACATAGATTTCTGTTTTCAGTCTTAAAAGCGTATGGTTTACCTACAATTTTCATTGATTGGATACGGTTATTGTATCAATCTGCTTCTTTGATACCGAATGTTAATGGTTGGTGTGGCCTTCCAATAGCAGTTAAAAGAGGCGTTAGGCAAGGATGTCCGTTGAGTCCGTTATTATATGTGTTCTATATTGATATTGTTATTCGTATGGTAAGCGCCTATAGTGGTTTAGAAGGTGTGAGGCTAGCTGAGAATGTCTTACCAATTAAAATTTTAGCATATGCGGATGATTTGATTGTATGCTTAAAATCGCTTAAGAAGAATCCAAGTTCACTACTGTTTTAGATTTATTTTCAAAAGCTTCGGGTTCAAAGATTAATTACGGTAAGAGTAAAGGATTTCCTTTTGGTTCTTCACCTATTCCTAAATCTGGTACCCTTGCAGGAATTCATATTTCAAAGGATCCAATAACTATCTTGGGAATTGTGTTTGGAGATATAGACATGATGTATATAAACTGGTCTCAGAAAATTAATGTAGCTCAATCGGTAGTTGCTCGTTGGAAAGGGAAACAAATAGCAAAGCGTAAACGAGTTTTGCTTATTAAAACTTTACTGTTGCCGATTTTTTTATATTTAAGTTATGTATTTCCTCCACCATCGTCTTTATTTACAACCTTATATAGTGTTTTTTTTCAGGCCTTTTGGGGGAGTAGATTGAATCCCATTAAAAGAGGATTTATGTATAGAAATATTAGTCAGGGAGGTGTTGTTATGATTCATCCTATAGCTTTTTTCCTTAGTATCTTTGTATCTTGTAATTTGTGCCCTTTGTTACGGCCTGGCTTGAAGATTTGGTTCCCTTACGTATATTCATGGTTTTCGAAAGGTTTACCATTCTGGAAAAGCGTAGTGGACTTCTTTGTTTAAAGTTCCCAATATTCCGACGTATGGCAAAGGAGTTTTTAGTTTATTGAAAAAATGGAAACTAACTGTACCCAATTTGGAGACATTGAATCGAAAACAATTGTATACTACTATTGTTTCTTTTGATTTTTCAGAACCTTTAATTTTTCCAGATTGTACTCCTCAGTCTCAAGAAAGAGTTTTAAAATTACTTTCCCATGGAAGGATACCTGCCTTTATATGGGATAGTGTTTGGCTTAGCTCTTACGGTAGATTGCCTGTGGGTAATACACATAAACATAAACAATTAAGTGAAAGATGGTGTACTTGTTTCTGTAATTTGAGTTGGAACGCAGAAGCATCTTTTTTTGGATTGCTCAGATATTAAACCTTTTGGGTCTGGTTAGCAAAAAATGGAAAGAACCTTCCTTTTCTTTAATTTCTTATGAGATTTTAATGTATGGTTCAAATAAGGGTGAATGGTCTAGGTATCCTGCTGATAATGCTACTTTTAGTTTTTTGTTATTCGATTTTATATTTGGCAATCTAGAACTTTTGGTCTACTCAACAACGTACTATTTCGTTTGAGGAACTTCTACAATATATCAAATACTGTTCATGCAATGTATAATTCTGATTTGAAAAAGTTTAGTCAACCGGCATGTTCTACTTTATGGGTGAATTGTGATAATTGGTTGAGTTAATGTTTGTTTCTTTCCTTACTATATAAGTGTTTGTATATTGTTTGGAGTCCTCCATTTAATAAAAAATTCCCCTACTCTTTGAAGGGGGAACCTTTGGTGGACGGACGCAAGATGGCCACTACTGCTCAGACTTCAAAGAGGATGGAGGTGGCTGAGACAGGGAAGTGGGCCTCTTCCCCTGCTCCAGTAGAATCAGAGGATGTGAGTTTGGTTACAGTTATGCAGGACGCCTCTATGCCTATGGAATTTCTTGACTCGAATGAAGTGCTACTAACTAAGGTATCTGACAATCCAGACATGTGTAGTGCAATGTTGGAATTGAATATTGTACTCACTCAAAAGGAACGCTTGCTCAGAGAAGTGCTTTCTGAAGCTGAAAACTGCTCGCGATGTAAAGAGCTACTGGTGAAGGAAATTGCTGCATTACATTCAGTTTCTCCTTGTTTGGTCACACCGGCTTCCCGTACTTCCTGGTCGCGATCTAGTGACGTTGGCTCTGGAGATTCACCATGCCTGCCTACACCTTGGATGCAGTCCGAATCGAGCTTGCAGCCTCCTGTGTTGAATCCTGCTTGTTTTTTGGCTCCAGATTCAGGAATTAGCAGTCGGAATGAGGGAGAGATGGATTCCCGGAGTCCGGTTCCTTCTGCTGCAATGCTGTCAATCAAACGGTTAGGTATGACTAATGTATTGCAGGGTGAAATTTACAACCTGACACTACGGATTTGACTGCGAGGAAGGGCAGATTGTAAGGGAGGGAAATGTTATACAATGCAGGGATACCTACTGAAGCGCCTGTCTCCCATGTGTCCCATACACATGAGCTTTTGCCAACAGTTCAGTGTACCAGTCCCTCTAAGGCTAATACAGATACTACAGGTTGGTCACCTGAAAAGGCAATAGCTGCTGCAGGATGGCTGCAACACCCATCTGGTAACTGGGTGCCAGATCCAGCAGATGCTACAGTGCAGCGTTATCATTCACCTGTTAGTGCTGCAGAGGCTTCTTGTTCCTCACAGAGTAATACCTATGGAACTGTACCTATACAACAGGCAACTTCTACAGCTCCTATTATTCCGGTTTCTACACCTGTTGCACACGTCTCCACTATGAATGTACCATCTAAAACAACGGTTTTGGATCCTGTGCAGACTGATGGAGGCCCCAATTTAAACTTTCAGACTTGTTTTCTAATAAGGCGAACCTGCTCCTGTTGAAATGCTGTACGATTAATTTATAAAGGTGGCTTAGAAGACCTTCTGATAGACTCTACATTGCAAAAGTTTACAAAAGGCTCCATGAAATTTGTGTCTGCAGACATTTATGCTCTTATTCATTTGGGTAACTCTAATTATGATATTAGCTTCAAAACCCCTGCAGGTTTGGAACGCTTTTGGACAGTATTCCAGGTTGTTAGAATTCTCTCTCTGATACCTTTTTTTGATGTTCCCTTACTAAACGCCTGTTAAGTTGATTGCCATTTTGTTTCGTAATGAGGGGGTACATATAGAGGACATTCTTTTTTGGTTGCGCAGAAGGTGTGAAGTTCTAGACAAACCAGTACCAATCCTAGATAGTGAACAAATTTGGAATGGGGGTTGGAAATTAAGGGTCAAATTGTTTGCTTCTAATAATGGCCCTCAGCATTTACCAAATAGTTTCTTTTTGAGTAGGGATAGGGGAAGTTTGTTTTATGTTGGTCAGCCAAAGTCATGCTTTAAATGTGGTTCAAGAACTCATCTCAATACAGCCTGCGATACCCCTCGTTGTTCCCATTGTTTCGAATTTGGACATTTGGCTGCTAATTGTCTAAATTTATTTAAATGTAATTTATGTGAACAGACCGGCCATGGATATGCCAAATGTCCTTGGGCATCCCATAACAGGGACGATTGTCCTTCACATGAAGAGTTGATTGTGGGTGCTCAACAAGTTGACTCTGTTCCGAAACAATCCCCGTCTACTGACTCTTCACTCCCTCGGTCACCATTCCCTAGTGTAGCATCTCATTCAGTTGAAGATGCAGGTCTGGGTGATTCTGTATCGGTTGATATGCAGGTCACCAAGACCCAGTCTTCCTCGGGGTGGTTCCCTCTGATGTTTCCTTACCTACTATGCCTGATCTACCTTTAACTGATAATTCTGATGATCCGGAGATGCCTCCTCCTCCATCTCAAGTACTACCTTTTAAAAAGATTATGGCAAAAAAATGTCACAGATCAGGGAAGCCTGTTCCAGCTCAGCAGGTACCTAAGGCCTCTACTAGTGGTATTACTTCTGAGTTGTGGAAACTAGGCAACAGTTTTGCTGTTTTGGGATCTAAGGAAGATTCTGATGGTGAAGAATCAGATTTTTCTTCCAAAGCTTCTGTGGTTAATGACAATTTTTCTGAGGGTGACGAAGATGAATGGTACAGGTTGAGGGGTCTTCTAGACGCTCTCAGCGTGGAGACGAGTTTCTAAAGTTACTTGATTATTTGTTTATTTGAATGGATAAGAACTCTCGGCCTATTTCTCTCTATCTCAACATTATGATGGCTTCTTTAACGTTTACTACAATTAATGTTAATAGCATAAAAAGTCACAAAAAGATGGTTACTACTATGTCCTGTTTGCAACAAGTAAGTAGTGATGTTATTTGTCTCCAGGATACAAGGTTAAAAACTATTTGTGAAGTGCAACGTGCTAGTAATCTTTGGTCTTCAGGAATGTCTTTTTGGTCGAATGGGGAAACTCCTTGTGACGGAGTTGGGGTTTTATTTACTAATTCGGCGTTAAGAGTTTCTAGGATGGTGGACATTTGTCCGGGACGTATGTTACTACTTGATATTAATTTTGAGGGTGAAAGATTTCGCTTTAATTAATATATATGCTCCTCAAACCAAAGCACTCTGAGTTGCACTTCTAAATGACATTCAACCCTATTTGTATACTTCTGTTTAATTGTCTGGCTCGTGACTTTAATTGTGCTCTAGTGACTGATGATAGGGTATGAAAATGTCTAAATTGTTTTGTGACCTCAAAAGTTGTTATAAATATTGATACTGCTCAACTTAAGGATGCGATCGTAGTATCCATTCTAAGGGGTAGGAATTTTTTAAAAATACATTATCTACCAGGATAGATTTCATTTTCTTTCTGTTCATTTACATGTAATCCTAGTTAATTTAAGGGTATGGGAATTTCGGATCACAAGTCTCTAACAGTCTGCTTGGAGGGAAGGTATCTCGATGTAAAAAGAATTTGTGGAGACTGAACCCTCCCTATTGACTGATGAATCTCTATAAACTAGCTTGGAAGTCAGAATTGCTTGCAAGGATATCAGTTCTTGATTTTTGATGATGCTGCTTCTTGGTGGGAGGATACTAAGAAGGATTGAAAATTTTTTTTCCAGAATTATTCTCGATCTAAGATTAATTCACAATATTTAGAGTATTTAAGTCTTAGGGCACAGTTGCAAAAATTAATTTCTTTGACTGAAACTGAAGGGTTAGATTATAGTGTTCAAATTAGTAATGTGAAAAACCGAATGTTAGAATATAGATATGATAGAGCTAAATCCTTAGATCATGAACATAGGTTTGGTTTGAAATTACACAAGGGTGCGTTGGATCCCTTTCAAGACTGTAAAGATAGGGTAGGTAAACGTGTTATTACAGAATTAACAACTGACTCGGGAGACTTAGTAAAGACTCCTTTAGCTTTACTTGAAGTCGTTGGACGTTATTTGAGCAATTTATATCAGGCAGATGAAGATGTTCAGAGTGGATTATTGGACTTTTGATGGTTTACAAATACCTCACTTAGATGCAGTAGACAGCCAACAGATGTTGAGAGATATTTCTGAAGCGGAATTAAGAGATGCCATTTTTTCACTAAATGTAGATTCTACACCTGGTACGGATGGCTTTGGGGTGACCTTTTACCGGACTTTTCAGGAAGATTTGGTTCTGCTTTTGTCTAAATTGTTTAACAATATGTTGTCCTCGGCCCGGTTAGCCCCCTCAATGAATCAAGCCTTGGTTATATTGCTTTATAAAAAAGGTTTGAAAACTGATTTATGTAATTGGAGAACATTAAGTTTATTGAATACAGACCTAAAAATCTTAAGTAAAATTTTATTGCGTAGACTAACTCCTGTAGTGGATACTGTGATAAGTCCTTATCAAACCTGTTCAATACCGGGTAGAACCCAAAATGATAATTTATTGTTAATACGTGAACTTTTTTCGGCTTCACAGTCGGGTTTCTTGAAAGGTTATTTGCTTAGTCTGGATCAAGAAAAAGCATTTGATCGAGTTTCTCATAAATTTCTGTTTTCTGTGTTGAATGCTTATGGGTTACCAAAGGGTTTTATTGATTGGATACAGCTATTATATCACTCTGCTTATCTTATTCCAAACGTGAATGGCTGGCTTGGTACTCCAGTGGTGGTACAGAGAGGGTTTGGCAAGGCTGTCCATTGAGTCCAGTATTGTATGTGTTTTTTATAGATGTATTTATTCGTATGGTTAGTGTTCATAATGGTCTAGCAGGAGTACGTCTTGCTGATAATGTCTTACCTATAAAAATTCTTGCATACGCAGATGACTTGGTTGTTTGTCTTTCTGAGGTTGCGGAAGGGCCTACGATCAGTACTGTGTTAGATTTGTTTTCCAATGTTTCCGGTTCTAAGATTAATTATAAGAAAAGTAGGGTTTCCTTTTTGGTTCCTCTCCTATCCCTGAATCTGATACACTTGCTGGTATACCCATTTCTAAGGATCCAATAACTATTTTGGGAATCGAATTTAGTGATGGAGATATGATGTATACAAATTGGTTCCATAAATTGAGTATAGCTCAGTCGCTGGTAGCACGATGGAAGGGTAAACAAATAGCCAAACAGAAACGTGTATTGCTCATTAAAACCTTGCTATTGCCGGTTGTTTTGTATATTAGTTATGTGTTTCAGCCACCAATGTCTCTTTTTACTTCTTTATATGGTATATTTTTTCAGGCCTTTTGGGGGAGCAGACTGAATCCCATAAAAAGGGGTTTCACGTATAGGAGTGTACGACAGGGTGGAGTTGGTATGATCCACCCAGTGGCTTTTTTTCTGAGTATTTTTCTCTCCTACAATTTCAGTCCTCTTTTACGACCTGGTATGAAGGTTTGGTTTCCTTGTGTTAGGTTATGGTTTTTGTTAGGTTTACCATTATGGAAGCAAGGTAAGTCATCTTATTTTAATAGGCTTCCCAGGTTTCCCAAGTATGGTAAAGAGGCTTTTTGTCTTTTGTTGAAATGGAAACTTACAGTTTCTAATTTGGAAACGATGACTAGGAAGCAATTGTATGGTTCTATTGTTTTATCGGATTTTTCAGATACTTTACTTTTTCCTGATTGCCCCCCCCAGTCTCAAAAAAGGGTTCTACTGTTGCTCTCTCATAAACACTTACCTGCCTTTCTATGGGATAGTGTTTGGTTGAGTTCTTATGGCAGATTACCTGTAGGTAACACGCATAAACACAAACAACTTCGTGATAGATGGTGTACTAGAGAGAAGTGTGTCTCTTTGTTGGAAACACAGAAACATCTTTTTTTGGATTGTTCCTATATTAGAACCTTTTGGGTTTGGTTGGCAACTAAATGGAAAGAGCCTTTATTTACATCAATTTCCTATGAGACTCTAATGTACGGTACAAATAGGGGTGAATGGTCCATGTATCCTGCTGACACTTTATTATTAATTTTCTTGTTATTCATTTTATATTTGGCAATCCAGATGTTTTGGTCTACTCAACAGCATATTGTTTCATTTGATGAACTCTTTTTTAATATAACTACTACTATGCAGAACATTCATGACTCTGATATGAAGTTCTATGGCCAAGTGAAATGTTCTTCTTTATGGGTAAATTGTGATAAATGGTTGAGTTGATTGTTTTATTTTATGTTTTTATTGTTTCTGTTATGATGTTCTCTGCTCCATTTTTGTATGTATTTGTTTTTTGTAATTGGTTTATTGCTTGTCTGGAGTCCTCTTTTCAATAAAAATTCTCCACTCTGTTGGTAGGGGGTTGGCTGTCTCGTAATGGCCACTGGAGTTCAAGGGCCGGATGGTGCAGATGTGTTGGAGGTAGGAGAGCCGCCCCTCCTCCACCTTCCTTCTACAAGGGGCCGACATGGACGAAAGTGTTTTTGCAAGTGCTCAGTCTTCAACCGGTCTTGCTTTCGGATACGGCGCAGCTTTGGAACTCTCTTCCGATAATGCTTTACAATTGAACCCTACTGAGAACCTTTCAGCTCATTGTTCTACTGGTTCCTCAGCTCAACCCAAGGTATGTTTTTCTGCATCTTCAGCTTCTCCTGTCACTGGAGTGCTGATGACTTCTGACATGGATCAGTTGTCAGATGATGCAGCATCATCAAAGCCATTCGCTGAGTGTATGCCGCCATCTGAAAGTCTGCCTGCGGTGGTCTTTATGGCGACTGGCAGTTTTAGAGCACTGAGCGGTGCGTGCCTAGAGTCTCGAGACGGTTTTGATATTTTGAATGTCTATTCTTCAGATATCCCACCTGTACCTGTGGCTTGGCATCAGGGAGAAGAAACAGTTTCAGCTTTTCCTTTACAACCGCTGGAGGAGGCGGTTCAACAGAAACAGTCACAAAACAGGGCATCTGCAGTTTTGCATCCCCTGCCAGCTGCTGGTACTACTGCAGGTACTGCTCTTATTTTGAATCCTGACTTGCCTTGTTTGTTACAGTCTACTGTATTTACTCCTACTGTGGTCAATCCTACTACTTCTAAAGTTCCTCCTGTTTTTACTACATCAGTCTCGGCCCCATCCCCATCTGTTGTTATAAACCATGGGACTCCTACGGCCGGTTCAGCTTCTGGGCCACAACGTAGCTACCAGGATTTTGATAATCATTTTTCAGCTACCAGTCTTACCATTGCTGAAGCCCTAAAAGGGGTTGGATGGGAGAAATCTACTGCTTCTAACACTTGGTCTTCCCCGACTCATACTGGTATTGGGTCTCGAGGTACCGTAACTGATATTTCAGATCCTCTTGATATCCCTCTTAAAACTACGCCTCACACAAAATCCTGTGTGGCCTACCGTCAGCACTAAACCTACTGAACTTGGATTACAGACTGTGGGGAATGACATATTTTCGACTACACAGACTGCTGGGACCATAGAGTCTATATCTTCTGCTATACAGAGCAATGAGTACCGTAATTCCCTTCCTATTGTAAACTCTGTTCCCCTGATTCCTAGCTCTGAAAATGTCCATCAAGATCGATTGCAGGATACAACACAACTTCGAGATGGGAATTTTTTACATATGGGGGCCCAAATCTGAGTGGAGAACATGCACAGAACGATACAGCCCCTGGACAACATGGTGGACGCCAGGGTGGAAGGACTTATGCTGGCCTATTCCATACCCCACTGGAACAGGTCAAATGAAGGAATGCCATACGTTTAAGATACAGGGGTGGACTTAACTTATTTCCTGACCGAATTTATGTTGGAAAGACATTGATAAAATCCAGTTTACAGTTTTTGCCATCTGAGATATATGCCCTAATTCATACTTCTGGGGGTAATAATTTTGATTTAAGTTTCAAAACATCTGCAGGTTTAGAAACTTTCTGGCATAGGTATCAGCAGGTTAAACATATTCCATTATGGTCCCCCTTTCTTGCTATCCCCCTCACGAAACCTGCAAATAAAACTATTACTGTTTTGTTCAAAAACAAAGGGGTTGCAATAACTGATATTACTAGATGGTTATCCTCTAAATGCACGTTCTAGGTTTGCCTGAGCCTATTATTGATTCTGAACAGCTCTGGACGGGAGGCTGGAAAATGCAGGTGAAGCTCCCACTGATTAATGGGTCCATTCAGCTTTGCCTAGCTGCTTTTATCTGGGCAGAGACAGAGGTTTCATTTTTTATCCTGGCCAACCTAAGTCATGTTTTCGTTATGGAGCACAGACTCATCTAAGTAATGTCTGTGATAAGCTGAAATGCTCACTGTGTCTGGCTTCTGGGCATGTTAGTATTAATTGCACTCGGCCTATTTATTGTAATTTATGTGAGGATACATCCCATTCCTACCGTGACTGCCCTTGGGCCTCTCATAATGCCCCAGGGATATCTCAAGAGGATCAGGATGACACAGTTTCCAAATCACAACAGAATGCACAGGCCAGGCCTCAGTTTAGAAATCGTTCTGAATAGCAGCCTGTTCAACCTCCTGGTTTGCTTTCCTCTGAGTCTTTAGTCCCTGCCCCTGCTGTTTCCCATTCAGAACCCTTTGGGTCAGAGCCCACTGTGGATGCCTCTTATAAGGAGGTGGTTTCATCTCCTCATGTTGATTTGATGGCCAATATGGTGTCTGTAGCTCCAGATCCGGTGCTTAGTACTTCTACCCTGACCAATGAGTTTGCTCAGAGGGATGTAATGTCCCCACCCGAAGACTCAGACTGGGTACAGATTGGTACTCAGAGGCAAACCCATAGTAAGACTACTAAAGGGGCTAAGACCACCCAAGTTTCAGGGGAATCTGATTTTTGCTCTAGAAATTAATTTACACCGTTGTATAAGCAAAAACAGGTCATCGAGATGGAGGAGGATTCTGATGCTTCCTCCGTGGCCTCCTCTCAGCCTGACCTGTTTACTGATACTGACCAATTGTCTAGTGATTCTAGAACCTCTAGAAAAAAAAAGTGTAAAATGAAGTCTCCTGGAAAAGGAAACAAGAATTCTTGATTTTTTAATCTTTGTTTGTTAAATGGTTGATGGGTTGTCTTTTGGCACTTTAAATATGAATAGTTTTTAAAACCCCAAAAGACGACGCACCATTTTTTCTATGTTAGCAGCCTCTACTGTTCACATTTTTTTTTTTTTACAGGATACTAGACTTCAGTCTCTTATAGAGACTAGTCAGGCTGCATCTGATTGGAGGGGTGGTCTGTCCTATTGGTCCCTTTCTGAAGATGTATGTGCTGGGGTGCCTATTCTTTTCCATAACTTAGAGGTTCGGATTCTTAGGCTTGTGGATTTGATTCAAGGCCGTGTTCTTATATTAGATGTTGTTATACAGGCTCAGGAATGGAGATTAATTAATATTTATAATCCTCAAGTCAAGACCCAGGGGATAGCCACCCTGAAGGCTATTCAACTATTTATGCATTCCTCTAAAGCTATAGTTTTTGGGGGAGAATTTAATTGTATCTTTACATTCTCAGACAAAACCGGATCAACTCAAAAATTATATAATGATTCCAATTTCCAAAATTCCCTGTACACAACAACTTCTTTAATAGATGGGGCTACATTTGGGCCTCATCCTCCCAAGCACACATTTCACTATGGAAGGTTTTCCACTAGAATTGATTATTTTTTTTATTTCCAAATTGTTACCAGGTCTGCACTACACTGTAATCCCTTGTGAAGCTTCAGATCATAGCCTGGTTGTTCTGTCTTTAGGGCGCCCCCTTAACAAACCGGAATCTTATAATTCCTGGACAATTAATATTACAGTTCTGGGTAATGATTCTGGTTGGCAGGAATTGTATAAGGTTTTACTGGATGAGTTGTCTGTGTTTGACTTGTTTGACAACCCCACTTTTTGGTGGCAAGAAACAAAGGTTGAAATCCAATGCTTTTGTCAGAGATTTGTGAAATCCTGCTCTAAAACACAATACTTGACTTCTTTGGATAAAAGAAGACTCCTGCAAAGGTTACTTTCCTGGCAAACAGAATTTAATTTGGACTATTCCTCACAGATCCACCTGTTAAAACAGGAAATGTATGCTTGTCAGTACAATAGGTCCACTTTGTTATTTCTAGAACAAAAATATAGCCGCAAGGAGTCAGCCAAGGTTATTAATCCTTATGACAGTTTTAACCACCAAGTACATACAAAATACATGCCTTCTCTGGTTACACATGATGGTATTAGAATTTCAGATAATCATGGTATTTTGCAGTTAGTCTCCTCTCACGCTAAAAACCTGTATGGTCAAGATTTTCCACCATATGACTGGGAGAAATTCTTCAAACATATAGATTTCCCACAGTTATCGGATGATCATTTTAATGATTTGGTACATCCTATTACAGTAGATGACATTAGTGCTGTTGTTGGTCAATTACGATGTAATGTTACTCCGGGACCAGACGGCATTCCTAATGAATTTTATAAAAAGGCTCAAATAGTGCTGTTGCCTCATTTAACTACAGTTTTTTATATAATTGTTCAAGGTTTATTACCAGTACCTGTTTCTCTTGCCGATAGTAACCTGATTTATTTATATAAAGTGAATGATAAAGAAAACCTGGATAACTGGTAGCCCATCAGTCTCATGAACTCTGATTGGAAAATTTTATGTAAAGTTATAAATAATAATAAAAGTAGCCCAGTCTCTAATCTTTCATACCCAAACCTGTGCAATTCCACATAGATCTATGTTGAATAATCTCAAACTAATATGGGAAGTCTTTGATGGACATAGTACGGGCAGCTAATTTATTACCCTAGATCAGTCTAAAGCCTTTGATCAGGTTCCTCATGCTTACCTTTTTGCAGTTCTACAGCAGTATGGCATTCCACAGGAGTTTATTTCATGGATTAAAATCCTTTTTAAGTGTTCCTCGATGACCCCTGTTGTTAATGGAACTAAAGGTTCTCACATTCAAATCAGAAGGGGATATGACAGGGCTGTCCCCTGGCCCCCCTCTTATATGTTTTTTCTATTGACCCTCTTCTTAGAAGATTAAATTGTGATGTCACTATTAGACATATTAAAGATACTATGGCAAGAGAGTTCCCCAGTGCTATGGCATATGCAGATGATCTTTGTCTATTGGTTTCGGAGCACGAGTCTGGGGTACAAGTCCTTTCTATTGTTCAATCTTGTTTTCAATTTCAGGGTCAGTTTTGAACACACAAAAGTATAGGTACACTTGTGCATGACACTCCAGACCTTGAACAGGAGGACATAGCTGGTATTCGTATTCAACCTCACAATTTTCAGGTTCTTGGCCTCTATTTTGGTGGTTCACAGGCTACAGAAAAAAATCAGTCAGAACACCTTTCCATTACTGAGGGAAAGGTGCAAAATTGGAGCTCTTATCCTATGTCATGGCAGAACAGGGTTCATATGTTTAAAACCTTTATTGTCCCCTTAGATTTGAAGCACGCATGTATAATTAAAGTTTTCAGCTTTTGTGGGGCAGTTGCCTAAACCCGGTTAAAAGATGTGTTACCTACTGGCCACTTAAAAAAGGGGGATTAAATATGCTAAATCCTGTTTTATTTTTATTTTCCTTGTTTCTTCATACTAACATTTACCCTAGTCTGGCTGGTCATACAGATACTTGGATTCAGAGTTTTTCCTCTAGGACCAAGTTATTTACGGATAAATGGAGCGTGACAAATTGGAAACCCTCTTCTAACATCCCTCCAGGGACTCCTTGGTATATCATTGAGTGTTATAAAAAGATAAAACAATGGAATGTGTCTTTCCACTTATCCTTTTTACAAAATAGAAAATTTCTCTATTCTTCAATACTAAATCAGAATTTTTTTACAGAACCCTGTTTTAAGTGTCCATCTGGTATTGAAGAACAGCATTTCACAAAACAATTGTTGGATAGCAGAATTCCACAGAAAATGTGGGATATTTTATGGACGTGCTGTCATGATAGACTGAATGTCAGAGGGAATCATGCTCATAAAAGAAAGGAAGAGAGATTTTGCATTAGGGACTCCTGTATTTGTAAGGTAGAAACCATTCATTATTTATTTTTTAATTGTCCTTATATTGCTCAATTATGGACTCAGTTAGCTCAAAAGTGGTCCTTACCTGTGCTGGCTAAAATGTCTTACACTGAATTGGTTTATGGGAAATATGGTGGTGAATGGGGGTTGTTTTATCCTGGAACTCTTAGGGTTATTTGTGCCATTTTCAAGTGGTGCATCTGGCAAAACAGATGCCTGTTTGTTCTCCAACAAAAACATACATTGTTGGTTGGTTTAATGGAACAAATAACTAAAGAAATATCTATGTTGTGTGTTTCTGAAAATGGACAAGGCCTCCATCCTTAATTGCGTTTTGGTGGAGAGCCCTCCCCTTGATTCTTTTTGAGGGAGTTACTTGAGAGATGTCACAGAGTATGTTATGTATACAGCTCAGTGTATCTTTTCTGAGTTGATATGTTTCCTTTTTTCCTTTTATTGATTGCTTTTTCACCCTTTAGGATTTTTGTATAAACTTTATTACAATTTTTTTTTGTTTTGTTGTTCATTTGAGAAAGTTTACCTGTTATTTTTTCCAAAGTGTCCCTGCTCTTTTACTGGGTGGGAGAGAGGTTGTTTTCTTTTCAACAAAATTGTTTGCTGTAATACCTGTTTCATTTTTGTTTCTTATCAGTTGTATGATATAATACTGTTTTTGTCTTAGTATTTGTTTCAATAAAAATATCCCCCAGTCTTTTCGATAAGTGCCATGGGATCTTTAACATCTACCTGAACTACCACCAATTTAGGCAGATGGGACCTCAGTTTAACATCTCATCCGAAACACTGCACCTCAGAAGTGCAGCACCCCTCTCATGCTGCACTACAGTGTCAGTACAGGGATATTAACCCAAGTGCCAGATGTGGGAACTGAACCCACAGCCCTCTGATCTCCCAGGCTTAGAGGCGAGTGTGCTACCTACTGAGCCACTGACACTGCTTTTATCAAGTCCCATGCTGTGCAGTGATCATCAGCCATCTAATTTCACCTCCTGGTCCAAATTCTTATTTTTTGTTACAGAAGTGTTCTGAATTTAGCTGCACAAAGCACAGTTGGAGTGAAAAACTGACATTCTGGCCTAACAGTGAAACTAGAAGGATGAGAGTTGCTGTGCAATGTGAGACCTGGAAGAAATATTGCTACTTCAAATATGGAGACTCTGCAGGATCTCACAGTGGGGGATGTGGTGTAGGATGATGGGATGAGATGGATATGGTGTTTTTTTTTGCTTTTTTTTTGTTACTTTCTAATACTACATGTGTAAGGCCTCAGAAGTTAACTGCCAACCTGCCCCAAAACAAACATTTTTTTCCATACCTGGGTGAAGGGGGACCCTGTCTGCTGCCAAATCTCCCAACTGCCACCTATGAACTTCCACAGACACAGGAAACTAATCCTGCAGAAGTTCTGTGACAACAAGGAATTTAGCCACGGAACCTAGAGCCAGATTGCTACACAGAAATCAAGGCCTTTGGTGTGGGTGACAGTTAATATTTGAGAAGGGTCTTAGGATGACAGTGCATGTGTAGAGGTTCTTGAAATGTGTGGGGGAATGTGGGAGATAGTACATGTATCTGAGCAGTTTACGGTGGAAATACATGTGTGAGGAGGAGTCTCAGGAGTGATAGTGCATGTATCTCTAGGGTTGGGGGGGCAAAGCATGTGTGTAGGGGTATAACAATGAGAAGACATGTTTAGCAGGGTCTGATGGTGACAATTCATATGGGGTGGGAATGACAGCACATGTGTGTGTGTGTATCTGGGGAATGATAGTACGTGTGTGGGTGCTGACATTACATGTCTGTGGTGGAACTGATAGTGACACTGCATGTGCACGCAGTTATGAACAGGACAATGCATTATGTAGGGGGGTGGCATAGAGCAGCAAAGCATGCTTGAGCTCTGTAACTATTGACTGGACCTACTGTAAGCATCCAGTCATTCTGTGGCAAGTGATGACTGGAGAGGTGACCTACATGTTGCATTTCTCCACAGATGCACTGTCAGCCAGAGCATGCATGAAATACTATGGGATGGAGAAGTGAGCATCTCCTCAGTGAATGCACCAACATTCACAGATGTGTGTAAATGGGGGTGCCAAAGAAAAATACCACCAAATGATGTAATCAGAGCCCAGAAGCATTGTTTATTGTTAGCCCAGGCTGACACCATAACACACACACAATCAGTAACCACCGGGCCTGAATTACTGCCATAGTCTGGGGTTCAGAGGAGATGACAAATAGGGCAGGTAGGAGCATAAAGGGCAAGTGGTTGAATTTTCAGATGCTGTGAATATGAATTTACTGTAAGTTTAGCAAGCAACTGTAAATTTATTGTCCTTGTAAATCACACTGAACCCCATACCTAGCTTTGCACTTCACCCCTGAGGGCAGTTATCACAGCCACCATGCACAGTTAATATAATGACACAATAAAACATAATATCAGTATTTAGGAGCACTTGTACAGTATTCAATAAATTTGGAGCGGCAAACAAGTTGTTCAGTGTCAGGCATTCAGGCATGTCAGCTTTTTCTGAGTGTTTCCAATGTATTCTCCCTGTAACTGTGACACTAAAGCACTGAGTGTATGTTTAAGTGGACTGGCAGGTGGACAAGCAAGTCACACAAGGAAATGTGCTCATGACAGAAATGTGTGAGCACAAAGGGGTGCAATAGCTGCTATTCACAGTGTACAAGCATGTTAGTATCCTAGACAGGTAATCATGTTCAAAACCAAGTAAACAGTGAAATCAACAAAATAGTATAAATAGAAATACAAGCAATGGAAAATGAAAATACCATAAATGTATGGGAACATTCTACAGCTGACTTTTTAAGAATGTAAAATCGTTTATTGATCGACACATAAGATCTTTACAAAAGTAAAAAAAAATTCACAATTTTTTACAATTCATTATGTATGTTTAAATGCCATACACTAATTAATTTCTATTCATCAGAAATAACATTAGACAATACATATACATTTTTATAACAGTGCTTGTTTCTATATTCACCAGGATTCCTTCCATATACAGCTTATGCTAATGCCAGAAATCTTTTTATGTTTGATATATATGTTTTACTTAGTTTTCTAACTGATTATGTTGTATAATAAAATCAGGCTGTTGTATTAAATATGGTATGTATTTATGGTTTTTACTATGTTCCTCCTTATTTTCTGAATCTGTTGAAAATATGTAGCTACGCTCAGGATTTTCCAATCATCCTGGGTTGTCATGATCAGTTTTGTCATAAATTCTTTGTCAATATTGTTCCAATCTGTTATGAACAGTGCAAGCCAAAAATGGCTGGTCTTATTGTACCACTGACAGTCCCAGAGTACGTGGTGCAGATCTTCATCTATACCATTGTTATAGCAATATTTCCTTGCATCCATTACGGAGCGTCTTATATCTTGTTACTAATATTTTTCATCTGCTTCTTAAGCGGTTTTGGTAACTGCTGGGATATTTTAGTTCTGCCTTGACAATTTGTGGTGTTAAATGCCAGTTGTGTTTCTTACCTGGCTGACCAGGCTGGGAAGAGGAAGGAGAATCGATTTGGCCGTCAGGGAATTGAGGGGATCTGTGTTCGGACGTGGACCCTGATTGGCCTAGAGTTGCTGTGGTGTCACATGATTTCTGCTGGAGTGGTGCACTGAGGGCTCTGCTGTGGTGATGGTAATGCCAGACATTGGGATTGAGATCGGAACTGCATTACTGGCCTGCTTCAAGTTACGGACAGATGAGTTTTGGGTCCTTTGGATTTGGGGCCCACTATTTTGTGCCTGTTTCCCAATGAGATTGGGGTAATTTCTGCCTGAACCTGGTGGAGAAATCGTTGGGGTTATCGGCTGTTTGGGAGACTGGGCCCAGTGCAGCTGGAGAGTGTGCACTGTAGTGCTCGGAGTTTCTTCAGACTCTTGGGGGGGGGCAGACTGGAGTGCCTGTTCCATGCTGAGAGCAACAAGCAGCCGAGGGCCTTATGGCAGTGACCTCTCAGGGAACAGCTTGATTGCCCGGATTTTCTCATGAAGAGAAATTTTTTGAATATGCGAAGCTGTGGCTGTGTTGGTGGAAGTCCATCTGAGAGGAAGATCTTCACTTGGACACTGTTCTCTTATTTCATGGATGGTCAGATTGTCAGATTGTCTTTTTTCTTTGCACCATTTAGTCTTGGTTTAAAGGCAGTGAGAGTGTCCTAGTTTAATGTGTTTGCTTGATAAGCTGCTGTCTTCCTGACCTAGATGTGAGATAGTGCCAGGAGGCAATACAATTTTTTCCTCTCTGGAGAGGTGGGAGCTCTTTAGAGACCAACTAATCTGCATTTTTGAGAGTTTTGTGTGATCTCTCTTTTTATTGCAATCACCCTCATACTCTGCTAAATAAATCTTATTATTTATTGTATTACTGGGGTTGAGGAGTGTATGTGGGTTGATTTTTTACTCTGGTATTCTTAGGTGTTTTATTTTGTTTGGATTTTTGCTTTGGTTTGGGTTTATTTTGTTGGACTGCTAGCTGGGAATATGTGCTTGGAAGGTACAGGGATGATCAGACAATATTCCCCTTTTAGACTCAGGAACCTCCACCCTTTTGTCTGTCCTTCACTGTCCCTGGAGGTGTATAGGTGGTGTAGAGCTCTAGGGATAGTGAGGAGGAGGAGGAGGGCAGGGGCTGGGACTGGCGGGGCAATGGAAAGGAGTGGGTGGATTGGGGTAGTGGGGACAAGGAGATGCCCTGGGGTGAAGTGGGTTCAGGAAAGGGGTCCTCCCTGCCTGATTCCCATACCCAAGGGCTCTGCTATTAGCAGACAAGTAACGCGGTCTTCCATGGTCACTCATCCTACTCGGGCAGAGTTATGCAATGCCATATCTATTAAGAACAAGACTGCTTTAATAGCAGATCTTGTTGTATCATCTGACCTGGCTTGCATCACCGAGGCCTGGCTGGATGAAAATGCTGGCCCAATTTTGGCCTTAGCAGTTCTAGCTGGGTACCCGGTGATACACTGCTTGAGGATGGATCATAGGGGCGGGGGTGTAGCCATCTGTTTTAGATTGGAAATGAGCCTGGTGGAGGTGCCAGTGGGGACCACTAACTCCTTTGAGTGTATCCTGGGTGAAGGTGTATGGTGCAGGATTCTTCTCATCTACTGTCTACCAGGAGATGGGAAGGTTTTCCTGCAGGAAGTCATGGACTTCATTGTCAACCTGGCATTGTATTCCCCAGATAGCTGATACTGGGGGATTTCAAAACCTGGGTCAACAATGAACTTTCACAGTTTGATCAAGACTTCCTCCAGCTAATGAGTTTGCTGGGCCTTACATAGGTTATTACCTCCTCAACCGATATTGAAGGGCACTCATTGGACTTGGTGTTCCTTCTGGGGATGGAGATATCTGATCTGGTGGTGGAGCCAGTCAGGTGGTCTGACCATCACACCATCAGGTTCAGTTTTGTGGCTCCCCTGAGTAGGCCTGCCCCTATGCAGATGATCCGGTACAGTCCTTTAAGGTGTGTTACCTCAGATGGCCTAATGAGGGTACTGGATCTATCAGGTGTACCAAGTGAATGCATGGATCCAGGGGATCTAGTACTTGCCTATAATAAGGCGATGGTGGTGGCCCTTAATTCCATAGCACCTGTTCGTGTTTGCCCCCTTACCCTCCAACCAGGGTCTCTTTGGTTTGATGAGACCTTGATGGAGTTGAGGAGAATGGGGCAAAGGCTAGAGCAGAGCTGGCAGAAATCAGGCCTGGATTGTGACAAACTTAGATTGACGGACAATTATGTGGTCTATCAATTAGCAATCACCCATAAGAAGGCAGAATTCCTGTCCAGGGAGATTGCTGCTACACAGAACCAACCAACTTAGCTTTTCTGGACTGTTGAAAGATTATGCAATCCAACCTATCTCCAGTCTGGAGGAGCCTTGTCACAAGAACGGTGTAACGAGTTTGCTCGATTCTTTGCAGATAAGTTTGCCACAATCAGGTTCAATATCTGTCTGACTCACTCTAATGGAAGTTGTGGTGGTCGGTAGGAGATGTCAGGCCCTCAGTTTACCTGGTCTGACTTTAGCCGACCTGCAATCACTGACTTAGTGATGATCATCCAGATGTTGCGACCAACCAGCTGTAGTTTGGACCCAGGCCCTACACGCCTCCTGGTAGGATGCATTTATGAGATCAGCCCAGTCCTAGCTGAGATAGTTTAGAGGTCATTGGAGAGGGGGATCTTTCCAGATCCCCTGAAGGAAGTGGCTGTCCAGCCTCTGCTTAAAAAACCCTCCCTTGACCCTGACTGCTTGGCAAACTATGGACCTGTCTCTAACCTACCTTTTGTTGGTAAGGTTACTGAGAAGGTGGTTGCCTCACAACTGGATGATCATTTGACCAGCCACAATGTCTGTGATTCTCTCCAGTTAGGATTTAGGAAGAGACATAGTACTAAGACGGCCCTTGTCCGGGTGCTAAATAACCTCCTAATAGTGAGAAATCAGAAGACACGTTCCATTTGGTCCTCCTTGTTCTCTCTGCAGCGTTTGACACTGTGGACCATGCATTGTTGTTGGACTGCCTGTGGCTCATTTGTGGACTGTCTGGTACAGTCCTCAATTTGTTTTGATCTTTCCTTGAGGGTGGGATTCAGAGATTGGTGTCTGGAATTTATTCCTTGGCCCCGCTTCCCCTGTCCTGCAGGGTGCCGCAGGGCTCCATCTTGCCACCCATATTGTTTGCAGTGTATATGCTGCTGTTAGGAGAGATTATTAGGTGGTATGGTCTGAGTTTTCACTGCTACGCAGATGACACTCAGCTATACATGTCCTTTGCATCTGGTCAAGATGTGTTCCTCTCGGTATTTAGGAACTGTCTCACTGAGATCCAGGACTGGATGAGTGTGAGATGGCTGTGGTTGAACCCGGCTAAAACTGAGGTGCGGGTTGTGGACCCTGATTATTGTGAGGTGGGTTTGTCAGCAGGTTTACCCATGGGACTATGTCTTGGGGGTATGGCGCTGACTACTTCAGACTGGGTGTGGAACTTGGGCGTTATTGTTGACGACAGTTTGACCACCCTGAAATCACAGGTGTCAGCAGTCATCAAGACCTCTTTCTACCACCTAAGGAATATTTCCTGGGTAAAACATCTGGTTTCTCCTGAAGATCTTCCAGCTCTGGTCCTTGCCTTCGTTACCTCTCGCCTTGACTGCTGCAATGCTCTGTACCTAGGGCTACCAAGACTGATGTCCGCTGCCTTCAGCTAGTGCAGAATGTGGCAGCCAGGCTGCTGACTGGTGTATCTAGAGCCAGTCACATAATGCCTATCCTCTGTGGACTGCATTGACTTCCAGTGTAGTGGAGGATCACCTTCAAGGTTGGTTTGCTGACCTATAAAGCCCTTCATGACCAGGAACCTAGTTATTTGCAAGATCTCCTTCACCCTTACTGTCCCCTCCGCCCTCTCCGATCCACTGACAAGGGATTGCTAGAGATTCTCAGGGTCCGTTTAAAGACATCTGGGGCCAGGTCCTTTAGTTCTGTGGCCCCAACCCTGTGGAATTCTCTACATCGCCGTATACGAGATTGCCTGACTGTCCAGGAGTTTAAAACTGCACTTAAAACCTATTTATTTGAATCAGCATTTGGTGGTTTTAATTAATAGTATTTTAACTGTGAGTGTTTTAAAATATAGGATTTTACTGATTATTTTTGGAATTATTTACTGTATTTGTTGCGTTATTGTACAAGCGCCTTGGTTGTGGAAAGGCACTTTTTACAAATAAATTATGATTGATTGATTGATGAGAACATTGCTTTCAAAGCATTCCAACCTAAATCTGGTGTATACTTTCCTTAACACTGGCTCAGTCAAAACATCCAAATAATATTTATAGCCACTACAATCTTCAGTGCTTGCGTACCATGGTGATATCCTCGAATTTCTAATAGCCTTGTAGTCTCTCATTTTCCAATTATTTGCAATCTTTTGTTTTATATACTTTCTGTATTTTAGGCTTACCATTATACTTTGTTCCAGATACTTATTTAGCTTTGTTACATTATATTGATTTAATAGCTGTAGAATCCATTGATACCAACAGTTTTTCCCACAGCCTCTAATAGTCCATTCTTTCTGTTCTTTTAGGCAATTGGCTGGTAGCCAAATCTATGTCATTCTATTAATTTTTAACCAGTATAGAGTTTTCCTTGTGTCTGTTGTGGCTCTAACATGTGCTAGCCAAAGTTCAGCTCTTACATAAGAGGCTGGGATAGACTGGGGTAGCCAAAACGTTTTCTATAAGAAGTGCCTAAACACCTAATGTATGTTGCAACTAACTGAAAATATTTTATGCTTGTTGTGTGCTGTTTGTTATACTTGATATCTGTTTAGTACTGTATATACTGTTTATATTACTAGTGTATATAATTTGTGTAACCATTTGTCTGTTTTGTGCATTGGGACCCCATTGAAAATGAGCCTTGGCTCAATTGGGCTATCCTTTTCTGGAAATCTCAGAATAAACTTTTTTACTACCACTACTACTTAATAATTTTTATAAAATGGGTAGGCTAAATCTGTCAATCAGAGACTTAGCTCACCATGCATGAAATCTGTTCCATGCATGGGTAAAACAAAGGTCAGAGAGCAGAACTGCATTTCAAAAAGAAATCAGCAGCATTAGAACATTGGCTTTTAAATGCCACCATCTTCTATTCCCCTTGCTAATGCTTCGAATGACTGCAAACCATTAATTGTGGTTTCAGTTCTATTCAGCAGTTTGTGACTGGGAGAGAGAGTGGCAGAGTGGGTGACAGAATGGCAGCAACAGTCAGTGTGATTGGTCTGTCTTTGCCAGCAGTTTGCGACCGAGAAAGAGACATAGACACAGTGTCAGCAACACACAGTCTCCACAGTCTCTTGTCTCTTGCTTATCATCCGGTTTCTGTTTTCCCACAGTGTAATGTCAGCGAGAGCGAGATACAACTGACATGGCCGTGTTTGCCTCTCTTCACCTTCAGAGCTCCGTGGAAATGTGGACAGAGAGTGAGAGAGGGACAGCAGTGGCCACAGAGCAGTAACTGATGGGCATGTGAAGCAAGGGCTTCCCGCTGCTCTTCACTTGAGGGGTGTGTGTGTGTGTGTGTGTGTGTGTGTGTGTGTGTGGCGTGTGAGAAATGGGGAATAAAAATATATGCAAATGAGCTCATGAATAATAAAACAATGTCCACGGAAGGACTATGTTATCATAGATTAGCAGCATAAAATCTTTTTTCTACATATAAGCATGATTTTTATGTTGATTGCTCACAGCGCAAGAAACATATTGGGACAGCTTGCTCAGAAGCAGGCTGTGTAGGTGTGGGACTGTTGTGGCCAATGCCCCCACAGCCTGCAAAAACTTGTTCCGCTTCCCCCAATGCCGTAGCATGCTGCTGGTGACATGGGTTTGGAACCTTGCCACTGACTTCTGACAATTTTGCTGCTGCAATCAGGGGCCATCTCGTCATTGCAGCGTTAGCTATCCACTGCAATGAGGGAGCAACCCATCATTGCAGGACGGGATCTAGAAACCCTGATATTGTTTGCGAACATGGCGGTGGCTTGCCGCTGTGTTCACAGACAATATAACCCCTCTCACCATGTTTATTTACCGGCGGGGGCCCCAATCCCCATCAGCTTCAGTGCCCCCCATACGTATTGCCAACGTGGGGAACCCACTCCCCGTCAGGCATTCTGTAACCCCCACTTTTATTGCTCGTCGACCGGGTGCCCAATCCCTTTCGGCATAATGATAACCCCACTTTGTGTGCTGATGGGGTGCCCAATCCCCCATTGGCTACTGCTGCCCCCCCCAAAGGAAAGCCTCTGGTGACATGCTGGGAGCCCACCCCAGCGTGCCACATGCCCCTGTAAAGTAAAAAACGGTCCGGTGATGTCTTTTGTTTTTTATTTTCCTGCAAAAATGGAAACTGTCCCTCGTAGTCTCCCTGCCCTCCACCCTCAACCCACACCCACCAACTGTGCACCCTGCCTCCCCACACCCCCTTTACCCCATACTTATCTCTGGAGCGCAGCGTGATGATCTTCAGTGGACTGGGAACACGTCTGCACTCTTCAAAGCTGACTGCAAACTGAGGAAATGCTGGTAAGCTGTATAATGTAATAAATTGTGTTTTTTAAACTTTAGTGCATATCTCGAGCATTTTTGGGAGTTTTTTCAACAAATTTTCAACAAGGGGTTTTTGGGACCTCTTCTCATGAATTCTTGAACTGTCATGGCGTTAATTGGCCCTGAAAGGTGATTTCTCAGTCAATGCATGGAATCACCTTTCGTGGTTGATTAACAAAATGACAGTGCCAGTGTTCATGAGGTGGGCTCTCAAAAAGCCTATGTTGCAAATTTGGTGTAAAAAATACAACAAATGACTGTTTTACAAGCGTGCAATGCGCAGTTGCTATGCACACTTGTAACTTCGTGAATTTGCAATATTTTCATGCCAGATTTTCAACACTGCCATTTTTTCACACTTCCTTGTGAACAGTATAGCTGTCATTGTTCACATCCTGGTGAAAATATGTTTTCACACTTCCGCGGCGCAGAATAGCGCAGTTGCTGTGGGAAATCAGTGTTCGGGACAGATTAAGAAAATGACAGTGACACTGTTCATGAGCAGAGGTCCCAAAATGCCTATGTTGAAAATTTGGTGATAGCCCATCAAATGTCTGTATTAGAAGTGTGCACTGCACACTTTCCACACACCCTTGTAACTTCGCAAATTTGTAATATTTTCATGCCAGATTTTCAACAGTGGCATTTTTTCACACCTCCTTATGATCAGTACAGCTGATATTTTTCACATCCTGACGAAAATGTCTTTTCACAGTTCCCGGCGCAGAATAACGCGGTCGCTCTGGGAAATCAGTGTTTGGGACAGATTAAGAAAATGACAGTGGCACTGTTCATGAGCAGAGGTCCTAAAATGCCTATGCTTGAAAATTTGGTGACGAAACTCCATAACATGACTGTGTTACAAGCGTGCATTGAACTGTTTCCACGCACCCTTGTAACTGCAATTTTGTAATATTTTCACGCCACTTTTTCAACAGTGGCATTTTTCCACACCTCCTTATGAACTGTACAGCTGCCATTTTTCACATCCTGGCTGAAATATGTTTTTGCACTCCTGCCAGAGAATAGCACTTTTGCTGTGGGAAATCACTGTTTGGAACAGATTAAGATTGAACGAGTGAGAGGGGGTAGTGACGAAGCTCAACTGAGCTCTGTCAGGACTGCTGCGCATTTGTTTGTGGGCAGAAAAGGGCCCCAGTGCAAAAGCCCAGTAGAAAAGGGCAGCCTGCTGCACTGGGAGAAACAGAACGAGAGAGCGAGAGATGGAAGGGGAGTGAGCAAACTCACTGGAGTGCTGTCAGGACTGCTGCAGATTTCTTTGTGGGCAGAAAATGGCATCAATGCAGGCAGGGGCCCAGTACAAAAGGCCAGCCTGCAGCAGTCAGAGAAACAGTATGAGTGAGTGAGACAGTGGGACTGAATGAGCTTAACGGAGCTCTATCAGGACTGCTGTAGATTTCTTTGTGGGCAGGAAAAGGCGTCAATGCAGGCAGGAGCCCCATACAAAAGGGCCGCTTGCAGCACCAGGACAAACAGAATGAGCCCGTGACAGAGGGAGACTGAGCAACCTCAACAGAGCTCTATCAGGACAGCTACATATTTCTTTGTGGACAGACAAAGGTGCCAATGCAGCCAGCGGCCCCATACACAAGCGCAGCCTGCAGCACCAAGAGAAACAGAATGAGTGAGTGACAGAGCAGTAGTGAGCGAGCTCAATGGAGCTCTATTGTAACTGCTGCAGATTTCTTTCTGGGCAGAAAATGTGGCAATGCAGGTAGGAGCTCAGTACAAAAGGTCAGCCTGCTGCGCCAGCAAAAATGGAATGAGTGAGTGAGAGAGGGGGAGTGAGCGAGCTTAATGGAGTCGTGTCGGGACTGCTTCAGATTTCTTTCTGGCCAGAACAAGCCACCAATACAGGCAGGAGCCCAGTACAAAAGGGCAGCCTGCAGCGGCAGGAGACACAGAACGAGTGAATGAGGGAGCAGGAGTGAGTGAGCTCAACAGAGGTCTATTGGGACTGCTGCAGATTTGTTTGTGGGCAGAAAAAGGCAGCAATGCACCCAAGGGCCCAGTACAAAAGGGCAGCCTGCAGTGGCGGGAAAACCAGAATGAGCAAGTGAGAGAGGGGGAGTGAGTGAGCTCAATGGAGCTCTATTGTAACTGCTGCAAATTTCTTTGTGGGCTGAAGCAGGCAGCAATGCAGGCAGGACTCCAATAGAAAAGGGCAGCCTGCAGCGCCTGCAGAAACGGAATGAGCAAGTGAGAGAAGGGGAGTGAGCGATCTCAATGGAGCTTTGTTGGGACTGCTGCAGATTTCTTTGTGGGCAGAAAAAGGCGCCAACAGAGGCAGGAGCCCAGTACAAAAGAGCAGCCTGCAGCACCAGGAGAAACAGAATGAGTGAGTGACATGGGGGAGTGAGCGACCTCAACGGAGCTCTGTCAGGACAGCTGTGGATTTCTTAGTGGGCAGAGAAAAGGTGCTTGGGAGCCCAGTACAAGGGCAGCCTGCAGGCGCCCGAGGCTACAATGAGGTGAGAGGAAGTGAGCAAGCTCAATGGAGCTCTATCGTGACTGCTGCAGATTTCTTTGTTGGCGGAAAAAGGTGGCAATGCAGGCAGGAGCCCAGTACAAAAGGTCAGCCTGCAGTGCCGGCAAAAACGGAATGAGTGAGTGAGAGAGGGGGAGTATGCAGGCTCAACAGACCTGTGTTGGGACTGCTGCAGATTTCTTTGTGGGCAGAAAAAGCCACCAACAGAAGCTGGAGCCCAGTACAAAAGGGTAGCCTGCAGCACCAGGAGAAACAGAATGAACGAGTGAGAGAGAGGGAGTGAGCCACCTCAATGGAGCTCTGTCGGGGCAGCTGCAGATTTCTTAGTGGGCAGAAAAAGGTGCCAACGCAATCAGGAGCCCAGTATGAAAGAACAGCTTGCAGCACTGGGAGAAACAGACTGAGCGAGTGACAGAGGGGCAGTGAGCGAGCTCAACACACTGATGCAATCAACATTTGGAATTGATAAATGCTTGTTCTAACTGTAAAAAGTAAAATATAGATAGGACCCCATTTTATAAACACAATAAGACACTCCAGGGTGTGAAAGGAGCATATTTTACAGCACACTAGGAGGCTAAAGGCATTTGTGCCGGGGCCTTGTGCAGTAATATGCCCTGGCAATGTCGTAAAATATGTTCCTATCACCCTGTCGTGGTTCTATTGCTTAGCATGTATGGAAGCCATCAATTTTCAATACTTTTTGTTATTCCTATTTACATAGAAACATAGACTTTGACGGTGAGATAAGGACCGCTTGGCCCACCTAGTCTGCCAATTTCCCACTACAGGATAGGCAGCAGATCCTAGTTAACCAACAGCCTATTTCCTTCCACCCCCCTCAAGAATTGCCTTATGTCTGTCCCATGCATTCTTGAATTCTCCCACAGTTTTAGACCCCACAACCTCCTCAGAAAGGCTGTTCCATGCATCTACTACCCTCTCTGTGAAAAAATACTTCCTCACATTGCCCTGAACCTCCCCCATTATCTTTAAATTGTGTTCCCTTGTTCTTGCACATCTCTTTTTCTGAAAGATGCTACCCTCTTGGACTTTGTTGATTCCACTGAGGTACTTAAAAGTTTCTATCATGTCCCCTCTCCCTTCTTTCCTCAAGGGTATACATATTAAGCTCCTTTAATCTCTCATCATACGGCTTCTCTTGCAGACCTTGCACCATTTTAGCTGCCCTCCTCTGGACTGCCTCTATCCTGTCTATGTCCTTGCGGAGATGGGGTCTCCAGAACTGTACACAGTACTCCAGATGGGGTCTCACCAACTGTCTGTACAGTGGGATAACAACTTCCTGTTTTCTGCTGGTGATGCCTCTCCCTATGCATCCCAGTATACACCCAGCCCTCCCTACTGCCTTCTCACATTGCTTGCTAACCTTAAGGTCATCTGATATGATTACCCCCAGGTCTCTTTCCTTTTTTGTTGTTGTTACTTCCTCCTCCTCCCCCCATTGTGTAATCTTCCCTGGGTTCTTGTTTCCCAGGTGCATTATTTTGCACTTCTTTGCATTAAATTGTAGCTGCCATACTTCTGACCATTCCTCCAACCTTGCCAAGTCCCTTCTCATCCTTTCCATGCCTCCTTGTGTATCAACCCTGTTGCAGATCTTTGTGTCATCTGCAAAGAGGAATACTTTTCTTTCCAGTCCCTCTGCAATGTCACTTATAAAGACATTAAAAAGGACTGGACCCAGTACTGAACCCTGCGGTACCCCACTAGTAACCCCTCTTTCTTCAGAGTGGACTCCATTTACAATTGCCTTCTGTGTCCTGTTGTCCAGCCAATGTTTTACCCAAGCTACCACCCTGAGACCCACTCCCAGGCTGGTTAATTTGACTATTAATCTTTTGCGTGGGACTGTGTCAAATGCCTTGCTAAAGTCTAGGTGGGTCATGTCCACAGCCTCTCCCTGGTGTTCTACTTTGGTCACCCAGTCAAAGAAATCTATTAGATTCATCTGACATGACCTTCCCGCTGTGACCCCATGCTGCCTTGGGTCCTGTGCCCCACTGGCCTCTAGGTACTCAACAGTTCTTTCTTTCAGAAGTGACTCCATCACTTTCCCTACCACAGAGGTCAAACTGACAGGTCTGTAGTTTCCTGCCTCTGTCTTGGTCCACTTTTGTGAAGGGGAATCACATCTGCCTTCCTCCAGTCCTCGGGTACCACACCATCCTCCCATGATTTATTAAAAAGAGTAGTCAGTGGTTTTACTAGTTCCCCCCTTAATTCTTTTAGAATTCTGGGGTGAATTCCATCAGGCCCCATTGCTTTGTCCAGTTCCATAGGCTATTTGTGGGTGGTATTTTGCTCTAGTAGCAGACAGTAATGGCTGTAAGAACAGTCCTCATATATGGCATTAAACTTGTTTAAACCCAATGTAGTTGTTTGTATTGTATCTGCTAATTTGTTGCAGCTGACTTGTAAATTCTCAAGCTGTCAAAAAATAGTAAAATGTTTGAGGGAACAGTCTGATACCTTCTGTAATGGGGTGTATTATTCCAATGCCCATCTCCCCTTCAGACTAACACAAGGGGCCCAATTCCAAGACATATGGCGCAACTCACCGGCACTTGCGAGTTGCGACATATGCCCATACACCGGGGACCCTGTGCCAGATTCCAGAACAGGTAGGGTTCCCAGTGGCTACTTCTTGTGACTTGTGCTTCCATAGGCAGTGCACCAAAGGAAAGGCGCACCACAACAGGATGTTGCAAGCCATAGCAATGCCCTCTGACAGGGTGCAGGTCCCATCCCCCATAGGCCCAAATGCATAGCCCCCCCTCTAAGGCCCACACCCGGAAACAATTGCCCTGCCTCACAGGGCTATACAGACACACACACACACACACACAGCCCACATGCCTGCCGTCACCATGTACCCACAATCCCTGGTAGTCCAGTGGCCTCCCACCTGGTAATGCCATTCCACCCCCACCTCCCCACACCCGTTACCAGTTGGAAACTGGCACAGCCCACCTCTCATCTCCATGACCAGCTGCTAAATGAGCTCCCTCAGAGCACATACTACTGTAGACAGTATGCATTCCATCAGTTATTGAGCATGTACTGTATACAGTAGTACACGGTTGGATGGAGCTTAGTCGGCTGCTGGCCGTGGAGGTGAGAGGTGGATTGTGCCAGTAGCAGACTGGTAACAGGTGTGGGGCTGTGGGGGTGGACTGGCACTGTTAGGTGGTGGGGAGGGGGGCCACTGGACTATCAGGGATTAATTGGCATGGCATGAATGCCAATAGTGGTGAGTTGAGGATCAGGGATCAGGGCTTGGGGATTGGGGGAGATGTGAACTGCCCCATGGGGCAATACTTGGGATTGTGGGGGAATGACATGTTCTGCCCTGTGGGGCAATACTCAGGAATGGGGGGTGGGATTGCCAGCAGCCCGCATAGGGCTTTCCTGCCAATAATGGATGGGTGGGTGGGCTTATCTGGGACCGTGGGGGGTGATGGCTGTTGGGGCACCAGGCACAGAGGTGCACCCCCAGTGGATGCAGAGTACACTTAGACCAGCTAAAAGATGGTCTAACTGTACTTAGACCAGTGTCCTCCAGGGGTTAACTTGGACTAGCACTTTTGCTGTTCTGACAGCCACTCTCTTGGAATCGGGTGTAACTGCTGCCAAATAACCCTTATGTCATGTCACAGGAGGTCTGTGGTATAACCAGTGGCATAGAACAACTTCAGCACAGGCTGCCTTCTGGAATACAAATTGTCGTAATGCATGGTGCAAAGTGCTACTTGCACCATTTTGTTTGGAACAAGTCACTCTGCAACATGAGTAACTGTTCTGGAATTGGGCCGAAGATGTTACCCAGGTGGTGTAGTAAGAGCCAAATGTTAAGGGACTGGATCCTTTAAGAGAACATATGGGTCTATACTAGACACTGGATATTCAGGAAGGATGTAGAGAGGAGGCTGTCAAGAGGAGGGAAAATAAATGATAAAGGGTCTGCATCAGAAACCTTATGAGGAGAGACTTAAGTGCCTCAATAAAAGCACCCTGGAAAAAGGAGAGAGAGGAGGGATATGACAGAGACTTATAAATACCTCACGGGTGGGATGTACCGTATCTTAATTGTTTTGTGCAAGATTGTACATTTCATATGGAGGTTTTGCGTTTTATCGGATACTTTCTCTGTATAAAAACTGTTAATAAAATCTTAATGGAAATAAATACCTCATGGGTGGAGACAAGGAACAGAAGGGGAATATTTTTCAGAGAAAAAGATGGACCAGAGCAAGGGGACACAGAATAAAGTTGTAAATGGGTAAATGTAAGACAGATGTGATGGAGTACATCTTTACTAAAAGAATGGTGGATACCTGGAACAATCTTCTAGCTGAGATGATGAGGAGAAAAACAATTGTGAGACTGAAGAATCCATGGGATAGACATAAGGGAATATTAGTAGAAAGCAATGGGCGCAAGGAAACTGGAGATCAAGTAGGGCCTGCGGTGTCAGTACAGCCAGGGAAAAATGGGCATATTGTGTGGGCCAAGCAGTCCTTATCTGCCATCAGAGTCTCTGTTTCTGTGTTTCTTGCAGAATGCTGATACAGTAATTATGGCTGCTGCAACTGACCTTTGCAGCTCCGCCTATTTAATTAGTGGGATAGCAACAGAGATGAGAAGCTGATTCTGTAGTGGGAGAGCTGTAATGTAAATGTGTAAGCTACAGTTCAATGTGTTTATGCAACTGATATGATGTATGCTTGTTTGAATTAGATACATTGTGGCTGTTCGCTTCTCTATCTGTGGGATATACCACCCTGTAGGGTTACGACGGTGAGGAAGCCTAGTGAAGGGTTCCACCCCTATAGGTACCACAGGAATGATTCCTTTAGCTAAAAGTAGCTTAGGAAGAAGCCCAAAAAGAATATCTAAAAGGGTGTCTAGCACCAAAGGAGGCAAGAAGTCTGAAGATATCGGTGCCAGCAATGAAGGTGATAGACATAGATGGAAGGAAAGAAGAGGAACAAGAGATGATGAGAACGATGCATGAAATGAAAGCCAACAAGATGCAGAAGGGCTGACTTCCTAAGGAGAGAGGGAACAGTCAGAGCCACGGTCCAACTCCATCCAACAGCGGAACCTAAATAGGGAACCTATGAAAAACACTAACCCTGTCTAATATAATAACCATTGGCATGGAGGAGAGAAAAAAAAACTCTCTGAGGATCCAAGGCTTAGGTCACCTTCCCTCCAGACTGAAAGATGTTTTGGTTAGTGACAGCTCAGCTACTACAATTTAGAGTTGATACTGAGGGCAGAGGAAAAGATTCCAGTTTAGATGGAACTCTTGCTCTGTCCTTCTAACAGGAATGCTGTTGAGGGTTGCGAGCAACGTCTCTGCAACTAGATGCCCAAAAGGAAAGGAGGAGAGAAAAGACTGCCGAGGCACTCAACCTGCCTACATGAGTCTACGAAACAGACCAGGTGAACCAGAGGGGGTCAGATGGAGGATGGTGTACAGGATTCCTCTGAACCAGCTCAGGCAGCCACATGGGCCCTGATGATGAGAGCCCCACCACTCACAGCCTAAAGTCATAAATTCTACAGCCAGAGGTGTCACCAAAATGAGGGATGACTGAAGGTCCACCCAGAGCAAAGACATTCTCACTATGGGCCAGAGAGAAGGACCCCACTCCAAGCTTTGCATGCTCTAGATGCGGAATTCATGGGTGCAGAGCAAGACCATCATCTACAGGCTAGCCCTGAGCCATGGAGCAATGGATACAGAAGGCTCATCTCTGAGTAGAGAGCAGGTCGAGCGAGTTAGCATAGGACCCATGTGAAGGGTATGATCAAGTAGGCCATGTGAATGAGTAGACCTCTGGAGAGGTTGGATTGAGTGAAGGAAACCCCAACAAGGGTCCAGAAGAGGCAGGTCACAGTAAAAACATTAGGAGTGCATGCCAACTGAGTCCATTGAGAAGCCAAACTAGGGAAGGATTGAACTGCATGAAAGTAAAAATGAGAATGGCTGAGCAAAGCCCACAGCCTACGGTGGAGGTCCGAAGCACCAAGAGTAGATGAGGTAGGAGCTAAAAAGCAGAAATGGATGAGTTGAGGTTCAGGAATGAACATAGGAGATATGCTGCTAAGGGAAGCCTTGAGGGCTGACATGGAACTGCAGAACTGGATTGAACAGGATGAGGGGAAGAGATGATGATGGCCGGGTGAATCTCGCAGCCAACGATGAGGGGAGAATTTGGTATGGGAAAAGGAGAAGTCAATGAGGAAGGATAGAATGCTTGAGAATGAATGAATGAGAAATGATGGTGGATTGAAAGCCTTGAAGGCCAGAACAATTTAAAGTGAAGTATGAAATGGACAATGCACAATAATGAAATGAAGCCTGGAAGGCCAGTATGGTGAAGGTGAGATATGAATGGAAGATGTATGGTAATGGAGTGAAGCCTTGAAGGCCAGTATGGTTAGGGTTAAGTAAGATGGTGGGTAGGGAATAGGAAGACTGAGGATCGGTAATGATGAAGTGACATGGAGTGGAATATATACGAGCTGAGTAGTTCAGAATGTAAGACTAGGGTAAGAGGAGGATATGAATAGGTACGGTGATGGCAGGATAGGGAAACACCCCCAAAAGGAAAGCATGGGACAAGGAAGGAGAAAAGGCGGATGGCACGAGTCAGAAATGAGAACAGCAGGGCCAATGGTCGGAATGCAAAGAACCAGGAGAAGAATGAGGGATCCGACATATGGAAAGACAGATGGGTGAACCATGGAGAAAAATGACAGGCATGGGGCCAGAATGAAGGCTTGGGAAGCTGCTATGCGAGTAACGAAGAGTAAAGGAAGGGAGTTGAATGCTAACCCCGGTATGGACAGAACTGGAAAAAATGATGTGAGAGAGAGAGAGAGCAGAGACTCCCAAAAATGGCAAGGAAGCAAGAACTCAGATGCGGAGAGCCGGGGCACCAAGGGGAAGAGAGGGATAGATGGATGAATAGAGTAGTGGCAGCAAACCTCTCAACCCCCTGATGTGAAAAGCAGCAGAAAAAAGTGAGGCAAATCAGGGACATCACCGAAGGCCAGGAACACTGGAACGGCAGTTTCTCTGTAGCTTCAGCTTGATTTTCCTGCATTTTCATAGAAATGACATTAATTATTTAAACACACAGAGGCAGAAAACCTTGTCAAAAGAGCACCCGGAGACATGAAATGCACAGAAGATAAACACAAAAAACTCTGGACAACATGAGCAACAAATACGAGTCCCAGAAAGACCAAGTCCTGAGTGAGAAATCCGACAGGAGATGCAGAATGAATGGGAAAGGAAGATGAGTAGAGACAGAACCCCAGGCAAGGAACGATGACACTGCAATCTGTCAGGATAATACTCAGCCACAAAGAGGTCAGGGCTTGGAGACAGTGAGAGGTGGCTGCAGGCAAGGACCTCAGCATTGAGGAAGAGACAAGCAGAAAAGTGGTCCAGAGGATGGGAGATTGAGTGCCAGAGAGATCGGTGGAAATGTAATACAGGGAGCAGAGAATGGGAATGGGTCAACTCGTGAAGCAGCAGCCGGACAGCAGTACTGGGAGAGGGCACAACAGCCAAGCAGGCATGGGTAGATGACATCATGCCCAAGGGAAATGAAACACAGAGCGGCAGCTCTAGAATAGAGAAAGCAGAATACAATGGTCAGGAGAAGTGGAGCCATGGACAGATGGAGAGTGGCCCATCAGATACAGAAGAAGGGCCAGGTGCCAAACACCAGAGTCGCTGAGTAGGGAGAGGAGCAGCACATCTGAGAGTCGAGGAGCAAAAGGGGTGGAAGGAAAGAGCAGAGCCGCAACCCAAGGCAGCTATCAGAGAGGCCTAAGGGGACTGCAGGAGCGAGGTGCTGATGAGGGGGCTGGATGAAGCAATTACAGCAGCAAAAGGAAGGCCACAACTCCTTGGATGGCAAGACCAAGCCATGGCTCCAATAGCAATTACTGAAATCAGACCGCAAGGGAAAAACATCAGAAGCAGGTAACAGAGGGGACGAGCAGCAAAATAAGCCACAAAACAAGGAAGGGATGGAGGAATCCAGTGGCCAGAGGCAATCTAAAGCACATAGGGAACATACAGGAGAGAGGAATAGCAGTACCTCTGGTTGCAATGAAAGAAACAAATCCAGGACTAGCCAAGAGAAGTGGCCTTTAAAGGCCTAATGGGGGAGTGGTTTGTTGCTCCACCCATTGAACTACAGGCATAGCCTTGCAATTCTGAAAGATTAGAAAAGGAGAACAAACATGTACGGTGGAGAGTTAAGTCCCTAATAGGGAAAAGACATTCAAAACAAACTGGATACTTAATTACTGTCAGTAAAGAAATAGAGAATAGTGGATGGGCATCCATGCACAACCAGCCTGTTGTGCCACAGAGGGATTCTGATAACATCAGACCTCGAGAGCGAAGCTCGAGAGTTCTGATGGTATCAGAACTCCGAGGTGGCACGAAAAGGCTGATTGTGCATGAGGATGCTCATCCACTATTTTATATTAATTCTCCACCTCCAGACTGTAGTGCCACAATACCACCACCTGGATAACACAAAAACCACAAATGCGCAGCTGTCAGTAACATGGCACATCATACCCCCTACTACATGGGTCTATATGAGCAGTGAACAGGCTGGCTATCTCCTCCCTCCACCTGGTAGTGGTGGTGTACCCCTAACCTTACATGCACCATGCCAAAAAAATCATGTCACATTACACAATTGCAGGCCCTAACATATCTAAAATGGCAAGGTATAAGGATCACATGGCTGCTCCTACTGATCTCAGAAAATATTAATCCCAACCCAGGCCCGATGACATACACTGCAACAGTTCATAAGAAACAGAATGGACTAACAATAGCATCAATAAATATCTGCAGCCTGCTAGCAAAAATAGACACTCTCTAAGTCTGGGTCCAGCAGCACCAGCCCGACATTTTTGCAATAGTAGAAACCTGGCTATCACCTAGGGTGCCAGACTCTGCTGTACAGCTCACTGGGTATGCTGTGTTCAAACTAGACAGACTCGGTAAAAGAGGAGGTGGTTGTATTATATATGTTAAAGACCACATTCAGGGATAAATGCTTAACCCACATGACACCAAATGTGGGGTTCAACTGATGGCCATAAAAGTAATACTTAGCAAGAATGGGAAAACCCCAACAATAGTCTTGGCCTATATCCCTCTCAAGGAACAAGCGAATGGTTTCAATTCTGTCATCAACTACCTCTCTGAAAGGGGACCAAACACAGAGCTGATAATGGTTGGAGACTTTAATATCAACTGGTCCTCCACTGAAGCTGTACACTACAAGGACTCATTAGCCACTCTCAACCTTGTGCAATTGGTAGACTCCCCTACTCGGTATAACAGCAGAAAAGGCATGGGGTCAGTAATTGACTGGGTGATCACAAATCAGCCAGAAAGGATATCCTTCATCACGGTTCTCCCCGACTCCCTCAGTCACCACTCCCCGGTAATCTGTAAATGGTCAAATAAGGCCCCAAAGGTACCAACCAGGACTATTACTACTAGACTTCTGAAGAAAGGCAAGTTGGGAGCTCTAAGAGCACACCTCAGCCTCCAAGATCAGAGCTCTGTTAACCACAAAACAGATGTTAACACTGCCCTAGAATGCTTTATAAGCAAATTCAATGAAGTGTGCAATGTCTATGCCCCTACACCAAAATAAGGATCCGTGACTATGATAGCCCCTGGATCACAGCACAGCTACTAGCCTTCATGAAAAATAGAGATGACTTGTGATACAAAGCAAGAAACTCTGGTACCCAGACAGACTACCAGAACTATATAGCTGCATGGAATAAATGCACCTGTCCTATTCGTAAGGACAAAAACACTCACTTTAAAAATGAGCTCACAAACTCATGGGGTGACAGTAAATGGTTCTGGGAGAACATCAAGTCCCTAACTGGTAAACCTAATAAAATTCCCCCCACCTTCCTGAACATTGAGGGCCAAACTACGCAGGATCACAGTCGCATAGCAAATGTTTTCAACAAAGCTTTTACTGACCTCAGTGGAGTGTTGCCCCCTAGCTTCCTTCAACACCAGTTGGATACTTGCACTGAATGAAACTCGGGGACCCAATCAAACTCCCATCCGTCTTTCTAATTCAGAGCTATCACCTTTGTGGAAGCAAAAAAGTACATCCTAAAAGAGCTAGGAATTCCAAAACTAGCTCTGATCAACTGACCTAAAACTAGTTAGGCTCACCCTGGACATAACTCTCAAACCCTTCACTAAAATCTTAAATCTCTCCTTGGTATCAGGTGAACTCCCACGGATCTGGAAGGTGATGATGGTTACCCCTGTTTACAAAAGTGGTGACAGGGCCAACCCTACAAATTACCACCCAATATCTATCCTTCCTCCACTCTCCAAGGCCCTGGAGCGAATTGTAAGCAACCAACTGATGGAATATCTAGACAAGTATCATTTACAATGTCAGCAATAACATAGATTTCGAAAACAACACAGTACCACAACCGCTCTAGTGGGGAGTTTACCAGCTTTATCCATAATGCACTACACAGAGGGCTCTTGGTGTGGGCAATGTCTATTGATCTAACCAAGGCCTTCAACACCATTGATCACAATCTGCTCCTGGATCAGCTCTTCAATATCGGCCTCTCCCCTGCAACAGTAGCATGGTTCAGAAGCTACCTCTCTGGGAGGGTCCAAAAAGTGAAAATCCTGCACACCTTCTCTGACAACCTTAGTGTTAACACAAGCATTCTTCAAGGATCTATCCTTGGCCTTCTACTGTTCAGCCTGTTTTTAAACAACCTCCCTCCATCGGTAAACGACCTGCTACTACAATATGCAGATGATGCGGTCCTATATTCATGTAATTCTGACCCCTACATACTGGAAAAGCAAATACAGGCTAATTTCACTGCGGCTGAGCACTGGTTCCTTCAATCAAAACTGCTCCTCAATTATAAAAAAAACTAAGACTATGTTATTCGCATCATCACATAAACTCCGCACTCACCAACTTTGCATTCACAACAATCAGAACACTTCCCTAGAGATGGTTCAATCATTTAAATACCTAGGACTGACACTGGACCACACCCTGTCATTTAGCCAACACATAGATGCAGTAGCAAAGTCATCAAATGCAAAATTATGCAAAAAAATGCAGGATTTCTGTACAGACATCGAAAAGGCCTGACTTCTGAGGCACTCAGAACTGTCGTAAATAGCTCAGTCCTCTCAGTGGTAGACTGTGGTCTAGCAGTATATGGGTCTGCCTCCCAAACTGCTTTGAAACATATCAAAACAACACTAAACAAAGCGTGTCGTTTAGTCCTAGGTGTACCCCATCTCACTCACACCTGCAGGTTGTACACTCAAACAAACTGGCTCAACCTCACAGTCACCCCAGTATAAGGCTGCATGCTCGCAAGACGCGTCTATGCTAGGACTTACCACCCCAGGCCTGCAAAGCCTCCTTAGCCAACCTAATTCCATCAGATGCACTAGGGGTACAAACAACTCAGCCCTCTGCGTCCCTTTCCATAGAACCACACAAGGCCAATGGTCCTACGAATACCGGGCACTACTTTGGCTTAATGCGCTTGACCTAGCCATCACAAAAGAGGACAAAATAGGCCCCTTTAAAGATAAACTCCAAGTGGCCCTCACCACAAACAGGAACTGTGACTGTGAGACCTGAACTCCACCACACTCTTCCCTCCCCTTTCCTGCTACATTCATTCTAACCTGCACCCTTGCCTTCTCTCTTCTTGCTAACTAACACTTCCCTTTTAGGCTTCAGGTCCCAGCCTCAGCACTCCCCCCCCCCCAGTGAATCCAGCCCTCTTTTATGACTGCACTCTTTAGCACTTAAGACAAAAGAACTGCTGACCATCAAGTTCTCGCCTCCTTGCATTTAGTATTAATTATTTTACAGACTATATCATCCTCTGTTCCCTACCTGATTCACTCTATATCCTGTACATTCTCAAGTTGTTCACTTAACAACCTGTCAACCTAGCCTGCTTTAAATTATGTGTCTGTATATTTTTACTTATGTAATCCCTGCTATTGTAATTATGTAACCTCTGTAACCTGATGTACTCATGTCTTTCTAGGCATGGAACCTCCTTGTATCTGCTTATGTACTTGTAACCATTGTAAATGATTTTATGCCCATGTGTTACTACGACATGGAACCTCCGTAAAAGAGCCTTTGGCTCAAAGGTACTTCTAGAAATAAATAAATAAATACATAAATAAATAAATAAAGTGTATAGTGCCCCCGAAAATCACTTACAGTTATTTTTTGAGCAGCCTTTTACTTTTTGTGTGCGATGCACTGTTCCATGGTAATAGGTGGTTTCCAGGGTTGCTGAGAGGTTTCTAAGGAGGAGAGATGACTACGAGTGTAGCACGACTTCCTATTGGCTGGCAGGCACATTGGGAGGGTTGAAAAACAAAAACGTGGTGGCCATAATGCTCGCTGAGCAAGATGGCTGTGGATTAGGGGGTCATTTGTTTTATTTAAATTTTTTTTGAACACTAAATATCTGGTTAATCCTGCTTTTCCTTATATCTGGTTGATCCTGCATCTTGTGAGGCTCCGATGCGACTGATTTTACTGTCACCATGGGAGTGTGGATCCGTCCATTTCTGCTGTTAAGATAAGTGATGTGCGGTCTGTGTAGTGAGCGCATGGAACCTCTAGAGGTTTTCAAAATGTTGCTCTGCTGTAGTAGGGTATTATCATGTTCCATGACCTTTTGAACTGCAGCAGAACAACATTTTGAGAACTTCCGGTTTCCATGTGCAACAAGGGTCCACTATACACTATAGCTTCATTTGCTTGTCTTGTGTCTGAACTGCTGAGAAAAATCCCTTTTCTACTATTTGCTGAATTAAGACAATTTTGTTTGGAACTCTAAAACCTGTCAAACTATCCATATGTGACTGTCCCCGAGCAGACTAGGTTCAGCTCAAGTCACACAGCTACAGTGTCCCTTTAAAATATTTGATAAGATGAAAAAAAAGACAGTGTTACTAGAAGCTGAATCAGGCAGTGCTGCTGTTTTCAGGATGGGGGAGCCAGATCTGATGGTTTCTGTAGTCACAGCGATTACCCAGGATCCCAAAATTATCACATCACACATGGCTTCAACAAGGCCTTCACAGACCTTAGTGGGGTCCTTCCTCCAGACTATCTGTGACCTGTGCCTAGCTCCACCATTAGCTGTACCAACATCCCTCCAACACACACAGCACCTCCCTTCTACCTGAAGGTAATCTCTACAACTGAGGCAAAAAAATACTTGGAAGAAGCTCTCGGGAACACTAGATTCAGTGGGGACTTGCTTGACCTAAAGATTGTGGCTCTCACCCTGGATGTGTTACTCTCCCCTCTAACCTAGATCCTAAATCTCTCACTAACCACTGGCATTTTCCCCTCAATGCTTGAAAGCTGTGGTGATCACCCTGGTCTTTGAAAGTGGGGACAGAACCTGCCTGGCCAACTACAGGCCAATCTCAATTCTACCTCCCCCCTCCAAGGCACTAGAGCGGATAGTATATGATCAGTTAAGTACGTACCTTGATAAGTACAACCTTCAATGCCAGGAACAGCATGGCTTTTGGAAGGCACATGGAACTTCAATGGCATTGGTTGAGTTTACCGGTCATATCCATGAAGCACTTGACCGAGGGCTTTTGGTGAGGGCCAGTTTCATCGACCTCACCAAGGCCTTCGACATGGTCAACCATGACTTGCTTCTCACACAACTCTCTAACATTGGTATATCCTCTGTCTCTCTATGCTGGTTTCAGAGTTACCTCTCTAACAGGACCCAGCAGGTCAAGATTCTTGATGTTCTATCCAACCATCGGCATGTCAACACAGGGGAGCCCTAAGGTTCCATTTTTGGGCCCCCCTTCTGTTCAGCCTGTTTCTAAATGAACTCCCCAAAGTCTGCCAGATTAACATCTTCCTATATGCAGATGATGCTGTTCTCTACACATGTCAATCTTCTCCGGAAGAGCTGGAAAAAGGCTTACAAGATTACTTTACTGCTGTGGAAAAATGGTTCCTTCAGTCTAAGCTCTTGCTCAACTACACTAAGATTAAAACAATGTTGTTTGCCTCCCATCAAAACCGTCATAAGTCCCATCACCTCAATATCTACAATAACAAGTTTGATACACTCAAAATGGTCACCACCTTTAAGTACCTTGGGGTCTACCTTGACAGCTCTCTCTCCTACAGCTAGTGCCAGACTAGGTCAGCTCTACCAGCATAGGCAGTGCCTCACCAAAAGTGCCATCAAGCTTGCAGTTATCAGCTCCGTGCTCTCTATCGTGGACTGGTAGTCTACGGAGCCGGTACCGATACAGCACTTAGGTGAATCAAGATTGTCTTAAACAGAGCCTGCAGACTAGTACTGGGTGTGCAACATTTAACTCACACTTGTGAACTATACTCAAGCACTGGTTGGTTAAACCTGAATAGCAGAATTCAGTATCAAGTCTGTCTATTAGCGAAAAAATCCACCCTAGGTCTTGCTCCTCCTGTGAGGCAAATGCTAAGAAACTCCACCTCCTCCAGACTAACTAGGGGGTCGAGTAAAGCTGCCTTTATTATCCCATTCCACCGGACCTCACAAGAGCAACGGTCCTTCGAATACAGGGCCCCCTGCTGGCTAAATTCCCTTACCTCTGAGCTGATTGAGGAAATTAAACTACGTCCATTTAAGGCCAAGCTGCTGCAGTACCTGCCCACTCTTAGTAACTGCGACTGTGTCACCTATGCATAATCCTACTGTTATTGATAGCTTATCTGTCCTGCATAGCACCCATCCCCCCCACTTCCTCCCCTGCCTGGTGTGACCCAACTGAGCACTTACCCCACGTCCACTCTTTATCCCCACCGCCTTCCTGCTTTCTCTTCACAAATATTAATCCCCCCCTATTTTCAACCCTCCCCTATGTTTCCCACTCACCTCACCCCCTCACTTTAAAACACTTTCCCTTATCCCTCTCTCCTCATACATCACCCAGCCCTGCCCTATCACCTGCTTACGTAACCCTGGGTAGATTTCTATCCAATCCCACCCCTCTAACTACTCAACCCCCTTATTCTGTCACCCCTTTGCTCTGCCCCCACCCCCCCGCTCTCATCTATTCTGTCCTCCTCCTCCTTTGGTCACCACTACTTCTGACCCTCCATAACTCTACCTGCACGATCTAAAACTCAGCTACCACTATAAATTGCTTATCCACGTTACTGTAGGTATGCTCTTAGTACTCTTGAGATAAAGTCTACCTCTCCTACCTGATGTATTTTAAATGCACTTGCTTGAATCTGCATCTGTATGGACCATCATGTACTTGCCTGTTGTATATACCCCTATCTGTTTTGTAATGTCTACATACCTTGTCTACTGCCTTACAAAGTGGAACCTTTGTGAACGAGCTTTTAGCTTTTAATTATACAATGGCAAGAAAATTTCCTGAACTCTGATTGGTCAGTCTGGGGCTGGACCCATGATGTTAACCCAGCATAATATCACGGGTGTGATGTTATCCAGCATAACATCACGGGTCTAGTCTCAGCACTGTGAACCAATATGGATGACACTATGGATGCCATGCTCTCTTTTTTGCATCTCCTCTTAAGAAACTAAAACATTTTTCCACACTAATAAAACATTCTTTAAAATTATTTTTATATATATACAATGACATTTGTATAATAGGAAATGCACTCAGAGGTATGTGTCATGCTGTGATAACATCACTTCTGGGCTGATTAATCACACTCGGCCTGTGGCCTCATGCCTAATCACCCCAGGAGTGATGTTATCCCAGCTTGACACACACCCTGTCAAGCATTATTCCTTTAATAAATGATACACCCATGGGTGTGCTACAGCAGGAGCAACAAGCCCTGTCATTGGATTGAAGCAGCTGCTGGGCTCTGTAATCCATGATTGACAGCCTGAGAGATCAATGGGTATGCTGCAGGATGAGTGGTAAGTCCTTTCACTGGCTTAAAACAGCAGAAAGGCAGATAATTTTTTTCCTGCACTCCAGTTGACTGCTTATGTACACAGTCCCTAAAAATGAGATTTATGTACACATTAGCAGGTGTCAGCAATGATAATTTTTTCACTGGCTGCACACACATGCAAGAATTCCAGATGGCAAAATATTACTATATAGAAGTGTTTATGAAAGCCATTTATTGACAAGCTAGGGTATATATTGCTTCCTCTTCAAATGAAACACAAAAGGAACTATTTGTTCCATTATACGGCAAAGACTGGCTAGTAGTAATAAAGAAAACCAAAAAACAAAAAAAAGGCCTGCTCCAGGGATAGTATAAACCTTTAAAAAGAAGAAGTAAACAGAACCACTAGAATTCCAACATCACACTCCTCACTTTGGGGAAAAAAGTGTTAGGCAGTATAGTGGAAACAGAGCTATAATCTTCATTAAGGTTTTCTACTGCCCCAAAACACTGTAATAAAAATAGCAGGACCAAACCATCTTGCATCAACCAATGCTTTTACAAAGACACTGCCTATTGAATCTGTTTGTCTTTATATATTCCTTACTTAAAGGGGTAGAACCCTAATGACATACTTTCAAAAGTGCAATACAGTGTCTATGAAATCACATATAATATTATTAAAATCATATTATACAATAGAAAGAACATTTCTTGTATCGTGATTGGTCAGTGTGTGCCTTGGACAGTGATGTTATTGAACTACAAAATCACTGTATGAAGTCCAGGCATAAACATGACCGCATGACAGAGCATGAAATTATTTTCCTGTCCCCAAGTTATCACTGCTCCAATCACTTGCTGTAAAGCACTTCAGCCACTGCCCACCCCCAGGATGTCACCAGCCCAACACAGCAGTGGCAACTGAGGCAGTCAGACAAAATACAGTTCTACAGTAAAAAAAAAAGAATTTTCATGCCAATTTTTTTTTCTGTTTGTTTTGTTCTTTTTTTTATCCCTGAAGTGAGTGGCTTCACTAAACTGCGAAGACCGCAACTGCTGGTCACGTGGTTCAATGAAGGTGATCACTTCAAATGCCCCTAGCCTCTTATTGGGTTCAGCAGCAGTATTGAAATGATGAAAAATGATGAAGAAAACATCAACTTCACTTATGATCCTGGAAAACAGAGCAGTGGCATGACTTTCTCCAGCCGTTCATTTTTCGTGGTTCTGTAGTGCAAGCTCGGTCCTCAGCAGTTGCTTGTCCCCCCTACACATCAAGACTGAAGTCAACAAAATCAGGCAGTAAAACCACCTCAAGTAAACTATGTTGCCACAAACAATGCTGCATATATCTGTCTATATGTGTGTCTGTCTGTCTGGGGGGGTGGGAACATGCACACAAAATTACAGAAAGACTGTGGGGGAAGGGGACAACAAAGAACCAGTACCACCTACTGGACTAATTTTTCATGTACTTCCAATACATGCCTCCCACACACAAACATAAAATAAAAATGTCATAACAAACAATTTTTCTAACTTTTTATTATTATTTTAAAATGAGCCATTCTGTGTTAGCAAAAAGGCACTTCAGTGTGTGTGTTATTGTGTAATAACTTCACTCTTTGAGTGATGGAAGCACTTGGCTTTGCCTCATACTTCAACACACCCAAGGAGTGATGTTATTACACAATAACACACACCCTCTCATGCCTTATTGCTTAATTAAAGCACATTAGAAAGCAAGCAGAACCACTTAGCTAAAATGAATGGTACAAAGTGTTCTACAATAATTAGCTTATACACTGCCGGCACTATAATGTCCAAAAGTATCAAAAAGATCCATGACAAGCTGAAGAAATGCTACATTCTCACATGCTCATAAGTAAATGATTAAAAAACAATCCATCTTCTGTTCATTGTCATCGGGGAAAGACATACAATCTGTTCACTGTCATCAGAGAAAGGAATAATTGTTAAAAGAGTTAAAAAGTTGATCAATACAACAATGCAAATTATTTAACTTATGCTGAATTATATACATATCTGAATATATTCAAGCAAAAATGGAGTGAGGTCATGTGTCCATTAAGGCTAGGCCATTGATGTGTTCCCAGAAAATATTTCCAGAAAAGTCTGGGATGCTTACAGCTTTACGAAGCTTTCATTTTTGAACTGTTTTCATATAAAAGTCTGGTTTCATTCATAACTTTGCAAGAGTGAGATGTGTTCCAGAAGTATCAGTTCTCCTCCCCAGGCACTTTAACAAATGTTTGAGGTTATTTATCATTTCTTGTGGCTGATGTACTGTTTGCTTTATACTTGTTTTCTCTTTTAATCTGTGAAATGTTTTCTGGAGAACTTTTTTTGAACAAAAATTGCGAATATGAATGAAAATATTTCCAAAATAATTCACATCTTATTACTGACATGTCCTCCTCTGTAACTTGGCACAATTATCTATTCCAAAAAAGAAATTACATTTGCGTACACCATGCAGTATCATTTTTATCATTTAGGGCTGTTGCATAACTTTCATCCAACTTATCAATCACCCTTGCATGTTCTCTCACCCTTAGTTTAATTTTTTTTCTACATAAAATGCTCCAGAATTGTAACTTGTCAGAAAAATAATCTCTATTGAGACATATGTAATGTGACTTCAAATATCTATGGTACTGCATATGTTAGAATAAACACAGCTTTTCATATCTTCTAAAATGCTACAATATTTACACTTTCCACAATGAATACAGTCGTCTGCAGGCTTCAGGAACCAAATAGAGTTATTTGCAAATTTCTGTTTGCCATATTCTAGTTTGCTTTTAGAATGTTTGCCTCTTCTATTCACCATTCTAGGGGCTCTCTTGGTGTAACTTTATTGGGAGTGGAAGAAGGGAATGAGGAGCAAGTGGAGGAGAGAGACAGACAGACAGAGAAGTTGCACAAGGATGACCTAAACCTATCTAGGAGATTCACATTTTTACAGGTTTTTTCAAAGCCATGCTATCTTTTGTTCTGTGTTCTTGTGCTACAATGTGCATTATTTTACATGTTTTATAAACTATGATACCCCAAGCACACCATCTTCCTGTCTAACATTGCACACTGTCATGCTGTGACTTACGTGCCTCAGCAGAGTTGCTTACATTGTGTAAGCATCCCCTTAAGTTAATATCATCCCAGCTGCCATCCTGAATGGGTGTGAAGCAGACCAAGCATAGTACAGACATTTCTGAACACAGTATGTGTTTTCTTGTATTTTGTTTAGGGCTGTGTGGCATGCAATATCAAAATACATTGCATCAAAAAATCTGCATGATGGCAATGGGTCTGAAATCACTGGATTCTTATACAGTATAGCAGCTCTGGCGAGGCATGTACATCTTGTAGTGAAATGGAATGGGAAAGTCCTAGGGGTTGTGCGTAATGATGCAATGCGCTGGCTGCTGGGCTAGACAGTATGGCGATGCGGTTCCCCTCTCCTGTTATCAGCCAGTGTTTGTGCTTACCAAAATAGTGCACATAATGGCTGTTTTAGTTCAGTTGCCGCCTAGACTTTGAGAGCTGTTGCCATTACAAAGAAAAAATGACAGTTTTACAGTGCCAAAGCCGTTTTAAACTGCGAGGTAATCCTCAGTGAGGCAGGTGTGAGAGCGGCGTCTGACTTTGGTACTGGCAGTGCTGACGTTAAAACATGGAAATAGCAGCCTGGTTTTTGATTAAGAACTGGGATTTGGTCTGGCAACGGATGAAAAGAGACAGGCAAATGCTAATGCTTGGAGCATATATTTTCGCTATATTTTCTGCATGAGCTAAATTTGTGTAGTGTTCAGGAGCACTAAGAAAAATTGTAGCATGAAAGATTGGTGTCATCCCATTTTGGCAAACTACTACAACCTGCTGTATGGTGAGTATAATCAAGAAATCACTTATACTTCAGCAAATGAGGAGAGTAAAGCAAGTAGAGCAAATATTTCTGCTTTTTTATTCTGAAATAAAAAGCTGACATTGAAAACCATCCTAGAAGAGTATGAATTAAGTCCTTTTCATACATGGGAGATGTTCAGCAGGAAGCAAAATTAAGGGGAAAAAAGACTTTCTAAACTGTTTCATGCATCGGGAGACAACTTGAAAATATCTGCCTTACTGTTGCCTGCTATGATGTAAAAAAAAAAAAAATGATGTTACCTACAATGATGTAACGAATTGTTGTGCTTTGTATTGTCCTCTTTGTGACGAGGTACCTTTGGAAACGAGCCGCTGGCTCAAAGGTTGTAAACTGATGTATAAATAAATAAATAAATAAATAAATAAATAAAAATCAGTTAACTGGTTCTCCTCCGCCACTGAGTGCTTCAAATTCTCAGCCATATACAAAATTAAGAAGTTTGAGACAGTTAAAACTCCCTTTTAAAAACTATTGCAGTCAGGACAGTATTAAACACACAGCTATGGGCCCAAAAATGGATGGTGAGAAGAAAAGGGATAAGAAAGGGAAAAGTCCAGCAGTAAATAGCAAGCCAGTAATGACTTCGGGCATAACTGAGGGCCCACCTGCTAAAGGGGAGCAAAGGGAATCTCGGAGTATGGCGAAGAAAGCCATGCTGAATTCCAATGCTGTAACTGGCTTAGCAGACTCTGTGATTATAGTTTAACATAGAAACATAGAAACATAGACTTTGATGGCAGATAAGGACCACTTGGCCCATCTAGTCTGCCCATTTCCCTACCTACAAGATAGGCCGCAGATCCTAGTTAACCAACAGCCTATTTCTTCCTACCCCCCACAACAATTGCCTGATGTCTGTCCCATGCATTCTTGAATTATCCCACAGTTTTAGGCCCCACAACCTCCTCAGGAAGGCTGTTCCATGCATCCACTACCCTCTCTGTGAAATAATACTTCCTCACATTTCCCCTGAACGGCCCCCCCCTCTATCTTTAAATTGTGTTCCCTTGTTCTTGCACATCTCTTTTTCTGAAAGATGCTACCCTCTTGGACTTTACTGATTCCACTGAGGTACTTAAAAGTTTCTATCATGTCATCCCTCTCCCTTCTTTCCTCAAAGGTATACATATTAAGCTCCTTTAGTCTCTCCTCATACCGCTTCTCTTGCAGACCCTGCACCATTTTAGTTGCCTTCCTCTGGACTGCCTCTATCCTGTCTATGTCCTTGCGGAGATGGGGTCTCCAGAACTGGACACAGTACTCCAGATAGGGTCTCACCAACTGTCTGTAGAGAGGGATAACAACTTCCTGTTTTCTGCTGCTGATGCCTCTCCCTATGCATCCCCATATACCCCCAGCCCTCCCTACTGCCTTCTCACATTGCTTGCTAACCTTAAGGTCATCTGATATGATTACCCCCAGGTCTCTTTCCTGTTTTGTTGTTGTTACTACCTCCCCCCATTGTGTATTCTTCCCCTGGGTTCTTGTTTCCCAGGGGGAATAGTTTCTTCTATTGGGGCCTCTACTTTGAAATCAAGATATATGGAAAATAAAGGATCAGGCTCAAACACTACAGCCGAAAACCCTCCAGATTGGGCAGTACAGTTATTTATTAATTTTTTTAGGAAATCAGAATTACAACCCTTTGAGTCATAGACTCATTTCCAGAGGCTACACATCAGAATAAAACAGACATTCATACAGTACGTACATAGAATAAATGTAGGTGAGCAATCACACAGACTAGAAGTACAATGAGCACTGGTTAATGCTTATACATTTGATAGCTAAAACAGGGCAGAGCTATCGACATATTTACCTAATGAGCGGTTAAGACCTATACAATTGATAGCTAAAACAATGATATGAGTTGGTAGTGAAGCCTTGTCTTATACATAATACAATGCATTCATAGTCCAGTGCAACTATATGGTAACCGAGAGAGGTGAGGAGCCTGTAGGCTAGAAATAGTGAGTGCTCTCCACTGCTAGGCCAAGGCCGGGTGTGTGACCTAGCAGTGTGGTGCAATAGCCACAGGTTACCAATTACACTGGCATTGATGTGAGGAGAGGATATGGGCTCTTAAGGCAGCTTTAAATTGACCTAGATTGATGATTGATGTGACAGCCAGTGGGAGGACATTGTACTAGGATGGAGCTCTAAGTGGGAAGGATCACTAGGACAGGGTGGTCCTGACCCTAGGCACCTTCCAGATAGTTTTTGGGGCAGCCCGTGTGGATGCTGAGATGGTGGCTGCCTGACAATAAGCCATGACACCTATTAGGGTTAAACTCAGGTGGATTTTTTTGGTAAAGAGATATGTCTAATATAATAGTCTCTCCTCAAGGGAGAAGATATTGGTGAGCACATATAGGGTGCAGGTATGTATATTTCTGTTGGCACCAGAGAGGAACCAGCAGGCCTTATTGATGACCACTTGTATTTGATGAAGCACCATAGGGTCAGTGGCAGCATAGATTGTGAGGCCATAGTCCACTAGCAATAAGACTGAGGAGGTAATGACTAGGTGAATTGCTTCAGGTGGCAGGCAGTCTTTATGTCTGTAAAGGAGACCAATATGGGTATTGGTGGCGGAGGTGAGGATTTTTATATGTTTGTGGAATGAGAGGGAAGAGTCAAATGTATTGCCTAGATACTTATACTTTTGGACCTGTTCCAGTGGGATGAGAGAGGTGGAGAGTATTTCAAGGGGGAAATCCTTTGATCTGTTTTGGTGGTGGGCATAGAGCATCGTCTTAGTTTTTTTAATGTTGACCACCAATATGTGTTCAGCAAACCAGTGTTCAACCTGAGAGAAGGAGTTTTGTAAGGTACGCTGGAGAGAGAAAGGACCAGGATGTGTGGCATAAAGAACAGTGTCATCCACATAGAGAAGAAGGTTGCTGGGGCAGGATTTTGGCAGGGTGTGGAGGTAGATGCTGAATAGCAGGAGACCCAGGATAGATCTCTGGGGAACTCCTGAGCACACAGGCAGCATAGTTCAACTACAAGCCTTCGCAAATGCCCACCAGCCTGATATCCTGGTGGTAGTAGAAACCTGGCTAACCCCCTTGGTTCCTGATCATACAATCTCCATCCCTGGCTACACTATCTTTAGGCTTGACTGAAAATCAAAACGAGGAGGGGCCTGCGCCCTTTACCTAAAAGACAACCTGATGGGGCACACTGCCCACACTGACATACCAACACCAAATGCCCAGCTATTGCATCTCAAAATCCTACTTGGAGCTCAGCACAAAGCCCTCTCGGTCATCATCATTTATATCCCCCTGAAAGAACAGGGACCAGGCCTCCATGCAGTACTGGAGTACATCAAATCACTCCCACCTGACTCTGAAGTCATCACACTTGGTGACTTCAACAGAAACTGGTTGGGACCTGATGCTGGTGACACCAGGGACATGATCACATCAGCAAACCTCACACAGATATTGGACTCCACAACTAGAGTGAACTACAAAACCAGCACCAGCACTTTACTGAACTGGATCCTGACTACTCACCCCTCCTGGATCACTAGCTTCGCCGTACTGCCTGACTCTCTCAGCGACCATTCCCCCGTCAGCTGCACCTGGTCAAACAAATTCTGGAAATCTCCACCAAAGGTCATCCTCAGCAGAGTCCTACCCCGTGGGAAGCTAGCCCACCTAAAATCACACCTACTAAATCAAGACTAGTCCACCATTAACCTGGCCCCCGATGCAAATACAGCCCTTGATCAATTCATACGCATTTTCAATGAAGCTTGTAACATCTTTGCCTAGCCAAAAATGTGAAAAATTAAACCCCTCTACAATCCTTGGCTCATGGGTTCCCTCTTAAAGAAGCTGAAACACAGGGACCACCTCTGGGAACTAGCCAGAGAAACAGGAAAACTGGCGGACATCCAAAATTTCAAAAGAACTAGAAATGATTGCACCAAATCCATACGCCAACAGAAATCTGAATACTACAAGACTGCACTCGCTGACACATGGGGAAATGCAAGAGCATTCTGGAATAACATTAAAAATGTTACCGGGAAGCAGTCCAAATCACCCCCTACTGCTATCACCATAAATGGGAATACTATCCTGGACCTAAAAGTCATAGCCAACACCTTTAATGATGCCTTCACCGACCTCAGCAGCATCCTCCCCCCTGACTTTTTCAAGTGACAGGGACCCCCCTCTTCCCACCCATCAGTCATCACCTAAAAATTGTCCCCCTTTCTACTTCAGAGCATTAAATAAAAATACCATCAGGAAATACATTTCCAAAGCCATCAAAAACACTAAAGTAAGTGATGACACACTGGACCTCAAACTTTTGTCTCTCACTCTAGACAAGGTTCTGGGGCCTCTCACCAGGATCTTTAATCTCTCCCTCTCTCTCAGCCAATTCCCTGACAAATGGAAGACAGCAACTGTCATACCTATCCATAAAGGTGGTGACCGGACCTCCCATGTGAACTACTGACCTATCTCTATCCTGCCATCCCTCTCTAAGGCCCGGGAATGGATAGTAGCAGACCAGCTCACTGATCATCTGGACAAGTACAACATCCTTTGCTGGCAACAACATGGATTTAGAAAAGGACACAGCACTGCCACGGCACTTCTTGAGTTTACGTGAGCCATACACAACTCCCTTGATCAGGGTTGCCTAACTGGAGCTACATTCATCGACCTGTCAAAGGCATTTGACACGGTCCACCACCACCTCCTGCTTCATCAGCTACTGAACATTGGCTTCTCTGCAGAATCAGTGAAATGGTTCAATAGCTATCTTGACAACAGGTCCCAATGTGTAAAAATGTCAGGCATGGTCTCCAACACTAAACAGGTTTGCTCCGGTGTCCCCCAAGGCTCAGTCCTGGGCCCATTGCTGTTCAGCCTGTTCCTCAATTCCTTCCCCGACTCCACCTCTCAGCAAGTCATACTGTATGCAGATGACGCGGTGATTCTTGCCTCTCATCATGACCAAAGCCACCTGCAACAAACCCTTTAACACGGTTTCACCTCTGTTGAAAGCTGGTTCAAAGAACATAAGTTAATCCTTAACCAGAAAAAAACAAAGACCATGATTTTCACCAGACACCAAAACAAGCACAAACACCACCAACTCTCCTTAAACACCTGTCTTGGGGACTCCCTGGAGCAGGTTGACTCCTTCAGATACCTAGGAATCACCTTAGACCCACACCTGTCCTTTGGAACCCATATAACCAATGTCGCTAAAACTGTGAATACTAGACTGGGCTTACTCTACAGGCTTCATCGGCACCTTACTAAAGAGGCCCTCTTTGCCGCAGTTCAAAGCTCCATCATCTCCCAGATTGACTATGGTCTTGTATTCTATGGCACTGCCACTACCACTGCACTAAGAAGGATTACTACCACCCTAAACAAGGCCTGTTGATTCATCACTGGGGCCGAACAGCTCACACACACCTGTGACCTCTACTCACAAGCTAACTGGCTTCAACTTGATAATAGAATTCAGTACCAAACCTCCGTGGTTGCTAAGAAAATACAGTTGGGAACTGCCCCTCCTGGGATCTGTTCACTCCTTCAAATGAAAACCAGCTCCAGAATTACTAGAGGATCAAAGCCACAACTTTTCCGTATCCCTCGCTGCCGCATAGCCATCGGCCAGCATTCATTCACCTACAGGGCACCCACTTGGTTTAACGGTCTTACCAATGATGCTATCAATACCACTGGGCTAGGGGCCTTCAAATCCAGGCTCCGAAACACCCTGGTCACTTCCAGCATCTGCGACTGTCATGGATAATGTCTATGCAACACCGCTCCGCTACCGCTCTCCTATATCAAGCTCCTTACATAACGCACTTGCCCTAGCTTGGCCTCTACCCCATCTGCTCTCCAGCACCTGACAATGCCACCTTCCTGGCTGCTTCACCCCCTCTCCATATGATTACCTACCCCCCCACCTCTCCTCTCTTCTCATTTTCTTGCCTCCCGCCTTTGCCCCTCCCATTTCTTTCTACCACACCCCCCTCCCCGTCTTGTCCTCTTCCTTTCCACTTTACCCTCTCCCTGTCTGTTCAAAATTAATTTGATATCCTTTACCCTTATTTGGGTAACAATTTTGTCTATTGTTATGTGATACCAATGTCTTGACGTGGAACCTTTGTAAAAGAGCCCTGGGCTCAAAGGTAATTGTAATCCTAGAATTGAAATAAATAAAAAATAAATAAATAAATAAAATAGTAGATATGGTATTATTAATTTTAACACATTGGGTTCTAGATGAAAGATAGGTGGAGAACCATGAGAGTGGACAATACGAGACCCCAATTTGTTGTAATGTGTTAAGAAGGAGGGGGTGAGAAACTGTGTCAAATGCCTTTGAGAGGTCTATAAACACATCCTCTGCGAGGTGCCCCTTGTCAAGCGTGGAGTGCAGGGAGTTAGCGAAATCTGTGAGGACGGTCATAGTGCTATGACCAGCTCTGAAACCATGCTGCTCCCAACATAAGAGGTTGTGTGCGAGGAGGTAGTCAGTGCGCTGACTGGCCCTGATCTTTTCAAGGGCTTTAGAGAGTGGGGGAAGAATCAAGATGGGCTAATATTTGTTTGGAAGGGAGCTGTCACCACTTTTCAGTATTAGCGTTATCGCTGCCATTTTCCATGAGGTTTGGAACTGGCCCAGGTGCAGGGATAGATTTAGAAGGTCCATGAGTGGGGAGATAACTGAGTCTAGAGCAAGGTATAGGATACACATATCGAAGGCATCTTTGCAGTAATTGGAACTCTGGAGGGCTTTGGACAGGTAGGCTTTCACTTTTGTAGGGGTAATGACTGAGTTTCAAGGGGGGGTGTAGGAGCTCAGGTGGTGGGGTAGGCCGAATTGGATTGAAAAAGTTGCTAGGGAGGACTGAGCTGAGGTCTGAGAAGGTGGAGTTGAGTCAGTTAGCTATGTGAAGTGTGTCTGTGGTGGTAGTACTGTTAACACTAAGTTGTGGGGGGGGGGAGTGGGATTTACCATTAAGCTCCTTGATGTTATCCCAGACCAGATGAAGATGATTGGGGAATGGTCGATTAAGGCGTTGGGTAGGACACCCAGGTCAGTAATATGGTGGGGATGATTGTAAGCAGGATATCTAGTAGGGTGTGGGTTCCATTAGTAGGGTTGGCCCTGGTAGGCTGGGATACCAGTTGGGGCATATCCAACACAGCAAACATATCTTTGGTGTGTGTTGATGAGCTCACCAGCCAGTTTATGTTGAGATCCCCAATTAGGATTTGTTCCATTTTGTGGATGTAGCTGGCTAGGTAGTCAGAGAGCACTTTACAGGCAGGATATCGGCTGTGGGGTGGAATGTAGGTGACAGTGAGAGTAAGAGGAGCACGGTTTGGGTCAGGAGAGAGTTTTATTGAGAGGACTTTGGCACCATGGTCTAGGGAGGGTGCAGGCAGGGCTTGGTAATGCAATGAGTCATTTACATAGAAGGTGCAGCCACCACCTCTCTTGCTGTTATGATCAAGCCTAATGAGAAAGTAGCCAGGAATAGAGACAAATGAGTCTGGGGTCTTGGCTGACAGCCAGGTTTGTGTTAAAGCCAGAATGTCTGGTTGGTGCTGTGCTGTCCAGCATTGCAGGGGTGCCTTTTTTTTTTAGACAGGCTGCAGATATTCATAGCGGCTATTCAAAGCCCCGTGGGTGACCACAGTTTGGGGCGGGGGGTGCTGCTGAGCCAGGATCTGGATGAACATTGCCAGACTGTAGAAGAAGCAAGTGGAAGATCCTGACAAGGGCCATGAATTGGAATGAAGAACATGTTTGTTCTTCAATCAACAATGGATAATTTAAAAATTCTACCATATTCTATCAATACATTAGCAGAGAATATACAAAAAATGGATAGTGAATTAGAGCAGAATATAAACAGTTTGTCTGAACCGGAGAAAAGACATTCTGATTTAGAAGATTATGTGCTTCCTATAACACAAGAAGTTCAGACTTTAAAACAGCAATTGGCCTTCTGTGTGGCAAAGATAGACAAACAAGAAAATCGAGCAAAAAGATCAAATATTTGAATATTTAGAATTTTGGAAGAATGGGAAAAAGAAGTTTCATTAAAAAATATTATGACTGAAATTTTTCAAAGTTTGCTAATTACAGAAATGGAGGTTCCACTGATAGATAGGGTGCATTGGCTGGGGTTAAGGAAGCAGGGAAAGAAATCTAGGCCTGCCATAGTAAAGTTGCTAACCTCCGAGGGAAAAGATGCCATTATGAAAGCTTTTTAAGGCAAGAAGAATTTTTCCTATAGGGATCAAACTATACATTTTAAGAATGATTTTTCAAAACTATTATGAGAAAAGAGAAGAAAATTTGGGGGGTTGCAACAGAAATTATGGGATAACAGCATCAATGCCTATGTGATCTTTCCAGCCAAGCTGAAAGTTCTTTTAAACAACCAAAGTCAGATTTATAATATCTTGCAGTGAAATGGAGCATGACAGAGCCTGCAATGTCAGATTGGAAAAAGAAGCAGCAAATTCGGGGTAGTGCAGTTTTTGAGACAATAAAATAAAGGATTTTGCAACACAAGAAAAATTTGTGCAACTACAACAATGATGAAAATGGAAGGTGTAGTAAGGCTCACCAACTGAGAAGGACAAGCTAGAAACATAGAAGCTGATGGCAGATAAGGGCCACATGACCCATCCAGTCTACTGTTTTTTTTGTTATATTGTTTACACTGTAGATCCCTTTTGGTCTACAGCACTTTTTTTGCCACCCCCTTACTTATCCCTTATGACTTTCTTGTGCTTATCCCATCCTTTTTTGAATCCCACCACTGTTTTTGTTCTCACAACCTCCACTGAAGACCATTCCAGGCATCCACCACTTTTTCTGTGAAAAAATATTTCCTCACATCTCTCCTAAACCTACCCCCTCCAGCTTCTTATTGCTGCCCCTTGTTTTGAAGCATCCCCCACTTGTACCTTATTTACCCCCATGAGGTATTCAAAGGTCTGGATCTTAGCCCCTCTCTCTCTCCCAGGGTGTATGTTTAATTCCTTTAGCCTCTCCTCAGAGGACATTTGATGTAGACCCTGTACCATCTTCATAGCTCTCCTTTGGATGGCTTCTAGCCTCTCTATGTCCTTCATGAGATGTGGCTTTAGGAAGGACATATACAGGATATACATATACAGGATGGAGGCTGTCCAAAGAAAGGGTACCAAGATACAGGGTCTACATAAAATAACCATTGAGAAGAGGTTAAAGGAATTAAATCTTTACACCCTGGAGGAGTTTGGCAAAGAAGAATATACACTGGCTGCCTGTCAGGTGGAGGGTCATCTTGAAGGTAGGCTTGCTCACCTGCAAGGCCCTACACTGCCTGGGCCCTGGTTACCTGTCTGACCTCCTAACCCCAGCAACCACAATACATTCCTTCCACTCCTCCTCCTCTGAGGGCCCCCTAGTGATTCTGAGGGCCAGGCTGAAAATCTCAGTGGATTGTTCCTTCGAGGTGGCCGGCCTGACCCTGGAGAATTCACTTCCTAGATATTGACAAGAGCACATTGCACTACAGATTAACTTAGCAAAATGAGGGAATGCCATGAATTAATCTGCAGAGTGGAGTTTCCCAACTTTGCACATCTCTAGTCATCAACATTGTGAAAGCTTTCCTCACATTAGTTCAGCATTCAATTGTGATGATACTAAACTTTAATATATCAAATATGACAACACAAACACATCTTGAGGTTATCTACAATGATAGTGTCAGTTATCTTGCCCCCATTTATCTTCAGTGGTGTTGTATAAACAGACTTCACATGTGCTGAAATGTACAATAATGTTATAAAATGTAAACAGGAGTGTTTAATAATGTTCACTTTATGACATGGGCATTGTCATATGGGTCAGAGCGGTTGGCTATTTACCAGAAATGAATACAATATAACAATTTTGGGAACCTGAGAACTGTGTGGGGGGGGGGGTGCCAGTCGGGTTAGGAAGATGGGATACTTTTCCAGCTGCAGATGGAATAGGTTATCCCCCAAAGCTGTGTCTGGCACCTGTGCCAGGCTGATCCTTTCCACATTACATAGGAAAGCTATTAAAAACCCACCCCAAAAGGTAAAATATATATTTTTTTACTGAGTCAGTGGGGAAGGGCCGTAATGTGATGGTCCAATGAGGACTAAATGAGAGTGAGTTGGGCCTCAAACAGCTTCAGATGGAGTGAATACACAAATCAAATTCTTGCCCTATATTGTATACCAACACTTCCATTACAAAATAGGCATTGTTTACTCATGTCAAATCTCGTTTATTCTATTTGAGAATGATTATGACTTTTCTCCAGTCAAGAGGAATACTCACTTATCCCAATTTTAAGTTTGCTTTAACAGTATTTTAAACATTTGAAATCAAAAGGAGCATTCCATTTAATATGGTGATCCACAGATTTTCATCAGTAGCCTTAGCTGTTATTAAGGATCAATTTTAATACCACTTTTCTTGTGATTAGAATAAACTAGGAGAGAGTAGACATTGTTCCCTGACCTTGTGGGATAATCAGTGTATAGAAACATCTGAGAATAGTGATAAAAAAAACCTGGTTATAGTCATGTTAAGAGGAATGCTCTTTTTATTACTTCAGATGTAAAAACAAGTGCTTAAGCAGTCTCAAAAAGGGAATAAGAAGCATTTTACAAGATAGGAGATAAGAGAAAAAAAATCACACAAATATGATCTCAAAACATTCAGAGAAGATTCTCAGTCAAAAGTATAGAAAACACAACAAAATAGTGAAAAGAAAAACACGCAGTGAAAAAATTCTCAATAAAATACATAAGAAGGGAAAAAGACAGAGTGCAAGAATAATACCCTAGTATCTGTCTCATAATAGAATATGCAACAAGATGGCAGCTATGAACCAGATCTTGTGAGATCTCGGAACTGGGTTGAAAGTCAGTCTGTGCCAGTCCACACCAAAATGGTAGAAGAGATCTGAAGTGTCACAAGGTCTCAGCCAAAGAGTGTAATCTCCAGCAATAGTAAGTCCCCCCTCTCCCCATATGAGACAGAGCTTTCAAAATGACTGCCAAGATCTTGAGACTTGTGAGATCTTGGCTGGGGAAGATGATCATGCTGGCAGTCATGTGGCCCCAAACAATATGGCTGATCAACAACATGAAAGGGAAAATGGAAGAGTATGGCCTTCCAGGAATCTGTGCCCCAACTAGTTTAGTGGGTGGACTCAACATGCTAGATTAAGTGCTAGGGAGTGGTCAAGAATTCAGGCTCCATAGCATCACCCTGCCAGCAAAATGAAGTGGTATGTAGGTAACAGCATCCAGAACATCTGTGCATCAGCTAGAGGGGAGCCGATGGAGCACACCATATCATCCAGCTCATGGAGACATCAGGCACAGGAAAACTGATAACAACCTTCTGGATGTAGGCAATATCATCTGACTGATTACCATTCAACAAGTAAGCAACATGCAGTCTTCAAAGTGAGGATAAGGTGCTAGTCTAATCGTGCCAATGTTCTTGATATTTCAAGTGACATCAGGAAGAATCAGAATTTGGGGGTGGGAGGCAAACACACAAGTGGCATTTAGAAAATAGAGCCGCATCATGCTCATATCCCACTACTCTGGGCTGGGTAAACAAAACTGAAAGCACACATCTCTAACTGAAACTGCTATGGACACAGCTTATCAAACATTCCCAACATCCAAACAAACTAGCAAAGGCAAGCAATTTTACAAATTAGACAGAAACCAGGAAAATGGCAAAAAAGAAGATAACAAACCAGAATAACCTGCAGCATAGAAGCCTAAGAAAATAAACTGTGCTGGCTGAGGGGAGGAGGGCAGCTTCACTTAGAGAGAGCTCAAGACAAACAAAGACCAACAACAAAGAATACATTTCAGCTCACAGAAAGTGGTCAACAATGCAAAAAACTGCAGTTTCTCAGAAAGGGAACATAAAAAAAAAAAAAACAACTATTACACATCAAAGGAAGCTAAAAAAGTGCTTATTGTTACCTTAGGGAGAAGCAACTGGTGAAGACTCAATATGGATTAGACCAGCCTAGAAAGCTGTCTAACTAAACTGGGTAGATTCATCAGGAAGGGATGAAGATAGGATGGGATTCAAAGTTTCAGGTTGTGCATCAACCTATCAGAGGTCCCTTCTATAACCCACTTATGAGGACTTCAGAGTGCTGTAAAAGGTATAATAGATAAAGGCAATTACTACATATGAGGTAAAAGGCAATCTAAAATAAAATAAAAAAGCATAGGTCTATATTTTACTCCAACATGACTGCTGCTATAAAATAGCATGGGAATAGTTGTCTGAGAAAAAATGCAAGGTGAAGCCATATTGCATTCTGAACCCAATAGTACTTTGTTTGGGCAGCTTTAACAAAGTTTGATTAAAACATGATCAGTTTGTATTTAAGAACCAAAGCTGGATGACAGGCTGCAAAAGATGTTGCATAAGACTGAACAGAGGACATAGGGACAACAGTGCTAAAGCAAATCAGTTGTGTAATGTATCACACTATTTATCTGTTCACATAAATTGGATTAAAGATGTTATGAAAAAGAAAACAATTATTACTATTAATTATGTTAGAAATAACATGTTTCATAGTGCATAAAATATATGAAAGGACAGAAACAATCTATACAGTTAAATGGTGGCAAGTGTAAAAGGAAAATCAATGCACATTCAAAACAAAGAGGCAGTTCTATCATAGGATTGTGTGGAGAGTTAATTATCTGCTCTGCAAGATTATCCTGAATGGCTACAAAATATCTACTAATTATCCAAGTAGATATGGTTAATGGTGCTGATGTTAATGTAATGTACAGTGAGAAAATTACATTAAGCAAAAGAACTGAAGGGAACTATAAATTTTCTGGTTATCATCTGACCGCACTGAATGTGGAGAACCATGAGAAACCATGTGAAACACATCTGTCTTCTCTAAATCCAATATCTGGCTAGAAAAAAATTGTGCTATAGTTTCTGAATAGTAGGTATCTACTGAAATTAATTACTTGAAGCATATTCACAAAAGTTATACTTTACATATTTCTTCTTTCTCCTCTTATTAGTGTTTCATAACATCTCAGAGAATGCAGTATTGTGTCACTGTCTTTTCCAAAGAAATATGTGACTATTCTCAACTGGCTTCATGGTTGATGTGTTTGTCACATCACAGTCTGTTACAATTAGGGTTGTGTGGGCAGTGCACTATCTATTTAGCAAATTGCAAAATTTCTCAGACCCAAATGATCTCATTCTGTTAGCCTTGATAATTCATATGGATAGTTCACTATCCAGTTTGTATCAGCAGGTAGTATGACTTATTCCAAATATTCTGAACTAGGTGGACTGTATCTGTACAATGCTAGTTACAATGTGGTTACTATCATGTCTCATAAACGAGCACTGTGAGGTCTCTTGGGGACAGGTAAATGCTTGTGCAAATAGCCATCTTGGCAAGCCACTGCACTAACCATTAAAATGAAAACTGAAAATCTGAAAAAGGTATTCGCTAGTAAATAATAGTATCATATGCATGCTTATAAAACTTTGTGCTGGAGTGGATCCCTGCTCTTTAAGTTTTCATCATTGGTAGAAACCATTTAGAAGGGTAAAGCACAATGCTGCATCTTCAGAAGTATGTTACTAGGCAGAAATAAAACTAGAGGCAGAAGATCATTACACAGTAAAAAGATGGATGATTTCATCATATCATAATAACATGGTACTGTGATAAAAAGAGCATAAGATTATTTTTCCACTTCCTTTTGCAGAGCTGTTACAGGCGTGTACCTAATTTGAGTAACATGGACACACATCCAAGCTTAACAAATAGAATTCTATCCCTGCTCGTGCTGTGTAACCCTCCACATTGTTTGCCCTCAGGAATCTGCCTAATCTTGCTTTGAAAACCTGATAAATAGGGCCACTGAAAAATTATGGGAAATGTTACCCAAAATTGCTAAGATTTTTTGCAAAAATTGTGGGAAAACTCTATGAGTTCTATTATACATCCCCAGTGCTCCACAACAAACCTAAGATTGTTTTTTGCACTATACATTAGTCAGCATACATTTTCAAATAAATACAGTGCCACTTGAATATGTTTTAAACACAAAGGAAAGCTTCTGCTCCTGAAATGAATATTAACTTGATCGATGTGTTGTCTGTCTTGCAAAGTCTAAAAACATCTACCTGATACAGTGCTAACTAGATTCTATTTAATGAGCCACAGCAAATAAATATTAAATAAATCCGGAATCAACAAATGTGTTTCTAGATGTAGAACAATGAAGCCTGATTAGCAACCATTTACAGTGATCTGTCAATTATTCACCCATTGAAGTGCAAGAAAAACATAAGCAGATAGAGTGGTGCTAATCGAGTCTTAGTAAAAAAAAAAATTGCTAAAATGTTTACTTTTCATAATTTGCACTATAAGCTTGGCCACCCCCTCTCACCACTTGTTCACCTCCATATTTCTTTTACTGGTCTGAATAATCCGCCACTGGATGCACAATGCTGTTATGCATCTCCCAAACAATGCCCCAGGGTGAATACCCTATATCCAACTTTCAACTGCCTCTTGGATGCTTTGTTGAACAAATCATGCCCCACATCTGACAGATGTACCCCATCCTTATCGTACAAACCCCCGCAGTCAAGTGTGTTATAGTGATGTTAAATCACTTGGATCTCCAAAGAAAGGCAGAATTGAGACACCTCTCTATTCATCTCCCTGCAGACCCTGTGCAAAGGTCTTGCAGCCTTCCATTTATCAAGAAGAAATTGCACTCACCATTCACACAGAAAGTCTGAGACAGAAACTTTTGTTTTAATAAATGATTTCCAGGTTAATTCTACAGCCAAAGTTGAAAGGAAAAGCAGCCATGTACTGGCCGTGCAGCAGCACTGCCCGGCTTACCTTTCACCCTGCTCTCAGGACTTCATCACAGCTGATTGGAACAGTCATCAAGTGTGTCTTAAATACATCAAATGTTCAATTCAAAAACTCAGTCCACCAATCACAATGCTCTTACCTGCATGACAGACCTTATTTTTAAAGACAAAGCACAAAATAAAAGTAGCAAACTGTGTTGCCACATATTACAAGGAACTGTATTAAACATATCATATAGCATTATATTAAACCCACCATCAAGTGAAATTGTAGGAAAAAGTCCTTCTTGAATCTCATTTAAAATTTCATTCATGGTGACCTGGTCTCTGCCTGGAGTACTGGCAGTGATGAAAAACAACAAGACGCCTGAGAAACAGTATTAGCTGATTAACCACTTCTTGTATGAATTACTTCATATACAGAGGTGCTGCCCTCCCCCGTCAAAATCAAGCAGTTTAAGCATAGAAGGTATAACAAATTGATCTGTACAAATAAGTGAATATATCAGCATACTAGAATCACGGTAAGGGGGGAAGGGAATTAATGTTTCCTCAACAGGAATGGTGAGTGCTCAAATTTGCCATTCAGTCCTGGCGGCCTAAGTGCTCCTAGTTTAAATATCCATTCTTGTTCCTTACAGTTCAAAATATTGTCACAATCACACGCTCTCACATTTTAATTGATTGCTTCAATACCTATAGCTGATATCTTGTCTTGTATGTTGGGATTATTATTTACATGTAGTGCCATAGCATAGTCAGGGTTTTTATTCTTGATGGCAAGTACATGTTCATTAACCCTAAAACCTAATTTTCGTTTAGTGTGCCCAATATAGTAACTCCCACATGAACAGCTAAATAGGTAGATGACTCCCTCTGTGTTGCAATCAATAGCCCCTTAATGGTTTCTATTTTTACATTTTTTCATTATAAAAAGATGTCTTTTTTTCAATATGTTGACATGTATGGCAACATCCACACGGTTTTGTACCCCACCTTTTCTTTGTGACTTGAGGTCTGGAATCTGTTTGGTAGCTGTATACCAACTGATCTCTGAAGTTCCTTCCTCTCCTACAGAAAACTCTCAGGGGTTTCTCCAGGATGGTTTTAAATGCTGGTGTTCTCCTTAATGTTCGGAGATTACTCTTTGTGATATTTACCATCTCTCTTATTCCTCCCCCATATGAGACCACAAAGGTCAAGAGTGGGACTTTTTTTCCCACCATCCTCCACCTGTGGCACTATTCTGAACCATGCCAGGGATGAGTTCAGCATCTGCTGCCTAAGTCACCCCAGATCAAAGGTGATCATCTGGATCACATCAATAGATGACAAACAGCCCAGGTCATTACAGCCTATGTGTGTAACCAGATTGTCTTGGGAGGGAACTGAGTAGCCCCATCTGCCTCAACCTTGAGATCAAATCCCACCACTGCATGCCACATATCCTGAAACAATACACCATCACCTTCTCCAGAGGTATCCCAAGTTGTATTCCTTGTGTCCGACATGCTGTCCATTTGTGAGGTCTTCTGACAAATGAATCTCCCAGTACCCATATATTTTTTACTATGGGAGATAGACCTGTAATTAAAATCAATATTAATGAACATTTATCACTCCCCTGGTTACTTGCCCAGAGTTATAACCCTCGTGCTAGGGTCTAATGTACTACTTATACGCACATGACTTCCATTTGCCAATGACATTTATCTTTTGCTCCTGACATCCCAATTTCACTGCCTCAGAGGCAGTCCCAGTCCTGAATGAGTGAGTGTTGTAATCCCTGGGGTTCTTGTCCATGGCCTAAATTCCTTTTGTCAATACTGCCACAAATGTGTACCTCGTTATTGGCGTTATGTTGCTGCAAATGAAGAATTCCCCTTGCCCATGCAGCCCGTGTGCCAGGTACTCCCTGACCAAACCCTATGGCCACAGCATGTGCCCTGGCACCTTTGGAGTGTCACTAACCATGCTGGTTCTAGCCGGGTAGTCTTTGGCCACCACAAAGTTATCTCTAATCAATCCTCCATAACTCCAATGTCCCCAAACTGAATGTTAATGCACTACCATAAACATGGAGTCGGTCACAAGCTTGGACACCCTAAAAAAAACCCAAAAGGCACAAGCAAATAGTGCCCTAAACAACCACGCCTTATCCATGGATGAGCAAATCTGATCAAGCAACTCAGAATCTCCCCAGTAATGTGCTATTCACTAGTTTTCCAGTGCCCTTGTGATTCCACCTCAAATACACCCAACTTTCTACCATCTTCCTGAGAATAAAAGAACCCATCATGTACCTGACACCATGCATTTTTGCAAAGATGCCCATCACTGACAAAGGACTGTGAATGTATGCCAGTGATCTGCCACAATCCATGAGCGAATGGACCAACTGTTGCACCAGACTTGGGCTCTGCAAAGTGTCCAGCCACCACCCATGCTGCATCCCAAATTCTTGAAATGTCCTCACATGTGCCTGATATTTATTCCATGTTCCATGGACCAAAACATGCTACACCAGTTTGGCTGTTTGAGGGTCGCTGCCTTCCATAAGAATGAAGAAACTTGAACTGGGGTCACATCCACTCCCAGGACCATCTGATGAAAGCAATCAAACTGTAGGTGAGACAATGCATCCACAATAATATTGGTTTTCCCTGGTGCATGCTTAGCCCTAAATGTGAGATTAAGCTGTAAACAGTGCAACACAAATATGCAGAACAGCCTCATTACCCCAATGGAATCTGATGACTGGGCATTGAAAATTCCTGCAACCACCATGCTATCTGATTGGAATAATACAGTGAGGTTAACCAACATGTTGCCACATACAAAAACAGATGCCACTATGGAAAATCATTCTAATACCTTCACGTTTTTTGTGATGCCTGCTTTTACCCAGTTGTCATCCCACTGACCCACTTCTGCTGACCTATGTGATGGCTTAAAGCCGTGGAATAGGTAACAGCTGATTTTACTTGTAGACATTGTTTTAAATATATAAAATACTGAGCATTTCTGTGTGTGGGGATGTCTCTGCTAACTAGGAAGCAAGTGACACAAAGGGGTGGACATCTGTAGTTCATGGACGAGTACCCACAAATTACAACATCTAAGTATCTGCTTGTTTCATCTATAGGGCATTGCAGCACTGTGGGATACTCAGAAAAACTCCACATAGGTGTTAAGGATGTATTTAAAATTGTTTGGAGGAGTTTAGGTGTGCAGGGGAGAGGGGTGACACCAGAAAGACTTCTGGATCATATACTGACTAAATATCCACCTCTCTGTGAGCGGGGCAACCTTAGAGAGCTTCTGCTGACCTGTGTGATGGCCAAAAGCCATGGGGCAGGCAATAGCTGATTTTACTTGTAGACCTTGGGCCAGGTATTCAGACTGTGCCGGTTAGTGGTGCAAGCCTGGGTGCAGAGCAACTCGGCTGCGCCGGGGCCAGGACCAGGCGGTATTCAATGGTGATGCACCATGGCTCAGCACTGTTGAATATGGCAAGGTCAGTACACAGACTGCACATGGCACAGTGACACTGTGCCAGTGCAAGCCACAGAGAGGGAGTACGGGGATGCACCAGTGTAAGTGCAGTTGTGCTAGGCACATCACCCACGATATTCAGCCGGGGGCATGCAAATAAGGCCATAATATATGCAAGGTGCAAATGAGGCCATTTGCATTGCATTATGGTTCCATTAGCATGCGTTGCACAGAGTGGCTTTGTGAAATGTGCCTGGTGCCCTATCTAGCTGCTGTCATTGGGGGTGGGTCCCTGGTGGGTGTTTGTAACCCTCTCCCCTCCTGTATACCCAATCATGAGCATCTGTAATTGTAAATTAATTCCCTGGTGGTCTAGCTGTCCCCTCCCCATACACCCGATCGTGGGCATCTGTATTTGTAATGTAATTCCCTGGTGGTCTAGCGGTCCCTTCCCTGAATGCCCAGTCATGGGCATCTGCAAATGTAATATAATTATGTGGTGGTCTAGTGGTACTGCCTCCTCACCCATCCATAGAGGAGCCCCAGCCACCCAGCACCCCCCTCCATCATCGGTGGGCAGCAACATCCCTCCTGCATACCACCCGGCTGACCACCGAATGACAGCGTACAGTATGATCTGTATGCCCTTTGGTAAACAATGTGAACCAATAGGCTTGCAAATCATACTGTGGTATACAGGGCCAGATATGTGAATGAATGTTCATTCACATATCTAGTCCTGTGTAGTACAGTATGGTCTGCAATCCCATTGGTCCACACTACGGCCCAATGGGCATACAGATCATACTGTACATTGTCACTCAGTGGGCAGCTGGACTGTATGCAGGTAGGATGCTGCTGCCCGCTGATGATGAGGGGGTGCTGGGTGGCTGGGTCTCTGGGTGGGTGAGAGAGATACCACTAGACCCTCATTAATCATATTACGTTTATAGATGCCCGCTATTGTGTATATGTGGAGGGGACTGCTAGACCACCAGGAAATTAATTTACAAATATAGATGCCCGTGATTGGGCATACAGGGATGGGACCGCTAGACCACCAGGTTAATATTGTACTATTACAGATGCTCGTGATCGGGCATATGGAGAGGGGACCACTAGACCACCAGGTTCTTCTGTTATGTTACTACAGACCGCGATCGGGCATACGGGAAGGGAGGCCACTAGACAACCAGGATGGGTCCTGGTGCTTGTGGACAGTGTTCCTGCTGGGCAGGTGGCCACCCACGGCTGGTGGCTGTTGGCCTTGCAATACATCTGGCTGCCTATGGGTGGCCAGCATTTGAGCCTGTTATTTTCAACTCAACTTTGTGCACCAGTGTGCAGCTCATGTAGGGGTTGCGCCAACATATGTGCCACACATCCTGGGCTGAATATCAGGATGTGCCACATATGCATGGGCACGCCCCCTGCATCTGTGCTGCATACATTACCAATGCACCCCGGTGCATCTGGGGTTGCGCCACACAACCTGCCTCTTTGAATATCACACCAGGGTGCATTGGGGGGTTGTGCATGGCACAACCCCTTTGAATACCCCGGCTCTTGTTTTAAATATATAAAACACTGAGTACTTCTGAGTGTGGGAGACATCTCTGCCAACCAGGAAGCAGGAGACAGGAATAGGTGGACACCTGCAGTTTTTGGGTGAGCTCCCACAGACAACAACATCTAAGTATCTTCTTGTTTTCATCTGTAGGGCATTGCAGCCCTGTGGGATACTTAGGAAATCTCCACACAGGTGTTAAGGATGCATTTTAAAATGTTTGGAGGAGTTTAGGTGTGCAGGGGAGATCGGTGACCCCGGGAAGACTTCCATGTCACTTATTGAATAAATACTCACCCCTCTGTGAGCAGGGCAACCTTAGAGCACTTCTGTTGACCTGTGTGATGGCTGAAAGCTGTGGAACAGACAATAGCTGATATTACTTGTAGACCTTCTTTGAAATGTATAAAATGCTTAGCACTTATGTTTGAGAGGAATGTTTCTGCTAACCAGGAAGCAGGAGGCAGGAAAGGGTGGACACCTGTAGTTTGTGGGTGAGCTCCCATGAACTACAGCATCTAAGTATCTGCTTGTTTTCATCTATAAGGCATTGCAGCACTGTGAGATACCTATGAATACTCTATGCAGGTTTTCTAAATTGTTTGGAGAAGTTGAGGTGTGCAGGGGACAGCAATGACCCTGGGAAGACTTCTGGGTCACATACTGAATAAATACCCTTCTGCAAGTGGGGTGAGCAGAGTGGGACATGCTCATAATTGTTCATAGAGATGTGTGCCAATGCACACTTGTTATTGCATGTGTTGGGTGCATCAGGCATGGCTAGCAGGGATAAAGCAAGATACTGTGCCTTTACGGAATTGTCTGTTGAATTCTGAGTGCACTTTACATTTACACAGGCCTTAAATTGGCAGGGCATCTTAGGTACTAATGTTAGCCTTCTAACCCTGCAAAGTCTAACTTATAAATACTCTAATGCCTAATGAATTTTACTCCAATGTAGTGTAAGGGTTAGAGTTTGTCCTACTTTGCAAAACAAAACAATAAAAAAAAATATCATTTGCCTTTCCTTTGATATTACTGTATCTAACTGTACTTGCAGCAACCATATAGGTTACTGTCAATACAGAGATTTCTCATATCAGGGATATTAATATTTGTAAGACATGTCAGACACTATTATAATGTTGGATGGGAAAATTAGGGTCAAATGTACTGGATGTATGATGTACAAAATAATGACTGCTATATTATCCAATCAGCAATTTATCTGTAACAAATGTAGAAATAACAAAGAGAGGTTGCTGGAAATAAACTATTTTTATACAAAACTTGAAGTACTGGAGCAGAGTCAGACATCAAACGGCCTTGAATTTAAAAACTTTAAACAATCCAACCACTCCTGATCAGCAATTTAACTGCTTATGTCCAGACCAACAGGGTATAGTAACAGAATCTACTACTATATCACTGGTAGGACAAATCAAGCAAACCCATCCTTCACCCACAGCACACAAATTTCCACTCAGCAATGAGGAAATACCTGATGTAATCAATAGAAAAAGGGACAAGGAGGATGATGATAGTGAATGTCTGGGACCTGATTAGTCATTGGTGCAAAATGCATGGATAATTAAGAAAGGTTGTAAAGCACAACATTTTACGCAACCTACTTTTAACAGGTTCAACCCCATTTCCCCTGAACTAGACCCCATAAACAAATCTGTTCTAATACAAACCGAGACATACATAAACAAGAGCAGCAATATAAATGAATGTCATCCAGCCAATACTCGTCTGAGTCCCCAGGAATTCATCAGATCTGATGTTATAAATAGACAGGAAATAAACACCCCTTTTGTAAACCTCCCAGATAGTGGTCCCAGCATTACCAATATGTGCATTGATATGCAGCAAGACATTGAAGCAGTGAATAAGTAGGGACAAAGACCTCGGCAAGTATTCATTCATGGGGATTCAATAATTAGGCACATTGATAGAGTGGTGTGTAATCCAGATAAATCCAATAGAACTTGCTCAAGTTTCAGAGGGGCCAAACTATCTGATATAACTTCAATGGCAGGAAACATTTTACAAAATGCAGGAGACAACCCATTGGTGATAATCCATGCTGAGACTAATAATACAAATGATGCCACAACTGAAGAAATTAAACAAGATTTTGTAGCTCTCAATAATAGGCTTGTTGAACATGGTTGTGAAATATGCTTCTTTGAAATCTTTCCCATCCCCAGAGCAATTGTAACCAAAACCTAAAAGATTAAAACTATCAATGAGTAGCTCAGAAAACGGTGCCTCAAACAAAGTTTAATGTGTATCACACACTGGGAAAACTCTGAGGATAGAAATGAACTATACTGTTGGGAGGGGTTTACGTCTGAGTAGAAGGGGTAGCAGCTTGTTGGGGAAACAAACAAACAAAAAAAACAATTATTTAAACTGACTGACCAGGGGAAGAAGGGGAATGCTCCTACTTCTCTAAACCAAAGACATAGAAACATAGAATTTAACAGCAGATAAGGACCGCTTGGCCCACCTAGTCTGCCCATTTTCCTACCTAACAGATAAGCTGCAGATCCTAGTTAACTAACAGTTTACTTCCTCCTACCCCCAACTAGGACTGCCTTATGTCTGTCCCATGCATTCTTGAATTCCCTCACTGTTCTTGACTCTACGACCTCCTCAGAGAGGCTGTTCCATGCATGCACAACCCTCTCCGTGAAAAAATGCTTCCTCACATTACTACATCAAATGCAAACCATTGCAATATATAAATGATTAATGCCAGAAGCCTGAATCAAATAAAAATGGCTGAACTCGAAGCTAGGGCATTACAAGATGGTCTTGGGATCATGGCTATTACTGAGACTTGGTGGGATGACTCAGCCCTCTGGATCAGAGAAATACCAACCTATAAATTATATAGTAAAAAATAGGATTGATAGAGCAGGTGGTGGAGTTTGTGTGTGTGTATATGTATATATATATATATATATATATATATATATATATATATATATATATATATGTGCGTGTGTGTTTGTGTGTGTAAGAAATGATATTCCCTCTTATTAACGTCAGATGTCTTCTGCATCTGATTTTCCCCCTAAAAGTTAACGTGTCAAGATACAAATTAGGGGAAAATCAAAGACTACACTAGGAAACTGTTATAGGCCACCCTCCTCTGATAAAATCTACAATAAAAATTTAATTAAAGAAATATACCAGGCATCTGATAAGGGGCACATGATCATCCTTGGTGATTTTAATTTACCAAGCATATACTGGTATGATATGAGAGGTGGTAATGGCACAGAGACAATTTGTAATGGCACTACTACACCAAGGCTTAGAACAGCTGGTTGACAAGCCCACTAGAGGTCAGAATATACTGGATCTTATAGTTACAAATATTGAACAAGATATAACAGATGTGGAAATCAAGGATTCACTGGGAAATAGTGACCATAATATTGTCTCATTCAAGATATCTGCTTCTTAATGTAATATGTCAAATCCCACAGTCATCAAAAATGGTGACAAAGCAAACCTCAGGGAGATTAAAAACACCCTATCAAATAAAGATTGAGGGTTGATTTAAAAAAAAACTCACAGTAAAGGAAGCATGGGACTTATTAAAGAAAATAATATTACAGCTGGAAAATACTTATGTACCCACAAAAATATACATATATATAACAATAAAGGTAAAAAAAACTATTTGCTAACTACTAGTATCAAAAACAAATAAGAATCAAAGAAAAGGTGCATAAAAAGCTAGGAACACACCTTCTGAGGAAAATGATACAGTATATAAATCAGAAATGGAAACACTGAAAAAAATGATTAAAAGGGCCAAATGTATTACAAAATTTAGACTAGCCAACCGAAGAGATAAAAAATCATTATTTTCATATATCAATAATAAAAAGTGCACTTCAAGAACCATTGGCCCACTTGTACACGAAGGGAACTTGCTTGAAACAGATGAAGAATCTGCAAACCTATTTAATAACTTTTTGTTCAGTGTTTTCAAAAAAAGGGTAATACATGCAAATTTAATACAGTATCCATGTATAACAAATTTCATATCCTAGAAGAAGACGTTCTACTAGCACTAGCTACTTAAAAAAATACTAGTATGGGTCCTGATGGCATCCATCTGTGTTTCCTAATAGAAATGTCATCACTTCTTGCACTCCCACTCACCATCATATTTAATAAATCCTTGGATGAAGGGATTGTTCCTTCAAACTGGGGCAAGGCTGTTGTAATACCAATATTTAAAAAAGGCAGTAAGAGTGGTGTGGAAAACTACAGTCTCACTTGCTTAGTCTGTAAACTTATGGAAAGAATCACTAAAACATATTTTGAATTAAAGACTAGAGATGCAGTGAAATTAAATTCCACTGGTGAAGTGGCCACTTTGCGTTGTCACATGGCTACACATAGTGGCCAGTAGGAAAGGCTCACTTCGCTTGTAATTATTACATCACATTGTCATTCCGCCTTAACGTGAAGCAAGGCAGAGTGGCAACAATATCAGCAGCCTCCGAGTGCCCCCACACAAACACACAGTCACCAGAATTAATGTGCATCCCCCAAATTCTACTGTCTTGAATCCAGAAAACTCCCCAGTGCTGACGAAGTGAAATGAGAGCACAACAAGAAATACAAAGTCTCCCAGAATTCATGGCCCACTCAGTCATGCTCACAGTGGACATTGTCACATCACATACTGACACCAGAATTAATGTGCATTCCCAAAATGCTACTGTCTTGTGTCCAGATAATTCCCCAGTGCTGATGAAGTGAAATGAGAGAGTAACAAGAAATGTGAAGTCTCCCAGAATTAATGGCACACTCAGTCATGCGTATAGTGGTCACACACAGGCACCAGAATTAATGTGCATCTCCAAAATGCTACTGTCTTGTGTCCAGAAAATGTTCCAGTACTGATGAAGTGAAATGAGAGGGTAACAAAAAATGCAAAGCCTCCCAGAATTAATGGTGCACCCCATCATGCGAGCAGTGGCCATACACAGTCACCAGAATTAATGTGCATCCCCAAAATGCTACTGTCTTGTGTCCAGAGAATTCCCCAGTGCTGATGAAGTGAAATGAGAGCATAACAAGAAATGCAAAGTCTCCCAGAATTAATGGCACACTCAGTCATGTGTGCAGTGGTCACACACAGTCACCAGAATTAATGCGCATCCCCAAAATGCTACTGTCTTGTGTCCAGACAATTCCCCAGTGCTGATGAAGTGAAATGAGAGTGTAACAAGAAATGTAAAGTCTCCCAGAATTAATGGTGCACCCCATCATGTGAGCAGTGGCCATACACAGTCACCAGAATTAATGTGCATCCCCAAAATGCTACTGTCTTGTGTCCAGAAAATTCCCCAGTGCTGATGAAGTGAAATGAGAGCGTAACAAGAAATGCAAAGTCTCCCAGAATTAATGGTGTACTGCAAATGCACATACAGATTAAAATTGTGCTGTGCACGTAAGAGATGCAGAGTCAGATGCAAAGGCACAACACCACCTAACCAGTGCTCACAAATCACAAATCCAAATCTGGAAAAGAATACATTTTGCTGGTTGGGGGGGGTAGTGGACAGCAGTAACAGTCCACTACCAGTAAAGATACCATAAAGCAGTCTAAAAAATTCATGCAGGTGTGGTGGATAGCAGGTTTACACTGCTACACATAAAAGTTGTCTTATTTACTGTTACACACTCATGCACACATTACAAGTATTGCATAGAAAAGTTAAAACCTTCAGCAATATACCCAAATGATTTAAACAAACTGAAATTATACACTGCTGCGCCACTACAATCAGCAAAAAAATGTCAAGAATTACTGAAAATATTACTGTGTGTACATTTACACAGTTATACAAGAAAAATATAACCAAAACATAAAGACTATCTTTTTCTCCCAGTTAATCTACCTACACCACAGATACGCCCCTCCCCCCAAAGCACACTTCACAGTACACTTTCCAATTGTTTTAAATTAACATTCAAAATCCACACACAAACACTCGATGATATGAGCACAGGAGGTTTTCCTACAATAGATGCAATAAATTATGAGCAAAAAAAAAAATGGCTCAAAAAGGCTTTTTTAAAAGCTTTTAGAGGATTTGAATCACAGAGATCTGAGAGGAAATGGTCTCCATCTTCCACTACACACACTCTACACAGAACTGAGGCTGTGCAGAACAATCTAGAGCTCATGTGACCTGCAATCGCATGAAGCACTGCAAATTCACCTTGGAGCTCAATAACAAAGCGAAATGATGCAAAGTACATTGATTTCAATGTACTTCACCTTAAAATTGGAGGAGAAGTGGTTTGGGGAAGGTGGAATAACACAAAGTCATTGGTTTCAATGGACTTCGTTTCTCATTATGACGCTGGCATTTCGGCCATTATGGACATCATGATTCGCATTACCTAATGAATCACTCCTCAGAGCAAATTTCAGCCACTTCGCCCATCTCTAGTAAAGACACATGCCCTGGGACTAAGTGATCCAACTCAACATGGATTTAAAAAGGGATATTCATGTACTACTAATCTAGTATCCTTTTTTGACCATGTAAGTCATAGTTTGGATAATATTCCTTCAGATGTCATATTTTTAGATTACAGTAGAGCATTTGACTCTGTTCCCCATCACAACTTGATAGCAAAGCAAAATTTATTCATAAAACACTATTCCAAATAGATCATAGCATTGTACATCATCCATAAAAACATCAATAAAAGCAATGCAAATAAACAGAATGAGTAAAAAATATATAAACATCATAAAATCAGATCATACAGACAGCAGGTATTCAGGTGTCAGAAAATGTAAAGTCAAATAAATAAGATTTTAGGGCATATTTAAAGGCCTCTATGGATTGGCAATATCAAATCTGATGAGGTAGAGAATTTCACAGGGTCAGGGCTGCAGAAGCAAATGATCTAGCTCCAGAAGTAGTCAAACAGACCCTGGGAATTTCTAGCAATCCTTAATCGGCAGAACAGAGAGGGCAAAGGGGGTGCTAGGGACAAAGGAGGTCTTTCAAATAATGAGGTCCCTGTCCATGTAGGGCTTTATAGGTCAATGATCTGAACTTGAAGGTAATCATCCACCATACTAGCAGCCAGTGCAGGCCATGGATCACAGGTGTGACATGGCAGGATCTCAACAAGCCAGCCAATAACCTGGCAGCCACTTTCTGCACCAGCTGCAGATGGTGAAGGTCCATCCCAGGTATCCCTAGCTATAGGGCATTACAGTAATCAAGGCACGAGGTCACAAAGGCATGGACTAGTGTTGGAAGATCATCAGGTGGGACCAGGTGCTTTGTCTGAGCTATGTTCCTCAGATGGTAAAATTAGGTTTTGATGATGACAGACAGCTGAGATTTCAGTGTCAATTTATCATCGAGGACAATGCTCAGATTTCACACCTTGTCGGAGATTAATAGCTAGTTATCCCCCAGTCAAAGCCCGGAGTGTTGCCCAGCCACCTGCCCCTCAGCCCAATGACCTGGGTCCACAACCAACACCTCAATCTTATCCGGATCCAACCTGAGCCAGTTGGCACTCATCTGATCCAGAATCTCAGAAAGGCAGTTGTTAAAAGCCGAGATAACGCCATTATGCTTGGGTGCAAAGGACATGTATAGCTAAGTATCACCTGCATAGCAGTGAAAACTTAGCTCGTACCACCTAACAATGTCTCCTAATGGCAACATATGCACTGCAAACAACATGGGTGAAAGCACCAAGCCCTGCAGCACCCCCTATGACAGGGGCTGAGGGGCGAGAAACCTCCGACTCCACTTTGTACCCTTGCGGCAATAAAGATTGAAATAATCTGAGGACTATACCAGATAGTCTGCAGAATAGCCACAGGTGCTCAAGTAACACCTCATGATCCACGGTGTCCAATGCTGCAGAGAGATCAAGGAGAACTAAGATGTCATGACTCCTCCAATGTCTTGCAATCAGGAGATCATGAAGCACCCAAACCAATGCCTTCTAAGTACTATGCATCTTCCTGAAACTGGACTGGAGAGGATTGTAGATATTGTGGGTGATAAGATGCTCTTCAAGCTGCAACATGACTGCCTTCTCAATAACCTTGCCCACAAAAGGAGGTTTGAAACAGGCTTGTAGTTTATGAGACTGTCAAGGTCGAGAGAAGACTTCTTTAGAAGAAGGTGGACCAGCGCCTCCTTCAGGGTGCCCGGAAACACACCAGTCTCTAACGAACACCTGACAACCTTCGCTAGGACCGGTCCGACTACCTCCACGCACTCCAGCAGGAGGAGTGTTGGACCTGGGTCAAACTACAGTATGTTGGTAGCAAGCCCTGGATAATCTTCACAACATCCCCGATCATCAACTGATCAAAGTCAGACCACACAGAATGAGTGGCTGTAACCTCACACCAATCTCCACTCTGCTCATTTGAGTGAGCTGTGCAGATCTGTGACCTAATGATGGGAACGTTATCTGTGAAAAACCAAGCAAACTCATCACACTTCAACTGTGAAAAGTTCCCCAATTCTGGAGACAGGTTGGATTGCACAGCCTGTCAACAGTCTGAAGAGCTGAGCCTTTCAATTCTGTGCAGCTGCAATCTCCCTGGACAGAAACTCTGCCTTCTTATGGGAGACCACAGATTGATAGTCCTTATAATGGGACATCAATCTAAGTCTATCATCAATCAGGCCAAATTTCCACCAGTATCACTCCAACCTTCTCCCCACTCTCTTCATCTCTTCAAGGTTCCATCAAATCATGGGGATCTAGGGTGATGAGTGAGGGGGTGAACTCATACAGGAGCTGGGGAATCCAGGGCAGCCGCCACTATCTTATTATAGACTACAGAAGCTCCTCTGGGTCCCAGCTCACACTCGAACTCCCCAATAGGTCCAGAACCACCATAAGACCATCAAAGAGCAAACCCTGCAAAGGGCGCACTGGACCATCTCCATAGAGACAGGTCTTTTGGGGGGGCTATGAAACTGAACCCTATAGTGTGGTGATCAGACTATCTAATGGGTTCAACCACCACGTCAGATATTTCCATCCCCAGTAGAAACATCAGGTCCAATGAATGACCTCAAGTGTGGGTCACAGAAGTAATCACCTGTGTGAAGCTAAACAAACTCATAAGCTGGAGGAAATCTTGTCCAAAATGTGAGAAGTCATCGTCGACCCAGCCATTGAAGTCCCCCAGCACCAACCACCTGGGGACTCCAAAACCATTTCAATGATGAAGTCTGTGACTTCCTGTAGGAAGTCCTTCTCACTCCCGGGTGGATGGTAAATGAGAAGTATCCTACAACCCACACCTGCGCCCACAATACATTTGAAGGTTCTAATGACCCCAACTGGCACAAGTACCAGGCCCAGTTCTGCCTTGAAACAAATGGCTACCCCCCTGCCCCTACAATCCAACCTCGGATGGTGTATCACTGAGTACCCATCAGGAACCGCGGAATCCAAAATGGGAATTGCATTCTTGTCCAGCCAGATCTCATGATGTGAGCTAGGTCAGATGTTCCAACAAGATCAGCAATTACTGCTATCTTTTTCCTAATCGACCAAGTGTTGCATAACACCACCCAAGCTGGATGAGCAGTCGAGGTCGACTGTGCTATTTGCCCACATAATGTTGAATCCTTGGTAATGGAAACCAGTCAGGGTGGACCCCTCTCCTGGACCCACTTTGCCCCAGGGTGCCTCCTTGAACCCAAGGCCCCAATTCGTCCACCTTGCTCAACTCCTCTCCCACCAAGTTCATGCCCCCACCCCTCCGATGCCCCCTCAGTATACCCAAAGCTCAGCAGCGCCTATACACATCCCCCGGTAGTGGGGTGCAATTGAAAGGATGGAGGGCCCGAAGCTCAGTGAAGGAGTAGCACCACCCAGAGAAGACTTCTGCCTACACATCCTGCTAGTTACCCACAATCAGCAGCTACCAATTAAGACAAAATCACACACTCACACAAACAACACACTCATTCTCATACACCTACAAACATCCTATACAAACAGCCATAAACTCTTATAAAACATTAAATAACACCAAAACAACAAAAGCAAAACCAAAAATGTAAAATGAATAAGATCTTCTGGCAGAATGTAAGTTTACTGAAAAAAAGAGAAAGTCACTTGATTCTCTGAAATTGGATTATGTCCGATCCCTCAGAGCTCCTCCTCTTCGGGATTTGTGAAGAAGAATAAAACTCAAACCAAGTCTGACTCTCACTTCAGTCCTTGCAATAAGCATACAGAATATTTTTAAGCATTCCAAATTATATTGGCACTCTCACTGCCTAAAACCATACAGTTTAATGGGTCCAGATAAAGAAACTACTGACCAGTCATGGGTTAAAATCCTTCGAGTAAGTCCTGTTTCCAGACTTGATGTAACTTTCCTCAGAAATTCTTCGTTGACATCTCTTCCAGTGTTCACACAGCAATCCAACAACTATATATGGCCCCTACCCAGCAATAGCCACCTCTGCAGCCATCACAGGTATGGCCACATAGCAGAAAAAAAGTGTTCAAAAAGGAAAACGGGGAGAAGATCCCCCCAGCACATGCCCCAAGAGGCAGCCACCCCACTTGCCCGTGCCCACAGCTATGACTCCTGGCTCAGAGATGACCCACCAATTGACCCCCTGAGCAGCCTAGGAAACCCCTGTGGCAATTTGCCTGCCCTGTAGTAGGCCTGACACCGGCATCTCCTGCCACAGACCCAGCACTTCTGTGGCCACCTCCCAGGGCCGGCCAGAGCAGGTCGCCTGCCACAGTAACCCCTCAGGCCTTCAAACAATTGCTGGCCCCAATTGCATAACATGGGGGCTCCCAAAACACACAAAATCCACCACCAGAAAAGGCTGCCAATATTCCGGCAAGAGTCCAGCCACAGCAACTCCTCGAGTGATGTTCCGGTTAATTCAACGCCTTACAGTACTTCCTCTCTGGGCAATTCAGGACCTCTTTTCCACTCAAACCCAAAGCCGGTGCAGAGTTCAAGGCTCCAGAAAACTCCCATGGCTCAACACTTACGGACATAACTGGCAGGTAGGACCGCTTTGTGGAAGAAAAACAGACTTATGCTCTAGCTATTTAAACTGCAGCACTAGACAAACAGAAATCCTTGAAGTGAACTTAACTCCATTCACGTTACTTTCACATAACTAATAATCCCACAGATACTTTCCTAAGTTTACTGGCTCACTATACTGCCCTAACTAACTGCCACTAAGTAAACTAACTATGATAACAAATAAACCAAATGAACAAAATAAAGTAAATAAGAAAACAAAACACAGTAAATAAATGCTAAAATAAATGCAAAAATAAAACTAAAACTGAACTATAACGCTGCTGCTAACAATGGCAGGCACAGCATGGCATCTAAGGATGCAGCAAATTTAAATTCCATTGATGAAGTGCCAGAGAAGTGACCATATTTACCTGACAGAGCAATTCACAAAATGTTTCTGCCTAAGGTGGAATTTTGTCTAGGTGAAATTTCTCCTTCTGCGGCTGAAATTTCACCTTCTGTGGGTGGAATTCCATCTTCCGTGGGTGAAATCTCACCATGGAAGGTGGAATTTTGGCGCAGAAGGCAGAATTTCACTGCAGAAGGTGAAATTTTGCCATTCCACCAGGCAAAATTTTGCCACTTCGCCAGGCGAAATTTCACATTTTGCTCTGTGAAATGGGCGGAATTTCGCAGATTGCTCCGAGAAGCAAATTTCACTCACTTCGCCCATCCCTAGTGGCCTCCTTCTTGCTTCACTAGATAAATGATAGATAAGTTATTTGCTATGGGTTATTCAACTATCTAGACTTCGACAGTAGATAAGGACCACCTGTCTCACCTAGTCTGCTCATTTCCCTACCTACACGATAAATCGCAGATCCTAGTTAACCATCAGCCTATTTCTTCCTACCCCCTACAAGAATTGCCTTATGTCTGTCCCATGCATTCTTGAATTCTCCCACAGTTTTAGACCCCACAACCTTCTCAGGAAGGCTGTTCCATGCATCCACTACCCTCTCTGTGAAAAAATACTTCCTCACATTGCCCCTGAACGCCCCCTCTATCTTTAAATTGTGTCCCCTTGTTCTTGCATGTCTCTTTTTCTGAAAGATGCTACCCTCTTGGACTTTGTTGATTCCACTGAGGTACTTAAAAGTTTCTATCATGTCCCCCTTCTCCCTTCTTTCATCAAGGGTATACATATTAAGCTCCTTTAGTCTCTCCTCAAATGGCTTCTCTTGTAGACCCTGCACCATTTTAGTTGCCCTCCTCTGGACTGCCTCTATCCTGTCTATGTCCTTGCGGAGATGGGTTCTCCAGAACTGGACACAGTTCTCCAGATGGGGTGTCACCAACTGTCTGTATAGAGAGATAACAACTTCCTGTATTCTGCTGGTGATGCCTTTCCCTATGCAGCCCCGTATACCCCAGCCCTCTCTACTGCCTTCTCACATTGCTTGCTAACCTTAAGGTCATCTGATATGATTACCCCCAGGTCCCTTTCATTTTTTTGTTGTTGTTACTACCTCCTACCCCCATTGTGTAATCTTCCCCTGGGTTTTTTTTCCCCAGGTGCATTATTTTGCACTTCTTTGCATTGAATCCTAGCTGTCATACTTCGATCATTCCTCCAACCTTGCCAAGTTCTTTCCACATCTCCCTGTGTAGCAACCCTGTTGCAGATCTCTGTGTCATCTTCAAAGAGGCATAATTTTCCTTCCAGTCTCTCTGCAATGTCACTTATAAAGACATTAAAAAGGACTGGACCCAGTACTAACCCCTGCGGTACCCCACTAGTAACCCCTCTTTCTTCAGAGTGGACTCCATTCACAATTACCTTCTGTGTCCTGTTGTCCAGCCAATGTTTTACCCAGACTATCACCCTGGGACCCACTCACAAGCTGGTTAATTTGACTATTAATCTTTTGTGTGGGACTGTGTCAAATGTCTTGCTATAGTCTAGGTAGGCCATGTTCACAGCCCCTCCCTGGTCTACTACTTTGGTCACACAGTCAAAGAAATCAATTAGATTCATCTGACATGACTTCCCACTGTGAACCCATGCTGCCTTGGGTCCTGTGCCCCACTGGCCTTAGGTACTCAACAATTGTTGCCTTCAGAAGTGATTCCATCACTTTCCCCTACCACAGAGGTCAAACTGACAGGTCTGAAGTTTCCTGCCTCTGTCTTGGTCCCACTTTTGTGAAGGGGAATCACATCCACCTTCCTCCAGTCCTCAGGTACCACACCATCCTCCCATGATTTGTTAAAAAGGGTAGTTAGTGTTTTCACTAGTTCTCCCCTTAATTCTTTTAGAATTCTGGGGTGAATTCCGTCAGTCCCCATTGCTTTGTCCACCTTCAATTTTTGGAGTTCTTTCAGAACCCTTTCTTCCGTGAAAGGACTGGGATCATTCCTCCTATAAAGAGTGCTTCTGTTAATTGGATTTGGCACCTCCCCCTCTTTTGTGAATACGGAGCAGAAATTTTCATTCAGTATCCCTGCTTTTTCATTGTCCCACTCTGCCCACCCACCGTTCATTCTATTTAGCCTCACTATTCCTCCCTTTGTCTTTGTACGCTCCCTGATGTACCTATAAAAGGTTTTATCCCCCTTCTTAACTGAGTTGGCTATCTTTTCCTCAGTTTGGGCCTTTGCTATTCTGACTTCACTCCCTGCTTCCTTCTGCCTTAACTGGTACAGCTCTCTGTCCTGCTCCTTCTGTGTTTTCTTATACTTCCTGAATGCTATCTTTTTCTCCCCGACTTTCCCTGCCACCTCTCTTGAGAACCATAGTGGCTTTTTCTTTCGTTTTGATTTGTTTATTTGCTTCACACAAAGGCTTGTTGCCTCTGTGATGGCAGTTTTGATGACTCCCCATTGTTGCTCCATCCCTCCTTCTAGCCTGTCTGCTAGTGCTTTTCTGAGGCACTCTCCTATCTTGCCAAAGTCAGCCCTTCTGAAGCACAGTACCCTCACTTTTGTATGACTTGACTCTGTAGCCGAGTTTAACGTGAACCATACTGTTTGATGATCACTTGTTCCCAGATGGCAACCCACTTCTAGATCTGAGATCCTCTCACTGTCCCCATTTGAGAATACAATGTCTAAGATTGCTCCCTCATGAGTGGGTTCTGAAACTAGCTGTCTGAGGCATGCCACCTGTAGGGCATCGAGAATGGCCCTGCTCTTGGATGTGGCTGCAGCAAATGTGCTTCAGTTAGCATCTGGCATATTCAGGTCTCCCATCAACAATATCTCCCCTTTCTCTGCCATCCTAAGAATGCCTTCTATCATATCCATGTCCATTCTCTCCCCCTGACATGGGGGTCTGTACACAACCCCTGTGCGGATTGTGGTGCCTTTTCCAGTCTCCAAGGTGACCCACAGTGCCTCTTCTCCTCCCTGTTTACTCTTTTGTTCAGTTGCTTTTATCCCTTCCTTTACTTAGAGAGCTACTCCTCCCCCTCTTCTCCCCTCCCTGTCTCTCCTGTAGGTTATGTACCCTGGTATGTTAACATTCCAGTTATGGTTCTCTGTGTACTATGTTTCTGTGACTGCTATGATATCCGGCATCCCTCTTTCATCAAGGCCACCAGTTCAGGGAGCTTGTTGCCCAGACTATGGGCATTGGTACTCATTACCCTCCATGTCTTGATGGCCTTTCTCCTTTTTGCCCCATCCCTGTCCTTCTTGCCTTTGTCACTTTCTCTATTTACCCCTTCCCTTCTCCTTATCGACATTTCTATGTTGGAGTTTACCATACTTACTGCCATGACTTTTGGGGGCTGTGATTTCCCTGCTCCTTTCCAGTGCACTCCCCCCCCCTTGGCTAGGATTAAATGCTTCATTGGCAAGCATTTAAACTATCACCTAGGATCCTGGTTCCTCTCCTTGATTGATGCAGCCTATCATGCCAGTATAGGCTTGCATCACTCCAAGTGGACCCCCAGTCCCCAATGAAGCCAAATCCCTGAGCTCTGCACCAGTTTTTCAACCACTGATTGAATACCATGGTGTGGAGCACCCTAGCCTCTCCTATGCCATCGACAGGCAGCACCTCTGAGAAGGTTACCATGCGTGCTACTTGTCTAAGGCCCCTCTCCAATTCCACAAACTCTTTCTGCACTACTGTGATTCCTTTCTTAGCCAGGTCATTTGTCCCTAGATGGACAAAGACATCCAGCTCCTTCCCCTGTGCAGCTGCTCTGGCAATCCTGAGGATTTTCTCCCTGTCCCTCCAAGCCATGGTGCCAGGCAGGCACCTTACTTCTCTCTTCCCTTCCTCCCCCAGTTCTACCTTCCTAACAATAGAGTCCCTTACCAAGAGTTGTTTCTTTCCAATGTGGGGTCCCATGCCACCCTCCTGTGAGTCTCCTTTGTGGAGGTTCCCAGCATCCTCCTTGGTTTCTACTGTGGGTGCCTCCATAGAAGAACCACACTTTGCCAGAATGGCATAGGAATTGTGGAGAAGTACAACTGGAGGGATGCACCGCTGTTCCACCACACTCACCCTCCCTGAGCCCACTGTGGTCCAACCGCTCCTCTTTCTTGGCTACCTCTGAGGCAATGGCAGTGGCCCTGGTTGTTCCTGGATAGAAGAGGAGGTCCCACAAATCCTGGCCAAATCAGCCTGGAGATGAGCAACCTCCCCACTCAGCTCAGAGAGGTGCCTGCAGATGGGACAACACTGCATACTCCAGAATGTCTCCCGGAAGACTGCTGCTCCACAGTGACTGCACTGCACCACTCCCATCATGTCTTATTTCTGGCCCCTTCACTATTGTTTGGAATCCTTACTCTTTCCTCTGTTTTTTTTTGTTTGTTTTTTCCTTCCTTCTCTTTCTACTTACTTAATGCTACTGTGCCCTTTAAGCTCCTGATTGTCCAGTTCTGAGACAAGAAGATCCTGTATTTCTCAGTAGACCCCTTACTTGCTCAGAGGCAGACCTCCAGCAGCTAGAGGGGGCCAGACAGCTACTCTTGCCATTCTAGGATGGTGCATCTTTGGTGGATCTGTGATCACTCACTTCCTGCTCCCAAACAGGAAGTTCCTGTTGTCAGTCAAATCCTGTGCCTATAAAAGTAGAACTAGCTTTGGGTGGGAGGATGGAGAGGCAGGAAGGAGGGCAATATAGTCCCAGTAGAGAGGCCAGTCACACAGCATTCCTTCCTCCTGGTGTCCTCTGCCAAGCTTCTGGCAGAATCTTTCTAAGGCAGTGTTTATATCAAGCTTCCTTCTAGCTAAGCCACTCCCCCTACTTACTTGATCTTTCTACAAGTAATTAAATTGTACAGCTATCAAGCCCCTTCAGTCATCTGAGATTTACATTGAGATAACTGTTCTGACAATCATTCACTACAGCTAACTCAGACAAACACACTATTTTTTGTTTGTTTGTTTGTTTTTTACCCTAAATTTAAGGTCCCAGTAGAAGAGTTCTGCTTCTTTAGTCCCAGTAGAGAAGTCCAGTCACACAGCACTCCTTCCTCCTGATGTCCTCTGCCAAGCTTCAAACTCAAAGAGAATAAATGGTGCTCTTTCAAACATTGGCAGTTTCAGTAGTGGGGTGCCACAGGGCTCTGTCCTGGGCCCCATCTTGTTTGGAACCTACATTACTGACCCAATGACACAAAACCTGAAGGAGAAGTAGATACTGAGACCAAACTCTCTTCCCTTACCAATGATCTGTATAACAGTGAAAGATGGATGATTGAAGATGGTATGTCATTTAACTTCAAAAAATGTGTTGTTATACACTTTGGTAACAAAAACTGTAAACATCAGTATTATTTGAATAATACACAAACCCAAGCCTCTGTAAATGCATATGATCTTGGTATAACTGTAAATAACAAAATCACAGCATCCGATCAATGCACTAAAATTTACAGGCTAGCAAATGGTTTGGTTAAACATTTTAGATGTATTTTTGTGTCTAAAATGGAACAATGCCTGATACCTCTATGTAGGTCCTATATAAGGCTCTATCTGGACTATGTATCACCATTCTGGAATCCCTACTTAAAAGAAGATATTAATTTACTGGAAAAGGTTCAGAGGCTGGTAACAAAAATGGTCCACAGGTTATTCAACCAAATAATACCCTGAAAGACTAACTGAAATTGGATTGCTCTAGACATGTGATAATATAGAACTGTACGAGAGGGAGGTTTTGTGAAGTTAGGTGGGAGATTGGCCTTTTAGGAGGGAGAATGCATAAATGCACTGAGTTGACCCTGAAATAATGCAAACATATATATATATAAAATGCATTTTATTAATTCAGTTTGAACAAGAATATACACAAACTGCAAATTGTAAAACATCTACACTGACAAATAATTAATATAATTAATACTTTCTATTATCTAGCTGTGGACACACAGTTCTGAATCCTTGAAATGCATTGTCTCTGTAACTCTCACACAATCATACAACCAACAGCTGTACTTACAGTGTTCTTTCCAAGATCAGTGGTGCTTACAAAAGTAGGACAAAGCACAGCAACCCCCATCCCCAAAAAAAACAGTTGTGATTCTAGATTCCTTTATGAAAGCAAATGTTGCCAAATGTGTTCAATCCTTTTTCCACATTTATGATCTAGCAAACTTATTATAAGCAACTGATTTCCTGAATATCCAATATTTATTTCTGGAAGACAGGAATCGATTGTGGTGCAACAGCATGCCCAAGGCTCCACCGTTTCTTGAAAATATGGCATAGGGATTCTTGTGCTCCTAGGAAGACATGCATTAGTTAATTAATTAAACTCTGGTTTTGGCATCACCATTAACATATTCCCAGCCCTGAATTAAAGAACATCAGTATTTCTGTTGGTGCCCCATTTTCCTGTCCAAAAACATGACAGCTGTTTTCCCCGCTCAACGCAAGAATCTGTATATCGCTAGAATCCTCAGTGTGGTCATGAGCAAATCACTTCATGTCCCTGTGGTACCTAGTCAGTGTGCCCTTCCCTGTTTGCATCACCGTGGTTGATGAGGTCCCACATTGTGAGCGGCAGTGTCTACATTTCAGTGACAAAAGACAGAGTCCTGCAGAACGGACGGATACTGACATAAATGCAGATTTTTTTCATGTGACTGAGTGTATAATTAGGGAGATTTTCTTTCCCATGTGGGGTGGGGGTTGGGAGTTTAGTTAAAAAAACAGGACTCTCCCCGGCAAAATGGGAGACATCACATGTATGTTGTTCTCTTTACAAACCAAAGATATTGATTCAGTGTGGTTTGGAATATTCTAACAGAAGTACCACTTTAAGATCTCACAATAAACAGATGGTAGTCCCATGGGCAAACACCTCCAAAAGAGACAACTTTTTCAAAGTAAGAACAGTTAAAGAATGGAACAGACTACCACAAGAACTGTTTAATCTAAATAGCTTTAATGCTTTTAAGAGAGGATTGGATAAATTACTTCAGTCAGAACCAAATTCATGGTAAAATTGCCTACATAGTGTGGGGGAATATTATGACGTGCCACAAGCCTTCTTTTGTACATTCCGACTAAGTAAACTAAGTAAGTAAACCAAGAGCCCTGAAAATAGGCCCCATAACCCATGCCTCCGGCAGCATCAATCACCATCCGGCAATCCTGCACAAATGTAATGCCTTCCTGCCACACTGACACCCCACTGAATCTCTTTAAATAAGTATCCCAAACCTTGATGTCTGCCCTCATGTCTGCAGTCACCCTAATGTGGTGTTGAGGTTGAAGCATAACCCTCGTTGCCCAAGTCATCTGCCTGACAAATGGCCTCCCTGGTGCCACCTCCTTGCCAGAAGAGTTCAAATGGCCATTCCCAGACTGCAGTGTCTTTAATGTTACCTTCCTGACTGTCTGAACCTCGCCTACCAACTCCTTTTGTTGCTCCAGTTTTTCAAGTGGCAGTCTAGAGACCATATTAACTGTGTCTATCTCAATACACAGGTAAGTGTGCCTCGTTATTGTCTCTGCCTTTGTTTTATCAGCTGCCAGCAGCACCCCAAACCAATCCATCAACTGCCTAAACACTCTAAGTGTCACCACATTCACCCATACCAGTGGTGCTGATACAGAGGAAATCATCCTGGTAATGCATTATCCTCCTGTTCCCTGAGTACTCCTTTGTTGCCCAGTCATAAAATGGCAACAAGCCTCAAAAGCTCACAGCAAACAAAGCAGACCATTGGCATGGCCACATCATAGTAAAACTAGCCCGCAAAAGAAAACCCAATAGGCCAAAATCCTTTGGACTAACCAGCAATAAACAGAAAGCTGACTTTATGTTGCTCTTAGCCAACAAGATGCCCCTGCCCACCCGTTGAACAAGCCTGACTGCTCTATCAAAAGATGCATAGCTAACTGCACTGTCTTCAGCACTGATGTGGTTGTTAATTTTTATTTATTTATTTATTTAGTTTTTGTTAACCGGGTAGGTGCACTAGCCAGCAAGTGACTATTTTCAGGCACGGCCCGGGAGGTACAGGTACAATACATAGTACAGTGCAATAAGACAGTTACATGATAAGGTGCATTGAAGTAATTAGACATTGTTTACAAATCAACGGAGCGAGAAAAGGGGGGGGATATGATAAGGGAGAGGGTCAAGGATAGGTAAGGTAAGTGCACAGCTAAGTTCAGCGGGAGGTGGCGGGGCTAGAGACTGGGGTCAGGGTAGGCTTACCAGCTAGCAGAGCAGGTGGGGGCAAGGGATGTAACCTGCGGCATCGGCGACTGTGAGCAGGAAAAGTGTCCGGGCTGCTGGTTCTAAAGGCCAGGCGAGGGAGCAGGCTCCAGTCGGGTGGGACGAGAAAAAATGACGGCGTTAGCGGCAGGAGGCTAGAGCCTGCAACCGGGCTCATGGAACCAAATGCCGGCTTGGAATGATTCGGGAGGCGGTGAACGGGTGAAAGACAGTAAAAGCTTGCGGCATCAGCGGAAGGTATAATAGGTACACCTCTGGGATATGAAAGGTGGTATATCAACCCATTTTTGCCAGGTTCCTTTTTGGAACCACTCTCAAGGGTGATATCCCGAGCAGATCCAAAAGGGGTTCATTAAAAGGTTCTGACACACTCCCAGCCTCCACTTCCTTTTTTATTTTGGCTGTGACCATGTGTTTCAAGGAGTGTACAGATCTAAGGTTGCGGGCTGTGGTGAACACCCTTGGGTCCTTGTAAGGAATGGGATATCTGCTCATGCAGATAACATGTATCCTTATCAGATGGTAGCAGTCAAACCAAGGCCGAAGGTGCTCAATGTTTATGGGGGACTTCACTAGGCTTTGGGGTGGCTTTGTTCCCATGTCTGTCTATGGTGTGCTAGCCCTCTCCTTTTTTATGCCTGCTGCCCCCGTGGCTTTCGACCGCTTTGTGCTTCCCCTGCAGTTATTACATTCATGCCTGAATTTACAAAAAAGTCACAAAAACACTTTCCTGCATTAAATTGGTGGCAAATCCACTTTTGACCATCCCATAATACCCCAGGCACCATATGTCCTCAGGCCATGTAGGCCATGCTGGACAGCTTTGCCCGTATCATGTGCACGAGACCATAGGTCGTGCTCTATCTTATACCAGTGCATGTCTGGCACTCTCACCAACTTCATTTGGAAAAGCTCATCATAACATAACTAAGCATTCCCCTCATAAGCTAAGTGGGCAGTCTTGATATTGTCCCTGTATTTGATAAGCTGACCTATCTTCAGAGTGAACCTAATACAAAAGATCATTATGAAAATGTCGAAGGCAGCAACCCAGTTCTCGAAGGTTGATGGTTTCCTTGGTCTATGCAACCTCTCCTTCTGGAACTTTTCTTTATCATCTGAGTTGAGTGACTCTCTATGTCACAACTTGAACACCTCAACATACTTCCCTTTCCCTATTTTTTTCTTTTATGGCAGATAACAGGTGAGTATCCATGGGGTCATCCACCCACATGTACACCCAGTGCTTGCCTCTGACCCCCACTGATGACATTGGTTCCCTACTGGGGCCAGGCCCATCCTGTGCTATAGGCTGTGGCATGGACACCCCTTCCATCTCAGCCTGGCCCACTCCTGCACCCACTGACCCAATGCCAGGGCTTCCAGCTCCCAGATCTATAGCATGGCATGCTCCACTTGTACTCCCTTGATTGCACATAGCATCCCCGCTGCCACCCCTGCTGCTGGCCCCACCACCCCCATGGGCGCCCCCACCAGAGTGACCCCCACTGATTTCTGGTCCTGCACTCAAGGAGCCATAGCCACTTCACCAGCCTCTGGGCCCTGCTCCACCTCACCATCAAAAATTCTCTAGCCACCATGTGAGGCCTGGAAGAGTGTTGCATCTTGACCGATGGCAACATTGTTGGCAATGTTTTCCCCTCAAAAAACACTTCTATGCTCCCCACTGCACCCAAGACCACACCTGAACTGAGCAGTAATGGGGCATGGGCCCACACCACCCGCTGTCGTCTTATCTACCTCCATGTGGGCAGGAATGTACAGATAATGTAGAATCCACAGTAATGGTATTGGCCATCAGCCTGGGGCAGCCCCACCAGCAGGTCCAGGTGCGCCCCCTTGTGCATCCTTCTTGACTGTCGATGGCTTCCTAGCCTCAGCCCTCGATGTGGTTGCACTGCACCTTCCCCGCTGACCAAGTAACTTCCTGAGGACCTTGGCATAGAGGCACTGCCTGATTGTGGTTGCTCCATTGTTTCCCTGAACTCCTAGTCTTTTCCTTGCAGTGTTTCCCTGGCCAGTTGCAGAAGTAGCCCAGTTACCATTTGGTCACTCTCATGCCCCAGATTAGCCACATGTTCACCCTCATATTTACCGACTGTGTCCAGTTTTATGGGCCTGGGTGTAGGACTGTCCTTTCTCACAGCTGCAGCACTGTCTCCTGTTGGGCTGCAAGGGTGCTGTTCTCTCTCTCTCTACTCTTCAGATGCCAATTGGTCTTCTGCCCTTCTAGCACTGTTCCTCACCGTCTTCATCTTCTTTGCCCTGGGCTGTGTGGCAAGAACGTCTGCCATTCTCCTATAGAGCTTTCTTATCTTTTTAATGGAGCATGATGGGCCAGGTGACATGACTGCTGCCAAGGTGCCACTCGCATTGTGGATTGCAGCCAGTGGGGTCCCCCTAACTCCATCTGCCACTGCAATGCCTCTATGAATTCTGTGCTAGGTTCATCATTATGGCCAGTGTTCCATGAAGCCTTCACCTCAGTGTGTCCCTGATCTGCTGGCAAGCCCTTGGTGCTTATGTTCAACAAAACCTTTTCAAACATGTGCCCACATGTGCCACTGCTCTCGGGTGCCTGTGTCAACAGAAATAGGAACTTAAAAACATAAGGAAATTAGTTAATGACTATGCAACTCCATCAAGGCAGAAACAGGGCGCTGACCCCCTGGCCTCCGAATCACCCAGCCGATGCCCACTGAACTGATAAATACTAAAGTAATTAAGAGCCCCTCAGGAAAAACCAGGACCCTTGTGACAATGCCTTGTCCAGAAAGGTGGTAAGTGAACACCTTTACGATGATACAGCAAACTAGGACATTCTTCCTATAACACTTCCTTACCTGCCAATCCCTCAGCCCAGTTGCCACCTGCTTCAGGCCAGACAGGGGCTATCCACCCCAGTCACAGCTGTACTACGCTCTGTGGCTAATCACTCACACCCTACACCAACAAGGATGCAGCACCACTGAAGCATACCAGCGTGCCTCTGGTGTACACCATAGATTGGGTGCCCTTGTTACACAAAATATGTGTGGCCATGATAGTAGGCAGCATGCCACCCATTTTTATTTGGGGGGGGTTCAAACTGACTAACTACTCCAAGTTCTACCTTATAGCACCAGCCAGTGGCCTAATGTAGCTTCTTATTCAAATGTGGCACAAAGAGACACATAGTCCCCTTTTAATGTACTCTGGTAAGCTTAACGAAAGTCTCCAGGAGTTCTGATCCCCTCTGCTCTCCCCCACCCCAAAAAAAAAAAAAAGGCACAAGGGAGCTGGGAAGAATAGCATGGTCTGATGGCTGGAATATGCAAGCGTATTTGGGCATGTGCTTTACATTATATTGAGACATTTCAGGGCGTCACACACATCCCTCTCTGAAATTTCTATTGAACTGTTCCTTGTGGCATCACTAATCTGAATATTACCTGCATTTAGGTTGAATTCCTGGAATACTGAAATAATTATTTAAATATTCTGCAGTTGTCCTGTAATCTCTGATGACTTCATTTCCCTCTTTAGGTGGTCCAACTGTCCTATCCCTCTCTTGTTCCTTACATATGCCCAAAACATTCTAGGGGCTGATCCTGACTTCTTGGCTATATCTGTTTCTACCTCACTCTTGGGTAACCTGAGAAGTGATTCACATTCTTTTGCTCTCCTAGTATATTCTTCTCAGTGTTCTCTAACTCCAGAATCCTTAGCTCTCCTAAATAACCTTCTGTTCCTTATTAGTGCCCTCAGCACTCGCCTATTGAGCCAAATCGGTTTGATCCCATTTTTTGTATATTTTTTCCTTTCAGGTACCCATCTTTTCTCCAGATCTTTAATTTCCCTCACCAGTACTTCCCACATAGTGTTCACATCAGAGCCAACAAATTCCGCTTGCCAATTTCAATCCCTCAGTTGCTCCCTAATTCTGTTAAAGTTAGCTCTGCTGTTACACTTGATAGTTAAGGATCTACTGATTTTGATGATTTGTCTCTTGATGCTGAAAGAGACCATATGATGGTTGCTGTCCCCTAGTGGCTCAATAGTGTGACAACTTCCAATGGTGCCATCCATGTCACTTAGGACAATGTCCAAAATATTGTTTCCCCAAGTAGGTTCCCTCACATATTGCTCTATGTTTAGATTTTTAATACTAGTAGCCAATTTATTGTCCCTAGGACAGCATCGCTCCACCATATCCCAGCTGATCCCAGGCATATTTAGGTCCCCCATGAGAACTATACTACATCTTTCCATAACATTTTCAAGAGCTTCAATGACTTAATCGGCCCCTTCCTCTGCCTGGTTTGGGGGGTCTATAGCAAATGCCCATAATAACAGAATCCTCCCTAATCTGACCCAAAAGGTCTCATTTTTCTGGGCTGGTCATTTTGTTTACATCCTCAGCCCAAAGAGCTTTACTTATATAGATGGCTACACCACCTCCTAAAAACCCCCTTTGGTCCTTTTGAAATAAATTGTACCTCTTGAGTTCTTCACACCACGTGTTGTCCTTATCCCACCACGTTTCTGTTATTCCAATACAAGCGATGTTGTTTAGCTCTAGAAACACCTCTAATTCTACAAATGTATTGCTTAAACTCCTAGCATTGATTAAGAGACAATTCCATCTACTGTTATTTGTTTCAAAAGTAGGACTCCTCATGGGTGTACCTAGGTACTAGTCTCTATTATAAGAATTATTTGCTGTATGTGTACGTTCAGATGCCTCACCCCCATACCCCTGAAATCCTAGTTTAAATATTTCAAAAGACTTTATTTCAGTCTCTCCCCGAACATTCTTGTCCCCATTTGATTTAGGTGATGGCCATTACTCCTGTACATGTTCCTGTCAACAAATATTTTCCTGTTGTGAATGAAGTCATGTCCTTCTTGTGCTGCTCATATTTTCAACCAATAATTGATCTTTCTTACTGCACATGTTCTACCCACTCCTGCTCTAGGTACCAGTAAAATCTCTAACATTATTATTGCACAACCTCTATCCTTTAAGTAGCATCCTACACAAGTACAGTTTGCCTTGATATCCTCGTCCAATCTTTTACCTATGTAATTTACCCCTACGTGTAAAAGTACTAAACCATTTTCTCCTGCCCACTCTAGCAGTTCATCAATCATTTTCTTGACGTCACAGATCTTGACCCCAGGGAAGCAAGAAATGGCAGTCCTTTCTCTTCTCACCCTACAGATAATGCCATCCATGTTTCTTATGATTGAGTCCCCAATTACTACAGCATTATGGATATTTTTGCCTTGTGTCCCATCTTCTCTATGATCTTCCTCAGAGACCCTATTTGGAGCTATTCCGTTCTCTGTGTTGCCACTTAGTGTATGTGGCACAATATCAGGCCCTCCTGTATCCACAATCTCCACCTCAACTGCATCTGCTAGTGGTGAAAAAGTGTTTACATGTGGCAGGATATATGCATCTGCCACTCGCTCTTTTTTCCCTTCTCAATAATGTTCACTCTGGTAAAGGGTCTGAAGAGTTGGGTCTAATTTCAGCCACTGACTCGTCTTCCTCATCTCCCCTTTTTCTTTTTTCACCCCCCCATAGCCTATCCCTGATTGTTTACATTCTCTAAATTGTGTTGTTCTCTTGTACCCCTGTTATTATCCCTTTTATCGCATACACTGGGGATGCTCCAGGAGTACCATGAGGAGGACCTGAAAACCTAAATAAACTAAATAACTAAATAAACTACAATGAACTAAATAATCCTGAACCTAAAAATACTTGCTCCTTTTTTATCACAACTTAAAGTCTAGTGTGCTCCTTTGGTGTCTAATGCAATGAACACAGAAGCCAATGTGCAGAAGGATAGACTGATGATCCAAAGTAATTTATGGAACCATTTTACAAGAAAGTTTAAGCCAGTCACTAGTCATACAAGTGCCCAGTCTCATTATGAGTTGCTACCAATGCAGATATTACTGAGGCCCTACCCCAGGGAATGTGAATGTTAATGTGTGCTTATACTGCACCATACTGTATATTTCCACTACCAGGTCACTATTTTGAATGCTTGATAGAGCATGTCTATACTGTGCAAAAGGAACAGCATGGTAGGGAAGAGTGAGAGGGTGCAAAACCATGAAAGGTTGTAGTCAAGGTAGAGCACCCTCTCGCATTTCCCAGGTAGAGGATAAGACCTCTGCTGGGAGGAGGGGCCGGTAAGCAGCTGCCATAGCTCGACGGGATTAGCCACAGGCAGCAAGGGAGGCAGGCAGTGCATTTGAGACCAGGTTTCAATTCCCACCCAGACATATGCCGCTGGAAATATATCACACTGTATTGGCAGTGTGGTACAGTATATTGCAGCAGCATAATGTCTTGTGATATTATGACCCCATGCCTATATTTCCTAAGGGAGAGCACCTCTAGGATTGCCTTAGAAAGGAGTTAATTCAGGTAGAGGCACCATGTAATTGGAATCTGAATTAGCCAAAAGGAGCCAGGGGTCATCTGCCCAATGTACAGACCTTCTATGCCTCCTTGCTTTGTGGATGTACCAGGGCTTAGCCAAAACCATGTGGGCAAGGGATACATAAATGGATGCACTGCTGGGATCATGGTTATATGAGATCCTGACCATAAGAATATTTGGCACCCCTTTGGATAATTATTTGACTGGAGTAGGGTGCTTCCAGTTGTCAAAAGACTAGCCAAAATGGCTGAAAGTGCAGTTGATTGAGGTCTGATGTTCATGACTAGAGTCGAAAGTTTAGATGTTTTGTAATTAATACAGACATTGAGAACACTTTTACAGTTATAAGAGTGGTCTCAAAAGCATTTTAGAGTATGTGAGCTGTCCACCAAACATGAGCTGTTGTGGTACCCTAAGAATGCAAGGAAGACCACTCTTAGAAAAGCAAGAGTGTGCCCAATGGCCATATTAATACTATATATTGTGGATTTTTCAATAATGCAGTCAATTTCACTCAAATGCCATTCGGATATATGCCCATTTTGCTGTGGTCCCAATTCTTCTGGTATGCCTCTAATGTTATTTGTTCCATTCATATGCCTCTATATTTTCACTTGTATGCCCATCTTTTTTGCCCATTCAAGGTAGTAAAGTGGTTTTCAGGGTGAGCTAGCTTACTTAATGAGTTGTTAATTGCTCTTATGCAGATGTGATAAGTGGTTAAATAGCAGCACAGACAACTTGCTTCAGATGTTCCTAGCACCTCATTTCATTTAACAGCACTCTGCACTCAGCATGGAGAAAAACAGGCATAATGTTCTCTCTGTGGCCCAAAAAGCTGAACTCATAGAGAAGTCTGCTGTCCCTGGTGTGTCCAGGAAAGAATTAGCGGGCGAATATGGAGTGGATATCTCCAGTGTAGGGAGAGTCCTCAGAAACTGTGACCAGATCCTTCAAGAGTGGAGCACAAATGACAACACTAGCAGGAAGAGAATGAGAGAGGGAAAGGACCCTCTGGTTGAGGAGGCTCTGTTACGATGGTTTTCTGCCACCCGTGACCGTGGTGTGCCTCTGTCAGGGAACCTGTTAATGGAGAAAGCCCGTAGCCTCTCACAATCCCTTGGCGTTCAATTTGAGCTGACAGCAGGATGGCTGTCAATGTGGAAAGAGAGAAACAACATCTGCTATCAGCGCATACATGGTGAAAAAGCAGAAAATGACACCACCGCAGCTAAGGAGTGGATACAAACAGTTTTACTAACCCTGCTACAAAACTATGCTCCAGAGGACATTTTTAACGGAGATGAGACTGCTTTGTTTTTTAGAGCCACTCCAGATGGCACCTTATCATTTTATAGCCAGACACCGGCAGGGTACAAAAAAGCTAAAGAAAGAGTATCCATCATGGTCGGCAGTAACAGTACTGGTAGTAAAAAATCACCATTGCTAGTGATTGATTAATCCCAGAAGACTCACTGTTTCAAAAGCATAAATGTTGAGGCTTTACCTGTTCAGTACCGTAGCAATGCCAACACATGGATGACAGCTGAGATTTTTCATGAATGGCTGACTTAAACAAGAGAATGCGGCTAAGAAGGCAGAAGATTACAATGCTTGTTGATAATCGCCCAGCCCACAAAAGCATAACACTGTCCCATATTAACCTTATTTTCCTCCCACCAAACTGTACTGCCCTGATCCAGCCTATGGATCTGGGTGTGATACACTATTTAAAAGTTCATTATTGCAAGTCAGTTGACAGCAGGCTTCTGGATGATATCAATGGCTCAACTTCTGCTGAAATGTTTAATACAAAGGCAAAAACAAATGTCCATCTTTGATGCTATACATTTAGTCCATTATTTATGGAAAGAGGTAAAGCCCTAGACTGTTAAAAATTGTTTTATCAAGGCTGGTATCAATCAAGGTGAAGAAATGGATACAGAGGACTTTGTGGTACCACCAGTCGGAATGCCGGACACTGAATTCACAGATAACATCACTGTAGATGCTGATAAACTAACCTCAGGCCGTGTAACAGAAGTAGAGATCTGTGAGGATATCTGCGGCATACCAATGGCTGTGAAGATGAAGATGAAGATGAAGATGAGGAGGGGGAAGAGGAACAGGGATCAATTCCATAGACTGCTGAGGTACGACAAATGATGGGGAATGTAAGGAGTTATGTGGCAGCCAGGGAACCTAGTGACTATGAGTTGTTTTGAAAAGTGGGTGGGACTTTTGTCATGCCAGGGGAAGAAACAGCTTTCTATCGATTGCTGGCTGACTCAGGAGAGTGGGAACTCAGGGGAGCACAGTGAAACTGAGACTGAGACTGAAAGTGCAACAAACATTGCAACCTTTGTCAGTGCAAATGAAAATTGAACAGTGCAGTTTTTAATGTTTTTATATGTTTTAAGTAGTGGTTTCAGTGTTTTTCTGATCAATTTTATTTATTAAAGTACTCACATTTTTTCAGACACTTGCAGCTACAGTACGTTTATTTAGTTTCAACAGTTACAGTACATTGTTTGGGTTTTGTATAACACCATCACGCTAAATGGAACAACATGCTCACGCTTGTATGCCATTTTGGCTGTATGCCCATTTTACCATAGTCATATGCATGGGCATACAAGCAGAATTCACTGTACATTTAAAATGCCAAAATCTTTCCCTAAACATGCCTTTTGCCAGAACACTTACATGTGAGATACTCTTCACTGTATAAAAATGTCTCATGTGCATGGTAAAGGAGTGCTTTAATTGGTCTGGAGTACTCCCTCAATCTTTACTTTTCTAAGGCGACAGTGCTACCCAGGACTTGGGAGAAATGCATTGAAAGCTGGTAGCACAAAGAAAATGGTAAGCTTAAAAGGCTGCAGCAAAGGCATGAGATTTGCATTTTCTGTAAGGCTCAGCAGATAAGCAAGTGTGGTCAGCACTTGTTTATGGACAGCTGATTAGTTGTGATGGCATGGATACAGGAACAAGCGTATAACCAGTATTCAACACTTGTTTTCATCAGGCTCCAACCCAAGAAAAGAGAGTGCAATTAGCACCATGCAGAACACAGAACTAAGCACTGAAACCTGTTGAGGACATTTCACCATTTTCCTCAAGTTATTATTAAAAGCCACAGAAACTTCAGAGTTTAACTTTCTAAGCTATTAAAGATTGATAGTGTATATTGCGTTATGATGAGTGAAGGTGTTTGCGGTTTCCTTTCCAATGGGACTGCATGTGACCTATGTGATGAAGCAGTAAAATTCTCCTTAGTAAGGGAAGGTGCAGAATAAAAGTGCTGAGTGAGATCTATTTGTAGTCAGGTTAAGGTGTTGATCTGCAGTTTAAGTGCCCTACTTCCAGAGCCCCAATTTTATCCTAAGACAAAGAAGGAGGAGGATAGATAGTTTGGAAGCACACAGAGGGTACTAGTCAAATGGAGAAAATGCACCCAGTCACAAGTGAAGATCTGTATGAGATCTACATGGAGAAAAAGATGACTCTGTGGAGATTTGGGGCCATACCAGGAGCATCATTTGTCCTCATCATCAGAGATGACTGATGTGGCCAATGCTGCTCTAGAGACTCAGACTGGCCAATGGAAGAGAGTATATAGCCTGATCAGTTACAGCTAGGCGTGTAACTCAGAATGTGTTCCAGGAATTGGACCTAGGCTGGACTACCTCACCTGCTCATTCAGATGACATCATAAAACGTGGATCAGAGGTAATAGAGGAGTTTTGAGATTATTAGGATTCTATTCCCACCCAGGTACATTTCAGCACTCAAGCCATGTGGGTGCCCCTGGTTCCTACTGCAAGGGAATTAATAGGACCTGATAGCCCATACCTGGATGCAGATATGATTTTTATTCAGAAGGAGGGTGCTATGGACCCTGTGGAGTTTGACTTCTTAGACAGCCTTCCTACCAAGAAAGAAAGGATGGGAGTGAATCAGGCAGTGGTCTACATAAAGATGAAAGCTTGAACTAAATAATTCAGACAATATTACAGTTAATTGTTTCCTGTGGCTAGAGTGAAACACACCAGAACAGAGTTAATGAAATTAAAAAAAATGCAGATACTATAGTTGTATTGAATCTACAGTTGGAGTATATGATATTGGGAAACAATTAGATGATGGCATCGAAACTGATATAAAAAACAGCATCAAAACAAAATGGTAGAAACATAAAAACATATACTTTTATGGCAGATAAGGACCAGTTGGCCCACCTAGTCTGCCTATTTCCCTACCTATTGGGTAAGCTGCAGATTCTAGTTAATCAACAGCCTACTTCCTCCTACCATCCACTATAATTGCCTTATGTCTGTCCCATGCATTCTTGAATTCCCTCACTGTTTTTGACCCCATGATCTCCTCAGGAAGGCTGTTCCATGCATTCACCATGCTCTCCATGAAAAAATACTTCCTCACATTGCCCCTGAACCATTCCCCCTCTTATCTTTAAATTGTGCCCCCTTGTTCTTGCACATCACTTTATCTGAAAGATGCTACCCTGTTTTACTTTGTTGATTCCTTAGAGGTACTTTAAAGTTTCTATCAGGTGATAATATAGGTGATAATGTAGTAAATAAGAAAATCCTCCCAGTCCCTGGGCACAAAATGGGAAGACAAATGGCAATATTCTTCATGAACAAGTGGCTAAGACTATGGGCAACTGAGGAACAGTTCACTTCTGTAAATCACTGGGACTGCTACTGGATCCGGAATGATCTAATAGTATTTAAACAAAAGTAGAACAATGTTACTGGGAGACAGATTGGCAGGAGTAATTAAACAAGCATTTGTCAATGCCAAATGTTGTCTTGCTGGCATTGGCACTGGTAGTACAAGAGTTAGTGAGATGCCTATTAGGAATGGCAGTGAGTAGTGAACTGATGCCAACCCTACCCCCACCCTGCAGAGACTGGCAGGAACTGGGGTGTGCCTTTGGGTCGTCAGCCATAACGCTCATGCCATTTCATCGCACCCTACTCTGCAGACACTGACAAGTGTCACCGTGTGCCTTTGGGTTTTCGGGCCTTACACTCACCAGTTCCATAAAGAAATATGCTGAGATGGGTGCAGTATAGGAGAATGGGGTGAACGTCGAGGCCAAAGAGTCCAAGGCACACCTCGATACCTGTCTCTTGCTGTAGGGTGGGGGTGGGGGTGGAATGGTGTGAGCATTACAGCCAACAATCCCAAGTCACACCCCTGATGCCTGACAGTCTCTACAGGGTGGGCCATTACAGTTGAAAACCCTAACACCCTCGGCATTTGTTGGTATTTTCACTCCAAATTTTCAACATGGGCTTTTTGTGACCCCACCTCATGAACAGTGGCACTATCAGTTTGTAATTAGCTGAAAGTTGATTTTGCACAGTGACTGCACCATTTGGTGCCACAGGTGCGAAAACACATTTTGGGCAGGATGTGAAAAATGACAGCTGTACTGTTAATGAGGAGGTGTAAAAAATGGCAATGTTGAAAATCTGGAGGGAAAATATGAAAAACTGGTGAAATCACGGGCGCGTGTAGAAACTGCGCAACACACACCCATAACACAATTATTTGGTGGATTTTTTATACCAAATTTTCAACATAGACATTTTGGGAACTCTGCTCATGAACAGAGTCACTGTGATTTTATTAGTCTGTCCCAAACATTGATTTCCCACAGCAACCACGCCATTGTGTGCCACATGTGCGAAAACACATTTCAGGCAGGATGTAAAAAATGACAGCTGTACTGATCATAAGGAGGTGTACAAAAATCACAATGCTGAAAATGTGGAGTGAAAATATGAAAAATTGTGTAGTCATGAGCCTGTGTAGAAACTGCACAACACATGTTCGTAATGCAATCATTTTGGGGATTTTTTTAAACAAATTTTCAACATGAGCATTTTTTGACCTCTGCTCGTGAACAGTGTCACTATGATTGTATTAATCTGTCCTGAATATAGATTTACCACAGTGAATGATCCATTGTGCTCCACATGTGCGAAAACACATTCCAGGCAGGATGTGAAAAATGACAGCTATACTGTTCATAAGGAGGTGTGAAAATATTAAAAATTGTTGAACTTATGAGTGTGCGTGAAAACTATGCTAGGCACGTGCATAACATAGTAATTTGTTTTTTAATTCTTTCACCAGATTTGCAACATAGGCTTTTTGTGACCCCACCTCATGAACAGTGGCACTGTCGTTTCGTTAATTCTTCCCAAAAGGTGATTCTGCACAGTGACCTCAAAATGAACTTTTGGGACCGAATAAGGAGATGACAATCCATGTGTTCATGAGGTGGGGTCCCAAGAACCCCATGTTGAAAATTTGTAGCCAAATTTGAAAAAAAAAATATGACATATCCACCTAAGTTGACCCCCCCCCCCCATTTATACCATTATACAGCTTACAGGCATTTCTTTATTTTGCAGTTTGGCTTTGAAGAGTCCAGGCGTCTTCCCACACCACTGAAGACTGCAGTGCCAGACCTCCAGAGGTAAGTATGGGGTGAGGGTGTGTGGGGAGGTGGGGTGCACAGAGGGTGGGTGCGGGTTGGGGAAGGGGGTGCTACGGGACAATCAACAGTTTTCTTTTTTTCAGGTACAAAAAAAAATGGACACTGTGCTATGGGACAGTTTTCTTTCTTTACAGGTGAAAGAAAACAAATGTTGGGCACACTGGGGTGGGTTCCCAATGTGTCCCATGTGTGCCCCATGACTTTCGAGGGGAGCCTAATGTTGGCAACTCCCAGTGTGCCACACAGTGGGGTTGGGGTGGAGGCAGGAACATGCCAACGTGGTCAGCTTTCTATGAACGGCAGCACACTGGAGTGGACTCCCAGTGTGCCACACATTGTGGGGGGGGGGCTGTACATGCCAACGCAGGGACTGCAACCTCAATGTCAGCTTCCTTTGGGATTGTGTGGCGGTGGTTCCGCCACCATGTTTATTGAAATGTTTCACCATGAAAGGCATGTATGGGAGGCGTGTCATCTGTGCCACTGCATGATGAGCTGGTCTCCAATTGCAGAGGCATGTTTGTTTCAAGCTAGTTGCACTTTGCATATACTTGTGTCAGTGCTAGCATGCTGGCTCATTGGGGAATGAGGGACACATCTACTAAAGCATGCCCTACATTCACCAACACTGACACACCTCTGCATTTCTCCTACTACCAGAAGATGTTTTCGCATGTAAGACAAAACATAAAAGCTTTAAACTGACTACCAGGGGTGGGGAGTATGCATGAGGGGGTGGTCATGGCCACAATTTCCAAAACAATTTTCTGAACTAATAAAGAAGCCAATTGTAAGTACCAGTATAATCAAAATAATAAGTCAACTACAAAAACAGAAAAAAAATTTACTTCTAACTCCTAAATTCAAAAATCTTAACAATAAAATATCTGAGTTAGAAGTTACAATCCATTTGGATAAACCAGATGTAGTTGCATGGAAGCATGGTGGGGAGAGGAGGACAACTGGTGGAAGACGTCAAAGGGTGAAAAACATATTGCAGAGATATGAAGGGATGCAGCTGCCATGTATGTACAGTATGTGAGGAAACAGACTCCCAGCAAAATTACACATCAATATAAAATTCAAGATACTAACGAAGAAGCATTATGGAGAAATTCAGAAACTGGAAAACTACACCCTGCTACCAGCAGTCCACTATAGACCACCTTACTGTAATCAGGAGTCTAACAATGAGCTAATAACTGAAATCTCAATGGTAACAGACAATCATGATGCAGTCATAATAGGAGGCTTCAATTACACATATATTGCTTAGGAGAACAACTTGATCAATTTAAGGCAAAGCCAATATTTCACAACAAAGGTATTGGAACAAAGCTTCTGTCAGTTTGTTAACTCACCTATCAAAAGCAGCATGGTTCTTGACCTGATCATAGCAGACAACAACATAGATATCAACTGATGTCAACTGATGGAATTTCCCACTTGTAACCATAACATAGTATATTTTAAAATCTACAGTAAGAAAATTTGTCTTAGTAGTCCCCATAAGCCATCCCTTAAAGAATACACTCATGCACAGGTCTTGGAGAAATGGCTGCAGCCATATATTTATTCACCATTTTTACACTATTGGAGTGACAAGCACAGTTGGGAGATCTCAGCAGATGCCTCAGGCCACAGATCCCTTCATGTGAAGGGTCGGTCCTCTGCTGTGGGCCGAGGAAAGGATGTACCTTATGGGTTAGTACCCAAACCCCAAGATTGGGGAGGTTATGTGCCCGGGGGGTGAGTGACTGCCCACATCTAGCACTGCAGCAACTGCAGGCAAGCCTAATGAGGTTGGACTGTGACCCTCCCAGACCAGGGTCCCGGTCTCGCAGTCCTCTGGGTCTCATGCCAACTGGGGTAGACAAGCCCTTCAAAAGAAATCAACTCATCCCCCCTTTTTCCCCCGTACCATCAATCTTCAATACTCCCAAGCTACCATTTTATAAGACTGCAACAGCTTTAGGCCTTTGCTACTCTGCCTCTTTTATCCCTTTGGAGGAAGTGAAAAACCCAGAAAAAACCCTCTGAGGGGAAAACCCACTCTCTGACCCGTAATGCGGTCACCCCTATTGGGTCAAGGGGTTCCATGCTAACCTGGCTAGCCCTAACCCTGCTTTTATTAGGGCAGGTTGGGTGGATGATCTGATGAAGGCAGTCAAGGTGAGGGGAAGCTGCTTGCTTCAGCTCTTTTTAACCAGTCACTTGCCACTCCCTCCCTGTGACCCACACCCTATGGGCAACTCATTGGTTCCTCCAACAGGGGGGTTGCCAGGGCTTAGCCCCCACCCTAAAGTTTGAACCCTTCCTGCCTGTTTACAGGTGCAAGGGGGGCACTTACAAGGGTACGTCTGCTGCAATACTTTAGGAGATTTAGTATGATATGAGGGGAAACACTATACAATACGTCACTGAACCCATGAAACAACAACTAGAGCTGTAGAGTTGGAAAGCAGTTCTGGCTGCAGAAATGTCATGCCAAATATTCAAAACAAATTAACTGAAATTAAAAAAAAGATGTCCCCCAGTAGAGTCTATAATAAACAAGCATTTGTCAATGCCGAATGTTGCTTGCTTCTATGTGCTGTTTAGGTATTTGGAAGTCATTGAGTGCAAATATTGAAAATTTGGCGAACTTCATTTACGTATGAGGAACCGGCGCAATGCCGTAAACAGCAGTCATTTTAGAATTTTTTCACCAAATTTTCAACATAGCCATTTTAAGACCTCTGCTCATGAACAGTGTCACTGTGATTTTGCTAATGTGTCCCATACATTGAGTTTGCACACCGACTGCACCATTGTGCGCTACATGGGAGGAAACACGTTTTGAGCAGGATGTGAAAAATGACAGCTGTACTGCTCATAAGGAGGTGTGGTAAAATGGCAATGTTGAAAATCTGGAGTGGAAATATTGAAAATTCGCAAACCTATGAGCATGCTTGGGAACAGTGCAACGCACACTCATAAAACAGTCATTTTTAGGAATTCTTTCACCAAATTTTCAACATTGCCATTTTAAGATCTCTGCTCATGAACAGTGACACTGTGATTTTCTTAATGTGTCCCATACACTGAGTTCGCACACCAAATGCGCCATTGTGCACTACATGGGCGGAAACATGTTTTGGGCAGGATGTGAAAAATGACAGCTGTATTGCTCATGAGGAGGTGTGGTAAATGGCAATGTTGAAAATCTGGAGTGAAAATATTGAAAATTCGCAAACTTACGAAGGCATGAGGAACTGTGCAACGCACACTCGTAAAACAGTCATTTTTAGGAATTTTTTCACCAAATTTTCAACACAGGCATTTTAAGACCTCTGCTCATGATCAGTGTCACTGTGATTTTCTTAATGTGTCCCATACATTGAGTTTGCACACCGACTGCGCCATTGTGCGCTACATGGGCGGAAACATGTTTTGGGCAGGATGTGAAAAATGACAGCTGTACTGCTCATGAGGAGGTGTGATAAAATGCCAATGTTGAAAATCTGGGAAAATATTGAAGTCCCGCAAACTTACAGTGATGCGTAGGAACTACTGTATAGACTAAACAAAACAGCCATTTTGTAGGAATTTTTCTGCCAAAATTTTCAACACAGCCATTTTAAGACCTCTGCTCATGAACAGTGTCACTGTGATTTTCTTAATGTGTCCCATACATTGATTTACGCACACTGACTGCACCATTGTGTGCTACATGGGCGTAAACACATTTTGGGCAGGATGTGAAAAATGACAGCTGTACTGCTCATAAGGAGGTGTGATAAAATGCCAATGTTGAAAATCTGGAGTGAAAATATTGAAAATTCGCAAACTTACGAGCGTGCGTAGGAACTGCGCAATGCACACTCGTAAAACAGTCATTTTTAGGAATTTTTTCACCAAATTTTCAACATAGCCATTTTAAGACCTCTGCTCATGAACAGTGTCACTGTGATTTTCTTAATTTGTCCCGTACATTGATTTCGCACATCGACTGCACCATTCTGCGCTACATGGGCGGAAACACATTTTGGGTGAGATGTGAAAAATGACAGCTGTACTGCTCATAAGAAGGTGTGGTAAAATGACAATGCTAAAAATCTGGAGTGGAAATATTGAAATTTCATGAACTTACAAGCCTGCATAGGAACTGCTCAGCGCACGCTCGTAAAACAGTCATTTTTAGGAATTTTGGCACCAGATTTTCAACATGGGGTTTTTCGGACCCCTTCTCATGAATAACGTCACTGTCATGGTGGTATTCTGGCCTGAAGGGTGATTTCACAGTCACTGCACAGTCACTGCGCGTAAATCACCCTTCGGACCCACAACTTTCATGACAGTGACATCATTCATGAGAAGGAGGTCCTAAAACCTCTACATTAAATATTGGTACAAAATCCCAAAAATGCCTGAGATATGCAACAAAGTTGAAACCCCTATCTAGCCCATTATACAGCTTACCGGCATTTCCTCAGTTCGTGGTCAGCTTTGAAGAGTGCAGGCGTGTTCGGTCCACGAAGATCGTCGCCAGAGTCAGAGGTAAGTATGGGGTGTGGGGTGTGGGAAACTGGGTGCACAGTGGGTAGGTGCGGGTTGTGGAGGGGCTGGGAGATGCGCCCTTGGGACCGTTTTCGTTTACAGGTTTAAAAAAAAGACATCGTGGGATGTTTGCCACGCTGGGGTGGGCTCCAGCGTGGCACAAGAATGTGGGGTGGGGTTCAGCTGACGGGATTGGGCACCCCCCGGCCATAGTATTTGCTGCCACGCTGGGGTGGGCTCCCAGCGTGGCACAGGAACAGCGTTCAGCGGCGGGTTGGGCACCCTGTCGACCAAGGACTGCTTGCCATGCTGGGTGTACTCCCAGCGTGGCACCTACTACCTGGGAGGGCGCAGCTCAGCCGACGGGATTGGAGCACCCATCGGCTATACATTACAAGCGGGGGCACTCACGCCTGTGTGTGGGAGGCCGTGAGCAGCCGATATCTTATCGGTGCTCACTGAAGCGTAGCTCCCCCTTTCAACTGTATGCCACTGCATTTTGGAGCGGGTCGTAGACAACTCCAAAATGCATTGGCTAACAGGGGCCACGCCTGCCAGCACACTGACTGAATTGGAGGAGGAGGTGACACACCTCTGAAATCTCCGATGATGACACTATGTTTCTTGCACATGCGTGCAAGCAACATAAAAAGATGAAAAACATGGCTCACATTTAAAGAAATGAGACTCCTTAATGAAGAAAATGCATATGTAATACAAGAGAAATAACACAATTGAGGCATTAAACAAATATTGAGACCTCCAAAGCAAAACTAAAACTGGTATAAAATGGAAAAAAGAAATTAGAAAAAAGAGCAATTCAACAACAAAGGAAAACAGAAACATTTTCCAACTACTGCATGTTTAATGCATATAATAAAACTAATATGTTGATGGGGCATATAAAAGAAAATGGCAATTTAGTTGCAAAGGAAACATGGTAAAAACTCAGAGCAAATATTTCTGCTCATTATTTACCAAGGATTATCCCCCCCCCCCAAATTAAAAGGCTTGCCTGAGGTTTAATGAGCATGAACAAACAGTGACATTTCCACCCAGCGCTGTATAAAGCAGCTTCCTCCAGCCTCAGTCAGCTGCTCCATTTCTTTGCTGAGGCCAGAGGCTCTGATTCTCTCTCTTCCATTTGTTTTCTGCTTTTCTTACGTTTGTTTTTTTTTCCTTTGGCTTTTGTTTGGTCTGTGCCTTCTGTAACTCTCTGGTGAACATGTTTTTGTTTTTTTTTGGCTGTGGCTTGTGCTCCCTGCCTTTTCAAGGGCAGCCACTACTGCTGCTCTCATGTCCTCATTTTACTTCAGTGCCTACCTGCTGGGTGTGTTTTCAGTGTGCTTACTTGATTCTGTGTTCTGTCTCCTGTATTTCATTGGTTTTCCCAGCCTGCTTTACTTGCACTCTTAACCAGAAATGGTGAACTCTTCCCTGCGGTCCCTCTGCATGCACTGCATTCCAGCCAGCAGCTGCAAACAATTAAGGCAGCCAATTCACACCTCCTCTTCCAGCCTTTCCTTCTCAACCATTCAGCCATCACATAGCCTAAGCATAGAAACATAGAAACATAGAAGTTGACGGCAGATAAGGACCGTAAGGCCCATCCAGCCTGCTTTAATATTTTCACTACAGTCATGGTTGTACTACAACTTCTTCTTATGACTGGGTGCTTACCAAGATAATGGCCTTTGATATGCATTCCTACTTTCAATACCTTGACTCAGTTAATTTACTATCATACATGACATTCTTCAGCAGTCCTCATTCAGTTCAATCCAATCTATCATTCATTCCCTCTGCTTCGTCATGCAGTCAGTTCATTTCTGCATCAAGCCATCGGGACCTACCAACACATTCCTAGTGGTCATTGTCATATTCCTCTTCCCTTTCTGTTCAGTTTTCTTGTCTCCTTCAGTGCCACCCTGCTATTTTGCCAGGTGGTGAGATAGTCCAATGCTCAGGAGAAAGCTTCAGTGGTGCAGACCGATGGTCAGTGGCACCTAAAGGTGTATCATTTATGACTTCACCTGGTAGAAGGTGGGGCCCTAAGTCCACATGGGTTCCTTTAGCTCTGCTGACCATATCAGTAGTACCTCTGAAAGCTTTTCTCCCTACATCTTCCTGAGGTCCACCTAGTCTCATTCTGTATCCCCTTCCTTTAGTTTCCAGTCAAGGTTAGGCCTCCTCAGAGTCCTATGACTGGGCACTTGTCTTTCAGCAGTAGTGCTCTGCTCAGTCCACATTAAGGGTGGGCCTCCTTCTCTGAGGTACCCACTTTGTTTTTGAGAGTCACTTGTGGCACTCCCACAACTTTATCACATTAGAGGGATAGAGCGAGAGTTATCCCTCCATTTCTATCCATCAAATTGGAATTCAGATTAGCACAGTGAGTTTAATAATAGAACCAATGCTAGGCGATATGACTCCCGAGGCCATGGGTCTCCAGAGATTTCCTCCACTGGGCTTTTTTTTTTCTGTCCTGAGTGCCAAATGCCATAAAGTAGTTGTCCAGTGCCATTTAACCAATATTAGAATTTCCACTGAGAGTTGAGGTCAGATGGTGGCCCGCCTTTTCCTACAATCCTGCCATTCCCCCTCTCCTCTTGAAGCCACATCTCAGTCTACTAACACTTCTTACCAGCTATTATCTGTCTCTGTCATCACATTGATCTTCTGTGTTTGCAGCTCCTGCATTGCAGTTCTTTGGGGATCGTTCCTAAGATGACTTTAGCCAAAGGATCAAGTGGGTTGAAACTCTCCTCAAGAGGGTTCCTTCTGCCTTCTTGGTACCCTGAAAGGGTAGCAGTCATTGAGAGACAGAGAGTGTGAATGGTCAAAATAACCACAAATGACCATCAGCATCCTACCATACAACCAGCATTTGGCTAACAACAAGCTGTGAAAGATTTACTGAAGGCTTGCCTAGCAACACCCCCTTACTGGATTATATAAACAAGCTTCTCCTAGCCTCAGTTGACTGCTCTGTTTCTCCTCCTCCTCTAGCAGCTTGCCCCTCTATGTGGGCTCCTTCCTAAGGTACTTTTAGCCAAAGAAATTATGTTTCTGTGGCTCTTCTAGGCACAGAACTAAGGATGGATGAACCGGTTTGCCAAAAATACGAACCGACTCAAACATGCCAAAATGTTCATAAACGAATGGCTACCAAACACTTTCAGCTGTTCAGATTGGTTCAGGCTGCTGTATTGTGCAAGTCCAGCATAAGAAGTGAGAGAGCACAGAAGGAACCCACAGGAAAGACCAGCGACAAGATTCCAGTTCCTGATTGGATGGGCAAGCTGCCCATCTTGTTAAGGTTGCACCTGATTGGATTTGCTCTAGCATCCCAAGTGGTTCACCTTAGGAGCTGGCACAGAGAAATACAGGATAGAGGAGGAGGAGCAGCAGCTTTTACTGGCTGCTCCATGTATGGACTGTACACTGCTGTTACTTGCTTTTGCCCATTGGGTAACTCGTCTTCTTTGGTGCAACTCATTGGACTCTGAAAAAAAAAATAGGAATTTATAATTATGCTATATTTTAGTTTTAAAAAAAATCAAGAAAAAAACAAGAAAACAGAACAACTAAGAAAACTTGGGGGTGGGGACAGGATTAGGGAACTGGATGTGGGAGTCGGGGAGTGGTGATTGGGGAGCTGACTCGGGAGGGGAGGAGGAAGACTGGGGGCAAGTGAGCAGTGGTTCAGTTAATTTATTTTCAATGAAAGTCTAAAACTTCTAGGAGCTCAAATCTGTAAGTCATTGCAATTTTTTGGAAGTCAAAATACTTCCAGGATCCCACTTTTGGAAGTCAGTATTCTAGGATGGACAAATGTATTGATGTTAACATAATAAATTAGTTGTAAAATACATTTTTTTTAGAAAAGTCCATCATTTCTGACTTCCATGCCTGCAATTTTGGAAGTCATCTAATTTTTGGTTTTACATGTGGAAGTCAATGACTTTCTCCCTCTTTATTTTGTAAGTTTTTGCCTTATTTTTGGAAGTGAAAATACTCCCACAATGGAGTTAACTGAAGCCCTGCAAGTGAGTGAGTGAAGTGCCAGACTGCCAGTTATTTTTTTTTGTACTTTGGCAGCAGAGGGGGAAACTGTGCCCCCACCCACTACCACTCCCAGCCAGGTTGGCCTTCTTGCTGTTGGCCCCCTAACAACTAGTCAGCTCTCATCTCCTGCCTGTGCTCAGTAGGGAAGGGATTTATTTTTTTATTTATTATTCTGCAAGCTATGGCTCAGTGGGCATTCTGGTCTCTGGAATAATGCTTGAAGGAAAAGTACTGTTTCAGATAGGGTCAGGCCAGGTTCCCTGAATCTTTATGGGTAGCAGCCATATAGCCTAGGTGCAGTGTGTGAACTAGTGTGTGTGTGTGTGTGTGTGTGTGTGTGTTAAATAAAATCTGACAGCCAGTCACCAGTGCCACTTCTCACGTACTGTATGTGTGCCTCCCTCCTCCAACAAGTCAGTCAGCTCTCACCTTCCTTCCTGTGCTCTGTGGGATAATTGGACACATTTTGGCTCAGTGGGCAGGACATTCTGTCACATCACATGGAATAAATAAAAAAAATAATTCTTGTACTTTGACAGCAAAGGGGGGAACGGTGCCCCCACCCACTATCACTCCCAGCCAAGTTAGCCTTCTTGCTGTTTGCCCCCTAACAAGTCAGCTCTCATCTCCTGCCTGTGCTCAGTAGGGAAGGGATTTATTTTTTTATTTATTATTCTACAAGCTTTGGCTCAGTGGGCATTCCGGTGTCTGGAATAATGCTTGATGGAAAAGTACTGTTTCAGATAGGGTTAGGCCAGGTTCCTTGAATCTCTGTGGGTAGCAGCGCCTGCAGCATCAACCATATAGCCTAGGTGTAGTGTGTGAACTAGTGTGTGTGTGTGTGTGTGTGTGTGTGAAATAAAACAAGTCAGTCACTTCTCGTCGTCATCCCTGTGCTCCTTGGGGTAAATTGACAAGCTTTTGCTCAGTGGGCAGGGCATTCTGTCACATCTCATGGGGAAAAAAATGATCCTTGAAGGGAAAAGTATTGTATCAGAGAGGGTTAGTCCAAGTCCCCGAAGCTCTCTGGTTAGCAGCTGCAGCACTAGTCCTTGTAGCCTAGGTCCAGTGTGTGTGTGTGTGTGTGTGTGTGTGTGTGTGTGTGTGTGTGTGTGTGTGAACTACTGTGTGTGTAAGAGTCCTGTGTGTGAACTAATCTGACAGCCACAACCACTTGCTTTTGACTCTGAATAAGCTACAGCAGACTGGCATTATGAGTACTCCAAAAAATAGTAAAGCAAAAGTCAGAGGCAAAGGAAGTAAACGTAAAAGTTTATTCAAGAGCTCAGAAAGAAGTGACCCAAAAAGTAAAGTAAAAGCACCACAGTCTGTTGAAGGGGCTGAGCTAAATGCTACTACTATTGATGTGCAGGCTAACTCTCAAAATACTGAAAACTTGGCAAGGGGGGGTGGACTGTCTGTGTCAGAAGGGCTTAGTAGTACAGCAAACACTGTTTTGAGAGATACAGTAGAAGCAAGTCATTTGAGAAAAGTGCAAAAAACGAGTATTCCAATTGTACATAAAGTTAAAGCACTTACAGGTACAACTCCCAGTGGAGTTGCTGGATTTGCAACACATGCATATCAAATAGCTTAATCTGTGACTGCAAGTGTTAGCTGTACTGCATCTGATGATGATGATGGTGACGACCATGGTCATGGTGAGACTGATGATGAGCTTATGTCTTTACCTTTAGCTGTGTCTCATTCTGGTTCTGACAGTGACGATGTGGATGAAGATAAAGACAGTAGTAGAGTGTCAAAAGAGGAAAAAGTAAAAGTCAAAGGTATAAGCCACACAAAGTAAAATACAGCCACACAAAGTAAAATAAAGTCTGACAGCAGTGATTATGGCAATGGTGCTGCAGAGGACTCTATGATCGTCTCACCTGATGAACCTGAATCCTCCGCTGAATGTCTTCCCCACCTAAACCCAGCCACTGGGCTCCTACTGAGCTTGTTACTAGACATAGACAGTCCACTTCTACTGTTCGGGATCATTTTTATGTAAACCCCAATGATGCTTGCCAAGCTATATGTGTGCATTGCAACACTTGTGTTAGTAGGGGAAAAGGGGGCATCTTGGAACCATAACAATGATGTGACACCTTTCATAACTTCCCCCATTGTAATATATGGTTTAGATAAACTAGCAGGGCTCTTAATCAACAAGAACATTCTGCTGAAACAGTGGGAGACAATCAACAGGCAAGATCCAAAAGTCCACTTTCACCTCAAGGTAATTCTGTAAGGTCCTTTGTTTTACCAGGCACAGCATGTAATCATACAACACCCCAAGCCAAATGTAACTTTACCCCAATAAGAAACAATTGAAGTTAAACAAAATGTTTGAAAGAAAGTCTAAATATTCATGAAACCATCCCATAGCACTGGCAATAAATCATGAAATAGCAGAAATGATTGTACTTGATTGGCAGCCATACTGTTGTGGAAGACATGGGTTTCAGAAGTCTTATAGAATACTCAGAGCCACTATATTTAATGCTAAGTAGAAAATACTTCTCAGTAACTATTGTGAAACAAAGAAACATAGACTTTGATGGCAGATAAGGACCGCTTGGCCCACCTAGTCTGCCCATTTCCCTACCAATTGGATAAGCTGCAGACCCTAGTTAACCAACAGCTTACTTCTTCCTACCCCCACACCAGAATTGCCTTATGTCTGTCCCATGCATTCTTAAATTCTCCCTCTGTTTTTGACCTAATGACCTCCTCATGAAGGCCATTCCATGCGTCCACCATGTATGAAAAAATACTTCCTTACATTGCCTCTGAGACGTCCCCCCTTTATCTTCAAATTGTGTCCACTTGTTCTTGCACATCTCTTTTTCTGAATGATGCTACCCTCTTGGACTTTGTTGAGTCCCTTGAGGTACTTGAAAATTTCTATCATGTCCCCCCTCTCCCTCCTTTCCTCAAGGGTATACATATTAAGCTCCTTTAGTCTTTCTTTGTGAAAGATTTAATTGAGAAGTCTCCCCCCCCATTCTTCTGTTATTCTCCGCTGCTTTGTTGGAATTCTGGATTGCACATATTTGTTACTTCTTGGACGTTGTGTATATGTTATGTGTTTTTTTATTTGGGCTGGCCACCCACTTTGTATGAACCCTTCTTTCGTTTTACCTTGTGTTAATGTCTTTTGTTTTTCTTTTGTGTGTTGTGCTATGCCAGACTCCTCAAAGCAAGCTGGGAATGTTTTCTTATTTTTTTAAAGTAATTCTGGTTATTTGCGCTTTGAAAAACAAACCCCCCCTTTGCATTTAAGCGTTACCTTTGGTATTGGTTGCAGATAGCGATATAAGTATAGATACCGCCATATGAAATGGTCTAGCGGTAATATTTAAAGCAAGAGTCTCCTCACGAGAGTATTTTCTAAAATGGGTCTTGTGTATTGCACTCTGAGAAGCAGAAGCATCTAAGTATCCAATTAGGCTGTAGAATAAAGTTTTAGTAAATGGAGCTCCCTGTGAGTAAAAGTCAAATAGCGATAGTGTGGAGCCACGATACAGTTTACTGCGCGAATGCTCGCACTATCGCGAAGGTATCTGTAGCATTTTTTCAAATCTCAGAAATGCACTCCTCGCTAGTGTGACACTTGGTGGGAGAAAAGACTTACTGAGCTATGGCACAGATTGTAACGTTGCCTAAATATGTGTGTTGTCTTCTAGCAAGGTGGTTTTCTGACGCATTACAGGGCTGCTCAGTCCAAAGACGTCCTTCTGTTACAGCATCTGGGTGGAGTAAAGGCCGGCCGGCCGAACCTCTCCCCCTTTTGTGCTGTTGTTTAAAGGGGCGGTCCTTCCAAGTACATCTCTGACTAAACTAACATATTCCTTTAATTTATTTACATTACAGTGTTGCATATGGTGAGAATTATTAAAATGACATAATCATATGACTATAACAGGAGATAATACTTCCTGTATCTTAGTTTTGGTTTGAAATTCAAGGCTTTGAGGCGGAGTTATTTGGTCACATAATTTTCACTGCTATAAAAAGAGTCTCCAGATGGAGGTCGGGCAGTCTATTAGGGGTCTGTGTAGTTGGTAACACCCCTTGACAGCTAGCTGAATTCTAGCTCTGTAAAGTTATTTTACTTATGTTTTCTTGTTTTGACGCCTTTCAGTCTGCTGTTTACGAAATAAATTCTTAATTATGTCTGCCTATATTGTCTGATGCCTTGTTTTATCCCACACCAGCTCACACTCTTCATATGGCTTTTGTTGCTGACCCTCTACCATTATAGTTGCCCTCCTCTGGACAGTCTCCATCCCGTCTATGTCCTTACAGAAAAGGGGTCTCCAGAACTGCATGCAGTACTCCAGATGGGGTCTCACCAACTGTCTATACAGAGGGATAACAACTTCTTCTTTTCTACTGGTGTTGCCTCTCCCTATAGATCCCAGTATCCCCCAGCCATTCTTACTGCCTTCTCACATTGCTTGCTTACCTTTAAGTCATCTGACATGACTACCCCCAGATCCCTTTCCATTTTTGTTGTTGTTAATACCTCTCCTCCCATTGTGTACTCTTTCCCTGGGTTTTTGTTTCCCAGGCGTATTACTTTGCACTTCTTTGCATTGAATCTAAGCTGCCATACTTCTGACCATTCCTCCATCCTTGCCAAGTTCCTTCTCATCCTTTCCACCCCACCTTGTGTATCAACCCTGTTGCAGATCTTTGTGTCATCTGCAAAAAGGCATACTTTTCCTTCCAGTCTCTCTGCAATGTCACTTATAAAGATATTAAACAAGACTGGACCCAGTACTGAGCCCTGTGGTACTTTGCTAGTAACCACCTTTTCTTCGGAGTGGACTCCGTTTACTATTACCCTCTGTGTCCTGTTGTCCAGACAATTTTTTACTCAGGCTTCCACCTTGGGACCCACTCCCAGGATGGCTAGTTTATTTATTAATCTTTTGTGTGGGACTGTGTTAAATGCCTTGCTAAAGTCTAGGCAGGCCATATCCACAGCCTCTCCTTGGTCTACTAGTTTAGTATCCCAGTCAAATAAATCTATTAGATTAGTCAGACATTACATTCCTGCTGTGAATCCATGCTGCCTTGGGTCCTGTGCCCCTCTGGCCTCTAGGTTCACAACAATTCTTTCTTTCAGAAGTGATTCCATCATTTTCCCTACCACTGAGGTCAAGCAAACAGATCAGTAGTTTCCTACCTCTGCTTTGCTCCCACTTTTGTGAAGGGGGTTCACATCTGTCCTCCTCCAGTCTTAAGGTATCACACCATCCTCCCATAATTTGTTAAAAAGTACAGTCAGTGGTGTCCCTAGTTGTTCCCTTAGTGCTTTTAGAATTCTTGGGTGAATCCCGTCAGGCACCATTACTTTGTCCACCTTCAGTTTTAGGAGTTCTTTCAGAACCCTTTCTTCTGTGAAAGGACTGGCATCGACCACCCCATCCAGAGTGCTTCTATTGATTGGATTAGTTACCTCATCCTCCTCTTCTTTTGTGAATACTGAGCAGAAGTATTCATTCAGTATCCCTGCTTTTTCACTCTCCCTCTCTGCCCACCCACCCTCCTTTATTAAGCCTCACTATCCCTCCCTTTATCTTTCTTTGCTCCCTAATGTACCTATAAAAGGTTTTATCCCCCTTCTTAACTGAGTTGGCTATCTTTTCCTTGGTTTGGGCCTTTGCTATTCTGACTGCCTTCCCCTCTTCCTTCTACTTTAACTGGTACAGTTCTCTGTTCTACTCTGGCTTGGTGCCTCTCTGATGGCAGTTCTGATGTCTCTCCATTGTTCCTCTACCCAGCTTTCTTTCCTGTTTGCTAGTGCTTTTCTGAGGCACTCTCCCATTTTGACAAATTCAGCCCTCTGAAAATCCAGTAGCCTCACTTTTGTATGGCTTGACTCTGTGGCTGTGTTCCTGTGCCCAGGATGTATGACAGCTTAGTACTTCAAGTACAGCATGCTGTCAGAGAGGCTAAGGACAAAGTAGTTCACTTTATTACTGATATGTGGACCAGCAGCCAAACCATTGCCTATCTTTCTCTTACTGCACACTGGGTCATTTTTGCAGGCAATTCATCATCATCCTCAAGTTCTAGTCTGCCTGCTACACCTATCACTTCATCCTGTACTACTACTACCACTACTATCTCTCAGAGCTCAGAAAAGAGTCACATATGGCACTTTCAAGATTCACATACAGCACAGGTCATTCAACAAGAACTGCAAGGACTTGTTACTGCTTGGTTCACTTCACAGGGTTTAAGTTTTTTTTTTGTTGCTGACAATGGTTCAAATATTAAAAATGCACTTCATAATGGCAACTATGTACGTAAACATTGTTTTGCGTATTGTCTTAACCTACTCTTCCAAAGCTTCCTGGATAATGACTGGCAAGTATCAACCGCTGTGGGAACAGTGCGTAAAGTGTGTAGCCACTTCAGTCAATCCCATGACATCCTTACTGATATCCAGAAGGACAAAGTTCTTCCTCATCTCCAGCTTATTCAGGATGTACCAACAAGGTGGAATTCAACATACTTTATGATTGAACACATCCTTGAACAAAAGGTAGCTACTGTATTATTGAGTATATCATGTACAATGATATTGAGGAGGGCATTGCACACCATTCTACTCAATGTTCTCTGCTGGAACAGTTGTGTCACATTCTGAAACCATACATGAGTGCTATAAAAGAGGTCAGTGCAGATAAGGCATCCCTTAGCCAAGTGATTCTACTTCTCAAAATAGGTTGGAGAAAATGAGGAGCAACTTAGATAAGAACCAATCTCTAGTCAATAACATGCTTACCAGACTTAGTAACAATGAGAAATTATCAGCCATGACCAGGGTCACTGGAAAATTGAGTAAAAGGTTACCCAAAATCGTGAAGCGTTTTGCAAAAATTGCGGGAAATTGCAGGGGTTCTACTATAGACCCTGAGTGCTTCACAATAAATCTTTTAATGTTTTCTGCAGCATATATTATTCAGTATAATTTTCCTAAATGAATACACTGACACCTGAATATGTTTAAAACATAAAGAAAAGTTTATGTTCCTAATAAGAAAACTAAACTGATAAACTATCATAAGCATTGCCTATCTTCCAAAATTTAAAAGCATCTGCCTCATACAGTGCTAAATAGATTCTATAAAGTGAGCCACAGCAAATAAATATTGAATAAAGCCAGAAGAAATATTTTTTTTATTTCTGGCTGTTGAATAATGATGTCTGATCAACAGCTGTTTACAGTGCTCTGCCAGCTATTCACCCACATTGGTACAACAAAAAATAAGCAGACAAAGTGGTGAATAATTGAGTTTTAGTAAAATGCTGTTAAAGTGTTTAATGGTCATAATTTGTACTGTAGGTACTATACACTAGTTTTGAAATCACATATTTAAACATTAAATCTGGAGGTTATTGGGGCTAACAGTATAATCTAGAGGTAAGAGTAACAAAATGTGAATGAACTGACAACATCTAGCAGACCTGGGTTTGATTCCCACAACCTCCACTTGCATACCATGTGATTCTGAACAAGTCACTTAACCTCCTCAGTGTTCCTGGGTTGTGCCTGAAAACAGGCACTTGTGTCTAGTGAGGCCTTGCATGGTTACCAAAAAATGTAAAAAAAAATACCAATATATTTTTACTGCATCATACAGTAGTCAGGGTACCCTATAATTTACCTTTGTTTTACTCTGTCTACAATGATTTTGTTTAGTTAAAGATAAATGTTCAGATACATTTTGTGTTTTATAAGCTTGTTTTTAGACTTTAGTCAGGTTTTTATTGTAGTCTTTGCATGTGAGCATCTAGGGGTAGTTGCTAAGAGTGATATCTCTGTTACCAACTAGCTTATTCAAGTTTAAAATTGGCAGGGTCATCCAAAAATCCTCAGCTGTTTGAATCAAAACTAGTCTGAGTGAAAGTATGCTCACAAGGAATAACTTGCCCTGCCACTCACAAAAAGGTTTCATAGTTAACACCCCATTTAGATGAATGGGATAATTTGCACCTTTTCTTCCATCTTTTGTTTCAGTCTGTGTGTCAACAAAAAGTTTTCTGATAGACTGCTTCAACACAAAACAAATGTTAAGTGTTTAAGTGTACTTATGCTTGGCCAGTGGATTTTGAAACCAGACAAGACAAAGATTCAAAAGAAATCAGTGTCACATAAAACCCTTGTTCTACCTTGCACTGCATTGTTTTGGCCAAACACAAGTCTACATGCAAAATTGTCAATATATTGATAGTATTTTATTAAAAATGTTAATACTTTTTACACAGTTCAATATAAAAACTCAAAAATGTCAAGAAATTGTGGAACATGTCAGTTTTTATGGAGAATGGTGAAAATTGCAGATTCCGCAAAAAAATTGCGGGCGCAATTTTCCAGTGGCCCTGGCCATGACACGGAGCAAGGAGTATCTCATAGCAACATTGCTAGATCCATGTTTCTGGAATAGACACCTTCCTGATGTGGTTTCTGAGGATATGGAGGAGTTAAACTACAGGCAACATTTGATTAATTCAGTAGATGAGGTTTCATTAGGAGGATTGGGAAGCAATATTATAATGGCACCACCTCAAATTCAAAAGTCTGCTGCAAAAAACAGTACTGAAGCAGACAATGAGGAAGATGACATTTGGTGTCAGCTGCAGGACATTGAAATTCCACAAGAAGAAAAAGCATGCTCAGTAGTAAGCATGGTAGATCTGTCTGAGCCCAACGTTAGTATTCAGGATAACCCAACTTATTGGTTACAGAATGAAATCATGCTTGGCAAGCTGTCTACCCTGGCTTGTAAGTATATTAGATATCCACCATCCAGTGTCTGTTCCAAACATTTATTTAGCTCTTCTGGGTATGTTGTGACTGACAAATGAACAAGATTAACGCCAGACAATGTGGAGAAATTAACATTCTTGAAGCTTAACTTGCCAAACTGTGGCTACATATGTGATACTATTTTAGAAGAGGATGAGCCTGATTGCAGTACCTGTGCTGCATCTGTGGATTAAGTGATACATCAGCTTTCAATTTTAAGACAGGACTGGTTAAAAACAGAGATCTGGGACTTGCCTGTCTTTGGACCACATCATTGATATCCTGGGGAAGGGGAATGGGTGGGAAGTGCAGCCAGTACATCACGTCATTCTACTGGTAGCAACTGTGGCAGACAAGTAACTGATCTCACACACTGTCACTTTCTCATTTAGCTAAATGGACCTGGGAATAATTATTATATAACCATACTGATACATGCTGCTAGCTCTGCCCCTCCCCAATAGTAGTGGTAGAAGCAGTGGTGAAGTGGTCACTTTGGACTGCCTAGTGTTCTTCTTTTACATTGCTTCATGTTGCGTTCCATACCGAGAGCCATTGCTTTTGCTATGCTAAACTCAATTGGTAACATACAAACACATTGACCCTTTCTACAAAAAGTCAGACTCAGGAGACTTGTTAAAAAAATAGAGATCTGGGACTTACTTACCTTTAGACTGCATCATTGTCATCCTGGGGTTGGGTGGGAGGTGCAACCAGTACATCACATCATGGTACTGGTAGCAACTGTGGCAGACAATCCCTTTTCTCACACATAAACAGTTTCTTTCTCATTCTAAGGAGATGTGCATAATAAATAACCTCATTGATAAATGCTGCTAGCTCTGTTTTGCCTTCCTTATAGTAGTGGTAGTAGTAATTAGTAAGAATGGCAGATTGGTTACATTCGACTGACTGTTGCTCTTCTGTCACGTTGCTTCACATTGCATTCCATACTGAAAAAGAGCCTTTGCTGCTAATCAAAAAATGCACATGGTGCCCGTGACTGAGAAATAAAACTAGTAAACTAGCTAGTGGTTACCTATACAAAGTACAATTAAACACACTATCCTCTTCTAAAAAATCAGACTGAGGAGGAGACTATTTATGAATTAGGGATCTGATCTGGGACTTTCTCGTCATCACAATCACTTTCTCATTCTTTTTTTAAGCCGTCATTTTTATGTTTGCTTGCACGCATGTGCAAGAAACATAGTGCCATCATCCGAGTTTTTGGAGGTATGGCACCCGTCTTCCAATTTAGTCAGTGTGTTTGCAGGTGTGGCCGCAGTTCTCCAATGAATGCTGCAGCTGTCTGTGACAGCAGCTGAAAATGCGGTGCTGTACAGTTGAAAGGGAGAGCTCTGCTTCAGTGAGCAGCATTCCCCCCTCCACACACAAGCACACATGCATGTATATTGCGTTCTCATGTGCTCCCCCCACGCACACACTCTATGGCCAACAGGGGTGCCCAATCCCCCATCGGCTCCACACCCCACCAAAAAAAAGCTTTCAGGTGCCACGCTGGGAGTCCACCCCAGCATGGCAAAAATTGTTAAAGGCCGACAGGTGTCCAATCCCCCGCCGGCTCCAGGCCCCCCCAAACAGCCTTCCAGCTGCCACTTTTGTAGACCACCACAGTGTGGCAAACATCCGGTGTCGTCTTCCTAAAAGAAACAAAACCTGTAAACAAAAAAGTTCCTTCAGCGGTCTCCCTGCCCACCCGCACCCACCCTCTGTGCACCCTACCTCCCCACACCACCCTCACCCCATACGTACCTCCAGAGTCCGTCATGACGATCTTTGGTGGACCAGGAACACATCTGCACTCTTCACAGCCGACCACGAGCTGAGGAAATGCTGGTAAGCTGTATAATGCATTAAATAGGGTTTTTTTCAAATTTAATGCACATCTCAGGCATTTTTTGGAATTTTAGCACCAAATTTTCAACATAGGGTTTTTGGGACCCCTCCTCATGAATTCTGGAACTGTCAAGGCATTAACCAGGCCTGAAGGGTGATTTTGTAGTCACTGCATGAAATCACCTTTCGGGACTGATTAACGAAATGACAGTGCCAGTGTTCATAGGGTGAAAAAATCCCTAAAAATGACTGTTTTACGAGCGTGCAATGTGCAGTTCCTATGCACACTCATAAATTCATGAATTTTTAATATTTGCACTCTGGATTTTCAATATTGTCATTTTACCACACCTCCTTATGAGCAGTACAGCTGTCATTTCTCACGTCACCCAAAATGTGTTTCGCACAGGTAGCGCACATCGGCACAGTCAGTGTACGAAATCAATGTATGGGACACATTAAGAAAATCACAGTGATACTGTTCATGAGCAGAAGGTCTTAAAATGGCTATGTTGAAAATTTGAGTGACAAAAATTCAAAAATTACTGTTTTATGAGCGTGCATTGCGTAATTCCTATGCACGCTCATAAGTTCACAAATTTTTAATATTTGCACTCCAGATTTTCAATATTGCCATTTTACCACACTTCCATATGAGCAGTATAGCTGTCATTTTTCACATGTTGCTCAAAATGTGTTTCCCTGCATGTAGCACACAATGGTGCAGTCAGTGTGCACAATCAATGTTTGGGACAGATTAAGAAAATCACAGTGACACTGATCATGAGCAGAGGTCTTAAAATGGATCTGCTGAAAATTTGGTGAAACAATTCCCAACAAGCATTTGTCAATGCTGAATGTTTGCTTGCTGGCATTGGCATTGGTAGTGTAGAAGTTACAGAGCTGCATAATAGAAATGGCAGTGAAGTACTGAACTGAAGCCAACCCCACCACCACCCTGCAGAGAGTGACAGGCATTGGGGTGTGCCTTTGGGTCATCAGGCATAACGGCCATGCCATTTCACCACACCCTACCCTGCAGACACTGACAAGTGTCACGGTGTGCCTTGGGGTGTTTGGCCCTTACAGGCACCCCATTCCATCAGGAAATATGGTGAGATGGGTGTGGTATAGGAGAATGGGGTGAAGTTTGGGGCTGAAGAGTCCAAGGCATACCTCGATTCCTCTCACTGGCTGCAGGGTGTGGAATGGTATGAGCATTACAGGCAAGAATCCCAAGTCACACCCCTGATGCCTGTCATTCTCTACAGAGTGGGGTGTCATGGTTGGAAACCCTAACACCTCAGGCTTTCGTTGGTATTTTCACTCCAAATTTACAGCATGGTTTTTTTGTGACCCCACCTCATGAACAGTGGCAATATCAGTTTGTTAGCCGAAAGCTGCTTATGCACAGCGACTACGGCATTTAGCACCACAGGTGCAAAAACACATTCCGAACAGGATGTTAAAAATGACAGCTGTACTGTTCATGGGGAGGTGTAAAAAATGGCAATGTTGCAAATCTGCAGTAAAAATATAAAAAACTGGTGAAGTCACGAGTGCATAGAAACTCGTAACGACACCTGTAATGTAATTAGTTTGGGGATTTTTACAGCAGATTGTCAACACAGGCATTTTGGGACCTCCGATCACGAACAGTGTCACTGTGATTTTCTTTATCTGTCCCGAACAATGATTTCCCACAGCGACCACGCATCTCTGCGCTGAAAGTGTGGAAACACATTTCGGCCATGTTGTGAAAAATGATAGCTGTACTGTTCATAAGGAAGTGTGTAAAAATGCCACTGGTGAAAATCTGGACTGAAAATATTACAAAGTCATGAACTTATGAGGGTGCGTGGAAACTGCCCAATGTTCACTCTTAACACAGTCATTTTATGGACTTTTGTCACCGAATTTTCAACATAGCCATTTTAAGACCTTTGCTCATGAACAGTGTAACTGTGATTTTCTTAATCTGTCCCAAACATTGCTTTCGCACACCAACTGCACCATTGTGTGCTAAATAGGTGGAAACACATTATGGGTGACATGTGAAAAATGGCAGCTGTACTGTTCATAAGGAAGTGTAATAAAATGGCAATGTGGAAAATCTAGAGTGGAAATATTGAAAATTCGCAAACTTATGAGCGTGCGTAGGAACTGTGAAACGTGCTCTCATAAAACAGTCATTTTAAGGAATTTTTTCACCAAATTTTCAATGTAGCCATTTTAAGACCTCTGCTCATGAACAGTGTCACTGTGATTTTCTTAATGTGTCCCAAAAAATTGATTTCACACACCGACTGCGCCACTGTGCTCTACATGGGCAGAAACACGTTTTGGGCAAGATGTGAAAATTGACAGCTACACTGCTCATAAGGAAGTGTAATAAAATGGCAATGTTGAAAATCTGGAGTGAAAATACTGAAAATTCGCAAACTTACTCACGTGCGTAGGAACTGCGCAATGTGCGCTCGTAAAACAGTCATTTTTAGGAATTTTTTCACAAAATTTTCAACATAGCCATTTTAAGACCTCTGCTCATTAACAGTGTTACTGTGATTTTCTTAATGTGTCCCATACATTGATTTCACACACCGACTGCACCATTGTGTGCTACCGGGGCGGAAACACATTTTGGGCAAGATGTGTGAAAAATGACAGCTGTACTGCTCATAAGGAGGTGTGGTAAAATGGTAATGTTGAAAATCTGGAGTGAAAATATTGAAAATTCACGAACTTATGAGGGTGCATAGGAACTGCGCAATGTACGCTCATAAAACAGTCATTTTTAGGAATTTTTCCACCAAATTTTCAAAATAGGCTTTTTGAAAGCCCACAATATGAACAGTGGCAGTGTCATTTCGTTACTCAGTCCCGAAAGGTGATTTTGCCCAGTGACTGTGAAATCACCCTTCGGGGCCAATTAATGCCATGACAGTGAGAGCATTCATGAGAAGGGGTCCCAAAAACCCCATGTTGAAAATTTGGTGCAAAAATTCCAAAAAATGCCTGAGATATGCTGCAAAGTTGAAACAACACCATCTATCCCATTATACAGCTTACTGGCATTTCTTCAGTTCACGGTCGGCTTTGAAGAGTGCAGACGTGTTCCTGGTCCACTGAAGATCGTCACGCCAGAGTCCGGAGGTGAGGAGGGGTGTGGGGAGGCGGGGTGCACAGTGGATGGGTGCAGATGGGGGCAGACACAGCGAGGGACCGTTTTTGCATTTCAGTTTTTTTTTTTAAAATTAGGACGACGCGGGATGTTTGCCACACTGAGGTGGGCTCCCAGCGTGGCACAAGGATGGCTGGTGGGGGGGAGTGGAGCTGTTGGGGATTTGGACACCCCCGTCGGTGATAGCATGTGTTGCCATGCTGGGGTGGGCTCCCAGCATGGCACAAGGATGGCTGGTGGGGGGGAGTGGAGCTGTTGGGGAATTGGACACTCCCATCGGTGATAGCATGTGTTGCCATGCTGGGGTGGGCTCCCAGCGTGGCACCCTGTACTCTGGAGGGGAACCAGTGGAGCCGATGGGGGATTGGGCACCCCCGTTGGCTATACCATGTGTAGCCATGCTGGAGTGGGCACCCAGAGTGGCATAAGGAACTCTGTTTTTGTGGAGGGGTGCAGCACAGCCGACGGGGGATTGGGCACCCCTGTCGGCTACACAGTGTGTGCGTGGGGGGGCCAGCACGCAGTATGCGTGCCTGTGTGTGTGTGTGTGTGTGTGTGTGTGTGTAGGGGGAGTGCGCATGAGCAGGCGATTTCTTATCACTGCTCACTGAAGCATAGCTCCCCCTTTCAACTGTATGCCACTGCATTTTGGAGCTGTCATAGACAGCTGCAGCAGGCATTGGTGAACAGCGTCCATGCCTGCAAATACACTGCCTGAATTGGAAGAGGGCTGCCACACCTCTGAAAACTCAGATGATGGCACTGTGTTTCTTGCACATGCGTGCAAGCAAACATAAAAATGACTGTTTTAGGAGGGCACATTGCGCAGTTCTTATGCACGCTCCAAGTTTGCAAATTTTTTATATTTGCACACCAGATTTTCAACATTGCCATTTTATTACACTTCCTTATGAGCAGTACAGCTGCCATTTTTCACGTCACCCAAAATGTGTTTCCGCCTATGTAGCGCACAATGGTGCAGTCGGTGTGCGAAAGCAATGTTTGGGACAGATTAAGAAAATCACAGTTACACTATTCATGAGCAGAGATCTTAAAATGACTATGTTGAAAATTTGGTGACAAAAGTCCATAAAATGACTGTGTTACGAGTGAGCATTGCGCAGTTTCCACGCACCCTCGTAAGTTCATGACTTTGTAATATTTTCAGTCCAGATTTTCACCAGTGGCATTTTTCCACACTTCCTTATGAACAGTACAGCTATCATTTTTCACAACATGGCTGAAATGTGTTTTCACACTTTCAGTGCAGAGATGCATGGTCACTGTGGGAAATCATTGTTCGAGACAGATAAAGAAAATCACAATGATACTGTTCATGATCGGAGGTCCCAAAATGCCTGTGTTGACAATCTGCTGTAAAAAAATCCCCAAACTAATTACATTACGGGTGCGCGTTGCAGTTTCTACACACGCTCATGACTTCACCAGTTTTTTTTTATATTTTCACTACAAATTTTCAATATTGCCATTTTTTACACCTCACCATGAACAGTACAGCTGTCATTTTTCACATCCTGTTCGGAATGTGTTTTTGCACCTGTGGTGCTAAATGCCGTAGTCGCTGTGCAAAAGCAGCTTTTGGCTAACAAACTGATATTGCCACTGTTCATGAGGTGGGGGTCACAAAAAAAAACCATGTTAAAGATTTGGAGTGAAAATACCAACGAATGCCTGAGGCATTAGGGTTTCTGACCATAACACCCACTCTGTAGAGAATGACAATCATCAGGGGTGTGACTTGGGATTCTCACTTGTAATGCTCATACCATTCCACAACCTGTAGCCAGTGAGAGGCATTGGGGTGTGCCTTGGACTCTTCTGACCCAAAGTTCACCTCATTCTCCTATACTGCACCCATCTCACCATATTTCCTGATGGAATGGGGTGCTCATAAGGGCCAAAGACCCCAAGGCACACCGTGACACTTGTTGGTGTCTACAGGGTAGGGTGTGATGAAATGGCATGGCCGTTATGCCTAACAACCCAAAGGCACACCCCAATGCCTATCAGTCTCTGCAGAGTGGTGGTGGGGTTGGCTTCAGTTCAGTACTTCACTGCCATTCCTATTATGCAGCTTTGTAACTCCTACATTATCAATGCCAATGCCAACAAGCAAACATTCGGCATTGACACATGTTTGTTAGTAAATGTGCCTTAACCATATTGAGCTCAGTGCTGGTAGACTATTTCTAGTTTTCCCCTGATTGTAGTAGGCAGGGTAGTAGCAGTCTTGAAGTGGTAGCTGGCTGTCTGTCTCTCTCTCTCTGACTGGCTGCCCTCTGCTCTGACCTGGTGCTGTTTTTTGTGTCCCTGGCTTCTTCGTTACTTAACTAAGAGATATTCACAGTGGTGCCTGTGCCTGTTGAGAACTAGAAATCACTACTGTTAATAACGTACACACAGTATTAGTATTACTTTCTTAAATGTCAGAAACAGAAGAGTGATTAGAGAGCATTCTGGGAGTTTCCTGACTGTTGACAAAAACAATCCTACAGACAGTATGTGGTGGGTGGCTATCAGAGTTTCATGGTTCACTGTGGTGCTTTAACTACTAAGCTATAAGGGCTGGTTAGAGTTCTGGGACTTACCTGCCTTTGGTAAAAATCTTCATAATCTTAGAAGTCAGTGGCAGTTGTACATATTACAACACTGGCACTTCCGGTGAGTTCATTCACAATCACATTGTTCACTCCTTCTCATCTCACTTCACTAATCATGATGTTTATTATGACTAAACAGTGGTTTCATTGTTTTTTTCTCTACACATATGGTGATTAAAAGCAGTTTAAAATTATTTTTAAACATACAGTTACCATAAAACAATGAAGGTAATAAAAGGGTCAGATAAAGTTTGAATAAGAACCCAAACCTTGTTTTGCTTATCAGAACCTTTTAGAACCTCAGAACCTTTTGAGGTTCACCCATCCTTACATGGAACCATCCTCAAGAGGGTTCCTTTGCCTTCCTGTTACCCCAGCAGTGTGGTAATCCCTCAGGGGACAGAGAGTGCAAATGGAACAAGTACTACAAATGACAGTCAGCATCCTAGCATACAACTAGCCTTCCACTACCAGCAAGTTGCACAAGCATTACACCTCGTTGTGGTTGTGTATACCTATTAAAGGACAAATTAACCACTATTTTCAGAAATTGTTTTTTAAACTCACTGTTTGGCTTAATGTCTAGGCATCCATCCTAGAAATATTGTGTTGTAACCAAAATTCTTATTTTCATGTGTATTTTGAAGTTTGATTTAATTATTTTTTCCTGCTTTTAGCCCCTTCTCATAATGTCCTTGCTAATGAACCTACTGGCAAATCATATTTCACACATGTGCATCTCTCAGCGATGACATGATAGTAGCAAAATGGGTGTCAGTGCAGATAGTGAGGCAATGGATAATGGTGATCTCCCCGATTTAACTGAAGATTTCAACCTTCTTTCTGTGGTTCAGCCATATATGTTTGGGCCACTACGGCATGATCATGGGGGAGCTGATGCTGCAAGAGATGATATCACTTCTGAGGATGAATCACAGCAGACAGAAGTGGGTGATGATGGCCAGACTGCTCAACCAGCAAACTAGTGGTGGGTGAAGTGTTATTTTGCATGTGTCAGCTTGTAGTATGCATCTCAAAGTGCAATTTGTCTAACGTTTTTTGTTCAGCATTTCAAATGTGATGTCATAGGGTCTAGAAAAGTTTCCAATGGTTAAATATTGCAAATTTTTCAAAATCAAGCTGACTACGTAGTGCTGTCTCACATGTTGTCTCCCATCCAACACCCCACTGGCTCCTGGGATACTGACTCCTGATGCTGCTAATACGTTCTTTCCCGATGCTCAAAACTTGCAGTGACAGTGCGTGATTACTGTATGGGAGAATCAAGGTTGAAAGGTACTTGTCATCTTTCTTACAGCTTACCTACTTGGTTCCAAGACAACAAATTCCACCTGGCACCAGATGTATAGCACATTGCATTTAACTGAATGTAACTGATGCAAAACCAATCTGACATACCATATTTACTCCTTTTACCTCTGGAGTGCAGAGTAGTAACAAATTCTGTGTATACTCCACCATCTCAAAACAATCACTGACCCAAAGTATTTTTTCTTTTTTATTCATTTTAACTAGCTATGTGTTGAATGCAGTTATATCTACACTGTCACCAGAGATGGGCAGAAGTACACTAAATGTAGTTTACATTTCCTATATCTTCATTCCTTTCACATATTATAACTTATGAAATATTTATTAGAGCATAATCTTTGTCCATTGTTCTCAGAGCCGTAGGAAGGCATTTGGGTGCCCTGGGCAAGAGACAAATTTTGCGCCCCCAAGCCAAAAAGAGCCAGAAGCTCTGGAGGGTTTACACACTCCAGCTCTGTGGTGAGGTTTGGGGCTTTTCTTGAAGAAAAAAAAAGACTTTTGCTACATGGTCGGTCCCTAAATTTTCCTGTCATGAATCTGAGGTGTGGGAAGAATCAGCATTTATATAGCACTTTTCATATACAGTGTATCCCAAAGTGCTTTAGACGCAATGCTAGACTAGTAGTGAAGTGACTAAATGTGTGGTGGTGGCCATATCGCACATCAACACCCACACACAGCCTGGACAATTGCATGAACTGGTTTATGGGAAGGGGAATGTTAGGCAGGACACTGGGAATGTCTGCTGCTCTATGCAGATGCCCTTGGTTCTTTTACTTCCTCCTTGACACCCACCAGGACAACACCAGGATGGGTAGAAGGGACCTCAGTTTAACATCTCATCCAAAGGACAGCACACCCCAGCAGTTCAGTACCCCCTACTACTGCATTCTGATGTCAGCATTTTAGGTGCAAGTCCAATCCCAACATGAGCAGAGAATTCACAACCTTCTGGTCCATAAGTGGATGTGCTACCAACTGAGCCAGGAGACTCTGGCTGGCTAGAAGCACATTTAGACTGGCAATTTTTTTTTTATCTTCTTTACAGTTTACTTTAAGTAGGGCATATTGCAGCTATGTTTCTGAGGTCTAGGTTGGGACGTGGTCCCTGGAAATGTGTCAATCTATTGGGGAGGTTAGTTTGATTCTTTATTAAAAGCAATGCACTGCAGATGAATGATTCTTGTAGCATTCATGGGTAAGAGTGACAAACTATTTTTCATCATACTAAACATTTGAATGAGATAATTGGGCTTAGGAAAACACAGTACACATATTTTCCTGTGTCTCCATTTTGAAGATATAGGAATTTCCTCTATCTTCAAAATTGAGACCTAAGGAAATACACGTGCACTTGCTGAGGAATCCTCTGAAAATGGAATACTACAACACAGCTACTTCTGTATGTGACTGTTGCTAGAGATGATTTCTGACCCATCTCCATCTTCAGGGGTCATGCGACCAGTCATTCAGAGACCACAGTCTGAACAGTGTCTGTAACCTGGCATCCAGTCCCAATGGATGTACAATAAAGAAAAAAACATGTACCAACCAACTTGAGGGAGACTAGTCAGTGCAGTGCAATGGAGTCGTAGTATGACTTTGGTCTGACTGCAGGCTTTGCTCTGACTGGGTCTGTCTGTGCCATCCCTCCACCACCCGCCTGCATGGAGTAGAAGGAAACAGCACGGGGTGGGACTGGGGGAGCTTCCTTGGTGTGGAATTGAAGTGCAGGAGGAATGCGGGTCAAGATGAGAGAAAACAATGTGGTGGACTGGAGTGAGGGTGCCTGTGGCCTGCCCACACCATGGCAATCAGTCAGCACACAAGCAGCAGATTGGAGGGCGTGAACGTCTTCACTCCCATCCCAGTCCCATGAAGTACTAAGTCATCTTATCACACCTGAGTCAGGCCTGGGCCGTTGGTCCCTGGCCCAGTCCCAATCAAATTAAAAATCAGATCCAATCCTTCCTCCTGATCACTGAAGTGCAGTGCGTTTTTCAAATTCCAATCAAGAATCCCTCCCCCAGTGGCACCGCCACTGTCACAGCCATGAGATACGTACAACACAATCACACCTCATTCATTGACACTGTCACATAGACACAACAAACTAAACAGTAAACAGATTTGAAGAATTAATTTTCATTTTAAAACAATACGGAATACAGAATCACACAAATACATGGGAGACGGCTGGGACGCACTTGCACATACTGTAGACGGACTACTATAGTGATGCGCTACATTACTTTGCTTAAAAATTTTCAAGATGGATTTCTCTTGTCTTCTCTATCATCTCTTCAAATCTTCTCTCTCTACATATACTGTATCACTTTTTTTTGCTGCCTGCTAGCCACTCCATTTCTAGGCTCTACTGTCAACAATAACATTGTCTCCGACTCCAAGTTTAACTGCCTCTCCATGCTACATACACCGCCCATACCTTTTATACTATTGGTCGGCACTGGCCCACCACAGTTTCTCTTTCTTTCTCCTTGCAACACCACACCACATAATTATTTGCCTGCAGCTCATGTGACCCCCCCAACCCAACCTGCTGGTCTTTGGTCCACAGATGCGCCTCTACTGACAGCCAGACATAATTACAGTTTATCAAGCCAAAATAAATTAAAAAAAAGCAGTAGCACAAGTTAATAAACAAATGAGCTTCAGTTGAAAATTGCGCCCCCCCTGAGGGTTGCGCCCAGTGCCAAACACCACCCACCCCACCCTTCCTATGGTACTGATTGTTCTTCTGCTTTTTCTGCTTGTCTAAAAGAGAAATAATCCTCTGCTTTGACATCATGTCTGGCTCTGTAGAGTGTAGAATTGAATATGCTGTCACAATAGAAGGTTATGATTTCAGCTGTAGATAAAAAGATGAAAACCAAGTGGTACAGATCCTGTTTCAGTGCAAACACCCTTTGTAATAAATAACAGGGGGAAGTACATAATGAAATACTTAAGTTATAAATTGAATTCTTTTAATACTTAAGTTATAATTTGAATTCTTTTAATTTTTCTATTTTATGTTGTTAAAAATGATGCTACCACTGTCTGTCGATGTTGGGGGGGGGCAGACTTCATATAGTATGATGAAACAGCAACGTATCAGTCATGGAAATGTGTCCATATGTGTATGACAGGACAGGGGTGTAGTTAGGATGATACATTTGTACACCATTTTGGATACCGTGACTTTCTGTATTGCTCCTACCCTCTTTGTTCACCCAGTTTTACACTTTTTTCCCCTACCCTGCTTGTTGCTCCCAGATTGGACAAACAGTGGCTCTGGGGCCATGCAAAATGCTGACCCTCCAAAAGAAAGTTTATCAACATGGCTTACATGGTATATATATATATATATATATATATATATATATATATATATATAGTTTTTATTTTAATGGGTTCACCACAACATAACCCAGACAGACTGTCATAGGGTAGCTGGTTCATTCCACTGGGGTGTCAGACAGATGAGGCATACTGATGAGTCCTGGTAGGACGAAACACGTGTCTATGTCATCTGTTAGCACCCTTTGCAAACTGTGTGAGAGGCCTTTTGGCACCATGCAATTCTGCTTAAAGTTGAACCAGCATAACATTCTGTGGTGATTTGCATATGCAGCCCATGATGCTTTGCATTGTGTGGGCATGTGTGATTTTGTATTTTCTTGAAACTTGACTTCCCAGCCAAATGCCTTTTGGGGTAACCCTTGCTTCAGTGTTTGCGCACAGAGGTTCTTTGTCTCTTATATATATATACTGCCTATACCCTTTGTGTGCCACAGTGTAACCTGTATGTGTCACTGTGTTTTTGGGTTTTGATTTTTGGAGTGTGGGCATAGTGTACAGTGTACAATGCAGCAATGTATTCTTTTACATAGCATGTTGATATTTTGAATGGGGAGGGGGGCTGTTGCATGTCTTTAGTGTTCAGTAGAGCAGAATGAACATGGCCCATATCATTGTTCAGGTCCACCATCCCTCAGACCAACCCCTGTCACCAGACATTATGAAAGTGCTTTTGCACTTCTTTGTCACTGGTCCCCTTTTCTCCATAAAAGCCTGCAAGCATAGTGATGCAAGTCATCACATGCCACTCCAAGCCCTTTCCATTGGTATATTGGTACTTACTTTTCTTTTCTTTTTTTTTTTCTGGTTTCCATTTTTCAGTTTCACAAGCTTGTGTTAAAAGTCAGATAGTAATCTGTAGCAGTGTCCTTCTCTCAAGAGAGGATAACAGTCATTTGTTGGCTGTTCAGTCACACTCTCCCAGGATATCTCCACTAGAGATATGCAAAGTCAACAAACTTCACTCAGAAATATTTCATGAATTGTGCTCAATATGCAAAGCACAATTTGCAAAATTTTCCCAATTCACTCCATACCGGATGAAATATGAAGTGTGGAATTCCACACTTCCCACACAAACTTTGGACACAGTGCTAAATAAGTATATAAATCCCTGGTGTCTTCTGGTCCCCCACCCCACCAATCGCCGGACACAGTTTGGATAATTTATAATCACCCCTGCCCCCTCCCCGCTGATCGCTGGCCAGTTGGCCACAATGTAAAAATATATATAACTTTTTTTAATTTATATCCCCCATTCCCTGGTGTCTAGTGAACCTCCCACCCTCCCTGCTGATCACTGGACACAGTTTGAATAATTACAACACTCACCTACAGGACTTCCCGCACACACACCCCTGCCGATAACCAGCCAGCTGGCCACATGTAAAAATATATATCATTTTTTTAATTAAATCCCCTGTTCCCTGGTATCTAGTGAATCCTCACCCAACACCCCATCAGGGAGTGTCCCCCACCAGTGCCACTCCAACCCGCTCTCCTCCATCCTGACCCTGAGCAGGCCACTGGCACAGTCCTCCACTTGCCTTCATGGATAGCAGCCCCGACTGACCTCTCAGTGAATGAGCACATGCTTGTACAAGCATGCGCTCATTCATTATAGCATGTGATCATTTTAGGCAGTTTTTCAGGGGAGGGGTAGAGAACGAGAGGGAGTTGCTCTGGTCACTGGTGGGGGGAACAGTGTTGTGGACCCTGGAGGGGTCCTTAATGCTGTTTCCCCCATCCTGCCCCCCCACCAGGGACCAGAGCAGCCCCTTCCCATTATCTGGTATCCCCATGAAAAACTGCTTAAAATTACCATGAGCTGTCAATGAATCAAACCATGCTTGTACAAGCACGTACTCATTCATTAAGAGCTCGGTCATGCTGCTGACCAAGGATGTGAGTGGAGGGCTATGCAGTCGGCCCACTCAAGGTGGACTTAGAATGGGGGACCGGGGTGGGTGGCACTGGTGGGGGACACTTCCTGATGGGATGGGGGTGGGGTGTCCACTAGACACCAGGGAATGGGGGATTTAGTTTAAAAAAAGTTAGATATATTTTTACTTTGTGGCTGACTGGCCGGTGATCAGTGGAAGGTGTAGGGGCTGGGGGTGATTCTTGTAATTATTAAAACTGTGTCCGGTGATCAGTGGGGGGTGGAGGCAGTAGACACCAGGGAATGGAGGATTTAATTTAAAAAAAGTAATATACATTTTTTTTCATTTTGACCAACTGGCTGGCAATCGGCAGGGGGGAGGGCCAAAGGTAATTGTAAATTATTCAAACTGTGTCTGGTGATCAGCGGCAGGGTGGGGACCACTAGACACCAGGGATTTGGACATACAGTGTGTAAGTTCTTCTTGCTTTGGGGTTTTTGTAAGTGCAATCTGCACTTCAAAAAAAAAGCAAGGTGAAGTTACAAATGGTGAAGTTTCAGCTGACAGCCGCACTCTCACAAATTGTTTCATGGGTGCAAATTTTGCGACTTCGCTGAAAATTCAAATGTGTAGCAAAACTTTGCTGCAGCTCTACTCTCCAGTGATACTTGTTCATTCATAAGGCATCCTTCCTGATGCGTTGTTCCTTATTGTAAGCTCTCTTTATCATCATCCCCAGTTGACAACACCCAGGAAGGCAGTGACATAAAGCATGCATTCCACCCTTCCAAAAATATGACTTCAACAATCATGTTTTCCCATGAACATCCCTATGTTTAACACATTATAATAAGAAATACATACAAAATGTACACGACCCCTTTAAACTGTGTTCACTAATGTGCTCCACATATTGTTGTCATATTTACAGGTGTGAGTGCAGCAATTGCATACTGATGGAGACAAGTGTTGAACGTCTTTGCTGTCGTGAAATTCCTGCTCTAATGACAAAATGCCAAGAGGAAGAGATTGCATTCCTCATGGAACTGGAATGTTTTTGAGATAACTGCCTCAGACGAAATGTGATCCTTGTGTCATACTATGAATATGAATTCATGTAAGGCCCATTGGACTATGACATTCCTTTTCATGAGTGAGTATAACACTAAAGTTTAGTTTCCTTATGATAGCAGGCAACGTAGTTGCTTTTGGCGCAGTTCTCAAAGCTTGGTGCAAGCTGTGGCATCAGTTGTTTGCGATGATTGCCAGTGCTCCAGGGACCCTGCACCCAATTTAATATTGAGCAGGGTCCCTGAACAAAAATCACAAAGCTTACAGTAAATGTGGTCATGTGGCAAACACATGGCACACCCTAGAAGTTTGTCACAATCTGTTCGGCAGTCATGGGGCATCTGTGCCCAGGGACTGATCCCTACCAGTATTCTGTCAGTGTCATGGTGAATGAGGCAGTGCATGGGGAGGGCTGATAAAACATAGATGGGTGACTTGAGGGGTGGAACCATTGCAGTTATGGAGCTTTGGAAGGGCTGCTGCCCTACTAGTGTGTTTTGTTGGTACCCACAAGTGGGGCAACCCAGGATGGGTGGTACAGTGCACCACAAAGGGTTTCTGATATATTTATTTCTTCATTTTTGGGGGTAATTGGTTGGTGCAGTAAGTAATTACATTGTCAGTACATATGCCAAGATGTTGTGTGGCCTCTGGAGACTGCCTACAGGTGTCATCACATGCTCCTTCCCACCCAGGGATGTGTTCAAGGGGTGACACATTGATCATTACACCAGCGCTGTCTGGTGTAAGGGTACTGAAGCATGTGCCCTCTGGAAGGATTTCCTCTATCCCAATGTTGGGGAGATAGTATCTTGAGTCTGGCTTAGGACACTTAGCCCCCTTCATCTTGGCACGGCCTTGGTGCAGATCCAATGTGATGGACAGAATTGTTGTATGGTGCAGGTAGGATTACTTGATTGATATCTCCACAAGTATTGATGCAATGTGCCTCTTACATCACCTTTATGTGATACAATTACCTTGCATCAATGTCAAACCTTTGAGAATCAAGCCCCCTGTGTTTTCATGACCGTGTTACTCTTACTATGTGGTCTATTCAACACTGCTTCTTGATACAGCAATGAACATCAGAGGCACAGTCAGTGACAGGTAGAGAGAGTGCTCATTCCATGGATATGTTGCAGCAGGTGGTGTTGTTTATACCATGTGCTACACTGAATGGTGGCAGTGTTTAGAACAGTGTATATGTACACATGCACAGATGAGGTTGTTTACTGGTGACGTCTTCATGTCGTGTGTGGAGCATGCATGAGGGTGAAGCAACACTACCCCATGCCTTTGCATTCCTGGCAATCAAATGGATAAATTCCATTTAGTCTTGATCAGTATGACATTGCAGATGGCATCTGCATGCCTGCCTGAATGGCATTCTGCATGATACTGTATGATCAATGTTTCTTTTCCTGTCATGCCGACCACTTGGTGATAACTATCCTCCCTGGTAATGTAACCATCCCCCCATACAATGTTGTGGGGATGTGGGGATGTGGGTTGCATTCCATGTTTCTTATATTGAATACATACAGCTGGTGTCATATATCGGTGTATATACTGTTATTTTTAATCTACTTTGTCAAGTCCCATACACACAATTCATGATTAGGGACATTCATTCTGGTTCTTAATCCAATTTGTGGATGCCACTTTTACTGAATGCTGAAATGAGCTATGTGAGTCATTGTTCAGACATAATTGCCATTGTGTGCTTCATTTTACAACAATTACTGGGTAGCGGCATTAGTCTTGCATATTAACTATGTTTGTATGCACACTATCGCTATATTTCTACTTCTACTTCTACTTTCCAGAAATGCTTTGTGATAAGTATGTATCCCTTGTTTTCTAAATAAGTAACAGTTTTCTTTATTCTTTCATTTTTCAGATCATTTTGCTTTGTGGCATACTGGAAGTTTATGTGGTGGATTCAGCATTGTTTGGGAAAACATAATCACAGAGTTTTGCAATCAAGTGTCCTGTCTGCCATACAATCGGCTTTTCCTTCTGAGGAATAGACAGGTCTCAAACCACCACCTCATGGTTCAGAAGACTAACTGTCTTATGTATCAGTACAACACATGTGTATGATGTGTTACTGCTTCTAATCACTTCTTGGCTGTACTGTTGGGTGTACAGTGATATGAGCGAGTATTATTGAGTGGCTCGAGCCACTCAATAATATTGCTCATTTTGTGAGTGAGTGGTAGGATACATCAATATATCCTGTAGAGTGAGTGTAGCAGGGAGCTACACTTGCTACAGCAGGATATAGTGTGTTATTTGACCAAGCTCTGCCAAGCTGGCCATTTAACATAGCGGTGTAAGCCACTGTCTACCAAGCCAGCAGACCCGTGTTTGGATCTGGCTCCAGGGAGGAAAATGTTTTGCATTTTTTTAAATATTAACTTTCCACTGGGTCAGTGACCCCCATGGAATTTATTATTTTAAGTTTGGAGGATGCAAGGGGTGTAGCCTCCACATAAAAATACTTATTTCAGTAGTTGTGTTCCATGTATCTAGCAGCCGTCGCTATTTGCCACAGTCGTTGTAATATAAGTCACCCTTTTGACGTCGGGCTGTTTTTCATTTGGTGTTCATGATCAGCGGTGTTTAAGACTCACTGTTATCACATAAAATCATACTGCTGTAATCCTAGCAAGAATGACATTTTGACTGTTTCATCATCAGCATTGTTAGTGATTTAAAGTTCATTATACAATGGCTAGAAAAAATCTTGGAAGCTGATTGGCTACTGTCCCCTGAAGACAGTGATATTATTAGACAATAACATCAATGTATCTAGGGCAGGCATGGAGATGACCGCAGAACAGTGAATGGAATCCCTCCCTGCCTGTTCAAGCCACTGCTAACCTGACACAGCTTCTCACACTGAGTAAACCATCAGGGCACCCCCCCTTCCTCCAACACCAGTAAAAAGTATACAGAATTGAAACATTCATTCAAACTATTTTAATTGGATGAATGGCCACTGTGTGCAAGTGGCTTCATTGCCCCTGCCTACAGCTTGTGCTCACATGCAGAACCCCAGCACCCACTAGCCACAACAAACATGGACGTCCTCAGAGAGTCACCTCCTCCCTAGACTCCCTCAGTCAAGCACTGAAGAAAGCAGCCACATTTTGTTTAACAAAACAAAACAAAAATGTTTTTCTTCTGAGCACCACTGCCTGTAGCTAAAGTCTTTCACTATCAGCACGTGCCCCCTCAGCCATTTTGCTAAAAAGTTGCAGGCAGTGGCTGTAAGTAAAACATAAGAAAATTACTTTTATTGTTGTCTCCCTCAAGTAGCTGTCTGCAATGCAACTCACTTCTGCGGGTTAATAGTCTCCATTTCCACTGTCCTGAACCACACTGCAATCATGTCAGGGAGCGCACACTCCACATGTTGCTTGTCCCATATAAAGTAATGGCAATGATATCCAAAATGAAGAACACTAGTTTCTCATGGTACACAATGGACCTAGGTGACATGGGGATGGAAGAGCCAGAAAAAAGGACAAAACTGAACTGTGACCTGAAAATTCAATTGCTGAGACAGGGTGAGAGAGCATTAGTATAGTTACATAGGGGCTAACACAGGTCACAGCTCCACCTACTGGACAAAAATGAAAAGGATATGTGTTTTTTTTGTTAAATATATGTCCACACATAAAATGTAGATGAAAACTGCTTTACAAGTCAATTTATTTTCTTTTTTTCATTTTTATATAAACAAGACATTGTATAATAGCAATAAGGCACTCCAGGGATGTGTGTCATTGTGTAATAATGTCACTTCTTGGGTGTTGAATGGACTCCACCTGCAGCCTCCTGCTTCAACCCCTCGAGGCGTGGCATTATTATACAATAACACACACCCTGTCATGCCTTACTGCTTAAACTGCATGTCTCACATGCTTTCTCAGACTTTACTGTAGTTACCTGTATACAAATACATGTTTTGGCCACATAACCATTACTTATACTCAAACTCCATTCCTGTTTGTGTATATGTTTTTTCACTGTAAGGGAGTATTGGTGCAGTACATATCGCTGCATGAGTATGACGAATTATTTTCTAAGTGATGCAGTGTGAACAATCAGACCCGACACAAATGCTAACAGTGGTTTTTGCACTGTTTCAGTTCACAGTCTGTGGAAATTGTACACCTCAGTGCTCCATTCACCATAACAGTGTTGCCATGACAAGATGGCAAGGTGACAGTTAGACTTTGTCAGTTGCAGTGCCGCATTGGATTTGGCTGCAGGACAGCTGTCATTGGTGGGCTTTTAGCTCTGTGTGTATGATGGCCTTTTTATTTCTCACGATTCCAAACCTACATCGTCTGTTGTCGTTTAGTGGTGAAGCAGTTTTCCACAAATATTTTAAAAAGCAGTGCTGCACGTAACAATAACACACAGTCCATTGTGGATAATGTTGGATGGTCAACCATGCTCTGATGTGATACATAATCAGTTTTATAGGTTGTGTTGCATTGTTACTAGCAGTAACCACAAAATCAGGTAGTACTGCTTTTGAGTTTAAAAGTCAATGTCCACCTAAATCTAACCAGACCTATGAGTCACGCTGAGCATGATCATCACTTTTGGATATTTTTGTTTTCCCTTTTACTTTAAAATTTCAATGGTTTACTCAGTGCCACAAACCCTTCATTTTGAATACAATGGCATGTATTGGTGTACCCACACTGCCTTGTGGATGACTTGAGAGTGACGTAAAATGCATGGTACAGCTGTAGTATTGTCCATCTGGTTATGATATGGTCAGACTATTGAATAACTGTTTTTGAATATGCATGTCTCTGTGCTTTACTGAGAGCAGGAATGGAGTGGCACATGAGTGTCACTCTATATCAGCTGCCCGTATAACACCGAGAAACGTACATTCCTAACTAGACTTAGGCTCTAACAATATATTTACCATATGGGCAGTTCCATGGCTGCTCCCCCACATGACACATTATTTAGAGACACCTTATGCGGGCTTGTGGGTGCACTGATAGGAGTTGTGGTATTCCAAATCAAGGCAGTAGGAATGCAGGACAAGCCATGTAAATTGTTAACAGAATTAAGTCAATGTCACTGAAACCTAGAAAAAAAAGAAACATGTAAATGACAGTTGTACACAGCATAATAAACAGGTATGACCCCATTATACCTTGCCAGTTCCCTTTGAAATGGTGGTAGTGGTTAAGCTGTTGACAAAGCCACGTAATGCCACTTTATACAATGAGTGTGTTGCCAAAAGGACCAAGAAAAAAATTATCATCCCAGCTGATGATGAACCTGACTCATGAGATAGCAGTTCTGTCTTATGAATCAAGTTCATCACACCAGCTATCTCCACACTGCGGTTCATCATAATCGTGGACCAACTGTTCCAATCCAGCGGAGTGTCTGGTGAATGATGGGGAGTGATCCTCGCACTGACATAAATAAATAAAAAAAAAACTCTATCCACTAAATCGCTGATCTGATTTTGGCAATACACTCATTGTATAACCGGACATGGTATGGGTCATATGGTTTTTATATTCATTCAAGTTCTGTGACCTCTTGATCCTTCACTCGTGGTCAAGAGTTCACAGATTTCTCATGAAGATAGAAATTATATGTCATGCTCACCCATACCATATCCCCTATATATCCGTGTATGTGACTTTTGGATGAGTATTTTCCCACACAACCCCATATACCCTCAGCTTGTGGAATGCCACTAGAATCCTGTCATGGTGTAGGTCCCCAAGATCACAGTACACTGAATGTGTTGGGAAGAGCAAAATGTGCACTGACTAGCAGCATCATACTGTAGTCTGATGATGCAGTTTATAAAGTTAGAGTTACACAGAAACTGAAGCACAACAGTTACATAGTCATTGGGCCCTGTTCTCAAAACCCTTAAAATGATGCAAGGTGCCTGCGTCAAACATAAGTGATGCAAGTGGCACCTTGTATCAAACAATGCGCTCTGAGCTATTCTGAAAAGCAGCCTGCATCAAATGCAGGCTGCATACACCAAAGTGGCCTTGCGTCAGCCTTGCACCATTAAACTGGCTGCTGCATGGCACTAGGGGGCATGTGGCAGATGCAGGTTTCAACATCCCATATATTGTGATTCTCAAAACTGTCCCAGAGGGCAAATTTGTAAGTACCATTATGGCAGCCAGGGCTAGCCTAAGGGTACTTAGAATATGTCCCTCTGGGACAGTTGAACAGTATCCGGCAAGGTGCCACGGTTCCCCCTCCCCAGCCCTGATATCCCGTCATGAGTACTGTAAACTCCCTGGTAGTCTAGTGGCCCTCCGACCTGATTCTTGATGTCACCCAAAAATATAATGAATAAAACACCCTTCCCTGGTGGTCTTGCAGTCCCCATTCTTGATTCCTGATGTCGCCCAATAATATAATGAATAAAACACCCTTCGCTGGTGTTCTAGTGACCCCCAACAATCTCCAATGTTGGCCAAAAATATAATGAATAAAACACTCTACCCTAGTGTTCTACTGACTCCCACAAATCCCCAATGGTGCCTGATAATATAATGAATAAATACCACCTTTTCTTATTGGCTAGTGGACCCCCTCTCCCCACCATAGCAGGTAGTGCTCACTACTCCACTTTCCCCATCCTGAAACAGAGCCGATGTCTGGCATGGCCCTCCTCTCACCTTCATAGCTGGCCACCGACTGAACTGTCACTGAACATTTACTATATAGTGTACATGCTCAGTGACTGACTGTCAGTCAGTGAGCACCTACACTATACAGTATGCGCTCAGTGACAGTTCAGTCAGTGGCCAGTCATGGAGGTGAGAGGAGGGCTGTGCCCATCACTGGCTCTGTTTTGGGATTGGTGGGATGGGGAGAGCAGGGTGGTGAACTCTACCTGCAGGGGTGGAGGTTGGGGATCCACTAGACCACCAGGGAAGGTGGTATTTATTCATTATATTATCGGGCGACATCGGGGATTGGTGAGGGGGGGCACTAGACCACCAGGGAAGGGTGTTTAATTCATTATATTTTTGGGTGACATTGGAGATTGGGAGGGGGCCACTAGACCACCAGAGAAGGGGGTTTATTTATTTTACCACTGGATAGGGGATGGGGGGGGAATGCTAGCCTTGCCGCACAGAGCCTGCATCAAACCCCTCCCATGCACCATGTGTTTGTTGCATGAGAGAGATTGCCACAAGTGTGGGATCTTAAGTGCTGGGATGCCTCCTGTACCAGAATCTGATGCAGAGACCCTGGCACACTGGGCATCGGCAAAAGCTGCTGTTTGCCACAGCTTGTGCTGATCTGAACCCTCTTTGAGAATCAAGCCCATTGTGTTTGTTCTGTTAAATAGACTGTTATGTACAGTCAAACCTGGTTAATTTGGAATTGTTTGTATCTGGCCCTTTCTTTCTGGAAAGTAAATCAACAGACTAACAAGTAACAAAGGGCTTCTATTGGAAAAAATATCACAACACAGTTTAAGAGCTATCGCTTTTATTATTACACAGTATCAACACTCACATTAATTGAAATGATAAAATATGTTTATATTGCCCAACAAATATCTAATATTGCATTCTGTGAAGTTTTCACACACACACACACACACACACACACACACTCACACCAATGCATGAAATGCTAATTCACTTTTTAAAATATTCCTGGATACGGGCTTGTTGTGTGTTTGCAGCTGATTGTGCTAAGATGAACTTCTTTACTTCAAGTAAATTATCTATTTGCTTGCTGGTATCTGAAGTGCTGTGCTGCTCCAGGAACAGTAGAACCTTAGTCAGGCAAGCACAGGCTTCCGAAGCAGAGATTTGCGGGGGGGGGGGGGTCACACAGGGCATCCTGACTGTCCTCATCTAGGTCAGTGCTGTCTTTGTTATGCATAATGTCCAAAATGTCATCATCTGTTAATGGTGGACATGTTTCAAGGGTATCTTCAGCTGCTACAAATTGGTGTGCTCTTAACTTTCGTATCAGATTGTCAGGAAGTCGTTGTATGAGGACTTGCAGTTCCGTCAATTCTACTGTGGGCTCTGTTGGGTCAGTGCGTTGATCAGGTGTCTCACCATCAGCTATTCTGCCACTTGCCTCATAGTCAGGGTGAGATAGTATCTCAACATGCCTCCAGCAATTTTTTATTGTCAAGTCAGTGACCGCCCTCCATGAGCTGTGTATGAAAAGCAACGCTTGATGAACAGAAATTTTCATTTCTTCTCTGGATTCAGCACATTAAATGAAGTGTCTACACAGTTCTTTTTTATAGAAACACTTGAAGTTCTTGATTATTCCAGCGTCCATTGACTGAATGTGGGCAGTTGTGTTTTGGGGGAGGAAATGTATTTTTACATTGGAGAGGTTTCTTGTGATTGAATGACTGGTCGCATTATTGAGAATCAAAATTACATGCCTACGCTGCAGCTTCATTGATCTGTTGAAATTGACCAGCTAGTCCCTAAATTCATCACTGGTCATCCATGACTGACCATTGGCATGATATCGTGCATAAAGCTCTGGGTCAAAGTCACTCCCAAAGCAGTGTGGCTTTTTTGCTTTCCCAATTACAAATGGTTTGACTTTGTGTGAACCATCTGCATTTGCACACAGTGCTACAGTTAATCTGTCCTTGGATTTCTTAGTGCCAGATACTGGGGCTGATGATAGTGTTGCTGTTGGACCCAGTCTATAAAAAAAAGACCCATTTCATCTAAATTCTAAATGTCTCTGGGGGTATACCCATTTAATATATCCTTTAACTGTAAATGCCCAGACACCACAGCATTCATGTCAGCACTGGCAGACTCACCATGTAGAGTTGTACTGGTCAAAGCATGTCTTTCCTTGAACCCCTGTATCTACTCTCAAGAGTATGAGAAATCCTCCACTCCCATTTGAACACCAAAAAATGTAGCTTTCTCTATAACCATGGCATCTGACACAAAGGCTCCCTTTGAATTCATTTCAGACGCTCATAAGTTCAGTGCCATTTCAACCTCCTTGTGCTTGCCAAGTCACACCCTAGTCAGTGCTGTGGAGTCGGAAGAAGCAGTAAGCCATTTTTCTTTCAATCTCCAGATATCTGAGCATGTCAGCGAGTCAAGCTTTAGATCAAAACGGCTTAATCCATAAGATGCCATGTTCCTATATGTGGATTCTGGATGGGCTTCATTCCACATACAGAGTTCTCTCTATTGAGAAATAGAGATCTCGGAATGGCCCCGCTTGCTCACCATTATGTCTATTCAGGAAGGCTTAGCAACATTACAAAACTAACACCTGAGCTTTATCATGCATGGCCACATAATTGACTTCCAACAGCTCATTTACTGCCCTCGTTTACTTCCCTTTGTGCAAGCTGCCGACTCTGAGGTGGAATATGCTTAAGTAATTGACACTTACTAAGTACAGTGTCACTGCATCACACATCGCAAGGGAGACTCATTAATACCAATTCATTGAAATGGATTAAAGAGGCTAAATACCATTGAAATTAACTGTTTTTGATAGGCAATAGGAAAATGAAATCAGATGCAGAGAAATTTGGATTATAGAGGCACTGAAAGTGGCAGTAAATAGTTTTTTGATGAAAGCAGTTTGAACAGTCAGGTTTCCGGACTAATCAGTCATGGAATAACCAGGTTTGACTGTATAATTATGAAATGAGCTTAAGATTTTGAGCCCTGTGATTGGTTGATTGCCATTTTCTAGAAGTGTCTAATGCATGATCACAACTAGTCCTGGAAAACAGTATACAGCATCCATTTTTTAAGTCCTTGTGCATGCCTGGCTGCCCACTCACCTGCCTGCCAGCTCACTTGGACCTGCCACGATCTCTTGCCCACCCAGTTGCTTCTTACGCTCGTTAGCAGCCTGCTAACTGAGCACTATTTCCCTCCCTTACCTCGCCTTCTCTTTTAGCAATCTGTGTGTATTTTTAGCGAAAACAGAATGAATGGACCACATAATTTAAAACATAAAACACACACACACACACACTCCAGTCACAATGAACAACTGTCTGCCCATCCACTCGCTCGGTCACTGGCTCTCCTGTTGTATGGTCTCTCTCAACTCTCCTCCTCAGCCTTACCTTAGAAAAATAAAACATTATCTCTGTTCATGCCCCACCTGGCGTTAGTTCACACAAAAGAGAAATAAAGCAAGCATTTGTCAATGCCGAATGTTGGCTTGCTGGCATTTGCATTGGTAGTGCAGGAGTTAGAGACATGTGTAATAGGAATGGCAGTGAAGTAGTGATCTGATGCCAACTCCACCCCATCCTGCAGACTGACAGGCATTGGGGTGTGCCTTTGGGTCATCGGCCACATGCTCATGCCATTACACCTCACCCTACCCTGCAGACACCAACAAGTGTTGCAGTGTGCCTTGGGGTCTTCGAGCCTTATCCTCACTCCATTTCATAAGGAAATACACTGAGATTGGTGCAGTATAGGAGAATGGGACGAGATTTGGGGCTGAAGAAACCAAGGCACACCGCGATGCCTGTCACTGGCTGCAGGGTGGGGGTGCAATGGCATCAGCACTACAGCCGAGAATCCCAAGTCACACCCCTGATGCCTGTCAGTCTCTACAGGGTGAGGCATTATGGTTGGAAACCCTAACACCCCGGGTGTTTTTAGCTATTTTCCTTCCAAATTTTCAACATGGGATTTTGTAATCCTACCTCATGAACAGTGGCACTATCAGTTTGTTAGCTGAAAGGTGATTTTGCACAGTGACTGCGCCATTTGGCACCACAGGTGCGAAAACCCATTTCAGGCAGGATGTGAAAATGACAGCTGTACTCTTCATGAGAGGTGTAAAAAAATGGCAATGTTGACAATCTGGAGTGAAATTATGAAAACTGGAGAAATCACGAGTGTGCATAGAAACTGCGCAACCCACGCCCATAACACAATTATTTGGGAAATTTTTTAACCAAATTTTCAACAAAGGCATTTTGGGACCTCCGCTCATGAACATTGTTACTGTGATTTTGTTACTCTGTCCCGAACATTGATTTCCCACAGTGACTGCAACATTGTGAGCCACATGTGGGAAAACACATTTCGGGCAGGATATAAAATATGACAGCTGTATTGTTCATAAGGAGGTGTGAAGAAATGGCAATGTTGAAAATCTGGAGTGAAAATATTAAAAATTGTCGAAGTTACATGTGTGAGTGCAAACTGTGCAATGCACGCTCGTAACATAGTAATTTTCTGGAATTTTTTCACCAAATTTGCAACATAGGCTTTTTGGGACACCACCTCATGAACAGTTGCACTGTCATTTCATTAATCAGTCCCAAAAGGTGATTCCACGCATTGACCTCAAAATGACCGTTTGGGATCGAATAATGAGATGACAGTGCATATGTTCATGAGGTGGCATCCCAAGAACACCATGTTGAAAATTTGGAGCCAAAATTCAAAAAAATGGGCAAGATATCCACCTAAGTTGAAACCCCCGTTCCATTTATGCCATTATACAGCTTACCGGCATTTCTTCAGTTCGTGGTCGGCTTTGAAGAGTCCAGATGTGTTCCCACTCCACTGAAGATTGCAGTGCGGCCCTCCGGAGGTAAATATGAGGTGAGGGTGGGTGTGGCATGGTGGGGTGTGCAGAGGGTTGGTTTGGGTGGGGGGGCGCCACCGACAATGGATCTATTTCTTTTTGTCAGGAACAAAAAAAAAAAAAAAGGACACTGCCCCATGGGATGGTTTTCTCTCCTTACAGGTTAAATAAAACAAATGTTGGGCACACTGTGGTGGGATCCCAGTGTGCCCCATGACTTTCAGGGAGGGTTGATGTTGGGCCACCCAATGGGGGTGGGGGCAGGAACATGCCGATGTGATCATCTTTCTGTTAAATAGAGACATACTGGGGTGGGCTCCCAGTGTGCCACACAATCTGTGTGTGGGTGGGTGGTGGATATGCTGATAGGGAGATTGGGCAGGCCCGAAGTAAGCTTTGTTTTGGTATTGTGCAGAGGACAGCAGCAGCTGCCACCATGTTTATTTGAAATGTTTCATCAGGAAGGGCATGTAGGGGAGGCTTGTCTTCTGTGCCGCTGCATGACGAGCTTGTCTTAGATTGCAGCAGCACATTTCTTTCAAGTTGGTGGCACTTTGCAAACTTGTGTCAGCGCTAGCATGCTGGCTCATTGGAGAATGAGGGATGCACCTTCTAAAGTGTGCCCTGCATTTGCCAAAACTGACACACCTCTTCAATTCTCCTACTACTCTACCATTTCCTACTGCCACAAAATGTTGCTTGCACATGCACAAGACAACATAAAAATACAGCCATCTGTGATACTTGATGTTCCTATTTCTATGCTCCGGTCTGACACTTACTCAGCTTTGCACACTCGTCATTCATTCACACCTTGTTTGCTGCATTCCTGCTGTTCAAAACATAAAATAAAAAAAAAATGCAAACAAAAAAAAAATACAAGTGATTGTGTGTGTGTGTGTGTGTATGTGTTGGGGGGATATGACAACAAGTACAAGAAGGATTACAACTACTGAGGCCACAGTAGGACAAAAATTCTCAACTAAAAAAATGTACACAACAGACTCATTCAGGTGGAGAAACTATTTTATTTAAAGAAAAGATAAAACTTTTACTTTTTTACTACTCAATCAAAATAATTTTAATTTTGGCATGCATCTACAATTTAGATGTCAATTTCATAAGCACAATAAGCCACTCTGGGGTGTGCATTAAACAGTTTTAATGCATGGCTAGGGGGCTGGATGCACTCTGCCTGCAGCGTTGTGCCTCACTACTCTCCACAGCAATGCATTAGAACTATCTAATGTACACCTCACAGAGGCTTATTGCTTACTTAATGCATGCATGCATATCTTTTGCTGCAGCACAGCTGTATTTTCCTAGTACACATTACAATATAAATGTCACCAAATGGAATGCAGAACTTGTAATGCTTGTAAAGAAATCAATTCAGTAATGCTCTAACAGTTACTTAGAAAATGATTTTTTCTGTAACTAACATTCAATTCATATTTCATAATGTGAGTGATGATTTTCATTTAAAAGCCATATACAAATGAATGTTTTTATAACTATGATCACATTTTCTTCATAACTGCAAAACGTTAAGTAGAACTTTGATAGCAGAAACTGTATAAAACTGTAGATATGGGAAACATGCCCCATCAAGTAGTACTGTAATGCTGAACTTTGTTGTAGTACAGCTATGGCTACTGAACTGCAACTTATACTTATCAATGCCTCCATGCAGTTATGCTAGCAGTCAAACAATGCCCATGACAATGAATGTAGGATGCTGACATTTTGGCAAAGAGGTATGAGTACCAGAAGGGGAGTAGTAATTCTTCCCCTGTGCATATTCTTGTTGATGCCACAGCTTTGGTACTCTGGCAAGTTATGGAGTATGTCACTCAGGCCAGATAGTACCACGATGGCTCTTACTCAGCTAAATGTAACATTACTTATTTATGGACATCATATCTGTTCATATGACCAATGTATCAGGACAGTGGTCAGAAAGTCACTGTACATAGCAATGTGCCAGTCACATGTGGGTTGTTATAAAGAGACATAAACAACATCTGAGTTTATTTATTTATTTGCTTTTATTAACCAGGTAAGTACATTAGGCAAGAGGCCTGCCTATTTTCAAGTACGACCCGGGAGAGTACAGTACATAAACCAGAGACTTAACATAAAACAGTTACTGATTGTTGTCAATAACAGGCTTCAGACAGAAATAGACATGAACTGAAATAACTGATAACAAGCAAGCATAAGTAGCAGTTACATAACAGATGTCCATCACAGAGAAAATCAAGGTATAACAACAAGCAGCAACTATCCTCACAGGGATGGGTAGGACTAATGACTCAGTCAAGGAATTCAGTTCAGTTCAGTGCAGTGACATCTAGGTAGAGCAGAATAAGGTTAAGTAGGAGGAAATCTGGGATGTTTAGGTACAGTGGCAGGAGTCAAGTGCATGAAGGTGGGAAAAAATGCAGATTTGAAGGCAGAGTGAGATAAGGAGCTCTTTAAGTTGGCAGGTAAGAAGTTCCAGAAGTTAGGGGCAAAATGGGAGAAGGTTTGCTCCCCCATCTTGGTAGAGCTGAAAGGGATGGAGAACAGAGTTTGATTAGATGACCTTAGTGGGCGGGGTGAGTCACAGGGGTGAGCATGGCACCTATGCAGTCTGGGCGGGGGGTCCTGTTCATGGAGTCAATAAAACATCCCAGTGAGAAGGAGCACTGGGATGGGGGACAGCCAATGCAAGGTGGAGTAAAGGTGGCAGTGGTGTGTCGGTCAAGGGACCGAGAGGGCAAACCTACAGATGTTATTGTAGGAGATATCCCACTTGCAAAGGATTCCTGCATTAGCATGAGAGAGAGTGGGGAGAGCATACAGGAGCCTAGGAAGTAGTACCCCACGTGCCACAGAGATCCTGGCAGCAAGGGTAGTATGTAGACTGGTAGGCTTAACAAGGCAAACAGAGAGAAACAGTTAAGGCACTGAAGATAGCAGAAGAATCACACAGAGGAGAGACAAAGTAAATGGGTACATAAATATTTTGTTTCACTATATACCTGAGAAGAGTACAGCAACAGGAGGGATACTGAGGGTAGACAGGAGCACAATGGCTGAATGCACACAACAGGTTGAAGACAAAACAGACATCCATAACATTTCATTCTGCGAAGCCTTCATGGTGTAGTAAGGACAGAGCAGCAGGGAGTATATGTGACAATAGAGTTTGTGGTGTGGGTGGGCCATGTGTTCGCCTTCATATGAGATATTCCTAAGAGACTTGGACATCTGATGGTGCAGAGGTCCATTTGAATGGAGGGGATACACCCATACCTAGTGAGGTGAACAAGGAGGTACAGGCTATAGCAGTGACTGCCTTATTTACCAGGCCAGAAGAAATGTGTGTGGTTTATTTTGAGTGTAGGACAGCAGAGGTGGTGCCACTCCATCAAAGCAAAAGCATGGTGGATGGAAGTAACTCTGGATCTGTCACACTTGCTTTAAAATAATGGTAACACATTTTGATGAAGCACTACTACTGGTAAACTTAAATGTAATACAATACTACATGTAACCATGTAGTAAAGGGTAGGGGATGGCATGCCAGACAAATCTGATTGATTCCGTCATGTGAATTAACATGGCATTTCATACAGAGACATAAGTGGATGTGGCCATGATAGGAATTGGTAGTAACTTATACACAGTGGCACATAGGATACTGATTAATACATCATTTTCAGTCATAACACTGCAGTCTGCATATATGTGTAACCCATATAAACAGTGGAAAGAAAGAAATAAGTGCCTTGCCAGGGACATTAATACAACCCACCCAGAATACCATTATGGTTCAGCTACCGACCATTCCTCAAGGGCAAGTGTAACTTGAGACATCCCAAGGCACTGTACACATTCCTTTATGCACAAGCTGGTATCAAGCAAGGTGACTCTGAATATTACAGGTTGCATTTGCCTTTATAGTACAGCTGGTAGCTAAAATGTAACGGTATTCTGATGGCCTTTGTTCAAGCCTCTACTATGGCCAGTAGTTATGTATCTGTTCAGGTTGTATGACTTCCATATAAATGCACAATGCAGTCTTCAGATTGATAATGAAATTATCAGTGAAGCACAGCTAAGTTTATGCAGGATACTATGGGCATCACAACAGAAGTGACCAACTGTGTGGAGGACAGTGGAAGAGTACTACTGTTCTGCAGTCACAGTGCCAGCCTGTGTGAACTTGGGAGCTGTGGCACAGTTTTTTTTTTCTTTGTTAACTGGACAAGGCCTACTAAGTATAATTGCACGTTTTCAAGGGTGACCAGGGATCACTGGGGACATTACATGACTTTCTCAGAGTCACACAGTAGGCAAATGGAGGTTGTGGGATTCAAACTCATGTCTGCTGGAGGCACCAGGCTCATTCACAGCTCATTACTCTAAACATTGTGCTATGCTGCCAGCCCCAACTGATGGAGCTGGCGGAACTTGTCAAATTTGATTGGCTGCCTTTGTATGCCACTTGTCACCCAGCATCACAAATCACTTACATATCACTTGTACATATATTAGTCATATTAATAGTCTATGGTTCTCATAGATAATACTGGTGTCATTACAACTAGCTGTTTACAGTGAATCATTCATCATTTGTTATTTTTAGTGATACACCTTTGTGTCCCTTCATACAGTGTGTCCAACCAAATGTTTGTATGTGACTCTGAATGCATAATGGATGATTAACGAACAGTCCCTAGTTTTGGGGTTCAAAAAACCTTGAATGATGCTTCTCTATAAGATCATGCTTGTTTGGGTATGGTAAGTAGACCAAACTGGAGGTGGCACTGCAAAATCCTCCTATAGAGGATAAACAATACTATACAAAGGGTACATGTTCTGTAGGCGAATAACTTCTCACCATATATCTTCAACATATTCTGAAAAATGAGAAATAGAGACTTCAGTTGTAAACATATACAGTGGCAGTTACAAAAAAGTTGACCATTACCGTGGTATTTCTTGTCAACCATGGGAAAAAATACCGCAGATTTGCTGCTGCCGTTAAAAAAACGTGTTATTCAATGTGCTTTTTTTCATTTTTTGTTTTTTTTTACTGCAGTAAATCCGTGGTATTTTATTCCATGGTTGATGATGAATGCCAAGGTAACAGTCAACTTTTTTGAAACTACTACTGTAGGTCTATGAAGTGATATGTCTACTGTTCATGGTTAAGATACATGTGACAAACACAACTATTGTTTTTACACTTTCGTGAGCTGCAATTTGCAATACTGTTCAGCATGTATGTGTAGTCATATGACAATTTTGCCATGCTGCTGTGTTGACATCAGTATGGCAGTTCTGCACCATAGAAGCATGACACAATGTTGCACGTGGCTGTTAACATTGACTGTGTCCCTAATACCTTCTGGTGCATTGTGGTCATTACAAGTGGCACACTGGGAGACCACATCCCCCGAAGGTTGAATACCATACGTTAGTCTTTCTGCAGACAACATGGGCCCAATTTTGAAAAGGTTGCATTAGTGTTAATGGGTCTTTGCATGCACAAACCGGGGTTTGCATTGGACCCCAATATTCATTAGGTACATTTCCATACTCAGAAAGGGTCTGCACCCATGAAAAACATACTCTATGCAGGAGGGCAAAGGGAGAGCCGTGGACATGAATATATGCACAACTCCATATTCATAATTTTTGAGCTCACAAAAGGCTTTAGCATGGTTCTTGTGATCAGCAAAAGTAACTCTACATACAACCTCGAGTTACTTTGGGCAGCCCTACTAGCTGAAGTACGTAATTCATCCCCATTGCCAGTTGGCCAGTGAGTGAGAACACCTGAACACTGTGTTCCCTGGAACCACCAACCCCCAAACTGATCACAGGACCATTATTTGTTGTATAGTATCCCCGGAGAGAGTGGCTCACCCTCACCACTCCACCAATTGTCGGCCCATTCTTTAATGTATAGTATTCCTGCTGCTAGTGGTTCCACCCTTACCCCCTCTGCTGATTGCTTGCCCATTTTGTAAAATACCACATATCCCTGGTGCTGGGGATAGCTCCCTCTCTCTCTCTGAACACAGCCCCTGCTTAAATACATCATTCCTGGTGGTAGCAGTGCCCTCATACTCTCTGATCACATTGTTGATGTACACATAACCCTTCCCCCCATATCACTGTGCCCACTCTCCCCATCACCCTATCCACAGCAGTAGTACTGTGGGTGCATACAGCTACCAGCACAGCCCTTCTCACACCTCCTATGCCAGCCCACTTATATACAGTCATGGAGCGCACCTTTTATTTATAGGACAAATTCATGCACCTTTTGCTATAAATAACAGGAGCAGTCCATGACTGTACATACATCAGCTGGTCTGGGAGGTGTGAGGAGGCCTGTGGCAGTGACTATACCTTAAAGAATGGGTTGACACTCAGTGGATTGGTGAGGGTGGGCCACTCTCTCCAGGGATACTATACAGTAAATAACAGTCTGGCAGTGGGTGTGGGGGTGGGTGGTTCCAGGGACCACAGTGTGCAGATGTTCTCCTCCACTGGCCAACCTGCTATGGGGATACATTATGTACTTCAGGTGGATATGGTCAGTTGAGGGTTGGACCACTGGTGGGGGGGAACCTGACCACTATGGTGGGGTGTATGCACATCGTGGCTTTGATCAGAGAGTGGGTGGCCATCCCTAGCACTAAGGATGATTGTAAGTAAGCAGGTGCTGTGATCCGAGGGAGAGGGGTTACTAGTAGCAGCAGGGATACTATACTTTAAGGAATAAATTCTAAGCAACAACGTTTTGTTCACAACATAGCCTGTAACATGCTGTACATAGGTTTGGTAATGGTCATAGCCATCTCCAGCTTTGCCTAACTTACTTATACGACACTTTATTTATTATGAACCCCCAAATCAACATCCTACAGTGAATACATTTCCATGAACCAAACAGTGGTAACGTGCTTACTGCAAACACAGTCACATTACATGAAGCACTTTGGAACTTTCTCAGATTATGACTGTGTTGAACATTACAGTAAAACCTATGCTATAAAACTGCAAGTATAGCATGACTGTACACTTAGCATATGTTGCTGCTTCTGTCTTAATTGTTTTTACTATGGCCTCCTCATCTTTCTTCACTTTTGGGAAACTCAAGTGTTTCTGACATTTTTCATCCTGTGTGGCTGTCTGCTTTCTTTGAGCATTTTCATTGATGTGTAGAACTGCTAGAATGTGCCTGTTACAGTAAAGCAAAAAAGTTGGGAAGAAGACATATGTTATTTACTATTTTGTGTGTAATACAAAAATACTCATGCACCACATCTACAACCTTTGCTCACAGTTCATGTTTTGGAACTTACATACTGTACAATAGAGACAATGTAGGCACCAGAATAACTGTATGAAATAATGCATTCCCACTTGTACCACACTTTATGCAGACAACCACCCTATGCATTGTATGGCATGCATCAATCATCTTACACAGTTAATGAGGGGGAATGTGTTTGCATGGACAGGGAAGCATTGTTCTGGCATGCTAGAAACCGAGGTTAGCACTCTGAGCCTGGACATCAGGACATACCTCTCAACACTTCTGTCCCCCGTATGTGGAACATTGCCTCTCAAAATGTGGAACAAATGAGCAAAATGTGGAACACTTAATCAAATCTTTATCTAAGAAGCTCAGAACACTGTTAAAATGTTTGCATTTATGTACAGAAAGTCTGTTATTAATTGAATTACATATTTTTTGCATCATTTACTATAGATTTTTGCTTTAAAATGTTAACACTGAATGTGGGACAAACCCTCACAATGTGGAACAGGGAATTTTTGTGAAGTAAAATGAGGAACGTTCCTCGTAATGTGGTACAGTTGAGAGGTATGCATCAGCAGCAGTGACAGGCAGTGATGGACTTAGAGCATCCTTTGCATGCTTCCTCCTGGAGATGGCCATCACTGACCCATGCAACAGGGGGCTCCATGAGGTGTTTTTTGGAGCCATTTTAGACAGAGTGTGGCTTGACATGATGATGAACTTCCCCACCACTGGGATGCTGCCACAGTCATAAAATTGCAGTAGGTCGAAGTGCAACCAGAAGAGTGGAAAATTGCATGCCTTGATGACCAGATGACAGCTGTCATGTTTCTCTCATGTCAAAAAGCCTCACACCACCATCTGATCACCTGTGTCCCCCTGTGCTCCCAGTCAGTTCAGCTGAGCCCTCTATCTCCTCATCCACCCCCATGGAGGTGCCCCCCACATAGATACACTGGGTGTACTGTGATGCAGTGTATAGGGAATGGAGATGATGTTGATAGGGGATGACATGATGGTTAGGGGTCAACAGTCAGAGGCACAAAGAAGTGGATGTCTGTGTGGCAAGGGTGACCTGCTGATTACCTGAATACATGCCATGTATGTGTAACCCCTTCCCCCCACAAAAAAATAAAAACACATTGTGTGCACAGAGTAAGGACAGTAACATAAATCAGACACAAAACCAGTAATATTAATAGTCTTAAACATGTACCTGGAATACATAGCCAAAAAGAAGCAGTGAGAAAATTTAGGTGCAAGGTGGCAAACAACACTGTGGAAAATGTCCAAGGAATACATTTGATAAGCCGGAGAAACTTGATGTAAGTCCTTGGTTAGGTATGTAATGCTGACAATGTTTGTTACTGTTTTATGTGTGACACTACCTAAAGATTAAAGAAATATGTGTTATCATGTGTGTAATGAAACACTACATTTGTTTAGATCAGTGTACACAAATTATTGGACGTATACCTTTACATAACCAATATTTGTAATTATCTGTGATTTGAAGGGGTAGGCATTCTTTAAAGAACAGACCATGGTTCGTGTGCACTTCTGCAATGTAGTTAGAAACACTCAACCAACGTGCCACTGTTGCATTGCCATTATCTGTGTTGCTTAGTGTCACACAGAACATATGGTTGGTTATTGACTTTGTCCAATGTCATATCACAGCCCAGTCCTTTTTTTTTTTTTTTTTGCAGCCTGCTCTAGTTCCCCCCCCCCACACACACACACCTACAGGATCAGAAATAAGCACACACTGCATTTGGTGATAAAACATGAATGTGAAGGGCACTAAACTGTACTCCACAAGAAACATGGCTGTTATGTAAGCATCATACATGGTACTCTACTTGTAACTGTGGTCAGACGGATGAATCGTGTGATGTTAACAGTGTCAAACCGTCATCACAGTTTAGCAGATAAGAGCAGTACAACGCATGCCACATGACTTGAGAAGGTGGACATGGACAGGATGTGGTGTTTTGAGGTGGTCAAGTAGGATGGTAGGATGCTGTGTGTATGGGACAGCGGTGTTTCAGTGTGTCCCATGTGACACAATAAAATACCTTATTTGTATAGATATGTAACAACTGAGGGTGTGGGTGTGACACTTCAGGCATGAGATTGCAGCATATTTGAGAGAAACAGAGGGCTGCTAAGCAGTAGACCATCAAGCGCCCACCCCACAATGTGGCACACCATGCAAAGAACCAGTGTGCTAAGGATATTGGAGTCTGTCCACTGGAGTAAGCCCAATGAAGCAGTTAGCAGCTGGACACTCTACAGCTCAACAGGCAGACAGTGAACAAAAAAGGAGTAAGGAAGGAGGAAGCAGAACACCAGGACATTGTACCTGACATCAGTGGTAAGCTTCCTGTTTAAACTCCAATAACTGCACACACTTTGCAAGGGAGAGAGAAGAGACAGGGACATGTAATAATTAGTGTAGAGGTGAAGCACCCTATCTAGGGTAGAAGTAGAAAAAGGGCTGAATGATAGTAACAAAACAAAACATAAAAACAGTCAGGATAGTGGTGATTTAAGGTAGAAGTAATTAAGGGTCTACAGAGAGCAAAACTAAAACAGGCAAGGGAGGAGTGAGTTAAAGTCAAACAATAGTTTGGGTATAGGTGAAATACCTAATCTGGGGGGGGTATAAATGGGTCTAAAAGAAAGCAAAACAAACAAACAGGCATGGTAGAACATAGATATGCTGGGAATGGTGCAGTGCAGTGGCTGTGGGGCAGCAATCTTCAGGGAGACCTTCTGGAGGCTGTGGTGCTGCCCCATCTGCATGCACCTCTCTGGGCTGAGGGGGAGGTTGCTAGACTCCAGAACAAGTTGGCTAAGATTCGGGGTGCCTTTTCCCACACCCAGGGACCAAAAAGTCTGATGCCACAGCCTCAAAGGATGCCAAGGAGGAGGAGAAGCTTGACTATGGTGGGCTTGGGAAGGGTGATGGTGGTGAGTCAGAGGCAAAGGAAGTGAGGAGGAGAGGGAGGTTTGGTGCCTACCTGACACCACTGCTCAGTGGGATGGGAAGTGGATCATGTGGGTTGCGGGGAGAACTAGATGTCATTGTCCAACTAGGGACCAATGACCTGGCTAGGACACATTTAGGAGAATGCAAGATGAGTTCAGGGAGTTGTGGAGTGATCATAGGCAGGTACTGTAGCACACTCAGAGGCCTTTTTTGATGTGCTATCAGTCTACAACAGTGGAAAGAACAGAGAAATCCATACCAGGAGCTTCAACACATGGTTGAAGGAATGGTGCAGAGAGGAGGGTTTCAGCTACATTGAGGACTTGGGTCCAACCTGGAGGAATAATGACCCATAAAGTGGAAGTGGCCTGCATCCATCCGGGTGTGGAACCACAGTGTACAATAAAAGGTATAAATATTACACTGGATAACATTTAAACCAGCAGAGGGGGTAGTAGAAGGAAATGGGGAGACATACACTGTCACCCCCCCCAGACTGAAATAGATAGTAGGGAGAATTGTAAGGGAGAGGAATCCCAAAGGGTACCCAACAACAAAAGAAACAAAATGGTAGACATGAAGAGAGACGGGAATGAGAGCACAGGGGTAGGGAGAGAAGGCAAAAGAAGACAGATGAGGTTGACAAACAGGGTGGTAGCAGATTCTGAAAGGCCACGTGTGCAAATGCTCACAGTCTGGGAAACAAAATCCTGGACCTAGAGGCCATCATGGCAAAGGCTGACATGGATATTGTCACCATTACTAAGTCATGGTGTACTGAGAAACATGACTGGGATATAGCCACACCAGGCTATACTCTGTTCAGAAAGGAGAGGGTGGGAAAGAAAGGGGAGGGAGAGTGTGTCTTTATGTGAGGGATAGCATAAAAGCTACTGAGATACAGGAAGATCAGGGAGGGGTGGAGGCGCTCTGGGTCTCCCTAGAAACTGGGAAAGAAGCCACTATTCTCACTAGTATGATCTATAGACCTCTAGTGGGGGGGGTTGGATAAAGTTCTGGTGGATGCCAACCGAAAGATGGCAAGCAAGGGAGAGGTGCTGCTGGTGGGGTATTTCAATCTGCCAGATGTAGATTGGAGAATCCCAGCTGCAGCTTCAACTAGGAGCAGGGACATCCTGGACTCCCTGCAGGAGGTGTTCCTCTGGCAACCAGTAAAACATCTTACTTGTCAGGGGGCAATACTGGACCTTCTATTCATCAATGGGGACAGTGTTGCAGATGCCACAATGGGTAGTCACCTGGGCACCAGTGATCATCATATGGTGTGGTTCAATATAAGTTCACTGGCAGAATCAAACCAAACAAAGGTGAGGGTCCTGGACTTCGGGAGGGCTAATTTTAAAAGATGGATGAATGCTTCAGGGATGCCCTGGTGGAGGTTGGGGAGGGCTTGGGAGTGGTGGAGGAACAGTGGGAGAATCTCAAAGGAGGGATAGAGAAGGCAACAAACCCCTACATCAGACAAGTAAGCAAAAGCAGGAGGAAAAAAAGACCACTATTGTTCTCAAAAGAGGTTGCCAGGAAGGTAAGGGCAAAAACGTTAGCATTCAGGAGGTATAAAGAGACACAGGGAGAGAGGGATAGAGAGGTGTATGAGGAGAAATAGAAGGGAGGCAGGGAAAGCAATTAGGAGCACAAAGGTACAAATGGAGGATAAACTAGCCCAGGCAGTACAGAAAGTGGACAAGCTATTTTTCAGGTAGGTAATCAAAAACAGAATGAGCAGGGGAGGGATAGTAAAGCTTAGGGGGGAAGGAGGGGAGAACATGGAGGGGGTAGCAGGAAAAAGTGGACATCTTGAAAAAATACTATTGTTCAGTGTGGATTGAGGAAGGGGAAGAAAAGGGACCACAGTAAGGTCCAGGAGCATTGAAGGAAGGGAGGTAGACATTAGTCCATTTACAGAGGAGAAGGTCAAGAAGGAACTTGCAAATCTGAAAGTGAACATTGCAATAGGACCAGATGGTGTGCATCCTAGGATATTGAGGGAGCTCAGGGAACAGCTGGCTGTACCTCTGCTAGGAAACCTGGGTCCAAAGGTGGTAAACTGGATGTAAAAGTGGATGGGAGATAGGAGACAGAGGGTAGTGGTAAACAGAGTTCAATCTGAAGAAGGGAGGGTGACCAGTGGGGTGCCACAGAGTTCAGTACTGGGACTGGTCCTCTTTAATGTCTTTATTAGTGACTTTGCAGAGGGGCTAGAAGGGAAGATATGCCTCTCTGCAAATGACACTAAAATCTGCACTAGGGAAGACACTCCGAGGATGGGGATGAATGGAGATGTAAGAAAGACAGATGGTGTGGCAGCTAAGTTTCAACGTGAAGAATTGCAAAATCATGCACCTGGGACACAGAAACCCAGACGTGGATTACTAAATAAGGGGTAGTTTTAACCACCACCAAACAAGAAAGAGACTCAGGGTAATCACATCTGATGACCTAAAAGTAGCCAGACAGAATGACAAAGCAGTGGGGGCGAGATAGTGGGATGCCAGGGTGCATAGGGAGGTGTATCACCAGTAGAAAGATGGAGGTGTTACCACTGTATAGAACTCTGGTGAGACCCCTCCTAGAGTATTGTGTCCAGTTCTGGAGTCCACATATCTGGAAAGACATGGACAGAGTGGCTGTAGTCCAGAGGAGGGCAACTAAAATGGTGCAGGATCTGCATCACGAGACCTACGAGGATAGACTGAAGAACCTCATTATATACATCCTGGAGGAAAGGAGGGAGAAGGGAATATGATAGAAACATTCAAATACCTCACTGGTATAAATAAAATTCAAGTGAGAAGCATTTTTCAGAAAAAAAGATGCTCAAGAACAAGGGGACATGTTATGAAGCTGGATGGGGAAGACTAATGAGAGGTGTGAGGAAGTACTTCTTCACTGAAAGAGTCTTGCATGCCTGGAACAGCCTCCCAGTGGAAGTGGTGGGGCAAACATGTTAACGGGTTTCAAGAATGCATGGGATTGACATAAGGGAGCCTTAGAGGTAGGAAAAGGGGACTGGGGAGTAAATCCAGAAAGCAAGTAGGATTACAGAAGGTACTGTAGGGAAAATGGGCAGAGTAGGTGGGTCAAGCGGTCCTTATCTGCTGACATTATTTATGTTTCTGTGTTTCTATGACTGAAGCCAATGCACCCATGCACACAGTGTGTCAATAGATGTAAACCTTTTTTGCCATAAATCATTTTTTCCTCCCCGCCATGGTGCAGGCGTTAACCCTCCACCGAGTTCTTCCCCAGCCTGTCACCCAGTGTCCCAGGGACTTACCTTCTCCTGGTGCTTCCCCTCATGCCCACCCATGCTGCTGGTTGATGGTGGATGCCTCACTTCTGACTAACTGACCTGGTTCTGGGTGTGGCCCTGTAGCTGGTGCAGGGCCTGTGAGGGGTCGGTGTCATTGGCACACTACACCAAGCCATTTTCCCTGTCCTAGGTGGAGAAATAGATGTGCAATGCCATTCAGAAGTATCACGCATGCTACCATACGTGGGACATTGATGGTGCCATTACTTCATGCCAACAATATTCTGGCACTGGCTACCTCAGCCTCCGCTAGAGGCCAGGCAAGCACCTGGATCTGCAACCCTCTTTCCCCAGGAGAGGAGAGCCATCTTACAGATACTCAGTCCTTCTCTCTCTGACCAGCTCAGGCAAACCGAATTAGTCACTGAACCAGGGTCATTGGTGTGGCAACAGGTGAGGCATAGGTGCCTCTGCCCTCCATGCCACTAGGCCAGCTTCAGATGTAAACCTTTGGTTTGCAGTTTTCTCAATATGATTTACATCCACAGTTACTAATACTGATGGTCTATGTAAATAATATAATAATACTTAACTTTGGACATGTGCCAGACATCAATGAAGTGTTTAATGTTGAGATGACATTTCTGCATATACTGTATATGCACAGACTAGCACATGTCTGTCCATCATGACTTGAGAAATGCAATAACTGTGATCTATAATGAACTGTAGCCTTTTTGTGAGTACTTCAAGCTCCATTGCAGATATGTTCTTCATCTGTGAGCTCTACTGGAAATACAACGGAAAGGAATCAATACTTAAATCAGTAATTAAAAGCAGCAGTGCCCACTTAGTGATATACTGTAGAAGTAAATGTTACCTTGATCAAATTGATATTGGCAACTGTTTTTGTCTGGAGATCCATTAAGGAATTTAGCCCGTACTTGGTGGAATTCCCTGACAAATCACAACGGGCATTGTCACCAAGAATCAACAGTCTATTGCTGATGTCTCGCAGAATGTCCTCTTGTTGACAATGCCAGATATTTTTCACAGCGGGAACAATGTAAGATCTTTAAATCTTATGATAGGACACTAATGACAATTCTGGCATGTGCATCTGATTCAGCAGCCCCAATACTTTTGTTGGTGGGATTCAGGAAGTGAAGACTGCAGCACAATAACACAGGTTTCCCATGGGCATACTATGATGCAACTGCTGGCTATTTCATTTCCTCACATGTCCGGGAATACAGGTAGACACAACCTTAATCATTGTGCCAATGAATCTCTTTATGACTGTGTTGGTGCTTGATTTACATATGTGGCAGTTCTTAACATACTCTGGTCAGAGGCGACATGGCTGCCCAGAACAATTGTGCGGTGAGAGTGAGTAAACGTTCTGAGCTCTCGCTGCACTGGAGCTTGCTCTGCCACCCACAAGATGGCAGCACTGACAGATCTGCACATGTGCAGTTTGAATCAGAGTGGCCACATCACTTCCACAGTTGCAGAAAGTAGTATGTGAGGGGGGGGCACAGCTGCAGAGGGGAGCTGCATCCACGGAGAAAGGACAATGGGGACTGCAGCACTGCGGACAACAGATTGCATCACTGAAGGAGAAGACAGCGATTACTTCTGATTCTCTCCACCCATACAGCCATAAAAAGCAAGGCCAGGCTAGCCTCTGAAACCATAAAATATTTGTCATCTAATTCCGTGGTGGTGTTTTGCAGAGAGATGTATTCATCTGCATCCAAGTGCTGTTTGCTTGCCTTCCTGTCACAACGCATGCTCAGCTCATACTCTTCATCATGTACAAAGAAGTCAGTCTCAGGGGAGGTGTCCATCTCACTTGTTGATTTGGATTCAGTGTGATGTACATCCATTTCAATACTAAGGGGATGGACATCTAAATCTTCTGGGTTACATTGTACACCAACTGACACCATGCAGTGCTTGTCTGTGGTGCCGGCAGATAGTAATGACAACTGTATCTGTTGTGTGCATTAAGGTTTAATGTTAGCTTGCATCTTCACACTTCTAAATGATGGAATCAATTTGTGCCTCTCAGACAGTGTAGTGGAATCCATGCATGATGTTGAAATACCCTGATGGTGGAAAGCATGCTGTTTTCAAACTCCTGTATGGAACAATCAGCAAGAATGTATGAAATATTCCAGTTGTCAGGCAACACTGGCATTGTTCTAGATGGATATTCACTGGTTAATTCAGAGATCTGTGGTTTGCTGCACATTAGCGTGACGTCCATGGACATAGCAGACACTTCACCACTCACTTCATTGATGTTATCATCAGGTGTCATTACTATACATGTGATATCTTCACTGCAGGTTCCGGAAACAGATGGTGCAGAGTCATCATGAGCAGATGTCTTTGGAACTCTTGACAACACTGATTTGAGCAACTATGAAGCATAGGAGAGTGACATGAAGTACTCCTCAGGAAGTAACTATATATTTACAAGAAACATAAAAAATATACACAAACATCAGTTGCATGCACAGGCATATAGGTTGTTACATAAGGTTTGCATTCAGAGGAGACTGCTTTGTTGTTGGCAGGATGAAACACAACCAGCACCTTAGCCCCTGTGGCGGGGCCACTGAGGGACTGAGATTCAGCTTGTTCAGACTTGAACTTGATTCAACATCATTTGGTGTGGAGTCAGAGGTCCTAACAATGGGCTGCATACCTTGCAGATATCCGCAACTGTCTACTCCTCAATACATGGGCCACAGCTTTCTGTACACACAGCCCCCACTGGGTGTCATCGAAGCTTCGGGCACCACCGACCCTCCCTCATGGAGGTAGAGGGAGCTGTCCCTGAGAATCTAACCCATCCTGCAGCTGGCCAGCCCTATGACACTCCAGACTCGCTCCAAAACCAAGGTTGTCAATGGAGCAACTGGTAAGTGTACCAATACACTGATGCGACAACCCTGATAGGTGGGTTTTAATGCCAAACAGTGAAAAGTAATGCACTTCCACCATGGAAACCCATGATCTGAGTAAAAAATGGGCAGAGTGTTACTGGCAATGACCAAGCAGGAAAGGCAGCTGCCAGTAATCATGTCAGATGACCTAAGGGTGAACATGCATTGTGAAAAGCCAGTCTGGAGGGCTAGTGGGATGTTATGATGAACAGGAAGGGTTATCGCAAGCTGTAAGAGTGAGGTGTTGACAGCCGTATGCAGAATGCTGCTAATACTTAAACTTCAGTGCTATGTCTAATTATATGAAGCACAAAAATAGGCAGCACTATCTACTTGCTCAGATGCCTTGTAAAGAGTCCTGTGTTAGGTTGTTACTTGTTATGAAGTAAAGAATTGCTCGGAGGTCTGCTTCCATAAAAAAGGTGTTTTTTTGTTTATTATTCAAGGTGCACTCACACATACAAAAGACTTCAATGGTTCTGTCCTGCATAACCCTCTCCTTACTCTCCCACAATGGATAGCCTAGACAACCATGTGTAGATTGCAGCTAATACTCAAACTTCAGTACTATATCTAATTATGCAGACCACATGACAGGAGAGCTTCCACAGTTGTTATCAAGAGAACCACAGAAGTAAACACTCAACTCAGTCAACATACACAGACATACACAGTCACCTACACACAGAAACTCACACAACGCACATGCAAACATAGCAAAAGAAATGGTACATGCACATATGCACCAAAACACAGTAACACTGTGATGGACAGATAAATACACTGTCACGTGTATCTGTGCAGTACTGGCTGTTACAAGACACAAAAGTTTTTTTGTTTTTTTACTCTGTTTTTGAAACCCAGACTTCAGAACAGGGATATAACCCCTATTATTACCCCTACTGCCATCCTGTCATGCCCACCCTCCCAGGTTGCACAGCTGGATGGCCTGTAGCGTGACCCAATTGCATGGCACCCCCCCCCGGGGTGTCGGACTCCTAAATACAACAGAGGCCCCAGTCCAGGCTTACACCTGGGGCATTATTTGAGTGGTGGTACAGGAGCATCATGCAGGTCCATGACAACCAGGTTATCTTTATTTATTCCCCAGGAGAAGCAGACTTGCAATGACATCAGTGTGGGATGGTAGTGCTCCAGCACACATCCCACAGACTTCCACTGACACCTCTGCAGTGACAGACAGTTGTGGCTGCTGGACAACTGCTCTTTCTTGCCTGTCAGTAACATGCCATGAAACCACTGCCCTCCCACCTGGACGTGGAGTGCTGTCCATTGGACGGTGATCCAACCTTCCTGTCCAGACCATCTGACACCTTGTGCTGCTTTACTAACAAGGGTTGTCAGTTCCACAGGTGGTAGAAGTAGTGCTGCACTGATGTGCCATCAAACAACAAGAAGGTCCATAAATTCAAAGTGATTTCACTGGCACAAATTATACTTTATGCATGCAAGCCAGGCTTTGCATTTATTGCCTATATTCAAAACCACACCTAGCACATTGGCAAACTGTGGAGAGGGTGCAGTGCATATGACAGGGTGGGGACCTGAATATGGGTGCAGTTAGATATTCATAGTAATTGCCCCATGCAAGGGAGTTTTGCATGGAGCCAGTGCATGGCGCACATATCGCAGACATAGACCATGACTTATTCAAGCAAAACAATTGCAGTTAGTGGAGAAAGTGAACACCCATGGACCCCAAACACAGTAATTACTGGTGTCTAGTGGCCCATCACTCCAACTGATGTCATTCCAGATAGGAAATATCCATTTCACTGGTGTCCAAAGGTCCCTCTTCCAACCCAGTGCCATGCCCAATAGGAAATAACATTGTCCATGGTGTCTAGTGGTCCCTCTCACCATCCAGTGCAGTTCCTTATTTTTCAGTAGGAACAATTTTATTGAAATTCTCTAAATACACAAGTCACAAATGACAAATATCAATAACAACAATAATGTATAGCACATTACACAGAATACATCTGAAAAGATTCTATAGAAAACCAACCTAACTGTGCAGCCATATTACACTTAAACACTTGTGTACAGTGTACAGTTGTGTACAGTTCTGGAGACCATACCTACATATGGACATAGACAGGGTAGAGAAGGTTCAGAGGAGGGCAACAAAGATGGTGCATGGATTGCATCACAAGTCCTATGAAGACAAGTTGAAGGAACTGAACATGTACTCCCTGGAGGAGAGGAGGGAGAGAGGGGATATGATAGAGACATACAAGTATCTTACAGGGAGGAACAGGGTGCAGGAAAACACTATTTTTAAGCGAAAAAGATGTTTCAGGACTAGAGGGCATGGGATGAAGTTGGAGGAGGACGATTCAGAGGAAACATGAGAAGAATTTCTTCACAGAACTGGTGGTGGACAAGTGGAACACCCTGCCAGATGAAGTGGTGGGGGCTGAAACAATCACGGGATTTAAGAATGCATGGGATAGACATAAAGGAATTCTGGAGGTCAGGGGTAAAGGGCAACAGACTTCTAGGAAAACAAACTGAACTTACAAGCTCAAATGGGCAGACTGGGTGGGCCATAGGCCCTTATCTGCCGACACTGTCTATGTATCTATGTATCTATTAAATTCACTAGAATGACTAACACCATGGCAACACCCTGCTGGGTGAAATACTTTCCAAATGCCGCCCATCTATAATGAGGGTCTAGTTACTGAGAGAAAATAAAATGCTCCTGCAAGCATAAGAAAAACATTTAATTCATTACCAATGTAGTCACCCCAAGTTTAATTTGCCATGTTGCCCATATCCTGTAAAACTTAGATAATGCATCTCTTCGCCAGAAAAAAACAAACCTGTAAATATGATGATGCCCTAGAAACAGCTTGGTTCCAATGAGTCTTCAAGAGTCCGCTAGGTGCCAACCACCTTAAAAGAATTAAACATTTAGCTTCTAATGCTGCTGTATATAACAGGGGCTTATAGTTCAGAGCTTTTAAGGAAATATATTGAAATCTCCCAATAGCCAAAATCTAGTGGATCAAGGTAGAGAAACATGTAAATCACATTCTAATTGGGTAATGACAGAAAGCCATTAGTCTGTTGACAACATACATCCCCATAGAATATGAAAGATGGTCCCAGGATCCTTCTTGCATCTCCAGCACTCACTGAAGGTGGACAAGCCTACCTGAACCATTTTGTCTGGTGTCCCTGTACCACCTACTCAAAATCTTCTTTTGGAGTAACTGCAACTTTGGATCCTGGGAGTCTCTATGGGCTTCAATCCAACAATTGGACCAGGAATTGCTATCCAAGGGCATCTGCATCTCAGTGGCCCACTTTTCCCTGTGAGAATCCCAGTTGAGAAGACTTGTTTACTGCAAAATTTTATAAATAGCACTCACGTGGTCTTTTGGCAATGCAAGCCATTTTTGTAAATTCTTTGTTAACTCAGTGTGCCATAAAATATGATCCTTAGTAAGCCATGGGGACAGGGCATGGGAAATCTGAAAAACCAGGTAGGCAACAGAAGCTGGGTGGTATACTTACTGTGTGTGGTGGGGGTGAGGGTCACAAGAAACTAGGGACTTGAAGATTGCACCAGAATGCTGCTTGGTGGTGTGGGTAATAGCAGTACACATCATGGACTACCTATGTGGGGGTGTTAAAGCGTGATTGACAGGGAGAAACATACACAGCACATTGCATACAGACTCATACACATGGGCGCACACATGCACACACATACTTGCAGCCCAACCACAACAAATGAAAACACACACAAACACCATCATACACACACAACCACATGTCATGCACAAACAACGAAACTGGATCACACACAAACATACAGTCACACATGGTATAGATGACATTTTCTTAACCTATAACACAATTTAAAAATGAAAAGTCACCTCAAGTCATCACTGCTTCTGAAACGCAGATAATTTTTTAGAAAAAAAAGAAGCTTTCAATGCTGTTGATGCACTTGTAATGCTATTGATGCACTTGTAAAAAATATTGGGAACTACGTCTGGCCTCAGCTTAGGTTTTGCTCCACTCCGGCTAAATGCTTCCAGATTTTGTGGATCATGCTCATACTCAGAACTTTCGAAGTGCGCTGAACAAATGCAGCTGTACTTTGATGGAGTAACAGTTTTATGCCTACAAAAAATGAACCCATGCCTTGTGCATCACCTTGTCATGGGGAAACTTAAAAAAATTAATACCACACTTACAGTAACTTTTGTTTTTGCAGCTGAAAACTACGCAGTATGGCATGATGAATAAGGCAATTAAGGATACAAATACAAGTAAATAAAACACAACAAACATGTATTATTGTTAGAACAATAACTCAGTGCAAGGGCTGTAGCTATCACAGCAGACAGACCTCAAATAGCATTTTCCCTCCTAAGGTAACTTGTTTTGTCTTGTTTATCCCTCCAAATGTACAGCAAGAGTAAACATTCCATGACTGATACCCAATAGGAAACTGGAGTAAAAACACAAAGAATAATGTAAGCAGAAATGGACAATCTTTGATTCAGAAACATGTTTTGTTGAACATAAAGAAAACATGGAAAACAATGCTATATATTTCATGATTACATTTTTCATTATATTTTACACACCTTTGCAGATGGCAGTATAGCACAAAGGTTAGAGCAATGACATGTAAATGTCATCTTATTTACAGTAGTACACCCTTACATGTTACAGGGGTGGGTGGATGATACAAGGACGGCGTATACAACTTTAACAATCTTACATTGCATTGCAAATGGCAATAGTAATAAAAACGTGATTTATTAAAGCACAGCAACATAGTCCATGACATAGCATTCACTACTGCCATTGAAAAAAGAATGGCAGAAATGTAAATATGGAGACATGCTGTGCTGCTAACAGAAGCAATGAATGCTGCAGAGTCTCGCTACACTGATATCATCATGTGAGACATCGGAAGCACAAGCACATGCAGGCATAGAATGTAGAACACCAAGATGAATACAAAATGGATTAAAATTATGAAAGAAATAAAAAAAAGTACTGGAGCAATGTCTTCAAAACTTGGGGAACAAAACTTTGCAAGGCACCACTACTGATCACAGCACTTGAATCATCAGTATGAGTTACCAAAAAAATAATTTTTATTCATGCTTTAAAGAGCACCAATCATGCTCATCTTAAAGGACTTCAAAACTCCCCTTCCTGGTTCCTGCTTCTACAGGTGCTGGCCCCGTGGTCTCACGGCTTGTGATGTATTTGTTTGGAGAGTGCAGAGGCATGCTGTATTGATAGTAATGGGATCCGTTTTTTAAAATACAATTTTTTTATATTTTAGAGGGCTACAGGAGTCATGTCAGAGCCACAACTCAACTAACTAGGGCCTTGTTAGTTGATCTGTGGCCTGGACTCCTGTGGCCCTCTAAAATGTGAAAAATAGTACTTAAAAACTTGCTCCCATTGTTATCAACACAGCGCACCCCCACACTCTCTAAACTAACACATCACAAAATGTGGGATCATGGAGGAGGTGTCTGTAAAATCATGGACTAAGAAGGGGCAGGGATTGGGCTGCAAGCTCCTCCGATTGAGGATTTATGATGCCTTCCCCTTAGTTATAGAGGCCTTGAAAAATTCTGAGCAGTGGACTTTTGAAGTCCTTTAGATGTAAGCTGCTGCTGGGGGCCTCGAAGAAAGCACCAGCACTGGTATTCTCTAAATCATTAGATGTCAAATAGTGACAGTCAATGGGTATACAGCAGTGAGGATAAAGTACTGGAAAAGCTACGTAATTTGAATGCTAACAAATCCGAAGGAACCTGACAACATACCATCTAGTTACTTAATTCCTAGCAATGAAATGATTAAATCTCTGGGGTATATTTTTCTTATCCAGTAAGACTTTTAAAATCCTTGGTGACTGGAGATCCCCAGTAGTAGTACTGAGTTTTAAAAAAGGTGATAAACCTTTCCTGTCAAACTATAAATCAACAAATCTGACATTGATACTGTGCAGAATCTTAGAATCACTCATAAAGGATGCACCTACCAATTGCTTACATTTCAACAATACTGTAGGCCATAGACAGCATGGATTTAAACTGGGAAATGATATACAACCAACTTCTTGGTTTTCAATGAGAAAGAGTATAGCACTTGATACAGGGTACTTTCAACCTAGTTCCACACAAAGCAATATTAATTAAAGGGGAATAATTATGAATTTCAAAGTCCAAGACAGTTGTTCATAGAGCACAAACCCTACAATAATGTTAATGTGACAGTTATGAAAATTTAATGTGAACAAATAAATAATTGTAATTGAATCTCCATGTATCTTCTTATCTGGACAAGTAGGGCAACTGCATGCTACTCTAGCTGTGACATCACTGATGGATGGCCTCTCAGCATGCATTCTGTCAGCCCTAGAGCCTGATCCTGCAAGTAAACAGCTGTTGTCCACACAACTTTCTATGATGATTGCGCACATGCGCAAGAAACACTTTGCGTCAGCTTTCTCCACAAGCAGGTTGTGGAGTCGTGGCACTGTTGTGCCCAATGCCCCCACAGCCTGCAAAGGCTTGTCCCCCGTTGCCCAATGCCGTAGCACACTGCTGCTGACACTAGTTCAGCCAGCGTGCCATAACTTTCTAAAAAATTAGCCCGCTGCAATCAGGTGCCGCCTCGTCATTGCAGCGTCAGCCATCAACTGCAATGAGGGAGCAACCCGTCATTGTAGGGCAGGCTGTGAAACCCCTGATATTGTTTGTGAACATGGCAGTGGGTTGCTGCCGTGTTCACAAACAATATAACCCCCTCCCCCCCACCGTGTTTACTTGCCGACGGGGGAGCCCACTCCCCGTAGGCATTCTGTGATACCCCCCATGTTGTTCCTGCCGATGGGGTGTCCAATCCCCGTCAGCATAATGATACCCCTCTTCCTTTTCTATAGCTGAGGGGGTGCCCAATCCCCCTCGGCTCCTGCAGCTCCCCTCCACCTTTCCTTGTTTGCTGATGGGGGCGCCCTATACCCCTTCGGCTAGCGCACCCACCCACCCACACAGGTGGCATGCTGGGAGCCCACCCCAGCATGCCAAAGCACCTGCTAAAGAGGAAAACAGTCCCCCGATGTCTTATTTTTTTTTCACCCTGTGAAGAAAAACGGTCCCTCAGAGCCTCCCAGGCCCCTCCTCAACCCGCACCCACCACTGTGCACCCTGCCTCCCCACAATCCCTCACCCCGTACTTACCTCCTGGAGATCTTCAGTGGACCGGAACACTCTGCACTCCCTCAAAGTCGACTGAGACTGAGGAAATGCAGTAAGCTGTATAATGTAATAAATAGGGTGTTTTCAACTTTAGTACATACCTCGAGGCATTTTGGGACTTTTTTCACCAAATTTTCAACATGTGGTTTTTGGGACCCCTCCTCATGAATTCTTGAACTGCCATGGCGTTAATCGGCCCGGAAAGGTGGTTTTGCGGTCACTGTGCGGAATCACCCTTTGGGGCCGATTAACGAAATGAAAGTGGCAGGGTTCACGAGGTGGGCTCTCAAAAAGCCTTTGTTGCAAATTTGGTCGGAAAAATCCAAAAAATGACTGTCTTATGAGCGTGTGTTGCGCAGTTGCTACGTAGGCTCGTTACTTCGCGAATTTACAATATTTTCACGCCAGATTTTCAACACTGGCATTTTCTCACATCTCCTTGTGAGCAGTACAGCTGTCATTGTTCACATCCTGGCCAAAATATGTTTTCGCAGTTCTGGCGCAGAATAACGCGGTCGCTGTGGGAAATCGGTGTTCAGGACAGATTAAGAAAATTACAGTAACACTGTTAATGAGTAGAGGTCCTAAAATGCCTATGTTGAAAATTTGGTAATGATACTCCATAAAATGACTGTGTTATTAGCATGTGTTGGGCAGTTGGCACGCATGCTCGTAACTTCGTGAATTTATAACATTTTCACTCCAGATTTTCAACATTGCCATTTTCCCAGACCTACTTATGAACAGTGCAGCTGTCATTTTTCCAATCCTGGCCAAAATGTGTTTTCACACTTCCAGCACAGAATAGAATGGTCACTGTGGGAAATCACTGTCCGGAACAGATTAAGAAAATGACAATTATACTGTTCATGAGCAGAGGTCCTAAAATGCCTATGTTGAAAATTTGGTGGTGATAGCCCATCAATTGACTGTGTTACAAGTGTGCATTGCGCACTTTCCATGCACCCTTGTAACTTCGCAGATTTATAATATTGTCACAACAGCTTTTCAACAGTGCCATTTTTCACACCTCCTTATAAGCAGTACAGCTGTCATTTTTCACATCCTGACCAAAATGCTTTTTCACAGTTCCGGCGCAGAATAACGTGGTCACTGTGGGAAGTCAGTGTTCAGGACAGATTAAAAAAAATGACAGTGGTACTGTTCATGAGCAGAGGTCCTAAAATCCCTATGTTGAAAATTTGGTGATGAAACTCCATAACATGACTGTGTTACAAGCGTCCATTGAACTGTTTCCATGCACCCTTGTAACTTCGCAAATTTGTAATACTGTCATGCCACATTTTCAACAGTGCCATTTTTTCACAACTCCTTATGAACACTACAGCTGTCATTTTTCACATCCTGGCTAAAATATATTTTTGCACTCCTGCTGGACAATAGCACAGTCACTCTGGAAATCAGTGTTTGGGACAGATTAAGATCGAGCAAGTGAGAGGGTGACCGAGCTCAACTGAGCTCTGTCGGGGACTGCTGCAGATTTGTTTGTGGGCAGACAAAGCCCACAACACAAAAGCCCACTACAAAAGGGCAGCCTGCAGCACTGGGAGAAACAGAACGAGAGAGCGAGTGAGGGAGGGGGAGTGAGAGAACTCACCGAAGCGCTGTCAGGACTGCTGCGGATTTCTTTGTGGGCAGGAAAAGGCATCAGTACAGGCAGGGGCCCAGTACAAAAGGCCAGCCTGCAGTGGTGGGAGAAACAGTATGAGCGAGTGAGACAAGGGGACTGAGCCACCTCAACGGAGCTCTGTCAGGACAGCTGCAGATTTCTTTGTGGACTGACAAAGGTGCCAATGCAGCCAGGAGCCCCATACAAAAGCGCAGTCTGTGGCGCCAAGAGAAACAGAATGAGTGAGCGACAGAGCGGTACTGAGTGAGCTCAGCAGAGCTCTAGTGTGACTGCTGCAGATTTCTTTGTGGGCAGAAAATGCGGCAATGCAGGCAGGAGCCCAGTACAAAAGGCCAGCTTGCAGCGCCAGCAGAAACAGAATGCGAGAGTGACAGAGGGGGAGTGAGCGAGCTCAGTGGAGCTGTGTCAGGACTGCTTCAGATGTATTTCTGGCCAGAAAAAGCCACCAATGCAGGCAGGAGCCCAGTACAAAAGGGCAACCTGCAGCACCAGGAGACACAGACTGAGCGAGTGAGGAAGGGGGAGTCAGTGAGCTCAACGGGGCTCTGTTGGGACTGCTGCAGATTTGTTTGTGGGCAGAAAAAGGCAGCAATGCATGCAGGGGCCAAGTACAAAAGGGCAGCCTGCAGTGGCAGGAAAACCAGAATGAGCGAGTGAGTGAGCTCAACAGAGTTGTATTGTAACTGCTGCAAATTTCTTTATGGGCATAAGAAGGCAGCAATGCAGGCAGGAGCCCAGTAGAAAAGGGCAGCCTGCAGTGCCAGCAGAACAGAATGAGCGAGTGAGAGAAGGGGAGTGAGCGAGCTCAACGCAGCTTTGTCAGGACTGCTGCAGATTTCTGTGTGGGCAGAAAAAGGCGCCAACAGAGGCAGGAGCCCAGAACAAAATGGCAGCCTGCAGCGCCGGGAGAATCAGACTGACTGAGTGAGACAGGGGGGAGTGAGCGACCTCAACGGAGCTCTGTCGGGACAGCTGTGGATTTCTTTGTGGGTAGAAAAAGCCACCAACACAGGCAGGAGCCCAGTACAAAAGGGCAGCCTGCAGCACCAGGAGAAACAGAATGAGCGAGTGAGAGAGAGGGAGTGAGCCACCTCAATGGAGCTCTGTCGGGACAGCTGCGGATTTCTTCCTCAGCAGAACAAGGTGCCAATGCTGGCAGCAGCCCAGTACAAAAGAGCAGCCTGCAGCATCAGGACAAACAGACTGAGCCAGTGACAGGGCCACTGGGTGAGCTCAACGGACCAACGCAATCAACATTCGGCATTGACAAATGCTTGTTATAAGGAGTCAGTGACCAAAAAGTTAGTAGAAGTAATATCTTTGGTATCTCAGTTCAGACTTTTTTTTCATGTTTTTAAACCTGCACCAAATTGCAATTGTCACACACGGTTGGGGGTGTCTAAAGGGGATAGGAAATATTTCCAGGTTTTGGAAGCCAACAACATTATTTCAATTATTTTATTATATTTTAGTTGTTCAGGTCACTTTTCTTATTAAACTGAATATTTAAGTCATGTGATTTGTTGTCTTGTTGTTATTAATTCCCCAATATCTGACTTGTTGTTTCTTACAGAAATCTTCCAGTGCCAGATCGCGAGCTGCATTTTGAAGAGCGACAGCAACAGTTCTTCTTGTTGTTTACCAGAAGCCTTTACTTTACACTGCCTCAAAGAAAAACACTAAAATGCAACTATGGCATATTCAAATAAACAGTTCTGTAATTTGTTCCTTAAGGTTCACCTACAAATTATTTATATTGCTTTTAAATCCTAATCATGCCTTTTTATTCCAGGGTATACCCCCTGTTTGTTATATATGCTTTGTCCCCAGATCCCTGCTAATAAAGACAAAGACAAGTTGTGTATGGTTGCTCAGTTTGACAATTGTTTTACTAGAAATTGTCAAGGTATCATTGTTTATAAATAACAAAATATTTCTGACACTTTTCAGATTTACAATCTCTTCTAATTAGTATTTATGTACATTACATACAGACACATTTTTTTCAATTCATCACTTCTACTAATTCCTCTTTATTCTTCTGCCACCCAGATGTACATCATGGGGGGGGGGGCAGCATCTTCCTCTTTTGCTGTAAAGGGGTACGAGCGTACACACTGTACCCCTGATTCTTGGTTATTGGTCCTGTATTATCTTTTTAGAGTTTTCCTTTTTATCTCCCCCATCTTTCCTGTCCTCCTCCTCCTCCCCCCTTTCTCCTGCCATCCACCTACGGCAGTCCAGATCCTACTTACTACTGTGCTCCACCTACCACAGTGATGTACTATGCTCCACCTACCACAGTGCCCTCCTGCTTTTCTCTCAGGGTGAGAGCGTGGGAAAATCTCATGGAGCAAATTTGTGAGCTCCTTTGGTTGTGTAGTCCCTTATGACTGCCCAATTAGACCCTACCCTTTGTCTCCCTGGGCCATTCCTGAAATGCCACCTCACTGTTCCCACTCTGCCCCTTTGCCCAGCCCTTTGTGACATCACTGGGTCCTCCCCTTGGTGACCTCATGTCCTTCTTTTGTGATACCTCCCCTTTTCCCCTCCCCCACCTCCTCCTGGCTTTCTCCACATCACTTGTCCGGGCCTTGGGACAATGGGGTCTGCCCCTTTAGTTGCGCAACTGTCTTTGTCCCCAGATCCCCACCAATAAAGACATAGACTAGTTGAGTGTAGTTGCTCAGTTTGGCAATTAATTTACTGGAAATTGTCAAGGTATCATTGTTTACAAATAACATAAAATATTTCCATCACTTTTCAGATTTACAATCTCTGCTATTAAATATTATGTACATTATATACAGACACTTTCTTTTCAATTCATCACTTCTACTAATTCCTTCTTTTTCTTCTGCCCCACAGATGTACATCATGGAGGGGCCTGGCCTCTTCCTTTTTTGTTGTGAAGGGGTACGTGTGTACACATCATACCCCTGCTTCTTGGTTATCGGTCCTGTGTCACCTTTTTAGAGTTTTCCTTTTTATCTCCCCCTTCTTTCCTGTCCTCCTCACCCCTTTTTCCACTAGTACACCTCCAGCTTGCAATGGACAGTGGACCCCCCCTTTCCTCCTTCTTCCTACCTCTCCTATACTCCCTCATGTCTTTCTTGATTTTATTTTTTTGTGTGCTTATCTCTGCGCTAGTCATGCTTCGATGGCATCCCCAATCTCTGAATTAAATAAGGCTAAACCGAAGCCCTATAAGTGTATTCCCATCTCCCCTGCAGTACTCATCTACCCATTCCAGAATACCATGGTGTATGACCAATCCTCCCATACTCTCAAACAACCTGCCCAACCACGCATTCATGCATTTCCTGGCCCTGTCCATCCCTTTGTGGTTCTCTACTTGTCGTCATACTCTGCGGGGTGTGATATCAGACCAGGACAAAGAAACCTCTGGCCACCACACCTTTATTTTTTGCAGATCCTGTTTTATTTGATAAAATATGCCCAGTCAGGGTCTCCTCCCCAGATCATTTCCCCCCAGATGTTACACAAACAGGTCTGGCCATCTGTGGTCCTTCCTGATTTTCCTCAATTTTGGCAGCAGCTGGGCCCACTTCATTCTACGTTGACCTCTCCATACAGTACCAACCAGATTATATTGCTATTCAGGTATAGCTGCTTGCCCCCTTGTCTCCTGGCTGCCCATTTTTCTGCCCAATGTATAAAGGAATGCCCTCAGATACATACTTTGAGTTTCTTCATTGTCCCTGCATGACCATAAACACATAGTTTAGTATATTATACTTTCTCACCTCTCCCATCCCCCTCACTGCCTGATTTACCCAATCTTTCCCCATACCTTTGAACCTGCTGTGGGGAAAGAAAGAGTCATTGTTATGTAATGTTACGGATGTATTTTTTATAACAGTCAGAATTCCACCTGCCCTTCTACTTAATCTCCCCTGGCCTGCTGCCTTGTGCTGCCATAACAGAGGCTGCCCCAATCCTAAAAGAGTGGGAGAAATATCCCTCCTAAGGTTCACCCAGAAATGTTAAGCTTTTATGCACTACAGCTGTCACCTGGTATCCAGACACTGGTCTGCTGTCCCAATGAATGAATATCAATGGGCTCCCCCTCTTGGGTGGTCTGCTGCATACACATGCAGAGCCCCCACTGGGCAGATGTATGCATTATGGTGTGTCCTTAACCACACTTTAGTACCCTGACCCTGCTGGTCTGTCTTTGATCTCCTCAATAGTACCACTAATGCGTCCCTTCCCCATTCTATGTCTTCTCAATGTAAACCCCATCCATCCCTTTTTCTGCCATGGCCAATCACTTCACTAAGCCTGAACACCCTGCTATACATTGTAGCATACAGGGCTCTGAATAATACAGCTTCTTTAATGGAGCTGCAGACGTGATGTAGTGCCTCCATCAGTCATGCCATCTGCCCCTCCGATATCGACTTCCTATTGTCTTTCTTCTTGTCTGCCATTCGCAACCTGCCCTGCATCATTCTGTGGACTAGTTTGCACTTGATAGGGTCCTCCTACTCTTTCAGTGTGCATATCTGGTCTATCGCTGTCAGATGAACCCCCATGGTTGCTAGTGCCATGGTCTGGTTCCACCCCATCACTATGAATCTGGACACCTGTTCCCTTGTCACCACCCCACTTACCTGGCTGCTGTACTGCTCTCAGACATTTTGAAATGCCCTCCAAGAGGTTTCATATGCTCTAAGGGTCATGGGGACCCAGGAGTTGTGGAACAATATTTTGGCTCCACCAATCCAATAGTCCATACATATGCGGGATGGTGGTCTGCCAAGCCTCTGCTCTGGGTGCAATGGTCAGAAATTTGTCCATCTGCAATCGGGAGAAGTAATCAGCTATCACATTGTCTACACCATCAGTGTGCATGGCCCTAAATGATATGTTCAATGTCAGCCCTAGCCATACAATCCTTCTCAGCTCTCTCATAACCCTGTTTGACTTCAACCTTTTTTTGTTCAAGACGTCTACCACTGCCCTGTTATCACTTAAAAATGTGACTTGCTTATTCTTGAGTTCTACACCCCAGATTACCATTGCTACCAATATGGGAAAAATCTCAAGAACGGTGATATCTCTCATCACCCTGGTCCTCACCCACTTTTTGGGCCATGGTTCAGCAAACCATTTTCCCCGAAGATAAACTCCCATGCCAATTCCATCTGCCACATCTGTGTACAGCTATAGGTCAGTGTTATACAGCCACTCTTCCTGCCAGAAGGTCTGTCTATTGTACTCTGTGAGGAAATGCTCCTATGTTCCTAAATCCTCCCTCACCCCCTTATTGATGTCCACTCAATGGTGTGGCTGTGTGGCCCCCTGGGTTGCCCATGCTGTGTGAGTGGCCATCCAGGAGCAATAGCCCTGCAAGCAAAATTCAAATGCCCCAGTAGCTTCTGAGCTTGTGGAGCTGCACCCTCCTTCAACCTCCGACTTTCCACAGTAGTTTCTGTAATTTCTTGACCTTCTTGTCTAGTAACCTGAATACTTCCCAGACTGTCCAGCTCCAGCATTAAAAATTATATTGTCTGGTTAGGCCCTTCTGTCTTATCATCTGCTAGTGGCACCTCCGATTCTTGACATAAGTCCTTAAAATCCTTTAGCAGGCCCTCCGTCTCCCTTTGCCCTTACGCAATGATGAGGAAATCATCAAGGTAGTGCACTAACATCTGATGTCCATACCTCATTTGTAACACCTCTTGCAGCCAGGTCCTGAACACTTCAAATAGTGCATGCTATGGAACACCCCATGGGCATTGCCTTGTCGAAATAATACATTCCCCCTACCTGAAATCCCAGTAGATTCCCTGCCTCATGGCTTTCTCCACACCACTTGTCCGGGCCTTGGGACAATGGAGTCTGCCCCTTTATTTGGGCAAACCTCTTTATTTACACAAGACATTCATCTTAGTCAGTAAGCTAATTTACACATTTTTGCCTGACTGGTAATTGCTTTTAGCTAACAGAAATTCTGCTACTATCTTTATAATGGATTTGGAAAAATGAACGGGAGTGCATTCAGGAGAAAACTAAAAATTAATTACTTTAATGTCCCTGATAACCTCAATACTCAGAGGTACTACTTTTCATTAGAAAATGGTAGAAAAAATCCTGGTGTTTCATTGGCTCAGCACCCTCAACTAGGGGTGCATTTATGTGCCAACAGAGACCTGGTAAAAACAAGACCCGGGGTCACATGCCTTAGTACTGACTAGTATCACTGAACCCCACAGTATGATCACAAAGTAAACAACCATTTTATTTCTGTCACCTGAGTGAGTGAGCTCCTTCTCTCCCTCATACACACACCTGGACTACAGTGCCCTTTCTGTCAGAAATACAAATATTGTAATAAAATACTTACATTCTGCCTCTATCCTGATATCAAAAGTTAGTTTGGAAAGTCAGCGCTAACCTTGCTGGCTCATGAGGTGCAGTATGAGTGCTCCTTACTCTCATAAAGTACAGATAGCTTCCCCCACTAACTCCATTATCTGTTTGTTAACAAACAGCAATAGTCTGCCTTCCACCCAGCAAAACTACACACCATGTCATTATGTTTGCTTGCACACATGTGCAAGAAACATAGCGCCATCAATCGAGTTTTCGGAGGTGTGGCAGCCCTCTTCCAATTCAGTCAGTGTGTTTGCAGGCACGGCCGCAGTTCTCCAATGCCTGCTGGAGCTGTCTAGGACAGCTCCAAAATGCAGTGGAGTACAGTTGAAAGGGGGAGCTACACTTCAGTGAGCAGCGATAAGATATCGCCTGCTCATGTGTGCTCCCCCTACACACACACACACACACAGGCGCACGCTGCATGCTCATCCCCCCCACGCACACACTGTGTAGCCGATGGGGGTGCCCAATCCCCATCAGCTGTGCTGGCACCCCCCAAGCAGAGTTATATATGCCACGCTGGGTGCCCACCCAGCGTGGCATGACTCTATGACAGCTCCAAACTGCAGTGGAGTACAGTTGAAAGGGGAGCTACGCTTCAGATGAGCAGCAATAAGATATCGCCTGCTCATCATCGCGCTCTCACACACACACACACACACACACACACACAAACACACACACGCGATGCATACCGCGCAGCGTCTCCCGACACACACACACTGTATAGCCAGGGTGCCCAACTCTCAGAGACTGTGCTGCACTCCCCAAAGCCTTCCACATGCCATGCTGGGTACCCACCCCAGCGTGGCAACTCATCATATAGCCGGCGGGGTGCCCAATCCCCGTCGGCTCACCTCTCCTCCCAGAGTAAGGGTGCAGCTGAGCCACCCCAGTGTGGCAACAGATGCTATGTCGGCCAGGGGTGCCCAATCCCCGATGGCTCCACCCCCAACCAGCCATCCTTGTGCCACGCTGGGAGCCCACCTAGCTGGAAGAACGTCCTCGTCATCATTTAAAAACAAACAAACCTGCAAATAAAAACTGTCCTACGCACTTCTCCCTGCCCCCTCCACAACCCGCACCCACCCATTGCGCACCCTGCCTCCCACCCCCTCACCCCATACTTACCTCTGGACTCGGTGCGACGATCTTCGGTGGACCGGGAACACGTCAGCACTCTTCATAGCTGACCACGAACTGAGGAAATGCCGGTAAGCTGTATAATGGGATAGATAGGGTTTTTTCAACTTTGCTGCATATCTCAGGCATTTTTTGGAATTTTTGCACCAAGTTTTCAACATGGGGTTTTTGGGACCCCTTCTCATGAATGCTCTCACTGTCATGGCGTTCATCGGCCAGAAGGGTGATTTTGCAGTCACTGTGCAAAATCACCTTTCAGGACCGAGTAATAAAATGGCACTGCCACTGTTCATAAGGTGGGCTCTCAAAAAGCCTATTTTGAAAATTTTGGTGGAAAAAATTCCTTAAAATCACTATTTTAGGAGCATGCGTTGCGCAGTTCCTCTGTGCCTTTCGGATTCAAATTTTCAATATTTTCACTCCAGATTTTCAACATTGCCATTTTACCACACCTCCTTATGAGCAGTACTGCTGTCATTTTTCACATCTTGCCCAAAACGTGTTTCCGCCCATGTAGCGCACAATGGCGCAGTCGGTGTGTGAAATCAATGTATGGGGCACATTAAGAAAATCACAGTGACACTGTTAATGAGCAGAGGACTTAAAATGGCTATGTTGAAAATTTGTTAAAAAATTCCCTAAAATGACTGTTTATGAGCGCTACAGGCGTTCCACGCGACGCTTCGTAAGTTTGCTAATTTTCAATATTTTCATCTAGATTTTCAACATTGCCATTTTATTACACTTCCTTATGAGCAGTACAGCTGTCATTTTCACATCTTGCCCAAAACGTGTTTCCGCCCATGTAGCGCACAATGGCACAGTTGGTGTGCAAAATCAGTGTATGGGACACATTAAGAAAATCACAGTGACACTGTTCATAAGCAGAGGTCTTAAAATGGCTATGTTGAAAATTTGGTGACAAAAGTCCATAAAATGACTGTGTTACGAGTGAGCATTGTGCAGTTTCCACGCACCCTCATAAGTTCATGACTTTGTAATATTTTCAGTCCAGATTTTCACGGTGGCATTTTCCACACTTCCTTATGAACAGTACAGCTGTCATTTTTCACAACATGGCGAAATGTGTTTTCACACTTTCAGCACAGAGATGCGTGGTCACTGTGGGAAATCATTGTTTGGGACAGATAAAGAAAATCACAGTGACACTGTTCATGATCGGAGGTCCCAAAATGCCTGTGTTGACAATCTGCTGTAAAAAATCCCCAACCTAATTACATTATGGGTGTGCGTTGCGCAGTTTCTATGCACGCTTGTGACTTCACCAGTTTTTTTAATATTTTGACTGCAGATTTGCAACATTGCCATTTTTTACACCTCCCCATGAATAGTACAGCTGTCATTTTTCACATCCTGTTCGGAATGTGTCTTTGCACCTGTGGTGCTAAATGCCATAGTCACTGTGCATAAGCAGCTTTTGGCTAACAAACTGATATTGCCACTGTTCATGAGGTGGGGGTCACAAAAAAAAACATGCTGAAAATTGGAGTGAAAATACCAATGAATGCCTGAGGTGTTATGGTTTCCAACCATAACGCCCCACCCTGTAGAGAATGACAGGCATCAGGGTTGTGACTTGGGATTCTTGCCTGTAATGCTCATACCATTCCACATCCTGCAGCCAGTGAGAGGCATCGAGGTATGCCTTGGACTCTTCGGCCCCAAAGTTCACCCCATTCTCCTATACTGCACCCATATCACCATATTTCCTGATGAAATGGGGTGAGCATAAGGGCCAAAGACCCCAAGTCACACTGTGACACTTGTCAGTGTCTGCAGGGTAGGGTGTGGTGAAATGGCGTGGCTGTTATGCCTGACAACCCAAAGGCACACCCCAATGTCTGTCACTCTCTGCAGGGTGGTGGTGGGGTTGGCTTCAGTTCAATACTTCGCTGCCATTTCTATTATGCAGCTGTGTAACTTCTACACTACCAATGCCAATGCCAGCAAGCAAACATTTGGCGGTGACAAATGCTTGTTCTTTTCTTGTTGCACTCCTGCCTAACTGCCATGCATTTAATTGATCATAGTCCCAGCAGTCACTGGTCTGTTCAGCACTGGTCCTGATTATGATCTCAACCACAGGTGCTACATTAAAAAAAGGGACACCTAAAATGACAGGGCTTCTCAATACTAACATGTGCCAATCAGGAGAGGAGCACTGATTGCATTGTCAGTTTTTTTAACTATATGAGGCAGCAGTCAGGAAATTGACTAAAATGACCACAAAGGAGAGAACACTGGAGCTCAACAGATCAGATATATAGGATGTGGTAGTGAAAGTAGACCACTGCAGAGTACTTGCAGTGTGATTCACAAACTGAAACCAAATTGGGAGGGGGGGGGGTGACAGGACTGCATCAATAGAATTACAAACCCAAACCAGATAGGGTCGTGTGTGACAGGACAGAATCAATAGAATAATTGTCACAAAACATAGCCCCTACTGCCTACAAATAAAAAAAGGACCCTCTACTGCCAATGCCAGCAGCATAGGGACTACTTTACACCTTTTTGTTTTTGTATTAATTTCTATTGTTTTTTTTACATTTTATGTTTCATTTTTTTAAACATTTACCCTAATGAACAACCTGAAATCCATTTTCCAAGTGCAATTATATCCTCCAGGGTGGGCTGTATTGGGCTATACTGGCTCTTCTAGAGGCTATAAGGCTCTTGTCCTATGACGTCGGGCCTCATTATGCCCCTGGGTGATCGGTTATAGCCCAATACCATCCACTCTGTTGGGTATTATTGTTTATGTAATCATAATAATTTAAGGCAATGCCTAATTGTAATCACCAAAGAATCAATGGGGCAAATTATTTAAGGACTTGGTCAACTTTAATTTTTTTTTTTAAATTTATTTCCTTACTCTTGCTGCTGCTGTTACTCCCACACAAGGACATGGCAACAGCAACAGATGATAACTGTAGCAGTAACCATCTGTTGTCCATAACACTGTCCACAGTCAGTTAAATGTACCAAGGGAGAGAGAGAAGTATTCAGAAATACTGTCTGTGTCCAAGCCAGTCCTTGGTGCAAGCAGGCAGAGATAACATTGGAGTCCTGTTAATTACAAGGAGTCTAGTCCTGCAGTAATTTTGAATGCTGAGCATTTATGGAAGGATCTTCTGGTAAAGATGATTTTATGATGTTAATTTAAATGGCATTTGCTTGTTTGCTAGCCAAACTCAGGTGTGGGGGGTGGGGGTGGGAAGATTTCAGATGCATTAACTGTTATATATGTATATAACATTTGGTATTATGGGCACATCTATTCTAGCACAAATTAAAGTTATTTTTTTTTATTTCATGGCAAAATTTGACTGTCCACCTTTTCAGTAGCTATGTTATCTATTATTGCACACAAATAAATGGACAACACTAATTATGTGCATTGCAGCAGCATGGGGTGGTGGTGGTGAGGAGTGGACACAAATGCAGCATGGAGAGAGGGATACAGATTCAGGATGGGGGAGCAAGATAGAATCAGCAGTAAGAAAGAGAACAGAATCAGCACCAATGCATGCTTCATTTCATATAGAAGCTGTAAGAGAAGGGAGAGTCAAATTAACCTTTTAGCAGGTTCCATGGGACTTGTACAGCAGGGTAAAATAAATCTTTTACAAACATCCCTTATATAGTAGCATCATAGGTTGTCAGCACATATAATAGTAAGTGCCAACAGTACAAGTAATATAATAATTCAGGCACAACAGTCTGTGCACTTTGAATAGAAGCAGTGCATTCAAAGTGCAGACTGTCATGCCTGAATTATCATATTACTTTCAATTTCAGTACTTAGTATTATATGTGCTGATGACCTATGCTGCCACTCTATGAGTGATGTTTTTAAAAGATTTATTTTACCCTGCAGTACAAGTCCAGGGGGAGCCATCATAAAGGCAGAATGCAATGTATACATTCAGAGCTGTAACTCAGTAGGAGAGCACAGCCCATCATGAATATCATTTCTGGGTTATTGAATGGGCTGTGGGGATGCAAAATTGAGGGTGCACTTGGCAGATCAATGAAACATAGTCTTTTAAGTTAAGACATATTTTTTTATGTTCACCATGTGTGTATGCATGAGCAAATGTTTTGATATAGTAGTGCCTTTTGATGGGTGTGACACTGTTCATGAAATGCAGGGCCAAATTTTAGGTGCGAGTCACTGGCACACCAATCAGTAAGGCTGATCATGATGGAGATTTGGCTTGCTAGGTGGAGATGGCACAAACTTGAAAAGAAACAGCCAACCCAATCAAGGGTCAGGTCTTCCCTTTGATCTATGCCTCCCAGCAAGCAAAAGTTGATCCATCATGGTCAGCCTGGAATGCTTGGAATGTCTGCCAACTCTAAGAGGAAACTGTCCATCGATGTCTGTCACTGGTGGCCCAGTGACTGTGCCATGCACCCAACCCTCCCTCTCAGCACCCCTCCACAAACATAACACTGACACTGGGGGTGCCCAATCCCCTTGTGCTGGCACATGGTAAGTGAGACCCCCATGGTCCACTAGTGCACCACTTCCAATGTGCTGTCACATCTCCTTTGCTCCTATTTATTTTGTTGTATTATTTTTCTGTTGGACCTGTGGTTGTCCACGACACCCAACCCTCCCCCTCAGCACACCCCTATGAATGTAACACTGACACTGGGGTGACCAATCCCTCAGTGTTGCCACATTCCTAAGTGAAACCCTGTGGTGTACCACTGCATGGCTTCCAATGCATGGTCACATCTCTGTTGGTTGTAATTTTTTTTATTTTGTTTTTTGTAATCCCACTCTCTCAGCACCCACCACCCACCACCCCCCACAAACATAACAATGACACTGGGGTTGCCCAATCCCTCAGTGTCATGATTAGAAATAAATCCTTTGGACCATATATATATTTTTTTTAAATCCTGTGAAAAGAAAACCATTCATCAATGTCTGCTGTGGCCATTACAGTCCCTTCAGCCTACTGTCCCATGCAGCACCCACCAACCCACACCCCCAAGCCCTTACTTACCCACTGGGGGTCCAACACCATAGTCTTCTGTGGACCGCAGACATGTCTTCACTTTTCAAAGCCAAACCACAAACTGATGAAACAGGTATGTGGTTCAATGTATTTTAATGAGCTTTTGAACTTAGTTGTATAACATGACCATTTTTGCACATTTTTGCTCCAGATTTTCAACGTGCCATTTTTGAGACCCCACCACATGAACAATTGCAGTGACATTAGGCAAATCTATCCTGAAAAGTGATTTCATTGTCCCTATGTAAAATCACCTTTTGGGCAGGAGTTGAAAATTTTTTTCTGCCCTTGTTCATGAGGTGGGGTCATAAGAAGCATATGCTGAAAATTTGATGTACAGATATTCAAAAAATAACACAGTTATGAGCCTATGTTGAGTTTTGTAAATGCAGGCTCATAACTTTGTTAATATTCATTTCTTTATCCAAAATTTTCAACATAGCCATTTCTTTAGCACCTATGCAGTTAGCTAGGTGAAGAAGGAAACTGTAAATTAGGGGGAGTGGCTTAGGCAATAGGAAGCCAGGTGTTCACATTTAAATCTGCCTAGATAGCTTTTGGCAGAGAACAGCAAGAGGAAGGAGGTACTGTTAGAATTTCACTACTCTAATGGGACTAAAGGACTATAACTCTACTACAAGTAAAATTTCAAGTAAAAAAAGAGTTAGCGTGTTTGTCTGAGTTGGGTAAAATGAATTGTTATATGTGCAGTTAGCTAGGTGAAAAAAGAAACTGTGGATTACGTGGAGTGGCTTAGGCAACAGGAAGCCAGGTGTCTGCATTTAAATCTGCCCTTGATAGCTTTTGGCAGAGAACAGCAAGAGAAAGGAGGTGCTATAAGAACATTACTACTCTACTGGGACTAAATAACTATAACTCTATCACTAGGACCTTCAATATAGGGTAAAAAAAGAGTTAGTGTGTTTGTCTAAGTTCAGTGAAGTGAATTGATATCTGTGCAGTTAGCTAGGTCAAGAAGGAAACTGTAAATTTGGGGGAGTGGCTTAGGCAGCAGGAAGTCAGGTGTTTGCATGTAAATCTGCCCTAGATAGCTCTTGGCAGAGAACATAAAGAGGAAGGAGGTGCTTTTAGAACTTTACTACTCAACTGGAACTAAAGGACTATAACTCTACCACTTGGACCTTCAATTTAGGGTAACAAAAACAAAAAGGAATTAGTGTGTTTGTCTTAGTTGGATGAAGTGGATTGTTATCTGTGCAGTTAGCTAGGTGAAAAAGGAAACTGTCAATTAGGAGGAGTGGGTTAGGCAACAGGAAGCCAGGTGTTTGCCTTTACATCTGCCCAAGATAGCTTTTGGCAGAGAACAGTAAGAGGAAAGAGGTGCTACTAGAAATGTACTACTCTACTGGGACTAAAGAACTATAACTGTACCACTGGGACCTTCAATTTAGGGTAAAATTAAAAAAAAAGAGTTAATTTGTTTTTTCTTGTTTGGGTGAAGTGAATTGTTATCTATGCAGTTAGCTAGGTGAAGAAGGAACTGTGACTGGGGGGGTGGCTTAGGCAACAGGAAGCCAGGTGTTTGCATTTAAATCTACACTAGATAGCTTTTGGCAGAGAACAGCAAGAGGAAGGGGTGCAGTCATAACTTTACTACCCTACTGGGAATAAAGAACTATAACTATACCAATGGGACCATCAATGTAGGGTAAAACAAACAAAAAAAGAGTTAGTGTGTTTGTCTTAGTTGGGTGAAGTGAATTGTTATCTGTGTAGTTAGCTAGGTGAAGAAGAAAACTGTGAATTAGGGGGAGTGGCTTAGGCAACAAGAAGCTAAGTGTTTGCATTTAAATCTGCCCTATATAGCATTTGGCAGAGACCAGCAAGAGGATGGAGGTGCTGTTAGAACTTTACTACTCTACTGGGACTAAAGAACTATAACTCTACCAGTGGGACCTTCAATTTACGGTAAGCCCCCCAAAAAATAGTTATTGTGTTTGTCTTGGTTGGGTGAAGTGAATTGTTATCTGTGCAGTTAGCTAGCTGAAGAAGGAAATTGTGAATTAGGAGAGTGGCTTAGGCAACAAGAAGCCAGGTGTTTGCATTTAAATCTGCCCTATATAGCTTTTGGCAGAGAACAGCAAGGGGAAGGAGGTGCTGTTAGAACTTTACTGCTCTACTGAGAATAAAGAACTATAACTCTACCAATGGGACCTTCAATTTAGGGTTAAAAAAAAGAGTTAGTGTGTTTGTCTTAGTTGGGTGAAGTGCATTGTTATCTGTGAAGTTAGACAGGTGAAGAAGAAAACTGTGAATTATGGGGAGTGACTTAGGCAACAGGAAGTCAGGTGTTTGCATTTAAATTTGCCATGTATAATTTTTGGCACAGAACAGAAAGAGGAAGGAGGTGCTGTTAGAATTTTACTACTCTACTGGGACTAAAGAACTATAACACTACTAGTGGGACCTTCAATTTGGGTTAAAAAAAAGAGTTAATGCGTGTGTCTGAGTAGGGTGAAGTGAATTGTTATCTGTGTAGTTAGCTAGGAGAAGAAGGAAACTTTGAATTGGGGGTGGCTTATGAAATAGGAAGCCAGATGTTTTCATTTAAATCTGCCATAGATAGCTTTTGGCAGAGAACAGCAAGAGGAAGGAGGTGCTGTTAGAACTTTACTACTATCCTGGAGCTAAAGAACTATAACTCTGCCATTAGGATCTTCAATTTAGGGTAAAAACATATAAAAAAAGAGTTAGTGTGTTTGTCTGAGTTGGGGGAAGTGAATTGTTATCTGTGCAGTTAGCTAGCTGAAGAAGGAAACAGTGAATTTGGGGGAGTGGCTTAGGCAACAGGAAGCCAAGTGCTTGCATTTTAATCTGCCCTAGATAGCTTTTGGAAGAGAACAGCAAGAGGAAGGAGGTGCTGCTAGAACTTTACTACTCTGTTGGAACTATATTGCCCTCCCTCCCCTCCACCCCCTCACCTTAGTCAGTTCTACATTTTTAGGCACTGGATTTGACTGACAACAGGAACTTCCCATTTGGGAGCATGAAGGAAGTGATCACAGAGGCACAAAAGACTCACTACTCTAGAAGTAAAACAGTAGCTCTCCACCCCCCCCCCCAGCTGCTGGAGGTCTGATTCTGAGCAAGTAAGAAGGATACTACTGAGGAATATCGGAAATTCCTGCCTCAAAACAGGAAGAGCAGAAGCTTCGAGGGTACAGAGGCAGTATGAAAGTAGGGAGAAAAAAATATATATATAGAACACAAAAAAGTAAATAAATAAACAGAGAGAGGAAAGAGTAAGCATACAAAACAACAGTTGAGGGGCCAAAAATAAGATATGATTGGAGTGGTGCAGTACAGGGGCTGTCGAGCTGCAGCCTTCCAGGAGTTGTTCTGTAGAATATGGTGTTGTCTCATCTGCAGGCATCTCTCTGGGCTGAGGGAGGAGGTTACTCATCTCCAGGCTGAGTTGGCCAGGATTTGGGGGACCTCCTCTCCCACCTAGACACCACCAGGGCTGCCACCGCTGCCTCAGAGGTTGCCAAGAAAGAGGAGTGTTTGGACCACACTGGGCTCAGGGAGGGGTTATGGGGGTGGAACAGAGTCACATCCCTCCAGTTGTACCACTGTATAATTCGTATGCTGTTCTGGCAGAGTGTGGTTCCTCTATGAAGGAATCCACAGTGGAGACCAAGCAGAATGCTGGGAACCTCCACAAAGGAAAGCCACCAGAGGGTGGAATGGGACCCCACAGGGGATGGAAATAACTCCTGTTGGGGGACTCCATTATTAGGAGGGTAGAAGTGGGGGGAGAGGGAGGGAGGTAAGGTGCCTGCCTGGTGCCATGACTTGGAGAGACAGGGAGTGAATCCTCAGGATCATGGTAGCAGCTGCACAGGGGAGGGAGCTGGATGTCATTGCCCACCTAGGGACAATTGATCTGGCTAGGAAAGGGATCAGAGCTGTGCAGGAGGAGTTTGTGGGGTTGGGGAGGGGCCTTAGACAAGTAGCATGTATGGTAACCTTCTCGGAGGTTGTGCCTGTCTATGGCATGGGTGATGCTAGGGTGCTCCACACCATGCAATTCAATCAATGGTTGAACAACTGGTGCAGAGATCAGGGTTTTGGATTCACAGAGGATTGGGGGTCCACCTGGAGGGATGCAGGCCTATACTGGTGCAATGGCCTGCATCTGTCCAGGATGGAAACCATGATTCTAGGTGATAGGTTAAAATGCTTAATTGGCAAGCATTTAAATTAGCCAAGGGGGGGACAGAAAAGGAGCAAGGAAATCCTAGCCTTCCCCTCAAAAAATCAGGGTAGTTAATGAGGTAAACACCAGGCTAGAGAAGTTGATAAGTAGAAGGGCAGGTGTAAATGGAGAAAAAGGCAAAGGCAGTAAGGACAGGGATGGGTCAAAAAGGAGCAAGGCCATCAAAAAATGGAGAGTAATGAGCACCAATGCCCATAGTCCAGGTAACAAGCTTCCTGCACTGGTGGCCTTGATGGAAGAGGGACGCCTGGATATTGTGACAGTCACAGAAACATGTTACACAGTGAACCATGACTGGGATATCAACATACCAGGGTACACAATCTACAGGAGGGACAGGGAGGGAAGAAAGGGAGGAGGAGTAACTCTCTACATAAGGGAAGGGATCAAAGCAACTGAACTAAAGGGTAAACATGGAGGACAGGATGCACTGTGGGTCACCCTGGAGACTGGAAATGGCACCACAATCTGCACATGGGTTGTATAGAGATCCCCATCTCAGGGGGAGGAAATAGACAAGAAAATGATAGAAGGCATCCTTAAGATGGATGAGAAAGGGGAGATACTGTTAATGGGAGACCTGAAAATGCCAAATGTTAACTGGAGCACCTTTGCTGCAACCACATCCAAGAGCAGGGTCATTCTTGATGCCCAACAGAGGGCATGCTTCAGTCAGCTAGTGTTGGAACCCACTCAGGAGGGAGCAATCTTAGACCTGGTACTCTCAAATGGGGATGGAGAGAGGATCTCAGATCTAGAAGTGAGTAGCCATATGGAAACAAAGGACCACCAAGCAGTGTGGTTCATAATAAACACAGCCAGAGTCAAGGCATACAAAAGTGAGGGTACTGGACTTTAGGAGGGCGGACTTTATCAAAATGGGAGAGTGCCTCAGAAAAACAGTAGCAAACAGGCAAGAAGGAGGGGTGGAGGAACAATGGGGAAACATCAAAACTGCCATCACAGAGGTAACAAGCCTTTGTGTGAAGCAAATAAATCAAAATGAAAGAAAAAAACATTATGTTTCTCAAAAGATGTGGCGGGAAGGTTAGGGAGAAAATGATAGCATTCAGGAAGTATAAGGAAACACAAAAGGAGCAGGACAGGGAACTGTACCAGATAAAGCAGAAGGAAGTGAGGAAGGCAGTCAGAATAGCAAAGGCCCAAACTGAGGAAAAGATAGCCAACTCAGTTAAGAAGGGGGAAAAACTTTTATAGGTACATTAGGGAGCAAAGAAAGACCAAGGGAACGATAGTGAGACTTAATAAAGGGGAGGGTGGGTGAGCAGAGAAGGACAGTGAAAAGCATGGATACTGAACAAATACTTCTGCTCAGTATTCACAAAAGAAGAGAAGAGGGTACCTAATCCAGTCAGTAGAAGCACTCTAGATATGGGGGTCGTTACCAGTCATTTCACAGAAGAAAGGATTCTGAAAGAACTCCTAAAACTGAAGGTGGACAAAGCAATGGGGCCTGACGGGATTCACCCCAGAATTTTAAAAGAAACTAAGGGGAGAACTAGTGACACCACTGACTACCCTTTTTAACAAATCATGGGAGGATGGTAGAGTACCTAAGGACTGGAGGAGGGTGGATGTGATTCCCCTTCACAAAAGTGGGAGCAAATCAGAGGTAGGAAACTACAGACCTGTTCGCTTGACCTCAGTGGTAGGTAAAATGATGGAATCACTTCTGAAAGAAAGAATTGTTGAGTACCTAGAGGCCAGCGGGGCATAGGACCCAAGGCAGCATGGATTCACAGTGGGAAGTTCATGTCAGATGAATCTAACACATTTCTTTGACTGGGTGACCAAAGTAGTAGACCAGGGAGGGGCTATGGAAATGGCCTACCTAGACTTTAGCAAGGCATTTGACACAGTCCCACACAAAAGATTAATAAGCAAATTAGCCAGCCTGGGATTGGGTACCAGGGTGGTAGCCTGGGTAAAACATTGGCTGGACAACAGAACACAGAGGGTAATAGTAAATGGAGTCCAGTCTGAAGAAAAGGGGATTACTAGTGGGGTACCACTGGGTTCAGTATTGGGTCTGGTCCTTTTTAATGTCTTTATAAGTGACATTGCAGAGGGACTGGAAGGAAAAATATGCCTCGTTGCAGATGACTCAAATATCTGCAACAGGGTTGATACACAAGGAGGGGGCTGAACGGATGAGAAGGAACTTGGCAAGGTTGGAAGAATGGTCAAAAGTATGGCAGCTTAGATTCAATGCAAAGAAGTGCAAAGCAATACACCTGGGAAACCGACACCCAGGGGAAGAGTAGACAATGGGGGAGGTGGTAGGTAGTAACAACCACAAAAATGGAAAGGGACCTGGGGGTAGTCATGTCAGATGACCTAAAGATAAGCAAACAATGTGAGAATGCAGTAGGGATGGCTGGGGGGAATACTTAGATGTATAGGAAGAGGCATCACCAGTAGAAAACAAGAAGTTGTTATCCCTCTGTACAGGCAGTTGGTGAAACCCCATCTGGAGTACTGTGTGCAGTTCTGGAGATCCCGTCTCCACAAGGACATAGAAAGGATGAAGGCAGTTCAGAGGAGGGCAACTAAAATGTTACAGGGTCTGCAACAGAAGCCACACAAGAAGATACTAAAGGAGATTAATATGTATACCCTTGAGGAAAGGAGGGAGAGGGGGGTCATGAAAGAAACTTTTAAGTACCTCAAGGGAATCAACAAAGTCCAACAGGGTAGCATCTTTCAGAAAAAAAGATGTGCAAGAACAAGGGGACACAATTTGAAGATAGAGAGGGGACGGCTCAGAGGCATTCTGAGGAAGTATTTTTTCACAGAGAGGGTGATGGATGCATTGAACAGCCTTCCCGAGGAAATTGTGGGGTCAAAAACAGAGGGGGAATTCAAGAATGCATGGGACAGATACAAGGCAACTCTTGTGAGAGGTAGGAAGATGTAGGCTGTTGGTTAACTGGGATCTGCAGCTTATTCAATAGGTAGGGAAATGGGCAGACTAGGTGGGCCAAGTGATCCTTATCTGCCATCAAAGTCTATGTTTCTATGTTTCTATGAATGGAAAAGCTGTCTTTTTTCAAATCCTGGCCAAAATGTGTTTTTGCATCCTGAAAGGTGATTTTGCAGTCCCTGCATGAAATCACCTTTCAGACAGGAGTTGAAAATGTTCTCTGTATTTCGCCATGAAGTGAGGTCATAACAAGGCAATGTTGAGAATTTGGGACAAAAATATTTAAAACATAACAAAGTTATGAACCTGCATTCAAATTTACAAATGTAGGCTCCTAACTTTGATAATACATAACCTTCATAGTGCACCACAATGCATGTAATAGGCCAGGGCTTCTATACCAGTGGTAAACATCTGGCATTGACAAATGCTTGTCTTTTGTTGTGAAAGGTACAATTAGGTTCATCTCTGCCTCACTGTGTGACATACAGCTGTGGAATTTGCTAACTGTTCCCCTTTAATTCGGGGGGAGGGTGCTAAAAGACTAAAAGTTACATGTACCTGGTTAGAAAACTGACTCATAAATAGGGCTCAGTAGTTCTGAATGAAAGGTCAACTATCACAAGTGGGCATGGTAAGAAGTGATGTGCTACAAGGCTCCCTACTTTTCCAGCTATTTATAAAAGCCAGAAAAGACAGTATTATAAACTGTCTGCACAAATTTGCTGATGACTCAAAACTAGAACAGGTGATAGATACAAAGGCGCAATCAGAAAAATGTTAGATGGATATTGACAGCATGTGTAATTGGTACAAGCATTTGGATGTAAGACTACATATTGGGAAATGTATAAAGTAATGCACCAAGGAAGAATAAACCTGAAGTAGGATTACTGAATAAATGTCAGTAAACTATAAGTAACACAAAAAGAATGGGATTTAGGTACATTAATAATGAATAGGGTTTGAAGAACTAGGTGAAGTTTTGACCCTTATTAAATAAGAACTGGAACACGGTGATGTTCTGACTGGTTCTGAATAGTTCTGATTAGTTCTGATTTATTGACAAATATTTGAAAAAAAAATGCATTAAAATGGCCAAAGTCGATCACGTTTGTCACAGATGCCCAAAGGAAATAATTTAATGGATTATTTGTATAAAAGTTAATATACAGTCCACCAGTGCAATGGTTGGATTTCCCCTTGTGACGCCAATGACTTGGGTTCAGGAACAGACTTGGGAATCAGATGGCTGGCTGGGGGGAGATGGCTTTAGTGTCCAATGGCTGCTCGCCTTCTCCTGGGAGGGAGGGGGCTGCATAGTCTGGCATTTTCTGGTCCCTAGCAGATGCTGGGGATGTGGCAACATGCTGGACCTCTCTGAGGGAAGGGAGCATGGTGAACTTTGGCTCACACCTCGACGTCATGTGGCACATCATATTCCGCTCAAAAAATTGGAAAAAATGGCTCCCTGATCAGTTGGATGATAGCCGCCGGTCCCTTGCTGCCACAAAGCCCTGGACAGCCCGGACTGACTGCAGCAGCACCAGGGCCAATAGTAAGATGTGCCTACCAGCACTTTCTCCCCGGAAGGAGAGGACCCACCTGATGAAAAGAAACATTGGGTTACCTGGGGGACTGCAATATGAAGTGGCAGTTGGTGGTGGGGAGGAGGGTGGCAAGGTGCACCCATGTGGCCCAAAGGAGAGGCTTGTTGGGGGTGCAAAAAAAAAAAATGTAAAAGTGCTAAGTAAAAAAGCAATCATTCACTACTAACCCCTTTATGGCTGGCCTATAATGGTGACTTATCCTGCTTGGGTCTGTGACACAAGAGTGCTCCAAGAGAGATGGAGAGAGATGAGGAGAGAGAGATGCAAATATCTATATCATAGCAACACCAAGCACTGAAGGCCAGCCAAGCAGCTAAGTTTTTTTTTTTTTATTAATAGTGCTGTCTGGGTATTATTTTGATGGTTGTTCCAGTCAGAGCCAAACAGGCCTAAGAAATGGATATGAATAGTCAAATGAGGAGCACTAAGAGTGCCTACCCACCCTACCCATGTGAATGAAACAACTGCTTTGCATGCCCCGGTGGTACTGTGGTATATGGTACACTACCTGGTCCAAGAGGTGATAATGTTTCTAGTACTATGACTACTTCTACTGAATTTGATCAACATGCTGAATCCTTAAAGAAGAAAAATGAAAGACATAGTGATCACCACCACCCAGGCAGCCAGTCACACTTTGCATCGATCAAGTGCAATGCAGTCATAAAAAAGTTTGCCACTGCCACCTGAAGACCTGATGACACACAACACAATTACATCATTTCTAGTCCCACAATTGCTGCCAGCCACTGCCAAGTAATTTAAGTATCAAGAATAAAATATAGTAATAAAATAATCTCAGCCCAGTTACTGTAAGTGAGATGTAACCAGGCAAGCATACCGCGCACACACAAACAATAAAGAACTTATATGAATTTTCAATTTAGTAGGATTTTTTTTCTGTGAAGTAATCACAGCCAAATATGTGGGATGTGAGAAATATACAAAGATTATTCAATTTCTGGGTTTCAGGTCTCTGCTAAGCCATGGACTGTACGAAAATTAAAACAGCACAGTCAGGATCAGTTGCTGAGGGCAAACAAAGTGACAAGTAGTAGTAGTAGTAAGGACTGGAGCAAGGCCAAAAAGTGATAAGTAGTAGTTGTGATTCGTGTGGACAAAAAGTGGTAGTAGTAGTAGTAGACAGCAGTAGCCTACCTTCCAGATCAAATAGTGGTACCAGGTACCACTAGGTAAGTTTGTGACATGAAATGCAGTTGCTAGTTGTATTTGGACTCTGAACCCATTGATGTTATTATTTTTTTTTTCTATTCTGTGCTGCTCAAGTTATCCTTCAAGTAATAGTGGCCTTGCCTAGACTGTCTTGACCTGACTTGTTGCAATTAATTGCTTCCTCATATATTAGACCCTATTCACAAAAGATTTTCACTACAGGCAAACATATTGAAAGTGTTTTGTGGATAGGGCCAGCCAGCTCAGAGCAGTCAGTGTATGTTTTATTCAGGTATCATATTTGAAATTAAAGTGATGAATGTTGACTTTGAGAAATGTGAGGCGCTCAGCATTTTATGGTGTCAAACAGGACTGTGTGTCAGTAATGACATTACCAGCTGAACTAAACAATTGTTCTGAACAGACACTAGTCGGAGGGCAATTTATGTACTTCATGGCAATGTTTACTAAAGCAGGCCATATATTTTGTTTGAATTTCCAGTATTGCAAAGGATCAGCATTCCAAGTGATTTTGTGCTCTGCCAGGTACATTTCAACAATGCTCTGTGCTGAGGCTATATTACAAGAAGTAGATGAAGAAGATGTTACAATTACATATTCTAAATGACTCCAGACATGAAGCTGAATCAAGTGACTGTGGGATGACTATGTTTAGCTGATGGTGAAGAAGAAGATTAGGTTGCAGTGATGATGAGGAAGAGGAAGAAAATGAAGCAACAGTAGAGAATGGGCCACCTAATGCTGTACTGTGTCATGAAGAAGATTCTGAATGTGGTGCTGCTGTTGTACTCTGTTCCATGACAGCACACACCTTGTCAATTTTTTCTTGTTTATCTCGAAACAAGTGTCATTATCATCACTCAATAGTAGCTTCAATTTGTATCATGGGTCCAAGATTGTTGCTTTAATGTAGTACACAGAATGAAGCATTTTACATAGTTTGCCATCTTCTTCAACTTTTTTGATCATACGTCTCATTAGATCTTGTTGTATTCTGGGGGGCAGTCTGCATGTGTCAGCAGCACCACTGGTAACTTGTGTGATCATGGAACTGGGTTGCTTCTCTAACTTTTCCCTAATCAGATTCAATCAGAATTTTAACATTTTTATTAGGGGTTTCACCTGGCTGAGAGTTGTTGTGTTTGCACTAACCTCCCTGGTGATTTTCTCAAATGCCTGGAGCAGGAAAATGAGAAACTCCAGTATGGCCCACTGTGGTGGAGCAATATAGATGTCTGCATCACCAATTTTATTTTCCAAGGTGTTTTGCCTGACAACTTTCTTTTTTTTTCTGCAGGCTTTGGAACATAAAAAAGATCAAATTCTATTGAGTAGAAATGTCTTGGATCAGTCTGTGCAAAGGTAAACTGTGCTCCTGCTGTATTTGTTTTTCAAACAAGTGATGGGCTTTGCTTGAGTTTATTTATTTTATTTATTTATTTATTGAATCTAAGAATTATTACCATTGAGCCATGGCTCTTTTACAAAGGTTCCACATCATTATTGTACAAACAAGGCAAAATTACATAGGAGAAACAGTGACTGAATTAAGTGCATATTGCTTTAGCAGTGCTGATGAGAGCCTTAATCTCCCCTTCATCAAGAAAATCATGAACTATTAAATTTAAGCAATATGCAAAGCAGCGGATGTGAACAAAGCCCCCCTCCTTCAAGATCTTCCTTATGTTGGAATCATTGTCTGCAACTATAAAGCCAACTGACAGTCTTTGTGAAGTGAGCCACTGTTGTATGAAGCCAAAAAGAGCCGCACCAGGGTAGGGTGCTCTGTGACAAACTATAAAGACAGTACAAGAGAAGCATAGCACACCTTACTCCTTATCCCCAAAAAACTGAAGCCGAAGTCCAAGGTTATTAAACCATATCAATATTTATTGCCATGTTAGACGCTGGATGCCTTACCTCACACCACGCCAGTGACACGTGTTTGGGAACGAGCATGGATCACCGGGGGTTGACCAGGGAAGAGAAGGATAGAGCACTCAACGGCTGCTCTCCTTCTCTGGGGGGGGACAACCTACAAGCTCCCGCCATGATACCGCCACCTGGGGGAACTCGGGTGGTAGGTGCAGTAGAGGGAGGTAGCAGCATGGGAACAGGGCAGAAGTCGGCAGAGGGGCAGAGCAGGAGGTGCGTCTCACCTTATCTCCTTGCTCATTGGCCATCATTGCATGCAGACACCAGGGGAAGAGTACAGGGAAAACACCCCCGTCTTGCCTAGGTGACGACTCCTCACTGCGCGCCTTCAAATCGTCAGGACAGACTTCGCTGTACAGGTCCACAATCAATAGTTGGGGAGTCAGGGTCTCTCTCCACTCCACACCGGGGGGTAATCTGGGCATCAAAGGGAAATATGTGGCACCAGATACTCTAGGGGCAGACTCCAGAGAGAAGAAGGACCATGCAGTAAGTGAGGAAGTCTGATTGAGTGGTGAGTAGGGAGAGTAAGATGGATAAATTCAGAGTTAAAAAAAATATATATTTATTACCACAGTTTATGTATAAAAACACCATTCCTGGAGATCAGCAGCTACAAAATAATCTAATGTTTCAATCACAAGGTCGTTGTTCAAGATATGGTTGAATAACCTTGGACTTCGACTTCAATTTTTTGGGGTAAGGAGTAAGGTGTGCTGTGATTCTCTTGTACTGAGCCATTGCTGTATCGGTTTTTGAAGTTCTTCATTAACATTGTATGAGGTATGTTCAGATGGAAAATAAAACATTCTTAGAACAGTAAACTGCAATGCTTCACTGTCCCCAGTCCCACATGAATTATCAAAACATGCCCAATGTGCCATGACAGACATGAATGGTTCAGGCTGATAGCTTGTCCAGATATCTGTTGTGAGATGCATCACCCTTGCAACAGCATTGCAGAAGACGTGTTTTAATTTTTTATACATATGACATCATAAAGATCTGAAATCCATGTTGTTGAGAAGTATTTCTGTGATGGTATACTATATTGAGGTTCGAGGTACTCAAGCAGCCATCTGAATCCTATCTGTTCAGCCACCTTATATGGTAGCAAATCAACAGCTATAATTTCTGAAATTTTGGGGGTTATTGTAACAGCAACAGGGTGAGTTGAGGCATATTTGGCTTTATGTTCATATGTTTCTAAGATGGTAAGCTGTCTCCTTGAAGGAGGAGTGCTTTTGAACATATGGTCACTTTCAGGAGCAGTAGGAGGAGTCCTTCAAATGGCAGCAAGTGGTGGTGGAGGTGTAGTGCTGCAGGGGGCTGCCACTGCTTTCATCTATGGGAGTTACCCCTGAGTGTAGTGAGCTACCACTGTCACTTTCTCTTCGAGATTCACAACTGGAGTTCTCAGTAATGTTATGACATCTGTCTAGGTACCTTTTCACTGCTAAAGTTAACAATGCTCCTTTCTTTTTACCCTTGCTGATTGGCCATTTACAAATAGTGCATGTTGCTACCAACTCCTTGGAAGCTCTAATGGAGAAGACTGACCAAACAAAAGATGATATTTTTCAGTTTTTTTTCCCAGGAAGGCATGGCACCCCGGTCACCTTTTCAGGGTTTAACCCCCCCCCCAGATTTTTCTTAGGCCTGTTACTCCTGTGGTTTATTCCCACTGCCCCCTCCACAACCAAAACATTTATGCCTGTTTCCTCCTCATCTGCAGTTTCCATCCCCCTCCAGTAAACCTTGTGCTGCCTGATCATTCTCTTCATCTTTATTATTACCCTCATTGGCTTCCACCTCAGAAGAAACGGATGAGGGTGAGGGACTGGCAGTAGCATAGTATGCAATTGTTCCATACCGTTAGGTGCTTCTGCGGGTGGTACCCACTAAGCCTTTAGTTTTTTTAACTAGATAACTTTTTTTTTTACTTGGGACTAATGATGATCTGAGACATTCACCTTTTTTTGGATTCAAGCATTCGCTTAGAAGACGAAACCTTAGACGTGAAAAAAATCACTTTTTTGGGGCTTAATTTTGTTTTCCCTTTTCAGGCTGATTGCTGTCTTTTGCAGTGCCACTGCCTACCTGAAAAACAGAATCCACCTCATCAACACTTTGATCCATTTTTCTTAGTATTCTAACCTGTAAAAAAAGATCCCTCTAACATGATGTCCTTCTGTTGACTCCCACCCACAGGGACAAATTTACTGTCATGACTCGTGATTGTACACAGTACACCAACAGCATAGCAGTTCACCCCCACTTCCTTCCAAGATTACTTGATTGACTCCTACAGTACAGTTAGCTAATGTTAAATGACCAAATTCAGCAACTGTTAAGTGTGCCTCAGAGTTAGAATTGGAGATGCAGACACATCTGGTGCATAGCCATACACAGCACAGTCCCACACTGGCGGTTGATTAGTGCTTCTACATAATGTAACGTGATATACTATAAAGCTAAGGATAATAAGGAGGAATAATAGGGAATAAGTGATGATGAGGATGACACTTCTGTGTACAGTAGTTGTACCTTACTTGTGTTGTGGTGTAAACAGCCTCCTATGCATCAAAAAGTCAAATTATCCTCTGGGCCACCCATAGCCAGCAGCATAGGCACATCAACTTGTATGTTGTTTGTCTAAACAGTATTTTTTTTTTAATACATGAAATCATGAATGAACATTAACAAGTGATTGTGATTCATGATTGGATGGCACAAGTCAAAGATTTATTTTGACTGCCTGCTGCCTTTGCCCTGTACACACTGAAGCCAGGAAAAAAAATATTTGGAATTTTCTGTAACTATAAAATTTATCATGGGCCCCAAGTAATCTCCCCCCCTCCTCTGGATCTGTAATGGTACAAGCCAAAGATTTTGCCAGCCTGCCATTCCTCATGTATGCATTGCTACACTGTCTGAGGCTAAGAAAAGAAAAAAAAAGATTTTCATCTGGGATTTTTTTTTCTAGTGTCTGTTTTTGTGCCTGGGAGCCCGGCAAGTGGCTCCTGTCCCTCCCTCAGAGAGACTCAGTCTCTGGCTGTCTGTTACCCACCCAGTCTCCCCCATATCCCCCATGAGTTCGCTCCCATGACAGGGCTGAGGTGAAGGGGTGCACCCCCACACCCGGAGTGAAATCCAAATATATGGGGAAGCCTGAAAAGTTGCAGGAGAGCCATCACAGAGCCTGTTAGCACCATTTCCACCAGTTTATGCCCCTACCCCTCCCTGCCACCAATGGTGCATGTCAGAAATGTGCCTCCCAACTTGCATCTCCTCTGGCCACCACCAGAGAGAGATCAATGAGTAGGGCTGCAATCCCTTCCTCCCCGAAAGAGGAGAGCAGTCCTCCGGATGTTCAATCCTCTCTCCCCCCCCCCACTGACCCCTGTCAGCCCAGGTTCTTTCCAAACCTGGGTTGCCGGCATGGTGTGAGGTTTAGAGTCCAGTGCCTCAACCCTCAGGGCCACCAGGCCGGCACCATTTGGGATTTTCTGTAACTGTAAAATTTCTCTTGTGCCTCCAGTAGTCTCTCCCTCGTGCCTCTGGATCTTCTGCAATGGCACAAGTCAAAGATTTTGCCAGCCTGTCCTTGCTCATGTACACCTTCACACTGCCACATTGCCTGCCATTTGCACCCCAGCAGCCACCTAGCCCACCACTATCTCCCCAGTCCCTCTAGATTTCTCCCTTCTCTAGTCTCAACCTGTCACCCTCCCCCGATGATCAGTTTATCTTCCCCCTCACCCCAGTAAGTCTCCTTTCTAACTCTCCTAGTTTCTCTTCCTTCCCCTCCAAAAATGTATATTTTTTTTTATATTTGTGTTTTATTTTTATTTTTGGCAACTTCTGGTGGCTCTCTGCTGCAGTGAGTGAGCAAGGTGCTCCTCCAACTGTCCTCCTCTCATCTTGGCCATGTTTCGCACTCAGCATGGTTATATACTGTGAGTGCATCACATTAACGTCTGTTGTCTGATTGGATGTTGCCGGCTGCCTGTATATGGAGTGAGCCTTTTGACAGCATCCCCATGGCAACAATACACAAAATGGTACAAATGGCACTTCCACAGACCCAGAACCAGACTTCTGCAACAAAGTCCATTTTCTCCATGTTCATGGATTGTGGGTTTGATCTAGGTGTCTGGATCTCATGCGGAACAGTCTGCCCAGCCCTAATAATGAACCAATTGCTATGCTGGATACTATAATGACTAATAAGAAAGAAGAAGTCAAAAAGCCCATTTGGTCCATCCCCACCAACTCAGTGGTGGTTAGTGATGTTGCCAAGTGTTAATTCACTGGCTATGTTAAGGCAAATTTGCCTTCATGAACAAATTTGTGGATTTTTTTCTGATTAACAGGAAATTCACCTTTGGTAATTTACCTGGCAACATTGCTTGGAACTTCATGCTTGGGGCATACCAAGGTGAAGCTGGGTCAAAATGAGGCTACTGATACACAAATATCTTAAAGTCAGCAGTTTGCAGTCCCCTGTCCCTCCCTACTCTGCAGCAGCCTGAAGACACTGTGCCACCTCCGTGGTACCACCACCACAGTCTGCAACAATGCATCAATCTCTGTCTCAAGCAATTCTAACATTTTCTGACCTGTGTGTGATCCAGTTACACTATTCAATGTCAATGTGGCATGGTGGCAAATTTCTGAAGTGTTGCTACCACTGTAAATGGGCTTTGTACAATTTTATACCTTGCCACAGTTGAATACTACTCCAAGTATCTGTGTCAAATGTGCTGAAATGCTCAGATAGGCATTACCAGCTGTTTTAGCCACTGATCCATGTATCCATATCGAGATGTATGTACTGTATGGGGATGCTACATATAGCAGGGCAAGGATTGCAATGCATGACAAAGTTCCATACAGTTCAGGAATGGCAGGGATGGAGAAGTATGTTTGTGAGGAAATCTGTCATTTGAAACAGGCACATGACATCCATTTTCTAAATCACGTTATCCACAAAAAAGAATGGCAGTAGATTAACTGCCAGCATTTCAGTGGCTGTTGCAGTCACATCTTGTGTTACAGCATGGTTGTGTGGGTATTTGGCATGACACTCAGAAATCATGCTGTGCAGTGTCGGCTGGATCTTTTTGGGTGTTGGGCTACCAAACAGCTGGACTCTGCATGCAGCATTTCTGGTTATTTAGCATTTGACTCAGGGAGATTCTTGAATGCTGCTCAGAAGAAAGCAGTGATTTGGGGTGCTTTTATCATTTAAAATGTACTAATGTTTGTGCAAAACATGCAGTCAACAGTTGCATTCCATACATTAGTATGAAGCAGTCATCTGTTAACTTTATAGCTCTGCTAGCAGGTAAAATCATTCCAATGGTACATGAGACCCGATATAACTTTCTGTTAAGTTCAACACCCTTGTTTGGGAATGGCAACCTATCATCCAGATCAGGCTCAATGCTACAACCACCAGCAGTTGTGGGGGCACCAGCAACCTCCTCCCAACCACTGTTCTCGAGTCAGAGATCTTGCATCCTCTCGTACTGATCCTCTTGTTGCCACCTCCCAAAGCACCTACCAGCATTGATGCCACAGATGTGGCAGAGAATAATTTAGCAACACTAATGCTACCACCACTTCTGCCAACTACTCCTTTGCTACTACTACTGGCCCATGAGCCCATGGATGAAGCTACTGCAGAGGTTTTTTAAAGTGCACCAACCTTTTGCTCACAGAACCTATTCACTTCTTGGCCACCCTTGCCCATACCACTCCCTCTACTCAAGCATCTCTTTCCATTCATTTTCAATATTTAGAATTTTAATGCTGAAAAGAAAAAAAATAAACACAGCAGTAAAACTAAATACAGGGAGCAGCAGCAGAAAACACCTCAAAAGAGGGATTAGCAGTGTGATCTGACTCTGAACAGAAAAGTTTACTGAGCTAACAGTAGCTACAGTAAAATCTCCCAAAAGAAGATATTTTTCAGCACAACAGAGATTAACACGATACACATGACAGGGGTTACTTTAAACAAGTTACTGTAAGTAATAACCTCACTTCAAGAACTAAACAACATAACCACAATCAATACAGAAACAGACTGATACAATTCATTTAATCATACTATTCTGTACTACAGAATAAAATGAGAAATCACAGGCCTCAGAAAAAAAATATTAAGAAGAAAGACCAAGGAAAACAAATAAGGCTAGTGCTCACAGGGCTGTCTTGCATGCTAGCTAAAAACTCTTCCCCTCACAACACTGCTTCACTAGACAAAACAAAAACATTACTTTAAACTAAATTAATCTATAAAACTATGAACAAACAACAGTAACCTAGCTGCACCAGGTACTGTACATATTTTTTGTGAGCAATTCAATTCAGAATGGGTCATTGCTATAGATATTAATTTAGGCATCAAAACCCCAGTGAAAGTAATAAAATAAGCATGTTAAGCCCCCCTCCCCTGCTGCTCCATAGAGAGCAATGGTGTTTGCAATGCCACAAAACTGGGTGGAATAACCAGGTAAACTTGCACCCACTTGATGGGGACCCAGCCGCCACTTCCATATTCACTGACAAGTTTTGGCAGGATTTTAAATACTGCAGATTATTTAGAAAATGGTACTGACAGGAGCTTCGGACTCCTGACACAGATTACAAAGGTATGTGGGATAGGAGTGGGCTGCATGATTTAATTTACAGGTCACCTTTAAGAAAAAAGAAGATAATAGTAACTGTGAATGCAAATGTAAATTAGGAAAAGATGATCTAGTCCATTTGATTATCCTATGCCCTTTGTATGAAAGATTTAGGGGAGAAATATTTGGGGACCTTCTGGGAAAATTAGAATATGAACCACAACACCTGCTAACACATCTGTTAAAATTACACAATAAACAAGTGCTGAACCCTGTGGCCTCCCTCCTAAGGATAATATACTGGAAAAAAGCTGCACATAGAAGGGGAGAATAATCTATTGTAATAATATATGGTAGAGTAACTGTTATGCAGTGAAAAGAAGGAAGTTTAAGGAGACTACTGTAATAGAATGTATGGGCTTTATAAAGGTCATGCAATGGTCTTTCTGACTTTTAAGTTTAAGAGACATTAATCCAATTAGGGAAAATGGAATACAGACAACATACACTATGGGAAATGTAGGTAACCAGCTGAATCCCATGGAGTTCTGTTTACATTTGGATGGGTACTGAGTTAGCTAAGGCAATATGGACTCTTGCATGACAGAATAATATAACTCAGTAGTGCAATAACCTAATAGTACAATATCTAAGGCTGATATTATGGGCTTTAATATTTTAAATGTATTGTAAAAAATGTGTAATTATTATATGATGATGAATACTAATGTTTTTAAAGCAATGATATATTGTAATGACTTTTATAAGTTGATCACTACTGTGGAGCCCTTATACAAAAGGGGAAATAAATAAGATAGAAAAAGTGCAAAGGACTTATACCAAGATTACATGGTTTGTGAAAAATGATGGCTATGAGGATAGGCTGAGAAAATTTAACATGTTTAGACTGGAGGACAGAAGGAAGAGAGGGGATCTCTTACAGTTATTTAAAATTATGAAGGATCCAGAGTTGGTAAAAGAACTTAGGATAGACTTAGTGGATAAACCGGAAGGTCTATGAGCACAAACATTTCAAATAAAATTAAAGACTGTAAAAATGAATTCAAGATATTTTTCCTTTGAGCATAGAACAGCCAGATTATGGAATGCACTTCCAGAGCATATTGTCCTGAGTGGTACATTGGATAAATTTAAAAGGGAGACAGACCAAATAGTATGTTTAAGGCGATAAAATGAGCCCACTATGCGGGGAACAGTATAACGAGCAGTGGTGCCTTCTTCCATTCTCTCACCCAGTATGAAATCCAAGTATCAATAAAACCTAACTTGAACTACTAATGCCTGTTTAAGAAATTGTTCAAACCATGAGAATTATAGATGTCTTACAAACTGGGACACCTTTTGGCAGGGTGGATCACTTCACTAGAGATGGACTCCACATTAGGAAATGAGGAGCAAACATACTTAAAATAGAATCATGCTTGCAATAGATAGAGTTTTAAACTAGCCAACTGGGGCAAGGGTCCATAGGATCTATCAAAAGAACAGAAACTTCAACTCACAACATTACCAATAATATTATGAACACTGCTGGGGCAAAAATTAAAAACAAAACTGCCACCCTTTAATTGCATTCGTTTTTATGCAAGGTATATGAATAATAAACAAGATACACTTATATTGTAAGGAAGTCTTATTGACTGCAAGAGCACTGGACTCTCTGAAACCTGGTGAGATACTAGAGATACCTGGAATACAAAGCTTAGAGAGCTACAAACTCTTCAGAAAAGACCACGTTTTATCAAGGGGAGGAATAGCTCATATATCAGAGTCTCCATAGTATTCCTCAATATCTCAGATTACATAGCTGAAGAGCCACCCTCCCCAACATTGAGTCAATATGGGTAGACGTACAAATAAAAGAAGCACAATGAACAACAGTTGGCATCCTTTGTAAGCCCTTGAATACTTTAAATTGATCTAGATCAGGAAATAAATAATGCAATTTATGTAGCCTCTATGAAAATGGATACATAAAATGCTGGGTGATTTTAAATTTCTGGAATTAAACTGAGACAACCTAACTGGACATAGTAAAGCTGAAAAAACAATTTCTAAATGTAATTATAGAGAATAATTTGCAACAACTGGTTGCAGATAATATTAGAAATGATCATGTACTTGACCTAGTTCTAAACAACTCATATGGCTTAGTGGGAAAATGAAGGGTAGAGCCACTATTCTCAAACAGTGATTAGAATAAAATCCTATTTACAACAAATAGCAACAAAATAGTCAAGATTTGACAATGTACTTCAACTATAGGAAAGCAAATACTACAAGAATAAAACACTAGCCAGAAGTTATGGAATTAAAAAAAGAAATTAAATATAAGTATGCAAATTGCACAAAAAATTAATTAAACTAATGAATGACAATGTATCTTAAATGCAGACCTACAATAACAAGGGGAAAAAAAACTCAATTGGTCACAGCTAAGATTAACAAATTTATTACTATCACACATACAAAAACACAGCACTGATAGCCCCTGTGACCTCATATACAAAAACAGAAAGCCTGCCTTCACCAACTTTGGAGCCAACCTGCCCCACTAATCATAGTTCAATACCAGGTCTTGCAACAATCCTTTTTCAGAATGGCTGGGGCTGAGCTGCACTTCACCAATAGCCTTTATGACCCCACATGCATGTAAATAGCTCTTGAATTCAGCAATTGGGAATCACTGAAACCATTTTTCAGGGAGGAAAGCCACAACATAGAAAGAACTTAGCTATAACTAAAGGCAGTAGTCTCACTTGCTGTAAGCTGCAGTAAGAGTATCTCGGGTAAAGAAAACATATGCTGGATATCCAAATGTTCTTAAACAATGTGAAGGTGGCAGATAAAGTCCATGTTGAAAAAAGCACTCATAGAATGACTAACAATTAAAACACTGCTGCCGAAACATGCATATGGGGTCATAGGGACTGTTCAGATTCAGTGAACAATTCAGCCCCAGCCATTTTGAAAATGAATTATTGTAAGGCCTGAGCATTTGACTATAATTTGTGGGGCATGCTGACTCAGTGCTTTTTAATGCAGACTTTTAAACTGAGAAAGTATATGACTTACTATTTGGAATTACTATCCAGGATTTAGTCTGCTGCAACACAACCTCTTTCTAGTGATTTAGTTCTCCCCCACCTCCTAATTTAGTGACAGCTGCCTTAGATTTGTTTGAATGCTGTAAGTTTTGGCAGTAATATGCAACTGAATTTTCATGCTGCATGCTCCATATGTCCATTCTTTTGGGACACATTTAATTACACAATTTAGGTATGCAACTATCTATTCAAGCACTGCTTGCATGAAAGCACCTTACACTTTGCACAATATTTGTACATCTTCAGCTTTATAGTAAAGGATTTCATGACATGTGAAGTTGTCATTACTGCAAGATAAGTCATTATTACTGAACTGTTCCTAAAGCTCATACAGCACAGGTTCTTTCAATAAGTAAAGTGAACCATATTGCAAACTGTTATTTTGAATGGCTAAAACCTACATGATATTTTAACTTATAAAATGGGTAAAGCAAAACCTGCATCCTGATTGGCTAACAGGTACCAGTAGCCATGTCCATATCAGTTAATATATATGCCAACTGGTACAGTACTTGTTATGCCAAGCAAGATACAGTACAGCTAAAGATCCATGCGTGCCACTTTTCAAACAGCATATAATGCAGTAGTACTGTACTCCTGTTGTGCCCCCTTGCTCACCGTCCCGCCCACTCTGTCAGAACACCGAAGCTGTTGTCCACTTCATCAACTGAAATACACATTAAAAATACCAACCTCCACTGCACAAAACAGTTTCAGTGCAGACAAGTTAATCGGGAGCCAAGTCACTCATTTTTCTTTAGCAGAACAGCTTAGTCCTCTCCTTCGCGATCACTGCAATGTGGCTGGAAAACCATAGCTCCACATGAAAAAATAAAACATTCGTAAAATGCATGGTCACTACAGAACAAATCTTCCAACCCCTTTCACACGTTAAAAGAAAAAAAAAACACAGATGTTCAATGCAAGAACATCGTCAGTATGGTGGCTAAACAGTGACACCACATGCTCATTCCCTTACAACCATTGTTCACAATTTGACACAGTTGTTCCCTCACAAACCGTCCTTAACAATTTCAAAAACAGCAACACATTTTCAGGCTCAGCATGTATCTGGCTGGGCAATGGGGTGGGGGGGACTGAAACAGTTTACATTGTAGTTGACTAGAGCAGCAGACGTCAGCAAAAGCATATCTTTCTCTGTCACTGACTAATTCCTGATAACCTGAGTACTACCTTACTAGAGGCCTCTAGTGGTCATAAACAGAAATGCACTGTATTATGCTTCTATACAGTGCAAAAATACAGGAACTATTTTTACTCTTATGACTAAAAACTCATTTTCCCCCCTATTTTATTTATATTTTTACACTTTTTCTTCATTTCTACATGAGGGACCCATTTTATAAGTGCAATAACACACTCTGAGGTGTGGGTTATCTCCTGATAAGAGCATACCCAGGTGCATAAGGCACTCGGCGCAAGCACCTTGTGCCTAACAACCCACCTGGGCATGCTCTTATCAGGAGATAACCCACACCTCGGAGTGTGTTATTGCTTGTTTATGGACATTTTAAGCTTTATATTAAAGGATTTTATGATATGTGAAGTTCACATTACTGCAAGAGACTTTGGACTAAGATGGAGATGTGCTAAATAGTATGTTGTCTTAAATGTTTGAAAAGTGAAGTGGACTTTACTGCAAACTGCTGTTTTGAATGCTTAAAGCCATTAGGCTATTTTATTGAATAATTTCCAATGGTGACTTCTATCTGAATGCTGCGTTTGTGAGTCTGGCTCATTGTTCATTGATATCTTTATCAACTTTTTACTGTCATACTTTCAGGTGCTGGATCCTAGTTGTTGTGGGGGAGTTGAGGCTTGTAGATATTTGGAGTTCCTTTTCCTGTTTGGGATCTGTGCACTGGCTCTGTGTCTGTCAGAGCTGGGATTTCTTAGTTTGTTTGTCTCAGATGTTGCTAATAAGAATTCATGAGGAGTGCTGACTAGTCGCCTGACAAAATATCCCGCTGCAAGGTGTTTTCTTCCTGTATTCTCCTGGCAGGTTTACTTGAACCCCTTTTTTTATTTGGACTGCTGTCCCTCCCAGGATGTTACCATTTGTTTTTGTGGCTGCTGCTACTGCCAGATTGCCATCCTCATGAGGAGGTTTGCACACGTACTACCCTGTCATGTACACTCTTAGTTTGCTATAACTTTAAAAGATTTCTAATTCTTAGCAATGACCTGAAACTAATGCCAATATACAGCACCTCTCTGTTCCATATGAAGAAACTGATGACCCACATGATGCACTAAAACTTTAAAATCCCATAAAAATTACAAAACTAAATATCAAGATATAACACATAGTAACAATGTGACATGTATTTTGCACAATACACATAATACAATGACTGCCCATCGGTACATATTTGGTGATGTTGGGGAGAGGTGCAGATGATTCCTTGTTAGTGTGTAGCATTCTTTTGTAAATGAGAAGAAGGAAATGTAGTAGCCACATCATGTCAAACAGAATAGGCAGGAAAAATAACAGCAAAGCCATGGGTGTTGTTTTTTATTGGATGGAGAAAAAAGTTCCTACTGGGAACTCTGTGGTGAAAAAATAAATAAATAATGGACTTATTTCTTAGAATTAGAGTCTAGTTTTTCATCAATCTGTGTATCTTAAAAGTAAGATATTAGCGGAAGCTACTCATCTAAAGTGACTTATGTGTAATAAAAAAATGTGTAATACAGTAGTAGCCACAGACATTGCCAGCTATTTCCAGATATTTCGTGAAATTTCTAAAGAGTTTCTCTCTGCTGCCCCTACTCTGGAAATGGAGAAAGCATGAGATATTTCTAGAAATATCACAGACATTTCAGGAAATAGCTGGTAGTGTCTGTGGCTGCTACTGTAAGAAAAAACTGAAACAGAAATGAAACCAAAAAGAGATTTAAAATTGAACAGCTTTGTCTAGCCTTTTTTTACAGACTGTAATAAAATGCCTACATGCTTCCTTTTTTTTAAAGATGTGCATTATCATCTTTGTACTATAATAACAGAAAAGAAGTAGGAAATCAGGTACAAAACCCAGCTGTGCTCTGCTTTGCAAAATGGTTAAAATTAAACTAATTTTATGAAGCAGAGCTTGACTTGGCTTGCTCAAGTAACTGAAAATATTTGAACGGCCAACTTTCTGAGGTCCCTCCTCCTCCTACTACTCCCCCCATCATCCCCATATAGCCCTTGATAAAGCAACCCTTCCAGAAAATGTATTGCTTGTTAAAAGGACCCCTAGACCTTCACAGACTCCAATCTTAATTCCTTTGGCAAGGAAAACCACCTCAAAGGACTTTTTCAAAACTAGTGGCACCCAAACATAAAGGTGATCTCCATATCATAAATTTGTATTGATATTATTTGGCTATTCACAGTATAAAATACCTCCAGTGGTGCAGGAACCCATTAGAAGACATTGTGACTGATTATACACCTCAATGGTTAGATACTGAGTGATTTTTATGTGATCAGTTGAAGATAAATATCATGGCTTTAGTGCACATTCCTCATACTAAGCTCCCTAGTTCACTTCAAGACACACCACTGAATATATCTCTGCATACACATAGACAGCTAGGTTCCCTCCTCCATCTAGATCCTATGAAAGATACATTGCAACCCTTGCTGGGGAATCCAAACTTCAGAATTGGTGAGTACCCTCTCACCTCTATGTTCTGGCCATATCCAGAAGCTAATTTGGTGGAACACTTGCTCTGGGATGGCTTTCTGCCAAAGTTTACTGATGTACAGCAGAAATACCAAACCCCAACAAGCATGTTTTCAAATACTTACAAATTTCTCATTTACTTGAATCATCATTTTGGCACAGGTTCTTGGTCCTAGACATATGGCCAACATATACTTAGCTTGGCACATAAAGCCTTTACTTCTCAAGCTATATCTTTTTTTTTATAACAAACTATATGAGTTACTACCTACTAGGGAGACAGGGGTTAACACTTATTGGAATCATGCTGTTCCTTCACCTGAACAGCCATATGACTGGCCTCATCTTTCGAAGCAAACCTATAAATATATCAAATGGGACAGATACCAGTTCATGCAATTTCAAATATATCATAACCTCTCTCACACTCTGGTTAAATTACATAAAATGGATAAGCTGGTATCCCCTCTGTGTTCATGCTGTGGTAAAGAACAGGACACCTTAAAAGATATTTTGTGAGAATGTGAAAAAGTTGTTTTTTAGGAGATCATACATCAGTATCTAGACTCCCTTCTAGGGTTAAATGTGGCATTTCTTCTTGAGGTGTGCTTTTTGGGATCCTTTGGTTACACTCTAGTTGGTAAGCAATGTAGACATATGGCTCTGATATCTGCCTGCACTAAAAAAGTCATTTTAAGATACTGGTGTGACCAAACTGTCCCAATTATTTGGAATGGCATAGAGAAATTTTTTTTTGATTTGCAAGCAGATAAAATGGTTGCTGGCTTGGCAGATCAAATGGTACAGTTCAAGCATACATGGGAATCATTACATGCACTATTAACTCTGAATTCTGCATCATAGAGACTGTTTGTACCTCAGTGGGCCTGGATGTGTAGGTATGGTCTCCTTACTAATATATCGACAGCTGTATTTTGTAGGATTAAATTGTTCTGAAATATATATATAATTCCCTGAAAGGTTTCCCCTTTATTTGAGTTATAAGCTGCATATAGATTTGTATCCTTCTTATCTGTAGATCTTTTTCAAGAGCGGGTTGGGGGAGGAGGGTACATTTGATGAGTGGGGTAGTATAGTCCACAGATAGTAGTTTTCTTGTTTTTTAAGTGTAATGTGTTTATATTTCTTGTGTGTTGTCCTTTTTTCCTTGAGAAAAATTCAGTTAAGTATATTCAATTAAAAAAGGACCCCTAGCCCTGGTGAAGACTGAATAGCAAGAACAGGAAGAAAAAAAAGGTAGTGAACAAATGACCCACATGTTGATTAACTACAGTATCTGAAAAAGCTTTTCCACCCACTACTAATGATGGGTGAAATGTATCTTCTGCCAGCAGTATTCAGGTGAAATGCTGATTTCGCTTCCGCAAAATTTCATGAAAATGTGAAATTTTGCCAAAATTGTGATTTCAGTTATTTCCTTCTAAATTTAAATGCAATTGTCCAACTTGCATCCAATTTGTAAGTTCAGCTGTTCCAGTGCCCATACAGATCTCCAGCATTAAAGATGACTGAGTTATAAGGATCCTAACTTCCAGAAATTTAAAAATTACATTTTGCAATTAGATAAAGTGCTAAATTTTAAGCCCCTAAAAGTTTAAAGCTAGAGAACATGATATCATCAATGTTGTTAGGTTTGCTGACCCTAAATATTAGGCTTTAAGGCAAACACCATGGTCCAGCATCAGAACATCATGCTGTCATGCTGACATCCCAGGTTTGGAAGTGAGCCCCTAGAAGTTATGTCGGGAGGCAGGTCATAGCTAAACCTTACAATCTCTATTTAGCAGTTTCTATGAATATTCCAAGAAAGTAAGCACCTACTGTAAGTTTTCAATTATCTAGCTCCAAAGGTGGCTAAGTTGTAAGCATAGAAATATTTTCTGAAATTTTCACATGAATATCAGATTGCTAGACTTTCAGCCCCTATAACTTCCCTACCCTTCATCCAAATGTCATGAAACTTAGCAAGCTGTTAGGGCCTGTACACTGACTCATAGTTTTAACATGGACCGAGTAATGGCCAGTTGAAGAATTTCAGAACATTCCTAACAATTTCCCAGAATTTTGTGAATATTCATGGAATTTCATGAAAATTCAGCAAATTTGGAATGTGCTAATTTTGCCCACCTCTACGCATTACCTAAACCTTAATATGATGCTTACATTTTGGACAAGTCCATTTTTGTCAGCACTCCTGCAAGAGAAATAGCGAGCATCAGAGTAATTGTCAATTTCTTTTTTTTATTAGTGTAACAGAATGGTTCTGATCCTTACAGAAATATGTGTGCTGTGTACATGCAGAATGCATACCACATGCTTACTTGTGCAATGTTTGCATGTGATTCACATACACAAAGTGAACATAAGTAAACCAGGTCTAAAAAGCAAATCAGATTTGCATGCTGCAAGTTTGACATGTGTGCAGTAGGTAAGCTGGTGCTAACATCTTCTAAACATTACATAAGGGTCACATGTTGCTCACATGACATGAGTACAGCAGTTAAGCTGATGTGGATATTATTTAAAAATCACATCAGGTTCACATGTTACATGCTTGCCATGTGTGCAGCAACTAAGCTGGTGCAAATCTCATCTAAAAACACACATCAGTTTATATTTCTCATACTACTGCTAGCAATTAGAGCCATTAAAATACATTTTTCTTGCTTTCCCATTAAATAAACTAAGTAAATCTGATCATTTTGCAAATTGTTTAATGGCTTTTGATGTTTGTCATTAAATTGCCATTAATTTGTGAAGTATTGTTTGCTTACTGCATTAAATGCCTAGGATATAGTCAGCCAACAACCCTCATTCCAGATGTGTGAAGAGGAGCCTCTGTGTTGTGAAGCCTGACCTTTTTGTTTTGGGCCATGCAAATCCCTTTATGCATATTTAGTACTACAAATGTGTCTCCTCATGGCTGTTTCTGTTCACTTTCTTCTCCTTTGTCATTCTGTATGCAGCATATACACTATGGCCATGTTCAGCACTCTTTGTGCTGAGTAGGGTCTTGGAAGCATGCACCATACCTCACTTTTTGTCACTGAAATGAGGGACATTGACACTTAAAATGAGGTACAATGAGGGACACTAACCCTCACAATGATCAGGACACATCCTGAAACATGGAGATACAGTACATCTGAACACAGTGAACAATAATTGCATTTGCTTGTACTGATATTAACACCTGAGAATGAATTTCTACCATAAAACAGTGGTGCTATTTAGGTAGAGCAGAGGGGGCAGTTGCCCCAATTTGTGCCTAGGATGTTCTAATGATGTGGCAATAATGTAATCACATTTTAATTTAATCTTTTGCACAATTACTGCCCCCTGACCTGTGTGTGTTCATGCTGCAGGTACACTCCTTACTCAACTGTGTCTGTATTATGTTGTCCACTCTCTCCAAATACTTGCAGTGCCATCATCATACATGATGTGGAGGAGTTCCAGCCAAGCAAGAGCACATGAGTCATGCAAGTGTGACACTGTCTTTCCCACCACAGGATACACAGGCTGCACACTACAGCCTGGAGGAGCTGCCGAGTACTGAACTCTCTATAGTGGTGTTGGGTGGCATATTTTTGTTGGGCTACTCTTAATGAGTCTCCATTGTCTCTGGTGGCTGAAGGGGCAGGGGGTGAGCTAGAAGCTAACTCAACACTAGGCTACCCTACTAGGCTCACCTAAGAAAAAAAAAACAGCACAGGCCCTGCATGGCAACAAGCTAGACCCAGCCTTAGTGGGGACAGAGGTGTGGGCAGCCTTCATGGGCCTTGATCAGTTCAAGTTGGCAGCAGCCACAGCAACAACCAAGCAAGAAACAAGCAACACAGGTTGGGTGGGTTTGGTTTGTGAGGTGACTTGGTTGCAGACCATGTTGGGGACCTGAGATGGTCAGTTCTGGCATCCAGCTTCTGGCAGAAGGATGGAGGAGGAGCAGATTGAAAACTGGACTGGTGGTAGCAGTATTCTGGCCAGATGGCTGGGTAAGTAAAACTAAATAATTTTTTACAGGGAGTTGGGGAAGGAGGAAGGACTGAAATATTGATGTGTTTTTCATGTTTCTGCACCTTTGGGTGGCTTCACAACCCTTATGGGATGGGTATTGAATGGAATGGTGTCAGGGAGAGAAATTGAGAATTGTGTGGGTTTTTTTGGGGGGGGGTTAAGAACTTCAGCAAGGAAAAAAATTGGTTAGTAACTTGGTGGGTTTAAGCCCAAATCTGATGTACTGCTCCAGGGTATAGACAGATGAATCTTACACATTGGAATTTTTCCTGATTTGCATATCACTTTTCTGTCACAACAAATAAGTTTTAACTTCTGGAGATGTTCCAGACACTCCAGAGCTTGCTGCCCAGAGGCCAACTAGCACTTGGCCTCCACTGGTTGTTGGCTTCCCCTTCTGAGATCTGAAATGGCACCCCTGTCATCAAGTCTAAATTTACAGGACATCCTATGTGTGAGCAGCACATTTTCCATGAGGGATGAACAAGGGGCAGAGTAGTTTTCAGGGGTAAAATGAGGGCTGTCCCTTACATTCAGGGATAATTGAGCAGTATGGTATGCACAGACTATTGGAACCACACTATAATCAGGCTTATGTCCCCTCCACTGAAGCTGACCTCCACATTCCCACGCTCAGGCACATTTGACATAAGACACGGGGAGAGTGCAGTGGAATGCACCGTTGAAATTTGTTTTTGTTACTATTTTATATATTATTGATGGAGAGTTGGAGATTAATGAAGGCCACCGCTCGACGAACAAGGGCATTGTTAGTAAAGCAGTGGCCTTCATTATTCTCCAACGCATCATCATAATGTATAAAATAGTAATAAAAAATAACTCCATTATTTTAATGGGGGTACGCCCCAGCAATCTGACCCATGGGCTTCATCTCTAAAGACTCCTACCTCTGGCTCCCTAGTATTCAGATAAGATACTCTTGACTTATATCTCTACTTGGTGAGTTGTCTGTAGCAGCATGGCTGCACCCACTACTGTGTGTGTGTGCATGGGGAGGTCTGGCCATGTGGGTGGGGTGTCAAGTTATTGCTACTTTTGTGTTTGCCCCTTAAAGTCTATTTGCATGGAAGCATTCACAACTACATAGAGAAAATAGTAGTAGTACAGGCCAGACAGAAGTAATTAAGTAGTTTTGTGGGTAAGCGTGTGTATTGGGGGTGGGAAGAACCACATGTGTTTCCACTGGTATGTGCGCTGCAGTTCAGCTGTGCAGCTGATATGAGGGGGACAAGAAAACTAAAATGTATAACAGTGGCTATAAGCATGCTGTATGCATGCAGATGGATGCAGATTTGTATTGAGGTACAAGCAAGCCATATGTGTGTAGTCAGTATAGTTTAGTGGTTGAGGACACTGAACTGCAAACCAGGAACCCTGAAGAGCTGGGTTTGAATCTCTCACTTGTATGCCGTGTGATCCTACGCAAGTCACTTGACTTTTATCTGTGCAGTTATCAGTGACCACTTGCTTTTTGCATGCATGCCACCTACAAACAATCTGTTCCAATTTAACATAAAAAGTATGCTTTCCACACTTGTGTGCTGCACGCATGTCACATGCATGTAGTTGGTTCCAATTTAGTATTAAATTATGCTTGCAGCAGGCATATCACATGGGTAGTTTTATGTGCGCAGCATGAAAACATTTCATATAATTATTTCCATAAGGCAGTACTTAGGCAAAAAAGAGTTTCTTTTTTCCCAAAACCTGTACTAGAAAGTGGAGAAATGCTGCTATTTTCTGTAGCATTTGTTTCAGACTTGTTTCTTTAGATTGCTATTATACCGACTTTCATAAAGAAAGACCTTTGAGAATTTAATTTGCCCTCACCTCAGACTTGGAACCTGATCCTATTCAGACTATAGGACCACACAGTAAGTTGAACAAAGGCACTTCTAAGTCAAAAGAACTTTTAAAGGATTGTCAATGCATGTTACAGTTTCACATTTATTATTAAACTGACAAATACCAGTTGCTTGGGAGTCAAACACAAGAATGTATTCTGTAACTGTTTGGCTTGCAAATTCCCTGAGGATAACATTGGAACGTCAACAAACCATAAATCCCTCAATATTTGGACTGAAGGTACAATGTATATATCAAAACAAAGGTCTTAATGTGTACTGCAAGAATATCACGTATTACCCCCTAAAACATTTTGGAGCAATATAGAAAATAAATAAAAAATGCAAATTCCCATGTGATAACATTGGAACTTCAACAAGCCATAATTCCCTCAATTTTTGGACTAATGGGACAATCTGTATATCAAAACAAAGGTCTTAATTGCTGATACAAGAATGACACAGCAATATACAGTAGATGTATGCCCTATGGTGGGATACTGCACTCCCATATGCAAATGAGGATATGATTCTATTACCTCAAAAAGTAAGGAAATTCATTGCAAGAAACTCTGTTAATGCATCAGTTAGAGTTGCTATTAGAGTGACAAAAGTATGAAAATGCGATGTTAGTGTTTTTACCCCTATCTCTGCACTCCCACTAAGCAGCCAAAGGGGCAAGACAACTCAAGCAACCAGAGACATACATCATCAGGCAAGACAAATGACATACAACTCTCTCCATATGACACAAGGAACATCCCTCATCATGGTCCAGCAATTTTGTAGCAATGGATGCACATGTACATGCACACTTTCATACCTCTTGAGAAGTGCAGTAAAACATCTCCATAGAATTACATTGTCAAATGTAATACAGAACAAGACATGACAGGGTATGTGGCAATGATAAATTACTGCATGCCTCATGTGGGTTGTTAGGCATGAGGTGCAGCGGAGTGCCTTCACCCAACTGGTATGTGTGGTATGTGATTCCCATATCATCACACTGTAAATTGTAAGTAATCAATACCACACAGCAGGGTGTGCAACAGTACTAAATTGCTGCATGCCCCAGGTGGGTTGTGGGGCATGAGGCACAGCTGAGTGCCTTCAACCACCTGGGAAGTGCGATATAAAATTCCCATAGGATCCCATTGTAAATTGTAAGTAAGCAATAACACACTGCAGGGTGTGCAGTAATGATAAATTACTGCATGCCCCAGGTGGATGGTGAGGTGGGGTGTAAGGCACAAGGTGCAGCAGAGTGCCATCAGTCACCAGGGAAGTCTGGATTACAGAATGGCAAAGTTTGCAAAATTTGCTCTGCAAATTAATTTGTGACTTTCATGCAATTATGAAGTGCGAATTTGAAAAATTTGTGAATTTCAAATCACAGAAATTCCCCAACGAAGTGCATAATTTCACCCATGAAATGCACACTCCACAGCAATAGACTACACTTTGCGGCAAAAACTTAACATTTCAGGTGAAATCAAAGTTTTCCAGGTCTGTGGAAGCTTTGCAAAGGTCTGCAAACTGCAGAATTTTGGCACGTCACATGAACTTTGCCAAATCTTTAGTCTGGATGTCTTTACATACAAAGGGCCCTGTACTTCCATGACCACATGACTGATTGCATGCAGGTGCTGAGTGCCTTCAACCACCTGTGGCTTGTATTCATGGCTTCAGAAGTGCTGGACAATGATGATGGATGTCTCTTGTGTCATGTGGAAAGAGTTGTATGTTGTTTGTCTTACCTGATGATGGATGTCTGTGGCTGCTTGTGTTGCATTGCCCCATTTGGATGCTTGGGAGGGAATGCAGAGTTAGGGGCTGAAAACCCTAACATTACATTTCCATACTTTTCTCGCTTTAATAGCAACACAAACTGATGTATTAATGGAGTTTTTGCAATATATATATATATATATATATATATATATATATATATAGTAGTTCCTATTGTGTATGGATTTCCAAACAGACAATATTCTTGTTGTGGTACAGTTCAAAGATCAAGAAAGATTGTTGTAGTATCGTCCTGACATCACAATGATAACACAACTTTTCAGCCTTGAGCTACTGCACAGCTGTCTGTCCATTTGAGCTGGCTCTTGAAAGCCTTTTCTCATACAATCTCCACTATGAGATGGTGGTAACTTGCAATAGCAGCCTTGGTTCTCACTGTGTAATTGGACCTCACCACAGAATCAAAATCATCAATAATTAGCAACTCCAACTAGGTAGTCTTGTGTTATTTAAAACAAAACAAAACAGATAGACTGAGTTGAGGGGGTACAGTCGTAGTTGCAAGAAGTCACAGAACTGTTACCTGAAAGCTTTTTTTCTCTCTGTCTCACTCTCTGCAGAATAATTCAAATTAGGTAAGCCAGATAATTTAAATAATCCTAGCATGCTTATTTCTGTAACTCATCTCTAATGCACAAAACTCAAATCTGGAAGAAAATGATAGGGCTGTCGGCTGTTGCAGAATGCTGACAGTGAAAGCTGTTTTCTTCCAGTCTCTTACTCTCTCTCTCTCCCTCTGCAGAATCACTGAACATAGACTGAGCAACACACATCACCTTGATTAGCCTGCAATATCCTTTGAATTCTGCTAATTCTTGACTTTTATCTAACCAGTTTTTATCATAGTATTGTTAGTTTAAAGATATTCAAGCAATGCAGAATTTTTTTATCTGACTGAAACTGAAACTGAACTCTGTGGCCTAGATTTTCAAAGAGCCCATAGGGTGATGCAAGATGTGCCCAGCACCCACTTGTGACAAAGCCAAGTGTGCCATTGACCCTTCCCTGGATTTTGGTACAGATGTTGTCCTGGTGACAAGGTCCTAGAAGCAGCTGTATGTGGTCCCTTGAATCAAACAGATTGCACAAGAGAGGGGATTTTCAGAGGCTGTCATTATTCACCTAGCCTGTGAAAATGCAGCCCCCTAGTCCCAGATTTTGAGTGATATGTCTCATGACAGAACCATGACTGATGTGTTTATCGGTAGGATTGCATACATGTCTACAAATACAGTCCCAAAGACAGACAAAGAAAGTAAAGCTAGTACACTCCACATGGTAGACTGCCGGAATGCACTGTATAACAGCATAAACCATGTAATGCAGGTAGAATGCTGCTGCCCCATGATGAATGGAACAATACTGTCACAGGAAAACATTGTCAAGGACATGTACAAACATGGTGCTGTGCATGCATATGATGCATTCTATCCCAGAATGTAATGTACATACCTCCATGTGCTGCCCTCCTGTGCTTGCTGTGGAAGGGGGAAGTTGAGCTCAAGATGGATGCAGCATCACAGTGGCAGGTGGCACCCCTCAGCTGCAGCCAAGAAAAGTTCTTCGGGACAGCAGCAGCATCCATGAGTCTATATGGAACTGCTGCAGTCCACCTGTTCCTCAGTCACAAAGTGGGCAGGTACTGTCCATGGCATCAAAGCTACCATTCTGTCCTAGGTTATTACTGTGTGCTCTAGTCTACATGTTGGATGTCAGAGTGAGTCTTTAGAGAGACAGCCAATAATGTACATCTCATTCATTTGCATGTGCCGTTTTGCATACATTTCTAAACTTCCATCGCCCGCTGTACTGCAACACTGTCAAGGTATAGTCAGAATCCCTGTCTTCTCAGTGCTGCACTGTATTGCCAAGATCAGTTGCCATTACATACTGCCAGATGCATTGGTGAAGACAATGGTGGTGGGCGTCAGCTGTAGCAGATGTAGATGACACAGCTCCTTAGTAGTGTTCTCATTTGTAAACCATATCATATACACCACATAAATCACCCTATTTGGATTGCAGATACCATTGCAGTACTATGGCACCACACTACATTGAGGACCATGGTGTGACATGTGCAGTGGGGCTTTGTAGCCCCTTGTGCCAGGCCTGCTGGTGTAAGCACTGCTGTCTGTTGGACCAGCTCTGGCTGGTCTAACCATGGTCAGGACCAGCAGGCTTTGAAAATACCATGGAAGGAGATATTACAGCTGCTTGCTGGTGCAGGCCCCCTGTCCACCATAGTACAGACTGATCTTTGTCGCAAGGCCATCACAAGTCAATCTGGTGCAAGCTGACCCACTTTGGATGCAGGCTGCATTCCAAAATTTGGAATGACACTCTGTGTGGCTCAGTGCATCCCTTATGTTATTTTTTTCTTGAGCAAGCACCATACATCATTCTCTGACCATTGAAAATCCATTCCCCATGTCTTTTCTTTCTATGAGACAAAATAATTCTTGAACACCATACTATACAAAACAGTGTATGAGCAACCCTACACAACAAGGCATGTGTTCCCATCTTGGGGTTGAGATGACATTAGGGACTGCTCAAACTTTGCTCTCAAGGTCCCTATGACGTTGTCTCAAAACCCTGGTGGAAACACAGCCTTGTTGTGTATTGTAAGAGGTCTAAACCTCACTTTCAGGTTCTTGGCAATATTGGAGATGCAAATAATCACAAACAAGTTGCATTCAAGTAATAAACAAGTTTATTACTACAAACAGAGATGAATCACAGTTGCCCTAAGCAGTTCTTACCAATACGAACTGGGAGCCAGTGCTAAGCGTTCCCTACACCTCGAGGTTTCTTTGTAGTCTCTTGGGATCTCTCGGGTCTCTGAGGTGTAAAACCTGTGCATAACATTATATACCTATGATAATTACTATGGTTACGGAAAGATAGAAACATTTCTAGTTACAGAGATGAGCCCTACTGGCTAAATTAGAGGTGGCTCCACAGTACAAGATAACATTATATAATTCTGTAAAGTCATCAGTTTTAGAACAAAGACGTTCTTATACAAAGTCTTACATAACAAGGTGAAGTGGTGTCCATCACCAAAAGATGGCAATGTTGCCTTACACATTATAATTACTTCAAGGACAGGTGTCTTGGCATCTGACAAGTAAGAAATAGACAGAAAATACATGTTATAATGTGTGTGCATTAGCAAGCAAAGTGAGTTACAATAATATGTATTCATATCCTGACATCTACTCTTATACGGTAGATGCCTAAGCCCTATGTATTAGTATAGCCTATGCCTAAACATTAGCTGTCTACAGTGTACCCCTAGAGGGTATCAATTAGGGTGCAAGGGACCTCGTTAACAATTCCCCCTTGTTGCCTAAAAAGGGGCAACAGGTGAATCTAAAGGTGTGGACAGGAGCAGTGGTTCTTTACAATCCGGAGGCACAAGCCTTGTAAAGAAACTCAAGCTGCTCACGGTGTTGGCGAAGAGTACGTCGTAGGCAGCAAAGCATAATAATCAAAGTAAATATCAAAAATGCTTGTATTATAACAAAACCCTTAAAAGTAATCTCTAACCAAGTGTTAGTCAACACATTATTCATGTCTCCATCATTCATCAGGTCAAGAATGGCTTCATTGGCTTTGGTTATATTATTGCTGATGTGCATGAGGTGTGTGTCCTTTCTATCTAAAAGTGATTTCGGTGTAAGTGTCAGTGGATCTATGTGTACATTAAAGTAGGGTAGGTATTCTTCAAGTGTAAGTAAATAATTTGGATTACCATCAATAATATTTGCTTCCATAAGGGCAACAGGGGTTATGACAGAGTGTCCAATAACAGTTTTCTGATGGGGAACAAAACAGAAGTTGGGGTAATCAATTGCACAAGTAACAGAGCCATAAGAATAACTTTTCACATTAGTAGCTATGCAATATTCACCATCTGAGTTGTACTGTGATCGTACCGTAGGCAGTCTCCATTTTTGCAACTGGACAGGGCATGTGTAGGTCGTCTTGGAAATCCGTGTTGACAGGCGGTGAGCTTCCTCACGATAGGACTGGTAGAGCTGATCTGGTGACTGTGTTGACTCAAAAGAGTAGGTGCCATTGTCAGTGATGTCATCATCCATAGTGAAAGTCCAGTCAATGCTATCTGGAGAGTAGCCACAAACAGGGCGTATAACATCAAACACATCACATCAGCACAGGTAAATGTATTGCTTTTTCGCACAACAGTCCGTGTGCGGTGCCACCCAGGCATCCAGAAAGGAATGGTAGACCAGTAGAAGAGGTAGATCCAGGCATTCTCGGTAGATGTCTTCGTCCAAATGCCCTATGGAATGCGCCAGTGCCAGCTTGTCGAACAAAGTTGTAGTGGGATCAAAGCGTGGTAAGGAGACAGTAAAAGAGACAAACATGGTATCTGTTATAGAACATTTCTTGGCAGAAAAACAAGGACCAGAGTTTGGATGTCTGGTCACAAACCCCAAATTTCGAGCTGTGGAGAGAGAGGAATGGACAGAGTCTGTTGCATACATAGGGAAATACAAGATGGAGATTTACATTTAGGACAATACCATTTAGACAGACGTCTGTCATGTATAATATCAGGAATCCTACCAGTTTCTAGGTCTCTGAAAAGGTTGTTAATGGTAGTGAGTATGTATGAACCATATGCAGAACAAAGTATTTCCCTACCAATGTATTGTCTATCAGCTTCTCTATTGTTTTGTTGTATGAGTGCGTTAATCTTATCTTTGGAATCAGTGAAGGCTTTTGCAATGTCATGCATATTGTATACAGTGTATCTTTCTTCCTGGCTAAGACCATCCACACCATGCAATAAAGGTGGTAAAACATCATTAACCAAACCAGTGGAGAACTTTGCAGAATGTCTTTTGATAGCAGCAATGTCTGCTTTGTTCCAAATGAACATAGCAGTACCAAAAAGACCTGTGACAGTTCCCGTGGCACCCGTGACATCAGAAATGTCAACTTCACTTTTAGTACGTTTATGAGTAAGAGTACTAGGAGGAGGTTTCCTCCTAAAATTACCTCTGTGTTCAGTAGAATAAACCCCAGTAAAGGGATTCTTGGTACGTATCTGAAATGCAGCTAAACTATCTAGCAACAAAGTACTGTAAAATGCGGAGGTATTGGTATTGTGACACATACCAAATTCTTTCATATTCCAATAAGTAAGGTTAAATAAAACAGTTATATGCATAAACTGTAAATTGTTAATCAAAGAACCTGGGAGGGCAGTGGCTGTGAGACCACTACGAGGACCAGGGGTATGTTTTGGACATTCCAAAAGCTGTTTCTCAGTAGGAGGTAGCACAGATAGATACATGGCAGCAGAGGCCATGTGGTGTACAGCACAAAATCTGCGGGCAGAATCCTGAGAAAGAGAGTTACAATAGGAAGGGTCAATTAAAGCAGTAATGTTATACAAACCAGAGTGTCTTAATGCAGTTTGTAACAAGGACAGTGAACCATTCGGGGACAATTTAGCGTTGGGCCAACCCTGGAAAGTTCCCTTAGAGAGTTTGGCCACAGGGAGAACTTGTCCTTGTGATGTGGTTTGCCACTCAATCTGAAGGGTAGATTTGTCAGGAGCAATGACCGAGGCAGTGAGGTATGCATCGGAACCTTCCTGGACAGTAATCATAGTGTCTGGAATTTTGATGGAAACTCCCTCTGTAGAAGGTGCTGGAGGATCAAGGTGTCGAAGGAGGTCCGGTACCGTGCCTTGGGCGAATGGGAGTACTCCTGCAAGGAGTAGAGATAGGGAACAAGATAGCCATCTTGTCAATGTATCTGAAAAGGAAGATGAAAGATTAGTATATTAATACAGTTCCGCCCAATGGGGTTAGGAAGAGTAAGTTTTAAGCTCCTTTGTACAGTTTCAATTGGTTGGCATGTAACTATTTGTCAGTCAGTTTATTGTTGTGGAGGAGTCTAACTTGATAGACTGCTGGACTGAGCTTGTTGACAATGGAGTAAGGGCCTTCCCACTTGTTGGAGAAGGAGTGGGTGGGATGTGCAAATCAGAGTACCATTACCTAATCTCCAACTTGCCAATCCACTTCTTGTGCATGTTTGTCAAATTGTATTTTGTACTGTTGCTGGGCCTTGCCCATGCAATTTGCAGCATACAAGTGTGTGTGTATGAGGTATTTTCTAAGGTTTTCCACATACTGATCTACAGACATGCGGTCTGCAGTGGGGGTGTGTAGGTCAAAGAGCAAGTGTTCAGGTAGTCTCATTTGTCTGCCAGTCATTACCTCAAAGGGTGTAAGCTGGGTAGTGGCTGAGGGCGTACCCCTAATTGCCATAAGGAGTAAAGGCAGTAGGGAATCCCAGGTCTTGGGATTGTCCTCAATGAATTTGGAAAGCATTTGCTTAATCTGTCTGTTAGCTCTTTCTACTTGACCTGAGGATTGAGGGTGATAAGGTATGGGGAACTTTTGTTGAACCCCTAGGAGTTCAAGGGACTCTTTCATCAACTCACCTGTAAAACTGGTTCCTTTATCGGAGTCTACCTTGAGAGGCAGGCCCCACCTGGAGAAAATCTGTTCTACCAGGATTTTGGCGGTTGTCTTTGCAGTGCAAGTCTTGGTGGGGAAAGCCTCAACCCACTTAGAGAATAGATCGGTCACTACAAGGGCATACTTGTTGTTTCTACTGGTATTGGTCAAAGGACCAATAAAATCAATTTGGATGGCGTGCCAAGGGCCAGTATGTCTCTGTGGTAAAAGTTTGGCATTCTGTTTTGTAGGTATGGGATTGTTTTGTGCACAAAAAAGGCAATTATCAATGTACTGTTTAACATCTTTGGTAATCCCAGGCCACCAGGCGGTGGTTTTGAGGCGTTGGAGGATATTTTCAGCCCCCTGGTGTCCACCAGTGGGTGTGTCATGTACCTGGTGCAAAAATTCAGATCTCAAATGTCTGGGGACTACCACAATTTGGTAGTAGTATCCTCTGGCTGGAACCAAATGAGTTTATCATCAGGAATAAGTGTAATTTACCTTCATGCCTATGTAATGCGGGTTCTGTGTGGGAAGCCTTTCTTCAGTACCCTTGTCCAAGAATCTGAACACTTCCTTGAGTTCAGTGTCCAAATGCTGAGCTGCTGAGAGGTCCAAGGGGGAAAAAGATTCAGATTTCTTTTTAAGAGCTGCAACCTGTACAGCTGCGTTGGCCTCTGGATGTTCCATCACCCAGACATCCCCCCTTGGGCCCCTTCTTTAGCCAGGGTGTCTGCTATGTCATTGAATGCGTGGTAGGGATCATGTAAGGAGTGAGCTTTAACCTTGTGTACATAGAGTTTGTGTGGGTATTTCTGACCTAATGTGTGTATGTAAATCACCAATTCTTTATATTTTACTGAGCTGCCATCAGAAGAGAGGAAGGAGTTCTTCTGCCAGAAAGGGAGAAATTCTGTAAGGGAACAACAAACCCAATTAGAGTCAGTAAAAATGATGGCGTCTTGAGTTCCTTATTGGATAAACTCTAATGCACAGGCCACTGCTGCCAGCTCTGCATACTGTGATGAAGCTACAGTACAGCGTTTAGATATCCTGACAGTGTTCCCATAAGGATACACCACCATGATACCCATCCCTGCAATTTGTTCACCTTGATAGTATGATGCTGATCCATCGGTGAAAACGCGGCACAAAGAGGTATTCTCTAATACCTCTGGAGTAGCAGGAAGAATGGACCTGGATCTGGGAGATCAGGTGACTGCAAAGTGCAGTCGTGGGGCTCCCCCTGGAAGAGGAGGCCATGTGCTAGTAGAGATGGAACTTTAGTTTGATGGACCTGAATATCCCTATCCTGGAGGAGGAGTGACCAATGTGTCAGCCGGGTATTAGAGATTGACCCATCCTTCACTCTGTCTGAGAGCAAAAAGGTAGTAGGAGTATGATTGGTGTTAAGAATTAGTGGAGAGTACCCAATGATATACAGGAAGTGCTTGACCACCCAATAAGTGGCCAGAAGATTCCTTTCACAAAGGCCATACTTCTGTTCTACTGGGTCAAGAGCTGCGATGCATATGCAATAGGTCTCAAAGTGCCAGGTACCTTTTGGGCTAACACTGCTGACATAGCAATGTCAGAGGTGGCACACTCTAGATGGAATGGTAATGTTGGATTGGGGTTTACCAGTGCTGGGGCGGAAGGCCAAGGCCTGCTTCAGTGACATCACAGCCTGGGTATGGATAGGGCCCCAATTCCATGGAACGTCCTTTTTGAGTAAATCGTACAGTGGAGCGGCTTTCTGTGCAAAATCACAAATAAAATCTCTGGAGTAGTTTACCATACCTAGAAACCTCCTAAGAGTTGCCACACTGGTTGGTAATGGTAAGTCCTGCAACCCCTGAATCTTTTTCCAAGTAGGACTCCAACCTTGATCTGTTATCTTCAAACCCAGAAAGAGTACTTCTTTCTGACATCGTTGTGCTTTTGTAGGATTACACTTCAAGCCTGCTCTTTGAATAAGAGTCAATAGTTCATCCAAGAGATCCAGATGTTGTTCCTGTGTGGCAGTAGCCAACAACAGGTCATCTACATACTGTAAGAGACATTGGGGGGTTGAGAAACCTTGTAGGGCATCCATCATATGGAGATGGAAGAGGGATGGGCTGTTATGGAACCCCTGTGGCAAGCAAGTCCACGTATATTGTCGCCCTTCAAAAGTGAAGACAAACTTATATTGACTCTTGAGGGCCAATGGTAATGACCAGAAACCATTGGAAATATCCAGAGCACTGAACCATTTCTGATCTGGTGTTAAAAGTCGAAGCACATCCGGTGCAGACGCCTACAGTTGGGGAACAACTGGGAGTGACCTGATTCAGTTTCCTGTAGTCAATAGTAAGTCTCCAGGTACCTGTGGGTTTCTTCACAGGCCAAACAGGAGAGTTGGCAGTGGAGACACAGGTTCTGATTACTCCTTGTTTAAGGAGTGACTTAATTGTTTCTTGAAGAGAAGGTAAGGCTTCAGGGGAAATGGATATTGCCTTTGTCTCTCATGTGCTGGGCCTGGTACCTCAATGATGATATGCATTCTGCCACAATCGTGTTTGTTGACTGCAAACGCTTCCAAGTGTCGTTGCAGGATAGGTAAAAGTTTTGGGAAAAGTTCATGATTTTTGAATAAATCTATGACGTCATACTCTTTGTTGTTGATGGATATCGTTGCCACAGCATGTGAGTCAGGAATTAAAACAGTATGGTATTGACCCTGGATCTGTATCAGCAGCATATTTGCTAGATCCACCACACAGCCGTGCGGTGCAAGGAAGTCAATCCCGATGATGCTAGGGTGATCGTGCAACACCATCAGTTGGAAAGCATGTGAGGACTTCAAATGGCCTAGTTCTACCGATAAAGGAAGAGAACGGTATGCAGGTAACCTAGCACCATCAACTCCTGACATATTGGTCTTCCGTCCGGTAGACCATGAAGACGTTTCAGGGTGGTCGTCGTGTAACACAGATACAGCTGCACCTGTATCTAATAAGACAATTAATTGGCGGCCCCCGACCTCGGCCTCGGTGCAGGGCCTTCTGTTTTTATCCAACTCCAGCTTGTTTACAATGCGGACTGGGGCCTGTAATTGTCAATCCGTATTGTTGGAGGCATGCAGAGGTTGGGCTTGGCTTGCATGAATGACTTCACCGTGTTGCACTGATGCAATGTAAGGTGAGGCTTCCAGGTTCAGGCTGGTATGGGTCTGCGCACCCATACCTCCGGTGTCTCCATGGCCAGTAGTGTCATGGGTCGCCGGTTGTACTGCTGCAAGTGTTTGTGTGGGAACGGCATCTGCCACAGAATGCACTTGCCCCAGGAGCTCCCGAAATTTTCGGTTTTCTTCAGCTATCTCTTTATATGAGGGACCTGATCTTTGTAATGGCTTCCCTTTGACTTTGTACCTTCTGTTCTTAGGCCAATTCCGGTTCCCACCCCACTGTTGTTGTTGTTGTTGTTGGGGGTTTTGCTGGGTGCTAGCTGGAGGGGCCGAAGAAAGTTTGGGCTGTTGTTGCTGGGCCTGCCCTTCCATCGTGTAGTGTGTCGTGGTCCCAGAAGCGGGTTCCACAGCGGCAACCTTTTTGGAACCGGAACCCAAATCGCGGATGTACAATTGGTACACTCTCTCGGTTTTCCGAAGAATATCAGCAAACCTATCCGTATTCAGGTATGTGGTTGGCTCTACTTTCTCTCTCACGGCTGGGATCATGTTTCTAAGGAACAGGGTCTTATATTCAATAAGATCTACATCCTCGGCTTCTTATGCCAGATGTCTCCCTGCTCGATAGGCCATCCAGAGTCTCTGATGGTAAGTCGCTGGACTTTCTTTAGCATTTTGCTTCATGGGGTATGCTAGCATTACTCCAACCACACCAGGGCTGTGAGCGGAAATGATCTCAGCTGCGACTTTGTCAAAGGTAGCGTTCCCATCTTGGCGAACTACTTCAGGGAGTTTTGCCCATAAACCAGGATCGATGGTCTGGCATAGTATTTGGACCTGGTATTCTGCAGCGAGACTAAGCATCTCACACTTGGAGCGCACCTTTTCCAAATGGCAGCTGAGATTGTCGGACGGGTTCATCCGACCGATGCTGTCAGCAATTTGCTGAACGGAGTAGGCCATTTGCAGGGGATTAGTTGGTGGTCGATCAGGCAAGGGTAGTGCATCTCATGCACCATCCAATGCTGCGCGGGCTGCAGCTTCAGTCGCCGTCCAAACAACACCTTTCTGAGTGCCAGCTTCTTGAAAAATTTGTTGAATTTGACTTTTAATGGCTTTCATACTTCTTTCAGGAAGAGGAACATTTTCCAATGCCCTATCAATCAGGGTTTCAATCTCTTGCCTGTCTTCCACACTAATAATGGCTACCGGAGGCGCCGTCGGGACCAGGCTTGGGCCTGCTCCCCCCCATCATGGGCGCTGCCATGATGGCTTTTCCCATGATGAGCATCACGACGTAGTCTACGTGTGACCTGGGGAGTGGTAGGTGGGGACCTGCCATGCTGTGGATGGCTGGGTGGGGAATCTGGGCCATAGTAGGGGCGTAACTGGGCATTGTACTGCGAGATGTCGTCGTTGGATGGCTCCCCCTCCGACGACGAATGAAAGGCAGGGGCTACGCCACCCATTGCCTTAACATGGCCAGTTAAAACCTCTCGCTGATTGCGCAGTTTATCCATCTTAGCTTTACATTCATCATGACTCACACTTGCAACATCCATATCAACCTGATCCTGTTTCTGTTTCTGCAAAACACGGTATGCGGCGCTCAATTAGCGATTGTCCTATAAGCTGTTTCTAAATCATTACGTGACCTGATTGATCTCGTCCTGCATTCACCCATCATCACTCAATTGTGCATTCGCAGCACTCAACTAATCATTCATTTGTACCACCTGACTCTTATCCTGTCTTAAACTTTCTCCTCATGCTTCAGAGTACACATTTCTTGTTCACCAGCCTGTGCAGAATGATGCAATAGTGAATCCTTTTTCATTACGCAGAGATTGGAGTTCTGACTCAAGTTCTGCTGTATCAATACATTCTGTTTCCTGCAGACCCATCTCCTGCTTAAGAGATGCGATCTGCAGGTCAAGGGTTCGAAACCTCGCTTCGGAGGCTTCCAAAGCAGCGTAGAGAGCAGCGACCATCAACCCTTTAGCACAACGCTTATTGGTTGATTGTCACGTCTCTGTGTACTGGGTTGAAATCCCCAGTACATGGTTTTCGGATTGACTTGCGTCCCACGCGAAGTCAGCCCATCCTCCATGGGAGGTAAGAAAGTTCAAGACATCGAGTCTCAGTTCTGCACAGATATCTGATACGGTGGCCATTTATGTGGGAGGGAATGAAAATTCAAACTGTGAAAAAGACCACGTGTTGCGTATCGATCCACAACACGAGTACTTTAAACACAGCCGGGCTACTGTATAAGTTGTAGGCTTGCAATTCAAAGCTGCTATGAAGTGGGTCGAGACGGCATCGACCACACCCAAAAAGTCAGCCAGACCTTGCAAGTATCTACAAACTGGTAGAAAAAATGGGAGAGGTGGATGCGGGAATGTACCTGCAGTCCCGTGGGAAAAGGAAATTTACAGCAACAAGTGAAAACTTACAAGACCCAATATCGCCTGCACTCGGTCGCCAATTGTAAGAGGTCTAAACCTCACTTTCAGGTTCTTGGCAATATTGGAGATGCAAATAATCACAAAAAAGTTGCATTCAAGTAATAAACAAGTTTATTACTACAAACAACGATGAATCACAGTTGCCCTAAGCAGTTCTTACCAATACGAACCGGGAGCCAGTGCTAAACGTTCCCTACACCTCGAGGTTTCTTTGTAGTCTCTTGGGAGCTCTCGGGTCTCCGAGGTGTAAAACCTGTGCATAACATTATATACCTATGATAATTACTATGGTTACTGAAAGACAGAAACATTTCTAGTTACAGAGATGAGCCCTATTGACTAAATTAGAGGTGGCTCCACGGTCCAAGATAACATTATATAATTCTGTAAAGTCATCAGTTTTAGAACAAAGACGTTCTTATACAAAGTCTTACATAACAAGGTGAAGTGGTGTCCATCACCAAAAGATGGCAATGTTGCCTTACACATTATAATTACTTCAAGGACAGGTGTCTTGGCATCTGACAAGTAAGAAATAGACAGAAAATACATGTTATAATGTGTGTGCATTAGCAAGCAAAGTGAGTTACAATAATATGTATTCATATCCTGACATCTACTCTTATACGGTAGATGCCCTAAGCCCTATGTATTAGTATAGCCTATGCCTAAACATTAGCTGTCTACGGTGTACCCCTGAGGGTATCAATTAGGGTGCAGGGACCTTGTGTAACAGTATGGTTGCATTTACACTATTCTGTACATCTTGACTCCACACATCAGATGATGTGGTATTTGATGCTAGTTTTTAAACTGGAAAGATTCTGGTAAAAATGCAATGCTTTAAAATACACAGACCTTTGGATACATTTTCAGGCAATTCCACTCACAAAACCTGCTATTATAACTGTCCCTGTTCTTTTAAACAAGCATTTGTTAATTCTGAATGTTTGCTTGCTGGTATTAGCATTGGAAATGCAGGTGTTAGAGAGATCGAGGATAGGAATGGCAGTGAAGTATTGAACTTCACGCCAACCTCACCTCCACCCTGCAGAGATGGACAGGCATTGGCATATGCATTTGGGTTGTTGCCCATTACATTCATGCCATTTCACTTCACCCTATCCTGCAGACACTGACATGTGTTGAGGTGTGCCTTGGGGTGTTCGGCTGTTCAGTTACCCCATCCATAAGGACATATGCTGAAATGGGTGCAGTATAGGAGAACGGGGTGAACTCTGGGGCCAAAGAGTTCAAGGCACACCTCGATGCCAGTAACTGGCTGCAGGATGGTGGGGTGGGGGGTGGAATGGCATGAGCATTACAGCGGCAATCCAAAGACACACCCCGATGCCTGTCAGTCTGTACAGGGTGGGACATTATGGTTAGACACCCTAACACCCTGGGCGTTTGTTGGTATTTGCACTACAAATTTTCAACATGGCCTTTTTGTGACCCCCCCACCTCACGAAAGCACTTGGGACCTCTTCTCATGAACAGTGGCACTGTGATTTTGTTAATGTGTTCTGAACTTTCTGTTCCCACAGCGACTGTGCCAGTCTGCGCCAGATGTACGAAAACACAGCTCGGGCAGGATGTGAAGAATGACAGCTGTACCATTGATAGGGAGGTGTGAAGAGATGGCAATGTTGAAAATCTGTAGTGAAAATATTAAAAATACTCAAACTTCCGGGCTTACATGGAAACTGCGCAATGCATGCACATAACACAGTCATTTAGTGGAATTTTTTCATCAAATTTTCAACATAGGCATTTTGTGACCTCTGCTCTTGAACAGTGTCACTATGATTTTCCTAATCTGTCCTGAACATTGATTTCCCACGTGACCACGCTATTCTGTGCCAGATGAGTAAATGCATATTTAGGGCAGGATATGAAAAATGACATCTGTACAGTTCATAAGGAGGTGTGGAAAAATGCCAATGTTGAAAATCTAGAGTGAAAATATTACAAATGCATGTAATTATGAGGGTGCACTAAAACTGCACAATGTATGCTCATAACACAGTCATTTCATGGACTTTTGTCACTAAATTTTCAGCATAGGCATTTTAGCACCTCTACTCATGAACAGTATCACTGTGATTTGTTTTTAATCTGTCTCGAATGCTGACTTCCCACAGCGACCACGCTATTCTGCGCCAGAAGCTTGAAAACACATTTTGGCCAGGATGTGAAAAATTACAGCTGTACTGTTCATAAGGAGGTGTGGAAAAATGCCAATGTTGAAAATCTGGAGTGAAAATATTACACATTCTTGAAGTTATGAGTGTGTGTGCAAACTGTACAACACATGATCGTAACACAGTCATTTTAAGGACTTTCATCACCAAATTTTCAACATAGACATTTTATGACCTATGCTCATGAACAGTGTCACTGTATTTTTCTTAATGTGTCCCAAACACTGATTTCCCACAGCAATCGCGCAATTCTGCACCGGAAGTGCAAAAACACATTTAGGTCAGGATGTGAAAAATGACAGCTATACTGTTCATAAGGAGGTGTGGACAAATGCCAATGTTGAAAATCTGAAGTGAAAATATTACAAATTCATGAAGCTACAAGCGTACATGGAAGCTGCGTAACGTATGCTTGTAAAACAGTAATGTTTTGATTTTTTTCACCAGATTTGCAACATAGACTTTTTGAGAGCCCACCTCATGAACACTGCCACTGTCGTTTTGTCACTTGGTCCTGGAAGGTGATTCCACGCAGTGACCACAAAATCACCTTTCAGGACTGAATAATGCCATGACAGTGGCTGAATTCATGAGGAGATGTCCCAATAACCCCATGTTGGAAATTTGGTGCCAAAATTCCCCAAAATGCCTGAGATATGCAAAAAAGTTGAAACCCCCCTATTTATGCCATTATACAGCTTACCGACATTTCTTAAGGTCATGGTCAGCTTTGAAGAGTCCAGAAGTGTTCCCAGTCCACCGAAGATCATCGCACCAGGCTCCGGAGGTAAGTATGGGGTGAAGGGGGTGTGAGGAGGTAGGGTATGCAGTGGGTGGGTGTGGGTTGGGGGAAGGGGACGGAAACCAACGTGGGACCATTTTCTTTGTTTCAGGGAGAAATAAAAAAGAAAAAATCATTGTGGGAGGGTTATTTTTTTCCAGCCTTGCATTCAGCACACTGAAGTGGGCTCCCAGTGTACTACCTGCCTTTTTTGGGGTGGGGGTACTTAATCCAATGGGGATTGGGCCCCCCCATCAGCAAAGAACAATTGTTTGGCGGGCATGATGCCGAGGGGGATTGGGCACCCTCTCAGCACACAACAAATGGGGAAGGGGGTTACATCATGCCAATGGGAGTGGGCTCCCCAGTCAGAAAAAGAACTGGGTCAGGGCTGCTGATTGTGGGATTGGCCACCCCATTTGGCTTTCATGGGGCTGAGAGGCAGCGGCTAGCTGCCACCACATTTCCATAAATTGTTACACTAGGCAAGGTACCGCCCTGCAATGACGGATCACTCCCTCATTGCAGCAGAATGGCTGACACTGCAATGACAAGACAGTCCCTCATTGCAGTGGCAAAAATGTTTCAACTTGGTGGCACTTTTGGAAACCAGTGTCATCAGCACACTGTACCTCCATTGGTCCACCAGTGCCAAACCCCTAAATGCAGTGCCTCAGTTGGCTGCCTCAGTGCCGCACCTCAACAACCAGTTTCACTCCTAAGCTGCCACATGTTTCTTGCACATGCATGCAGGCAAAAATAAAAATGAACACATGAATGTGTTTGACATCACGTACTGGCTGGCACAAAAGTCTGAAATCATAGGACCCCTGATCCAATAATGGATGAAGAGAAAATGTGGATGGGCAGCCAGAAATTATTATTACTTGGCATTACTTGGTAGTAATAGACAAAGATGGCCATAGACCCATCTCGATAGTCTCCCACTTCTAGAGGTGGTGATTTCCCTAGTACTGACCCAATTAAGGTGTTTATCTAATCCTGTTTTAAAACTTCAGAAGGCTTTATAACTAAGTAAATAATTTGGTAATTTGTTTCTTGATAATGCTGCCCTTATGGTAAATAAATTATTCCTTTTATTAGTATTTGTCCCCCAAATTAGTAACTGTTTATTATGTGATCTGAGAGACTGAGTTCTGGTATTAAATTGTAACCCACACATAGATGTTAATTCCAGATCCTAGAGGATTTTGTGAAACTGTAGTAAATCCACTCTAGCCCCTCTATCCTCTGATTTGACTAGACCATTTTCAGTAAGTCTTTCTGTATATGAGAGTCTTTTAAGATATCTAATTATTTTTGTGGTTGCACGTTGAACTCTCTTTACGATATCTCTTTTAAGCTATGAGTTCCCAAATGGAGATGCATAATCTAAATGACGGCGAATATAAGTTCTACATAAGGGCAAAATACATTGTTTGCTGTGGGATATGAAGGCTCTCTGGATGCTTACCAGAATTCTACTAGCTGTTTGGGTAATTCTATAGCAATGGTCCTGTGAAGTCAGTCTGTTATTAATTATGACACCCACATCTCTTTCTTTCTCTACTGCCTGAACATATTTACCATTTAGTGTATAGGTGTACCTTTGTTTTTTTCTGGACAAAATGCAAAACCATATATTTATCCTGGTTAAGGATTAGTGATGTTGTGAAATTAAATTTTGCCAGTGAAATTGCCATGAAATTGGCAATTTCGCTGAGCAAAATGTTTTCCGAAATTGCAGCAAAATGGCAAAATTTAATCGCAATTTAGCACCTTGCCATTCTGTAGAACTCTCCCAACCCTGGTATCTAGAGGTCCCCCACTGGCTGCTCACCAGCCCCGAAAATTGTTCTCATGACTCCCTGGTGTCTAGTGGTCCCCCAGCCAACCAACCATCCCAGCCATAATTGAATAAAGCTCCCCACCAGTTACCCTGGCCCCCTCATTTCCCTGCTTAAAAAAATAAATATATAAAAGCCACACCAAGTGGTGTCTAGTGGACTCCCCACCCCCCCACCTTGTCATCATGATGAGCTAGCACCCACCCAACTCCCCCCCAGTACTCCATTCAAGCCATTGGCTCAGTCTTCCACTCACCTCCATGGCCAGCAGCCTGACTGGGTGCTGTTTTGCAACCCTTCCTCTCACTCTCTTTTTTGTGACTGGTAACCACTTTTCTGTCATTATCATTCTGACCCATCCCGATATGATGTTCTTTGCCCGATCTTCCACCTTGCCTGCCATACCACACAACCACCATGCATGCGTGCACAGTGGGGAAACATTCTTGCAATTTTTCTATAGATAAACTTGAAACTGATAAGAATTAGATTTTTGGTCTGCATTATAATCAAAGGGATTTGTATGTCTAGTCCAGCTATACAATAGCTCATTTTTTTGGCAAATAACTTCTGAACTCACTGGCTCTTCTAGCATTTGATTTTAAATGTCATCTATTTTAATTTTGCTTTTGAGTTATGCAATGGCCTCAATATTCTGTTGTATGTGTACTCTAGTTGGAGAATGCAGTAGCAGAATACATCTTGAGCATCAACACTGGCTGGGTGGCAGGACACAGAGGGTGGTGGTAAATGGTTGTCACTCCACAGAGGGAAGAGTGACCAGTGGGGTACCACAGGGATCAGTGCTGGGACCGGTCCTATTCAACATCTTCATCAGTGACATTGCACAGGATATAGAAGGCAGAATTTCACTGTTCGCTGATGACACAAAGCTCTGTAACAGAGTAGACACACCAGAGGGTGTAGACAGAATGAGAAGGACCTGCAGAAACTTGAAGAATGGTCAAGGGTTTGGCAGTTGAAATTCAATGCAAAGAAGTGCAAGATAATGCATATAGGGCACAAAACCCTGGCACAATATATCAGTTGGGGGTGGAGGATATAGCATGCACCAAGCAGGAAAGGGATCTTGGGGTTGTCATCTCTGATGACCTCAAGGTAGGGAAACAGTGTGACAAGGCATCAGGTAAAGCAAATAGGATGCTGGGATGTATAGGCAGGGGCATCACCAGCAGGAAAAGGAGGTCATAATTCCAGCTATACAAGACACTAGTGAGGCCCCACCTGGAGTACAGTGTACAGTTCTGGAGACCATACCTACGTAAGGACATAGACAGGGTAGAGAAGGTTCAGAGGAGGCAACAAAGATGGTGCATGGGTTGCATCACAAGTCCTATGAAGACAGGTTGAAGGAACTGAACATGTACTCCCTGGAGGAGAGGAGGGAGAGAGGGGATATGATAGAGACATACAAGTATCTTACAGGGAGGAACAGGGTGCAGGAAAACACTATTTTTAAGCGAAAAAGATGTTTCAGGACTAGAGGGCATGGGATGAAGTTGGAGGGAGGACGATTCAGAGGAAACATGAGAAAGAATTTCTTCACAGAGACAGGTGGTGGACAGGTGGAACACCCTGCCAGAGGAAGTGGTGGGGGCTGAAACAATCATGGGATTTAAGAATGCATGGGATAGACATAAAGGAATTCTAGAGGTCAGGGGTAAGGGGAAATAGACTTCTAGGAAAACAAACTGAACTTACAAGCTCAAATGGGCAGACTAGGTGGGCCATAGGCCCTTATCTGCTGACACTGTCTATGTATCTATGTATCTATGTAACACAAACAGCTATTTGTAGTTTTGCCTGTGTGCACAGTCGATGCCGCTCCTGTACGTGGATCTTGTGATGTGGCACTGTAGCCAGACACGGGTAAATCACTAAGCATCGACAAGTCATTTAGTAAGTTTGTGGAATTACTAAATATAATAGTCTATGTTATGCAAATGATTCCTGTCTTAACTACAGTAATTATGATCAAGAGTGTCTTTATGTGTTTATTACAATGGCTCAAGACCAATATTTTCTGCTACTGTCAACAGGTTTCACCGATTATGGACAATTCTCTCAGCTACATTTAAAGCACAAAATGACACAGATAAGCACAATTTCTTCTTTACAGTAATCTGTTATAGAGGTGCCATCCTCTATCAAGCATCTATGTCCAGGAGTAGAATCCCCCCCCCCATCATTGCCACCCTGATGTGTATGTAACGTTGCATAAAAGCACTGTCCAAGCATTTAGAATATGTTTCACACTAGTGTTTAATTTAGGGAAAAAAGCTCAAATGTAGGGCAGTGGTGGTGGAGCACACTGTAGGGATCACTTCCCCAGTGCATCTCTGGGGGCAGAGACCACTGTGTGAACCTGTGCATTTATACACCTGCTTGATAATTAATTAATTAAAACCAAGTCACAGACTTGTGCCCAAGTAACAATTAAGTTGGAATCATTCATTAGTGCAAAAATTAAAAAAATACACAGAGCAAAAGCAGCATGAGAGATCTGGAAATGAATAAATATTCTGAAAAGCATACACATTTCATTGTGATGCCAAAACATAGGGGCAAATGGTTTACAAACTCTGGGCTATTATGCAACCTGTAGTATATAAGAAAAGCTAAACAGCATTAACATCTTAAATATCAGATCATTACTCATGCAGTAGCTAATCAGATTTGTATCTGGCTTTCTGAAGTGATATCCTCCACTCTCTGAGACAGTAGCTGAATGTATTAGCTTGTAGTTCTGATCTCCAGTTATTTCCAGAAGTGTTCCCTCCCCCAAAAACAAAACAAAAAAAAATTGAGCAATGCCAGAATGGACTAGAATGTCTTTGGTGGGTAAGAATAGACCACAGTGGTTAAGAGGGCTCTAGGCTTCTTTGTCCCTTTATAGTTGTTGGAGAAAAGGAATCACAGAGGTAGAAGATCTGCGAGCTAAGACTTTCTATAACACCACTACAGCACAGCAGGTATTTTTTGCAGGAAATATTCTTTATGCTATTAAAAGATTCACACTGTGAAGTATTAACATCCTATAGTTGTCACCAATGAACTTTTAAAAATGTTACTGTATATGTAAAGCCAAGAAAAAATGATGACTTTTTAATTTTTTGCTGTTTGGTTCCATGGGGAATTGGTCTCCGAATGCTGAGTGTGCCCTTAATTTGGTTCTGTCACCTCAACTATACAGAGAAAATTCAGGGTGAGTACACAGCAGGTTCGGACTTTGTGTGTAGCTAGCCACAGCCACACCAATCATTGTACCTATAGCAGATCCACACCTTACCCCACCTCACAAATCAGGGACAGACAGCTCTAAAAAAAAATCAGTGGAAAATTAATAAAGCCGGTACATCTGGAAGCCCTGGAAGCCCTATCCATATTAGCATCTATATTAGCATACAGTAAATAGGAGTTTCTGAAGAACTAGCTGAAGTGAAACACTATGCTGGAGTTTACAGTCCCTACACTTCAGTGATTGGAACATTAATTTTAAGGGAGCATTTTCTGAAGCAAAATGTTGCTGAAAAAGAGTACCAGCCATGCTTCACAAAATGTCTTTATTTGATTTTGCTTCATATGAAACTATCATGTTTAAAGATGCATTGCCTTTTTTATGTTTTTAGGAGTGCCCACTGTCTTTTTTTGACCTGCTGACAGAGTGAAATAAACAGTAAAATAATTCTATCACTCAATCAGTAGATAATACTTAATATAGAAATAGGCAATTTGTTGTCAGAAAAGGACTGTTTGGCCATTGGTATTAGCTATTGAATGTGCACTCTGCCAGGATTCCTGTTCAATGGGTGAAGTATGTTTGTATGTTCTTATGTTCATAAGCAAGGTAAAAGGCGTCAAGTTTCCTGCTTGATGTATCCATTTTTAGAAATCAATTTTTAACAAAACAGCAACAAAAAAATGTTATACTGAGTGGCAAATTCTGACCCAACTCAGTGGTGAACTTTTTTAACTTATTTTTTACATTGCCATCCTTACATTTTAACATCAGTCTGTGCATCTACAGACCAATTCCCTCATTCATATCTCTTATTTATGTATTTACTAAATGGTAATTTATGTCTGAACAAATGACTAAATGGTTTGAACCATAGTGTAATAATGATCATTCCCTCATTTAATAAATTTATACTCTCTCATCACTATTAGTAAAGTTACAATTTGTGCTGAATTGGTGCTGCTTAAGACCCAGTTGCACTTTCAACTCAGGCTGAAAAGTCACAGACATCACAAGGAACTGATATGCTCAGGTACTTTCAAATATTTTTTTTTTAATGAAACATCATCAACGAAGAGAGCTGATTAAAACTTGACCAGGGAAGCAGACAGCACAATACTTAATAAGTGCCAAAAGGATCTCTGAATCAGCCCCCATCCATCCATCCTCTCACAGGTGTCTTGGACTTGTACACACATTTACAAATACCACCATCGGAAGACTGTGAGTCATTCCTTGGCTGCTCAGTTTACACATTTCCATGCCTGCCTCATCAATCATATGGGGGGCAGGGTGGGTGCTAGCTCATCATGATGACAGGGTGGAGAGGTGGGGGTCCACTAGATACCAGGGAGTGTGGATTTTATTTATTTATTTATTTATGTATTTATTTTTTAAGAAAGGGAAATGAGGGGACCAGGATAACTGAGGGGAGGGCTTTATTCAATTATGGCCAGTGATCAGCCGGGGGGGACCACTAGACACCAGGGAGTCAGGAGAATAATTTGTTGGGCCGATGAGTGGCCGGGGGTGGGGACCTGTAGAGAAACTATAAATTTCACCCTCGGGGGTGAAATTTCACCAGTTTATGGGGGCAAAATTTCACTAGCTCCGGGGGTAAAATTTTGCATTTTGCCCTGTGAAATATTTCATGTAATGCGTGAACTATGTGAAATATTTCGCTGGGTGAAATTTTCCAATTTTGCACATCTCTGTTAAGGATCATCTTATTCCTTTTGGACCACCTTTCTATATTTTTTAAATCTTCCACTATAGATTGGCAATTTGATGGTGTATTTACAGTACCTCTCCCCCAAGCTTAGTGTCATCACTGAACTTAGATACGTAATTAACAATACCCTTTTCCATGTCACTAATAAAGAGGCCGAACAGGACAGGTCCCAAAACCAACCCCTGAGAAACCCTACTTCTGATATTGCATTCCTCAGAAAGATTTCTTTTTAGTCTCTCTTGTTGAACTCTGTCACTAAGTCAGTTTTTTATCCATCTAATCAGGTTAATGTCAGTCCCCATATTAACTAGTTTTATTAGAAGTTCATGATGTGAGACTGTATCAAAAGCTTTCCCAAAGTCTAATAATATGACATTAACAGGTATATTATGATCCAGACTTAAACTGATCTTATTATAGAAACAATTTAAGTTTGTAGTACAGGATCTGCCGCTTTTAGATCCATGCTGGTAAATGTCTCTAAGTTCTTTAGTTAGTAGTTCTGATTCCAGTTTCTGTTTGATTATTCTCTCTAGGACCTTGCTACAGATGGAGGTGAAGCTTATCACCCTATAAATGGAGACCTGACCCTTATTTCCCTTTTTAAGTTTGTTGTGTGCACAAGCACAGATAAACTCATTGAAATGAGAGTTGCTATAAAGGTGTGTGTGTGGGGGGGGGGTGCTTCCACTGGAGAGCTCAGTTCCATGGGGCAGGTCAGCAGCAGATGAATCAGTAGGCAGGCTGACGATTGCTCACTTTCTGTTTTTGGGCCGAGTTGGCAAACTTTTCAAAGAACAGAGCCAAACCAATAGTGGCGGGGCTCTGTCCTTTGATGTTGCAATGACCTGCATTCCAATGACTTCCTGGTTGCATGTTCACACTATCATAGCACTTACAGCGTGAATGCGCCGAACCTGCCCACCGCTCCTGTCATTCCTGCATTCCCGTTTGAGCTCCCCCTACAGAAAATCACTCCCTCCTGCTTCCTCCCACTGCTGCTATCCTCCCCACACCCTTATTCTGTTCAAGGCCTCCCCCAAAGATCAATCCCTCCCTTTACCTCCCACTGCTGCTGTCCTTCCCACACCCTCATTCTGTTGGAGCTCCCTCCACCACACACACAGAAAATCCCTCCCTCTCCCTCCCACTGTTGCTGTCCTCCTCACACCCTCCATTCCCCATCCCCCAGGACACTGGGGAGCAAACTTCCATTATCCAGAAGTGTTCACATCCTTTCTCCTATAAAAAAAAAAAGGTCCCCAATGTCTTTATTTCTTCAAACCTGAAAACAAAATGGTCCATCACTGTCTCACCGTCCCCTTCCCCCATCCTGACCCTCCCACTGCACACCCACCTCCCTGCACCCCCCTTACCCCTACTTACCTCTGGAGGTCAGGAGCATGATCTTCTGTGGACTGGGACATGTCTGCACTCTTCAAAGCCGACCAGCAAAGTGAAGATTTCAGGGTAAGCCGTATAATGGGAATCATGGGGGGGGTTCAACTTAGGTCGATATCTCAGCCATTTGTAGGAATTTTGACCCCAAATTTTCAACATGGGGTTCTTGGGACCTCATCTCCTGAACGCTGTCACTGTCATTTCATTACTCGGTCCCAAAAGGTGATTTTGTGGTTGCTGTGTGGAATCATCTTTTGGGACTGATTAATGAAATGACAGTGCAACTGGTCATGAGGAGGGGGTCCCAAAAAGGCCATGTTGCAAATCTGGAGGAAAAATTCCAAAAAATGACTATGTTACGAGTGTGCGTTGTACAGTTTCTATGCATGTTCCTAACTTTGCCAGTTTTTAATATTTTCACTCCAGATTTTCAACATTGCCATTATTTCACACCTCCTTATGAACAGTATAGCTGTCATGTTTCATATTCTGCCTGAAACATGATTTTGCTCTTCTGGTGTAGAATGGCATGGTGGCTCTGCAAAATCACCTTTTTGGGATGAGCGAACCAAATGACACTGGCACTTTTCATGAGCTGGAGTCATAAGAATGCTACATTGAAAATTTGGTGTGAAAATATTAACAAAACAACAAAGTTACCAGCATGCACTTAAATTAACAAAAGCAGGCTTGTACCTTTGGTACTTTTCAATACTTTGACACCAAATTTTCATCATAGCAGTCTCTTCACTGCACCTTATGAATGTGACAGCTGCCATTTTCCAGATCCTGGGCAAAATGTTTTTTTTTTTGCATCCTGAAAAGTGATTTTGTAGCCAGTTGAAATTGTTCTCTTCCTTTCTTCATTAGGTGGTGTAATATGACAGCTATGTTGAAAATGTGGTGTAAAAATATTCAAAAAATAATGAAGTTATGAACCCATCTTGAAATTTGCCAACACCAGCTAATAACCACTCCCCCAAATAGCACCAGTGCACACGATGAACTGTTGGCATTGACAAATGCTTGTTATATATAGGGACAATTACAGCCTTCTTCTAATCGGTAGGAACACTACCAATTTCCATGGTTTTATTGTAAAAAATGCACAAGGAAACCAAAATAATAGATGCCATTTCCTTTAAGAATTTAGACTGAATGTTATCAGAATTTTTCTTTATCAAACCTACTGCAGAGCATACCTTACTTGAAGTGATTATATGATCATTTATTGATTGGGGTTACGGGGTATAAGTACATCTAGAGACATTTCTTTTTCACCAAATGTAGAACAAAAATAATTATTGAAAATGTTAGCTGCCAATTCATCATCATCTACTGTGTTACCATTATTAATCAGTGGACCCATTGTCCTTTGAGTATTTTCACATTTATTCACATATGCAAAAATAGTTTTTTGGTTATCCCTAGAATGTGTAATATGGAACTCCATTTTTGCTTCTCCTTCTTTATCATAGACTTCAGGGTTCTCAATTCATGTCTATAAAGTATTCCTGCAGAGTCAGTCTGTTCCCTTTAAGCTTTAAGAAGGCATTTTCTTTGTATTTTAATATTTACATTTTTTTATATTCTGTGACAACTAAGTGAGACCTACTGGGCACAAGTGTCTGTTTTCAGTAGCAACCTGGGAGGACTGGGGTGGTTAAGTGCCTTGTTCAGAGTTACACAGTATGTAAGTGGAGGTTATGGGAATAAAACCCCAGGTCTGCTGTATGTACCAGACTCATTCAGAGCTCATTACTCTAATAATTAGGCTATACTACCAGCCCAAGTTTAGAATGAAGATTTGACAAACAGAAACAGAGATACAAAACCTCCCCAGCTGCTTCTGCCTGGGACAAGACTAGGACCAATGCTTCTATCAAGGCCAACCCAACATCTGTTTCAAATTAGGAGTTGCAAACCATCTGAGTAATGCCATTGACAGGGTAAGCTGTAACTTGTGCCTTTAATACTACTGATTGAATGAAATATGCTGTAACGTATGTGATAAAAATACCATTCTTACTCGACACGTAGATGGGCCAGCAATAACTGAGAAGACAGGCCGAACAAAGTGAAATTGCTCACAACTGCTCAGTAATCAAATATAAATAAAAGACAGCAGGTAGCAATACAAATAAACTTTGGTCAGAGCTGAAATGGCTGTGGAGAGATTTTGGGTGCTTTTACCCATTATTTCTAATAAATCTGCACAACACAGCTCTGCTAAGAGGCAGTTTCAATGTGGTCTTCTTTTTATACATTTTTACAATGTGTTTTCCCAGAATATGCTTGTTGATTGCTATATAAGTAGCCTGGATAGTTCACAGAAGAAATGGCATCTTATTTTCAGTGGGGCTATATCTAAACAATATTATGCTACATTGCACAAAATCAGAACACACTGAAAACAATATTTTACATCTGGACTAGGCTACCCTGAATAAATACATTATATAAATGATTTCATCCCTGTGAGGATGGTTTTCTGCTGTATGTATAATTACCTGTCTTAACCTGTCCCTTTCATCCCTGCGAGGATGGTTTCTGCTGTATGTATAATTACCTAACTATCCCTGCATACATATTTGTTGAATGTATTCAAGGACTAAATGTATCCTACCTGAGTTTTGTTTGTATGACTGTATATTGTACTTTCACAGGTCATGCTAGAAAATAGGGAGGGTTATTGTCTAATGCACTTACACGGTCACCAAAAGCTAATAAATAAATAAATAAAATCATGGCCCCACTGAAAACAAGACATTGCATCTAATCTGGAACATCCTGAGTAAATACAGTGCAAAAATGTGTAAAATGAAGATCCATATGAGAATGAGATGTAGCATCTCCCCTGCGCTACCCAGGATACAAAATATAGGATAACAAATATTTAAAGGAAATGTACTGTAAACTGAACTTCACTGTGTTCACTGACATAAGCAGACAGTTTCTTTATTGCTTTTATAACATATTAGACTGCAGTATTTATTTTGAATGTTATGGCCATGAGGATGGTGTGTACAGTGTGTGTGTGCGTGTGTGTGTGTGTGTTTGAGGCAGCTCAATATATTTTTTCCCAAAAAGCATAGTCAAAAATGCCTGCTGATTGCTATATATTTTGACTGGTTTGTTCACAGAAGACTTGGCATATCAATCAATCAAATGTTTATTTATCCAGGTGAACATCGTTGAGCACAGCTCATTTGCAAGATGGACCTGGTAAGGTCAAGGTTCAATTTACATAAAAAATATTCAATATAAACACACTCTAGGATACTATATAGAATATTCAGTATACACACAGTCTAAGGGTACATTCTAATCAGACTATACATTAAATTCATGTGTAGTGGTAATAAGGGGTGAGGTGAAGGGGAGCGGGAAGTGGTGTGCCTGGGTGGTGGGGAGGAGGAAGATGGTGGGGGCCTATACTGTGGAACGGATAAACTGTGGGTCTTATGAAGAGGGCAGGAGGGCAGCACTGGGGGGGTTGTATAACAGGGGTATAGGGCTGTGATATATGACAAGGGATTAAGAGGAGGCAGATGGAAAGGAGGGGTGCATGGAGTGTGAGGGGTGGTGACTCTTAGTAAAGGTGGATACCTTCCATGAGTTGGCTATCTGGGGAGGGAGATGGATAAGATTAGGAATACTCTACTGTTTGCATATGTCTGAGACTGTTCTTATCAGATTGTGCCTTAAGAGGTTAAAATAAATGGTAAATATTTTTAGATTTGCTGGGAAAAGATGACATTTATGAGGTATGAATCTTTCTTGAAATACTATACCTGCCCAACTGAAGCTTGTAGCAAGAAAATGTTTAAATGCTAAGTATTTAAATGTGCAAGTTGTTGTATGTCAAAGTGGGTAAACAAATCTCCAGTTTAATAGACAACCAATATTTAACAAGCTGATTCAGTTTCCTAATGGCCATCTGATAAGCAGCTTGGAGTTATGTCTCCAACATTCTAAACAGAAAGAAGGGAGCATTTAATTTCAATTGGCATAATGATTTGCAGATGTGGAAGAATACTTTGAAAACTCCAAAATAAGCATTCCATGATACTCCATTTTTCCAGCTACAGACAGCAAGATGGCTGTAGAATCCACCCACAGCCATGAAAAAGCAGCTCAGCATCCACATCTTGCTACCCATGCTCAGGAACAGCACCCAGAATAGACTCTAGTGCAATAGTTCTAACCTGTGAGTCTACCCCAAAGGGGTCCCCACAACAGAAAGGAACAGGACAAACCAGACAACAGAAGAGCTGGTGCTCAGCAGGATACAGAGATGGAAGACAACACAGTAAGTTATGTGAATTGCATGCAAGCTCATCTGACAGTAATAATGAGGTGAAAAATATTTATTTAGCAAAATCCACAAAGTGTATATCACTGCAAAAAAAAAAAAAAAAACTGATCAACTGCAGCTAAACCTCATAGCAGGAGATGGATGCCCAGACCAAACCTCTCCAACATTTGTCTTCCAGACTTGAGGCTTTGACAGGGGGCAGTAGTGATCTAACAAAGCCTATCATTTATACAATAAATAATTAACTGTGTTGCATGAGATTGAAAGAATCCAATAGCAATTAATTACAATAAATGAAACAACAGCTCATTAATTATAAGTTAAAACTGGTATTCACAATATTATACTAGGCTTATAAGGAGCAAGACAAGCAAATTAATCAGTCAAAAACATGCAACTGAAATACATTAAAAACAAACCATTACAAGTGGCAAGGCAACCAGATTAGCTAGGAAAGCCTTAACATTATTAGCTTTTAAAAGGTAATCAAAATTGATAAGTCTGTCTAATTTCTCTAAACAAACTAATTATTATACTAAAACAGTGAGCAAGATTAAGCTTTAAACAACCCCAACACACAGAGATAAATAGTAATGTGAATATTTCATCAAATGCAATCTGGAATTATTTCAAGTAATATACACCCTATACTGAACATGAAAAATTAATAAAGGAGTTGTAATGCTCCATATAAAAATGTATACATTGATAAGGCATAACTGATTGATAATACAAATTGTTTTTAAGTTCCTTATTCATGCAGCTGGCTTCATTGTTTTCATAATAACTTCAGACCTGCAAGTGATGACCTCCCACTGGTGTATGTAGTCTTCTAGCTGGGCAAAATAGGGATTGATCCAAAAGGTAGCCCATGTCATAACATACGGAATAAACAATTATCCTTACAGATCACAAAAAAGAGTCACACATTAGTGATAATACAGAAAAAATGTATATACACTATCCTGAGGGCATCATCGCTTACCTTAAACATATTTATGTCATGCGCCCCAGGCTCCCAAACCTCTGGCAGCCTAGCAGGACCCCCTGATTGCAGAGACGATCCCCTTTTTAAGAACTTGTGAGCAGGAATAAGGGTTTCTGGAAGACATACCAGCCTTCCTTTTCCCAGTGGGATGGTGGATTCTGTAGTTTTGAGTTCCCTTGACTTTGCACTACTTTCAGTATTTGAATCCCACCATGGCCACTGGCTACATCTTACCTAGGTAGTTTTATATCATAGCCAAGTGGTTCTATCTTGTTAAGGCACACAGTCTTTTCAAAACCCTTCTGTTAAGGCACACAGTCTTTTCAAAACCCTTCTGTTAAAGTGTTAAATCACACAACCAGACCCGGGCAGAGTTGATAAGAAAATCACAAAAGTTTACTTAAAATAAAAGCAATACAGAAAATTCTACAGTTTGGAAGAACTTTGAAATGCAGACAATAACAAAAGTAAAACTGGATGGTTTAGAGAAAACACTAGATACTTTATTCTAAACTATACCTTGTTCTGATGTTAGAGTTCAGACAAGATTTCAAATGTCCATATCAAGATGAGTCCTTAAGCAACAGTTGTGTAGCAAGTGTGTATTCCAAGTCAAGTCTCTGAAGTGTCCTTTTTTTACAAAAAAGAGGTCTTTCAGGTGCTTCCTTGGTGAAAAGTCTTGGTTTCCAAACTTCTAACTTAAAAATCAGAATTTCCTGTTCAGTATGGGCAAGTCAAACTTTCCACAAACTGAGGTCTGGTTCTAGAGATTTTTCCAGGCCTACACATATACTTCTGGTCTTCAAGAATATGCCAGCTGGACAGACAGTCTGTCTTCCAGCTAAGCTGGTTTTCAACTACTCTGCTTTGAAGTGTGTTTCTGCTAATAAACTTGAGGGTCATTTTAGGACACAATCACCTTATTTTTTCTCTGAGGTGGGGGTTAATGATTCCAAGACAATATGGATATTAGGGTGCAACAGTTTACCTTTCTCTGTAGTTGTCACTGTGGTTCCATTTCAATCCCAGTGACATCTGGTCCATGTATTTGGCTTAACCCCTGACCCCTAGGTCACAACATTACCTTTCCCTGTCATGGAAAGCCACAGTGAGATATTTTATGACTTCCTCGGCTATATACCTGTCTCCCTTATCTTGAGACATAACAAGTCCATACTAGTCTTTATAGAAATACCAGTTATTTTGTATTTATCTGTTAAAGGGACAGTGTCTTAATTCTAAAGTTCAGTACAGCATATAACATATAAACCCACATAAATGGATCTAGGCCTATCATGCAACAATTTACAACACAGTTTCAAATTACTGAGCAGACAAACATTGACTTGGGACTAATACTTAAGCACATTATTGCAAGAAAAAGTTATTACAAAAAAAGACACCAGATTGAGTATTTCATTCAGATCTTTCAGTTTTAGGGTCTAGTCCGTATGTCCAATGTGATTCAGCCAGCAAAAGATGGTTACCGCTATCCTCACCTCTCTTTTTTGCTGATATACTTTGGCAGTATAGCTTAGAGGTTAGAGTAACAAGCTGTGAAAGAGCTTGGTACATCCAGCAGACCAGACCTGGGTTTGATTCTCACAACTTAGACTTGCATACTGTGTGACTCTGAGCAAGACACTTAACTACCCAGTGCTCCCAGACCCCCCCTGAAAACAGGCACTTGTGCCTAGTGGGTCTTACCCAGTTACCAAAGACTTAAAAAAACAAAAATAACATTTTGTCCTAAATCTGAATTAATAGTGACATTTCTGATGGAACGTATATGATCCTGCAAACACAATTTTGTTTTTCTGGTCATACAGCCCACATAAGTTTTCACACATGGGCACCATGCCATGTTTACAATGTGTGCTGCATTGCAGGTAACAACATCATTGATTTTAATTATTCTGCCCCTAACTTATTTATTTATTTGCTTTTGTTAACCGGGTAAGTCACACTAGACAGCCAAGTGTCTATTTTCAGGTGCGACCCGGGAGAGTTACAAGCTTGGATAATCAGGTACAGTGACAAATTGGTATTATATACAAAGAGCACTACACGTCATATAGATTGTATACAGAACTATGAATCAGTGACCAAAAAATGACAAATTAAGCAATTATGGCATCTGTATACTTCCTTAGGGCATTGAAGCCACAACTTTTCGGACATATTTTTTTGACGTGGCTGTCTGCTAAAACCTCAGATACTGTAAATTCTTAGCTCGATGGAAAAAAAAAACATGGGCAGCATGGTATAGAAATGTGAAACAAGTGGGTCACCTTTTAACAGATGCCAGTGATGGTTGGTAATCTTTTTGACTGGAAATGTTTTAGAATTAAATGTGGTAACGATGTTTAGCCACTTACCACCTTGTTGATCTTTTTTTAATGTTTTGTAGTTAACAATAATTCCATGTTTTTGCCACTAGCCTTCACTAATGCCTGATTTACTATTTTGAAAAAGTATCCACACTGCAAAAAGGTTCCATTTACTCTTTGGACTGAGGCAGAAAGCAGTCTTCCCCAGAGCATATATACCTAAGGCACAAAAACTGTCTGTAGGGTATTAAGCAGATTAAATGTGCTGGCCTGGCACTGTTTACCCTTAAAAAGGCAATTTATTGCAGTATGCTTTCTATGCATTTAAGATAGAGGGCCTGATTCCAAGACAGTTATGCCAGGCATAAATGCAGTACGCCAGTCCTGATAGTGCAAATCGCAAGTTATGCCAGCAATTTGCGAAATGCTCAATTCCAAAAGAACACTTAGGCTGCAACCCACAACTGCTACGACTAATGCAAGTAACACTGCAGTTATGCCAAAGAATGCCTACGTCACTGTGTAATGTGGCTTACAACATGTGTACCACACCAGCACCACAGAACTGCTATTCCAGAACATGTGGCATAATGAACCATGCCAGAGGATGGTAACATAAGTTAGAACAAGGAAAAGCTGTCCTAACCTGAGCACAGGCCATAGAAACACCCCCTCAACAAAGCCAGACTGCAGCATACCCCCAATCAGTAGGCTCCAAATGTGGAGCTAATGAGCAAACATGCCCTAGGAATCCCAGAACACAGTGAAATAGGTAGCAGCATGGCCAGACAGGCTAATAGTAAGTGAACTACAGTACATACCTGGTGCAACATGTACCATAGCATGTAGCACAATAGCCAAACACAGACTGTGGGATAGGGCATCACACTGTGGAACAGAGAAGTGATGGGACGTACAGTAGGGAACAGTGCCATGTACTGTAGGACAGTCGAGAGGTATGTACTGCTGACAGTATTGTAAGTTGCGACATGCGTACTGCTACGCTGCTAGTGCGAGTTACACCATGTCTTGCGGCCATAACTTGCAACATGCGTAATTCTGCATTTTCCATTATATCTGATGATTCTCTTGGAATATGGTGCAGCTTGCATGTTGTAGAGATTTTGGCATAACTTTACGCACTGGTGTACTTTGAACCTTGCTCTCATCGCTGTCTTGGAATCGGGCCTAGAATATTCAAATGTTGGTCAATCTTAAAAATGATATCAAGAAATTCAGTCTGTACACAATCCATTTTATAAGTAAGCAAAAGGTTTAAATGATTGCTATGAAGTCATTCCATAAATTTCTTGACATCCTTATCATTTACCTGCCACACATATGATGTCATCGAAGAAGCAGAGGCATCTGACTATTCTTGAAAACAAATGGTGAACAAAATGGTTCAGAACAAACTTGACCTCCCACCAGCTCAGGAAGAGGTTGGCATGAGAGGGTGACATACTGGCACCTCTTGCAGTCCCCCGGAGCTGGTGGTAATAACAGTCATCCAAAAAAATTATTATGTGTTATTATAAATTGAAGGTCCTGAAGTATAAAGTCAGATGGCACCACTCCATTGAGACTCACATGTTCCAAATAAAAGCAAATGGCATTCCAATCTGTATTGTGGCAAATTGAGGTATACAAGGAAGAGAGATGTATACTGAGTTCTATACTGAGTTGTCAAGATAGAAGTAAGCATTAACCCATCAGGCCTGTCTTCTGCCTTAGCAGGGCCATTTTTACTTTTCACCACTGTAGCAGATATCTAGTCTTTTTTGAATATTTCAATAGATCCTGATGAGACCTCCTCTCTAGTGAGTGTGTTCCAACTTTGAGCTGCCCTGTAGGTGAGGAATCCTCTCATTGTATTTTTTGTACTATGTTGTGTTAGAATTTGTTGTGTATGACATTGCAGATTGTTTTTATTATTGTGTACGATTAAACCCATACTGTCCATTAGTTCCTTATCTCTTGTGATTTGTACATCTGTAGCATATTGCCTCTCCTTCGTCTCATTTGAAGCATATGTAAACCCAGCTCAATCAACCTGTCTTCATAAGTTCTATCCCTCAGCCCCGCCACCATTTTGGTAGCCCTGTGCTGCACCTTCTCCATGTTTTTGATATCTTCCTGCAAATCAGGACTCCAGATGGTAGAACAGTAGTCCAGCTGTGACCTAAGGTATGTTGTGTATAATGTTTGCATACAATTTTTGTACCCAAAGACAAATGCATTTTTCTGAATTGAGTTTGATTTATTTATAACTCTATTGCAGTGATTACTGAAGTTGAGGTCTTTATTTATCAGGACTCCCTGGTCATTTTCTGTTTCCACATTCTTCAAGGTATTGCCATAAACCTGAAAGATTCATGGGTGTTATTTTTACCCAGATGTAGTACGACACATTTATCATGGTTAAAGCTTATATAATTCTCTTGTGTCCATTGCTCTATGATTTTGAAGTCATTTTTTAAACTATCTGCTCTGTCTTTAGTACCACCACTCCCAATTTACAGTCGTCAGCAAATTTCACTGTCCAATATTTTAGTCTATTTTCTAAATCTGAAATAAACACACTGAATAACATAGGGCCCAAAACTTAACCCTGTGGCACCCTGCTCAACACTTTTTTTAATTCAGACAAGCTGCCTCTAATTCTGACAGCCTGGGTTCTTTTATTAAACCAATCTGTATTACAAAGTATTATCTTTTCTTTCCATATCCAGTTTGTATAATTTCTTTATTAGTACATTGTGTGGCACATTGTCAAAGGCCTTCTGAAAATCTAGGTATATGATGTCAACTGGTTCATTCCTAGATAGAGCCTTACTCACTTTTTCATAAACTACAAGCAGGTTTATGGCACAAGATCTGTTCTTTTGAAATCCATGCTGGTTTGCATCTGTTATGTTTTTATTATGTAACTCTAATTCTTTTTTATCCTTAATTACAGTTTCCATTATTTTACATATATAAGATGTGAGACTTACTTGTCTATAATTTGATGCATCTCATTAAACCACTTTTTTATGTGATGGTACAACTGTTGCCCTTTCCAGTCAAATAGTACTTTACCAGTCTCAAATTATTTTTGAAAAGGGAAGCAAGCTGTGCTGATATCTATTCCCTCATCTCCATTATCAGCCTTGGATGTAGCTCATCTGGTTCCTCAGATTTATTTATATTTATCTTTTCAAGTTGTAATTTCTCTTCATCTGTATGTATTTTAATAAAGATCTTAGTTTCCTGATTTTGACTACTATTCTTATAAAGCTCTTCTTTATTGTTGATTATAATATCATTTTGATTATATACAGAACAGAAGTACTCTACCACAAATTTTGGAACTGCCCAGAGATTGCTGATTTTTGGTCCCAGGTACACAGGCATCTGAATGGGCTTTGGGATGGGGGAGTTCCATTTGAGTTCAATTACATGATTTTGGGGCTACAGGTATGGGGACTAGAAAGCCACAAACAACAATTACTCCTGCATATACTGTGCCTAGCAGCTCAAATGGAAGTAACATCTAACTGGTTACAGACTTCCCCCTTCAACTCTTGGATCTCAAGGATAGTTAGTATGAATGGATGGAGGGGATGACAACCAAACTACTGCTGTTGGAAGAAAAACATCAGGAACTTTGGGGTGGTTGGTTGAGCAGAGACCCCACCTAAACTCTTCATCACTGGATGGAGTGTAGAGAAAAGAGTGTGAGGAGGGGTAGGAGGTCAGGGTACCCACAGCTATCTCACAGGAATGCCCAGAGTGGTGAGCAGTCCTAAGGGGAGACTCCCCTTGCTAAGCTAGAAGAACAGAGAAGAGTAAAACAAGGGAACTGCAGTACCATATGACACAAGAGCATACATAACAGGATCCTTTCACCTCTGAGACTAGAAAAGTGAGGTATATAAAGCACTCAGGCAGAAAAAGATTAAAAGGTTGTCTTTTGGGACAGAACTCCAGCTGAATTTGAAGTTAGACCATGGGAGGCCATTGTTATTAGCATAAAATTGAACAGTGTACTTCTTCTCTATAGCGAGTTATAAGGTGACAGAAACCTGTACCATAAAGCAAGGAGTTGATGAGAAGACACTATTTTATAGGCCAGTGCAGAGTCACACAGATATACTGTTAGCAATAGGACTACATACGGTAATGAATGTAAATTAAGGCATTGGAAAATGTAACAATAATGTGATTGGTTCCTGGGCTGCAGTATGCAACTTAGCCCAGTGCATGGTCTGGCTCTGTATGTTTGTGAGTTATGAAATAAAAACAAAGTTTAAAAAAAACTGTCTATCATTTGTTTGGGGTTTGATATTTCATTTGCCCCCTTAGTTAGTGGCCCGACTGACATGACTGTATTTTGTTGTTTATATGCAAAGAAGGACTTCCCATTGTCCTTTGTAAGGGCTATTTCGAATTCTAATTTACTCTTTTCATTCTTACTAAGTTTTTTACTAGCAAGCAATACATTGTTAACGACTGATAACTGGGTTCCCATTTCAAGCCATTCAGCTTTTGAAGTACATCTGCAGTGTCACAGTCATAAGCTGGAGTCACCAGAACTAACTCTTTCAGATAGTAGTCAATCTATCTAGAAATATTTTCTGTGATACAGCCTATGCCCATAACAATGGGATGGACTGGAGGGTCTACAGTAGTTTTATGTGTTTTCGGTAAACCATACAGAGTTTGTGTTACCAGATTTTTCACCTGCATATAGGAACATTTTTCCATTGTGATATAAGAGAATGAGAGGCATACAGAGATCGCTTAAAAAGAGAAATGCAAGGAAGAACAAATAACATCAGCAAGACATTATAGAAAAGCACAAACACAGATGGAAGCAGATATAATGCCTCCCCTTAGATGGCAATAGTAACCAGGAAAAGATCACTTAAGACTCAACAGTCAAGGCTGAATATGATATGGAAGGACTCACTGGATACAGGAATACCACCCGAAAAAGAGTTTGAACCCTCACATCAGACAAGTGAGATTCAGATTTTGGAGGAGATTCAGAGGCCTTCTCAAGAAGATCCTGACAATGTCAGACTTTTCTGGAAACTGATGATGATGCACAATGTACAAATACAACTAGGAAAAGAGAAAAATAATAAAAGAATGAAGATCAAAAGTGGGAAATACCTTGTCAAGTCAGCATGATCTAAGAAATAAGATTCTTCTGCCACACTTTGTCTTCTGCAAATGATGAATAAACAAAAAATGAATATAGCTACTATCAATGTAAACAGTATCAAGAACCCCAAAGAAGGCTTTAATATTTTCAGTCTTAAATGACTTGCCCTATGACATATATCTGGTACAAGACACAAAATCAAACTTGTATACTGAAGTGGCACAAGCCTAACAATTGTGATTTTGGGGGTGCATCACTCTGATCATTTGGAGAGGATAAGTGTGAATGGGTGGGACTATTATGGAAGGGAAAAATTACACTATCACAAGAATACTAAACATATTACCAGGGAAAGCAATATTGGTGGATATGCTAATGTATACAGAATGATTGTGTATCATAAATATCTACACACTTCAGACAGAAAAGAGCAGAGTGGACTTCTTCAAAATAATACAGCCGTATCTGTATACTGTACTTTAAGAAAATGGTTTTTGGATGAGATTTTAACTTTGGTTTGGCTACCTCAGATGGAGGAGCAAGTGCAAATAAATTACTCTGTTACACTAATTTTCTAAATAAAATGTTATAAGATGATGGGCTAAAAGATGCTTACAGAGAGATTAACAGCACTGCAAGTTTCATATACTACAAGAAAAATGTGTCTACCAGAATTCATTTTTTATTCATACCACAAAATGTAAGTGTACAAAAAAATGGATATTACCCCTATAGAAAACTTGGATCACTTGTAACTAGGAGGTAGTTTCATGGCAGCAAACATCACTGGCACTAGAAAAGGCACATGTAAACTTAATAACATATTAATGAAAAAACTGAAATAAATAGGAAGATGCACGATCTGTTGCTAGCTAGGAAAACATTAGTAAGAATGTATGAGGAGTTTGGAACATGGTCGAAAGACACAAAAAGTGATATAAAAAAATTATTTCATAAAGAATCTGGGAAATGTAAGCAGAAAAAAATATATAACATATGTAATGCTAAGATATAAGTTAATAAAGTATTTAGCTTACCACACATTGAAATACATTGAAATAGGTATATATCAAACATAACTACAAATGTATTTCATTTTTGTTAACCAGGTAGGTACACTAGAAAGAAACAACCAGTTTTTTGGTACAACCTGGGGAGTACAACATTAGGACTGCAATACATGGATTTAATACCATGTATAAATAGATACAACATGTGCAGGAGTCTAACTTTCAAAATAAGATAGCGAAGGGTAATGGATATACAACTGGCATATAAATGATATTCCTATTTACAAGTAGAAACAAGTACAGCAATACAACATTGTGTCATGTAATGAGGTTTAAAGCAAGATTAGCACAGTATTCACACCATTGTTACCAGCTATCTGTTTGGGAAGCATTTACACTTAGCGGTAACTAAGAGGTGCTTACATTTTTTTTTCTAAAACCCACATATGTAGAAGCAATGCAGAAGACAGGAGGTATATTATTCCACAGTCTAGGGCAAAGTTTTGAAAAACTACTATCCCTATATTGGTCCTCATCATAGACACAGCAAGTGAACCAAGGTCTGAGGATCTTAGGTAATGTAGATTCAAATATGGTTTAATCCACTGTACGAGTTGTTGAGGTTGTTGGCTGTTAATAATACCTCCTAGTACTAAATCATGCAAATCATTGGGGGGAGACATTCTAAACTGGCATATAATTCACAGTGGTGAATTAATCTTTTGGAAGAAAGTGCAAAATGGCAGATGTTGTTGTAGGTAATATTCCACTTTCTAAGTTCTAGTTTAGACATTGAGGATGCATATACTGTTACATTATACATACATTTGGGGAGTAGTATGCCTCATGCAACAGACAGGTGTGCATGCTAGGTGAGGTTGTGCCTAATTCTATAGGCCAGGCCAAGCCTAACATTTACTTACAGGTCTTAGATATACTGTATATAGGTGAAAATCAAGAGAGAGATCCAACATGACTCCTAGGTAATTGAAGAAGGAGGAGGAGCTCCAGCAGGGCACCATCTAGACATGTGATATGAAGTGGTGTTTGGTTGTTTCTAAGCTTTGGGGGGGGGCAAAGAGCATGGCTTGTGTCTTTGATACAGTTAGGAGTAGCTTATTGTTCTGTAGCCATTTGTGAACAGCCTGTACATCAAGAGAAAGCATGTTATTTATATTAAAGATATTTTTGTAGCTGGCAATAAGTGCAAGGTCATCTGCATATAATATGGGTGTGCTATATTTCAGGCAGTCTTGTAGGTTGTTGATGTGCACAGAGAATAGGAACAGCCCTAGAATGAAACATTGAGGAACCTCTAGTTCAGATGATAAAGGTTCTGAGTTACATGTATCTAGTTTTATCAATTGCTGCCTGTGTTGGAGGTAGTTGTTAAACCAACTTAAGATATCCGATCATAGTCCATGGTTTTTAAGCTTGGTGTAGAGTAAGGCATGATCCACAAGGTCAAAGGCCTTGGTAAGGTCTATGAAAATAGTACCTGTGTACTCCCATCTATCTATTGCAGTAGACACAGTATGTGGTTGGTTAGTGCAAGTAAGCAGTTGTGGTGCTGTGTTCACTCCTAAAACCATGTTGGAGGGGAGATAGTTGTTTTCGGTCGACCAGATATTCAGTTAGCTGGATGGCTACCAGTTTTTTCCAATAGTTTGTTCAACACAGGTAGAATGGAAATTGGTCTATAGTTGTTGAAGATTTTTGGGTCTTCTTTCTTGAAGACTGGGACAATGTGTGACAGTTTCCAACCAGAAAGCACAACACTGTTTATAAGGGATAAGCTGAACAGTCTATTAATAGCAGGAGCTGTCTCAGATGCAGCAACCCAGAGACGTTTAGGTTTGAGTCCACCAAATCCAGCAGACTTGACTGTGGAGATGCACATAAGTAATTTGTGCACCTCAGGCACTGTGACAAATCTCATGTTAAAAGGGTGGGTGATCAATTAGCTTGTCGATTGGATGGTTATCATTCTCAGGGGAGGAGTTAGTAAGGCAAAATGTCCAGTATACATGGACAGATTACTGAACTGTATGTTCAATGTGCTAGCGATAGTGGTGGGATTGTTGCAGTTTACACCATTGATGTTCATATCAGGGGGTGTAGGTGTATTATTCTGATCTTGAATGTGTTTTATTTGTTTCCAGTATTGTTGTAGGGATCGCACAGTGCCAGAGAGGAGATTTTTATATTAGCTGCATTTACTTTGTTTTATAATTTTTTTGCACTTGGTGCTGAGCTGCCTGTATTTGTTCCTACTCCATAGCACTGCAGGTGGCCTTATATACTCCCCATTGTTTATCTCTGTTCTTTATCAATGCTAATAAATTATGTTTAATCCACTAGTTTGTGAACCCCCTAATTCTCCTAGTAGTAAATGGAGCATATTTGTCTTGAAATCCCCAAAAAATCGAATTGAAATATGCAACAACATCATTGACATTGTCAGTGAGCCAAAGATAGGACCAGTTTATGAGTGCAGTTTTGGATTTAAAGGCCAGCTGGTCAAATTTAGAGTAGTCACAGTAGCTGACTGATCTTGGTGGGGAAGGGGTAGTAAGGAACTTAGCCTTCCAGACACAATAGGTGGGAGAATGGTCACTGATTGCATCTGGAAGAATGACAGAGTGGAGATTTCTATCAATTCTGGGTGTAATGTTCAAGTCTATTAAGGTAGCTGTAGTGCCATCATTTGCCAGCTTGGTGGGCTCCTCAATAATTTGGGTAACATTTAACTTACTCAGATGTTGCTCCACGTGTGCCCTATTTTTAACCAAGCCAGTCTATTTTAAAATAACCTAGAACAATGAATTCCCTGTCCTTAACCTGAGCATTGACTATATTGGCTAGATTGTCTATAGTGCTAATGCCACCAGTGGGAGGTATGTGTACACATAGTAAATGCAAACTCTTTGCCTGGCCTAGTAGTAGCTTGATATGGCAGTATTCCAATTTTCCATCCCTGTTGGGTGGAAAAGAAGGAACAAAGGCAACATTTAGATAGTTCTTGATGTAAAATAATGTGCCCCCCTCTTTGGATGTAGATCTATCTTGGCAAACACAGGTGTAGCCAGACAGGGCACACACATTGTCTGGAATGCTGGGTTTAAACAAGGTTTCGAGTGTGCCAGTACTTCAGTCTGGTATTGGTGTACCCAGGTAATTGGTTCATTGAGGTTGGAGAGCAGATTTCTAATATTAAGGTGGGCAATTTTGAGTCCTTTGATCCCTGCCCAAGGTGGTGGGCAAAGGTTAGGAGGAAAACATTAGGTAGGGCCTGGGTTTGATTCAATGTCTCCTCAGGAAAGCAGTAGAAACATAGCCATGAAGATAAAGCAACATAGGTTTGGGCACTTTAGACTGTGGAATATCTGCCATTTCATTCATTTTAATGCCCTAACTGCAGTTGGTAGTAATTGGCTTATAAGGGATACATTCTGCAGTCATGTGTCTTTGGTGTGTACAAGTTGGTTGGATATGTAAAAGTTTAATGCTAACCCTTACAGAAATAATTATATGAAATATTTTCCTGCTATACACATAAAACTACCCATGTGATATGGGTGCTGCAAGCATAATTTAAATGTTAAATTGGAACTGATTGCATGCATGTGGCATGCGTATAGCAAGCGTGAAATCATGCTTTTTACATTAAATTGGAACAGACTGCATGCATGTGGCATGCATTCAAAAAGCAAGTGGTCACTGATGACTGCACACATAAAAGTAAATGACGTGCTTAGGATCACACCATATACTGTAAAAGTGGAGGTTGATAAAATTCAAACACAGGTCTTCAGGTCTCCAAGTCTCCTGGTTTGCAGTTCAGTGCCTTTAACCACTAAGCCATACTGCCTGAACATATATGGCTCGCTTGTACTTCAATACAAATCTGAACTCATCTGCACACATGTGGCATGCTTACAGCCACTGTTACACTTTTTAGTTTTCTTGTCTCCCCTCATCTCAGCTGCATAGTTACATTGAAGCACACATATTAATGGAAACACATGTGGTTCTTCCCATCCCCAATACACACACTTACCCACAAAACTACTTAATTATTCCTGTCTGGCCTGTACTCCTACAACTTTCTTATCGTAGGTTTGAATGCTTCCACACAAACAGACTTTAAGGGGCAAACACAACAGTAGCGATAAATCAACACACACCCACATAGCCAGTCCGCCCTCCCCCCACGCACATGCACTGTAGCAGGTGCAGCCATGCTGCTATAGACAATCCACCAAGTATCGAAATAAGTCAATAGTCTCTTACTTGAGTCCTAGAGAGCCAGAGGCAGGAGTCTTTAAGAGAGGTTGTCCATGGGTCAGAGTGCTGGGGAGTACCCCCTTGAAATAAATGGAGTTATTTTTTATTACTATTTTATACATTATGATATTGAGTTGGAGAATAATGAAGGCCACTGTTCTACTAACAAGGCCCTTGTAATTAGTTGAGCGGTGGCCTTCATTAATCTCCAACTCTCCATCACTAATGTATAAAACAGTAATAAAAAAATGCATTAATTTCAATGGTACACACCCCTCTGCAGTCTCCCTTGCCCTATGTCATCATAATGTGCCTGAGCATGGGGAAGTGGAGGTCAGCTTCACTGGGCATGGAGGAGGGTATAAGACAGAGTATAGTGGGGCTCCAATAGTCTGTGCATACCATACCACTCAAATATCCCTGAATGCAATGGACAGCCCTCATTTTACCCCTGAAAACTGCTCTGCTCCTCATCCATCCTTCATGGAAAACATGCTGCTCAAACATAGGATGTCCTGTAAATTTAGATTTTATGGCAGGGGCACCATTTCAGATTTCAGCAGTGGGGAGCTAACAACCAATGGAGGCCAGGTGCAAGTTATCCCCTAGGTGACAAGCTCTCGAATGTCTGGAACATCTCTAAAAAGTAAGACTTATTTGTTGTGGCTGAAAAGTGATATGCAAATTAGGAAAAATCCAATGTATAAGATTCATCTGTCTATACCCTAGAGCAGTGCATCAGATTTGGGCTTAAACCTTCCCAGTTACTAATCAATTTCTTTCCTGGCTGATGTTTTGACCCCCAGCCCCCCACCAAAAGTGTTGTTCTGATTTCTCTCCCTGACTCCATTCCATTCAATACCCATCCTATGGGGGTCATAAAGCCACCCAAAAGTGTAGAAATGTGAAAAACACATCAATACTTCAGTCCTTCCTCCTTCCCTAATCCCCCTGTAAAAAATATTGTTTACTTTTACTTCCCCGGCCATCTGGCCAGAACCTGCAGCCTGGCCCAGTGTGCCACCAGCCCAGTTTTCAGTCCTGTCCTCCTCCTCCCTCCTTCTGTCAGAAGCCAGATGCTAGAACCAACCATCCCAGGTCCCTAACGTGGTCCACGACCAAATCACCTCACCAGCCGAACCCACCCAACCTATGTTGCTTGCTTCTTGCTTGGCTGCTGGTGTGGTTGCTGCCACACTGCACTAATCAAGGCCTACGAAGGCTGCCCACACCACTGTCACTAATGCTGATGGGTCTAGCTTGCTACTATGAGGATATGTGCTGTTTATTTTTGTGAAGCAAGCCTAGTAGAGTAAGTAGGTAGCCTAGTATCGAGTTAACTTCTAGCTCACCCTCTGCCCCTTCAGCCATCAGGGGAGACGAAGACTCAATAAGAATAGACAAACAAAAATATGCCACCTCAACACTGCTATTGAGAGTTCAGTGCTCACTGAGTCCTCCAAGATGTGATGTGCAACCTGTCTACTCTGTGGCAGAAAAGACAGTGTTGCACTCACATGACTCATGTGATCTTGCCTGTCAGGAACTCCTTTACCTCATGTGTGACAGTGCCACCACTAATAGGGAGAGAGAGTGGACAACACAATACAGACACAGTCGAGTCAGGAGTGCAGCTACCGCGTGAGTGCACACAGGCCAGGGGGGCACTTATTGTGCAAAAGATTAGATCCAAATCTGCCGTCAACATCTATGTATCAAATGTAATGCCATTATTGCCAAAAAGAAAAAAAAAACAGTTTGCTGGCTGCTCAAGCAAGAAGAGTTCATAACACAAAAAAAGTTCAATTCTTTTATTTTTTCATTCTTTTTTCTTTTAATTATAGGTCCCAACCTTTCACGTCCAATTATGCTTCATCAGGGGAATTATTAATATAAAAATATCATAGAATCACAGAATCATAGAAACCTGCTGGCAGAAAATGACCATAGAGCCCATCGAGTCTGCCCAAAAGATGATAGCTCACCTCCCCCTCCATTTTACCCCTTTCACCCTGCGCTCTCTCCACCCCTGCCTAGCCCCATGTATGTATACCATGCCCTCTTGAATTTCTCCACTCTATCCACCTCTACGACCTATTTTGGCAACTTATTTCAAGGCTCTACCACCCCTTGTGAGAAGTAACTCCCCCTTACATCTCCCCGATACCTGCCCCCCTCCAGCTTGAGTGAATGGCCCCTGGTGATTTTGTTTTTTAACTCAGTCTGAAGATGCTAGGCCTTCTAGCCTTATTTATTCCCTTCATGTATTTGAAAGTTTCCACCATGTCCCCCATATCCCTTCTCATCTCCAGTGAATATAGTTAAAGCTCTTCCAGCTTCTCCCCATATGGTCTCTCATTCAGCTCCTGGATCATTTTAGTCTCCCTTCTCTGTACCCTCTCTAGCCTATCCTTGTCTCCTTGTGGATGGGGCCTCCAGAATTGTACTCCATACTCCAGCTGTGGTCTCACCAGTGTCTTACACGGTGGCATGATTACCTCCCACCTCCTGCTTGTGACACCGCTCCCTATGCACGCCAACATTTTTGCTGCCTTACCCACTGGCCTTTCACACTGGTTCCTATCCTTTAATGTGTCAGTGATCCAAATATCCAAGTTCTTCTCTTGCTCCATGACCTGCAGTGACTCTCCCCCCAGCAGTAAATTGCTCTTGGATTATATCGCCCTGTGTGCATTATTTTGCACTTCCCCATACTGAATTTCAATTGTCACTTTTCTGCCCACTCCTCCAGCCTGGCTAGATGTTGCTTCACTTTCTTCACCCTCCCCCCATGTCTACCCTGTTATAGATCTTCGTGTCATCTGCGAACAGGCATGCTTTTCCATTTAGACCCTCTGCTAAAACCCCCACATATACATCGAACAATACTGGACCCAGCACTGATCCCCGTGGTATCCCACTCTTCACTCCCAGTTCACTGGAGTGCCTTCCATTTACTACTATCCTCTGCATCCTTCCTCCCAGCCAATCCTCCACCCACTTTATAAGCTTTGCCCCCACTCCCAAACTGGCTAACTTGCTTACCAACCCTCTGTGGGAGTCGGAATTGAATGTCTTTCTGAAATCCAGGTAGGCCACATCCACCGCTCCTCCCACTTGATCATACACCTACGTATCACCCTCAATGAATTCTACAATGTTGGTCTGACAAGAACTGCCCCCTGTGAACCCATGCTGGTTTTCATCACTCAGCCCCTCCTCCTCTAGGTGTCTTACCAGCCTCTCCTTAAGGAGGGTTTCCATTAGCTTGCCTACCATGGAGATGAAGCTGACTGGGCGGTAGTGTCTAGGGTCCTCTTTCCTCCCCCCTTGTAAAGCAGCACTACCTCCACCCTCTTCTAGTCCCTTGGGAACCTCCCTGTTTCGAGGGATAGATTAAACAGCTTGGCAAGAGGTCTCACCAGCTCCTCCTTCATCTCCCTGAGAACTCTTGGGTGTACCTGATCTGGCCCCATAGCCTTATTCATTTTTATTTATCTCAGCTCCTCCATCACTCTGTCCTCCGTGAAGGGACGAATGTCTGCCTCCTTGTCCTGGGTACCCCTTCTCTAGACTGCTGGCCCACCACCACTGTTTTATGCTGTGAATACTGATGCAAAGTATTCATTGAGTAGGGTCACCTTTTCCTCATCTCCTTCAAACAAATTACCCCCAAGTCTTGGGATCCCTTGCCTGCTTTTTCTTTTGTCGCTGACATATCTAAAGAATTGTTTGCCCCCCTTTTCACCTCACTAGCTATTTTCTCCTCTGTGCTTGCTTTTGCATTCCTGATTGTTTTACCTGATTTCCTAAGCCTTTCTTTATAGATCTCCCTTTCCTCTACCCCCTGTGACATTTTGTAGGCCTTGAACACCTTTTTTCTCCCTGACTGCATCTCTGACTCCTGCTTTAAACCACAGAGGCTTTCTTCTCCTTTTGCCTTTGCTGATTTTCTGGATGAATTGGTCCATGGTTTTTAGGATTTCTCCCTTTATTACCCCCAGAGCTGCTCCACCTCCTCCAGGTGGTGGATGTCTTCCACTTCCCTCCTCAGGATGCTCCTCATCCTCCCAAAGTCTGCCCTCCTGAGTTTGAGCACCCTAGTGGATGTCCTGCCCTAATTTTGGCCCTGCCCAGATGGAAAACCTGCTCATTTGGTGGTCACTGTCTCCCAAGTTTTCTCCAACCTCTACCTCCCCACGCTGTCCCCGTTGGTCACTACAGTGTTGAATGTTGCCCCCCCCAGTAGGTTCTGTAACTAGTTGATTTAGGAGAGAATCCTGCATGATTTCTAGCAAGTCCCTGCTTCTTTCTTGTGTGGCCAATGAGGTTTGCCACTCTACATCAGGCAGGTTTAGATCCCCAGCTACTAGGATCTCTCCCTTTCTGGCTTTTTCCTGAATGGCCCTAGCCATCTTCACATCCACTTCCTCACTCTAGTGAGGTGGCCTGTACACCACCTATACTCTTATTGCACCACCCCCTTCTCTGCCCAGGGTAACCCAAAGGATCTCAGCAGATCCCTTTTCCTCTGTACCCTCCTCTCCCACTATCCCTTCTCTCATGTATAGGGCTACACCCCTCCCTTTTTCCCCTGCTTATCTCTCCTAAAATAATGTATCACTGTAGCTTCACCTCCCAGCTATGGCACTCTGTCCACCATGTTTCAGTTATTGTGATTAAGTCTGGGTCTTCAACTCCCACCACTGCCTCTAAGTCCACCACCTTGTTTCCCAGGCTCCTGGTGTTTGCTAGTAACCCTTTCAACCCCTCCCTGACCCTATGGTCCCCTTCTCTCCTGCCATCCATTGCCTCTCACTTCGGGAGAGTGTAGGCTATGTTTACATTGTTACTTCGAGAATCCCCTTTTCCCCTAGTGCTACACTCTCCCCTGTCTAGTTTATATGTATGTCTATCCCCAGCTTCCCATCAATGTACCATTGCAATTTTGCTCTTAATAGACTGGCTCTTGCATTACTTATGTTTAACCTGTCCCTTGCATACAGGTGTTCATCCACCCACGTATTCTCCCAATCTCCCAGAGATGTGAAGCCTTCCTCCCTGCACCACTGCCTCAGCCAGAGATTAAATTCCTTTACTCTGAGTTGCCTGGCCGTGCTAGCACAATGCACTGGCAGGATTTCCAAGAAGGAAAGGGAACTGATCAGTCCTCTGCATCCCTCTGCCAGTCCCCTGAGCCTCCTTTGAATCACCTCCACCTCTAACCCTGCCAAGTAATTTCTACCTAGGTGCAAAATTAGGTGTCATTTTCCCCCCACCAGATTAATGCAGTCCCTTCTCCTGAGGGGATCCTTCCAGCTTCCATGCCTGAATCACAAATAACTGGCCTCCCCTTAAAGGCTACACTCCTCCTTTGCCACTGAATCCCTTTTATGATCAAATCTCCATAGACCACAACAGCCTCTGCATTTTCTGTCCTTGATGGTGTCTTGATTATCTCGTCCTGTCCTGTTATGCACCTTCCACCCCCTGCAGGCTCTTTCCTCTGCTTTCTTTCCTCTTCATCCTGCCCCCCTCCTGTCACATCTTTTTTTCCTGTCTTTTCCTTGCTGTCGGATATCCACCCTGTTTTCCTGTGACCAACTTTCCACTTCTGATCTCTGGCTTTCAGATCCCTCCCTCCAGTGCCCTATAGTGTCCCTGACCCTCCACTCCATTTCCCCCGTTACTGTCTCCCAAAACTGCCCTCCTTACACTGTCGCCAGGGCCCCCTGCACCCTCAGAGATCCTACGCAGACTAATCTTACCCATCTCATCTGCCAGGCCTCCCACACCCTCTGATCCATATGTATTCTCATGCAGAAATATCCCCTGCTGCTCGTACCTAGCTGGCTGCTTTCTGTGCCTACCCCATCCATCACTCCCTTATCTGTCTCCACTGGGCTGATGGCTCCTGTTTCCTTTGCCCCTCCCACCAAGATTATTTCACGACTTCCTCCCCTGGTCCCAGGCTCCTCTGGTATCTCACCCTGGTGTGTCTCCAAGGGTTCAATCCTTTTTCCAGTCAGTGATCCTGCTCTTGAGAGATCATTTCCTGTGTCTCCCAACTTCCCTACCCCTGCTTCCCCCTCTGCTGGCTCCCCGTAGTCGCTCCCATCCTCTACTAGTAGATCAAGTGGGGCAAATCTGTTTACATGGTCTATTCCCAAGCTTCCCTTTTTGTTGCTGGTAGAGGCCATACTTGAAGTCTGTTCTCGAATTTCAGGCATCTGCCAGCTTTACCTGGTCCTATGATCCCTGAATGGGGAGGAGGTAGTAACAACAACAAAAATGGAAAGGGACCTGGGGGTAATCATATCAGATGACCTTAAGGTTGACAAGCAATATGAGAAGGCGGTAGGGAGGGCTGGGGGGATACTGGGATGTATACGGAGAGGCATCACCAGCAGAAAACAGGAAGTTGTTATCCCCCTGTACAGACAGTTGGTGAAACCCCATCTGGAGTACTGCTTCCAGTTCTGGAGACCCCATCTCTGCAAGGACATAGACAAGATGGAGGCAGTTCAGAGGAGGGCAACTAAAATGGTACAGGGTCTGCAAGAGAAGCCATACAAGGAGAGGCTAAAGGAGCTTAATATGTATACCCTTGAGGAAAGGAGGGAGAGGGAGACGGGGGACATGATAGAAATGCTTAAGTACCTCAGTGGAATCAACAAAGTCCAAGAGGGTAGCATCATTTCAGAAAAAGAGATGTGCAAGAACAAGGGGATACAACTTGAAGTTAGAGGGGGATGGCTCAGGGGCAATGTGAGGAATTATTTTTTCACAGAGATGGTGGTGGACACATGGAACAGCCTTCCTGAGGAGGTTGTGGGGTCAAAAACTGTGGGAGAATTCAAGAATGCATGGGACAGACATAAGGCAATTTTTGTGGGGGGTAGGAAGAAATAGGCTGTTGGTTAAATGGGATCTGCAGCTTATCCTCTATGTAAGGAAATGGGCAGACTAGGTGGGCCAAGTGGTCCTTATCTGCCGTCAAAGTCTATGTTTCTATGATCATTCACTCCTCCTTGTTCTTAGCTGCCACTTTTCCTCCTGAATCATGATTTCTCATCTCACCCCTGACTTTGCTGCTTTCCTCCTCCATCACTCTGCTGCATTAACCTGACCCCCTCCTGTCTTTTTTCCTTCGAACCCCTGTACACCTCTGAACCCCTGTACTCAACAACCATATTTCTGAACCCTTGGTACTTTCCCCAGACATCTTTCTCACCATATCCAGCTGATACTGCCACTTCCCCCCTCCCCCCTCCACACAGTGCCCTCCACAGCCACCCTATTTCCTCCTTCAGCTGTGTGAGTTGATAACACACCATGCACCGTCCCATCCTCCAAGCCCAGTTTAGAACCATAGCAGCCCCACATCCACTGCACCCCACCATCCTACCAAAGAGGCCACCCTTGTGGTTGCCCCACCAGCTGTGCCTCCTTTCCATTGCTAGGCCACCTATGTCACCAGGTTTTGGATAGTTAAAGTTACCTAACCAAAACAGACTAGTGTTTGGAGGCTGCTCCGACCCCAACTGGTTTTGGATAGTTAAAGTTTCCTAACCTGAACAGACCAGCGTTTGGAGGCTGCTACGACCGTCAGCAGATTTCCCAAGTATTAAGTTATGCTGACAAGCAATGTGAACTCCCTCTACCCATTCACCTCACCCTCTCAGGTGTTCCTCACCTCCAGCAGTAGTACCCTAGGCCATTTTGTAGCCTTCCAAAATTCTCAAACAAACACTAGTTAATAATTTCCTCTTGGGAAATTCAAAAACATGTGTTCATAATTACCACTTGAGTCCCATTAGTCCAGTTCTTTGTGTTGCATGCTCAAAAAAAAAGTCAGATCATCAAACCATTGTCACCATTGTGGACTTCCATCTGTCCAGCTCCTTCTGTAGCATCCCCAGTGCAGTGTCCCACTTGTTCAGTAGTGTCCCTTAGTGTAGAGACCAGAATAGTCTCACAATTACAGCCCCTTTGGGCAATTTACATGTACCAGTGAAGAGATATTGTATACTTCCATAGTAGACAACGCTAGGTCCCCTTTCTGCGGTGCAGCTCCCAGTTTCCATCTCTTGCTCCTGGCCATTCCCTTCTCCTTCATTCAGTCTCAGCTCCTCCCTCAATGTTCTTTTGCTCTTCCTCCCTCCCTCCTGTATTTAATAGAGGCTGGGATCGGAGAGGGTAGGCAGGAAGAAAAACAGCGATAGCAGCAGCAGCAGCCTGACTGGCTTTTTAAAGCCGGACTATGTTGGCATCTTTTGCCCTGATTGGCTGACCAGCTCTTGGCCTCTTCCTCCACCAATCATGGCCAATCACGGCACCCTCTCTCCAGTGCCACCACCGACTCGACTGCAGTGCACCTTCCCCATGGCTGTTCACTCCTCCAATGCCACTGCCTACTGTGGAGAGAAAAGCAGTTCAAGTGATAGCAGCAGCAGTGGCCTGACTGGCTTTTTAAAGCTAGACTGCACTGACACCTTTTACCCCGATTGGCTGGCCGGCTTTTGGCCTCTTCCTCCACCAATCACAGCCAATCATGGCACCCTTTCTCCAATGCCACCACTGACTGTGGTGGACCTTCCTCTTGTGCCGTTCCACTCCTCTCATGCCACCACTGACTGCAGTGAGAAAAACAGCCTGATTGCTCACTGACTCGATCAGAAGCTCACCTGTTGCTGAACCAGATAAATATGTGAAAGAACACAGACCAATGAAGGATCCCTGTGCAAGAATTTGTATAAAATAGGGAAAGTCAAACTGCTACAAACATAAGGAGAGAAAGATCTTGACAATATGATCTAATAATCAGAATAATTGTTTGAACTAAGTACAAACACACAGATAAATTTATAAATATCTTAATCAATACAAACTGCCAATCCTTTAACCCCCCCCCATTTCATTGGAAACACTCAGCCTTCACATGTCTGTGAGCAAGACATGGTTGTTAGGCAACCATATCACCTAGGTGATATGTGACCACATGGCAAAGTGGTCACATGACTTCTCCCACAGACATAAGAGGCTTAGGACAGCCCTTCACAGTTGCTGCCAAACTGAGATGCTGCCAGCACCTTACTAGGGAACCATACCACTTATCATCAAGTAAGGAAACTAATATTTGAACATTTGCAAACTTAAAGAAACAAGCATTTGTCGATGCCGAATGTTTGCTTGCTGGCATTGGCAGTGGTAGTGTAGAAGTTACAGAGCTGCATAATAGGAATGGCAGTGAAGTATTGAACTGAAGCCAACCCCACCACCACCCTGCAGAGAGTGACAGGCATTGATGTGTGCCTTTGGGTCATCAGGCATAACGACCACACCATTTCACCACACCCTACCCTGCAGACACTGACAAGTGTCACAGTGTGCCTTGGGGTCTTTGGCCCTTATGTGCACCCCATTCCATCAGGAAATACGGTGAGATGGGTGCGGTATAGGAGAATGGGGTAACGTTTGGGCCCGAAGAGTCCGAGGCACACCTTGATGCCTCTCACTGGCTGCAGGGTGTGGGTGGGGGTGGAATGGTATGAGCATTACATGAAAGAATCCAAAGTCACACCCTGATACCTGTCATTCTCTACAGGGTGGGGCGTTATGGTCGGAAACCCTAATGCTTTAGGCATTCATTGGTATTTTCACTCCAAATTTTCAACATGGTTTTTTTGTGATCCCCACCTCATGAACAGTGGCAATATCAGTTTGTTAGCCGAAAACTGCATTTGCACAGTGACTACGGCATTTGGCACCACAGGTGCAAAAGCACATTGCGAACAGGATATGAAAAATGACAGCGGTACTATTCATGGGGAGGTGTAAAAAATGGCAATGTTGAAAATCTGGTGTGAAAATCTTAAAAAAACTGGTGAAGTCACGAGAGTGCATAGAAACTGTGCAACGCACACCCGTAATGTAACTAGTTTGGGGACTTTTTTACAGCAGATTGTTAACACAGGCATTTTGGGACCTCCGATCATGAACAGTGTCAGTGTGATTTTCTTTTTTTGTCCCGAACAATGATTTCCCACAGCGACCACGCATTTCTGTGCTGAAAGTGTGAAAACACATTTGGGCCATGTTGTGGAAAATGACAGCCGTACTGTTCATAAGGAGGTGTGGAAAAATGCCACTGGTGAAAATCTGGACTGAAAATCTTACAAATTCATGAACTTACGAAGGTGCGTGGAAACTGCGTAATACTCAGTCATAACACAGTCATTTTATGGAGTATTGTCACCAAATTTTCAACATAGGCATTTTAAGACCTCTGCTCATGACCAGTGTCACTGTGATTTTCTTAATCTGTCCCAAACATTGTTTTCGCACACCGACTGTACCACTGTGCGCCACATGAGCGGAAACAAATTTTGGGCGAGAAGTGAAAAATGCTAACTGTACTGCTCATAAGGAAGTGCAGTAAAATGGCACTGTTGAAAATCTGGTGTACAAATATTACAAATTCGCAAACTTGCCAGTGTGCGTAGGAACTGCGCAACGTGTGCTCCTAAAACAGTCATTTTTGGGAATTTTTTCACCAGATTTTCAACATAGCCATTTTAACACCTCTGCTCATGACCAGTGTCACTGTGATTTTCTTAATGTGTCCCATACAATTGATTTCTTACACGACTGTGCCATTGTGTGCTACATGGTAGGAAACACATTGTGGGTGAGATGAAAATGACAGCTGTACTGCTCATAAGGAGGGTGTGTAAAATGGCAATGTTGAAAAATCTGAGTGAAAACATTGAAATTTAAGGGAATTTACGAAGCCGCAAGGAACTTGCAACGCATGTCAGAAACAGTCATTTTAGAATTTTTTCACTAGATTTTCAACATAGCCATTTTAAGACCTCTGCTCATAAACAGTGTCACTGTGATTTTCTTAATGTGTTCCTACATTAATTTCAAGACACTGACTGCGCCACTGTGCGCTACATGGGCAGAAACACGTTGTGGGCGAGATGTGAAAAATGACAGCTATACTGCTCATAAGGAGGTGTGGTAAAATGGCAATGTTGAAAATCTGGAATGAAAATATTGAAAATTCATGAACTTATGAGCGTGCGTAGGAACTGCGCAATGCACGCTCGTAAAACAGTCATTTTCAGAAATTTTTTCACCAAATTTTCAACATAGCCATTTTAAGACCTCTGCTCATGAACAGTGTCACTGTGATTTTCTTAATTTGTCCCGTACATTGATTTCACACACCGACTGTGCCGTTGTGTGCTACATGGGCGGAAACACGTTGTGGGTGAGATGTAAAAAATGACAGCTGTACTACTCATAAGAAGGTGTGGTAAAATGGCAATGTTGAAAATCTGGAATGAAAATATTGAAAATTCATGAACTTACGAACGTGCGTAGGAACTGCGCAATGCACGCTCGTAAAACAGTCATTTTCAGAAATTTTTCCACCAAATTTTCAACATAGCCATTTTAAGACCTCTGCTCATGAACAGTGTCACTGTGATTTTCTTAATTTGTCCTGTACATTGATTTCACACACCGACTGCGCCGTTGTGTGCTACATGGGCGGAAACACGTTGTGGGTGAGATGTAAAAAATGACAGCTGTACTACTCATAAGAAGGTGTGGTAAAATGGCAATGTTGAAAATCTGGAGTGAAAATATTGAAAATTCATGAACTTACGAGTGTGTGTAGGAACTGCGCAACGCACGCTGGTAAAACAGTCATTTTTTTGGAATTTTTCCACCAAATTTTCAAAATAGGCTTCTTGAGAGCCCACCTCATGAACACTGGCAGTGTCATTTTGTTAATCAGTCCCAAAAGGTGATTTCACGCAGTGACTGCAAAATCACCCTTCGGACCCGAATAATGCCATGACAGTGACAGCATTCATGAGAAGGGGTCCTAAAAACCCCATGTTGAAAATTTGGTGCAAAAATTCCAAAAAATGCCCGAGATATGCAGCAGAGTTGAAAAAACCCTATCTATTACATTATACAGCTTACCGGCATTTCCTCAGTTCGCGGTCGGCTTTGAAGAGTGCAGATGTGTTCCCGGTCCACGGAAGATCGTCACGCCAGACTCCAGAGGTAAGTGTGGGGTGAAGGTGGGTATGGAGGCAGGTGTGCAGTGGTGGGTGCTGGTGGGGCAGGGAGACTGCGAGGGACTGTTTTTATTTACAGTTTTTTTAAATTAAGACGCACGCGACGCTTGCCATGCTGGGGTGGGCTCCCAGCATGGCAGCTGGAAAGGATGTTTGCGGGGGCTGGAGCCGACGGGGATTTGGACACCCCCATCGGCCATATGGGCTAGTACCACACTGGGGTGGGCTCCCAGCGTGGCAGCTGTAAGGCTGTTTGGGGGGGCTGGAGCCGACGGGGGATTGGGCACCCCCATCAGCCATACCAACATGTGCCACGCTGGGGTGGGTTCCCAGCATGGCAGCTGTAACACTGTTTTGGGGCTGGAGCCGGCCAGAGTTGGGCACCCGTCGGCTATACTGTATGTGCGTGGGGTCGGGAGTGTATCAGCATGCAGTATGCGTGCGTGCATGTTGAGGGGGGGAGCTCTGCTCACTGAAGCGGAGCTCCCCCTTTCAACTGTATGCCACTGCATTTTCAGCTGTCATAGACAGCTGGAGCAGTGATTGGCGAACTGCGACCGCACCTGCAAACACACTGACTGAATTGGAAGAGGCTGACACACCTCTAGAAAACTTGTATGATGGCACTATGTTTCTTGCACATGCGTGCAAGCAAACGCAAAAATTAAATGTGGTGTGCTAAGCACAAAATATGTTAATTAAGCTTACATGGAAGGGAACCCAGAAGTAAACAACAGTAAAATATTAGCATCATGTAGTAGAGACTTTTAGAAAATGTTACCTATATTTGGATGGACAACAGAATATACAAAAATGCAAATAAATGAAGAAAAGAAGGCATGAAGCATTTATAACATATCTACTGAGGAAAGTACACTTGATGTTCTGAACACCATGAAAAAGAGCACTAAGGGCCAGATATTCAAAACTTTGCCCCGGGGCTAAACTAGCACTGCCCGGCGGGCAAACTGTGCCCAGAGCAAAAACATAGCTATATTCAAAACGAATAGCCCGGTGCAAAACCAGCTGAATATTGCAAGTGAAGGAAGGCGGGCAAACAGGCCCAGGAGTGCAGGGCAAACATGGCCCAGGATTAAGACAGCACTGAATATAGCAACAGGGAAGTGCAAACTGCAGCTGCAGCTTATTAGGCTCCGTAGCAAGCCAGTGTTGCAGATGGAGAACATTGTGTGTGATTGCACAGAGATGTCACACAGCTACTGCAAACACACGTCTCAACCTCCTGCCTCATAACTCAGGGACAAGGCTTAAAACAATCAGGGACAAAGGTTTAAAATCAGGGACACGCCTTATAAATTGGAGGTATCTACTCAGGAAGCTGGTAGAATAAGTGGTGTAGTAGAAAATGCATTTTCTAAGGAAGAACACATCTGTAACAGTAATGTCTGACATTATGTTCTGCTTACAACCCCCACTGTTTGGTCATGGAAACACAAGTTGTAGGAGGGACAGAGTAAACGTCTGAGGTAAATTCAGGGACGTCCCTGAAAATCAGGGACAGTTGAGAGGTATGACTGCAAACAACAATGTAAGCCACCAACTGCAGAACTGTGCTATGCTGAAGCGAGGTTGTTTGCCCGGGGCTAACCTGATTGCACAGTGCTAACACATTAGCCCAGCGCAAACTGTTTAGCCCAGGGCAAACAGGAGCTATATTCAAAGCTCCCATGCAAATGAGCCTACTTAGGTAATCCATGGGCAAACAAGTACATTTGCTTCTCATTAAGTGCTGTGTAGCATACATTACCATGCAGTCTGCCCGGTGCTACTGCATGGAGCGAAAAGCTCCCCCTTTTGGTTGGAATGGAAGTACAGGCTGGATGCTGCAGGCCAAGGCATGCCCACAGCATCCCTGTTGGTCAGAATGGATGTACAAGCTGGAAGCAGCAGGAACTGTGCGCTGGCAGGTACGAGCAGTGCATACACCATAGCTATGTAGCACTGCAAGCAGTACATAATGAGATATATAGATCCGTAGCGATCAATAACTATAGATCGATACAGAGACACATGCATATATATATATATAAATATATATATATATATATATATATATATATATATATATATATATATATATATATAGCTATATACACACACACACTACCAGTGGCCACACATGCCCTGGATGATGCCCCCACTCCACACCAACAGAGGCAGCCCACAGCAGGTGTGGGTGGAACACAAGTATGCATGGGGCAGGCATAAGGCAAACCTGCTGGGGATGGGGGTGGGTTGTCAGCTGTAGGGTCACTGGGCTGTGCAGCACAGCCATCCAACATATAGGGACCTGGGCAGACAAGCTGGGCCAGGCAGCCCTTCACAGCCATCATGGTCCCTGTTTCCATCTGTGTTGTTTCCACTCCCTGGTAGTGCAGTGGTCCCCCCCTCCCCCAAGCACCGCTCCTGACCCCGGTGTAAAAAAAAAAAACTCATTTACCTGGTAGTCTAGTGCCCCCAAGCACTGCTCCTGACCCGGTGTAAAAAATAAAACTCATTTTCCTGGTAGTCTAGTGGTCCCCCAAGCACTGCTCCTGACCACAGTTTAAACATAAAGTAGCATATTTCCTGGTAGTCCTAGTGGTCCCCCTGCAGTGACAAGCCACCCATCAAAATAGATTCCCAGAATGGAGCCGACGGCAGCCCTCCTCTCACCACCATGGCGGCCGCCCGGCTGAGGTAGGAAGCTCTCCTTCCTGCACTCGGTGGTGACAACTATGTGTGAAGAGAGCAACTTGAACACCTTCCATCTGAATCTGAATGTAAGCGGAATGTCACTGAGAGACTGGGCTCTGAGAAAAGTGAATTTTCTTTTTACACCAGGGTCAGGAGCGTGCTCTGGGGACCACTAGACTACCAGGGAAATATGCTACTTTATTTTTCAACTGTGGTCGGGAGCGTGTGCTTGGGGGACCACTAGACTACCAGGGAAATAAGCTAATTTATTTTTCAACCGTGGTTGGGAGCAGTGCTTGGGGCCACTAGACTACCAGGGAAAAGAGTTTTTTTTATTACACCGGGTCAGGAGCGGTGCTTGGGAGGGGACCACTAGACTACCAGGGATACATCCTTTATGTTGTGGTCAAGGGAGGTTGTGATTAATGGGGGCCACCTCGCATTACTGCTGCCAGCCTTTTGGGGTAGTTAGTGCCGTGCTACAGGTTGCGCTACTGTCTGTAGCACGGCGCTATACCTTTGAATATGCTGTTGCGCAGGCATTCAGGTCCCCTCCCCTCACTCCCTACCCTGCATACATTATGATTTAGCATCAGTGCTAACACCTAGCGCCGACGCTAAATGTCCTTTTGAATATTGCAGTCGGGCGCAAATTTGGTGCTAATCCAGCACAACAGATTTGCACCCGGCTCTACCCTTTGAATATCTGGCCCTAAATCTCAAACCATAGTTTGTGAAATCTTACAAAATATGAGTTTTCTCAAAAATGTAAATGTGTAGAGATAACAATATGAGTTGATTATTTTTAGAGATGCTAAATGAATAACAAGAGGTAAATAAAGGAAGGATGCAGAATGCATAAACACATTTAAAGAGACAGGTACCTTTTATTACAAACTCTAACAAAACAAGAAAAAAGGTAAGTAAAAATGCAGGGATAGCCACACTCATCATCGCCACAGATCTTAACAATTAAAAGCTAAGAAAGAAGGATGAATACCCTTATTGTCTGAAACCTTGAAAGATGTGCTAAAAACAAAAGGTGAATAACATGTTTTTGATTCACTCATTTATAAAACTATGTAAAAAAACACCTATTGAATGGAAGTTAAATACATGTTTATTCACCCGTGTAGGAAAATTGATGTGAAATTGAGAATGACGGCTACACTGTCTGACATAGGAGTGGCAAAGCCCAGCTAAAACGACAGGTAGTGTCATTCTAGATACAAACTGAATACAGTTGACTGATACAGAATACCAATGAAATGAGTTGAATAACTGTTTATATAAACTGCCATAACTTTAGGAGTTAGACTGTGAATAACAATAGGTATATTAAAGATTGTATATAAATGTATAACCAATATGTGCTAAAAAAAATGTCGGTATAAAAATGTGTAGAACATTTGATTTATTAATAATGATAATTTTTTAGGAATAGTTCCCCTGATAAAGCATAACTGGATATGAAACATTTGGGCCTATAATTTAAAAGAAAAAAGAATGAGAAAATAAAACAATTGAACTTCTTTTTATGTTATGAGCTCTTCTTGCTCGAGTAGTCAACAAACTATTCTTTTTGGTTTTGAAATACCAAATTTTGCCCTGTTCCACCATAAACTATGCTAAAAAGCAATAAGTGATTTCCCTTGTGACCCCACCAAATTGAACACCATAAGAATAACCTAGGCACAAATGCATGTTGGGGGGGCAACTGCTCACCCTCTGCCCTACCTAAATGGCACCCCTGCTGTATGGTATAACTTCATTCTCAAGTGCTAATATCAGTACAAGTAAATACAGTGGTTTCCTCTGTGTTCTGAGGTACCGTATCCTCATGTTTCAGGATATGTCCTGATCATTGTGAAGGTTAGTGTCCCTTGTTGTACCTCATTTTGAATGTCCATGCCCCTCATTTCAGTGACAAAATGTGAGGTATAGCGCATGCTTCCAAGACCCTACTCAGCACTAAGAGTGTCTGGCCATACTGTGTATGCTCCATGTAGAATGACAAAGAGTAAGTAAGTGAGCCAAAATTATGGGAAAAAAATTTGAAGCACTGAATATGCATAAGGGGATTTGTATTGCCCAAAACAAAAAGATCTGGCTTTACAACACAGAGACCCTTCTTTGCACATCTGGAATGGGGGTTGCCTGACTATATCTTAAGCATTTAATGCAGTAAGCAAACAATACTTTACAAATTAATGGCAATTTAATGACAAAAATTGAAAGCTCATAAACAACTTGCAAAAGGATCAGAATTAATGAGTTTGCCCTATTTTAAAGGGAACTCAATGAAAATGTATTTTAATGACTCTAACTGCTAGCAGTAGTATAAGAAATATAAACTGATGCGTTTTCTTAGATGAGATTTGCACCCACTTAGCTGCTGCACACATGGCAAGCATGCAGCATGTAAATCTGAAGTGATTTCTAAATGATGTTCACACCAGCTTAACTGCTGCACTCATGTGAAACTTGCAACATGTGATACTGATGTAATTTTTATAAGATGTTCACACCAGCTTACCTGCTGCACACATGTCAAGCTTGCAGCATGCAAACCTGATTTGCTTTTTAGACCTGGTTCACTTAGGTTCACTTTGTGTATGCAAATCACGTGCAAATATTGCACAATTAAGCATGTGGCATACATTCTGCATGTGCACAGCACACTTATATTTCTGTAAGGGAAGATTTTGGTTAACAAAAGTATTAAACTTAATACACAAAGGAATATGTGCATATTAAACACAACTCCATAAAATAAAATAAATGAAAAAAAGAACTACAATATAATAGCGCTATCTCCCTCCTAATGGAACATAGGAGTGGAACGAAAGGAGATGTTTTTGAAAGTTGTAGGGAAAGGGTGAATAAAAGTAACTGGGGAAGTACAAGATGAGACTAAAAACCTAAGTTGCAAAAAATAAAAGTAATGAATATCATTTTTATGTTGGCACACTTGTGCAGCCAATATCTTGCGGTAGTGGAGATTTGGAGGTGCGGTTGCTGTTAGGCGAATGCAGAACATGCACCAGTAGGTACATCCCTCATTCCCCAATCCGCCTGCATGCCATCGCCACACCACCAGGGTGAGCACATCTAAGGAAAGGTCCGCTGCAATGCGAGCAAAGCTCATCGCACGCAGCGGACCTTCCTATGTACTTCCCAGCATCAAACATGGCAGCACAGTAGCCGCTAAACTACCGAATTTGGGGGTGCCCAATCCCCCGGTCGGCTTACCCTGCCCCTCTAGTATGTGCCAATGGGGGAGCCCACTCCCCATCAGCATAATGTGTCCTCCCTCTCCTTTTATGGTTGCTGAGGGGGTGCTCAATCCCCCTCGGCTCATGTGCCCCCCTGCTTTCATTGTTTGCCGATGGGGGTGCCCAGTCCCCATCGGCATCTGTCCCCACTCCCTGTACCGACGGGTGCCCAATCCCTGTTGGCTACTGTACCCCCAAAACACCTGTAAAAAGAAACCATCCATGATGTTTTTTATTTCACAACTGTAAACAGAAAACGGTCCTTCGTAGTCTTCCTACCACCCGCACTCACCCACTGCACACCCTGCCTCTCCACACCCCCCTCACCCCATACTTACCTCCAGAGTCTGGCATGATGATCTTCGGTGGACTGGGAATATGTCTGCACTCTTCAAAGCCAACCGCAAACTGAGGAAATGCCGGTAAGCTGTATAATGGAATAAATAGTGTTTTTTCAACTTTGATGCATATCTCATACATTTGTTTTGAATTTTTCCACCAAATTTTCAACATGGGGTTTTTGGGACCCCTACTCATGAATTCTATCACTGTTATGATGTTAATCGGTCCCAAAAGGTGATTTCGCAGTCACTGCACAGAATCACCTTTTGGGACCAATTAATGCAAGGACAGTGGCAGTGTTCATGAGGTGGGCTCTCAAAAAGCCTATGTTACAAATCTGGTGGAAGAAATCCAAAAAATGGCTGTTTTACGAGTGTGCATTACGCAGTTGCTACACACGCTCATAACTTTGTGTCTTCGCAATATTTTCAAGCCAGATTTTCAACATTGTCATTTTTCTACACCTCTGTGTGAATAGTACAGCTGTCATTTTTCACATCCTGGCCGAAATGTGTTTCTGCACTTCCGGTGCACAATAGCGTGGTCGCTGTGGGCAATCAGTGTTTGGGGAAGATTATGAAAATGACAGTGACACTGTTCATGAGCAGATGTCTTAAAATGCCTATGTTGAGAATTTGGTAACGATACTCCATAAAATGACTGTGTTACAAGTGTGCATTGAGCAGTTTGCAAGCACGCTTGTAACCTGCATTTGTAATATTTTCACTCTGGATTTTCACCATTGGAATTTTTCCACACCTCTTGATGAACAGTACAGCTGCCATTTTTCATATCCTCGCCCCAAATGTGTTTTCACCGTCCGGTGCAGAATAGCTCGGTCGCTGTGCGAAATCACTTTTTGGGACAGTTTGAGGAAATGACAGTGACACTGTACATGAGCAGAGGTGCTAAAATGCCTATGTTGAAAATTTGGTGCCTAAAGTCCATAAAATGACTGTGGTACAAGTGTGCATTGTGCATTTCCCATGCACCCTTGTAACTTTGCAAATTTGCAATATTTACATGCCACATTTTCAACACTGCCATTTTTTTAATCTCCTTATGAACAGTACAGCTGTCATTTTTCACATCCTGCCCAAAATGTGTTTCTGCACTGCACTACCAAAGCCAATGCCAGCGTGACAACATTCGGCATTGACAAATGCTTGTTTATTTAATATTCAGTCTCTGATTACAAAGTACCTTTGAGCACAAATCAGCTCATTTACAAAGGCTCCACATCAATGGGGAGGGATACATACAGACAAAGGAGGAACTAACAAGTTGAGTTTCTGACATACATTGACAGTGTATAATACATCATCAATAAACAGTAATTCAAAATACTAGAAAAGAAGTGGAGGTAAATAGAAGGAAGAAGCAGGGGGCAGTAGGATTTTAGGACAAAGGGAGAAGGGTAGCAGCCGGGGGCTTTGTCAAGTTGCTTATAGGGGTAAACAGGATTTAATGAGGGGGATAAGGGAGGAGGAGAAGAAGAGAGGGCAAGAGATCAAGGGTAGCAGCCATGGGCCTTGTCAGGACTGTCAAAAGGTGGGAGCAGGAGAAGGTGGGGAGGTGAGTAGGGAGGAGTCAGGTGGTGAGATGGGGCTGGGCATATCTCAGATTAGGTGGAGCAATCACAGAAGCTAACAGATATGAGATGCTGGCAGAGTGCAATCTTAAACTGGACAAGGTTGGGTAGATTAGTTATTTCATTGTGCAACTCATTGAATCAGAGTGGGGCTTTATATAAAAAGGATCGCTGGCACTGAGCTGTCCGACACCTAGGGATTAGAGGGAGTTCGGTGGTTGAAGTGCTAATGTGTTGGGTCCTGGGAGATTTATTCAGAAGACTTCCCATTCCCAGAGGCAAGAGCCCAAGGAGCATCTTTTTAGTTAGTAGGCACATTTGGTATTTGAACCTACTACTTAGTTGAAGCCATCCAGTTTAAGCATAAAGCTCACAAGTGTGAGTGAGATGTGTGGCACCTGTGAGTAGTCTACATGCCTTGTTCAGAGTGACAGTTTGTATTTTAAGTGAGGAAGTGGTAGCAGCTCCATACATGACCAAGCCATAGTCAATGATTGACAACACCAAGCTGTAAATTGCAAGCTTGAGAGCTTCAGGAGTCAGACACCACCTGCATCTATAGAGGAGCCCAATCCTGATATTAACAGCCTTGGCAACATTCTCGATGTGTAGCACATAGGAGAACTGAGTATCCAAGGTTACACCTAAGTACTTAAAGTGATGTACTTGTTTGAGTGGGGCTCCCATGATATTTCTAATGGTAAGAGCATGGGTCCTGTACTTATTGCAAGGGGAGGTGAACAACATAGCTTTTGTTTTCTTATAGTTTAGTACCAGTTTGTGTGCACTAAACCATTGTTCAATTTCCTTGAAGCAGAGTTGTAGATTACTTTCAAGTAGGTTGGGATTAGGGTGGCTCATAAAAATGATAGCATCATCCGCATGTAGGAGAATCCACTGTTGGCATGAGGATGGCAAGTCATTCAAAAAGATACTAAAAAGGAGTGGACCCAGGTTTGATCCTTGTGGTACTCCAGAATGGACGGCCTGCTGTTCAGTGGTGACATCTGAAATTTTCACCTGCTGAGATCTATCTTCGAGATAGCTTTTGAACCAATGCAGTGTGTTGAGTGAAATTCCAATTTTAGTTATCTGGCAGAGGAGAAGTGGGTGATTAACAGTGTCAAAGGCCTTCATTAAATCTATAAAGGCTGACCCTACAAGATTGCCTGGGTCAAATGATTGCTGAATGATGCTGGTGAATTCAGTTAGTGCTGTGGTGGTGCTATGCCCTTTCTAGATCCATGCTGTTGTGAACATTGGATGGAATACTTTTTGAGGTAATCCACAAGCTGATTAACAAGAATATGTTCCAGCACTTCAGATTAAGGAGGGAGGATAGATATTGGCCTATTGTTGTTATGCAGGGCATGGTCCCCAAATTTATGTACTGGGGTCACTAGGGCCAATTTCCATGCATGCGGGAATTGTGGCAGTGTTAATAAGAGGTTAAGGATCTTTGTTATGTGTAAAAGTACTTCCTCTAAAGTGAGGGTGATAAGTTTGAGGTACAGAAAGTCGCCACTGTGCCTAGATTTTCCCAACACTTTATTTATGAGTTTTCTAACCTATGTCACTGAGACCTTCTTAAAGTATAAAGGAGGATGAAAAAGGATCTTGTCCTCATAGTGACTGGATGTCTTTGAAGAGGTATCATCAAAGAAGTCCTGAGGAAGGACGTTGCTTAGGTTATTGAAGACATCGTTAAACCTATTCATGATTTTAAGAAGGTCCAGGGTGGGGTATCATCAATGTTTAACACTGAAGGTGACACCTTTGAAGCTTTACCAGTGATATCTTTGATATTAAACCAAAATGTCCTGCTGTCCCCCTACGTGTTGATCAACAGCTCCATATGGTGTTTACTTTTCACCTGACAAATAGCATGTGTATAGGCATTTCTTGTAGCTTTATAGGTGTGCAGGTCCAGTTGCTTACCTGTGGCTTTAGCATGGAGCCAGAGATGGCCCTGTTGTTTCATGAGAGCTATGAGTTCAGGAGTAATCCAGGGGTGCACTGTGCCACAAACCTTCATCTTTTTAAATGGGGCATGTATATCACAGGCAGCATTGAAGACACTGATGAAGTGATCTAAAACTATATTGATGTCATCAGTGGTTCCTAGCAGGGCCAAGTCCTGGTAATGTAGCTGTTGTTTTAAGAGAACCAGGTGACCATGTTTTAACACTCTATTGTAGATAGTTTGGGGTGGGGGAGTACAGAATTTGTTGGACAAACTGCAGGTAATGAGGAAGTGGTCGTTAAGCAAGTCAGGGTGTACAGTTACATTAGAGAAATGATCAGGGTGATTGTAGAGTATCCAGTCCAGGGTGGTGCTTGTCTCGGTCTTATAGTTTATTCAGGTTGGTGAGTTGATGAGTTGTGTGAGGTGTAGGGCCAATACAGCATCCATTATTGAGCTGATGGCTGGTGACAGCCAGTTTGTATTGAAATCACCCAAAATTATTGTCTCAAAGAGGTCATTGAGGGTATAGAGATAGTCCAGAATGCTGTTCAGACCTGATGTTGAGTCTTTGGGGGGTATGTAGACTGATAAGACTGTGAGTGTTTTGTTATGGGCCCCAAGAAGTACTTTAATTGCAATTATAAGAAGGGTATGAGAAATGGAGCTTTCTGATTGGCTGCAAACATTCTAACAGCCTTATGTTAATCTTTTATTAACATACATGTAAATCTTAGCCATATGCTGAACAAGGTTTAACACTGTTTAAAGTCATGTTTTATTATAGCAGCAATAAGGCACTCTCACAGATTATGTTAATGGTCAGTTAATTACCCTCTAGAGGCATATGGCACTCGGCTACATCTCGTGCCACAGTACACCCCTGGAAGGTGATTAACAGACCATTAACATAACCCTTAGTCATGCCTTATTGCTTAAGTATCTGGGTGCAGCATACAAGGTCAGTCTCAGGCAAGGCCAGACCCATTAGTGAGTTTTTTAGATAGATGGTGCAACCACCACCATGTTTGGTTGTCCTGTCCTGTCTGAAAATGGAATATCCTGGTAGGGCAACAGCTGAGTTAGGTATTTTGGGGCACAGCCAGGTTTCAACAACAGACAGTGTGCCAGGGTCATGTTGTGCTACCCAGACTTTTAGGCTGTCACTTTTACGCAAAAGACTACAGATGTTAATAGTAACCAAATTAATAGTACCTTGCTTGTGACGAACACCATTTGGGGCCAGACCAGCCAAATTAATTTACTATATACTACTACTGTAATGCAATGCTTATACAATATATTTGGAACAGGTTTTAATGAAACAAGCAAGACTCAGGGATTCTCAAAACAGATTGATGTACTAAGGCTCCCTCAAGAAGCACTGGATAACTTAGTGGGCCTTATTAGTAGTGATGAAATTGCAATAGTTTTGATGATTTCAGTGATAATACAGCTCCAGGAATAGATGGATTGACAACTGAATTTCATAAGACATAGGCAGATCAGTTAGTAGAAATAATACAGGCTTTATATAATTAGATATCAAATGTGGGAAAACTCCATGAATACTTTTGGATAGTGATATACAACTTTCAGTAAAAAAGGAGATATACAAGATTTGAAAAATTGGGGACCATTGTGTCTAATAAATACAGACATAAAATTCTTAGCAAAATATTATGTATGAGATTTGCATCAGCAGCCCAACATGTTATTATGCCCTTTCAATCCTACTCGATTATAAGTAGAAGTAGTCAAAATAGTTTAAAGAGCAGCTGACTCCTTCAAGAGAACTTTAAGAAATCTTAATATTTAGGCACAGTTCAGCTTATATGTCACATTAGTTCTGTATTTCTCCTCACCATTATTTATTACTGAGGTAATTTGCATGAAAAAAGTTGTTTGCTCCTGAAGAATTTGCTGAAGAATTTGTCTATTCCTGTTGTTTTCTCCCTACCTGAGGTTATAATGCACTGCCTGTGACATCACAGTTACTCCCATGGCAACAGATTGTGATGTCACAACAGATGACTGTGACCCAAAGTAAGGAGTAAGCTGTAGAGGCAGATGAACTGTCAGGGATAAAGATTATGTATTCATGCAAATTTCCTCAGTAATAAATAATGGGAGGAGAAAGCTATAGAATACATATGGAATCAAAGCTGAATTTCACCTAATTACAATGTTTTTTCAAACTTTTCTTTGAAGTGTCAGCAGCTCTTTAATACTTTCAAGGGAATTGGTAGAGCACAGGAAACAAGGAAAAGAATAGGGATACATACTATCATTTGGCAAAGAAAATACTTTTGATAGGGTGTCTCATAAGTATATGTTTGAAGTGTTACTTACATATTTTATTCCACAAGATGTTTGTGAATGGATTAGGAAGCTGTATGAAGTAATCAAAAATGTTTCAAATGTTAATGGCCACCTAGGGAAAGCAATAAATATTAAAAGGGGAATACAACAAGGCTGCCCATTTAGTGCCCTACCATATGTATTTAGCATTGTCTCTGTACTTTGTTCAGTCCATGAGCACCCTCAGATTATGTGACTGCAGAACAAAGATACTGCAGCATCTATTACAGTATCAGCATATATGGACAACATCTGTCTTTTTGTGAAAGATAAAAAAATCCAGGGAAATGGCATTACAACAGCTACAGGATTTCTCAGATGCATCTGGATCAACAATTAATGAGGTGAAAACTAAGGGATACATTATCAGTCAGATGTGGAACAAATAAGTGAAATTGGAGAAATAGAGGTCTCAGATGCCCCACTGACAGTATTAGGAATCACATTTGTCCATGGAGAACTGGAAAAAGAAAATTGGGATGAAAAACTACACATTTTTTTTTAAATAGCTTCTAAAGCAAAAACTTGTCCAGAGAGGAAAAAAACAGACTTCTTATAGTAAAGCAAGCTATTTTCCTATTTGAAGGAACTAACACACAGGGAGATCAAGCATTGCTGAATGAGTGCGTGAACTGGTGACATCACGCTGTTGCTGTTGACATCACTACATTGGCAAGTGCACACCCAGACAAAGAGCCTGAATTCTGCCAAGAGTGTTGAGTGGGAAATGCTCCAGGGATAAAAAGGAGTGTGTTCCCATACTTCCTAATGGCTTCTGTACGGCTCAATGAAGCCATTAGGAAAGCACTATAGGTGCGAGCAAGAACAGTAGTCCTCAAGGGAAAAAGAATAAAACAGTTTGAGTCTGAAAGAGTCAGAGAAAAGCTCAGAAAAGAAAGGCACAATTTAAGAAATATGCAGATAGTCTTCACCACAGAGCCAGAACAGCTCCAGACACCAGTATCCTCAGAAGAGCAGAAATAAAAAGACACACTCAAACTCCATATGAAAACAATGCAATGTAAAGGGGGGGTGCAATGACCTACAGGTTCTCCTCTACTTGGATAATGCGGTCATCTTCACAAGCAGCACTGATTCTGAACCTCTGGAACATCATCTTCAACTCAGCTTTAAGGAAGTGGAGGTCTGGTTCAGGAAGCACAAGCTGATCCTCAGCTACAAAAAAATTAAAACCATGATGTTCAGTGGTGTTCACGGCAAACACAGATCAAGAGCCCTTACCATCAAAAACTCTTTGGGCATTCTGCTTGAACACATTCAACATTTCAAGTACTTGGGGTAACTGTGGATAATTCTCTATCTTATGCACAGTATGTGAAGAATATTGCCAGGTCCATCAATATCAAAATAGGGTTACTCCACAGACACAAGCATAACTTAACACCTGAAGCCCTTAGACTTACAATATACAGCTCCATCCTATCCATCGCGGATTATGGTCTGGTCATTTATGGCTCAGCTTCCACCACCGCACTATGCAGAATTGCAGTGACACTTAATAAAGCCTGCTGGCTTCTCATGGGAGCTTCACGCCTCATGCAGATGTGTGAACGGTATTCACAGACACGTTGGCTTCAGCTGTTTGGGAGGATCCACTATTAAACCTGCCTACTAACAAAAAAAGCGCTTCTTGGGTCCTGCCTCCTGATTCTACAAAGCTACTCAACTCATTCAGTAGCTCACAGCATTCGTGTAGCTCGAACAACCAACTTCTATCTGACCCAAGATGCCAAATCATACAGAGGCAAGGCTCATTTGCTTACAGAGCACCACTCTGGTTCAATGCACTGCTTGTGATATCACAGTCATACCAAAACTGGGCCCTTTTATTAGCACTCTTCATCAGCATCTAACTGCTAACAGTTCCTGTGACTGCTTCCCCTGACAAGGAACATCTGCCAAGGGACATTCTCAGCAGTATTGCCCCATCTAGTGCCCATCCATACTCCTTCACCACTCTGACAACTGTCACCGGAACATCCCTTCCTGCCCCTGTCCATTTGCTTTCTCCTCCACCACCACCCTCCTCTTTCCTTTTAACTTTGTTTTTCTCACTTTCATGTACTTTTTTCAGTCTTAATTACTGATTCTTATACTGCAAAGCCTTTGGGCTGCTTACTCTTGTTTAAATTCAATTTGGAACATCTTACCTGCTTGTTGCTTTATTATTTTCATTCTCCCAGTGTTTTTTGCTTTGTTAAAGTCATTTTAATTTTACTGTTTATAGAAACTTTTGTAATACCTACCTATGTATGTCTGTCACCCCTCCCACTGATGTGGAACATTTGTAAAAGAGCTGTTTGTGCTCAAAGGCATTGCAATCTGAGAATAAATAAAATAAAAAAAATAAAATAGATGGCAACAGAGGAGAAAAATACAAACAATTAAGGATTGAACTAACTGAGTCCTTCCTTACAACCCAATAAATAAAACTCACTTACCTTGGGCACCATCTAAAGCAAGGCAGAAAAAGGAAATGGAGATCTGAATATCCAGAAATATTGTGGCAAAATGTAGCCCCCAGTCCATGCACAAACAGAGCAGTGGAATGGGAAAATATATGCAGGTTAGTCAATTTGAAAGCTGCAGCTTAGTAAGCATAATTTTTAAATTTAAGGGTGCTCCCTGATACCATGTTGCCCCAACCCACCATGCAGAAGTGCAATCCTGTTAAAAAAAGTAATAAATAAATAAAAAATCTTCAGTGGAAATCTTCTATGCTGCTTCCCCTTCAATGGCACAGCAAAGACTGGAGAGTTCTTGTTATTCATAATGTTCATGTACCCATGATTCTGTGCTGGTTTGCCACTGTGGGCTGTACCAGTTCCTTTAGTAAGGTGCACATTACCCCATGTGTACTAACTACCTATTGATGACGTGGAGCACTACAGAAAGGTAAATGACAGGAAAAAGAAAAAAATGGCCATCGTAAAGACATTTTTATTACCAATATTTATTTACCTCATTGTGGTATTCTCACCACCAAGAGACACCAATATAACATTTTTAAGCATAGGGATTTAAAATAGTATGGGGCAGCAGGCTGGAACCTATAAAATCAAATATATTTAAGCAATAATGACTGACCAGATGGTTATTTCCTGGGGATTAACAACCAGCTGGGGAGGGTAGCTGAGGCACAACCTAGAGCCAGCTCCAACCCACCAGTTGTTAATCCCCAGGAAATGACTGGATGTGAGGTCATTAATGTGAATATAAGTCTAATCATAGTAATGAGAGTTTTTTTTAAAGGTTTTTCTGTGTTTTTTTTTTTGTGTGTGTGTGTGTGGTAGCACACACTGAGACTGTTGTGAGGTGAGACTGGTTTGTCTCTTTGACAGTAAACATCTTGGGCAGATACAGTGTTCCCACTGACAGTGTCACTGCTGTAGACTCCAAAATGAATAACACGCTACAGTGGACTCCGGGGTGTGAGCTAAAGGGTGGCTAAACTCCAAACTAAGGTCAAGTGGATGCAGTCCAGCCAAAAGAAATGCTGCTCAGGCTATATTTGCAGTAAAAAGTTAACTTTATTGAAAAGAAAAATAGACACACAAAACTGAATTGTGGCCAGTCACCCATGTAACTATCTCATCCCAGTGCTTCACCCATTAACAGGCTGCTGTTCAATTTACTGCATCTAGTTTTCTTCTGAATAAAGTTAACTTTTTATCACAAATATAGCCTGAGCAACATTTCTGTCAGTTGGAGTCCATCTATTGATCTTAGTTTTGCTGCCATGCTGGGCATTTCTAAGAGATTTCAGACCAGCACAACAGCCAATCAGTGAGCTAGTTTAGCTCATGAATAATTAATTAGACTTATAATTACAGGTAAAACAGGGTGAACTGAATTCTGAATTTATTAAATTCAATATCTTTTTTATTACAGCCTATTTCGGTATTGGAATCTCACCCCATTTTTAAAGGAAGTATATTTTATTTATGTTAGTTTTTGTTGACCAGGTAAGTGCACTAGACAAATCCTACCTATTTTCAGACATGACGCGAGGGAGGTGGATACAGATGAATGCCAACTAACTTTGAACCAGATTAAGCTGTTGGAGCTATTTTTAGTGAATGAGGGAAATTTGGCCAGGACACTGGGGACATTCCCCTACTCTTTGGCAGATGGCGCTGTGACTGGTGCTGCTATGGCCAGTCTGCCTGAGACTTCCTTGAGGATGAACATGCTATGAGCTGGGGAACAGGCCTCATCCACGGTCTTGGATCCTTGTGAGGCCAGTCCTGTTATAGGCTATTATTGAGGATTTTTCTGGAGAGGTTTCCCCTACATGGAACTGGTTTGTCACAGGAGATCATGAGTCGGGAATGTACAGCGGCGACTGTGGTGGGGTTCCATGAGCTAATGGCTGCTGAAGAACAAAGGTTAATGGAGCAATGGCAGGAACTAGAGTTTCGATTGTTGGAATGTCTTCAGACTGAGGAAGCGACGGACGGATGTACTTGAGCGGCAGTTACTGTTGCATCTATGGATGTGGGCACTGATCCAGTGGCCGTGGTTGTGGAGGAATTGGACTCAGAAGTGGTGGTGGACTCCCTGCAACCACTTTTGGCATCACAGGTACAAGTTTCTGGGGACAGTGTGTTTTTTTCAGCTGCGGGACTGGGCTTGGAGCTTAAGCTCTCGGAGTCGGTGCGGAACGATGATGCTGGTTCAGTGACTATGGCGGATGGACAATTACCCGGGCAGTTTTCTGTTCAGGAACTGGTATTCCTTCTTTTTTGACTGACTCCCCTAAAGCTTGTTTCACTATTGGTGTTTCCTCTGGCGGGATGCAAAAGAAATGCCCTGCTAAAGACCAGTACTTGTGGGGGAAAAAAAGTTGGGTTGGTGGGGAAGGGTTTAAGGCTCCTTTACCGTCTTCTGGTATTATGTCAGCAGGGAAGAGTTTCGGCCCCTCTCCTCCACCAGCAGACTGGGTTTCTTACTCCTTAAAGGCAGTGGGGTGGATTAGGAAAGCAGATGGTTCAGGCTGGGATGCTAATACTCCTGCCCAAGATGACTCTCCTATGAATACTGTGTGTTCAGTGGGAAGTACTGGATTAGGCCCTGATATGTCCCCCTCCCAGATACAACCAGGTCTGCATGTAAGAGACTCTGCATCTCCTCTTGATATTAGGCATGAGGATCTCATGTCAGCCATTAAGGTTTTGGAAGGAGACACTGGTGGGCTTTCCACTCCCTCTCCTTCTCTAGTCCCTTTGGAACCCCTCATAACCTCCCCGGTGGCAGGATCTCCACCTGTGCAAACTGAAATCCCTGACTCTGGGGGCCCCAATTCTGGTAATAATGCTATAAGACCAGCAATCCCTAAACCGAGTGTTTGGCAGCCTGGGACAAGTATTAAATTGTTCCCCTCTTCTGCTAGGAATACTTCAGAGCCTGCAATGAGAAGAAATGCTGTTCGGTTAAAATTCAGGGGCAATGCCTCTGATGCACCTGATAAGCTGTTTGTAGGAAGGGCATTGCTTAAGAATAGCATGACGTTTTATGCCTATGAAATTTATGCTCTTATTCATATGCCTGGGGACACTGTTTATGATACTAATTTTAAGCATCCTAATGGGCTTGAAAGGTTTTGGAAACAATATAATCTTCTTAAGAATGGTCCAGTATGGCGGTCTTTTCTCGCTATTCCACTGGAAAAAAACCCATGTCTAAAACCATCACAGTCCTCTTTTATAATGAAGGATAATGGCAGATATAATGTATTGGTTGAAGCAGCATTGCTTGGTAAATGGCTTCCCAGACCCTATTCTTCATGAGGAACACCTGTGGACGGGGGGCTGGAAATATGAAGTTACTGTGAAACAAGAACAGGTAGCAATACGACATCTGCCTGATTGTTTTTTTTTGGGGCAGAGAGAGGGGAGTGATCTTCTATACAGGTCAACCTAGAGCCTAAGATAGAAACATAGAAGTTGATGGCAGATAAGGACCACAAGGCTCATCCAGTTTGCCCATTTCTTTTTCTACTTTATGAATGTGCCAAAGGCTTTTGCTCTGTCAATGGCCTATCTAGTCATACTCATCTGTATTGCTCCCTTATGCCTATCCCTTGCCTGTTTGAAGCCCTGCACTGTAGTCATAGCCATTCCTGAGGTAGGCTGTTCCATGAATCCACCACCCTTTCTGTGAGAAAGAACTTCACATTACCCCTTAATCGGCCTTCCTCTAATCTCATGCTGTGTCCTCCTGTCCTGCTATTTTTCTTATATTGAAACATGTTAGACTCTTTCACCTTGTTAATGCCCTTAAGGTATTTGAATGTTTCAATCATATCACCTCTCTCCCTCCTTTGCTCTAAGGTATACATATTGAGCTCAGTTAATCTGTCCTCATATGTTTTCTGATGCAGTCCTTGCACCATTTTGGTTGCCTTCTCAGGACTGCGTCAATTTGGTTAATGTCCTTGTGAAGGTGTGACCTCCAGTACTGCACACGGTACTCCAGATGGGGCCTAACCAGTGTCTTGAAAAGAGGGATTATTACCTCCTTCTTCCAACTTGTAATACCCCTACTAATGCACCCCAACATCCCTCTAGCCTTATCTGCTGCTTTAGAGGTCTGCTTGAATGATTTAAGGTCATCAGTGATGATGACGCCCAAGTCTCTTTCTTCCCTTGTGACTGCCAGCAACTCACCTCTCAGCCTATAGGTAGCATCAGGCTTTCTCTTCCCTACGTGCATGATCTTGCACTTCTTTGTGTTAAACCCCAGTTGACACTCTTCTGACCATTTTGCTAGTTTATCCAGATCTCTTCTCATTCTGTCCACCCCATCTGGATCATCTACTCTGTTGCAGATCTTGGTGTCATATGCAAACAGACAAACCTTACCCTCCAGTCCATCTGCAATGTCACTGATGAAGATATTGAAGAGGACTCACCCCAGGACTGATCCCCAGGGTACCCACTTGTGGCTTGCATCTCTTCTGACTGTATACCATTTACCACCACTCTCTGTTTTCTGCCCGTCAACCAGTTTGCCACCCAGTTGACCAACGTCTGACCCACCCCAAGCCTACCCAGTTTATTAATCAATCTTCTATGTGGAACAGTATTGAAAGCTTTGCTGAAGTCAAGGTAGGCAACATCAACTGCTCCCCCTTGGTCCACCACTCTGGTTACCCAGTCAAAGAAATCTATGAGAGTAGTTTGACAGGACCTTCCTTTTGTAAACCCATGCTACCTTGGATCCTGTGTTCCTACAGATTCCAGGTGTTGCACTATCCTTTCCTTAAGGAGTGTCTCCATAATCTTGCCCACTACTGAGGAAAGATTGACTAGTCTGTAGTTCCCTGCCTCTTCCCTGCTACCACTCTTGTGGAGCGGGATCACATGAGCCCTTCTCCAGTCTTCTGGGACCTCTCCTGTGCTCAGAGACTCACTAAATAGTTCTGATAATGGCTCTGCTAGTTCCACCCTTAGCTCCTTTAGTACCCTGGGATGTATGCCATCAGGTCCCATTGCCTTGTCCACCTTGAGCTTATTGAGTTCTTGTAGGACCCTTGCTTTTGTGAAGGTACTAGTGCACACCTCCCTCCCCCCTGTGTCCGTGGTGCAGAGCTGTGGGCCCTGCCCTACCTTCTCTTCAGTAACTACTGAGCAGAAGTATCTATTTATGATAAATTCTTTTATATGGTCCTCCTCCTCCTCCTCACATGCCTCCTTATCCCTTTTGATCTTAGCAATACACCCTCTGGACTTTCTCCTTTCACTAGTGTATCTACAGTATCTAATGTATTCTTTTATTGTTTGTGCTAGTGTTTCCTCTGTTTGGGCCTTTGCCTGCCTTACTGCCTTCCCTGCTTCCCTTAGGGAAGTTTGGTATTCCTCCCTATCTTCTTCCTGCTGCATTCCCTTACATTTCTTGAAGGCCAGCCTTTTGGCTCTGTCCTTTTTTGCTACTGTGTTTGAGAACCAAAGTGGTTTCCTTCTTCTTTTGCACTGCCTGCTATAAGTGTGGTGATCTTGGGCATCTGAATAATGTCTGAGAAAAACAGAAATGTGGTTTCTGTGGAGATATAGGGAATACTGGAGCACATTGCAGACAGTCTCAGAAATGTAATTTGTGTGAGGAGACAGGTCACAATTTTCGATCTTGTGTCTGGGCTTCTCATAATAACATAGACCAGTCTATACATGCTGAGCATGAAGTCTATGTTGCGACTGCTCAAAAAGAAAAAATGAGAGCCAGTAATTTAATGGAACAGTTGGCAGATAGGGAGCAGCTATCTGTGATTGATCCTGATCTGTGATCATCACCTGCTACTGCAGTGGAAGTGTTGGATGACCTCAACTGTATCCCGACATCTTCACTGCCCTCTCAAGATGTCTCACTGACTGTTTTGGACTTGGAACTTCCTCAGGTTTTGGAAAAAGTATTGACGATCACGGTCTGGATCAGAAGTTGCAGCAGGGAGACCATGTGGCACCAGATTTAAACTTCATTCAAGATGACCTAGTGGAGGAAATGCCCCAGCCTGGGGCTGGGAAGGAATTGCCATTCCAAAGGGTCACAAGGTCTAAAGTGACAAAAAAGGGGATCTGTGTGTGGGATGAAACACCGGTTCAAAATCCATTTGACATTCTTATGGATGTGCCAGATGATGATGGGGTGGTGAGTCTAATGGCTCATCAGTGACTTCATCACAACTGGAGATCCCTGACGGACATGGGAAGGCTGAGAAGCCTAAACTGAAGAAGAGGAAAAAAGGAAATTATGTGGATTTGCTGATTGTTTTCTGACTTATTTTTCATTATGCTCTCTTCTATTCTTCTTACTACCATAAATGTTAGTAGTATAAATAATTCCCAGAAGCGTATTGCCACCTTTGCTAGTATACATAGGATTTCAGGTCAAATTGTTTTTATGCAAGATACTAGATTGCATACTGATGGAACACGCCAGAAAAGATTGGAGGTGGGGGCCATCCTTGTGGTCAGTGGGAGAGGTGCCTTGTTCAGGTGTGGGTATTTTATTTTCTAATTTACCTGTCCATATCCTGAAAGTATTGGATAACTCCCCTGGTAGGGTGTTATTTGTGGATGTGGTTATTGGTGGTTTGGCTTGCCGACTGATTAATTTATATGCGCCTCAAACAAAGGCAGATAGAGTAGCCTTATTTTGGATTGTTGAACCTTTTCTCTCTACCTCTAAATTGGTTTTGTGGGGAGGAGATTTTAATTGTGGTTTGTCACCCCTGGATTGGGTAGACAGACTAAAAAAATATTTAGTGACACAAATGCATTGCTGAATATCTTGACTAATGCTGGATTGAGTGATATTTATAATATTATGGATAAAACGTCTGAACATACTTTCTATAAGGGAAAGTTGTCTACCCATATAGATTTTTGGTTTGCTTCAAATAGGTTGATTTGTACTGATGTTAGAATTGTGCCCCTAGAAACCTCTGATCATGTGTAGGTTCAGGCCAGAATTGATTTAGTGCACAAGATCATGTTTTGTAGAAGTTATTGGAAATTGAATGCTTCCATTTTACAACAGGATGTGGAACAGTGGGAGTTGCGAGATTTATTGACCATCTGCCATGATGTGCAATTTTTATGTGATACTTGGGGTGAGTGGTAGGCAGATACTAAGAAGGAAGTTAGGAATTTTTTACAAAAAGCATCAAGCACTTTGGCTAGTTCAAAATATTTGGATTACCTGCATTTGAGGGCTAAATATCTAAAGCTTTTGACACAGGCCAGGGAGGATGGTACTGGGTCCCTGGTATAACTTCAGGTTCTTAAGGAACAAATGTGTGATTATCATAAATAGAGGGAAAGTGAGATGGCTAGGTGTCAGTGATATGTTACACAGGGGAGAAAGGAAGTTGTTAATCCTTATTACATGGAATTGCAGGGAGTGCAGAAATTAACAATGCAGGCTTTCTTGGATGAGATGGGATATTGTAAAACACACAACATGGTATACATAAAGTGGTGTTTGACCATTTATGTTCTACTTATCAGAGAGTTATGGGTAAAAAGCAAACTGTTTTACTAAATGTTGGGGCTTACCCTGAGATTCCCTTGAGTGAAGTGGAAGCATTGATGAGTCCAATATCTGAGGAGGAGATTGGTCTAGCAATTGATCGTTTATCAGCTCATACTGCCCCTGGTTTAGATGACATCTCTAACTAATTTTATAAGCTTTTTAGGTCAATAATAGTGGCTGACCTACAGTTGATGTATCAGGAAATATTAGATGGTGGGAGTTTGACCCCAAGTATGCAGGAAGGAGTAATGACTTTTTTATACAAAAAAGGTGATCTGCAGCAAATCCTGAACTGGAGACCTCTGAGTTTGTTGAATTCTGATTATAAGATATGTACCAAGATCTTGATATCATGGTTGGCAAGGGTGGCAACATATGTGACATTGCCACATCAGACATGTGCTGTGCCTGATAGAACAACACACCAGAATTAGATTTTTATTAGGAAAATTGTAGAACAGGGATTGAATATGCAATTGGATGGGTTCTTAATGTCACTGGATCAGGAAACAGCTTTTGATGCAGTGCAGCATGGTTATCTTTGGGATACTCAATCACAGTATGGAGTTTCACATTCTTTTGTAGGTGTACTTCAGCGTTGTATGAGAAAGTGATGATGATTCCATTGCTCAATGGACATTTGTGGACCCCTGTTCAGCTTCAGAATGGAGTCAGGAAGGGATGTCCATTAAGTCCACTTTTATATGTCTTTGCCATTGACACATTATTAAGACTTATTGAACTTTCGGATTGAATACAGCCTGTTTGTGATAGTACTCGCACACGGTATCTGAAGGTGTCTGTTTATGTGGATGATTGTACAGTAATAGTGCATGATTTAGAATCTGGACAAGGTGTGATTGATGTTTTGGCAAACATGCATGATATTATGGGAGTTGAAATTAATGTTGTTATATGTAAGCTATTGATTTTGGGTAATGCATCTTTTCCTTTGCAATTCTCCATTCTAGTTGAACAAAAAGAAATTAAGATTTTAGGGTTGTGGTTTGGTACTAAACGAGCTGAACAAATGAATTGGGATCTAGTTTATGATGATGCATATAGGAATGCTATGTCTTGGAAGTCTTGGAAAATGACTAGAAAAAATTAATTTATTTATTGAAACTTATGTTATGCCTGTTTTATTGTACATTTCCCATATTTATCCAGTACCTTTCAGTATGCATCCGAAGATAATGGGACTTTTTTTTTGGTTTTATGGGTAGTTGATTAAATCTGGTTAAACGGGCACATACCTATAGGGCTAGAAGGAAGGTGGGCTGGATATTACACAGCCGTTGGTCTAGTTGTTTAATAATTTTTTTTTATAGTAATATTCGTCTGCTAGTTTTAGGCAAAACTGGTTTAGTTATAGTTGGTATGAAATGCTGGGAAACTCAGTTTTTGGCTGCATGTGGGAGAGGTAGATGGCATGTTTCGGACAAATGTTTGCCTGTTTACATTCTTAACACATTAAAATATGTAAGGGTGTGGAAAATAGTGTTACATTGGTTTATAGACTCTGATAAAAGGAAATTCTATAAAACCGTGGTTGCCCAATGTTATCTGGAAACACCAGTGTTTACTATCCATGCTCACTTTGATAGTCGACTTTTATTGGAAAGTATTATTGAACCAAGAATTCTGTTAAAAATGCAGGGCATCAGAAATTGAATGTTAAAGGGAATCAGAAACACAAAATGTTAAATGACGGATTTGCCTTGTCAGGACGTGTTTAGATCAAATAGAGACCACGCATCATTTATTTTTTGATTGTACCAGCATACAAGGTTTTAGGGATTCTTTGGCTGCATTATGGGGGGGGAGTCTATTTGCACAAATGACCTATGATATTTTGGTTTTGAGACAGTTGGGGACAGGGTGGAATAAATGGAGGAAGAGTACGGTTTGGGTGATTCTGGCCTGTTTAAAATGGGTAATTTGGCATGTTAGATGCCTTAGAGTGTTGCAACAAAAAGAAGTTACTGTGTGGGACATGTTATGTCAGGTTCAGATGGAATTGGATAAAATTTATCATTATGACTTTCATACTATGGGGGAAGCTATCTGTCAATGTTTTTGGACGGCAGTGGAGTGGGTGGGGTAATGTATTTTTATTTTAATATTTTTCTGTTTTCAAAGCATGAGATGTAATGCTTCCTTCTGTTTGCAATTGAATATATTTTGGGTTATTAGGCACTCTTATGGTGATGTATTGGGGTATTGAATTGCTGTTTTGGTCATGGGTGGGTATCTTATTTTCTGTGCTATATGTCTTCTTTTGATTATGATATCAGTATACTGTATTTGAATTTGTTCTTTTTTTGCTTGTATCTGTTTTGGTTTTTCAATAAAAAATTTCCCCTACTCTTTTTGATAAGTGCCATGGGATCTTTAACATCCATCTGAACTACCACCAATCCAGGCAGATGGGACCTCGGTTTAACATCTCATCCAAAAGCGGCACCTGAGAAGTGCAGCACCCCTTTCATGCTGCACTACAGTGTCATATAATAATATAATAAAATAATATATTTGGCACCCATGGGATAGGAAATGGTAAGAGCTAACATGTACAATGTGACAGAATGGAGTAATGAAACCCAGGAAAAGTGCTAGCATACTGTCATACGAATGTCCAGTATTAGAAAAACTTAGAAAATTGAAATTATGTGTACAACATATAACAATGTCTACTAGAAATATAGTTATATTCTTTGCAAAAAAACTTTGTTAATGCACCAGTTAGGGTTAACAAGACAAAAGTAGGGAAATGTGGAGTTAGGGTTTGGAACTCTAACACCTCACCCCACTCACAAGGCAGTCATATGAAAAACCATTACAGGTTCACCTCTTCTGTGTCTTTGCTAATCAAGCATGTGGAGTGCCTTGGGGTTGTTAGCCTAACGCTCACCCCATTCAATCATGAAAGAGGCTGAGATGTGTAGAGTATATGAGAATGGGGTGAGCATTAGGGCTGACAAACCAAGGCACTCCCCATGCCTTATTAGCGAGGACACAGGAGAGGTGAACTTGTAATGGTTTTTCATGTTGCTGCCTGCTGGGTGGGGGTTGGGTGTTAGGATTAGAAACTCTAATTTCCCTACTTTTGTCATTTAACCCTAACTAGTGTATCAACAAAGTCTTTTGCTAAATATTTCCTTACTTTTTGAGATAGTGTAATTGTATCCTCATTAGCCTGTGGGAGTGCAGGCCCCTGCAGGCCCTGCACTTGCACTTGTAGTAAAACAGGAATGGAATTGTCAGCATAGCCTTCTTATTACCCCACCTCATGAACTCAGTAATGAAAATGTTTTAATCCACACCAAAACATGATTCCGTGCCATCACAATGCCATTGCATGCTACAGGGGAAAAACACAGTTTGTCCTGGGTTTGAAAAATTACAGCTGTCTTGTTTGTGAGGTGGTGTAAAAAGATGGTTATGTTGAAAATTTGGAGTTAAAATATTTAAAAATTGCCAAAGTTATCAGTGAGTGCAGCAAAATTTCAACATATGTACATAACTTTCCCATTTTTACACATTTTTCCCCACGTTATTGATCCAACTTTCTTATCACTCCACGTCGTGAACAAAGGCAGTGAAAATGTTCAAATCCCTCCCCAAAGGTGATTTTGCCAAGCAGCTGTGAAATCACCTTTTGGGCTAGATTTGCCTAATTGCCCCAACATAATTCATGAGGAGGGTCTCAAAAGGGCCATGTTGAAAATTTGCTGTAAAATATGCAAAAATGTCAAAGTTTTGCAGCAAAGTAGAAATCCCCTTTGAAATACATTGAACTGCCCTTACTTTAGTTTTTCATATTGCAGTCAGCGGTTCCAGCAGCAAGACATGTCTTCAATCAAAGAGTGGATCTTCACCTTGGGATCTGTTCATGTGAGTGAGGGTGTATGTGGGGGGTATGGGGAGGTAGATGCTGAGTGAAAGGTCTGGGTGGGGGGCAGTTTGATGAGGGACCATTTTCTTTTTTACAGGTTTAAAAAAAAAGATATTGAGGGACCGTTTTCTTTATTACAATCAGGACAGTGATTGAGAGGGGTGCCACTAGACACCAGGGAAAGAAAACATTTGAACAGGAATGGTGATTAGATGGTGGGGGGTACTACTAGCCACTAGGGAAAAGTCAATTATGGGGATGTAATGAAACAGGATATGAGGACTGCAGTTGGAGGTTGAGAGAGTTCCACTAGATGCCAGGGAAACATAACATACATGGGGATAATGATCAGAGGGTGAGGAGGTGCAACTAGACACCAGGGATGCATATAACAAATATATGGGGATGGTGATCAGGGTGTGGGGGGGCATCACTAGACACCATGGGAAAAAATATCAAATAAGGGGACTGTGATTGTAGGGTGGGGGGTGCCACTAGACACCAGTGAAACATAACAAATAAGGGGACAGAGATTGGAGGGTGAAGGGCACCAAAAGATATCAGAGAATCAAAGAAAACAAGGGAACAAGGATTGGGGTGGCGGCACCACTAGACACCACAGAAAGTGCTTACGGAGCATGCTCAAAACCAAAAATATTAAAATGTCATAACTTTGGAACCAATGAATATATTTTTTTTACCAAACCAGCAAAAGGCACATCTGTGGGCCAGCCCCTTTCCGCTTTGAAAATTTCAGACCAAAATTCCCAACAACCTGGGTGCTAGCGCAGTTGAAGAGAAAAGCAAGAAACCTGAAATGTTTGTTCATAGAAATATGTTTGTATGAACATTGACGTGGAAAAAATATGTAATTTTTTTTTATTTATTTAGCAAATTGGAAAGACCTTTGAGCCAATGGCTCTTTTACAGAGGTTCCACATCAAGTCACAAGAATAGCAAATTACAATGGTTTCAGTAAGTTGTACAACATGTGGAAAGTAATTGCATAAACAAAAGAACAATATGGCAAGATAAATATTGTGTCAAGTGCAGCCAGTGGCCTTGTCTGAAGAGGGATGAAAGGGATTACAAGGAGAGACGTACAGGGGGAGAATTGGGGGGGTGGAAGGAGCAAACTAAGAGCAAGGAGGGAGATTCCACAATGAAGCTTAAGCAGGAAAGACCCACGAGGGCAGGGGGTAGAGGGAGAGAACAAGGTGAGGAAACAGAGGTGAGAGAGAGAAGTGGGAATGGAGGAGTAAAGGAAGGGGGGATGAGGTAGGATGAAAAGAGTGCAGGATTGGGAAAGGGACAAGGAAGGAAGTGCTGTGAGTGGAATAGAGTAGCAACAGGATAGAACTATACAGGGGCAAATGGTAAAAGAGGGAGGTCCCAGAGCATTTAGCTGTCAGCAGAGATTAGGTATAGCAGTCACAAGATGCTCTGGAAACTGAGAATTGATGCAGCTTCCACTTAAATGGTCCCACGGTTGCAGTCACAATCTCAGGAGGAAGGGAATTAAATAAATTAGCAGCTTTAACTGCAATGGATCACTGTTGGAGCAAGGTTCAACAGAGAGGGACAGTAAAAGTTTGGCTCACAGAACTTTGTGTGCTCTGATTGCCACAGAAGGGACTGAAAAGCTAAAGGGAACCTGGTGGTAGGAGACCAAGATCTACCTTCTTAGCCAGAAGACAGACTTGATATTCAATGTGAGCCTAGAGTTGAAGCCAGTTTGCTTGTTCATAAAAAGGTCACAAGTGTGAGTACGATATGCTGCACCAGTTAGTAGATGGCATGCCTTATTCAGAGTTGTGTTGAGCCGACGTAGGGTTGTGTCTGTGGTGGAACCTTAAATGACCAAACCATAGTCAATAATAGACACAATTGAACTTTGGATAGCCAACCTGAGGGCTTCGGTAAGTAAGGCAGTGTTTATGCCTGTGTTGAAAACCTAGGTGAATGTTAACTGCCTTGGCAACATTCTCAACATGGTTGGAGTAGGAGAGTGTACGATCCAGAGTAACTCCGAGGTATTTAAAAGGTTGAGTCTGATCAAGGATAATACTGTTTTTAATCACCAATTGTCTGGCTTTGTGCTTGCTGTGGGTACCATGGAAGAGCATGACCTTTATTTTTTTGCAATTAAAGCACCAACTTATGAGAGATGAACCAGGACTCAGCTTCATGTCTGAAGTTGGGCCTGAAGGAGGGTAGGATCAGCAGTCTTTGAGAAAATGACTGCATCAACCATGTAGAGGAGTACTGGTTCAGAACAGGATGCCGGAAGATTATTGAGGAAGGTGCTGAATAGAAGGAGTCCCAGTATTGATCCTTGAGGAACCCCAGAGCAGCAGACAGTTTGGCAGAAAGGGCAGACCCTATTCTCACCTGTTGTGTGTGGTTTGCTAGATAGCTGGTGAACCACTTTAGGGCTTCTGAAGATATACCACGCCCAGCAATTTGATGTGTCAGCAAATGGTGACTGGCCATGTCAAATGCTTTAGACAGGTCAATAAAGGTTGCACCAACAAGTTGACCCTGATCAAAAGTATGGTGAATAAAACCTGTGAATGCCAGTAGAGACATAGATATGCTGCGCCCTTTCCAAAAACCATGTTGTTGGACACATTGTAGGTTGTATTTTTCCAGGTACTCCACAAACTGGTCAGCAACAATCCTTTCAAGTGCTTTGGACAATGGGGGAAGAATACAGTAGATATTGGCCTATAAGTCCCAGGTAGTAATCTGTCCCCACTCTTAAAAACTAGTGTAACCAGAGCAGATTTTCAGATCTGGGGGAACTGTGAAAGTATGAGGGAGCAATTGAGAAGCTTGGTGAGGGGTGATAGGGCTTCATCTCGAGTTAGGGTAAGAAGTTTTAGGTTGAGGGAATCACTGCATGTCCTAGTTCCTCCTAGAACTTTAGGTATGTCTTGGTCTCACTTTCTGACATAGCTTTGAAGTAGAAACATGGGTGGGTAGAGGCCTCTACTGATTTAGTGGATGTCATGAAAATAATGATCTAAGATGTAAAACAAAAAAAAAGTTTGGAGGCATTTCACCAACAATTAAGTGCAGATCACACCTAACAGATACCTGAAGAGAAAGACAAGTGTGTTGGTCTGTCACCAGGATGTCATTTTTGTGGGTTTTGATTTTGTTGGGGGGAAAAGGGCAACAGGGTATCAGCAAATGAAAAATAACTGGTCCCATATGAAAAAAAAGATTCCTTTTTCATTTCATATAGCTATTTTGAAATGCTTTCTGAGCATGTTAAGAGCCAATTTTTCAAACTTTCAAAATTAAATAACTTTGGAATAGATTAAAATGTTTTCATCAAACAAGCAAAATACACATCTGTGGGACAGTCCCTTACTACCATGAACATTTCAGACCAAAATTCCAAACCATATTGGCGGTAGCAAAACTCAAAGAAAAAATAGCAAAACCAATGGGAAAATCACACCCCAAAAATTAACTTTTTCTACTATATAGAATGCTGAATCTGCAGATCTGACCAGAACAAAACTTGCCATTTCCACAGATCTACAACATAAGACTATGCATGCAAAATATAATGCAAATCAGTTGAACAGTTGGGGTTTAACATTAAACTGCCTACTCAACCATAACTATAGTGGCACTATCACACCACTATAATATCCATCTGTCTGTCTGTCTGTCTGTCTGTCTGTCTGTCTGTCTGTCTGTCTGTCTATTTATATATCTAATCTATCCATCTATATAATGTAATACAGGAACAAGGGTTTCACTGAGACAGAAGTAGAATATAAAGGAGCTTGAAAAGAGGAACGGAAAATGGTTGAACAGTATTTGTTGAAGAAAAGGATTAACCCAGGATGTGGGACATGCTTTGGTTAACTTGCCATGACTGATTAGGGGTTAAAAATAACTCAAAGCATAAAAGTGTAACTGAAAGAATCTTCCCATGAGCAGACTATGAAATAGAGCTGTAAACTATGAAACTCTTATTTCTGGTATGCCCATTTGTTATAACCCTCTGGGAAACCCTGGCAATAAAATCAAAAGATCCAGGATGGAAAGAAATTCTATTTGAAAACATTAATGTTGGACATTTTTCATCTCGAATGAAATATGACAATAGTACACCCCATCTTATTTTTTGCATATGTGAAATTTTATTTATGAAAAACACATTGTAAACCGACTTTTCAGCAAACACAGCAGAACTAGAGGGCAGTAATAAAACTAATTGAAAATGAACTAAGGAATATATATTGAGAAGGACATAAACAAGTACCTTGGAATACAATACAATCTAGATGGAAAGAAATAGATTGGAAAATAGACAAGTGAATGTGTGAACAGCTAAAAGCTGTATCATCTTTCAGTTATAAGTTTATTTTTGTAAGTGATCTGAGCAGGATTAAATACGGGGTATATTAACAAGTTATAGGGAAGAGTATTTTTCTATGCTTGAGAAAACCTTCTGATTGTCTTATTTGAGTTATACTTTTGGATTATTGTAAGTCTATGGAAATTGTAAAATGTTGAATAATTGGCATTTTGTCTCTATGTGTAATTTTAATTAAATAAAAATTCACCTACTCTTCTTCAGTAAGTGACATGGAATTGTTTACTTCCACCTAGACAGTGATCAGAGATGGGCATAAGGGACTTCAGTTTAACAACTCATTTGAAGGATGGCACCACCACACCAGTGCAGCACCCCACATACTGCACTACAGTGCCAGTTATGGGAATTATCCAAATCTCAGGTGTTGGACTAGAATCCATGAACATTTAATCTTCCAGCCCCAGAGTTGAGTAAATGACTTACTGAGCCACTGACAATGCAGCAGTGGGGTACAGGGTATCCAGAACAATGACAAGAAGTGACTCAAAGACTCTGTCCTAAAACAACTGCACACAGTGGTGTGAAGTAAATTATTTACTCAAAGATTGGCCAATTATTGAAATAGATAATTGGTACTGGATGCTGATAATAAGGTGTTATTTAAAAAAAATGATCAGTTGATACTACAATGTTTTTTGTCAACAGGAAGCCACTGAATAGTGGGTAAGAGCCTCAATGGATCACTTGGTCTACTGCTGTCTGTAAACCATAGTAACCATAGTACCTAATGATACTATTTCCTCTGATGGATTATCCCAGATTTGTACCACCCTCTGGGTGAAATAAACTCCCTATTATTCCTTCTGAAATACTTAGGAACCAGTTGTAGTTTGTACCCCCTAAAATTGTGTGTATTAATTTTAATGGTGAGTTCCAGCTCCTTTGTTTGCCATTCATCTGAGAACACTCTGTGTACAGTGAACCCCACCACAATGAAACCAAGTTATGCAGAATTCTGCAGCAGAGTTACTGCAGAAAAGAAGGCAACTTCAAAAGAAGTTAATCCCATTTGTCATGCAGAAAACCCTGATACTGCACTTCATCCTGGTATGCTTTGCAATAGGTGTAATAGATCACCTCTCGATTTTCAGCTCTACAATGAGTATGTCAATTCAGTGCTCATAAGACAGATTTTTGTATTTAGGAATTAGTTTTGTGGCCCTACACTGCACCTTGTCAATAGTTTTATATCCCTTTTAAGACTGGTTTCCTAAAAGGGAAACAATAGTTCATTATTGATCTCAAATACAAGTCATTTAGCCCTCTGTCAGTCTGCAGTTACAAAAGCAAATAGAGTAATATGATGTATTTAGAGGTAGTTTGTAACTATGAGTAAATCATCTTAGCCACCCTGTACAACGCTATAATGAGACCTCATACGGACAATAGGTAGCCAGGTTTGGGCACCATCAAGGCCAGTTATCAGAGAGCACTTGAAGGGTTAAGCCAAACCATGAGAGCTATTTTCTGAGGGAAGGGGATTGCCTAGAAACAGAATGTGTGAATGTTCATGCTGTGAATGCCCTGACTTAGCTAATAGTGGGAAACTGGAGAATAAAAATACATGTTTCTGCTCTTCCTCTGAAAACCTACATAGTGGAAGGCATCATGGCATTATGAGCTTAAATCCTGGGAGAGAGAAAGGACCAGTCCAGCTTCTCTGGCTGTGACTGGGCTGAGAGAGCCTTCAGTCCCAAGGATGGGGTCATGGTCCCTGGAATTGGGTGGCACTGGTCCCTTCATGCCTGTTTTCCAGAGAAGGATAACATCAGAAGCAGCAGAATGGTTGAAGTCCCCAGGAACTTGCCTTGAGAGGAGCAGAGACCATAAACACCTGAAAGGAAAATTGGGAGTGTAGTGAGCCACCCCTCAAGGAAGACAGCAGGAACCCTTGTGGGTTCACCCCTAGTAGTAAAGGAAAATGGGAGAAGTCAGTCAGTGCTCAGAGCAAACTGTAAGTTAACCTTATTAAATTTAACTGTTCCTCATGTGTGAAAAGTCCTAGGCAGTTCAAACTGTAAACTCTTGGTAGGTAGCTGAATGAATGGGCATCAAGTGGGGGGGATGCTGGAAAAGGTTGGAGTTGGTAAGTTCCCATGTGAGGGGCTAGACATGGGATTCCTTTTTTGGGGCCAATTGGGCTATCAGTTTAGTGTTAAAGGAAGGCACATATGGCCAGAACAACCATGCTTTATACACTTAGTTTTGATATCATATGCTGATATGCTTTTCCATATTTATTATCCTTCTGGTCATATTAAGACACATGCAGGAAAAGCATGCCCCCCAGGGTAGTGTTCATCCTACCTGGGGAGATGAAGAATGTACAAATAGTCTTGGGAGTGCCATGGCTCCAGGGACCCTACAAAGAGGTTACCGATTTGTAAGGTTGAAAGAGACCCAGTAGTAAAATGTAATGCGCCCCTTTCATTCAGGGGGTGGACCTAGGAAATGCTGTGAGCATGGGGTGGGAAGTATGCCCAACAGGTAAGCTGGGTACCATCAGAACAATGTTTAGAAACAACAGTAGTAATGTATACCACATTAGAGATGAAGAAGTAATGGAAAGCCCTGGGAGAGTATTACATTGAAAGATTCTTTGTGTAGGGCATGGTCCACGGAATATTTTAGTGTAGTGTGTGAAAATACCATCATACGAACATACATATAAACATACAAAGAAGCCAGCAGAAGAAGACCAGTTGGTCTATCAATTCTGCTCATATTGCAGGATCCATAGCTTGAGCTAAGGTTCTTGTCCTCCCTCCCCACTTCTCCCATCATCCCTACCGATGACCCTTACCCTCCCCCAATGCCTGTCCCAGCCTCTCTTAAAGCTGCCCAATGTCTTCAATGAGATTACCTCTTCTGGCAGCACATTCCAAGTGTCCACCACCCTCTCTATGAAGAAGTGCTTCCTGACATCCCTCCTAAACCTCCCACCCTCCAGCTTAAGACTGTACTCCCTCATGTTACGGTTGCCACTCAACTTAAAGAGACTCTCCTTATCAACCTTATTTATCCCTTTCAAGTACTTGAAGGTCCCAATCATGTCCCCTCTCTCACTCCTGTCTTCCAAGGAGTACATGTTCAGTGCCCTCAACCTCTCCTCATAGGCCTTACCCTGCTGACCAGCTATCATCTTTGTAGCCCCCCTCTGGACCTTCTCCACCAGGTTAATGTACTTTTTGAGGTGTGGGCACCAGTACATCATGACGATTTATGGTGAGAGAATTCCCATAGAGCTTTCTACCATCTGACAGCTTATAATAAAACCCTCATGCTTCACTCTAGCTCCTGTATGGATATTATTGTTTGTGTTTGGTCTCATGTTAATGGTGCCTCAGAATATGGTTTAATGCCCCCCTGCTCCCTATCACCGCAGACCTGTGAACGCAAGTTGACTGGAGGTTTACCTGGCACTTACAAGAGCATGTGGAGAGAGTTCAGATAAGACTAATCAAAATTATGTAAGACTTAATCAATCTAATGTACAGTTGCAGCAACTGACATGGTCAGATACTGTATGCCTGTGGTACTGTACCAGTATAGGGACATAAGAAGAAAAACCTTTAGAAAATTTGTGAAATAACTGGAACAATCTTACCATGTCCTTTCTTGCAATTATATGAGGAAAGGCTGGCAGAAACAAGCTTTTATCCACTGGAAAGAGGAAGGATTGGGGAAACCTACTATTTTTTTTAACTATGTATTTATGCACCCCTACTACCTCCTCTCCCCACTCTTTCAGACATCCTCTGCCTACACCCTCCCAGTCTCATCTCAGTCTGCCCTTAGAGTACGTGGGCCCACTAGCCTAGGTGCCTGGTTCAACCCCCGGGTAGGATGAGGAGGAGCCCCCCAAGCTTACCCCCTCATTTTTAATTTTTTATTTTACTGAAATCTAGGATTACAAATACCTTTGAGCAGGAACTGCTTGTTTACAAAGGTTCCACATCGAAGGAATGGGGGTATACATACATACAAAGGTCAATGTATTAATACATAATTACACAATAAAAAGAAGTAAGAGACTGAGGCTTAGGAAATTCCAGTAATTCAAAATATGCCAAATGTTAGGTAGCATGACATACCAGCCAAGGGCAATCTTAGAAATAAGCACTGCAGGTGAGAGGAAAGGGGGTATGCAGGCAGGAAGGCCATTGTCAGAGGGTAGAGGGTGAGGGTAAGAGCTCTAAAGGGGATGGAGGGGAGGGATAAAAGTCATAGCCTTGCATACTGTGTCATGGATCCATAGTACAGTGGAGTCTGCCTTGACGAGCTGGAGTTGTGCAGGGAGGTGTCGTCACCTAGGAGAGACCGAAAGTTTTTTTCCCTTATTTGTCTCCCCAGACATCAGCACGCAATGAAAGCCAATGAGCTAGGAGGTACACTGAAACATGCCTCCCACTCCACCCCTCTGCCGACGTCTGCCCAATATCCCTGCTGCTACCCCCAACTACCGCACCTTCCACCCGGGCTCCCTTAGATGGCAGTATTGCAGTGAGAGCATGCAGATAACCCCCCCAGAGAAGGAGAGCAGCTGTCGGATGTTCCATCCTTCTCCTCCCCTGCCAACCCCCAACGGCCCATGCTCTTTCCTGAACATGGGTCGCCAGCGTGGTACGAGGTAAGGCATCCAGTGCCTCAGCCCTCAGCGCCACCGGGCCAGCAGAGGAAACATACTATTTTTATGTCACATTATTGACAATCAGCCTGCAATGAATAGTCTTAGTTTAAAATTCAAAACTGGTCCCATGAAAACAAGAAGTCACACACTTCAATTAAAAAGATTAGGCTTTAGAATCTAAAAATGTAAATTATTTTTTACCAGAGAGTGATAGGAGTCTGTACCATATTCCTGCAATGTATTATAGACAGCAAGGACAAAAATAGTTTTCAAATCAAGTAGATACATATATGGAGGGAGGAAATTTGACAGAATTTATTTATTGAAATGTTTCACCAGGAAGGCACACTGAACATCAAGTTGCTTGTTTCCTGGTGCGACCTGGGGGGGGGGGTACTATTGGATTAAGAATTAGACATACAGTTTAACATTTAAAACATACAAGAAATTAAACATTCAATTACATTTGTAATAAGACAGTTAAAAAAAATGATAATCATTCAGTTGCATTTGTAGCATAACATACAATTAAATATATCATACCTGACAAATATGCATTTAATTACAAGTGACATATCTGAGAAACATAGTACATAGTGGTGAAGGGGGAGGAGAGCGTGCTGAGATGCAAGCTAGGGGGATGGAAGGTTTAGTAGGTGATGTGAGTCATGGAGAGGAGCAGAGGCATAGGAGGACAGTTAAGGAGGGTTAAAGCTGGAGCAATTAGATAAGAGAAAGTTATGTAAGGCAGAGGCAGGGGAGTGGGAGGAGGAGGAGGAGGAGTACCGTATTTGGGAAGGGAAGGGAGTTTCAGATTTGTGGGAAATGATGGGTAAAGCCTGACTGATCGATGAGAGTGGTATGACGGGGGACTAACAAAGTGTGAGTGACAGAGGATCTGAGGGAATGGGGGGGCGGGGAAGAAAGCAAACGTGAGAGGTAGGAGGGAAGTTCTCCTAACCAAAATTTAGAAGTGAGTTTGGCACAATGAGTGAAGTGCCTGTTGGCAAATGGAAGGAAGGGAAATGGTGTGATAGAGGTCACAGTGATGAGGATGTGATGGAGCATCAAGGGCAGATTGACAGAAGAAATTAAATAGAGTGTCCAATCTGGTTAGGGAGGATTTGGGAGCGGCACCATAGATAACATCACAGTAGTAGAAACTGGGGAGTATTATCTTCTGGACTAGTTCACATTGCACTGTAGGAGGGATGCAACTATGGTTCCTAGCTTGGTGCACAATTTTTTCAGGATGATGTCAATGTGGCCAAAGACGCTGAGTTGTTGGTCCAACCAAACCCCAAGGTATCTGAATGAGGAGGTGTCCTCTAATATTGTCCCATCAAGTGTATGGAAAGACAGTAAAGGGTGGAGCCTAGAGAGTCTCTGCCTAGTGTCAATGGTCATGGAGACAGTCTTTTTGGCAAACCACAACTGAACCTGGTGGAAGTCAAGCTGAAGGGTGGTTGCAACATCAGCAGGGCATTTGCCGGATGAGAACAGGACAATGTTGTCGGCATACATGTGGATAGAGGTGGAGGGGGAGCATACTGAGGACAAGTCATTTAGGAAGATGAAGAGGAGAATGGGCCCAAGCACCAAGCCCTGTGGGACTCCAGTGGAAATAGAGAGAGGAGAGATTGTATCCTGGATCTTGACTGGTTGTGTTTTGCCTGAGAGGTAAGCTCTAAACCAGTTTTGGGCAGAAGTAGATAACCCATCAGCTGTAAGGGAGTCAAGAAGTAGGGCATGGGAGACTGTGTCAAATGCCTTGGCAAGGTCGACAAAGATGGCAGAGGTAATGATGCCATTATCCATCCCGGTGAGGATGGAGTCAGTGAGCCTGAGTAGGGAGGTGATAGTGGAGTGGTTATTTCAAAAACCAGATTGGAAGAGGGTAAAAAAGGAAGAGTCATCAAGGACAGAGGGTAGCTAAGAGAGGACTAGGTGTTCTTGGAGTTTAGCAAGGGCAGGGAGTAGGGAGATTGGGCGAAAATTTGCAGGGGAGGAGGGGGTCACCTCCCTTTGGGAGAGGGAGGACCACAGCATGTTTCCAGGATGAGGGGACAGATGAGGACAAGGAAAGATTTAAGATCAAAGAGAGAGGGTAAGCTATAGCAGAAGCTGAAAGGTAGAAGAGTTTAGGGTCAAGATCATCCGGCGATGAAGTATTAAGAGAAAGAAGGGCCATTAGTGTTTCTTCTGGGGAGACCTCAGAAAAAGAGAAAGAAGGATGGGCATGGACGGGTTGTGTACAGGGTGTAGAGGATGCGGAGGGGGGTGGATAGAGGGTAGTTGACTTTAGAAGTGCTGAGGCAGAGGAGGTATAATAAAAGTTAAACTCTTAAGCCACTGCACATGGTTCGGAGACCAATGAGTAAGCACAGGGGGGAGGTGGATGTGAAGGGGGGAGTATAGGGCTTGGACCACTTTCCAGAATTTGGAGGCCGAATATTAGCACTAAGAGAGAAAGGGCAATCTCATTGGTTTATTTGGCCTATGTCTTCCCATAAACCATATTATTAACCATATCATTAGTATTAAAACAGTTAACTGGTGGTAAAGTCTGCTGACTGATGACTTGGAACATCGGCCAAGCTACTTTCCAGATACCTTTCCTTTTTGTGTAGAACACAAACTTTGTTTAGAGGCTCCCAGTTAGGGTGTGAAGGGACTGAAATACCAGAAATAACATAATTAATGTTGTTTCTTCTAGGATTTGAACAAAGAAAATTCATGTTGCTGTTTATCACATTTGAAGTCTTTAAAGGGACACTGTCAACCCCATTAGGCAACAAAGTTTCCTTTGTTTAAAAAAAACATTTTATGATCGCTAACATTCTGTAAAGATTGCTGATGCAGCTAATAGTTTGGTTCTTCTTCTTTTTTTCTTTTAAAAAGTGAAAAACAGACTGCCCACAATACTGGTGTTACCACACAAAACCAAGTTTGTTTACAATTCTTGATCAACTCCCACTTCATCTTTCCTGGACCTGGGAACACCTCCAACACAGTCTAGCCACTCATGATGCAGTGGGAGTTTAGGTGTCTACTGCCTCATGAGTGACTGCACTGTTTGGGGGTGCTTTTAATACTTAGTAGGCATTCAAGATGAATAGATTCAGGATTTGAAGCAAAACAAAGTTGTTTATACATTACCAGGCATTTCAGTTCTACCAATTCAATTCAATTCACTTTATTTGTGAAAAAAAGGTGCTATTCCAGAAGATCATAGCACCTTAACAATTAAAACAATAAAAACAGTAAAAAATAAACCCAACCAGATAGCATCACTAAGCTGAGTCACAAAAGGCAAGTTAAAATAACTATGTTTTCAGAGCTGCTTTAAAGCTCTCCACAGTCAGGCACTTTTGTATCTGATGAGGTAGAGAATTCCACAGTGTACAGGCTGTGAACATGAAATCCTGGGACCCAGATGTCTTTAACTAAACCCTGGGTACCTCTAGCAATCCCTCATCGACAGAGCACAGTGGTCTGGGGTAGGGGGGGGCAGTAAGGAAACAGAAGCTGTTGCAGGTAGCCTGGTCCATGACTGTATAGGGCCTTATAGGTCAGCAAACCAACCTTGAAGGTGATCCACCACTAATCTGGCAGCCAGTGCAGTTAGCACAGCACTGGAGTAATATAACTGGATTGAGATAACCCAGTCAGCAACCTGGCCGCAGCATTCTGCACCAGCTGCAGGCAGAGGATGTCAATCCCCAGAAGCCCAAGGTAAAAGGAGTTGCAGTAGTCAAGGCGGGAGGTCACAAAGGCATGGATCGTGTGTTGGAAGGTCGTCAGATGGAGCAAGGTGCTTAACCCAGGCAATATTTCTCAGATGGTAAAAAGAGGATTTGACAACAGCTGACACTTGTGAATAAAGCATCAGCTCATTGTCAAACATTACACCCAGATTTCACGCTTGTTCAGAGGTCAGCAGCTGGCTACCCCCGAGCCAAAGCCCGGAGGCACTGCCAGCCACCAATCCCCCAGTCCAATGACCCAGATCCACTACCAACACCTCAGTCTTGTCAGGGTTCAACTTCATCCAGCTGTCATTCATCCAGTCCTGTATCTCAGTGAGGCAGTTGTTAAACACTGAAACTGCACTATCCTACTCAGGAACAAAGTACAGATACAGCTGGGTATCATCCGCATAACAGTGAAAACACAGCCTGTACCTCCTTACAATGTCTCCCTATGGCAACATGTACACCACGAGCAACATGGGGGACAGTACAGAGCCCTGTGGGACCCCACATGACAGTGAGATTGAGTCAGAAGAAAAAATCTCTGACATCACCATCTGAGATCTGCCAGAGAGGAAAGATTGGAACCATCTGAGGACCATCCCTGACAGGCCACAGATGAACTGCAGGCACTCCAGCAGCATGCCATGGTCCACAGTGTCCAACGCTGCAGAGAGATCAAGAAAAACCAAGATGGAATGGCTCTTCTGATCTCTCGCTATTAGGAGATCACTGAGCACAAGAACAAAGGCAGTCTCGGTGCTATGTCTCTTCCAAAATCCGGACTGGAAAGGATCATAGATTTCATGGATAGTAAGGTGACTCTCCAGTTGCAGCGCAACCACCTTCTCAATAACCTTCCCCACAAAAGGGAGGTTATAGACTGGTCTGTAGTTGGCAGGACAGTCTGGGTTGAGATAGGGTTTCTTAAGGAGTGGCATTACCACCACCTCCTTCAGGGAGTCTGGAAACTCACCTGACTCTAAAGAACACAACACTTTCTTTGCAAGGACTGGGCCAATGACATCGAGACACCCCATTAAGAGGTGAGTTGGGCCCAGATACAAACTGCAGCAAGTAGAACACATGCTATGGGCAACCCACATGATCTCCATGATCTCCAGCCAGTCAAAGCTGGCCCAACAATACCGAGGAGGAGCAACCTCACACAGATGGCTGCTACCCAATAGAGTGAGTCAATCGAATCTTGGACCTGATGTTGGCCACCTTATCAGCAAAGAAGCAAGTAAACTCATCACACTTTTCCTGTGAAAACACTCTTCTAACTCGTAGACAGACTGGATTGGACAGTCTGTCTACCATTTGAAATAGCTGAGCTAGTCAATTCTAAGCTGCAGCAATCTGCCCAGACAGGAACTCTGCCTTCTTATGAGAGATAGCTAATTGATAGTCTCTATAATGATCTACCAGTATAAGTTTGTCAGCATCAAGGCCCGATTTCTGCCACCATCATTCTATTCTTAACCCCACTCACCGCAACTCCCTCAAGGTCCCATCACATGAAGGGGGCCAAGGGCAGAGGGTGAGACAGCGAACATTGATAGGAGCAAAAGCATCCAGAGCCCCCACCACAGCCTTATTATAGGCCATTAACAGGTTATCTGGACCCATGCTTGTACTCGGTAATCCCGATAGGTCCAGTACCACCAACAGACCATCTGGGGTCACACCCCTCAAAGGGCGGTACTGGACCATCTCGACAGGGGCAGGCCTATGGGGGGGAGCATAGAAGTTAAACGTTATAGTATGATGGTATGACCACCCGACAGGTTCCACCACCAAGTCAGAAGCCTTCATCCCCAGCAGGAAGATCAGATCCAATGGGTGACCAAAATTATGGGTCACAGAGGCAACTGCCTGTGTGAAGCCCAATGAGGTCATAAGTTGGAGGAAGTCCTGACCAAACTGTGAGTGTTTGTTGTTGATCAAAGTACTGAAGTCACTCAGCACCATCAACCTGTGAGACTACAACATGATGTCAACAACGAAGTCTGTGACCTCCTGCAGGAACTGCTTCTTGCCCCCGGCTGGACAGTATGCAAGAAGAATCTTGCACTCCACACCTGTGACCACCATAAACTCAAAGGATCTGGTCTCTCCAACAGGCACAACTACAAGGTCAAATCCCCATTTAAAACAGATTGCTACAAACCCGCCCTGTAATCTGCTGAGACAGAGAAAAAGAGAGAGAGAGAGAAAGCAGCCAAAGCTTCCTTAAATCAAGGAGTTTATTTTCTAGACTACACTGAATTGAATTATTACTTTTTGGACCTGTGTAAGTAACTAGTATTGTTTCTGTTTTTGGGGTTGACTTTTCTTAGTTTAACTTTAATTTGCCAAGGAGAAACTGTAGCTGGGAGGTATTTGCAGTCAATTGTGACTAGACCTGTTACTTAACCTCTGTGAAATAGGTGTCTGAAAGGAAGGAAGGCACTCCTGGGGTGGAGGGTCAGAGTTTAGTTGGTTGTTTCTGGACAGTATAGGTTTACACCCACACCCTGCCCCTCCCCACCACCCCAAGCACGTAACTTCCTTTATAACAGGGGTTATTACCCCACTTACCCAAAACTGCTAATAACATACACCTGCTCATATCCTTAAAGGCACAGCATACTGAATTGTCGGTAGAGACACTCATAAGCTTGCACACACTAAAACAAGAACAAAAAAAAAGAAAAGCATCCGTAACCGGAAGGGACACAGACATGTGGGGAGTGGTACAATGCACTGGCTATGGAGCAGCAGTCTTCCAGGAGACATTCTGGAGACTGCATTGCTGCCCTATTTGCAGGCACCTCTCTGGTCTGAGGAAGGAAGTTGTTCATCTCCATGCTTATCTGGCAAGGATTCAGGAAACCTGCTCCCCAACCCAAGGACCACCCAGGCCACTGCCACTACCTCAGAGGTCACCAAGAAAGAGGAGTGGTTGGACCACAGTGGGCTCAGGGAGGGTGAGGGTGGTCGAACAGAGGCACATCCCTCCAGTTGTGCCTCTCCACAATTCATTCACCACTCTGGTGGAGCATGGTTCCTCTATGGAGGCACCTGCAGTGGAGACCAAGGAGGATGCTGGGAACCTCCACAATGGAGACCCAGAGGAGGGTGGCATAGGACCCCACAGGGGAAGGGAACAACACCAGGTGAGGGACTCTATTGTTAGGATGGTAGAACTGGGGAAGGGAGGAGAAAGGGAGGTGAGGTGCCTGTCTGGTGCCATGGCTTGGAGGGATAGAAAACAAATACTCAGGATCAAGGGAGCAGCCACAAGGGGGAGTGAGTTGGATGTCATTATCCACCTAGGGACAATTGACCTGGCTGAGAATGGGATCAGAGCAGTGCAACAGGAGTTTGTGGAGTTGGGGAGGGGCCTTAGACAAGTAGCACACATGGTAACGTTCTCAGAAGTGCTACCTGTCTATGGCATGGATGAGGCTAGAGTATTGCGCACCATGGGATTCAATGACTGATTGAAAAACTGGTGCAGAGCTCAGGGATTTGGCTTCATTGGTGAGTGGGGCTCCAGCTGGAGGGATGCAGGCCTATACAGGTGCAATTGTCTGTGTCTATCCAGGAGGGCAACCAGGATCCTAGGTGATAGGTTTAAATGCTTCATTGGCAAGCATGTAAACTAGCCAAGGGAGGAGGCACTAAAAAGGAGAAGGGAAATCCTAGCCCGCCCCCAAGAAAATCAGGGTAGTTAGTGAGGTAAACACCAAGATAGAGCTGTCGATAGGGAGAAGGACAGGGGTAAATGGAGAAAAAACAAAGGCAGTAAGGACTGGGATGAGGCAAAAAGAAATAAAGCCATAAAATATGGAGGGTAATGAGTACCAATGCCCACAGTCTAGGTAAAAAGCTTCCTGAAATGGTGGCCTTGATGGAAGAGGGATGCCTGGATGTCATGGCAGTCAGAGAAACCTGGTACACAGTGAACCATGACTGGGATGTCAACATACTAGGGTGCACAATCTACTGTATAGGAGGGACAGGGAGGGAAGAAGAGGAGGCAGAGTAGCTTTCTATGTAAGCAAAGGAATCAAAGCAATATAACTAAATGATAAATAGGGAGGAGAAGAGGCACCGTGGGTCTCTCTGGAGACTGGAAATTGCACCACAATCTGCACAGGGGTTGTATACAGACTCTCGTCTCAGGGGGAGGAAATGGACAAGGAAATGATAGAAGGCATCTTTGGGATGGCAGAGAAAGGGGAGATATTGCTGATGGGGGAACTGAATATTCCAGATGTTAACTGGAGCACCTTTGCTGCAGCCACATCCCAGAGCAGGGTCATTCTCAAAGCCCTACAGTGGGCATGCCTCAGACAGCTAGTTTTGGAACCCACTCGGGAGGGAGCAATCTTAGACCTGGTACTCTCAAATGGGGACGGAGAAAGGATCTCTGATCTTGAAGTGGGTAGCCATCTGGAAAAAAGCAACCACCAAACACTGTGGTTCATGATAAACTTAGCTGTAGAATCAAGCCACACAAAAGTGAAGGTACTGGACTTCAGGAGGGCTGATTTTGTTAAAATGGAAGAGCGCCTCAGAAAGCACTAGCAAACAGGCAAGAAGGTGAAGTGGAGCAACAATGGGGAAACCTCAAAACTGCCATCACAGAGGCAACAAGCCTTTGTATGAAGCAGATAAACAAATCAAAACAAATGAAAAAAATACTATGGTTATCAAAAGAAGTGGGTGGGAAGGTAAGGGAGAAAAAGATAGCATTCAGGAAGCATGAGGAAACACAGAAGGAGCAGGACAGAAAATTGTACCAGTTAAAGCAGAAGAAAGTGGGGAAGGCAGTCAGAATAGCAAAGGTCCAAACTGAGGAAAAGATCACTAACTCAGTTAAAAAGGGGGACAAAACCTATTATAGGTACATTAGGGAAAAAAGAAAGACTAAGGTAGGGATACTGAGGCTGAATAAAGAGGCAGGTAGTTGGGCAGAGAGCGACAGTGAAAAAGCAGGGATACTGAATGAATACTTCTGCTCAGTATTCACAATGGTAAAGCAGGGGAGATACCTAATCCAGTCAATAGAAGCACGCTGGATGGAGGGGGGTGATATTGGTCCTGTCACAGAAGAAAGGGTTCTGAAAGAGCTCTTAAAACTGAAGGTGGATAAAGCAATGGGGCCTGATGAGATTCACCTCAGAATTCTAAAAGAACTAAGGGAAGAACTAGTAATACCACTGACTACCCTTTTAATAAATCATGGGAGGATGGGGTGGCACCTGAGGACTGGAAAAGGGCAGATGTGATTCGCCTTCACAAAAGTGGGAGGACGACAGAGACAGGAAACTACAGACCTGTCAGTTTGACCTCAGTGGTACAGAAAATGATGGAATCACTTCTGAATAAAAGAATTGTTGAGTACCTAGAGGCCAGTGGAGCACAGGACCCAAGGCAGCATGGATTCACAGCAGGAAGGTCATGTCAGACAAATCTAATTGACCTCTTTGACTGGGTGACCAAAGTAGTAGACTAGGGAGGGGTTGTGGACATGGCCTACCTAGACTTTAGCAAGGCATTTGACACAGTCCTGCACAAAAGATTGATAAACAAATAAGCCAGCCTGGGAGTGTTTCTCAGGGTGGTAGCCTGGGTAAAACACTGGCTGGACAACAGGACACAGTGGGTAATAGTAAATGGAGTCCACAGTGAAAAAAGGGGGGTTACTAGTGGGGTACCGCAGCTGGTCCTTTTTAATGTCTTTATAAGTGACATTGCAGAAGGACTGGAAGGGAAAGTATGTCTCTTTGCAGATGACACAAAGATCTGCAACAGGGTTGATATGCAAGGTGGGGTGGAAAGAATGAAAAGGGACTTGACAAGGTTGGTGGAATGGTAAAAATGTATGGCAGCTTAGATTCAATGCAAAGAAGTGCAAAGTAATGCACCTGGAAAATAAAAACGCAGGGGAAGAGTACACAATGGGGTGGTGAAATACTGACAACAACAAAACTGGAAAGGGACTTGGGGGTAGTTATAGCAGATGACCTAAAGGTGGGTCAGCAATGTGAAAAGGTAGTAAGGAAGGCTGGGGGGATACTGGGATGCATAGGGAGAGGCATCACCAGTAGAAAACAGGAAGTTGTTGGCCTCTGTAGAGACAGTTGGTAAGACCACATCTGGAGTACTGTGTACAGTTCTGGAGACCCCATCTCTGCAAAGACATAGACAGGGTGGAGGCTGTCCAGAGGAGGGTAACCAAAATGGTTCAGGGTCTGCACCAGAAGACATATGAAGAAAGACTGAAGGAGCTTAAGATGTATAGCCTCGAGGAAAGGAGCGAGAGGGCGGGACATGATAGAAATGTTCAAATACCTCAAGGGAATCAACAAAGTCCAAGAGGGTAGCATCTTTCAGAAAAAGAGATGTGCAAGAACAATGGGACACAAGTTGAAGGTAGAGGGGTAATGTCTCAGAGGTAATGTGAGGAAATATTTCTTCACAAAGAGGGTTGAGGATGCATGGAATGGCCTTCCTGAGGAGGTCATAGAGTCAAAAACAGTGGGGAAATTCAAGAATGCATGGGACAGACATAAAGCAATTCTAGGGGGGTTAGGTGGAAGTAGGCTGTTGGTTAACTAGGATCTGCAGCTTATCCATTAGGTAGGGAAATGGGCAGACTAGGTGAGACAAGCAGTCCTTATCTGCCATCAAATTCAATGTTTCTATGTTTCTAACCTCGAACGGTGTATCACTGACAACACTGTTGGAATCCCTGACTCCAAAATGGGACCAGCGTTTTCATCCAGCCAGGTCTCGGTCATGCAAGCCAAGTCCAATGACTCAACAAGATCAGCTATTATAGCCATCTTATTTTTAATGGACCTGGTAATGCACAGCACCATTTGACTCAGATGAGATACCGAGGCCAAGCAGAGCAGCAGCCCACTCACAGTGGAGCCCTTGGGTATGGATACCAGACAAGGCGAACCTCGGTCTGGCACCCATTTCACCCCAGGGTGTCTCCTGGTCTTCACTACCCCAATCCTGCCACCCCGTTCTTCTCCATCTCCAGATACAGGGCCACCAAACGGACACAGACAAAACAAATAGCAACATTAATTAATTTTAGAGACGATAAACAATCATAACATTTGGGGTTTTAACTATAAATCATATGGTGCAAATCAGGCTGACAGTGTCACTTTAAAGAATGCTAATTAGAGTGAATTATGGGCAAATGATAAATAGCCCTGAAGAAAGGCGAACTGTGAGTATTTTAAATTCACCAATAATGCCTCCCAATGATTCTATTATATTTTAAGCAACACTATTAATATGTGGATAAGTGAACATTTACTTGCAAGTGGTATATGCCAGGATGTTATAAAGCATGATCTCAATTTTCAAAGGCTGAAGCTGGGATTGTGTCAAGCCCTGTGTCAAAGCCATTTTTTTTGATGCAGCTGCACCAAACTCCTTTCTTGCAACTTCACACAATTTTCTATTGCTGGGTGCAGTTACGACAGTTTCCTCAGTTTACAGCAGCTTGCGCTAAAGAACTGGTACATGCCCAGTAAAACATGATCCCCCAAATAATGCAAGTTAGACCAGAGAAAAGCTGGTCTAAGTTGCAGCATTTAGCACTCAGAATTGAAAATCCCGGTCACCAGCAGGAAGAATGTCACAAGCCCAGTGCGCCAAATGATCAGTGCATCAGAGGCTTGCGGCATTCTCAGGGCTTCGAAAAATCTGTCCCACGTGTTCACTTCTAGTAAATAGATAATTGATTATTTTACTTACTGTGTTTTAATGTTTTAGTAATTGTATTCTGCTTTTATAATAATAAATTATTTGTTTATGCAATGAATCTAATATAGTTTCAGCATTACTTTTTAAACTGCTAATAAAAACAACTGAGTGGAATTCTGGTATTGTGATGGAAGAAAATCCCAACTACCTAGGAGCCCAGAGTATTTCAATGTGAAACTTTAGGGTTCTTTATTTCTTTTTTAACTTAGAAATGTAGATGATGATGGCCAAAAAAGTCCCATGGTCCATCTAGTCTGCCCACATTATCCTATTATACCCTGGGACCTGTTGTCCCTATGGGGTTTTCACTTACCCTATTCTCCCTACTCTTCTCTGCTTATACCTCCATCAGAGCAGTTACTATACCTTTGGCTCTCTTCCAGCCAATGGCTGAAGCTGCTTATGGCTTTGGTACCCACTATCTCAACCACCAGACTATTCCATGGCTAAAAATAATACTTTTATACACCCTTTTAAACCTTCCCCCCATTAACCTTCACTCTTGACTCCACGTCCAAGCGTCTCTGTTTCTGGTAAATAGTTCTTCAAAGTTCACCTTGTGTATTCCTTTCAGGAACGCAAAAGTCTCTAACATATCCCCTCTCTCTCATTTGGTTTCATGTGAATACATGTTCAGTGATTTTAGTTGATCCTCATAGGACCTACCCTCCAAGCCATGAATTATCTTGGTCAACTTGTGTTGTACCATCTTCAGCCTGTCCTGTGCTTGTTCAGATGGATATTACTGAAAGAGGCACAGTACTCCAGGCATTGCCTCATCAGCGTCACTAAAGACATTCTCTCACTAATGAAGAATAGGGACACATTATGGGCCACCAATAAAGCCTCCCCCCATCCCCACCAGTTAGAATGAGTACAGGAGGCTGAGAAATAAATGTAAGCTGCAAATTAAAACTAGCAAGGTGAGCTATTATCAAAAACTGCAAACTGATAATCTCGGCAACCCCTGCCTATTTTGGTCAACACTTAGCTCCATGATGGTGGTGCCTAAACCCTATCATCATACCCTTCATCTCAAAATCACAAGAGGTCTCCTCACTGACCCTGCTGAAGTTGCAAATAGAAACATAGAAACATAGACTTTGATGGCAGATAAGGACCGCTTGGCCCATCTAGTCTGCCCATTTCCCTACCTACAGGATAGGCTGCAGATCCTAGTTAACCAACAGCCTATTTCTTCCTACCCCCCACAAGAATTGCCTTATGTCTGTCCCATGCATTCTTGAATTCTCCCACAGTTTTAGACCCCAACCTCCTCAGGAAGGCTGTTCCATGCATCCACTACCCTCTCTGTCAAATAATACTTCCTCACATTGCCCTGAACCGCCCCCCTTCTATCTTTAAATTGTGTCCCCTTGTTCTTGCACATCTCTTTTTCTGAAAGATGCTACCCTGTTGGACTTTGTTGATTCCACTGAGGTACTTAAAAGTTTCTGTCATGTCTCCCCTGTCCCTTCTTTCCTCTAGGGTATACATATTAAGCTCCTTTAGTCTCTCCTCATACGGCTTATCTTGCAGACCCTGCACCATTTTAGTTGCCATCCTCTGTACTGCCTCTATGCCCTAAATGACAAATTTACAGACCTCTTGGCCCACCTAAACTAATTGCCATCTTCTAAAGCTGCCACTCAATCTCACCCTTCCACACAGACCTTACATTGGTCTCTTCCATACCTTCTTTTCATTTCAAGGCCATCTCTCAAGTTGCTGAAGAATCTTCCAAATCAAGGTAGCCCAGGTAGTGATGGGCTTTACCCACACTTTCTGATGTTCATAGCCCCTCACATTACCAATCCTCTCACCATGATCTTTAATCTATCCCTAATAACCTCATCTGTGCCAACCAAGTAGAAAACTGGTGATCCCCAATTTCTGGAACATTATAGACCCATCTCAATACTACTACATCTGAGCAAGCTTCTGGAAAAAATCATCCATCGCCAACTCTGGGAGAACATAAACAAATATAACCTCCTATGCCATCACCAGCATGCCTTTAGAAAACACCACAGTATGGCATCAGCACTGGCCCATCTCACTGACCATGTGTCCAAAACATGGACACAGGGAATCTCACAGGTGCCTTCTTCATTGACCTGACCAAAGCTTTCAACCTGGTTGACCATCAATTGCTACACAATAGGTTGGTGGGCCTTGGTTGCTCAGTGGGGATGACAACTTGGTTCAGAAATTACCTTTTGGATCATCACCAGATGGTCACAGTTAATGGTGCAATCTCTGCAGCAAAGGCTGTAGCCACCAGAGTACCTTAAGAATCCATCCTGGGTCCACTCCCCTTCTCTTGTTTATAAACCTCCTACCTGAGGAAAGCCTCACATGCAAGGCTATCCTCTATGCTGATGACTCTGTGTTATTCTACAGTGCCAAGTCACTAACAAGACTCTCTTCCCTGCTAACTCTGAACTATCAAGCAGCATACAACTTGCTCCTGGGAAATAGGCTACTGGTAAATGCCAGCAAAACTAAGACCATGCTACTAAGGTCAAAACCAAGGTTATCCAATCTGGCAAGCAACTCATCTCTTCTAGCTACCCTTACCCCAGACAGCTCACCACTAGAGAATGTTACTATCTTCAGATACCTGGGTGTCACTCTGAATCCCTCCTTAACATACTCGGTTCACACCCAATACAATGAATAAATCAGAAATTGGTGAAATATTACTGCCTCTGTCACCATCTGACTCAAGTGGCTAGATTTGCCATAGCTCAAGGAAACCTCCTCCCTCTCCTTGACTAATGTACCCCTATATACACCAACACTTCTTCCAAGCTATTCACTTGACTTGCCACCACCTACAACAACATCTGCAAATTTACACAAATGGCTCCCTATACCACCCACCACTGCTGCTTTTACCAGGCACTGGGTTGGCTCCCACTACAAGCACAATGTAGCTACCTTCTTGAATGTGTAGTGGACAAAGTCATCAGGGACAATGACAAATCCTGCTGTTCCTTCCTTCTCAACAAGAGGCACTGCCCCAGCCTGTTGAGAAACTCCAGTGTCCCACCACTGGAAACCCCCAGAATTTCCACAAAACAGGGCATTAGAGCTTTCTCCATCGTAGCACCCAAGTTATGGAAAAATCATCCTGTCTCCCTCTGCTCTGTTGGAGCACACACTTTGTTCAAGGCCCATTATAAATCTACCTTATTGGCTGCAGAACCGTGTATCTGCCCCCAAGGTGACTCTAAATGTATGACTTTTGCATCTTCACTGGCTGCTGTATTCCTGCCTAACTGAGACGGTACATTATGTAAGTGTACCTTATCTCTGTTTCGTAACTGTAATTTTACTTTCTCTTGTACCTTGTTTTACATGTATCTGTCCTATGTACCTGATGTAAATGTTTGACTATGCTTTTGTATGTGCCATCTGCATGGCCCAGGTCGCACGTGAAAACAGTCCTTTGGATCAGTGCTCCTACCCGTTAAATGAATACATAAATAAATAAATACAGAGGTAACAGTGCCTCCTCTTTCCTACCTCCCTCCCAAAGCACCCTACACTATCTTACTATGAAATACAACATATAATACATTTAAAAGAAATATACACTTCTGTCAGCAAGAAACTGTACCTTTTATAAGTCTCCCATCACTATCATTTCACAAAATGTTAAAAAAAGTAAATGACATCTGTTTCTTCTTCTCAAGTTAAATCTGGTTAGGAGAAACCATCACCTACCAAATCATAACAAACCTTCACAGAGTATCATAAAATATATGTTTGTATTACATCTATAACATTTCAGGAGAATTAAACATTATTTCTCTTAAAACTGCAAAGAGAATTGTAGTTTCCTATTGAAATACATTGCTTGCTTTGCCAGTAAATATTTGCTGACTTCACAATACAGGAATTCCTATAAACTGTTTTCACTAGTAGTTAGAGAAATAAAAATAAAATAATGAAAAAGGTAAGTAAAGACACAAAGAAATGCATATCAGTTATTACCAAGGCATCAATAGGCCCCAGTCCTCCATTCAGAAAGATGCTGTCTATATACTTACTAGCATATGGGAACTGATTTTCAAAGGTTGACACAGCATTTTTGTCAAGCACTGCATCAACCCTGTTGCTTGTGCATCTGTGCCAAACTCCTTTGATGAAACTGTGCCAAATTTTAGTATACTGGTGCAGTTGCAACAGTTTCCACACTTTACAGCAGCTTGTGCAAAATATTTGGCACAATTTCCATGAAAAAGGTCCCCCGAGTGGCACAAGTTAGACCAAGGGGAAGGGGTCTAACTTGTGGCATTTGGTGCACAGAACTGAACATCCTGATCATTGCTGAGAGAATGCTGCAAGCCCCCAGCACCACGTGTTCAGTGCATCAGGGGCTTGCACCATTCTCAGGGCTTTTGAAAATTGGGCCATGCTCTTTAAAGTAGTCATGTAGCCTTTTTCACAGCCATGAAAATCCCCTGTCTAGAGAGTTGCCTACACTAAAGTAAAGAGTCTGTAATCTCAAAAACTGATTGAATGAGGATCTGCATATTCTCAAAGCCAGTGTTATTTCCACTGGGGACGTAAGTATATTTATTCACAAGCTAAATAGCTTAGAGTAAAATGAAGCTGCTGAAACATATGTTGCACATTGCTATGAATGAATTTAAAAGCAGCCCACTCCCTAGATATACAGTATCACAGGTAATTTACCAAAAGGCCTATGCCAATATACTCTACCCATATAATAGTTCAGTGATGGCTTTGTAATAGAGATGCAAATCGTTTTTGCTGTCTGCCCATCTATCCCATTCTGCCCGTTTAAATGGTGCATATACTTTACAAGGATATCAATATTTTGGCCTGGGAAGCATGTAATACCACTCTTCCAAAATGGGAAGGGGGGCTATTAGTTGCCCTTCTTACTCCCTGTGTATAAGGCATGCTTCTGCCTTGGTATGTTCTGATAGGATAATGGCCCTTGGCAGGAATGGAAGGGGAGTTTGGAGACTGAGATCTTGTGACCCAATGGATCTGGAGGAAGAGCTCCATTTTATGTCACCAGTTGCAAATGACCATTTGGACCTGCTGGGCATTCAGGATGAGTATGTGCCATAATGGATACTAAATCTGGAGTGTGGTACAGGTTTCATAGCAGGTCTGTGCTCCTGGTAGAACCTGAGAATAGAGAACACCATGAAGGCTTGATGATGGGGTTCCCACTCATGGGATTCATCAAGGTGCTTGTATTGATGTCCTGCGTTTGAGATCTTTAACAAAAATCTGCTTGCCTTGTAAACTGAAATTGTGAGATATAAAACTTTGGACCAGACACCCGGGAATGAGTGAGTGTATGATCTGGGAAGGTCCAGGGTTATAGCGTACCCAATAAAGTACTCTGTCTGGAGGTTGTGTCATGCAGCTGCCTATGTAAAAGAAGGTGCAGCATCAACAAAAACTGACCCTCCTGAATGTGGATCTTTCTTTGAAGCATTGGGGCATTTAGCCTGGAGTTTCTGATGTGATGTGATGTCTTTATTTTGCCAGGAGGCAGATACATTTTTCTTCATGCAGTTTATTATATTAGTTTGGCTCATTCTTTGAGAAACATAGAAGCTGTCTGCAGATAAGGACCTCCTGGCCTGCCTAGTCTGACCTATTTTCCCTACCTATAGTGACAGCGCATACCCTACTTTGTCTCTGGTCTCACCTCCCTTTACTTCAAAAGATCCCTTTGTGTCTATCCCATGTATTTTTGAATCCTGTAAACATTTCAGCCCCCGCCACCTTGGCTGGGTGACTGTTTCATGCATCACCACCCTCTCCATGAATAAATATTTTCTCACATTTCCTCTGAACCTCCCCCTTCCATCTTCATAGTGTGAGCCCTAGTCCACAAGCAAAATTTTTTTGGGGGAAAATGCTACCTTTTTGAACCTTGTTTTTACCTGTGAGGTATTTGAATGTTTCTATCATACCCCTCCCCCCTTCCTTATTTTCCTCCAGGGAGTACATATTCAATTCCTTAAGCCTTTCTCCATAGGGCTTTTGATATGGGCCATGCACCATTTTGGTTGCCCTACTTTGTACCACCTCCACCACACTGAGAGCACTGGACTTTCCTGTGTGCCCTCTCTGCTGCTGTGGGGGATAGTATGTCCCTTCCCAGTTGTACCGTAGACCTTTAATCACAGCATGGTACCTTCCTTGTTCTCTTCTTTTTCATGCAGCTAAGAAGTGGGTGTGGAATGAACAAAAAGTACAGGTCCTTTGGAAAAAAAATGTGCCCTAGATTCCATGAAATGGGAAGGTTTGTACCATCTCCCAATCTTCCATCAGCAGAGAAGATTTCATATATAATCCAAGTCAAAAAGTATAAGGGATATCTTCTCTGTGTCATACTGAAGTCCCATTGCAGACTTCTAACATTAGCCATTAAACTGCAGTTTTGTAACCTGAATGGTGGGGGTAATTTGACATTACCTGAATAAGATGAATACTACTGGACATTACTCAATAACTTGAGAGCATGGTCCTTTAAAGAGAGAAGATTCTCTCTCTCTCTCTCTCTCTCTCTCTCTCTCTCTTTCTTTTCATTTCTTTCACAAGATAGGTCCCATGAGACCTACTGTAGGTTCCCATTAGCATAAAGTCCTGAACATAATATATAAGACAAAACAGTTCAGCACAGTTACATACAAGTTAAACATAGTTGTCAATATGAAAGCCTGTCGTAAGCAATTTCTACATGCAAGATCCAGTGAATAACAGGAGGTTGGGCCAGCAAACAGAAATGTGGACCTGCCCACTCTGTGCTGGCTGATTAGAGAATTAAACAATGGTTTGGCACATCACATAAGCCATACTGAGGAATCCTAATAAGAAATTTATCATGGATATAGGAAACAGAAAGATTGTTGACTACTTTAAAAACCAAAAGCAGCAAAGGGTACACTTAAAGCTGTGACTATTTTTATCAGATGTGTGTGATTGCACCAGCTTTGAATAAAGTAATTTGTAAAGAAACATGTTCTTGTTTTATTGCAACTTAAAATCTAGTTTACCCTGTTTGTGTCTGCCTAATGCGATGAGCAGAGAAACCAAGGTACAGACAGGTGCACTTTTCAGTTCAATTAATCTTTATTTAACTGGAGAAGACAAACAACTGTGCTCCAAGGAAGCAAGCTACAGCTTCAAAAGTCAAGAAAAGAACTCTTTATCAATTTATTTACACATGTACATGAAACATGAAAATGTCAAATAACTTAAACAAAAGGACAGTTTCCCCCTTTTCAGAAAAGGGGGCAGAATGAACCCAGCATGTTATAGGCCAGTGACTTAGTTAAACATTCCCATTAAAATCTCCACATGCTACATTCTTGCACACTTAGAGCTTTGGAAATCAGAATGCAATATTATTTCAGACATATATGAGCAGGATTTAGGGAAGGCTATGCAACCACTGATCATATTTTTTGTTCCAAAATGCCTTATAGATAAATCTGCACTTAGGGGAATATAAAAAAATGTTTGGTGCCTACATGCTGTAGATCTAAGAAATGCTTCTCTTATTAAATTTTCTGTTTATCTCCTGGTAGCTCTGCCTGCCCCTTATCTATCTTCTCTCTCCCTGCCCCATAACATCACAGTCCCCAGGACTTACTTTATCAACCCTTTCAGTGCCCCACAGTTTTCCCCTTGTGGTGGAGCCCCTAGGTTCCCCAAGCCTGGGATGGGTTCAGCTCAGTTGTGGGTCGATGAGCGCAGTGAGTTGATATAGGGCCTATGAAGAAAGACAGCTTCATCCTGTAGGCTATGTGTTTTTCCTTGTTTCTCATTCCCTAACACACGGACATTCCCTGGAGGTGGCAGCTTGACATGTGAACATCAATGGAGATGCTGACATCTTCCTTCTGGAGTATCCCCCACCCAAAACTGCTGATCCCACCCTGAACTGCCACCCATGGTCACTTAGGTGGTGGTGTTCTGCCATAGCAGGTTGCTCTCCCTCCTCAGAGGAGGAGAGCATTCACTGGGACATTCAGTCTTCCTCCCTCTGACCAACCCCCAAGCAGCCAAGGTTCATTCCTGAAACTGGGTCACTGGTGTGGCAGCATGTGTGGCATAGATGCCTGAGCCCTCCATGTCACCAGGCTGGCATCTAAGCAATACTTTTTGATACAATAGATAGAAACATTTTGTAGGATATTTTTGCTAAAAATAAGTTTGACCCCAAGATGCTAGATATAATAAAAATGCTGCATCAGAACACATTAGTGAGGATAAGAGTGGGCAAAAACTGCAGGCTCTCTAAACCAATTAAGAGTAAAACTAGGAATCAAGACATGATGGAAGTGATGCAGTGCAGTGGCTGTGGAGCAGCAGTCTTCCAGGAGACATTCCAGAGAATGTAGTGTTGTCCCATCTGCAGGCACCTCTCTGGGCTGAGGAAGGAGGTTGCTCATCTCCAGGCTGAGTTGGCCAGGATTTGTGGGACCTCCTCTCCCACTCAGGGACCAGCAGGGTCACTGCTGTTGCCTCCAAGGTTGCCAAGGAAGAGAAGTGGATGGACCACAGTGGGCTCAGGGAGGGTGAGGGTGGTGGAACAGAGGCACATGCCTCCAGTTGTACCTCTCCACAATTTCTATGCTGATCTGGAAAAGTGTGGTTCCTCTATGGAGGCACCCACAGTGGAAACCAAGGTGGATGCTGGGAACCTCCACAAAGGAGACCCACAGGAGGGTGGCATGGGACCCGACAGGGGAAGGAAACAACTCCAGGTGGGGGACTCCATTGTTAGGAAGGTAGAACTGGGGGAGGAAGTGGAGAGGGAGATAAGGTGCTTGCCTGGTGCCATGGCTTGGAGGGACAGGGAGCGAATCCTCAGGATCACAGGACCAACTGCACAGGGGAGGGAGCTGGATGTCATTGTCCACCTAGGGACAAATGACCTGGTTAAGAAAGGGATCAGAGCAGTGTAAGAAGAATTTGTGGAGATGGAGATGGGCCTTAGACAAAACGCACACATGGTAACCTTGTCTGAGATGCTGCCTGTCTATGGCATGGGTGAGACTAGGGTGCTCCACACCATTGGATTCAATCAGTGGTTGAAAAACTGGTGCAGAGCTCAGGGATTTGGCTTCATTGGGGACTGGGGGTCCACCTGGAGGGGTGCAGGTCTATACTGGCATGATGGTCTGCAACTGTCCAGGTGGGGAACCAGGATAGGTGATAGGTTTAAATGCTTTATTGGCAAGCATTTAAACTAGCCAAGGGAAGAGGCACTGGAGAGCAGCAGGGAAATCCTCGCCCCCCCAAGAAAAATCAGGGTATTAAGTGAGGTAGACACCAACATAGAGATGTCAATAGGGAGAAGTGCAGGTGTAAATGGAGAAAGTGACAAACGCAAAGACAGGGATGGGGTACAAAGGGGGTAAGGCCATCAAGAAATGGAGAGTAATGAGTACCAACACCCATAGTCTGGGCAACAAGCTCCCTGAACTGGTGGCCTTGATGGAAGAGAGAGATTCCTGGATATCGTAGCAGTCACAGAAACATGGTACACAGAGAACCATGACTGGGATGTTAACATACCAGAGTACACAACCTACAAGAGAGACAGGGAGGGGAAAGAGGGGGAGGAGTAGTTATCTATGTAAGGGAAGGGATAAAAACAACTGAACAAAACAGTAAACAGGAAGAAGAGGAGAGGAGAGGAGGCACTGTGGGTCACCTTAGAGACTGGAAATAGCACCACAATCCGCACAGGGGTTGTATATAGACCCCCATGTCAGGGGAAGGGAATGGACAAAGATATGATAGAAGGCATACTTAGGATGGCAGAGAAAGGGGAGATACTGATGATGGGGAACCTTAATATGCCAGATGTTAACTGGAGCACCTTTGCTGCAGCCGCATCCAAAAGCAGGGCCATTCTTGATGCCCGTCAGGTGGCATTCATCAGACAGCTAGTTTTGGAACCTACTCATGAGGGAGCAATCTTAGACCTTGTACTTTCAAATGGGGACAGAGAGAGGATCTCAGATCTAGAAGTGGGTAGCCATTTGGAACAAGTGACCCCCAAACAGTGTGGTTCATAATAAACTCAGCTACAGAGTCAAGCCATACAAAAGTGAGGGTTCTGGACTTCAGGAGGGCTGACTTTGGCAAAATGGGAGCGTGCCTTAGAAAAGTACTAGCAAACAGACTAGAAGGAGGAGGGGTGGAGCAACAATGGGGAAATATCAGAACTGCCATCACAGAGGCAACAAGCCTTTGTGTGAAGCAAATAAACAAATCAAAATGAAAGAAAAAGCCACTATTGTTCTCAAAAGAGGTGGTGGTGAAGGTTAGGGATAAAAAGACAGCATTTAGGAAGTATAAGGAAACACAGAAGGAGCAGGACAGAGAACTGTACCAGTTAAGGCAGATGGAAGCAGGGAGGGTAGTCAGAATAGCAAAGGCCCAAACTGAGGAAAAGATAGACAACTTGGTTAAGAAGGGGGACAAAACCTTTTATATGTATATCAGGGAGCATAGAAAGACAAAGGGAGGGATAGTGAGGCTGAACAGAATGGACGGTGAGTGGGCAGAGAGGGACAGTGTAAAAGCAGGGATAATGATGAATACTTCTGTTCAGTATTCACAAAAGATGAGGTAGGGGAGGTGCCTAATCCAATTAACAGAAGCACTCTGGATGGGGGGGGGGTCGATCCCAGTCCTTTCAAGGAAGAAAGTGTTCTGAAAGAACTCTTAAAACTGAAGGTGAACAAAGCAATGGGGCCAGATGGATTTCACCCCAGAATTCTGAAAGAATTAAGCAGAGAAATAGTGACAACACTGACTACTCTTTTTAACAAATCATGGGAGGATGGTGTGGTACCTGAGGACTGGAGGAAGGCAGATGTGATTCCCCTTCACAAAAGTGGGACCAAGACAGAGTCAGAAAACTACAGACCAGTCAGTTTGACCTCTGTGGTAGGGAAAGTGATGGAATCACTTCTGAAGGAAAGAATTGTTGAGTACGTAGAGGCCAGTGGGGCACAGGACCCAAGGCAGCATGGGTTCACAGCAGGAAGGTCATGTCAGATGAATCTAATTGATTTCTTTGACTGGGTGACCAAAGTAGTAGACCAGTGAGGGCAGTGGGCATGGCCTACCTAGACTTTAGCAAGGCATTTGACACAGTCCCTCACAAAAGATCAAAAGTCAAATTAACCAGCCTGGGAGTGGGTCTCAGGGTGGTAGCCTGGGTAGAACATTGGCTGGACAACAGGACACATAAGTTAATTGTAAATGGAGTCCACTCTGAAGAAAGATGGGTTACTAGTGGGGTACCGCAGGGTTCAGTACTGGGTCCAGTCCTTTTTAATGTCTTTATAAGTGACATTGCAGAGGGACTGGAAGGAAAAGTATGCCTCTTTGCAGATGACACAAAGATCTACAACAGGGTTGATACACAAGGAGATGTGGAAAGGATTAGAAGGGACTTAGTGAGGTTGGAGGAATGGTCAGAAGTATGGCAGCTTGGATTCAATGCAAAGGAGTGCAAAATAATACACTGGGAAAACAAAAACCCAGGAGAAGATTACACAATGGAGGGGGAGGTAGTAACAACAACAAAAATGGAAAGAGACCTGGGGGTAATCATATCAGATGACCTTAAGGTTGGCAAGCAACGTGAGAAGGCAATAGGGAGGGCTGGGAGGACACTGGAATGTATAGGGAGAGGCATCACCAGCAGAAAACAGGAAGTTGTTATCCCCCTGTACAGTTGGTGAGTTCCCATCTGGAGTACTGCGTCCAGTTCTGGAAACCCCATCTCCACAAAGACATAGACAGGATGGAGGCAGTTCAGAGGAGGGCAACTAAAATGGTGCAGGGTCTGTAAGAAAAGCAATATGAGGAGAGACTAAAGGAGATTAATATGTATACCTTTGAGGAAAGGAGGGAGAGGGGTGACATGACAGAAATGTTTAAGTACCTCAGTGGAATCAACAAAGTCCAAGAGGGTAGCATCTTTCAGAAAAAGAAATGTGCAAGAACAAGGGGACACAATTTGAAGATAGAGGGGGGACGGCTCAGGGGCAATGTGAGGAAGTATTTTCTCACAGAGAGGGTGGTGGATGCATGAAACAGCTTTCCTGAGGAGATACAAAATCACACATGCCCCCACAATGCAAAGCATCATGGGCTGCATATGCAAATCACCACAGAATGTTATGCTGGTCCAACTTTAAGCAGAATTGCATGGTGCCGAAAGGCCTCTCACACAGTTTGCAAAGGGTGCTAACAGAAGACATAGACATGTGTTTCGTCCTACCAGGACTCATCAGTATGCCTCGTCTGTTTGACACCCCAGTGGAATGGACCAGCTACCCTTAAGGCAGTGTACCTTGGATATATTGTGGTGAACCCAAACTGTGTGAGAGGCCTTTCAGCACCATGCAATTCTGCTTAAAGTTGGACCAGCATAACATTCTGTGGTGATTTGCATATGCAGCCCATGATGCTTTGCATTGTGGGGGCATGTGTGATTTTGTATTTTTTTGAAACTTGGCTTCCCAGCCAAATGCCCTTTGGGGTAACCCTTGCCTCAGTGTTTGTGCACAGAGGTTCTTTGTCCTTCCTGAGGAGGTTGTGGGGTCTAAAACTGTGGGAGAATTCAAGAATGCATGGGACAGACTTCAGGCAATTTTTGTGGGGGGGTAGGAAGAAATAGGCTGTTAATTAAATAGGATCTGCCGCTTATCCTCTAGGTAGAGAAATGGGCAGACTAAGTGAGCCAAGCGGTCCTTATCTGCCGTCAAAGTCTATGTTTCTATGTTTGAAACAGGGGTGCTTGCTTGAGCTGGTCATGTTCAGTAAGTACAGAAATATGGTCACAGATAGAACATTTCATAAATATTCTGCCCCATCGACTATTGATCAGTGTGATGTTCCTCTTCTAATATATGCATGAACATTTTAGATCAGCCACTAGGTGCTTTGAAATTAAAAATTAATATCAGTAAGCTTAAAGTGATGAAGTTTTTAAAAAATATCTTGTCTAACCAGGCTTGGTTTATTTTGCATTACAAAACTTGACACTAAACAATGGTATTATGGGGCCACTTTCAAAGCTCTGGATCTTGATACATTCATTGGTAGAACTGTAAAAGAAACACTATAAAAAATTAATGGCATTTTGAGGTTCTGTCACAACTTTGCTAAAAATTCTTTTGAAGCGCTGGTCAGAATATACAGTGCTAAAATTAAGACAATTATATGGGGTAGAAGTGTGGAGCCTGAAAAAGAGATGTTCTTTATTAAGACCTATTCAAATCTATTTTGTTAAACACCTTCTGGGTTTAACTGATTTTATCCTAGAAGCTCACCTAAGAACTGAGACAGGGCATTGGGGTATAATAGAAACATAGAAACACAGAATTTGATGGCAGATAAGGACCGCTTGGCCCACCCAGTCTGCCCATTTACCTACCTACTGGATAAGCTGCAGATCCTAGTTAACCAGCAGCCTACTTCTTCCTACCCCCACCCCCTAGAATGGCCTTATGACTGTCCCATGCATGCTTGAATTCCACCACTGATTTTGACTCCACAACCTCCTCCGGATGGCCGTTTCATGCATCCACAACCCTATCTGTGAAAAAATACTTCCTTAAATTACCTCTGAGCCCCCCCCATCTTCAAATTGTGCCCTCTTGTTCTTGCACACCTCTTTTTTTGAAAGATGCTACCCTCTTGGACTTTGTTGATTCTCTTGAGGTACTTGAACGTTTCTATCATGTCCCCCTCTCCCTCCTTTCCTCGAGGCTGTACATATTAAGCTCCCTTTGTCTCTCTTCATATGTCTTCCGGTGCAGACCCTGCACCATTTTAGTTGCCCTCCACTGGACAGCTTCCATCCTGTCTATGTCTTTGCGGAGATTGGGTCTCCAGAACTGCACACAGTACTCCAGATGGGGTCTCACCAGCTGTCTGTAAAGAGGGATAATAACTTCCTGTTTTCTACTGGTGTTGCCTCTCCCTATGCATCCCAGTATCCCCCCAGCCATCCTTGCTGCCCTCTCACATTGCTTGCCCACCTTTAGATCATCTGATATGACTACCCTGAGGTCCCTTTCCATTTTTGTTGTTGTTAGTATCTCACCCCCATTGTGTACTCTTCCCACAGGTTTTGTTTCCCAGGTGCATTACCTGCACTTCTTAGCATTGAGTCTAAGCTGCCCATGCATTTGACCACTCCTCTAGCCTTGCCAAGTCCCTTCTCATCCTTTCCACCCCACCCTGTGCATCAACTCTGTTGCAGATCTTTGTGTCATCTGCAAAGAGACATCTTTTCTTCAGTCCCTCTGTTAATAAACATAAAAACATTGAAGAGGACGGATCCTAATACTGAACCTTGGGTGCCCACTAGTAGCCCTCCTTTCTTCTGAGGTGGACTCCATTTACTATTACTCTCTGTGTCCTATTCTCCAGCCAATTCTTTACCCAGGATGTCATCTTGGGACCCACTCCCAGGCTGGCTAACTTGTATATTAATCTTTTGTGTGGGACTGTGTCAAATGCCTTGCTAAAAGTCTAGGTAGGCCATCCACAGCCCTCCCTGATCTACTACTTTGGTCACCCAGTCAAAGAAATCTATCAGATTTGTCTGGCATGACCTTCCACTGTGAATCCATGCTGCCTAGGGTCCTGTGCCTCTGGCCTCTAGCTACTCGACAATTCTTTCCTTCAGAAGTGATTCCATCATTTTCCCTATCACTGAGGTTAAACTAACAGGTCTGTAGTTTCCTGCTTCTGCATTGCTCCCACTTTTGTGAAGGGGAATCACATCTGCCCTCCTCCAGTCCTCAGGTACCACCCATCCTCCATGATTTGTTAAAAGGGTAGTCAGTGGTGTCACTAGTTCTACCCTAGTTCTTTTAGAATTCTAGGATGAATCCCATCAGGCCCATTGCTTTGTCCACCTTCAGTTTTAAGAGTTCTTTCAGAACCCTTTCTTCTGTAAATGGGCTGGTATCAACTTCTGTATCCAGAGTGTTTCTACTGTTTGTTTTAGGTACCTCCCCTCTTCATTTGTAAATACTGAGCAAAAGGTTTGTTTAGTATCTCTGCCTTTCACAGTCACCCTCTGCCCCCTCCTCCCTCCCTTTATTAAGCCTCACTATCCCTCCTTGGTCTTCCTTCACTCCTGATGTACCTACTAAAAAGTTTTATCCCCCTTCTTAACTGAGTTGGCTATCTTTTCCTCGGTTTGGGCCTTTGCTGTTCTGACTGCCTTCCCAGCCTCCTTCTGCTTTAACTGATACAGATCTCTGTCCTGCTCCTTCTGCGATTCCTTGTACTTCCTCAATGCTTTCTTTTTCTCTTGAACCTTCACTGCCACTTCCTTTGAGAACCATAGTGGTTTCTGACAATGTCTAAGCCTAGTCAGGTCGATATCCTACCAGAACAGCAGTGTACTTTGCCTCAAAAGAGGGACAGTTGGGGTAAAATTTGGACAAAAATGCAATGTTTTGGTATAGATATTTATTGGACTGGTTAAATCTCGATAAAACTGACATAGACTTTATTGAGTCTGCAATTAAGGCTAGGCTGCTGGATGTTGAAAGACAGAAATACATGGCTAAAACAGATGAGCCTAGGCTATTCCCTGAGTATAAGACATTCAAAACAGCTTAGAGCACAGAACCATATATTAGTTTTTCCACCACAGGAGAACATAGAACTGCACTGGCAAGACTGAGATTTAAAATGGCATCAATGGCATATCAAAATTTATACAGGGGCTCTCACTTAATATGAGCTATAATTGTGGGGAAAAGTTGTACAATCAAGGTTTCTCAAGCATTATTTGTTCTACTGTCCTCTCTTATCAGTGTTTAGAAAAAGATATCTATCACACATTATTGTGTGGTTGGGGCAATATGTGTGACAAAGAAAAGTTCTTAAGACTAGAGAAGTATTAATCTGAGAAAACTTTGCTTTGACAGAAATTTGTGAAGTCTGCTAAACTGGCAAAGTTTAAAGTGCTAACTTCCTTTTTTGCCAGGTGAAGAACACTTTTTTCTATGAAGTTATAGAGCCTTGCTGACGAAGTTGCCACTTCATGGAACAAAGTGCCACTACACCTGAAAAATGTTGCAAAGTCAGCAAAGTTGAAGTTGGTGATACCAGTAGGAACTTCATGAAACTACATGAAGTAGAATGTTTTGCAATGTCACTGACATTCATTTTGTTGCATCTCCACTTAAGACTGAAGTTGAGCCCCAGGAAAGCCACTAAATACATACTTACAAGTTTTGCACTTTAGACCTGGAAAATATTTGATGTATTATGAACTGTATTTATATGTTTTTTTTTTTTATTCTTGTTTTAGTGTTTGTATATATGTATTTGAGATGTTTTTATCTATGGGCATAAGCCTAATTTGCATGTCTTAATAAACTGCCCTGAACTTGTGCATAATGCATACAGCAAAACACATCAAAAGAGTTATATACATGTTAAAACATTGTTTGCAACTTGTAAATAAAAGAAACCTGACTAGAGTGATTTCCAAGTGTAGGATCCAATAAATTACAGGAGGCAGGGCCAGCAAACAAAAAAAGACCTGACCTCTCTGTTTTGACCATTGGGGGAATGAGACAATTGTCTAGCACACCATGCAACCCACACCAATGAAAGGGAATAAGAAATGTTATCATGGAGGTAGGGAACAGTAAGAATGTGGACTGTCATAACAACCACAAAAAGCAGGGGGTACCCTTAAAACTTTGATTATTTTTCTATTATGTGTGTGATTGCATCATTTCCATGTACACCAATATGTAAATCAACTTGTTTGTATTTTATTGCAACTTAAAATGTTGTTTGTTATGTTTGTTTCTGCCTAATGTGATATACACAGAAGCTGAGATGCATAGAGATGCATTGTTTAAGTTCAGTTCAATCTGTATTTAATGGGAGAAGACAAATGACAGTGCACCAAAAAAAAAACATATAAAAGTCAAAATGAATGCCATTAATTAGACTGAGTGCTGTGTGAAAGACCAAAGATATCTGAGTGCCACCTGACAAAGATCTCTGAATGATCAAAATGCTGGGGTGTCTCTGTTCCTTCACACAACACTATGGGCACGATTCTCAAAGGTGCTTTAGATCGACCCAAGGTGTGCCACAGACTACCCTGTGTCAAAGTTCCGTGCGCCAAGCAGCCTGCACCAAATCCTGGTACAGTGAGCCAGGTGCATTAAATGCCGGCTCGCTGCTGCATGGTGCACCTTAAATATTGAGCATGTGGTGCCAGTGTTGGAAGCTGCACCAGAAACTAAGGCACCAGTATGTCCAAGGAGGGAATGATGCAAGCTGTGGGAAGAAAGCATTAGAGGAAGAAAATCTTTACAGAGGCTGAGACAGACATCCTTATAGAGGAGGCCGAGGGCTGAGTGGATACTGTATGTGTGAAAGATGTTCATGTGGATGCAATGTTTAAAGTACAGAACAAATAAGTGTAACAGAGCAGCACGCCCTAACAGTGTGGGACACTGTAATATAGCTGTTTGGTATCCATCCATCCATCAGGTTGACATCCTACTGTCCAGAGATAGGGACAGGGAGCTGCATGCCTACAGGCAGCAGGCCTGGGAGGATGTGGTAACAAAGTTGAAAGCCATTGCACAGTGCAAGCGCAGCATACATGACCTGCAAAAGCACTACCACAACCTCAGAAGGAGGTCTAAGGAGAATGTGGCAAACAACCACTGCTGCACCACTGGCACAGGTAGAGGACTAAGCCAGCTGAGACTGCTGAGTAGTCAGGAGGAACGGTGGCATACACACCTGAGCACCCCTACAATAAAGGGTGACAGGGAACTCAATCTGTTGCATATGCAATGTGCAGCAGATAAGTACATTGCAGGAATGCATAATACAGAAATGCAGGGAAACACTGCATACCTCTCAAGTGCCCCTGATGGCAGAAACAACCCCAATGCAGCCCAATATGTCCTGCCATCCCACATAACATAAGTGTTTACGAATAGACATGTGCCAAAGTTTTAACTTGCAGGTGAAGTTGCTTGGAAGTGGCCGAAATTCACATTTGTGGAGTTTCATGAAGTTTTCCCTGACCTCAACCACTTCGACTATGGCCAAATTGCAAAGTTTTTGCTGTGAAGTGCTGAATTTTGCTGCAAAGTGTGGAGCTTCACCCAAGAAATCCTGCACTTCATGGGCAAAATTCTGCACTTTGCATTGAAATTTCACACTTCGCTGATCGATCCTCACCCCGCATATTGCACTAAATTTGTGGATTAATACATGGAGCAAATTTTCCCAGCTTTGCTCATCTCTATATATGAAACTGAACAGTGGGGAATGTATGTACAACACTGGCACACCATACAGATACAGTGAAGGCCACAGTAGATGAGGTATCATACAACAATTCCCTTCTAGATGAGCAGCTGTATGGAATAGTACCACCAATATTAGGTGAACCAGAGGGTGGGTCTGTGTACCAGATGTGCCCAGTACTGTTGTGTGAGTCAGGGGGGCTGTGGGATGTGCAATTGTTAGATGTCGGTGACCCCACACCATGTCACTAATGTAGACCCAACAGCAGGGGGCCTATGGAGGTGGCACAGCTGCACAAAAGCTGAGATGGCACGTGATGAATGTAACATGCAGTGTATCATGGTTATGCTCCACAGGCGAGGCAGCATGGCCATGTAGCCCAGAGCCATGCACATTGACATACACAGCTGCCATGTAGCACATGTATAGCAGTGTGCTGCCCAATGTAGAATGTGTAGCAGACAGGGCCAAACACGTTACACAGACATTAGGGTGGCACATTAAGATATGTACAATGCACATAGCTGTACTGCAGCTATGGAAGGTGTGTTGGTGACCACTGTATGGAGATGTGAGGCCTAACACATAGCACATTCTGCACTAGCATGTACAACAGTGTGAGACTCCCTGGGTTGGAGGGACTGCTCAGAGTGCTGCAACACACACTGCTCATGGACAGCAGCACTGTGCACACAGTGGGTGGTAGGAGCATGTGTACACAGCAAACGGGGTGGCACAACACAGCATGCAGCATGTGATGCAACATGCCACTGACCAACAGTGGTGGTGTCAAGAAACACTGAAATATGCAGTGAATGCCTGGAGCAGATACATACAGATATGTCTCTGCAGTGCAGCCATCAACCATGCACATTTTTATATGTATCCCCACAGGTACGGCAGTGGTGAGGACAGAGACACAACAAGAGGCACAGCTATAGTCACATAGGAGGAGCTCCAGCATGAGGGGGAGGGGAATTGACACTGGGTTCCCAGAGGGACCAGATGGCACAGGATGTAACAGAGGTGGGCATTAATGCCACTGGCCACAGTACCCTCTAACACAGCATGCAGCACAGCACAGATGGTGAATCCACCATGGGCTCAACACATGCCATTGTGGCCAGATCTCCCAGTCATGAGAAGGACAGGGGACATGAGGAAGAAGGACTGGGTGACAGCAGAGTACCATCTGTCAGCCAGGTGGAGTCACCACCGACACTGCCTGAGGACCTAGACATGCAACCAGCACTGGACAATAACTTTAGTAGGTATTGTCACAATGTTGTGGAGTCCCAGGAGGCTGTACGCCATGAGGTTGCAGGCATGCGTATAGCTATACAGGTTCTCAACACCACCACAGCATCACAACAGAGTCATGTTGAGGGTGTCATCCTTGGCTTACACTTTGCTATTGAGACATGTCTATGCAACAGTACATTACAACATGCAGAGACCACCACCCTACTGCATGGGATCCATGTGTATTCCTAGAGGCAGACTGACACCATGGAGTTACTGGCAGTGGCAATGGAGCATGGTGTAGCGCTACAGAACACAAAGATCAATGCCATTACTTCAATGAGTGGTGCCCTGCAGTCCATCGCCCAGGCCATGTGGCACAATACAGGCCACATGTAATCTGGACCCAACATATATGGGCCACAGGTGTATGCACCATGGGGGATACTACCATGCCATGCAACACACACAGGGAAGCTGTGATCAGAGGGAATGCTCATACATTGGTCAGGGATACAAGGACACTGCAGGACAATATAATTGGGCAACCTTCTGGGAAAGAGCTACAGGATGACCTGGAGTCCAACAACTGCAGAAGGACATGCAGAGGGCATGCAAAGATATGGATCATGCAGTGGACCAGCCTACAGGGGCTGATGCAACACACAGACAGGCCGGAGGGAGCACCAAAGCAGACCTCAGACCTGGGCAAAGAGTGCAGAGGAGAACACCATCAGGCAGACTATGTCCCACCAGCCACCAGACCTGCTCAAGGCATGGACAACACAGAGAACACTGCAACACCACCATCAGAATGTGACCCATGCAACCTGGCCACATATACACAGGCATCGAAGCAAGACCCAAGTCAACCAGCACACCTTGCAGAGGGACACCTGGACACCAAACTGGCAGAACCCACACAGAGTGGAAATCCCATTCAGGTGGACCTACATTCCATGGAGGGCACACCTGAGACATGTGACATGCTGCAGGAATGGGAGCATGGATTGCAGCACAGTACCAACACCACGGCTGAACAGACCTGTGAAGCAGAAGGGACATGAGGCCTAACAACACTAGAGACCCCCCATATAGATGTCGGTACTGTCCAGGGCATGGACATGCAGGGGAACAATGGGCATACTGGCCCCTCAGGCAACAATGCAGTAGCCACGCAGTCTGTGCAGGCACAGGAGGAAATGCTGGGTGTCTGCTGCAGCAGATACAAATGGACCAGCACCATTGGTGTTGCCATGGACACAGAGGGCATGGAACCACAGGACACACACACCAATGCACCTACTGTACAACAGGCACTACCCAACAGAAAACAGGGCAGGATGAAGGCAGGGAATACGGGCAGAGTAGGTGGGCCTAGAGGTTCTTATCTGCAGTCAACTACTACATTACTATGCTACTATCAGGCCAGGGATAGTGGTGGTGGTGAGGGAACAGCAGCCAACACATGCGCCCTCAGCACAATGTTCACCAGCAGACATTAGCAGTTCCACAGCCCAGATCTCACAGGCAACAGATGGGAACAGTAGCCACATCCATACACAGCCAGACACACGTGGTCCTGGAGGTGAACAGAGTCAGGGGGAGCACACAAGGCGGAGGCAGAGAACAATTAAGAATGTACTGCCACATAGTGGACACAAGGATGAGCACAATACAGATGGGGTAGCCATCCCACAGAGTCCATAGACACCCACACTACTGCAGTACATATGTACCACCCTTACCTGAATATACAGCACTCATGTGAAACTGCACATTCCCATGTGTGTGATACACCCCACAGACCTGACAAAAGCCCTGTTTGCAATGCACACTATCTAAGACTAGGCACTGCAAGCATTACATAGTTGGGTCCAAACTGTGGGGTTCCACCTTGGCACTTGGTGATTTGGCTTGATCACAGAGACATTTCAATGTGAAACTAAGAGAACCCCTTTGGCATGCAGCCATCACTGTGTGTATAGCTGATATTGGCCCCTTCAGTGGGTTACTCCTCAGAAGTGACTGTGAGGGGGCCCACACTGGATAATGTGCAGCAGTGCACAGCATGGACCGCATGGTGGTGTACTACACAACACCACACAGGGGATGGCCCATATCCATGTGAACAACCTGTACGCCATGTGGCACACATATCATGGACAGATGGAGCAAGGACCACCATCAATGCTGGATGGATAGGAGATAGATACATGGACACCTGATACAGTATGAAACATATATGTATTCATATAAAACAGTTTAATAACAACTACAAGTGGGGAATAACAGCAGGATGACTTTAACCAAACTCAACAGGATGCAGTAAATTGTACCCAGCACGCATGGGAAGCCAGCCATACTGTAAAAGACCTCTTTCACTGCCTGCTGCTGGTATTTCTCTGTGGGGAATGTTATGTAGTTGTGTGCCCTGTGTACCAGGGCATCCACAAACAGCCTCATGCATCATGACACCAAGGGCTGGGATATGCCCACAGTGTCACCACTTGGTGTCTGGAATTCCCTACTTGCTAGAACATGGAGTGCTGTGCTAACTTTAACCTTTACAGGTAGTGCATGGCCACTACGTGTCCTGTTCTGCAGGTCATCCCTGAGTTCCTGGTAGAGAACTGCATATCAAGCAATGCATTTTCTTCTCTATCAGGTCTTTGTAGGATGTGATCCTGCAACAGACACATCTTCCATGTCTCCTGTCTCTGAATTGCTGTTGCCTGGCATGAGCTTGTGCAGTGCCACCCTGTTGACGGTCATGTTTCTGCATTGCAGCATGGCCAATCTAATGCCCAGAATGGCAACCACTCCTGACATTCTTTTCTGTCTTCCTCTGCTGCCTCTACCTCTGCAATGTAGCCTCAGTGGTGAATCAACTCTGATTCCCTGCTCTATGCCTCCTTTTATATGTTCTAAGTGTCCTTACAGGTGAAGCTACCTATAGGTTAGGAGGGGAGTTGCTGGCAATCACAAGGGAAGAAAGAGACTTGGGCATCATCATCATCACAGATGACCTAAAATCATCCAAGCAGACCACTAAAACAGTAATTAAGGCTAGAGAGTGTTGGGGTGTATTAGTAGAGGTATCACAAGTCATAAGAGGAAGGTAATAATCCCTCTTTACAAGACACTGGTTAGGTCCCATTAGGACATTAACGAAATGGAGGCAGTCAAGAGAAGGGCAACCAACATGGTGCAGGGACTGTATCAGAAAACATATGAGGACAGATTAATGGAGCTCAATGTCTATACCGTAGAGCAAAGGAGGAAGAGAGGTGATGTGATAGAAACATTCAAACATCTTAAGGGCATTGTCAAGGTGAAAGAGTCTAACATGATTCAATAAAGGAAAATAGCAGGACTAGCTGACACAGCATGAGATCAGAGGGAGGCCGATTAAGGGGTAATGTGAGGAAGTTCTTTTTCACCGAAAGGGTTGTGGATGCATGGAATGGCCTACCTCAGGAAGTGGTGGCAATGAATACAGTGCAGGGATTCAAACAGGCATGGGATAGGCATAAGGGAGCAATTACAGATGAGTATGAATAGATAGGGCACTGACAGAGCAAAGGCCGATGGCACATTTATAAGATAGAAAAAGAAATGGGCAGACTGGATGGGCCTTGCCGTCCTTATCTGCTGTCAGCTTCTATGTTTCTTAGATCACCTGGGGCTGGTCTAGCGGTTGTTTAAAATTCACCGAACAGTGCACCTTTGTGAATCCCATATGAAGAGATGTTGTGGCATTTATTTCATGCAAAGTGCCTTGCACTGGATCACAGCCCATTCTTTGGCACATGGGTGTTGCAAGCCCTTTTGACACACGCAGCCTGAGTTTGACACAAGCTGCGTTTGAGAATTGCCCGTGATACATCCCTTAGTGCAGGGCACTCTTAGCACCATTCTTTTCGAAGCAAGCCCCTTGCACCATTCTTGGAGCTTTGAGAATCAGGCTTTATATCTAATAAAGAATTCTCCTCTTGACTTTTGAAGCTATGGCTTGTTACTTGAGGCATGATCCTGTTGTTTGATTTGGTTACCCAGTACAGCTGGTTATGTTTCTGTGCCCATTCTCTCCCCTTTTTTGTTTTACAATCTTCATAATAAGCTACATAGCTAATTCAAAATTTAACAATTTTTGTAATATAAAATGAAAGGAAAACAGTGGAAAAGGCACAGCCTTCCCCAGTCAGTACAACACCCAATTAGTGATTTCGGACAGTAACACATTTTTTTTTTAATTACTCGACCTCAGTGCTTTTTTTAAAGATTTAAACAGTGACATGGAACTACTGCTTTCTGTAGATGATATCCACTATCTCATGAGTAGCTCAGCCATTGGTCCACAGGACTGGTGTGGCAGTGAGAGGGCTACATCTACTGGACAAACATTTATGGCTAGGGGGTGGTGAGAGCCCCCTTTCCAGCCTCAAACTTTTTTTGTGAAGCTATGGCATGGCGTTATGGACACTGTTAAATTATACCTATCAGCGGTTACGGACAGTAACATTGATAGACAAGAACCTTGAACAAATTTAGTTCTCTACTGCTGCTCTGACCTCTGTCTTTGTTCTGTTTTGTTGTTATTTTATTCTTATTTTATTTCTTTATTATCTTTGGACTTTATGTTTTTGGTTAAAGGAGTAGGTAGGTTAATCTTTGTGGGGTAGTTTGATTTGTTCTGGGGGTATTCAGGGTATTTTAAGGCTGTGAGTATGAGAGTGATTGTATGGCTGATTGAGTGAGTGGGTGATTGTTATTTTAAATTGTTAGCTGCTGGGTGGGAGAATGGCAGAATGTGTTGGCAGAGCGCTTCGATGGGCGGGTACTGCTCTCCTGCCGAGCTTTGGGCCCTCTGCCGCTTCTATTGCCCCCCACCACCGGTCAAGTTTTACAGACACTGTCGCACCTTGGGTATAGCAAGGGTGAGGTGGAAGGGTGAAGGGCAGGGGCTTGGGGGGAGTGGATCGGAGTGGGAAAACTGGGGTTGTGGGGTAAAATAGATGCCCTGGGGCAAAATGGGCCCAGGAAAGGGGTACACCCTGCCTGGTGCCCATATCCAAGGGTTCCACTTTTTTATATATATATACATTTTATCTCCTCTCTGCCCCCAGATGCCCCCTTCTAACTGACCCCCCCGACCCATCATCCCGGTATCACCAGGACTTACCTGGAGCCTGCCGGTGGCCTGGTGTGAAGCCTGTGAGGCATCAGTCATCATCCACAGCTGGGAGTATTTTTCCTCCATTTTATCCCTTCTCGATGGTGGGGCGCACACTCAGGATATGCGTACATAGAGGCATGCATGAGTCTGCAAAAGTCCTGCAGTACCCTCCCTTCCATGGCACCCACAGTCCCGCACTACCCTCAGACCTCCTCTTGGGGGCAATGGCTTGGCAGGAGTGCCAGTCCTCTCTCCCTAGGAGAGGACAGCTGTCCTCCAGATGCTCGATCCTCTCCCTCCCCTTCCAAGCCCCGGTGGCCTGTGCTCATTCCCGAACATGGGTCACCAGCGTGGCATGAGGTGTGACATCAAGCGCCTCAATCCACAAAGCCACTAGGCTGACAGGGTTCCACTTTTGTGGGCAGATAGCACGGTTGACCTCAACTGCTCATCCAACCCGGGCGGTGTTGTGCAATGCCAGATTGATTAGAAACAAGACAGCATTAGTTGCTGATCTTGTCGGGTCATCCAATCTGGCATGCATCACTGAAACCTGGCTGGACGAGAATGCTAGTCCCATTCTGAAGTCAGCAGTTCCAGCTGGTTACTCAGTGATACACTGCCTGAGATAGGATCATGGGGCAGGGGCATAGCAATCTGTTTTACGATGGAACTGGGCTTTGCAGATGTGCCAGTTGAGGTCACTAGATACTTTGAATGTATCATGGATTCAGGTGTGGGCTGTAGGAGACTTCTTATCTGCTGTCCACTCAGTGATGAAAAGTATTTCCTACAGGAAGTCATGGGCTTCATCACTGAGATGGTGTTGGAGTCCTCCAGGTGGCTGGTGCTAGTGGCTTCAATGTATAGGTCAATGATGAACTCTCGCATTTTGGTCAAGACATCTTGCAACTGATAGTTTCATTGGGCTTTACACAGGTGATTACCTCTGTGACCCACATACAAGATCATTTGCTGGACCTAGTGTTTCTTTTGGGGATGGAGCTCTCCAAAGTGATGGTGGAACCTGTCTGGTGTCCAGATCATCACACTATAGGGTTCAATTTTGTGGGCCTCCCAATAGACCTGCTTCTACATAGAAGATCTGGTACCCCCCCCCTTGTGGGATTTGAAAACTGATGGTCTTATGACAGTTTTGAACCTATCGGTGAGTTTGAGTGTTAGCATGGATCCAGAAAATCTCCTGCTAACCTATAAAAAGTGGTGAGGGCTGCTCTGGACTCCATTGCTCTTGTCTGTGTTTGCCCCCTCACCCTTCACCTCAGTCCCCTTGGTTTGATGGGACCTTGAGGGAGTTGAGGAGAGAGGAGAGAAGGTTGGAGCGGTGCTGGTAGAAATAGGGTCTGAGTGATGACAAACTTAGATTGATGTCCCATTATAGGGATTATCAATCTGCAATCTCCTGTAAGAAGGCAAAGTTCCTGTCCAGGGAGATTGCAGCCATGCAAAATCAACCGGCTCAGCTCTTCCGAACTGTGGACAAGTTGTGCAATCCAACCTGTCTCCAGAAGTGGGGATCTTTTTCACAGAAGAACTGTGAGGGGCTTACTCAATTTTTCACAGATAAGTTTGGCACAATCAGATCTGAGATCTGCACAGCTCACTCAAATGGGCAGAGTGGAGATCGGTGTGAGATTGCAAGCACTCAGTTTGTCTGGTCAGATTTTAGCCAGTTGGCGATCGAGAACTTCGTGAAGATGATCCAGGGTTTGTGAACCACTTACTGTAGTTTGGACCCAAGTCCAATGCACCTCTTGATGGGGTGCATGGAGGTAATCAGACCAGTCCTTGCTGAACTAGTTAGGTGTTCATTAGAGATCAGGGTGTTTCCAGACACCCTGAAGGAAGTGGTGGTTTACCCCATTGGAAAAAACCTTCTCTTGACCCTGTCTTGCAAATTACAGGCCTCTCTCTAACCTCCCCTTTGTGGGTAAGGTTACTGAGAAGGCAGTCACATTGCAGGTCAGGGACCATCTGACCACCCACAATATCTACGATCCTTTCCAGTACAGTTTCAGGAAGAGGCACAGTACTTAGACCGCACTGGTATGGGTACTTAACGCTCTCTTGACAGTGAGAGATTGGAAGAATCGCTCCATTTTTGTCCTTCTTGATCTCTCCACAGCATTTCACACTGTGGACCATGGCTGCTGGAGCACCTACGACTACTCTGTGGGCTGTCTGGTACAGTTTTCTGATAGTTCCATTTATACCTCACTGGCAGGATGCAGAGAGTAGTCGGGAATATTCTTCTCAGCTTCTCTCCCCCTGCCATGTAGTTTTCACTGCTAACTTGTCACTTCACTTTGTCATGGTGGAGAGGCTTGTGTGCTCCAATGACCTTCAAGGCTATGTCGTCTGGAGTCTTGTACTCCTGGCAGGGTCACCCAGGGCAAACAGGCCTGAGACGAGGTCCCAGACTAAGTGCGGTCCAACCTCCAAAGTCCTCAGTGGTGGATCAGGCAGAAGAAGAAGATGTTAGCATCTCAACAGCTGTGAAGGTGGATGAAGGCTACAACAAGATGGGAATCTCTCGTTGTCTTGGACTCTCCTTGCCACTGGGCACTAGATCTCCTGCTTGTCAAGTTTGTGTGGTTGCTGTAGGTGCACCAGCTTCCCCACACTAAAAGAAGTCACGTGCAGGCTTCTACCATGGGAAACAACATCCCCACAACCAACCTTCCAACCCCTGCAGTGACAGACTAGTGGTGACAGGGACAGGACCAGTGAATCTGGCAGTCTCTAGCCATGAATCTGCACGTAAACAGCGGTAGTTTGATGGTCATCTGGCACCTGGAATGGGACAGGGGTTCAATTTGACAGCTGCTACTGTGACTGAGCAGTCCTCTTTAGAATCCCCTCTGCTCACCCCACATGGGAAAGGGGCTAGAAAAGGTGCCCTAAACCTAGGCTGTCTCACCTTCCCCTGGCTAGATAGCTGCTTCCAGTGGGATTACTCTCTCTGCGGTCGAAACAAGAAACAGACAATGGTTTTTGTGACATGGAACATTCATACTCTGATGCACAACCAGTATAGCGAATGACCAGAAAGAAGAATTGCTATTATCGCCAGGGAACTTTCAAGATGTAACATCAATATTACTGCCCTAAGTGAGACAAGACAACCAGATGAAGGCCAGTTGAGAGAAGAGGGTGGAGGTTTCACCTTCTTCTGGAAAGGGAAGCCTGCTGAAGACAGACGTATTCATGGCATTGGCCTTGCCATCAAGAACAAGCTCATCAACCAGCTTACAGAGCTCCCAATTGGCATCAACGGATGACTCATCACCCTTCATCTTAAGCTCAGCAGCAAACAGCATGCCACTGTCATCAGTGCATATGCCCTGACACTTAATGCTGACGAGGATGTCAAGGAACAGTTCTACTCAAACCTTGACAGAGTTCTGACCTACACCCCTAAGGAAGACAAGATCATTCTCCATGGTGACTTCAATGCCAGAGGTGGGCGTGATTCATATCTCTGGAATGGTATCATCAGGAAGGAGGGGATAGGAAAGACAAACTCCAATGGCATCCTACTCTTGAACAAATGTGCGGAGCATGGTCTGGTCATTACGAACACCATCTTCAGACAGAACGACAAGTATAAGACTACTTGGAGACACACTCAATCCAAGCACTTGCACCTCCTTGACTATGTCATTGTCAGAACCTGTGATTAAAAGGATGTCTACATCATGAGGGCCACGCGAGGAGTCAATGACTGCTGGACAGACCATCATCTTGTCAGATCTGTCATGAACATCTGGCTCACTCAGAAACATCAAAGGCAGCCAAAATCAATGCAAAGGAAATTCAACAACAAGTCCTTTCAAGATACAGTGGCTCAAGAGGACTTCCAGCAATGTCTCCAAACAAGGCTCTCTGCCATGTCTACAGCTGATGATAACATTGAGAGATACTGGAAGGAGCTGAAGACTGCCATCCACTCGGCATGTCCTGAATCTATTGGCTATGTCACCCGGCATCACCAGGACTGGTTTGATGAAAATTATACCAAGATTCAAGACCTGCTCAACTGGAAAAGAAGAGCTCACTACACATGGCAAGATGACATCTCATGCCAGCAAAAGAAAGAGTCATAACAGCAGCTCAAGGCAGAAGCTTGAAGGAAGATCTGAGACATCAAAAACAAATGGTGGCACAACAAGGCCAAGGAGATCCAGCTCTATATTGACAAACATGACATGCAGAGCTTCTTCCAGGCTACAAGGGCCATTTATGGTCCAAGCTTCCATGATCCCACTCCTCTCCGATCTCAAGATGGCTTGACACTCCTAAAGGGAAATGAAGGCATTCAAGCTAGATGGAAGGAGCATTTTGAGAAACTTCTGAACCGCGAGTCATCTATGACAGATGCCACTATCAATTCTGTCCCTCAACACCCTGAAAGAGAATCTCTCGCCAACCCTCCTACCATCGAAGAAGTAAGACATGCCATCAAGCTAGCCAAAAACAACAAAGCTGCGGGACCAGATGGCATACTGGCTGAAGCCTACAAGGCTGGGGGCGAGGATCTGGTGCTAAAGCTCCACGAGCTCATTCTCTGAATTTGAAACAATGAGGAGATTCCAGAGGACTTGAGGAATGCCAACACTGTTACCATCTTCAAGAAGGGAGACAAGTTGATGTGTGGAAATTACTGAGGCATTGCTTAACTCTCCACTGCAGGGAAAATCCTTGCCTGTATTCCTCTGAACCATCTCCTTCCCATTGCTGAAGAAGTCCTGCTGGAATCTCAGTGTGGATTCAGACCATCTCACAGGACAACCAACATGACCTTCACTGCCAGGCAGATCCAAGAAAAGTGACGGGAACAACATCAGGACCTGTACATGGCTTTCATCGACCTGACAAAGGCCTTTGACTCCATCAATCATGAAGCCTTGTGGAAGGTGCTGGCCAGATTTGGCTGCCCTACAAAATTCATCAAGGTCCTGAGGCTTCTGCATGACCAGATGACTGCCAGTGTTCTCCATAATGGTTCAAAGACAGACCCGTTCATCATCCAAACTGGGGTCAAGCAAGGGTGTGTCATCACTCCAACCTTGTTCTCTATCTTCCTAGCAGTCATCCTAGTCCTCACCAAAGGCTGCCTTCCAACTGGAATTGACATCAAACACAGAATGGATGGAGGGCCCTTTAATCTTGGATGTCTCCATTCAGAGACCAAAGTTTGCAAGGTATCCTTCATTGACCTCCAGTACGCTGATGACTGTGCCATCCTTGCACACACCAGGAGTGACCTCCAGTCTGTGCTAGATCTCATTGAGGAAGCTTACCGAAGTCTGGGACATTCACTTAACATCAAGAAGACCAAGGTGCTCTATCAGCCTGCTCAAGGCCTTGTAAATGACCCTCCACAATTCACCATTGAGGGACAGACCTTGAAGACAGTCGAGCACTTCCCTTACCTCGGTAGCCACCTCTCCCTAACAGCAAACATTAACGATGCAATTCAGCACACGATCCATTGTGCTAGTACCTCATTTGGGAAACTGCTTCAGTGCATCTTCACTGACTGTGACATATGGAAGGACACCAAGATCCAGCTATACAGTTTGGCTATCATTCCTACCCTTCTTTATGGATGTGAAACTTTGTTGACTTACTGACTTCATCTAAAGAGCCTAGAGAGGTACCACCAATGATGTCTCCGGAAAATCCTCCGCATCAAGTGTCACCAGCATTGAGGCAATGATCCTCAGACATCAATTCCACTGGACTGGACACTGTGTATGGATACCTGACTGTCGACTCCCCAAACACATGTTATACTACCAGTTCAGTCACGGCCAGAGATCTCTTGGTGGTCAAAGGAAATGCTACAAAGACACACTGAAGGCATATCTCAAGAAAACAGATATGGACATCACAAGCTGGGAGGAGCTGGCCACCAACCGATCTCAATTGCACCAGAACCTCCATCAAGTGGGGTCTGCTTCAAAGAGAAACACCTTGTCCTCGAAGCTGAAAAGAGAGAGCATAGGAAGGAAAGGGAAGGAAAACCCTGCCAGCGGGCAGCTGTCCCACATGGACACATCTGCAATTTCTGTGGATGAATCTGTGGCTCTAGGATTGGATTACTGAGCCATCTAAGGACCCATCAGTGAACCATGGTAGAGATAATCCTTGAATCGAGGGATCACCGATGATGATGACTGCTATGCAAATGATACTCAACTGCACATGCCCTTTGTGCCCAAACACATCTATGTCATTTTGGTATTTCACAACTGCCTTTCTGAGATTCAGGACTGGATGAGTGCCAATTGGCTCAGATTGAATCCGGATAAGACTGAGATGTTGGTTATGGACCCAGCTCACCAGGTAGAGGGGTTATCTGCTGGGCAGCCATCCGGGCTTTAGCTAGAAGGCAACCAACTGATGACTTCTGACTGGGTGCAGAATCTGGGCATTATGCTTGATAGGGAGTTGACACTTAAATCTCAGGTGTAGGCCATTGTCAAGACCTCATTTTACTATATGAGAATATCGCCTGGGTAAAATTCCTGGTCCCACCTGATGACCTTCCAACATTGGTCCAGACCTTTGTGACCTCATGCCTTGATTACTGTAATGCCCTGTACCTCTGGCTACCGGGGTGGGCCTTCATCACCTGCAGCTGGTGTAGAATGTGGCTGCCAAGTTGTTGACTGGCTTATCAAGATCTTGTCATGTCACACCCATGCTCTATGGCCTGCACTGGCTACCAGTGTGGTTGAGGATCACCTTCAATGTTGGATTACTGACCTTTAAGGCCCTACATGGACTGGGACCATGGTACCTGCAAGATCTCCTCTGTCCCTACTGCACCCTTCACCCTCTCCATTCTGCCAGTGAGGGATTGCTAGAGATTCCAGGGTACATTTGACAACCTCAGGAGCTAGATCATTAGCTTCTGTAGGGCTGACCCTGTGGAATTCTCTGCCTCACCGGATTAGGGAGTGCCCATCCATTGAGGCCTTCAAACCTACCTAAAAACTTATTTACTTGACCTAGCATTTTCTAATAGTTAAGTCCTGCTGTTATATGATTTGTTTTTATGTTTTATAATTTGTTGAACTGATGTTTTTACTTGGTGTACAATGCTACGATCTCATTGGAATAGTGTTTTATAAATAAATAAAGATTGAGATTGAGATAGAGTTAGCTAGGGAAGCTCATGGCTGCTCATGAGCGTGTCTGCCAGCAATAGAAACCAGAAATTGTTGGTCACTGTTTAAATCATTAAAAAACACATTTAGAGGTAATTAAAAAAATGTCTAAAGTGCTAATCATGCATTTTTGTTGCAGCTGGGGAAAACAATGCCTTTTCCACTGTTTTCCTTTTAGAGGATGACTACTTTTCATATACAGTACAACCAGCTGGTATACCACATCCTGTTGCATGTTATTGCCTAAATATATCTTAAAAAACACAATTCTTGCTACTTAACATCATGATGTTTCCAAGATTTTTCCCATGTTTAAGTCTGAATTATTCCATTTTGAAAAGAAAATGAAAAAAGATATTCTAAATCCCCAAATGACTCACTTGATCTACTATGCACCCCAATATAGAGGTGATGAGAATTTCATCCATGAAGTGCTTTTATGGCCATGGGTCAGTAATATTGCAAACTATTGGTCAGCATATATTCTTGGAAGTGTGTACAGTACAGTACATGCCAAAAGAAGAAATACTATTTAATGTAATAAACTCAAGTATTTTCAAAAATGTACAAAAGGTTGTCAACATTTGGAAAGCAACACTAAATGTTTATGTCAGACACATGGCACAGAAGGTATAAGATTTGTGTTCCTCTTTGAAGTGAAATATCCAAGTAATGTATCATGGGAAATCATCACACCTTGGGTGCATTGTAATATACCATACCCAGGAGCATATTATTGCCATTATTTTAACTAGATTTGTTTGTGTTTAAATTAAGAATTACAAAAAAATATTTTGTCAGCGAATTTTGCAATACGAATGGGTACATATGAGAAAAGTTCAGAGTGAGCCCATGGAGGCCAGTAGGTGATGCTATTGTAATGCTGGAAATGGCAAGTGCTTATATGTACTGTACTCTAGTTACTACAGTGTAGTTGTCTGTGGTCCAGCCCCTCTCCCAACACAAATATAGTGTAACCTGTTACCTCTGTTGTCATGCTGGGAGTACACACAAAATTCCTAGTGCCCTAACCGGAAAACACTGCAGCAGCTGCATAAAACAGCAATAGCTCAAACAAACATAGGAAATGCAGTGTTAGACAACATGTCTCACAAGATTAAAGGTTTATTATCAAAGCTTCCATTATGGAAGCTTTGATAATAAACCTTTAATCAGGTGAGCCACATTGTTTAGCGTTGCACTTTCTGTGTTTGTTTGTCATGCTGGGAGCCCTGGAAGAGAAAGGAAAGGTACCATGTCAGCAATGTGTTGTGAGCCATGGTCAGCAGCATTTCTTTGGTGCGGATCAGTCTTGTGACCTAATCAGAACCACATTTGAAGCACTGTGGTGTGTGCATGTTATCAGTAGCACAAGTCAGGCTCCATCCCAGAGCAGGAAAGAGGTAACATTTGCCACTGAGTTGCTGAGGTTACTTATTGTACTGTAGTTTTGTTTAACTTTTGAATTGGGGGTTATTTAACGTGATAGTTGCTCTGGGTGATGCTTTTTTCAAATGTTTCTACTAGCAGAGTGATATGTGAGCGGTAAAGATGCTGGGCACCCAGTTAATTTTTTTTTATGTGTCTGTGTTGAGGGATTAAGTTACAGGTGAGTGGATCTTTCAGCCATTCAGATAACAGTATTTATTGTACCCATTCATAATGCATTTTGTTTAAATCAAACTATGAACTGTAATGTTGTATATGTACAAATGAAAGGTATCGATGTTGAGAGATGCAAAATGGTCATTATTTTATAATACATTTAAAACATATACTTAACTTAATGCCCAATTACAATATTCTAATAAGTATGCCATTCCAGAAAGTTTTTTTTAGAAGATTGCTTATACTGTAGATTTAATCCAAGGTATGTTCAGTCCTCTAAAATACGTTAGTACTGCATGTCAATTTTTTCTTGAAGTACATTGCAGGAAGCATATCAATATTTTAGGGACATTATTTTTATCTAGTACATTATTCTCCTTAAATCGACAATTGTTGTAATGTTTAGCAGGTACAATTCAAACCTAAGCATACTCAATGGGGAAGATGATGAAACTTTAAGTAGGCATCTATAAAACTGAAAAAATGTGTTCAATTGTATCAAGGGATTGATAATTCCATATGTCAGCAGCATATAAAGCCAAAACAATTATTTTGCTTTTCCAGCCCTTAAAGCTGCTTCAACAGTTTGTACTCCAAATGCTTTATTAAACCTCATTACTGCCATGGAACCCTGTTTTAACCTATTGGTGATGTTTTTAATATTCTTGTCCCATTTAAAAATGCTATAAAAGCCTAAGGACTCGACAAACATATTTTCTAATCGTAACCGATCTTACTTTAACAATCTTCCATGAAAAGCTTAGTTATTTTTTTTTGTCTGACCTAAAACCAGAATTTTACTTTTATCGGTATTCATGGTGAATTTAAATGTGTTACATATGTGTTTAAAGACTGTTAACTTTCTTTGAAGATCAGCTGAGGATAGAGAAAGTATTAACATGTCTTTGGCATAAGCTAATGCGAGGCAAACTTGACTGGATATCCTGGGAGAATGATAAGAATTATCAGTTTGCAAGTTGGGTATCTTATTAATGTATAAATTAAATAGCAATGCAGCTAAGTTACATCCCTGTTTAACACCTTTATTAGTAAAACATTTGGTCATATAATCACCCTCTGTTTCAAAGCACACCTGCAATCATATTCATGTGTGGAACTGTACAATTCAAGCTCATATATTTTTTCATATCCAACTTGCTTTAAATTTCCCACAAAACCATACAAGAAATGTGAAATGCTGCCATAAGTTCTATAAATGTGATATAGACTTTCTGGCCTTGAGCAGTAGTATATTTTTCCACAGAATGTGCTAATGTAAAATAATGATTAGTGGTGGAGAACCCATTTGTGAATCCAGCTTGAAGCAGGGTCAGAAATTATTTTCCATAATCCATTTATCCAGCCTAGTCAGAAGTATCTTAGTTAAAATATTTGCTATAACATTTATGAGGCTTAGGAGTCTATACAATATAGGACCCTTTATATTACCTTTTCATATATGGGTGAGAGAAGCACTGAATATCAAAGGCAATTTGGGGAACCAGTGCATAATAAAGTCAATCAATTTCCAAAAGTGTGTGAAGTGTACAGTGTCAATGCAAGTAGCTGCTAATGCAGAATATGAAGTTACCAAATCATCCCGGTTTTGGAAATGTGAATGCCTGCAGTCTGGGTAACAAGCTTCCTGAACTAGTGGCCTTAATGAAAGAGGGATGCCTGAATATCATGGCAGTCACAGAAATCTGTTTCACAGAGAACCATGACTGGGATGTCATCATTCCTGGGTACACAATCGACAGGAGGGACAAGGAGAGTAAAAGAGGAGAAAGAGAAGCTCTCCACATAAGGGAAGAGATCAAAGCAACAGAACTAAATGGTAATCAGGGAGGAGAGGAGGTGCTGTGGGTCACCTCGGAGACAGGAAATGGAACCACAACCTGCACAGGGGTTGTATACAGACCCCCATCTTGGGGAAGGAAATGGACAAAGAAATGATAGGAGGCATCCTAAGAATGGCAGAAAAAGGGAAGATATTGTTGATGGGGGACCTGAATATGCCAGATGTTAACTGGGGCACATTTGCTGCAGCCACATCCATGAACAGAGTCATTATCGATGCCCTACAGGGGGCATGCTTCACGCAACTAGTGTTGGAACCCACTCGGGAGGGAGCAGTCTTAGACCTGGTTCTCTCAAACATGGATGGTGAGAGGATCTCAGATTTAGAAGTGGGTAGTCATCTGGGAACAAGTGCCCACCAGACAGTGTGGTTCACAATAAACAGAACCATAGAGTCTAGCCGTACAAAAGCAAGGGTGCAGGACTTTCACAGGGCTGACTTTGGCAGAATGGGGGAGTTCCTAAGGAATGCACTAGCAAAAGGACAGGAAGGAGGGGTGGAGGAACAATGGGGGAAATCAAATCTGCCATCATAGGGCAACAAGCCTTTGTGTGAAGCAAATAAAACAAAATGAAGGAAAAAAACAGTATGGTTCTCAAAAGAGGTGGTGGGGAAGGTTAGGAAGAAAATGATAGCATTCAGAAAGTACAGTATAAGGAATCACAGAAGGAGCAGAACAAAGAACTGTACCAGTTAAAGCAGAAGGAAGTGGGGAAGGCAGTCAGAATAGCAAAGGCCCAAACCAAGGAAAATATAGCCAATTCAGTTAGGAAGGGGGATTAAAACCTTTTATAGGTACATTAAGGAGCAAAGAAAGACCAAGTGAGGGATAGTCAGGCTTAATAAAGGGGAGGATGTGTGCAGATGGTGACAGTGCAAAGGCAGAGATACTGAATGAATACTTTAGTTCAGTATTCACAAAAAAGAGGAGGGGGACATACCTAAAGTAAACAATAGAAGCACTCTGGATAGGGGGGTTGATACCAGTCCATTCACAGAAGAAAGGTTCATGAAAGAACTCCTAAAACTCAAGGTGGACAAGGCAATGGGGCCTGGCGGGATTCATCCCAGAATTCTAAAAGAACGAACGGAAGAGCTAGTGACACCACTGACTACCCTTTTTAACAAATCATGGTAGGATGGTGTGACATCTGAAGACTGGCAAAAGGTGAATATGATTCCCCTTCACAAAAGTGGGAGCAAGGCAGAAGCAGGAAACTACAGACCCATTAGTATTACATCAGTGGTAGGGAACATGACGGAATCACTTCTGAAAGAAGGAATAGTTGAGTACCTAGAGGCCAGCTGGGCACAGGACCCAAAGTAGTATGGATTCACAGTGGGTCGGTCATGTCAGATGAATCTAATACATTTCTTTGACTGGGTGACCAAAGTAGTAGACCAGGGAGGGGTTGTGGACATGGCATACCTAGACTTTAACAAGGCATTTGACACACTTCTACACAAAAGATTAATAAATAAGTTAGCCAGCTTGAGAGTGGGTCCCAGGGTGGTAGGCTGAGTAAATAATTGTCTGGACAACAGGACACAGAGGGTAGTAGTACATGGAAAGCAATCTGAAGAAAGGGGGGTTTCTAGAGGGGTACTGCAGGGTTCAGTACTGGGGCCGGTCCTCTTTAATGTATTTATAAGTAACATTGCAGAGGGACTGGAAGGAAAAGCATGCCTCTTTGCAGATGAAACAAAGATTTGCAACAGGGTTGATTCACAAGAGGGGGTGGAAAGAATGAGAAGGGACTTGGCAAGGTTGGAGGAATGATTAAAGGCATGGCAGCTTAGATTCTGTGCAAAGTAATGCACCAAAGAAACAAAAACCCAGGGGAAGAATACACAATGGGGGGGGGGAGGTACTAACAACAGCAAAAATTGAAAAAATATGGTCAGATGACCTAAAGGTAGGCAGTCAATGTGAGAAGACAGTAAGGAGGGCTGGGGGGATACTGGGATGCATAGGGAGAGGCATCACCAGTAAAGAGCAGGAAGTTGTCATCCCTCTGTACAGACAGTTGGTGAGACCCCATCTGGAGTACTACGTGGAGTTCTGGAGACCTGATCTCTGCAAGGACATAGACAGGATGGAGGCAGTCCAGAGGAGAGCAACTAAAATGGTGCAGGGTCTGCACCAAAAACCATATGAACAGAGACTAAAGAAGCTTAAAATGTATACCCTCAAAGAAAGGAGGGAGAGGGGGGACATGATAGAAACTTTGAAGTACCTCAAGGGAATCAACAAATTCCAAGAGGGTAGCATCTTTCAAAAAAAAGAGATTTGCTAGAACAAGGGGGCACAATTTGAAGATTGAGGGGGGAACAGCTCAGGGGCAACATGAGTAAATATTTTTTCACAGAGAGGGTGGCAGATGCATGGAACGTCCTCCCTGAGGAGGTCGTGGTGTCAAAAATGGTGGGGGAATTCAAGAATGCATGTGACAGACGTAAGGCAATCATAGTGGGGGGTAGGAGGAAGTAGTCTGTTAGTGAACTAGGATCTGCAGCTTATTCAATAGGTAGGGACATGGTCAGCTGGGTGGGCCAAGTGTTCCTTATCTGCCATCAAAGTCTATGTTTCTATGTTTCAAATGCTAGTACACCATGCTGTATATTTTCCCAGGGACAGCACTTCTAGGCTTGCCTTAGAATGAGTCACTTTTGGTGGAGGCACCACACTATTACAATCTGTATAACCACAATGAGCCTAAGATTATCTGTGCTAGGGAAAGACTCCCTCAGCCACCTTGTTATGCATTTCTGCCAGAGCTTAGCCACCCATAGTAGACGGGTTACACACAGTGACATGCCACCCACAAAACACTGCTGTTCTTCCACATCATACAGTAGCAACTACACAAAACTGTTGCTTGTCTAGTTACAGCAATGACATGATACCCACAGCACTGCTGCTCTTCAACCCACTAGTGCACTTCCTACACAGCACTCATGATCATTTACACAGGAACATCACCACAGCATTGTTGTTCTTCTGCACAGTAACATGCCACCTTCAATGTATTGCTGCTCCTCCACACAGAAACATGTCACACTCAGAGTACTGCTGGTTTCTCAGATGAGGGTTCCAGAACTGGACACCACATCTTAGGAGAAGCCTCACCAGACAACTGCATGGGGCAGTCTCAGTTCATTTCTCCTACTATCAAAACCTTTCTATGAACACCCCAGCTTCCTCAATGCCTTACTGTATGCCTTCTTGCATTAGCTGGTTTGCTTGAGGCTAATAATGATCATGACCCTCATGTTCCTCTTCTCTGTTGTAGTGGTCCGCCTGAACCCCCCCCCCCCATACTAGGTGCACAGGTTCCTTTTCCATAAGTTCATCACCTTGCATTTCCTGTCATTAAATCTCAAGTGCCAGATCTTTGGCAACCTCTACAGCTTCTCTAGGTCTTTCTGTAATTTCCTAACCCCCTTCCTGTCAGCCCTGCCATATAACTTTGTGCCACCAGTAAAAAGAAACATCTTGCTCCAAATACCCTACACTGGTACTAATAAACATATCAGATAGGACTGGCCTCAGGACCGATTCTTGTGGCACACTGCTTAAGAGCCCCCATCCCCTTATTTGGCCCTATTTATTGACACCTTCTGTTGCCCCATCATAGTTAGTTCCTACCCCCCCTCGACAAAACCCTTTTCTACTCCAAGTCCTCCAACATTTTCTGCAGCCTCCTGTGTGGTACCGAACTGAAAACTTTGCTGAAGTCAAAATAGAGTAAATTTACCACTGGCCTTCTAGCTATTGTCATAATGACCCAGTCGAAAAACAGTATCAGGTTGGTCTGGCATGACCTCCCTGACACACACCCATGCTGCTTGGCATCCCGCAGTCCACTGTCTTTTAAGTAGGCCACCAGACATCTCTTAACTGTAGTCTTCATCAGCTTATCTACAATGGAGGCATGACTAACAGAACTGTATTTGCCAGGTCCTCCCTCTGCTTCTCCTGTGGAATAGGACTATGGCTGCAGGGTACCAGATCAATATAGTACTTAAAAGAATAGTGCTGCAAGACCCACACTGTGGAAAGTGCAGAAACATTTAGAGCAGCAGGGAATTACCGCTATCCCTGTTGCACCGTGCTTTAATTTGGAAGGGATTAAATTGCCATACGTGTGGTGTCTGGTCAAACCACTCCCTTGGTGGTGTGTCTAAGGCATCAGCACACAGCAGGGTTCGAGACCTGAGACCATGGTTCAGTTCCCCCAGGCCTCCTGGTGTTGATATATTTTTGTTTGAAAAAGTTTTTTTTTCCCCAGTCTGAGTTTCTTCCCATCCCCGAAGTCCACTCCCCCTCAAAGTTGGTTATTTTTAATTTTGGGGATGCGGGAGGTATGGGGGGCAGAGCCCCCCACAAAAAGAAAGAGGTCCCATTATGTTCAAATTGGTGTGCACTTTTTTGTAAGGTCGGTGTTTTTCCCAACCTTATTTCAACATGTGCTATTATGCTTGCAGCATTTATTGCCACATTGTTTTTGTTGGCGACATTATGACCCCGTGCCTGTCAGCAGACCTCAAATCCCCTTCCACTTTTCCAGACTACAGTGAATAACTCAGTAGCTAACTCATGGGTTCCTCTAATTTTGAGATCTGTTTCTTAAGTGTCCTGTGGTGCAGGTCACCCAGGTCAAGCACTTTGTCCACCCTACTGGCTTCCAGACCACTTTTTTATTGATACAGCCATGATCACTACCCTTCCCATTTTCTGCACTCCCAAAGTGTCTGCCTTAGTCTTGCTTTCAAGAAGTGGCCTATAATCCTCATCTGTGAATACTGAGGTGAAGTAATCATTTAGTACATTAGCATTCTTCTCATTGACTTTAGCTACCCCTCTCCAGCAAGCCTGACAATACTTCCAGCTTTTCTTTTCTCCTGAATATACCAGCAAATGTTTTTCCCTTCCCTTCATGCCACTGTCAGTCCACAACTCTGTTTTCCTTTGTCCGCCAGACATCCACCATCTCCTCTTTCAGCCTAGTCTTGAATTTCTCCCATTCTCCCTCCCCCTTATTCCCCTTGAACCTTATGAATGCACTTTTTTTCACCTTCCCAGCCTCCCTTAATTATTTTGAGAACCAGATTGGCCTTCTGTGCATGCTTCTCCTAGTAACCTTTCTTACAAAAGAATCAGTCACCTCCAGAATATCACCCTTGATCTTTCCCCACTTTTCCCTCTACTCCTTCAGTCTGGTATCTACCCACCAAGTTACCCTTTTCCCACATCTGGAAAATTCTGCTTGTTTGAGTTCCAGAACCACTGCCCTCAAGGGAAGGGATCAGTGATTCCCTGTCCCTTGTTCTAACCACAAGAATTGTAGACACAGGACTCCAATAGTTCCTTGACTGCCATCACCCCACTACATCTGAGTTGGTGAGTACCAAGTTAAGAATGGTGTCCTGCCATGCAGGATCTCTGCCATACTGTAGCAGTATTTAGTCCTGCACTGTGTTGGTATCCGATCATGATAGCAACTTCATAATGGTGATGACTGAAAACTGCACAGAAAAACTGCAAGTGCCATGTTGGGGACTTGAGGTTCCTCGCTCCCTGAGTTGAGTTCCCCACAGAGTTGGTATATCTAGTAAGGGGTGTGTTGAGGTTGCTGGGGGCAAAGTCCCATACAAAAAGAGTGACCCCATATGTGATTGTGCTGCATTATATGTGCTGTTTTTGGTCATTGCCATTATAAAGTCACTATCTTGATGTGGAACCATTCTGTCCAGGAGTGCCTGACTCCTGGTACTGTTATACCATTCTATGTCTGAAAGATTCAGGTCCCTAACTAACACTATGTCCCCTTTTGTTAACCTCCATCTAATTTCCTCCCCAGTTCCTTATCTCATTTTCTTTTTGCCCCAATGGTCTATAGACCATCTCCAGTCTAATTCTTTCCAAACGGCTGTAGTCAGCTGTAGCCAGATCAATGCCACTCCCCGCTCTCTTTCTTCATGATCCCATTCTCCTTAGTCTCTATTTCCACCCTGATGTCTCTCTGTCTCTCCTTCATGAAGCCAGGAATCTTCCCACCCCAAATAGTCTTTTCTTCATAGGAAGATTGAAATTGAGATTAAAAAACAAGCATACTGTATATTCATCTCATTTGTCAACTGCCCTCCAGGCAACTGCAACAGCAGTATCCCCTCTCTAGGTGCACCAAGGGTTTAGGCCTAGATATTGTAACTCTGTACGTCATTCCCCAAGTGACATGATCCTGTGTGGTCATAAAAGAAACAACTGTATGTGTCAGCACTGCCTCCTCTTAAAATCGGTTCCAGAGGCCATCTACCATCTGTGTGAAGTAGTGTTTATTCTTGTTGTATCTTATTCTGACCACCCTGACACACATAAAATGCCTTAATGTTTTGCTGCATAGAAACATAGAAACATAGAAGTTGACGGCAGGTAAGGACCGCAAAGCCCATCCAGTCTGCCCATTTCTTTTTCTACCTTATAAATGTGCCATCGGCCTTTGCTCTGTCAGTGACCTATCTATTCATAGTCATTTGTATTGCTCCCTTATGCCTATCCCATGCCTGTTTGAAGCCCTGCACTGTATTCATAGCCACCACTTCTTGTGGTAAGCCATTCCATGCATCTACCACCTTTCTGTGAAAAAGAATTTCCTCACATTCCCCTTAATAGGCCCCTCTAATCTCATGCTGTGTCCTCTTGTCCTGCTATTTTCTTATATTTAAACATGTTAGACTCTTTCACCTTGTTTATGCCCTTAAGGTGTTTAAATGTCTCGATCATATCACCCTCTCTCCCTCCTTTGCTCAAGGTATACATATTGAGCTCCGTTAATCTGTCCTCATATGTCTTCTGATGCAGTCCCTGCACCATTTTGGTTGCCTTCTCTGGACTGCCTCAATTTAGTTAATGTCCTTGTGAAGGTGTGGCCTCCAATACTGCCATGCAGTACTCCAGATGGGGCCTAACCAATGTCTTGTACAGAGGGATTATTACCTCCCTCTTCGACTTGTGATACCCCTACTAATACACCCTAACACCCCCTAGCCTTACCTACTGCTTTTAGGGGTCTGCTTGGATGATTTTAGGTCATCAGTGATGATGATGCCAAGTCTCTTTCTTCCTTTGTGACTGCTAGCAACTCCTCCCAGCCTATAAGTGGCTTCAGGTTTCTCTTCCCTATGTGCATGATTTTGCACTTCTTTGCATTAAATCCAGTTGCCACTCTTCTGACCATTCTGCTAGTTTATCCAGATCTCTTCTCATTCTGCCCACCCATCTGGATCATCTACTCTGTTGCAGATCTTGGTGTCATCTGCAAACAAACAAGCCTACCTCTAGTCCATCTCTGTGGGTCACTAATGAAGATGTTGAATAGGACTGGCCCCAGGACTGATCCCTGAGGTACCCCACTTGTGACTTGCATCTCTTCTGACTGTATACCATTTACCACCACTCTCTGTTTTCTGCCAGTCAACCAGTTTGCCACCCAGTTGACCAACTTCTGACCACCCGAGCCTACCTAGCTTATTTATCAATCTTCTATGTGGAACAGTGTCAAAAGCTTTGCTGAAGTCATAGGCGACATCAACTGCTCCCCTTGGTCCACCACTCTGGTTACCCAGTCAAAGAAATCTATGAGATTAGTTTGACAGGACCTTCCTTTGTAAACCCATGCTGTCTTGGATCCTGTGCCTCTATGGATTCCAGGTGTTGCACTATCCTTTCCTTAAGGAGTGCCTCCATAATCTTGCCCACTACTGAGGTAAGACTGACCGGTCTGTAGTTCCCCGCCTCCTCCCTGCTACCACTCTTGTGGGTGGGATCACATAGCCCTTCTCCCAGTCTTCTGGGACCTCTCCTGTGCTCAAAGACTCACTAAACAATTCTGCTAATGGCTCTGTAGTTCCTCCTTTAGCTCCTTAAGTACCCTGGGATGTATGCCATCAGGTCCCATTGCCTTATCCACCCTGAGCTTAGCAAGCTCTTGTAGGACCCTTTCTTTTGTGAAGGGAGTAGTGCTCATCTCCCTCCTCTCTGTGTCCATGATGCTGCGCTTTGGGCCCTGCCCTACCTTCTCTTCAGTAAATACTGAGCAAAAGTATCTATTTAGGATAGATGCCTTTACAGGGTCCTCCTCCTCACATGCTCCCTTTTCTCCATTAAGCTTAGCAATACCCCTCTGGACTTTCTCCTTTCACTAATGTATCTATAGAAAGTCTTGTCACCTTCTTTTACTGTTCGTGCTAGTGTTTCCTCAGTTTGGGACTTTGCCTGCCTTACTGCCTTACCTGCTTCCCTTAGGGCAGTTTGGTATGCCTCCCTATCTTCATCCCGCTGTGTTCCCTTATATTTTCTGAAGGCCAGCTATTTGGCTCTGACCTTTTCTGCTACTGTATTTGAGATGCATCTGAGCATTGTACATTCTATATAGTATTTCTGTCATCTTCTTCTGAAAACAAAAACTGAACGCTTGAGACAGTGTGTATTCTTATATATTCCCCCTTAGGCTTGCTTATTGCTGCAAGGATTTTTCAGTAGTTTGTAATATTAAACATGCAATAAACATACATTCCATAAAAAAAGAGGCAGCTATAGGATTTAAGAGATGCTTGTCAATGTGCAAAAAATGAAAGAAGTAATATTGGCTGTTCAACCTTTGCCCCTGGGCTTCACCTCACTCGCAAGGGGCAGTGGCACAAAAGTGTACTAAGTGCAACAAACCAAACTGTGAAAGCAGTGTGAACTTGGAGTGCTGGCTTGGGACCTAGGAGATCACATGTTCAAGCTCCACTAGAGCCAAATACTGTGTGAACATGGGCAAACCACTAGGACTACCAGTGGTCCTGTTCACCCAACTGCAGATGTCAGTAGAAGTAGGAACCTACAGAAAAAAAAGAATGTTGCATCTCAGCTGAGCTATCCTGTGTACATACATTGTAAAATTAAAAAACAAACTAGAAAATGAATACACTCAAAATGAATGGGGTTTTGTCAAAAAAGAGAAAAGAGCAAGTCCATCTTATAAACAGCATACTGTAGATGGAGCTTTTCTCCACTGTACCAATCAGAAAAAAAACATCTCTAAATGTTCTCCTACTCTGTGCAATAAATATTTATTTGTCAGCATAAGTAAATCCCAAATAGATCCAGAGATTAGGATAGGGTTATAAATATGTCTGTCCATATTTCCGATTTTTAAGCCCCAGACTCTGGAAATCTGGTAGTAATGTTTGAGTTTTAAGGGACTTTACAGAAGCTAGGATCTCTGAATTTGACATTATACTAAATGGGGAGTATTTTCTCTCATAGGGAAACCTGGTTATAATTCATTGTTTTAACAAGCTAGTTATAACGGTGAACACACACTGAGTTTCCTTTTGTTCCATGCTGCTTCCTTTCTTCAGCCCAACTGCAGCTACTAGCATGATCAATTTGTATTTATATAATTGCTTTGATGAAAAAACACTCCACAGCAATTATATGAAACAAGCCATGGAGTAGTGTATAAAACTGGAATTATATACACACCCCTCAGTGTTGGATGCTTGTATAAACTCCTTGAACTTTGCTCTTGTATTTTATGTAGCACCTAGCACCTCAGGTGCATGTAAAATTCTCATTATGCACACTACCCTATCTATTATTCTGTATGTTTTAATCTATAAACACCATGAGGCCAAGAATATTTTTTGTTACACATATGATGAAGTGTTTTGTTACAGCATTTGGTTGCAGTTAGCAAAAGGGTAACATCATTAACTGGTTTCACATAAATATGGTGAACTCACTTTTCCAATCCGATTGCTTAAGGGTACATGCTGACAGTATGCATTTGGTTGCAGTTAGCAAAAGAGTTTACCTGAAAGTTAAGATGTAATTTTTTTGAAATTAAATACATATGTAAAAAAGTAAAAAAAAGCACAAATATGTGATAATCATATTGTCTACATGTCCCAATATCTATGTCTATTTGGGATTTATATCTGTCTCCAAATAAGGATTTGTTGCACTAAGTAAATTTTGAGAAATTAAATTAGGCTAGTATGAATGAGGAGTACTAATTTATACCTTATTTGGAGTGGTTTTGATTTTTTGGGAACTATATTTTACTTCACTACACAACCAATACTTAACTAAAATCTGCATGGTTTATTTCTGCTGTTTTATCATGGGTTGTATTCCCTTTCTATTTTCTGTTTCTTATTTTAAATGGATATCTGCTCCCTTGGCCTGTAATGTATGAACTCCAACTGTCCTTCACATCTCTGTAACTGAGTGAGAAAAAACTGTTTATGAGCATGAGACACAGTAACTCTAATTTTTATATCAGTGATTCAATTGTGTATATTTTTCTCTGTATATTGTTTACACACTACCAGCCACAAGGCTTCTATACTGAAGCCGTTGCTATGAATTCTTCCATAACCTTTGCATTGTACATATAACATTTTTACATTCTGTGTTCCCATAGCAACAGACATTTATCAGTAAAAAAAAACAACATCACTTGTAAAACTGCATGTTCTGTGCTTGAGGTCAGCATTTAGAATGTGCACACAATAAAGTATGTGTTGTTTCTCTGCAGTGGTTTGAACTCCTATGCAAGAACAGGTGATTGGTTTGTGTCCATTATATAATATAGGCTACTGCCAGATGAATCTGGAAGGAGAAATGAGGAGTGTAGTCAGAGATCAAGATGTAAGGTTTTATTACAGGAGAAAATGGAAACATACAGGAGAGCAAACCACCAATAAATAACTTAAATTTACAGCTCTAGAAGAAAAATGGTTTGATACCTTTTATTAGACCAACTTAGATGTTACAAAAAGAACAAAGTGCATAAGCTTTCGGACCAAGTTAAGGCCTTCCTCAGAAGCTTCCATTTGCTTCTGGATCTGTTCTTACAATGACCAATATGGCAACTAAACTAAATCTGTTTGAAATTTATTGCAGCAGTTGTACCTGTATCACAAAGTATATGCTTATTTCTAATAAAGTTAATAGTGCATAGCATAATAACAAAACATGTTATTTATTTATTTATTTATTTATTTATTTATTTATTTCAAACGTTTCACCAAGAAAGACATACTGAGCTGAAATAGTTGACTTCCAGATGTATCCTGGGGGGAGGGGGAAAAGAGCTACACACCACAAACAAAAAAAATAACAACAATACACAATAATATACAATAATAAGCAATGAGAGAAAAAAATTATACAGTATATTATACAATGAATTGTACAGTACAAGAAAATCAATGATCAACAATAGACAAATTAAACAAGGACAGGGCAGTGGGTCTTCAGTGGGTTCAGGGGAGGCTAATTCAAGGTGTGGAAGCAGGAAGAGGTAATTTTCCTGTAGGGTGGAGAAGGCAAAGGAGGGGGTAAAATGTGTAGATTGGGATAAAAAGTATAAAAGCGTAGAATTAGGGGAGAGAGAGGGAAAGAGAAGGGAGGAAGAGGGGAAGGGGAGGGTAATGGAGAGGTGAAGTGAGGAAGAAGGAAAGGGGGGCCTAGTAATTCAAGGGTGGGCAGGGAAGAAATCAGGGGCAGGTACAGGTAGGAGCTGTGAAGTCATGGAGAAAAGAGGAGAGAGATTGTTTGAAAGAGGAGGAGTAAATGGGTAGGAGAGAGAGTTCAAATGTTTAGGAAAGCAGTAGGAGAAGGCAGTCTGGACTCTAGGGATTTCCTAGAAGGTGGTGTGATGGAATTAAAGCCAGAGTTATGAAGGGTGTAGGAAGAGGGTAGTGGGGGGAAAGGAGAGAAGTAAGGTACGAAGGGAGAGAGACTAACCAGAATTTTGAGATAAAGAAGACACAGGGACCAAGGTGATGAGCATCAAGGGAGGTGAAGGAGAGGGAGGAGTATAATGAACAGTGATGAGTGTGATGCAGACAGTCCAAAGCAAAGTGGCTTAAGGAGTGAAAGAGGGGGTCCAGTCTGGCAAGTAGGGTATTTGGTGCAGCACTGTAGACAGTGTCACCTTAATAAAAAATGGGGAAAATCATCTTCAGGATGATAATTTGGTGAGCAGGAAGAGGGATACAGTTTTTGTTCCTATATAGTGCACCGAGTTTAAGATGCAGTTTTTTATTGATGGCATTCACATGTACCGAACTCTTGAGGTGCCCATCTAGCCAGACCCCTAGGTACTTGAAGGAGGGAATGTCGTCAACTGTGACTCCATTTAAGGTGTAGAAGGAAGGGAGGGAGGTGAGCCTGGAGAACCTATGTTTAGTTCCAGAGGTCATAGTAACTGTCTTTTTTTTGGCATTTAATGATAGCTGATTAGATCAGAACCAGTGATGGACATTGTTGAAATATTGTTGAACCCAGCTTGGAAGGGGAGGAGACAGAGGCAAATAGAACAGTGTCATCTGCGTACATATAGATGGATGCTGCTGAGCAGGCAAAGGGGAGGTCTTTTAAGAATATTGAGAAGAGTAGTGTGCCAAGGATAGATCCTATGGGGACTCCAGTGCTGACAGGAAGGGGAGGATATGGAATCACCAGTTCTAACTGATTGAGATCTACCCATCATGTAGGAGCTAAACCAGTTTGTTGTGGTATCAGAGAGCCCCACTGTCTTGAGCTTATCAAGGAGGAGTGGGTGGGCAACAGTGTCAAAGACTTTGGTCAAGTGACAAAAATGGTGGAGGTGAGGAGGCCCTGATCCATGCCTGTGAGAATGGAGTAAGTAAGCCTGAGGAGGGAGGAAGAGTGGTGTTTACAGAAGCCAGATTGGAAGGGGCTAAATAAAGGGGAGGAATCAAGAAAGGGGGAGAGTTGAGACAGCACTATGTGTTCCTTGAGTTTAGATAAGGGAGGGAGCAGAGAGATAGGGCAGACGTTACCAGGGCTGGTGGAGTCACCTCCTTTAGGATGGGGTATAACAGTGACATGCTTCCTGGAGTCAGGGACAGAAGCAAGGGAGAATGAGTGGTTGAGAATGGAGGGGATTGGGACAGCAGTGTTAGGGGCAGAGAGGTGTAGCAGTTTGGGGTTGATCCCATCAGGACTCCTACCTTTGAGAGGGTTGAGAGACAGTAGAGTTTTGAGAGAAGCAGCAAGGGTGACGTGAAAGAAGGAGAAAGGAGTATGAAGGAGGGATGGGAAGGGGGACAGGGAACAGAGGGTAGAGGGGAGGGATGAAAAAAGGGAGGAAGCACAGGAGGTGAAGAAGGAGTTGAACTCAGAGGCAACTAAAAGAGGGACAGAAATGAGGGTGTCACCCAGCTTGAGGACTGGAGAGAAGGACAGGATTCGGAGAGAGAAAACAGTGTAGATGACCTTCGAGAACTATGAAGGGTGGCTAAGACTGATCTTTGAGGATATGTCTGTTATTAGGTCACACCTATGGAACTTAGCCGTCAGGCATTAGGATCACATGGAAGCTTTTCTACTGCAGTCTAGCAGGGGCTGCCCATGCCAACGTTGGGTTCCAATGTCACAGCTCTTTATAAGCATGGGTGGACTTGCTCCCTTCTCAATTCTTTCCCACCATCGACCATTCATGCACTGACTCCAAGGAAGCTTTGTTGCTTAGTCAACTGCCAAAATTATTACTAATCTTTTCTTTCGTTGCCTATTGAATCATTTTATTTTGAAGTGATTCCTTTTATATTTGTATGTTGAGAACTACTCCTTTGTTGGCTCTTTTCCGTAGGTGCAACTGTGGAAAGAAGATTTCTTCAACCGACAACCACGAACTTTGTGTCTGCTGTATTAGGCCTCGTCATGACGCTCTTGCCTGCAAGCTTTGCCTTGAAAGTTCAACCTCACCACCAAGCAATGCTGTAATAAAGACCTGCAGAAGTTCCTCATGGAGCAACAGACAGCCAGCAGAGAGCAGGGGTCTTCCCTTCCAGTCACTGGTGTCCGCTTCAGGCTGTCAGGCAGCCAAGGCACAGGACAAGTCCTTGCAGAAACATTCTTGCCAGGATAAGTACTGGCCTAAGGACTGTTCCCCCAACACTGATCCCAGTCCCCATTGGATTCTTCCTCCTCTTCTCCTGGGATTGCATTGTTGAATGCTTCAGCTTCAATGCCTCTTGCTGTGCAGGCCTTTGCTCCTATCAGGCTCCCGATGGTTAAGAGTTCTACCAGCCTCCCTAGGGATATGGAGGGGATGTTGACCTCTGAGTCGTTGGCCCCAGCCCCGCCACTGCAACCTCTTGAACCATGAGGTCCACAGGTGCGGGGCCCCTCCACTTCTGCTGAGGTTACTGTTGGCTCATCAGAGCTAGAATCTTAACCCTCTCTGTTGATACCTGTGTTGTTGGCACTTCTTTGCCCTGCCATCTGTTCCCACTTCTACAACCTTGGCTTTCATCCAACAGTTTGTTCCACAGCCTGGACCTTTGTTAGCCCTGTCATTGGGTGCTGCTTCAGTGTCGACATCAGTTCAACCTGTCTGCCCCATGCCCACTACAGAGCTGTCGGTACTTTGGCACCAGATGCAGATGAGGCAAACATAGAGGAGGAATATCACCCTGATCTCATCCTCCCTGATGAAAAGGATGAAGAGGAAAATATTGAAGTTGACACCTCTGACAGGTCTATTGTCTTCTCCAGGAATGAGAACTTAGTCAAATGGATACCAAGGTCCCCCTTCCCCTGAGGATCTCTCCTTCTTTAATATTATGAAACAGCTCTCCTCCACTATGGTGTTCCAGACTGAGGAGGAGGACATCACACAGAGGAACCTGCTGGATTTCTTTGAGATCCCATAGTCCCCACTTAGGGTTGTTCCTCCTTTGTTTCCAGCACAGCAGGATGCTGCCATTACTGCCTGGCATAAGCCAAGCTTGGTTCCTGCCATACCCAGAAAGGCTGATAAGCTTTACCAGATGCCCTTGTGACCGCCTTTCTGTGCAGCCCAGCTGGAAACCAGCTCAATGGTAATCAAGGCAGCTCACAACAGGTCTAAGATGCCCAAGCACCTTAGCTCCTTCCCCTCTAACCAGGAACCTCAGAGGAGCAAGAAGACTTTTGCTTCAGCTGCTTAGGGTTTTAGAATTGCAAACAACTTGTCTCATATGATCAAGTACCAGAATACTCTCTGGAGCAAGGGCAAGGCTGCTGCTCAGGCCCTTCCTAAGGGTTCCCAGGCCTTAGAAGATGTTAGTAAGCACCTCCTCAAAGCAACATATGATCTGGCTAACACTACAGCCTAGGCAGCTGCCCTGGCATTTGTCTTAGAAGGCACTCCTGGCTTAAAGTCTCTGACTTTACTGCTGATGTCCAGCAGAAGGTTTTGAATGCCTCTTTTGTGGCTCACAAACTTTTTGGTCCTGATGTGCAGAATATATATGACATGCAGGCCTCTGGCAGAGCTATTAGGACTGTCCACTCCCTTATCATACCCAGCCTAGAAGCAGACCAAAGGCCTTCTTTTATAAGGTCTCTCACAAGTCTGGTTGTGGAAGCAAACTCCTGGACAAGCTCAGAGCCAGCTCTGCCTTGCTTGCTCCTTCCTACATCACTGATCCCTCTGCTAAGCACTTCAGAGGAGAAGAAGTGGCCCCTGCCACTGGTTCCATTCCACCTCAGCCTGACTCCTTGCCAGACCCCTCTCTTCTCGTTCCAAGCCAGGAGGTGGTGGTCGGAGGTTGGATCTAACTCCATCTGTCCCAGTGGAGAACTATTACCACAGATGCTTGGATCTTGCAGATAATCATACAGGACCATGCTCTAGAACTTCTAGAACAGCCTCCTGATGTTCAACTAGTTCCCACCTTTTATCCTCCAGACCACATAACAGTGCTCTGTTAGAAGGTGTTCACCTTGTAGCACAAAATGGCCATATGGCCAGTTGCAAGGCTGAAAATGAACAAAGGGTTCTACTCCCAGTTCTTCCTGGTTCCCAAAAGAATTGGGGACTTGAGTCCTATTAAAGAACTCAAGGAGCTGAATCTTTACATCCAATACAGAAAGTTCCAGATGGTAACTCTACACGGCCTTCTTCCTCTGAGCAAGTAGAGTGACTGGATATGTTCCTTGGACATGTAGAATGCCTATCTCTCTCTCTCTCTCTCTATATATATATATATATATATATATATATAAAATTAGAGACAAAAAACTCAATTTAATGCATTAGCTAGGTCTGTTCCACAGTGACAAAAGCAAGGAAATTCGGTGTTAGGGTTGAAAGCCCCCCTTGGACCCCCACCCACACCCCCAACCGGCATCAGGGTGTGCATTGGGGTTGATGGCCCTAACTCTCACCCCATCAGATGTGTGAAGAAGCAGAGGTATGGGAGAATGGGGTGAGAGTTAGGACCGACAACCCCAACACGCACCCCAATGCAGGTTGGGGGTGTGGGCAGGGAGGTCCAAGGGGGACTTTCAACCCTAACACCGAATTTCCTCTCTTTTGTCACTGTGGAACAACCCTAACTAATGCATTAAATGGAGTTTTTTGTCTCTAATTTCCCTTCTTTTTGAGAAGTATAATGAGAAATAGTGACAGTAATGCAGCGGCGGGAGCGTGGGGCCCTCCACCATGTGATGTCTTGTCACATAATAACATGGTGCCAGCAAACACAAATGGTAATGCGCATGGTGACACAAAGCAAAACAAAAAGATAAACAGTACTGTACACAGAAATGGTTAAAATAATGCAAACACAAGCACAAATGGAAACTCGAAGGGTAACGCACATGGTGCCGTAGACAGGAACAGTAAGTAAAACAGTTACAGAACCGCAAGCAGAAGCGGTAAGGGTAACAGTAATGTAAGTGCACAGGCTAGTTTTCCCCAAAATCTGCATAGAGAAAGACAGTGAGTACAAAGAATTTATGCATAATAATGGGTCTCAGAGCCGAAAATGAGTAGTTGGAATACTAAATTGCTTATATCTCAGGAACAGTACGATGTAGAAAAAAATTTAAAAGTCACATGATTTATGACTTTCCTGGCTAGTTTTGCACTTAGCCACTGGGGGCAAAGCATTTTTCTGACGAAAAGTCTGTATCTCGCACCGTTTCCGAGATACGGGCCCTGAAAAGCTCGTCGAATGCCGTAATGTTATCCTATGGGAAAAAAAAGAGAAGTTTGGAGTGCCATAACTTTCACTCCCTGTAATATTTTTTCACCAAACCAGTAAAAAGCACATCTGTGGGATGTTGGCTTTCTTCTCTCCAAATTTCAGCCCAAAAGACCAAACTGTTATTTTGCAGCAGGGCGGCAAAGGATTCCTGTAATGTGTCAGATGCCGTAATGTTATCCTATGGGAAAAAGCATCAACTTTGGAGTGCTGTAACTTTGCCACCCTGTAATATGTTTTCACCGAAACAATGAAAGGCACATCTGTGAGATGTTGGCTGCATCACCTCCAAATTTCAGCCCAAAAGGCCAAACCATTCTTTTGCAGCAGGGTGCCATAGAATTGCTGTCATTTTCACACAGCCTGGGAAAGTACCGTTGAACTTTACGAAAGCTTTTGCAAATTCATTCGTCACTGTCACAAGTGTGAAAGTACTTTGCGAAAGTACTTTTTCCAGAAATCTGAAAAACATATTTCTGGGGTGTTTTACCCCAAAATAAAGACATGCCTAGCATCCTCAGGGTCTGACTAGGTGAATACAAAAATAGTTAGGTTGCTAGAGGGTCCCAAATTTAAATGCCAAGCATTTTTCTGATGACCAACTGAAAACAAAATGGTGGATTTGCGACAGTAAAAGGGCCATTTACGAAAGTAAAAACTGCATTTGTAACACTGTCGAACTTTTTAACTTTTCCCATTGACTTATAATGGGAACTTGTTTTTTGAATATCTTTTGAACCTTTAATATTTTTTAATGAAATCTTCAAAAGGCACATCAGGGACCCCAGTTGCAAGTTTCCTGAAGATTTTGGACTGGTCACACACACCGTGCGACCTCTAGAGATGACTAAAGAATTCCAAAAAAAAGCATAAACGCACGCGCAGGTCACATTTAATAACTCCACAGCTGTTTACCTGAGCAGTACAAAAGTTGGCAGATCCTAGATCTATCATTCTTGATCGTGCATTCCAAATTTCAGGCAAATCCGTTAAACAGTTGCAAAGTTATTAAGGTGCAAAATTTTAGGTTTAACATGTAAATGGCTCCTCAACCCTAACTATCGTAGCACTACCGTGCTACCATAATATATATATATATATATATATAAAAATTATGGTTTGCCCCCTAACTGGAGGTAGCTACAATTCCTCTTCTGGGGGAGCATTATCAATTCAGAGTGTTGTCCTTTGGGTTATCCTCAGTGCCATGGGTATTTACCAAGTGCTTTACAGCTGTAGCAGTCACCCTCTGATGGGAAGGCCTTATGTGTTCCAATATTTGGATGACTGGTTACTGACAGCCCAGTCCAGGGAACTACTGTTGCTGACTCTAGAATGCACACTGCAGTTGTTACAAGCCTTGGATATCACTGTCAATTTGGCCAAGTCTGTGCTGATCCTATCCCAGTGGTTGCAGTACATGGAGGTGGTTCTGTACTCTACTCAGGGCAAGGCCTTCCTACCACAAGACAGGGACTGTACCATAGTTCAGGTACAGGGTGTGGCTCAGTGCCAGTATGTCCGACAGGAAGTTCTTGAGACTGCTTGGCTTGATGGCTGCAGCAATTGTTATGCTCCCTTTGTCCAGGTTGCATATGAGGATCCCTGCAGTGCACCCTCAGGGTCCAGTGGGATCAAGGCTTTGATTATCTGTATCAGCTGATCCTTGTCTCCTCCCAGTATGGAAGGTGCTTCAGTAGTGGAAGGACCCAAACAATCTCTTAAAAGGTGTTCCCTTTCTTATCCACACTCCTCACCAAATCCTCATCACAAAGCTTCTGGTCTGGGTAGGGCAGCACACCTAGACCTCTATCAGACCAATGGGATCTTGCCCCAGAGGGAGACACACAGCCACATAAATGTTCTATAAATGCAGGCAGCCCTGTATGCTTACAGGCCTTCCACAACCATCTCTCCCCAGGCACACTTTTGGTGCAGTCAGACAATCTATTACACCAACAAGCAAGGGGGGACCCATTCCTACCCCCATGCTGGGAGGTGATGAGGGTCTGGTACTGGCTGTAGATCATGGTCTAGAACTGTCAGCTGTACATGTGCCAGGAGCCCAAAATGCCTTGGTGGACAGCCTTGGCTGGTCACAGTCTAGGCTGCATGAGTGGGAACTGATGACCTCAGTCATAGAAGACTTGTTTGACAGGTGGAGTTGTCCAGAGTTGGACCTTTTTGCGTCCCCACTCAATGCACAACTGCCAGGTTTCTGCTCATTATATCCAGGGCCTGGAGTTTTCTGGTGAGACGTGTTGTCTCATTCCTGGAAAGGGAGGTTTCTTTACACCTTCCCACCCTTTCCTCTGACTCAGAGGGTGCTCATAAAGCTACAGATGAAGAGTGACACCCTGATTCTGGTGGCTCCATTCTGGCCTCATCAGATATGGTTTCCATTACTACAACAGTTGGCTGCAGAACCTCTGGTACCCTTTCCTCTTTGCAGAGACCTGTTGACAGAGGCTTAGGTGGCCCTTCTCCATCCAGATCTCAAGTCCCTCTGGCTGCATGTCTGGATCCTGAAGATGTAGCTGTTGCTCACTTCAGTGTCTCCATAAGATGGCTGATGTCCTAGTGGCTGCCAGAAAACCCTCCGCCACAGTCACTTGCTCAATGAATTGGAAGCACTTGTCTATTTGGGCCACTTCCCATTACCTGGATCCTTTTACATGTCTGGGTAACTAGGTTCTAGAGTATCTCCTATCCTTACTGAATGCTAGACTCCAATATTCCTCCATTATAGTGCACCTGTCTGCTATATCAGCCTTTCATGTGCCTATTGATGGCCGTACTGTGGCCCAATTGAAGGTGGCTCATACTTTTCTGAGAGGCATTCTCCACTTTAAACCTCCTCTCCATAATCTGGTCCCAGCTTGGGACCTCAATTTCATGCTCAGGAAGCTGACTGTGCCTCCTTTTGAGCCAGCTGTGTCTTGCGAGGTAAGCTTTCTGTTGTGGAAAGCATTATTTTTAGTTGTTGCTACTTCTGCTCAAAGAATGTCAGAGCTACAGGCTCTCATGTGTGAGCAGCTTTATTTGATTTTTCACAAAAACAGGGTCTCTTTGTGTATGAATCCTAAGTTTCTGCCTGAGGTGGTATCTGCGTTTACTCTAAATCAATTTATCCACCTGCCTGTTTATTTTCCAGATCATGCCAATGCAGAGGCAGCATTGCTCCATACTTTGAATGTGCATACAATTCTCAGGAGCTATACTGTACACACCATATTGAAGACTGTAGAAAGTCCTCTAATTTGTTTGTTTCTTTCACCCCTGGCAAAGAGGGCACTCCAGTATCTAAACATTGCTTTTCCAAATGGTTGGCAAACTGTATTACTTTTTGTTATAGGAAGTATTGTAAGGAACTTCTAGGTGTAGTTCATGGTCATTCAACCAGAGGCATGGCCACTCTTGTTGCCTGATTCAAGAACATGTCAGCTGCGGAGATTTGTACTGCTGCCACTTGGAGTACTGTTCACACACTCACCAAGCACTACAGTCCGGACATTGCCTCCAGAAGAAGGGCGGGCTTTTGCCTAGCTGTGCTTCAGGGCCTTCTTTCTTAGGCCTCTGGCCTCCTGCCACACAGACTGTCTTGCACTTAGCACTGCCTGAGACTTGTTCCATATATATGACCTGATGACAGAGATATCCCCAAGGAAGACAGAACAATTACATAATAACTTACCAAAACAGTAGGTCTTCGAGGGAATCACTGACATCAGGTCATGCCATCCCTCCCTCCATCACCCATTCTCTCTAGCTTGGCTGTCCTGTTGCTCCAGCCTTTCTGCTAGCTGGGCACCTTCTCTAGCTCCCTCTGTGACAGAAATGGGCAGGAAAGAGTTAATGGTTTGGATTCTGTAGGTGCCTTATTTTTTTAGCAGTTTGGAAAAAAATCCACTCAGGCTGAAATCCTCTGTCCAGCAGCATCTAACTTGTGGAATTCCTAGCTGCTAGATAAGAGCTGGGTCATAAATCTCAAGTGGACATCTCCAGACACATACAGAACTGCAGACATGGACACAGGGCAGTTTGAATGGATTGGATCATTCAAATATAAACTTAAGGTGAAAAGGGAATTTAATTGGTCACTGATAGGTGTTCACTCTGATTGGGACAATTAAATACATACATGTTAGTTGGTTGGTGCATTTAAAGGGAGAATAAGAATGACCTATTCTCCACAGAGTATATAACCTTCGGAAAGACAGAGAAGGGTCTCTTGTGCTTTGGAAGCTGGGAGGGGAAACATAAGTTTGGAGCCTACCTTGTAGCTATGTCCGTGGGAGCTGGCAGTTAGAACAGGGTCCAGTGTCTCTTGTAAGGACGGGGAAGGGTAAGTTTAGTGATAGCATATTTCAGTAATAGCCTTCTTCTTTTGCCATCTGTTATTTAAAACATTTGTTTACTTTTCCTGTATGAGTGTTATTCTTGTGTTGTAAATATATATCCCGTAAATGCTCAGTGCACTTTCTGTTAAGTAAAAGCTATTTATTTGCTCAACAGTTGTGACTGTGATGTCATTTTTCTAAGGTAATATTTGGTTTCCACTGGCTGAGGTAAACTCTGTGTAGCATCTGCCACCTGAGAGAGACACACTACCAGACTTTAACTTGTGCAATTGCACGTTTAATTATTCAAGTTTGTACACTTGAAAGAGGTGCCTGAAGGAAAGTCCGGCTGGTGGTAGCAAATACCCGAGGACAGACACCTCTCTAAAAGCTGTTTCAGCCCAGAGGGAGAGGTGGGTTGTCACATATTGGTTGGCAGTGGTGGGGTGATGATAGCAGACTGCGTAGCACACTGAGATACAGAGCTTGCCAGTGGAACAGTTACCTTAGCATTGTAAAACAGGATATACAAGAGGATACATTTGTACAACAGTTTTATTTGTTTCTAGATAGCACAGTAAAGTGTAGCAGTAGAGAATGAGCTCCACGGAGTATGACTCACTTACTGTACCACAGCTTTTTGAAAGGTGCCAGGAAAAGGGGATTAAGCCTGAAGGTCTAAAGCAGAAGAAAAAGGCAGACCTCATAGCTACTCTCTTGGCACATGATCTGGAGCAGACAGTCGCTGGGGGTGAGTCAGGAACTGAGGCAGCAGACCCCCCAAACCAGCTTGAGGCACTGCGACTGCAGCTATTGCTGCAAGACAAGGCGTTGGAGGTGAAAAGACTGAATGCTGAGGCGAAAATACTGGATGCTGAAGCAGAAGCAAGAAGGTTGGATGCAGAAACAAGAAGACAGGAAGCAGAGAAAGAATTTGAAGAAAAGAGACTGGCAGACAGAGAGAAAGAACGCCAAGACAGAGAAGGAATGTGAAGACAGAGAGAAAGAATGACAGCATGAACTCCAGAGACAACAGCATGAGAAGGAGATGATGACCCTCCACAGTCAGCAAACCATGAGTAATGGTGGAGTGAGTTTACCTCATGAAGCCAAAATGAATTCTAAATTGTTCCCTTGGTTTAAAGAGGGAGATGACCTTGATTTATTTTTAAGGTCATTTGAGAGAGTATGCGACCAATTAAAATTAACTAAGGCTCCCTGATCAACTTATCTCACACCCTTGCTGATGGGGTGAGCGTTGCATGCATTTGCTAAAATGAGTAATGAAGACTATGCTGATTATGATAAAGTGAAAACAGTGTTGTTGAAATGTTTTGAATTAACTCCTGAGGCTTATAGAAGGACATTTAAGAGTTAAAGAAAAGCCCAGAAGACAGTTATGTAGAACTGCAGGTTAAACTGTATACTTACCTTGATAGGTGGATGGAGGGGGCTAAAGCAACTACTGTGGAACTGATTAAAGATGTATTGGTGAGAGAACAATTCCTTAAAATTGTACCTGAGGACATGTGTGTATGGCTCATAGGGCATTCGCCTCTTCCACAGAGGTGGCAGGAAGTGCTGATGAGTACTTGTCTAGCCGGCCATACACACAGTGTAAGTCTTATGGTGGGGGAGCAGCACATGGTTATAAGGGATCCCATGGGGGGAAGCCCAATGGAAACCAGCCTGCACCTGAGCCCAAAGTAGAGCCCTCTGGTTCTAAGGGGACTCTAGAAATAGGTCTCAAGAAATGTCATATTTGCAATCAAGTGGGACACTTGAGATATAACTGCCCTCAGAAACTGGTTAAGGGGCAGAGATATGGGGGCATGGGTGATCAAAAGAGCACTGGTGTGTTTGTAGGGTGTATCCAGTCTGAAGAACCACTCTTCTCTGATGAGAATCTGTGACTCATTACAGTTAATGGAATAGTAACACAGGGACTGTGGGACACAGGCGATAACATCTCCCTGGTAAGGTAGGATCTCATTCAGGCAGAGCAGATGGTGCCTGGGAAATACTCCAAGGTCCGGGCATTCACAGGGCCACCAGTCCCATTACCAATGGCTAGAGTCTTCCTGAGCTGGGAAGGGGGCCATGAAGAAAAGGACGTGGGAGTTGTAGAGGACCTACCTGTGAGTATGATTGTGGGGATGGATTTGGACCCCAGTAAAAAACATGGTGTGTGTTGTGACTTGTAGTCAGGCACTAGGGCAAGCTTCTGAGGGTGAAGAGGGGGTGACTCTGGGTGGTCCAGCCACACCCTGAGCAGCTGAGGAAGTGTCTAGCACAGGAGATGGGTGGCTAGAAGCAGCAGTCCAGAACCTCAGTCACAAATAGAGGAGCCCACAGGACTTCCTTCAGAAGGGGCACTGGGAAGGGTCAGACGAGGGCAGCTGAGTGCTGCACAGCGAACTGACCCTACCCTGGAAAAACTGAGGGAAATAGCTCATAGGGCTGAGCATTCTCAGGGGGGTAAAGAGTCCATTTACTGGGACAATGGGCTGTTGTACAGAGAATGTACAACAGAGGAAGGGCTAGAGGGTGAGGTACTCCAGCAGCTGGTAGTCCCTAAGGTTCACCATCAGCAGCTTTTGGCTCTTGCCCATGATATCCCTTTCTCAGGGCACTTGGGGGTGAGGCACACAAAAAAGCATCTAACCAATAATTTCTTCTGGCCTGATATTGGCAAGGATGTGGCAAATTATTGCAGGACTTGTCCACAGTGCCAGCGGGTGGGGAAAATGGGGGACAAGGCCAAGGCAGCTTTGGTGCCCCTGCCCATTATTGATGAACCCTTCAAGAGGATAGCAGTGTACATAGTGGGGCCACTGAGCACCCCAAGTAGCACTGGCAAATGGCATATCCTGGTAGTTGTAGACTATGCCACCAGATACCCAGAGGCAGTGGCCCTAACACCCTCTGAGGCAGAACCAGTGGCAGATGCACTGTTGGGAATATTTAGCAGGGTGGGCTTTCCCCAGGAGATACTGTCAGACTGGGGTGCCAATTTTATGTCAGGGTTAATGAGTAGTTTGTGGGGAAAGTGTGGGATGAAGCAGCTCAAAACATCCCCATACCATCCCCAAGCTAATGGTCTAGTGGAGCAATTTAATACAACCCTTAAGTCCATGCTAAGAACTTTTGCTGACCAGCATAAGAGGGACTGGGACAAATATTTGCCTCATCTCCTATTTGCATACAGGGAAGTACCACAGGAGTCCACAGGGTTCTCACCTTTTGAGATCCTGTTTGGTCATAGGGTGTGGAGGCCCCTAGATTTGATTCAGGATGAATGGGAGGGTGACCATGCCTCCCAAGGGGAGTCTGTTGTGGAGTATGTCCTGAACTTCAGGACCTGCCTTAGGGAGCTCATGGGGTTTGCTCAGGAGCACCTGGCCACTGCACAACAGCGGCAGAAAGTCTGGTATGACTGTGGGGCCTGAGCCAGAGAATATGAGGTGGTACAGTGAGTGATGGCACTCATCCCTGTCCGACAGAATAAATTACAGGCAGCATGGGAGGAGCCATTCTCCATTGTCCAAAAGGTTAATGATGTCAATTACATGATAGAGCTACCAGACAGGAGATGCAAACAAAAGGTGTATCATGTCAACATGCTGAAGCCCTACCATAACAGGGAGGAAATGGTCCTTGCTGTATGCAGTGCCCCAGAGAAGTAAACTGAGGTAGATCCACTGGTGGACCTACTTAGGGAGGCCAGGGTTGCATCCTCTGTGGACAACCTTACCCTCTCGGAACAGCTGACACCAGCCCAGGTGCAAGAAATTAGGGGTGTGCTGAGAGAATTTGAGGACATATTCACAGGGAAACCGGGGTACACCACGATGGCAGAGCACCATGTGGATACAGGGACCCAGGTTCCCCTGAAACAGTCCCCCTACAGGGTACCTGAGCATGTTAAGCAGACTGTGAAAGAGGAGCTCAAAGAGATGCTGGAACTGGGGGTAATCCAGGAATCTAGTAGCCCCTGGGCATTACCCATGGTACTGATCCCCAAAAGGGATGGCATCACATGATTCTGCATGGACTACCAGAAGCTTAATAGCTGCACGGAGTCTGATGCTTATCCCATGCCCAGAACAGATGAGACCCTGGAGCGACTGGGGGGAGCCAAGTATTTGACCACAATAGACCTAACAAAGGGCTACTGGCAGGTACCTCTGACCACTGTGGCCAGGGAAAGATCAGCTTTTGTTACTTCATTTGGTTTATACGAATTTAAGGTAATGCCATTTGGAATGAAGAATGCACCTGCAACCTTTCAACGGTCTACAGTGTGGAAGAGCTGGGATGGTTAATTCCATGCAGCAGAGATCTCCCTGGACAGGAACAGTCAATGAAAATATCAAAGCTACAGAAATTCAGAATACACATAAGGAGCCAGAAGAACTGTGGGTCACTCTGGAAACAGGAAATGCGACAGCCATATGAACTGGGGTTGTGTACAGGCCTCCAGGCCAGGGGGAGGACATAGACATGTTACTGTTAGAAGATATAAAAAACATGACAACTAAAAGGGGAGGTTCTGATAATGGGAGACTTCAACATGCCAGATACAGATTGGTCAATACCAGAAGGGACATCTGCCAGAATTAGACACATGGTGGATTCCCTGTAGGGGGAGGACCTCAAACAACTGGTGCGACATCCCACAAGAAACAGGGCTATACTAGATCTAGTACTGACTAACAGGGAAAGGATCACAGATCTCCAGGTAGAAAGTCACCTAGGAGCCAGTGTCCATCACATGGTATGGTTTAAGTTGGCAACTAGACCAAAATCATCCCATTCCAAGGCAGAAATATGGGACTGCAGAGCAGCTGACTTTGGTAAGATGGAAACAGAGTTAAGCTAGCCCTGGCAAAAAGAAATACAGGTGAAGGGGTACAGGCAAAGTGGGCAAGCATTTAAGATTCAATACTTGAAGCAACATCCCATTGTGTTAGTGAGAAAAGGAAGTGCAAAAGAAGAAGGAAACCACTTTGGTTCTCAAATGCAGTAGCAGAAAAGGTCACAGCCAAAAGGCTGGCCTTCAGGAAATATAAGGGAATGCAGCAGGTTGAAGATAAGGAGTCATACCAAACTTCCCTAAGGGAAGCAGGGAAGACAGTAAGGCAGGCAAAGGCCCAAACATAGGAAACACTAGCATGAACAGTAAAAGAAGGTGACAAGATTTTCTATAGATACATTAGTGAAACGAGAAAGTCCAGAGTGGGTATTGCTAAGATTAAAGGGGATAAGGGGACATGTGAGGAGGAGGACCATCTAAAAGCATGTGTCCTAAATAGATACTTCTGCTCAGTATTTACTGAAGAGAAGGTAGGGCAGGGCCCACAACTCTGCACCATGGACACAGGGGGGAAGGAGGTGTGCACTAGTCTCTTCACAAAAGAAAGGGTCCTACAAGAGCTTGATAAGTTCAGGGTGGACAAAGCAATGGGACCTGATGGCATACGTCCCAGGGCACTAAAGGAGTTAAGGGTGGAATGAGCAGAGCCATTATCAGAACTGTTTAGTGAGTCTCTGAGCACAGAAGAGGTCCCAGAAGACTGGAGAAGGGCTCATGTGATCCTGCTTCACAAGAGTGGTGGCAGGGAACTACAGACCAGTTTTTTTTACCTCAGTAGTGGGCAAGATTATGGAGACACTCCTTAAAGAAAGGATAGTGCAACACCTGGAATCCATAGGAGCACAGGTTCCAAGACAACATGGGTTTACAAAAGAAAGGTCCTGTCAAACTAATCTCATAGATTTATTTCACTGGGTAACCAGAGTGGTGGACCAAGGGGGAGCAGTTGATGTTACTTACCTTGACTTCAGCAAAGCTTTAGATACTGTTCCACATAGAAGATTGATTAATAAGCTGGGTAGGCTCGGGGTGGGTCAGAAGTTGGTCAACTGGGTGGCAAACTGGTTGACGGGCAGAGAACAGAGAGTGGTGGTAAAGGTATAGAGTCAGAAGAGATGCAAGTCACAAGTGGGGTACCTCAGGGATCAGTCCTGGGGCCAGTCCTCTTCAATATCTTCATCAGTGACACTGCAGATAGACTGGAGGGTAAGGTTTGTCTGTTTGCAGATGACACCAAGATCTGCAACAGAGTCGATGACCCAGATGGGGTGGGCAGAATGAGAAGAGATCTGGATGAACTAGCAAAATGGTTGGACGAGTGGCAACTGTGGTTTAATGCAAAGAAGTGCAAGATCATGCACATAGGGAAAAGAAACCCTGAAGTCACATATAGGCTGGGAAGGTAGTTGTTGGCAGTCACAAGGGAAGAAAGAGACTTGGGCATCATCATCACCGATGACCTGAAATCATCCAAGCAGACCTCTAAAGCAGTAGGTAAGGCTAGAGGGATGTTGGGGTGTATTAGTAGGGGTATCGCAAGTCGGAAGAGGGAGATGATAATCCCTCTTTACAAGACACTGGTAAAGCCCCATCTGGAGTACTGCGTACAGTACTGGAGGCCACAGCTTCACAAGCACATTAACCAAATTGAGGCAGTCCAGAGAAGGGCAACCAAAATGGTGCAGGGACTGCATCAGAAAATATATGAAGACGGATTAACTGAACTCAATATGTATACCTTAGAGCAAAGGAGGGAGAGAGGTGATATGATTGAAACATTCAAACACCTTAAGGGCATTAACAAGGTGAAAGAGTCTAGCATGTTTCAATATAAGAAAAACAGCAAGACAAGAGGACACAGCATGAGATTAGAGGGAGGCCAATTAAGGAGTAATGTGAGGAAGTTCTTTTTCACACAAAGGTTGGTGGATGCATGGAACGGCCTACCTCAGGAAGTGGTGGATATGAATACAGTGCAGGGCTTCAAACAGGCATGGGATAGGCATAAAGGAGCAATACAGATGAGTATGAATAGATAGGCCATTGACAGAGCAAAGGTCTATGGCACATTCATAAGGTAGAAAAAGAAATGGGCAGACTGGATGGGCCTTGTGGTCCTTATCTGCCATCAACTTCTATGTTTCTATGTTTCTAACTCTACCTTCTTACGGGAGATCTCTGATTGATAATATACATAATGTGCTATTAATCTAAGCCTGTTGGCATCCAGGCCAGATTTCCACCAGTGTCACTCTAGCCTTCAGCATACTTACCTCATCTCCTTCAAAGTCCCATCAAACTAAGGGGACCAAGGGTGAAAGGAGAGGGGGTGAACATGGACAGAAGTAAGAGTCAAGAGCTGCTACCACAGACTCATTATATGCCTGCAGCAGACATTCTGGACCCATGCTTGCACCCGTACATCCCAATAGATCCAGCACTGACATCAGGCCATCTGGGGTCAAACCCCTAAAAGGGCAATACTGGACCATCTCCAAAGGGGCAGACCTATAAGGGGGTGCCTGGAAATTGAACCTGACAGTGCAATGGTCAGATCATCTGACTGGTTCCACCACCAAGTCAGTGCTTTCCATACCTAGAAGATAGACCAGGTCCAATGAGTGCCCCGAAGTATGGGTCACAGAGGAAACTACCTGTGTGCAGCCCAATGCATACATGAGTTGGAGGAAGTCCTGCCCAAAATGCAACAGTTTGTTATCAATCCAGCTGTTGAAGTCACCCAGTACCATCACTCTGGGTGACTCCAACAACATGTCGACAATGAAGTCCGAGACTTCTTACAAAAACTGCTTCTCATCCCTGGATGGATGGTAGATGAGAAGAATTTTGCACCCCACACCTGCTCCCAGGATGCACTCAGGGATCTGGTCTCCTCAACTGGAACATCTGTCAGGCCCAACTCCATTCTAAAACAAATGTCAACACCCCCGCACCTGCAATCCAATCTCGCGTGGTGTATCACCGTGAACCATCTGGAACTGCTGCCTCAAGAACTGGGCCAGTAGTTATGTCCAGCCAGGTCTTGGTTATGCAAGCCAGATCCGATGACTCAACAAGATCGGCAATCAGTGTCATCTTTTTTTAATGGACCTGGAATTGCACAACACCACTCGGGTAGGATGGGATCATGTGCATGGAGGCAGGCCAGTAATCCGGGTGAGATCCAAAGCAGGTGGAATCTACAGACCCTGTTCTTCCTGAACAGGGCATACAGATTCCAACTTGACAAGAATTTGGATTGAAAGTAGTTGAGGGCAGAGCTGATGTCACTGGCAGTCAGTAGCTAGCAATTCAGCATGAAGTGAAGACAAGTCCAGAGATTGGAAGAACCATATCTGGATGGTATTAAGGGGTACTTTGGGTGATGAATTTTCAATGTACAGTAGATCATATGGTGGTTGCTAAGGGTGTCAGGGAGGGTGACAGCATCTGTGATCCAGTGAGTGTGAGAAGTAAGACCCAGTCCAGTAATGAATGGTTAAGGGTTCCAACTTGATAAGTATTTGGAATGAAAGTAGCTGAGGGCAGTGAAGACAGGTAGTAGGGTAACCACAAAGGGTTGAAGTAGATCAAACTTAAGGAGACGGCTATGGGTATTAATGTGAGCCACTTACAATCCTTTGGGGAGATATGTGGGAGAGAAGTGTGAAGGGCCAGGATTGGACTAGACATTGCCTGCCACAAGGCACAGCAGTGAGATAATGAGTTGACAGAGTCTGAGATGCATTTGTGGGACAAGTGGGAAGGAGGAAGGGGCGATGGAGATCAGAAGGGAGAGAGGGAGAGGGAAAGGAAATTAGGGATATTCAGATTGAGCCAAGAGGAAGAAGAGAGGAGGGGGAGGAGGAGGAGGAAGATACATCATGGAAGCCAGTGGGAATGGTGAGGAGGAAGAGTTCTGGAGGAAGGTATGGCACGAGAAGAAGCAGGAGGGAGACAGAAGGATGGGTGGGAAAAGAAATCTGGCAGGAGGGAGGGGTGTTAGGAAGAACAGGAGGGGAAGGAGAGAGAGGGTGATAAGTAGCACAATAGCTTGCAAGAAACTGGGGATCAGAGCCTGGAAAATAACACTAGAGGGGAGGATAGGAGAGGAGAATGAGTAATAAAAACAGAGCAGTTGAAGGGCAGGTAGTATAGAAGCAGCACAGTGAAGAAGAGCAAAGAGGGGAAGGAGAGGAGAGTGAAACCAACACCAGTGAGACAGCATGGGGGGAGGGGCTACAGTTGTAGAGAAGCCGTAGAGGTATCCACAAAAGAAGGGATGGGGTAGGTTCAGGGATTAAGGGAGCAATGGGGAGGGAGTTGAGCATGAGAGAAAGTGAGAGTACCCTAGATAGGGAGACCTGGCAGTTTGAAGAAATAGGGGAAGAGGTAAGGACAGGGAGGAGGGGAGCAAGTGAAGGAAGTTAGTAAGGGAAAAAGTAAGGGGACCCAGGTAGGGAGTTTTGGCAATTTCTAGAAAATAGGGGTGAGATATGAACAGGGATAGAGGGAGCCGAGTGAAGGGAGTTTATCAAGAGAGAAAGTAGTGGGACCATAGATAGGCAGTCCAGTCAGTTACCGGGAGTAGGAGGTAGAGAGAGGGTGAACACAGCAAGAAAGGAGGAAAGAGCAGGCAGAATATGCAGATATAGAGGTAGGGGAGGAGTAGTGAGGGGAAGGATGCTGGACAGAACACAGTACAATGAGAAGCTTATGGGGAAACTAGGCACATTTACTAGTACAAGGAAACAAGGTGCAGCTATAAATGATCACCTGTTCATTAAGCAACAAAGGTGCAATTAGAACAAACTGTGGCAGCATCAGAAATAATGTAACAAAGAAAGAATGATACCCTAACAGTAATTAGGAATAAACTGAGTCAGCAGCAGAGCAATGTGACATCAACTACCAGGTCTGTGAAGTGAGACTGTGGCAGCATTAGAAGAATGCAACTAGGAGACAATAAGCACTAAAGATGATTAAGAGCCAACTGAGGCAGTAGCAGAGCAATGCAAGGTCTATGGAAGTGGTGGTAGCAGAATACAGCAACTCCAAATTAAACAGCACAAGTGTAAGGCCAAACAATAGTAGCAGCAGAATAATGCAACTTAAAGCTATGCAGCAAGAGTTTTTTGATAGGGTATAAGATAGTGGCAGCAGCAGGCATATGAGCGGGGCAACAAGTACTAAGACAGAACAACAAAACTTGAGGCAAGTTAAGCATTAGACAGATGTATAGATGAAGTCCATATCACTACTGAAGGGATGCATGGAATCAATAGTTGAGAGACAGACTGGTCAGCCAAAAGGCTGCCTACCAGCTGACTCAAGCAGACTACAGGCAGACAATTGTCCTTAGCACATACGGTCCATTGCATGAAAAGGCTGCCACATGGATGGGACACTTGTAGGTCAGTTAGGTAAGTACTTGGAGGTTGATGACTGGCTGTAACAGCAGGTGAAGATGTACCTGCCTTCCAATATTAAGTCCAGTGTTAGTGCGACATTGGGAGGGGGGGGGTAGCAGCAGTTCACCCTTGCCACCACTCTCTGGTCCCGATCCAATATCCGATTGGACTGTGAATACTCTGATTAATTCACTAAATTACCACTAAAATCCCTAAAATATTCACTAAAATACCACAAAAAACTTAATTTGGTTTTATATGACAGTTTGCATTGTCTCTTCCCCCTCTCTCCCAGGACAAGGCTGAAAATTGGCAGAATTGCCCAGTCCTTCTTTGCCAGTAAACAAAAAATAAATAAATGATTTGTAAAGCAGCGGTGTTGGTTAACTGGCAAAACTTGTCATCATATATATATTTTTTTTTAGCAAGAATGTATTTCTGACATCCTTAGACTCACCCTCAGTGTATTTTTAGTTTTCTCATATATTGTTAAACAACTTTTATGGCTAATTTTGTAATTAATGACTCACAACAGTAAGGATGATTGCTACTTGCAATTGTTAAAAATCTCTTCATTTCAGGTTGCCTGTTAAATGCACGTGCTAGACTCATAATAAGGCAGTATTAGGATGGTGATACAACATGTTTCTGATGGGAAACTGCACAGTACTGTACCAAAATATTTAATTTCTTCATAGTGGACATGGCATGGAAGTGGGAATATTTAGAAATGCCAAAATAGCATACCTTTGTTCAGGAATGAATGAAATCCTACCAGACCTAACAGAAGTAACCCTAACTAAAGCATCTTATGTTAGTCAAATCGCACAATACTACACATACCGGGGTGTTCTTCAATGATATAAGTGATCACTGTGCCATTGCCTGCATTAGACACTCTCCTCAGGTAAAGTCAGCCCCCAATACTAGATTGAGGAGATGTTTGAAAAGATTCTGTCCAACCACATTCTTGTAGGATCTGGGCAATATTGTCTGGCTGGACTTTTTCCTAGCCCCATCTGTCGACATGGCCTTCAACATCTTCCACAAACTACTAAAGGAGTTGTTAGACAAACATGCCCCTCCAAGGCTTTTCATATCCAAAAATAGACCACCTGGTTGGTTCTCACTGTCTCCAAAGAAAGATCTCAAGCACAGAGACCTCCTTTGGAAAACAGCCAGGAAATCCCAGTCAGAATCTGACTGGCTCATGTTTCGTGCCACCAGAAACTCCTGCACCAAATTTATCAGATCTGAAAAAGTCTGCTACTTCCAAGTAGCATTGGAAGATAACAAAAACAACGCTGTCAAATTCTGGAACATCCTCAAAGAGGTTGAAGGCCACACCACTGCAGCCTCTCTCCCCACAAAATAGTGTCTGGAGACAATGTCTTTACTGACAAAACTGAAAGCCTAAAACACATCAATGAGCATCTCGCTACTGTGAGGCTAGCATTTGACACCTCCCCAATCAGCAAACTGAGACCACACAGGGATACCGCTGTCAATAATAGTCCTAATGTTAACACTACTCAGCGTTCCTCTGCTGCTTTCAGCTTCTGACCTGTTAATTTCAAACAAGTTGAGGATCTTCTATTGGGACTGGATATAAAAAATAGTGCTGGTGCAGATGACATTGAGCTCCTCTTCCTAAAAATTGGCTACCATCATCTGACTGCCCTCATCACCCATCTATTTAACTCTTCCCTAAAACAAGGCACACTACCCAAATTATGGAAAACTGCACACATCATCCCTTTGCTTAAATCCGGGGACCCAAACCACATGAATAACTACAGGCCAATCTCCCTATTACCTACTATCTCAAAATTACTTGAAACAATTAACACCCAAATCAGGGAGTACCTGGACTCGCAGAATCTGCTAAACTCCACTCAATCGGGTTTTAGAGCTAAGCACAGCATGGTTTCTGCCCTGACCAAAGTAACCACAGATTGGCAAATGGCTTTAGAATCCAAGAAGTATGTGTTTGCTCTCTTCTTTGACCTCAGTAAGGCCTTCATCACGGTGGACCACAACATCATGCTTCATGCTTTGAGTGACATCAGTCTTGACAGTGATACCGTCAAATGGTTTAACTGCTACCTTACTAACAGCTATCAGCAAGTCAAAGAACCTGAAGAAACCTATCTCCTCTAAAACCACTGTTACGAGGTGTCCCCCAAGGCTCCATCTTGGGCCCAATTCTATTTACAATCTACACCAGCAACCTTGACTCTCATCTGCACACAGCTAATGTACACCTTTTTGCAGATGACACTCTCCTCTACACTATCAACCCTAGTCTGGACTTGGCTCATGAGGACTTACAGCAGGACTTTATTTCTTATTTCTCTACAACATAATCTAATTAAACATAAGGTTCTACTCAACGATAAAAAAACTAAAGCCATGATTACCTCACCTAAGGCAGCCCCTAGCCCCTCTAGCAGTCATGAGATCCAAACTCTGTTGGGTGAACCCCTTGAAACAGTGGACAACTTCAAATATCTGGGGTTCTGGCTGGACAATAAACTTAACTTTCTATGCCACCTGAATGAAGTCATCAAAAAACTAAGACCACGCCTAGGCTTATTCCACCGCATCAAACACCTCCTCACTATAGAAGCTAGGAAGAGGCTAGTGCAATCTACATTCATACCACTCCTGGACTATGCTGACTTCCTGTACGATCACTGTCCCTCCTCAGCACTTGGTAAGCTTGACACCCTCTACCACATAGCCTTGAGTTTCATCCTTAACCAACCTTCTTGCACTCATCATTGTCTACTGTACCGTGAGCTGGGATGGTCCTCCCTTCCCTCAAGGAGGAAAAGAAACGCTTTTCTTTGGCTCTACAGAGCATTGACTGATAAGCTTCTGGTGTACATCTCAAGTCTCTTCATGTGTGCCAAGGGTGCTTACGGCCTACAATGCTTCTTCCTAATCTGCCTCCAGATGCCAAGAGTTAAGACATCTCATGGCTCATCCACTATCACCTTCTCATTCCCTTCCCCATGGAATACAATGCAAAGATCTCTAAAACTTTATACCCTTCCAGGCCCATTCACTTTCAAAGCAAAGCTATTTGAATACCTGAAAGAAACCTGTTCTTGCTTTAGGCGACCCTGCTCCCATAACCACCAATATTCTTCAAGTTTTACTCTGGCACTTAGTTCTTCCAGTTCCCTAGTTAGAGAACTTCCAGCTCCTGTCCCCCCTTCCCCTCTTCCCACCATATTCCCCCTTGCTCTCTCTCCATCTTTCTCTCTCCCTCTCTCACTAACCCCCTCCCTCTCTTTCTCTCCAGGCCCTTCTCCTCCTTGCCCTCCTTCCTTACCTGCTCCCTCTCTATCACGCTCTCCCTCTCTCTTGTCTCTCACAAGCTCTGTTCCTTTCCCTCTCCCTACCTCTTTCTCACTCTCCCCGCCCTCCCTCTCTCTCTCTCTCTCTCAATCTCTTCTCCCCACTCCCCTCACTTACACTTATGCTGTCCTATTTTATATTGTGGCCTGGTGTATATATATATATATATATATATATATATATATATATACATATTTTCACATATGCCTATAAATTTTGTTTTGATATATCTTGCTATCTGTTTGTAATATTATCTATGTGTATGATATGTATTACCTCCTCTTGTACTTTTTGTGACTGTTTACCTTTGCTTATAATATGTTGTTGTCCAGGACCACCTTGAAAATGAGCTCACTCAATGGTGTTTTATGCCTGGTTAAATAAAGTTGATTGATTGATTGATTGAAATCGAAAATAAAAATGGGTATCTTGAAATTTCTGCCAGATGAACCTTATTGCTTAAAGAATATATGGTATGTAGCACATACTGCTGCTTTAATTGTATCTCATTACTCTAAGTAGTGTATAAGGAACAAGTGCAATATATGTTAAGATATTGTATGTGCTTAAGAAAGTCCAAGCAGCCAGAGAGCCCTAGACTACTGAATTATGGCAGCTCCTACACTTACAAATAATTGCAGGCTATTGTCTCTGTATTTTGAACTCTGGCTTGATTTGGACTTGTGGATATGGAACTGATAGTTGCAGCCTGCTGGACCTAACTGTTAAATTTGCTAACTGCTAAGATCAACCCCAAAGACTTTTAAAATTGGGAGTTGGGCAAATAACGCTGGACATTCATCTAAGAATGCTTGAAGAGAAGCTTTGAATGCAGAAAAAAGATTTAGAAAGTGGACAGACTTGGAATACTGCAACATAGATTCAGAATGTTGACACATGGACACTGAATGCTGACAGAGAACTTTCAATATTGCCAAATGAAGTTGGAATGCCAGCAAAGAGTGTCAGAATTCTGCCAAAATGAACAATGTATGACTAGCAAAGAAGGCTCAGAAAGCAATAGATGGAGTTTAGCAAATGCAACATAAATGAGACATTGTCACTTTAAATAGCCGGCATGCATCAGAATAGTCTCTGTACCATCAATTTGTTTCTCAAGATCAGTGCTTTCAGTAGAATGTTCAATAAACTTGCACTTTAACATATCAGAACCATGTTGTTAGAACAACACACTTTAAATGGAAATGCTTACAAACCTAGCACTTTTGCCTTTAAATGTTCAATATATTAATTCTGTAGTTTAGAGTCATTTCAGTAATGCCTGTACTTTAAAGATTCAAGAAATTAATTCAGCAATCACACTTCAGAATCAGTTCAGCAATGCTTGCACTTCAAGGATTTGCCAAATTAAGTCTGCACTTGTAGTTTAGAGTCTGTTCAGTATCACTTGCACTCTAAATGAATTGTCTTTAAATGAACAGCTCATACAATGAATTCAGCACTGTTTCTTTAAATATTGTATAGCTTTTGCACTTTTGATGTCTGCAGTTCTGCTCAGTGCAAGCTGCAAGAACAATGAATGTTAATGTCATTCCTTGCCCAAATCACAATTGCATATGTTTGCTCTAGGGTTATTCATATAGGTAATCAACCCCTTCCTATGCTCTTTGGCAGCTTGTCTAAACAAATTCTGGGCAAAGCCAATATGGCTGTAAATGCAGTAGCCCATTAAAGGATATAAAATAATGTGCAACCGAGTTGTAATTTACTTGTTGTCTTATTGTGATATAAAAATTCCACATGTACTGCAAAACAGGGAACAAATTAATTGAACATGGATTCACCTACCCTACAGGAACTACTTGAAATGGGTTAAGGGAGATCAAGCAGCTGGTATGCAATGGCATAGATTCATATGCAGTCTATAGTGTTGCACTACAACTGTGTTGTGGTGAGCTTCCTGTTGACTTCCCCTCCTTGGAGGGGTTAAAAGAACGAAGTTCACCTTTCCCATTTGTAAGGCTATGTAGGCGGAGCTCTGCAGATGTTATGCCATTACTGTAGGAGAACAAGGGATTGGCTCCAGAATGCAACCCTGTGTTCTCCTACAGTGCTGCAGCAACATCATGACAGTGCTTAGTCTATAGCAGCTGTCCTCTGTGATGGAGCTTCCCTCCAGTGCATGACCCCCCCCTCCCCAAGGTGCACTACTTTGTAGGTGCACTTCCGCTTTCACTGTGCATACGCTAGTATCGTGCATGCGCAGCATTGCTGCTGCAGCCATCTTTTGTATGACAACTGTCACCACTCGCTGCTGCTCCTTGAGTGGCTCCAATGTCGCTGCTACTCTGAGACCACTGGTACAGCACTTTGTGAGTAATACTGCCGCTTCTCTGATACCTGGACAGGTAAGAGCTCAGCCCAGCTGTATCGGTTCTGATTAGAACTTGTTGGCCAAAGCCAGCAGACTGCTAACTTGAAGTCTACTTTCAGTGTGGGAAAAAGAAAGAATTCAATGATGGAACCCATCACCTTTTATCAAGTACAGTGAAATCCACTTATAATGCACCCATTTAAACTGGAAGCTTGCTTTGTCTGGACAGAAGCTATTTGCAAAAAGCCATTGTTATAGGTGACCTTTTGACAGATTAAGCTGTCAGGCAATAGCAGATGGCTGAGGGTGCAGATGTCATCATTATCACTGTGTCTGACCTATTATCTATGCCTTTTATCACCTTCCCTCCCCCTGCTGCTAGACAACACACATACTTTCTGCCTGTGATCTCTTCCCTGTCAGCTGGTAGCCACAACCAGGTAGCCAACACACTGTGTCTTGTTACATATAGCCTCCCTGTTTATTCTCCCAGAATAGCCTCAAGGAAAGGAGGGAGAGGGGGGACATGATAGAAACTTTCAAGTACCTCAAGGGAATCAACAAAGTCCAAGAGGGTAGCATCTTTCAAAAAAAGAGGTGTGCAAGAACAAGGGGGCACAATTTGAAGATGGGGGGGTGGCTCAGAGGTAATTTAAGGAAGTATTTTTTCACAGAGACGGTTGTGGATGCATGGAATGGCCTTCCAGAGGAGGTTGTGGAGTCAAAAACAGTGGTGGAATTCAAGCATGCATGGGACAGTCATAAGGCAATTCTAGGGGGTGGGGGTAGGAAGAAGTAGGCTGCTGGTTAACTAGGATCTGTAGCTTATCCATTAGGTAGGGAAATGGGCAGACTGGGTGGGCCAAGCAGTCCTTATCTGCCGTCAAATTCTATGTTTCAATGTTTCTATGTGGAAGTAAGTTCATGACTGCAATAACACTGAGACTGGAGCAACTGCATTTAAGGTTTTATGAGTTGCAGCTTTGGGTGGAAGGGACTCTGTGAGTGAATAAAGTGGATAAGTGTTGCAGCAACAGGACAGTGGGTGGGCAGCAGTAGTACTCTGATCCATGAGCACCACATAGTGAGACTGGAACTACTGCGCTATACAGTACTGTATTGCAGTTTTATGAGTTGCAGTTAAGCCTGAAGGGGAAGTTGTAGCAACAGGAAGGAGAGTGGGAAAAAAATTCCAAGGTTTAAATGCCTGTACTTTAGCAGTGGCAACTCTGATTATGGAGCACTACACAATGAGACTGGAGCATCATAGCATCACAGTAAAATGGACACTCACTACACCAGAGGAAAGTGCCGTCCACTGATTTGTCCAACTTAAGCAGGTTGCACTGTACTGAACACACTGTATCTGACACAGGTCTGGGGATATCTTTCTTCATTATTCAGCATATTGCATTTTTACATTTTATTTAATCAGTTTTCTGCCTTTAGGGGTGTGCATTTTACATAAAAACAGTCCTTCCTTATTTTACACCTGAAAATGAGACTTTTTAATTTCACTCCCAGAAATGAGATCTCCTGGTGCCCACCCATTTCTACTACTGTCCATTTTAAGTGAAGTGTCATACATACTAAAAAAGCAACTGTTTGAAACATACACACACTGTGCATTCCAATATTAAATAATTCAGCTATTACTATCACTCTTTGTTAGTACAGTGCCTGTTCACCTAGTGAATCACCCTACTCCATTATTCATAATTCAGGCTTTCAAAAATTTGATTAAATTAGTAATGCCAACTTTAGCATCAAAGCATGCTTTTTTCTGTAGACTAGGAACATTTGAAAGGGATCACCATTAATTGAACATACAATACTTTTGTTATATTTGTGGAAGATCACTTTTACTTCCTTACACATAAGTACATATTCACCTGATCAGTCACCCTTTCCCAATATTCATAATCCTTGCTTGCAAATATTTGATTTCATTAGTAATGCCAGCATTAACACCAGCGTGCGCTTTCTGCTGCAGACTAGGAACTTTTGAAAGCGGTCACCACTAATTGAACTCTGAACATAGTTTACTTTGTTGTATTAATGGACAGTCACTTCTGCTTCCTTGTACTAAAGTGGAAAACATCGTGACGTGACATTAATTGGTGACTGCCTCTAACTATCAAGTGCTATGAATTACTGCCTGGCATTTGAGATAGATAGTACTTACTGACTATCTCCATTTCCCCTTGAATTTATACATGCAGGTCTGATTTATTGTTCTAAAATAAATTGCTCCTTAACAAATGGCATGTATTGTTGAGCTGCTTGATTCATTTATGGGAACAGCCTACATTTATAGTTTGGATTTCAGAACTAATTGTGTACAAATGAAAGCACCAATTTTATTGCACATGAATTTATTTATGCAACAGGAGTCCACATAAAAACTGTGTGAAAAAAATGTTCATCTGAGTCACTGTGAAGATATAGCCATTTATCTACAGTGACTATGCCACCCCCAGGTTGTACACACAGTTAATATGTCATACGGTACCACAGCTTTATTTTCTGATCCCACAAAAAAGAACCTGCCTGATGCCATGACTTTAATGAATCGCCTGTCCTGTACTGTCTTGTGCATGGTAATGAAGAGAAAAACTGCAAATACTTGTGCTGCCACAGATGCCAACATAATTCAGAATGAAGCAGATTCATAACTGCCACACATTAAAAGAATAGCTCACAACAAAAGCTCTGAAACAGAAAAAAAAAGTCCAGACAGAAAAAGGCATGTACTAGATTCCACCAGGAAATAGAGGAAATAATGACACAACTTAATAATGACAGAACCACTGGAGGATCCCTTGGCAGCCAAAACCACCACAAGGCCTACTTTAATGACCACAGTGGCTAATGAACTGGACAGTGACCCCAAACCATGCACTAGTGCCTTCATTACAAAAGCAATGACAGAAAAAGACAACAAAGTAATCGATGAATAAGCTATTCAAAACTTCATAGATAAAGCTAAAAATATTAATACAGCCTGAAACACCCACATTGATGTCACAACATACAAAAACTACCTGAAAGAACATTTTATTGAAGAATGCTACCAGCATGAAATATCACCAGAAGAGCTGAATCACTACCGATGCTGCTACTTCATCAACTGCAGAAAAAGAGACGGAACAGAGTAAGAACCTCTGACACTAAGTGCCACCTTCAAAAGCATTGAACAGGTATTTAAAAAACAAAACCTACAACCATTCCTTGTTCATTACACCATTATTTGAAAAGGCTCAGCAAGTACTTAAATCGAGGCAAAAAAATCTAAAGAGTGAGAGCAAGGGTTCAAAACCATGGGCTGCTAACGAATTAATTGACTCCATGATAGAAAAATTATATGAATAACACCTCTGAGGACCCTATTACTCAGAATCATTACTAAAACAATGTAGTTGGTTGTCAGTATGTACTGTAATTTGGTGTTAGAAGAAACATCAAAATGCACTGCCTGAAATGGGGAGACATTACTTTAAAAACTGATGAGAATGGACAGAACTATATACAGTATGACCAAGAGAGACAAATAAAAATGAGAACTGGAGCTAATCCAAAAGACTGCAGGAAACTGAAGCCAAGGGCCTATCACCTATCAGGCAACCCACACAACTGCCCAGTAAAAAAATACCTTATCTACAAGGACAAAATGTCCTCTCTGATGACTCCCCCTTCTTCCTAGTTACCAACCACCATGCAAGTCAGTACCCACCAAGTTCCCAGTTTAAAAATCAACTAGTGAGCATTCACAAGCTAGCAGCCATTGTAAAAACAATGATAGTAAAATCATCAATAAAAACAGATAAAAGACTAATTAAGCACTCTGTGCGGAAGCACTTAATACCAAAACTAAACGACTGTGGCATACCCCAAATGAAATAATCCAAATATCTGGACATAAGCAACTACAAAGCTTAAATTATGAAGAACAACAAAAGAAAATATCAAGCATACTAAGCAGTGAATGCCTCAGTCAGATGACACAACATGTGAAATATCCACCTCTGTCAACCATTACAGAGAACTACTGAGATATTGTAGGAACCTGCTTCTACAAACCATCAATACAGACTAAAAACATAATGTTCACCATCATATAAGGTACTGTAAGATCAAAATTGTAAAACAAGGAAAACCCCTTAAAAATAATCTCTACATAGCAGCATACAAAAGCATTCATATCTCACCCCCTTTCCAACCCCATCCAAATCGTCCTCTATCCCTCCCAATTCAATAGTAAAATATGCATGAAATGTCTGAAAAAATGTGATGCTCAGTAACAATCTCCTTGCAGGTCAAGACGAAAGCACAAAAAAACCCACAGTTAACCAATTATTTTTCTCACTATCTTCACTCTAGGTAACAAGTACGATTCCATCACAAGGAAAAGACCACTGGTTCTAGATTCTAACAGTGAATCAGATTAATTCAAGAGCAAAACAAATATCTGCAAAGAAAAAAGTGGGAAAACAAAATCCAACAAAACATATACAAGCAGCAAGACACGAACAAAACTGTAATTATGTTGAAAAAGAACTGTAAAGGACTTTTCTCTTTTTTTCTGACACACAATTCGAAGACTACTGTACTGTGAAGACTGATTCCTGGTTCTCAAATATTAATTAGAGCACTTAGTAAAAGGTTACTATTTAGACATTTATAATACTTCTTCCTCTCACTTCTCACTGCCATACTGTCTACGTGTTCTCGTATAAATAAAAGCACCATGCGTTCCATCTCTTTGTACAACTACTTCTCAAAGTTAAAACATGAGAAAAAAAAATATCAATGTTTACTACAAGACAGTTAAATTCAAAGAGTTAACAGATGCATTGCAACTGCTTTTACTGTTAAATGAATGCCTCAAAACTTTCTTACACTGTCTTCCTTGTCTCCAGAAAAGGAAAGAAATCAGTGAACTATTCTGTATGTATTCCCAAAATAGAAAATATAATCCACATGAAGATACTGCATTAGTATCCACCAAAAAATACAAAGTACACAAACAAAATTGCAAAGTGAACACATAAATCATTCAAGGGTTAAAACAAGGTGACTCTTCAAGTCACAGTCCCAAGATTAAGAGAAAGAAATCCTGCCAGAGTAAAAACAATGCTACTCTTCTTGTCATGATCCAAATATTAGAAACAAATATATTCTCCCTGGGTAAAAATGATGCAACTCTTCATGTCATAATCCAGTGAGGCACAAATTAATGAACCCCCAAAAAAGAAACACATCCAGAAGAAAAAAGACAACTAAAACCCACAGTGAAAATCCAGAAAAGAACCAAAGATAAGAACTGATGAAATCCACAATAGTGCTGAATACTCTTCCTAGGTTCATGATACAACCTCCACTGAAGAAACCCAACTCCAACACCCCAGAACAACTATAAAACCAGGCCTGAACTCCTCCTACTGGTCATGAATAATTCTAAATTCTGCTAGTCAGCCATTGAAGAAGTCGCCCTCGATCCAGAGAATTCCTTGCCAGATGGAAAATCCCAACAATCACTCTGCTATTCTGCTTCTGACCCAATGAGCCACTCCTGGAAGATATCCAGTGAAGTCATCAATAGGCCACAAAGTCCTTGTCCCTCAAAGCACTCTAACCAGGCAACACAAGTGTCCTCCTTGGTAATCCCTCTGACCACGATCCACTACACTTCCATACTGCTCTGCACTCCTTCCAACCACTGCCGCCAAAGGAACTGTACCACTACCACAACCACAAGCCACGCCTGCCGTCCAATAAAAACTGTCACCTAAAGAATGCCTAGCTCCCAAACAATCACATGTAGACTAGACCTGCCAATCAAACACTACACAAATCATGCCTACCATGCACTACTAACCAATTTAAATCCACACAACAGACACTACCAACCAATAGAAATGTGAACTAACAATCCAATTCAAGAAATGGAACCATGGTGGAAGAACACTACTGGTGAAGTAAAGAGTACCAGTAAAAACACTTAAAATAACAGAAAAATACCCTCACACTTACACAAAACCAACATTAAAAAAGAAAGGATGTTGTATAAATCAAATATGTGGGGGATGAGTGCGAGATAACCCCTTTATCAAGTACAGTTGCCTGTGACCTCAAGTAACCTCATGAGTGGCTTAACCACTCATGAGGTTACTTGAAGTCACAGGCAACTATACCAGATAAATGGGTTACTGTATCACACACTCATCCTCTGCATTTTCCTTATACTGTATCTAATCTAATGTACATGGCTAAAACACTTTTGGTATATCAGTCAAAACACCTTAGTGAATTTGTTCCTAATAAGTGATTCAAACCAGCACTCAAATATCTGCATTTATCATAAAATCCCATCTGATTACCTAGGGTGGCTCATCTAGACTGACACAGGATGTCAAGATCAATTGGGCATTTCTGAAAATCACGATGGTTTTGTGCCAATTAACAAGAAAAGAGAAGTGCAACATAGCGCAAGGCATCAACTTTTATGTGTGCTTGGAAGACTAGGATCTCCACTAGGTTGCACTCTTCATTTGTGACCTGAAAGTGCAATAGGATGCATGAGGGATAGGTCAAGTAAATACAGTTCATAGCTAGAAGCTGGTTTCTGTCTATCTGTCTCTCTCTACAAGAGGTGCCAAGTACCTCTCTCTCTCTCTCTCTCTCTCTCTCTCTCTCTCTCTCTCTCTCTCTGATTCTCTCTCTAGCTCTGTAGGAGGTGTCCAGTATCTAACAACTGTCAGTAAAGTTTCGTGCCACACTGCAGACTACTGTAAGTTGAGTAGACTACTTGCTGAGGATGAGTGACACATTGATCTCACTTTTGGGGGACATTGTAGTAATGTACTCATATGCTTTAGGAATGTATCAAGGTAAGGCAGCAATACATCATTGATTTTTTCCCCCATTTATTCATTATTACAGTACTTGGCCACAACTCATTATATAGCTGCTGCTGGATGATCCTTAAGTGCAACATAAACATTGTAATACATTTGCCAATGATCCTTAACACAAGAAAATAATGCAGCCGGAGGAGGGGGAGGGGGAGAAGAAGGAAATTCATTTTAGTGAATGGGGAGGACATGGACAGATATGCAGGACTTTGTGCTTCAGTTCCACTCCCTCATAACAAAACAGCTGTGCTGTGTCATGAATTCTGGTCAGGCCCCTTTTGGATAGCAATACATTAGCATATGCCCCTCCCACACCACCCACACACACCATACTCGTCAAAGACCTCTGGAGCTGATCCCCACCATCATAGCCCCCCCATTTCACTATCCTCCCACCTCTCGCTCTCTGCGGTTGGTTTTAAACCCAGTCCCCCTTGTTTCACTGTCACCCAGCCTCTCGTCATCTGGGATAGCATTAAACCCTGGGCAGTTACTCTGCCATAGTCTATCAATGGATTTGGAGGTTTCCAGGGGTGTGCTACCTAGAGCAACCGATTAGAAATAGCTTAGCAATTACAACTGCTCAGTTTATTTTCTCCTATTTGTCTAATTGTCATGCAATCGCTCTTTAATGCCTAATGATCAGGCCTCTGAAACCACTGAATATGTGTATTGTCTTATTGTCCACCTTGACGTGGAACCTTTGTAAAAGAGCTCATGCTCAAAGGTCTTTCTGAAATACCAATTAAACAATTAAGCATATCATGAGGCAATGCAGCTGTAAAAACTGAGCTTCTGCCTGAAGCTCTGTCTCCTGGGGATGGTCCTGTATGTAAATTTCCCCTATTAATGAAATGGGCATCTTAGCCCTGACTCTGCTTTAAGGGACTGCCTTTCCTGGGCCAGATATGCCTCAACTGAAGAGGCAGTGATGGTCTCTACTTCTGAGTGTGTGCTGCTGGCATGAATTACAAAGTTAAACAAGCATTTGTCAGTACTGGATATGTTTGTTTGAATTCTGTTACAAGTAAGAACAATAGTATCTTGAGGCTATGAGCAGATCTTTTTTCCATCAGTAGTTATTGTCTTTTGGACTTTGGGATGGGTTCCACAAATCCTGTCTGAAAGGGGATTTTTAAGAGCTACTGCAAGAAACATGTTTTAGGGGGTATTTGAAAAATGACCCCTGTCATGTTCATGAAGATAACATAATGGCTATGTTGAAATCTGAGGTGAAAATCGGCAAATGTTATAAGTAAATATTGGAAAAATTCAATGTTTCTTTTTAACTTACTTGTTTTTTGACAATTCTGACCCCAGACTTTCCACACAGTCTTTTTATGACCCCACCTTATGATCAAGACATATAAAATGTGTTAAATCCCATCTGAAAGGTGACTTCCTGGAGTGGCTGTGAAAACATATTTTGAAGGACTCTTGAAAAATGACACCTGTCATACTAGGAGTGTTAAGTGTACAGAAGGCCAATGCTCATATCAGTACACCTCCAGCAAAGCTGGACTAGGTTTTCTTATAAGTTCAATAAGTGTCTATCAAGTTTATTTTTGAATACGTCTATATTGTTAACATTTACAATATATTTTGGAAGTGCATTCCACAATGGTGTGATCCTTTGTGTAAAAAGGAAACGTCCATTATTTTTTTTTTGGAAATGTTAACGCAAGTTGATAGTTATGGCTTCTTAAATTAATTTCTCTTATGTTATAAGCCATCCCTAGTTCATACATTAGTTTCGAGTCTCTCGATATTTTGAACATTGATAGCATATCTCCCCTTGTTCTCTGGAGTTCTAACCGGTATAAGTTCAATTCTGTTAGTCTTTCATCATAACTTTTGGTCTGCTGTTGTTTATTATTTTGGTTACTCACCTCTGGACCCCCCTCCAGTTTTATCACATCTCTCCTTAGGTGCGGGCTCCAAAGTGAGGAGTAATAGTCCATGTGCCGACGTATGTAGGCTCTCTAGAGTGGTAAAATGCATCTCCTGTCTCTGGATGAGAAAGATCTTTTTATGCAACCAATTATTGTGCTACATTTTTTGACAACATCATTACAGTGATCCAAAAAAGACAAATCTGATGAAATAATAATCCCAAGGTCCTTTTCAGTGGTCACTTGTTTTACAGCTATACCATTTAGGAAATACTGATGTTTTTGATTCAATTCTCCCAAAGGCATTATTACACATTTTTTATGATTAAATGTCATATTGCTAGTTAATGCCCATTCTTCTAATAGCGTCAAATCCTTCTCCAATGTTTTTATATCTAGATCCGTGTTAACTTTAGCTAACAATTTTGTATCATCTGTAAATTTTATTGAATAGTGGCTAAGCTGATTTGTCACATCTGAAACAAAGATTGAAAAAAGAAGAGGTCCCAATATGGAGCCCTGAGGGACTCCACTTGTAACTGATCCTACATTTGAATAATGTACTCTGATACCTGCTATCTGAGTATGATTGTGTAACCATTCTTCTACCCATTGTACAAGAAGTTGATTTATTCCTAGTTTGTGCATTTTAGTTCTTAGCACTGCATTGAGGACTTCATCAAAAGCCTTACAGAAATCTAAATACACAATATCTACTGTTCTTTCATCATCTAGGTGTTCGCTAACTCTTTCATAGAACACTAGGTTATTTGTGAGACAGGACCTTTCACTTTTAAATCTGTGTTGTGATGAATCTATAAGATGTTTAGACTGCATGTCCAACTCCAGTCTTTTTTTAATAAATGACTCAAATATTTTTCCTATGATGCTGGTGAGACTAACGGGTCTATAGTTTGTCATATCACCTCTATTTCCCTTTTTAAAGATTGGGGTAACCACTGCTTTCTTCCAATCATTAGGTATTTTTCCTCTCATTAGGAACAGATTAAAGATTTTATGTAGTGGATCAACCAGCCAAATTGCTATTTCTTTCAATAATCTTGGGTGTAATTTGTCTGTTCCTGGAGCTTTATTAATGTTTGGTTCTTTTAATTTTGTCAATATATGTTTTTTTGTAATTTCTGTCAAATACTCATGATTATTTGTGTTATTTGCTTGTGGAATCTATCTACACAAGTTGTTTTTATTGAATACTGAACAAAAGTAATTGACTAGCTCTTCAGCCACCTCCTGGGGTGCTACTATATCTTTATTGTCCACTTTTAAAGGGCCTATTGGATTTACTGAGTGTTTTTTTGTTATTAATATAGGAGTAAAAGCTATTTCCTCCATCTTTCATGTATGCTAATTTAAATTCAATCTTTTTCTTTTCAGCTTTTATCAATTGTTTACATTTTCTCAAGAGTGATTTATGTTTGTACTTGTTGTAATCATTTGTATCCCTTTTTACTGCTCAGGATGCTAATTTTTTGTTTGTAATTAGTTTCGCAATTTTTGATGTTAACCAGATCAGTACGTAGCCCTTTTTATTGGTTATTCTTTTGTTAGGTATGTATTTTGTTTCAAGGTCTAAGATTTTACTTTTAATTCTTGTCCATAATTCATCAGGTAGTACAGAACCATTGTCCCACTGCCATACTTCAAGCTCATGTTTTAATTCGATATAATTTCCTCTGCTATAATTTTTAAAAGTGGTTTTACCAGTTACAATATTGATTATTAAATTAGTATTAAATGCTATACTTTTGTGATCACTATTCATTAGTGGAGCATTTGTTTTAACATTTTTAATTTGGTCCGGAATGTCAGTCAAGACCAGATCTAGAATATTGTTATTTCTTGTGGGCTCAGTAACTACTTGATGTAAGCCATTGCTTATATAGGTATCAAGAAATGAATGATCAAGACTGTTATTAGAACTGCCCTTAGACCAATTGATTACTGGGAGATTGATGTCTCCCAAGACTATAGTTTCATTCTTCTCTATCTTACTATTAATGCTATTTAGGATTGATTGATGTATCTCCATATTTGTGTCAGTGGGTCTATAGCAAAGTCCCACTAGTAGTTTCTTCTGTTGCTCTCGTAGAATTTCTACCCATAATAATTCATTAGATTCTTTTTCTGATGGGTCACTGATGGGTTTGTATATGATGTTATTTTTGATAAACAGTGCTATACCTCCTCCTTTCTTTAGTTTTCTGTTTTTATAGCAGACATTGTACCCCGGGATATTAATGTTCCAATCAGAAGCTTAATCCCACCAAGTTTCTGTTATGGCAACAATATCATTATCATTTTGTTTAGTTATCAATTCTAATTTGTCTAATTTTGCAGAATGTAGACTCCTAGTGTTAGTCAAAAGAAAGGATAGTCACGTTTTTTTCTTTGTCCTAATTTGGTTTCCTTTTTGCTTGTTTTTGCCTATAGTCTCACAATGGTCCCTTAGCCCCCCTTTTTGTTACTTTATTTATCCTGTAGTTGTGTTAATTTGTGTTTGAAGATTTCTACTAGTAGTCTAGAGCCATGTTTACTCAAATGTAGTCCATCATAACCGAAGAGTGTTCTGTCATTTTCAAAATGTTCCCAAGTTCTAATACAGTCAATGTTGTTCATGAGGCACCACATTCAAAGCCAGTTGTTATATGCCTTAGTATTTCTGTTTTTTTTTTTTACTTGTCCTTGGTACTGGGAAAAACTTCTGAAATAGTTGGTTTAACACTTAGATCCTGAAGGGTTTTTATGGTTGTTTTCATATCTGACATGATCTGTTCTACTTCTTGTTTGCCAAAGTTGTTGGTTCCTACGTGTAGGATTACTGTTTTAGGGTTTGAAATTGTTTCAAAAATTCCAGGGAGCATTGCCTCTATGTCTTTTATTGTTGCTCTACTATAGCTGCAGCTTACAGTATTTTCCTTGTTTCCCCTAGTTGTATATATGTCAGTATATCTTGTTATTGAACCCCCTAAAATAAAAAATCTGTTCTGGCATTTCAGTAGCTGAAGTAAAGGTATTGTTGTTATCAGCTATTGTAACATTCTTCCTATTACCGTTGTTTTGATCAGTGCTATGTTCCCTTATAAGTTCGGGATTTGGCATTTTTGAATGATTAGTGTCCATTAGTTGGGGTGCTAAGGGTGTTAGTGGGGTAGGTAAGATTGTGGTACTATCAATAGATGGTATATGATTATTTGGGACAAGGGTATCTAGTATGGGTGTTGTGTCACCCTGGGTTAGTGCATTGAGAGGGTCAAAGCTATTGTGTAATGGCAATAGAAATTGATCAGCTTTTCCCCCTTTTTTCATGTTTATGAGGTGGAGATAACAAAATGGCTAGTTGGACCACTGACTTAAAAGGCCCCATGTGGTTATCTGTGTAAGCTCTTATATTCTTACATGTCCTCATTCCCACTTTGCTCCACTGAGGAGGGCCATCTGGTGGTACCCAGGACAAGGCTGAAAACTTCAGGGGAGAGGACATTAGAGGTGGCATCCCTGGTCCTTTGGAATTAATTCCCAAAGGCCCCAAGGAAACACCATTGGTGGAGGCCTTTAAATGGGGCCTAAAGACATTTCTTTTTCTCTATACATATAGGGAAAAACTTCCTGCCTGACTTACTTCATCCCAGCAGTGCAATATATTTATATTTTTATATTGTAGTTTATTTATTACAAAATCATAAGGCTGATGTAGCCAGGACTGTTTCATTTTACTTATTTTTCTTCTTATTTTATACATTTATTGTGAGTTATCTCTTATAGCTACTTGTTGTAGTGACACGCTAAGCCTCTGTGGAAGGGTGCTAGGTAAAAATACACCTTACTACTCTACTGAACTCTGCTACAGTATGTTGAAATCATGGGGCCCAAATCTACAAAAGTTATGAAGTTATGAGCAAATGTTGAAAATGAAGCAGTGTTTCTTCATACCATAACTTTGTTGTTTTTTGTTACATTTTGGCCTCAAATTTCAATATAATTTTTTATGACCCTTTTATGATCAAGAGAGCTGGAATTTTTTTAAATCCCATCCAAAAGGTAATTCCACAGAGTGACTATAAAATCAGTTTTTGGAGAAGACTGTGAAAATGAATTTCATAGGAGATTGGAAAAATAAGACGTGTCATGTTCATGAGGTAGGCTAACGAGAGAGCTATGTTGCAAATTTGTGGCCAACAATCAAGTTATGAGTAAACATTGTAAAATTCAATGTTTTTTATAGCTTTTTTTTGCTTTGTTTTACATTTTGAGCCCAAATTTTCAAAATAGTCTTGTTATGACCCCACCTTATGATCAAGACAGGAGGAATTTTTTAAAAGTCAGAAAGGTGATTTCCTGGAGCAAGTGGAAAACTTATTTTGGAGGAGATTTGAAAAAATTACATCTCCCTTGTTCATGAGGTGGGATAAAAAATGCTGTGTTGAAAATGTGGGGTAAAAATTTTAACAAATGGCAAAATTATGAGTAAAAGTTCAAAATGCATTAAAAAGTCATTAACCAGACTTACCTTTCTTTCAATCAGTTCCCTGTTGGTCTCTGGAGCAGTAGGAACAGCAGGAAGTTGAGAATTCATAAGAGGAATTCAGGAGAGAACTGGATAGAAGTTAGTGAGTGATGTGGGATGGGAGTGGAGAGGTGAGTGCTGAGAGGGACGCCAACATGGGAGTGAGAAGGTCAGGGGAGCAGATATGCTGATGGACCATTTCCTTTTTTCTTCAGTTTGAAAATGACAAAGAGGACAATAAGTGATAGTTTTCTTTATTGCCAGTATAGACTCTGGATGCTGGGTCCCCACTGTTGGTGTGCTGGTTAGTGTCAAGGAGGATGAACACCTCAGTATTGCATCCTGTAGGACAAGTTTGCAGAGTTCTCCAGCAGTGAGTTTGGGTACCCAATGGCCAGCCATTTCTTTAGGAGGTGACTGCAGACTTGTCCAGTGATAGAGTTGGGCACCCAGTCACTGTACAGTAGGGGTAGGCAGGGTATACAGAGTTCTCTGGTGGTAGGTTTGGGCACCTGACTGCAGGACTTCATTGGGGAGCTGGATTTGTAGAGTTCTCCTAAAGTGAGGTTGGGCATCTGACAGCCAGATGTTAATAGACTGATGTTTCAGAGTTCTCAGTCTCTGGGGTTGTCCACCCAACCACCAGATATTTTTTTGGGGTGGAGGTGACAGCACAATTCTCTGGCCGTGGTGTTGGGCACCCAAGTGCGAGCTGTTCAGCCCTCCCCACAGCCACCGAATTTCCCCCATGGACATCGGAGCTGCTCAGAGCACCAGTGCGGTCATGAGGGCGAGCTGTTCAACCATCCCCACAGCCACTGAATTTCCTCCGCGGACAATGGAGCTGCTCAGAGCACCATGTAGTGATCCCAGCCTACAGCTGCTTCAGGGAGCTGCTCCACAGAATTTCAAACTTGGTGCCTTTTTCCTCCCTCAGAAAGACTGACTGTGCCTTTGAATTTGTATCGGTGGAGCAGTGCTGATAGTTTTTATTCACAGCACTCTGCCTCCTAAACTGACCAAATTTGTACCTGAGAAACAGTATTGTTAAAGGGGATTAGGGCCATACAGCTTAGTACTTTAAGGGGAACCTTGCTGTACAGCCTTTACTGAAATTAAGAACCGAAACACAAGGGGAATCAGAGTTATACTGCCTTGCACCTTAATTTGTTAGGAAGAAAAGCACTAAGGGATAGAGCTGTACTGCCATTTTGCTTTAAATTAGGCACAAATCGGCTAAGCTGCTGTGCACCAGACTGTTTTAATGCAAACCTGAATCCCATGTACTGTTTCTGTAAACTACAGCCTGTATCACTGCTTTTGAGTAAAACTGCATAATTACAAACTGTTGCATAGAAGTAATTAGCTCCTCCTCCCTACCTACCTACCTCTATTTAAAGCTGCCTTTTTGTGTCCCTTCCTGCAGTGCAGTCACGAGGGCGAGCTGTTCAGCCCTCCCCACAGCCACAGAATTTCCACCGTGGACAACGGAGTTGCTCAGAGCACCAGGTAGTGATCCCAGCCTACAGCTGCTTCAGGGATCTCTAGCCCCACCGCCCCCACCACCACCCTTGGTGAGCTCCTCCTTATATAGCATTGACCTCGTGAGCTCCTAAACCAATCAGCCCACTTTCCCATTAGCTTCTTATATTATTCAGCCACTAGTGGCCACCGTAGAGCAGATTTCTCTCTACTACAGTGAAAAATCACAAGAAATGCAGCTCCTCACATTAACAATCATTTTGCTTTGCCTAACCTTATCTTCCCTTCCGCCTTCATCCTATCCTATTCTACCTGATTCAGTGCCTCTTCTCTCTACAGTTACCAAACCACCCCTCCACTCCTCCTCGGCATTAGTGGACCACAACCAGTACCATTGGCATAATTAGTCCCTGGGGCCCTCTATCCTCCCTTCCTCTTTCCATGCCGAGAAGCCTGCCCTATATATCCCCCTCTACTCAGACCCAAAGACCAACTTACTAACTCCCAACCACTCCACTCGACGCGGGTCCTCACCAAAGATCATGCGCTTATTAAGGCACACCCTGGCTCTCCTTCTCCTCATAGCCGGGGACATTGATCGCAACCCAGGGCCACCTGCAGCCATAACTGCTCAACCCCCCACATCAGCTACGCACCTCCCTAAAGGTCTTAAGATTGTCCACCTAAAAATATGCAGCATCCTAAACAAAATAGCAGCCCTACAAACCACTGTCCTTGCCCTTCGCCTTGATATTGTAATCATCACTGAATCTTGGCTGAAGCCTCGTAACCGAGATTTAGAATTCTCAATACCCGGTTTCTCCCTAATCTGCCAAGACAGACAGGGCAAAAGGAAGGGTGTCGGCACTGCCATGTATATCTCCTCCAATCTCCAGTTTTCCATAATCACCCTGATGGCCCCCATTCATTCTACAGATTCCCTTCTAATCAAAATCCCCCTGCCCCACTCCATCCCAGTATACATAGCAGGGTCATACTGCCCGCCAGATACACCACTGGGTTGCATTCTTGACCACCTTGGCAACCTGAGGTCCCATACGGAAGGCGGCGAACTTCACATCCTTGGTGATTTCAATCAGAACTGGCTAGGCAGCACAGCCTCCAAATCACGAAACCAAATAAATGCCCTAAATTTGTCCCAGCAAATAGTGGAACCCACTCACCTAAGCCACAAATCCAACAAACACACACTCCTGGATTGGAAACTAAACTACCCACCCTCATTGGATCGTTAAAGCTGGCCTACTACCTGACTCCCTTAGTGACCACCATATGATTTATATGGTGCGTAAAATCTCCCGACCCATGGCCCCCCACCCTGCACGCTTCACAACAGAGCTTATAAATCTCTTGATCTGACAGCTCTCCTAAATGACCTCACCAGCATTGACTGGTCTTTCATCCCTAGGGCCACCTCCATGGATGAGGCCCTGAAATTTTTTTCTACAAACTTTCTCGCCATCTGGGACCTCCATGCTCCACTCAGGAGATCCTGAGTAAGAGGAACCCACCTACCATGGGTAACAACCAACCTCATGGAACACCTACGAGTCAGAGACTGTGCCTGGAAATCTTTCAAGGCCACAGGTGGACAAATGGCTCAGCAACACTACCGGTCACTAAGAAATGCCTGTACAAGACTCATATGACAGGCCAAATCAAATTACTTTAAAACTGCGTTCAACAATAACTTCGCTCACCCTACCCGATTCTGGAAGTCAATAAAATCACTTCTTACCCCACCGGCCCAACCCCTCACTCCCATTCTCAAACTAGATGGGAAAATCATCACAGATCCTAGCTTGGTAGCCATTGAGTTTAATTCATATTTCTCCTCCACTGTTTCTTCCCTACTCTCCTCCCATCCTCATCCCCTGTCCATTGTTCCCCCTACTGTACCCCCCATGGCCTCCTTCTCTCTCTGCCCAGTCTCACCTGGCCAGGTGCTAAAAATACTGTAGACACTCAACCCAACCAAAGGTAAATGTCCATCGGGCCTTGATTCCAAAATGCTCCTGCTCTCAGCATCTGCCATAGCCCACCCGCTAACCTCGCTCTCTAACCTGTCTCTTAAACTCGGGGCAGTCCCCAACTTATGGAAACAAGCCCCAGTGATTCCCCTACCCAAAGGAGGGGACGTCTCCTCTCCATCCAACTACCATCCTATATCCTTGCTCCCCATCCTAGCCAAAATTCAAGAGCACCTTGTACTCTCCCAGCTCCACCACTATCTAGATACCATATCATTTTTCACCCCCTAACAGGCCGGCTTCAGAAAAAAATCACTCCACCATCACCTCCCTCCTGCGCCTCACTAACGCCATCCTTACGGGCATGGACGAAGGGGAAATAACAGCAGCCATATTTATTGACCTGGCGAAAGCCTTCAACACAGTCTCCCATCCCCTGCTGCTGGCTAAACTCGCTCAAGCTGGACTGTCTGACAATGCAAATAACTGGTTCCACTCTTACCTGACAGGTAGGTCCCAATCAGTCCGCATTAGCTCAGCTAGATCCACCTCACTCCCTGTCACCAGTGGTGTCCCCCAAGGGTCTGTACTTGGCCAGCTGTTGTTCTCTATTTTTCTCAATGACCTGCTTGCTGCCTGCCCACAAATGGGTATCCATATGTACGCAGATGATACGGTACTGTTTGCCTCTGGCCCATCCACTAGTGCTGTGACAGCCTGCCTACAGAAGGATTTTGACTCCATCCAACGTTGGTTCATCTCTAACCAACTATTCCTAAACTCAAAAAAAACAGTCTCCCTCACCTTCGGCTCCCGGTCCAAACTAATTCGGCTTGTGGTACCACCTACGTTCTACACTCTGGATAGCTCACCTATAGAGGCCTGCACCTCACTTCACTATCTCGGAGTCTGGTTAGATCAACATCTTGACTTTTCAGCACATATAGATGCTCTGCACAAAAAATTGCATCCCATGTTGGGAGCCCTCTACCGGAACAAAAATTGCTTACCTCTACCAACCAGACAGGCAATAGTCCAAAAAATGATCCTCCCTATTATTGATTATGGTGATGGTGTCTACTGTGCCACCCCCCATACTTCCTTAGCTAGGCTAGATTCCCTTTTTAACTCCTCCTGCTGTTTCTCGTTGGACCATCCTCCAAACACCCATCACTGTGTCCTCTACCAATCCTTGGACCTCCCCTCTCTACACAACCGACGATTGCTCCACTGGACTAGAACCTCTGCTAAATTCTGGTCACAGACACTCCCTTCCTACCTGTCATCCTCCCTAACCGCCCTCTCCCCACCTGCCTACACTCTCAGAAACATAGACGCCAGGCTCCTGCACATCCCACACAGATCCACCTGGTCCAACCAGGCTGCTTTCAGCTTCAGGTTGCCCAAATTGTGGAATTCCCTGGCAGCCAATATTAGACACTCCACAAGTACTCCGTAACGAAATGCCCTTCTTAAAACGCACTTCTCTACCAACTGCTCCTGTAAACACCCCCCCCCTTAGCACCACCCTCAATTCTTAACTTTCCAACTGTTAGCACCAGTCTGGCTCTCCATTATTCGGTCTACCTTTGTATTGTACTGAAATAAGATATTGTATCTACGCAACTGTGTTATAACTGCTTCATTCATTGCTTGTCCTAAACACATTATGTATGTTTTGTTTCCTGCTGTATTACTGTACCATTGTAACTCCCTACCCCCAGGGCGCATCTGGAATCGAGCGGTACTCTGCTCAGCATGCCTTCCTGGCAAATCTCTTAAATAAATAAATAAATAAATAAAGTGCTGGACATTAGGGTAAAGCTGGGTCAGATGGAAGGAAAAGTTGCTGCTTCACTGACTGATTGCATATAAAAGAATGCAGCTGTATTGTACCAGGAGTGGCTACATCCTTTCTTGAGATTTTGAAAAGTTTAAATTAGCCAGTGAAGTTGGTGAATTCACGTCTGCCGAGCAATCCATGAATGTTTGCTAATAGGCTCAAAATTCACCTATTTGACTTCACGATTTTTCTGTGGAAATTCGCCATGAAGTGTGGAATTTCACCCTTGAATGGTTTAATTTTGCTCTTGAATGGCGGAATTTTGCCTGCAAACAGTGAAATTCCCTCACTCGTTGTGAAATTCCACCAATCATAGGTGAAAATCTACACTTTGCAGGCAAAATTCCATACTTCATAGGTATAACTTTGCACTGTGCCCATGCATCAATCCGCAAATTGCACTAAATTCGAAGAATAATTCTTGCAGTAAAGTTTCAGAACTTTGCCCATCTCAAATCCTTTCATATGTGAGCAGTTTGCACTCATCAGCCAGCAAAGCAACATCTGCAACAGCTTTGTCACCAATGAGTGTTGTCTCACACAGCTCCCACCAGCTCAGCTACATTAGCTGTTACAGCGCACACATCCCCAGTCTCTATGCTGTCCAAGTGGCCCCAATATGTTTTGCTTGAACATTCGCACAAGCAAACATTTAAAAAAGAGGCATTTTCTGTTGGCATATAGCTCACTCATCACTATGATCTTGTTAGCACTGCTACCATAATTTTCAAATGGTGGGGAACATGACAGGATGCTGCTCCAAAACTGCTGCTATGAGGGAAGTGGGTGAACCATTGAATTAACACTCCAAACCCAGCTTCACTGACCAGAATATCATGTCTGCACCAGTTTCTGTCAACCACACTGCATTACCTCATTGTGTATGTAAACAATATATTATCATAGTAGCATGTTCATTATTAGCATGTAATTACTACAGTTTCTAAGCCATTGGTATCATATCACCATGGTATGGATCTCATAAGTCTGAATAGATCATGTATTTTTACCACTGGTACAATGCTAGGCAGTGGACTGCACTTCACAAATGCTTAAAGAGCTACTGATGACTCAAAGAAAACTTTGAAAAACATAATAATTAAGTAAAATGACGCTTGTATTTCATATATATATTCTTGGTTTCTCCTCCCCATTATTTATTACTGAGAAAATGTGCACGAATACATGATTTTTATCCCTTGCAGTTACAGTAGTAGCCACAGACATGGTCAGATATTTCCAGATATTTTGTGAAATTTCTAAAGAGTTTCTCTCTGCTTCCCCTACTGTGGAAATGCAGAAAGCAGGAGATTTCTCTAGAAATATCACAGACATTTTGGGAAATATCTGGTCATATCTTTGGCCGTGACTGTACTTTAAAGTTAATCTGCCTCTATAGCTTACTCCCTACTTCAAGTCATAATGTTTTGTTGTGATTTCACAATCTGTTGCCATGACAGTAGCTGTGATGTCACAAGCAGTGCATTATGACCCCAGGTAGGGGGACAGCAACAAATACAGATGAACTCTTCAGGAGCAAAAAGCCTGTTTTCATGCAAATGACCTCAGCAATAAACAATGGGAAGGAGGAATAAAGATCTAATGTGAAATATAAGCTGAACTTTATCTAAATATTATGTTTTGTTAAAGTTTTCTTGAAGGTGTCAGCTGCTCTTTAAGTACTATCTGGTTAGGGGAAGGGTGGCAGGGCGTGATCATGCTCTAGCACTGTAGTGCAATATTGAGGGTGGTACTGCCCTTTTGGAAATGCTATACTTCAGAAGGATAAGTTCCATAAATTGAAGTTCATTCTTTATGCTTTGCTAGCTATGTAGGTTGTACTAAAACTTACCATGGCATGTTTCATAAAAGTGGGGAGTTTTTTTTTAATCAAGCAACAAAAATGAGACATATTTATAATTATATATTGAATACATATTAAAAAAGTGTACGTACAAGGAAATAATGACATATAAAGGGCTTTGAAGCTCATAAACCACAAACCCAAAAGGTGAGAACATTTATAAGCTTTTAGCCCCTGAGATGACATTCTTTTATGAGTACATGGTGCATTTATTGTGCCTGTTTTATATACAGTGGATTCCACTTAAATGCAGTCTTGATAAGTGCACATTCTTGATAAGTGCATACCTTTTCCTTTTCCTGATTTTTTTTACATAGAGAGCCATATTAATAATTTTGGTTTAATACACACTGGTTAAGTACAAATTTCATTTAAGAACATACTTTCACACTATCAGCATACATCAGTCTAGTAATAATTGTTCCTGATAAGTGCACAGTGAGGTGCTAACAGTTGTAACTGGTACCTGTAGTTAAGTTTCATCAGGAGGAAGTTAGAAACAATGGAGTGTGAGAAACTGTTTCACAAATGAGCAAAATTTCAAATCTAATCTGTACTTATTTCACCACTGGAAATTATTGAAATGCATTTTAAATGAACTAACTGAGGATTTTAAATGATATATTACTACACTAAAGACTGTTATGAATTAAACTAGTGTTTGCATTTTTCCTATGCTGGCCCTTTATTTACAATGTAATTTTCAAAAAGTACAAATTCTGCTTAAGTGTACATTTTGGCCAGACAAACTGAGTGTGTACTTAGGCAGAATCCACTGTAATATATTTGGCAACTTGAAAATAGATCTATTTTTTTTTTCATTCGAGATATAAAAAACTTTCCATCAGTGCAGGAGTTAACCTTACCAAGTTTGGGAGGGAACTTTTAGAACATTCACTTAATTGATTTTGTTCCACTGTGAAGGAACCAGATTCAGTTGGTTTAATTAAATATCAGCTTCAAATAAGATAGCAAGGCAACACGTAGTCACCCTCTGCAAATATAGAAAACAAATGTTTAAGAGTAAAAAGAGGACATTTTTATTCACCCAGGATATTGTGCGCCATGGAATAGCCTCCTGCATAGTGTGATAATAATCAAGAGTAAAGGAATATTCAAAAAACTGCACTCTTATATGGCCTCCATACAAACAATGAAATATTACCACTGAATTTGCAGAGCAGCAGTTCACATGAGTTCTTGCCTTTATCTGTTCTTGAAAACCTTAGCATGAGTTAGTGATCTGACTTGCAGATCATATAATTTTGAAGGAGTGCATCCTGGCTGTCATCACTTTTTGTACTTTAGAAGTGCTTTTCATATTCTCTTTGCTTGGATAGAGTTTGAAACCCCAAGCAATTTTTACATATGCTTTTTTTTCTATTATGTCTTTATGGTGCTTTTTTCCCTGTTGTTCCCAACCCCCCACCCTCGCGTCCTTTGTGTGCATGCACCCATATGGAGGCATGTGCATACTGTGTACCGTAGTATGCCTCCCCTACTGGTCTCCCCACCCACCTGCACCACCAACTGGCCTCCATCCAGTGATGGTGGGGCTGTGGGAGGGCAACCTTCCCCTCCCGGGAGAGGAGAGCTACCACTCAATCCTGTTCCCACCCTCCTCCCCCCGTGCCAGCACCCCAATGACCTAAGGTCATTCCCAAACCTGGGTCACTGGTGTGACGTGAGGTGTGGTGTCCAGCGCCTCAATCCTCAGCACCACCGGGCAGGCATAACATGTTTTTTGACAGCTTCATTTATATGTTTTAATTTATTTTTGAATGTTGCTTGTATAATGAGCAGGTTGTTAAGTTAACATGAAATATTTTCAAAGCTATTTTTAGGAAAGCTTGTTGCTTCTAAAATATGTTTTAGGAGAACCCAGCCTGCTTGCAAAGTAATTTTTAGGAAAGTTTGTTGCTTTTAAACTGTGTGTTTTGAGAAGGGAACCAAAACCATTTGAAAAGCCATGTTTAGGAAAGTCTGTTGCTTGTAAACTGTCTTTCTTGTGAAGTGAACCCAAGCTATTTTAAAAGATTGTAAAGAGTGCTTTTGGGAATGTGAACCCAAACTTCTTTACAGTATGAGCAGCTAAAGAATGGAACCGACTGCCACAAGACTGGTTAGTCTAAATAGCTTCAATGCTTTTAAAGTGGATTAGACAAACTAATTTGTTCTGTACCTAAATCAGGGTGACTTGCCCACACGGTGTGAGAGACAATCATAATGGGCCACAAGCCTTCTTTTGTCCACTCCAACTAAGAAAACTAAGTAAACCCTCTGAAAAGCTATTTTAATGAACAGGTTTTTAAATCTGCTGAGAGGGCAGAGGTTGGGGCTCAAACTGCTGAAAAATACTTTTTTAAATTAATACCTCTTCCTTTTAAAAATTAAAATGTGCTTGTGATAAACTCAAACTGTTGTGAAACCCTTTTCATGAAAGTCTGATTTTGAAGTTGAGGTAAGAAATTTGAAAAAAGTTGTTAGTTTGTGATGTCATACTGGATGAGTGTATTGACTGTGTCACAGTTGATTCACTGGTATGCAATATAAACTTAATATGCATTACTTCAATTTTCTGCTTTGTTGAATCCCTGCTTGAAGGATTATACTTTTTCTAAATTTACGTTTTACTCCCTCTCAGCATGGCTTTCTCATCCTTCTGGTCATGCCTGGCCATGCCCCTCTACATCTCCAGCACTTACCTCTGCAACCTGACACAAAAGTTCAACCCTCAAGAAGGGGCCTGACCTCAGCCTGGCATAATCCTCCTCCACTTCAGTTAAAATGTAGAAGACAACCTCTGTCGAGCTGGAGTAACTGGTAGCAGAAAGCAGGGCCTGGATATACTGGCTATTATACTGTTAATGTAAAGGATCTTTGCCTGATTTTTAGGCCTTACCACCTCCTTGGCATACAGCCAAGGAGCATCTGTGGGACCAACCTGAAGGCGGAGAACCACTGATGCTGCATGATCCCCACAGAGATAATGGATTCCCACTTCCCACCTGTAGGTGGTGTTCAGAGACTGAGACACTCGGCACCTTCCCCTGGGGTCTAGTATGATGCCTCCATGTCATGCTTGAGACTCACCAGCCTAGGCAAGTAAGACAGGACTGAGAATTGATCCAAGGTATCTCACATAGCTGAGCAGGGCTCCCACAGCCAGCATCACTGGGTCCCCATAACCAGCATCGCTGGGCCATGCCTACTCCATTAAGTACCTTGGAGTTACTTTGGACCCTTCTGTAGATTTTTCCATACATGTTCCTTTCACTTGTAAATCAGTTAATGTTGAACTAGGTCTTGTTTCCTGGATGAGATCTAGCCTTACCTCTAAAGCTTGTCTGTACTTAGCCAATGGTGTCCTACCTACTGCTCAACCTTAACTATTGAGTCCTAGTCTACTTTCATTCCTTTAAGTCTAGTTTTGCAAAAGAGGACATGGTTTATAATAGTGTCTGCTACTTTGTTATTGGTGCTGCTCTTCTCATTCACCACAGTAACCATTAATACTTCCCTGGGCTAAGTGTCCCCTTCATTGAAATGTTCTTATATTATGGTCTGCTTCCTCAATAAGTTGACTAGTTCCAACATCCCAATCAAATTTGACAACCAGGCCAACAGAAGCATGAGCTTGTACTCAAGCACATTGTATAATAAAATGAATCAAAGCCAGTTCAATGACAATGCAAAACACCTTTATTTAAAGTGTTCCATGCAGTTTCCAAAAGTGCAAGTTCACACATGGCAGAGAGGCTATTTTCAGCATCCCATCTGAGTCATCCTGGGTAACATATATTGTTAAACGCACATCCTGAACAGATGTAGCGAACAGCTGACATTTCAACTAGATGTCTTGTTATTGGAAACAGTAGGTCCTCATGGGCCTGGCTATCTTTGCTTGTAATTATTCCTCAGAGCTGAGCACCACTGTTCCATTCCACTGTGATCCATGCTTTTTTTGTTCATAAAGGTTACTGCCACCTGCTTGTCTGCTCTGCTACCTTCAACACCCTACGATATAATCTATGCTTTAGTGACACCTGTTTACTTGATCCAGTAGAATGGGTTAAATAGCATTCTGTTACTCAGCACAGGGGTTCTGGAATAGTCTTCCTTATTCGAAAAGGAGCTGTGAATCCCACTGGAGCTTTAAATCTATGTTACTTTGCCACTGTCTAAGCAGAACAGCATTTATCTTTTTATAAGTCAGGTTGTTTTTCTGTACTGCAGCTGTTGTTTTCTCTTTGCCCTTAGGCCACCTAATACATGGGTCTCTTCTGTGACTTTTTAAATGGAACATTCTCTATAACTACTGGTTTGTAAAAAAAAAAAAGGAAACATATGTTTACTGTTATTGTTTTTACATGGAGTGTGTTCTGAATTTCCTAGGTTGTACCTGATATGTAACTAGCAACTATTGAGCAGAACTTGAACCGTATACCCTGTGTAAACCAGGTTGTTCCTGAAAGTAGGCATTTTTTCATTATGTGTTTAGCTGGTCACTAAAAACCAAATACATAAAGAAATTATATTATTACTGTATATCATTTAAATCAGTTGTGAAATATTCACACTATACATTTGTTACTAATCAAACATAAAGAACACATAAATAAATCACAATCAGGACAAGTTCCTTCTCCTGCTTCATTCTGCAGATAACGTACATTTTCCAAAGTCTATGCCCAACATGGAACAATCAGGTAAATGACAAGAAACCCTTGAGCTGTCATTTCCCAGCCTAGTTTTGCCTTCCACAATACAGGTCTGCACCAATTAACATAATGACCTGCTTTAATACAAGTTATAAATTCACATTATAAAGAAAAATCTCAATTTATGGTGAAATTTAAAAACATATTTCTCTCAATCTTCAAATATAACCATTAGATCATTGTCATGCATCTATGGAACAAACTTTCATATATTGTACATCATAAATTGCTAGCAAAGGTCTATATAATATCACAAAAGTAATTAATAAAATTACCAAATTCCACACAAAAGAAATTTTTACCTTGTAGAAAACCAAAAAGTGAGTATTAAAACATTTAATATTCAAGCAAGGCACAAATGAATAAGCAAATGTGGAAGATCATGAAATGAGCTGTCTTGTTTTTCATGTCCTTTGTCTATGTATGGGATTAATTTATTTGTATTAATTAAATTTATGACATTATATAGACTTGTTTATTTCAATCCTTGTGTGTATTTGTAAAGTTATATCATGCAAGTAATGTAATGGCAATGAATTGCTGATGTTTTGTGATTAATAAATCAAAGTTTGGAATTTCAAAGTCAGATGAGTTAATGTTTTCATAGGCTGATTAAGGCCTCTGGCTGAAAGATGTGGGGACTGATTTTAATTGGGTCAATAATGCCTCAAGCCCCAGTGCACTGAACATATGGCCCATGGGGCTTGTGGCATTCTCCCTGTTGATGATCAAGATTTTCTATACATGCATCAGTTGTCATGAGTTAGATCAACTTTTTTTAGTCTAACTTGCGATAATCACAGGGGCCATTTTTAAGGAGCTTTCACCAGATATTTGAAGTAAGCAGCCACAGTTCAGGTAAGCTGTCTCAACTGCATCCGACCCACAAAATGTGGATGCAGTTGTTGCAAACTTGGTTGGTGCACTGCCAATTTCTAAGTGTATTGGCATAGCATTTGACTCAAGCCCTGCACCACCCTTTGAAAATTGGGCCCATTATCTTCACATTCATTACACTAAAAGTTATTTTTCAGCTACTAGTATGATGTGGCATTATCTCCTTTATCTGTTGAGGAGTACTAATAATGCACTTTCTCTGTTAGTAGCTTAGCACTATTACTATTGTACACTGCATTTTGCTGTTTATAAAGCAGCCACTTCATTTCTCCTGAGTAAGCAAACAATAACCTACAACTTTACAAGACACTGGCCTGGCTCGCTCTGGAGAACTCTGTGCAGTGCTGGTCTCCTCAATAAACTGATGCAGTCAAGAGGGTGCAAAATAGAACCCACAAAATGGTCAGCACTATGTGTGACAAAAGCTATGAGGTAAACTGAGGCTAAAAATGTTTAACACATTCACCCTGCAGAAAAGGAGACTGAGAGTAGACATGATCTTTAGTCTGTCACATACATAAAAATATCAACAAGACCGAACAGTTATCCATGTTTGATCTGGTGTCCTACAGCAGGATGCAGGGGCATGCCCTGAATCTTGGGTTAAAGTAAATTTAGGGATAATTTTAAGAGGCCATTTTTCTCCTAGAGTGTGGTGCACTTCTGGAGCAGCCTACCAGTTAAGACAGTGGACAAGAAGACAGTACAGACCTTTAAGGTAAATCTGAACAAACTTCTGTTTACCAAGGGAATCAGAAGGTACACTGGGGATCCCTAATAATTGATATCTGTTTGTGTACTTATCTCAACCCTGCTTATGAAGCAGTGGGGCAGACATGATGGGCCTAGAGCCCTTCCCACCTAAAATTGTTATGTTGCTATGTTACTACATCTTAACCTACAGTACAGTGACCTGGGTAGCTTTGTACTTTGATATGATCATCAGATTCATTACTGTGATATCTCTTTTAATTACTTAAGATATACTACTCTTAGAAACATGGTGTGAGATACAGTTGTCCTGCCAAATTTACAATTATGTGCATGATATGTACTATAGCTACTTTTATAAAAGTCTGATGTAAATCATTAGAGGTCCAGTTTTCATTTGCTGAAAATTGTGAAAAGTAGTATCCCCAACCACTTTACATCAGCTGTGATACGGCGACCTCGGGGGCTTTATATCATGTCTGTAATGCATTTCCTCAGTTTGTACTGGGATGAAACTTAATTAAGTCTGCATGGATAAGCAGTACTGCTTTTGCCAAAAGATAATCTTCAGATATCAAAATAAGCTTTGTATGTTGATATATACCTTGTGCAGGGCAGCCAGCAGTCATCTATGACCAGATGCTAAGTGCTGGATCCTCTTACACTGGGTGGGGGAGGACAGAGGTTAGCAGGAACGTGAGGGTCCACAGGACACAAAGGAATCATTGAAACATACAAACATGTTTGGATGAGGGAGGAGGAGGGGGTACCACTGTAATAGCATGGACAGCCAACTAGGATCATCTAAGTGAGAGGGTACTACCAGACTACCAAAAATTACAATATTTCATTGGCTGAGGGAGGAGGTACACATGAGCTACTGTGGAATACAAGCAGGAATCAGATGGCGGAGCACTAGACTAACAGGTAGCATCCTTTACTTTCACTTTGGCTGGCATTGGGTTCAAGGGCAGAAGGGGCACCAAATACTATTCTCTGTGCAATGCTTCCATTCATACAAAGACAGAATAACGAAGCAGAGCTTCTTATGGCCACATAATGACATGCAAATAGAAACATAGAACATCGACTTTGACAGCAGATATGGACCACTTGGCCCACCCAGTCTGCCCATTTCCCTACCTATTGGATAAGCTGCAGATTCTAGTTAACCAACACGCTACTTCCTCTTACCCCCCACTATAATTGCCATATGTCTGTCCCATGCATTCTTGAATTCCCCATTGTGTTTGACCTCACAACCTCCTCGGGAAGGTGGCTCCATGTGTCCACCACCCTCTTCATGAAAAAAATACTTCCTCACATTGTCCCTGAGCTGTCCTCCCTCTATCTTCAAATTGTACCCCTTGTTCTTGCACATCTCTTTTTCTGAAAGATGCTCCCCTCTTGGACTTTGTTTCCATGAGGTACTTGAAAGTTTGTATCATGTCCCCCTCTCCCTCCTTTTCTCGAGGGTATACATATTAAGTTCTTTTAGTTTCTCTTTGTATGGTTTCTGTTGCAGACCCAGCACAATTTTAGTTGCCCTCCTCTGGACTGTCTCCATCTTGTCTATGTCCTTGCAGAGTTGGGGTCTTCAGAACTGCACTCAGTGCTCCAGATGGGGTCTCACCAACTGTCCATACAGAGTAATAACAACTTCTACTGGTGATGCTTCTCCCTATGCATCCCAATATCCCCCAGCCCTCCTTACTGCCTTCTCACAATGCTTGCCTACCTTAAGATCATCTGATATGACTACCTCCAGGTCCCTTTCCATTTTTGTTGTTGTTAGTATCTCACCCCCCATTGTGTACTCTTCCCCTGGGTTTTTGTTTCCCAGGTGCATTACTTTGCACTTCTTTGCATTGAATCTAAGTTGCCATACTTTTGACCATTCCTCCAACCTTGCCAATCCCTTCTCATCCTTTCCATCCCTCCTTGTTTATCAACCTTGTTGCAGATCTTTGTGTCATCTGCAAAAAGGAATACTTTTCCTTCCAGCCCCTCTGCAATGTCTTCTATGAAGACATTAATGAGGACTGATCCCAGTACTAAACCCTGCAGTACACCACTAGTAACCAACCTTTCTTCAGGGTGCACCCCCTTTATTATTACCCTCTGTGTCCTGTTGTCCAGCCAGTTTCTCACCCAGGCTACTACACTGGCACCAACTCCCAGGCAGACTAACTTGTTTATTAATCTTTTGTGTGGGACTGTGTCAAATACCTTGCTAAAGTCTAGGTAGGCCATATCCAGAGTCCCTCCCTGGTCTACTAGTTTGGTCACCCAGTCAAAGAAATCTATCAGATTTGTCTGACATGACCTTCCTTCTGTGAATCCATGATCCCTTGGTTCCGGTACCCTGCTGGCCTCTAGGTACTCAACAATTCTTTCTTTCAGAAGTGACTCAATCTTTTTTCCCAACCACTGAGGTCAAACTAACAGGTCTGTAGTTTTCTGCTTCTGTCTTGCTCCAGTTTTTGTGAAGGGGAATCATATCAGCCCTCCTCCAGTCCTCAGATACCACACCATCCTCCCATGATTTGTTAAAAAGGTTAGTCAGTGGTGTCACTAGGTCTCCTCTTAGTTATTTTAGAATTCTGGGGTGAATCCCATCAGGCCCTATTGCTTTTGCCCACCTTGGTAGGGATATTCAAAGGGGTTGTGCATGGCGCAACAGTGTTGTATCATGCCCAACCCACTGATGAGCCCCAGCGTGATATTCAAAAGGGGATGTTGCGCTGTGCAAATCCCGATGCGCTGGGGCGCGCCAGTAATGTATGTGGCTCAAGTGCAGGGGGCGTGCCCATGCATATGCGGCACATCCCGATATTCAGCCTGGGTTGTGCAGTGCAAATGCATGCACACACCAGCCTTGCACCAGACAGGGGGGCACAAAGATGTGCCCGACAAAAGAAGGAACATGTCGGGGGACATCCACAAGCCGGCTGCCGCATTGCTGGGCACAACATGGCAGCTGCTTGTTGTGGGTGGCCACTAGACCCCCAGAGATACATGCCAGGTGTCGGGCCCCCCATGCCCGATCGCGGGCTTTGTGAATGTAATATATCCCTTGTGGTCCAGTGGACCCTACCCCATTGCCCGATCATGGGCGTAAGTAAATATGATTCATTCCCCTTGTGGTCCAGTGGACCTGTTCCCCAGCCTCGATCATGGGCTTTGTTAAATATTAATCCCTGGTGGTCCAGTGGACCTGCTCCCCAGCCTGATCATGGGCTTTGTATAAATAATAGTATCCCTGGTGGTCCAGTGGACTGAACCCAGCCCGATCGCTGGTGTAGTAAAATCAATAGTATCCCTGGTGGTACAGTGGACCTGTTACCCAGCCCGATCATGGGCTTTGTTAAATAATAATCCCTGGTGGTTCAGTGGACCCGCTGCCAAGCCTGATCATGAGGCTTTGTAAAGAGAAATCCCTGGTGGTCCAGCGGTACCCTCTCCCCACCCACCCACTCAGACCCGCCACCCCGCTCCCCCCCTGTCAGCAGTGGGTGGCAGCTCCCCACCCTCAAGCTGTCCAGCTGCCCACCGACTGACAGCATACAGTACAGCTGTACGCCCATTGGTCCACAGCATGGGCAAATGGGCATGCAGACCATACTGTACTAGCACAATTCAGATATGTGAATGGGTGCAGGGGTGCCTTGCTGCCGAGGGGCAGGGGGGCTTCAGTCCTCGATGGCTGCAGCCTGGCAGGGTGCCAGGTGCACATCACCGGGGATCGGCGTACCAGTAAGCAAATGGGGCCATAAATGACTTAATGACTTTCAAATTGCCCCATTTGCACCTTGCATGCATAATGGTGCCATTTGCATACACACTGCTGAATATCGTGGTTCCTGCACCTAGCGTGACCACACTTGTGCTGGTGCATCCCCCTGCTCCTCACTTGCCACTTGCACTGGTGCAGTGCCACTGTGCCATGCGCAATGCGGGTGGCCACAGTGCCATATTCAACAGTGCTGAGCCATGGCACAGCACCATTAAATACTGCACAGACCATGCCCTGGCCCATCCCAGTTGCACTGCACCCAGGCTTGCACCCCTGCCTGTTGCAGTCTGAATATCTGGCCCATTGAGTTTTAGGAGTTCTTTCAGGATCCTTTCTTTTGTGAATGGACTGCTATTAACCCCCTTGTCTAAAGTGCATCTATTGTTTGGATTAGGTACCTCTCCATCTTCTTCTTTTGTGAATACTGAGCAAAAGTATTCATTCAATATCTCTGCTTTTCCACTGTGACCCTCTGCCCACCTTCCTTCCCCTTTATTAAGCCTCATTATCCCTCTCTTGGTCTTCCTTCGCTCCCTGATGTAACTATAAAATATTTTATCCCCCTTCTTAACTGAGTTGGCTATCTTTTCCTTGGTTGGGGCCTTCGCTATTCTGACTGCCTTCCCCTCTTCCTTCTGCTTTAACTGATACAATTCTCTGTCCTGCTCTTTTTGTGTTTCCTTATATTTCCTGAATGCTATGTTTTTCTCCTTAACCTTCCCAGTCACCTCTTTTGAGAACCATAGTGTTTGTTTTTTTACGTTATTTTGTTTATTTGCTTCAATCAAAGGCTTGTTGTCTCTGTGATGGCAGTTTTGATTTTTCCCCATTGTTTTTCCACCCCTCTTTCCTGCCCATTTGCTAGTGTATTCCTTAGGCACACCTCCATTTTTCCAAAGTCAGCCCTCCTAAAGTCCAGTACCTTTGCTTTTGTATGGCTTGACTCTATGAATGTGTTTATCGTGAACCACACTTTTCAGTGGTTGCTTATTCCCAGATGGCTACCCACTTCTATATCTGTGATCCTTTCTCCATCCCCACTTGAGAGTACCAGATCTAATATTGCTCCCTCCTGAGTTGGAGGGAGCAATCTTAGCACCTCTTAGCACCTTGCATTTGAATACTATGGCAGGCAAAACAAAAAAAGTGCCAAAATAAATACTTGAACAGCATCTGCTATTAAAACACTGTTTTTTTTGGCAGAAAACACAATACAAAGAAGCATTTGTCAATACCAAATGTTTGCCTGCTCGTATTGGCATTGGTAGTGCAGGAGTGACAGAGATTCTTAATAGGAATGGCAGTGAGGTATTGTAGGAATGCCAACTGCCACCATCACCTTGCAGAGAGTGAAAGGTGTTGGGAGTGTGTGCCTTTGTGTCATGGGCTGTAACAGTCATGGCAGACAGTTTCAGGTGTTCATAGATGCAGGGAGATAGTAAAAACTGAGGTGGCAGAGAGTGGGAAGGGTACTTAAAAGGGGAAGGTTTTGCAGAGTAGGGCTTGCCATAGAATGCATAGGAATGCAGAGGTATGATAAAGATAGTAACGTTAAGAATGTAGTTATACTCCTGGTCCAGTGGCACTGAGGGTTGAGGTGCTGGATGCCACACCTCACGCCACACCGGCAACCGGGGTTTTGGAATGAGCCTGGGTCATTGGAGGCCAGCAGGGGGTGGAGGTAGAGGATGTGAGAAGCTGCCGGCTGGCAGCACTCCACCTTGGGAGGAGGGATCCAGCTCTCTATGAACTTGGCTGCCCTCTGGTTGAGGCTGGAGGGATGGCGCTGTGAGAGAGCTCAGACAAATGTTGACGGGAAGGGTTGAGGGGACCTGGTCTGGAGCTGCGGTGCACATGCGCGCCTCCACGTGCATGTGCCACTGCTTCTGGGGGTCCTGGGTCAGTGAAGGGAGAAAACAGAGGAAAAATGTGGGGGCTGACGTAGATGATGCCCCTGGACTGACTCAGGGGATCTGCCAGGGTGCGTATGGTGCTACAAGACCTCGAAAGTCCCTAAGATTGGTAGCCTCAGTGGATGCAGAAGTCAACCTGCCACAGGAGGATAAAAATTGTTAAAAAAAAAAAGAATGTAGTTATACCATATAGGAATATTTATTGCAACATATGGTGAACATACAAACATATGAATGTGTCAGCGAAAAAAGATGACCTGGCCTATAACTGCACATGCAACATAAATAAAAAGTCCTGACATTTAACAACTGCCTGAATCACTTAAATACAAGTAAATTTATCAACAGCGTGGCCATTAAAGCTTATGTTCTATTTACATGTTAAACATTTATATAGCAAATAAATTTAAACATTACTCCAAGTTGTAAAAGAATAGGCTGTTCACATTAAATGTATTCACAGCATATGCAATTCAAGAACCTATGCCCTACTATATGTATGATTGCATTGTTATACACTTTAGGTTCACAATGTGTATAAAAAATATATATGTGTAACAAGATGTTCCATTCAATATAGCCTCTTACAAAAATGCAGTACCATGCCATATCAATCCATTTAAATAAGCAGTTATGTTAATTCTATTGTCCCTAATTGTAAAAGAAATACTAAACTCCAAAGTCCGAGTATAACAGTATAAGTGCAACTCAATTCAGTTTACTAATGTGCGTCGGTAAATGGGCTCGCCCATAACAGAGTCAGACTACACTCATTATTGAAGCTATTTGCTTGCAAAAACCATGTTAAACATTTATATTGTAAATTAATGCAAACATTGCTCAAAGTTCTAAAAGAATAGACTGTTCACATTAAATGTATTCACAGCATATGCAATTCAAGAACCTATGCTCTGCTGTATGTATGATTACATTGTTGTACACTTTATGTTCACAATGTGTATATAAAAATATATATCTATTAAAAGATGTCCCATTTATATATCACTCTTAGAAAAATGCAGTAGCATGTCATATCAATCGATTGAAATAAGCAGCTGTGTTAATTCTATTGTTTCTAATTCTAAAAGAAATACTAAACTCCAAATTCAGAGTATAATAGCATAAGTGCAACTCAATTCAATTTACTAATGTGTGTCAGTGAATGGGCTCGCCCATAATAGAGTCAGACTGCACTCATTATTGACAGTATTTACTCGCTAAAATGAATCACATGCAAATTTTATCCAACTCATTTTCAGCCCATAATTAAGGCTTCAAATTTGTATTTATCGATCCGTTAACAAAGCGCAAAGTTGCTAGCGTGTAGTGTGGCTCTGTTACTATTCAAGGCATAGTGTTCAATTATGCTAAAAGTGCTGAACAATTAACTAAATTGCCAAATATACAAATAAATAGTTTATATTTCTATTTTTTCTTTTCAATGAATCATGTACAATTTAATGTAGAACTGAAGCATAACATTTAAAATGCAAGAAATACTGGAACATTGGATCAAATTGCTTTACGTTCATCTTGTATTGCTTCTGGCCATCCTTGTTCTTAGATTTTTCTTTTGCTGGCACGCTCAATAAATATAAATTTGAAGCCTTAATTATGGGCTGCAAAGGAATTGGATATGATTTGCATGTGACTCCTTTTAGAGAGTAAATAACGTCAATAATTTATTTATTTATTTGGTAATTCAGATACAATCTTTGAGTATACACTCTTTTACAAAGGTTCCCTGTCAGGATGTAAAACAGCAGAGACATAACAAAAACTTGACAGTTAGCCCAAAACATAAGATTGCTATGTAATACAGAAAAAAGATAAATAATACATTTGAGTAACTTAGACAACTGAAATTAAACAGCAGGAGGAGATTCCCAATTAACAATGTATGGCATAGCTGCCCCACTGGGGCCTGCTAAGGTAAAGGATCGGAAAAGTAGGGGAAGAAAAGAGGAAGAATGAACAAGGTTTCCAATTAGTGATGCACGGCATTGCTGCCCCCAGGGGGCTTGTCAAGGTAGAGTATAGGAAAGGGTAGGAGGGAGAAAGAAAGAGGGGAGAGTGAGAATGAGGGGTAGATTAGAGAAAGAGAGAGAATGAGAGGAGGAGAGAGAGAGAGGGAGAGAAAAAGGTATTGGGAGAAGGGGAAGGAGAATATTTAGGGGGACAGTGGGTGGAAAGAGGAGGTGTTGGGGGAGTATGGAGGGGAGAGAGTTGGAGGGAGCTGGGGGGTGGCAAGGGATGGCAGGTGGGGGTCCAGGGTAGGTAAAACAGGAGGAAAGCTCAGACAGATGAGGGGGAGTATCCTGGTTGAGGATATGGACTCAGGTAAGGGAGTCAGTGGTGTTTAAGAGGGGGTATCCAGTTTGAAGATATGGATTCAGATAAGGTAGTTGCAGGCATTTAAGTTCAGCAGGTATTGCTTCAGTTCTCTTTTAAAGGACCAAACATTTGTTGTATTAAGAGCTGCAGCAGGGATCTCATTTAGCCATAGTGGAGCTCGGTACATGAAAGATCTTTCTCCTAGGGAAGTTCTACGAAATGGAACATCAAGCTGTGTTGTCGCTGTTCTTCGTGTGTTGTATTTGGAGCTTGCATCCTTTATCAGGTCTGCAATGCATGTAGGGGTTGGGGAGGACATGGCCTTTCTCCCTAGCAGGCAAGTTTGGTATCTGATTATGGATTAAAGCAGTAGTATGTGGGACAGACCATATAGGGTACAAGCATTCATGAAGTGGTCAGCATTTAGCAATAGTCTGCAAGCTTTGTTTAGGGCAAAGGTAACTCTTTTGAGGGCCATATCAGTGGCAGCGCCATAAACCACCAGCCTGTAGTCAACCAGGGAGAGGACAGAGCTGGAGACTAAGAGCCAGAGGGCTTCAGCACTTAGGCTTTTATTGTGCCTAAACAGGATCCCTACTTTAGTGTTCACAGTTTTTACCACCATGTCAATGTGCTGAACATACGAGAGGGTATCATCCACAATGACACTCAGGTACTTGAAGGAGTGAACCTGTTCCAGTGGGGCAGTGAGGTGATTTGTGATTTTTAGTTCTGGGCTTCTCCTTTTTAGTTGGGGGCTAGAGAGGAGCATCATCTTATTTTTTTTAGAAGTTTAGTAGCAATCTTTGGGAGTAGAACCAGGTCTCCAGTTGCTGTAAGGATGATTGTAGCTCGGTCTGCAGGTGCTCTATGTGAGAGTGACAGCTAAGTAGGACAGTATCATCATCGTATAGAATGGCTTTGTTAGTGCAGGCATCAGGTAGGTCATTCAGGAACATGCTGAAGAGCAGTGGATCCTGGATGAACCCTGATGCACCCCTAGCGAGACTTTCTTGGATGCAGATATGGAGTGACCTATCTTGACCCTTTGAGACTGGGAGGATAGGTAGTTCAGGAACCATAGAGAGGCATTTGGGGAAACACCGAAGGCATGCAGTTGAGACAAGAGGAGTGGGTGGCAGACTGTGTTGAATGCCTTTGTTAGGGCAATGCAAATGGACCCAACCAGTTTTCCCTCATCCAATGCCTTATGGGTATACTCAGTGAAATCCACCAGTGCAGTGTCTGTGCTGTGGAGTTTCCTAAAGCCATGCTGCTGGGGACATTGCAGCTGGTAGTTGTGAATAAAGCCAGTAAATTTTTCTGCTGCAATCCTTTACAGTGCTTTAGAGAGGGGAGAGGATAGAGATAGGCCTGTAGTTTGTTGTCAATGACCTATCGTTATATAATAATCATTATGAACTTGAGGATCATAAATAGAGGAATCTGATTGTCCGAGAGCTCTTTGAAGCCATGATGATATCAGGCTACATCATCCCAGCTTCAAAAAGTTCCGGTGCCACCATCCTCCTTGCTGTCTACTGTCTGAGAACTATTTTTTAAAAAATGTACTCCTACACCACCCGAAAACTCATTCACAAAACATTTTAAAAAGTTTCTTTTATTTTTTTTATTTAAAAAATGTGAAATTCACTTCATAATAGCAATAAGTCACTCCAGGGTGTGGTATATCATGGAATATCGTTACTCCTCGGGTGATTGGATCACTCGGCCCGCGGCCCTCGCCCCAACCACCCAAGGCGTGATGATATCCCATGATATAGATATACCACAGCTTGTCATGCCTTATTGCTTAATTATGTCATCATTATATATCATTATATTATATATCATTATATATTATTATTATCTGTTTCAAGACCGAATTGGGCCTAACTGGTATACCAGTTGAGGAGACCAGGTCATTTGAGTGTACCGTGGTAGCTGGTGTTGGGTGCAGGATTTCCCTCAATTGCCATCCACCAGGTGATGAGAAGCTATTCCTGCAGGATATGAGTTGGATTTCAATGACACCATGAGCTGAAAGTCGCCCAGGACTGATGGTTCTGGGCATCAAATGCCTGGATCGACGATGAATCCTTGCTTTTTGGTCAACCTTTCGTCCAGGTTATGACATCTCTGGGCTTCACACAGGTTGTTTCCTCAGCTACACACAAGGGAGGTCACTCTCTTGACCTGGTCTTCCTCCTGGAGATTGAGGCCTCCGATTTAGTGGTGGAACCAGTCGGTTGGTCTGATCACTACTCAGTTGGGTTCAATTTTGTGGCCCCTCTGGGTAGGTCAGCCCCTGTGGAGTTGGTCAGGTACTGCCCTTTGTGGGATGTTGTCCCTGAAGACCTGATGGTGGTTATTGACCTCTCATTGTTGGATGGGTCTTGCACATAACCCGAGCAGTTGGTTGTGGCCTATAATGGGGCCATATCTTCAGCCCTCGATCTGATTGCTCCTATCTGAGTTCACCCCTTTCTGCATTGCCCTGGAGCCCCGTGATTTGATGGGGCTCTGAGAGAGTTGCAGAAATTGGGGTGTAGGTTAGAGCATCGTTGGAGGAAGACTGCCGCTGATGCCGACCACCGTATTTTGCTAGAGCATTATAAACTCTACCAAACAGAAATCTCCCGTAAGAAGGCAGAATTCCTGTCCAGGGAAATTTCTGTGACACAGAACCGACCAGTTCAACTCTTCAGAACTGTTGACATGTTGTGCAACCCAGCCTGTCAGCAGCTCCATTGAGTTTTTACACAAACTGATTGTGATGAGATTGCTCGCGTCTTTGCGAATAAGGTGGACGACATCAGGAGGGAGTGCCACCAACTTCACTCTAAGGGGGTTGCTGTTGATCGGTGCTGTGTTGCAGAGCCCAGAGTTTCCTGGAGTACATTTGACCTGCCGGATTTCATTGACATTATGAGGATTGTCCAGGAGATGCGTCTCATGTGCTGTAGTTTAGACCCAGGCCCTACTTCCCTGATTTTGGGTTGTAGTGAGATCATTGGCCCGGTCTTGGCTCGGATTGTCCCATGCTCTCTAGACATGGGTGAGTTCCCTAGCTCCCTGAAGGAGGGGGTAGTGATCCCCCTTCTGAAAAAAGCTTCTTTAGACCTTTAGACCTTTACAACCTAGCAAACTACAAGTCTATCTCTAACCTTCGTTTTGTGGGGAAGGTTATTGAGAAAGTTGTGGCTGCTCAACTGGATAACCATTTAACCATCTATAATTTATACAAATCTCTCCAATTGGGTTTTCATAAGAGGCATAGTACTGAGACTGCTCTGGTTCAGGTGCTTAATGATCTCCTGATGGTGAGAAATCTGAGACACCATTCTGTCTTGGTTCTCCTGGATCTGTCATCAGCTTTTGATACTATGGATCATGGAGTTCTGCTCGAATGCCTGAGGTTTATCTGTGGGCTGCCGGGTACAGTCCTCAGATAGTTTTCATCTTTCCTTGCTGGGAGAATGCAGAGAGTGGTCTCGGGTTTGTTTACATCTGGGGCTTTCTCTCTGCCTTGCGGGGTACCTCAGGGTTCAGTGCTGTCCCACATGTTATTCACAGTATATATGCTACCCCTCAGAGGCATTGTAAGATAGTACAAGCTGAGGTTTCATTGCTATGCCGATGATACCCAGCTCTACCAGACTTTTGCACCTGACCAGGTTGGTGCTATCTCGGTACTGAACAGCTGCCTCACAGAAATCCAAGACTGGATGAATTCCAGTGGTCTAAAGTTGAACCCAGGAAAGACTGAGGTTTTGGTTGTGGACTCAGGTCGTAGGGTAGAGGGGTTGAGGCCTGGCTCCCTTCTGGTTTAGTCCTGGGGGAGGCCCAGATTCTCACCTCTGAAAGGGTGCATAACCTGGGAGTGGTGCTTGATGATGGTCTGACTCTTCAACATCAGGTATCGGCAGTCTTCAGGCTGGCCTTTTTCCATCTTAGGAACATTGCCAGGATTAGGCACCTTGTTTCATCCAGCGACCTGCCTGTTTTGGTCCATGCCTTTGTGACATCGCACCTTTATTTATTGCAACTCTCCCTTTACCTAGGGCTTCCTGGGGTTGATATCCACTGCTTACAGCTAGTGCAGAGCGTGGCAGCATGTTTGTTGCTGGGGCATCTAGAAGATCACATATTACCCCTGTGCTGCGCGCTCTGCACTGCCTGCCAAAACAGTGGCGGATCACCTTTAAAGTAGGTCTACTAACTTACAAAGCCCTACACAGCTCGGGTCCTGATTACTTGAAAGAGCTCCTGGTTCCTTACACCCCTTTGTGACAGCTCCGCTTGGCTGACGAGGGGTTGCTGTCATCTGGTGAGCATGCCTTTGGGTTTGCGGCTCCTACCCTCTGGAATTCTCTGCCCCATCAGCTCTGGGAGTGCAGGATGGTGGGGAGTTTTAAGCAGGCACCTAAGGCTTTTTTATGGGGAAGGCATTTCCTGTATTGTTCTGATTTTATATTGCCTGTATTTGTACATGTGTTTTGTTTTTTATGAATACTGTACAGCCCTTTGAAATTTGAAAGGCACTTAATCAAATAAATTGTATTATTATATTTATTTTTATTATTATTATTATTTTATTATTATTATTATATAATAATGAGTGCAGTCTGACGCTGTTATGGGCGAGCCCATTCAGTGGTGGACATTAGTAAATTAAATTGAATTGAGTTGCACTTATACTATTATACTCTGTATTTGGAGTTTCGTATTTGTTTCAGAATTAGGAACAATAGAATTAACATAGCTGCTTATTTAAATGGATTCATATGGCATAGTACTACATTTTTGTAAGAGGCTATATTGAATAGGATGTCTTGTTATACATATATATTTTTTTATAGACACTGTGAATCTAAATTGTATAACAATGTAATCATACATATAGCAGGGGATAGGTTCTTGAATTGTATATGCTGTGAATACATTTAATGTGAACGGTCTATTATTTTAGAACTTTGAGCAATGTTTAAATTAATTTGCAATGGAAATGTTTAACATATAAATGGAAGATAAGTTTTAATGGCCGCTTTGTTGATAAATTTAGTTGTATTTAAGTGATTAAGGCAGTTGTTAAATTTTAGGATTTTTTAATTATGTTGCACATGCACTTTGAGTGTTAAAGAATGAAGGGGATATGGAATCGCACCCCCTCAGGAAGCCACTGTGGGGAAGCGCAGGGGGTAGTCGTGCCTTGGTGCGCTGGACTCAGGTGGGTCATATGTATGGTAGGAGACAGTACTGTACTTTTGTATTACATTGAATTGTTGTAAGCACTTTATTGCAATTTGTAGGTAAGTTGTGGAAAATAAATCCTTTTTGCATTACTTAAAGTGCCATGGAAAGTTTTTTTCTGTTTTTGTTTCCCCTATCATTTGACCACACATGAATTTGCTCACCAATAACACAGTTGGCAGTAGTACTTATTAATAAAGACCATTGAAGCTGAAGCTCTTTTTTGGGGGGTTAGGCAGCCCTGTGATTTAGAGTAATGGATTTCCTATTCTCTTTTTGGATTTCTAAGTTTGTGAAAAGGGTTTGAGAACAGTGCTATACTTTGATGTGTCTTATCTGCAGAATTGTTATTGCTATAGAGCAGTTTGTAGCATTGAAAAGCAGCAGAAAGTGATACTTTGTACATTTTATGACATGCTATTAGAGAGGCAGTCTATGGCTACAGTGTTTCTATCTCCTGTTGGATCTCTCGAGGTCTGCATTTGAAACACAGCAGGGGGTCTCTGTCTTAACGCAGGGCAAAATGTGAATAGCATTAATAAGTCAGGAAGACATGACAATCACAGAAGTGGTACCATGTACTCTGATTGTTTTGATTAATGTATTTTATATCTATTAAATAATGTATTGAAGGAGGTATACAAGGACAGCGTGGAGGGCTGCAACCTTAGTAGGTGAGACATGTCTTTGCACAGGACAGTGTGATGGTAGAGGTAAGTAAGACAATTAGCAACATGTAATATTATCAGACTATAGTGTGGCTTATATGTTTCTCAGCCTCATTATTCTGAATACACAATGTGTGCCTGCATGAACATACAGAGAGCTGGAAAAGCTAATGAACTGTTTCTGCCACTGGTAAACTGCAGTTATCCTACTGCGTTTTAGAGTAATGCAAAAAATTACATCATTGCTGTTTTCATCTCTTGACTATTTTTGGTCTATTAAAATTAGAAAACCATGGCATGGTAGTAGAAAAAAAATGAAAGAATATAAATCACGCCTAATATGGATTGCTTGCACAGTTCTCACAATGGCCACTCTGAAGGTCCAAATCATACAGATGGCAATATAACGTAGTGGTTAAGGGCAGTGAGCTGCAAACCAGGAGGTGTTTGTTTGAATCCTATCAGCTGCTTCTTATATACTGTGTGACTCTGAGGAAATCACTTAACTTCCCTGTGCTGTCAGGTTGCACCTGGAAGCAAGTTCTGGTTTGGTGTGCCTTTCCTGATTAAGCAATTTCCCCAAATATAAACTTTATAAATGTCAGGGCCCTGGTTGTTAAATACTAAATCTAATCTATTTATCGGATGAAACCCAGTTTGGTCCTAGGTAATTATTTAGCATGTACCCTAGTGTGCAGCACTAAAGGTAGAAGTTTGCAAGTAGTGGAATAGCTAGACTGCTATGGGGGTATGGTCATTTACTGTAATTGAATCGGTTAACTATGATGTAACAAAGCTGTTATTTGCAGCCGTCTGTCATGTCATTGTAAAACATACACACACACAAAAAAAATTGCTACCATAAACCTGAAATCTTCAACTCCTGTTCATTTGTTAACTGTACATTACTGACCTAATAGGAAAGGGAACTCTAGGATAATCTGTATCGTAAACTTCAGGTCCATTCAGAAAGGAACGCATTGAACTGCTCTCTGTTAGTTTCCCTCTGCCCCCTTGCAACATGATGGGGTGAGAGACAGAGAGAGAGAGAAATCGCCATAAAATGTAGTAAAAAAAGTCACATGCAGAGATCCAGGAATGCTCAGATGTTCAGTGGCTGCTCTTTTAAACTGTGATGTGATGTGAATGTCTTGCAGCAGTTTGCTGTGAGTTTGTCATCCCAGCTGTTGAGGGCACCAAAACTAATTGTTAGTGGTATTTAGATTCTAAATCTTATGTCATGAATATTACAAGTGACAGACTTTTACAACACTTTGAGATTTATTTTTGGGGGGGCATTGGACAGTGAGAGTCTATTTAGAGATATAGAAATATGGTGCATCTCTATCAACAGGTCATTGCATGATGTTTCAAAAGCACAATTAAACAATAGCAATGAAAGACTACAGTATGTGTATAAAAAAGATGAAAGTGAAATATTATGGAGGGAGCAGAGTTGTCCTTTAAATATACTAAAAATGAAATTCTAACCGTGCCTGCATTTATGCCAATGTTTTGTCCTTAATTGTGTCCTGGAACAGAAACAAGTGCTACATGTAGTCTAAATAGCATGCAAACATGCACCCTGCAGATGGGGCAGGCAAACTGACTTTTCTGTAATAAAATGCTGCTGCAGGCTTTTTGTTACTCTCTTGAGTTGTACAACTCTTCGTTTCACCATGAAGAGGTAAATACAAGGTGAATAGGTGTTGCTAAGTATTATTGCAAATCGGCAGAGCTTACAATGAAATATCAGGTGCTGTACTTAGTCTATTCTAAAATTGGTAGTTTTACCCGAAGTGCCCTTGTTCACATGATATTCCATTATAGCTTTTATCTGCATGTGAATGCCAAAACAAATTATGATTACACTTATTTACAAAAGCAAATCTAAAGTCACTCCTGAAATAATAGTATTTATAATAATACCAAAAGTAACTTTCCCTTATCCAGGTGAACAAAAATACACACCAGTATATAAACAAGCATTTGTCAATGCCGAATGTTGTCGTGCTGGCATTGGCAGTGGCGGAGGTGGAGACACATAGCACCATGATTTTGTTAATGTGTCCCAAAAGGTGATTTTACACAGCAAGTATGCCATTATGCGGCAGAGCTGTGGAAATGGATTTTGGGCAGGCTGTGGAAAATGGCAGCTGGACTGTTGATAATGAGGTGTGCACAAATGCCAGTGGTGAAAATGTGGCATGAAAATATTGTAGATTGACGAAGTTACAAGGGTGAGTGGAAACTGTGCAATGCACGCTTGCAACACAGTCATTGTATGGACTTTCAGCACCAAATTTTCAACATAGGCATTTTAGGACCTCTGCTGATGAATAGTGTCGCTGTCATTTCCTCAAACTGTCCCAAAAAGTGATTTCACACAGTGACTGTGCAATTCTGCACCGGATATGCAGAAACACATTTCAGCCAGCTGTACTGTTCATAAGGAGGCATGGAAAAATGTCAACGATGAACAGCTGGAGTGAAAGTATTACAAATTCACAAAGTCACGAGCGTGCATGCAAACTGCTCAATGTGCGCTCGTAAAACACTCATTTTATTGACTTTCATCCCCAAATTTTCAACATAGGCATTTTAGGACATCTGCTAATGAACAGTATCACTGCCATTTTCATAGTGTGTCTCGAACATGGGCTTTCCACAGCCACCATGCTATTGTGTGCCAGAACTGCAAAAGCAGATTTTGGTCAGGATGTGAAAAATGACAGCTGTACTGTTCATTAGGAGGTGTAGAACAATGGCACTGTTGAAAATCTGGAGTGAAAATATTATAAGTTTGTGAACTTATGAGCGTGCGTGTAAACTGTGCAATGCACGCTCGTAACACAGTCATTTTATGGAGTATTGTCACCAAATTTGCAACAGAGGCATTTTGAGACCTCTGCTCATGAACAGTGTCACTGTCATTTTCATAATGTGTCCCGAACAGTGATTTTGCACAGTGACCGTGCTATTCTGCGCTGGAAGTGCGAAAACACATTTTGGCCAAGATGTGAAAAATGACAGCTAAAAGGTTCACAAGAAGGTGTGGTAAAATGTGAATGTTGAGAATCTAGCATGAAAATACTTTGAATTTGCTAACTAACGAGCGTGCATAGCAACTGTGCAACACACGCTCGTAAAACAGTAATTTTTTTTATTTTTCCCACCAAATTTGCAAAATAGGCTTTTTGAGAACCTTCCTCATGAACAGTGACACTGTCATTTTGTTACTCAGCCCCAAAAAGTGATTCCACACAGTGACTGTGAAATCACCTTTCAGGACCGAATAATGCCATGACAGTGCAATAATAATTTATGAGGAGGGGTCCCAAAAACCCCATGTTGAAAATCTGGGGCCAAAATTCGCAAAAATGCCTGAGATATGCTGCAAAGTTGAAAAACCCCTATTTATTCCATTATACAGCTTACCGGCATGTCTTCAGTTCGCGGTCAGCTTTGAAGAGTGCAGACGTGTTCCCGGTCCACCAATGATCGTCGTGCCAGACTCCAGAGGTAAGTATGGGGTGAGGGGGGGTGTGGGGAGGCTGGGTGCACAGAGGGTGGGAGCGGGTGGAGGCCAGGGAGCCTATGAGGGACCATTTTAATTTTACAGGTGGAAAAAAAAAACATTGCAGGACAGTTTTTGTATTTCAAGGGATTTGGCATGCTGGGGTGGGCTCCAAGCATGCCACCTAAATGTTTGGGGGGTTCTATAGCTGACAGGGGATTGGGCACCCTCATCAGCACAAACACGGGGTGGAGAGTTATGCTGACAGGATTGGGCACCTTCACAGCACACAAAGAAAGTGAGGGGTAAACCGACAGGGGGATTGGGCACCCTCAAAGTCGGCAGTTGGGCAGCCACCCACCCACCATGCTGATAATGTCAGTGAGCATGTAGGAAGGGTCTGCTGCATCTGACAAGCTTTGCTTGGATTGCAGTGGACCTTTTTTAGATGTGCTCGGCCATTATGTATGCATGGTGTGGCACAGGCATGCAAGCTGATTGGGGAATGAGGGACACACCTACTGGTGCGTGCCTGCATTCGCCCAACAGCGACCACGCCTCCAAAGCTGCACTGTCCCAAGTTGTTGTCTGTGCAAGCGTGCCAACATTAAAAATAATGGGGGAGGTGGATCTTACAGACAAATTTCAATGAATGCAATGCAATCGCCACTAATGACAAGTGCAGGTTTGTGCTGTTGACCCAGGTTCTCAGCACATCAAATAAACCAGATCTGAAAAGAGAACTCACAAAAATTATTACACAGGGCCATCATACATAGTTAAACTCAATGTTATTGTATGGACAACTTCGAAGTATCAAAGCAGCGCATGTAAGTGATTTGTACATTTGCATTCCCAAAAATCAAAGCAACAGGGGATATAGGAACAATGTAATTTGGTATAGGCTATATAGTTCACATGCTAGCATGACCCTAAAAATCTGACTTTTTTCTATTTTCTCTGTGTGTGCAGTTTCATTAAGGTTGAACATTCTTATTTTTGAGGTGATGATGATAGCTGAAGGCTATGTTTATTGATTTTGAATGTTATTCATAAATTATGGACACTGACATTTTTATCAGAGGAACAGTGACTACAACAATGACAACAGACCTGCTGCACTCAGTGGCTCATGTTATGAGTAGGTCCATTAACTAGAAGAGGCTTGGTATTATACTATGCTAAACAGAAGTCTCTTGTCAAAGCAGATTTTGTGAGATTATAAACTTTAGGGGACAGATATTAAAAACTTTGTGTTGGATGCAAACTGTGTGCACAGGGCTAGTGCCAGGTTAGCTTGAGTCCGCTATATTCAAAAGGTCAAATAGCACACACAAACTGCATTAGTGCTGGGCAAAATCATAATGTATGCAAGGGGCAAACTGAGGGGGCATGTACATGAATACAGGTGCAATGCTATATTCAGCATATAGTGCCGCGCAAAGTGTTTTAGCGCAACTTAGAGCAACACTTTGCGTTGTGCAAATTACCACCTAGGAAAAGGTAGTCTTAACTCTGAGCAAACCAGCTTTGTGTGACTTTTACATGGCTTTGCATGACTTTTGTGTGGCTTTGTGCCACCCTAACCAGCAAGTTTGACACATAGAAATAAGCCAGACATAGAGGAAACATGCTGCTCACAATGATGCCATCATCTGTCACCAGTCCCAGCCATGCCAGGTAGTAAGTGAACACCATGGCAGTGCAGCCATACAGCACACATGTGCAGACCACACTTCAGTGGACACCAAAAGATGCCAACACACACATGTAGCACTGTGGCCAAGGAGAGTGCTGAGGGGAGGGTGTATAAGTTACCAGGCTGCACCACAGACTGGGTGTGGCCTCAAGGCTGGGACAATCCACGCAGTGCACATGGGCCAGTGTTGGGAATACACCAACACCAGTTTGCCTGTTTGATGGTATGTGCCCCCAGCCACATACCGCACATCTGTGCAGACACCAAAGCACACACAGCCAGTCATGTATATGTCACTGTGGCATCCCATGCCAGTGGTGCAGCACCTGTGGGTCACACAACAGCATAACAGTAATGTCCACTATCAGTAAACACCTGCAAGTTGGGCCTGTCACTGTGTACAGTGCAGTGGCCACCACTGCCCTAAACGTCATAGGTCTTGCTGTGTCCTCACATTACTGCCCCCCTTGCTACTGTAGTGTCTGCTGTGCATTATTGCATGAACTACAGTTTGACAATTGCATGCAGTGCCACCACCTGTGCCTGTGCTGTGTAGTCCCCCAGGACACAAGATGCTATGCTGTTCAAATGTAGACTTAAAGGGGAAGTCTCCCATAGTTTCACACCAATATTTTCCCAACTCCTTATGTGTAATTGTTGTGTGCCTCCTCCAGTTGCCAGCAGTCCTCTTGCTGTCCAAATCTAGATTATTAAAAAAAAATACAGCCCCCAAAAGTTATCAGTGTGTTTGTCCTCCATTTTACCATCAATGTTGCTGGAGGATGATGTCATCAGAGCAACAGATAATGGTGCTGTGCTAAATGCAGTTCCACCAGTAAACCAAACCCACAATGTTTGGTTCCCCACTTGAGTAATGGAGGAACCCTTTAAGTGTTGTGCACATCCTGAAGTGCAGGTCTAATAGGGACTAAGACCGTGTGAGTGTGATGCAGCACTGATTAGAGGTATATACAGTAGTCATATAAGGAAGTGCCTGTAAGTGTTGTGTTACTGTTTCTGTTAGCAAAAACAGTTTACCCAATAAATGACTCTGGGTACAACAAGAGTTTTAAGCGGTATTATACAGCTGTTGTATTATGTTGTATTTGTGTGTTAGCATTCTCTGTTTTGACTGACACCAGCAGTGAGAAACAATCTTGCAAATATTCTCCTTTCCCTTTGTAACCAGGCAGTCAGTGATTGGATGGCTGCTGTAAGGCAATAAAGAATTCAGCTATAGAAAGGAATAGGTTACCAGGAAAGCATCAGCTGCAGTATATGGAAGAAGGGTAATCTAGTGGTTAAAGCACAGGCAAAAGCACTGGCAGACTCTGGTTCAAATCCTACTAGAATCCCTTACTCTCTAACCCTTAAGAAGTTTCCCTAACCTCCTTGGAAACTGTGATGGCCCCTCAGGTCTATGACTTTAAAAGAGCCCCAATTCCCATTATAAATCATTAGCAGTGATGTGAGAGCTACAGCGCTTCACTTTCACGGTACTAAGAATAAGCTGTGGCAGCCCCCCTTCCCAGCTTTATAATGCCAGCATTTGAAGTAGGATCAGATGCTACACCTCAGCTGTTGTAGGTAAAGAACCTAATCAGTTTCAGTGTTTGTAGTGCCCTGTATTTGCTTAGCTCACTCCTCCCATGTCATATGCATTCTATGTCTTGGTATTTCCAGTCAGAAACTCAGATTTAAGGAGCACTTGAAACGTAAAACAATACTCTTTATAAAGTAAATGATCTAGCTCTCCACTTTCAGGCTGCTGAAAGGGGATGTGTATAATTCAGTCTTGTGTGATCCTCTGGTAAACTGCCCAGGCCCACCTTGTAATGAATCTTCTCAAGCATGTTCACTTGGTTCAATACGGAGTGACTGATTGAGTGCTCGATTGATTGGTTGGTCGGTTGATTGGTTGACTGACTGACTCAGTCTACTGCTTTCCTCAACATGTTACAACTGTCTCACAGAGAGAAATGAGCAGTACAAAGAAACATATTTTGTTCCCTGTGAATGAAATACTATTAGAGGTATTATTTGCTCTACACATACAGTATTAAGGCTACCAGTACTAGTCTGTGTGTGAGCTGCATGACAAAACTGCCTTAAGCCATTGCAGACTTAAACTAAAATCAGGCTAGACAGCATTGATACCCTTATGTTTTTTTCTGCACTGTTGCTGCAGTGACATCAAGGAATGGGAGGGGCTGTTTTACAAATGACTCATTTGCATGTCAATGGAGGCTTGCTTGACATTTTACTACCTTGTGTCAGAGCTTCAAACTCTAGATATGTGTTGCAACAGAAGAAATGGCTGATCTCTTATTGACATATTTACAGTAATTGATGTAATGTATAATAAATACATCAGACATATCCCAATCACAAATATACAGGAGTCTTCTCCTTTAAGCTACCACCATGCACTACCAGACTGACCTCCAGGTGGAGCTGTGGGACCCTGGAATAGTGCTGGGCAAACTGCATGCAAATCAGGTCATAATGAAATGCTAATCTGGATGTTTGCCCACAGACTACCTAAGTAGGCTCATTTTCATGTCACTTTTGAATATAGCAAAGTTTTGCCCTGGGTAAACATGATTGCGCTGGGCAAATGGCTTAGCTCCACTCTAAACCTGTGCAAATGTGTTTGTGCTGTACAAAACATTTCAGAAATATTGCACATTTTTGCACAATGTACATTCACATGCACTGCTGTTTGCAGCTTTACTGACTCCACTCCTTTGCTAGCACACACTTTGGCTACATACAGTAGTTCACCTCTACCTTCCTTCACATCACTGTGAACTGGGATGCTGTTGTGGTTTGCACTTCCTGGTTGCTATATTCAGACCTGTCTTGTTCCTGGGCTAGTTTTGCACTGCACTCCCAGCCCAGTTTGTCCACCTTCCTTAGCATGCTATATTCAGTGGGCCGGGATTTCAAAGGCCTTAGATTGATGCAGGGTGCTTGCATCAAACAAGTCTGACAGAAGGGTACCTTGTGCCAAGGGCTGCGCCAAGTGGGAATTTGAAAGGCAGCCTGCATCACCCAGTAGGCTGCCTACACCAAAGTGTGCTTGAACCATCCTTGCACCACAAAAGTGGCTGCGGCATGGCACTGGGGGCTTGCGGCAGAGCCAGACTGCTGCAGCCCTCAGATCCAGAATTTCAAAGAACAGAACCCCCCAGAAACCAAGTGCCAAGTACCCTTAGACCACTGAGGGGCAGGTCTAAGGGGACTTAGACGGCTCCTGGGGGGTCATCCTGTAGGTGCCACAGTGTGGCCTGCCCAATCTATCCCCGGTGGGTGATCCCTGGTGGTCCAGTGGTCCCCCCCACTCTCATCACGGTCCCCAACACCCATATCTGTGCATCCTGACAACCCCCTGTACTCATCTCAGCACTCCCACCCCCCTCCCGTACCCAATCTGGCAACTGGCACAGCCCTCCACACACCACCACGGCCGGCCGCTGAATGAGCAGTCTGTGCATGTACTGTATACAGTATGGGCACGAACTGCCCATTCTGCAGCTGGCCAGGGTGGCATGTGGAGGGCTGTGCCAGTCACTGGATCTGGGTATTGGGAGGGGAGTGGGAGTGCTGAGATGTGTAGGGGGCACTAGCCCACTAGGGTACCGGGGAGTGTTGCGGCACTGGTGCCATTGGTGCAGTGGTGTTGGGGGGCAGGGCCCAGTTGCCAGCCTCTGTCCTTGGGTGCTGTGGACATTCCGCAGCCATTGCAGCATTCCAGATGGGTGCACCATATGTCAGGCGCAGCACCCCCATTGCGGCAGGCCACTGAACTTTTTCGCAAGGACCCTGTTAAATAGAAATTCAGGCACAAGGTCCCGGGTGCACTGCACTCGGTGCAAGCTGCCATTGTCGCAGCTTGTGCTAGGGATTTGAAATGCTGGCCCAGTAGGTTTAGCAGCAGGGTTATCCCTTTTGAATATAGCAGCCGACTGGATCCGGGCTAATTTAACATGCCAGGCAGTGCTAATTTAGCCCCGGGGCAAAGTTTTGAATATCTGGCTACAAGGATTTAAATTACACTATGAATGGGCTGTATACATTACTGGAGTGGTTAAAGTTAATGTTAACTCATTAATCTCTTGCTCAATGATATTTGAGACAGAATTAAATCATACTAAAGATTAATGTACTCATATTAAAAGAGACCAGAAAACCTTAACAGAAAGCAGCTGCAATTGAAAATGGGCCCCTAAACACAGATGCCCTTGCCTCAACAACTACCTGTGCAATTCTGGTACTAAACAGAAGGGTCCAACACTTTAAATATTTAGCTTGATATAGAAATTTGTCTATCATACATCTTCATAATGAAAAACAAAAGGTGTTTTCAACCTTGAGAAATCTTACTGAAGCGATTATTACAAGAGTACTAAATTGATAAGAAGATAATCTACATTTCATATCACAGGCTTACTATATTTCTTTGAACTCAAAAGGACTGTCAGATTAGCAAAAGATATGAAAGCAAGATGAAAGTACTCCTGTGTCTGAAAGTGAAATCACAGATTTGCAGATGGGAGCTGGGTCAGTTTAATGAAACAGAAGGCAAAATTGTTCTATAATTATCTTGAACTTTCCTTTTATGATAGGCAGAGCACTGGTGTTCTGAACTGCTAGGGGAAACAAAGGAGCTCTTATCTTCAAAGATTTCAGATTTCGCATTTTTTTCCTAATATATTTCCAATGACTCAGCAACAAAGAAAAAATGTCTCCTGTATAAAGACCTGCAAAAACTAGAAGCAACATTTTCAACAATGTCTCCAGTGAAATGTATCGACTACAAGGATCACATATGTACTTTTTATTATACAGGCCAATTTCAACATTTTATTACTGGCACAAAGAAAGAAATTAACAGACACAAATTAAAAGATGGAGATGTAGAATCCATCGATTGTCACCTCAGTGATGAAGAGATGCTTCCTTTGGAATCCGAACTTTAAAAAGAACGAACGTTTTGATTGTCAGCTCAGTGATGAAGAGATGCCTCCTTTGGAATCCTAACTTTTAAAAAGAGCAAACTTTTCTACTTAATAAAGATATATGCTTATCAAAGAAATTAAACTAGTCACAGTTTTGAGGTAAAAGGGGGAAACTGTGCTATCACATCCTGAAGTCTTTACAAAAATGTTTACTGCACTAGATAAATCATTGTAGTTTGTGACATCACAGCTTTTTTTTTGTATTTTTAGTTAAGTACCTTATAAACTGGGATCCTCTACCATATTGTTGGATAGCACCTAATTCAATGTCTTCTCAACATTTAAAACCTCATTTCTCATTTTAGAATATCTATCTATCTATCTATCTATCTATCTATCTATCTATCTAAATATATATAGATAGATAGATAGATAGATAGATAGATAGATAGATAGATGGATGGATGGATAGATAGATAGATACTGTCAATAATGTATTAATCTTTTTTAAGACTTGTGGAGAAATGTGTCTTTCTATTTTTTCCTCCTTTTTTCTTGTCTTGGGAAAAATATGAACCTTGCAAATGAAACAAGCAGAAAATCATAAATAAAATTAAGAAAAAACAAGTGACAACTGTAAGCTGTATCAATATTTCCTGAACTAAAAAACTTTCATTGAACAGAAAAACTGTGTTTCTGGCCCACTCCAGTTCTGAGGTTATCTCCTTTCAAATTACTTATCTTCAGAAAGAGCTAGCTTTGGAGCCTTTAGAGACAGGAATTTAAAGTGTTCACTTAAATTAAATCTTCAATCAGTGCAATATCAGGATGGTAAATTGGCACAGTTTTCATTTATGGATATGTTAAAATGTCATTGATAATTGTTATCATCACATTTTATGATATATTGTACAATTATTGATGCAACTTTAAGGTATCAATAAATGAAAACTGTACCAATGTGCAATACTGATATTTTCCTACTTCTATGTTTTTTATAAAAATATGTTATAAACATGTATTAAACAAAGTTATAAATACTACGTTGAAATACTGATAAGTGCAAGCTGTACCACTATAGCAAATTGCAATTCCAGTGCCTCCAAGCTTTCATTAAAAAAAGTTCCTATCCTAACTGGTTCAAAGTTGGCCCCTTCCAAAGATCATTTCTTTGAAAGGTGATAACACTGGAACTGAAGAGGAGAGGTACATCATGTACTGCAAAGTGCATTTTAAATTAATGCTTTGGGATACACAGAAACATAGAAACATAGACTTTAATGGCAGATAAGGACCACTTGGCCCACCTAGTCAGCCCATTCCTCTACCTATCGGATAAGCTGCAGATCATATTTAATCAACAACCTATTTCTTCTTAACCCCCATCAAAAATTGCCTTATGCCTGTCCCATGCATTCTTGAATTCTTCCACAGTTTTAGACCCAAAAACCTCTTCAGGAAGGCTGTTCCATGTGTCCACCACCCTCTCTATGAAAAAATACTTCCTCACATTGCCCCTGAACCATCCCTCCTCTATCTTCAAATTGTGTCCCCTTGTTCCTGCACATCTCTTTTTCTGAAAGATGCTAGGTACTTAAAAGTTTCTATCATGTCCCTCCTCTCCCTCCTTTCCTCAAGGGTATACATATTAAGCTCCTGTAGTCTCTCCTCTTATTGCTTCTCTTACAGACCCTGCACCATTTTAGTTGCCCTCTTCTGGACTGCCTCCATCTGTTTATGACCTTGTGGAGATGGGGTGTCCATAACTTTACGCAGTACTCCAAATGGGGTCTCACCAACTGTCTGTACAGAGGGATAACAACTTCTGTTTTCTTGTGGTGATGCCTCTCCCTATACATCCCAGTATCCCACAGCCCTCTCTACTGCCTTTTCACATTGCTTGCTAACCATAAGGTCATCTGATAGGATTACCCTCAGGTCCCTTTCCATTTTTGTTGTTGATACTACCTCCCCCCATTGTGTAATCTTTCCTTGGGTTTTTGTTTCCCAGGTCCATTATTTTGCACTTCTTTGTATTGAATCCAAGCTGCCATACTTCTGACCATTCCTCCAACCTTTCCAAGTCCTTCCTCATCCTTTCCACACCTCCTTGTGTATCAACCACTGTTGCAGATCTTTACGTCATCTGCAAAGAGGCATACTTTTCCTTCCAGTCCCTCTGCAATGTCACTTATAAAGACTTTAAAAAGGAATGGAGCCAGTACTGAACCCTGCAGTACCCCACTAGTAACCCCTCCTTCTTCAGAGTGGACTCCATTTACAATTACCTTCTGTATCCCGTTGTCCAGCCAATGTTTTACCATGGCTACCACCCTGGGACCCAATCCCAGGCTGGTTAATTTGACTATTAATCTTTTGTGTGGGACTGTGTCAAATGCCTTGCTAAAGTCTAGGTGTGCCATGTCTACATCCACTCTATGGTCTACTACTTTGGTCACCCAGTCAAAGAAATCAACTAGATTCATCTGACATGACCTTCCCACTCTGAACCTTTCTGCCTTGGGTCCTGTGCCCCACTGGTCTCTAGGTACTCAACAATTCTTTCCTTCAGAAGTGATTCCATCACTTTCCCTACAACACAGATGAAACTGATAGGTCTATAGTTTATTACCTCTGTCTTGCTCCCACTTTTGTGAAGGGAAGTCACATCCATCTTCCTTCAGTCCTCAGGTACCACACCATCCTCCCATGACTTGTTAAAAAGGGTAGTCAGTGGTGTCACTAATTCTCTCCTTAATTCTTTTAGAATTCTGGGGTGAATTCCATCAGGCCCCATTGTTTTGTCCACCTTCAGTTTTAGGAGTTCTTTCAGAACCCTTTCTTCTGTGAAAGGACTAGGATTGACCCCCCTATCCAGAGTGCTTCTGTTAATTGGATTAGGCACCCCCCTCCTCCTCCTCCTCCTCTTCCTCTTTTGTGAATACTGAGCAGAAGTATTCATTCAGTATCCCTATCTTTTCACTGTCCCTCTCTGCCCACCCACTGTCCATTCTATTCAGCCTCACTATCCCTCCCTTTGTCTTTCTACGCTCCATGATATACCTATAAATGATTTCATCCCCTTTCTTAACTGAATTGGCTATCTTTTCCTCAGTTTGGGCCTTTGCTATTCTGACTACACTCCCTGCTTCCTTCTGCCTAAACTGGTACAGTTCTCTGTCCTGCTCCTTCTGCGTTTCCTTATACTTCCTAAATGCTACCTTTTCCTCCCTAACCTTCACCACCACCTCTTTTGAGAACCATAGTGGCTTTTTCTTTCATTTTGATTTGTTTATTTGCTTCACACAAAGGTCTGTTGCCTCTGTGATGGCAGTTTTGATGTTTCATACTAACATACTAAAATGCCAGTAGAATAGGCCTAACGGTCTTTCGCGTCTGCTCGTTTGGTCAGCCCCCACCCTGGGAGCTGACCTTGCTGCCCCCTCGCCTTCTCTGGCTTTTCCCTTCCCAGTTCTGGATATTCTTGCTGCATTGGATTTTCCTTTCAGAACCCTTCCCCTGTACCTGTCCCACCCCCTCTTGACCTCCTCCACCATCTCCACCTCCACCAGCCCCTAGGCAGCACATTCCATGGCTCCACCACCCTCTCAGTGAAGTAGCACCTCCTCCTTTCTCCCCTGAATCTTCCCCCTCCAGCTTCCACCCATGCCCTCTAGTGGCTCCCTCCTCCATCCTTCGAAGCACCCTGACTGTTTCTCCCCATTTACTCCCTTCATGTACCTGAAGACCTCTATCATATCCCCCCAGTCCTGTCTCTCTCTCCAATGTACATATTTAGCTCTTTGAGCCTCTCCTCATAGATCCTGTCCCCAAGCCCCAAATCATTTTGGTTGCCTCCTCTGGACCCTCCAGAGTTTAATGTCCCTCTTTAAGTATGGCCTCCAAAACTGCATGCAGTACTTGAGGTGCAGCCTCACCAAGCAGTTATACAGAAGGAGTATCACTTCCCTCCTTCTGGAGGTGATCCCCTAGCGATGCATCCCAGCATCCTGTTGGCCTTGGCTGCTGCCCTCCTACAAGTCTCTGTGTTGTTCATCATGACATCCACCACCACCCCCAGGTCCCTCTCATCCATCGAGACTTGTAGCATCCCTCCCAGGGTTAAATTTACCAAAATACTCCACTGTCTTACCACAGGTATCAAACCCAGTACCTTTGGGACTCAAGTCTACAGCTCTACCACTAGGCCACCAAGCCAAGACATTGTTGTTCCACCCCTCCTTCTATCCTGTTTGCTAGTGCTTTTCTAAGGCACTCTCCCATCTCCCATCTGGTCACTTGTTCCCAGATGGCTACCCACTTCTAGATCTGAGATCCTCTCAATGTCCCCATTTGAAAGTACAAGGTCTAAGATTGCTCCCTCATGAGTGGGTTCCAAAACAAGCTGTCTGAGACATGCCATCTGAAGGGCATCAAGAATGGCCCTGCTTTTGGATGTGGCTACAGCAAAGGTGCTCCAATTAACATCTGGCATATTAAGGTCCCCCATCAACAGTATCTCCCCTTTCTCTGCCATTCTAAGGATGCCTTCTATCATCTTCTTGTCCATTCCCTCCCCCTGACAGGGGGGTCTGTATACAACCCCTGTGCAGATTGTGGTGCCATTTCCAGTCTCTAAGGTGACCCACAGTGCCTCCTCTCCTCCCTGTTTTCTCTTTTGTTCAGTTGTTTTTATCCCCTTCCTTTACATAGAGAGATACTCAGCCCCCTCTTCTCCCCTCCCTGTCTCTCCTGTAGTTTGTGTACCCTGGTTTGTTAACATTCCAGTCATGGTTCTCTGTGTACCATGTTTCTGTGACTGCTATGATATCCAGGCATTCCTCTTCCATCAAGGCCACCCGTTCAGGAAGCTTGTTGCCCAGACTATGGATGTTGGTACTCCTTAACCTTCATTTCTTGATGGCCCTACCCCTTTTTCCCCATCCCTGTCCTTATTGCATTTGTCATTTTCTCCATTTACCCCTGCCCTTCTCCCAATCGACATCTCTGTCTTGGTGTTTACCTCACTTAGTATTGTGATTTTTTGGGTGGGGCTAGGATTTCCCTGTAACTCTCCATTTCCTCCCCTTTGGCTAGTTTAAATGCTTGCCAATGAAGCATTTAAACCTATCACCTAAGATTCTGGTTCCCTTCCTGAACAGATGCAGTCCATCACACCAGTGTAGGCCTGCATCCCTCCAGGTGGACCCCCAGTCCCCAATGAAGCCAAATCCCTGAGCTCTGCACCAGTTTTTCAACCACAGATTGAATCCCAAGGTGTGGAGCACCCTAGCCTCACCCGTGCCATCAACAGGCAACACCTCTGAGAAGGTTACCTTGTGTGCTACTTGTCTAAGGTCTCTCCCCAACTCCACAAACACTTCCTGTACTGCTCTGATCCCTTTCTTAGCCAGATCATTTGTCCCTAGGTGGACAATGACATCCAGCTCCCTCCCCTGTGCAGCATCTCTGGTGATTCTGAGGATTCTCTCCCTGTTCCTCTAAGTCATGGTGCCAGGCAGGCACCTTTCCTCCCTCTCCCTCTCCTCTTCCTCCCCCAGTCCTACCTTCCTAACAATGGAGTCCCCCATCAGGAGTTGGTTCCTTCCCCTTTGGGGTCCCATGCCACCCTCCTGTGGGTCTCCTTTGTGGAGGTTCTCAGCATCTTCCTTGGTCTTCACTGTGGGTGCCTCCATACAGGAACCACACTTTTCCAGAGTGGCATATGAATTGTGGAGAGGTACAACTGGAGGGATGTGCCTCTGTTCCACCACCCTCATCCTCCCTGAGCCCACTGTGATCCAACCACTCCTCTTTCTTGACAACCTCTGAGGCAACTGCAGTGGCTGTGATGGGCACTGGGTGGGAGAGGAGGTTGCACAAAACCTGGCCAACTCAGCCACAAAATGAGTAACCTCCTCCCTCAGCCCAGAGAGGTGCCTGCAGATGGGACAACACTGTATCCTCCAGAACATCTCCCAGAAGACTGCTGCTTCACAGCCACTGCACTGCACCACTCCCATCATGTCTTATTTCTGGCCCCCTACTGTTGTTTGGTTACTCTTTTCTCTGTTTGTTTATTTTTTTCTCCCTACTTACTTACTCACTACCTCTGTGCCTTTTAAGCTCCTGATCTTCCTGTTCTGAGACAAGAAGTTCCTGTATTTCTCTATAGTCTTCTTACTTGCTCAGAGTCAGACCTCCAGCAGCAAGGGGGGACAAAGAGCTACTTTTATCAGCAGTACTGATAGGCTAAATTGGTACAGCTTACATTTATCAATATTTAAAGATTCATCAATAGCTTTTATCAATACAGTTTTATATTATATTTAAATTGTGAACAAATGCCTGTACTTAATCTTCATTTACCCAAATAATTTATTTCGATTATGCTTTCATAGCTACCAAGAACCAGTGTTTCAGAATCTTACTTCATCAGGAAGTATGGTAACAAAACTTTTATTTCACTTTGCAGATAGTTTTGTGATCATGATAATGGTAGTCTTAAATGCGAGACAACTCCAACAACACCACAATACTCTTTGTAAAGTATGGTCCCAGAAATGTGTTCCATAATATCAACTGGAACCATAAGGACCAGATAAATTTAGGCTGAACATAGAGGGTGAATGTTTTTAGGAAAAAAAAATGAATTTAAGCTTTCCCAGATGCAGACATGCCTGCCATTTGCCTCAATGAAGTGGTATTAAGATCTTGAAACATTGGCAACTAGTGGCAATTTATGGGTGGGTGGTAATATATAATTTTAATAAACTATTTCAGTAACAGTTGGGTGAATGGTTTTGGAATTGATTTCTTCCCAGTACTCTCCATCTAAACAGGATCAAAAGCTCCCAGGAGAATTTCTTGCTCTTATGTTTAATAAATTATGTTACAACTGGTGATAGAACTTTAAGATATCAATAAAATCCTCTAATCCAAGCAGCAGTTATTTAAAAAATTAAGTTCCTAGCCTTTCTGGTTCCAAAGTTATCCTCTTTCAAATAAATAACATTAAAATAAATAAATATTGGACCCAATTTTTACTCTGAATAAACATCCAAATCACTGCAGATAATCAACCCATTCAACCTCTGTACTATACTCAGTGGGAGATGGCCCCAGATTAACTTTAGCAGAACATAAATTCAAAATGAAGTGAGTCACTCAGCCTCAAAAAGCCTTTACTACAATGCTTATGGGTACAGAGTATTTTACTGACACAGTTCCACTTGTCTCAACATTTTGTCTCTGATAGGTCTACTTCAGGGAACTTATAAAATAAACACAAATATGCAGATAAATAAATTTAAAGACCCAAAAATTTGGTCTATTTGTACAGCATTAATTAATTTGTAGCATCCATATATACTAACATACTAACATACTATTTGCCAGCAGATTAGGCCTTATGGTCTATCAAGTCTGCTCGAACCTACATATGCTATACTATATATTACTGTGGACCATATCACAACTCCTAATTCAGATTTCTTTACATCCATTAGTGGACACTTTGATTGGTTACCTAAATGGGGACAGGGGACAAGAATACAAATATTTTAACCAAGGTATGCATATCTTACTCCACCACCACCATGTACTCATGCTTAGTTAATGAATGTATTTTATTTATTTATTTATTGAATATTGGTAACTGGGTAAGTCCACTGAGCCAATACAGTCCCTTTTTTAGGGGTGACACAGATTGAAACAATACAACATAAGTACAACATTCAGGACAGAACAAATACAATGAATAGCTTGATACAATGATATACAATTAAAGGTACAGTTACAAGGTGACCTTGGAGTCTGACCATGTTACATCACAACAAAAGAGCCATTAGGCTAAGTACATAGTACAAATTCTAAGCAGTGCAGAGATTATCTGGAGAAGTAGGTTAGCAGGAACAGGTTCAAGGTAAGGGGGACAAGAAGATAGCATGACAATTTGTGTTTGAACTGAGTGAGGGAGATAGAGGATAGAATCTCATGTGGGAGAATTACAGGCAGATGTTGCTGTAAAGGCAAACAATCGCCATCCATCTATCAATCGGGGGTTGAGAGTAACCAGGAGAGGGAAGTCCGTGGAGCACAGGGTGCGCTGAGTAAATTTATGGTTGATGAGATCATTCTGGCAGGGTGGGGTATAACAATGAACCAAGTTATACATACAGCACATTGTTGTATATAGGAATTTGTTCTTAAAGTGTGCCCAGCCTAGGGAGGAGAGAACTTTGCAGTGATGAAGATGAGGGTCAGAACAGAGAGCGTAATGCCCTATTCTTAAGTAGAGTTGATTGATATGTGCAAGAAAGGATGCCCGTACTAGAAGGAGAAGTGGGGAGCAATAAACAAGCAGGGCGAGGACAGCAGACGTCACTACTTTTAGACATGAGGCCCAAGTCAGGAGGGGATGGAGGCAGTAAAGGAGACCAAGCCATTGGTTGAAAGCTTTTGACAAAACATTGACATGGTCCTCAAAAGTGAGTGAGGGGTCCAGGGTGAGCCCCAGGTATTTAAAGCAGGTAACTACTTCTAGGGGGTTGCCATCCTTTGATCTGACTGCAAGGGGATGCTGAGATGAGGGTACAGACCCTGAGTTATGAAACAACATGATCTTGGTCTTCTTTGTGTTAAGTACCAGACGGTTATCATGTAACCATTCCTCAAGAACATGGAAATCAGATTCAAGGCTCTGATTTATCCAGCCCAGGTCAGAGGATGAGCTATAGATGATTGCATCATCTGCATAGAGATGAACTGTGGCACCTCCACAGCTAAGTGGCAGGTCATTTATAAATAGTGAAAATAACAGTGGCCCCTTTATGGAGCCCTGTGGAACACCATGTTGGATTTGTCTAAGTTCTGAGAGGGTCCCAGACCACTTGACACTTGTATTCTTGTGATACACCTGCTTATGCTATCCTTACACTCCTACCAATGGTTATTAGTATATTGCTTCCATTTAAGATTCACTGTGCCTTTGATAAATAGAATCTTGTTTACTTTCTTGTTAGCTGTGCTTAATATTTAATTAGATTCCACATTTTACCAAAGAAAGATACTTCAAATAAACATAGGCACCTGCAATATACATGTACTGCAGCTTGCCTAAGAGGAACTGCCCTATGCAGAACCTTGTTCAAATAAAGGCAGAACATTTTTAAAATAAACCTGCATGTTGAGATGAATACAGTACTTCCTTGATAGTTATAAGTTCAAACGTGCAATGGTTTAAAAACAATTTCATTTGTTTAACTAGCTCACACATGTATAATGCTACTAGCAATCTTGTGTGGCTTTTCATTTTTTAAAGTTCAAAAGGTTCTGAAAGTCAATGGCTGGTTGTTTATTTTTTTCTAGTTTACCTTTAGTGGTGTGTGGAATTTTTAACTTCCAGTGAAATGTAATTTTACGGACAGTGCTTAATTTGTGAATGAGCTCACCATGGCACAGCCCTTGCACCTCTTCGCACCTCTTCCATCATGCACATATTGTAACTTTTGTTACTCTGTCCTTTAAATAAGTGTGCACTTGGCTGGCAGTGGCATGCCTCGGGTTGCGCACATGGCTGCTCATACTTGAGTTAGTTGGAACTTGATTGACTTAGTAATTGTTTGTCTGACTATCTCTCTCTCTCTCTCTCTCTCTGAGTTGGCTCCGGGGCTCCACCTTCCAGCTGCTGCTGCCTGCTGCTATTTTCCAATCCCACTGCTTGCTTGCTTGCAGCTCCTTGACCTCAAGTTGTTTGGAAGGGGCAGCCAATGAGCCTGTATACGCTACTGCACTTGCACCATTTTCTGACCATCATGGTGTCTCCTTACCAGCTGCTATGTGCTCCAATGGTACACGGTGGAAGGTTGGACTGTTACAGTGAGGTTAGAAAGAGTCACATGTCTCTGTTATGTGATGACTGAGTGCTAGGCTGCACTTGCCTTGCTGCATCATCATCTCTTGGCCGGCTGTGTTAACAGTGTTATTGAATAAAAAAAAATGTTTGCTTTCATCTGGAGGAAAGTAAACCACCAAAAGCAAAAAGAAAAAGAAAACAAGCTGTGTAGGCAACTAAGGGCAGCTGTGGAAATGGGGAACAAGAACAGAAGGAATATCCCTGGCTGGGGAAGGGGGGAAGCAAGGGAAGAAGCTGTAAACTAAAATAATAAAAAAAAAGTAAGGCTAACAAAGCAAAGGTTAGATGATCTGTGAATGAGCTTGGTCTGCCATCAGACGGACTGGGTTTTATTCCCTCAACCTCCACTTGTTGACTTTCTTACTGTGTGACTGTGTCTCTCTGAGCAAGTCACTTAACCTCCACAGTGCCACCGGGTCACCCCCAAAAATGAGTACCTTCACCTAGTGGGCCTTACCTGGTCAAGAAAGAATAAAATAAGTTCTCTAGCCACTTGCATGCTTTCTGCTCTGAGGTTGCTTCCTGGAACCTTCCTTGGCTAGGGGGTTGCAATAAGGCAGCACTAGACCCCCATAACCCTGTTGTATTAGATGTTCTGTGGTACATTCTGTTATTTAACAAGGCCAGCCAGTGTCTCCCACAACCCTGACTCTAAGGGAATTTTTTTTTTTTTTTGGAGTCAGGAGTAGGGACGATGAGATAAAAGTGTGTTTTGTCTTCAGTAAAAGCCCCCAAACTTACCACAGACCATCTAAATTACCAGAGCTTTGGGGGGCTTAGTGACCCCCAGACTGCTGGCCTTTCAGCCCCCACACCTCTTTCTTTCCAAATTAAGCACTGCTTGCAAAATTTTAGAAATTCCGTCAAAATTCCACCAAATATCTTTGGAAGTGGAACAGCAGAATTCTGTGACAGAAAAATGTGGAATGGGTTTTATGCTACATTTCCAAGGAATTATTTTCTGCAGATCTCATTATTTTCCATGGAAATGATTGTGGAATGATTTTCTGCAGAAAAATGCTCTTCCATGGAATATAGTTCCACAGATCACTACAGGCAGGTTCTACAGAAGAAACAGTGAAATTCCAGAGGAAATTCTGCCAGCAGAATGATTATTCCATGCTAATTCCACCAGCAGATTTCCATATTCTGCACAGCATTAACTTTTATACTTGAAAAGTGCCTACAACTCTAGACAAGCCCAGTCTTTCCTGAAACGAGGATGCTCCTAACCAATCCTACAGATGCATCCACAGCAATGTGTGACTGTGCCGGAATGCTGTAAGCTCAGTGGGTTCTCACTGTGCTCGGGAATAGCTCTGATAGTCCCTGCTCCCTTCTTAATGTAATGATCTCTACTACCTTACTGTAAAAACAAATGGTCATGAACACTATTATTGTTATACATAAATGGAGAACCCACAAATCATTAGGGGGTGGAAGGGGCAAATAAAAGTTGCACTGGCAGTGAAGAGGTTTGTGAAACAAATAAAGCAGGGGGGCCATATCACAAGAGACACTCATTCACTAGACCCCTTAATACAGCACGATAGTGATAACTAAAGATTGAAATTAATGTGGATTCCTAAATTCCTCAGTGGGCATAACCAGCTGACCTACCAGTCAGCCTCCTCAATAAGTCCTCAAGCTAGTTCAATGTGTCCAGCAAGTGTATCCATCACATCTCTTCCCTTTCAAGTATCTTATTAAGGTCCACTCCACACATCGGGTGTATGCTTTTAGGATATCCAAAAATTATAATGATTTACCATTATTACCCGTTTCTATAAAATGCTTCACCACAGATGAGACTTGATTCCATAGATTATAGAATCATAGAAAAGCATCAAGTCTGTTGGCAGAGGCTGATATAGACTTGTCACAAATAAGTGGTATTGTTTAGTGCAGGCTACTCCGAAATAATCATCCATGGATTTTTTAAAAAGCTGCATACTGGTACTAAGTACCATAGATTCAGGGAGGCAATTCCATACTAAAACTATTCTTTGAGTTTACCAAACTCCTTTCCTTCTTGTTCTGTATATCTGTCCCTTTAATTGAAATTTATGAGTCCTAGTTGTTATAACATTTGTGTTTCTGCTGAGCCCTGCACATTCATGTAAGTCCTCATTGTTAAATGCTTGATATAAAAAAACATAAGCCTCCTCTAAGTTTCCTGTACTCTAAGAAGTACAGGCCCAAATCCATGAGCCTTTCCCCATAGGGCATATTCTTCACAGTGCTGATTTTTGGGGTGACTCGCCTCTGCACTCTGCACCCACTCCATAAGTATAATGCTGGGGTGCACAACATATGGCCCACAGGCCACAAGTAGCTCCGAGGAGGATATCTGTGGCCCGCAGTGACATACAACAGTCAACAGCTTACAGAGAAGGTTATTAAACACTGATTGTCTGTAAATCGTCGGCATGGTCTCCTCCAACATTACAAAGCCTCACATCGCTCCCTAGTTTCAGCTCTGAATAAAGAGCAAGTAATAGTAAATAAAATAAAATAAGTACCTCAGTTCACTTCAGTTCATGTTCCTTTACATCCGCATTCACTTTTTTCAGGGGCTGTAGATTTCAGCAAGCTGGTAGTAGTTGCAGCTCTTAGAGCAAAGTTGTGAGCCATATTTTTAAGGTACCTGATAGTTCTGAACACTTGGAGCATTCTCAGTATTAAAAGGAAAAAGTTAGTTTTGTAAATCCATGGTTGCCATGATGTTGCCATGGTTCTTGATGGCTGCTGATTATTTCTGTATGTCAGGGGATTGCTCATTATTAGTTATGCATATTGGGGCACTGTGAGCATTCGGGGGCTGTGGATTTCAGCAAGTAATAAGCTGTATATATCAGGAAGAGGAGAGCAGATTAGTGACTGACTGTGTGTTACGACATTTCTGCATTTCCCATTGTTATGTTGCTTATTTTTGTATTTTTATTACATTTTATGTTTGCTTGCGTATATGCTCAAGAAACATAGTGTCACCATATGACTTTTTGGAGGTGTGCCGCCTACTCTGCCAATGCCCCGATCCATTGTGTAGGTGCGGCCACACCTTACCAATGAATGGCCAAGCTGTCTATGGCAGCAGTTCAGATGTAATGGTGTGCAGTTGAAAGAAAACCACTGCTGCAATCAGTGGTGGTAATGTGTACGCAATTTGCAAAGTGACATCAAGCAGCTGCCAGCCACCTCTCAGTCCCCATTAAAGCCGACGGGGGCGCCCAGGCCCTCTGTCAGCATGCCCCCTTCTCAGTTAATTTTCCAATGGGGTAACCCAATCCCTGTTGGCATTATGTACCCGCAGTTGTTTTAAATTAATATGGCGGCGCCTATCGCCGTCCGCCTCTCACAATCCCCAAGAAAGCAGATGGGGGGGAGCAAAATCCCCCTGTTGGCATGCCGCTCCCAAGTTAATTTGCTAGTGGGGGAGCCCAATCCCCATTGGCATAGTGTCCCCCCTCCATTTGTTGTGTGTCTTGTGTGCTGAGGGGGTGCCCAAACCCCCTCGGTTCATGCGCCCCCCCAAACACTTTGTGCTGATGGGGTGCCCAATCCCCATCAGCTACATGCCCCCCCAACAAACACCCAGGTGGCACACTGGGAGCCCACCCCAGCATACCAAATCACCTATGAAAAAGAAAACCTTCCAGCATTGTTTTTATTTTTTCCCCTGTGAAAAGAAAAAAAGTCCCTCATTGAGTCCGGTGCCCTTCCCCCAACCTGCACCCACCCTCTACACATCCCACCTCCCCACTCATTCCCTCATCCCACATGTACCTCTGGTGACCGGCACAACAGTCTTCGGTGGATCAGGAACACGTCTTCATTCTTCAAAGCCGTCCACGAACTGAAGAAATGTCAGTAAGCTGAATAATGGAATAAATGTTTTTTTTTTCAACTTATGTGGATATCTCAGCCATTTTCATAAATTTTGGTACCAAATTTTCAACATGGGGTTCTTGGGACCCCATGTCATGAATTCAGTGACTCATCTTGTTATTCGGTCCCGAAAGTTGATTTTGCAGTCAATTCATGGAATCACCTTTCGGGACTGATTAATGAAATGACAGTGTCACTGTTCATGAGGTGGGCTCCCAAAAAGCCTATGTTGCAAATTTGGTGAAAAAAATTCAAAAAAATGACTGTTACGAGTGTGCATTGTGCAGTTTCCACACACACTCATAACTTCGCGAATTTGTAATATTTTCAATCCAGATTTTCAACACTGGCTTTTTTTCACACCTCCTTATGAACAGTGCAGCTGTCATTTTTCACATACTGCCCACTCTGTGTTTTTGTACATATGGCACAGAATGGCTTGGTCACTGTGGGAGATCAACATTCGTCAAAGATTAACAAAATCACAGTGCCACTGTTCATGAGCAGAGGTCCCAAATGCTTTCCTGAGGTGGGGGTCACAAAAGGGCCATGTTGAAAATTTGTAGTGCAAATACCAACAAACACCCGGGGTGTTACGGTTTCTAACCATAATGTCCCACCCTGTAGAGACTGACAGGCATCAGGGGTGTGCCTTTGGATTGCCAGCTGTAATGCTCATGCCATTCCACCCCTACCCCCCACCTTGAAGCCATTGACAGGCATCAAGGTGTGCCTTGGACTCTTCAGCCCCAGAGTTCACCCCATTTTCCTATACTGCACCAATTTCAGTGTATGTCCTTAAGAAATGGGGTGACTATAAAGCCGAACACCCCAAGACACACCTCAACACTTGTTGGTGTCTGCAGGATAGGGTGAGGTGAAATGCCTTGAGCATTATGAGTGACGACCCAATGGCACACCTCAATGCCTGCCCATCTTTGCAGGGTGGAGGTGGGGTTGGCGTGAGTTCAGTACTTCACTGCCATTCCTATTCTGCATCTGTTTAACTCCTGCATGTCCAATGCTAATATCAGCAAGAAAACATTCGGCATTGACAAATGCTTGTTATTGTTACTTTTAGTAACAATGTGATTATGAAAGGATAGAATAAATAGTCAAATAAACATATGCATGTTTGATTAACTTTGATTTACTACTTACGTGTGTCATCATGGGATGTTTGAACACCGCCTATGGATGGTGTCAAACAGCCAATGGCCCCCGTCCTTGACTCAAGATTTTGGTCTGGCCCTCCCCCCAAAAATGTTGTGCACCACTGGTCTAATGCTTCCCAGGTTTTGTGGTGCACTAAAGGGGGAACAGTACTCAAGGTGTGGTCTAACCAGTGCTGAATAGAGGAGAATTACTACACCAGCCTCCCTACTTTTGATGTGCCTAAAAATGCTGTCAAGTTACATGAGTAACACTTTTGTGCTCTGTTGTATGTACCTTAGAAGACCATAAAATCTTCATGACATAGAGCTGATCACAATGGCAATGGAAGACGTATACCACCCCTGTGGTATTTCAGTCCATGTACAACCTGATATGACACCTTTTGCTTGTATGTGCACATGTGAAAAAAAACATTCTTTGATGTGTGCCCACAATCTGAGCACCAATGCCATAGGTGGATCCTTTGCCTGAGTGGTCCCAAAAAACTGCAAGAAGTACAGTTTTTGAAACTGGTATTCAATGTGCACTAATGTAGTTTTAAAGTTAGATGCCTTCTTGGCAGTGATCAGAGCCCTGTTCTTAAATATTACTGCTGAATCTTGGTGAATTGATAATGCTCCAATGTGTATTTATGATGCCTTTCATTTCTGGCATCCTTAGACCAAAAAACATCAGTCTTTGATTTTATGCTATTTAATTAGGCTTTATGACAAGGTGTTACCTCTGGGTGTGTTGTCCACCTTGTCAGGGTCTGTGAGAGGGTGCGGGAGCTGGGGATAATTCCCAGGTCCTGGCGCCAAGAGGGGCCCAGGCCGTCCTGGTATACTGTATGCAGCATGTAAGTTTTCTCACAAATGACATTCCTCACTTAATGTTCCTCTGCCACATGCCATCATAAATCCCACCCCCCCCCCGCCTGCAGCACTCTAAGCAGCGTAGCAGGTAGCGCTGATGCCTACAGTGCTGCAGGGGGGTGGAATTCATGGTGGTGTGTGGTGGAACTTTAATGAAATGGTAGTGGAGTCATGGAGAAACCTGAGAAGGGCACTGACTGGCATACCTTGGAGTTCCATTCCAGTTCTGGTTCAGCTGGCAATCAGAGCTCCCATCAGCATGGCAGCTTGGCTTTGGCTTAGAAAAAAACAGGTGGCTTCTGAAAAATTGATCATTGTTGCACATTAGTCTCCCGGTAGGCACAATCATGTCAACCATGGGCTCTGAGGACAAATCAAAAACTATTGTGGAATTGGTCCTGGAATGTGAAAAAGGAGGTATATGAAGACTTAAAACAGTATTTAAAACTGCAGTGGCAAAACTTTCCCTTAATCTAAAGTTAAATGTATTCTTTCTTATGTCCTAAAAATTACCATTACATTATAACACGTTCATTCTATTTACTGATTTCCATTATGATTGATCTAAAATGTTAACTGTAGCATCTCCTTGTTTACTAATACTATCCCAGACCATTCATATAACGGTAAAACGTTTCCAAGCCAAATGCAGTGGGGGGGGAGTCCACATTGTTAAAATAAATGATCACGGTTAAACAGAGTGGCAGATTACTGCTCTACTGCAATACACTTTTAAACATATAAATTTGCTCTGACCGACATGTAAAAAGCAAACATTTATACTTGCCCCTCTTTTAAATATGCATTCTGTGAAGTACAAGACTTGAGGGCATTTATGGCTCACTCTGCCTTCTGTAGCCAAGTTTTGCAAATGCTGTCTAAACAGTCTGACTAAATTAAGGCCAGTACAATACCTACAAAAAAATCAATTTCAACACTGAATGCACTATGTGTAAATCAGTACTTTTACCTAGTCTGCAATGTCTTCTACAGTGCAAATGACATAATTCTGCTCCATAGTTTGGCCTATTAAAGAAAAACAAAATGTTTCCTGAGAACTCTTGAAATGAAATTAAAACTGGATGTAGGGGATGCTTTTGGTTTACAGAGCAAACCACCAGTAGGGCTGCAAGTTTGGTTTGACCATTCTCCCTAAATGGTAGAACTACCGGTGTTCGCTCCAGTCCATGCATGTGCAAACATTTACATGAAATCTGTAAACTTTGGTTCACCCAGTTCACCCCTACTCAATGCACCATGTGACATGATGCAGTGAGTAGGGGCAAACTGGGTGAACCAAGGTTTGCAGATGTCATGTAAATGTTCACACATCCACGGGTGTTCTCTACGCCTGCCAGCAGCCGCCAAGTAGCCAACCTCCCATCAGCCTTAGAAGTCCCACCAGAAATGAATGGGAGTGACTGGCTACTCTAACTGTCTGTATTGGGAGACCAACTCTTATTGGCTGCTGTCAGCAAATGAGTCACATGGGGTCAGGGTCACTGCAGGCTAACCTAGCATGCAGATGCAGCAGCAGTCGCAGTTGGAGAAAGATCATCGGAGAGGAGAGATGAGCACTTGCATGCATGTTGTGTTGTCATCCTACAGGGCTATCTGCTTCCTTCAAACTTTTTTTTTAACTTGTTTCTTTATCCCCTCCTTGGCTGGGGAGGTGTTGCCTTTGGTTCCCCCCATCTGACTGGTCCTGCGGGACCACACCACTCATAGTACTTGTGCTCAACCCCCTCCTCTATTCCTCTTGCAGGCTGCTTCACAGCGAGTAGGTACCCCACCACCATGGAAGCTCAGGGTAAGGATCCAGGAGGAACAGTCTGAGTGAGAGCAGAGTAGTACCATCAGGACCAGACATCATCATACACGCCAGAGGATTTTTTTGTTGTACTGGCATCAATGACACTGCCATGCATGCTTCCATGCATTGCATGTCCAACATCTTCCCAAACTGACCACACAGTTCACTGCAGCATGTACCAACCCCAATCATGACCAGGAGTCAGTGTAGAAGAAGGAAAGCAGTACCTGGGATGCTCAGTTCTCCATTCCTGAGGCTCACCCTTGAACGCCCAAGGTTGCTCCCGACCCAAGGTCGTCAGTGTGATGCAAGATGTGACATCCAGCACCTCAACTCTCAGTGCAACCAGGCAAGCTGCTTCCTTCAAACTTACTTGGTTCACATTCATTTAGCGGCTGTGGGCTAGAAAAAATAATTATTGACAAGAAAGAAAGATTCACTTATTTTAAGCCAGGGTCCAAAGCAGTTGAAGTTGAGGAGGAGGAAGAGGAGGACTGGAGGAGGACTCTGGACAGAGGACATCGTACCTGGGGGGGGGTGAAGGGAAAAGGAGGGCCAGATGAGGGTGTGTGCCTGGGTAGTCAGTTTAGTCACTGACACTGATGGCACTGACTCCACTCGTCCTATTGTGCCAGGTGAAAAATGTTTTTTTTTTTTTTGTTCAGATGCAGCAAAGCAGTGTGTATGGGGGAGGATAAAGAGTGAAGGAGACTAGACTGATCCTAATGGAAATCACAGACTCTGTCTGATTCACTATTTCCTTCCATTCTGCACATCTTACAATTCTTGCTTTCTGTGTGGAGGGAGAAAGGCTCAGGCAACAAAGCTTAACTATGAAGGGTTAGGCAAGGCAGTTTTTTTTTACTATATAATAAACTACCTGTTTGGGATTGGGATAAATCTCCCTGTTGTTATTTAACTTTTTTTTTTTAATTTTAAATCTTTTATTGAGTTATATAAGACCAACAATACATGAGAAAAAAACTGCTTAAACATGTTATACACGGATCAAGTAAAATACAATTGATGAGGTAAGCAAGGCTCTAAGGGTTAAAGGGATACAATAAAATACAAAAGGAAAAGAAAAGAAAACCCATCCCAAACTCCCCCCTATCCACCTTCCCACCCCAATGAGTGCCATGACCGACAAGGGACTGATTCCAAGGAGAAGGATATTGGAGAAGTAACACCAACTAGCAGTGTCAATCCCAGGGAGGTGATTATAGCATCGAATGTCAGGGGTCCGTCTTATATGTTGGTTATTTCAGATATAGGGCATATACTTTACCCCATTTCTGGTTAAAGGAAGATAGCCGGTTTCTAGAACTGGCAATTAGCTTATCGGTATTAAAACACAGGGACATCTCTTTGAGCCATTCTGAGTATGTGATAGAGTTTTGGTCCAGCCAATGACTAAGGACCAATTTTTTGACTACAATAGAAATCAACGCCATATGATACCTACGTTCTTTCACTTCAATGTTGGAATAAATTCCTAGGATACAGACTTCTTTTGTAAAGAGTTCCTTTAGCCCCAGGAGCGGGTCTAGATTATTTCATAACTGGTTCCAGAGGGGTGCTATTCTGTCACAATCCCAAAGGATATGCAGCAGGTTCCCTTCAGTACTACCACATCACGTACAATTAGATGTTTGGAGTTTGCCAAATTTAACTAATTTAACTGGAGTATAATAAAGGTTATTCAAAATATGGTATTGGATTAATCTAAGATTATCCTGGGAGAGATATACGTCCTTCCATATCGATTCCCAGGGAAGGGGAAAATCCGGTATAAAAGATGACCAGATTTTAGAGCCTTCCAGGGCATTAGGAAGCAGGGTGTCCAACAAATAGGCATAAAAATTGGCTGTACCATGAGGTTTGCCTGCAGCATCGTGGATCTTTTCCAAATGGGGCCTAATATTGGATGGGGTGTATACAGGCCCAAATAACTTAACTATTAAATGTCTCAATTGAAAGACCTTAAAAATATGTTTCTGGGGAAATATTAAAGGAGGTTAAATATCCTCCGAAGAAAGAAGAGAGCCATGTGAATACAGAGATTCCACTAATGATTCCTGGATTTGTGGGAGCCACTCCGGGTGTCAAACATTTGCCCCAGATTTTAATGTTGGGGTTCAAGATGAGAGGTTGTGCCAGATCCTTGGTATGAGGAATTTTGAAAAAACTCCAACATTGAGAAAGAATTTTAATAGAGAGCCCAATAGTGGATTCCTGGATGGCTACAGGTAATAAGAAAGGGGAGTAACAGAAGATGTAGGGTGGTTGTAGATTGTATTGGTCCAGCATTTTAAGCTCTAATTGTAGCCAAATTGGTTGGGATGGACTAGATTGGGGGGATTAACCATTTTCTTAACTTATATAAGTGGCTAGCCCAGTAGTATAATAAGAAATTGGGTAGACGAAGGCCACCTTTATCCCTAGTTGCATTAAGTTTAAGAAAGGCCCATCTGGGTTGTTTACCCTTCCAGATAAGATTAGACAACGCAGAGTGTATTTGTTTAAAGTACATTCTAGGGAGCCAAATATTTAATAGATTAAGGGGATAAAAAATCTGGGGTAGTACATTCATTTTAACAATATTGATGTGCCCCCATAGGGATAGTGGTAAATTTTGCCACCGGTCTAGATCCCCGCTGAATCTTTATCAACAAATCATCTAAGTTGAGCTTTTGAATCATTTCTGGTTCAAGAGCTAGGTGGATACCTAAATACTTGAATGAGGCCGGGGACCACTTCATGCCAAACTGAATAAAGTCGTCCTGAAAAGTGAGGGAATTTAATGGAAAAATAACTGATTTAGATAAGTTTAGTCTATAGTTCGACACCTGACCAAAGTGTTCAATGATTTGTAATGCTCGTGCTAAGGATAATTCTGGGTTAGTAAGGAGTAGTAAAATATCATCCGCAAAGACCGACAGTGTTATTGGGATTTGAGAGATAACACAGCCTGTGACCCATGTTGAGGTTTTGATACTGACTAACAGGGGCTCTAAATATAAATTAAATAGGTAGAGGGATAAGGGGCATCCTTGGCGTGTGCCAGAACACAGAGGAAATCGAGAGGAGAAAACGCTGTTGCAATAAACTTTAGCTGAGGGTGCCTTGTAGATCATCCTGATCCACTGTATAAAGGTAGCCTGGAAACCCATTCTCTTCAAAGTAGCCCACAAAAAGTCCCAGTTCACCCTGTCAAAGGCCTTTTCTACATCAAGTGCAACTAAGATCATGAGGGACTGTGAACTTCGGGCCATTTGAAAAACATGGGACAGGGTTCGCAGGTGGTCTGCTGCGGATCTGCCTTGGATGAAGCCCACCTGCTCTGGGCTCAACAAGTGTTGCCAGATCCTCTTGATTCTAAGGGAAATGATTTTAGACAGTATTTTAATATCATAATTTAGTAGTGAGATTGGACGATAGCTAGCTGGATCCAATAAAAGTTTGTCTGGCTTCGGAATTAAAATTATTCTGGCCTCCAAAAGAGAGGGGTCAAGACAGTCTGAGATAAACATGTATTCATATAATTTCAGAAGAAGAGGGGATAACTCTTTTCAAAAAAACTTTATAAAAATTAGGGGGGAAGCCATCGGGACCAGGAGCCTTGTCCAAGGACAGATCTTTAATTGCTTCTTCTACCTCAGTTAGGGTGATTGGAGAGGATAAGATATCGCAGTGGTGTACCTGAACATCTGGGAGATTAATCCCATCTAAAAATTGCTCTATCATATGGGAGGATGGATTAGAGGCACCTTTGCCATATAGCTCCCTGTATAAAGATTCAAACATTTAGGCAATATCTCTAGGTAGGGTTTTAGTAGAGCCATCCTGAGAATTTAAAGCCGGAGTTAATCGTGAGCTCTCCATCTCCCTCAATCTAAGAGCTAGCAATCTTCCAGGTTTTTCTCCTTGTTCTAGATAGCGGGACTTGGTTTTGAGCATGGCATACTCCACTTTCTCTCTCGTTAAGTCACTATACTCACTTCTAAGTTTGATTAGAGCTTCCAGGTCTTTTTGAGAGTTAGAGTGGAGGAAATCATCCTCGGCTGTCCTGAGCTGATTGGTCAGTAAAGTAGTTTTGGCCTCTCTTGCCCTTTTCCTATGGGAAGCAACCTTTAGGAATTCACCTCTAATAAAACATTTAAGAGAACACCAGAGTATGTCCTCTCTGTGTACAGACCCTTGATTGCATTCTAAGAAGGATAGGATTTTGTCTTTGATCAGGGAGACTGTGTGATCCTCCTTTAGAATTTGCGTATTTAATTTCCATGAGGTATCCCTCTGTCCCTGTAGGCCGAGGGAAACTGTGATCCATACCAGAGAATGATCTGAGATAACTATTGGCTCTATACTTACTTGATGTTTATTACACAAAAGGGTAGAACTAATTAGTATGTAGTCAATCCTTGACCACGTTTGGTGGACTTGGGAATAAAAGGAAAAGCTGTGGCTATCAGGGTTAAGCAGACGCCAAGGGTCACATAATCCTAACAGGTGCATAAAGTCAGTGAGAGCCTGTTGAGAGGGCGACATAGGTTTTACAGGCTTATAAGTTTTGTCCATCTCATTGGATGGAGCTATATTCCAATCCCCACCAAGAATAAGAAGGGAGGGCAGGAATCTGCTTAAACTGTCTGCCAAGGACATTAGGAAATGGGGGTCTCCTCCAATTGGGCCATAAATTGCACCTAGAACCACATTAGTGTTATTAAGGAGGCCCTTGACCAAAACAAAACGGCCGTCTTGATCAGTGATGCTATCCTCCACTACAAACGTGATATGTTGCCTGATTAGTATGGCTACCCCTCTGCTGGCATTCAAGCCGCTAGCTGCAAATATCTGAGAGAAACCCAATCTACATAGCCCTTTAGCTTCTGAGGCTGCCAGATGTGTTTCTTGGATGAAAATTATGTCCACATGTAGTAAACTACAGTTATGGAGAACTTGAAGTCTTTTAGTGGGGTCCTTGACACCTCTGACATTCCAGCTGGCAAACTTAATCAACCTCATAGCCATTTGGTATAGTGCTATGCTTAAAAGGATCCTGGAATGAAAAACTTTCTAATGTAATAAAGGTATTTGGCACCAGAGCAACTCCCCCAACCCACAAAGGTAACAATTAGCAGCATTCCAATCCCCAGTTTGGAACATAAGAATGTACATTATTTAGTCTAAACACAAAAATAGCATTATATAACTATTTAACCAGGAAGTAAAGTACACCACCACCACCCCTTCACCATTTGTCACTAACCCTACCCTACATCTAAGCCCCCCCATAAACTATTTACAAATGATCCTCCTAAGACCAATAACACACATCTTGGCCAAACATAAGGGTTGTATGAGGACCGACCCCAAGGGCTAGCATACCCAAACTTAGATAGAATAAATGTCTGCCCAAAAAAGCCTACAATTCTGAACATTAATACAACTTCTGTCAACCAGGGCAGATAGAAAAAAAATGATCTCTTGGGTGCTGCTGCCAGCTCCCTACATCGCAGGCTATGAGGCAGTTCGCCCGAAGCTAGTGCAGTCAAAGCACCCCTCCCCCCAAACCCAGCCACAACCTTCAGAAATTTTGAATTCATGGCCAATCATAAGGTAAAAGTGGTAGGTTAACATGACCTTACCACGCCATTCGAAATGAGGGGCAGTCGTGCTGTACCTAAGTACCATCACTCACAGATTAAAACCAGGGGCACTGCATCCAAAGTAATAATTGTATGCATGTGGAGCATCCCGGTGTGGCTTTGGGTATATAAAAAGCATGTTCTTCATATCATTATGTAAGACCACCGTGATGCAGGAAGAGGAAGGGGGGCACCATATTGCCAGGACCAAGTGGTCCGTCGAGAAAAACAGTCCCACGGAACCCGTTAGTAAAGGGAAGGTTCCTACCCCCCCTCCTCATCAGGGCCTAACAACAAGCCCCCAGTTACCCAGCCCAGCTCTCAGGCTGCACCCGGAATCCGACCAACACCCCTCCAGACCCAAACAACACAGAGCTCGGCCTCCCAAAACCACTGGGAAAGCAGGCTCCGCCAGAAAAAACAACAACCACAACTGGTAAGCAAACATTTGAAACCATTCTAAAAGTTCACAGTTCAGCCAGTTTTGAACAGGCTGGGCAGCTTTTGGGATAGGGATTCTTTGGCTTGATCCAGGCTATCAAATGGGAGCCACATACCCTCCAACAGTACTTGAAGCTTGGCCGGGTAGCCCATCCAGAACCGAATACCGGCTGCTATCAGCTTGGTCACCATCGGGTGGAAAGCCTTCCTTTTTTGCCGAATTTCAAATGGTAGGTCTTGGGTGATTCTCAGCTTGTGATTTTCCCAGGAAATCATTTGTAGATCTCTGACCTTATTCAGAATATGCTGCTTCTGTAGATAGCTGAGCAATTTGATAATTATCGGTCTCGGAGGGGTACCAGGTGGGGACTCTGGTTTTAAAGACCGATGTGCCCTTTCAATATGGTATTGTAGGTTGAAGGGAGAGGGACCTACGATCTTGACCAGTAGTTTTTGAACAAAACCCAGGGTGTCTGCACCTTCTTCAGCTTCTTGTAGGCCCAGGATTAGGATGTTATTCCTTCTACTACGGCCCTCAAGATCCTCTGTTTTCAACTGAAGTTTGGCAATTTGTTGCTTAAGGAAGACTATTTCAGGGTCAGTTTTAAGTCTCCATGTTTCCAGCCCGAACTGGTTCTGGTTCCAGTGTCTCTCTGGTAGTAAGTGAGGCGAGGTGCTGCATAGATTACAATTCGGCCGAGATATCCTGAAGTGTTTCCAGAAATGGGATTAACTCTTGTAGAAACCGGTCCTCCATAAGAGGGGTGGAGGGAGAGCTAGTGGGGTTAGTTTTGGCTCCTTGATCCGCACTCTGTGTCTTTGTTTTCTTTGGGGCTTTCTCTGGGGTGTTTGGTGGCATGTGTTTAACCCCAGCAGGCTTCATTTCAGCCTCCATGATCAGCGCTGAGCCAAGACGCTCCGATTGCAATCTAATCACAAGATCGATGCAGACTCGAAGTTTACGGATAGCAGAGGTTGGTGAGTGGCTAAGGTTGAGCAGAAAGGCCACAAAAATGATGAAATGATCCAAAATTGGCTGGTCAGTGGGAGAGAGTAACAACTGTGCTGCCATAAGGTGGTCTGCGTCACGTGACCCCCGTTGTTATTTAACTTGATGCAGCAGTGCTGTACTGACCTGTTAGGGAATAAATTTCCCTTTTTGGTGCAACCTCTTGATGCAGCCAGCAGTCAGTGCTGTACTACTGACCTTTTAGCCAAGTCAACGCATGTCAAAAAGAAACACAGGTGAGGGGGAACAGGCAAGGTGGGCAAGCATTAAGGATGCAATACTTGAAGCAACATCCCATTGTGTTAGACAGAAAAGGAAGTGCAAAAGAAGAAGAAAACCACTTTGGTTCTCAACTACACTAGCAGAAAAGGTCAGAGCCTAAAGGCTGGCCTTCAGGAACTATAAGGGAACATAGCAGGATGAAGATAGGGAGGCATACCAAACTGCCCTAAGGGAAACAGGGAAGGCAGTAAGTGAAAGGAGAAAGTCCAGAGGTGGTATTGCTAAGCTCAAAGGAGAAAAGGGGGCATGTGAAGAGGAGGACCCTGTAAAAGCATCTATCTTAAATAGATACTTTTGCTCAGTATTTACTGAAGAAAAAGTAGGGCAGAGCCCACAGCTCAGCACCATGGACATAGGGGGGAGGGAGGTGAGCACTACTCCCTTCACAAAAGAAAGGGTCCTACAAGAGCTAGCTAAGCTCAGGGTGGACAAGGCAATGGGACCTGATGGCATATATCCCAGGGTACTTAAGGAGCTAAGGGTGGAACTAGCAGAGCCATTAGCAGAACTGTTTAGTGAGTCTCTGAGCACAGGAGAGGTCCCAGAAGACTAGAGAAGGGTTCATGTGATCCCACTCCACAAGAGTGGTAGCAGGGAGAAGGCAGGGAACTACAGATGAGTCAGTCTTACCTCAGTAGTGGGCAAGATTATGGAGGCACTCCTTAAGAAAAGGATAGTGCAACACCTGGAATCCATAGGGGCACAGGATCCAGGACAGCATGGGTTTACAAAAGGAAGGTCCTGTCAAACTAATCTCATAGATTTCTTTGACTGGGTAACCAGAGTGGTGGACCAAGGGGGAGCAGTTGCTGTGGCTTACCTTGACTTCAGCAAAGCTTTTGACACTGTTCCACACAGAAGATTGATAAATAAGCTGGGTAGGCTTGGGGTGGGCCAGAAGTTGGTCAACTGGGTGGCAAACTGGTTGACAGACAGAAACAGAGAGTGGTGGTAAATGGTATACAGTCAGAAGAGATGCAAGTCACAAGTGGGTACCCTAGGGATCAGTCCTGGGGCCAGTCCTCTAATATCTTCATTAGTGACATTGCAGATGGACTAGAGGGTAAGGCTTGTCTGTTTGCAGATGACACCAAGATCTGCAACAGAGTAGATGATCCAGATGGGGTGGGCAGAATGAGAAGAGATCTGGATAAACTAGCAAAATGGTCAGAAGAATGGCAACTGGGATTTAATGTGAAGAAGTGCAAGATCATGCACATAGGGAAGAGAAACCCTGATGCCACCTATAGGCTGGGAGGGGAGTTGCTGGCAGTCACAAAGGAAGAAAGAGACTTGGGCATCATCATCACCAATGACCTGAAATCATCCAAGCAGACCTCTAAAACAGTAGGTAAGGCTAGGGGGATGTTAGGGTGTATTAGTAGGGGTATCACAAGTCTTAAGAGGGAGGTAATAACCCCTCTTCCCAAGACACTCATTAGGCCCCATCTGGAGTACTGCGTGCAGTAGTGGAGGCCACATCTTCACAAGGATATTAACCAAATTGAGGCAGTCCAGAGAAGGGCAACCAAAATGGTGCAGGGACTGCATCAGAAGACATATGAGGACAGATTAATGGAGCTCAATATGTATACCCTTGAGCAAAGGAGGGAGAGAGGTGATATGATCGAAACATTCAAACACCTTAAGGGCATTAACAATGTGAAAGAGTCTAACATGTTTAAATATAAGAAAAATAGCAGGACAAGAGGACACAGCATGAGAATAGAGGGATGCCGATTAAGGGGGAATATGAGGAAATTCTTTTTCACAGAAAGAGTGGTGGATGCATGGAACAGCCTACCTCAGGAAGTGGTGGCTATGAATACAGTGCAGGGCTTCAAACAGGCATGGGATAGGCATAAGGGAGCAATACAGACAAATATGGATCCATAGGTCATTGACAGTGTAAAGGTGTGTGGCACATTCATATGGTATAAAAAATGGGCAGACTGGATGGGCCTTGCGGTTCTTATCTGCCGTCAACCTCTATGTTTCTATGTTCTCACTACTTAAACTACTTAACTAGCCAGCAGTGTTGTACTGACCTGTTTGTGAATAAATCTCCATGTGTTTTCACTACTTAAACTACCTGACTCAGTGCAGCCTGCAGTTGTATACTGACATGTTCAGGAATAAATCTCTGTTTTTCGTGCACTTACTTGACACAGCCAGCAGTGCTGTACTGACCTGTTTGGGAATAAATCTCCATCTGTTTTTAATACTTAAAATATTTGACACAATGCATCCAGCAATGCTGTACTGACCTGTTAGGGAATACATCTCCCTTTTTTGTCGCTACTGGAATTTCTTAAGTTCACGCAGCCAGCAGCGTTGTATTAAACTGTTAGGCAATAAATTTCCCTATGTTTTTTTCACTATTTAAACTACTTGACTAGACACAGCTGGCAGTGCTGTACTCACCTGCTTGTGAATAAATCTCCCTGTGGTTTCACTACTTAAACTACTCAACCTGATGTAGTTAGCAGTTGTATACTGACCTGTTTGGGAATAAATCTCCCTGTTTTTAGCACAGCTACTTGATGCAGCCAGCAGTGCTGTACTGACCTCTTTGGGAATAAATCTCCCTGTGTTGTCACTACTGACATTTCTTAACTTAATGCAGCCAGCAGTGCTCTACCTTCCATTTGGGCAATACATTTACTTGTATTTTTACTGCTTAAACTACATTAATCAATGCAGCCAGCAGTGCTGCACTGACCTGTTTGCAAAGAAAAATCCCTGTGTTTTCATTACTTAAACTACTTGACTTGATGCAGCCAGCAGTTGTTTACTGACCTGTTTGGAGAAAAAAATCTCCCTGCTTTTTGTGCAGTTACTTGATGTAGCCAACAGTGCTGTACTGACCTGTTAGGGAATAAATCTCCAAGTGTTTTCACTACTTGAACTGCATGACTCAATGCAGACAGCAGTTGTTTATTGATCTGTTTAGAAATAAATCTCCCTGTTTTTGGCACAGCTACTTGACACAGCCAGCAGTGCTGTACCAACCTGTTTGGGACTAAATCTCCCTGTTTTTTCACTACTTAAACTACTTGACTTTATGCACCCAGCAGTTGTTTACTGCCCTGTTTGGGAATAAACCTCTCTGTTTAGGATGCAGCTACTTGGCACAGCCAGAAGTGCTGTAATGACCTGTTTGTGAATAAATCTGCCTGTGTTATCACTACTTCAACTACCTGACTCGATGCGGCCAGTAGTTGTTTACTGACCTGTGTGGGAATAAATCTCCCTGTTCTTGGTGCAGCTACTTTATGCAGTTGGTAGTGCTGTACTGTGACCTGTTTGGGAATAAATCTCCCTGTGTTTTTTCTACTTAAACTACTTGACTTGACACAGCCAGCCAGCAGTGCTGTACTTACTGACCTGTTTGGGAATAAGAGATGCAACCACTATTTGGTATATAATTTGTTTTTAATTAGGAACATTTATAAAACCATTATGGAAAGACATGAAGCATGTGAGTCAGACCCTTTACACAAAATCATGGGTGATAAAGAAATCAGTAGCAGCACTTGTCAGGCAATCCAGGAACAGTGACAATAGTACAGAAAATTCAGGACATTGCACGAGTAACCCTTCATGGTACTCTGAGGATGAGCACAAGGGCCATCATTGTGCGGCAGCCAGTCTTAGCAAACAGAGTGATGAATGATGATGAGGAGGAGAACACAGGTGAGACTGAGGGGGAAATCAGTGGAACAGATTCTGAGTTTGTAGTAGATAAAGCAGCAGTCAGTCTGTCAAGTAGCAGTAGTTCTGGGGAGTGAGATGAAGAGAAGGAGTACAGGTCCAGAAAAAGAACAAAAAAAACCTTCTAGGAAGGATGGTGCTGGTGGTAAAAAAAAATAATCTAGTGGGGTATAAGGAGAAACTCACACAGGCAGAGGAAAAACAGAAGATAGGCAATGGGCAGGTTTCCAGAGGAGAAGAAACAGAAGCAGCCAAACCAGTCAAAGATGCTGTGCATCAAAATTTGCAGATGGACATTGACAGACCTCAAAGAGATACTGGCACTGGCAGTACTAATGGCTGTGGTGGTGGCACTGGTGGTGGCGAACACTTCCCCATAAGCAGCAATGCAACAAAATCTGTGAAATCAGTATTGTGGGACTTCTTCACAGAAGATAAATCATCTGGCAGCCATCTGGTTTGCAAATTATGTAAAACAAAATTAAGTCATGGTAAACTGGGTACTCAGATGAGAACATCAGCAATGATAAGACATATGACCACGTCTCACATTTATTTATTTTTTACTTATTTATTTGTTAACCGGGTAGGGACACTGGACCAAAGGCCCTTTTTCAGGTCCGACCCAGGAACCTCATATGATACACAACTTATAATGTACAAAACAACATCAAAACTCAACAACTTAATTCACTAAAACATTTACAAACTGTATTTTCCAATAAAAACTGCTTAAAAATAAACTTAAAACACGAAAGAGAAACAGCCACGTGAAGTGATACAGGTAGAGTGTTTCAATATAAAGGTGCTGCAATAGAAAAAGAGTGAGAGCCAGACCAATGCTTATGTGGAATTGTATTTAGTGACATGCCCTTGGCAGATCTAAGTTTAGATGAGACTAAGTGGACAGAAACCAAATCAGATACATTTTTTTTGTAGTCTTTGGTAACCAGGTAAGGCCCACTAGGCACAAGTGGTTGTTTTCAGGGGCAACCTGGGGGCACTGGGTGGTTAAGTGACTTGCTCAGAGTTACACAGTATGCAAATGGAGGTTGTGAGAATCAAACTCAGGTCTGGTCTGCTGGATGTACCAACCTCGTTCATACCTCATTCCTCTAACCGCTAGGCTATACTGCCAGCCCCAGATAAAGGAAACAAAGTATGAGAAAAAAATGATTTAAAAATTATAGAACCAAAAAAAAACACTCAATTCTAGATCTTGGGGACATCCATTATCAGTACCAAAAAGCACTAAAGGAGCACACACAAGTTGTTGCAGTGCTGCACTCAGCTAAGGAGGATGAGGATATGGATAAGGTGAAGAAGCAATTGATGAGGAGGGAGAATGAAAATCTGTCTTCTAGTCAAAGCACAACATCTTCAATTTCTTGTTTCTTTACCCCTTTGACTCCACCACCACAGCCTATTAGGAGTTGTATACCATTCATTACCATGACCCCAACATCTGGTGGCAACAGTCCAGGGGAGCAGCTCAAAACATCAGGTGATATCAGGTGTTGTCGCCATCAAATTTCTCTGAAAGATTCTTTAGAATAGTCACAGAAATATAATCTCAACAGGCCTGAGGCAAGGCAATTAACAAAAGCAACTGGGGAGATTTTTGCAGATGACACAAAGTTAGGTGCAGTGGTCTATGGCACAGAAGGGTGGCAGGGGCTACAGGATGATCTGGCTTGACTCAAGCACTGGTCAGAAACATGGCAGCTGGGGTTCAATGCAAAGAAGTGCAAAGTCATGCACTTGGGAGCAAGAAACTCAAGGAATCATTGCCAACTGGGGTGTACAGTTATCCCCTACAGAGGAGGAAAAAGATCTTGGGGTGATAATAACATGGCAAATGAACCTCAGTACAGTGCAGAAAAGTGGCACTTAAGGCTAATGAGATGCTGTGGTGTATTGCCGGAGTGATCACATCCAGGAGAGTGGACGTCATCCTTCCAAGGTACAGGTCACTGGTGAGGTTTCACCTAGAGTACTACATGCAGTTTTGGTGCCCCTAGTTAAAGACTGATGCTAAATTGCTGGAGAGGGTCCAACACAGAGCAACCAAGGTGATCCTCGGTATGAAGGACAAACCCTACAAGGAGAGACTGGGGGAGCTCAACATGTACTCCATGGAGGAACAAAGGGATAGAGAGGACATTATAGAAACCTTCAAATATATGAAAGGCATAAATAAAGATGGTACAGAGGGGATTTTAAGATTAAGGAGAGGGAGGGACATTAGGGGGCACAATCTAAAGTTGGAGGGTGGTAGATTCAGAAGGGAAATGAGAAAGCACTATTTCACAGAGAGAATGGTGACAGGGTGGAATGCATTGCCTGAGTAGGTAGTATCCTTGAAGATGGTGACCAGTGTTAAGAGGGGATGGGACAAAGTCAGGGAGAAGGTTGCCAATGAGGCACTGGGGAAAGGGGTAACAGCTAGTATGGGCATGGCATTGTATATGTGGGTAGAAGAGGGGGAGCAGCTGCAGTGTAACAGACTGCTAGCTGCACACTTGAGCAGACTAGACAGACCATCAGAACTGTATCTGCTGACATTTTTCATATGTTCATATGACAGCCACTGACTTGCTCCCATTTCCCTTTGTGGCTAACCCAGGTTTTAAGGCACTAATGGAAATCACAGTGCCAATGTACCAAATCCCCAACTGGACCTTTTTTCCCAACTGTTGCCATCCCAAATCAGACTTGTATGATGCTGTTCAGAAAAGTGTGTCTAATGCTCTGAAAGGTTCAGTGGGCAAAAAGGTTCATGTCACCACACATTTGTGGACCAGTACCCAGATGTCTGAATATATAACTGTGACTGCCCACTGGGTAAATTTTCCTCCCTCCGCCTCCTCCTCCACAATGTCATCATCATCATCATCATCATCAGTGGCACTATAGGCAGCAGCAGCAGCAGCAAATAGCAACAAGATACAAGGGACTTTCACTGTTCTAAGGCAGACAGCATTATGTATTTGTGGTTTTGAAAAAGACAACAAAGTGGAATATCTTCTGGAGGGCCTTCAAGAAAAGTTTGCTGAGTGGCTGACTCCAAAGTCCTTGCAACCTGGGTTTATAGTGTCTGACAACATTTCAAATATCCTGAAAGCAGTATGGCTTGGTAACTTTACACATGTACCATAATTTGCACACACTATAAACTTGGTAGGTAGAAAATGTATTGTTCAACTAAAAGTCATTACAATCCTTAAAAATAGTTAAAAAAATACACAATTTGTTACATCAACAAACATTACTATTGTACATTAATAATTAATTATTCTTTAAACTAATACAGAGTGTCCTGCTCTGAGTGCTATAAACTTCACATGAGATTTCATTCAGTTACCTCATCATAGTTTCACAATTTTTAAGAACTTACAAAGAAGGACAAGTATATTATTATTTGTGTTTAACAAAAGAATAATAAGTTGTTCAGAGGGGAGACCAAGGGTGTCTAATAGTGGTGCCAACCATTTCTTCATTGCTATCTCAAAATTTGGACAGTGTAACACTATGTGTTTGAGATCATTCTTAAATCCAAGTGAACAGCTACATTCAGAGCTCAAAATTCCAGGCCACTTCTGATCGTGTAATATATAATTTGCTGAATAGAGTTCTAACCTAAATCTTGCAAGAAGTCTTCTCTCCTGTTGATTTGTTACACTAGTCAGGTAAAATTCAAGTTTATGTTCTGTTTTCATTATTTTAAACCATTGAAAATGGTTTAATCTGTTGATTTTTTCCTGATCTAATGATATAAAAATATCTCTAATTCTTCTTTTAACTTGCTCAGCTATCTTTGGGAATGGAATAATATGAATTTCACACAGTAAATTTACCAAACCCCACTGGAGTATGTTTTCTTTTATAGTTTTGATTGTATTTGATGTAAAATTTGAGTTATGATATTTTATTTGCTCTTCAAAGCAAAGCCTTGGAAGTCTGTGATCAGGAAGAAGAAATAGCTGTAGTATGAAATGTATCCTTCGTTCAATTTTAGTGCTGACAATGAGAATTGTCCTAGCTATTTTCTTAATATTTCAGCAGGGATTGACTGTTGTACTTTTAGTACAAAGCAAAACATTTTATTAATTATTGTTTCTAGGGGTTTTATATCTGCTGGGTTCCATATTTCTATTCCATATAGGATGCTTGTTTTGATTTTGATATTATAACTTTTAGTAACTCTAAAATTGAACTTTGGCCCATTTTCCCATTGAATCTTTTAAAAGCTGCAAATACAGTTTTTAATTTCTAGGTCATGATGTTGATATGTGGATTCCAAGAGAGATTCGAGGAAAACCTAAGGCCCAGATAGTCATAATGTGTTTTCAATTCAACTTTGCTTTTTCCTATAAAGAGTGAGGGGACTTTTTTATTTCTGTTGTCAAATATAACCATGTTAGTTTTTTTTTGAAATTTACAACTAACCCATCTTTCCTACATAATTCTGAGAATAAGGTTACTTTACGCTGACGACCAAGGAGAGATGTAGATATCGAGACAATGTCATCTGCGTTGTCTAGGGAGGTGATTTTTTTTATTAGAACACTAGGGGAGTGAAATTCTGAATTATTTAGATCCTGCAAGATGGTATTTATATACAAATTAAATAATAGGGGGGCTAGCAAAAAACTTTGACATACCCCTAAACTGGTATGTATCTTATCTGTTAAATCACCTTGCTGATTGTATTTAATTTTGAGCCATGTATTATCATGGAGTTTTATAAGTATATCTAAAATATCTGGATCTATATTATACACTTCTAATTTTGACCACAGTGTTTTCCTACTTATGGAGTCAAATGCAGTTTTAAGGTTGACAAAACAGCAATATAGTTTGCCTTTTGTATGTTAACATATTTCCAAATGAGATGTTGCAGAATGAAACAATGTTGGACAGTTGATCTTTTTGACTTAAATCCATTTTGAAATTCAGATAGTATATTGTTCTTTTCTACCCACTGCTGTATTCTGTTTAGTATTATTCTCCAGAATGTTTTTTGTGATGCATCAAGCAAACCGATTGGATGATACATTGTGGGGTTATTAGTATCTCTTTTTTTTGTGAATTGAGCATATTATACTGCCCTTCCAAGAGTCTGGAAATTGTTCTCTTTGAACACAATAATTAAAGAGAACTTGCAAAACTGGAGTCCACCACTCTTTAAAGGACATATACATATCTGCCAATATTTGGTCTGGGTCAGGTGCTTTGTTTGATGATAGTTTGTTCAGAGCTTCTAAAATTTCTAGTTGAGTTATGAATACAGAGTCTGGGAAAACTGTTGTTTTAGCCTTATTAGTATATATTTATCTATGTTCTTCGAGTTGTGAAAAATAAAGACTTGTATAATGTTGTTCCCAGGTTTGTGGGGTAATTCATGTGTAAATACAGTTGGCATATTTATCATAGCCTTTACTGACTAGTGTCTCAAACTGTTTGGTATCCTTCTTAATGATGGCTATTCTAAGTTTTTCCCACATGGCATTCTGGAATTTTAATCTTTCTTTACATATTATTTCCTAATAAAGTTTTCTTTCTTTATTATTTTATTTGTTATCCTAGAACTTTAATTTTTATATTGTCTAGCCATTTTGTTTAATTTTTGTTTACCTTTTTTATATGTTATATTAAACCAAGTATATTTTGTCTTAAATCGAAAAGATAAAAGAAGGGTCTAAGATAGAAAGAGACATCTTCCCTGACAGTCATTACATTAGTAGCTGGCTCAGTTTTGAATATTTAATTTCTATAATTTTCCATCCAACCATTATTCAGTATTTCCTCAAATTGTAAAATACATGAGTTCTGCCATCTTATTCTTTTTCTATTAATAACTTCGATATAGGCTTGTTCCTGCCTGTCACTTATCTGTCCATCCCCTATTTCCATCTGCCATTTTGTGAGAACTGGTAAGTGTGCAGATTCTGGTCTTATGATAACTTCTGAGTCTAATATTTTATTAATTGCTTCCATGTTTCGCCAGACATGGTCAATTACTGATGGCGCATTTGGCTACGCTCAGCTGATGAGGGGTTGCTAGAGATACTGAGGGTGCATTTAAAATCTGCTGGGGCCCAGGCATTTATGTTTGCAGCCCCTACCCTCTGGAATTCTCTACCCCATCAGATATGGGAGTGCCCAACCATGGAGGGATTTAAACAGGCCTTGAAAACTCATTTATGGAGACAAACATTTGGTGACTGAAGTCTTTCTGACTGTAGTAGTGATTTTATGATTGTTTTACAGTTTAATGATATTGTGATGTATGGTGTGTTTTAATTTGTTTGGTGCCTTGGTTTCTGAAAGGTGCCTTAAAAATAAAGATTATTATTATTATTATTATTATTATTATTATTATTATTATTATTATATTCTCCTTCCTGATCACTTTTAGTTCTCCCATTAAAAATGCAGTAATCCAGTATGGACATGATATTCATTAGGCATTTCCCATTTCTATTATTTTTATCTCTTGACTTGCATTGACAAACAACATTTTTATTTATTGTGCTTATTCCATCTAACAGTTCCTGACTTACTAGACTACTTTCTGTAATCCTTGCATTAAGATCTCATAGGACTATTATAATGATGTGCTCATGTTCCTCTGTTAATTCTTTAAAAATTGTTTTAACAATTTTTCAATATTCATCCTGAGTTATTTTATTGGTTGGTGGCACATATACATTAAGGAGTAATAGAGTTGTTTTATTATTTACCAATTTTAGCACCTGACAATTTAACAGTTTCACATTTTGAGATGTTGTATTAAAATTCAAGCTAGTCTTAATGAAACTCACCAGAACTGCGTTTGGCCTACCATTTTTCTTAGATTTTGTTTCTGGAAGGTTAAAACCTGAATAACCAGGAATCATCGGGGGTCTTCTTCCAGCATCCAAGTCTCTTGGAAGCAGATAATATCAAAGCCCATCAAACAATTCCTAAATTCATTGTCTGCTAATCTATTATGTAGCCCTTCTATATTCTAGGTAAGGATATTTAACTGCATTACATTATCCTTCATGTTCACATCTCTTAAATCTGTTTGTCAATTTGGACTGGTATCTCTGAGGGGAGCAAAGGGATTTGTTGTTTCCAAGCCTACAGTATTTCAGTTCCACATGGATCCTGTCCTATCTAATGTCTCAACACCTGTAAGATACAGGGCATGAGCATCCAATACTTTGGAGGCCTGTAACACAAGTGTTGCCAGTTTACTAGATTGGAATATATCAATCTGTGGCATATCTGAATCAGTCTTATGCACATGTATACACTTCATAGTATTCCTGCTGATATTCCTGCCTAAGGCACAGGAGAGATAAGTACTTATAATATAGTGTAACCTCTGGCCACTTTCCAGCCAAAAAGCAATAAGGTCTTATTCTCCCATTCTGCTACTCTAGAGGAGTTATAATTTGAGATAGCATTGCTAACCTTCTTAAACTAATGAGTGTCATCTACAACTTTTCTCCTTATTATTTGTTCTTCATAACAAGTTAAAGGTACAACTTGTGGGGGAAGTATGTAAATGCCTCTTTTACTTAGCTCATTTTCCAGGTCCCAGATTTTCTGAGCTACCTCTTCTTTTGCGCAGTATACTGTACCAACACATAATCTTTGTAATCTAAATTTGAGTGTCATAATAAAGACTTCTTCTCTATCATTTGTAACATGCAATAATTTTAATATCCAATTGTAAGTACTGTATCTGTGCAGCCTCATTTCTCTTTTTGTGAACTCCATACATTTCTATCAAAAATTGATCTTTAAGTGGGGTTATAAATTTATCATTTGAGTAATCTTTAGTCAAATTCTTACCTTGTGGTTTTTTTTTTGCATCTTAATTTGGGACCTGTTATTGTCACCCTTGTTCTCCCCTTCAGAACAACATACCACTTTAGTAAGTGAAGTGTTCAGATTTTATTCTTCCTCTGCAATGATCGGCATGTCCATATTCATCATATCCTCACTTAACATGATATTTTTATCTCTTATAGTAATCTCAGCAGCTATGCTATGGATGCTCTAATTGTTACTCTTAGGTCTCTCTATCAAAGGGATCTTTGGGTATAATTGTGTTTTGTTAATTCCCTTCCCATTTTTCTTTTTTGCCTTCTTTGGTTGTCTCTAATAATCCCTGGATTCCTTGTTTCCCTTTTTAACCTTTTTGGGATCCATATTTTCATACTAATCTGCAGTTTCTAACTTTGCCAATTCTGGAATAATTTCTCTTCCCTTCTAGAATGGAGGGGGAGATTAACTTGTATGGCTTTGTTGCTTTTAACAACATGATCTACAGTATGCTGATTTTCCTCTTCTATTAAATCTGAACTATTATTAACCTTTGGTCCTGGTATCAAATTCAACAAGACTCAATTATATGCCACACCACCTCTTAAATTCTCTAGTTATTGTTTTAAGGCCCATACATTTTCCAATATTATTATGTTTTTCTGTAATATTAGTTCTTAATCATTTCCAAAAGTTGTGTTGATGGGGTGAATTTGAAGTAAAATCCCCTATATTTGTAAAAAATTCTTTAATTATACCCAATTTCCTCTTTTTGTAATAGATCATTGTTTGTTTGCTTATGACTTGAAAATGAAGATGAAAAAGATGGAGAAAACCTAAGTGAAGGTGAGCCTGAGCTATAATCACCTTGATTTCTTGATTATGTTTCCCATCCTGACTTGAATCTAACTGCCTGGATTTATGTAACGTATGATTCAAACCCTTTAACATTTTTGGAAGGTCATTTCATTTGTTAACATTTAATGCATCAGTTCTCTCCATGTCTACACTCCAATGTGTCTGTTCTTCATTAAATTTAGAATTATTGCTTGTTTGTAAGACCCGTCACCCTTGTTTGGATGTCATTTCTTGTCCCAAACTTATTATAGAACCTTTGTCAACAGCAGATGAGATTTCACATGATGACATTACATTTGGGACTGAATCATATCCCATTGTATTTCTATAATCTGTCAAAGAGTTGACAGATCAATCTGACCAGCTACTAAGGCTGTAATTGTCTAATGAAATAATTTAATCTCGTGTATATTGTGAGTTCTGTGCATCTCTAATAGTTTTAGTGTAAGTAAGGACATCATTTTTAGGACTATCTACCAAAGAACCACTATTCCTTGCCAAAGTCTTGAAAAGACATATCTTTGGTGAGATTAGGAGTCGAAGTGTCAGGTTCTAAACTTCTAAAAAAGTGATTATTTTAAGCTGTTTATTATTATTCTCCTCATCCTTCATTATGCTGGGATCTTTATTGTTCATCTGCTTCATATTTGTTCCTTTATCAGGATTTTCTTCCCTTAACATCTTCCTGAGCTTCTTACCTTTTTGATTAAACTGATCTTTTAACGTGCAAGACAAACCACTTCAGGTGCTGACCATTTTTTTATGTTTTAACCATAAGCCACTCATTAGCTTTACATACCTTTACAAACTTTACACTGACTGTTGAAATGTAACACCTTTGAATAGCACAATACTGCACCACAGATCAAAGTCAGAAATAAATTAATTCACTTAGGGACACAAATATTACTATAAAGGCAATAATCACTGAACAATTTCCAGTATATTCTATATATCCAACTTCAACTTCAATATGATTAAAACTGAAAAATTATCTTAATGGTACTGTAAATGTCCTAGATATTATAGATTATAGATGTATAGTCCAATATAAATATTCTGTAAAATATCCAGTGCTCAACCTTTTAAACGTCAGTGTTCAGGATTCTGACTGAGAGTACAGCCACCAAATTCTTTATAAAACCTTTCGGGGCCAAACACATCCACTTATAGCCAGATATATCCAGATACCTCCCAACATATTCAAAACATGTCCAGAAGCACCTTTAAAGCCCACAATAGAATTCTGCTGCCTTGTTAATTGTCTCAAAAGGCAAATTCTCAATAATGTGGTCCTATAATCCTTGATTTGAAATTCAGACCTTTTGGTTGTGCAGTCAATCACAGAATGCTTAGTTTCCCTTGAGTTTTTCATTAAGAAAAGTAGAGAAAAATGTAAGCAGTGTAAGCGAAGTAGACAAAGCAGGGTGTAGACAGAATTTCTCCAAATAGCTATGGAATACAGCACACCCAGCACACAGTGTTAGGTGCAGCCCCAGTATATTCAAGAAATTTATGCTGTGTATATACTGACGTGTATGTTCTTAATTCTGTTTACCCCTTTTATCCTTGTATTTATCTTTCTATTGTATTCATTATACCTAAACAAAAAAAATACAATTTTGTTACTTTTGCCAGAGTACAAAGATGCTTGAGGTTATTAACAAAATAGCTTTAGAACACCAGAGGACATCTGAGGTTGGCAGAAGAAGGAGTACAAATGTTTCTTAGCTTCTACAAGCCTTCCCACATATGTATATGTAGACCGTGGCCATTTCCTAATTTCTATTTTGGACAATTGGCGTGCTTTGTGTAAATGAACTGGCCTATAGGCCTTATTGCACTATAACCAAGCTAGTTGGCTCGAAAATCAGGGAACCCCTGAAAAGCTATATTCACAGCAATGTCTCTTGTGGTCTTTACCAGCATGCTACTTATGTGCTAAGCTTGCAAGCATAAATGAAAGATAATGTGTAAAAACTAAAGTGCAAAATGCAGCTTGACTCCATAAAACTAAACTGCAAAACTGCAAAATGACAGAGATGTTAAAAATGCAGAAAACCCATAAAAACGTTTACAGTGTTTCAAGACTGTGTAATTATCTGACTATAGCAGCTCGTGCATGTGTTTTCAAACAATCACTGATGAAGACAGAAATGTTCAGAACTTCATTGCAGCTGCCCACACTGTGTGCATGCACTTTGGCCATTCTATTAAAGCCTGAAAGTTGTTGCGGCAGATTCAGAATGAAAATAGCCTAACTCTCCACCAGATGATAGGGGAAGTTCCAACCTGGTGAAATTCCACTTTATATATGCTGCAGAGAATGCCTGAACAACAGAAAGCTATCCATCATTATGCAGTCCAGTCGTATGCTGATGCCATAGCGAAATTTTGAGATCAAAGTACATTACAGTGGCAATTCGCGGTTGCCACTTTAATGTACCCATGGGACACCAGCACTGCTTTTTCCAGGTTTTGTACCCCTCCCTGAAGCAACTCTGACTCAGAGTTGTTAATCCTAATTTACTGGGGTGCAGGGACATACCCTCCACATGGGGGGGTTGTGGGTTGAAGCCTCTGAATAAAACAAAGAGTTTATCCAACACATTTATGCCAACAGCAATTTGCGGTTGACATAAATCTCTTGCTGTAACATCTGGTCAAGAAATGGTTGTTACTGCTGTATCCTAGAGCCACAGTCCAATATGGCATTGGAAAAAGAGACATGGAGATCAGCCCCAATCAGTGGCATCTGATGGAGAATCTTTCTTGTGTCCTTAAACCCTTTGAGGAGGCTACCTGATTAGTAAGCGCCAATGATGTTGGCCTAAGCTCGACACTACCTTTAATGCCACTTCTCAGGTAGACACTAGAACATGTCGAGTCACTGTTTCTCAAGAAAGATAACATCAGTGCTGCATCACTTGCCAGAAAAATGATAAACACCTTCCTGGGTGACAAGTACATTATCAATATGCGCAAAGCTGTGCATTACATTTTGACCACACTTTTGGATCTTCAGTTTAAGGACACAATTGAATTATTCTTCACAACACATGACTTTAAGGACCTGGAATATTATCATGAACTATTAATTGAAAAATTGTCAGCATGTGTAGTTGAGAAAAGTAGTACATCATCAGTACCCTTTTGACCACCTTAGAATTCTGCACAAAATCTGCTTGAGAGGGAGGGAATATAATCTGCTATTGTTGCTGCTGGTACTACCACTACTCATGCTTTTGGCCATCAAACACCAACTAGAACTGCTGCTACTACCAGGGTGATTGATGCTATACCACAAGAAGAGAAACTACTGTTGGACATGCTGTCAGACTTTGGTCTGATAAAGATGCCTTGAAAGGCTCAGTCGGCTGTTGTGGTACCAGAAATCCCTGCTGCAAAAATGGTGAATGATTATATGTTGGAGATTGTGCATGTCACCACCAGGGATGAACTATTACTGTACTGGCAACAGAAGAAATCACTGTGGCATTTTTTAATTGAGACTGCAACTGAATACCTCCATTGCACACCCGCCAGTACATTTTGAGAGAGTATTTTCAGTGCTGCTGGAGCAATAGTGAATGACAAAAGAACATGTCTTTCCACAAAAAAATGTAGAGAGGCTCAGTTTTCTAAAAATGAACCCGCCACAAATCAATAACATATACTATCCAAAATGTATGCAGGATGACAGCACCCAGTTGGTATGTCACATAGATGATGAAGATGATGGTGAGGGATTCTGTTGCCACTAGCCTTTCCACCTGTCTGTCCTCCAGTAGGTCCTCCTGTCTCCTCCTCCTCCTCCTCCTCTTCCTTAAGTTCCATTCATTCCTCAAACAAATGTCTACTGCTCCTTCTGTGCCTCTGAGGCCCAGGTCCAGATGGGGATTTAATTGTTTTATTTTTATTTTTTGTTGCAATGTCCATCCACATTCCCTTCTCTGTTTTATTGTTGCACTCAAGGATACATCGAAGGCTTTGATCCAAAATGAGCCATCCTCCAGATTCAAACTTTTCATCCTAACCTGGAAAATGAAATAAAACAATATACATTTCTTTAAAAAAATTGTGTTCCCCTGTACAGATTGAAACTGACCATCATGAGAATACAAATAATAAATCTCTGTTCTTACTGTAACTCCTCAATTCCAAGTCCAGACCCCCTGGACCTATCCTTCTTACAAATACAGTCTATCACATCCTCCATTGTAAGATCTTCAACACCACACCTGGCATCATAAAGAAATATTGCTGACCTTAGACTGTTATGTTTTTTTCATTATTTTGAGTAAAGATGATAAATGTATCCAGGAGCCCCTTTTCTCAATTCCAACAAGTGCAATCTGACTCTACTGACTCCCATCCTTCTTCAACCAGATGCCCAAGTATGCCAGTATCTCCCTCTTCTCCTACTCTTATACACATCCCTCTGACACCCTTCTCCTTAGCAATATCACATGGATAATTTTCTGTCAACACTTTGGGAAGGATTTTTAAAACATCTAGATAGCCATAAGCCAGGGTGCACCCATGATACAGCACATAGTGCTTGCGGTGATCTAACAGGATTTTATATCCCGTGCAGCAATTGCCTCAGTTTAGACAAATGGTGGATGTGGTGCCACTGCAAAAGGGTGGAAGTAGGGAAGATATGGGGACTTATCACCTGGTCAGCCTCACCTTGGTGGTGGGGAAGGTGATGGAGGTGCTATTGAAGAAAAGAGTGGTAAACAACCTGATAGACTGCAGACTACTGAACGATAGGCAGCATGGCTTCACAACTGGGAGGTAATTTAAGACAAATCAAATAGAGTTCTTTGATTAGGTGTTGAAGGTGGTGGACCATGGAGTGGTGGTGGATGTGGCCTATCTGGACTTTGGGAAGGCCTTTGATACCGTCCATCACAGAAGGCTATTAAATAAGCTGGAAAACTTGGTGATAGGACATAAAATAATGAGGTGTGAGGGAAATTGGTTGAAGAACAGAAGCCAGAGGGTGGTGGTAAATGGGGTACATCCTAGGGAGTTCGGAGTGATGAGTGGGGTGCCACAGAGGTCAGTCCTGAGAGCCCTACTTTTTAACCTCTATATCAGAGATATTGTGGGTGGGCTGGAGGGGATGGTGTGTTTATTTGCAGACAACATAAATATCTGCAATAGGGTGGACTTCTCAGGGGGGTAGAGGCCATGAGTGAGGACCTGAGGATTCTAGAAGGGTGGTCAGAAACTTGGCAGCTGAAATTCAATGCCAAGAACTGTGCAGTAATGCACATGGGGCATAAAAACTTGCAAGCAACTTACAATCTGTTGAGGAGAGGTAATTTAGACAACTGAGCAGGACAGGGATCTAGGGATTATAATATCAAACAACCTTAAGGTGGGTAATCAATGCAGCAGGGCAGTGGAAAAGGCAAATGGAATGTTGGCATGCATTGGGAGGGGCATAACAAGCAGAAAGAGGGAGGTACTGATGCCTCTTTATAAGACCATGGTGAGGCCACACCTGGAGTAGAGGGTCCAGTTTGGAGACCACACCTATGAAAGGACATAGATGGGATGGAGAGGGTGCAGAGAAGGGCAACCAAGATGGTGCATGGTATGCAGGGGAAATCATATGAGGAGAGGTGTAGTGAGTTGGATCTGTACCCATTGTAGAGTAGAAGGGGAGCATGATAGAAACTTCTAAGTATGTGATGGGGATCAGTAAGGTTAAGGAGGGAAGCTTATTTCAAAGAAAGGAGGGGATTAGAAATACAGGGCATGTCTAAGATTAGAAGGAGGAAGATTTAGAGGCAATGGGAAGGGGCGTTATTTCACAGAGAGGGTGGTAGATGTCTGGAATAAACTATTGGAAGAAGTGGCAGGGGCTGAAATAGTGGAGGGGTTCAAGAGTGCATGGGACAGACATAAGGTGCTGGCAAGTGTTAGGAAGGGGAGATCCCATGTCACAGGTGAGGAGTGGGGGAAGGGGCAGACTCAATGGGCCAGAGGGTCCTTTTCTGCCATTAGAGTTCTATGATTCCATGATTTTTCTGGTCTACCTTGCAGCAATCACAGGGGCCTGTGTTACGGAACTTGCACCAAATATGTGGCACAAGCTGCCATCACTCGTGAAAACTGTCACAACTGCACCCAAGGAAAATTGGGTACAATTGTGGTGACGGGGTTGGTGCACTACCAACACAAAAGTGAAGTGGCACAGGGCTGGACACAAGCCCTGCACTGTGCTTTGAAAATCCCGCCCTTTGGCTTTTGGAAAATGTATTCAATCCTTCTTCACTATTCAAAGAATGCTACCAAAAAAGTGAAACATCAGGTTAGCTCCCTTTTTCCTCCTCCATCGGTTGAATTCCTCCTTCCACTTTACTGGACTCTATCCTGCCTTTCTTGGTTGCATTACCTGACCAGTCTGTCATAGATTGCTTTTCTCCTCTGTCTCATATATGAAAGTAGTACTTGCTGATTGTTACCACTACAATATACTGTATGATATAAGCTGAGAAGTTCTATTAGAGAAAGAGAGGGTGAAGGGGTGTTAGGGAGGGAGGACAAATGGGGTAATAGTTAAATTATGCAGCATATGAGTATACTAGAAGGAAAGGAGAGAACAGAAAGGTAATTTTGATATTTGCTCAACATAACAGAAAACCCAAAACTGATAGTGTATGCCAGCCATTCATGCATTTCTTTATGGCATATGGCAACAGCTATTGGGAGCTATCTGTACCTTGGTCCAACAATGAGGGAAGAATTTAAATCATTATAACAGGGAGTATATCAGGGGTTTAACCATTTGGGCTGCAGCCAGCATTAGAAAGAGAAATGTCAGGGATGATACACAATTATCTTCCTTGACCCTTTTAGCTTTCTAAATCTGCTTCAACACTATTTTATATAAAATCTACTGGGTATAACCAACTTCTACCTGGTTCTCTACTTGAGTAAAAAATCCACATATTTTGCATGTTTGAGAAAGTACATATAGTACTGCAATTCTAAGAATGTTAAGTTTTATAAAGTTTTGTTGCAGTGAGACAGAATCCTATACACCAAAACATTGCAAAACATATCATTCTTAGTACTACTGTACTACATCCCAAACATGTAAAAAAAAATAATATATATATATGTACTATATATATATATATATATATATATATAGGATACATGATGGGCAGCAGTGAGATATGGAAAATAATCTCACTCCTGCAGAGTGAGGTATGGATATCTCATGAGTGGCAAAGGCACAAGTGATATATCCATACCTCATGATGCAGGAGTGAGATTATTTTCCATATCTCACTGCTGCCCATCATGTGTTCGATTTATGCAATAGTCTAGAAGTGTAGTTTTGTGTTTTTTATGTGGAAAGAGGGCTGAAATTGAGTGTAAAGGAATGGGTTATTGTCTTTCTCTGTGTTTCTCCACTGTTATTAGGTTGTACTGTGAATGGGGAGTGTGGTTTTCTATGAATGGAAGTGGTTTGTGGTATGTGATTGGTTGATGTAGCGTGGTTGTGGTTTTTAATTGGTTTTGCTTGTGGAAGGCTTGTGTAGAGTACATTGTTAATCCTGTAATGTGATTGGTTGGGTCTTGCGTCTGCTGTTATAAAGTGTGTCTTTAGTGGTTCTGGATATCTAGTGGGTGTAGTTTTGTGCTTACAAACAGTTCTGGGATGGCTGTGTGATTCGTAGAATTTTTTTCCATTTATTGTACTGTTATTTTTCTTTTTATTTGTTTATATGTATTTCGTGGTACATTATTTGTTAAACGTTGGTGCTTAAGTAACTGCATGCAAGTGTGTAATACAGAGTTCATGGATCTCAGTGTTGGATTGCAGGAATATCTGTTGCTTCTGCAGTATTGCTGCTTAATTCCGTATTGCTGACTGTGGGAAGCATCTTTGTTTTTTTTTCCATGGGAGGTTTCTCTTCCTGGTAACCTAAAGAAGAAACAGAAATGGTAGATGTTTATTTTATGCTTGCTGAGCACTCAAATATAGAGTTAATGAGGATAAAAATACCTACTGTGGTAGATATTGAAAGTGATATGTAGAGCATGTATACTTGTATTGGTAAAACAAGCTGACATCACTTTATCCAGTGGCAGTGATTTGTCCTGTTCGGTTGAAATCTGTTTGGGTGCAGAAGTGCTTGGTTCAATTTCAGAATCAGAGATGCTTGCGTTCAATTCCATGACTTTGTGCAACTCCATTTGACATGATGCAGATATCGATCACTCTGGGTCTGTTTCACTCCTTAATAGTTTCAAAATATCTTTCTGTTTTTGTTCACTCATTTTGAAGTATTCATTAATTGACTGTATTTTTTTTGTGTCCTGAAATTTGAATTATGTCTGTAGGGGGGACATTGTTATCAACTAGTTTTTGTAGAAGGTGTTTACTAATTGAATGATTGGTTAAATGCCTGTCAGTCTGTATGCCAGCACTTAGAATCATTCCTTTTAATATGGTACCAATAGTATTAATACTGAGGGCTTGATTTTTAAACCAGATATTGCCATCACATGATTTATACTGATAGTTGATGGCTAAGAAGAAAGGAGCAGAGTCGTAATTAAACTTAGCAGGTCTTTTTTCAGCATAAAACAAAGTTTACTACAGGACATTTTTTTCTATTGGCAATGGGATATGCACGGGGTTTGAGAATTCATGTCTCTTTGGGATCACTTCCACTTCTGGTTTTAGTTTGCCTTTCTTTGTGGAACTCTATACATTTGTCTCCTTTGTGATCACTGCATAATTTAATATCACCCCACTTTAAATTGTAACATTCTGTGTTACCTCGAATTCTGAAAAACATGGTCACATTTAACCACATAGTATTTAAGAGAGATTGTTGTGTTCTTGGACCCAATATATCTTTTTCCTACATTTCATGTATGAGTGTATCTGTCAGTTCATTGGCAGCAAATGGTTTGTTTCCGTTTCCCTCTTCTTTTAATTTTCTTTTTGCTTGGACAAAAGAACTTCTCTGCACTTCAAAAATGCTGTTGATGAGGACAGAGATGCTGGGTACCGGTGCTTTTTTAAATATCATTCAAAACTTTGAAATTTTGCTCTAAGAGTTAATGTTTCATAAGCAGTACCATCCTTTCTTGTGACATGAATAAAATAATTACACAAGACTGCATTTAATTCATGTGGAGGCAAAGTTTCAATGCATGATGGCATACTTAATTTGTCTTTCATAAATCTGTGCAGATTATTTATATCTGAGTCAGTTTGCCTTCTAGTGTTGTCATTTTTGGTTGATTCAATATAATCGTCTATGAATTTGCTGTCGACTTCATATTTTTTGTCCATTGCCTTTTAATTGTTGTCCATCCACAGTGGTGTTCGGCTTCTGCAATGTAGCTGGATCTATAAGCGGCACATCGTCTAGCTCAAATTGCGAGCGACTTTTGATGATTTCTGCTTCATCAGATACAGTTATAATACTTTTTCCAGTATGTAACATCTTTTCATTTTACGAGTGGCACTACTTAGTGCTGCTCTATACGTTTTCTTATTATTTGTATTGTGCTATATTCATAATGTAGTGGTCTCTGCTTCAGCTAAGCTTGTAGCAAATACTGATTGTGCAATACATGTGTTTTTTTTAACTGGCAGTTAATTGTAGACAGGTCTGTGATTAGTGACACGAGTATCTCAGGGATTTTTAACTGCAATTGACATGTCTTTATACCTGATTTAAATGTTTGTTAACTCTGAATAGAACGTGGTACCTGCACTTGTTTTTCTGTGGAAGGGAGATTAAGAATATTAGTTTGTGACATAGCAATTGTGTGTGTAAATGTAAATAATCTCACAGCTGCTACATCTAAAGGATTTATCTCACTGCAGTGAGAATATTTTTGTTATTTACAATGTTTATCAGCCACCCTGTTGTATAAATATATATATTATAGTGGCACGGTAGTGCCACTATAGTTAGGGTTGTGTAGCCATTTCTATGTTAAACCTCAAAGTTTGCACTTTAATAACTTTGCAACCATTTATCCAATGTGCCTGAAAGTTGGAATGTAGAAAGATGTTTGGTAGATCTCTGGATCTGGAAATTTTTTTATCAATCTGTTGTACAGTTGTAGAATCATAGCACACTCAAAAAGTGAAAAGTTCCCAACTTTCCATTTTCTTTAGATGTGCATATTGGACTGAAGAATGCATGTGAGTGGATTCAGATTCAATGGGTAACATGGGTCCTGGCTAGGAGTGGTGCCTTTTGAAGATTCTGTGTAAAAATCTTGTTCTGTTCAAAAGTTATACCATTTTTAGTGTCCCATTATATCCTATGGGAAAATTTATATGTGTAGCTCAAAAATTGTCGCAATCATATTTTTTAGTGTCGAGCTTGTCAAAAATAGTGTTGTGTTGCCGCCATCTTGTTTTCAGTTAGTGAGACACATCAACCATTGGGTTTACCTATTCGGGGCCTGGGGAACAGGAATCTGGCATTACTTCTTCGCCAGCTAGTCTGAAAATGTGGTTTTCAGATTTTTTCCACCATTTTGCTGTTTTTTCATAGCACCACTGTAACAAATTGCCACAGAAATATGCGTGATCATAAAAAATTTAACCTCAACACTATTTTTTACGTTCGCGGTTGTATTCCCATTATAAAGATAGGAGTGTCGTGATCATATTTTAAATGATCATGGTAACACTGCAGGACCACATTTTCTTACATGTTGTCTTCTTTCTCACTTGATTGTGGCAAGCTATATTGTGACATTGGCCTGAAACTTTCTCGTTGGCAAGCCCTAGAGCCGCAGATGTGCCTTTCAGTGGTTTGCTTTGAAAACATACACCACATCCCTAGTTACAGCATTCCAAAGTTATGCATTTTCCCATAGGATAACATTGTGGGAGTAGTTTTTTTGTCACTTCATTGTGGATATGTGGATTGTGGTAAAGACCTGAAATTGTCAGGGTGCTGAGCCCTAGCCCTACAGGTGTGCCTTTTGGTGGTATGAAAAGGAACCATTGAACATGGCCATAGTTACAACATTGTGATGATTGGAAATGTCCCCTTTAGGATAACATTGCAGCGTTGGGTTTTTTTTGTCTCTTCGTTGTCACAGTGTTGATTGCGGTATTGCCCTAAACATTTCAGGGTGAAAAGACCTAGTCTCACAAGTATGTCTTTTGGTGGTTTGGTGCAAAAACATTCAGCAGGCCCATAGCTACAGCATTCCAAAGTTACAAATTTTCCCCATAGGATTACATTGTGGCATCTGCGACGCCTTTTGGGGCCCATATCTTGAAAACAGTTCGAGATACGGACTTTTAGTCTAAAAAATTCTTAGTCCCCCTCCAATGGGGGCTTAAAAGCAGAACTAACTTACAAACCCATGAAACCCCTGAAATTTGAATTTTTTTCCTACCATGTATGGTTCTTGAGATATTTGTGAATTACTATTCCACGTGTACATTTTCATGCTCATGGCCGATTGTTATGCCTTCAGAGTTAACATTCACAGTACTTTTTGGTGCCTGTAACAGGGAAATGATGCACGCCATGTGTTTGGTCACTACATTGCTGCAACAACTGCTCACTGTCATGATTACAATGACACTTAACTTCGCTTTGCTGCGTGTTCGGTTCATGAGATAAGGGCAAATTACTGTAACTCGGCCTTCTTGCTGAATATGACTGCTATATGGCACCTTACTTAACAGTAAGTGGGAGCGCCCATTTCTATTAATACTTTCATTACATTTTTAAAAAGAAAGGAAATTCTTTGCAAAAAAACTTTGTTAATCCATCAGTTAGGGTTGATACCACACTGACAAGAGTGTGGTAATTCAATGTTAGGGTTACCAACCCTTCCACCCCCCCACCACCCGCACACTCCACACACCAACAGGCTTTGGGGTATGCATTGAGGTGGTCACACGTTCACTTGTACTGCCTTCATATTCCATTTTTATGGGCTTGGGTGCAAACCTGATATCCCCTGTGGCCCTCTGGGGTGCAAACCGGCCCAAACACGGCTGGGTGAACACCAAGCCTATGCCCTGATTTCCTGGCCCAGTACCACCTGGGCTCCTAATGGTCTTCTCCTATGTCTCCTATTCCCCCCTTCCCTTCCCCTCCCCTTCTTCTTCCCCCTCCCACCTTTTACCCCATCTTCCCCTTGTGCAACCTGTTCCCACAGCCACTGCACTGCTATCATCCCTCTGCAGTCCATTGGGGCCCTTATACTTTCACTCCCCCACTGCTGTCCACCTTCTGCAGTCCCAGCCACCTGACGGCTGTCCATCCATAGACAGTCCCTGTGGCCCCACATTCTCATTCCCACTGCTGTCTACCTTTAGCAGTCCTGGCCAACTGACTGAAGTCCACCTTCAGACAGTCTCTGTGGCCCCATAATTTTACCAACATCTGGTCCACCTGCTGTCCACCTTCAGCAGATGACCCTATTCCCCATTCCCCATTCCTTGACCCCTTATCCCCTGAATTAAAGGAGGAGGGTCAGTGGCCAACCAGCTCTCTAGCAAGAGAAGACTGGAGCTCCCAATCCTGCTCCCACCTAAATACCCTTACCTTGCCAGGCCCTCCTTCTTCCTTCACCAATCCCTGCCTTGGCTCTCAGATTCCATTGTCTTGTTTCATTTTTACCCTAGTGACCTTCCTCCCATAGTCCTCCTTCCTAGCCTCCTTCCTTCTCCCCCCTCTCCCACTTGCAATGTTACTTAGTCTGACACACCCCTGCTATTTTGGCAGAAAACTTTTGACAATAGGGCTTGCTCTTTTAGCTGGCAATCCACCTTGTCAGGGATCTCCCTTCAAAATAAACCACTACACATAATAAGTTGGGTGCTCAGTTGGTCTTGTTTTTATTAATAACTAATCAGTCCCTACATTTATTACATTCCCATAATCATTCATTTCTTATTTACATCCAATATATCCAACCATTTTATACATCCATTATGTACATCGATTATATACATCCATTCTATCCATTTCTTGTACTTCCTTCATATTCCATTCTATTGGGCTGGGGTGCAAACCTGACACCCAGGCTCTGGTGCAAACCTGACACCCCCTTTGGCCCTCTGAGGTGCAAACCCCACAAGGGCCCAAACATAGCTGGGTGCGCAACCAGTTTGTGTTCTGATTTCCCAGTCCAGTACCCCCTGGGCCCCTAGTATCCTTTTCCTATGTTTCTTATTCCCCCAACCCTCTTTCTTCCCTTCCTTCCACTGGCCCATCTCCAACTATTGGACCAGATGATGGGCTTCCCCCCTTGGGCCTATTTCCTTACCCTACTCTTCCACTGATCCCTCCAGCTGCAGGTTAACATATCCAGGCCAGCACATTCATGGAAAATGTCTCTGTGTGTTATCATAACCCCACCTCATGCTTTTACCCAAGGTTGCCACTTTCTTGTTTAACTTCTTCCTGTCCACCTCCACTGCTCTAACATCCTTCATGTACTTCCAAACCTGCCTTCAGATAATTTCTGACCATGCTAGTATCACCTCCAGCCAGTGTCCTTTAATTATCCCCATATCCTTCTTGATGTCATTTCAAATGTCAGCCTAAGGCATTGTTCCTAAATCCTTCCCCTCCCAAATGTAAAATTAACCAATCCAGTCTTGGCATACTCATCCTCAGTTCTTCCAGGAGCAGCAATAGCTTGGTCCATCTCATTCCATTTATCCCTTTCCAATGCACTCTAATCCTGCCCACATCTGTCCTTAGCTGTCTGCCACCAGGTCTGACTGTGGCTCACCACTCCGTCCAATACATAAAGGAGTGGCCCATAATCCACACATTTTTCATCCTGCCAATATCTAGAGGAAGGAACCATAAACATATTAGTTCAGAGGCTGGCCTGTTGGCACTGAGGGTTGAGGTGCTGGATGCCACACCTCGTGCCACGCTGGCACCCTTTGTTCGGGAATGAGCTTGGGCCACCGGGGGTCAGCAGGGAGGGAGAAGTATCGAGCATCCCAAGGACTGCTCTCCTTCTCCAGGAAGTGGGGTCTTTGGCTGTCAGTGCATTCTTGGCCCCTAACGGAGGCTAGGACATGTCACAGATGCTGCCAACATGGGGTCAGAGGTGGGGCAGACACCTGACAGAACATACACAGAAGCTTGCACACTACTGGCACCGGCATCATTTGATGCTACGCCTTTGAGGGTGCTGCACAATAGAGGAGAAAAGAATGCTCCAGCAGGATGAGGGAGGGTGCCTCACAGGTTCCACCCATGAATTCCCACTGTGCTGGCCACACTGGGTCTGGTTTTTGGTGGGGTTTGGGGTGCCCTGCTGGCTCTGCCAGGGGGGTAAATGCTGGGGTATTGGTCTGCGTCAGCTGGTAGATGTCAGGGGTTGGAACTGGGGGCTCCCTCCAGAACTAGAGGGCCACATGCAAGGAGTATAAACTGATAGCTAAAACATAAACACATTAGTTCATCAGCTGTCACACATATCTTTTATAACAATCAGACCTCCACCTACCCACCCTTTTTATGTCTTTGTCAGACCGCCCTCTTGCCGCCTCCTCTGAGGCCACCCCAATTCTAAATGAATGGAATAAAAACTCATCCACATCCTCCCCCAGAAATTCCAGGCCCTTCTTCAACACCGCTGCCAGCTGAAATGAGGTAGCCAGATCCCCATTCCTGTGCATACACAGACTCCCTGCTGCTGACCCACTGACTGCCTTATACGCCAGCATAGCCTATACTGCACATATCCCCCTGTCTCCACCTTTTCATATTACAACTCTAGTTCCTAACCCTGCTTGGTCCATCTTGGATCTGCTTAACCAGAATTCCATTTTATTGTTACCCCACTACACATTCTTCCAAAATAACCCCACACACACACTTTATCCATCTTGCTGTGTGCCACCACCTCACTCTCCATTAACACCCCTTGGAACATAACCAATAATATAGCTGTAAATTACTTTGCCTCATAATGGGTGTGGCAGACATTCCCAAGGCCCCCACCAACCTACCCAACAAGGCTACTGATATGGAACATCTTTTATCGGGGGTCTTTGTTTTTAACCTCTGCCACCCTTGCAACATTTGTCAGATTACCAGAGCTATACAAGCTATCCTTTCTGGCTGCATACCTGCCCTATTCCTGCCAGATGAATCCTCATGGTTGAGTGGGATATCCCCTCATCTCGTTTTTTGACCATACATTGCATTACCTGCTCCTCCATTACTGTCCAACTTATCTCCATTCTAGCCCTCTCCCAGAAATCTTGGAATAACCCCCAAGACCCCTCATATGCCTTCAGTGTCCTTGGTGCTCAGGAGCTCCTGTACAGCAGCTGGGCTCTTCCCAGCCAATATCCCATAAATGGGGCAGGGCTTTCATTTTCTTGACTGCTGCTCCCAGTGATAGGCACCTGAACCTGTCCAACTGAAGATGGGAAAGGCTGTCAGCTACCATGTTCCTTACCCCTTCTATGTGCTTCACCTTAAAAACAAATTCAAACTGGAGGCAGCATAATGTAGTGGTTTATGGCTCTGAGCTGCAAACCTGGAGACCTGGATTTGAATCCCACAACCCCCGCTTGCATACTGTGTGACCCTGAGCAAGTCACTTAGCTTCCTAGTGCTCCCAGGTCGCACCTGGAAACACGCTTCTGCCTAATGTGCCTTTCCTGGTTAAACAATTTTCACTTCCTTGCCTTCGAACTCAAACCTTGCAGAACCATCTGCCTTAATACCTTCAAAACCATCTCAGTTGTAGATGTTTGCCTGTTCAATACTTCAGCCACCCCTTTGTTAGCACACCAAAATATAACCTTCTTATTCCACAGCTTCTCTCCACAGATCATCACCGCCACCCATATTGGAAACATTTATAGCAGTGTAATGTACCTCATTAACCCACGCTCCCTCCATTCTGCCAGCCATGCTCACAATATCTATTCCCCTTTAAAGTATGCCCCCCATACCCACTGTCCCTGCTGCATCCATATAGAGCTCTAGGTCTGTATTAAATAACCAATTCTCCTACCAAAATGTAATCCCATTATCTCTTACCAAAAATTGTTCCCAAATTTCCAGATCCTGCCTCACCCCTTCTGATACACCCACCCAATGATAGGGCTGCCTAGCCCCTTTTGTTGTCCTCACTAGCCTGCACATGAAGGCCCTACCTGGGGTCACCACCTAGCACACAAATTTCAAGTGCCCAAATAATTGTTGCACCACCATCAATAGCACCCCATGCTGCCTTTTCATTGTTGCAATCAATTCCTCCAACTCCTTCACCTTGTCCCCCAGTAACTGAAAGGCCCCAGTCTCTATATCCATCTCTATCCCTAAGAACTCCAACCTGTGGGCCAAGTCTTCCATTTTTCCTTCCTCTAACGGGACCCAAATCTGCCACACGTCTCTTGGAAACATCGCAGCATTTCTGCTGTCCCCTCTTCCCCTTGCCCTATCAGCAGAAAGTCATCTGGATAATGTACTAAGGCCCTATACCCATATTTCTCCCTAAATACCCACTGTTGCAATGTACTAAATGTCTCAAACTCCACACATGCCACAGAACAACCCATCAGTATATCTTTATCAAAATAGTACTGCTCCCTGAACTTGAATCCCAACAACTCCCAGTCCTCTGGTCTCACTGGAAGTAAACGAAAAGCTGATTCTAGCCATGCTCCTTCAACTTCCCTAATCATCTCCACTGCATTGTCCAGGATTGCATATGACACTGTACTCTGCTCTTCCCCAGTGAAATCCTTACCTGACTTCCCTTCTGGGTATGACAGATGATGAATCAAATGGTACCCCCCCTCGAGTTTCTTGGGGACTAGAACCAAAGGTGACACCCTGAGGTTCCTGAATGGGGTCTCCTTGAAGGCACCCTCCACCCTTCTTGCCCTTACTTCCTTCTGTATTTGCTTAGCTATTATCTCCTCTTTTCCTCTCATGGACTACAGATTATTGGCTTTCATTGTCCTCCATTGTCCCTTGTATTGCAAACTAAACCCCATTGTGAAACCTCCCCTGCAGCATCTCTAGCACCCTCTTCTCAGGATACCCCCTCACCCATTCTAATAGTACTTTTACCTTAACTGGTGTCCTAGACATACAAATCCTTCCCTTGCCTTCCCCCCTTTATTTCTTCATGTCCCCCATTGTCTGACCCAACTACCCCTATTAAACCCTCTACTGATCCCCCTTTTCCCTCCCCCTACTCTTGTCCCCCCTAAATCCCCATGAAAGGGCTGCCCACCATAGTTATAACACCTGAACTTCTCTCCCCACTAATGTAATATGAACATATGAATGTGACAGCAGAAACAGACCACCCAGTTTATCTAAGTCTGCTCGAGTGTGCAGCCAACAGCCCTAGTTTGCAGCTGCCCCAACCCCCTCCCTTTTGTCATCCCACTGCCACCCACCACACTCCCACACTCACTCTCCCCTGTTCCCTGTCCCATGCTCTTTTGAAGCTGTTCACAGATTTACATGATACCACCCATTCTGGTAGGGTGTTCCATTTTGCTACCACCCTCTGTGTGAAATAGTGTTTCCTCATTTCCTTCCTAAATCTTCCCCCCTCCATTCTTAGCTCATGCCTTCTGGTGACCCTCCCCCTCCTTAACTTTAAGACCCCATCTGCCCCATCCTTATTGATTCCCCTCAGATACTTGAATGTCTCTATCATGCCCCCCCGTCCCTTCTATCCTCCAGGGTGTACCTATTAAGGTCTCCCAGCCTGTTGTCATAGTCTCTCCCCTCCATTCCACATATCATATTTGTTGCCCTCCTCTGCACCCCTTCCAGAAGCTTGATATCATGCTTTAGGTATGGCCTCCAAAACTGCACACAATACTCTAAATGCAGTCTTACCAGCGATCTGTAGAGGGGCAAGGTCACCTCACTTCGCCTGGATGAAAAACCCCTCGCTATGCACTCCAGCATTTTGTTTGCTTTTGCAGCCACTCTCCTGCACTGGGCAGTGTTGTTCGTGGTCCCCGTTATCATTACCCCAAGGTCTTTCTCCTCCTCATTGATCCCCAGCTTAACCCCCCAGCCAGTATTCTCTCCTTGGGTTCTTCACCCCAAAGTGCATAACCTTACACTTCTTTGCATTGAACCCCAGCTGCCACCTCTCAGACCACTCCTCTAGCTTGCTTGGGTCCCCCTGCAGCTGCTTCCACCCCTCCTCTCCATCCACCATTGCTCCGATTTTGGTGTCATAAGCAAACAGACTTACCTTGCTCACCACCCCATGTCCAATGTCTAAAATGAAGAGCCCAAACAATACTGGCCCCAACACAGAGCCCTGTGGCACCCCACTTATCACTGACCTTGGAGTTGAGAGCTCACCTCTCACCACCACCCGTTGCAGCCTCCCACTCAGCCAGCTTGTAATCCAGTTCATCATTTTTGCCCCTACTCCTACACCAGTTAGCTTCCCCCAAGCAGCCCATGAGGCACAAAATTGAAGGCCTTGCTGAAGTCCAAGTAAAGAACATCCACCACATGACCCTTATCCAGTTCACCTGTCACCCAGTCATAATATTGTATCAGGTTGGTTTGACAAGACTTCCCTGAAACACACCCATGCTGCCTCACATCCTGGAGGCCATTGTCCTCCAGGCACAATGCCACTCTTTCCTTTAGTATAATTTCCATGAGTTTGCACACTATGGATGTGAGACTTACTGGACGATAATTACCCGGTTCATCCCTTGGCCCGCTCTTGTGTAATGGCACTACATGTGCAATCCTCCAGTCCAGTGGCACATATCCCTACTCCAATGAGGTGCTGTACAGATCCACTGTGGCTCCACCAACACCTCTGCATTCTCCCTCAGCACCCTGGGGTGGATACAATCCAGCCCTGCTGCCTCGTCTACCTTCAGTACCCTCAGTCCCTCTAGGACTTTACTTGCCTCAATTCTTCCATCTGTCACCTCCTTTCCTCCTGTCCTCACCCTCCCAGCTCATGCTGGTAGCGGCACCCCCTTTTCTTCCATGAACATGGAACAAAAGTATTCATTCAGTTATTCTGCCTGCTCCTCCCCCTTTTCCATCCACTCCCCACCACTTTTTATCCTCACTATTGTCTCCTTGCACTTTCTTTTCTCCCTGATGTATCTGAAGAAGTCTCCCCCCCCATTAAATCCCTGTGCTAATCTCAGGTCCCTCTGGGTCTTGGCTTCTCTCAGTTTTCTGGTCACCTCTCTGGACCATCTTGCATATTCCTCCCTGTCCACTTCCTTCCCTGTCCTCCTAAATCTCTGGTGAGCCACTCGTTTTGCCCTCACCACCTCCACAATCTCACTGTTTAACCAGCATGGTTTTCTTGCTCTGCTTCTCTTACTCTGTACCTTTGTGCAGGCTTCTGTTGCCTCTGTAACTCACCATTTAATAATATCCTATTTCAGCTCCACGTCCATCTAACACCTTATGCCCTCCAGTTTCTCTTTCAGTACCTCCTGTATCCTCCCAAAATCCACCACCCTGAAGTTTACCACCCTTTACCACCCGAGTAACTGATTTCTCTGGCTTCCCACACATTGTGATATTAAACCACACCGTTTGGTGATCGTTGTTGGATAGTGGGTCCTCTACCTTTATTTACCTCACTGCCTCCCCATTCGACAATACCAGATCTAAAGTGTTCATTAGCCTAGTAGGTACAGTAACCAACTGTGTCAGGAGACCCTCCTGGATCGCATCAAGGAGCACTTGCTCCCTAGCACTGGAGGTGACTGGAATATTCCAGTCAACCACCGGCAAGTTGAAATCCCCCACGATGACCACCTTCCATTTTCTACATACCTTTTTGATTTGTCCTGCTAGCTCCCTGTCAAGCTCCTCAGACTGTGACGGTGGCCTGAATACCACCCCAAACCTTAGTTTCCTACCCCTTGAGTCTAGGAGCTGCAGCCAGATTGCCTCTGTTCTCCTTTCTTCTCCCTCATCCCTTGTGCATTTGATCCCATCCCTCACATAGACTGCTCCGCACCCCACCCTCCTTACGGTCCTTCCTGTATAATTTGTATCCTGGTATTGCCAGATCCCAGTTCTGGTGCTCAGTTGCCATGTTTCTGTGACAGCTGCAGTATCCACTCTCCACACTGCTAAGAGTGCCTATAGCTCAGCGGATTTGTTTCCTAAGCTTCATGCATTCAGTGAGACCACCCTTCATAATGCCCCCTTCCTTTCACTAGTCTCCATCATGTCCCTTCTACTCCCAACTTTTTTGGCCTTCCTGAGTCCTTTCCTGCTAGCCTGGGGGTTAGGCTGTGACTCCACTCTATCAGATCCCTGCCTACCTGCTGTCCACTTGCCACCCCCTGTCTAGTTTAAATCCACTCTTGTCACAATATACCTCTCTAGTCTTTGCTTTAATATCTCCTTCCTCTGCCTCTCCCCATTCAAGTGCAGCCTATCCCTTGTAAACAGATTGATATTATCCCAGGAACTGCCCCAGCTGCCTACAACCCCATACCCCTTAGTTCGACACCATTCTACCAACCATGTGTTCAACTCCCTAATCCTCTCCTTTCTCACTGTGCTTGCGCAGGGTACTGGGAGCACTTTGGAGAAGGCCACAGGCTCCCCAGTCTCCTCACACAATCTTCCCACTTCCTCAGTCCTCTCCCGTGTTACCTCCACCATTTCCCCTGCAATGTCATTTGTCCCCACATGTATCACAATGTGTGGTTTTCTTCTACCCCTCTTTACACACCTTAGGATTGCCTGTCCTGCATGTCTGCCTTTAATCCTGGTATGGACTCCACCCATATCTGACTGTGCCTCTCCCCCTTGCCACCCCATCTGATCCCCTTGAGTATGGAGTCTCCGAAAACCAGTACACCCCCCTCCTCTTTCCTTGTGGCCCATCACCACCCCCCCAACCAGGTTCTCATTTTTGGAGCCACTCAAGACTGTGATTTTACCCCTGTGCCCCAGTGTCTTCCCCTGTCCCTCCCAATTAAGACCCCTCCCTCTCCCCCTGTTTGACTGCCAATCTCACTCTCCCTCCTCACCTCTCTGAGTATTATCCCTCCCCTGTCACACCATGCTCAATCTTTCTACTAGTAATGCCCCTAACACACTCTTCTTTGTGAGTGCTATCCCTTGTGCAATCACCTCCTGCATCATCTTTTCCATATGTTTCTAGCAAAGTAAACATGTTCCCTATCCCCTTTGCCTTACTATGTGCTCTCTCCTCCATCCTGCCTACTGCTGCTCCTCTTTTTCTACATTCTACTAGAATCCACCTTTCATCAACTGGCTTCCTATCTAGTTTGCCCCTCCCCCTCCCTTGACCCACTGTTCCTTCTCTGTGGTGATCCCACAATACTCTCAGATGTCAGCCCTCCTACTGATGAAATCCTCCCCTCATCCCTCAACCTCCCCAGTTCCCTGCCCATCCACTGAACCTCTTCCTTGAGCCTCCATAGCCTGCGGCATATTGGGCACCCTCCCAGCCTCCACAGTATATTCATCTGCATTGCTGTCCCACAACCATTGCACCCAACAATCCTACCCATGGTCCACACTACCTTTACAACCTCTGCACACTAATTATCCCTAGAGCAAGTAGAATTAAGTAATCTTAGCACAGCCTCTAACAGAAATACCTGATATATTCCAGTTGAAGGCCCCCCACAATATCCACTCATCACACTATCAGCAAGTCACTGTGGATGCTGTACTCCTATGTGAGACCTACCTATGCTTTATCCCCGACCCGTGGTTGCATTATTGGATAGAAGTAAATGAGCTGCACCTGAAGTCCTTTACTCTAATTGCAGGGCAGGTGTTCCCCTATAAATGAGCTGTGATCTGGGGAGGGAATGTGGGATTAGGGCCCACACCTGACTCTTATGAGAGTGCATCAGCCCTGTGTCTGCCCTCACTGCACCTCCAAGCACTGCAACCTCCTCTGGAGGAAGGTCCCACACAAACACTGTACTAAGCTCGCACTGCTGCCCTAAAGTCCACAGACTGAAAAAGAATGTAGTGCTTATCCAGCAACTAAATCCTTTCCCCAACTGCTCAGCAAAAGAAAGTTCGGACAACCTCTGCCAGACCCCAACTGCTTCTGCAGTTAACAGACCTCAAATACAATGTCCAACACACAGAAATGGCAGCTAAAAAAACTACTTTAAATCAACTTACAAACACACTCAGCAGCTAAAGGCCCTTTCTCCCTCTCCTCTAGCTGACGACTGACTGATTGAATGCAGCAACAAGTGTGTCCCATCATAATTAGAATGGGATTAACTTGAATTTACTGCTTGCCCAGTTAAACAGTACTCTGTTGTAGCCCCAGATTATTTTTTGCTGAAAGTTTGTTTCTACCTTTCTTGTCTTGCACCCAGGCCCTGTCTGCACCATCCTTATTTCAATCCAGATGTCCAGGTGCCTGGTAACCCACCTTACATCACCATGAGAGGCTGTTCGCTGACAAAATTTCATATCATACAACAGCCACCCATATCCCCTACCAGTACCTTCTGCATTTTACAGGTTGCATGCATTATCTGGGAATATACTAATAGTGAAATGGCCAGCCTGGTTGCTTTTACACTGTGATGGTGCCGAAGTATGTGAAACTGGTTATCCAGGATTCCATCATCTTGCCGTTCAATGATTTTTCTTTCTGTGGTTTTCCTAATGAAACTAATGCAGTTGCCATCTCTGTCTTACCTATTCTTTCCTTTTCCTCATACATTTTCACTGTCTTCTTGTCTACCAGTGTAAATATATTGATGTAGTCCTTCTTCCATGTCTTTTCTTTCAGGATCTGAGGAATATGGTCCCAAACCATGACCCCCAGAGTTACGTCATCTCCCAACAGTTTGTCACCCCACCCCGCCCCCCCCTCTGTGTACTTGAGCTTCTTGATCTCTTTTTCCATAATCTCTTTCAACACCTGCTCTATCCTTTCTATGCTGGTGGTGGCTGACTTAACTAGTGTAGTCACTGCATGTGCAGTTGGCACAGGCAAGGTGGTTGCTGCTTATAATAGGGTAGTCTGTGGTCTGCTCAATGCCAATGTGTACTAACCATGAAAATGGCTTGGAGAACCACCAACTAATGGCAGATGGGGTACCAGGAGGGGTATGTAATACGTAAGCGAAGGATAAACATTGTGAGAAGTGAAGTCCCAAGGATAGCTCAGTAGAACTGATGCAGTGGTGGGGGCCTACGGGGAGAGGGAAAGGAGAGTTAGGACTTTTATATTATGATTGCGTGTAGAATGTGGATGAGTGTAGTACAGAGTTGTGAAAAGAAGGCTGGAGAAAGGGGGAAGATAGACTAGTATCAAAGGGAGGACAGAGGCATCAAGGTGTTACATGAAAGCAGGATATCAGACCAGGAGCAAGGAGGAGACAAGCACTAGAAGTAATTCATTCATGGTTAAATGGTACAGGTTAGTATGATGACAATTCATGGTCATGGGAAACAATTGCACTGATCATGTCTGAGATGTGAATACAAGAGCTTGAAAGATGAGATGTTGATGGGTGACCTCAGTTTCAGTTTTTTTTTGCAATTTATTCCACAAGGAGGATAGTGTAAAGCTTATAGTAGCCCTGCCAAAGTGAAAGTTAACTTTGGGAACTATCAATAGGAGAGAGTTGCAACTTCTCAGGGCGTAATTGCCTATTGGTTTTATAGGAAGACATTCTTTAATGTATTGGGGTAGTTTTTTGGAGATGGCTCTCAGGGTACATACGGCTGCATTTTTATCATGCTAGAATTGAACAGAACTCTGCCCCACTGATTGATATAGGGAGCATTGGGGAGTGGAATAAGGCAGGCCTGTGATGAACCTCAAAGCTCTAAGATATAATGTGTCGAGTTTGGTGAGGTAGGAAATGGGACAGTGACTGTAGAGGATGTCAGCATAATCTATCAAGGATAGAAAGGTTGACTGTACCAGCTGTAATTTGGCATCTCTAGTTAAGAATCGGGCTATCCTAAAGAACAGGCCAAGTCTCTGTCATAATTTTTTGAGTAATTCTTCAATGTGCTCTATAAAGGAGAGCCTATGGCCCAGCCATACTCCCAGGTATTTGAATTTAGGGACAAATTCCAACTACTCACCAAGAATTGCAGTAATCTGCAGCACATGATCTGATAGGGCTGAATTCACCATTTGGCCAGAGGGAGAAAAGAGCATTGCTTTTGTTTTCTTGGTGTTAAGTAACAGTCTTTTGTTTAGGAGTTGGTGTTGCAGCAGGTTGAACTCAGATTGAAGGTCATTACATGCAGATTGTAATGACGGGCAGCTTACATAAAGAACTGTGTCATCTGCAAACAGATGAATGTTGGTCTTAGTTATGCTTTCATCAATATTGTTGATGTATATTGCAAATAAGATTGGTCTAAGATAGAACCCTGTGGAACACCTCTTAGAAGAGGTCTGAGAGTTGAGAGATCTCCTTCCACTTTCACCTGCTGGAAATGATCAGAGAGGTAGTTTTTGAACCACTGTAAAGATAATGGGTCAGCACCTAGTGAGGTCAGGGAAGAGAGTAGCAGAGAATGGTCGACAGTGTTGAAGGTCTTGCTCAGGTCCAAGAATATGATGCAAGTGTAATTCCTGTTGTCTAGCTCTCTTTGCCAGTCATTAGTCACTTTGGCAAGTGCTGTGATGGTGCTATGTTTAGCTCTAAACCCTGATTGGACTGGATTAAGCAGGTTATTAGCTTCTAGATACTGCCTCAGCTGGTTACTTATGACTTTTTCCAGTAATTTTGACAAGACTGGGAAAATTGAAATTGGTCTGTAATTATTTAGATCACAGGGATAAATCAGGGGAGAGATGGGCACAAGACCCGGGGGAGCAGGCTGAGGTACTAAATGAGTACTTCACCTCAGTTTTCACCAGGGAAAATGGGGATGCTGCATCATACATGGGAGGAGACAGAGATAATGAGGAGGGGGCCTCACCGATCGGCAGGTCTGGGGCGAGGGGGCATCACTGGCAGGTGGGGGAGGGCTAAGCAGGAGAAGAGGTACCAGAAGTGGAGATCACAGCAGAGAGAGTGAGGGAAGCCCTCAGCTCACTTAAGACGGAGAAAGCACCGGGGCCGGATAAATTACATCATAGAGTGCTGAAGGAACTTGCAGATGTCCTGGCGAAACCCCTGGCAGAGCTTTTCACCATCTCTCTGAGGACAAGGTGGGTGCCCCAAGACTGGAAGGTGGCGCATGTAGTGCCTATCCACAAGGGGGGATCAAGGGAGCTGGCAGGGAACTACAGGCCTGTCAGTCTGACGTCGGTGGTGGGCAAGGTGATGGAGGGCATTGTCAAGGAGAGGCTAGGGGGGACCTGGATAAGTCAGGGTGCCTGGACGATAGACAGCATGGATTCATCCCAGGGAAATTGTGTCAGACAAACCTGGTGGAGTTCTATGACTGGGTGACAAGTGCCTTGGACCTGGGTAGACCAGTGGATGTCCTCTTTCTAGACTTCAGCAAGGCATTTGACTCTGTTCCTCACATGGGCCTGTTGGATAAACTAGGAGAAATGGGGTTGGGAAACCAGATGATCAGATGGATAGGCAATTGGCTCCAGGACCGGACCCAGAGGGTCGTAGTTGGTGGGATAGTCTCATCCCCAAGGAGGGTCATTAGCGGAGTCCCACAGTGATCAGTCCTTGGGCCCCTTCTGTTCAATGCCTACGTATCTGACATAAGGACACGAATCAGGAGTGAGATGAGTCTCTTTGCAGATGACTCGAAACTGGGGTCGGTGGTGGATGGGGAGGAGGGGAGGGTGGCCCTGCAGGGGGACCTGGAGGCTCTGGAAAGATGGTCTAGAAAGTGGAAGCTGGGGTTCAATGCAGGGAAATGCAAGGTACTCCACCTGGGGGCCAGAAACCCAGGCCAAGTGTACACCCTGGGGGGGGGCAATACTACAAGTCTCAATGGCTGAGAGGGACCTGGGGGTGGTGGTGGATGTCAAGATGAACAACTCTGAGACTTGTAGGAGGGCAGCAGCCAAGGCCAACAGGATGCTGGGATGCATCGCTAGGGGATCACTTCCAGAAGGAGGAAGTGATACTCCTCTGTATAACTGCTTGGTGAGGCCGCACCTGGAGTACTGCATGCAGTTTTGGAGGCCACACTTAAAGAGGGACATTAACCTCCTGGAGAGGGTCCAGAGGAGGGCAACCAAAATGATTTGGGGCTTGGGGGACAGGACCTATGAGGAGAGGCTCGAAGAGCTAAATATGTACACATTGGAAGAGAGAAGGGACCAGGAGGACATGATAGAGGTCTTCAGGTACATGAAGAGGGTAAATAGGGGAGGAACAGTCAGGGTGCTTCGAAGGAAGGAGGAAGAGGCCACTAGAGGGCATGGGTGGAAGCTGGAGGGGGGAAGATTCAGGGGAGAAAGGAGGAGGTGCTACTTCACTGAGAGGGTGGTGGAGCCATGGAATGCACTGCCTAGGGGGCTGGTGGAGGCAGAGACAGTGGAGGGGTTCAAGAGGGGGTGGGACAGGTACAGGGGAAGGGTTCAGGAAGCAAAATCCAATGCAGCAAGAATATCCGGAACTGGGAAGGGAGAAGCCAGAGAAGGCGAGGGGGACAGCAAGGTCAGCACCCAGGGTGGGGGCTGACCAAACGAGCAGACACGAAAGACCGTTAGGCCTATTCTGCTGGCATTTTAGTATGTTAGTATGTTAGTATGATTTCCAGACTTGAACAGGGGTATGATGTATGCTGTTTTCCATATTGAAGGAATGGATCATTGAGTTAATGATAGGTTAAATAAATGGGTTATGGGCACTGCTAACACATGGATGGCCACCTTCAAAAAATATGAGTCGAGGGTATCCACACCAGCACTTTTTTTTACATCCCGTTTTAACAATAGGTCTTCAACTTCTTTCACAGCAGTAGGATGCAAGGAGAAGACTGAATCAGTGACGCTAGGATCTGCAACTTGATTATCCACCTGAGAGTGTATCAAATTCACAAGGGAATTGTCAAAGGCTAAGCCTGCAGTTACAAAGTGATTATTGAAGGCATCCAGAACTTCCAGTCTGTCAGTAATGGTGTTATTGTTTAAGGAGATTTCATCAGGTAGTAAGCCACCAGATGTGTGACCAGACAAGTCCTTGATGTTTTTTTAAAATGTTGTAGGATTTTTGGAGGCAGAGAGAAATTCAGAATGATAGTATGCAGCTTTTGTATCTCTAACCATTCTAGTACACGAGTTTCGTTCCCTTTTGAACTTGCGCCAGTCCACAGCAGACTGGGTTTTATGTGCTTTTTTCCATAGGTTATCTCTTTTAGTCAATGCAGATTTTAATAATGGTGTGAACCATCTACATGCATTTTTTGCTATTCGCACCTCAACTATAGGGGCATATTTATTTAGGGCGTCTAGGATAATTTTGCTGACTATGTCGAATGCTGATTGCATGTTTTTTGCCAAATAGAACTCTTACCAATACAAGGAGTGTTTCAGTTCATTTATGTAGGCAGTCAGATCAATGTTCCATCTAGACCTCCTGGCAGCAAACTTCAGCGAAGTAGTAGGTTTGTTGCTTGATCTTATGCAAGCAATAAATGCATGATCACTGATATCACTGAAGAAGGTGCCAGCAAAGGAGACAAGATGTGGTTTATTCACTAGGATAACATCTAGCAGGGAGCTGTTATCCACGTTCTTTCTATTTACTAGTGTTGGTTCGACAATGAGTTGCGAAAATCCATGGGTGTCACAGAAAGCTACGAGAGGAGCAGTGGTTTTAGATAGCCAGTCTAAATTAAGATCCCCAAGAATAATTATTTCTGAGGATTGTTGTTAAATGATATTACTCAGATGAGGTAACAATTGTAGATTGGCAGAAGGAGATCTATAGCACCTTATGATACATAATGTTGAAGTGTGCGAGATGGTGACTTGAAGAGACAGACATTCATAAGCATTTTCAACAGATAAAGCACTCAGACAGAATGCCATATACCTATCCTTAACATAGATGGTAACCCCTCCACCCCTGGAGTGCCTGTCTGCTCTAAATCGTAAATAGGGATATTGACTTCCCTGTCAGAGGTGGCTGGTCTAAGTCAGGATTCTGAAACCACTAGGATGTCTGGTCGAGTATGGAGGACCCAGGCCTGGATCATGGATAACTTTTTTAACAGACTGCATATTAATGTGGAGAAAACTCATGCATTTCAGTGTGGCAAGGTCAGAGGGTGATGTGATTGCAGCTGGTGGCCCTGTATTGAGATCCACATTTCCTGAACACAGGAGAAGAAGGAGTAAAAGTTTTCTTAGAGTGGCAATAGTAAGCTTCATACTGGTAATCCCTTTACATCATTGTGAGCCATCGTCCTGGGGGGGCATGCCCCCAAATTTTTTGCCCTTCCCACTAAGGGTGGCAGAGATGAGTACTCTGACTGCTATCTATAGAGATGACACCTCTATGATGTTGGCGGAAGTCATAAGCTGAGGTGGAATGCCTCAGGGGTCGATCTTGTCACCTATGTTATTTGCAGTGTACTTGCTGCCCCGGGTGAGCTAATTAGGCATTAGAGTGTGGATTTTCACTGCTACTGTATGCAGATGATACCCAACTGTAGCAGCTTACTGAGTTCTAGATTATTGAGATTGTTGTTACATTTTGATGGTAAAGTGAGATAGTAATTTATATATTTTTGAATGTTATATTTTATAGTTATGTATAATTGGGGTTTATTAGAAGCTGGACTGGGAGGATGTGGAGGAATAGGTACATGTATGGGAAGCAGGAGAATGACAAACTGCAATAGATGTAGGGCAGCAGTCTTTCTGGAAGTGATGTGGAGTAAAGGGGGATGTCCTGTGTGTAAGAGCCTGGAGCAGCTAAAGGCTAAAATAAAGCTGCTCAGATGGTATCTGATGAGGATGGTGTGGGAAGTCAGAGGAGCAGAGCAGTGGAGGTAGAGGGAAAAGCAAAGGAGTGATGCCCATGGGAGTGATGTCATCAGGAAGGGAATGGGAGTGGGGAGCAGCACCCAGTATACAGGAGTATCAGTTCCTCAGAGGACTAGGGAGCCCAGGGTGGAGGAATGGCAAGTGGTAAGGGGAAGGAGTGGGAATGTTAGAATAGCAACAGGGGTGGGAATTTCTAAAGGGGTGCCTTTATTGAATAGATTTGCACCACTGACTAGAAGGAGGGAGGAGGCAGCGGAAGGTGAGGTAGGAGGTCAGGTTGAGCCTAGACTGAGAGCAGAAGTACAGGGGGGGAACTAATCAGGGTATGCAAGGAAGAAGATACAGACAAAACAGAGTGAAGGATGGGGGAAGGAGAGAAAAGGAGTGGAAGAGGGGAGGGAAAACTGAAAGATAGTCAGAAAGGGAGGGGCAGATTGGGAGATTGAAAAACATTTATGGGGATAAATTGTGGATGTGTAGATAGTTCTCCAGGGTGCAGAGGGAGCAGTTAGATGGGGAAGCAGCTAGTACCGAAGATAAGAAATTAAGGATGGGGAGCATGGATGCAGGGGATGGAAGGGTGGCAATCATAGGGGACTCCATAATTAGGGGCATTCACTGGGGAAGGAAAGGGGACTTAAATGCAAGCAGGAGGGTGGTTTGTATGCCAGGGATGACAGCGGGGAAGGTGGGCCCAAGAATAAGGGAAATAGTAAGGGAGGTTGGAGGAAAACCTAATTTAATTATACATTTGGGAACCAATGACCTAGCTGGGGAGGAGGTTGAGATAGTGCAAAGTAGGTTCAGGGAGTTAGAAAAGATCTGCAGGAAAGAAGGAAGTTTGCTGGCCTTCTCAGAGGTGATACCAGTACCATGGGCCAGCACAGCTATGACAATTAGAATAGAAGATTTTAATGACTGGCTGAGGAAATGGTGCAGGGAGGAGAGATTCATCTGTACTGGGGACTGGGAGGAGACCTGGTCAAACAAAGCGCTCTTTTCACCAGACAGGCTACACCTCAGTAGGTAGGGTTTGAGGGTACTCAGGGACAAACTGGGAGAATACATAACCACTACACTTAATTTAAACTACTTGTAGGGGGCCAGTGGACATGTTGGCCCACAGACTCCGAGAGGAAGTGGTCAATGAACCTCCCCCTTACAGTGATGGAAAAGGTCTGGAGGGAGAAGGTGGAAAGGGCAAAACATAGTTAGCAAAGGGTGGAGGGGATGAGGAACACATAACAAGGGTATGCGGAGGGGTGCACACACAGGGGATAAATGTATTTAGAAGAAAAGAGGGAAGATAAGGAAGGTCAGATTCTAGGTGGACTGTAGTGTCTCTGAATGTGTGGAGTCTTGGAAACAAGATGGACAACCTGAAAACACTATTAGCAGACAGGAGGGTGGACATAGCTGCAGTAACCAAGACTTGGGCATCATCACACCATGACTGGGACCTTGCAATCCCAGAATATAAACTATACAGGAGGGATTGGTTAGTCAGGGGGGAGGGGTGGCAGTTTATATCAGGAAGGGAATAACTTGCACGAGGGGGGAGTTGGAAGAAGGGGAGGTGGAGGCATTATGGGTCCAGTTAAGGTCCAATACAGGGAGAGGTTTGAGGTTGGGGGTGGTTTACAGACCACCCAATCAAGATAACAAGATGGACAGGGAACTGATCTCACAAATATTCAAGCTGCGGGGAAAGGAGAGGTGGTAATTATGGGTGATTTCAACCTGCCCAAGGTGGACTGGAGCATACCATCCACAACATGTGCTAAGAGTCAGGTGATCCTGGAAGGACTGCAGAGTTGGTTCCTGAGTCAGGGCATCACTGAACCCACAAGAGCTGAGGAAATTCTTGATCTGGTGCTCACAAATATGGAGCATGTACAGGAAATAATGATCAGGGACCCACTGGGTGGAAGTGACCATTGCACAGTGTAGTTCCAGTTGGAGATGGGCAGGGAAACATCCCAACTAAGACCAAAATCTTGGATTTCAGGAGGGCTGACTTTAAGAAAATGGGCAAAGTGCTAAGGAGCCATCTGACGGGCATCAGAGTAGATATGGGGGAGGACCAATGGTGGTCCATCATTAAGGAAGGAATACTGGTTGCCACAGATGAGTGCATTAGGCTCAGGAGGAAGAATACAAGGGTCAAAGTGCCCAACTGGTTCAGTTCTGGGATTGACAAGGCAGTAAGGGAAAAGAGGTTGGCCTATGGAAAATTCAGGAAGACCAAAAGAGAGGTGGATAGGGAAAATGACATAAGGGTGGCTAGTGAAGAAAGTAAGGAAGTCCATCAAGCAAAGCACAGAAGGAGCTGCAGGTAGCTGAAGGAATTAAGAGGGGGAAAAGGCTTTCTTTCACTATATAAATGATAAAAGGGACAAGAAGGCTTAAGAAAGGGGTGAAGCAGGTGGAGGATAATGAGGGAAGAGCAGAGATACTGTTCCATCTTCACCAGGGAGAAGGACGGACCAGTGCCTTAAGGAGGGAAAAGAGGAGCAGGGGAGGAGAAAACAGATGTAGTGATAGAGGAGGACAGAGTGAACGAGGGGCTGCTGGCACTGAAGGTGGACAAATCACCAGGCCTGGACAGAATACATCCAAGGGTACTAAAGGAACTGGCTGAGGAGCCACTGGCAGACCTATTTAATAGTTCACTAGAGTCAGGAATGGTACCGCAGGACAGGAGAACAACACATATAGTGACCCTTCACAAAAGCATTCCCAAGGATGACTCAGAGAATTACAGACCAGTCAGTCTGACCTTCCTTGTGGGCAAGCTCATGGAAATCATACTGAAGGAAAGGTTGTTGGAATATTTAGGGGAGCATGGTCTCCAGGATGAGAGGCAGCATAGGTTCATGGGGGAGATCTTTGTGTCAGACAAATTTGATTGACTTCATTGACTGTGTCACTAAGACAGTAGACAGGGGCCAAGCGGTAGACATCCTCTATCTTGATTTCAGCAAGGTCTTTGACTCTGTGCCCCACTCAAGGTTGATCAAGAAGTTGGTGGATCTTGCGTTTGGGGAAAAGATGGCCAGATGTGTGGAAAACTGGCTGAAGGACAGAATACAGAGGGTGGTTGTGGGAGAGAGAGTTATCTGGCACCAGAGTGGTAACCAGTGGGGTTCCACAGGGCTTGGTGCTGAGGCCGGTGTTGTTCAATGTCTTAATCAGTGACATTGGTGATGGCATTAAGGACAAAATGTGCTTATTTGCAGATGACAGCAAGTTCTGTGGAAGAATGGGCACAGTTGAAGGAATACAGGACCTACAGGAAGACTTGGAAAACCTGGGGAGTTGGTCCAGGATCTGGCAGCTTGGCTTCAATGCCAAGAAATGCAAAGTTATGCATATTGGAGCCAAGACCGCCTGTACAGAGTACTATCTTGGTGGAGTCTGACTATCTGCATCAGAGGAGGAGAAGGCCTGGGAGTGATGATCACTAGTGACCTAAAGCACTCCACATAGTGTAAGAAAACAGCAGCAAAGGCAAACAAGATACTGGGGTGCATATCTAGGGGATCAGTAGTAGGAAAGAAGAGGTTATACTGTCCTTGTATAGGCCATTGATAAGGCTGCATCTAGAGTATGGAGCTCAGTACTCATACTAAGGTTCATACTAAGGTGGTTAAGGTGCAAGGGTGATTTTGGCCCATAGACACACCTATTCAAATATAATATACTATACAGTACCAGTGTTGTTAACAAGGTACTCATCAAGACAGTTTTTAGACATTACCTTATTCTCACTAGAAATAATGTCAGCTGGGAGTTTGTTTCATGGGGTGACAGTTCTCTGGGTACAGAAATACTTTCAGGAGGTACGACGGAATTTTGCCCTAACAATTTGAAAAGGGTGATCCCTGATATTATAAATATTCTTTTTAAAAGCAAAACCCATTTGAGTAAATAAATATGGGTCATGCACTATATCAAATATGAAATCAAGGTCCCCATGTAGACATCTCAGCGATAGAGGCATAAGATTTAGTTCCTATGGACGATTTTCATAAGAGAAATTATGAAAACCATGTATGTTTTTATTATATTTTCTCTGCATTTTTACTAGTGTGGCAATTTCACCTTTTTTTATAAGGGCTTCATAGTTGGGCTGAAGGTTCTAGATGAGGTCTAGCATAATCCCTGAACAGGGGGAGCATCACATCAGGATTTCTGGACTTAATATTTCTTTTGATAGACCAAATTACTTTATTAGTCCTATTAATTGCCTCATTTATTTGTTTATTATAACCCATGTCATTTTCTACAAATATACCCAGATCTTTTTCATCCTTTGTACAAGTCAAAGGACTCCCATTTAGGAAATAGGCAGCAGCTTTATTTTTGAGGCCTACATGCATCACCTTGCACTTAGAAGCATTTAATTTCATACCCCAGTACTCAACCCATTGAGATATACTGTTTAGATCTTGTTGGATTTTTGCAATGCTATTTATAGTATTACATGAGCCACCAATCTTGACATCATCTGCATATTTAATAGAGGATGACAGACAGTTTTTAGTAAGATCTGCAATGAATATTTGAAAAAGACAGGGGCCCAAAACGGACCCATGTGGTACTCCATTTGTCACTAACCCTGTTTCTGATAGGTGTCCTGTGATAAGAATGTTTCACAACCATCTATCCATTTGACAAGGTATGTATTTATATTAGTATCCAGGAGATTGGTTATCAAAGCATGATGGGCCATAACATCAAAAGCTTTGCTAAAATTAAGAAAGATAATGTCAGCTGGAATTCCATTATCTAAATTCATACTAACCTGTTCATAAAAGCATATTAAGTTACTTAAACAGCTTCTACCCTTTTTAAACCCGTGTTGTTCTTTATCAATGGACTCTGTGGTGTCACTGATAAGGTCCTTAATGATACTCTCAAGTACTTTACAGACTGAGGATGTTAGGCTGATTGGTCTATAATTTTCCCAGTTAGAACGAATGAATAGGAATTAATACGCCATCTTCCACTCCGTGGGTACAAAATAAAGCTGTAAGCAGTGTTCAAATAATGTTCTTATTGGTTGAGAAATATAATCTGCTAATAAATATAATAAATGACAAGCAATTCCATCAGGTCCCAGTGTAAATTTATTTTTTAGAGAGAGAAGTTTGGTTTGAACCATATCATCAGACAGCTTTATTCGAGGCTCATTATCCACTGTTATATTGTTATAAACCTTGTCAGTTTGGGGTAGAAACACAGATGCGCACACCTCAAAAAGGACATTAACCTGCCAGAGAAGGTCCAGAGGAGGGATAAAAAGATGATAGCTGGTCATCAGGGAGAGGTTGAGGGCACTGAATATGTAATCCCTGAAGACAGGAGGGAGAGGGTACATGACTGGGACCTTCAAGTACTTGAAAGGGATAAATAAGGTTGACAAGGAGAGTCTCTTTAAGCTGAGAGGCATCCATAACACAAGGGGGCACAGTCTTAAGCTGGAGGGTGGGAGGTTCAGGAATGAGGTCAGGAAACACTTCCTCACAGACAGGGTGGTGGACACTTGGAATGCACTGCTGGAAGAAGTCATCTCCCTGAAGACAGTGGGTGGCTTTAAGAGAGGCTGGGATAGGCATGGGGGAAGGTAAGGATCATGGGTAAGGAGGATGGGAGGAGTGGGAAGGGAGAGCAGGGACATTAGCTCAAGATGTGGACCTTGCAATACAAGCAGACTTAATAGACCAAATGGCCTTCTTTGGCAGGCTTCTTTGTATGTTTGTATGTTCGTATGTATCTGTCTTTTGCCCTCCAAACATCAGTCGCCATGAAAGTGCTTATCATCTGCTTGTCAGAGATCAATGACTGGATGTCCTTCAGCTGGTTGTGACTGAACCCCAACAAGATGGAGGTACTAGTGATTGAGCCAGGAAGTAGGAGCGTCACCAATGCTGGGATGCCAGGTCTTCATATGAGTCCATCACTGTTGTTGGCCTCCACTAGGGTGCAAGATCTTGGCATGAACCTTGGCAACAGACTGACACTTGAAGCTTAGGTGTCAGCTGTCATTTAAAGTGGTTTCTATCACTTGAAGAATATTGCCAGGATTAAACCTCTGGTTTCATCTGATGACCTACCCACTCTGGTGCATGCCTTCATGACCTCCACGCTTGCCTACTGTAATGCTGTATACTTCAGGATCTCTGGAGGTAACCTCCGCTGACTGCAACTGGTCCAAAATGCTGTAGACAGGTTGCTGACTGGTCTTTCACAGTCTAGTTATGAGACCCCAGTGCTCCGCTCTTTGCACTGGTTGCCTGTCAGGTGGAGGGTTATCTTCAAGGTGAATTTTCTCTTCTATAAGGCCCAACATGAACTAGGCCCTGGCTACCTGGCTGAGATCCTAACACCTGCACCTCAGTCCGCTCCAGCCACTTTTCAACCAGGAGCCTCCTTGAGGTACCCAGGACTAGGCTGAGAACTTTCAGTGACAGGGCTTTCAGTGTCGCCCGTCCAGTCCTGTGTAATGCTCTACCCCCATATCTTGAGGATGTCCCATTGGTTGAGGCTTTCAGAAGGGGACTCAAGGCCCATTTTGTTTCCCTGGCCTTCCCGAGCAAAGTAGTCTGACCAGTGTTGTTTTGTTATGCTGCTGATTTGATTTATGGCATTTATGTATTTATTGCTTTTTGTTATTCTGCTTGTCTTATTTACTCGCTTTACTCTGTTTTAATGTGAAGCACCCAGACCCTCCAGGATTGAACACTGTACAAATAAAATTTGCCTTGCCTTGCATTGTCATGCCTTTCCATCCCATTCTTGCCAAGCTCCTCAATAACCCCCTACATGAACTCCCTGAGGTTCCCAGCCCTGGACAGATCAATAGCATTCTTCTTATGCCTTTTCCCAGTGGCTCTGTTGGTCCTGTTTCCATGCTTTTCCTCCTCTTGTCCCATGTCTTTTACTGGTGCCTTCTTTTTCCCTACCGACCTCTTCTTAGCTTCCTCGGTCCTCATGGGGCCTTCTTGAACATGGTTGCAAAACTCAGAAAGACACCAATCAATATCAGACTCCCACAGTTGTCCTTACCTACCCCCTCCCTTTGCCCCTCATTCATTTCTTACTACTATGTATCTATCTGTTCTCTTGACCTTGCTTGTATCATGTGCCTTCTCCTTCCCTTGTCTGTCCTGTTGTGACCGAGGTTGGCTGCCTGGTATTCATTCTGTCTTGCCCCTTTTTGCCCCATGTTCTGTCTGCTCCCCTGCCATCACAATGCCATGTTCTATGACTCCCTGACCTCTCTAACTACCACCTCCATGCATGGAAGTCTCTTACTATCCCCTGTTCCCCAGTCCCATGCTGCTGACCCTCTTGGCTACCTTCTTTTTCCCCCTACCCTGCTGACCACCACAGCCCCATGATTACTGCTAAGCCAGCACCTTTCCCTTCCTTTTCATTTTTTATGTTTGCTTGTGCACATGCTCAAGAAACATGATGTGACAGCTTAGGAGAGAAGCGGGTTGTGGAGGCGCGACACTGTTACAGCCAAGGGAGGCACTGCATTTGGGGGCTTGACAGTGGTGGACCAATGGAGGCACAGTGTCCGATGACACTGGTCTCCAAAAGTGCACCAAGTACAAACATTTTTGCAACAGCAATCGGGCCACCTCATCATTGCAGCATCAGTCATTCTGCTGCAATGAGGGAGTGACCCGTCATTGCTGGGGGGAACGTGAGGTAGCCTAATACTATTTGTGAACATGGCGGGCAACTTGCTGCCACATTCACAAACAGTATTATGCAGCACCTTTGCTGAGGGAGTGCCCAATCCTCCTCGGCAGCATGTGCCCCCCAAACAGTCTTTGTTTGCCAACAGGGGCCCCAATCCCCACCGGCTACAGTCCGTCTGAGTTTTTGAATGTGTCAATGGGGGATCCCATTCCCCGTCGACATAATGTCTCCCAGCCACAATTAATGTGCCAATGGGGGAGCCCACTCCCTGTCAGCAGAATCTCCCTCTCCACACACATACACACACAAAACCTATGTTTGTGCCGAGGGGGTGCCCAATACCCTCGCTATTGTTCCCCATATGCCAAATAGGGTGCTCAATCCCCATTGGATACAGTTGCCCCCCAAACAAAACACTAGGTTGGCATGCTGGGAGCCCACCCCAGCATGCCAAATGTCCAGTTAAATGTCCCTTTAAAATAAAAACCATACCGCAATTTTCTTTTTCCTGTAAAGAAGGAAACGTTCCCTCAGCGGTCTCCCTGCCCCCTCCCACAACCCGCACCCACCAACTGTGTACCTTGCCTCCGTGCACACACCCTCACCCCATACTTACCTTCAGTGTCTGGCGTGATGATCTTCGGTTGGCCGGGAACATGTCTGCACTCTTCAAAGCTGACCGCAAACTGAGGAAATGCCGGTAAGCTGTATAATGGAATAAATAAGGTTTTTTCAACTTTGATGCATATCTTAGGCATTTTTGTAATTTTGGCACCAAATTTTCAACATGGGGTTTTTGGGACCCCTCCTCATAAATTATTTCACTTTCATGGCGTTAATCAGCCCGGAAAGGTGATTTTGCAGTCACTGCGTGGAATCACCTTTCATGACTGATTAACGAAATGACAGTGCCAGTGTTCATGAGGTGGGCTCTCAAAAAGTCTATGTTACAAATTTGATGGGAAAATCCAATTAATGACTGTTTTACGAGTGTGCATTGTGCAGCTGCTGAGCACGCCCGTAACTTCGTGAATTTGCAATATTTTCACTCCAGATTTTCAACATTGGTATTTTTATGCATCTACTTATGAACAGTGCAGCTGTCACTTTTCACAACCAATAAACATTGTCAGGGTTCCAGCGCAGAATCAGCGCGGTTGTTGGAAATCCATGTCCGGGACACATTACGAAAATCACAGTGACACTGTTCCTTAGCAGAGGTCTAAAATGCCTATATTGAAAATTTGTTGATAAAGTCCATAAAATCACTGTGTTACGAGCGTGCGTTGCGCAGTTTCCACACACGCCAGAATCTCTTCGCAGACATTTGAAATATTTTCACTCCAGATTGTCAAAACTGCCATTTGTCCATACCTCCTTATGAACAGTATAGCTGTCATTTTTCACATCCCTGCCGAAATGTGTTTTTGCACTTCCGGCACAGAACAGCGTGCTCGCTGTGGGAAATTCATGTTTGGGACACATTAAGAAATCACACTGATGCTGTTCATTAGCAGAGGTCCTAAAATGCCTATATTGAAAATTTGGTGACAAAAATCCATAAAATGAATGTTTTTTGAGAGTGCATTGAGCAGTTTATACACACGCTCATTACTTCGGACATTTGCAATATTTTCACTCCATATTTGCAATATTGCCATTTTTCTGCACCTCCTTATGAACAGTACAGCTGCCATTTTTCATATCCTGGCTGAAATGTGTTTTTGCACTTCCGGTGCAGAATAGCGCGGTCGTTGTGGGAATTCACTGTTTGGGAGACATAACACAAATCACAGTGACACTGTTCATTAGCAGAGGTCCTAAAATGCCTATGTTGAAAATCTGGTGATGAAAGTCCACAAAATGACTGTGTTACAAGTGTGCATTGTGCAGTTTCCACACATGCTCATAACTTTGCACATTTGTAATATTTTAAATCCAGATTTTCAACATTGTCATTTTTCTGCACCTCCTCATGAACAGTACAGCTGTCATTTTTCTGGTCGATATGTGTTTTTGCAGTTTTGGTGCAGAATATCATGGTTGCTGTTGGAAATCAGTGTTCAGGACACATTAAGAAAATCACAGTGATACTGTTCATGAGCACAGGTCATAAAATGCCTATGTTGAAAATCTGGTGACAAAACTCCATACAGTGACTGTGTTACACACATGAGTTGTGCAGTTTCCACGTATGCTCGGAAGTATGAGCATTTTTAATATTCCCACTACAGATTTTCAACATTGCCATCTCTTCATACCTCCCTATGGATAGTACAGCTGTCATTCTTCACATCCTGCCCAATCTGAGTTTTCTTACATGTGGCACAGAATGGCACTGTCACTGTTGGATTTCAGTTTTCGGGACACATTGACAAAATCACACTGCCACTCTTCATGAGAAGAGGTCCCAAATACTTTCCTGAGGTGGGGGTCACAAAAACACCATGTTGAAAATTTGCACTGTAAATACCAACAAATGCCCAAGGCATTAGGGTTTCTAACCATATGTCCTACCCTGTACAGACAGTCAGGCATCAGGATGTGACTTAGGATTGCCGACTGTACTGCTCATGCAATCCTACCCCCACCTCCCAGCCATTGAAAGGCATCGAGGTGTACCTTGGACTCTTCTGCCCAAGACTTCACCCCACTCTCCTATGCTACACCCATTTCACAGTATGTCCTTATGGAATGGGGTGACTGTAAAGCCAAACACCCTAAGGCACACCTCAACACGTGTCAATGTCTGCAGAATAGGCTGAGGTGACATGGCTTGACTATCATGGGCGACAACCTAAACACTTACCCCAAATCCTGTCCTTCTGTACAGGATGGAGGTGGGGTTCACGTGAAGTTCAATACTTCACTGTCATTCCTATTCTGCATCTGTCTAACTCCTGCATTTTCAATGCTAATACCAGCAAGCAAACATTCGGCATTGACAAATGCTTGTTTTATATCCCCCTTTGCCACTTGTGTCAAGTGCTATCCCAGATGTCTGTGCTCCTGATTTATCTTTACATGGTGGGCCCCTGTTTTGCCTATGTGCACCATTCCCCATGGCCCTTAAAAAACATAGAAACATAGAAGTTGATGGAAGATAAGGACCACAAGGCCCATCCAGTCTGCCCATTTCTTTTTCTACCTTATGAATGTGCCACCGGCCTTTGCTCTGTCAATGGTCTATCTATTCATATTCATCTGCATTGCTCCCTTATGCCTATAGAAACAGTGGCAGTCTTCCCAAAATATTGGCCTTCTCTGACTGTGCATGCCCACTGCCATGCCCAATATGGCAGCAGCCATTACCTGTACTTGCACAGCATCTCTTTCCATCACTGTCCCTAACATGGTGGTTCTCCACTTTCCACACATTTGTGCTGACATGCCTCTTTACCTAACATGGTGGCTGTGGGTAGTTCCCATGCATGGTGTCCTAAGAAACAAGTGGACAGCTGATTAGCGGGTCTGAAACTCTATCCTTCCTCCTTGTCCCATCTTAATTCCTGAACAGCTCAGTTCCTTACTGTAATATTTGCCCCATGTCCTACCCTTGCTACTGCCCTCACTTTTCTCAACATGCGGCTCTCTGTTTCTTCATGCATGTGCACTGGCATGCCATTCTACCTACCTATTATGGCAGTTGCCCATAGTATGCATGCATGGCATCCTAGCAACCATGTGGCCTGCTGACCTGTGGGTTTTAACCTATATTCTGCTGCATTGAAACTTAATTTTTTCCTTTTTAAATCTCCCATGACTCAGACCATCTATAATCTGTGTCCCCACTCCTACCCTGCTGAAATTTCCATGGGATCCCTTCACAATGCTTGACCTGCCACCCTTGCAACATGCAACACCAGGCCATCTCTGCTCTCTGTCTCCTACCTCTGACCCCCATTCCCCTTACTTGCTTATTCTGCTTTCCATATCCTACTCCTCATGACCCATATCCCTCTAGTGCCACACCATAACCCACGCTGCCAGAAACCCCACTCCTTGTGCTTCCTTCCTACCCATTCAATCCTGTTTTGCTCCCTAACTGGTGACGCCACCTTAAGAATAGTATTACAGTAACCTTGCACAGCTCTCCAATCCATTCTGCCACAATACCAAACTCACATTTAGCCACAATTCACATCCTAATCATACCACAGAACAGCTCTCTCTTAACTTATGCATTCTTTCTCTCTCCACATAGTCTTTTGGGCTGCTCATTCCCCCATTGCTAACTTCCTTACCATCTCAAAGTTACCAAACTGCTCCAGTTCTGAACCACAAAACTTGCCACTGTTGTCAACTGATGTACTAGAGTGCCAACTAAGTGTTCAACCAGCTCTCTAGCAAGTGAAGAAGGGAGCTTCCAATCCTGCTCCCACCTAAATACACACACCTTGCTAGCCTCCCCCTTCTTCTTTCTACCAGTCTCTGCCTTGGCTCTCAAGTTTCACCCTTTTTGTTCCATCCCTCCTCCCTCCCACAATTCCCTACCTACCTTCATTCCATAATTCTCATTCCTAGCTTCCCTCCTCCCCCATCTTCCTATGTTACCTAACCCAAGGAGGCAGTCTAAAGTAATGGTTAAGAGCACTGAGCTGCCAGGGTTTTAATCCCATCAGCTCCCACTTGTATACTGTGTGACCCTGAGCAAGTCAATTAAATTTCTTATGCTCCCAGGTTGCACCTGGAAATAAGTTCTGGCTTAATGTGCCTTTCCTGGTTAAACAATGTCCCTCCTCCCCCCAGACCCAACACACAGCTGCTATTTTGGCAGGAAACCCTTGACAATAGGGCTTGCTCTTTAGTTGGCAAGCCTCCTTAGTTAGAAAATTATTTAAAAAAATGGGTTGCAAAATTGCTTCAAATTTGTGTGATTGGCTGTTTTTGCCCAAAAGGCGTAAATAGGTTTGGTTGTTTGTTCCCAGAAGAATAGTGTTTATGTTGCAACAACTTCGACAGCTAATCACAATAAATCCTTACTGACATTAATACCAACTAAAAACAGTTTTCTTTTCAACTTTAAAAATGACCCCTGCAAAAAAAATACATTTCATGTCAGATTTACAAGGTGTTGCTTATGCATTTGGGGGGTGGTGTTGATGGGTGACTTGGTCATCCTAAATATTTGGATCAAAAAAATGGGCAAAAAGGCCAAGTTAAGAGAAAAAGAGATAAAAGCTGCAAAAATTAAGTCCTGCATGATTTGGTGACTTAAGTCATTTTGCAGGGTTTTTTTTTTTTTACTTGGCAGTGCCTGGCCAACGTGGAAGGATGGTTGTGTCTTTTATCCAGTACTGGACAATACTTTAAAAATGTGGGTGCTGAGGGGAGGTGGGTGGGGGCCCCAGACTCTAAACTTTCCCTGGGGCCCAGAATTCCTCTCAAAGGACCTGCATCCTCTGTTTGGCTTTTTCAAGTGTTTTCCTCTTATAGCCCCTTTGGTAAAACCTGTCAACCGTGGTTTATTTATTTTCTTCACAGTCTACTAGCAAACTTCAATTTATTTTTGCCAATAGCAATTGAGAGTATGGAATATCCTATATTATTTGGGTCTGGTGGGAGAAGTAGAAGTCTGGAGGTCATTGAAAGACAGTGGAGGTAGTGACTTATAAGGGAAGAGTACACTTTTTTTCTAGTTTATTTGCTATTGATTTATTTCTACACCAAGAGTAACATCAATGGAAATACTGTAAATGCAACTTAGCAGAGATAAAGATTACAATATTAAAAAATACACACACACAGATATATATATATATATATATATATATATATATACTATATATATATATATATATATATATATATACACATATACATATTTTTTATGGCAAAAAAACTCCATTTAATGCATCAGTTAGGATTGTTCCACAGCAACAAAAGCAAGGAAATTCAGTGTTAGGGTTGAGAACCCTAACTCGGCATTCATCCCCCCAGCACCACACACACACACATATGCAAGTAGGGGTAGGACCAAGGCAACATGACCAATCACAGACAACCAGCAGCAGGTGACAGAAATAAAAAACAACTGTCTAAATGTACTCAAAGTCATTCCCGTCCACCTGACCAGGTACTGCATGCTCAGTGGAGATCCACAGCAAAACTGAGGCCATGTACACCAAATGTGCACATCCCTGATTGCAGGTACACACAATGTATCACACTTAGGAGTTGTATGGCCTTACCTAGTGATGCCCCACACCCCACCACACCTGGTACTGCACCCTGACTGGACATCAACAATGTAACTCTCTGATTGCAGCTGTACAAAGGTTTGTACACTTATGAGTAAATAGAAATAAAAACAACTGTGTAAATGTAGTAAAAGACACATCCATCATCAAGATACAAGAACTGTTGCATTTAAGTATGTCATGTGCATAGCAGTAATAGGTTTACTACATCTGTCCACTCACGATACGCAACCTGATCTAGAGGTATGGGGAAGCTATTGCCTGTACAAGGCTGTGTAACTCCTAATGGCTCTAACAGATACACAGTTTCAGTGATGTAGGTGTATTGTTGATGTCCATGGACTTAGTTTCACTGTGTTTGTATACTCAGAATGCAGTAACTGGTCTGTCTGTCAGGGAGTGGAATTAGCTGACTGAGGCCAAGCAACTTCTAAACATGCTAACATGAGTGTACCTACAATGACAGAGGTGTATAGTGGATGTCCATAGTCTCAGTTTTGTTGTAGCTCTCTACTGAGGATATAGTACCTGTTGAAGACAATGGCATTGTCTGCCTGACACCACACAAATCCAAATTGTGGAAAGTTGAGTATTCTTGCAATGAGTGAGGTACACCATTTATCTCCACATCCTCAGTTTTTTGCTGTTGGTCTCCACTCAGCTCGTAGTACCTGGTCTTTGGGTTTGGCAGGCCATTACATGGCTGACATCATACAAGTGATTACTGTGCTAATTGTACTATACCAGCAATCAGGTAGGTGTACCGAAGATATAAACAGACTTTCTTTTACTATAGCTTTCAGTCACAATGGACCAAGTGTTGAAGGAGGGGAGGAGAAGGGGCATTCTCTCCCACAGACTGTGTGACTCATTACTGTAGTAACCTTTTCAAAGCAGCATTCATTGAGTAACAGTATTGATGTTCATGGGTTCATTTTAACTGGGGTTCTACAGTAAGTATGTAGTACCTGATCTCAGTGGGTGGGGCATTGCCTCATGAAGGTCCTCCATTGCCTAACAGTGGGAGGTTGTGTATACCTGAAATCAACCACACATACCATACCTGTCCAACTACTTAGTTCTGCTGTGACTCTACAGCTGGGGTGCAGTACCAGGTGTGGTGGGGTGTGGGGCATTGCTAGGTAAGGCCATGCAACTCCTAAGTGTGGTACGTTGTGTGCACCTGCAATCAGGGATGTGTACATTTGGTGTACATGGTCTCAGTTTTGCTGTGGATCTCCACTGAGCATGCAGTACCTGGTCAGGTGGGTGGGGATGTCTTCTAGTACATTTAGACAGTTGTTTTTTATTTCTGTCACCTGCTGCTGGTTGTCTGTGATTGGTCATGTTGCCTTGGTCCTCCCCCTACTGGCATGTGTGTGTGTGTCTGTGTGTGTGTGTGTGTGTGTGTGTGGTGCTTGGGGGGTGAATGCGGAGTTAGGGTTTTCAACCCTAACACTGAATTTCCTCACTTTTTTCACTGTGGAACAACCCTAACTGATGCATTAAATGGAGTTTTTTTGCCATGAATTTCCCTTCTTTTTGAGAATGAGGAATATAAATAGTAAAAGGAAATGTAGTGGTGTGCGTCCGCTCTCACCACGTGATTAGATATATGAATGCAGTGGTGGGGTTGTGGGCCCTTTTGGCTCTGCCCTTTTATGACATTATTACCTGTATGTATGCAGTCCTGCGAGTTTGAACCCTTCCCTTCTTGTACTTCCACCATGCCATTTGATGTATGAACGTGGTGGTCATAGAACACACACTTTGGGCCCCATGCTAGTACCAAATGATTTGGTGTATAGATACAGTGCTGGGAGTATGGTTCGTTGGCCCCTTATACTCCCAGCATGTGATTTTATGTATAAGATAGCAATATTAAGTGCAAGAGAAATCACACGAGTGATATTAAACACATAGTGACAAAATGTCAGACAAAGATTGATACTCGGTTTGTGCTTCAAACACCTAATATATTATGTTGAGTGTCTATCAAATTGTTTATTTCTCCTACTGCTTACAGTTGTGGAATAGTAATGATTTTCATGACACACAACAAATAATATCATGGGACTGTGGGTCTGAATGTCTTTTTGTGAAACCAACAGATGTATGTGTACTAGGACTGTATCAATCTGTGCATATCTCTTTCTGTTTTTCATTGCATGACAAGTACTATTGTGTCTCACAACAGAAAATGATGTACTGGTACCATACACCTAGAAAATTCACACTTCCACTATTTCTGTCATTTCTATTTTGACAGTCTATGAAGATGTACATACCTGTTACTGCTTCTGTCTGTCTCATGCCTACCATTGGTATGTAACACAGTAAATCATATGGTGTTGGCACAAGTGTAGAACAGTTGCACTAACAACACCTGATTCATCTTTCTTTCTTATACTACCCAGATGAACATACCTCTTATTCCTTTTTCAGTTTGTTCAAGTTACCATTGGTATGCCACACAACAAATCATATTGTGCTGGTCTTTCACATACTTTCATTTTGCACTTACTGATAGTATTGTGACAAAACAGAGCATGTGGCATGCTGTTTGTGTTAAGCACACTTATGTATGTTCATACCATTGCATGTTGTGGTTCTCTACCTTCACTTGATACGTATTGTTCAATGAAGTTCATACATATAAATATACCTTTTTTAAAGCAGTGATAATAAATATAGAATGTATTCACACTTCAACTTTGCTCAACTGTGATGCCCTCGCTATATTGTACTGTACTGTACTATCAATGCCATTGTTTGCTAATTAGACAGAAACACACAGTCAACATTTATGTTGATGATCTGGTCCTGACCAAGTAGGGTTGTACTATGGCACAAAGCTCTTGCAGGTTGACTTACTGACCATCAACATAAATCCTGGTGCTTCCTTATTGCTATTATTATAACAACATCTTTTGAAACACTGCAATATATTGTTCAACATATTGCTAACCTCTACAGGTATGTACTGTAAGTAAGAGATCACCTTAAGGCTGTTATGTTAATACTCAGCTAGACAGCTTCATTTGTTAGACCCTTGTTAACATATCAGTTGAAGCAATATTTTGCAGTGCTAACTATTTTAGTAGATGTTCCCCCAAAAGTAACAATAAAACACAACAAATGTTTTTCTTAAGAAAATATGTATATTGTAATTTTTTTTAGTAAAATATAAAAAATAGAACAAGTTATTAGACATATAAAATCTTTTCTTTTATAAAAACATGTATAATACTTTCATAAGAAATGAAGCTAAGAACAACATAAAGAAAACATTTCAACAGTATGTTAAAAAAATGTATAAATCAAAAGATGCATTACTGAAATTAACAATTTAAATAAAACAACTGACATATCATTAACATAAAAAATAAATGTGCAATACTGTGCACTAAAAGAAGAGGTGTGCTGCTGGTCGAGGCAGTCCAGTCTGTAAATTGGACACTATGTAGAGGTGCACAGAAAGTGGAAGCTGTTGCGCCGTGGGGGAGGGGAGAGATACCAGATAAGCTGTGGAGGCTGCTCATTGTGTCTCAGAAGCAGTTGTTATTGGTGGTGCAGGTGAACTAGTGCTGCTTGGTTCACTAGCACCTGCCACTGTGCCCACAGGCTCAAGCAAAAGATTGATGGTAGCCTGCTGCATTGTAAAGAGGGATAATAACTTATCTTGTCCCTCTCTCAGTGCAGCAGTTTCCTCCTTTAACCTATCAATTTTTCGCTGGAGCCTGCGCACAAAGCGGTAGTGAACAGTGCAAGTCTTCTTCCGAGATACATCTGTAAAGAGACAAAAAAGTATCCATGAATATGTTATTGTAAAAATACAGCTTTATTGCTTGTGTTGAACCTGAGAACAAACTGTTTTTTTCTGCATATATTTTTAGTACACATAGATCTGTATTCTTACGTACATACAGTAAGGTGCTAATCATGAAAAATGGTTGTTGCTACTTTTCGTATAGTCTGTCTGACCAGTAATGTATTGTGAATACATCACTTTCATAAATTTTCATGAGTTACCAACTGCTACATTTATATTGTATATAACTTTGTGTTTCACATTCTTGATATATATGCAATGTTTCTGTACTATGGTTACCACAGTAAGATATATAACAAATGAAATAGCTTCATTCTGTAAGGCCAGAGCAACTGCAACATGTACAGCTACTGTATTTGTGCACATGTTGTGAACAGTCCATCGGCCAGATATTCAAAACTTTGCCCCGCGGCTAAATTAGCACTGCTCAGTGGGCAAACTTAGCACGGAGCACAAAGCAAGCTATATTCAAAAGGAAATAGCCCTATGCTAATCCTGCTGAATATAGCAGTCTAAGGAAGCCGGACAAACTGGTCTAGAAGTGCAGGGCAAAAACATCCCGGGAATAAGACAGCACTGAATATAGCAACAGGGAAGTGCAAACTGCAACTGTAGCTCATTAGACTCTGTAGCAAGCCAGTGTTGCAGGTGAAGAACATTGTGTGTGATTGCACAGAGCTGTCTAACATCTACTGCAAACACACCTCTCAACCTCCTACCTCATAAATGAGGGGCAAGCCTTAAAAATATCAGGGGCAAAGGTTTCAAATCAGGGACATACCTTAACAATTGATGATATCCACTCAGGAAGGTAGTAGAATAAGTGGTGTAGTGTAAAATGCATTTTCTAAGGAAGAACATGTCTGTAACATTAAGGTTTGACATTATTTAATTCTTATAACCCCCACTGTTTGGTCATGGAAACACAATTTTTAGGAGGGACAGAGTAACATTTTGAGGTGGAATCAAAGACATCCCTGAAAATCATGGATACTTGAGAGATTTCATTGCAAACAACAGTGTAAACCACACACTGCAGAACTGTGCTATGCTAAAGTGAGGTTTGCCCGAGGCTAACCTGATTGCACAGTGCTAACACATTAGCCCAGTTCAAACTTGTTAGCCCGGGGCAAACAGGACCTATTTTCAAAGCTGCCATGAAAATGAGCCTACTTAGGTAATACGTGGACAAACAGGTACATTTGCATCTTATTAAGTGCTGCTTAGCATGCATTACCATGCAGTTTGCCTGGTGCTACTGCATGGAGCAAAAACCTCCCCCTTGTGGTCAGAATGGAAAGACAGGCTGGTTGCGCAGGCCACGGCATGCCCACAGCATCCCCTGTTGGTTGGAATAAAAGCACAGGCTGGAAACAGCAACAACTGTGTGCTGGCAGGCACAGTCAATGCATATAACACATCCATGCATCTGTGCATGCAGGACCTGTATATCTATCTATCTACATGTGTGTGTGTATATATATATATATATATATATATATATATATATATATATACTGTATATATACAGTCCCCACCACCTATTACAGGCACATACATGCAAGTACATTCTGCCAGTTATATGGGATGGTCACAGCACACAAAGTGATTATAATGTATTGATCTGGGACAATATGGTTGAGGCAGAAGCATTGTAAGAGGCTCCCTATTGCCCAGTATGCAGGGATCTCTCAATGGGTTTCTATGCGCTCCACAGAGTGCAGCCTGTTATCTGTTTCTACAGTGCCCTTTCTATTTTGGTATAACAAGAATTGCCCTGGTAGTCTAGTAGTCTCTCACCCCATGCACAAGTTCCAACCCCGGCACACACAATATATTTTTGCAGTCTAGTGGTGCCTCATTCTCAGCATGAACCCTGACCTCGATAATGTAAATAAAGTATTTTCCCTGGTAGGCCTGTGGTCACCCACTCCAGCACAGTCACCACCCCAGTATATGTATAGCAGACAAAGCTTCCCCTGGTAGTCTAGTTGTCCCTCACCTGGCAGTGATAGCCGCTCAGCCCACTGACATCACATAGGACCCAGTGACTGGGTTGTGCTCCTCACTACATGCTACGGTCGCCAACTGTGGTCTGCCATGAGCACTATGGAAATGAATGCACGAGTGCACTGATTCCTTTCAGTAGAGCTCATGGATACCACAGTCAGTGGCTGGCCATGGTGGTGAGAGAAGGGTAGAGCCAGTCACCGGGTCACTTTGCAGGCTGTAAGTTGGCTGAGAGAGGCATCACCGCTGGGTGGGGGGGACCATTAGACTACCAGGAAAAGCTACAATATGTATGTGTACCGGTGGTTGGGATTCATGTTTGGGGGGGGGACCAGTAGACTACCAAGGAAAATACTTTATTTTACATTTATTGGAGCTTGGGATTCATGCTGGGTGGTAGGTGGACCACTAGACTACCAGGGAAAACTACAGTATGTTATTTATGTATACCGGGGTTGGAATTCATGCAGGGGGGTGGGGGGACCACTAGACTACCAGGAAAAGCTACAATATGTACATGTACCGGGGTCAAGATTCATGCTTGGGGGTGGGGTGACCACTAGACTACCAGGGAAAATACTTTATTTTACATTTGTTGGGGGTCAGGATTCATGCTGGTGGGTGGTGGGACCACTAGACTACCAGGAAAATACTTTATTTTACATTTACCGGGGGTTGGTATTCTTACTGGGGGATGGGGGACCACCAGTCTACCAGAGAGAACTGTGTTATTTCTGTGTACCGGGTGTTGAATTGTATGGGGGACCACTAGACTAATAGGAAAGCTACGATATGTACGGTACCGGGGTTGATTTGAAGCTATGGTGCAGGGACCACTAGACTATCAGGGAAAATATTTAATTTTACTTTTATCGGGGGTCAGAATTCATGCTGTGGGTGGGGGGACCACTAGACTACCAGGTAAAACTATGTTATTTACGTGTATTGGGGGTTGGAATTCACACAGCACCAGTGCTAATAGGTCTGTTGAATATTGCAGCCTAGCGCAAATCCTGAGCTATTCCAGTGCTACGGTTTTGAGCTAGGCGCAATGGTTTGAATATCTGGTCTCATGTCTGTTGTACACCCTGACACTGCTATCTCAGTCATGACATGTTAGTTAATGTTGTTTACAATATTCTCTGTAACATAACTACATCTAGTCTTTTATGCTGTACCTGTTTATTACAAAGATTAAAGAAGCATGTAATACTGATGTTGATATTGTATGTTATTCCTAATGTTTACCATTTCAATATCAAAATTCACAATGCTATCTTCCACTGTTTTAATAAGATGTCACTTCTCCATATCATAGCAAGGGATATGATATCAAGACAATAAATGCAATAAAATACATTGTTCTGTTATTTTACACAGCATTAAATTATACAATGTCAAAACAACAGTTCATGTTGTAAGTACAAGTGAAATAAATGTACAAACTCTGCATTTCTCAACATGTGACTTTTGTTTTACGATGAACAATGCATCAGGTACATCTTAAACACTGAGGAATAGCATATTCAGTAAACAATTTGTCCCCTGCAGCAACGACTACATACAGTGCTGTAACAGTCAAATAATATTGTTCCTGAAGCATACACAATAAGTTATGTTTGTTGATTCAGTTAGCATACCGTAGGATGTCACTTGCTGTAATAATCCAGTCTGCAGCACATGCCATTTGTATACTTTTTATGTAATACTTACGTCTAGCACTAGTGCCTGGCTCCTGCTTCATTTGCACCACTGGGATGGGCACAGCCTCTTTCTCCACTGTAAAGAATACAAGCACATTATTTATCGTGATTGAAAAATCGCAATCAGTAACAAAACTTTTATTGTCTGTCATACAGATCATATTCAGTAATACTATCATCCAAGTATATATTATAGTTTTGTATGTGGCTGTCTATAACATGTTTAAAGTAATGCTATATAATTGGCATTATGCATAACGTTTTGTAACAATGCAGACATGAGCAGTAATTACATATCATGTGAGAATACAGGCAAATAATCATATGTAGAGAGCACAGGTCCTGAATTTAAACAGCATAGCACAATGTGTCTCCAACATATTTCTACCCAATTACAATAACACAGGCATAAGCAAGGAACAAACAACAATCATAATATTTTGTAATGGTGTTGTTTAATGATTCCTGCATCTTTGCTGAGTTGCAGTCCTGCTTAGCCAACAAAACTCTTAAAAATGACAATTCAGCATAAACAGTACAGTACTACACTTTTTCCTTAGTAAAGGTTGTTGAGAATTGCACATGTACAAGTATTAAAAGTAATGTATTTACATGAACATTTGGTTACTCAAAGTTTTACATGTTACCCTAGCAACAACTTGAGATGATCATACCATGGTTATCAACCAATATCTTGAAATAATCCTGTATGTAATATCACTTTACTGCTTTTGTCAAATTATATAATCAAGCAATATTCCATTGCAGGGACTGGGTATATTGTCAGATTTATCATGCCTGGTGTGCTTCACCCGTGAGGCACAGCTGAGTAACTTAACCATGCCAGAAGTGATATATACTGCCATATACCCATTCTCTGTCATGTTATGTTGCTGTTATACAATGTTCAGCTTGGTTGTTTTGTTTTTATTATGACAGAAAAGTGAAACAGTGGGTATAGTGGAAGATTGACCACAGTTATGGGATCTGTTTTGACCAATAAGGTTACAGAATTTCCATACCCCATTCTAAAATAAACAAATGCTCTTTATTAGTGATACTTTGGTGCTGTAATTTATAAGGTACTCAATGTTACTTAAAGGCATTTCATGCTGTGAAATGAAGACCACTGTTCTCTGTAGAACAATAGATGCCTGCATACACATGCACCACTGTACACATGGAGGATCTTGAGGGGAACAGTGCATGGGTGGACAGACTGTGGAACAGAACAGGTCTGTCCACAACCGTAGCACACATCACAGAATGAACATCAGTCAGTATTTGTTATACCCAAACAAAAGTGTGCCTTTCTGATGATATATAGCCCCACCCCAGCCACAGCAGTACAACTGCCACAGCACACAAAGTTGGACATGAATATGTAACTGTGAACATCCCATCTCAGAGGTACAACAGCTGTGGTTCAGACAACAGCGAAACAGTAATATGCACTGTCAGTAAATGCCAGTATGTTTACCCAGTCACAGTATATAGTGCAGTCATAAGCAGTGCCCTACTCACTAAGACAATGCTGTGTCCACACACCACAAGCCCCTTTACTACTGTACTGCCTGCTGTGTACTGTGGCATAAGCTGTAGTATGAGAGTTGCATACAACAGCGTCATCATCTGTGCCAATACTGTGTTGCACCACTACGGTAACAGGCAGCAGCGTATGTGAAAGAACAGTATTGAAAACTGTTTGATATAAGCCCTAAGTACTTGTGCAGTGTCAACATGTTTGCACAGGTGTAGTACAGTACTATACAGTTGCTCTAGTGCTAACTGCATGGAAAGTAGTGCATAATAAGATATGAATGTGTATGTTTGGGCAGACACTACCTAAGTATACTTATTTTCATGTCACTTTTGAAGATGGAAACGTTTTATATCGAACAAACATCTTTGCACCGTACTAATAGTTAACCCTGTGCTAAACGCATGTAAACATGTTAGCACTATGCAAATAGTTAGTAGAATATTTGAAAGTTTGTAATAGTGTACTTTTACATATGCTGTTGCCTGTTGCAGTACTGTCCCTACGCATTTGCTGGCAAACACAATGGTCACACACTGCACCTATACCTACGTTCACATTACTATCCACAGTTTTGTTATTGTGAGTTAAACTGTCTGGGTAACATATTCAGACCTGTCTTTTCCCAAGACTAAGGTTGCCCTGCACTCCTAGCTGAGCTTGCTCTGTATCATTAACATGCCATAATCAAAAGCTATTTGCCCTGGGCTATTCCTTTTGAATATAGCTTCCTTTGTGATGGAGGCTAAGTTTGTCAGCTAGGCAGTGCTCATTTTATACCCCGGGGCAAAGTTTTAAATATGTTTTCCTCACTGTTTACAGAGGTTCACTAATGAAATGCACAACAACTACTGACAGGTAGTTAACATAATAACAAGTATCTTCACCATCTGACTCATAATAATGAAGGAGTCTGAGTCAGACTCACAGCCTCACAGCTTCTGTTTGTACTGGCAGTACCTCAGCTACTGGTGGGGAGTGCCTGGTGATCTGTTAAATAAAGGTAACAAACAGATGTAAAGTAACTTATCATTTATGGTAACTTTTTAGCACCGCTCTGTATTCATAATTGACATGTATCTGTAACCTAACATGATCCTTCATTAAGTATTGTGCACTTACTGCGCACCCATGTAAAATGAATAATATATAATTATAAATATTACAAGTTAACAATAAATTACACACTGTGTTAATTGTTATCACTTGCACATTGCTAGTTACATAATAGGCATTGGTCTTGAAATGAATACTACTGTGAACTCACTGTCAGTTGAACATCACAACACTGCAAAATATTACCAGTACAACTACAGTATCACAGTTAGAACCTCATAGTAATACTGAAGATGTGATAAATAGATGTATGTTCAGATGTCTGTTACACACAAACTTAAGTCGCATATATTGAGTGGTAATTTGCACAGAAAGAGAATGTATGTTCACAAGTTACAGACTGTTAAAATGTATTAACATGGTATTTAAAGACTGACAAGTAAAAATGTTTTCACATTATGAATACACTATTCCACCTCACCCCCTCCCCTTGAAGAACAGTTAACATCTGTTCTACCAGTGCAATAATATGTAACAGAATGAGTAATTGTGTATTATGATTATTAGAAAATTTTTTGGTTACAATCAGAATAACCATTGCTGATGTACTTATCTTGTTGCACCACTAAAGAACTTTAAGAGCAGCTTTCAACTAGCTCCTTACTGAAAACCAAACAATGACTGATGTGGCCAGGAGTCCAAATCTGCAAAGTTTTCCTTTTTATAATGGCTATTTAAAACTTATGCCCCTCGTAATTTTATTCCCAGATCTGCTGGATCCTATGGCCATGCCCCCATGCCGGCACACGCAGCCCCATTTCGTGATGTCAGTAAACAAAGGTTCCATAGCATTCTTATTGATTTCAATGGGGTGATTTTTTCAAAGATTTAATAACCATTCAACAATAGTATTTTTAACAAATCAAAGTGATCACTCAACTAGCAGGGACCCTTTTAGTTGAGTGATGGCTTTTATGTGTTAACATTCCATTGTTGAATGGGTATAAAATCATTGAAAAAAATCACCCCCATTCAAGTCAATGGGGCGTGCACATGCAGCCTTCATTTACTGATATCACAAAACATGGCTGCATGTACCGGCTTGGGGGCATGGCTGTAGGATCAGGAACTGGCTCTGTTTTTAACTGGTGGGTCTGGGACTAAAATTACAAGGGGCATCACTTTTAAATAGACATGAAAAAAAGGACAACTATGCACATTTGAACTCCTGGCCAGGTCAGTCATCATATTTTTGAGACTAAGGGATTAGTATGATTAGTTGGAAGTTGCTCTTTCACTCAGAAAAACACATATATTTGCAATTACGCAAGGTTTGATCTACAACGCAACTAGTGACTGCTAACACATGACCGTAACCACCCAATCAGCACCAGGCAGCAGCTGAACACCTGCAAGGTACGCAAGTGTATCACAGGTGACAATGTACAGAATAGATATACACTCATACGTGCACAGCTTTGGGCAATTGGTCTGCACAGTATACCATAGTAGAAGGTCCCAATCTCTGTATACAAGGATCCACTGATTTATATATTGTTGCTCTGTCTTACAGTAGCGTTTGCATGTTCATTGCCACACACCGTGCAACTATAGCTCTGCAGCCATACTGAACAATGACAGTTGTGCAGTGAGGTGTCATACAGGTATAGAACTGTTGTACACTAATAAGTGGAGGGTACTCTGACACTATTGTGCAACTGCTTACTCTACTGTTGATTGCTGTGGATGTGCCCATTGTAGTACCTGGTCTCATACTATTTTGTAGTGCTTACAATCGAGGTGCTGTACACACCACTGTAACAACAGGGATCTATATGCATTTTACAAAGCCCACAATTAGACTGAGAGACAAAGTATACTGTACCAGCAGATATGGATATACCTTAACAGGCCCCCAATCAGTCTGGAGGGTATGCTTCACTAGACCAGAATGGATTCATACTATTCAACAAACCTACAATTGAAAGGGGGGGCGTCAAGTATGTTACCATGACAATATTGTAATTTCAGACTGTTCACAATGTGACTTTGGGGCAGCTTGCAACCAAGGAACACTGGTTATCAATGTCTCGCATCTATAACATGACAGTCCACCAGCTCTAGTTTCCTGGCAATCAACAATCACATATTTAAATGATGTCATTAACCTATGGTAATGACCCATTTGCACCAAACACAGATGATGACTACATTTGCATACACAGTACTGAATATCACACTTGAATTAGTATGTTTATATCATTGCTTTACTTACGGTGAGTGAGACACTCCCCTGCAGCTGGCTTTCCGGCCACCTCCCAGAGCTTGTAGCCGAGGTAGTACCAGCATTTGTCATTTTCTGGTATCTTCTGCCTATCTTCTAGTTGATAAAACTGCTGGTGCAACAGCTTCCACTTTCGCTTACACTGTACAGCTGTCTTATTTTTGACTTTAAGAATCATGTGCAGGTAGCCATTAATGTGCCTCCACATAGTGTCCAATTTACGACTGGTGCTCCGCATTAAAATGCAGGCACTGTCCCACACCTGAACTGCCTTGACAAGCAGGCACACCTCTCTGAGAGTCCAGATCCTCATACTTTGTGTTTTTTTGTAACAATCTGCACTAAATACACAGGAAACAGTACATTACTGCCCTGTTTTGTTACATATGTGTGACTTTCTGTTATGTAAAATTTTACACACAAAAAATCAAACAGCAGTATGTTAATAACCCACTGATATAGCCCAGCTAGATATTCAGAAGGGGCTTGTGTGCTGTACAAATACCAATGTACCATAGTTCATCAGTAATGTATGTGGCGCAACTGAGGCTGCCGTACCCATGGATAGTTTGCACATCCCAATATTCAGCCTTGGATATGCTGACCATATACAGGCACAATCCCTACTTGTGCTGCACACTGTTGAACACAACAAAGAAGAACAAGTGATGGCACGCATAGGTGAGCTGCTGTATTGCATGTCACAACACGTTAGCTGGCACCTCTGAGTTGACCTCCCCATGCCCAATTGCTTGGTTTCTATTATTAAAATATCCATGGTGGTGCAGTGGACCCCACACTGTTTCCCAGTCATGGACTTTTATATTAAAAATTACCCTGGCAGTTCACTACAGCTGCCCCCCAGCTGATCAGGAGAGTGGGTTGGGTCCACTGCACCACCAGTGATATTTTTAATACAGTAAAGCTGAGATCAAGAGAGTGGGTAGTGTCAAGTGGACCACCAGGAATATTTTTTAAATATAGGAAACCCATGCTTGGGAGTTCAGGCACATTGCTGCTAACAGACAGGGCAGGTGTTGTTCACAGCTGCTCTTGCCTGGCACAGCACCAGATGAAAGTTGCTGGTGATTGGGCCGTCTGCATGCAAATGGGGCCATAAATACAAGCAGATGGCCGTATTTACTCCTTGCTTGCAGCATGGGCCCATTTGCTCATTCACCACTGAATAGCACAGTAGTAGTACCTACCACTAGTGTACTTGCACTGCTGCATCCCCCCTGCTCCTCTGTAGCCACTTGTGGTGGTGCAGTGCCATCTCACTATGCACAATACGGCTGTCAACAGTGAAATATTAAATGCTGCTCAGCCATGCCACATCACCACTAAATATCACCTTCACAACATCCTGGTGTATCCTACTTGCACTGTTCTCAAACTTGCACCTCAGCCTGGCACAGTCTGAATATTCCCATATCATATTAACACTTGTGTAACTGATGTATGTAGTTGTTCTATTTTTTGACCAACACTTTATGGTTCTGAAAATAACCTTTTTTTGTACTTTCTATTTGTGAAACCAGTCTGACATTCTTAGAGGAATTTGAGGATTGTATCTCAAAGGTCTCCCACAAAATAGCAATTGTCAGCATGCAAGATGTGTACACCATCTGGTAGGTATAGCCAATCATAAGAATACTTAATTTCCGGGTGACGTATGGTGTACATCCCAGCCATGCGTAGAAATGCAGAAATTTGTATGTTGACTTTCCTTCAGGCTTTGTCAATCAGGTACATATGATGTTCTGCTTGCCAGACCCTACGATCTGTAATATCCGAAAAAATTATTTTACAGGCAGGCAACATACTCATAATAGAAGAGAGGTCCAATTTTGCTTCCATTACTAAATCTACCCAGCGTTTGGTTCCCAAATCATTGCCTCCAAGATGTGTCAGCAATATGCCTGGATGAGCCTGCGTACTCAGAAGTCTGTGCATGGTCAGCATGAGGTGCTCCCCACCTCATTCCACCCCTGCCAGACCACTTAACTCAGCAATTTGGGAGCTGCAGGTTTCTCCCAAAATCACTATTCTGAGCATACCCAGACGCTCGCCTCACTATACTGCTGCCAACAATCCACAAAGTCCTTTTGCTGTTTTCTGCCATTCTCAGCTTTTCAACTTAGAAGTGGACGGAGAGCTACCAAAAAAAGTAAGTGTTCACCCTGCAGTACCTAAGCAGTAGTGAAAGTAAAACTGCTATTTTTCCTCCTAAGTTCAACTCAGCTTCAGTGGGCTGATCCATGACTCACAAATAAAACAAATCATTGGCTACTACTGTGCCTTCATTACCCAATGTAGTGTATGCACTGACTATCACTGCACTTCTGCTCCAGCTAAAATGTGCTAAAATTTAAAGGTGGGAAAAATGTATCCTTTTGATAGGTAGTTTAAAACAATTACAAGTGCAGACACATGTCTGATTGGTTCCCCTCTTCTGTTGTGGGCACACGTGCACCTTGCTATCTCCCTCCATTTGCAGCTGAATCTGTGCAAGTAAGTACCACATTACTGTCTGACTTTAAACACTTTTAGCCAAATAATGAAGCATCATAGCTTACTTCAATCTACGTAGTCAAATAGAGCACTAAAAATGTTTTGATTAATACTATTTAACTGTTTCTAACACTTTTTTATGATAATAGAAAAACTATTTATAAAATGTGATGTACTTAGAGTGAGAAATGTGCACTGTCACAGTTGAGTCTAAGATGGCTGCTATGTCCTTCTTCTTCGTTCTTCTCCATCTGTGATTGGTTGTCTTACATGGCCTGATAAATCTAGCTCACAATTGGTAGAAGTACCTGTCACTCTAATAGCAATTAGATATGATTGAATAATGAATACAGTTGTCACTCCCAAGCTTAAATTTGTGACACTTTCGCATGCACAACACTACTTTTGTGACACTTTCAAATGCACTACACTATATTTTGTGACACTTTCATGCACACGGCACTGTTTTTTTTGAAACTTTGAATATAAGACATTATTTGATTTTTTCCCAAAAATGATGATTACTGAAGGAAAAAGTTTCTTGCTTCTTACCTAATGTACAAATACATAAGTTCACACAATTTCACATACTTATTCTGAAATTGTGACTCTACCTGCACAACTAATTGCTGAAGCTACATTTTCTAATTTTGTTGTTTTCTATCAATGCACGAGTGACCTCGATAGTCATTCCTAATCAATAATTGTGATTATTTGTCTTACCAATAACACATGAACAGAGCTTGGCTTAACAATATCTTAAGCATTCCCTAAGGGTGTAATGTGGCACAAGGTAGAGCCAAGTGTCATATTGCCCCAAAGACATCATTAAGTAACTGTCAATGTGACCCTTGTGAATGCCTTATGGCTATCATGAGAATTAATATTCAAACGTTAAGTGTTTAAAGTCAATTTTATTAATCTGTTCCTCATTTAGAGAAAGATTTTAAATAAAGTAGTTCTTTCACCAGCAGTTTAACAATACTAGGTCAAAATCACTATACAGAAGTGCAGTAATCCTGCATTGCTCAATGATGAAATAGTATGAAAAAAGAATCTATGTGCCATGGTGATAATGCTATACATGACTGTGTAACATGAATTAAAATAAGACTGTCAAAATTCAAGCAACCAATCTGATTACAGCATTTTCTGAGACCTGTTTTTTGTAATATTGTATGCATAAATCATCTGTGTCAACATACAGTGTTAGAAGTGATCAACACAAACGTATACTAACATTTCCTTTTTCTGCGTCTTTTATGCAGGTGTCTGATACTTCTGTAACATTGCTGACTGCTACTGTGAAGTAACACATTGAAAGATGCCTAGTAAACACAGACGTGCATGTATAGAAAGACGAAACAGGTATCATAGTACTTCACTGTTGCTTAAGAATGATAAAAACAACAGTGATGTGAGTTCAAGACATAAAACAATACAGAGTTCTACTGGAATAGTGAGCTCTACAGTAACTCACTCCACAACAAAACCACATAATTGCTCAACAGCAAGGAAAAAATGTTTACTTCAGTGACAGTTGTGTAGATCTCTCAGACAAAACACAACTATTGCTACAGCAACCATATGCAGACCTTCTAAACTGTGTTGTAAACTCACAGCTGGTGATTTTCATCTGAGAAAGCAAAAGTATTTCCAATCGCTATCAAGTAAAGCTAAGATTGACAGGCTTATTGCTGCTGTGATGAGACATGAGTGCAAAAAGATAAAGAGTCATCTGACTTTGATGAAATTGCATCTCAAAGTACACACATTTGTTAATAGAGCAGTATTTGTTCTTCAACGTTTATGGCGTAAGATGTCTCATGTGCTTGAACTATTCAGAAAAGTTGTGTATGACATTAAGAAAAGGCTACAATGCTATCCTACTTTGTGCACAATTTCTGTGATGTATTCACAGGTCACTGGATGCACACACAGCACTCAGGGGCATATTTCTGGGAAGAATCTTATTATTCACAGAAAAAAGAGAGCAACATCACCATTGATGAGTCTGGTAAGCTGGTCAATGTGCTCAGTGTCTGTGATGACACAGCAATGGAGACAAATGATGACTGTGATGCAACCACTGTATCTTGTAAATGGCACTGTCTCTTATGGCCATGGGATGCAACCTGCAACCGTAGGCAATTGTCATTTTAAAGAGTTGAACAGTTTGTCAACCTATTTGTGATAGCAGATTGCAAAGAAAGATATAAACTGTTTAACAAGATTGACCTTTGTGAAATCTGTCCACATATTAGATGTATGGGTCACTCACTAGCATGCCTCGATAGTGGTGTTTGTGACAGTGTCTTTCATAAAATGTGGATGCTGGGAGTGCATCAAACAGGCATGCAGAACCTTATATACAGGGTATATGAAGTCCGAAGAGTTGTCAATCAGTACACTTGTTTAAATTACTTATTGCAGTCTGGTGACATGCAGGGTGCCATCACATTTCTCGAACAGCTGCAACGTGTGACTTCTGTACCAGACACAAGTATTTATCAGTCACCAAGTTCTAGTGAAACATCTGTTTCTATGTTAGAAAGTGACATGCTGAAACAGTACGGCAAAGAGATTGCAAAATTTGAGCTGTCAAAGGATCAGAAGTTTGACTCTGTATGTGTGTCATGTGACCATCTGTGCTACAGCAAACAAACGGTCACAGTGAAGCTTGAAACCTTGTCACCATACAAAGACATGTGGTTCCGTCTCTCAGCATTTTTGCTGATGAAATCTGACTTTCAGTTACAGACCACCATTGTGCTATGCAAACACTGTTTCTCCAAACTAAAGTCCAGCATTCTGCCACCAAGGTCACTGTTGAATAATATGGAGGCACATGTCACACCAAGTCACTGATGAATAATATGGAGGCACATGTCACACCAAAGTGAGATTGCGACATTGAATATGTTTGAGCGCATTCTAATTCAGACAATGAAACCATTTCAAACCATTCTACTTCTGAACACAAAGACACATAACATTCCACAGAAAGAACTCATTAGAAGAAGAAGAAGAAGAAGAATCAGCATTTATATAGCGCTTTTCATACACAGTATCTCAAAGCGCTTTACAAGCAATGCTAGACTGGTAGTGAAGTGACTGAATATGTGGTGGAGGCCATATCACACATTATCACCCACACACAGCCTGGATAATTGCATGAACCAGTTTATGGGAAGGGGAATGTTGGCCAGGACACCGGAAATGCTTCCTGCTCTTTATGAAGAGTACTCTGAGTTCTTTTACTTCTACCTGAACACCCACCAGGACAACACCAGGATGGGCAGATGGGACCTCGGTTTAACGTCTCATCCAAAGGACAGCACACCTCAGCAATACAGCACCCCCCAATACTGCACTTGGATGCCAGTGATTTTTAGGTGCAGGTCCATCCCAGTGTGGGATGAGAACCCATGACCTTCTGGTCCAGAGGCAGATGTGCTACTAACTCAGCCATGCTGACACCAGATCTCTAAAGGGTTCTGTGATGTATCTCCCACTTCCTCTACAGGAAAATGTGGAGGCAATCTCTATGGAAAATTGTTTGGTGATTCTTGTAAATGGTGTTCCAACTAAGTCCAAGGTTATCTGGCAAGATGTTGTCAATGTACAGAAGGTAAAGCTTGCTCTTACTTATTTAAAGAGCAACAATTCTTTTTATGCAGACCTTGACATTGATCACATGAGTAGTCTTTCTGTTCAATATGATGCCTTAGAAACAACTAAGCCAATGATTGAGAAGGTCAGTGGGCAGAAAAGTGACAATGTGTATGAACAGTACACAATTCACCCACTACATGGCAGAGATCCAGAACAGAACAACATTGATCTCTATCAAATGAAACAGGTGGAAGGTGAGCCTGTCAGCATTTGGGAAGCAACACTAAAAGCAAACTGTTTCCCAGACTTATTCCCAAAAGGGTCAGGTGGATGGCTAGATGAAAGGGAAGTGCATGTAGAGGGTGCTGAGTACTGCACTAGCCGTGTGCTCAGTAAAGATGGCAAATTCAGATGTAACATACAGTACCTGTTTCATCTCCTCTGGGAGAGTGAACTTAGCATTCTGTCTGCATCTATTGCACATACTATTCATCTCACAAGTCCACTAGATGGAATAACAGCTGCTCAATTTCTAGAGAAATTAAAGCAGAAAGATGAAAATGTGCAATCTGTCTTCCGTACTGTCAAGTCTACATGGCACCAACGAATATTGGTATCGCAGACGCTCTGAAGTGATGACAATGCTGTGATAGTATGGTGCAGCCACATGGTTGGTCACACTTAGTTGTGCTGAATATGCCTGGGACGAGCACATTGAACTGTTGAAGTGTGCAAATTCTGATGTTGATGGCATTTCATCAATGACTGTCAGAGAAATGTGTTCACTTGATCCTGTGTCTGTCACAAGACATTTTCACAAGTGGTTCCATGACTTTCTGACTTTCATTTTGTCAAAGGACAATCCACCTCTTGGTACTGTGGAGCATTACTTTTGGAGGACAGAATATCAAGCATGGGGTGCCCCTCATATTCATATGTTATTGTGGATCAAGGATGCACCACACATAGGTGAACATGAAGCAGCAGAAGTGCTAGCATTCATCAAGCAATATATCACTTGTCACATTCTGGACAAGTATGACAGTCCTACACTATGGAAGTTGGTACAAAAGTTCCAGTGACATATTTGTGCAAAATACTGTCGGCGAGTGGAAAAGAATAAATCTGATTGGTACACATGATGTTGCTTTGGATTCCCTAGACAAGTTTGTCAGGATGGTTCCATGAATGAACCTTTTTCAGCAATACGACACCATTTGAAGGCAAAATCAACCAAGAGGGTATACGAGTTACCAAGAGATGAGAAAGAGGTGTACATCAATGACTACAACACAACTCTTCTCCTAATGTGGCAAGCAAGCATAGATGTTCAGTTTGTGGCTGACAACTCATTGGCCCTGGTGCGGTTCATGACTTCGTACATAACCAAGCATGAACAGACTAGCTTGCAAGATCTTTGGGAAGATATTGCCAGTTCAAGCAAAAGCCTGACATCTCAACTGTGGTCGCTGGGCTTGAAGACCCTTTCACACAGAGAATGTTGTGCCTATGAAGCCAGTGACCGTTTAATGGGTACACATCTGTACGGGAAGTCTGATGCTGTCCGGTTTCTCAGTGTGAACTACAAAGAGAAATGCAAATGTGTACTGATTTCCCCATGCTGAGATTGAGGAGCTCACTGCCACTAGATCTTCAAAACATATCTTGAAGAATAACCTGATAGACACATAGTACCCTCGTAGACACGATGACATGGATGATATGTGTCTCTTTCAGGTGGCTAAGTGTTATGACTACAAGGCAGATATATCACCTGACTCAACATGACACATTTACAAGGTGAATGGAGTGGATGGTTGTCTCATAAAGAGACACAAGCCATGGCTCATAGACCACTGTAAATTACATCTAGGCACATCGGAGAGCAGTGAACATTACTACTTTGCTCTCCTATTCCTATTTAGACCCTGGAGGAATGAGTCTGAATTAAAAGGTGGCTGTGATACATTCAAGGAAGAATTCAATCTCAGTTACAAGACTTTCAAAACTGAATACTCAGAGACATACATACAGAGACTGGAGGCTGAGAAAGAACAGCTTGAGAAGGCAGAGAAGCAGCTTCAGGAAGACACTCCTGTTAGCTCACAAGACAATCTTGATCCAGAAGGACAAGCTGTTCTAGGCAAACCTCTGCCTTTAAATGCCCCACAAGTGTTAATCTCAGAAATTGAGACTGCCATGGAACATGGAACACACTCCACTGTAAACCCATCTGACTTGAGAGAAAGAATGAATCAGCAGCAGCATGTAGTTCACTCTCAAGTCTTGACGCTGTTCGACATGGCCTACTACATGAAACAAAAAAATGTGTCTTGACTATAAACCACTACTGATCTTTGTTAGTGGTTCAGCTGGTACAGGAAAGAGTTTCCTTATTGAAGACATCACTGCTGAAATTCGGAGCCTGACAGGGTCATCAATGTATGTTGCTGTTACTGCTCCCACAGGACTAGCTGCATACAACATTGGTGGAGTTACATTACACCGTCTCTTTATGTTGCCAGTGGAAAATGGCAAAACAGGAGAGTATTGTAAACTGTCATTTGAGGTTGCATCTCAGCTCCATTCAATGTTCACGAAGATGAAGTTACTCATCATTGATGAAATCAGCATGGTCTCCAATGTAATGCTCACCTGTATACACCTACGTCTACAGGAGATCTTCGGTACTGACTATGGAGTACCATTTTGTGGCAAAAGTATTGTTGTATTGGGAAACCTTTTACAGCTTGCACCAGTTAATGCGGAGCATGTGTTTGCAATTCTGTCTGCCAAGCAAGCTAAGAACATACTAGGCTGCATTGCAGGTTTTAACATTTGGGAGTTATTCACCTATGTTGAGTTGTATGAGAACATTTGCCAAAGTGGTGATCTGGCTTACAAATCACTTTTAGATCAAGCTTGTACAGGTTCTCTATCAGCAGAAGATGTTGCTATGTTAAATGTTAGGAGAATCAGAGTAGATGCTACATCCATAGAAACAGCATGTAATGTTTTCAGCGATGTGTACTCTACAGGCACACACATAGTGTGTATTATGCCATGACTAAAGAAATGCACTGAGTTCAACAATGTTATGCTGCTGAGAGAAAACCAAGAAGTTCTAACTCTGCATGCTGTTGATACAGTTGATGGTGTCATTCTCAGTTGCAACCTGGTAGCAAAGATGACTGAACGAGTCACTGAACTGAAGACGGATGTTTCACGCACAGCTGGCCCAGAAGCTGTTCTTACAGTTTGTAGGAATGCACATGTCATGCTACGACAGAATCTCAATGTTGAACAAGGCATGGTAAACGGTGACATGGGTAACATCACTGACTTTGTCTACAATGTCCAGAGGACATATATCGAAACACCTGTAGTTCACTTTGACAACATGGAACAGCCTGTACAGATAGAACGTACCTGTGTGAAATTTCAGGTATTTAAGGATATTTATGTAAACAGGAAACAGTTTCCTCTATGTGTTGCATATGCTGTTTCTATTCACAAATCTCAGGGCTTGAGTTTGGATTCAGCAATGGTGGACATTGGTACAAACATTTTCAAGGATGGCATGAGCTATGTGGCACTTTCATATGTCTGTAGTCTTTCTGGGATGCACATTATAACTCTTGCACCTCAGAAGATATGAGCTGACAAGAGATGTATTGTTAAGTACAACAGGCTATGTACTCTCTATCAGCCACAAATGTCTTTCATACCACTGCCTACATATCTGGCTGTCTCACATCGTACAGTCATATCTACACCTGTCAGCAAAGAGGAATGAGCTTCCACAAGTGATTCAACTCTAAATAGTTCAACAAAGGTCACGATATCAACCACACATTCAGAGTTAGCTGTTCATCAGAAATCAGTTGGTGTAGCTTCTGTGCCAGTCTTTGACAACAGCACTAGAGTGAACTGCTATGCTAACTCAGCTATGCAAGTTTTTCTCCACATGCCACACTTTGTGTAGGCAATATCTGCTTCACAAGACACTCCCCTATCAAAGGCATTGAAGCAGATTGTCAACATGGCTTCTGACCAGTCTAACAATGCGCAGTCACTAACACCACTATGGCAGGTGTTAGGTACATATGATGGGTGCAGTACATTTGCTGCAGCCATACAGCAAGACACTAGTGAGTTTATGATGGCAATCATAAACAGCTTGGAAGAAGATGGCATTCCAATGCACCAGTACTTCACTGTGTCATATGTAACCAAATATGTATGTGTATCATGTGGTCATTCACAGTGTGAAACCACAGAAGACATGCTGTGGATTACTCTTTTTGTCTCTCAAGTCAAAATTGTCAAATTTCGACATCTATTTACCAATGCTCAATGTGGTCACTCCTGTAAAAGTTGCGGAGGCGGATGCACTCAGTCCATACGTCTCAGGACTTCATCTCAATATCTGTTGCTTATGTTGCACAGATTTGCCTCCAACAGGCTCAGAGTTGACACTCCCATCACAGATTACACAGCTGGTAGAATAGTTTTTAACCAATCAGTGTTTGACACTCACAGTGTAGTCTGTCACCATGGTCAATCTATGCATTCTGGCCATTACACCTGTTTGCTAAGGTACAGAAGTGGATGGGTAGAGTGTGACGACTCTACAAGTGGTTTTAAACAGAGACTGCCACAACACTTAAAAAATGCATATCTTCTAATATTCAAAATCAAATCAAATCAAATCAAAATTTATTTATAAAGCGCTTTTCAAGAAATCAAAGCGCTAATACAAAACAGAGATAAAACATCAACACTAATAAATAAAGACATAAAAACAATAAAATATCCATAAAATAAACTAACCAAATGCCAGCAAAAATAAATAACTTTTCAGGGATCTCTTAAATGCTTCCACGGACAGGCACTCTCTAACCTGACGAGGTAGAGAATTTCACAGGGTCTGGGCCATAAAGGAAAAAGCCCTAGCCCTATTGAAGAATTATGATGACCTTCATATCTCAGAAGAATAGCACACAACATGTGTCATTTTTTACTGACTACTTTGTGACAGACTCAGTCGTAGGGCAGTATAAATGGTTCCAATCTACGACTGTCAATAAACCGTAGCATATCAACAAAATGATATACTGTCAGAGACATTTCATGCACTATGACATATAAGATCTTGTGTGGATCAGTGCCAATATGGAAATTGTTGTAGTGGCTTCAATCGGCGCCAACAGTCTTCACAGTCACTAGAGAAACCATGCTTACATGTCTATCGAAGATTGTACATGTCAAAACAGAGTCCTTTCTGGCTCCCCTGTTCTGTACATATCTTTTCTTGTAGGTGTATCATACCCACACATAACAAGAAGTTGTTGCCGGTTGCTAACTGTTTGCCTCTGCAGAGACACAAAAGTTGTCCCTTATCATTTTAAATAAGTGTGTAACACATGTCTCATTCACCAAAGAGAACACTCTGTCACAAGTTTTCTATCACCAGCTTTTTTTGTCTATTATCTGTTGATATCTTGCCAACATCATCATTCTTTCACCATGCAACAGTGTTGAACAATGCCTGATGTATCTGCTACACTGAAAGTGTACATATGTAAATATAAAACTCTTTAGTCATAATGAAGCAAGTGAAATGAAGCAAGTGTGAATACTGAAATATTGCAGCATATTATCAAATGACTCTTGCATACCTATGTAATGACATATAAATAATTACATTCTCATTTTATTGTGCCATTGTTGTTAACTAGTTTAATTGTTCTAGTAAAAGTGTTACTATAAGAGTCAAGTAAGAATTTCTCCTTAACATATAATAGAATACTACAGTGATTAATTTCAGTGACCTATATCTTTGATAAAAACAACATGCTACACACATTTGTTATTTACTAGTTCAGAACTGATATAGTAACTAATGTAACCATTGAAAGAAATGTATATTGTACCTGCAATAATATGAAATGTGTTGTACTTGTCATATAAGTAAATGTAATCTATGTTAATAATACTTGAAATTGTAAATCAGACACTTTTACTGATAACAATGCACTTCATACCTGTTCCTGACAATGTTTATGATAGCCTCTATTGAGGGGTCGGGTGGGAATTTTCCATATGCACCTAGTCAGTAATATATCTTAAAATATTTAACCGAACATACCAGTTACCTAATGTCACTGAAATCATAACATTTTTATATTCTATTACTTGAACACTTAGCATCTGTTTTTTCTCCCACCTCAGGAACATACACATTATCAGTCACACAATAACAACAAATCATCACTGTTTCATGTGTGTAATCACTGCTTAGAAGCTCCTTACATACCTTCATTAATGTAGGACAGTAGAGAGGGATGGGACATGATTGGAACATTCAAGTACTTAAAGGGGATAAATAATGTTGATAACCAAAGTCTCATCAAGCTGAGTGGCAAACATATCATAAGAGGGCACAGTCTTAAGCTGGAGGGTGGGAGGTTTAGGAGGGATGTCAGAAAGCACTTCTTCCCACAAAGGGTGGTGAACACTTGGAATGCACTGCTAGAAAAGGTCACCTCATTAAAGACAGTGAGCAGCTATAAAAGAGCCTGGTATGTGCATAGGGGAAGATAAGAATCATGCCTAGGGAGGATGGGAAGACTGCAGAGGGATAGCAGATACATTAGCTCAAGATGCGGACCCTGCAATACTAGCAGACTTAATAGACCAAATGGCCTTCTTCTGCAGCCTTCTTTCTATGCTCATATTTCTGTATGTAAGTACTTATTCCAATCCATATCATCTACTTACTATGCATGACACACATTTAGATATATTCCAAACAATGATTACACACATGCAAGGATTGTATTGTGAGATGGATTTTGTAAAAAAATTTAAATCTTAATTGGCCCTTTCTCAGTTTCACCAATTGACAAAATAAATCTTTTTTAAACTTAACCACCTGTGTTGAGGCTTTACTGAACCATAACATTATAACATTAGAATGTAACTGTTGTTCCTTTTAAGCATGCAAATCAACTGGAAGAAGTAGCACCACACATACATGTCCATGGGCTTATTTTTGCTATGGCTCCCCACTCAGTATTCACCACATGGGCTAGGGTGTGGCCGACACAGGTCCCATAATTCCTAAGTGCGTTAAGTAGACTGTACCGCCTTTAGTTTTCCTGTGCCTCTCCAGTCAGATGGCAGTAGCTGCTGTAGCGAGGTGTGGGGCATTGCTATCTAACGCTATGCAGCTGTGGCTATACACTCAGGATGCAGTAACTGCTATGTGTGCCCCAACTGCCTGGCTGAGCCCATGCAACTCCTATTTGTGCTAACTTCACTGTACCTACAATTACAGAGGTGTGCCATTGATTTCCATTTCCTCATTGTTGCTGTGGATCACCACTCATGATGCAGTACGAATTTTGGGGTGGGGCAGCATTAGCTGTCTAAATCCATGCAAATCCTAACTGAGCTAACTTCAGTATCCCTCCAATCAGTAATGTCTACTATTGATGTCCATACTCTCAACTGTGTTGTGTATCTCCACTGAAAATGCAGTACCTGCTGTCACGTTTGAAGACACATTGCCTGCCTGAATCCATTCAAGTGATAACTGTGCTAACTGGACTGAACCTGCAATCCGGTAGCTGTACAACTGATGTGCATTGCCTAATCTTTTCCTGTGGCTGTTCACTCAAGATGCAGCAAGTGGTCTGCAAGTGCAGTCCCCCCATGACACTGTTCATCTCCATGGGCTTTTTTGTTCTGTAGCTCTCCACTCAGTATGCAGTATGTGGGCTAGGGGTTCGGACATTACCTGACAGAGGTCCTGTAATTCCTAACTAAGTTAACTAGTATGTACCGCCCTTACTTTTCCTGTCAGTGTGCAGTAGCTGGTGTAGAGAGATGTGCAACATTGCTACCTAAGGTCATGCAGCTGTGGCTGTACAGTCAGGATCAGTAACTGGTATGCATGGTGAAATTGCCTGGGTGAGCCGATACAGATCCTAACTGTGCTCACTTGTGTCTGCCAACAATTACAGAGGTGTACCATTGATGTCCATTGCCTTAGTCTTGCTGTGCATCAGTACTCATGATGCAGTATGAATTTTTGGGGGGTCATTACCTGTCTGAGCCCACACAAACACTAACTGTGCTAACTTGAGTGCACCTGCAATCACTGATGTCTACCATCGATGTCTATACCCTCAGCTGTGCTGTGGGACTCTACTGAGGATCCAGTACCTGGTGTCGCAGTTTGGAAAGGCATTGCCTGGCTGAGGCCATTCAAGTGATAACTGTGCTAACTACACTGTACCTGTAATCAGGGAGGTGTACAACTGATCTGCATCACCCTTCTTTGCCTGTGGCTCTTCACTTAACATGCAGCAAGTGGTCTGGAGGTGTAGTCCCCCACCCCATGAGACTGTGCAACTCCTAAGTGTGCTAACATCTGTAAACCTGCAATAACAGAGCTACACTGTTCATGTCCATGGGCTTATTTTTGCTGTGGCTCTCTACTTAGTATAGATATGTGGGCTAGGGGCTGGTTCATTAACTGACAGATGTCATCTAATTCCTAACTATGTTAACTACTATGTACCATCCTTACTTTCCCTGTGACTCTGCAGTCAGGGTGCAGTAGCTGCCGTGCTGAACTGTGCAACATCACTACCTAAGGCAATACAGCTGTGGTTGTACAATCAAGATGCAGTAACTGCTATATGTGGTAGAATTGCCTGGCTAAGTCAATGCAACTCCTAATTGTGCTAACTGGAGTGTACCTACAATTACGCAGGTGTACCGTTGATGTCCATCACCTTACTTTTGCTGTGCCTCAGCACTCATGATGCAGTAGGTACTCAGACCGGGGGGGGCATTGCCTGTATCATAGCATGCAAATCCTAACTGTGCTAACTTGACTGTGCCTACAATCACTGAGCTGTACCATTGATGTCCACATCCTCAGCTATGCTGTGGGTCTCTGGAGGTGCAGTCCTCCACCCATTAGACCGTGCAACTCCGAAGTGTGCTAACTTCTCTACAGCTGCAAAGACAGAGCTACACTATTCATGTCCATAGGCATAGTTTTGCTGTGGCTCTCCACTCAGTATGCAGTATTGTGGAAGGGTGCCTGGTATTTATGTTCATATGCTCTCCGTTTTCTAAAATAAAAGTCTACTGCAGTAGCATATCTGTCTTTTTTCTGCTTTTTCTTTTTCTCTACTGCCCCATTTTTTCAGGTTGGCCACCTGAATTAAAAATGGGTGCTTCTTTTCTGTATTCCTTTTCTAGTAGTCTAGTGCTTTTTCCTTTCTCTGCATAACAACAAATGCCAGCCTTCCCTTGTCACATTCACTGAGGTTTGTGTTTTAAAAAGCATAGTTTAAACACAGGAACTTGGGTTGAAACTACACGTGAGACTGTGGGTGTAGCTGATGGTTTTAAAACACATTTGTGTTTGTTTAAAAAAGCCCTGCTCCCAGACCACCAAATAAAGCATACTTTTTAGAGTTTACAGCACAAAGCACTTTGCTAAGTAGCTAGAGTTCAGAAGTTGTGTGTTGTGAAACTACTAAAGGTTACCCACTTTGAAACACTGTGTGTTGCAGTCTGCAATATTTTTATCCAAAGTGCATTTTGTCTGTGGTTCTGTTAAGGTAGCATAAAGATAGTTTAACTCTTTGTATTTTAAGTTGCTTTCAATGTAAACAAACAGCGTTTCTCACTGTTAGAAACCTAAAGTTCACTCCTACCTGCAAACACAGTGAATGGGTGTGGTTCTCTCTCTGTGGCTGTTTGTTTCTGCTGGCTCCTTAGGAGGCAGCCGGCCCTTCTCTTCCCTTAGTTATAGTTGGGGGAAGGGGGAGGAGACACCTGTTCCTGCAGCAAAGCTGTTTTATCTGTTATATTGTTTTGTTTTATGAACTGAAACATTTGTAAACATGTATAAAAGACATGCATTCAGTTGAGCTAATAGTACTGAAATAATAAAATGTTTGTAAGCATTTTGCTGTACTAGATGGTTTGAGGGAAGAGACAACAATAGTCACATGATTATGTTTTGCTATAAAAGAGGTATCCTGGCTGGGAGACCTCAGATTCCTCTTGGGATCAGCCGGTTACTCATACCTCTGTGTAGGTCTGCTCCTTTCCAGACCTGTAGCCAACTCTATTTGCTGATGAGGTGACTATTGCTGCCTGTGCCTCAAGAAAGCAGGAGTTGAATTCTATTTGATGTTGTTTTTGTTCATTTTGTATTTTATTTGCCGAAATGTAGTTACTGTTGATGACTTTTTGAATTCATTTTTGTCTACAATAAATTTCTGGTCTGGCAAATTGCCTTTCCAACACCTTACAACTCTGTGTCAGTGTCAATCAGTTCACCCACAAGACACAACAAGTATGTGGGCTAAGGGGTGGGGCATTACCTGACAGCAGTCCTATAATTCCTAACTGTGCTAACTAGTGTGTACCACCGTTAGTTTTCCTGTGGCTCTCCAGTCAGGATGTATTAGCTGGTGTAGTGAGGTGTGGTACATCACTAACTAAGGCCATACAACTCCTAACTGTGGTAACTTGTGTGCACCTTGAATCAGGAACATCTACTGTTGCTGTCCATGGCCTTAATTTTGCTGAGGATGTACGCTGAACATGCAGTACGTACTCTCAAGGACTGGAGATCTCTTGTAGTACATTTAGACATTTGTATTTTATTTCTGACACCTCTTGCTGGTTGTCTGTGATTGGTCCTCTTACCTTGGTTCTCACCCCTACTTCCATGTGTATGTGTGTGTGTGTGTGTGTGTGTGTGTGTGTGTGTGTGTGTCTGTGGTGCTGGGTGGTGTTGGGTGAATGCAGAGTTATGCCTTTGAACCCTAACACAGAATGTCCTCACTTCTGTCGCTATGGAACAACACTAACTGATGCAGTAAACAGAGTGTTTCTCTAATTTCCCTTCTTTTTGAGAATTACTTTCGGGCCCTGCGCTCCCACCACATGATGTCTTGTCACATAGTAACACAGTGCTCGCAAATGCAAATGTTAATGTGCATGGTGACGCAAAGCGAAACACAAAGATTAACAGTACTGTAGACACAAATTATTAAAATAATGCAAACACAAGCGCAAAGGAAAATGCGAAGGTAACGCACATGGTGGTGTAGACAGGAACAGTAAGTGAAACAGGTACGGAACTGCAAGCAGAAGTGGTAAGGGTAACAGTTATATAAGTGCGCACACTGGTTTTCCCCAAAAGCTGCATATAGAAAGACAGTGAGTATAAAGAATGTATGCATAAGAATGTCTCTAGGAACTGAAAATGAGGACTTGGAATACTAAATTGCTTATATCTCAGGAACCATACGACATAGAAAAAAACTTAAAAGTCATATGATTTATCACTTTCCTGGCTAGTTTTGCACTTAGCCCCACCTTTTTCTGATGAAAAGTCTGTATCTTGCACCGTTTCCGAGATATGGGCCCTGAAAGGCGCAGCAAACACCGTAATGTATCCTATGGGAAAAAAAGAGAAGTTCAGAGTGCCATAACTTTGCCTCCCTATAATATTTTTCACCAAACTACTATAGAACACATCTGTGGGATGTTGGCTTTCTTCCCTCCAAATTTCAGTCTGAAAGACCAAACCGTTATTTTGCAACAGGGTGGCAAAGAATTCCTATCATGCAGCGGATGCCACAATGTTAGTCTATGGGAAAATGTGTCAAATTTGGAGTACCATAACTTTGCATCCATGCAATATTTTTTCACCAAACTACCATAAAGCACATCTCTGAGATGTTGGCTGTCTTCCTTCCAAATTTCAGCCCAAATGACCTAACCGTTCATTTGCAGCAGGGTGGCAAAGAACTGCTGTCATTTTGGCCATAATCTGAAAAAGTAGTGTCGTGATTTGTGACAGCTTTCGCAAGCATTTGCGAAAGTGTAGTGCATGCGACACTACTTTGCAACACTACTTTTTCCAGAAATTGGTAAAACATATTTCGAGGGCATTTAACCTCAACATAAAGACATGCCTAGCATCCTCAGGGTCTGACTAGGTAAACACAAAAAGAATTGTGTTGCTAGAGGATCCCAAATTTAAATGCCAAGCATTTTTGTGATCACTAACTGAAAACAAAATGGTGGATTTGCGACACTACTAGGGCCATTTGTGACACTAAAAAGTGCATTTGTGACACTGTCGAACTTTTTGTTAACTTTTCCCATTGACTTATAATGGGAAATTGTTTTCTGAATAACTTTTGAACCGTTCAATATTTTTTCACGAAATCTTCAGAAGGCACATCGGGCACGCCGGCTGCACATTCCCTGGAGATTTTGGACTGGTTACGCAAACTGTGTGACCTGTAGGGATGAGCAAAGAATTCAAAAAAGCATAAATATGCACGCAGATCATGCTTAATAACTCCACAGCCGTATAACCGAACACTACGAAAATTAGCAGAGCCCAAGATGTATGATTCTTGGTCATGTATTCCAAATTTCAGGCACATCTGTTGAAGGGCTGCAATGTTATTAAGGTGCAAACATTTAGGTTTAATATGTAAATGGCTCCTCAACCCTAACTATGGTAGCACTACAGTGCTACCATAATATATATCATTTTTATGAGCTGGTTATGTCAGAGATAATATCTTGCCCAGTTGGGTTCATCATAAAGTATACTGAACTAATCAGAGATCAGCTTTCTCATGCTGATGATATCACAAAAGCCATGTGCAGCTCTGAAGCCAGCAGTTGAAATCAAAGAAAAACAGTTAAATAGTCACACAAACAGCAGATTGAAAAGCTATAACTAGTAAACTTGTCTATAAATTGACTATACAATGGTCTAACTCACAGTAATTGAATATTCAATGGTCTAACTCATAGTACATAATTTATCTTCAGATTTGAACAGGCTGGACTTTCATAACTCACTTGTGTCTCTTCGACTCATAAGTTTCGCTTCTTCCTCCTCCTCAAGTGTAACAAGCATTTGTCAATGCTGAATGCTTGCTGGCATTGGCATTGGTAGTGTAGGAGTTACAGAGCTGCATAATAGGAATGGCAGAGAAGTATTGAACTGAAGCCAACCCCATCACCACCCTGCAGATAGTGACAGGCATTGGCGTGTGCCTTTGGGTCATTAGGCATAATGGCCACACCATTTCACCACACCCTACCCTGCAGACACTGACAAGTGTCACGGTGTGCCTTGGCATCTTTGGCCATTATGTTCACCTCATTCTATCAGGAAATACAATAAGATGGGTATAGGAGAATGAGGAGAACTTTGGAGCCAAAGAGTCCGAGGCACACCTCAATGCCTCTCAGTGGCTGCAGGGTGTGGGTGTGGGTGGAATGGTATGAACATTGTAGGCTACAGTCCCAAGTCATAGCCCTGATGCCTGTCATTCTCTACAGGGTGGGGCGTTATGGTCTGAAACCCTAATGCCTCAGGCATTCATTGGTATTTTCACTCCAAATTTTAAATATTTTTTTTTGTGACCCCCATCTCATGAACAGTTGCAATATCAGTTTGTTAGCCGAAAGCTGCTTTTGCATAGTGACTACAACATTTGTCACCACAGGTGCAAAAACACATTCTGAACAGGATGTAAAAAATGACAGCGGTACTGTTCATGGGGAGGTGTAAAAAATGGCAATGTTGAAAATCTGCAGTGAAAATATAAAAAAAAACTGGTAAAGGCATGAGCAGCGTAGAAACTGTGCAACGCGCACCCATAATGTAATTAGTTTGGGGATTTTTTACAGCAGATTGTCAACACAGGCATTTTGGGACCTCCAGTCATGAACAGTGTCACTGTGATTTTCTTTATCTGTCCTGAACAATAATTTTCCACAGCGACCACGCATTTCTGTGCTGAAAGTGTGAAAAAACATTTTGGCCATGTTGTGAAAAATGACAGCTGTACTGTTCATAAGGAAGTGTGGAAAAATGCCACTGGTGAAAATCTGGACTGAAAATATTACAAATTCATGAACTTACAAGGGTGCATTTAAACTGCTCAATGCTCACTTGAAACACAGTCATTTTATGGACTTTTGTCACCAAATTTTCAACATAGCCATTTTAAGACCTCTATTCATGACCAGTGTCACTGTGATTTTCTTAATCTGTCCCAAACATTGCTTGCACACACCAACTGCACCATTGTGCTCCGCACGTGCGGAAACACATTTTGGGTGAGATGTGAAAAATGGCAGCTGTACTGCTCATAAAGAAGTGTGGTAAAATGGCAATGCTGAAAATCTAGCATGCAAATATTAAAAATTTGCAAACTTGAGAACGTGCGTAGGAACTGCGCAACGCACACTCGTAAAACAGTCATTTTTAGGAATTTTTTCACAAAATTTTCAACATAGCCATTTTAAGACCTCTGCTCATCAACAGTGTCACTGTGATTTTCTTAATGTGTCCCAAATATTGATTGTGCACACCGACTGTGCCATTGTGTGCTACATGCGCGGAAACACATTTTAGGTGAGATGTGAAAAATGGCAGCAGTACTGCTCATAAGGAGGTGTGGTAAAATGGCAATGTTGAAAATCCTAAGTGCAAATATTAAAAATTCGTGAACTTACGAGCATGTGTAGGAACTGCGAAAAACCACGCTCGTAAAACAGTCATTTCTAGGAATTTTTTCACCAAATTTGCAGCATAGACTTTTTGAGAGCCCACCTTATGAACACTGGCACTGTTGTTTCCTTAATCAGTCCTGAAAGGTGATTTTGCACAGTGACCGTGAAATCACCCTTCTGGCCCGATTAACACCATGACAGTTCAAGAATTCATGAGGAGGTGTCCCAAAAACCCCATGTTGAAAATTTGGTGCTAAAATTCAAAAAAATGCCTGAGATATGCATCAAAGTTGAAACAACCCTTTTTATTCCATTATACAACTTACCAGCATTTCCTCAGTTTGCAGTCAGCTTTGAAGAGTGCAGACGTGTTCCTGGTCCACCGAAGATCATCGCGCCAGACTCCGGAGGTAAGTATGGGGTGAGGGGGTGTGGGGAGGCAGGGTGTGCAATGGGTGGGTGCGAGTGGGTCAGGGAGACTACGAGGGACCGTTTTCTTGTTTACAGGTTTTTTCCAAGATGACATGGGACAATTGCCATGCTGGGGTGAGCTCCCAGTATGGCAGCTGGAAGGCTGTATTGGGGGCCTGGAGCTGACAGGGGATTGGGCACCTCCATTGGAAATAACAATTTTTGCTACGCTGGGGTGGAGCTCAGCATGGCAGCTGGAAGGTTGTTTGGGGGGCTGGAGCTGACAGAGTTGGTGCCCCATCAGTAATAACAATTTTGCCATGTGGGGTGGGTTCCCAGCGTGGCAACTAGCTTGTTTTTGGGGCCGTGAGGCGAAGGGGGATTAGGTCCGCCATTGACCATACAGTGCGTGCATGGGGGGGAGGATTGCATGAGCACACAATATGCGTGCGTGCGCGCATGCATGTGTGTGTATGTGTGGGGAGGCGGAGCGCTGCTCACTCAAGTGGTGCTCTCCCTTTCAACTGTATGACACTGCATTTTGGATCGTCTCACTATGTTTCTTGCACATGCGTTCAAGCAAACATAAAAATGAATTGCATATTTTGAGTCAGTCTATAGTATATCCCCTATTTAGCTGTTCATTTTTATTCTTACATAGATATATATGCACTGTCAGCAGATAAGGGCCTATGGCCCACCCAGTCTGCCCATTTGAGCTTGTAAGTTCACTTTGTTTTCCTAGAATTCCATTACCCCTTACTCCTGACCTCTAGAATTCCCTTATGTCTATCTCATGTATTCTTAAATACCGTGATTGTTTCAGCCCCCACTACTTCTTCTGGCAGGGTGTTTCACTTATTCACCACCCTTTCTGTGAAGAAATTCGTCCTCATGTTTCCTCTGAATCGTCCTGCCTCCAACTTCTTTCCATGCCCTCCAGTCCTGGAACATCTTTTTTGCTGAAAAATACTGTATTACTGCACTCTGTTTCTCCCTGTAAGATACTTCTCTCCTCTCCTCTCCTCTCCCTCCTCTCCTCTCCTCCTCCTCTCCTCTCCTCCAGGAGTACATATTTAAGTCCTTCAACCTGTCCTCATAGGACTTGTGATGCAATCCATGTACCATCTTTGGTGCCCTTCACTGAACCTTCTCTACCCTATGTCCTTACATAGCTAAGGTCTCCAGAACTGTACACTGTACTCAAGGCGGGGCCTCACTAGGATCTTGTATAGTCAAATTATGACCTCCCTTTTCCTGCTGGTGATGCCCCTGCCTATGCATCTCAGCATCCTATTTGCTTTACCTGCTGCCTTGTTGCACTGTTTCCTACTTTGAGGTCATCAGAGTAGATAACCCAAGATCCTGTTCCTGCTTGTTGCATGCTATATCCTCACCCATCAACTGATATGTTGTTCCTGGGTTTTTGTGCCTCATATGCATTATCTAGCACTTCTTTGCATTGAATTTCAATCACCAGATACCTGACCATTCTTCAAGTTTCTGCAGGTCCCTCCTCATTCTGTCTACACCATCTAGTGTGTCCATTCTGTTACAGAGCTTTGTGTTATCAGTGAACAGGGAAATTCTACCTTCTAGGTCCTGCACAATGTCACTGATGAAGAAGTTGAATAGGACCGGTCCCAGCACTGATCCCTTTGATACCCCACTGGTCATTCTTTCCACTGTATATTGACAGCCATTTACCACCACTCTCTGTGTCCTGCCACCCAGCCAGTTACCTACCCACCGCATTACTGCTCTGCCCACTTCCATATTCCCTAGTTTGTTTATTAGCATTCTGTTTGGCATGGTGTCAAAGGCCTTGCTGAAGTCCAGATAGGCCATGTCCACTGCCCTACCCTGATCCACCTCCCTTGACACCCAGTCAAAAAATTTAATGAGGTTAGTCTGACATGACCTCCCTCTGGTGAAACCATGCTGCCTTGGGTCTTGTAGTCCATTGGCAAGCAGATGTTCCACCAATCTCTCCTTCAGGAGTGCTTCTATGATCTTCCCCACTGCTGAGGTGAGGCTGACTGGTCTGTAGTTCCCTGTGTCCTCTTTGTTCCCAATTTTGTATAAGGGAACAAAATTTGCTGTTCTCCAGTCTTTGGGTACCTCCCCTGTTTCCAGTGATTGGCTAAACAGGATTGCCAGATGCTCAGCCACCACCTCTCTTAGTTCTTTTAGGACCCTGGAGTGCACCCCATCTGGCCCCATTGCTTTATCAACTCATTCCTTTCAGTTCCTTCAGGACCCCTTCTCATGTAAAGGGACTTGTGGCCATTTCTGCACCATTCCCACCCCTTGTACTCCCTTCAGGCCCATTACCCTCATCTTACTCAGTAAAGACTAAGCAGAAATACCTGTTCAATACAGTATGTCAGTTTTACTATTGTCATCCTCCACACAGCCCCTATCCTTCCACTTCAGTCTCAATATCCTCCTCTTGCCTTTTTTGCACTTATGTACCTGTAAAAATTTTGTCTCCTTTACCCACTGATTTTGCAATGCGCTCTTCTGTCTGAGCTTTGGCTTCCCTTACTGACCTCCTTGCCTCCCTTTGCTTCTCCTGGTATTTCTCCCTATCCCCTTCTGCCTCCATCTTTTGTATTGCCTGAATGCAGTCTTTTTGCCTTTCACTTTCTCTCTGCTACCTCTTTGGAGAATCATAATGGCCTCCTCTTACTTTCCCCCTTGCTAACCTGCTAATGCATAATTCTGTTGCTCTTGTCATCTCAGTCATTGCATGAATAGAGAATGCACAATGCCCAACTCAAAATATGCGGTTTATCTTAAAAGAGTGAAGGGGTGGATCATCACTCAAGTGCTGAGAAAACAAATGAGTTTTTAAAGTGCTACTCCTTTGCAAGAGATGAGAAATTTTGATTCAAGGTCTGATGTATTAATGTTACACAATATCTGTTTAAAAGGTATAACATTTAAATCAGATTTTGTGTGACTATAACTATTTCTGTTTGTGTTCATCAGCTGGCTTCAGGACAGAACTATTGTGATATCTACAGCCTTGTGAAAGCTTTGCTCTGATTGGTTCTTAAAAAGCTCTTACTATAGAGTGGGTACATCATGTGACATACACAACCTCTTGAATAAATGACTGTAACATATACATCTTGTAAATGAACATGTTACTTTAAACTGCTTACTTGTGGAGGCAGTATAAGCGCGGGGTCTAAGGCTCTGAGCTGCAAATCTGGTGACATCCAGCAGACCAGACCTGGGTTTGAATCCCACAGCTTCCACTTGCATACTGTGTGACCCTGAGCAAGTCACTTAACTTCCTTGTGCTCCCAGGTCGCACCTGGAAACAAGCTCCGGCTTAGTGTGCCTTTCCTGGTTAAACAATTTCCCCTTCCCTTCCCTTACTGTATATAATCAGCAAACTCATGTATTTGTGTTTTTCACTTTAATATTGTTGTGTTTGCAATGTGTGTGTATATATATATTAGAGGCAAAAAACTCCGTTTAATGCATTAGTTAGGGTTGTTCCACAGCGACAAAAGTGAGAAATAGCTGTTGGGGTTGAAACCCCCTTGGACCCCGCCCCACCCCAACTGGCATTGGGGTGCGCGTTGGGATCATCAGCCTAACTCTCACCCCATGACATGTGTAAAGCAGCAGAAGTATAGGAGAATGGGGTGAGAGTTGGGACCCACGATCCCAATCGCACCCCAATGCCGGTTGGGGGTGGGCGGAGAGATCCAGGGGGTTCAATCCTAACAGCGAATTTCCTCACTTTTGTCACTGTGAACAACCTAACTAATGCATTAAATGGGTTTTTGCCTCTAATTTCCTTCTTTTTGAGTGATAACGACAAATAGTGAATGTAATGCAGCGGCGAACACGAGGGCCCTGAGCTCGCGCTCATGCATATGTGTGGCATACTAACAGGGACAGAAATGCAAACAGAAATGCTAACAGTGGCACATGGTAACACAAGCACTAATGAGAACAGAAAGATGTAGCACATGGTGGCGTGAGCGGGAATGGTCTGCCACGTGATGTGTTGTCACATAGTAACATGGTGCCTGCAAACAGAAATGTCAATGGGCATTGTGATGTAAAGTGAAACAGTAAGATAAACAGTACTGTAGAAGAAATGGCAAAAAATAACAGAAGCATAGCTCGAATAAGCATAAAGGATAGCACATGGTGGGCGCCCAGGCGATCAATGGTAGGGGTAAAGCAGTGCGAACCCATAAGCGGAAGGGCAACAGTAACAGTAATGTAAGCACACAGGCTGGTTTCCCCAAAACCTGCATTGAAAGACAGTGAGTACAAATAATGTGTGCCGAAATAATTGAGTATCGGCATGAAAATATGAGATCTTGGAATACTAAATACATTATATCTCAGGAACCGTGTATAGTAGAAAAAATTTAAAAGTCATATTATTTACAACTGTCCTGGCTAATTTGAATCTTAGCCCCATGTGGGGCTAAGAAATTCTCGACGAAAGTCCGTATCTCACCGTTTCGAGATCACGGACCCTGAAAAAGCAGTGAGACGCCGTAATGTTATCCTATGGGAAAAAAAGAAAAGTTCGGCGCCATAACTTTGCCTCCCTGTAATGTTTTTTCACCAAACTACTGAAAGGCACATCTGTGGGCTGTTGGCTGTCTTCCCTCCAAATTTCAGGAAAAAAGACCAAACCGTTATTTTGCAGCAGGGCTCCAAATGATTTCTGTTAAGTGTCGGGCGCCGTAATGTTATCCTATGGGAAAAAATGTCAATTTTGGAGTGCCGTAACTTTGCCGCCATGTGATATTTTTTCACCAAACTACTGAAAGGCACATCTGTGTACTGTTGGCTGTCTTCCCTCAAAATTTCAGAAAAAAAGACCAAACCGTTATTTTGCAGCAGGGTGCCAAAGGATTCCTGTAATGCTTCGGGCTCCGTAATGTTATCCTAAGGGAAAAACTGTCAACTTTGGAGTGCCATAACTTTGCCACCGTGTAATATTTTTTCAATACAACACTGAAAGCACATTTGTGAGATGTCAGCTGTGTTCCTCAAATTTCAACCCAAAACACAGCGGTTATTTTGCAGTGCAGTGCCAAAAGAATTGCTGGCATTTTCCACCGACTAGAAAATTACTGTCGCCAATTTGCGAAAGCTTTACATAAAAATTTCTTTGACACTTCGTCAACATAGTAATTTGCGAAAGTACTTTTCCAGCAATTTGAAAAACATATTTCTGGGGTGTTTTCCCAAAAATAAAGACATGGCAAGCATCCTCAGAGACCCGACTAGGTGAATACAAAAAAATTAGGTTGCTAGAGGGTCCCAAATTTAAATGCCAACCATTTTTCTGATCACCAACTGAAAACAAAATGGCCGATTTGCAAAAGTAACAGCCCATTTGCGAAAGTAAAATGCATTTGCGAAGTGTTGAACTTTTTGTTAACTTTTCCATTGACTTATAATGGGAAACTGTTTTTAATAACTTTTGAACCGTTTAATATTTTTCATTAAATCTTTGAAAGGCACATCAGGGGACCCTGGCTGCACATTCTCTGAAAGATTTTGGGCTGGTCACGCAAACCGTACAACCTGTAGGCACGACCACAGAATTCCAGAAAAGCATAAACGCGCACACAGATCACACTTAATAACTCCGCAGCCGTACATCTGACCAGTACGAAACTTGGCAGATCCCAAGGCCTATGGTTCTTGATCATAAATTCCAAATTTCAAGCAAATCCATCAAACAGTTGCAAAGTCATTAAGGTGCAAAGTTTTGGGGTTTAACATAGAAATGGCTCCTCAACCATAACTATGGTAGCACTACCGTGCTACCATAATATATATATTAGAGGCAAAAAACTCCATTTAATGCATTAGTTAGGGTTGTTTCACAGTGACAAAAGTGGAATCGCTGTTGAGGGTTTGAAAACCCCCTTGGACCCCCCCCACCCCCAACCGGCATTGGGAATTAGCATTGGGATAGTCAGCCTAACTCTCACCCCATGACATGTGGAAAGCAGCAGAGTATGGGAGAATGGGGTGAGAGTTGGGACCCATGATCCCAATGCACTAATGCCCGTTAGTGAGCAATGAGGGTTTAACGCAGGGCTTCACTCGCTGAAACTAACTCAGTAATCAAGGATTTTATCTTACCTTCTTTTTGAGAATGATAAGAAATAGTGAATGTAATGCAGCGGCGGGAAGGGCCCCGCACTCCCGCCACATGATGTGTTGTGGCATACTAACAGGGACAGCAACACAAACAGAAATGCTGACAGTGGCGCACATGGTAACACAAGCATGAATGAGAACAGAAAGGGTAACGCACATGGTGGCGTAGACGGGAATGGTCTGCCACGTGATGTGTTGTCACATAGTAACATGGTGCCTGCAAACAGAAATGTCAATGGGCATGGTGATGTAAGTGAAACAGTAAGATAAACAGTACTGTAGACAGAAATGGCAAAAAATAACAGAAGCATAGCGCAAATGAAAACAAATGGATAGCACACTGGTGGTGCAGGCGTCAATGATAAGTGAAAAGGGTATGGATCCGCAAGCGGAAAGGGCAACAGTAACAGTAATGTAAGCGCACAGGCTGGTTTTCCCCAAAACCTGCATTGAGAAAGACAGTGAGTACAAATAGTGTATGCAAAATAATGAGTATCGGCGCAGAAAATGAGATCTTGGAATACTAAATACATTATATCTCAGGAACCGTATGACGTAGAAAAAAATTTAAAAGTCATATTATTTACAACTGTCCTGGCTAATTTGAATCTCAGCCCCATGTGGGGGCTAAGAAACTTTCCGACGAAAAGTCCGTATCTCGCACCGTTTCCGAGATACGGGCCCTGAAAGGCGGGTGAACGCCGTAATGTTATCCTATGGGAAAAAAAGAAAAGTTTGGAGCGCCATAACTTTGCCTCCCTGTAATGTTTTTTCACCAAACTACTGAAAGGCACATCTGTGGGCTGTTGGCTGTCTTCCCTCCAAATTTCAGGAAAAATGACCAAACCTTTATTTTGCAGCAGGGCTCCAAATGATTTCTGTTAAGTGTCGGGCGCCGTAATGTTATCCTATGGGAAAAAATGTCAATTTTTGGAGTGCCGTAACTTTGCCGCCATGTGATATTTTTTCACTAAACTACTGAAAGGCACATCTGTGTACTGTTGGCTGTCTTCCCTCCAAATTTCAGGAAAAAAGACCAAATCGTTATTTTGCAACAGGGTGCCAAAGGATTCCTGTAATGCTTCGGGCTCCGTAATGTTATCCTAAGGGAAAAACTGTCAACTTTGGAGTGCCATAACTTTGCCGCCATGTAATATTTTTTCAATACAACACTGAAAGGCACATCTGTGAGATGTCGGCTGCGTTCCCTCCAAATTTCAGCCCAAAACTCCCAACGGTTATTTTGCAGTGCAGTGCCAAAGAATTGCTGTGATTTTCCCACAGACTAGAAAATTACTGTCGCAATTTGCGACAGCTTTCGCAAAAATTTGCGACACTTTCGTGAGCATGAAAGTAATTTGTGAAAGTACTTTTTCCAACAATTTGAAAAACATATTTCTGGGGTGTTTTCCCACAAAATAAAGACATGGCAAGCATCCTCAGGGCCCGACTAGTTGAATACAAAAAAAATTAGGTTGCTAGAGGGTCCCAAATTTAAATGCCAACCATTTTTCTGATCACCAACTGAAAACAAAATGGCTGATTTGAGAAAGTAACAGGCCCATTTGCAAGTAAAATGCATTTGTGAATGTTGAACTTTTGTTAACTTTTCCCATTGACTTATAATGGGAAACTGTTTTTAATAACTTTTGAACCGTTTAATATTTTTTCATTAAATCTTTGAAAGGCACATCAGGGACCCAGCTGCACGTTCCTGAAGATTTCAGGCCAGTCATAAACCGTGCGACCTGTAGGGCGCGACCACAGAATTCCTGAAAGCGTAAACGCATGCACAGATCACACTTAATAACTCCGCAGCCATATATCTGACCAGTACGAAACTTGGCAGATCCCAAGGCCTATGGTTCTTGATCATAAATTCCAAATTTCAGGCAAATCCATCAAACTGTTGCAAAGTTATTAAGGTGCAAAGTTTTGGGGTTTAACATAGAAATGGCTCCTCAACCCTAACTATGGTAGCACTACCGTGCTACCATAATATATATATATATATATATATATACGTGTGCGTATATGTGTGTGTGTGTGTGTGTGTATATATATATTATAGGGGCGCAGTTGCGCCCCTATAGTTAGGGTTGGGTAGGCACTTTAATGCTAACTCTCAAATTTTGCACATTAATAACTTTGCAATCGTTAAACAGATTTCCATGAAATTTGGAGTGCACAGTATGCTATGATGGATCTCTTGATTTACCAAGTTGTGTTTCAGTTGGACATATGGATTTTGTGCATCAAAGCACCAAAAAATTAACTTTCCCTACATTTGCACATTTTTTGCCCATGGTGCTGTGCAGACACTGTGTGGTCTATTGGTCTGCAACTTGGGACATAGAAAGAGCCTGGGCCAAGGAACATGCCAGCATTAGTTTGGTGAAAACATATTAATCTGTTCAAAAGTTATTAAAATTGTAATTTTCTGTGAGGGACAACCAGACAGCCAGATTTACACAACCAAATGTCCATAGGGAAGACCAGATGACCCTAGGAATGACCAGATGGCCCAAACTGGGATGACCAGATGTCCACTCACTGCCAAAGAATTTCTCACTTCCAAAAATTTGTTGTCTCACAACAGAACAATTTTAAAGGTTTAAAACTTTAAAATTGCATATCTTAATAACGGTTTGGTCTTTTTACTTGAAATTTGCAAGGTGTTGAGGGATGTCCTACAGATATGACTTATGGTATTGTAGTGTTGGGGGATTAATTGGTTGCTGAGGTATTCCATGACATAATTGAAGTTTTTCAATAGGATTACTTGTGGTCTGTGACAAGACTTTCAGTGCTGTTATTTCGAAAACAAAGCAAGATACAGACTTTTGATACTGGCAGCTTAGGGCACCTTAGGTGACCTATGCACTAGAGACAAGGTCTTAAATTGTACAGTAAGCCTACAGTGGACATTTTTTGGAGGTTGCACGATTCATGAGATATTGTTACATTTATGTACCAAGGGTTCATTGCTGTACAGGGATGCTGTATAACTATGCCAGATGTATATTGTTAAGTAGTAATGGGCAACATGGTGGGTGTCCCATGCTCCTGCCACTACATGTTTGTTACTAGTTATATTACAATGTTATGCAGTACTGAAAAACTTGGTAGGAGTGCTAGTCCCAAAGGGCCCCACGCTCCCACCAATACATGATTTATACTACTTATATTACACTTTTCAAAAAGAAAGGACATTTATGGCAAAAACTTCATTTAATGCATCAGTTAGGGTTAAGCGACAAAACTCAGGAAATGAGACATTGGGGTTGAGCACCTAACCCCTCCACACCCTCCTCCACAAAGCTGACAGATGCGGGGTGTGCCATGGGGTCATCTTGACTAACTCTCACCCCATTCTTCTTTACTGTAGCATATGAACCTGCTTACACATGGAATGGGGTGAGGAGTTGGGCCACTACAACCTCACGGGTACACCCCAGCATCTGTCAGTCTGTGGAGGAGGAGGAGTGTGGGGGAGGTTAGTTGCTCAACTCTAACATCTCATTTCCTTACTTTGATCACTTCAGCCCTAACTGATGCATTAAATGAAGTTTTTGCCATATATTATATATGTATATATATATATATATATATTATGGTAGCATGGTAGTGCTACCATAGTTAGGGGTTGAGGAGCCATTTCTATGTTAAACCTCCAAACTTTGCACCTTAATAACTTTGCAACCGTTTGATGGATTTGCCTAAAATTTGGGATTTATGATCAAGAACCATAGACCTTGGGATCAGCCAAGTTTCGTACTGGTCAGATATATGGCTGCGGAGTTATTAAGTGGATCTGTGCATGCGTTACGCTTTTCAGGAATTCTGTGGTCACCAAGGTCGCACGGTTTTATGATCATTTGAAACTTCAGGAACGTGCAGCTGGGGTCCCTGATGCCTTTTCAAAGATTTAATGAAAAATATTAAACGGTTCAAAAGTTATTAAAAAACAGTTTCCATTATAAGTCAATGGAAAAGTTAACAAAAGTTCAACACTTTCGCAAATGCATTTTACTTTCGCAAATGGGCCTGTTACTTTCGCAAATCAGCCATTTGTTTTCAGTTGGTGATCAGAAAAATGGTTGGCATTTAAATTTGGGACCCTCTAGCAACCTAATTTTTTGTATTCAACTAGTCGGCCCTGAGGATGCTTGCCATGTCTTTATTTTGTGGAAAACACCCCAGAAATATGTTTTTCAAATTGTTGGAAAAGTACTTTCACAAATTACTTTCATGCTCACGAAAGTGTCGCAAATTTTACAAGCTGTCATGAAATGCGACAGTAATTTTCTAGTCTGTGGAAAATCACAGCAATTCTTTGGCACTGCACTGCAAAATAACCGTTGGGAGTTTTGGCTGAAATTTGAGGAACGCAGCCTGACATCTCACAGATGTGCCTTTCAGTGTTGTATTGAAAAATATTACATGGCGGCAAAGTTATGGCACTCCAAAGTTGACAGTTTTTCCTTAGGATAACATTACGGAGTCCAAGCATTACAGGAATCTTTGGCACCCTGTTGCAAAATAACGATTTGGTCTTTTTCCTGAAATTTGAGGGAAGACAGCCAACAGTACACAGATGTGCCTTTCAGTAGTTTAGTGAAAAATATCACATGGCGGCAAAGTTACGGCACTCCAAAATTGACATTTTTCCCATAGGATAACATTACGGCGCCCGACACTTAACAGAAATCATTTGGAGCCCTGCTGCAAAATAAAGGTTTGGTCATTTTCCTGAAATTTGAGGAAGACAGCCAACAGCCCACAGATGTGCCTTTCAGTAGTTTGGTGAAAAACATTACAGGAGGCAAAGTTATGGCGCTCAAACTTTTCTTTTTTCCCATAGGATAACATTCACGACGTTCACCCGCCTTTCAGGGCCGTATCTCCGAAGCGGTCGAGATACGGACTTTTCGTCGGAAAGTTTCTTAGCCCCACATGGGCTGAGATTCAAATTAGCCAGGACAGTTGTAAATAATATGACTTTTAAATTTTTTCACGCCATACGGTTCCTGAGATATAATGTATTTAGTATTCCAAGATCTCATTTTCTGCTGATACTCATTATTTTGCATACACTATTTGTACTCACTGTCTTTCTCCAATGCAGGTTTTGGGGAAAACCAGCCTGTCGCGCTTACATTACTGTTACTGTTGCCCTTCCGCTATGGATCCATACCCTTTTCACTTATCATTGACTTCTGCACCACCATGTGCTATCCATTTGTTTTCATTTGCGCTTGCGTTTCTGTTATTTTTGCCATTTCTGTCTACAGTACTGTTTATCTTACTGTTTCACTTTACATCACCATGCCCATTGACATTTCTGTTTGCAGGCACCATGTTACTATGTGACAACACATCACGTGGCAGACCATTCCTCCTCGCCACCATAATGCGTTACCCTTTCTGTTCTCATTCATGCTTGTGTTACCATGTGCGCCACTGTCAGCATTTCTGTTTGTGTTGCTGTCCCTGTTAGTATGTCACAACACATCATGTGCGGGAGTCTGCGGGGCCCTTCCGCCCCGCTGCCGTACATTCACTATTTCTTATCATTCTCAAAAGAAATTAGAGGCAAAAACTCCATTTAATGCATTAGTTAGGGTTGTTCCTAGCGACAAAAGTGAGGAAGTCGGCTGTTAGGGTTGAAAACCCCCTTGGACCTGCCCGCCCACCCCCAACCGGCATTGGGTGTGCATTGGGATCATGGGGTCCTAACTCTCCCCCATTCTCCTATACTTCTGCTGCTTTACATGTCATGGGTGAGAGTTAGGGCTGGCGATCTGTCATAACTGGGTTGAAGAATGGCGAAGAAAGGTTTTCAACTGAATTCCTCACTGATAACTAATAACCGTTAAATGAGTTTTACTCTAATATTATGTTGTACCGGTGGTGCTACCGCAGATTATGGTTGAGGAGCCATTTCTGTATTTAAACCCCAAAACTTTGCCTTAATGACTTTGCAACTGTTTGATGGATTTGCCTGAAATTTGGAATTTATGATCCAAGAACCATGGGCCTTGGGATCTTGCCAAGTTTCGTACTGGTCAGATATGCAGCTACGAAGTTATTAAGTGTGATCTGTGCCGCAGCGTTTACGCTTTCTGGAATTACCAGTCGCCTACAGGTTATGCGGTTTGTGTGACTGGCCCCGAAATCTTCAGGAACATGCAGCCGGGGTCCCCAATGTGACTTTCAAAGATTTCATGAAAAATATTAAGCAGTTTAAAAGTTATTCAAACAGTTTCCCATTATAAGTCAAAGGAAAAAGTTAACAAAAAGTTCAACACTTTCGCAAATGCATTTTACTTCCATGAAATGGGCCTGTTTCTTTCACCAAATCGGCCATTTTGTTTTCAGTTGGTGATCAGAAAAATGGTTGGCATTTAAATTTGTGACCCTCTAGCAACTAATTTTTTTTGTATTCACCTAGTCGGGCCCTGAGGATGCTTGCCATATCTTTATTTTGTGGGAAAACACCCCAGAAATATGTTTTTCAAATTGCTGGAAAAAGTACTTTCTAAATTACTTCGTGCTCACGAGAAGTGTCATAGAAACCTGCGGCTTTGCAAATTCGACAGTAATTTTCTAGTCTGTGGGAAAATGACAGCAATTCTTTGGCTGCTGCAAAATAACGTTGGAGTTTGGGCTGAAATTTGGAGGAGCAGCCGACATCTCACAGATGTGCCATTCAGTGTTGTATTGAAAAAATATTAGCGGTGGCAAAGTTATGGCACTCCAAATTGACAGTTTTCAATAGGATAACATTCACGAGACCCGAAGCATTACAGGAATCCTTTGGCACCCTGCTGCAAAATAACGGTTTGGTCTTTCCTGAAATTTGGAGAAATACAGCCAACAGTACACAGATGTACCTTTCTGTAGTTTGGTGAAAAAAATATCACATGGCGGCAAAGTTACGGCACTCCAAAATTGGCGTTTTCCCATAGGATAACATTACGGCACCCGACACTTAACAGAAATCATTTGGAGCCCTGCTGCAAAATAACGGTTTGGTCATTTTTCCTGAAATTTGGAGGGAAGACAGCCAACAGCCCACAGATGTGCCTTTCAGTAGTTCAGTGAAAAAACATTACAGGGAGGCAAAGTTATGGTGCTCCGAACTTTTCTTTTTTCCCCATAGGATAACATTTCGGCGTTCGCCGCGCCTTTCAGGGACCGTATCTCAGAAACGGTGCGAGATACGGACTTTTCGTTGGAAAATTTCTTAGCACCCTAATGGGGCTAAGACTCAAATTAGCCAGGACAGTTGTAAATAATATGACTTTTAAATTTTTTCTCGTCGTCACGGTTCCTGAGATATAATGTATTTAGTATTCCAAGATCTCATTTTCTCGCCCGATACTCATTATTGCACACATTATTTGTACTCACTGTCTTTCTCAATGCAGGTTTTGGGAAAACCAGCCTGTGCGCTTACATTACTGTTACTGTTGCCCTTTCCGCTTGCGAGATCCGTTACCGTTCACTTACCATTGGCGTCTGCGCCACCATATGCGTTATCCTTTGCGTTTTCATTTGCACTTGTGTTTCTGTTATTTTTGCCATTTCTGTCTACAGTACTGTTTATCTTACTGTTTCACTTTACATCACCATGCCCATTGACATTTCTGTTTGCAGGCACCATGTTACTATCGACAACACATCGCAGCAGACCATTCCGTCACCACCATGTGCATTACTCTTTCTGTTCTCGTGCGTGCTTGTATTACCATGTGTACCACTGTTAGCATTCTGTTTTGCGTTGCTGTCCTGTTAGTATGCCACAACACATCATGCAGCGGAGGCAGGGGCTCGAAGGGCCCGTGCTCCTACCGCTACGTACATTCACTATTTCTCGTTATCATTCTCAAAAGAAGGAAATTAGAGGCAAAAACTCCATTTAATGCATTAGTTAGGGTTGTTCCACAGTGACAAAAGTGATGAAATTCGCTGTTGGGTTGAAAACCCCCTTGACCCCCACCCACCCCCAACCGGCATTGGGGTGCGCATTGGGATCGTGGGTCCTAACTCTCACCCATTCTCCTATACTTCTGCTGCTTTACATGTCATGGGGTGAAAGTTGGGACCACGATCTGAATCTGAATAGATCAGGAACTAACAACAATTTCCTCACCATGTCACTACTCAAATTAACATTAAACAAGTTTTGCCTCTATATATATATATATATATATATATATACATACACACACACACACACACACACACAGTATATATAAGCTGCAAAAGCTTTGTTAAAGCTCCAGTTAGGTCAAAGTGACAAAAGTTGGGAAATGAGGCATTAGGGTTTCCAACCCTAACATCCCATCCTCCTAAGCCATGCAGAAGAGCAGATGTGGGGTATGTCTTGGGCTTCTGAAGCCTAACACTCACCCCAATCCATCTGTAAATAAGGTCAGATGTATAGACTTTATGAGAATGGGTGAGCATTAGTCTTGAAAAGCCCAAATCACACCTGCTATCCTGCCTGGTTTGGAAGGAGTGAATTTTAGGGTTGGAAATCCTAACACCTCATTTCCCAATTTTTCTCTTTGACTAACTAAAGCATTAATGAAGTTTTTGCAACTTATTTCCTTACTTTTGAGATAGTATAATATAGTCAATTCCGCTTGTGTGCACAAGGTCGGGACCTGCTGATTTTGTGCACACAACCGAAAATGCATTAAACCAAAAATGGCATATTACTAATATGTCTGATACACGTTGTTGATAAAATCATGTAAAATCATGTAAGCTCCTTAGTAAACACTGTAGAACACTTTAGAAACACTTTACTTAGTTAAAATTTGTAAGAATATTGTAAGAAGTACTGTAGTACCATAAAATGTGTTTAACTCTGGCAGAAGCGTTGACACTTACAGAACTGATGACAAAAGTGTTCGTTCCTGAGCAGTGTACACATGAGAAACTATGAAACAAAATGGCTAAAACCACTAAAATCACTGACATAAAGTGTGGACTGAAGTTTTTGTTCACATTATAAAACAATGTGAAATGAAAAAAAAAGTTTACCAGTGTACGTTACCACTAGATGTCCAGTCACAGTCCCGATGTGCTATAACAATCAATGATTGTCTCACTGTTTGTTTAGTTAGTGATTCCAGCCTGGGGCTGTGACTCAACAATCTGACTGGGCTCTGTGAATTGTGAGCTTTCAACCCCTGACTCTCCATTTGCACCAGAGAGTGATTATCCAGGTGATTAATGCAAGATTATGAACCCGGCGTAATTCGAGCAACCTGATTGGCTGGAGGGTTTGAAGCCTGATGATATTGGGCTACATCATCACGGCTGGAAACCTCCGGCCACCAGCCTACTCCTCCAGCGCCAATCTTCTCCACTTCCCCACAAGCGAAGCAAGTCAGACCTCCACTACAACTAACAGGCAAAAAAAAAAAACACATCCTCACAATTGCCCCCCATACAGGTCGCCAAACCAGGCGCTACAAACACAAAAAATCTCCTTTCATTATCGCAACTGCTTCATTCAGAGCAACAACTATCGCTAGTTCTCACTGCCATGCTGCCTCGCGCCAAACGGCAAAAGCTACAACCCGCTCCTCAGGCTTGACCCTTACCTTCTCGATTTCCTCAGAAGTAGGGCACGACTCATCTTCACTTCCTCAACAAAAAAAAAACAATATTAACGTACGTCAGTAAACTAAACTTCCTGGTGGGGGGATCAATACCACAACAATTAAGCCTGTAACAAAATCCTCCTGCAACAGCACCACCTACTGGCCAAAACATGAAATACACAAACTTTTTTTTTTAAATGTCTACCTACACTCATATAAAAACAATATTAAAATATTTAAAAACTTTACTTTTTGCATTAAGGCATAAAATATCAATTAATCCAGTTCATATGCGCCAATAATGCACTCAGGGTGTGGTATATAGGTAGGATATCATCACTTCTGGTGGTGGATGCTCTCGGCCTGCGGCCTCATGCCCAACTACCCGAGGCGTGATGATATCCCACATACTACACCCTGTCGGTATTATTGCTTAATTGTTCAAGCAGATGGCTCAGAGCTATACAAAAGCAGGCATCTAATTGTGGTCAGCTGCAATTACACCTCTTACAAATGCAGCTACTGACAGCTAAATGATGTCAGAATTGTGCACCTAGACCGAAAGTCTGAGTGCACACAACCGAATTTTGAACATTAGACTCACAGAAACTGAACTGGGACCAGCGGAATGTGTGCACACAACTGGAATGTACACACATCTGAATTGCACACAAGTGGAATCAACTGTAGTATCCTTATTTTACTGTAGGAGCACAATGTCCTTTAACCTCTATGGATGCGATATATATATATATATATATATATAGTATATATAGTATATATATATATACAGCTGTGGAAGAACACAACATTGTCAGCACAGCCGCTCTTATTATCCCTTAGGTATCTGGTACAGAAACATTTTGAATCCCAGCCAAAACATAAATCTGCACCACTGCAATGCCATTCCATGCCACAGGTGGAAAACCACATTTTGGCCAAGATTTGAAAAATGATATCTGTGACGTAAATGAGGTGGGGTAATGAGAAGGCTATGTTTAAAATCTGAGATCAAAACATTTAAAATGTCCAAAGTTACTAGTGTGCATAGCAAAATTGCAAGGAATGGTCACAACTTTGGCATTTTTTTCATATTTTGACCCCAAATTTTCAATATGTCCTTTTGGGGACCCCATATCAAGAACAGTAGGACTGTCATTACACAATGCACTCCTGAAAGGAGAATTCACCAAACACCAGCAAAATCTCCATTTGGGCGGGAGTTGCATAACAACAGTCCTACTGTTCATGAGGTGTTGTCCTCAAAAGTTCACGCTGAAAATTTGGGTTCAAATTCTCAAAAAAATGGCTAAGTTATGCATAAAAGTTGAAACCCCCATTGAAATAACATTGAACCACATTTATCTTAGTTACTCATATTGCAGTCACTGGTTCCAGCAGCAAGACTTGTATTTGATCGGACAGTGGATCTCAAATCTGGGACCTGTTCAGCTGACTGAGGACATGCAGGAGTGTACTGGGGAGTGTGGGTGGTGGTGCAGAGTGGAAGGCGGGGTGGGGGTGGAGGGCTGATTGGTGAGGGACCATTTTTTAACAGGTTTTACAAAAAGATATTGAGGGACCATTTTCTTTTATTTTAAGGTTATGCCTCCAATGAGAGGGTGGGGTTGCCACTAGAAACCAGGAAATTAAAAAATTTAATGAGTTCAGTGATCAGCTTGTTTGGGTGCCACCTAGACACCATGGAAAACAAAATTTACAGGGACAGTGATCAGTGGGTGGGGTGCTACTGGACACCAGGGAATAAAAACAATTAACAGGAATGGCGATCAGGGGTGGGGGGTGCCACTAGATGCCAGGGAATGAAAACATAATGGGACGGTGATTGGAGGGTGGGGAGTGCCACTAGAGACCAAGGAATATAACTTATTTAGGGGGACAGTGATGTGGGGTGAGGGTGCCACTAGACACCAGGCCAAGGGCTCACAGTTCACATGCCGCTGGCAGCAGGAGTTCATCTGCAGCTGCAGAGTCAAGAAATTCCTACTATTCTCAAACAGAGAATGTTGGGGAAGCACTCCTCTCACTAAGCTGGGTAGCAGGGATTTTGGGTGCCCAGACAAAGTATTTATGGCTCTAATACCTGGTCAACAAAAGCTAAATAAATAAATGATTGTGAATACAACAGACATCAGAATCTAGCTAAATGGGACCCATTTAGCTAGGTTCTGGTGTTTGATTTTTAAAATGACAACATTTTCATGCATTTTCCATGCTTTTTAATTTGTGGAAAAAAGATGGCAGCTCATTAAAAAGAATTTTTCAGGCAGCACCAGTGCAGTGGTAGCACTACCACTCATGACATAATTGATCCAGGTTTGGGAATGAGCTTGGGAGGCAGAGGGCCAGCAAGAGGAAGAAGGCTTGAGTGTCCATAGGACAACTCATCTTCTCTCCAGGAGGGAGGGTCCAGGCTCGGTGCTTGATTGGCATCTGTTGGAAGCCAGAGACACAGCAAGCGTAGAGCACAGAGGAGGGCAGGGGCATGGTGGATGTTGACACTTAGCACCTTGACATCAGGGTGCATGCAATGCCAGAACAGGAAAACAGCACCAGAGTGCTGAGAGGATGGCGTGCCCAAGTGGATACCCTAATGGCTCCCACCTACACCTGATCCACTGGGGACCTGATGAAACACTGAAGTGTCTTGAGGTGTACCGACACCACCTTGTACCCAACCTGGGGTACAGCCATGACTCAGTGGGGATCCGCACAAAAGGTCAGGTAGGTCATTGAAGTGGGGCTGACACAGTTGCACCTCTCCCAACAGAGCAAGACTCTGGCTGGAAGGGAAGAATACATAGACATTTAAAAAAAAAAGAAAAAGGAATTTTTCTGGTAACAAAGGACTGGCTCATGAAGAAGAATCCCTTTTCTTGAGGCCAAATCCTTTGTTGAAATGTTACCCTCTATCCTGGAGAGTGATCTTTCCATTGAAAATAATTGGAACTTAAAACAGAATAACTTTCCCAAAGATTAATATTTTTTCCACCAAAGAAATGTATGGCAGTTCTGTTACCCAAGCTGTATCTACTGTAAAAATCCACCCTGAAATTCCACATCGTCTGTGCGCAGGGGATAAGGAAAAACTGCAAAAATGGATGACTTTTAACATTTTTACACTATCAGAATCTGTACATCCAATTGGAATGAAGCCTGTCATGTCAAGAGAGCTACCACACGGGACAGCAGATGCCAAATTTTGTGTAAATCCATTGATCAGTTGCAAAGTTATTAAAGTACAAATTTTGAGGTTTAGCATTAAACATGTTACTCAGCCTTAACTATAGGGACATGACCGTGCCCCTATAATATATATAAAATTTCCCCTCCCCATGCCCATAGTCTCAAGTCTGAAGCACAACGTATAGCTCCAAGTCAGTGCCTCACAGTGATACACTGTTCAGAAGTAGAGAAGCATGGCTCTCTACATGTTGCCTACAGAATCTGTCTTAGCTTTCTTTGTGCAGGACGCTTCATATATTGAGCCAGCTGAATGAACTGAGGTTGGGGGGAAGGCACTGCATTGTGTGGCATGACCTAAATCTTGGGAGGGGCAGACTAGTGTTCTGGCACACAGATGACAGGCTGTGGCAGGCTGGGAAGCCTTCTCTCAGTGTGTCAAGGCCTGATGGGCCTATGTACTACAATGGGACTATCTCCACTGTTTTATTTATTTAATTTTGTAAGGTCTTAAAAGGACTTCCATGAATGAGGATACAATTCTACTATCAGAAAAAGAAATTTCATTGCAAAAAAAAAGCATGAATGCAGATATTAGGGTTGAAGAATGCTAAGTGTACAAAGTACAGAAATAAAAAATTAGAGTTTGGGTCTGGGAAGTCTTGGTGAATCAGTAGTGGGGTCTTCCTTGGGTTGTTGGCCCTAATGCCCACCCCATCCCCTGAACAGACAAGGTCAGAGGTGACATCTTTTCTTCACAAAGCTATGACAGATTCTATTGGCAACATGAGGTGAGCCATAGTTCTCTATCTCCAAAGAGTCTATCTCTATGAAGTACTGACTTGGAATTGTACCTTGTTATTCAGAAAGGAGCTTACCGGCTGGGGAAAAGGGGTGGGTATTAGCGTTGACACCCTGATGTCTTCATTAATATGGCTTTATAAACCTATACATATTATAGAAGTGTGGTAGTACCCTCATAGGTAGTGTTGAGCAGGGATTTCTATGTTCATATATATATATATATATATATATATATATATATATATATATATATATATATATATATATATATATATATATATATATATATATATATATACGAGATATATATTATAGAGGTGCGTAGTGCCTCTACAGTTAGATCAGCAGGGTTTCTAGGTTAAACATCAAATTTTGCACTTTAATAATTTTGCAACCATGTGACTGATTTACACAACAATTTGCATGCTTGGTGTCATGGGGTAGATCTCTTGCCCTGTCAAGTCTCATTTCACTTGGGTGTGTGGATTCCGAGATACAGATAGTGAAATAACATTAAAAAATGGAAGTTTTATACTGTTTTTATTTTTCTCTTCACCTTGTGCCCAGATGAATTGGAATTTTGGTCTGCCATTTTCAGGGTGAAAGGGCTTGGCCCACAGATGTGCCTTTTGCTAGTTTGATGAAAAATATTAATCTGTCGCAAAGTTACTCAATTAAAACATTTCTAGTTCTGAGCATGTTCAGTACAGTCTGTTAGATAGAGATCTAGAACAAAAGAAGAATTTGGTCTGAAAGAAAAAGAATCTTTTTTCATGCTGGCCAATCCTTTTTCATGGGGAAAAATTCCTTTTTCATTTGCCACCATCTTGTTTTCCATTTTTCTTGAAAAAATTTTGGACGTAGTTTTTTTCTTCATTTCTCCTTTTCATTTAGAATGCAACCCCATCGTGGAGGGAATGCCACATAGGTGAGTGGGCAGTTCATTCAGACACCAAGCCCATTCAGCCAACTGCCTCTCATGTGACACACTGCCAACTTAGGTACCGATATACATCTACTATTACACTGGCTTTGTGATGCATAAAAACAAGAACTGGAAACAAATAAGAACTAATCTTTGACACTCAGGCTACCACAAAAAATTAAACTTGCAGACCACTATTGTCTTTTCTTGTATTTTTTATTGCAAATATTGCTTGTACACCTCCTGAGGAAGCTCACAAGTGTGAAGTGTCATGGTGTTAGTGGTATGGAGGCTAACCTTGCAGACCTGGCATTTTTTGCAATAGAATACAAGAAAAAGATAACAGTTATCTGTTTGTTTAATTTTTGGTAACCTGAGTGCAGAAGATTAGTTCTTGTTTATTTGCGTGTGGGGTTACACCATGTCCCTGCTAAGGTGTGTACTCTTCAGCGCCTATGAAGCATTCACAAAGCAACCATGCACTGCTGAGATACTAGTGCACAACACAGCTGATGGGCTGATCACTCCATGAATGTGTTCATGAAGCAGGGCCTGAAAATGGTCAGAATCCATGAGTGGCAACCAGCAGGACAAAAAAACAAGCCAAGGTATGCCCACGACTCCACAATGATGAACTTTAACAAGCCAAATAGCCCTGCCCCACACATCAAACAGAAAATGTAATTGGCTTTGCAATTGATACATCATTATTGCCTCTCTCTGTATGCCAGTAGACTATAACCCCCAGCAGTGCAAATGACAACTCTATCTAAAGAGACACTGGAGCATGGCATAGATTTTTTTTTTGTAGACACCCCTTCCCCACTATAAGGAAAGTATGTGCCTGAAGAGTTCTGGTTCCGACTTGCTGAAATGAACTCCAGCTTCCTCTAACTTCCTCATCTGATCCTGATGCCCACAACCACTTACCCAATGAACAGAAATATAAGTAAGCACAATGATGTATCAGGAGGAGTTCTCTTTGCTGTCGGTGTTTCTCTTTTCTTGAGTCTTTGAGACTTTCAGCCTCCCAGTTGTCTCAGTCCTGACACTCATATTGACTAGAGAAACTAGTGCTCAATCTGAATTGAAAAGAATAAAATTTACCATTTCTAATGAATCTCATGAAGAACTGCCACAGTCGGTATTTTTTTTTAATTTATTTTGGAACCAGGACCGAAGTACACCAGTATTTGCCAAATGATGCCTACTCAATCACCTGAGGTTCTTCCCTGCTTCTACATCTCATCTGAAGCTGTTTTACATCCCATTCTATTTCTGACCAAAGGTACAGTACTTTCTGATAACTGATTGTGCTACACCTTTGCTTTTTCTAGTTTTCCAGCCCTTATACAGTAGCTGCAGCCGAGACAAGCCATCTGGCATACCAACCAGCATGCTGATCCATTGACTCATGAAACGGCACACTGACACACCAAACGAGATACTGACTAACATACTAACACAGTCACTGACACACATACTGACTTGGCATGTGTGTCAGTGGATGTGTTAGCATGTTAATCAGCACCTTGTTTGGTGGATCAATGTGGCATTCAGTGGGTCAGCATGTTGGTTAGCATACCAGCTGTGTCTCAGCTGCCATGCTGTAAGGCTTTTTAATAAAAACAGGGACTCACATGTCTCTAGACTGACCAAATCAATTTTTAATTTCAGTCTTCTTTTGATTGCATCTACCCAACACTTCACCCACTCTTTTTCTGCCTCCTCTCACCCATCCTCAATTTTAACAATTCGGGGGGGGGGGGTGATCCTCCAGATATCAGCGTAGTTTTCCCTGAAACTACGCAGATCAAACCAGGCAGAAAAAAGTCCCTTACTTATTTTCTGTCTGCTACAACAGTTCCTTGTTCAATCCACCAAGACTGAAGAACCCCAAGGGGAAGAATGCACAGTCTCTGAATCCAAAGATTATTGTTTATTACTTCTTGCCTATTCCCCACTATCACGTTTTAAATTGCTGGTATGAGGCTTGCACACCCACACCCATACAACCCCAATTAAATTTGACATGTACAACAAATATAAATCAGGATAGAGCATTAGATTGTGATCTCATAAATATATTTTTACTTATGAACATATAAACATACGTAAATAGCCAGCAGATGAAGATTTCTTGGTTTATCATGTCAACTTGAAATGATGCAGGGTCCTGGCCTTGCACTTACACTAGTAACCCTGTCCCCTCCTTCCCTCCTAACCCCATTCTTTCCACATTTCTTGGTCCCATGACTTCACTTTGTGTTTATCCAGGCACATTGAATGATCTCACTGTCTTTGCTTCCACCACTTTTCTGGCAACTCGTTCAGGCAGACACCACTCTTTCTTTAAAAAATGCTTCCTTACATCCTTTCTGACTCTTCTCCCCCTCAGTTTTAGGCTGTATCCTCTAGTGGTGGTATTGTCTCTCTTGAAGAGACCCTCCTTTCCACTCTGTTAACTCCTTCATGTACTTGAAGGTCTCTATCATATCAACCCTCTCCCTCCTCTTCCAGGGAGTACATCTTTAGGTCCTTAGCCTCTCCTCATATGACCTATCCTGTTGCACCTTGATCATTTGAGTTTCTCCCTCTGGACCACCTCCAGCATGTTAATGCCCTTCTTAAGGTATGTATGGCCATAACTCACCCCATATTCTAAATGTGGTCTTACCAAGGACCTGTACAAGGGCAGAATAACCCCACTCTGCCTGCTACTGAATCCTCTTGCAATAGATCCTAGCTCCTGCTAGCATTAGTCACTTTTTTTTTGCATAGAGAGGAATGTTTCAGGTCACAGTAATTACCACTCCCAGGTCCTTTTCCTCTCTCAGTAGCAGCAATCTGAACCTTTCCTACTTCAAATAACTCTATAAAACACTACATACTATGCTGATTGGAATAAATAAATGCGGAAGACAATATTTGTCACATTATTGACCATAACTGATGACTCTGTAGAAATGGACAGATAATCAGATAGTGAGAAACATGACTATAGGTAATGCAGACATTAACTAAAGGTTTGTCCAGCCTCGAACCCCGCATTAGACTCTGACACCTGAAACTAAAATGTACGCAGCAAACAATCACCTGTGGGTTAATACAGTCATAGCCACTGATCAGGAAAGAGGCGACATTAATTAAATAACATCTTTTCCGGAGATTTCATGGGTATTATAGAAGTCATATATCTATAGCCTAACACATGGCTTTCTTTCCTGTACATCACTTCCTCAGTTTAAAGAGACTTACCAGCCTCAGCATTTGCACCTGCTGGATCAGTGCCTTATCCCTGTGAAATTATCTTTCTGCAAAGATTATTAAAAATATTCCAACAGGTTAAATGTAGTAGCACTTGTAAAATTACCTCCACTGGGTCTCTCCAACTTCCTGGTTTCTGGAGCTGCCCACTCTGCCCCAGCACTCAGCAAAGTTATGACATGATCCCATGGAGAGACCTTGTTAGTCAACCAGTGCCCTTGATTAATCACCAAATGACTATTACAATAGATGAAATGATATGAAAGCTGCCCCATAGACTATAATGTAAGCTTATCCACATGCTCTCCTTGGTTCACGTCATAACTTTGCTGTTGTGAGGGCAGGTGTGGGCAGCTCAGAAACCAGGAAGCCATTTTGAAATACAGCAGGTAAATGGCCCCAAAAACAGTTAGGACTTTTGGGCTGAAATTTGCAGGGAGGCAAGCCACTGCCCCACAGGTGTGCCTTTTGCTGGTTTTGTGAAGAAATTGATGCAGGTTACATAGTTACAGCACTCCAAAGTTGCACATTTCCCATAGAATAACATTGTGGTGGCCATGGCACCTTTGGGTGGCTGTATCTTGAAAACAGTTTGAGATATAGATTTTTCACTAAGCACAGCTCAGCACATGTAGAGGTGGCCAGGTCATGAAAAGAACTGTGAAGAAATTTTTTCCAAAATTTATATGGCTACTGAGATAGTGCCACATTTGCAGTACAAGGGTTACTTGTAAATCTCTGAGGCCTGTACTATGTGTCTGTACTTATGGGTAAGTGAAAAAGAAGGACCCAGAGGGCCTGCACTCCCATCTATGGATCTTATTATGCAAAACTGGGAGCACAGGGCCCTCCTGCACTATGTCTCTATACTTATAGGTGGGTAGCAGTGCAGGGCCTGGAGGGCCCGTACTCCCACATAAGGATACCATTTTGCAAACCTGGGAGCACAGGGCTCACCTGCACTATGCCTCTATACTTATGGGTGGATGGGAGCACAGGGACCAGAGGGCCCATGCTCCCACCTATGGAAACTGGCAGTACAGGACCCTCCTGTGGTATGTTTCTATGATTATCGGTGGGTGGAAATGCAGGGCCCAGAGGGCCTGCACTCCAGCATATGGATACCATTATGCAGAACTGGGAGCACAGGGGCCCTACTGTGCTATGTCTCTAGGCTTATGTGTAGGTGGGAGCACAGGGCCCAGAAGGCCTGTGCTCCCTAACTAGCCATTGCAAAACTGGCAGCACAGGACCCTCCTGCAATATGTCTCTATGCTTCTGGGTAGGTGGGAGCACAGGGCCCAGAAGGCCTGCACTCTCACATACAGTTTGGATATGAGTAACATTACACTTTCTCAAAAAGAAAGAAAATTCATTGCAAAAAAAACTCCTTTAACACATCAGTTAGGGTTGATTTTACACCAACAAAAGTCTGGAGATTTTATGTGAGGATTACCAGCCCTACCACCCCACCTCTCCACCATCCACACACCAACAGGCATTGGGGTGTGCCTTGGGGTCATCAGGCCTAGATCTCACACTACTATCCTAAACTGTACCATCTCAGCTTGTTTACACATGGAATGGGGTGAGAGTTAGGACAATGACCCCAAGGCACACCCCAACGCCTTTGGTGTGTGGAAGGTGGAGGGTGGTGTGTTGGTAACCCCTAACATCAAATTTCCAGGCTTTGTTGGTAGTGGAAATTAATCATAACTGATGCATTAACTGAGTTTTTGCAATGAATATATATATATAAATATATATTAGAAAAAAACTTTGTTAATGCACCAGTTAGGGTTAAAACCATAAACGTAGGGAAATGTGGCATTATGATTTTCAACCCTAACACTCCACGATCACCCTGCAGGCAACAACAGGAAAAACCATTACAGTTTGCCCTGTTCTGCATCTTCACAAATCAGGTGTGGGGTGTGCCTCAGGGTTGTCAACCCTAATACTCATTCAGTTCCATTAATAAAGAAGGTGAGATATGTAGAGTACATGAGAATGGGGTGAGCATTAGGGTTGACAACTCTGAGGCACACCCCACACGTGATTTGTAAAGAAGCAGGAGAGGGTAAACCATAATGGTTTCTCCTATTGCTGCCTGAAGAGTTGGGATGGGGTGTTAGAGTTGAAAACCCTAACCCCACATTGTTCTACTTTTGTGGCTTTAACCTGAACTGATGCATTAACAAAGCTTTTTTTGCAATGAATTTCCTTACTGTTTGAGATAGCATAATTGAATTCTCATTTTGCTGATGGAGCGCAGGGCCCTATGGAAGTACTAGGCCAAGTGGGCTCTGCACTTGCATTTGTGCCAAAGCAGCAATTTCTTTCCTTTGTCATATGACTTGTTAAACTTCAATGTTATCCTATGGGAAATTGCATTTTTTACTTTGTATATATTTTTTTATAATTATCTCAAATTATTGGGGAGGGAGTGGACATGTGTTATCCTTGTAGTATTCCTTAATACCTTTGTATTGACATCAGATTGTCCCTTAAGTCCACATATTGAGGAGTTATGGCTTTTTAAACTTCAATGCTATCATATGGGAATGTGCATTTTTATGTTTGTGTTTTTATATAGTCAGCACACATTTTAGGGGAATTGTGCCTTATTCATGCAGTAACCTACAGTTTAAGTACCAGGGCAATCCCCACCCCCATTTTGCTGCATTTAAAGCATGCAATTTTTTAAAACTAACTCCAATGTTCTTACTTTTCATACTTTTCAGAGGGGCTCTTAGTGATTAAGCCTGACCACTTTGTAGTGGTCACCTCCATCACCCTGACCAATGGAGGTGGTCACTTTGACAAAGTGGTCAGGCTTAATCACTAAGAACCCTTAATCACTAAGAGCTGTACGTCAGCAAACAGGAGGAGCTGGCGCTAATTTTAAATATCTGCACTGCCTACAAGCACGAGCAGACTCCTCTATGCCATAACATCAAGCAGAGGACGAGTGCAGATGGTTGGGGGCTTGTTACAGCATTTTGCCAGCAGCTGAATGTAAGTAATTTTGCCTCATCATATATCATTACTGACTGCCTATTTGCACTGAATTGTTATCCTGCACCGCTGTTTATTGACTGCTCTCTCCTGCCCGTATTGCAATCACTGGGCTACCAAATCAGCTGGTGTGGGGCTCAGAGGTGGGCCAGCAGCTGTACGTCAACAAACAGGAGGAGCTGGCACTAATTTTAAATATCTGCACTGCCTAAAAGCGAGAACTCCTCCATGCCATAACATCAAGCAGAGGACGAGTGCAGATGGTCGGGGCTTATTGCAGCATTTTGCCAGCAGCTGAATGTAAGTAATTTTGCCTCATCATATATCATTACTGACTGCCTATTTGCACTGAATTGTTATCCTGCACACGCTGTTTATTGACTGCTCTCTCCTGCCCGTATTGTAATCACTGGGCTACTAAATCAGCTGGTGTGGGGGCTCGGAGGTGGGCCAGCAGCTGTACATCAGCAAACAGGAGGAGCTGGTGCTAATTTTAAATATCTGCACTGCCTACAAGTGCGAGCATGAGTGGCAGCAGAGAAAAATATTGAGGGGTTGCTGATTGTATTTGGGACTAAAAAGTTTTTCATTTAGTTTGTGGGATATTTCTAGGTGCGATATTTTAAATAGAAAAAGTTCCATTGTGTTTTGCTTACTGACCTGAGTATTGAAGCTCCCTGGAAAGATTGTAAGTATTCTAGTTTTAGTTTATGTTGATTAGTTTTATATTCCTGCTTGCTTTCCTGGTCGCTGTATGCTTCTGGTTGTTTGCTAAACTTCAGTATCTGGAATGTTAATGGGAGGATCCTGCAAAATGATTGTTTTAAATATTTTAATGTGTTTGTTTGTAATTAACATGTTTAGTGTGTTTCAGTTTGCACATAGTTACACAGGAACATTGACTGATCTTCAGTACCATTCTTCTACTGAACTAGGGGCATTGAATATTTCCCAGAACATTTATATTTCATCTAAAATTCTACCTAATGTATGCTTTAATACATTTCTCAGAGTGTACTTGGTGAAAATTTTTCCACAGTCTTTGTTTCTTTTGGAAATAGACCTTGTAAAGGAATGTTTCACAAAGAATACAAATTGAATTTAAGAAGTGCTTTTGTTAAACTTCTTGTGTGCTGTTTGCTAATTTGTGGTGATGTACATCCAAACCCAGGTCCTTCTAATATGTTATATGGTGAAAAAGAAATTAATATGAAGCAAGGATCTATGATTATTACTCATTTAATCATTAGGAGTTTGAGAAATAAGTTTATGAAGTGAGGGATTGGGTTAAAGAAATCAAACCGGGGTTCTGGTATTAACAGAAACCTGGCTGGATGGTAGAACCAGAATACATCTGTTGATTTGGAAAGTTTCCAACTATTTAGAAGGGACAGGACAAAAAGGGGAGGAATTATTGTTTATATTGATTGTAATTTAACTGTGCATGAGGTAGATTATCCCTTTCCTAGTAGTTGGAAATGTTGGCACTGGAGATAGAAGTGCCCTTTCAAAACCTTTATTGTTAATAGGGCTTTATAAATCACCTAAGGTTACGGTACAAGTCTTTTCAGATTTACATGAGTTTTCTTTGGTTTTAGAGATTCCCATGAATTATTTATAACTGGAGACTTTAATGTAGATTGGCTGACTGTTGATGTGAATCATGAACTGGTTGATTTTCAGATAGGACTGGGATTGACTCAGTTAATTCTGGAACCAACCAGAATTAACCACAGAGATCCTAAGAGATCTACAATTTTGGATATAATGTTTACAAATTCTTCCCAGTTTTATTTTAAGGCAGGAGTCCTTCCAGAATCTTTTTCAGATCATCAGGTTATTTATTCGATTAGAAATGATATGGTCAAATTGGCTGCTGAGTCAAAAATATTTTGGAGATGCAAAAAAAAAATTTGATTATGTTAGTTTCATGATTGATGTTGAAAATATCAACTGGAATAGATTGGAATTGATCCCTACATCATCAGCTGCCTGGGAATTTTTTCTAAGTGAGTTTATGTACATTTGTAATAAACATGCACCCCTAAAATCAAGAATGTCAAAAAACGAAGGTAATGCTTGGTTTTCCCCAGAGTTATATAAAATTAGGAAAGATAGGAATAAAAATGGAAGAAATCAAAAAAACAATGTTAAATCAGGATTGGGTTTCCTATAGTCAGGCTCAAAATCTATATACTACTAAAATTAAGGCTACTAAACAACAGTTTGTTTGCTCCAAATTGGAGGCCAATCATAAAAAGAATCCGAGGAGGTTCTGGGGAATAATTTCAAATTTAATGGGGAAAAATAAACACACTTGTGTAAACAAAATAGAGAAGGATAGTATTGTACTGCCTTTGGGAAAAGGAATGGTCGATGCTTTTAACGACTGTTTTTCTAAGGTGGCCTTACCAAACTGCTTAGATGGGGCTTATTGGGACCAAAATGAGACTATGAAGTCAAATTCCATAGATATCAGCATAGATGACGGAGATATAGGTGGTTTTGATTTTGCCCATATTTCCCCGGAAGAGATACGTTCTGAACTTTTGAAGTTGGATACCTCCAAAGCGAAAGGATCAGACAAGATCCCACCTAGATTGTTGAAATATGCAACACCTTGCATGGCATATCCCTTGGCCTATATTTTTAATTTGTCTATTGAAAGTGGAGAATTTCCTGATGGATGGAAGATTGCAAAGGTTATACCTATATTTAAATATGGAAATAAGAGCAAACTGGGCAATTAACGACCCATCTCATTCTTGTCTCAAATTTCTAAAACATTTGAAAAGATTGTATCTTGCCAGCTGAAAAGTTTTCTTGAGGATAATAATAAATTGACATCTTTTCAATCGGGTTTTAGGGCACATCACAGTACACAAACAGCTTTGACAAGGGTTGTAAGTGATCTTCAGCTGAGTCTGGACAGGAGGTTAATGATAGGAGCCTTGTTTATAGATCTCTCAAAGGCATTTGACACCCTTAACCATCGGGTACTCCTGTCCAGACTCAGCGAGATAGGCTTGTCCCCTCAATCAGTTAAGTGGTTTTCTTCCTATTTGACGGGTCGTAGCCAATTTGTAGAAGTGGGTTCTTATAAATCTAATCTACTGGAAGTGAGAAAATGGTGTACCATAGGAGGTTTGATTTTGGGGCCTTTGTTATTCAACATCTATATGAATGAACTTAAAATTGCATCAACGATCACCGGTGTCATATATACAGTATCGGAGCAGAAAATGAGATCTTGGAATACTAAATACATTATATCTCAGGAACCGTATGACGAGAAAAAAATTTAAAAGTCATATTATTTACAACTGTCCTGGCTAATTTGAATCTCAGCCCCATGTGGGGTTAAGAAACTTTCCTACGAAAGTCCGTATCTCGCGACCGCTTCCAGATACGGGCCCTGAAAGCGGGTGAACGCCGAATGTTATCCTATGGGAAAAGAAAAGTTTGGAGCGCCATAACTTTGCCTCCTGTAATGTTTTTCACCAAACTACTGAAAGGCACATCTGTGGGCTGTTGGCTGTCTTCCCTCCAAATTTCAGGAAAAAAGACCAAACCTTTATTTTGCAGCAGGGCTCCAAATGATTTCTGTTAAGTGTCGGGCGCCGTAATGTTATCCTATGGGAAAAAATGTCAATTTTTGAGTGCCGTAACTTTGCCGCCATGTGATATTTTTTCACTAAACTACTGAAAGGCACATCTGTGTACTGTTGGCTGTCTTCCCTCCAAATTTCAGGAAAAAAGACCAAATCGTTATTTTGCAACAGGGTGCCAAAGGATTCCTGTAATGCTTCGGGTGCCGTAATGTTATCCTAAGGGAAAAACTGTCAACTTTGGAGTGCCATAACTTTGCCGCCATGTAATATTTTTTCAATACAACACTGAAAGGCACATCTGTGAGATGTCGGCTGCGTTCCCTCCAAATTTCAGCCCAAAACTCCCAACGGTTATTTTGCAGTGCAGTGCCAAAGAATTGCTGTGATTTTCCCACAGACTAGAAAATTACTGTCGAATTTGCGAAAGCTTTCGCAAAAATTTGTGACACTTTCGTGAGCACGAAAGTAATTTGCGAAAGTACTTTTTCCAGAAATTTGAAAAACATATTTCTGGGGTGTTTTACCACAAAATAAAGACATGGCAAGCATCCTCAGGGCCCGACTAGTTGAATACAAAAAAAATTAGGTTGCTAGAGGGTCCCAAATTTAAATGCCAACCATTTTTCTGATCACCAACTGAAAACAAAATGGCTGATTTGCGAAAGTAACAGGCCCATTTGCGAAAGTAAAAATGCATTTGGGAAAGTGTTGAACTTTTTGTTAACTTTTCCCATTGACTTATAATGGGAAACTGTTTTTTTAATAACTTTTGAACCGTTTAATATTTTTTCATTAAATCTTTGAAAGGCACATCAGGGACCCCAGCTGCACGTTCCCTGAAGATTTCAGGCCAGTCATGCAAACCGTACGACCTGTAGGCGCGACCACAGAATTCCTGAAAAGCGTAAACGCATGCACAGATCACACTTAATAACTCCGCAGCCATATATCCGACCAGTACGAAACTTGGCAGATCCCAAGGCCTATGGTTCTTGATCATAAATTCCAAATTTCAGGCAAATCCATCAAACTGTTGCAAAGTTATTAAGGTGCAAAGTTTTGGGGTTTAACATAGAAATGGCTCCTCAACCCTAATTCATGGTAGCACCACCGCCGCTTCATAATATATATATATATATATATACGCAAACGCGGTAAGTGTGTGTGTGTGTGTGTGTATATATATATTATGAAGAAGGCGCCCCTATAGTTAGGGTTGGGTAGGCACTTTAATGCTAACTCTCAAATTTTGCACATTAATAACTTTGCAATCGTTAAACAGATTTCCATGAAATTTGGAGTGCACAGTATGCTATGATGGATCTCTTGATTTACCAAGTTGTGTTTCAGTTGGACATATGGATTTTGTGCATCAAAGCACCAAAAATTAACTTTCCCTACATTTGCACATTTTTGCCCATGGTGCTGTGCAGACACTGTGTGGTCTATTGGTCTGCAACTTGGGACATAGAAAGAGCCTGGGCCAAGGAACATGCCAGCATTAGTTTGTGAAAACATATTAATCTGTTCAAAAGTTATTAAAATTGTAATTTTCTGTGAGGGACAACCAGACAGCCAGATTTACACAACCAAATGTCCATAGGGAAGACCAGATGACCCTAGGAATGACCAGATGGCCCAAACTGGGATGACCAGATGTCCACTCACTGCCAAAGAATTTCTCACTTCCAAAAAATTTGTTGTCTCATTAACAGAACAATTTTTAAAGGTTTAAAACTTTAAAATTGCATATCTTAATAACGGTTTGGTCTTTTTACTTGAAATTTGCAAGGTGTTGAGGGATGTCCTACAGATATGACTTATGGTATTGTAGTGTTGGGGGATTAATTGGTTGCTGAGGTATTCCATGACATAATTGAAGTTTTTCAATAGGATTACATTGTGGTCTGTGACAAGACTTTCAGTGCTGTTATTTCAAAACAAAGCAAGATACAGACTTTTGATACTGGCAGCTTAGGGCACCTTTAGGTGACCTATGCAGCTAGGACAAGGTCTTAAATTGTACAGTGATTCACAGTGGACATTTTTTGGAGGTTGCACGATTCATGAGATATTGTTACATTTATGTACCAAGGGTTCATTGCTGTACAGGGATGCTGTATAACTATGCCAGATGTATATTGTTAAGTAGTAATGGGCAACATGGTGGGTGTCCCATGCTCCTGCCACTACATGTTTGTTACTAGTTATATTACAATGTTATGCAGTACTGAAAAACTTGGTAGGAGTGCTAGTCCCAAAGGGCCCCACGCTCCCACCAATACATGATTTATACTACTTATATTACACTTTTACAAAAGAAAGGACATTTATGGCAAAAACTTCATTTAATGCATCAGTTAGGGTTAAAGCGACAAAACTCAGGAAATGAGACATTGGGGTTGAGCACCTAACCCCTCCCACACCCTCCTCCACAAACTGACAGATGCCGGGTGTGCCATGGTGATCTGCTTAACTCTCACCCCATTCTTCTTTACTGTAGCATATGAACCTGCTTACACATGGAATGGGGTGAGAGTTGGGCCACACAACCCCACGGCTACACCTCAGCATCTGTCAGTCTGTGGAGGAGGAGGAGTGTGGGGGAGGTTAGTTGCTCAACTCTAACATCTCATTTCCTTACTTTGATCACTTCAGCCCTAACTGATGCATTAAATGAAGTTTTTTGCCATTAGTATATATATGTATGTATATATATATATATATATATTATGGTAGCATGGTAGTGCTACCATAGTTAGGGTTGAGGAGCCATTTCTATGTTAAACCTCCAAACTTTGCACCTTAATAACTTTGCAACCGTTTGATGGATTTGCCTAAAATTTGGGATTTATGATCAAGAACCATAGACCTTGGGATCAGCCAAGTTTCGTACTGGTCAGATATATGGCTGCGGAGTTATTAAGTGTGATCTGTGCATGCGTTTACGCTTTTCAGGAATTCTGTGGTCGCGCCTACAGGTCGTACGGTTTGCGTGACTGGCCTGAAATCTTCAGGAACGTGCAGCTGGGGTCCCTGATGCCTTTTCAAAGATTTAATGAAAAATATTAAACGGTTCAAAAGTTATTAAAAACAGTTTCCATTATAAGTCAATGGGAAAAGTTAACAAAAGTTCAACACTTTCGCAAATGCATTTTTACTTTGAATGGGCCTGTTACTTTCGCAAATCAGCCATTTTGTTTTCAGTTGGTGATCAGAAAAATGGTTGGCATTTAAATTTGGGACCCTCTAGCAACCTAATTTTTTTTGTATTCAACTAGTCGGGCCCTGAGGATGCTTGCCATGTCTTTATTTTGTGGGAAAACACCCCAGAAATATGTTTTTCAAATTGTTGGAAAAAGTACTTTCACAAATTACTTTCATGCTCACGAAAGTGTCGCAAATTTTTGCGAAAGCTGTCGCAAATTGCGACAGTAATTTTCTAGTCTGTGGGAAAATCACAGCAATTCTTTGGCACTGCACTGCAAAATAACCGTTGGGAGTTTTGGGCTGAAATTTGAAGGGAACGCAGCCGACATCTCACAGATGTGCCTTTCAGTGTTGTATTGAAAAAATATTACATGGCGGCAAAGTTATGGCACTCCAAAGTTGACAGTTTTTCCTTAGGATAACATTACGGAGTCTAAGCATTACAGGAACTTTGGCACCCTGTTGCAAAATAACGATTTGGTCTTTTTTCCTGAAATTTGAGGGAAGATAGCCAACAGTACACAGATGTGCCTTCAGTAGTTTAGTGAAAAATATCACATGGCGGCAAAGTTACGGCACTCAAAATTGACATTTTTCCCATAGGATAACATTACGGCGCCCGACACTTAACAGAAATCATTTGGAGCCCTGCTGCAAAATAAAGGTTTGGTCATTTTTCCTGAAATTTGAAGGGAAGACAGCCAACAGCCCACAGATGTGCCTTTCAGTAGTTTGGTGAAAAAACATTACAGGGAGGCAAAGTTATGGCGCTCCAAACTTTTCTTTTTTTCCCATAGGATAACATTACGACGTTCACCCGCCTTTCAGGGCCCGTATCTCGGAAACGGTGCGAGATACGGACTTTCGTCGGAAGTTTTTAGCCCCACATGGGCTGAGATTCAAATTAGCCAGGACAGTTGTAAAATATGACTTTTAAATTTTTCTCACGTCATACGGTTCCTGAGATATAATGTATTTAGTATTCCAAGATCTCATTTTCTGCGCCGATACTCATTATTTTGCATACACTATTTGTACTCACTGTCTTTCTCAATGCAGGTTTTGGGGAAAACCAGCCTGTGCGCTTACATTACTGTTACTGTTGCCCTTTCCGCTTTCGGATCCATACCCTTTTCACTTATCATTGACTTCTGCACCACCATGTGCGTTATCCATTTGTTTTCATTTGCGCTTGCGTTTCTGTTATTTTTTGCCATTTCTGTCTACAGTACTGTTTATCTTACTGTTTCACTTTACATCACCATGCCCATTGACATTTCTGTTTGCAGGCACCATGTTACTATGTGACAACACATCACGTGGCAGACCATTCCTGCCTACGCCACCATGTGCTACCTTTCTGTTCTCATTCATGCTTAGTGTTACCATGTCGCCACTGTCAGCATTTCTGTTTGTGTTGCTGTCCCTGTTAGTATGTACAACACATCATGTGGCGGGAGGGCCCTTCCCTACCGCCAAACATATCTATTTACTTATCATTCTCAAAGAGGAATAGAGGTAAAATTCCGCGACGAAGAAGCAGTTGTTACGTGAGCAGTGAGAACATTAGTTGCAACTTCCTCGCCATCATTCCGCTCAGTGCACAGATCATAGGGTCCCAACCTCACCCCATTTCCCATACTCTGCTGCTTTGCTACATGTCATCGGGGTGAGAGTTAGGGCTGTACGATCCCAATGCGCACCCCAATGCCGGTTGGGGTGGGGGGTCTAGGGGGTTTTCAACCCTAACAGCTAATTTCTCACTTTTGTCACTGTGGAACAACCCTAACTAATGCATTAAATGGAGTTTTTGCCTCTATATATATTATGGTAGCACGGTAGTGCTACTATAGTTATGGTTGAGGAGCCATTTCATGTTAAACTCCCAAACTTTGCACCTTAATGACTTTTGCAACTGTTTGATGGATTTGCCTGAAATTTGGAATTTATGATCAAGAACCATAGGCCTTGGATCTGCCAAGTTTCGTACTGGTCTGATATACAGCTACGAAGTTATTAAGGTGATCTGTGCACGCTATATCGCTTTTCTGAATTCTGTGGTCGCGCCTACAGGTTGTAATGTGTTTGTGTGTGACTGGTCTGAAATCTTCAGGGAACATGCAGCCGGGGTCCCCAATGTGACTTTCAAAGATTTCATGAAAAAATATTAAACGGTTCAAAAGTTATTCAAAAAACAGTTTCCCATTATAAGTCAAAGGGAAAAGTTAACAAAAAGTTCAACACTTTCGCAAATGCATTTTTACTTTCGCAAATGGGCCTGTTTCTTTCGCAAATCGGCCATTTTGTTTTCAGTTGGTGATCAGAAAAATGGTTGGCATTTAAATTTGTGACCCTCTAGCAACCTAATTTTTTTTGTATTCACCTAGTCGGGCCCTGAGGATGCTTGCCATGTCTTTATTTTGTGGGAAAACACCCCAGAAATATGTTTTTCAAATTGCTGGAAAAAGTACTTTCACAAATTACTTCGTGTTTCACGAAAGTGTCAAATTTTTATGAAGCTTTTAAATTGCGACAGTAATTTTCTAGTCTGTGGAAAATGACAGCAATTCTTTGGCACTGCACTGCAAAATAACTGCTGGGAGTTTTGGGCTGAAATTTGAAGGGAACTCAGCCGACATCTCACAGATGTGCCTTTCAGTGTTGTATTGAAAAAATATTACACGGTGGCAAAGTTATGGCACTCCAAATTTGACAGTTTTTCCAATAGGATAACATTACGGAGCCCGAAGCATTACAGGAATCCTTTGGCACCCTGCTGCAAAATAACGGTTTGGTCTTTTTTCCTGAAATTTGGAGGAAATACAGCCAACAGTACACAGATGTGCCTTTCTGTAGTTTGGTGAAAAAATATCACATGGCGGCAAAGTTACGGCACTCCAAAATTGACGTTTTTTCCCATAGGATAACATTACGGCACCCGACACTTAACAGAAATCATTTGGAGCCCTGCTGCAAAATAACGGTTTGGTCATTTTTCCTGAAATTTGAGGAAGACAGCCAACAGCCCACAGATGTGCCTTTCAGTAGTTCAGTGAAAAACATTACAGGGAGGCAAAGTTATGGTGTTCGAACTTTTCTTTTTCCCCATAGGATAACATTTCGTTGGCGCCTTGGACCGTATCTCAGAACGGTACCAGATATCTGGACTTTCGTTGAAAATTTCTTAGCACCCTAATGGGGCTAAGACTCAAATTAGCCAGGACAGTTGTAAATAATATGACTTTTAAATTTTTTTCTACGTCGTACGGTTCCTGAGATATAATGTATTTAGTATTCCAAGATCTCATTTTCTGCGCCGATACTCATTATTTTGCACACATTATTTGTACTCACTGTCTTTCTCAATGCAGGTTTTGGGGAAAACCAGCCTGTGCGCTTACATTACTGTTATTGTTGCCCTTTCCGCTATGGGATCCGCACTGCTTTCACTTACCATTGACGCCTGCGCCACCATGTGCTTATCCTTTATGCTTTCATTTGCACTTGTGTTTCTGTTATTTTTGCCATTTCTGTCTACAGTACTGTTTATCTTACTGTTTCACTTTACATCACCATGCCCATTGACATTTCTGTTTGCAGGCACCATGTTACTATGCGACAACACATCACATGGCAGACCATTCCCGTCTACGCCACCATGTGCATTACTCTTTCTGTTCTCATTCGTGCTTGTGTTACCATGTGTGCCACTGTTAGCATTTCTGTTTGCGTTGCTGTCCCTGTTAGTATGCAACAACATCATGCAGCGGAGCGCGGCTCAAGGGCCCCGTGCTCCTGCCGCTGCATTACATTCACTATTTCTATATCATTCTCAAAAGAAGGAAATTAGAGGCAAAAACTCCATTTAATGCATTAGTTAGGGTTGTTCCACAGTGACAAAGTGATGAAATTGCTGTTAGGTTGAAAACCCCTTGGACCCCCACCACCCCCCCAACGGCATTGGTGCCATTGATCGTGGGTCCTAACTCTCACCCCATTCTCCTATACTTCTGCTGCTTTACACATGTCATGGGTGAGAGAGTTAGGACCCACGATCCCATGCGCACCCCTAATGCCGGGTTGGGGTGTGGGGGGGTCCAAGGGGGGTTTCAACCCTAACAGCTTAATTTCCTCACTTTTGTCACTGTGGAACAACCCTAACTAATGCATTAAATAGAGTTTTTTTGCTATATATATATATATATATATATATATATATAGATACACACACACACACACACACACACACACACACACAAGTATATATAAGCTGCAAAAGCTTTGTTAAAGCTTCAGTTAGGGCAAAGTGACAAAGTTGGGAAATGAGGCATTAGGTTTCCAACCCCAACATCCCATCCTCCTAAGCCATGCAGAAGAGCAGATGTGGGTATGTCTTGGGCTTCTGAAGCCTAACACTCACCCCAATCCATCTGTAAATAAGGTCAGATGTATAGACTTTATGAGAATGGGTGAGCATTAGTCTTGAAAAGCCCAAATCACACCTGCTATCCTGCCTGGTTTGGAAGGAGTCGAATTTTAGGTTGAAATCTTAACACCTCATTTCCCAATTTTTTCTCTTTGACCCTAACTAAAGCATTAATGAAGTTTTTGCAACTTATTTCCTTACTTTTGAGATAGTATAATATAGTCAATTCCGCTTGTGTGCACAAGGTCGGGACCTGCTGATTTGTGCACACAACCGAAAATGCATTAAACCAAAAATGGCATATTACTAATATGTCTGATACATGTTGTATAAAATCATGTAAAATCATGTAAGCTCCTTAGTAAACACTGTAGAACACTTTAGAAACACTTTACTTAGTTAAAATTTGTAAGAATATTGTAAGAAGTACTGTAGTACCATAAAATGTGTTTAACTCTGGCAGAAGCGTTGACACTTACAGAACTGATGACAAAAGTGTTCGTTCCTGAGCAGTGTACACATGAGAAACTATGAAACAAAATGGCTAAAACCACTAAAATCACTGACATAAAGTGTGGACTGAAGTTTTTGTTCACATTATAAAACAATGTGAAATGAAAAAAAAAGTTTACCAGTGTACGTTACCACTAGATGTCCAGTCACAGTCCCGATGTGCTATAACAATCAATGATTGTCTCACTGTTTGTTTAGTTAGTGATTCCAGCCTGGGGCTGTGACTCAACAATCTGACTGGGCTCTGTGAATTGTGAGCTTTCAACCCCCCTGACTTCTCCATTTGCACCAGAGAGTGATTATCCAGGTGATTAATGCAAGATTATGAACCGGCGATCGTAATTCGAGCAACCTGATTGGCTGAGAGGGTTTCGAAGCCGTGATGATATCGGGCTACATCATCACGGCTTCGGAAAACCTCCGGCCACCAGCCTGCTCACCAGCGCAATCTTCTCCACTTCCCCACAAGCGAAGCAAGTCAGACTCCACTACAACCAACAGGCCAAAACACATCCTCACAATTGCCCCCCCATACACAGGTCGCCAAAACCAGACGCTGCCATAAACACAAAAAATCTCCTTTCATTATCGCAACTGCTTCATTCAGAGCAACAACTATCGCTAGTTCTCACTGCCATGCTGCCCCGCGCTAAACGGCAAAAGCTACAACCCGGCCCTCAGGCTTGACCCTACCTTCTCGATTTCCTCAGAAGTAGGGCACGACTCATCTTCACTTCTCAACAAAAAACAATATTAACGTACGCCAGTAAACTAAACTTCCTGGTGGGGGATCAATACCACAACAATTAAGCCTGTAACAAAATCCTCCTGCAACAGCACCACCTACTGGCCAAAACATGAAATACACAAACTTTTTTTAAATGTCTACCTACACTCATATAAAAACAATATTAAAATATTTAAAAACTTTACTTTTTGCATTAAAGGCATAAAATATCAATTAATCCAGTTCATATGCTTAATAATGCACTCCAGGGTGTGGTATATCGGTAGGATATCATCACTTCTGGTGGTGGATGCTTTCGGCCTGCGGCCTCATGCCCAACCACCCGAGGCGTGATGATATCCCACGATATACCACACCCTGTCGTGCATTATTGCTTAATTGTTCAAGCAGATGGCTCAGAGCCATACAAAAGCAGGCATCTAATTGTGGTCAGCTGCAATTACACCTCTTACAAATGCAGCTACTGACAGCTAAATGATGTCAGAATTGTGCACACAACCGAAAGTCTGAGTGCACACAACCGAATTTTTGAACATTAGACTCACAGAAACTGAACTGGGACCAGCGGAATGTGTGCACACAACTGGAATGTACACACATCTGAATTGCACACAAGTGGAATCAACTGTAGTATCCTTATTTTACTGTAGGAGCACAATGTCCTTTTAACCCCTCTATGGATGCGTATATATATATATATATATATATATATATAGTATATATAGTATATATATTATATACAGCTGTGGAAGAACACAACATTGTCAGCACAGCCGCTCTTATTATCCCTTAGGTATCTGGTACAGAAACATTTTGAATCCCAGCCAAAACATAAATCTGCACCACTGCAATGCCATTCCATGCCAAGGTGGAAAACCACATTTTGGCCAAGATTTGAAAATGATATCTGTGACGTAAATGAGGTGGGGTAATGAGAAGGCTATGTTTAAAATCTGAGATCAAAACATTTAAATGTCCAAAGTTACTAGTGTGCATAGCAAAATTGTAAGGAATGGTCACAACTTTGGCATTTTTTCATATTTGACCCCAATTTTCAATATGTCCTTTTGGGGACCCCATATCAAGAACAGTAGGACTGTCATTACACAATGCACTCCTGAAAGGAGAATTCACCAAACACCAGCAAAATCTCCATTTGGGGGGAGTTGCATAACAACAGTCCTACTGTTCATGAGGTGTTGTCCTCAAAGTTCACGCTGAAAATTTGGGTTCAAATTCTCAAAAAATGGCTAAGTTATGCATAAAAGTTGAAACCCCATTGAAATAACATTGAACCACATTTATCTTAGTTACTCATATTGCAGTCACTGGTTCCAGCAGCAAGACTTGTATTTGATCGGACAGTGGATCTCAAATCTGGGACCTGTTCAGCTGACTGAGGACATGCAGGAGTGTACTGGGAGTGTGGGTGGTGGGGCAGTGGAAGGCGGGGTGGGGGTGGAGGGCTGATTGGTGAGGGACCATTTTTTAACAGGTTTTACAAAAAGATATTGAGGGACCATTTTCTTTATTTTAAGGTTATGCCTCCAATGAGAGGTGGGTTGCCACTAGAAACCAGGAAATTAAAAAATTTAATGAGTTCAGTGATCAGCTTGTTTGGGTGCCACTAGACACCATGGAAAACAAAATTTACAGGGACAGTGATCAGTGGGTGGGGTGCTACTGGACACCAGGGAATAAAAAAACAATTAACAGGAATGGCGATCAGGGGGGGGGGGTGCCACTAGATGCCAGGGAATGAAAACATAATGGGGACGGTGATTGGAGGGTGGGGGAGTGCCACTAGAGACCAAGGAATATAACTTATTTAGGGGGACAGTGATGTGGGGGTGAGGGGTGCCACTAGACACCAGGCCAAGGGGGCTCACAGTTCACACTGCCGCTGGCAGCGGGAGTTCATCTGCAGCTGCAGAAGTCAAGAAATTCCTACTATTCTCAAACAGAGAATGTTGGGAAGCACCTCTCACTAAGCTGGGTAGCAGGGATTTTGGGTGCCCAGACAAAGTATTTATGGCTCTAATACCTGGTCAACAAAAGCTAAATAAATAAATGATTGTGAATACAACAGACATCAGAATCTAGCTAAATGGGACCCATTTAGCTAGGTTCTGGTGTTTGATTTTTAAAATGACAACATTTTCATGCATTTTCCATGCTTTTTAATTTGTGGAAAAAAGATGGCAGCTCATTAAAAATAATTTTTTCAGGCAGCTCGCCAGTGCAGTGGTAGCACTACCACTCATGACATAATTGATCCAGGTTTGGGAATGAGCTTGGGGAGGCAGAGGGCCAGCAAGAGGAAGAAGGCTTGAGTGTCCATAGGACAACTCATCTTCTCCAGGAGGGAGGGGGGTCCAGGCTCGGTGCTTGATTGGCATCTGTTGGAAGCCAGAGACACAGCAAGCGTAGAGCACAGAGGGAGGGCAGGGGCATGGTGGATGTTGACACTTAGCACCTTGACATCAGGGTGCATGCAATGCCAGAACAAGGGAAAACAGCACCAGAGTGCTGAGAGGATGGCGTGCCGAAGTGGATACCCTAATGGCTCCCACCTACCTGATCCACTGGGGACCTGATGAAACACTGAAGTGTCTTGAGGTGTACGACACCACCTTGTACCCAACCTGGGGTACAGCCATGACTCAGTGGGGATCCGCACAAAAGGGTCAGGTAGGTCATTGAAGTGGGGCTGACACAGTTGCACCTCTCCCAACAGAGCAAGACTCTGGCTGGAAGGGAAGAATACATAGACATTTAAAAAAAAAAGAAAAAGGAATTTTTCTGGTAACAAAGGACTGGCTCATGAAGAAGAATCCCTTTTCTTGAGGCCAAATCCTTTGTTGAAATGTTACCCTCTATCCTGGAGAGTGATCTTTCCATTGAAAATAATTGGAACTTAAAAACAGAATAACTTTCCCAAAGATTAATATTTTTTCCACCAAAGAAATGTATGGCAGTTCTGTTACCCAAGCTGTATCTACTGTAAAAAATCCACCCTGAAATTCCACATCGTCTGTGCGCAGGGGGATAAGGAAAAAACTGCAAAAATGGATGACTTTTAACATTTTTACACTATCAGAATCTGTACATCCAATTGGAATGAAGCCTGTCATGTCAAGAGAGCTACCACACGGGACAGCAGATGCCAAATTTTGTGTAAATCCATTGATCAGTTGCAAAGTTATTAAAGTACAAATTTTGAGGTTTAGCATTAAACATGTTACTCAGCCTTAACTATAGGGACATGACCGTGCCTCTATAATATATATAAAATTTCCCCTCCCCATGCCCATAGTCTCAAGTCTGAAGCACAACGTATAGCTCCAAGTCAGTGCCTCACAGTGATACACTGTTCAGAAGTAGAGAAGCATGGCTCTCTACATGTTGCCTACAGAATCTGTCTTAGCTTTCTTTGTGCAGGACGCTTCATATATTGAGCCAGCTGAATGAACTGAGGTTGGGGAAGGCACTGCATTGTGTGGCATGACCTAAATCTTGGAGGGGCAGACTAGTGTTCTGGCACACAGATGACAGGCTGTGGCAGGCTGGGAAGCCTTCTCTCAGTGTGTCAAGGCCTGATGGGCCTATGTACTACAATGGGACTATCTCCACTGTTTTATTTATTTAATTTTGTAAGGTCTTAAAAGGACTTCCATGAATGAGGATACAATTCTACTATCAGAAAAAGAAGGGAATTTCATTGCAAAAAAAAAAAAGCATGAATGCAGATATTAGGGTTGAAGAATGCTAAGTGTACAAAGTACAGAAATAAAAAAATTAGAGTTTTGGGTCTGGGAAGTCTTGGTGAATCAGTAGTGGGGTCTTCCTTGGGGTTGTGAGGCCCATGCCCACCCCCATCCCCTGAACAGACAAGGTCAGGAGGTGACATCTTTTCTTCACAAAGCTATGACAGATTCTATTGGCAACATGAGGTGAGCCATAGTTCTCTATCTCCAAAGAGTCTATCTCTATGAAGTACTGACTTGGAATTGTACCTTGTTATTCAGAAAGGAGCTTACCGCTGGGGAAAGGGTGGGTATTAGCGTTGACACCCTGATGTCTTCATTAATATGGCTTTATAAACCTATACATATTATAGAAGTGTGGTAGTACCCCTATAGGTAGTGTTGAGCAGGGATTTCTATGTTCATATATATATATATATATATATATATATATATATATATATATATATATATATATATATATATATATATATATATATATATATATATATATTTATATATATATATATATATATATATATATATATATATATATACGTAGATATATATTATAGAGGTGCGGTAGTGCCTCTACAGTTAGGGCTCAGCAGGGGTTTCTAGGTTAAACATCAAATTTTGCACTTTAATAATTTTGCAACCATGTGACTGATTTACACAACAATTTGCATGCTTGGTGTCATGGGGTAGATCTCTGCTCTGTCAAGTCTCATTTCACTTGGGTGTGTGGATTCCAGATACAGATAGTGAAATAACATTAAAAATGGAAGTTTTATACTGTTTTTATTTTCTCTTCACCTTGTGCCCAGATGAATTGGAATTTTGGTCTGCCATTTTCAGGGTGAAAGGGCTTGGCCACAGATGTGCCTTTTGCTAGTTTGATGAAAAATATTAATCTGTCGTAAAGTTACTCAATTAAAACATTTCTAGTTCTGAGCATGTTCAGTACAGTCTGTTAGATAGAGATCTAGAACAAAAGAAGAATTTGGTCTGAAAGAAAGAATCTTTTCATGCTGGCCAATCCTTTTTCATGGGAAAAATTCTTTTCATTTGCCACCATCTTGTTTTCCATTTTCTTGAAAAAATTTTGGACGTAGTTTTTTTTTCTTCATTTCTCCTTTTTCATTTGAATGCAACCCCATCGTGGAGGGAATGCCACATAGGTGAGTGGGCAGTTCATTCAGACACCAAGCCCATTCAGCCAACTGCCTCTCATGTGACACACTGCCAACTTAGGTACCGATATACATCTACTATTACACTGGCTTTGTGATGCATAAAAACAAGAACTGGAAACAAATAAGAACTAATCTTTGACACTCAGGCTACCACAAAAAATTAAACTTGCAGACCACTATTGTCTTTTCTTGTATTTTTTATTGCAAATATTGCTTGTACACCTCCTGAGGAAGCTCACAAGTGTGAAGTGTCATGGTGTTAGTGGTATGGAGGCTAACCTTGCAGACCTGGCATTTTTTTTGCAATAGAATACAAGAAAAGATAACAGTTATCTGTTTGTTTAATTTTTTGGTAACCTGAGTGCAGAAGATTAGTTCTTGTTTATTTCCAGTGTGGGGTTACACCTATGTCCCTGCTAAGGTGTGTACTTGTGCGCCCATGAAGCATTCACAAAGCAACCATGCACTGCTGAGATACTAGTGCACAACACAGCTGATGGGCTGATCACTCCATGAATGTGTTCATGAAGCAGGGCCTGAAAATGGTCAGAATCCATGAGTGGCAACCAGCAGGACAAAAAAACAAGCCAAGGTATGCCCACGACTCCACAATGATGAACTTTAACAAGCCAAATAGCCCTGCCCCACACATCAAACAGAAAATGTAATTGGCTTTGCAATTGATACATCATTATTGCCTCTCTCTGTATGCCAGTAGACTATAACCCCCAGCAGTGCAAATGACAACTCTATCTAAAGAGACACTGGAGCATGGCATAGATTTTTTTTTTGTAGACACCCCTCCCACTATAAGGAAAGTATGTGCCTGAAGAGTTCTGGTTCCATTTGCTGAAATGAACTCCAGCTTCCTCTAACTTCCTCATCTGATCCTGATGCCCACAACCACTTACCCAATGAACAGAAATATAAGTAAGCACAATGATGTATCAGGAGGAGTTCTCTTTGCTGTCGGTGTTTCTCTTTTCTTGAGTCTTTGAGACTTTCAGCCTCCCAGTTGTCTCCAGTCCTGACACTCATATTGACTAGAGAAACTAGTGCTCAATCTGAATTGAAAAGAATAAAATTTACCATTTCTAATGAATCTCATGAAGAACTGCCACAGTCGGTATTTTTTTTTAATTTATTTTGGAACCAGGACCCAGGTACACCAGTATTTGCCAAATGATGCCTACTCAATCACCTGAGGTTCTTCCCTGCTTCTACATCTCATCTGAAGCTGTTTTACATCCCATTCTATTTCTGACCAAAGGTACAGTACTTTCTGATAACTGATTGTGCTACACCTTTGCTTTTCTAGTTTTCCAGCCCTTATACAGTAGCTGCAGCGAGACAAGCCATCTGGCATACCAACCAGCATGCTGATCCATTGACTCATGAAGCGGCACACTGACACACCCGACGAGATGCTGACTAACATACTACTTTGTACTGGCACACATACGGCTTGGCATGTTGTGTCAGTGGATGTGTTAGCATGTTAATCAGCACCTTGTTTGGTGGATCAGGTGGCATTCAGTGGGTCAGACAGTTGAGTCATACCAGCTGTGTCTCAGCTGCCATGCTGTAAGGCTTTTAATAAAACAGGGACTCACATGTCTCTAGACTGACCAAATCAATTTTTAATTTCAGTCTTCTTTTATTGCATCTACCCAACACTTCACCCACTCTTTTCTGCCTCCTCTCACCCATCCTCAATTTTAACAATTCGGGGGGTGATCCTCCAGATATCAGCGTAGTTTTCCCTGAAACTACGCAGATCAAACCAGGCAGAAAAAAGTCCCTTACTTATTTTCTGTCTGCTACAACAGTTCCTTGTTCAATCCACCAAGACTGAAGAACCCCAAGGGGAAGAATGCACAGTCTCTGAATCCAAAGATTATTGTTTATTACTTCTTGCCTATTCCCCACTATCACGTTTTAAATTGCTGGTATGAGGCTTGCACACCCACACCCATACAACCCCAATTAAATTTGACATGTACAACAAATATAAATCGGGATAGAGCATTAGATTGTGATCTCATAAATATATTTTTTACTTATGAACATATAAACATACGTAAATAGCCAGCAGATGAAGATTTCTTGGTTTATCATGTCAACTTGAAATGATGCAGGGTCCTGGCCTTGCACTTACACTAGTAACCCTGTCCCCCTCCTTCCCTCCTAACCCCCATTCTTTCCACATTTCTTGGTCCCATGACTTCACTTTGTGTTTATCCCAGGCACACTTGAATGATCTCACTGTCTTTGCTTCCACCACCTTTTCTGGCAACTCGTTCCAGGCAGACACCACTCTTTCTTTAAAAAATGCTTCCTTACATCCTTTCTGACTCTTCTCCCCCCTCAGTTTTAGGCTGTATCCTCTAGTGGTGGTATTGTCTCTCTTATTGAAGAGACCCTCCCTTTCCACTCTGTTAACTCCCTTCATGTACTTGAAGGTCTCTATCATATCAACCCTCTCCCTCCTCTCTTCCAGGGAGTACATCTTTAGGTCCCTTAGCCTCTCCTCATATGACCTATCCTGTTGCACCTTGATCATTTGAGTTTCTCCCCTCTGGACCACCTCCAGCATGTTAATGCCCTTCTTAAGGTATGTATGGCCATAACTCACCCCATATTCTAAATGTGGTCTTACCAAGGACCTGTACAAGGGCAGAATAACCCCACTCTGCCTGCTACTGAATCCTCTTGCAATAGATCCTAGCTCCTGCTAGCATTAGTCACTTTTTTTGCATAGAGAGGAATGTTTCAGGTCACTAGTAATTACCACTCCCAGGTCCTTTTCCTCTTCAGTAGCAGCAATCTGAACCTTTCCTACTTCAAATAACTCTATAAAACACTACATACTATGCTGATTGGAATAAATAAATGCCGGAAGACAATATTTGTCACATTATTGACCATAACTGATGACTCTGTAGAAATGGACAGATAATCAGATAGTGAGAAACATGACTATAGGTAATGCAGACATTAACTAAAGGTTTGTCCAGCCTCGAACCCCGCATTAGACTCTGACACCTGAAACTAAAATGTACGCAGCAAACAATCACCTGTGGGTTAATACAGTCATAGCCACTGATCAGGAAAGAGGCGACATTAATTAAATAACATCTTTCCGGAGATTTCATGGGTATTATAGAGTCATATATCTATAGCCCAACACATGGCTTTCTTTCCTGTACATCACTTCCTCAGTTTAAAGAGACTTACCAGCCTCAGCATTTGCACCTGCTGGATCAGTGCCTTATCCTGTGAAATTATCTTTCTGCAAAGATTATTAAAATATTCCAACAGGTTAAATGTAGTAGCACTTGTAAAATTACCTCCACTGGGTCTCTCCAACTTCCTGGTTTCTGGAGCTGCCCACTCTGCCCCAGCACTCAGCAAAGTTATGACATGATCCCATGGAGAGACCTTGTTAGTCAACCAGTGCCCTTGATTAATCACCAAATGACTATTACAATAGATGAAATGATATGAAAGCTGCCCCATAGACTATAAATGTAGCTTATCCACATGCTCTCCTTGGTTCACGTCATAACTTTGCTGATCGCGGGGGCAGAGTGTGGGCAGCTCCAGAAACCAGGAAGCCATTTTTGAAATACAGCAGGTAAATGGCCCCCAAAAAACGGTTAGGACTTTTGGGCTGAAATTTGCAGGGAGGCAAGCCACTGCCCCACAGGTGTGCCTTTTGCTGGTTTTGTGAAGAAATTGATGCAGGTTACATAGTTACAGCACTCCAAAGTTGCACATTTCCCATAGAATAACATTGTGGTGGCCATGGCACCTTTGGGTGGCTGTATCTTGAAAACAGTTTGAGATATAGATTTTTCACTAAGCACAGCTCAGCACATGTAGAGGTGGCCAGGTCATGAAAAGAACTGTGAAGAAATTTTTTCCAAAATTTATATGGCTACTGAGATAGTGCCACATTTGCAGTACAAGGGTTACTTGTAAATCTCTAGGCCTGTACTATGTGTCTGTACTTATGGGTAAGTGAGAAAGAAGGACCCAGAGGGCCTGCACTCCCATCTATGGATCTTATTATGCAAAACTGGGAGCACAGGGCCCTCCTGCACTATGTCTCTATACTTATAGGTGGGTAGCAGTGCAGGGCCTGGAGGGCCCGTACTCCCACATAAGGATACCATTTTGCAAACCTGGGAGCACAGGGCTCACCTGCACTATGCCTCTATACTTATGGGTGGATGGGAGCACAGGGACCAGAGGGCCCATGCTCCCACCTATGGAAACTGGCAGTACAGGACCCTCCTGTGGTATGTTTCTATGATTATCGGTGGGTGGAAATGCAGGGCCCAGAGGGCCTGCACTCCAGCATATGGATACCATTATGCAGAACTGGGAGCACAGGGCCCTACTGTGCTATGTCTCTAGGCTTATGTGTAGGTGGGAGCACAGGGCCCAGAAGGCCCTGTGCTCCCACCCATGGATACCATTTTGCAAAACTGGCAGCACAGGACCCTCCTGCAATATGTCTCTATGCTTCTGGGTAGGTGGGAGCACAGGGCCCAGAAGGCCTGCACTCTCACATACAGTTTGGATATGAGTAACATTACACTTTCTCAAAAAGAAAGAAAATTCATTGCAAAAAAAACTCCTTTAACACATCAGTTAGGGTTGATTTTACACCAACAAAAGTCTGGAGATTTTATGTGAGGATTACCAGCCCTACCACCCCACCTCTCCACCATCCACACACCAACAGGCATTGGGGTGTGCCTTGGGGTCATCAGGCCTAGATCTCACACTACTATCCTAAACTGTACCATCTCAGCTTGTTTACACATGGAATGGGTGAGAGTTAGGACAATGACCTCTCAAGGCACACCCCAACGCCTTTGGTGTGTGGAAGGTGGATGGGTGGTGGTTGGTAACCCTAACATCAAATTTCCAGGCTTTGTTGGTAGTGAAATTAATCATAACTGATGCATTAACTGAGTTTTTGCAATGAATATATATATATAAATATATATTAGAAAAACTTTGTTAATGCACCAGTTAGGGTTAAAACCATAGCGTAGGGAAATGTGGCATTATGATTTTCAACCCTAACACTCCCACGATCACCTGCAGGCAACAACAGGAAAAACCATTACAGTTTGCCCTGTTCTGCATCTTCACAAATCAGGTGTGGGGTGTGCCTCAGGGTTGTCAACCCTAATACTCATTCAGTTCCATTAATAAAGAAGGTGAGATATGTAGAGTACATGAGAATGGGTGAGTATTAGGTTGACAACTCTGAGGCACACCCATTCACACGTGATTTGTAAAGAAGCAGGAGAGGGTAAACCATAATGGTTTCTCCTATTGCTGCCTGAAGAGTTGGGATGGGGTGTTAGAGTTGAAAACCCTAACCCCACATTGTTCTACTTTTGTGGCTTTAACCTGAACTGATGCATTAACAAAGCTTTTTGCAATGAATTTCCTTACTGTTTGAGATAGCATAATTGAATTCTCATTTTGCTGATGGAGCGCAGGGCCCTATGGAAGTACTAGGCCAAGTGGGCTCTGCACTTGCATTTGTGCCAAGCAGCAATTTCTTTCCTTTGTCATATGACTTGTTAAACTTCAATGTTATCCTATGGAAATTGCATTTTTACTTTGTATATATTTTTTATAATTATCTCAAATTATTGGGGAGGGAGTGGACATGTGTTATCCTTGTAGTATTCCTTAATACCTTTGTATTGACATCAGATTGTCCCTTAAGTCCACATATTGAGGGAGTTATGGCTTTTTAAACTTCCAATGCTATCATATGGGAATGTGCATTTTTTTATGTTTGTGTTTTTTTATATAGTCAGCACACATTTTAGGGGGAATTGTGCCTTATTCATGCAGTAACCTACAGTTTAAGTACCAGGGCAATCCCCCACCCCCATTTTGCTGCATTTAAAGCATGCAATTTTTTTAAAACTAACTCCAATGTTCTTACTTTTCATACTTTTCAGAGGGGCTCTTAGTGATTAAGCCTGACCACTTTGGCAAAGTGGTCACCTCCATCACCCTGACCAATGGAGGTGGTCACTTTGACAAAGTGGTCAGGCTTAATCACTAAGAACCCTTAATCACTAAGAGCTGTACGTCAGCAAACAGGAGGAGCTGGCGCTAATTTTAAATATCTGCACTGCCTACAAGCACGAGCAGACTCCTCTATGCCATAACATCAAGCAGAGGACGAGTGCAGATGGTTGGGGGCTTGTTACAGCATTTTGCCAGCAGCTGAATGTAAGTAATTTTGCCTCATCATATATCATTACTGACTGCCTATTTGCACTGAATTGTTATCCTGCACACGCTGTTTATTGACTGCTCTCTCCTGCCCGTATTGCAATCACTGGGCTACCAAATCAGCTGGTGTGGGGGCTCAGAGGTGGGCCAGCAGCTGTACGTCAACAAACAGGAGGAGCTGGCACTAATTTTAAATATCTGCACTGCCTAAAAGCGCGAGCAGACTCCTCCATGCCATAACATCAAGCAGAGGACGAGTGCAGATGGTCGGGGGCTTGTTACAGCATTTTGCCAGCAGCTGAATGTAAGTAATTTTGCCTCATCATATATCATTACTGACTGCCTATTTGCACTGAATTGTTATCCTGCACACGCTGTTTATTGACTGCTCTCTCCTGCCCGTATTGTAATCACTGGGCTCTAAATCAGCTGGTGGGGCTCGGAGGTGGGCCAGCAGCTGTACATCAGCAAACAGGAGGAGCTGGTGCTAATTTTAAATATCTGCACTGCCTACAGTGCGAGCATGAGTGGCAGCAGAGAAAAATATTGAGGGGTTGCTGATTGTATTTGGGACTAAAAGTTTTCATTTAGTTTGTGGGATATTTCTAGGTGCGATATTTTAAATAGAAAAAGTTCCATTGTGTTTGCTTACTGACCTGAGTATTGAAGCTCCCTGGAAAGATTGTAAGTATTCTAGTTTTAGTTTATGTTGATTAGTTTTATATTCCTGCTTGCTTTCCTGGTCGCTGTATGCTTCTGGTTGTTTGCTAAACTTCAGTATCTGGAATGTTAATGGGAGGATCCTGCAAAATGATTGTTTTAAATATTTTAATGTGTTTGTTTGTAATTAACATGTTTAGTGTGTTTCAGTTTGCACATAGTTACACAGGAACATTGACTGATCTTCAGTACCATTCTTCTACTGAACTAGGGCATTGAATATTTCCCAGAACATTTTATATTTCATCTAAAATTCTACCTAATGTATGCTTTAATACATTTCTCAGAGTGTACTTGGTGAAAATTTTTCCACAGTCTTTGTTTCTTTTGGGAAATAGACCTTGTAAAGGAATGTTTCACAAAAGAATACGAAAATTGAATTTAAGGAGTGCTTTTGTTAAACTTCTTGTGTGCTGTTTGCTAATTTGTGGTGATGTACATCCAAACCCAGGTCCTTCTAATATGTTATATGGTGAAAAAGAAATTAATATGAAGCAAGGATCTATGATTATTACTCATTTAATCATTAGGAGTTTGAGAAATAAGTTTGACGAAGTGAGGGATTGGGTTAAAGAAATCAAACCGGGGGTTCTGGTATTAACAGAAACCTGGCTGGATGGTAGAACCCAGAATACATCTGTTGATTTGGAAAGTTTCCAACTATTTAGAAGGGACAGGACAAAAAAAGGGGGAGGAATTATTGTTTATATTGATTGTAATTTAACTGTGCATGAGGTAGATTATCCCTTTCTAGTAACGGATTGGAAATGTTGGCACTGGAGATAGAGGTGCCCTTTCAAAACCTTTATTGTTAGTTAGGGCTTTATAAATCACCTAAGGTTACGGTACAAGTCTTTTCAGATTTACATGAGTTTTCTTTGGTTTTAGAGATTCCCATGAATTATTTATAACTGGAGACTTTAATGTAGATTGGCTGACTGTTGATGTGAATCATGAACTGGTTGATTTTCAGATAGGACTGGATTGACTCAGTTAATTCTGGAACCAACCAGAATTAACCACAGAGATCCTAAGAGATCTACAATTTTGATATAATGTTTACAAATTCTTCCCAGTTTTATTTTAAGGCAGGAGTCCTTCCAGAATCTTTTCAGATCATCAGGTTATTTATTCGATTAGAAATGATATGGTCAAATTGGCTGCTGAGTCAAAAATATTTTGGAGATGCAAAAAAAATTTGATTATGTTAGTTTCATGATTGATGTTGAAAATATCAACTGGAATAGATTGGAATTGATCCCTACATCATCAGCTGCCTGGGAATTTTTTCTAGTGAGTTTATGTACATTTGTAATAAACATGCACCCTAAAATCAAGAATGTCAAAACGAAGGTAATGCTTGGTTTTCCCAGAGTTATATAAAATTAGGAAAGATAGGAATAAAAATGGAAGAAATCAAAAACAATGTTAAATCAGGATTGGGTTTCCTATAGTCAGGCTCAAAATCTATATACTACTAAAATTAAGGCTACTAAACAACAGTTTGTTTGCTCCAAATTGGAGGCCAATCATAAAAAGAATCCGAGGAGGTTCTGGGGAATAATTTCAAATTTAATGGGGAAAAATAAACACACTTGTGTAAACAAAATAGAGAAGGATAGTATTGTACTGCCTTTGGGAAAAGGAATGGTCGATGCTTTTAACGACTGTTTTTCTAAGGTGGCCTTACCAAACTGCTTAGATGGGGCTTATTGGGACCAAATGAGACTATGAAGTCAAATTCCATAGATATCAGCATAGATGACGGAGATATAGGTGGTTTTGATTTTGCCCATATTTCCCGGAAGAGATATCGTTCTGAACTTTTGAAGTTGGATACCTCAAAGCGAAAGGATCAGACAAGATCCCACCTAGATTGTTGAAATATGCAACACCTTGCATGGCATATCCCTTGGCCTATATTTTTAATTTGTCTATTGAAAGTGGGGAATTTCCTGATGGATGGAAGATTGCAAAGGTTATACCTATATTTAAATATGGAAATAAGAGCAAACTGGGCAATTAACGACCCATCTCATTCTTGTCTCAAATTTCTAAAACATTTGAAAAGATTGTATCTTGCCAGCTGAAAAGTTTTCTTGAGGATAATAATAAATTGACATCTTTTCAATCGGGTTTTAGGGCACATCACAGTACACAAACAGCTTTGACAAGGGTTGTAAGTGATCTTCAGCTGAGTCTGGACAGGAGGTTAATGATAGGAGCCTTGTTTATAGATCTCTCAAAGGCATTTGACACCCTTAACCATCGGGTACTCCTGTCCAGACTCAGCGAGATAGGCTTGTCCCCTCAATCAGTTAAGTGGTTTTCTTCCTATTTGACGGGTCGTAGCCAATTTGTAGAAGTGGGTTCTTATAAATCTAATCTACTGGAAGTGAAAAATGGTGTACCGCAGGGTTTGATTTTGGGGCCTTTGTTATTCAACATCTATATGAATGAACTTAAAATTGCATCAACGATCACCCGGTGTCATATGTACGCAGATGACGCTATATTGTATGTTGAGGGAGATGCTTTAGAGTTGATCAACATAAGGCTGTAATTGGCTTTTGATGAAGTACAGGATTTTTTTAAGATGAGCCATCTTATCTGAAATGCTAACAAAACACAGTCACTTTTATTTAAAAATAATAATAATAATAAAAAACAAGATCTACATTTGGAAATCAATACTGGGGATGGCATTGCCATTAAGCAGGTGGATTCATACAAATACCTTGGTGTTTGGTTAGACCCATGCCTAGGTGGGGATATTTATATAGACTCCCTTATAAAAAATACAAATAGGAAGTTGGTCGCCTTATATAAATATAAAAAGTTCATGACTAGAGAGGTCTGATTGAGTGTGGTTAACTCTCTCTTACTCCCAGCGACTGATTATGGTGACTTGCTTTATGGAGGGGCTATTGAAAAGCATATAGGTAGAGTGGATTCAGTTTTCTGTAGGTTAGCTCATTTTGTATTGGATGCCCCCCACAAAACCCATAGGTGTATACTTTTAAGGGAATTAAATTGGCTTAGACCCGTAGTGAGAAGAGACTTACATTTGTTACAATTTATGATTAAGGTTTGGTATAGGGAAGTACCTAGTTATATTATTGACCTTTTTGAGGTTAGGAAAACAAAGGAAAGCTTGAGGGCCTCTGTTGGAATCCAATTTGTCCCAATTAAATGCAATCTGAATATTGGAAGATCATCTGTACCTGCTAGAGGAATTAGCTTATGGAATAAATCTCCCTCAGTTTTGAGAAGTAATAGAACCAGGTATAATAAAAGTGAACTAAGGAAATGGTGTACATCTTTTCTAAATAATGCCACAACATGTAATAATTGTTAGCACTTTAAAAGTATGTGTTGTATAATGCGATTGATTGTTTTTATTTTAATTTTTTCTTCTTCTTTCTTTGTTTTTTTTCTTTTTTCTTTTCTTTTCTTTTTATTTAGTATTGTATTGTTAATTGTCTAAATCATATGTGTTGAACTAGTGATTGGTGTTATGTTATTTGATGTGGAACCTTTTTTAATGTAATATGGAACTTCATTGAAAATGAGCTTTGCTCAATTGAATGTATCCAATTATTCATATACGAATAAAAATGATTTACTACTACTACTACTACTTACTACTAATCATGGTTCAGCTGGATAATGAGAACTATGAGCCCCTCCGAAAAGTATGAAAAGTAAGAACATTGGAGTTATTTTTAAAAAATTGCAAGCTTTAAGCACAGCAGAATGGCGGGGAGAAGTGCCCTGGTACCTTAACTGTAAGTTTCTATTTGGTCACACACCAGAAGCCACCTCACTAATTTTACTAAGTTGTATTATAAATACAGGGTTTGAGATTTCAAACCTTTTGTCCTGATTATTCATGCAGTACTCATTAGGACATTTATTTATTTATTTGCTTTTGGTAACCAGGTAAGTGCACTAGGCAACATAACCTGCCTATTTTCAAGCATGACCCAGGAGGGTACATTAATTCAAATACAGCAGAGTACAAAAACAAACAGTGGTACAAACAATCAATCAGGCAAGTGCCATGAAACTGTGTACAAAATGCATAACAGAGGGCTGCCTTAAATACAAAACATGAATAGCAACCAGCAGTGCATCCTGCCATTAATTACAGCTGGCAGTAGGCAAACATTCAGGTCACCTGGCTGGGAGCGAGCAGTCCAGACTGCTCAGCTAACCACAGAAATCCAAGGTAACATGCTAGGCTAGGATCACATGATAGACACAAACATCAGGCCAGGGGATGGGGGAGGCAGTCAGAACTCAAGACAAATGGACATTCCAAGTGGGTGGGTAGGTCACAAACAAGTAGTCAAAGAGGAGAGAAGAGACAAGGGGAGGGACAGGAAAGAAGTTAAGAGCAGTCACAGGTTCCAGAGACAAGGAGGTGGGAAAATAGGTCATGCTTAAATGTAAGGTGGGATGAGGAGTTCTTGACAATGCAAGGGAGAGAGTTCCACAACCTAGGAGCAAAGTATGAGAAGGCTTGTTCACCCATCTTCGTGGAGCAGGCCTGAGTGGATAGTAACAGGGAAGTAGAGGTTTAATATATAGATCCCATATATTGAGGGATTTATGGCTTGTTGAAGTACAAATAGTTAAAAAAACTAAGTCCAAAATCATTTTTTTAATGAAAAAATCCTTTTTCATATGAAATGAAAAAAAAACATACAAAAAAGGATACGTTGAAATGAAAAAAGAATTGGAAAAAACGAACTTCCAAATATTTTTCTATATGAAAGAATCCTTTTTTGTATGAATGGAAAAGGTATCACATCAAGTCCATGGGCACAAAAGGAGAGTGGTCAATAGTGTGTGGTAAAAATCTCAAAAAACAGAGGAGTGCAGTATACAAAATAGTGAGGTGTCTTAACCGCAAGGTTGCCTGTTATGTCAAATTTCAATGGAGTGGTGATCCATGGTGGCATTGTGTAGTAACAGTAAATCTACACTTTCCCTCAAATTACACTGGAGTAGTGATTCATGGTGGCATGACATGGCAACAGTAAGTAAATCTACACTTTCCTTCACTTTGCACTGTTTTTGGTTTAGCTGCTTTTAGAGGTAGAGTTTTGGTTTGCATGTTTTTTGCCCATTCTGTTTTCACTGTGTTGCATTGTATTTCACTCAGTTGACATGGAACCACAGAAAAAGCACACAAAAAAGGATCCCCTCAAACAAAAAAGGAATAGTGGAAAAAACATATTTTTCTGTATGGAAGGATCCTTTCTCATATGTATGAAAAACAGCATCCAAAAAAAGATTGCTTCATATGGAAAAAGAACTAGGAAAAAAAGTCCAAAATCTTTTTCCATATGAAGTGCTCCTTTTTTGAATGGCGAAATTCCTTTTTCATATGGCCAAATAAAAACAACTGGAAGCAAGTCACAAAAAAGGATGTAAAAAAAGGGGGTCCTTTTTGCAACAATTAAGTGCAGTATCCACTTAATGGGATCCCGATGAGCAGGGATACAGGTGTTGGTCTCTCTGCAGTTGTTGTTTTTGTGGATTTTGAAATTTTTTTAAAACATAAAAGGGGCAGCCATAGAAAAATGATTTTTTTCCTCACAAAAAAGATTGGCCAATGCCTGTGGTCTAGGTAACAAGCTGAACTGGTGGCCTTGATGGAAGATGGACACCTGGATATTGTGGCAGTCACAGAAACATAGCACACAGAGAACCATGACTGGGATGTCAACATACCAGGGTATGCACTCTTCAGGAGGGACAGGGAGGGTAGAAGAGGATGAGGAGTAGTTCTATATGTAAGGGAAGAGATCAAAGCAACAAACTAAAGGGTAAACAAGGAGGAGAGGAGGCACTGTGGGTCACCCTGGAGACCAGAAATGGCACCACAATCTGCACAGGGTTGTAAACAGACCCCCATCTCAGGGGGGAGGAAATGGACAAGGTAACGATAGAAGGCATCCTTAGGATGGCAGAAAAAGGGGAGATATTGTTGATGGGGGACCTGAATATGCCAGATGTTAACTGGAACACCTTTGTTGCAGCCACATCCAAGAGCAGGGTCATTCTCGATGCTCTACAGGGGGCATGCCTCAGACAGCTAGTGTTGGAACCCACTCAGGAGGGAGCAATCTTAAACCTGGTATTCTCAAATGAAAACAGAGAGAGGATCTCGGATCAAGAAGTCAGTAGTCACCTGGGAACAAGTGATAACCAAACAGTGTGGTTCATGATAAACACAACCTCAGAGTCAAGCCATACAAAAGTGAGGGTACTGGACTTTAGTAGGGCTGACATTGTCAAAATGGGAGAGTGCCTCAGAAAAGCACTAGCAAACAGGCATGAAGGAGGGGTGAAGGAACAATGAGGAAACATCAAATCTGCCATTACAGAGGCAACAAGCCTTTGTATGAAGCAAATAAATTAAAACAAAAGAAAAAAAATATGGTTCTCAAAAGAGGTGGAGGGGAAGGTTAGGGAGAAAAAGATAGCATTCAGGAAGTATAAGGAAACACAGACAGAGCAGGACACAGAACTGTACCAATTAAAGCAGAAGGAAGCAGGAAAGGTAGTCAGAATAGCAAAGGCCCAAACTAAGGAAAAGATAACCAACTTGATTAAGAAGGGGGGATAAAACCTTTTACAGGTACATTAGGGAGTGAAAAAAGACCAAGGGAGGGATAGTGAGGCTTAATAAAGGGGATGGTGGGTGGGCAGAGTGGGACCGTGAAAAGTAAGGATACTGAATGAATACTTCTGCTCAGCATTCACAAAGGAAGAGGAGGGTGAGGTACCTAATCTAAACAATATAAGCACTCTGGATAGGGGGGTCGATTCCAGTCCTTTCACAGAAGAAATGGTTCTGAAAAATCTCCTAAAACTGAAGGTGGAGAAAGCAATGGGGCCTGATGGGATTTACCCCAGAATTCTAAAAGAACTAAGGGGAGAACTAGTGACACCACTGACTATCCTTTTTAATAAATCATGGGAGGGTGGTGTGTTACCTAAGGACTGGAGGAGGGTGGATGTGAGTCCCCTTCACAAAAGTGGGAGCAAAGCAGAGGCAGGAAATTACAGACCCGTTAGCTTGACCTCAGTGGTAGGGAAAATGATGGAATCACTTCTGAAGAAAGAATTGTTGAGTACCTAGAGGTCAGTGGTTCACAGGACCCAAGGCAGCATAGATTCACAGTGTGAAGGTCATGTCAGATGAATCTAAAAGATTTCTTTGACTGAGTGACCAATGAAGTAGACCAGAGAGAGGCTGTGGACATGGCCTACCTAGACATTAGCAAGGCATTTGACACAGTCTCTCACAGAAGATTGATAAATAAATTAGCCAGCCTGGGAGTGGGTCCCAGGGTGATAGCCAGGTTAAAAAATTGGCTGGACAACAAGATACAGAGAGAAATAGTAAACAAGTCCAGTCTGAAGTAAGGGGGGTTACCAGTGGGGTACTGCAGGGTTCATTATTGGGTCCGGTCCTTTTAGAGATCTTTATAAGTGTCATTGCAGAGGGACTGGAAGGAAAAGTATTCCTCTTTGCAGATGACACAAAGATCTACAACAGGGTTGCTACACAAGGGGGTTGGAGAGGATGAGATGGGACTTGGCAAGGTTGGAGGAATGGTCAAAAGTATGACAGCTTAGATTAAATGCAAAGAAGTGCAATGTAATGCACCTGGGAAACAAAAACCCAGGGGAAGAGTACACAGTGGGGGTTGGGGGAGGTATTAACAACAAAAATGGAAAGGGACCTGGGGGTATTCATATCAGATGACCTAAAGGTAAGAAAGCAATGTGAGAAGACGGTAAGGATGGCTGGGGGATTCTGGGATGTATAGGTAGAGGCATCACCAGTAGAAAACAGGAAGTTGTTATACCGCTGTACACACAGTTGGTGAGACCCCATCTGGAGTACTGTGTGAGGTTCCCATGACCCCATCTCTGTAAGGACATAGACAGGATGGAGGCAGTCCAGAGGAAGGCAACTAAAATGGTGCAGGGTCTGAAACGGAAGCCATACGAAGAGAGACTAAAGGAGCTTAATATGTATACCCTTGAGGAAAGGAGGGAGAGTGGGGACATGATAGAAATTTTCAAGTACCTCAAGGGAATCATTAAAGTCCAAGTGGGTAGCATCTTTTAGAAAAAGAGATGTGAAAGAACAAGGGACACAATTTAAAAATAGAGGGGGATGGCTCAGGGGCAATGTGAGGAAGTATTTTTTCACAGAGAGGGTGGTGGACACATGGAACAGCCTTCCTGAGAAGGCTGTGGGTTCAAAAACAGTGGTGGAATTCAAAAATTGCATGAAACAGACATAAGGCAATTCTGGTGGGGGGTAGGAAGAAGTAGGCTGTTGGTTAACTAGGATCTGCATCTTGTCCAATAGGTAGGGAAATGGGCCGACTAGGTGGGCCAAGTGTTCCTTATCTGCCATCAAAGTCTATGTTTCCATGTTTCTACTGGAAAGGATCCTTTTTTATATGGTCAAGTTATTTTTTTGTTCTAAAAATCTTTCCTGAATTGTCTACTGAACATGCTGAGAACCAAAAACTTAAAATGTAATAACTTTGGATTGGATTAATGTTTTTTCACCAAACCATCAAATAGCACCAGTGTTTGTGAGAACCTTTCTGCTCTGAAAATTTCAGACCAAAATTCCAAACCATCTCAGTGCTGAGGGCTGAGAAAAAAAGAGCAAAAATCCCTGATTTTTACACATTTTGCACTGTCAGGATCTCGGAATCTGTACATCTGATTATAATGAAACTTGATATACCAACAGTGTATACAAAATTTTGTGACAATCTGTTGAACGGTTGTGAAGTTAATAGAGTGCAAAAATTTGGGTTTAACTTTAAACACCCTACCCGGCCCTAACTATAGTGGTGTGAATGTGCTACTATAATAAGCAGAATTGTGTGTAATTATTATGTTTTCAATGTTCTACAGAGATGTCACAGGCTGTAAGTCTTGAGACCGAGAAACACATTTACATGTCATCTGTAGCTTCTTTCTCTAAGATGTGATGTGTCCCACATTTTGCCTCTGCATCCACATTTTGAGGTGCAGTTCATACATTTGGGAGATTAACGGTTGGTAGGCACTGTATGCAAAGGTCCCTGAGTGACAGTAGGCTCATGGAGTGCAATGCCTGAAACTCTAGTTCAACATCAGGTTAGACACAGAATATCCCACCTAAAACTTTACCACTGCACATGACCTTAGGCATCAGGTAGGGTGGAGGGAGGCAGTCAGTGGACTCTGGGGTCAGGGAGGTCTGTAGATCCTTCACTTTCTTGGCTGAGGGTGTCAGCCAATGACTTTTAACCCTAGACCTCCTCCCCAACAATGCATTTCAGCCTGGAGCAGCAGGAATTGAAAACATATGAGAGTGATTTAAATTCTGAGTACAGTAGACAGGTTGCATGTTAACATTTTGTACTCCAAATGCAGAGAGAACCTGGGCAACAGAAAGGATATTTTTGTAACAAAAAAAGATAATACTAAAGGTTGTTTTACTCTTACCACCTTTCCACAATGATACAAGCACTATTCCCGATAGTCTTCCTGCCTTGCCTATCTAGCGAATTAACCTTGGACCTTCCTCCCTTGTCCACCCTAGCCCTGCAAATCATACCCTACCCGCACTATGCCCCCAGGCACTGTTCCTCTCTACCCTCTATCAACCACACTCCCCCTGGTCTTCCCTACTCACCTCAGCTGTCCTACCTTCAACCCCTTACCTCCCCTATGGCCATTAGAGTGCTCAACCTTCTGTTTACCAATTGTAACCTTTGCATCTCTATCCCTTCCCCAAAACCCCCATCCCCCTTTCCTCATTGCAGGCATTATCAAAGTAGAAAATCATGTTCCTCCATTTAGGGCTTTTTAAAAATGTTAATCTTATTGCTTTTGCTGTGCTTGGCAATGTGGAGGTAAACTCTGATCCTCCTGGACCCCTTACCTCCCCCTCAGATGTTGCATCTGCACCAGGCCTAAAAATGATGCTAGTCAATATCCAAAACCTGATGAAGAAATTTGATCAACTTCAATCCTGGGCCACCCACACTGACCCAGACCTTATTATCATCACAGAGTCAAGGCTCAAAAGCACCATCCCAGACCAGCAATTATTCCTACCAGGTTATAAACTTTCCAGGGCTGACAGAACATCAAGAGGGGGTGGTGTGGTCATTTACCCTAAAGAAAAATACAACATTACATACTTCTGGTGCACATCTGTGCAGAAAGAATTCGAATCTGTGTCCATGAGACTCCATCTACCTTCCTCAGAAATCCTTACTGTTGTCGGCTGTTAAAGACCCCCTACTGGTGGCTCAGATGTACTCACAACTTTAAAATCTATCATTGCCTCTAACGTTAATGATATTATTATTCTCTGGGAACTAAACTTGGACTGGTTTACATACAAATTCAATGATCTTAAAGGTCTTTGTGACGATCTCAGCCTTTCCCAGGTCATCACTGAACCTACCAGGATTAACAATGCTAACAATCCGAACAGCAATCTCCTCAATGTTATAATAACTAACCATCCACATAAAATCCTGCAATCTGCCATCTTCTACAATGACATGAGTGATCATGGGATCGTAGTCTGCACCACGGCCCTCCCTATGGGCACCTTTTCGCCCAAGCTCATTGCAAAACAGTCTTTTCACAAGTTTAACCCTGCTAGCTACCTGACTGACCTAAGAAACTTAAATTGGCAAAGCTTATATCTAGCCAGTACAGCAGATGAAGCAGTCACTATCCTGAATGACAAACTTACCCACCTAGCCAACAAGCATGCCCATCTTCATCAAAACCAGAGCTCACAAATTCTCCCACCCGTGTTTACAACTGATCTCATAGCTGTGCTCTCCAATCATGACAAACTCTAGACCCACACAAGGTGTACTAAATGCCCTTCTGACTGGCAGGGTTTCAGAGTTGCAAGAAATGCTTGTGTTAAATGCAGACATGCTGCCAAGTCAAATGTTTACATCACTACCCTCAAACAGGCCAACGGGAACTCTGCCAAAATCTGGAGGACTCTATAATCTTTTGAAGGTCATCCAGCCACTCCATCCATTCCTTCCAAGACCCACATCAAGGGTAGTACCATTGAAGACCATGGCCTAATCCTCGAAGAACTCAACTCGCACTTCCCCACCGCCAGACTGACTTTCAACACATCACCTTATGCCAGTCTAGTCAATCCAACCCCGGCCAGTCATCCTCCTCAAGGTCTTCCTTCACCGCATCCCTTCCAACTACTGTCTATGTCCTACAATGAAGTAGAAGACCTCCTCATTAAATTAGACATCTGTAAGTGTTGTAGTGAGGATGGGTTAGAGCCCTGTTTTCTTTAACTAGGCCATCACAATCTCAGAGCCCCTATACTTCACATATTTAATCTTGCCATCGAAACTGCCTCAGTACCTTCTTGCTGGAAATCTGCACACATTCTTCCTTTTTATTCAAATCTGGTGTCCCATGTGACCTTAATAATTATAGGCCTATCTCTATTTTGCCAGCTCTGTCTAAAATCTTAGAAAAGTTAATGTACAAATAACTAAAACATCATATTGAAAGTTACTCCTTCCTAAACCCTGTACAATCTGGCTTCAGGCCAAACCATAATACTATCTCAGCCCTTGTTAAACTTATTAATGATTGGATTGTAACACTTGACTCCAAAATGGTCACGGGGTCATTTTTCTAGACCTCAGCAAGACGTTCAACACCATTGACCACAACCTAGTCATCCTTGGCCTACTCAGCCTGGGAGCCACTGCTTCCACAGTACAATGGTTCACAAGCTACGTTTCAGGTAGAGTTCAGAAAATCAAGGCTGATGGCCTTTTCTCAGCTTCCCTCCCCATCACTAGAGGTGTCCCATAAGGGTCCATCCTAGGACTCATTCTCTTCTCCATTTATATTAACAATATCAACTCCAGTATCAACAAATCCAAGCTGCATTTCATTTGCAGATGACATGGTACTGTATACATCCGAGCCAACGCTGTCCGAAGTCTGAGATGACCTTCAAGCAAACTTTTCTCAGCTTGAAATTAAACTCTTTGACTTAAGGCTCCTACTCAATACAAATAAAACCAAGGCCATGTTCTTCAATCCCAACACCATCCCCACCTCCACCCCATCCTAGTTTATTGCACCCATTATTATAACCATAGGAGAAACCCCTTGAGGTGGTCTCTAAATACAAATATTTAGGCATCTTGCTAGATAACAAACTCTCCTTTAACATTCATATTGACACTTTTGTCAACAAACTTAAAACAAGGTTAGGCTTCTTTTTTAGTAACAGGTCTCTCTTCCCACCCAATATTACACTAAGGCTCATGCAGGCCACTTTTCTACCCCTACTTGATTAGGGTAACTTAATCTATAATCCCAGTTCAGTCACCGGTCTCCACAAACTGGATGTCCTTTATCATTGTGCCCTACAATTTATCACCAGCGCTCCTTTCAGAACTCATCATTTTGATTTATAAGCAGCTGTTAGGTGGGTGTCTCTCTTCTCAAGACACCTTGTACACTCTGGTATTTGGATGCTCAAAATTCTGCTGGAAAACTCCCAGACTATATATCTTCCCTTATTCAGATCTCCCATTGTCCATACACCCTCAGGAAATCTGACTTTATCTTTTAGATGTTCCAAGGACTCATACCTCTTTGGCAAGCATGCCATTTCCTATACCCTTCCTGCAGCCTGGAACAGCCTCCGATCAGTCCTTAAACTGACTAGCCTCACATCTATCAACATCTTCAAAGCCTTAGCTGCAAGCACAGTGAAAGCCCTATGTAACTGTCTGAGGTCCTAACCTTGGCTTTTGCAACCCCTCCCTAGCTCCTAGCCTTGGCTCCCACATTTCCTACCCATGGTCCTTCCTGCTCCTCCCCCCATGCACCCTCCTTTTCTCTCTCATTCTCTCCTTTCTGTCCAGATCCCCAACCACCCCCCATGTTTGATAGTGCTCAAGTTTTCATCGTGAGTCTGATCAATCTGCCAACTGCCTGCCCATTTGCAGAAGGCTTGACTTATAAACTTCATCCCTATCATGTTTAAGATATGAATTTAGTTAGACCTGATTATCTTGGCATGCCTGCTACATACCAGATGTGCACTTTGTAAAATCCCTCTCTAATCTTGTATATAAATGCATATTGTATACATTTTTGTATATATTTGCATCACATGTTTTATTTGTACCAAGACTATATCCTTGTGTTGTCTTTCTCTATATGTTCCTGATATATGTTCCTCAGGACCTCCTTGTGAATGAACTTGCTCAATGGAGTTATTCCTGCAATAAATGTGAACATAAACCTGAACTTGAACTATTGTCATGGCAGTTGTTTGGGCAAGAAAGCCCAAATAACTACAGTGACAATAGTAAAATAAGTGTTTTTCAAAACTATATAAAAAAATGCTCATCTTGACCTTGTTCTTCTTTTATACTCTTAAATTATTGTTTATGAATAAACCATTAGCTTTTTTTAAATATTAGTGAATTATTCAGGATTATAAAAAGACAGGCATAATGACTAAGGTTTACTTAAGAATGCAATTGCTTTTCCAGCGATCTGAGCTGAGGAGTTGCGTAACTTTGCCTCTTTACCAAGGCAGTTCTGCCCTCACTTTTTAGTACACCCCTTTGGCACTGGCTGGGCAGGTAAATCACCTATGGATTTAGTGCCTGTAGACCCCTACTGGCAGGCACATTCAGAGAAATATCTCTCCTGAGACTGTAGCACAGCACCACATGGAACAAGACCAAGAATGACATGCCAGATCAATGGGAGTCCCTCCTGACTATAGCAATGTGCAGAACCTGGGGCAACAGGCATGTTAGAGGCATTTTCTGGTAGCACTGCATGGAATCTGGACTAAGGCAGGGCTCAAGAGCAAGGGCATAGGCACAGACATCCTATGTACACATTTGTGTACAGTTTTATAAGGACTTGCTTTTCCCCAGTAATATGTCTTTTTCTATGCATTATCCACCAGTGAAAAAGAGAAGATGTGAACATGTCAGAGGGTTAAATATAGCAGGCATGAATATTAAGCTGCCATACAGTAATTTGGACTGAAGAAGAGTATGTCACTGTCTTAACTTAAAGTGGTCACAAGGCAGTGACTGTGCCAGTTTGCTTTCTGATGTTACATGGATAAACAAGTTTTGAGATTAGATTAAAACATTGTTTTTTTTTTACTTTTGAAATCAGCTCAGAAACAGAAGAAAATAATCTTCTGGTGACAAACTATTTTTTTTTAACATAAACTGTGAGTATAAAAATTACCCAATGATACAATAGCACACAGAATGGGGGGGGGGGAGTAGTTGGGCCAAGTATGAACAACACTGAAATTTCTCCATCAGACCTTTGTGAACACATTTGTGTGATTATGGAAATGCAGGGCCCTCTGGGCCTAGTGCTTCTGTGCTTCCATGTATCCACATGTGTATGTTGGTGTGGAAGCCCAGGGTCTTGCACCTCCATTCCTCCAGAAAAGCAATGTATGTGCTTCCCTGTATTTTTTTTGTTAGGGATGGACCATTTTCAGTTCTTATTTCTTAGGGGCTTAGTACTGTACTAGTCATTAAGACCTTTCCACTGATATATACATTGTCTGTTATTTCTGAAGACTGACAGAGTCACAGCTTGTAAAGTTGCAATGTTATCCTTAGAGAACTGTAATTTTTAAATTTTGGGGGGGTGTTATGTGCTAGTGCTGTAGTACTCATTAAGTCATTTATTTTAATATACAGATTGTTCCATAACTGCAAATATTGATGGAGCTATGGCTTGTTAAAGTTGAAAGGTTGAAATGTTGAAAAAAGGGATCTATTTTTGTGAGGTTTTGCCCATCATGCAAAAAAGATTCCTTCATACAAAAAAAGAATGTAAAAAAAAACTACCTAAGTCCAGATTTGTTTTCATCTAAAGCGATTTTTTTTTGTATGGCCCTCTTCCTTTTTTGTATGGCCATACGAAAAAAGAAATACGAGTCACAAAAAAGTATTTTTGAATGTGTTAAAAACGCATTTCAGGATGATTTTTCTAAGAACTAACTGCAGAATCCAGCTGGGGGGGGTGATTAGCAAGATACATGTGTTGGTGTCTTTATAGGTTATCAACTTTATGCCTTTTCAAGACAAAAAAAGTATTATGAAAAAAAATAGAAACAAAATGGTGGGCATACGAAGAAAGAGCTTTTTGTCACAAAAAGATTACCCCCATATGAAACAAAATCTTTTTTCATATCGGCCAATTTTTTTTTTTTTGTATGAAGCAGCTATCCAAATGATCATACTGAGTATGCTCAGAACTAAAATTTAAAATCCTTATAACTCTGGAATGGATTAATATTGTTTCACCGCACCAGCAAAAGAGACAATGTGACCCGATCCCTTTCATCCCCCAAAAAACCAGAGCAAAATTCCAAATCATCTGGATGCTAGAAAAAGACAAAAAAATAGCAAAAGTCCCCAGTTCTTTCACTTTTTTTCTATCCAGATCTCAGAATTCCCACATCTGACCAGAATGAATCCTGACATGTCAAGAGAGCCCAATGCTGAAACTGCACATGAAAATATTTATCCAAATCCATTGAACAGTGGTGAAGCTATTAAAGTGCAAAGCTAGGGATTTAACATGAAACAGCCTACTCGACCCTAACTATAGTGGCACTACTGTACCACTATAATATATACAATAACATGTGTTTCTTGAAGCTATCATCCTACTCCTTTAGCAGCCAATTTGTCTTTCAGTGCTGGACTGTAATCAGTGTTGGAATTAATTATGGTGATGAGTATCCCCCACACACACCCTCGCTCATGCAATTTTTCTTATTTATTAAAATGAAATACTGTAGGTTCAGTTTTAAGACCTGACCAGTTACTACTAGAAACTCATCAAATAATTCTAACTTTGCACTGTGTGTTTCCTATAGCTCATCTACTGAAGCACATCTTTCAACTATTCTGATTTGTCTATGGCATCCCAATTTTTGAATGCTTTCTAGGTCCAGTCCTGACATCCCAACTCTGCTTCACTTTGTCACAAATTTGTGAATGCCATTCCTTTTTTAAAACTGTAATTTTTATTTAAAAGAAATAAACAAAAATACATTACAATTAATTATCAACCATTTCCATTCAAAAAAGCAATGAAAAGTATGGTACCAAGAAATAAAGTTAGTGTCTATACCTGTAATGTATATTTAAAGGAACAGGTTTCTAAGTTAATAGCAGAAATTACATACAACATGCATGTAACTAATATTAATACATCTGAATATATGTGTCACTGCTCATACCAAGACTACTACCTATGTATTATTTACTTTCAAAAAGGTTCCCCATATTTGTTCAAACAGATCCAGCTTTTCATGAAACATGTAGCAAATTATTTTGTTGTTGTCTGCTGTTCCCATATTCAGTGGTAGTTACAAAAAATTTGACCATTACCACAGTATTTATCATCAGCCATGGAAAGAATATGATGGATTTACTGCTACTGTATAAAAAAATGTTATTCAATGCAGTTTTTTACTGAGGTAGCAGTAATTCCACTGTATTTTTTCAATGGTTGACAATAAATACTGTGGTAACGGTCCACTTTTTTTGTAACTACCTATTTGCACCATTGCTCAATAGAAGGAACTATGTCTGGTTTTCAGTGTGAAAATATTAAACATAGAAACATAGAAACATAGAATTTGACGGCAGATAAGGACCGCTTGGCCCACCCAGTCTGCCCATTTCCCTACCTACTGTATAAGCTGCAGATCCTAGTTAACCAGCAGCCTACTTCTTCCTACCCCCATCCCCCAGAACTGCCTTATGACTATCCCATGCATGCTTGAATTCCACCACTGATTTTGACTCCACAACCTCCTTCGGAAGGCCGTTCCATGCATCCACAACCCTCTCTGTAAAAAATACTTCCTTAAATTACCTCTGAGCCGCCCTCTATTTTCAAATTGTGCCTCTTGTTCTTGCACACCTCTTTTTTGAAAGATGCTACCCTCTTGGACTTTGTTGATTCCTTGAGGTACTTGAACGTTTTATCATGTCCCCCTCTCCCTTCTTTCCTCGAGGGCTATACATATTAAGCTCCTTAAGTCTCTCTTCATATGTCTTCCAGTTTGCAGACCCTGCACCATTTTAGTGCCCTCCTCTGGACAGCTTCCATCCTGTCTATGTCTTTGCGGAGATTGGGTCTCCAGAACTGACACAATACTCCAGATGGGGTCTCACCAGCTGTCTGTACAGAGGGATAATAACTTCCTGTTTTCTACTGGTGATGCCTCTCCCTATGCATCCCAGTATCCCCCCAGCCCTCCTTGCTGCCCTCTCACATTGCTTGCCCGTCTTTAGGTCATCTGATATGACTACCCCCAGGTCCCTTTCCATTTTTGTTGTTGTTAGTATCTCACCCCCCATTGTGTACTCTTCCCCTGGGTTTTTGTTTCCCAGGTGCATTACCTTGCACTTCTTAGCATTGAATCTAAGCTGCCATACATTTGACCATTCCTCTAACCTTGCCAAGTCCTTTCTCATCCTTTCCACCCCACCCTGTGCATCAACTCTGTTGCAGATCTTAGTGTCATCTGCAAAGAGACATACTTTTCCTTCCAGTCCTTCTGCAATGTCGCTTATAAAGACATTGAAGAGGACCAGTCCTAATACTGAACCCTGCGGTACCTCACTAGTAACCCTCCTTTCTTCTGAGTGGACTCCATTTACTATTACCTCTGTGTCCTATTCTCCAGCCAATTCTTTACCCAGGCTGTCATCTTGGGACCCACTCCCAGGCTGGCTAACTTGCATATTAATCTTTGTGTGGGACTGTGTCAAATGCCTTGCTAAAGTCTAGGTAGGCATGCTCCACAGCCCCTCCCTGATCTACTACTTTGGTCACCCAGTCAAAGAAATCTATCAGATTCGTCTGGCATGACCTTCCTGCTGTGAATCCATGCTGCCTAGGGTCCTGTGCCCTCTGGCCTCTAGATACTGACAATTCTTTCCTTTAGAAGTGATTCCATCATTTTCCCTATCACTGAGGTTAAACTAACAGGTCTATAGTTTCCTGCTTCTGCCTTGCTCCCACTTTTGTGAAGGGAATCACATCTGCCCTCCTTCAGTCCTCGGGTACCACCCCATCCTCCCATGATTTGTTAAAAAGGGTAGTCAGTGGTGTCACTAGTTCTACCCTTAGTTCTTTAGAATTCTGGGATGAATCCCATCAGGCCCCATTGCTTTGTCCACCTTCAGTTTTAAGAGTTCTTTCAGAACCCTTTGTTCTGTAAATGGGCGGTATCAACTTCTGTATCAGAGTGTTACTACTGTTTGTTTTATGTACCTCCCCTCTTCCTTTGTAAATACTGAGCAAAATATTTGTTTAGTATCTCTGCCTTTCACAGTCTCCCTCTGCCCACCCTCCCTCCCTTTATTAAGCCTCACTATCCCTCCCTTGGTCTTTCCTTCGCTCCTGATGTACCTATAAAAGGTTTTATCCTCTTAACTGAGTTGGCTATCTTTTCCTCGGTTTGGGCCTTTGCTGTTCTGACTGCCTTCCCAGCCTCCTTTTGCTTTAACTTCGTCCAGTTCTCTGTCCTGCTCCTTCTGCGATTCCTTGTACTTCTGAATACTTTCTTTTCTCTTGAACCTTCACTGCCACTTCCTTTGAGAACCATGTGGTTTCTTACATCGTCTTGTTTTGTTTATTTGCTTCACACAAAGGCTCGTTACCTCTGTGATGCCAGTTTTATTATTCCCATTGTTCTTCCACCCTCCTTCCTGCCCATTTGCTAGTGCATTCCTTAGGCACTACCCATTTTGGCAAAGTCAGCCTCCTAAAGTCCAGTACTTTGTCTTTGTATGGCTTGACTCTATTGCTGTGTTTATTGTGAACCATACTGTTCGATGGTCGCTAGTTCCCAGATGGCTACCCACTTCTACATCTGTAATCCTCTCACCATCTCCATTTGAGAGAATCAAGTCTAATATTGCTCCCTCTCGAGTGGGCTCCAGTACTAGTTGTCTAAGGCATGCCCCTGTAGGGCATCTAGAATAACTGCACTTTCAAGTGGCAGCTGCAACTGCACTCCAGTTAACATCTGGCATATTCAGATCACCCATCAGCAATATCTCCTTTTTCTGCCATTCTAAGTATACTTTCTATCATTTCCTGTCCATTTCTCCCCTGAGGAGGGGTCTGTATACAACCCCTGCACGATTGTAGGTGCCATTGCTCTGTCTCCAATTTACCCACAGTGCTTCTTCTCCTCCCTGTGTACCTTTTTGTTCTGTTGCTTTTATTCCTTCCCTTATGTAAAGAACTACTCCTCCTCCTCTTTTACCCTCCTGTCCCTCCTGTACACAGTGTATCCTGGTATGTTTATGTCCCAGTCATGGTTTTGTGTACCATGTTTCTGTGACTGCCACGATATCCAGATGTTCTTCCTCCATCAAGGCCACTAATTCAGGAAGCTTGTTACCCAGACTACGGCATTAGTACTCATTGCTCTCCATTTTTGATGGCTTTACCTTCCAGTGCAGCATCCCCACTGACCGCTCTACCTCTGTCTTTTTCTCATTTAGAACCCTGTTTTGTAGGAGAGGCTGGGATTTTCCTGCTGCTTGTCAGTGCCTCCCTTTGACTAGTTTAAAATCTTGTCAATGAAGCATTTAAACCGATTGCTCAAAAGACTTGTTCCTTCCTGGACAGATGCAGACCATCCTGCCAGTATAGGCTGGTGTCCTCAGGTGGAACCCCAGTCCCCAATGAAGCCAAACCCTGTGCTCCACACCATTTTTTCAACCATTCATTAAACTGCTTGGTGCCAATTACCTCGCCTCCCCATGCTTTTGACAGGCAGCACTCTGAGAAGGAAACTGTGTGTGCTACTCGTCTTAGGTCCCTCCCCAGCTCTGCAATGTCCTCCTGCACTGCTCTAATCTCATGATGAGCCAGTCATTTGTCCCTAGGTGGACAATTTCATCCAGCTCGGAATCCCTTGCAGCTGTTCTCGTGATCCTGAGGATGCGCTCCTGTCCCTCCAAGCCATGGCACCAGGCAGGCACCTTACTTCATTTTCTCATCTCCCCAGTTCTATACCCTAATAATTGAGTCCCACCAGGAGCTGCTTCCTTTCTCTTTGGTGTCCTCTGCCTCCTTTCTGTGGGCTCCCTTGTGACAGTTATCATCAGTCTTCTCTGCAGGTACATCCATTAGGGGAGCTATGCTCCCCAGAATGGTGTGTATGGATTGTGGAGTGGAACAATTGACTTGGTGTGCCTCTGTTCACCCTCCTCACCCTCCCTGAGCCCACTGTGGTCCAACTGCTGTGCTTTCTTCACAACCTCTGAGGTAGTGGTGGTGGCGCTAGTGCTCCCTGGATGGGGAGGTTCCTTTCTACTGTCCAGTGTGGCCTGGGGAAGGTTTCCTCTACTGTCCAGTGTGGCCTGAAGACGGGCAACTTCCTCCCTCAGGGCAGATAGTTGTCTGCAAATAGGGCAGCATCTCAGCCTCCAGAAAGACTCCGGAAGACTGCTGCCCCACAGCCATTACATTGCACTATTCCCCACATGTTTATCTAGTTTTTATTGTATTTGTATGTGTGCGATGAGGATTTGATTATATAGAAATATATATATATATTGTACAACGGTATGCTTATATTATCAGTGCAGTGTGCTAGAGAGGATATGACAGTGAAATGCACCTTGCACTCGAGGAAATGATGTCAGAACCTCAGGTATTAAGGAACTATTTCCAGGATGGGTGGGGTGAGGGTGGGAAGGGTTGGGCCTAAACTGTGTCCTCACAAAACAATCGACTAAAAGCTCTCACCCACCGCTGCGATGAGTGCCTTCCTGTCAGCAAGATACCCTACACAACAATTTGACAGAGAAAGTACCCTGCTAATCAAACAGAGAAAAATCCAGACATCCAAGAGAGAGAGAGTTTAGTTACAGATAATTCGTCCAAAATAGTATATTCCACGCAGCTTCTCAGTTGTTCCATCCCCCCAAGAGCTGCCAGTATTCAAAGTTTTTGGTTCATTCTCAAGATAATGTTATCAGGGATAGTGTCTAGGATAAACAGAGATGGTGCAAATGGGAGAGTTACCTTGACCACCTCTGAACAAAGAGCATGTATTGAAAATCAATAGTGTTTTAGTTTGGAGCACTTTCATAACATGTGAGACAGATCTGAGTAGTAATGGGGAGATCTCCAACCATCACCACATGGGAGGTATCCCATGTTCTCTAATTTATATGGGGAATAGTAGTTGTAATACAACATTTTATATTGTATCAATCTCCCCTGCGTCTCTCTGCTAAAGAGTTTAGCATTTTCCCATACTGAGTCCCATTCTGTTATGCAAATGGGAACATTAAATTATCTTTCCCATTTTTCTTTTGAGAAGTTTGTTAAATTGCTACCAGGTTGAGTAAAAAGCTTATACAGTATACTGGTTCCTTTTTTAACTGCTTCAAATTTTCTAAATTGCAACCATTCTGGAGAATCCATAAGTCTGAAGTTAGTACCAAGGACCTTATTCAATGCTTCTTTAAGTTGTAGATGAAAACAAAAATGAAATCATGTATCCCAAACCCAAACGTTAATCTCAGCTCACTGAAGGAATTGAAAGTTCTTGAATACTCATCTAAAATGTTGATTAGATAGTGGATTTCAGGTCAGGGTCCCTTAGTGGTTTACCATTATACAAAAGATAAGGATTGTTCCATAAGAAAAATGTGAGATTTGGAGTAAACCTTGGCTAAATTGTGAAAATATTTTCCTTACTTTGTAATGGATCCAGCTATTGGGGTGGGGGCTATAATTAACTGTATTTAGAACATGGATAAAAATGAACACCAGGTAAGGATCCAATAGCTGGGATTCTAGTTTAAACCATAATGGACAACTATATATGCTGGAGACTTGAAGATATTGCAATGCTTGTTTGGCATGGAAGGGGCATTGCTAATTCTCCCACCAGGGTAGGTAGAGCTGGGCCACTGTTATTTAGTGGGGCTCTAACCTTATTAATAGAGAGGTGGAGTGGCTTTTGCCCCATAACAATTTTCTGACAATACTCTCTATTTTTAAAATAAAACCATTTTGTCTATGGTTAATGGTAGATTTTGAAATGCACAAAATAATTTGGGGACAACCATCTTCTTGATAGAATTATTTTTTCCTAACAGCAATAAATTAAGTTTACCCCATCATTTCAAGTCTGCTTGTATTTCTTTTACTAGAGGGAGGATGTTAAGATCTGCTATTAAAGATTATTAGCTAAGGTTATTCCAAGATACTGAATTTCACTTTTTAGCATATTGCTGTGAAACTGATTTTTCAGACTAACTTCTAGAATTTTTGGACAAAAGAGTGGCATCAGTTGAGTTTTATTCCTATTAATTGTGAGTCCATATATGGTATGATAGTCTTGAAGAAGCAAAGTATACGGGTCCAAACATCTATTAAGATCTGCCAGGAGATTGTCTGCATACAAAAATATAGTCTGTACCATTTTTCCAGTTTTCACTCCATGTATCTTTGGGGAATGTACAGTGTCCTGAATTAAAGGCTCAATAGAAAGTATAAACAAGTAGAGGGAGAGTGGGCAACCTTGTCTAGTTCCATGTAACAGTTTAAAGGGAGTGGAGATTAATCCATTTGTAATAACAGCTGCCTGGGGATTACTATATAAAAGAGTGATCCATTTTGTAAAGACTTCACTAAACCCAGATTTCTTTAGATCAATATGCATACATTTCTGACTAAACGAGTCAAAAACCTTCATCATGTCTAGTGATACAGCAACAGCATGAAGGTTATTTTTATTGGAGAACCAAATTGTCCTCATATTATCTGTTCCAGATTTCCAATTAAAAAAAAAAAACTTTACTGGGAGGGAGCAAATATGGTTAGTACTAAAAATGTCCTAGTCTGTTTCCCTGCTAAACAACCTGATTGTCAAATAGAACAGAAAGGTACCAAAAGAAAGCAAAAACAGGCTAGGAAAAAGAAAGGAATCAAGTTAAAATAATGGAATTTCTTTTCAAGGTAGATGTGCAAGAAAGGGATCTTTCTACCCTGTCTCAGGGGAATCTAGTAAACAGTAATGTCACTCTTAACTGGATGTTCTGGTAGACTAAGGTCACCAAGACTTATCGACTCTTATTTGGAGGCAATTTATTTTGCATCATACAATACTTACAATTCCTATGACACCTTGAATTCAAGTGTTTTTCAAGATTTGCTTCACACCTCTTAAGATAGCTTAGATAGAAATGGTCACAGTATCCAAGACAAGAATGAAGGAATGGTAGAATTAAATGTGAAAACTGATGATTTCACAAATGACATAATGAAAGTGCATGATGCAAATGTAGACCCTAACTAAGAACCTGTTTCAGATACAAAGATACCATGAAAGAGGAAACCTGTGTCTGAGTTATGCTCTGAGGGACATATGTTGAAAAGCAGAATTCATAAAGACAGTATGCCATGTAAAGGTGATAATGATAGGAAACCAACAAAAAAGGACACCCTGCCCTCTGTCATTCAAGACCTGAGTCATGTAACTGAAGGTCTCAATAAACTGGTTAACAGCTACACAAGTCATGATAATAAAGAGGTAATAATGCAAAGCTATGAGAATAAAGAGGTAACAGTGGAAAGTATTGAAAATGAAAATCAGTACATTTTACATAGTAATGCCCCAAGATGTTGCCCAGCCTCATCACCTGCAGCATATCAGTTCAAAATATACAGGAAAACAATATTAATTATAACAAAGAATATTTTACTAATGATGGGGATTTTACTGCATCAATGAGATTATCAAAGCAAACTCTAGAGATAATTAAAAATCATTATTATGTCAATATTATGATTCTAGAAAACCTATGGGTAATTAAAGAATTGTACAATTTAAGAACATACTTTTTTTACAATAACATCCTCCTACTAGATAGAATAAGAAAGAACAAAAATGAAGCACAAGAACTAGATGAGGAGTATGAAATGGAAGTAGAAAAACACCAAATAAAATAATGGTTAATAAAGCAGCTCAATTGAATCTTCCACCCTCATTTCATAAAGGACAGGAGGAAATAGTGAAACTGATTGACCTGATAAGGGACAATAATAAGGGGAAAACATATAAAACCAAAAAAGCACCAAAAACTAAGAAAAGGAATTGGAACAATAATTAAAAACTGACTAAATGCACAGATAAGATAATGCACATGAAGAAATCAGCGAAGCAAAGCTTTAGGTGCCTTCACATAGTACAGATAGTATAGATGTGATTAAACAAACCAGAGCATACCTTGAATCTTTGGAAACTAGGAATATGGCTATCAAAGATAAGCAGTTAATCAATAGCCTACCCAAAAGCCCTTTGCAAAGCAAACCTACATGGGCCACAGTGGTGAAACAAAGAAAACTCAAAGATGTAGTGATGAAACAGGGAAAGCTTAAGGCAAGTAGTGAGTTGCAAAATACACTTGAAGAAAATTCAATATCCTCTTTAGTAAGGAAAGAGTTAGATTCAAATAATATAAATCTACCCTTAGTAATGGAAAAAAACTGTTAAAACTGAATGCCTGATTGAAATATATGGAATACATAAATTATGTCAAGAAACATCAGAAACTTTAAGAGACTGAATTGTGCAGTTACTACCTGTAACTGGGGAGAAGAAAATGTTTTACATTATGCAACCATCAAACACTTTTTACTCAGATTGTGAATTACTTTATTGTAACTCTCAGGCTTTGGCAGACAAAATATGGGAACTTAAATCTGAAATAAATAAGAAATCAATTTACGTTCTTCCTCCTCAAGATGTACCAGTATCTTTTATATAGGCAGAGGAAGGGCAGCATGACACTGAAGAACAAGATGATAATTCATTTGATAGGGTAATAGAAGTTAGTAATCACTATAATGAAAATCAGATTAATCAGTGGGAAAAGAAAACACTCTCATTTTTTGGATGGGAGATCCAGGGAATTCTATCACAGGGACAGATTAAAAGAGAAATTGCAGATTTTCTTTCTTGTGCATTAAAAATGAATATTAATTCCAAATGGAGAGAATGTATAAAGATCCATAAAGGCATTTCTATATGTCCCCAACTAGACTTGACCTTTAAAAATTCAAAGTTAGCAGTTTTAATTCTAGAGGCATCCACAGTATTGGATCCCAAGGTTTATATTTGACTGCCCATGTAGTTTGGGAAGAGGCAAAGATAAACAAAATGTTCAGGATATTATTCTGGGAAATTTGGACACAAATTAGTTAGCGCCATTGTCAGTGATGCCTAGGGAATGAAAAACAGTTTTGTTAGTGGAGAGAAAATATGATACACTAAACACAATAAATATACTTACATGAAATATAGAAGGTTTAGTAAATAAGCTATCTGATAATAAAGTAAATCAATTCCTTGAGAAGAAGGAAACTATGTGCATGCAGGAGACCTGGTATATAGACATGAACCCACCCATGTTTCCAGGATGCACAGGTTATATAGTCCCAGCAGAGAAATCTACAAAGAACGGTAGGCCACAAGGTGGATTGGCTATTTATCTTTGAACCTCGTTGAATTTTAAAGTTAATATCTTAGGGTGTTCATCAAATTTTTTATTACCTATGTTTCTGGATAATGGATCCTATAAATTAATAATAATAAATGTTTACATACCATCTAGGTCGAAAAAGTTTGCAAGTTGTAAGTTACATTTTAGCAATGTAAGAGGTAACCTGAGATCTCATAATAAAAAAACTCTATATACAACCATTGTCAATATTTAAGAGGGATCATTTATTTACACTTGGAGCCCAAATGGTCTGGAATCTGCTATCACAGACAGTAGTTGACTGTACAAGCCTAACCACTTTTAAAAATATACTAGATAGACTGTATTACAATAATCAGTTGATGATATAATTGGCCCACCTATGTGGGGACATTCACAATGGGCCTTGAGCCCTCTTATATCGATAGATTCCTAGTAATCCTAGTAAATTATTATAATTGGGAAATGTTAAAACTATATGTTGAAACACCATCAGAAAAATATGTAGCCATACCCCTCCTCTGCTTGGGGGATTTCAATGCAAGAATGGCAGGTGAGGCAACAGCCTCACTTAAAAAGGATTTAACAATGGGCATTAATCTGATAAATCCTAATATAAGCTTTACTCATAACATGAAAGAAAAAATATCTAACAGACATGGTAAGCAGCTTATTAAATTAATGGAATCTTTAGATCTCTGTCTTCTAAATGGTAAAACCATTGGTAACCCAAATGGTAAGTTCACATTTGTTAACCCTAAAGGTGCATCAATCATTGATCTTATATGGGCCAATATAGAGGCCCTAAGTATCTCTGAGAATCTTGAATTTCTTAACAGGCTAGAATCAGCACATTTCCCAGTCTTACTGAACATTGTTGCTTGTCTTCAAGATAGAAATTATCTGAATTAAGATATAAGACCCCAGGATTTAGAGATATTCTAGTAATGTAGGATAAGATGGCAACCTCAGGAAGAAAGAACATTTGCTGAGTTATTGTACACAGAATAGTTATTCACTATTAGACATAATATTTCACAGGAGACAGATATGATTAAACTAGCAGAAATGTTTAGTAAAATACATTGTTATATTAGGCCAATCTGCTTTCAGCACGTGAAAAGACATCAACACAAGAGAACCTGGTTTAACAAAACATGCTGAGCAGCAAAAACGATGTTAAGTAGGATGATAAGAAAATATAATAATTGCACAAAAATGATATCACTCAAAAACTTAAATAAAGCTTGAAAAAGATATAAGGAGGTACTGTTGCAAGAAAAACAAAAATGTTAATATCATATGTGGTCCAAGTTAAGAGAAGAAGTGATAAATAGAAACACAAAACAAGTCTGGCTGCTCATAAGCCAAGGCTATGCTCAATATTTCAGGGGAGTAGAAGCAGTAATCACACTAAGAATGTGGGAAAGACATTTTTCAATTCTTTATTATGATGATGGCGATGACTATCTAAACATTAAACAACTGTTTTTAAGTTTTTTCCCAAGGCTAATATACCTAGAAAAGCAGGCAATCTTAGTGGCATTAGAAAATATAACATTTAATAAAGCATCTGGTCCTGATAATATAGTATCAGCTGTGTACAAAAGATTTCCAGAGTGGTGGCTCCCACTATCATTTAATAGTTACATTCAAGGAGATCTGTTACCAAATTCATTGAGTGATAGTATAATCTACCCTATATTTAAAAAAGGTAATAGAAAGGACCCTTCCATGTACTGGCTGTTAAGTTTATTAGATGTGTCCCAGAAGCTATTTGCAAGGATTATTTTGAGTTGCCTAAAAAAAAGGGTTAGAAGAACTAGGCTTACTGAGTTAATTACAAAATGGCTTTAGAGAAAAGTGTTTACTATTCAGCACTACTTTGTTCTTAAACATTTGATATGAACGTATGTGAAGATAAAAAAAGTCAAAGTTATATTGCTGTTTTATTGATTTCAAAACAGTATTTGACTCAATTAACCATCATTTTCTCTAGGACAAATTACAAGCTTATGGCATAGAACCTGATTTGTTGAATATATTGATAAGGCTTAATCAGAGAACATGGGCAAAGGTACAATACAATCAGTTAGGGAAATTTTCTTCAACAATTAAAATCAGCTGTGGTGTAAGACAAGGATGTATTCTTGCCCCAACTTTGTTTAATATACACATAAATTCAATAATAGAAAGTCTAGATTATAGTGACTGTCATTCCCCAAAAATATGCAATAAGTGTGTCCCTGTCTTGCATATGCAGATGATTTGATTCTTATCTCAAAATCATTTATAGGATTACAATGCAAGTTAACTAATTTGAGCAATGAATGTGCCTCTGACAAATTAGTAATCAATAAAGATAAAACAAATCTGGTGATATTTGGAATTAATAAGAAATCGGTGTCCTCACTGTACATTGGGAAAGATAAAATTAAAATAGTCAAAACTTACAATTATATTGGTTTAAGTTTTGCAGAAGATGCTACTTGGAAGAGGCACATAAATTATCTTAAAACCAAGTTAATGACTTCTACTAATGCTTTTAAATCAGCTCAGTCCGAGGGTTACTTAATGCAATTAATGCAAAAATTTAAGCTAGCATGCTTTACGGTTTTGAAATTTGGGCACATGATAACTTCCAACCTCTACAAATTACAATACATAAAATTGATAGATATATACTTAGTATCCCTGTGGAAATTATGCATAGGGAATTGGATCAGTTTTCCTTGGACACTTTGGCAACGGAAAAAAGAGTTATCTTTATATTGAAGCTCTTTTTGATTTCTGAACATATATTACCCTGGATATGCCTTGAAGAAGCAATAGAATATAATAGTAGGGATTTATTTTCCCAGTTATAAGAGATATCCATAATTATCTTTTTCTGCATGGCCTGAGCTGTCTTCTGTAGAAGGTCTACTTTAAGCTGTTTGAAGAAATAGTGTGAGTTGTTAAACAATGATACAGGATGTAGAGATGACAAGAGATCAAGCTAGAATATTAAATCTGAAACACTTCAGGTTGTTTAAATATTTAAAACCTGAACATTCTTTAGCTCTGTATCTAAAAATATTGGATAATCCAGAAGATAGAAGATTAATTAGATATTGAATGGAGCTATATGTATCAAATTATATAGAATATTCTCAAAAACATAAAGGAATTAACAACCATTATTGTGAGTGTGAACTAAGTACAGAAGATGATCTTCAGCACATTATTTTACATTGCTCATTATACAAGAAGAGAAGGAAGTTTTGGCTTAGCCAGATTATAGCTACTTTTGTACTTCAACCTGATGAAATTATCTCTGAATTATTTTACTCCATGGATCATACAATAGTAACAAGATTAATGAGATTTCTGAAAAGCATAAGATTGTAGGAGTAACAAAGGAGTACCTAATTACAACTGTGGAAAATCTTTGTTCACATCTCCCTAATGTGAGAATATGAGGTTGTATAATATTTTACTATGTTTACTGAATTTATTGTATGTGCCATTTGATACCTATTTTAAAAACAAATTTTGCTATGACTTTTGTAATGACTTTATGTCAAACAATAAACATTTGTGTACATTCTAACTAGCCAGCTTGCTCTTTTTCCAATATTTATCTAGGGCCATCTGAAGCCAGGTAGCTAAGATTTTTGCCAGTATCTTGTAGTCCTGATTAAGCAGAAAAATAACCTTTAATTAATGCAATCTAGCAGATTTTTCTCTTTTGGGGATCAGTGATATATAAGCTTCTGACATAGAGGGAGGTAATATTTGTTTGTCCCGTGCTTCCTGAATAGTTTCATGTAGTGCCTGTGATATTTGGGGGCACAACAATTTATTTACTTCCCTTGGAATGCCATCTGGCCCCGGGGCCTTGTTATTGTGCTGCCTTTTAATTATTGAGACAACTGCATTGAGCTGATTTAGTTTATCCATTTCTTTGATATTCTGTGCTGATAAACAGAACAGTTTCAATTCAACCAAGAAGTTATTGACTTTTAGGTTGGAGCTACTATTCTTGCACTGATACATTTCAATATAGTAGGTAGTGAAATCTCTATTGGTCTCCTTCTCAGTTATGAGCGTTTCTCTAGTACTAGTCCATATTCCTGGGATAATATTATTGTTTTTTTTTTGTTTGTTTTGCTTCTTAAGGCAGTACACTAAAAGTTTGCCAGCCTTTTTCCCAGACTCCCAATAAGCCTGTCTGACTGTCTTGTACAAAATAGCACATACTCAGCAGAGGTAGTGTTTAAAAGACAAAGAACCTCTGTGCGTAAACACTGAGGCAAGGGTTACCTCAAAGGGCATTTGGCTGGGAAGCCAAGTTTCAAGAAAATACAAAATCACACATGACCCCATAATACAAAGCATCATGGGCTGCATATGAAAATCACCACAGAATGTTATGCTGGTCCAACTTTAAGCAGAATTGCATGGTGCCGAAAGGCCTCTCACACAGTTTGCAAAGGGTGCTAACAGAAGACATAGACACGTGTTACGTCCTACCAGGACTCATCAGTATGCCTCGTCTGTTTAACACCCCAGTGGAATGGACCAGCTACCCCTAAGGCAGTGTGCCTGGGATATATTGTGGTGAACCCATTAAAATAAAAAAAACATTTAAAAGACAAAGAACCTCTGTGCGTAAACACTGAGGGAAGGGTTACCCCAAAGGGCATTTGGCTGGGAAGCCAAGTTTCAAGAAAATACAAGGTAAGAGGTAGTGTTTATCTGATTAATTTCATATTTTGGCATTGCCATGTGTCTCATCAAGTCAGGTCTAGTTCCCATCTTTTGTTTATATAATGTTTTGACTGATTTCAATTCAGCATCTACATCAGCAGGTTTTGGGGGTTTCTTTCTTTTTAATAGAAGAATAGCTAATAACTCTTCCCCCGAGGTATGCTTTAAACCTCTCCAACAGACAGGTTTGTGAGACTTCCTCAGTATCATTAATACTGAAGAACTCTGTTACTTCTTTAGAAATCCAGATCTTAGATTTTGTGTCATTAATCAGTGAGGTATTACATCTCCACCTAACAATTTTAGCTTCAATGTCCTCAAGAGTCAAATTAATACTTATAAGTGCATGATCAGATATTACAATGGTTTACTGTCAGCAGAAAGAAGGGCATTTTTAAGGGTAGGTGTAAAAAAAAATCCAATCCAGTATATGACCAATGTCTGCCAATGTCTGTTGGAGAAAAAGGTGTAGTCCTTGCCCTGTGGGTAAGTGATTCACCATGCATCAGCAAAACCTGGATCACTAGCAAGTTTTAACATGACTCTTCTTGCCAGAGTAGGATCTATAAGAGGTAACCATTTGGTTGCAGTTCTGTCCATAATTGGGTTTAAGATTTCACTGAAGTCCCCTCCTAAAATTATCTCATACTCTGCCAAATCACTTAACTGTATAGACAAATAATCAAAGAACTGTTTCTGATCTCTTTTCTGGATGTATATGTTACACAAGGCCCCTGACGTTCCTTCAGGGGTACCAGTAAGTATCTGAAGCCTTCCTCCATATCTGTAAAATCTTTGTTTTACAGACTTAATTCCTTTTTTAATTAATATTTCAGCTCCTTTCTATTTAGAGTTGAAACAATTATATTCTACATGTGAGACCTATCCCCTACCTAATTTTGAAACCTCAGCAGGAACCAAATGCATCTCTTGAAGGAAAGCAATAGCTGCTCTGTGTTTATGTACATGACTTAACACCGCTTTCCTCTTAATGGGCGAGCAGAAGCCTTAAACATTCCATTTGCAACTATTAGTTATATTTATGATTGTCAGAATAAAATATGACTGTAAAATTCCTATACATGGAATACAATGTTTATATACACAGTTCTGCCAAGTATGGATTCAAGACTTAAAAAGGTTTGTAGAGTGCTGAGTAGGTACATTTGGTATAAGACAACTACTAACAGTGACATTAACTGTAAATACTCTATCAGTTAATTCATCAGATACAGGATTAAAAGAAACAGTTAAACATTTTTGAAAACCTCTAACTTTAATCAAAAATAGTCTTTAAACTCTGTAAGTGAAATCAATAGAAAAGGAAGGTGGGTAGGACGGAGGTTAGATTGTGGATAACCCCAAGGGATTAGGGGCTGCTTATCTCTGGGAAAGTAAAAACCAGCCCAACACATTGCAGTTTAAAAAGAGGAATGGAAGGAGAGTGGGATCATGCAAATTTGAACAGCACTGCTTAACATAACAATAAGTAACTCTCTAACTAGAAAAAAGAAAAAGATTAAAAATATGTAAGCTTTGGCTGCTGAAAATATAACACCATTCGAAGTAGTGTGACAGGTGATGGCAAATATGGGCCAAAAATCCAACAGTCACAGAACCTTACTGAAGAAGAAGAAGAAGAAGAAGAAGAAGAAGAAGAAGAAGAAGAAGAAGAAGAAGAAGAAGAATTCAGTTCTGAGGCAGGGAGGATTGTGCTGTCTGCATAGTTACACACTTTCGTCGGGTAATTTGGAATTCTTGTGTTACTACTGCACACGAGTGCCTAAGCAAAGAGCTCTCTCAGAGCTATGCCTAATTATTCCTTATTGTTGGATGATTATGAACCCTTGAGTTATAAATGGGCCAGGATGCTGCATCAAATAACTCCCTCAGAGCTTTGCATGATTATGCATTGTCATTGGGTAATTAAGAACTCCTGCATTATCAATGAACAAGGGTGTACCAACTAATAGCTCCCTCAGACCTATGCCTTCCAGATCCCACAAGCAGACCAAGTGAAGGCCCAAATTTTTTTCATACATAAGTATTAAGAGCAGTCCCATATTACACCATAACTATGTGCAATACAAGAGCCATAGTCATGATTCTGCCCAGTTTACCAGATTACTCTGTAATTCAGTCACTACTGGTGGTTAAAACAAAATAAAAGCATTAGTTTAGAGATGAAAGGAGACTCAGAAAGGTATATTAATCTACAATAACAGAGATAAAGCACATTGCAGTAATCTTATGTAGCACAAGAGCAGACTAACCCATCCATCACCTTGGCAAAAGTGCTAAGAATGCATCAGAATTTCATTCAGCATCATAGCATAAACCATGCTATTGTTACTATAAAATATGAATTACTAGAAGATTTGGACACTTCACTCTGAAACTACAAACAACATACATTAAAGCTCTATAACCTTGTAAAACAAGTCCCAACAACTATGCAAGTTACATTTTAGAGTATTAGTATTAATGCTGGGTTGTAAGAAATATGTTTCTGAAATGGTAAATACATAGGAGAAACTCAGCACTCTGAGGGTACCTGAACTTTGTTTTTATCCATTCACTTGCCAAAATTCATTGTTTTCAGGTATGTCTTCATGATGGTATTATGGGTGGTACTCCTAAATAGTTAAATAAATGCATACAAATGAAAACAATTAAGCCTTGAAAATAAAACTGATAAGTTAAACTACTGTAGCTCTTCCAACCAGAAATGAAGGCAAGCAGGTAGCTTCCTGTATAAAGGTCGACTGTCAGAGTGCACTGAATTCATCCATTTATATATTGTCCAATCAGAATGTCATTTCTTCATAGATGGGTGGATCTGTAGAAGAGGTGGGATCCAGAGATCAGAGGAGCTGACCCAGTATTGGAGGAGACTTTATATTCTCTGCTTTGGCTCCTGCTTCTAAACCACTTGTTTATGTTAGTTGTGTCCTTTTCTTTGTGGGTTAGAGGTGCCATGGCCTGTGTTTCATGCTAGGGGCTTGCCTTTCCTGAAAATGAACAAACAATCCACATTGAAAGCCCTGGGGGTACTGTAGGTGGAGAGAATTTTGAAATAAAAGTGTAAGTAAGAGAGGGAGGTGCTTGTGTTTGCTGCGCTGAACCTTTGGATGCAAAAGGACCCAGAATGTCTCAAGATATGTCACCATGGAGATCTGTGTGAGTCAGAGTTTCTGTATCTCAAGCCCCAGCTCTGTTTGAAAACTTAAGACAGTTTATTCAGGCTAGTAGTGCGATCATGAAGAAAGCCACTCTCAGTGAAGTCCCAAGCCACATCAGGAGATGAGCACTGTACAACCTGTCTAGGCCACCCTTGAATAATCAAAGTCACAGTATATTTCATATAGTAACTGATCCCCTGATTCTGTAAAATATGCTTAACCTCCGTAAATTCCTTTCTTCTGGCCACTACTTCTTGCGAAAAGTCATAGTACAGAGAGAGATTCCGTTTCCCTTCCAATGCATAACCCCTTATATCTCTCGCCAGCCTCAGAATTTCCTCCTTTACAGAAAATCTTAAAAATTAGGCAATGATTGGGCGTGGTTTGGCATTTTTATAAGGTTTTTCAGATAGTGATTGATAGGCATGTTCAGTCTCTAGTGGCCATTCCCACTGATGTAAGAAACGTTCTGTAAAAAGTTGAGACAGGAAATGTATGATAGATCTCTCTCTCCCACACCCTCTGTGACACCCCAAATCCTTAGATTATTTCTTTTTCCTCTATTCTCTAAATCATCAAACTTATTTAAAGTATAAGAAATCTGTTTGCCGAAATAGTCAGAGGTGTTCTGTAACTGTAAAACTGAATTCTTTGAGACATTTGATTTTCTGTCACCTCAATTAATTTTTGTTGCTCATCCAAGTACTGTTGAAGCTTGTTGACAGTCTGTTTTATTTAAGAAAGTGTCCAGCTTTAATTCTGCTAACATTTCTTTAATAACTGTGATGTCCAATTTCTTCTGCTGTGTGCTGTCCCCTGGTGAGTTGGTTACCTCATTGCTTTGAGGCTTTCATGCTGGCAGTAGATGGCTTTGTCCCTGCGGTTGCAATCAGTCACTCCAGGATGAATTTCAAAATGTAGGAAAAAGTATTAAAAACATGTACAATCCAGCCAAGATTTTTCCTTGATATACTTTTATTATAGTGCTAACAAATTAAAGATGAACTTAGAAGGATCTCCTAAGGGTGCTAGTTTTTGTTGGTTTGAAACAGAAGCGCTGGTCACGAGCTTACACTCACACTTCCATTTCAGTCAGTGCCCCACACATGCTCTCATGAATGTAATTCCTGTGATGTCAAGGCACTGGCCTCTCCTTGTTGCTTCCCCACACTTCCACTTTGTTGCTGAACAGACCAAGCAAGCATGCATTAAGATGTGCTGACTTAAATGCTCTATAGAAACACTGAATTTGCTGGCAGATAAGGACCACTTGTCTGCCTATTTTCCCCTGCCTATAATATCACCACAAATCCTACTTGATCTCTAGCCCATTCAACCAGTGCACTCACTTGCACTGCTTAGTCCACCCCTTTTTTGTCACCCCCACCCACCCCACCATGTCTTTGTCTGTCCCTCTTAGGTCTATGCTTGTACTTCAATGGTCCATTCTGGCACACTAGGACTTCACTAGCCAAGGGAAGTTCCAAAGGGTATATCATGATAATAGCACTAGAATATAGGTGACCGTCAAAATGGTGCCACGTGTGAGGGCGCAATTGTCATGAGCGGCCTGCCAGAATACCCAGGAATGTGACTGTGAGGGGAGAGTTGGGCGAGCTGAAAGGAAATATTGCAAGGGGAAGGGGAGGGATAGGGAAGAGGGTTATTACCCTCTAGTGTGCCTGCTCCACCTAGCCAACTGTGTGGTATGGTGGGTAGGGAGGCTGGCTCTGACAGAGCAGGTCCTGGGTTTGGGGCTGGGGGCCAGGAACATTTTATTTGTTTCCGTGGCTGTGGGACTTAATTTATTTTTAAAACCTGGCTGTGCCCCCTCCCCAACATACACCCCCCCCCCTGGAGCTGAGAATCCATAATCAGGGGGGAGGGTGACACGGGGGGTTCAGCCCCCCTGCACACACTCTTACAGTACTATGTGGGCCCAGTCGCCTGAAAGTGCATATCGCCGAATTGCTTTTTGGCGATAATGCACTCACCGTAATACTATTATCACATGGAACCATTCCAAAGCTCCAGAGAGGAAATCAAGAAAGAAGCCACTGAAGTCAATTCAGTCAGACTACCAGAGCAGTGGCCTCACACCAACAACCTGATGAGACAACCAAAATGGGAACAACTACCAGTGAGCACCAAAATGTTAAGCAAGCTACTATATACAAGAGCTGTAAATCACATTTTTTTTATTAAAAAAGAGCTCAGCTTCACTATTGCCAGAACAGCAACCCTAGCCAGCCGCAAGTCCAGCACACAAGCAGCCACTGAGGAGACAACAGAATTGGATTCAGACTGCCAGGTGCCAGGACAGCTAGTTTGCCATTAAGTAAGTTACCTTATGCTATTACATAAAAATATAGACAATGATTGCAGAAAAAGACCACCGATCCATTCAATCTGACAAACTATTAAGCCCTTCACTCTGTCTCAGCAATGTTTGAAATCATTGATAGTTTTGGTGTCCACCACATTAGCTGGCAGATTGTTCTACAACTTCACCACCCTTTCCGGAAAATAAAACTCATTCACTTCCCTCTTAAATCCCACCCATCAGTTTCTACTCATGCCCCATATTCTTGATCTGCTACTTATGCTAAATTCTTCCTCACAATTTACCTGAGTCCAGTTTTGGAGGTCACATCTTAGGAAGGACATAGACAGAAAGGAGGCCATCCAATGGAGGGCTACCAAGATGGTACAAGGTCTACATACATCAAATGTCCTATCAGGAGAGGCTAAAGGAATTAAACATGTACACCCTGTAGGAGAGGAGGCAGAGGGCAGATATGATCAAGACCTTTAAATACCTCACAGGTTGAATAAGGTACAAGTGGAGGGTATTTTTCAGATCAAAGGGTGCTCAAGAACAATGGGCCACGATATGAAGCTGGAGGAGGTAGGTTTAGGAGAGATGTGAGGAAATACTTGTTCACAGAAAGGGTGATGGATGCCTGAAATGGTGTGCCAGTGGAGGTGGTGGGGGCAAAAACAGTGGTGGGGTTCAAAAAAAGCTTGGGATAAGCAAAAGGGAGTCATAATGGATAGGTAAGTTAAGGTAAGGTAAGGTAAGGTAAGGGGCTGGCAGAGAAAGTACTGTAGACCTGGAGGGGTCCGCAGTGTAAACAATGCAACAAAAAAAGGCAGACTGGATGGGCAATGCAGCTCTAATCTGTCATTATCTTCTATGTTTCTATGTTACTGTGTTAATTTTTTTCAGAATCTTGATGGTCTCTACCATATGTCCCCTCTTTCATCTGGCCTCCAGCAAGCACATGTTCAGTGCCTTGAGTCAACCCTCGTAAGATCTGCCCTGCTGACCCTGAAACATTTAAGTCATCCTACATTGCACTATCTCCAGCCTGTTCTTACCTTTCCTTAGGAGAGGACTCCAGAACTGGGTACTGTACTCCAGGTGGGACCTCACCAGTGATCTATAGAAAAGTAGTAACACTGTACTTCCTTTCTCCTGCTGTCAATATGCCTTCCATTACACCCCAGCATCCTGTTTGCCTTACTTTAAGTACTGTCACACTGGTTTGATTGTTTTAGGGAGTCACTGATGATGACCCCTGGGTCTCTATCCTCAGAGGTCATGCACAGATTCTGTTTCTGAATTTAAAACAAAGAAATTATCTTAAAAGTAGCAACATAGTAGAGAGGGCTATCTTAAGAGTAGGACAGTTAAAGCCGACACCCTGATATTGTGTTCAATGTTTCCCTGTGATGTCAGGGCCTCATAAAATAATACTTTTGGATACAGAATGGTTTGAGGAGATAAGCAGAGCTGAGGGAAACAGGAAACAATTGTAAAGGCAAAAGAATTTAGGCCATATGATTGAGATGAGAGTGGAGGAAAGGTCTAATGAGAATAAACAATCTCTTTGGTCATTGCTTTAGTTTTGTTTTCTGAGATACGCACATAGGGAATGAAACTGATTTAAAAATGCAGCATTCTTTGTTTATCATCAGAAATGACTGCAAATTCACAGAGGGAACAGATGAATTGTTTCGGCAGCTTTGAATACTTCGACCCATTGCTGATATCTGTCACTGTACTCTAGTGGGGGGCAAGGGGGAATTTGGATGTAATATACAAAGAACTAGGTTTGCAAAAATGTTGACAGAAGAATATTTTGTTGCATACTAATTACATTTGTAACCTAATCTAATCGTACACTGGCACATAGTTGACCTCATCACAGGCATGGTATTGTTGCATTTCTTTTATAAAAGTGGATGGAGCATTTATTATAAATAACATTACTGTATGTTCTATGATTCTCTTCCAGTGCCCACTACCAGGCAGCACTTAGTGTTGTTTATAATGAATGCAAAAGACACTACTTTAAAATGATTCTGTCAATGATGTCAACATTGCATGTGAAATAAAAATGGTTATGGTGCCAGCCAGTGTATGTGCATATTTTTGGTGTGAGGCAAGTGGTTTGTTCATCTGCCAACATGTGAAACATGACCCATGTCAGTCAGTGAATATGCACATTTTATGCCAATAATGTGTCCCTGACTGGTCAATTGTTCCTGATTTTTAGGGACTCTGATCTTGACTTGCTCATCTTAACGTTGAGATGTATGTGCTGAAAGATCCAATGAACCCAAATATATGCCAAGGCTTGGATCACATGATATGTAACATGCATATTAAATTCCATGATGGTAATATCAGTTTATAGCATGTCACTGTCATGCTCCATCCCTCCTCTTGGCTGTCACCCTCCAACATCAGTTACCCTTCATAAGTCTTTTGTTGCATATGTGCATGTGTGTGTTTTACCCCCTCCACTTTATCCCTTTGCTCCTGTTTCCCTCCTACCCTCCAACCCCATTTGCCTCTCCCCTTCACTGTTCAGTGTTTCCCCCCTCCAGCTCCATCCCTCTGTTCAGCTGCATCCTCTAACCCCGGTCACCCTTCCAAAGTCCTTTGTTTTGTGTGTGTGTGTGTGTGTGTGTGTGTGTGTGTGTGTGACTCCCCCTGCTCCATCCCTCTGATCTGCTGCCACCCTTCAACCCCAGTCACCCTTCCTGAGTCTTGTTCAGTCCTTACTACATTTCTGAAAGTGTTATAAGATGAACATTTATTATGGTTCTTCAGAAAAAATGAAGTGGCATGGTATACATATGTGTGCCCAATAGAGGTCACTTTCTTTGAACATCTCCTGTCTCTCAGACTCTCCTCAGAACATTTTCTGCAGTCTACCTTGCTGTACTTTCCCAGATTTTATTAAATGTGCAATTTAATTATTGCTGAATAAAGCATATAAAATCCCTATTTTGTGAAGTAATGACAAACAAAACAAAAAAGTAACAGTATATTAAGAATGACAGAGTTCAACGATCAATTTGCTGGGCACCAAAAACACTCATTTTTTTAGTGGGTCAGGTGGTCATGGCCCTGTGGCCTCCATTAAGGTCTCAGTACAGTGCATTGATATGGCTGTGATTGCTGGGCTTATCCCAGTGATTGCAATTTGCTGATGACCAAGAACTCCCATTTTGTGTGGTGGGGGGGTATTTCATGGCCTCCATTAAGGATGTAACACTGAGAATTTACCTTGCTGACCTTGCCGTGGTTGCTGGGCTTAACCCTGTGATTGCAATTCACTGGCAACCTAAAACTCCCATTTTTGTTTTTTTGGGGGCAGCCATGGCCCTGTGGCCTCTGTTAATGACCCATCACTGGGAGTTTACCTTTCCATGGTTGCTGCTCTTAAGCCAGTGGTTGCAATCCACTGGCAACCAAAACCTCCCATTTTTGCTTTGTTGTAGTTGTGCGGTGGTGGATGTGGGTGTTGGTATGGATCATCAGTCATAAGATTTAGTTTGTTTGGACATTCATGTACTGTTGAATATCTAGTGATTGTAGGGTGGAGGGTGTGGGTGGGGATCACCAGTCATAGGATTTTGTTTTTTTGGATGTTCATGTACTGTTGAATACCTCTTACTTCTAGTGTTAATTTTGCATTCTTATTCTTGTCATTTGATCCCTTTTCTACCACAACCAATAACATTCCATCTTCATAGTTCATTGATGGCGAAGACCATGAATCTGGGACTCAGGACTTATTTTTTTCTGGCAGCTGCAAATAAAATGGTACAACAGCGGCCAGATGTAGTGAAGAAGTCAGTGAACCATACCAAGGGCTACTTGCAAGACAGATGAGCAATGAGGGACATTTACTTGTTTTTGATCAATGCAAGCAATCACACCAGAATTAGAACAGTCTTGACATGGGTATGGACATCTGTGTTTTAGAATGTTGTGACAATGACCTTCAACAAATGGCAGTGGATTGAAGGTTTCCACATAACTTAATCAACATTTTACTTTGTCATGCAAAAAATTGACCCACTAATCCAATGCCAGAACACAACAACACTTTTAGCTGTTGCAATCTAGGTATGACTGTTCATTTTGTGCAAGAAGTCTGCCAAACCTTACTTATCATCATTAAGCACCATACCACAATGCCAACTGGTACCTAGCAGCAAGCAATCATTGATGGATTCCAAGAAAAGTTTTGCTTTTTACAAATGTCTGATACAATCAATGGGACACACATCCCAATTATGGCAATGCCAACTTTACAAGAATGCAGCTGACTACTACAATCATAAAGGTTAGCATTTCCTCATGATGTAGACTTTGGTGGACCACCAGTACTGCTTTTGGAACATAAATATCGGATGACCAGGAACAGTACTTGATGTGCACATTTTAGTAAGCAGCAGACTCTAGGAAGCCATGGGTGGACTTTTATTTCCTAATGTACCCCATGAAACTGGAAATGTTAACATGAAATTTTTTTTACATGCAGATTCAGCCTACCCATTGATGCCATGGCTAATGAAGCCTTTTCTGGACAAAGGGAGACTGACAGCGAAACAGAAAAGCTTTAATCACTGTCTGTCAAGTGCACAAATAAAATATAGAAACAGAGAATTTGATGGCAGATCAGGACTGCCTGGCCCACCTAGTCTGACCATTTCCCTGTCTACTGTATAAACTCCAGATCCTACTTGATCTGCAGCGTACCTCCTCCTTCCCTCCACTAGTGTAGCCTTTTACCTGCCCCATTCATTCTTGAATTCAATTACTGTTGTTGCCCCCACAACCTCCTCATAGAGGCTGTTCCATGCATCTACCACCCTTTCTGTGAAAAAATACTTCCTCATATTGCCCCTGAGTCTTCCCCCTCCAGCCTCCTGTGACTAGGGATGCAGCAAAATTAAATTTCACCTGTGAAATTGTGGCAAAATCGTCAATTTTGCCACATGAAATGTTTTGGATAACTGCAGCAAAATTACACAATTTCACTCCCAATTTCAGCAGTCCACCAGTCCAGCATAGATGGTTAAATTTCACCCGTGGGAGGTGAAATGTTGCCTGTGAGTGGAGTAATTCCACCAGCAGTGGTGAAATTTCACTCACAACAGCGGGTAAAATTTCACATTTTACCAAGCGAAATATTTCTAGTAATGCGTTAATTACACAAAAATATTTTGCTCGGTGAAATATAACAATTTCGCACAACAATAACTGTGAGCCCTTGTTCTTACACATCTTCTTTTTTAAAAGATGCTGCCCTCTTGAACTCCATTGATCCCCTTGAGGTATTTGAATGTCACTATCAAATCCCCCCCTCCCTCCTTTCATCCAGTGTATACCTATTGAGTTCCCTTAATTCTCCTCATATGGTTTCTGTTGTAGCCCCTGTACCACTTCCATTGCCCTTCTTTGGACTGCCTCCACCCTGTCAATGTCCTTTCAGAGATGAAGTCTCCAGAACTGCATGCAGTACTCCAGATGAGGCCTCACCAACTGCCTGTAAAGTGGCATCATCAGCTCCTGTTTTCTGCTGGTGATACTTCTTCCTGTGCACCCCAGCATCCCCTTGGCTTTCTTCACTGCCTTCCGACATTGTTTGGCTACTTTTAGATCATCTGTTATGACTACCCCCAGGTCCCTTTTCAGTTTGTTTTTTGTTAGTACCCCCCACCCATTGTGTATTCCTCCCATGTTTTTTTTTTCCCCAAGTGCATGATTTTGCACTTCTTGGCATTGAATTCAAACTGCCACACTCTTGACCACTCCTCCAACTTGGTCAAGTCTCTTCTCATCCTCTTCACCCCCCCCCCAGAGTGTCACCAATATTGCAGATATTGGTGTCATCTACAAAGAGGCATACCTTTCCTTCAAGTCCCTCTGCAATGTCACAAATAAAGACATTAAAGAGGACTGGCCCCAGTACTGAATCCTTTGACACCCCACTGGTACTCCTCTTTCTTCAGATTGAACTCCATTTATCACCACCCTCTGTGTCCTATTGCTAAGCCAATTTCTGATCCAGTTTACCACCTTGTGATTGACTTCCAGACTGCCCAACTTGTTTACTAACCTCTTGTGCGGGACTGTGTCAAATCCCTTGAAAAAATCTAGGTAGGCCATGTCCACCACTCCTCCCTGATCTACTACCCTTGTCACCCAGTCAAAAAAATCTATCAGATTCATTTTACAAGACCTTCCTGTTGTGAATCCATGCTGCCTTGGGTCCAGTGCCCACTGGCTTCTAGATATTCCAGAGTCCTCTCCTTTAACAGTCATTTCATCATCTTTCCCATCACTGAGGTCAAAATGACCAATCTATGATTTACTGCTTCTGCCTTGCTTTCACTTTTGTGGTGGGGAATCACGTTTGCCCTCCTCCAGTCCTCTGATACTACACCCTCCTCCAACGATTTGTTGAATAGGGCTGTCAGTTGTATCAGTAGCACCTCTCTGAGTTCTTTTAGTATTCTGGGATGTATCCCATCCTGCCCCATTGCCTTGTCCACTTTCAGTTTCAAGAGTTCTTTTATGACTCTCTCTTCTGGGACTGGTCTGGTGTCTACCCCTCTTCCCTGTGTGTGTCTGCTGGATAATTCCAGTCCCTATTCTTCCCCTTTTGTGAGTACTGAGCAAAAATATGTGTTCAGTTTGTTACTTTTTTCCAGGTCCCCCCCTCCTCCCACTCCCTCCCCCTTTACTTAGCCTCACTGTCCCTCCCTTGTCATTTCTTCTTTCTCTTATTTACCTGAAGAAGGTTTTTGTCTCCCTCCTTCACTGTCTGGGCTATCCTTTCTCTATCTGTGCCTTTGCACATCTGACTATTTTCCTGCCTCCGTCTGCTTAGTCTGATACAGTTCCATGTATTCATCCCTTTGCATTTCCTTGTATCCCATGAATTCCATTTTTTTCTCTCTAACATCCCTGCCACTTCTTTTGAAAACCATAATGGTTTTCTTTGTCTTCTTGCTTTGTTATCTTGTTCACAGAAAGACTTGTTGCCTCTGTTATGTCTCTTTTGAGGTTCTTCCACTGTACCTCTACTCTCCCTCCTTCATCCATTGCCAGTATATTCTTGAGGCATTCTCCCATTTTAGAAAAGTTGGCCCTTTTGAAGTCTAGGACTCTTGTTTTTGTGTGGCTTGACTCTTCTACTGTCTTTACCTTAAACCATACTATATGGTGGTCACTGGACCCCAGATTGCTGCCCAATGATACATTCATTATTCTGTCTCCATTTGTGTGCACCAGGTCCAATATCGCCCCCTCCTGGATTGTTCCACTACTTGCTGCATGAGGCATGCCCCCTGCAGGGCCAAGATGACCCTGCTCCTGGATGTGGCTGCAGCATAGGTGTTCCAGTTAACATCAGACATATTTAGGTCTCCTACCAGCAACACGTCCTCCTTTTCTGCCATTTTACAGATGTTATATACCATTTGCCTATCGGTTTCCTCCCCTTTCACTTATATAACCCCTGTGTGGATAGTGTTGCAATTTTATGACCCAGAGTGACCCACAGTGCCTTCTCTTCTCCCCGCTTTCCCTTTATTTCAGTTACTTTGATCCCCTCTTTGATGTAGATTGCTACCTCTCCTCCCTTTTTCCCCTCCCTGTCTTTCTTGTATACTGTGTACCTTGGCGTATTAACATCCCAGTCATGACTTCCCATATACCATGTTTCAGTGACTGCCATGGCATTGGGTCACAACATAGCCTTCTACAATAGTGTGGTCAAGAACAGTGTGGCAAAAATGCTGCTACTTCTATTTCTTGGGAGGGCTCTGCCTCCCTCGAACTAAATGATACCAACTCCAGGGGGAACAGGTCATGGGGCAAGACAAAATTTGTGGGGCCATGCAATACTAATTTCCATATCCCCTTGTAAGAAAAAACTAAGCCCCAACATTTGCAAAATTGAGGGAGATCAGTATTTGAACCCTGGCCCCTACTGCCTCCCGGTTAAGCTGCTCCATGCCTCAGCCCTCCATGACATGGGAGCAGCTCAGCCACTCTCTGGATATCTCTTGCCCATGTCCTGTGGTAGCACCATGGACAGCATTGTGCTATACAGACTAGTGCTCTGTTGATTGGCATTATTCATGTAGTGCTATTCTAGCAGGCTAACCAACTACCACAATGTCCAGGTCACCCTCTGCTATTAAAGTCACCAGGTCAGGGATCTTGTTACTCAGGCTGTGGGCATGTGTAAACATGGCCCTCCATGCTTTGATGGCTTCATCCCTACTTGTTACTCTCCTATCCCTTCCTCCTGTGCCTCCTCTGAGATTACCTGCTGTTTCAGTCCATTGTGTTTTCCCATCCTTAGTATCCTCTTGTCTGAATAACATAACCTGTTGGGGAGGAGCAGTTGAGTTCTTCCTCCATATTTTCACCTCCACCCTTGGCTAGTTTAAATGTTTGCCAATGAAACATTCAACCTTTCACTTCAATGGTAGTGGAGAATACATTTGGGTGACTCAAGGGCAGATGGATATGCCTTCTTAAAAGATTTGACATGGACACACACTTTGTTACCAGCATCATATACATGTGTTACAATTTGTATTGCCTCTGAGAGCATCAAGGAGAGTTTAATTCAAAATGGACGTTGGAGGATGGCATTGAGTGTTCACCACAACACATGTTGAAAGCAATAAAAGCAACGGAACATAGTCTGTGGGAGTGGGGACCATGCTAGAATAATACTCCAGGCTCTTGTGCAGCATCTAAGCACATAAGCAATTCTTGGACAGAAAAGAAAAACAACCATATTTGTCTTTCTTGAATAAATACGCACATGGCTTTTCAACACAGGTGCTGTATGGTGTCTTCCCATTCACCATGTTGATATTGTTTTACTGCTGTTGCTTTGTTTTCAACTGTTTTTATTTCCCAATGCCACTGGCCAAGACCTCCTTTGACTGACTGCAGTTCCTGATCCCATTCCACCAAGATCCTCCATGGCCTGTGACTGCAGCCCCCCGGTCCAACTGAGATGGAGCAACCTAGGCAGTATAGCACAGTGGTTTAAGGCTCTGAGCTGCAAACCTGGTGACCTGGGTTTCAATCTCAGAGCCCCCACTTGCATGCTGTGTGACCTTGAGCAGGTCACGTAACTTCCTTGTTCTCCCAGGTTGCACTTGTAATCAAGCTTTCAGCTTAGTGTGTCTCTCCTGGTTCAAAAAAAAATTTCAAAAATGTAAATAAAATGTAAATCTTCAGCTCCATGGCACTCCCAGGTAATTATCTAATGCCCAGCAAATGGAGTTGAGGACTGGAGGGATGACAAGGCCCTGCTGGGCAGAATCCAGATGTTGGTGTGGTGGCAGGGAGCAGCATCATATTGCCATTCAGTGGGTTTTTCTGCTTTCCAGTTCCCTGCAGAAGATGTGCAATGACATTCTGTAGATGTCAGACATGCTCCCATGCCTGATGCACTAAGGTTCACCTCCCCACCAATCCCCTTGCATTATGTGGTCTCAGGTCAGTGACTCCAGTTATTGCTAGGTGTTGGTCATTCAAAGGGCAGCACTGCCCACCCACCCCATAGCAGGAAAGCAGTCCTTGGGATTCTTGATCCTTCTCCCCCCAGTCTACCTTCCAGTGCTCCAGGCTCATTCATGAACCCAGGCCAACAGTGATGCAAGCAATAGCACTACCAATTGTGCTAGGAGGCCAACTTTTTACTGCTGTTGTTTGGTGTGGCAGGAACAGTGCATGGCAGGAACAGATACCCAGATACACCAACAACACTGCAGCTAGTACTGGCTCTGCTACTGCTGACCTACAGCCATCACTAAGGGTCAGAGTAGTCCTGGGGTACCCTAACCTCCCTGCATGGAGGGGTAGAGTTGTCTTATGGGTACTCGATCCTCCTACCACCAGAACCTACTTGAACACCCAGTATTATGCTGACAGGCTGTCTACTTGACTCATTGGTGTCCATATTGTTTAATAACATGCAAAAGAAAGGAAGACACAAAACAGTGTTTAGTGAGTTAAAATCATTAATTTATTACTGTGTTTTATTACTACACCCATGTACCTTGCACATTGTACTATAGTGAAAAGAGACACAAACCCCCCAAAATGTACATTTGTATCATATTGTTTTCCACATCATATAACATCAAGAGATTCAAACAATGTGCACCATATAACAGCACCTACATGCAAATGCATACCTAGTTACAAAAATATTGCACTGCCTACTGCAGGAGATCACCACTATGAACTGTGTGACACATCACTATCATTTTAAGGATCATAGTACATAGGCATATTGAAACCAGTGACACCACACACCTATCACAATACTGTGTATATACCCTGAAGAGAATCCCCAATATAGTTACTGGTGAAGCCATTTATCAACTGGATTACCAGCCTGTTCAAATACTGTAATAACTGGTTTTCAGGTTATTATGCTTCAAAAGGCAATAATAACATGAAATCTGGTTATTACAGCATTTTGAAAATTATTTCCTTCCAGCCGGCCCATCGGTGCAGCGGTTGGATTTCCGCTTTCGACGCCAGTGACCCTGGTTCGGAAATGGACTGAGGTCATCGGAGGGCTGGCCGGGGGGAGAAGGATTGAGCATCCCATGGACTGCTCTCCTTCTCTGGGGGGAGGGCTGGGGTAGCAGTCGGCGAAAGGGGACTCCCTAGCGGTGGCTAGGATCGCCCACACGGCCGTGCTTACATCAGGGAGGAGTGAGAGGCGGGCAGATGCTCAGCCATTGCACGCCCCGCCCTCCTCAGGGAGTGGGTTAATTGGGGTAAAACCACGCCAGCGCCATATGATGCTTTACCCGGACGCCTGATTGGTCACGGGCCATTCCCCAACCAGTTACTAGTTCCACGGTCTGATACGGGGTTGGAACTCGCCTCTGCTCTCTGGGGGAAGCCAGGGATGACTGGGGAGTCGGCAATGTCCGGTGACCGGGGATCCCGGAGTCCGTGACCAGGCTGAGGACAGACGTGGGGCGTGAAATAAAGAGCAAAAAAAAAAAAATATTTCCTTCCACTCACATGTATCAGATGTCAGTTGCTATGAGTACACCAGTGCACCACCTCACTGGCTGTTCAGCTGTGTGGGGGAGGTCCAAACACTGGAAAAAACACGGCGGCTCCATTTTCTCACTCTCGAGGATTGTCACTCAAGAGATTACCTCTCACTGTCTTTCAGGTAATTCTTATTCCTGCCTTTAGAGCTGAAAAAAAAGAAAGAAAGAAAAATCATCTGGTTGATCCTGCTCTTTGAAGACTGTGAGCATATGGCCCTTTGGTAGACAATGAGTCAGCTCAGGAACAGACCTCTGATTGCTGTTTACAGGAAAACACCAGAGGGGTTTGCACTGCTTCTGTTGGTGCTACTGAATAAAAAGGGTGGCCGAGAATAGCTGCGGTTTTCTTTTACTGTTATAGTAAGCCTAAAACTGTAGTCGGATACAGCTTGCTAGCTATGTGTAGCTTTATGTAGCCTCATGTATTGGGATCTCATACACAGTGTGGCTATAGCTACAGCTTATTCTTTTTGTCTCTGGATGTATCCCTCCTTGGCTTCATCTGGAATATTAAATAATGAGAGTTTTGAAAACATATATTGAGGAGTGTATGGGGAGTAACTTTATTCCCTTTTCTGTGTTTTTGTGTTCAGTCATATAAACTTTCCTGCCTCTGACTAGAAACAGATTAAGTGATGCTGATTCTCTGTGGAGAAGCAGCTAATTTGGTGGAAAGCCACTATATGGAATTACTATGGAGTAGTTCCTGGACAGATTGGACGTTAAGTATTGCTGGGACTTTAAAGTACTCATCTCAGGTTGAAGACAGACTCTCTATAGTGCTATTCCTACATGGGCTAATATTGGATACCAGACATATTAAACCTGAGGTGTAAAAGGGAGAAAGCTGCAGAAGACCAAATGATTAAATAAAACAGATCATTGTATGCTGATGAACTTTCAAAGAACTGTGCCTGCTGTTTGTGCTCTATACAAAAAGAGACACTTCCTTTATGAATCATTATAATCACTATAATTCACATAAATAGAGCAATTTGCCCCAATATTAACACATTCCTATGTGCACTGTATTGCATTTATATTTATAAAATTGTACATTGTTAATTTATTGCTACTTTTTGATAACTTGCAAACAAGGTAATATATTTATATATATTTACAGTTCAAGTTATGTTTGCTATATATATAATGCACATTGCAATTTTATTGATATTTATCGATCTGCACTTTAGTCTGGCACTTTAATTGGAGTTTTTGACTTAATTTCGTGAAATTGCAAAATGACTAGAAGAAAAAATAATGAGGAGGAGTTGGACATTAATAAAGATCTAGATAATGATGATGCCTTGGTTAAAGGGAAACAAAAAAGGGGAAGAAAAAGAATAATAAAAACATGAAACAAAATCTTAAAACTAATTTAGCAGAAACCAATAAAGTAACATAAATAGGTTAAATGTTGATTACAGAACACATGAAAAAAGTTACAAAAATTAAAAAAGTTTCATCTCCTAATCCTGAGGAAATAGTGAATCTAGTAACTCAGAGTTATTTGGAACTTTCACCTAGGCTTGGATGGGAAGATACTTTAAATATAGAGAGGACAAATGTTGAAGTATTGCCTTTAGGGATAGGGAAAACACAATCTCCCCTGATCACAATAGAGTCATCTAGTAGTAACTAAATAAATCAGGAAGCAGATTTAGGTAAAGTGAATGAGAATAAGGACCCTGACTTGTCCCAAATAATAGCAGGGATGCAGGAGATCTTACAAGGCCTTGAAGAACTGGCAGAAAAAAAGTATTACAGAAGAAAATGCAGTAAAGCATATTACATATACACCACTTATGGATCCAAATCTAATTGAAGCCATACAGGATCCACATGTAGCCAATGTAGCCATAATGGAGCAATTAATCAGTTTAAGAAGTGACATGCATTATTTAAAGGGGGAAGTGGCAGCTATCATGGCACAGTTGGAAGAAATTGGTACTACTTAAGGGAAAAAAAGAGCCAGATGGCAGAGGATCCAAATCCAACAAAAGGTGAAAGTAAGCACAAACCCTCAACTCATAAGTTGGAGGAGGAAACCTCTACCCAAAAGAGACACCAAAGAAAAAGTAGATCCTCAAAAGGGAAGAAATGGAGAAATGCAAATGAGGGAAAGTATATTAGAAGTTTCTAGGGTTAGTAACACTAAAACTGATGGAATAAAAAAAGGAAAAAGAAAATAAAGAAACAGCAAAAAGGAAAACAAAATTAAAAAATCAAATAACAGGGATAGGGTTATTATAATTAAGGAGAGTGTAGGTGCAATACAGAGGAACTTCGATATCCCAGATGTAAAAGTTGAACAAATTGAAAGTGTTAGAAATGAAGAGAATAGTAATCAATGCAAAGAACAGGATATCCCAGATGCAAAAGTGGAACAAATTAAAAGTGTTAGAAATTATGGAAATAGTAATCAATGCAAAGAACCAGATGTTATTGATTCACATAAGAATTATTGGAAAATGACTAGTCATTGATTACCATAAAAGGACTAGAATTGGGTTTAAATGAGAGCAATACAGTGTTGGGAATTTTGGGACACTTGATTTGTACTGAAATTTTAAATTTGGATGTACAATTAGATGACATACTGGATGCTAGAGGGATGGTGAACAGCAAATTGGACTATATATTACAATTGTTTTTTAAGCAAGTAAGAGTGGCCCAGTATGTATGGAGGAACACAATTGCATTGGAGGAACTCAATTTGTTTACGGAACAACTTATATTAATAAGTGATGTGATTGACCTTGGAATTAAGACTAAGGGTGAATTAGACTTACAATTAGATCAACAGGGGAAATTGCAACAAATGGTTGACAAACAATGTAAACTAGAAGTTCCTTCAGACATAACTCTCTCTGTTTTTGGAATCTCTTACATGGGTATTGATACCAGAGCTAAAGTAAGAACAATGATTACTCTTTTGATAGGAAACGTTCGGGAATAGAGTTTTATGAAGATGACATTGTTCAGGTCCAGAGAGTGCATAGGTTTTGGGCCTATGGGGAGCAAATAGATTTAACCTTGGAGAATTGAAATCTAGACAGAAATATTTTGGAAGTTAGCCCAAAGTTGGATAAGCTGGGGATGTTAATAGTAGATTTTGAAACAATGATGGATTCCAGGACCTCTTTGAATGAGTAACTGGATGTAATACAACAATCTGATGAAGAAACCCATATAGAACAGCCATCTGTATACAATGTGGATACATTTAATAGATTCCAAATGTTACAGGATGCCCATGTGTGACTTGAGAAGGATGGAGAAATAAATGAGTGGGAGTTAAAATCTGACTGTATGAATATAAGTACTACCTCATTGACTGAAAAAAATAAGGAGACTAATCTGGGAATTATGTCATGGAACATTGCTGGGTTACAGAGTAAGTTTATAGATTTAGAATTTAGGGATTTTTTTGAAGGATTGGACATAATACTGTTTCAGAAAACATGGCATGATGAAAAACAAGTAAATAGGGTAATTAATGGCTACAGTATAATTCAGTCTCCAGCTGTAAATCAAAAGAAAATGGGAAGATTCATGGGTGGAATGGCAACTTGTATCAAAATAGATGAGACAATGAGTAATCTAGAATAATCAGTTAACCAAAATATTATTTTGATAAAAGTGAAAATAGAAAGTAAGCTATTGATTTTGGTAAACATTTACAATCCACCAGTAATATCCCCACTGTATGATAAAACATTAACCAATGAAATTGTGCAAGATTTAAAAATGTATTTAAAAAAAAATGAACTAATGGAAATTCTAATAAAGGGGGACTTGAACATAAAATATGGGAAAAAAGAACATTTGGAACCAAATGCCTCAATATGTCAAGCCTTAAGAATATCAAATAGAAGCTCTAAGGACAAAAAACATGGATGTACATAAACAATTGGACATTTGGTAGAAACATTGCAATTAATTATACTTAATGGGAGGCTGCCCTCAGACAGTATGGGAATTATGACTTGCACAAGTGCAAAGGAGGCAACACTAACTGACTATGCACTTGTCTCAATATTTGATTACTATATTTACAGTGACATGAAAATACTAAATAGAATAGAAAGTGATCACCTCCCACCTAGTGGTCTATAAAAAGAAAGAATCTAGGACTGTGTCAGTAAGAGAAGATAATGTTAAAATTGTGAACGAGAGAATTAGATGGGATCCAGAAAAAAAGAGTAATGTCAGAAGACTAAGTGATCAAATAGTGCAAACTCTGAATATTAAAATCCAGAATATGTGGGATCCAGAGGGGAGATATATAAGGAAATCATGAACATATTGTAGTTACTAACTAATTAACAAATAAAGGAAAAAAAACAATAAAGATAAAAAGCATTATGAGGTCTGATTTTATAAAAACTGTAGAGTCAAAAAGAGGAAGTTGTCTAAATTATTTAGGAAAACAAAAAAAATACCTAAATAGAAAGAATATTAAACAACTGAATCTAGCTAGGAAAAACTATAAGTATTATGTAAATATATATAGAATGTAATATCAAAGAGAATTATGGGATATAATGATTAAGGCCATAGAGGAAAGGGATGACAGGAAATTCTGGTCCCTGCTCTGGTTCTGCCTGGACCTAGAAGAGGTAGAAGTCTGCACAAAGATGGAGGTAACTGACTTCAGGGGGGCGGATTTCAAGAAAATGGGAAGGATACTTAAAAAGCATTTGGATGGGATTGGGCCAGACATGTGCACTGACAGTAGGTGGGAAATCATCAGGAGGGAGGTGCAGGATGCTACCAGCACCTGTACAAGAGTAAGACGAAAATGCGGTAGGGCCCATAAACCCTGCTGGTGGACCAGAGAGGTTCAGAAGATGGTGAGGGGAAAGAAGGCAGCCTATAGGCATTTCAAGTGCTCAAGGAGTAAAAGGGATTGAGGAGAGTATGAGCTGATGGCAAGAAGGGCCACTAGGATGGTGAGGATGGCTAAGGCAAGGAAGAAGCAGAACCTGGCCAGGGAAATTAGGAGAGGTAACAAGGGGTTCTTTAGATACATTGGGGAAAAGTGGAGGGTGAAGGGGCAGATTAGCAGGATTAAAACAGGGGAGAGATGGACACAAGACCCAGGGGAGCAGGCTGAGGTACTAAATGAGTACTTTGCCTCAGTTGTCATGAAGAAAAATGGGGACTGCATCACACATGGGAGGAGTCGGTGAACCTGAGGAGGGGGGGGACCCTTACTGATTGGTGGGTCTGGGGAGAGGGGGGCCATCACTGGCAGGAGGGGAGAAGGCAAAGCAGGGGGATGAGGTAGTGGAGGTGGAAATCACAGCAGACAGAGTGAAGGAAGCCCTCAGGTCCCTTAAGACAGAGAAAGCACCAGGGCCGGATAAATTACATCCCATAGTGCTGAAGGAACTGGCAGATGTCCTGGCAAAACCCCTGGTGAAGTTTTTCAGCATCTCTCTGAGGACAGGGTGGGTGCTCCAGGACTGGAAGGTGGTTCATACAGTGTCTGTCCACAAGGGGGGGATCAAGGGAGGTAGCAGGGAACTACAGGCCCATCAGCCTGACAACGGTGGTGGGCAAGGTGATGGAGGACATTGTCAAGGAGAGGCTGGGGGGACCTGGAAAAGTCAAGGTGCCTGGATGATAGGCAGTATGGCTTCATCCTGGGGAAATCATGTCAGACAAACCTTGTGGAGTTCTATGTCTAGGTGGCAAGTGCCTTGGACCTGTGTAGACCAGTGGACATCCCCTTTCTTGACTTCAGCAAGGTGTTTGACTCTGTTCCTCATGGGAGCCTGTTGGATAAGCTGGGAGAAATGGGTGTTGGGAACCAGATGATCAAATGGATAGGAAATTGGCTCCAGGACCGGACCCAGAGGGTCGTGGTTAGCAGGATGGTCACATCCCCAAGGAAGGTCATTAGTGGGGTCCCTCAGGGATTGGTCCTTGGGCCCTTCTGTTCAATGTCTAAGTCTCTGACATAAGCAAGGGTATCAGGAGTGAGATGAGTCTCTTTGTGGATGACTCAAAGCTGGGGGCAGTGGTGGATGGGGAGGAGGGGAGTGTGGCCCTACAGGGGGACCTGGAGGCTCTGGAAAGGTGGTCTAGAAAGTGGAAGCTGAGGTTCAATGCAGGGAAATGCAAGGTGCTGCACCTGGGAGCCAGAAACCTGGGCCAAGTGTACATCCTGGGAAGGGGAATGCTACAAGTCTCAATGGCTGAGAGGGACCTGGGGGTGGTGGTGGATGTCAAGATGAACAACTCTGAGACTTGTAGGAGGGCAGTGGCCAAGACCAGCAGGATGCTGGGATGCATCGTTAGGGGGATCACCTACAGAAGGAGGGAAGTGATACTCCCTCTGTATAACTGCTTGGTGAGGCTGCACCTTGAGTACTGAGTGCAGTTGTGGAGGCCACACTTAAAGAGGGACATCAAACTCCTGGAGAGGGTCCAGAGAAGGGCAGCTAAAATGTTCTGGGGCATGGGGGACAGAACCTATGGGGAGACTATTGAAGAGCTAAATATGTACACATTGGAAGAGAGAAGGGACTGGGGGACATGATAGAGGTCTTCAGGTACATGAAGAGGGTAAATAGGGGCGGAGCAGTCAGAGTGCTCCGAAGGAAGGGGGGGCAACTAGAGGACATGGGTGGAAGCTGGAGGGGGGATATTCGGGGAGAAAGGAGGAGGTGCTACTTCACTGAGAGGGTGGTGGGGCCATAGAATGCACTGCCCAGGGGGCTGGTGGAGTCAGAGATGGTGGAGGGGTTCAAGAGGGCGTGGGACAGGTACAGGGGAAGGATTCTGGAAGCAAAGTCCTATGCAGCAAGAATATCCAGGACTGGGACGGGAGAAACCAGAGAGGGAGAGAGGGCAGCAAGGTCAGCTCCCAGGGTGGCGGCTGACCAAACGAGCAGACACAAAAGACTGTTAGGCCGATTCTGCTGGCATTTTAGTATGTTAATATGTTAGTAGCCAGAGAAACCTGTAACACAGATTGATACATATATTGAGTCACTGACCTGGAAAAATATTTCTTAGGCATTTTTCAAAATATAAATATATTTAAGGAAGAAGAACTAGGTGAATTAAATGAGGATTTCAGATGATTCACAAAACTGTTTTATCTACTTCAAGGCTTGGTCTGCAAAGAGTCTTGGACAGATTAGACATTCTGGCCTGGATATTCAAAGGGGTTGCGCATGGCACAACAGAAATTGTGTCATCGCAACCCCGCATTGCGCCCTGACAGGATATTGAAAAGGCTGCCCGGCACAGCGCAAGTCCCGATGCACCAGGGCACAATGTAATCGTATGTGGTATGGATGCATATGGGGCATATCCTGATATTCAGCCTGGGATGTGTGGCGCATATGCTGGTGCAACTCTGCATTGCGCCACATAGGAGGGCTCAAAGTTAAGCCCTTGAAATTTAGGAACAAGTCCCGGCCACCCACAGGCAGGCTGCTGTATTGCAGGGGCAACACAGCAGCCGCCAGCCATGGGTAGCCACCCAGCACACCATCCACAAGCACCCACATCCCCCTGGCAGTCTAGTGGTACCCCCCCTTCCTCCCATTTCCACATTAAATGTAAATGACAACACGCCCTGGTGGTCTAGTGGACCCCCTTCCCACCCAATTCCCCGATCACAGCATATGTACTGTATAAGGCAATGTTTCTTGGTAGTGTAGTGGAACTCCCAACCCTCCTGTGTCCCTGATCACTGGTTATCCGCCATAGTAATAGTCCCTGGTAGTCTGGTAGTACCCCCCCACCCATTGCCACGATCCTGGTAAAACCCCATAATACAATTCCCTTGTGATCCATTGGCACCCCCCACTCCTCCCACCCACACAGCCCCCCTTTCCCACCCTGCTCCCCCTGTCATTGGTGGGTGAATGCAACCCACCTGCATACTACCCAGCCACCCACCAAATGACCGGTACAGTATGGGCTTGCAGGGCATACTGTACTAGACAGTCCCAAATATGTGAATGATGCTGAATATCGCAGGTGATATGCCTAGTGCAACTGCACTTGTGCTGGTGCATCCCTGTGCTCCCTATCTATGGCTTGTGCTGGTTCAGTGCCACTGTGCCATGCACTGTATGTGCACTGTCCATGCCATATTCAATGGTGCTGCACAATGGCACATCCCCATTGAATAACACCTTGACCTGGACCTGGCCCCAGTGCATCACAGTTGCGCTGCACCCAGGCTTGTGCCACTGACTGGTGCAATCTTAATATCCAGGCCTCTGTGTAAAAAAACACAATTTGAAGAATAAGACTAATAAAAGTTTGGTAACGGGGTCGAATAAGAATGACAGGAAATTAACACTGGCACAAAATAAACTGGATTTTGTCTCGGAATTCCCATATTTGAGAGTGCTAATTACAAATAATTATAGATGGACTAAACACATGGCATGGACAAGGAAAAAGTTGGATCAAACAGTTAAAGCTCCTTAAAGATTTAACAACATATATGGGGGCTTGACATGAACGCCAATGCTAAAGGCTATCAATGGGAAAGTAATTAGTCAGGCATCATATCTGGCAGAAATTTGGGGAATAGAGAAAGTGACTAAAACAGAGTCATATTTAAATAAGACTTGCAAACAAATGTTGAGACTTCCACTGGGTACACCAAATACATTAGTGAGAACAGAAATATGACAAATAAAATTTGAACATATAATACATGCTAGGTTGATAAATTTCTGTGTTAAATTAACTACAGAAAATAAAGACTCAATTATTGGTAAAACTATAAGGGAAAGGAAACAATTGTGTCTTTATGTAATAAAGGATGGCTCTCTTTTGTGTATGGTCTGTGAGACATATATGATTTAAGTTATTTAAGAACATGGACTGATCTGAATATATAACTGAGTCTAACTTATTGTAAAAAAATCTCAAAACACAAATATTCAAAAGAAAAAGATCTGGAGGAAAATAAAAGGCTCAACGTGGCAAGGTGGTTAGTCAAAAACACAAAGGAACATAACCTGAAAATACTACCTTAATTCTATCCAACAACCAGATTTCAGTTTTATATTGACCACGTTCAGATCTGAGGTCTTTCCAAGTAATATACTTGACAATAGATATAAAAAAGAAAGTGCAAATGTGTTATTACACTTTGAAAGAAGAAGAAGACCTTGTACATGTCATACTTCAGTGCCCATGGTATACTAATCTGAGATATAAATATCTGGGGCAATACCAGAAGGGGATGAATTTCCCAGCCAGGTATATCCTGGATCTCTTATTTAATTCAGAAAGTCATGATGTCCTGAATACCTAGCAGTGTTCCTGACTAAAATTGTTAATATTAGAAAGAAATGTATACAACAACACCTCCCTCTTTGATAGAAGATAAGGTCCTGGACACTATCCAATAGCTCTAACTGAAATTTATGGAAATGTAAAACTTGTGATTATAATCACTCTTTTACTAATGCAGACTTATAGGGACTGGGTCCACTCTTGGAAGGATTGCTGTTACTAAGAAAAATAATGTAATGGATGTAATGATTTAGCCATCTGTGTATTTGGATATATTTATAAGCTATTATGTCATGACTACTCTGTACTTTGAATTTTTAATATTGTTTTTAATAGTATCAGACTCTCTATTTGTAATGACAACTTGTTTTGTTGAACAATAAACTTAAACTTGGAAAAACCTGGACTGTTGTCTAGCTATTGTGCTTCCATGCTGGCTCCACAGTACATCTTTGGAAAAAAAAATAGAAAAGAACACACACAAAAAGTCGGCAGAAAGAGAGAGAGAGAGAGAGTGTGTGTGTGTGTGTGTGTGTGTGAGTGTGTGTGTGTGTGTGTGTGTGTGTGTGTGTCTGTCCCTCTCTTCATAGAACTACTTCTGAAACTGTTAATAGAAAAAAAAACCTCCCTGCAGCAGTAATTATAAAAAATAAAGTATAGCTAGGGTTCCTGGTTTTAGGTGCTTATTTTTCTTGAAAAAGGTGTTTCTTTTTATTCAAGTTTTGTACCCTTGCAAACATACCAAAAATCAACATTTTTCAGTGTAATAAAATTCACAGACAGAAAAAAATCCATATACATCAGTGTTTATTGACTATATTAAAAATTGACCAAAGTCAGTTAAAAACATACGGTGTACTGTGTACAGTAAATATTCTCTCATGGTATTACTCAAATTAATAAATCAGATATTGCACATTAATATAGCAGCTGGAATACAGCAGCATTATCAGTGTTATTACACATGACCTGAAGTATAGCACCACAATGAACAATAAATAAACATGTATAAAGTGCAGTAATTCATGTAACACATCTACTCAGATACTTACAATGCAAACTTATTGTATCACATCATGCAATGCATCTTTAATGCTTGTTTTGACATTTTAGCTCTTTCTTTTCTTGCTGTAAACAATCTAATCTCAGAAAAAGACCGTTCAACATTGGCACTCAATACAGGCAAGGCAAGCATGCACAATACACATTCTGTTAATTCAGGCCACTGCTTTAACTTTCCACTCCAGTACTGATGCACTTCAATGTTTGTATTTGTTGGTATAGGTTCAGCACAGTATTCTGCAAATTGTGAACAAGGCAGTTCTGGTTCAGACTGATTGAAAGTGTCAGATATGAAATGGTACTGTTCATATTTCATAGAGAACTAATTTTTTTCTGAAAGGATCAATAATGTGTGTCGAGTACCACAAAGATGCATTATGAACTTCAAACCCCATAGTAGGACTAGGACGATTTCTTCTCATATCAGCCTGCCACTTCTCAAACATGGATGTGTAAAAAAGCTGAAAACTTTCCTCAAGTATTTGTTGTGTTTCTAGTGGTAAACAGCCTAGAAGTGCACTAGCTGCAGGGCCATATTCTGTGCTTCCACCATCCACCTTGCTTTCAATTAATATTTTAGTATCCACACCAACAATGTTAAAAACCTGATGTATTAATGTGTTTTCTGATTCTAGTTTCTTCATTGTCTATCAAAGGCCTTATGTTATCACTCAGGAAATGCAAAATGCAGTAGACTGTGTTTTTTTTTTACCTCAGAATCAATATGCTTTTTGAGCTCTTCACATTTTCTACTAGCAGCATGATCACTCATTAGAATTACTGTGAATGGTTGCCACATGGCTAGCAAAATGTCTGTGGCTTCTAGTACTGAGTACCAGCAGCTGTGAGTTACTGTGGGGATTGTTTTTTGTTTAAGCCCCAGCCTTGAGCAGACAGCAAAATATTTTCATGTCAGCTCTCTGGCATATTTAAATAAAACCCCTGAATGCATTATGAAATCCTGTACCTTTTTAATAAGTTAGATGAAAAAAGTGCAGTCTTGAGGATACTGTCAAGCAGATGGCATGGATCTCTGACCAGGAAGGCCTTAAAGTGCAGCTGTGCCTTTTGGAGGTCTTCACAACATTTTTTTATGTAGCATGCTGAATCGCTAAATATGCAAACCACATCCTCCCAGCTTTTACCGTAGATGTCCAGCACCTTCTGCAACAGCGCTGCTATGGACACAGCATTGCATGATTCAATCACATCTAGGTCTGCAATAATAGTCCTCCATATCCAGCCATTGTTGTGATCAGCAAATGTAAAATGAATATCCACAGCAGGGTCCCCATACATTTCCGGCATTTCGTCGATGATTACAGATATTAGTACATCACAGATTAACTCAGGAATGTTGTCGATGTCACTGTTGAAAACTTCAGGCAAGTACTTTTCATACATTTGAGTACTTTTAGGCATTGTTCATGCTGTAGGGGCTCACTTTCAAAACAGATCATCGAGAGGACAATCCATTTGTTTCAAACTGACCACGAACTGGATCATCGTGTGGGCAAACTCATGGGCCACAACTCATTCTTCCTCCCTTTTCCTCTTAAACCTGATAATTGTAGCAGCCAAGGAGATCTGACTGAGCATGGAATCATCTTTTTGTGCCTGCTGCTTCAGCTTTGTGTGTGTTTTAAACATTATGGCCCAGATATTCAAACTGCGCCCAAAAGTGTGCAACAGCAGGAGCAAGCACAAGTCCATTGTGCCCATGCGCAAGAGGCGCGATATTCAAAAACTGCACTGGCCAAGATGCGCCAACAGCTGATGACTGAATATCGCACCACCTGCGCCATAGCGCAACTAGAGAGGTGAAGCTGAGCATATCTGATGCGCCATAGCGCAATAAGAGATGTTCAGCAGAGCAGTCCAGATGCGCCATAGTGCAACCAGGGATGGCCCCCAGCAGCAGGGCAGCAATGCAACAGCACAACCAGGGATGCAGGGGCCCACCACCCATGCCACAGATAGGCAGAGGAACACACAGCAGAACAGACATCATCCCCCCACACCCCATGCACTGCACAACTGGGGGAGGGCTGGAATAACCACTGGCCCATGGAGACCAGCAACCAACCCACAGCCGGGCCATGGTGCCCCATCACACCCCCTAGCAAGCTGTGACTGGCACACAAGGAGAGCTGCCCAGCCCGTGCCACACCATCCCACCAATGCAGAGCACACCCTGCACCGTGACCCCCAGACACCCTGCCCAGGAGCAGCGTTCACCAGTGCAAGATACCCCATGCATGCCACCACCCCCACTGTGACAATGCAACCCTGTGCACCACAGAACCATGCAAGACAGCCCCACCATGAGCACCCATCAGCGGGTGGCAGCACAAAGCGATGCAACGACTGCATACCCAGTGCCACCATTCACATCCCCTCCCGAGGTACAGCTGAAAGACCGACCATGCATCGGCACACGAGGTACCCCACACATGACAGGGCATGCCCCGGACCACACCAAAAGTGGTACAGCACCATGCACACCCTCCCAAGGACACACCCCAACCCAGCACTGGCCACAACAGCCAGTGCAGACACCCACAGTGGTGCATGGAAGCATGCACCACACAGGATGCAAGACAGTGCATGGACAAACACCCACCCATACCCAAGGGCACACAACAAGGGACACAGTAGCAGACAGCAAGCCCCAGCGTGGCCATAGAAACAACCTGAAATGGCCAGCACTCCTCGATGGCACAGGAGTGCCAGCCACCCTGTGCAGACACTGTGGAGCTGTACGTCACCAGCATTTGCCCAGAGCACAAGTGACAGACAGTGGTGCACATCCCCTGTGACACACACAAGTGACAGCATGGAGATGGGACAACAACAGCGGAGGCCAAAGTGTCACCCGAGGCAGACATGTACCACACCAGTGACAGGAGGCAACCCGGCATTGTGCCGGGTACAGTGGCTGTCCTGCATGGACAGCCACCACTGACATGCCAGTGGACCGTGCATGTCACAGACATGCATGGGTGTCAGCTGCTCCGGCCATGGATGGTCTGACAGGTGTGCCATGGACACAGAGCATGCACCATGGACCACTGCACACAGTCATCCAGTGCACAGGGAACAACACACATGCCACAGATGGTGACTGATAGCCACTCCCACACCATACTCACATCCCCACGGACACACGCACACACACATGCACATGACTGCACCACCCCTGATGCCATGCACACCATTGCAGCTGAGCACCTATAGCCCGCTGCAAATCAGAGACCACCACAGTAGGCATATCAAAAGAAATGTATTTAAAAACAGCAAACAAAACTATGTACAGATATTTACAAAAGTTTGGGGGGAGGGCTACAAACAAGGTGGGGGTGGGTAAGGGGCAGGGGTGAACAAATGGTAGAGAGAAGGAGGGGTATGAGGGTAGGTCCAGGGGGTGGGGAAATCAGGGGCATTGGTAAGCTCAGTGGGAGCCCCGCTCCCCACTCCGGCTACTCCTCCCGCCATGACGCCATCTGACACCCAGCCTGTCGATCCTTTCCAGGATTTCCAGTGATGCCCTGGCAACATGTAGGATCTCCCACAGTGCCTCCCAGATTGCCTGCAGCTGCCGTCCACCTAGGACAAGGGAGCAGAGTCAATAGGTGTGAATGCACAGCCCCATGCAGCCCACCCACTGTGCATGGCATACAGCCATGGGACATGCCTCTGTGATGGTGTGTGACCACCCACAGTGATCGCATCCACAAGACCTGCCCACCCTGGTGCACACAGCCATGCGGACTGCTGCACACACCCACCGGCCAAGTCCTGCACAGCACCACCGTGGCTGTTTAATGACATGGCTATGTGGTGCAAAAGCAGTGGCACAGCCATGTACCCGGTGCATGCATGGACCACCATTGATGCACTCCCAGACATGCAGTCCCACTGGACAGTGCTGACTGTAACAAGTTGCGTGCATGGCAGTGGTGTCAATGGATGGTGGCCATGTCCCACTGGCCGCCCTGTTACACAGCATGCAATAGTAATCATGGATGTAAGGCACTCATCATCATCAGGCTGGTCCCTCTGCCTCTGTGAACCTTCACCCCTCCTGAAGTGATGGTCTTTCTGCTGGCACCTCCTCTGCCTCACCAGTCGTCGCTCATCTGAGCCTAAGGTGCAAACATGGAGAGAGGAACATCAGTACAATCCTGTAGCAAAGTCCCCCTGCCCCATGTGTGTGCAATCCCACACAGCCAGACCCACCTACCCCACACCCTGATAACACCACCACAGCCAACACCAGGACGGTCCCTCCCCCCCATGTTCTGGACACATGCAACCATGATACCCATATGGAAGATAAAAGTATATGGATGTTACACCTACCTGGCCGTGGCACCGTGCCTCTCCTGGCACATGCCCGCAGCCGGGAAAGCAGGTCTGGGTCCCTCCACCTCAGGTCCCCATATCTGTGGCGACACTGCTCCGCCATCCACCCCATTCCTGTGGCCTCCTCCAGGGTGTCGGCCACCTCCTGCCATGCCTGACTCCTGGACCTGTCCAGGGGTGCCTCACCAAACAGTGGGCCAACAAGTGGCTCCACAATGGCAGCCAAGTTTGCCATTTCTACCTGGCTTCACTGGGCAGCTCTCCTCTGCGCCATCTCTATTGCTCAGTAGAGTCAAAATGGTGCTCTGCAGCGTGGTTCTGCCACATGCAGATGCTGCGTGGTATAGCGCTGCCATTCCCTATCACGCTGTCACTGAACAGTGCAATAGTGGTGCACCCATGCCTGACACATGGCGCCTAGGGGGCAAAGGTCTGGCACAGGGTCAAGGGTCTCTGGCACAAGGACAGCCACAGCACGATTGGAACCCAATGCATGTAGTGTGATTGGGTGCCTGTGTGCCACCTCCTGTAGCGGCCTACCACGCTGTTGCCCCAGTGCGCCAACAACGCCCCAGTGCCACAATGCCATATAGGTGAACAGCGCTGTAGTGCTACTGGCACAATGGTGGCCATGCCCTGCATTGCCTCCCACATACAGCACTTCAGCAGTGCAGCAGGCACCAGCGTCATCAACCCAGGCATGCGCAGTTAGGTGTGTACTGTGCATGTCACAGAACTGCGCCCTTGACTCAGCATGTTCAACACAATTGAGCAAAGTGCAAAAGCATGATATTCAGCCGTCATATGCAAATCAACTAATCAGCCATTCAATGGTGCAGTCACTGCCATCTGCATTCACTTAAAGTTGTGCCTCACCTCATTTGCATGGATTGCGCTATAAAAGTGCGACATTGGGCTGCACTGGCCATAGTCGGTTACTGCAGTCTATTGGTGAGTTGCATGCTGTTTGGGAGTGTGGACTGTGGATTTTGGGACATGCATGGGACTGCACAGTCACAGGTAACACCTGTCATTCTCACAGGCTGAATCATGACTGAGCGAGTTGTGGAGGAAGAGGAACAGAGTTGTGGGAGGAGGAGGAGGTCAAATTTCACAAAGGCCGAGACAGATGCCCTGTTTGAGGCCTACATGGACCAGAAGCCGCTTCTCAGCAGACGCCAGGGAACACCACAGGCCCATGCTGCTGCATGGGAGGAAGTGGCGCGTGCTGTAAACCTGCATGGCAGCCACCAGCACTATGTGCAGGAGTGCAAGAAGAAGATGGGCACAGACAGGAGGAGGATTAAGGTGAAGGTGGCTGCCATCAGGGCAGCAAAATCTGCGACAGGTGGGGGACAGCTGGAGGTGTTACGCCTGACCCCACAGGAGGACAGGGTTGCTGGCAGCATGCAGCGGTGTGCCATTGAGGGTGTTCCAGGTGGTGGATTCCAGACGGGTGGTAGCCCATCACTGCATGGTAGGTCATGGTCTGTCTATTGGGGGGGACAAGGTAGGTCACATGCAGTAACGCGACTTTGTTTTCCCTTACAGCTCCTGAGCATCTGCATGGGTCAGCAGTGGTGGGCCTCTCCACTGAGGCTAGTCAGATGGAGATGGAGGAGGGCCCATCCACCTCCACAAGAATACATGGCTCAGTGCAACAGTGGACCCGCCTGGATGTCCAGACTGATGTTGTTGGAACAGGTGTGGAGGAGGCCCTGCCCGTGTCCCAGCATGCCAGCATCCACGGATGCCGGCATGCTGTGACTCGGGCTGGTGCCGGGTCCGTCACTGATGATGATGTCACTAACGTCATGGGCAGTGACACAAGTGTGCCACAGGATGGCCACACAGCAGGTAACATCACGGCCATGGCTGTGGGTGGTGCCGCCGTGGAGGCCTACATGTCATCACAGTCCCAGCCTGTGCCTGTCAGCACCGGTGGGGCAGCACTGGTGTGTGTACAGGACAGTGGGACTGTTGCAGCCACTACGGCAGCACCAGTGAGCCCTGGGGAGCGGCAGCCAGAGGGGCAGCATCAGCAGTCAGCCAATGGGCTTGGGGGCACAGTGTCAGGGGGCTGCATCAGTGCACTGCCTGTGGACATGCCCAGGCCTGGTCTTGGTGTGCAGCACCCACCCTCAAGGGGTGCTGAGCATCAGGGCCACTCACACCCTGAGGGACAGAATGCCGATCTGGCAGATGACCTCTTGGATGAGCACACCCGCATACTGCAAGCATCAGTCAATCAGAAGATGCAGCTTGTGACGACGGTGGATGCACTGAGTGCGGATCTGGAGCGGGCAGAGGAGCGTCGCAGCAGAGAAACCGCTCTGCTTCTGGCAGGGATGGACCGGATGCAGGAGGATGAGACCGCTGCCATTGACAGGCTGACACATACAATCACAGCTGCCATGGCCACAGGGGACACACAGTTATTTGCCCATGCGGCACAACAACCGCAGGGTGCAATGTCAACCCCCCGTTCCCAGCGTCGTGCGACACCCTCCTTGTCAACACCGGGTTCAGCTGTGGGAATCCTGAGCATGTCTGGCACAGGCATGTTCAGTGTGCTATAGACCCCTGCGCAAGCATGGTCGCGTTCATGCAGTGGAACCCCTGGGGGACCATTGGTGCCACCCCATGAGGCCAGTGGTCAGTCTGTCAGTGCTGGCGGGTCTCAGCGGGGCCGCCCACACATCCGTGGCAGCTGGGGCACTGTGGCGCGTGACTGACCTGTCTCCCAATGCAGCTACTGTCTGATGCTGCCCTGTGTGCATTGTGTCATTCAGCGGGCAATGCACGGATGGGTACCTGGCCCTGCAGGGAGACACACAGTCCATCTGCACACCCTCCTGGCTGCTGTCCACAGTTGTGTGTGCATAATGATGCCTGCATTGTGCTGTACACCAATGTGCAATGGTGCCCAGCATCTGACACATGCATAATGACAGGCAGTGGGCGTGGTGGTCTGTGGACATGTGTGTGGCTAGGGGTGGCATTCTGGGTCAGTGTGCCTCCTACCCTTTGTGCACGTCTAATGCATTGTGTGCGTGTGTGTGTGTCTGTCCACATGCCATGTTACACCTCACCCATCACTGGTGGTGTGTGTGGTTCCATGCCCGGCCACTTCCCTTGATGGCATGCACCCCTGGTGTGTGTCCATGTGTGTTTTTGGGTTGTGCCTTAGCCACTAGTGGTTGCATATGGCCCCATGACTTACCTGGGTTGGCTGAAGTGCTCCTCTGTGATGGTGTCTCAGTGTAGCTGTGCCAGCCGGAGTAGTCCGGGGTCCCGTCGCCCAAGGGGGGGCAGCCCATCACCATTGTCACTGGCGTCCTCATCGTCCCCATCGCTGTCCCCTTCTTTGACCTGTACGGCTATTCCACATTCATTGGCCATGTTGTGCAGTATTCAACAGGCCAGGAATAGCCCACAGGCCTTTGAGGGGCTGTGCTGTAGGGCACCGCCAGAGGTGTCCAGGCAATGAAATGTGCCTTCAGCATCCCGAACACCCGCTTGATGACATTACGTGTGGTGGCGTGTGCCTCATTGTAGCGTTGCTGTGATGGGGTTGCGGGCCGCTGGTATGGTGTGAGCAGCCAGGAACGGAGTGGGTATCTACTGTCACCTGTGTATAGAGGGTGGAGATTAGTTTGGTGATCAGCATCGCCCTACCCCGGGCCATGTAGGCCACTACCCATGTCACTTCTGACCATGCCCCTCCCAAGCCCTATGTTTGTCCATGTGGTTTGCATACTCACCCACTAGGTGGCCAGTGGGGATGTCCCCACTCTCGAATCTGTGGCACAGTGCTGACTGGTGCCAGATGAAGGCATCGTGTGCTCCCCCAGGGTGCGTGGCACAGACATTGATTATGTGCCCCCTGGCATCGCACATCACCTGGCAGTTGATGTTAGCATAGCCCTTGCAATTCATGTATGTGGCCCCCTCAGGGACAGGTGGTGTGTGGATGGCCACATGGGTGCAGTCTATTGCCCCTAGCACACCAGGCATACATGCTACCTGTGGAACTCCTGTATGTTTGCTGTGTGCTCCGCCGGTGTGCTGGGGAAATGGATGTACTCTGCAGCATGTGGCAGCAGTGCGCTGAGGAATTGGGTGAGGTGGCGTGACGTGGCTGATTGGGTTATGCCTGTGGTGTCCCCTGTTGGTCTCTGAAAGGTACCCGTGGTGAGCAAGCACATGCAATCTGTCACTTTGGTCTCCACTGACAGAGCATGGCTCCGTCGTGTAGGTGCCATAATCACATCACTGCACAGCTCACAAAGCCACCTCAGAATTGCCTGATTCAGGCGGTACCAGCCCATGATCTCCTTATCACTATACAGCTCGAAGCTGGTGTGGGCTCGGTACTGCCTGTTGGGGGCATACCGCCGACGGGCCCTTCCATGGCCATGCCCGCTGCTGCCCACCTTCTCACCCCCCCCTCATTACTGCCTCCATCTGGATGGTGGCACTGGCCATGTCTCTGGCTTGTGTTCAACCCCCAGCAGCTGTTTCTGTGTTCCCCCCTCTGTCCTGGCTGCTGCTTCCCCTGCACTGGGAACACCTGACTGTGCTGTCCTCACTGCTGTGTGGCACTTCTCCCTTCTGCACTGTGGCTCCCCCACACCTTCCCCTGAGCCTGTGGGTTCCAGGTGCCCTTTCACTGTCCTGCCCTGTGTGTGTGTGTGTGTTGCCTGTGTGGTTGGCTATAGTTCAGCAACTTGTGGCTTCCCTGTAGAGTTCTTGTGCCTCTCCCTTGTTCCTTTTCATGTTGGCTCATTTCTGCTATGGCGCAACTTCCGCTTGCTCCCCTATTGCGCATGGCGCATGTTGTTGAATATCGCACTGCACCATTTATGCATGGTTCCTCCCCCTTCAGTTGCACATACATTCATTATCATTGCGCTGTTGCTCAGCATGATTTGGGGGCGCGCAACTGCCTCCAGTTGAATATTGCAGAATGGCGCATTTTCAGACTTGCGCTGGTGCAACCCTATTGTGCATGGCGCAACCCTTTTGAATATCTGGGCCTACGTGCTCAGTGATGCGGCTTGCAGTTTTTCCCAGAAGCACTGGTACTGTTACCTGGAAGAATTTGCACACCAGCAGGCACATCCCTTAGATCTCCTCCACCAAGAAGCCCAGGTGTTCCACGTCGTACTGGTTGGTGGTTTTAAAATGGCGGGGCATTTTTTTGCTGTTTTCTGTCTGGTGTTGTTACAGACCCCATTTATGCCACAGACTGGCATTTCTTGTGTCGGACAGTGACGCACACAGACTGAATGCGTGCGGATGTGCATGATGACAGAATGTGAAAATAATGGTGTTTTTCAGTTTTAACCGATTAAAAAAAAAAAGACAACTGTGGTGTTTTTTCAGTGAAAATCAGTTTTAACTGAAAACCAGGAAGTCTAGTATAGCTAAGCGTGTGTCTATGGTTTTTGTTTATGAATATACAAACATACAAAAATTGCCAGCAGCAAAAGGCCATCATAGTCTATCTAGGCTGCTCGAGACTGCAGCTAGCTCCCTATTCAGCAGCTGTCCCACCCCCTCCCTTAACTCCCTTTACCCTCCTGTTTGCCCTGTCCCACCCCTTCTTGAAGCATTCCACTGAGTTACATGCTACCACCTCAGCTGTTAGTGTGTTCCACTTTGCCACCACCCTATCCATAAAGAAATGCTTCCTCACCTCCCTCCTAAATCTACCCCCCAATCTCATGTCATGGCCCCTAGTGTCTTTCCCCACTCTACTGGTGAAAAGGCCCTCTGCGTCTGTTTTGATTATCCCTATACAGATGCTCTCTCGAAGCGTGATGACATCATAAACCTCTCGAGCTTTGCTCTCGAGGTTTATGGGTCATCACACACCTCGGAGGTGTATAAAAATCCATAATACACACTTACCTATCCATTATACTCTACATAATAATTAAAAACTTGTAAATTGTACAGTGAGTGTTGATACCCCTGCTTAGAATCAAGAGTTGCATAGTGGTTTTGGTCCATGGTGTTAAAGTGGATGGGAGGAAACACATGCTGAGCATGTGATGTTGAAGGGAAGGGGTGCTATATGCTGGGCAGTGCAGCAGCAGGACGTTCATGATCAAGTTGCATTTGAAGCACCTGCTGCTCATGCTCCATGCACTTCATCTCCATTCACTCATAATACTCCATCTGTTGACTTTCAGCTTCCTCGTTAATCTCCACACATCGCTCTTCAGCCTCCAGGAATTTTTCATCATGTCTGCCATATATTCAATAAACTGTTCATCAATCACAGAAATGCCTACATCACCATGTTTTTTTAAGTGCACACTAAAAGACAGGTGTTGTGACAGGCTGAGAAGCAGTTGATAGAACAGGTAATTTGGATGGTAGTGTCTCAGATAATGAAGCTTCACCAGATGATGGCATTGTATCAGTTTGCTCCTTCACATCTGATGCTCCTTTGTCGTCAACATCATCATTGTGGTCTGGGGTATCAACTGTGCCACTGCCACTGTTACGCACCACCAGTGGTTCAGTTGTGTCCCATGTTCCCAAGACTGCATCTACTGTAGTTCTGTGAAAAAATGTCTCTCTTCTTATCCCCTCCCACTGTGATTATTATTTTCCCAGCAACAGATGTAATGGTGTTTAACACCCATTGTTTGGTTATGGCACCAGCTGTGTGTGCTCATATTCCATCTCTTGAAGTTTCTGTGCAATATTGCAGCAGATGTGAATATTTGTTCCCTGTCCATTCAGTGCAGACTACATGTGCTTGTCATCCCATACTGCTATCAATGCTGTAGTCTCCTCCTCATCACTCTGACTGCAGTTTCTGATGTTGTTCTCCATGCCTAGAGAAAAACAATAAACAAACACCTGTTAGTTTGAATTGGTAAGATGGCACCATATTACAAGAAATTCATGAACATTTTCCACGCAATGCTAAGAAGCCATCTGAAGCCCTTTATGGTCACATTTGCATGTGGTGCCTATGCTGTTCTTCATCTTACCTTAATAAAAAAAGCCTACAACTGTTTCACAAGAAAATCAGTTCAGTGTGGCTTCTGATGGAATGACTAAGAATACATTTAATAATAACCTTACTGATATTTCTGTTTGTGCCAATTTGTGTCTATGTGGTTTACCACATTATAATGACGTTTATTATAACTCTGCAAAGGGTCCGATTGTGCAGCTGTTTAGGACAGCTACCAATGCAGATATTACTCCTGCTGACATTGTCCAAATCTGGAGAGATAAATACTACTCAGGGAAGGATTGTCATTTTATATTTTGTTCTGCTTCTCGAATAGCCAATCAGGTATGGTTAACACAGAAACACAGAAACACAGAATTTGACGGCAGATAAGGACCGCTTGGCCCACCCAGTCTGCCCATTTCCCTACCTACTGGATAAGCTGCAGATCCTAGTTAACCAGCAGCCTACTTCTTCCTGCCCCCACCCCCCAGAATTGCCTTATGACTATCCCATGCATGCTTGAATTCCCCACTGATTTTGACTCCACAACCTCCTCCGGAAGGCCGTTCCATGCCATCCACAACCCTCTCTGTGAAAAATACTTCCTTAAATTACCTCTGAGACGCCCCCCCATCTTCAAATTGTGCCCTCTTGTTCTTGCACACCTCTATTTTTGAAAGATGCTACCCTCTTGGACTTTGTTGATTCCCTTGAGGTACTTGAAAGTTTCTATCATGTCCCCCCTCTCCCTCCTTTCCTCAAGGCTATACATATTAAGCTCCTTAAGTCTCTCTTCATACGACTTATGATGCAGACCCTGCACCATTTTAGTTGCCCTCCTCTGGACAGCTCCCATCCTGTCTATGTCTTTGCAGAGATTGGGTCTCCAGAACTGCATGCAGTACTCCAGATGGGGTCTCATCAGCTGTCTTTACAGAGGGATAATAACTTCCTGTTTTCTACTGGTGATGCCTCTCCCTATGCATCCCAGTATCCCCCCAGCCCTCCTTGCCACCCTCTCACATTGCTTGCCCATCTTTAGGTCATCTGATATGACTACCCCCAGGTCCCTTTCCATTCTTATTGTTGTTAGTATCTCACCCCCCATTGTATACTCTTCCCCTGGGTTTTTGTTTCCCAGGTGCATTACTTTGCACTTCTTAGCATTGAATCTAAGCTGCCATACATTTGACCATTCCTCTAACCTTGCCAAGTCCCTTCTCATCCTTTCCACCCCACCCTGTGCATCAACTCTGTTGCAGATCTTAGTGTCATCTGCAAAGAGACATACTTTTCCTTCCAGTCCTTCTGCAATGTCACTTATAAAGACATTGAAGAGGACCGGTCCTAATACTGAACCCTGCAGTACCCCACTAGTAACCCTCCTTTCTTCTGAGTGGACTACATTTACTATAACTCTCTGTCTCCTATTCTCCAGCCAATTCTTTACCCAGGCTGTCATCTTGGGACCCACTCCCAGGCTGGCTAACTTGTATATTAATCTTTTGTGTGGGACTGTGTCAAATGCCTTGCTAAAGTCTAGGTAGGCCATGTCCACAGCCCCTCCCTGATCTAGTACTTTGGTCACCCAGTCAAAGAAATCTATCAGATTCATCTGGCATGACCTTCCTGCTGTGAATCCATGCTGCCTAGGGTCCTGTGCCCCTCTGGCCTCTAGATACTCGACAGTTCTTTCCTTCAGAAGTGATTCCATTTTTCCCCTATCACTGAGGTTAAACTAACAGGTCTATAGTTTCCTGCTTCTGCCTTGCTCCACTTTTGTGAAGGAATCACATCTGCCCTCCTCCAGTCCTCGGGTACCACCCATCCTCCCATGATTTGTTAAAAAGGGTAGTCAGTGGTGTCACTAGTTCTACGCTTAGTTCTTTCAGAATTCTGGGATGAATCCCATCAGGCCCCCTTGCTTTGTCCACCTTCAGTTTTAAGAGTTCTTTCAGAACCCTTTCTTCTGTAAATGGGCCAGTATCAACTTCTGTATCCAGAGTGTTTCTACTGTTTGTTTTATGTATCTCCCCTCTTCCTTCATAAATACTGAGCAAAATATTTGTTTAGTATCTCTGCCTTTTCACAGTCTCCTCTGCCCACCCTCCCTCCCTTTATTAAGCCTCACTATCCCTCCCTTGGTCTTCTTTCGCTCCCTGATTCTTACCTATAAAGGTTTTATCCACCTTCTTAACTGAGTTGGCTATCTTTTCCTCGGTTTGGGCCTTTGCTGTTCTGACTGCCTTCCCAGCCTCCTTTTGCTTTAACTGATACAGTTCTCTGTCCTGCTCCTTCTGTGATTCCTTGTACTTCCTGAATGCTTTCTTTTTCTCTTGAACCTTCACTGCCACTTCCTTTGAGAACCATAGTGGTTTTTTACATCGTCTTGTTAAACAATGATTGTCTAGTTAACTTGAGATACTCAGTTGACTATGTAAATAGGAAGACTAGATTAAATTAAACCAGACATAATAGGTTCACTTCTCCCAAGCAGTTGAGTATTTTTGGTTTAAAGCTCAGACTAGGTTTTCATCAGTGTGTGCAGCTGTTTTTGAACACTTTTGTTCCATAAGGACAGGGAGCACTGCCTCCTGCATGATAGTTCATTTTAATCACAACAAGAGTGGTATTTAAACAACTGATGGACAAAAACAGCTGAGAATACTGATGAAGATTTGGTCCAAGCCATATTAAAAAAAATGCTCATTTTATTATTTCAAACATGAAAAAAGTACTAAAACAGACTCAAATTTTGGAAAGAGGGGTATCATACAACTCGGGAGGTAAGTGGCAATCTAAAATAACATAAAAATGTATAGGTCAAATTTTCACCAGAAATGGATTGTGGATGATGCCATTAATGTGGCATATTCAAAGTGTTTAACTGACCTAGGTACTAAAAATGTCCTCCTTATGTTCTACCAGAGAAACCAATGACTTATGTAGTTCCCAAAGTACAGAAATCACTTGAATATCCACCTGGAAGACCCATTGTAAGAGGAAATGGGTCTTTGACTGAACCCCCCTCTCTAAAGTTGTAGATTTTCACATACAGCCATGTGTCTCCTTCTTCAGGTCATGTATGAAAGACACTATAGTACATGTATACATGTACATGTGCACATCCTAAATGAAATGGAATTTAAAGAGGGTACCCTGCTATTGACTCTAAATATTATATAGGTGATACATGATGGGCAGGAGTGAAAAATGGAAAATATCTGCATGAGTAAATAGTGACCTCAGGATACCTCACAAATGGTGGAGCATAGTGGAGCCACGAGTGATGGTTCCTAAGGTCACTGTCTAAGAGTGTAGATATGTTCCATATTCCAGTTCTGCCCATGATGTATCTGATTTATTCAATAGGACTCCCTACTGTTGGGGATGGATCGTGCAAAAGTTACCATTAGCACAGAATAGCGCAGTCACCTAATATATGTTGCGCAATGGTTTTCAATCATGCTGTTTCACAGTGACGGTGATGTTTTGCATGAGCCATTGAATAAATGTAAATAATTCCACTGTGGTGATATCACCACAGTGGTTTATTTCAGTGCAGTGAGAATATTCCACTGCAGTAAGAATATATGTTTTTATTCAATGAGCTACTTATTTTCTCACCCCTATTGTATAATTAAGCAATAATGCATGACAGGGAGTGGTATATCATGTGATATCATCACACATTGGGTGGTTGGGCATGAGGCTGCAGGCCGAGTGCGTCCAACGACCCGAGAAGTGATGATATCCCATGATATACCACACCCTGGCGTGCATTATTGCTATTATGAACAGGAGTAATGGTTTTATAAATAAAACATTAAAAAAAACTTTAAACCTGTTTAAAAAAGATTTTTTTTTGTAGTGTAGGAATACATACAAAAAATAGTTCTAGAATCCAGCAGGTGGCGCTGTTATCATTGACGCCCACAGAAAAGGTTAAGACATTGTGAGGTTGTAACCTGTGAACTCTGCCCCTCTGTGCTTTCACTGCATTTGTTCCCATTTGGAGGGAACAATTTGGTTTTCTTTCTTTTTTTTTTTGGTACAACGGTAGTCAATTGATATGTACAGTATAGCATGCAGTACTGACATGAATTTCGTGTTGAGGAGCCGATCTTTGACCATCAGCAGCCGTTGCTGCATTACAAATTCTGGGATGGAGCTCGAGTCATGGCAGCAGAAGTCTGTAAGATGACGTACAGGGAGCCAGTGATTTTTGACATGTGTGTGTGCATTTTAACCATCGCTCGGGACTCAACTCACTCCGTACCTTCAAGTTATGCAGATTTTCTCAGGGGGGGTGAAGTGACTGTTACAGTCATAAAGAAAAAGTACATTTTTGCCATGTGAAGTGTGTTGCAACTTGAGGATGGAAAATGGGTTTGGACCAAGGTTTACAGTGCTGCTTGGCAGATGCAGGTGTCGTTAAATACTGGCTGTCTCGAGGTGTTAATCACTCCAGCTCACTGCAGGAGTTCTGGTGGGGTTTTGTGCAGTACTGTGAGGGATGTGGAAAATATTGCCTTCGGAGGAGTTCAGATCAAGTGAGGAGGCTGGTAGCCAGAGCCTTTTTGAAGCCGTGATGATGTAGCTCGATATCATCATGGCTTCAAAGAGTTCTCAGCCAATCAGATTCATCTATTTACGATTGCAAGTTCATAAATATGATTATATAATGGGCTCCGAGAATTGGGTGACCTGATTGGCTGACTGGCACCTTTCAGCCATAGTAAATCCTAACATTATCCACAGCAAAGGTGCCAGTCAGCCGCATCATCAGTCCCAACTCTCTGAAATCAATTTGATCTGCCATCTTTACTCCCTGCCAAAGCACGTGGCTGCAGCAGAAGATTCAAAGGAATGGACTGCATTTGAAGTCACAGACCCCAACATTCCCACAACCTATCATAAAGCCTCCCGAAATAAGCAGAAAAAAAGTCTAACAAACCTCTCCCAATCCACTGACTCATTCTCCCTGCCTGAACATGCTGATCTGGTCTCTGCACAGCAAATAACTCATTTGCAGTTGAAGCTAATCACTAGTTACAGCTACCTGCCTTATTGGGGAGAGCAGCAGCTGAAATCTTGAAAGGAACTTCAGAATCGTGGTGGTTACAATTCAACATGTCAAGCCATATCTAGTGTTCGAACTCCAAGGGCTAAACCAAAAGAAAATGAAGAAAAAAGGAAAGCACATACTTTCGTTCCTCAGCCCAAAATCTGAAGAGAGTCTGGGAACGAGACCTCAAGAAACATGACTGCAGTATAGGATCCCTGACATAAATCAGGGTTCCACAGTTCAGATTTGACACACTTGCTGCTCAAAACCCTCTGACCTCGGAGCCTCTCCACTGTTCCGAGGGCCGAGGTAAAGGACAGACATAAACAGCACCCATCTTTCTAGCAGCTAGGGAAACATACATGCCTGCATACATGTGTACGTGCGTGTGTGTGTTTGTGTGTGTGAGTGTGTGTATTTATTCCTTAGGAGAGCTCATCAGCATTTTACAAGGTGTCTATGTCTGTGTAGAGCAGCATTAGAAGCAGGGCAGTAAGGCAGCAACCTGGGACTATTTTTTCTCATGCAGGAATAAAGTAAATAAAAATAATTTAAAATATAAATAAAAGTTCTTTTACTTTTTTTTGTAACCTAAATTATTGGGGCTAATTTGTATAATTGCAATGAACCACTCAAGGGTGTGGGTGATGCTGGGTTTACCCATGCCTGGTGAGGTACGGTCACAAGGCTGCACCCTGTCATGGTTTACTGCTTGAATATACCCCATGAGGGAACACTTAATGACACAGCTCACTACCTTAATCATTGTGACCCTCTTGAATATCCACCTACTGAAATTCTTTTACAACTTTCAGAATTTGTGTTAAATGTCAATGTGTTTTCTATTTTAGATGTTGTTTGGACATGGATTTGTTGCAGGTAGGTCTTGTCAGACCAACCTGATCATCTTTTATGATTGGGTGACAAGGGAACTTGATAAGGGCCCTGTGGTGGATGTCTTGTATTTGGCCATTATCAAGACCTTAGACTCGGTGCCTCATGAGAGATTGATCTATAAAGTGAGGGTCCTGGGAGCCAGGGAGAAGTTGGTAGGATGGGTTAAGAGCTGACTGCAGGATAGGCAAAAGAGGGTAAGTGTTATGGGGAGCTCTACTCTCCCCAAGCTGTTACCATTGGGGTCCCACAAGGCTCATTACTTGGGCCAGTGTTATTCTACATTTTCACTGGAGACATAGCAGATGCGATCAAGAGTAAAATTAGACTGTTTGCTGACAACACTAAGATTGATGGGGTGGTGGGCAGTGAGAAGGGGAGGTAGGTTCTGCTAGATGATCTGGCAAAGCTTGAGCACTGTTCTGACAGTTGGCAGATGAGATTTAATGCTAAGAAGTTCCAGGTCATGTAAGCAAGCAAGCCAGCAAATCTTTATTTTTAAAGCACCTTTCAAAAATCAAGGCGCTGTACATAATATAAAATGCCATATAAAAACAGACAATATAAAAAAATTTTAAAATCAGTCCATTACTTAGTCAGGGAAGGCCAAAGAGAATAAATATGTCTTCAGCATAGATTTAAAACTGCTGATAGTCAGGCATTCCCTTAACTGACGAGGTAGAGAATTCCACAGGGTTGGTACTTTAAATGAAAAAGATGAACCCTGGGAATCTCTTGCAATCTCTTGTCAGTGAATCAGAGAGGGTGATTGGGGGAGTAGGGAGTCAGGAGATCTTTGAGGTAGTCAGATCCCTGTTCAGGTAGAGCTTTAAAGGTAAGCAAATCTACCTTATAGGTGAAACGTCACTGGACTGGCAGCCAGTGCAGATTGCGCAGCACAGGTGTAATGTGACAGGTCCTAGTGTTACCAGCCAATAGCCTGGCCACAGCATTCTGCACTAGCTGCAGGCAGTGGATATCAATCCCAGACAGCCCTAGGTAGAGGACATTGCAGTAGTCAAGATGGGTAGTTATGAAGGCGTGGACCAATGTTGGAAGGTCGCCCAGGGGAATCAGATGTTTCACCCGGGGCAATATTCCTCAAATGGTAAAATGAGGATTTAACCACAGCTGACACCTGAGACTTCAGGGTCAGACTGTCATCAAATATAATGCCCAGGTTACACACATGATCTGAGGCAATGAGCTGGACACCATCGAACCACAGTTCTGACCCATGCCCAGCACCAAAACCCACCCCCGGGCGGCCCAGATCCACAACCAACACCTCAGTCGTATCCAGATTCAGTGTCAACCAACTCGAACTCATCCAATCTTTAATCTCAGAGAGGCAACTATTTACCATAGAGACCGCATCAACCTGTCTGATCACAAAGGACCTGTACAGCTGAGTATCATCTGCATAGCAGTGAAAACTCCAGCCGTATCACCTGATGATATCTCCCAATGGCAGCATATACACTGCGAACAACATGGGTGCCAATATGGAGCCCTGCGGCACCCCAAAGGACAGAGGTAGGGCATCAGAGGAATAAATTCCAGCGAACACCCTCAGAGACCTGCCTACAAGGAAAGAAAAAAAACATTTGAGGACTGTACCTGACAGTCCACAAAGTAATTGGGGGGTCTCCAAAAGCACCTCATGGTCCACAGTGTCAAAAGCTGCGGACAGATCGAGAAGAACCAAGATGATACAAGCCTTTCAATCTATCGGCAATAGGAGGTCATTTAATACCCGAACAAGGGTGGTCTCTGTGCTATGCCTCTTTCTGAAACCAGAATGGAGGGCTTCATAGACATTGTGAGTTATCAGGTGATTGTCCAGTTGCAATGCAACCACCTTCTCAATAACCTTCCCCACAAAGGGAAGGTTAGAGACAGGTCAGTAGTTAATCAGATGGACGAGATCCAAGGAGGGTTGTTTAAGGAGTGGTCAAATGACTGCCACCTTTAAGGGGTCAGGAAAGATTCTCTTCTCCGTGGATATCCATACAATTTCAGCTAGGATCAGGCAGATGACTTCTACACATCCCACCAAAAAGAGAGGTAGGGCCTGGATCCAAACTACAACAGGTTGGGCGCATAATCTGGACAATTTTTACAATGTCCGTGAAGTCTGGTTGGCTGAAAACCATCTAGACAGACCGGGTGCTCATCACCTCCCATTGGCCTCCACAACCCCTCATGGAGAGAGCTGGGCCGATTCTGGACCTGATGCTGGCAACTTTTTTTGCGAAAAACTGAGCTAGCTCATCACACTTAATTTGTGAAAAAGCTCTTCTGGACTGGAGACAAATTGGATTGCACAGTCTGTCAACAGTTTGAAAGAGTTGAGCCAGTCAGTTCTGTGCAGCAGAAATCTTCTTGGACAGGAACTCTGCCTTCTTACAGGTGATTTCTGATTGATAGCCTATATAATATTCCATCAAACTAAGCCTGTCAGCATCCAGGCCAGACTTCCACCATGCTCTCTCCAGCCTTCAACCAATCCATCTCAACTCCTTCAAGAGCCCATCATACCAAGAGGACCTTGGGTGAAGAGTGACTGGTTGAACATGAACAGGAGCAATCAAGTCCAGAGCATCTCCCACTGCCTTATTATAGGCTAGTACCAGGTCCCCTGGACTTGTGCTTTCACCCAGCAATCCTGATAGGTCTAGCACAGCTGATAGACCATCTGGGGTAACTCCCCTCAAGGGGTAGTACTGGACCATCTCTGAAGGGGTAGGTCCATTTGGAGGGGCCCCAAAACTGAACCCTATGGTGTGATGGTTAGACCAACTGACTGGTTCCACCCCAAGTCAGTGATCTCCATCCCCAGGAGGAACAGTAGATCCAATGAGTGACCTTCTATATGGGTAGAGGAGGTAACTACCTGTATAAGGCCCAGCATTGTCATTAGCTGGAGGAGATTTTGACCAAACTGTGAGAGTTCATTGTTGACCCAGGCATTGAAGACCCCCAAAATTATCCATCTGGGGGACTCCAACACCATGTCGATAATGAAGTCTGAAATCTCCTGCAGGAATAAACCCCCATCACCTGGTGGACGGTAGATGAGGAGTATCATACAGCCTCACCCCCACCCATGATACACTCAAAGGAACTAGTGATCCCCCGGAATATCCACATGGCCCAGTTTGGTCTTAAAACAGTTGGCTACGCCCCCACCCCTACGATCCAACCTCGGGAGGTTAATCACGTTGAACCCAGCTGGAACTGCAGAAGCCTATACTGGGCTTGCATTATCATCAAGCCAGGTCTCAGTGATGCATGCCATGCCTACTGTTTCAACAAGATCAGCTATAATGGCTGTCTTGTTTTTGATGGACCTAGAATTACACAACACCGCCCGAGTTGGATGAGATGCTGGGGAAGACCTCAACTCCTGTCCAGCATCAATTTCTAGGCCCTTGGGTATGGGAACAAGACAGGGATTACACCTGTCCTGACACCATTTTGCCCCAGGGCATCACCTGGTCTCTACCACCCCAATACGTCCCCCCTTTCCATTCCCCCTACCAGGCCCAGCCCTGACCCCTTCCTATGCCTCCTAGAAATCCCTAGGGATTGACAATGTTTATACGTTTCTGTTGGTAAAAAGGGGCAATTGAAAGGGCACAACTCACTGAGCATGGTGGGGGAATACTGCCTGACCATCTTTGGACCCTCCCTATAGATTCCCAAAACACAAAACTATCTGCACACAGCCAAAGCAATAAAATCAAAAATACTAAAAAAAAAATAAACAAAATAATAGTATACCCTGTCAGACTCTCTCACAGACTGGAGGGCAGCTTAAACATAATAATACCCGTACGTTAACTAATAAATATCAATATCACCCTCAAACCCCAAAATACCAACCCCAAATCAACATAAATAAATTAATGCTCAAATAACAAAAATTAATAACAATAAAAGAATTAAAAACCAATCACATAAAACGAGATAGTCACAGTTTAATATAAATGTAGTAACACTGTTCACTGTATCAGTGTTAGGTCTTTAATAATTAGATACGTGCCTCAACTCCACAGAAAGTTTGAGATAGACAGGGAGAACTCTCACCACTCCCTTATCAGAAATTTTTGACCAGTCAATATAGCCCTTTCACTGCCACATAATCAGAGGCTTCAATTGTGATTTTAAACCAAAAAGGAGGCCCTCTCACTGCCTCCTAAGGTAATCATAAAATTGCACAGATCCAAATATATCAAAAGCAGCCAGTTCATGTAATACTTGCAGCATCGAACAAATAAACTCATCCAATTTCAGTTCCTTTTGATGAAATAGAGGAGGATTGCCAAAAACTGGTTGATTTCCAGAGAAAATCAGACCCAGACAGTAAACACAAGTTAGACCGACTCCACCCAACCCTTAAGTGGCCCTGGAGTCCAACAAATCCCCCTCCCAACTTAGGCTGTCAGGAACCTGCCCAACACCAGTCAAACAAACCCTGACAGTCCTAGGAGACCTGTATAGATGCCCACCCTCCAGTCAGCACTACCAGATCACCCAGGGAAGGAAGAGCTAGACCCATGATCCACCTCAGGCATGCCAGTTTGGCTCACTCAGTACACCACAGTAAATAGCATAGATCCTTCTTGGCTCACAGTCCAAGTTAAAACAAAGCAGTTCAACAAAACCTCCACACAATTATTTCCATTCAGGACAGCAGTATCTCCTCCAATCAGGAGTTCAGTTAATTTATTTTCAATGGAAGTCTAAAACTTCCAGGAGTTCAAATCTGGAAGTCATTCCAATTTTTTGGAAGTCAAAATACTTCCAGGATCCAACTTTTGGAAGTCGGTATTCCAGGATAGACAAATTTATGGATGTTAACATAATAAATTAGTGGTAAAGTGCAATTTCTTTCAGAAAAATGCATCATTTCTGACTTCCATGCCTGCAATTTTAGAAGTCATCTAATTTTTGGTTTTACATCTGGAAGTCAGTGACTTCCTCCATCTTTATTTTGGAAGTTTTTGCCTTATTTTTGGAAGTCATATACTCCAAAAATGGAGTTAATTGAAGTCCTGCCTCCAATAAAGGGAAGTTACAGATTACCTCCACCATCCATCTGCTACAGTGCCTGCTTCATAGAATCCTCCCCGTTACCAAATTCACAGATTTATCACAGGTAGCAGCCGAGGGAGAAGCTCCTTCAAGAAATATCAAGTGCTTCCATAAAACTGCAAGACACGCAACCCTCTGACTACACAGTCTACCATACTGGAGTCAGAGAGATATAGAGACTCCCAACAGTAACTGGTTGAACACCAGAAAACACGTGACAAGCATTCGCAAATGTTTCTCTAATACTAGTCTACCTCACTTCTTCATCCCTGACTAACCTACTAAGCAAAACAAAAATAACTTAAAATGAATGAAAGTGAATGAAATAAATGGCAAATAAACAGCAAACTAAAACAAAATGAACAAAGCACAAGAAGCTAATGCTCTGGCTGGCTCAGATCAGCTGCCATATTGCACACAAATGAGGGAAGAAGGTCACATCTATTGAGGCATGACACATCCTATCTTATTAGCTAGTGTGCTACCGCATCTCATGCTGTGAAACCCCCAATGCAATGTTACCTGCTGTCTGTGAGTACAAGCCAATACTGCACAGACCTTGGTGAGAGGGAGCTTGGGAGTCAGAAACTCTAGGTATGGCTACTGACCGGGGGGGGAGTGCAGTTATCCACATCACCGGAGGAGACAGATCTAGAGGTGCTAATTACAGCAGACATGAATCATTCTGTACAGTGCAGGAAGATGACAACTAAAGTTAATAAAATGCTGATGAAATTGCCAGAAGGATCACTTCTCGAAGGAAGAAAGTCATCCTACCATTGTACAGGTCATTGGTGAGACCGCACTTAGAAAGCAGTGTACAGTTCTGGTACCCATACTTAAAGAAAGACATTAAGCTACTGGAAGGGGTACAGTGTAGGTCAACAAAAATAATCCTAGGCCTGGGGGACATGCCATATGAGGAAAGACTGAGGGGGAGAGAATATGTATTCCCTGGAGGATAGGAGGGAGAGAAGTGATATGATTGAGACTTATAAATATTTAAAGGTCATAAATAGGGTAAGTTCTGAGGACATGTATAGACTGAGGGAGGAGAAATACAAGAGGACATAATCTCAAATTGGAAAGGGGTAGATTCAAGAGGGAAATGAGAAGGCACTATTTCACAGAAAGGGTGGTGGCAAAGTGGAACCAACTGCCAGAGGAGGTGATTTCACTGGCAACTGTAGGAAGTTTTAAGAGAGGGTGGGATAGTGTCAGAGATAAGGTCATAACTGAGAGGAAACAGCAGAGGGGGTGTAGGTGGTCTATGGGGATAACACATGTGTTTGGAGGGCAGCTGCAGTAGCTTAGACTGAGAGCTGCACACTCAAGCAGACTCAATAGACTGCTATGGCCTATATCTGATGGCATTTTCATATGTTCGTATGTTAATTATCTGCAGATTAAGGGTACTGTCATGGGGGCAACCTTTGCCCTAGTGTGACAAATTTATATGTTGGTTTGTGTGAACAAGAATACATCTATAATCCCAATAAGAACTCTCACTATGACAAACTGTTTTTTTTGGAAATGATTTATGATGTGAAAGCAATGTGATGGGGAACAGCCACAGAACATGATCAATTCATTGCATATGTGAATTTTATGAACATACATCTGAATTTCACATGTGACAGTGATCTCCATAGGATTAATTTGCTGGATTTAGAAATATCAAGGGATGACAATAACCAAATTAACACTAACATTTATAGAAAACCTACTGATAGAAACACCCTACTTTTAGCCTGTAGCTGCTGTCCAAGCCATACAATATCCAACACACCAAAGGGACAGTTTCTGTGACTTAAGGGAAATTGTAGTACTGTTTCAAATTTTGAAGCAGAAGCCACTAATCTAAGACAGAGATTTCCTGAAAAGTGGTAGCATGGTGTACTAGAAATGGTTGAGAAATATTCTAGGATCCAACAAAGGAAGGAGCTACTGTAAAGAAATAAAAACACTCCAGATGACCAAAGTAGAATTAATTTTGTCATTACTTTCTTGACTCATTCAAAATATGCCGAAAGTATCATCAACAAAAGATTAGCCTGTACCTAAGCATGATAAAGCTTTAGAACAGTGTGTAAGTAATCTCCCATGTATGGCATACCACATGATCACAACATTATGAGACCAGCTTCTACACAGCAAACAATCCAAAGAGATGAGGGAGTGTGGTTTCAAGATGTGGTTACCAACACATAGTCTGGGCTGCCATACTTGCAAAAGTTGCATGTATTGTGGCACTATAGCACAAGGATAAGAATTTGTAAACCCCAAAACAGGAAAGACTATGGTAATAAGGGATCACCTGTGATACCATGGTGGTGATTTACCTATCAATGTGTACTTGTGGAGCCTATTACTTAGGCAAATCTACCAGGAAATTATGTGTATGGGTGCATGTATACTGCCAGGTTATACAGAGTAAAAACTTTAGTTATGTGACGGCAGTACATGTTCAAAACAATGGTGATATCCATGAATTTAAATTATGTGGCATGGAGAACGTATACTCCAATCCAAAGGGAGGGGGGGACCAGCACCAAAAGACATTACAAAGAGAGGCCTTCAGGATATTTACCCAGGGGAAAAATGAATGGCCAGGCCTCAGCTGTGGTTTTGATCTAGTACTCTTTCTGAAACATTGATTTAAAGCAGTTTTATACAGTACCACCAGTTATATATCACCACCTTACATTAGCTTGTTTCTTCCTTTTTTCAGCAGTGTCCTTTGACAGATGCTTGAGGGTGGTTCTTACATACCCAAAAGAAATGGTCAATAGATGGGATACATTTGAACTTTCTTTGATTTTGGTCTTGGCATCTAGTGTCATTTCACCTATCACACTAGGGACCTTAGAGAGAGTGAGCATTATCAGGACTGAAATGTAGCTGAAGTTTTGGCACTTGTTAATAGATGCACTGTATATGTGCTCTTCTTTATAACTGCTTTTAACCTTTTAACTTCCACTATCCCTTTCCTTTACATGTTTTATGTACTTTTCTTTAAAATGTTTACAATGTTTGTAACTTGATGTGGTCTTTTTAAGGGAGTTGTATTTATTTAAGTCATCCCTGGTGTGCCATGCTTTTCAGAAGGTACTTTAATTAGTGTGAAACACATCAGGCAGCTCATGCCCCATGCAGCTTTGTATTTTGTACTGAGATACTGTGGTTTAAATAAAAAAAAGTTTGCACAACCCAGTGCTCTTATTATTTTTTGTCTGATTACAGGTGCTCTGAATGTAACTTGTTACATGAAAAACAAATTCTAATCGGAGCTAACACGGCTGTTATAAATTAACATGACACAATTTTTTTGTTGTTGCTGGTTACAGAAGTCCTTCAAAAAATGTAATGCTTTAATTGATATAGTCTCCTTTGGCTGTTTTTGTTGTTAAAGTGTGATGTGTTACATTTTAGAGGTGCAACCTAAGAGTTATTTTGTCCATCATGCATAGGTTTATGTACAACACCAACTGGTCATTGACGTTTTGCAGGGCTTGACCTCTGACAGTAAATCATGCATGCATCGATGTGTGACTACTGTGATATTGTATATAGGGATATCCACAGCTTTACAGCAAAAATAACACAAACCTACTCCCTCAGATACAACTGCAAATCTGTCTCCCTCATTTCCCCATATACAATATAACAATAGGCACGCACCAATGTACAGTGAAGTCCGCCAGGATTAAGTACAGTGTCACAGTTTCCTGCATAATAAAAGGGACTAATTCCCATTGAATTGCATTTACTGCAGTAACTCTGCTACAGTATGCTGCAGAATTGGATTTACTCCTGGCAAGCTTCATGGTATGCACAATTTACCATGAGGTCAAGACCTGCAAGACATCGATAACCAGGTTGTGTTGCACCTAAACCTATACATATTGGAACAATAGCTCTGGGATTCTACCCCTAAAATGTATCACATCACACCACAGTGTCCAGAGATGGTCCTGATACCCCCACCAGCTCCTCTGTTCTCAGTCACTGCTCTTAGACACCCTATCACCTTCCTGTAACGGGTCTATAAGCAGGGGTGTCACAAACGTCTGTGCTCAGGTTTGCAAGGGTTGCCCTGCTTTGTGCACGCATTGGCAATTTATTTATTTATTTTATTTATTTGAATTTTGTTGACTGGGTAAACCCAGTGGGCCTCAGTAGGCCCTTTTTCAGAAGTGACCTGGGATTTATGCAAGCAATAATACCCGACAGGGTGGGCATTATAGGGAAATAACAGACCGCCCAGGGGCATGATGAGGCCTGACGCCGCAGGCGGAGGGCCTTATAGCCAATGGAAGGTCCGGTATTTCCCAATAATGCCCACCCTGGAGGGTATTATTGTGCTTATAAAATGGTTTTCTTAGTATGTTTTAATGAAAAGAGGAAATTATTATAAAAAAATTAATAGTATTAGCAGAAACAAAAGTATTTAAAAAAAATAGTCCATGTTTCTTTAAGGCTGTTCCAGGTTCTGTTGCTCCTCCCCACAGCTATCACCTCCCCACTTCCCAACACAGACACAGCCACCTGAAGAATTAGTAAATATGCAGAAGCAGTCTGTGGGCATCGTTTTTAAGTCGTGTCATGTTTGTTTACCATTTTTATATTTTTTTAATTGGGCTGCAGTTGTACGTTGCATCTGTTAAGCACGGGACCTGTGGATGAGAACTATGTGTTGACAAACAGCTCCGAGGTAAATGATGTATTTAATTTAGATTGGTATTGTAGTTGGAGGCAGTTCTGGCATTTGTGGCAGTAGAATGATACAATTTTGAAAATGGTGTTGGTGTTTCGTTGTAACAAGCTTCGGAGCAATGGATTCTTTCACTTCCAGTTAAGCGCAGTGCTGCAATAGTGCAGTCGGGAGAGTGCAGCTGTGAGAAAAAAAAGATTTGGGCACTCTTCCCGACCGCAGAATAAGTGGAGTGTCTTTTTTTTTTTGAAGAGGAGCGAGCTTATACTGAAGGAGCGAGTGTGTGTGTGTGTGTGGGGGGGTCCAGTTGCTCTCGCTAAGGAAGAGAAAACATGACGGGGATTTTAAATGTTAGATGGTGGTTTCAGCCAATGACTAAGCAGGGTGAGCACCCCTGCACAAGGGTATGTGGAAAGGTGGCACTCAGGCTGGTACTAATTTCTTGCTGGGCATTTATTGAAAAATAAATGCCCAGATTGGAGGTGGTATTAGCCAATCAGCACTGAGAATCCATTCTTGCCATTTTATAAGACACATAAGTCACAAACTGGCTCAGTACAATAAACAATAGATAGAATTGTAAGTCATACATCACGTACAGTTAGTTACAATGACACACTATAGTGATAGAACAATCAATACTAGACATTTGAGAGATCCTATACTGTAAGGCATGATAGTTATCTTGTCCCAGAACCAGCTGGGATCTGTATTATTTAGTGACCTGTTAGCACTTAAAGCAGAACTGTGCTGATCCTGTATGTCAATTCCACCTATAAATGATGATTTTAAATACAGGTTTCAGTTCTGCTACTGTTCCAGCTCTACAATGTTTTTAGTTATCCTAGTGAGTGTTTCTGTCATAGACGCATGTAGTAAGCATAATTTTAGAACTGTATGATGTAGTTTAAGTCCCTGTTCTACTCTTCTATTGTTGACACAATGCATCTGTGTTCTACTATATAGCTCTATGGCTGAGAGGGACATAAAGTTCATCATACAGTTCCAAAATGGTACTTTACATCAGAGTGCAAATTAGAAACACCAACTGTGTTTAGTAAAAGGCCTGTAGAGAGAGAACAATAACAGAATTGGAACCAATACTTAAAAAGAGGCTACTGGGGGAAATGGCTTACAGGTTCAGTGCAGTTCTCCTGTAAGTTTAGCCTGGTATAACTAGTTGAGTGCATGGAGGAGGTGTATCTGGAGCAGCCGTCTACAACATCTAAGATCCTGTCAATGGTAGCAGTTGCAGGAGCTGCATTCTAGTGAGTACACTTTTAGGCCTTTTTTGAAAAACTCAGGCGAGGAGCTTGTTTAATGTTATTGGGAAGAGAATTCCAGATAGTTGGAATTGCTATGGGCAAAGGACCTTGCCCCTGTTTGAGTCCTAGTTTGGGGGATATTGAGGAGAGATCATTTTCATGACCTGAGAGGATACCTGTCTGGTTTGGTCTTTAGCAGGTCATTGAGACTAGGGGGGGAGTGAGGGGCTTTGATGCTTCTAAGTTTAAAGGCTAGGGACAGTGCAGCATATTCCATCGTACCATCGAGTGATGGTTAGTTCAGGGTTCAGAGCAGTCCACAATGATGCTTGTTTCGGCTCCTCTTTAGGAAGCTGCCTGATTGCATGGTATAAGGATTTGAGTTTATTTCGCTCTGTGTTCTTGACAGTGTGCAGGACAGGGGAGTCATACAGTACAGCAGGAAGGAGAGTACAGTTGGCAATTTTTAGGCACGACTCATTGGAGAGGTATGGGCTTAGCCTGTACAGGTGCCCAATTGTTTGGTGTACGGCCTTGGTAAGGTTTTCTACATGGACCTTAAAGGTGATATCTTGGTCAAGGAGAACTCTAGATACTTGATAGAGTTAACAATCTCAATTTGGGAGCCATCTGAGAAAGCAGGTTTTAACAAGTTCTGTCTTTGGGTGCCTAGATGTTTTGTTCCAAATAGGATGACTTTGTTTTTTTTCTTGTTGAGGAGCAATTTATTGGTAATTAGCCAGTTTTCAAGCATGAGCAGGTCTTTTATAGGCATAGCGTTAAGTTTAGCAACATAATTTGTATTGTGGTAGATAACCACATTATCAGGATAGAGCAACAGCCTGGCTTCCCCACAATTGTTTGATAATTCATTGACATAAGGTGAGAATAATAGGGAGCCCAATATAGATCATTGTGGGACACCTTCATTGATGGAGCGTTTGTCTGACAGAGCTCCCTTCCATTTAATGAACTGCCCTTCCCTACATGGTCCTTATAGTAATAATCCTAGGGGCTTTGGCTCTTTGAAGTTGTAAGTGCTCTGGCTGCAGTTGATAAACCAAACACAGCACTCCAGTGTGTCAGCATGAAGCATTTTGTACATTAAGATTCTCAACTGGCTGCCTCCTCCTGACCTGCCTTGTGCCATGTCATTGATGATAAATCAACTGGATTGGATCACCCACCTAAATTATAGTAAGCTGTCTATGGGGAAACCCTGTAGAGCTGCCCACGGGGGACCCCACTAGCATTGAGAAGGATGAACTCAAGGTTGGGGTCACCTATTTTTTCTCAGGTGACTAGGAGATGATCAACGACAGGGTGATGACCAAACCGAGTGTGAAATTTTACCCGAAGACAGATGCAAGGGAAAAATACACAAATGCATCACCAACACAGGCTGGTATAACACCTCAAAAACAATAAAAGATAAACTTTGTAGAGACTTCCTGTTCTCGGTTGGTATGGTAGACACACACTGGGTATGCACACAATGAAAAATTTCCTAAGTTTGTATATTTTGTAATTTCCCTATGCTTCCATATCTATGATATCAAAATGGTCTCTACTCAAAACTGCTGGGGGAAGCAAGGAACTACCCCAAGGAATCTGCTTAATCCATTGAGCAGAAAGGTCATTGGAAAGTGGACCACTGATAAAATTAGCCCTGGACTTGTGAGATTTTATAAAAAAAAAAAAAAATTGTTTTTCGTTTTATGGGTTGCTGCTGACACAGGTGGGGGGGGAGGGGAGAGACTGGCTGTCAGCTGGGTAGCAATGGAGTGGAGTGGAGTAAGGGGCTGTTTCAATTTAAAATCTTTGACTCAGTGCTCGAAGAAAAAAATGTGTCCAGAAATGTGTTTCTTATTTATTTATTTATTTTTGGGGATTTTGCTCAAGAGAAATCAAGAGAATGACTGTAGGACTGGAGTCTGGTCTCGGCTGTCACTAAGGGAGACAAAAAATGGCAGGCATTTTAAAATGAACATTCCATCGGCACTATGATACTTGGTAATTGAGTTGGTGGGACTGGCACTTTTAATACCTGGGCTTTGTTGTCTGAAAGATGCCCACCTTGCCAGGGCTATCAACCAATCGAAGCCTGGGATTTTATTAGACCATTTTCTAAGTTTAGATACTGACACCTCTCCTGAGATCAGTTCTCCTACCTGTTATCAAGTCCAGTCCTAGTTCTAGATTAGTGCAAAGTTTTGGGGCTTAGACATCTGTACTTCTATGTAGGGGTTAATGTGTAGCCAAACACAGATGTAATAGAGACTAGAATGAGAATTTATTCCATGTTTTCCTGCACGTAAACACAGGAAAAACAATAAGCTGTTCAGCACAGATGGCATTCTCACTGGAGAGCAAAAAAGTGTTTTCTCTGTAGGACAGCTGGATCACTCATAATAGGCTTAGTGATAATATCTGCAGTTTTTTAAAAATTAAAAACTAGCACATTGATTTATGATTTGCCTGCCTAACAAAAAGTGGCATCCACATGTTAGATCGTTCAGCGTGGTTGCGCATATCACTGTCATGTAAGCACGAGTGAAATCAGTCAAGAAGATCAACTGAGATTTCCAAGAGATGAATCCCCCTTCTTCTTGTATAGCCATGTGGGCCATATATGCAACAGTGCTCTATTTCAGAAACATAGACATACACAATAAAAAAATAAAATAGTGACTGCTGTTTTTTCTTTTACAAAACTTGCTCACTGTGGAATGCCTCTGAAAGAGTTGTCAATTGTCACTGTGGAGCTTTAAAAAAAAAATCACCATGTCACACATTGATTCTACTGATGTTTTCCTTTTTGATTGTGTCAGTGTGTGTGTTCTAAAACAGAGTACTTTTACATAAATAGTGTCATGTCCCACCAAAAAAAGCAAAGAAGGCTTTTGCACTGGGTGCAGGGGCAATGCTCTTTGGAGGCTGGTTAAGACTTGAAATAATCACAAAAATCCAAGTGTGGAGAGCATTCAGGGTAGACTGTGACCATACAGTTCAACTGGGTAATTTAATGTACAAATGCAAACCTACAACAAAGGCTGTATTTAAAAAAAATGTTATTAATTCCATAACCTGCTTTCAGCAACCAGGAAATGGCTATGAGTTCAAAGTAAATGTTTTTTAAATACAACTTTCATTGTGGAAACAAACACACTAACACACTCAATGTCTGGAAAGTCACATCAATTATAAAAAAGAAGCAGGAATATAATTAGTATACAAAGATTGAAAGATCAATATCACAATAAGGGCAATAACAATTACTGTATTATATAAAAATACACAGTCACATTATAAGCAGCAAAAATACTCTATTAATTGTAAGGCAAGTAGTCACAGTGGCTAATATGTTAAAAAAGGGAAGTAAGCAATAATACCTGACTGGGTCAAGAAAGGGTTATACCTGGCATGCACCAAAAAAATGGTGCAAGTAGCACTTTATACCATGACTTGCAACATTTGGAATTCTGCAAAGCAGCTGGCGACATGTCGTAGGATGCTTGCACCAAAATGGACTTTCACCACAATTTGCACCATAAACCCCATGTGACATGGTGCAAAGGGGGTCTATGGCAGCAGCTGTGCCCTATTCTGTAAGGTCAGCTGCCAAGTCCCCAAGGTTGGTATACTGAAACAACCCCCGGAGGACAGCCGTCAAAGTACATTTACACTGGGCTGGCCTGGTGGCACTGAGTGTTGAGGTGCTGGTTGCCACACCTCACACCATGCCGGCGACCCAGGTTCGGGAGTGGACTCAGGTCACTTGTGGGTCAGCCGGGGGGAGATAGGCTTCAGTGTCCTATGACAGCTCACCTTCTCCAGGGAGGGAAGAGGCCGATGCCCGTGCACTTGCCTCACTCCAAACGGAGGCTCAGAGTACTGCAAGCCCCAACTGTAGGGAACGGGTGGCTGCTGTATAGCATGGATGTCGGCACCTTGTGCTATGATGTCAGGGGGCTGCACTCTGTACAGGGAGGGAGAAACCAAAAAAAGAGCCTGCCACCATTGGGGAGATGGGGAGCTAGGAGACGTGACCATGATGTGCCTGCACCCACCAGATGGACCTAGACCGATGCATATAAGTTTCAGGGTGTCTGCACCCCCACCTCATCCCCACCCAGGTGGTAAACCACAGCTCCATGGGGCCTTGGGGTCCGTGCTGGGAAGGGTGTCAGGCAGTGGGATGTCTTCCATGTCTCCCCTGATGGGTCGGGGGTGGCAAGCTGGGGATAGGTGAATAAAGAGCGATTTAAAAAAAAAAGTACATTTACACCAGCTAATATCTGTTGTAAGTGTACTTTGTGTCCAATGGGGGTTGCTCCAGTGTGCTGCCAGCCACGATCCCCTGATCAGTAGAATAAGCCTCACAGGGCTATGGAACCATATGCCCCCAAGTCACAAAATATGTGTGATTACAGCCCCACAGGGCTAGCGGCCCTGCCTCATGCCCCAATCCCCCATATGTGTAAAAAGTGCCCCACAGGACTAGTGGCCCCACCATGCCCTGATCCACTGATATATGTGATAAATGGCCCACAGAATAAAGGATCCCCCAAGTCCCTGATCCCACATACCGAGGTGTGAGCAGTAATGAAAGCAGCAAAAACAAAAAAGTCCAGTTATCCCTGGTAGTCTAGTGGCCCCCTCATCCAGCAGTGCCAGTCCACCCCACACCACCCCAACCCATACCCAGCCAGTGAATGGCATAGCCCACCTCTCACCACCACGGCCAGCTGCCAACTGAGCTATGTATGAGTGTGTACTACTGTAAACAGTATGCACTCAATGAGTGAGGGCTCATTCATTGGGTGTGTATTGTTAGCAGTAGTACGCACTCCTATGGAGCTCAGTAGATGGCTGGCCATGGTGGTGGGAGTTGGGCTGTGATGGTCACTGGTGGGGTATGGGTTGGGGGATGCAGGGTGGTCTGGTACTGCTGGTTGGGGGTGGTTGGGGGCCACTAGACTACCAGGGATTACAGGGATTTTTTTTTTGTTTTTTGTCACTTTCTATTACCGCTCACACTTGGGGTACGGGGATCGGGGCTTGGGGGGTCCTCTAGCTCTGTGGGGCATTTATCACATCTATCAGGGGATTGGGGTATGGGGGTATGCTAGCCCTGTAGGGCAATATTTACGTATATCTGGGGATCATGGGAGGACCCAACCCTGTGGGACTCTTTCAATGTACATCGGGGATAGGAACTTGGGGGGGTGTATGGGCTGACATTGCCGCACACTTGTGGCAACCTTTATGGATATACCCTCCATTTGGCATACCATTCAGGTTGACACAAGTCATGGGACATAGACATAGGGACCTTGTCTGATAGAGAATCGGGTGTAGGGCCCTTGGTGCAAGGGTGTTTGGTGCAAGTTGCCTTTGGCACGACTTGCACCAGCTCCTCTAGAATTGGGCCCAAAGTGTTTTTTTTAATTGTTCTATTTGTTGTGGGAATATTTGGCTGTTAGGCATGCAGAGCTAAATATTCAGAAGTTCTTCCCTGCCTGTCACTGTTGCATTGTACACTGTCCACAACCAGCAGGCAGGAAGCTCATTTATATTCATGTATGTCATTAATATTTATTAAGTAGTCCCACTGAAATCATTGGTGCTCTTTTATTAGATACTTTTGGGAGTCCTCAATCACCCCTTCCATGTCTCCGGACACTGATTAGCAGATTCTAGGGATCAGGAGCATGGAGGGAGCCTTCATTCTGCCACAGTAGCATTTTAAAAATGGAAGCCCTCTATTGCACATGTGCAGACCTCCAGCTCATAAGTTCCAGGTGTGGCTATATGTCAGGTCTGCAGCTTTTCTTCTCCAGACCCTCTCTTGAAGGAAATGCATTACTGGGGCCAGATGGAGGCCTTAGAGGCAGAATGAGTCCCAGGGCTGGTGGCAGTGAGAGTGAGAGGCAAGACATGCTAAACCCGCACCCTTGGGGGGGTTACACATTAACAAAAAAGTGCTGTGTCACTTGTGTGTTTTTATAAAAGGCTTTTGAGGGAGTGGAGTTGTGAGAGTCAACTGGGGGGTTCTTGTCCAATCACCAACTCATCCGCTAAGTAACAAAAAAAAAAATCGAGGCTGGTCAGTTTGAAAATTGGGGGTGCCAAATGATATCCTAAGTAATGGGGCACCCAAAGTGGCACTAGTTTTTCAGAAGGCTCTATTAAAAAATACCTCCAGACTTCCAGTGACGCAGCCCTTCGATATGGCAGCCTGATCCACGAGCCCCGCATGTACCGAAGTTTATTTTCCTCCTTTCAATGAAGCACCTTCATTGTATTGATTTTATTTTATTTTAAAGGAGGTTATTGTTAGAGGGGAAGACTTCAGCAGTCATTTCATCTGGGATAAATAGTAATAAAATATTGGTTCTACTTACTGCGCAACACTGACTGGCTTTTATGATGGTGACTAACAACCGGGAAATTCTTCTCAACCGATGAACACTATGCTGCTGGCAGAAATTATTGCCTTTCAGGAATAAACACATGCCCAGTATCAAGAAATGAAATCCTCAATTACCCAAATTGAAGGCAGAACTCAAGCACTCGAACAACAAGTGACTGAGACGAATAGTTGGGTTGAAAGAATGGAATGGCTTTTTACCCGACTGCTACAGGACACATCTTACGGAAAAGTGTGATGATCTCGAAAAGAGATGTAGCCCAAATAATATTTGACTTTATGGCCTTCCAGAGGGCACTGAGGGAAAAGGGGATCTTATTTTTTTCTCTGCAGGATTTTCTGGGTTCCTTTATCGACATCTCCGACCTGTCACCTCTTCCTATAGAAAGACCTCATCATGCCCTGGTCGTTCCAGCTCTTGATCCCAGTGCCAGACCTCAATACTTCATTATAAGATTCTACAACTATGCAGTTAAGCAAAATGTATTGGTATGAGCATGGCAGATAGGTAAACTCCATTACCAGGGACAAAGAATCTCACTAGACATTGATTATTTCCCCAACAACCATTGTCACCGGAAAGCCTACGTCCCTCTCTTTAAGGTGCTGCACCCCCATAATTTATAATTTAATACTCCCTATCCAGCAAGGCTAAAAGTTTTTTTTTCCCAGGATGGAACCCAAACCTTTGAGGATTATGAGTTGGCATTATTAGCACTTCAAAAAAAAGCAGCTGATTCTGAACGAAGATCCGGAAGTTCAAGAGGTCCGGGAAAAATAGCACTTCAGAAAGAAAAATGGTCCAAGGTTCTCCAAAGGGGATGAAAAAGCAGAAAGAGCAAACCTTAGATGAGATCTGTACATTGCTGCAGCCCTTCAGGAGAGAACAAACTGATTGAACTGTCTCTCAGGAGAACTGGGTAAGTTATTACCCTAGCTTCAGCTGCAATGCTATTTTTCTGTGTGACAGGCCACCGTTTGATAATAGAGGCACTGCTTCTATTTTTTGGACCTCACTCTGAACTCCCCATCTGTAATAATTGTGAGTTATATACTCGGTTTTAAGCTTGGAGGACTTGTCTCTCTAAATTTTCAGGTACACCATTAAGCCATCGCACAACAGGTTGGTCTGTTACTGGCTGACTCTATGTTGATATGTAAGGGAGAAACAGTTGCCTGTTCTTTATCTTGCTCTCCTGAATGACAGCTTTACTATGATCCAGTAGGGGTATATTGGATTTGACTTAGGAGTGGACTCCTTCTGGTCTATGGACTGATAGAGCTGCTAAACGGTGCTGCCTCAGTGACTAGGATTTTTTTTTTTTTTTTGCTTTTGACTGAATCTTTTGGATTGCTTCATAATCCTTGATCGATCTGCTTTGGCACTGGTTCCTCAAAATGGCATTCTACACTCCATGGTGCTTCAGCCCTCATTTGTCTCTCGATCTCTTTAACAAGATTATTTGGTATATTGGGGCGAATATTCCTGAAACCCTCTGAAGTCATTGGCTGGAGGCATTGTTCCTTGGCTGTATCAGCCTGAACGTTGGATTTCATTTTTTTCTTGACAACTCAGCCTGGAATTTTTTGATGACTTAGCTCAGCTCCCTTGAACTGTGAGCACAGATAAAACGTACTTTCCTGTTCAAGAATGTGATTGAATCAGAGTTTTGCTTTTAAGACTGATTCACAAACTCAACTCGATCTGTGTTTTTCTCTTCTTTGGAGCTACAACTTACCTTTGAATCATTGATGGACCTCTTCTAGTGGACTATTTGGTTTCCTATATTGGATCCCCAGGAGTATGTCCATATATATTTGGGCATGAAGGAGCTTCCTTCTGTAGACTGGACCTCAGATGTGACTTTTGGTTTTTAATTTGCAATGCTTTTTTTGGATAGATAACCATTTTTGCTGTAGTCATTAACTACGTTGGCAGGCAATTTAAATTTACAAGGACTATACTGTATGTAAGGCTGGTTCCTTCTATTATTGTCTACTGCTATCATCTGAGACATCTTTTGTTTATGGGCTAGATGTTATTCATTATCTTTTTTTATATAAAATGGATGCTTGCTTTTCTTTATTGTATTTTTTCAATGATGCCTATAATATTAACGTGTTTTATTACATGTAGGCACTGTTTGGCAGTAGCCATTGGCTAATGGAACTGGAGCATTGTAAGGACTTAGCTTAGAATAAGTATTATATTGGTTATATTTCATCTATGTCATTTTGAATGATTCCTAACAGTTGATGGTTCCTTGCCTGCAAGTATGGTGCTGCTTTAATCTAATATTCTTGCAAATGGGGGTTGTCCTGCTTATTTTCCCCAGCAGGTCACTTGTTTTGGCTATGAAGCACTTAATTTTGTTTAGTTTTTGGTTAGCAGAGCAGAGGTATATGATATAATTTAAGGGTTGCAATTTTAAAGAAAGGGAGATAGGACTAGGGTGTGGGTATCTATAGCTTCCTGTATATTTGATACTGTTTTTCATTCTAGTCAGTCCTTTCTCTTAATAGGGATGTTCTATCACCTTTTCCCCCCTTACCTTCTGTCCCTCTCCCTTTTTTATCCTTATCTTTCTCCCATTCACTTCAATTAAGATTTTGCCATATTTGAATTCATGCAACCTTCCCTTTCAGAGTTAGCTGTTTTTGTGTACAGTAGAACCCCAATTATCTGACTCACACAGGGGACATAAGATTTGTTCAGATAATCTGGGGTTTGAATAAGCAGAAGGCACTATGTTATACCTAGGCGCACATAACGCAAAGAACCACTCTGATGCAATGGAAAAAATAAATGTTAAACTTAATATCAAAGCAATGGTAAAATTTAAAATTGCAAGGCAACACATTTTAATAATTACATGAAGTACAAAATGCTTTAAAAATTAGCAGCTACAGAACACTGAAGAACTTTGTTATCACACTCTGTGTTTTAGATTGATTCAACTGCTCTAATGTTTGCAGCCTAAGTTTTCATAGCAGCAGTATGTGCAGATAGTCAGTGTTGGGTCTGCTCTGCAGCCACAAGATGCACTGATTAAATGATTCTACAGACTCTGCAGTGGTCGGTGCCTGCATAGTCCCATTATTACTCCCTGCATTGTCCTCCTGTTCTTCGACTGTGGCATCCATCACTTCCGGTGTATTTTGGGCAATGACGACTATGTCCTCATCAGTCAGTTCCCTGTACTCATAATCATTAGCATCACATTTGATACATTCCTGCACAGCCTCATGGGAGCAGTCAGTTCCCTGTGCTAACCATATCAGCTCCTCTTGTACCTCAATTTCTTGTTGTACCATAACAGGTTCTTCTCAGAGTTCTCATAAAATCTCAGATTTCTCTCAACAATGAACAAATGTTTCCAATCTGATTTCAGACCATGCTTTGCCTAGCAGGTAGCAGGTATCCTTTATTGTGAGTTTTTTTTATTGCCTGTGTCAGGGTCAGCTCATCATTTTCATCTGCAAGCACATTTGACAGCCGTTTAGCCTGATACAGTCTTTTTAGAGTTGTTAAAATGCCCTGATCCAGGGGCTGTAGCTTAGAAGTCTTGTTTGCTGGAAAAAAAAAAACATTGTGCACCACCATCAGCCGAAGTTAATTGTTTCAAGTCTGGTTGTGCACCTAGATTATCAGATAACAAAATTGTCTTGGGGGGAGGTTAACTGACTGTAGATAGGATATTACTGCAGGTACAAACTCTGAATGGAATCAATTCTTGAAAATTGTTGAGTTCATCCATGCATTGCTTTGTGCAGTGTAAGAGACCAGCAGAGTGTCCATGTCAGTGTGTTTAATGCAACAGGGATGCATAGATTTTCTGATGAGAAGCAATTTTAAATGGTGGGTCCCAGCTGCATTGCAGCAACCTAACACTGTTAGTCTATCTTAATTTTTTTGAAAACCAAGAGAAAATTTCTCATTCCATACTGCCAGTGTCTTTTCTGGCAATAACTTCCAATATGCTCCAGTCTCATCTACATTATAAATTTGCATGGCAGTAAGTCCCTCAGCTATCATAGTCTCTGATATTTTTTGTCTGAAGGGTGCAATGCTTTCATCTGAGGCAGACAGCAGCTCACCTTCCACAGGCAGTTGCCAAATCCCATGCCTTTTTTTAAATCTATTCAGCCAACCTTTGCTGGCAATAAAGGAGTCATCATGGTCATAGAAACATAGAAACATAGAATTTGACAGCAGATAAGGACCGCTTGGCCCACCCAGTCTGCCCATTTCCCTACCTAATGGATAAGCTGCAGATCCTAGTTAACCAGCAGCCTACTTCTTCCTACCCCCACCCCCTAGAATTGCCTTATGACTGTCCCATGCATGCTTGAATTCCACCACTGTTTTTGACAACCTCCTCCGGAAGGCCGTTCCATGCATGCACAACCCTCTCTGTGAAAAAATACTTCCTTAAATTACCTCTGAGCTGCCCCACCTCTATCTTTAAATTGTGCCCCCTTGTTCTTGCACACCTCTTTTTTTGAAAGATGCTACCCTCTTGGACTTTGTTGATTCCCTTGAGGTACTTGAAAGTTTCTATCATGTCTCCCCTCTCCCTCCTTTCCTAGAGGCTATGCATATTAAGCTCCTTAAGTCTCTCTTCAAATGTCTTCCGGTGCAGACCCTGCACCATTTTAGTTGCCCTCCTCTGGACAGCTCCCATCCTGTCTATGTCTTTGCAGAGATTGGGTCTCCAGAACTGCATGCAGTACTCCAGATGGGGTCTCATCAGCTGTCTGTACAGAGGGATAATAACTTCCTGTTTTCTACTGGTGATGCCTATCCCTATGCATCCCAGTATCCCCCCAGCCCTCCTTGCTGCCCTCTCACATTGCTTGCCCACCTTTAGGTCATCTGATATGACTACCCCCAGGTCCCTTTCCATTTTTGTTGTTGTTAGTATCTCACCCCCATTGTGTACTCTTCCCCTGGGTTTTTGTTTCCCAGGTGCATTACCTTGCACTTCTTAGCATTGAATCTAAGCTGCCATACATTTGACCATTCCTCTAACCTTGCCAAGTCTCTTCTCATCCTTTCCACCCCACCTTGTGCATCAACTCTGTTGCAGATCTTTGTGTCATCTGCAAAGAGACATACTTTTCCTTCCAGTCCCTCTGCAATGTCGCTTATAAAGACATTGAAGAGGACCGGTCCTAATACTGAACCCTGCAGTACCCAACTAGTAACCCCGTTTCTTCAGAGTGGACTCCATTTACTATTACTCTCTGTGTCCTATTCTCCAGCCAATTCTTTACCCAGGCTGTCATCTTGGGACCCACTCCCAGGCTGGCTAACTTGTATATTAATCTTTTGTGTGGGACTGTGTCAAACGCCTTGCTAAAGTCTAGGTAGGCCATGTCCACAGCCCCTCCCTGATCTACTACTTTGGTCACCCAGTCAATGAAATCTATCAGATTCATCTGGCATGACCTTCCCGCTGTGAATCCATGCTGCCTTGGGTCCTGTGCCCCTCTGGCCTCTAGATACTTGACAATTCTTTCCTTCAGAAGTGATTCAGTGAAGTGAAGGCAGTCCAGAGAAGGGCAACCAAAATGGTGCAGGGACTGCATCAGAAGACATATGAGGACAGATTAACGGAGCTCAATATGTATACCCTTGAGCAAAGGAGGGAGAGAGGTGATATGATCGAGACATTTAAACACCTTAAGGGCATAAACAAGGTGAAAGAGTCTAACATGTTTAAATATAAGAAAAATTGCAGGACAAGAGGACACAGCATGAGATTAGAGGGAGTCGATTAAGGGGAATGTGAGGAAATTCTTTTCACAGAAAGGGTGGTAGATGCATGGAATAGCTTACCACAAGAAGTGGTGCTATGAATACAGTGCAGGGCTTCAAACAGGCATGGGATAGGCATAAGGGAGCAATACAAATGACTATGAATAGATAGGTCACTGACAGAGCAAAGGCCGATGGCACATTTATAAGGTAGAAAAAGAAATGGGCAGACTGGATGGGCCTTGCGGTCCTTATCTGCCGTCAACTTCTATGTTTCTATGTTTCTATGATTCCATAATTTTCCCTACCACTGAGGTTAAACTAACAGGTCTTTAGTTTCCTGCTTCTGTCTTGCTCCCACTTTTGTGAAGGGGAATCAGACCTGCCCTTCTCCAGTCCTCGGGTACCACCCCATCCTCCCATGATTTGTTAAAGAGGGTAGTCAGTGGTGTCACTAGTTCTACCCTTAGTTCTTTTAGAATTCAGGGATGAATCCCATCAGGCCCCATTGCTTTGTTCACCTTCAGTTTTAAGAGTTCTTTCAGAACCCTTTCTTCTGTAAATGGGCTGGTATCAACTTCTGTATCCAGAGTGTTTCTACTGTTTGTTTTAGGTACCTCCCCCTCTTCATTTGTAAATACTGAGCAAAAAGGTTTGTTTAGTATCTCTGCCTTTTCACAGTCACCCTCTGCCCACCCTCCCTCCGCTTTATTAAGCCTCACTATCCTCCTTGGTCTTCCTTCGCTCCTGATGTACCTATAAAAGGTTTTATCCCTTCTTAACTGAGTTGGCTATCTTTTCCTCGGTTTGGGCCTTGCTGTTCTGACTGCCTTCCCAGCTTCCTTTTGCTTTAACTGATACAATTCTCTGTCCTGCTCCTTCTGTGACTCCTTGTACTTCCTGAATGCTTTCTTTTTTTCTTGAACCCTCACTGCCACTTCATTTGAGAACCATAGTGGTTTCTTACATCCTTTTATTTTATTTATTTGCTTCACACAAAGGCTTGTTACCTCTGTGATGGCAGTTTTTATTATTCCCCATTGTTCTTCCACCCCTCCTTCCTGCCCATTTGCTAGTGCATTCCTTAGGCACTCACCTATTTAGCAAAGTCAGCCTCCTAAAGTCCAGTATTTTTGCCTTTGTATGGCTTTGACTCTATTGCTGTGTTTATTGTGAACCATACTGTTCGATGGTCGCTAGTTCCCAGATGGCTACCACTTCTACATCTGTGATCCTCTCTTCATCTCCATTTGAGAGAATGAGGTCTAAGATTGCTCCCTCTCGAGTGGGCTCCAATACTAGTTGTCTAAGGCATGCCCCCTGTAGGGCATCTAGAATAACCCCACTCTTTGAAGTGGCTGCTGCAACTGCACTCCAGTTAACATCTGGCATATTCAGATCACCCATCAGCAATAGCTCCCCTTTTTCTACCATTCTAAATATACTTTCTATCATTTCCTTGTCCATTTCCTCCCCCTGAGAAGGGGTCTGTATACAACCCCTGTGCAGATTGTGGTGCCATTGCCGGTCTCCAAATTTACCCACAGTGCTTCTTCTCCTCCCTGTTTTCCCTTTTGTTCTGTTGCTTTGGTTCCTTCCCTTTTGTAAAGAGCTACTCCTCCTCCTCTTTTACCCTCCCTGTCCCTCCTGTAGATAGTGTATCCTGGTATGTTTACATCCCAGTCATGGTTTTGTGTGTACCATGTTTATGTGACTGCCATGATATCCAGATGTTCCTCCTCCATCAAGGCCACTAATTCAGGAAGCTTGTTACTCAGACTACGCCATTGGTAGTCATTGCTCTCCATTTTTGATGGCTTTACCTTCTGTTGCAGCATCCCCACTGACCTTTCTACCTTGTTCTTTTCTCATTTAGTACCTTGTTTTGTAGGGAGAGGCTGGGATTTTCCTGCTGCTTATCAGTGCCTCCCCCCTTGACTAGTTTAAAAGCTTGCCAATGAAGCATTTAAACCGATTGCTCAAAAGACTTGTTCCCTTCCTGGACAGATGCAGACCATCCTGCCAGTATAGGCTGGTGTCCCTCCAGGTGGAACCCAAGTCCCCAATGAATCCAAACCCCTGTGTTCCACATCATTTTTTCAACCATTCATTAAACTGCATGGTGCAAAGTACCCTTGCCTCACTCATGCCATTGACAGGCAGCACCTCTGAGAAGGATACTGTGTGTGCTACTTGTCTTAGGCCCCTCCCCAATTCTACAAAGTTATTCTGCACTGCTCTAATCTCATGTTGAGCCAAGTCATGTATCCCTAGGTGGACAATGATGTCCAGTTCAGACTCCCATGCAGCTGTTCTCGTGATCCTGAGGATGCACTTCCTGTCCCTCCAAGCCATGGCACCAGGCAGGCACCTTACTTCAGTTTTCCCTACTCACCCCAGTTCTATACCCCTAATAATTGAGTCCCCCACCAGGAGCTGCTTCCTTTCCTTGTGGTGTCCTCTGCCTCCTTTCTGTGGGCCTTCCATGTGACAGTTGTCCTCAGCCTCCTTAGTCTCCTCTGTGGGTGCATCCACAGGGGAGCTATGCTCCCCCAGAATGGTGTATGGATTGTGGAGTGGAACAACTGACTGAGTGTGCCTCTGTTCCACCATCCTCACCCTCCCTGAGCCCACTGTGGTCCACCTGCTGTGCTTTCTTCATAACCTCTGAGGTAGTGGTGGTGGTTCTGGTGCTCCCTGGATTGGGGAGGTTCCCTTCCTACCATCCAGTGTGGCCTAAGGGAAGGTTCCCTTACTACTGTCCAGTGTGGCCTGAAGACAGGCAACTTCCTCCCTCAGGGCAGAGAGTTGTCTGCAAATAGGGCAGCATCTCAACCTCCAGAAAGACTCCCAGAAGACTGCTGCCCCACAGCCATTACATTGCACTACTCCCCACATGTTTATCTACTTTTTTTTGTTTTTGTTTTTTTGTGTGTTTGTGTGTGCGATAGGTTTGTTATATAGAAATATATATATTATACAATGTGTATGCTTATATTGTCAGTGCAGTGTGCTAGAGAGGATATGACAGTGATATGCACCTTGCACTCTTGAGGAAATGATGTCAGAACCCCAAGTATAAAGGAACTATTTCCAGGGGTGGGTGGGGTGAGGGATGGAAAGGGGTTGGGCCTAAACTGTACCCTCACAAAACAATCAGCTAAGAGCTCTGACTCACCGCTGCGATGAGTGCCTTCCTGTCAGTAAGATGCCCTACACAACAATTTGACAGAGAAAATACCCTGCTAATCAAACAGAGAAAAATCCAGACATCCAAGTCAGACACAGGTAAACCTCCCTATCCCCGAAACAGCCTGGTGGTTTGTGCTCTGAAAGCAGTCAGCCCCAAAATAAGTCAGCTGTGCTTTAAACTCTTCCTGCACTGAAAATCTTAAGAATTGTAACAAACATAAAGCTAGATCCACCTCCCTCTGTTGCTTTAAAGACTGTCTTTTCCTGATAATTCTAAGTTCCTTATTTCACCTTTCAGTTAGAAGTAGCCTCCACCTGCAGAATATCTGCTACAAACCAAAGACAATTGTAAGGTTCACCTCCCCTCTGTTGTGAGCACCACTTGCTTTCTTGCAAATCCTGTGTTCAGTATTGCAGCTTCCAGCCAGAGGTAGTATCAGTTGAAGAATTTTAGCTGTTCTGTCATTAATGTTATTATGGAAACAGATGGCTTTTTGTCTCAGTATCAGACCTGATATGGGGACACCCTTGGCACGGTTCTGTACAAACCACAAATCAAGTGCTTTATCCAGGGCCTCATCTTTACTCCCCCTTCATTCTCTTCCATTTACTGGGGCCATCAGCACAGTCCATTGTTGCTGCATACTTTTGCAATTTGTCTCTCACTGTGCAGATATCGCAGACTATGGCATTACCAATTTTGAATTTTTTAGCAATGGACACAATCTGCTGCCCGTTCTCCAGGCACTGAAGAACCAGTCATTTTTGTTCAATGGGAAGAACACATCATTTGTGCTTTGCTGCCATTACGCTGTCTGCACTGTTTGCCTGAATGAGTTGCTGACCGCCGGTAATGCTACTGGTTTTAAACTGAGTGATAATTAAGTCTGATGATGAGCATTAATTTAGATTGTCTGCAGTGTCTGTCATAATTAGTTGCTGACTGCCGGTAATGATGTGGAAATGTTTTGGACAGAGTGAGTGGAATGAGTGATAAATCTAACAATTACAGCAAATTTAATGCACTACCGGAACACAGGACAGTGAAACTAAGTTAAACAGAATTAAGAGTCATGGGACACGTAACAGTTTTGGTTAATCAGAAGATTCAGACAAATGATCTTTGCATAATCAGGGTTAAACTGTATACATTTCGGTACTCACGGGAGAGAATGGCTGGTTTTGAGCTCTGCATTAGTTTGTTCTTAGGGAGTTTTATCACCCCAGGGCAACTCTGGCATGTCCAGATTGTTTCCCCTGTGGTGTGACTGTCTGATGTTACTTAGGCACTGCTTTGGAGCAATAGGGATTTTATGGCTCCTTTCCTTGGAGGGCAACCTATATTTACTCAGTTTTACCATTCTCCAAGGTGATTTGTTTTTTGCTGTCTCTGCTTGGTTGGCAGAGGTTTTTTACTTAGTAGCATAGATCTGTTTAGTTCCTTAGTCTTTTTAAGGTAGATTTGTTCTTGTTATATTTTTTCTGTCTTCAATTTATAGACAATATCTTAAAGTTTAGCACTGTCAGTTATATTACCTTCGAAACATTCCAAAGGGATGAATTTATACTATATAATATTATGTCAGACACTGTTTTTTGGAGTTGGTTAAACTTGACACCCTCTTATTTTACTGTGGCTTTACACCTGTGGTTTTATTTTGTTAGATGTGATCGACGACAATGGATGTTCTATTTTTAGGCGCTCTTCTGGGAAGTGAAAAATGGAACTGGGTGATCATAGTCCTTTTTGTCAGAGTATTGTTGATTGGTTAGGCATTGCTATGCTAGATTTCTTATTTTTCATGGCTAAATGGCACAAACCCTGAAAGTTAAGATTTGTTCACAAATTATTAATGGATTGAATAATCCTGATAAATGATGTAAGGTACTTGACCAACTTAAAAAACTGTCATCCCACCTTCATCATGTTGCAGGAAACTCATTTATCTCAGTTAGAACATCAAAAGTTGGTGAAATTTCATTTTTCGCAGGTGATAACTTCAACTTATAAGGGGGGGCAAGAGGTGAGAAATGGCAATTTTGATACTGCTTAGCACCCAGTTTCACTAAGAAACTAGCTATACAGACCTTGAATGGTGACTTTCTATTATATCTGGTAGTTTTGAAGGTTCTCTTATCACTCTTGCCAGCCTCTATATACCCGCTGGTGCTGGGTCTGATATCGTAAGGTCACTATGCCACAAAATTGTTGAGCATCAGAAAGGGATGTTAGTTCTGGGGGGGGGTGATCATAATATGATTTATGACAACAAAAATACTATGAATGTTTATCCTCCCAGGTGATCCCCCTCTCAAAGGCTGGCTCATACCATTTTTTGGGATGTGGTATGGGTAGACATTTGGTGCCAGCTGAATCCTAGTCAACTGCTATACCCACACTACTCTGCATCACGAAATTTATACCAGAATAGATTTCTGAAGAACATTCTTATTTGTCCAGAGAATGTATGATGTTGCCATCTCCTTTGTCTGATAACTCTCTGCTGGTGTTGACCCTCAACTGGGCTCTTGATAGACGTTAGACTTTATGGCAGTTTAACAATTTTCTTCTTAATCTTCCCGCCTTCCGGGATTTGATTCAGAGCTGTCTCCCACAAATCATTCTTGATAATGTTAATGAGGATGTGTGCCCTAGTATTTTGTGGGACACAGTGAAAATGGTCCTAAGGGGGGAAATTATAAAGTTTTCTGCACAGTATAAGAAGAATCAGGAAGCCTGGCTAGATGGTCTGCAGTGCCAACTGCAGGAGTTGCAGAAGCAGCATGCAGAGTGTGATGAGACTGTTCTTCCCTTGCTAAACACCACTCGACAGTGGATTCAACAAGTAATAGATATCAAAACTGAATGTACCCTTCAATTCTTGAAACAGAGGTATTACAAGTGGGGATCTAGAGCCATGCAACTTTTAGCTTATCGCCTTAGACGAAAGATTGTTCAAACCAATATTACCCAAATACAATCTCCAGTTACAGGCCAGCTTACTAACTCACCATCGCAGATTAGGGCAGCATTTAAAGTGTTTTATCAGAATTTATACATCCCTGAGACCCCATTTGATCCCCAAGGAACCCAGGCTTTTTTGGATTCTCTAAATTTACTTCAGTTCCCACAACAGTTTAAAGCACAACTGGAAGCATCATTTTTGCAATCAGAAACAGAGCTAGCCATCAAAGATTTGAAATCAGCCAAGAGTTCAGGTTCAGGTGGCTATACTGGAGAGTTTTATAAGGCATTTAGAAATTTAATAACACCTAATTTGTTGAAGGTATGCAATGGTATTTTGAATGATGACCCGATTCCCCCTGCATGGCAGCTTGCTACTATTTCCAGCATTCCTAGCCAGGAAAATATTTGTCTCTTTATACCTCATATATGCCTATTTATGTTCGTAATATAGATTACAAGGTATTTACAAATATTATGGTGAAATGCCTAGAGGGGGTTTTTACCACATCTGATCAATTCTGACCAATGTGGTTTTATCCTTGAGTGACAGACACAGGATAATACCTGTGAATATTGTTGTAACAAAGTCTGAGTCTCTCCTGACTACTCTGTTTCCCTCCTGTCAAATGACTAGCCCCTTCTAACAGGGACCGTTCTTAGCTAACTATTTGTATAGGCTGCATCTTCCTGAGTTGCTAATATATTTGTATCTACGTAACTATGATCCCCCACCTCCCCCACCCTGCTTAGCTAACTCTCTGAACAGGCCACATCCCCCTAAGTCTAAATGTACACTCTGTAACTGCCTTAAAGTCTTGTACTATGTAACTGACATGGAACGTTTGGAAATGAATCTATGACTCAAAGGTGTGTAATTCTGATACCTGAATAAATAAAAAATAAATAAATAAATATTAAGAGCACTCTCCACCTTCTTTGGCATGCCAAATGGTCAAAGGCCCTCTTTTTATTGCTGAGCTTAAATAATGAAAAGGCATTTGACTCTGGATATCTTGGCCTTTCTTTGAAGCTACCTTGACAAGGATGGGATTCTCAGACATTTACTGTTGCACTATAATGAGATTATAAGATACCCCTTTAGCCTATATTAAGATTAATGGCTCTATATCAGAAACCATTCCATTGCTTAAGGGCACCAGGCAGGGTTGCCTCTTATCTCCATTATTATTTGCTTTCTATTTAGAGGTGTTAACTCAGGCCTTAAGAAAAGATGGCAACATTCAAGGATTTCAGATAGGTGGCGTGCATCACAAGCAGGTGTTGTACATGGACAATCTGTTGGTGTATTTATCATCTCCTGAGAGCTCTTTCCCTCATCTGTGGCATCTACTCAAGCAGCATGGGGAATTAGCATGCTATAAACTCAATTTGACAAAAAAACGAAGTGCTCCAAATAAATTACAACCCCTTGGACTAAGTATTATGACATTAACCATTTAAATGGCATTTGCCATATCTGAAGTACTTGGGTGTTAATTTGACTTCAGACCCATCCAAATTGTATGATTATAACTATTTGCCCTGTTACAATTTTGTTTAGAGCTGGAATGATGGAAAACAATACCACTTCCCTTTATACAATGTATAGACACTGCTTGTATGAATTTGTTACCAAAGTGGTTATAGCTTGCCCAAACTCTACCCATTTCTCCTCCGGATAAATTTTTTAATGATTTAAATAAATGAATATCCAGGTTTATTATGGACTCCAAACAACCAAGGGTGCACTTTTCAGTTTTGCAACTGCCTAAGAGACAGGGTGGTTTGTAGCTTCCCAACTCCTTCTACTATTTTTGTGTGGCTCAATTATGAACCGTGTTTCTTTAGCTCCATGTACATTATGTGGCTAAATGGAAGGAGCTGGAGACGAGAGAAGAAGACCTGACAAACCTTCACAGTATACTTCTTTCATATTCTATCTCCTCAGTAGATGATATTACTAGTAATCCTTATACTGGAAATACATTGAAATGCTGGTGGTGACTTCTGAATTGCAAGCAATTTCAGAGAGTTAGACCTTTGTTTTTCTCTCTCCTGCATCACCAGTCTTTTCTTCCAGCCAGGTTAGAGCATGGTTTCTTAAAGTGGTAGCAGTTGGGGATATTAACCCTATCACACCTTCTTAAGGAGTGTCTCCCCAAATCATTTGAAGACTTAAAAAACACCTATCATTTACAAATGCATGATAAATTTCTGTAATTGCAAGCCCTTAATTTTAATAAATCCTTTTCCCGAAATGCTTTGCTGGAGGTGCAAGGATCTCTGATAACAGTTTTTTTTATGAAAAATCCTGGATGGTCTTGTTCCTTTGCAGCATACAATCTCCCATACCTGTAAAATATTAGTTGATCTTAAAGAGGACTCATTACATGGAATAAAACAGTGGGAAAGGGATTTAGGTATTGCCTTGCCTGACTCTGATTGGGAATATCATTTGGCAACCCTACATTGCCCCAGAAGCTTATAATCTTGAAAGAAATTCTCTTGGAAGATATCCCTTCATGTTTTTAGAACACCAGCAATACAGATGAAGTTCCTACTGGGAAAAGGGGCAGGGTGTTTGGGGGGGGGGGTGGTTTCTCCCTGGCCATACATTGCCATATTTTTTGGAACTGCACCATGCTTTGACCTTTTTTTGAAATTCTATGGACAGCCTTGACTAAGATCTTTGCTACCCCAAAACAGCTAAGCATTGAACTTTTTCTTTTCGCAACTTACCCAGATGCCCTGCAAGACCAATCCTCTAGCATGCTTTTTAGGATCTGCTCACTCGTTGCTATAAAAGTAATAACTAAAAGGTGGCTTTCTATTACACCTTCTACTATTGAGGAGTGGCAGAATATTATGATACGTATATAGAACATGAAGAGGCTTACATCTCTTAGTAGACACAACTTAGAGCATTTTAAGTTGATGTGGAAAAGGTGGGTTCTTTATGTGGGGTGACAGAGACCAGACTTTGTCCCTTAATGTAGAAAGAAATATCTGTCCTGGTCTGATAAAGGTTGACAAGTTGTAGTGCTTGTAGTGGTAATTAGCATTTGGGATTTCTTTAATTTGTATTTTATGTTTGGTGTCTGACTTATTTAAGATGCTATTAATCTGTATTTCCTTGTGTATGGATATGCTGTGATTGTTTTCCTATGTATCAATTTTTTTAGATCTTCACTGTTTTCTATGGTTCTTTGTTATTCTTAGAGTTGACAAATAAAATGTTTAAAACATACCTGCACACCTCTGGAGTGTTTTCAGCCAATCAGGTGCCAGGGATTTTCTTGGCCATTTTCTAAATAAAAAGTAAACAATGCTGTCCAATTGTTAATCTCCCACCCACCATCCAACCATAACAATTGCAAAACCCATTTTCAAACCCCACTACATAGGGAATATATTTCCAGGAACAACATGTTTGAATCCCACCACTACTGGTAAAAGAACACATACAGCTAGCAAAAGTATCCACTTATACGAATATAAAAAATTGCATTATTATAAGATGCTACCCAATTTGACTGCAACCTTCCATGTAGTGACCTACACATACACTACTCTCACCTCCATGGCTGGCTGCTAAATTACAGTTTACTATCATCTGCATATTGATCCTTTCAATACAGAGCCCCCCCTGTGGTTTAATAATCTAAGCAACCAACTGACCAGTCTTTCTAGTCTGTCTCAATTTAAACCTATGCTTCACCAGCATCTCCTAACCGAAAGCATTTGTAATTGTTACACCTAGTTTCCCACTTCTGCAGACACCCTCATGCCACTTTTTTTTCACTCTCTGAGGCTCTTACTTGGCTTCCTGTTTTGTTTCACCTCTCCCAACAGAACAATTTCCCCTTCCCCCTGCCACCTCCTCCCTTACCTCACCCCCTCCTTGCTCTTATCCCACTGACCCCCTCTCTTCCTGGACCTGTCCAGGCCCTCTGGTCCCCACTCTCCTTTATCTTCTTCCCCTTCATCTGCCCTCCTTTTCCCCTCTTTCACTCCTTCTCCCTCCTTAGCCACCCCTCCATCTCTTCTTACGACAAGGCCTCTGGCTACCATATTTTCTTGTCCTTCTCTCTCTCTGGACTCTGCCCTCTCATCTCCCTTACCTCTTCCTTACTCTTCCCTTCCCCCCCACCTCTGATTAGCAATGTTGCTTCAAATGTACCTTATGGTTTTCTATGCTTGCTTGTAATCTTGAGTGTGTAGCACTGTTCCCACTTAGTTACCAGTTGACTTGCTGTGCTCACATGATACCATGAATGTTGCCTGGACCACCGTTGATACCATGAATGCTGTCTATACCTCCCAACCTTATTGTAACCCTTTCCTTTGATGGGGAACCTTTGTAAATGAACTGCCCCTAGCTCAAAGGTATTTGTAATCCAAGATTTAAATAAATAAATAAATAAAAATAAAAAAATAAATAAGTAAGTAGGCAATCTTAGACTGACATTCAGCAGCCAGCTGTGGAGATGGGAGAATGGTACTGTATGTTCTACTAGCAATGAGTAACAAATAGTAAACCAGTGGTACTGAAATGCTTAATAATTCTCATTGCTGACAAAGAAGGGCAATACGCCCTACAAGGAAAGCCCTATGAGGAAAGACTCAGGGAGTTAAATATGTACTCTCTAGAGGAAAGGGAGGAAGGGGAGACATGATAAAAACATTCAAATACCTCAAAGGTGTCAATAAGGTATAGCAATGTGGCAATTTGCACAGAAAGAGATGCTCAAGGACAAGGGGGCATGATATGAAGCTGGAGGAGGGACACTTAATGGGAATGTGGGGTAATACTTCTTTACAGAAAGGGTGGTAGATATCTGGAACAGCCTCCTAGCAGAGGTGGTGGTTACCAAAATGGTAACAGGTTTCAAACATGCATGGGATAGATACAAGGGGACCTTGGTAACAGGGACCTTAGTGCAGACTAGGTGGGCCAGTTGGTTCTTTTCTTCTGACAGCTTCTTTGTTTCTATGTAATAACATATGTATTGTGGTGGGTAATGGGAGTGGTGGGTTAAACATGAATCAAGCAGCATGGGCTGTGAGAGAAAGGTGTCTGAGGGTTTACAGTTAATGAAATGAGGCAAAATGGAAATAAAATCAACAAAAGCAGTCATGTCAGCAAACATATTGAGAAGTACGTATGCATGCATATCAGCACCATACATCCACAGCTCTTGAAAACATTTTGTTTATAAAAAAGTTGAAATAAATACACAATGTGAAATCAAGTTGTCACAACCCCTTTCACCTATAAACCCAAAACATTCAATGAACCCATATTCTAATCTAACAACAGCAGGCATAAATTTCCATGAATCACAGGTTCAAATCCCACAGCACCCAGCTTCTGAATAAATGCAACTACTGTAATACAGTAGACAACTACATGAATATAATATAGTTTTAACAATATACCATGATCCTATAGTTGACTTGAGCATCACCATTCATTCAGGGATCAGATCATACAACCTGCTTATGATTGGTTTCATAGTAGAGAGATACCTGTAGATTGTACTGCTAGTTAGAATAAAGGATATCAACAGTTTAAACTTTGCAGCTTGACATTTTCACACTAGGAAATCACGAATTATGCAAGCCATCAGAAATTCATAAAGCAAAGCAATGTTTCTGTTAAGAAATATAGAGACATATCAGGTGATGGCAGATAAAGACTGTGTGTCCCACCTATTCTTCCCCATTTCCCTACCTAATGCAATACCACAGACCCTAGTTGATTTGCAGCTTACCCCAGTGATGAAAGTGCACAGGAATGCACAGGAACTTAGTTCCTGTACTTTTTTTGCAGCAGAAATGGAGTACCTGTACTTCTTCTCACTGGCACTGGAATTGAAGTTCTAAAACCAGCAACAGAAAGACAGTTTCTGGACCTGTGACCTGAAATTGGGGTTTTCATAACAACATTTGACTTGTACAACAGTGCTGTTTTCCAATAAATACTTCAATATCTCTAATCCACTAGTGTCTAAACAGATAGACGTGGCTTGACATAGGTGTCCTTCAGATTGAGGATATTCATTTTGCATTTCACATTTGCCAATGCCTGAGTTCCTGTACTTCTTGTCTACCACTTACACCAGTGGCTTACCCTCTCTTCCTTAATGTGAGAGTACTCTTATGTCTGTCCCATGTATTTTTTTTAAAGTTATATTTTCTGGGGGTTTTCAACCCTATTTTATCCCCTGTTCCCTGGGGCCCCAGCACATGGGCATTGTGCATGCATAGAGGAGCATGCAGGCTCCATGATGCCAGCTCAGCCCCTTCTGCCCCTCCCCATGGCTGCCGGCAGAGCTCCCTCAGATCGGTGCCATGATTCGTCCTCCACCAGGTGGCGGTCAGTGGCTAGGGAGCCTCCAGTCCCTCCCAGGAGGAGAGAGCTGCCTTGCAGTGGCTCAATCTCACTCCTCGCCCCCCCCAGCTGACACCCAACAACCTGTGCTCATTCCTGAACCTGGTTCACTGGTGCAGTGTGAGGTGTGGTGTCCAGCGCCCCAACCCTCAGCACCATTGTGCCAGCTTGTCTCATGAATTCTTGAATTTTCCTACACTTTTTGTCCCCTCAACCTCTGCAGGGAGGCTTTTCTAAGAATCCACTACTCTTTCTGTGAAAAAGTACTTCTTTACATTGGCCCTGAGCCTTCTCCCCTCTAGCTTCATGTAATGCCCCTTGTTCTTGTACACTTTCTTTTCTGAAAGATGCTAGCCTTCTGTGCCTTGTTTATACCCCTGAGGCACTTGAAGGTCTGTGTCTTATCCCCCTCTCTCTCCTCCCCTCCAGGGGATACATATTGAGGTCCTCACATTTTTCCTCATATGACTTTTGGTGTAGTCCTTGCACCATTCAGGACTGTCTGTATTTTGTCTATATCCTTCCAGAGATGGAGCCTCCAGAACTGTACTCAGTACACCAGATAAGATCTCACTAGTGATCTGTACAGTAGTATAACCACCTCCTTTTTTCTTCTGGTGATACCTCTCCCTATGCACCCTAGCATCCCACTGGCTCTCCCCACAGCCTTCTCACATTGTTTTGTTACCTTTAGATCATCTGATATGATTAGCCCCAGGTCCCTTTCTTGATTCATATCCATCAGTACCTCTTGTCCCCCTCTTGTACTGCCTCCCTTGGATTTCAGTGCCTCAAATGCTTGATTTTGCACTTCTTTGCATTGAATCTTAGCTGCCACATTCTCGACCACTCCTCAAGCATGTTTAGGTCCTTTCTTATCTCCCCCCAGAGTGCCAACTCTTTTTCAAATCTTAGTGTCATCTACAAAGAGGCATAACTGGGGGGCCGTGGTTAGCGCTCGTTGTAGATGGCGGCTTAATCGGGTTGTTCTCGTCGCACGGAGCCTAGCACCCGGGAATTATACCCTTTGGGGAGGATATACACAAAAAATAATAATGGACCAGTCTGCCGAAACTCAGTACTGTCGACACGGGAATTTTGGACTCTTGGGGCATTCAGCAAAGCGGATTGCGAGTGGGAGATTCGTATCCCTGCTATCCGTGATCTACATGATGGCGCAGTTAGTAAATGAGTGAGAGGAGCTCTCTATACAGGACATGTTTGTGTCGATCATGGCAAGCATAGACAACCTCACATTAGCAGCTAATAATTCTGCTCTCGCTATTCAGCAAATTAATGTACATGTGGACACAGTGGAGCAAAGGGTAAATACGCAGGAGGACTCACTTCTCAACTACTCGGCCCTAATGAGAGATCAGGCAGCTAAGATTAATCAGCTGCAAGATAAAGTGGAAGATCTGGAAAATAGGAGTAGGCAAAATAATCTGTGCCTATTGGGATTCCTGGAGGGTTGTGAGGAAGGGAAGGTTTTGCCATTTCTACAACATGTACTGCCAGAAATCTTGAAGCTTCCTGAGGGTACTAAAATTACAATGGAGCGGGCTCACCTCTGGCCCAGCCTAGCCTGCCCAGGGGAACGTCCTGCCCCATCCTGGTTCGGTTCCTGAATTTTGCTGAGAAAAAGAAACGAATACAGGCTAGAGAGGCTCAGACTTCTGATGGCAGGGGAATAGGATTATGATTTTCAAGATTATTCGAGGGAATTGTCAATCGTAAAACTTTCACTGATGCTCGAAAGAAGCTACGTGCTTTAAAGATCCCTTTCACATTAAGGTACCCGGCCACACTACAAATCTCTATGAATGGTACAAGTTTGCAATTTTTATCTTCAGAGGCGGCTTTGGACTATATTGCCAATTCCTGTCCTAGAAGTTTGATTTCCCAGTCTTCTAGCCAGGCTGAAAATGTTCAAGGTATCCCCATTTCAGCTGCTGTTACTACAGTTACCTCTCCTCAATCGGCACCACTGGTGGGATTAGAACCCAGGAACTTGAATGTACGGAAGAGGCCTCCATCTTCCCCGCATACTAAAAGGGACCATCCTCAGGAAAGGAAGAGCAGCACCGACAATCTGACTTCTCCCCCTCCAGATACACAAGGAGAAGTTCAGATAGAATATGTCAGTCCTTACTTTGCCAAAAACCGGTTTGCGATTCTGAACTATCTCCCCAAGGAGGAAGGTTGTGAAGCAATGGTCAATGGGGGTGGAAGTTTTCAAGAAGACCCTCTTAGGGACTGCCTTCAGGGCATGGTCAGTACCACAGCTAGTACATCATGGGTCTTTCCGGCCCTAGGGTCCCCCCCAGGTCAATCTACGGATCAAGAATGAGAAAAGGCTTTTGACTCAGTGGAATGGGACTATCTATATTTGACCTTTACTCATTTTGGGATTGGAGATACCTTTCTCGCAAGAATAAAAGCTATATATGGGGCCCCTTTTGCCAGAGTTAATACCAATTCGACCTTTTCCCATCCTTTCCCTTTGGGCAGAGGGACGAGACAAGGTTGCCGGCTCTCTCCCTTACTTTTTGTCTTGGTGATAGAACCGTTGGCAGCTGCCATTCGCAATCACTCAAAGATTAATGGTTTGACAGTGGGGAATATATCCTATGTAAGTTTTATGTATGCTGTTGACCTTCTCCTTTTGTTGGAGGATGCTCACACTGCTATCCCCCTGCTTCTTGATTTGCTTGAAGAATTCTTTAAGCATTCTGGTCTTCGGATGAATCGGCACAAGACAGATATACTCCCCCTGAATGAGCACTGTGTTCAGCAGGACATGGGAGTTGAGGAGCTAGTTTGGGCTCCAGTTGGGATTACATATTTGGGTATTTTTCTCACTCCCTCTAGAGGTTATATGGAAGGCCAATATACAACCCTTCTCTCCTCACTGAAGACAGATTTTGATAGATGGAGGTTACTTAAACTAACTCTTGCTGGGAAAGTGGCGGCAGTATCTATGATTGTGGCTCCCAAATTATTTTATCTCCTGAGACATTTACCAGTCCCTTTACCTGTACGATGGTTTCAGAGTATTGACAAAGTAATTGGGAATTTTTTATGGGAGGGGATCTAAACCTAGATTCAGTCAGGCTAAATTAAGATCACACTGGCGGCGGGGGAGTGGAACCTCCCGTGGTTTGAAGGATACCATCGGGCCTTTCTGTTAGCTCAAACGATCAACTGGGCTAGACCTCTTTCCCCTCTGTCAGCGCAATGGGTACAGCTAGAGACAGACATCACAGGGTTGTGTCATCCCTCATCTCTTCTAGTACAGAAGGATAATTTCAAAAGCTAAGATTAATAAGGTGGGGATAGAGAGCCTCCTCGTCCCTACAATAGATTCGGCCAGGAGAAACTGGGTTTGCTTTCATCTAGACTTAAGCTGGCACCTCTTCCTCTTTCTTATGTGCCTATATGGCACAACCTAGACATCACCATAGGTGGCAGCAAAATTAGGTGGGGGCATTGGGCAGCATTGGGTATCACCATGTTAGGAGATTTGTTGACCCCTGATCATAAGACTATCCAGACATTTCAGTCTCTGAGACAGCAATGGGGAATTCCAGCAGAAGATTTCTGGAGATACCTCCAGATCAGGGATGTTATCAGACAACTTTTGCGCTCTCCGTTGAGTCGGGTTCAACCATCTCCATTGGTTAAGTGGATGTCATGTACTAAGGGACTTGCGGGTCAGTTGTATGCTACCCTGCATGATACTCTTCCATCTCAATCTGAGACAGCGAGGATTAGATGGGAGAAGATGTTGCAGACTTTATATCATCTGAGGCTTGGGATAAAGCCTGGATAGATGTTCATTCCTGGTTTACTGATGCCAAATTGAGACTAATTCAAAACAAAATTGCACACTCTTGGTATAGAACCCCAGTCGTTCTGTATAGAGCTAAAGTAATAGAGAGGGATAATTGCTGGAGGTGTCAACAGCCGGGGGGAGATTTATTGCACATTCTGTGGACATGCCCCAAGATCCAACCTCTCTGGCAAGAGATTCTGGTTCTGGCTTCTCGGGTTCTCCAACAGACCATTCCCTATGTCCCCTTTTTTGTATCTTGGGGTTAAGGGGGTATTGCCTAAATTGTCACCTTAAAATTGAGATGGCTGCCTTTGTTAGCTTTACAAACCAAAAGGGCTATATTATGCCAGTGGAGGTCTGTGGTGATCCCTACATAACAGTAATATTGGGGTCTTTGGCTACTCTGGCCAAACTGGATAAGATATCCCACCTACAGAAATCCAAATTATCCTCATTCACAGCCTGTTGGGACCCATATCTGAGATACTTAGTGCAGGTTCCTCCTCCAGCGGGAATAGGGTGATCAACCTTGGTTTCTTCTGTTGGCTGTATATGTAGTTAGTTGTGGTGGGACTCCAGCAAAGGTAAAGGTAATGGTGCCCCATGTTTTGTGGGGGATGTGATATTCCCAGAACTATAAGAATTATGATTGAATGTGTTTGGTCTGCTGGACAAACCGAAGTTATCTTATGAGTACGGACTTGAGCTTGGGTCATTTTGGTATCTTTACAGGAATGGGTGGTCCTTGCAGAACATATCTATACTCTATGTCACACTGCTCCGAATGCCTTGAAAAGGAACACCTCTGTCGGCAAGTATAAAATTACTTCTGCAATGTAGTACGCCCAGTATTGTGAAGGATCTGATTCAATCCAGCTTTGGTAAGTACTCCTTATAGGGTTGATAGTGGAGGTTTTGGGGTACCCGGGAGTGCTTTGGCTTAAATTTGATGGTATGTCTATACATAATAGAGCATGTAACCCAGTGATATACAGTAGTCTTTATTCTGTTAACTGAAATGTTACATTTATATAGTTTACTCTTAGGGTATACTTGGTTGCCCCCATATGACAACTAGATCAGTATACCATCCCAGCACTTGTGGGCGGGGTTGGATGTACTTTATAACTGATCACTGTATTTTGTAATGTGACCTTATGTTTTGTTTTATGTTCTGAAATATCAATAAAAATTATTTCAACAAAGAGGCATATCTTCCCCTCTAGCCAATCTGCAATGTCACTTATGAAGTCATTAAAGAGGATTGGCCCAAGCATGGATCCCTGTGGCACCCTACTGGTCACCCCCCTCTCTTTGGACTGAATGCCATTTACCACCACCCTCTGTCCTGTCACTCAGTCAGTTTCTGATCCAGTTTACCACCTTGGGGCTCACTCCCAGGCTGCCCAACTTATTTACCAGCCTCCTATGGGGGATGGTGTTGAAGGTCTTGCTGAAATCTAAGTAAGCCACATCCACCGTCCCTCCCTGATCTACCTCCCTGGTCACTCAGTCAAAAAAATCTATTCCTAAAATGATCTGAATCTCTCACACTCATCATGTATTCAGCAACATCATATTATAGGATTTATCTAGCGTATTTTTTAATTAATAATCAAAACAAAAACATGCTCTTCATAAATATGTGATCACAATAAGACAAGTTGTTCAAGAATCAACTGTAACCCACACCACATTTAACAGACTCAAAGAGGACAGGACATGAGTTCTAATATGCAGCTGCTTATAATGTTACCACTTACAGAAATAATATCCATCAGCCTGAAAGATCCATAAGTAACTGTACCTCAATAAAAAGTGATTTGAAAAACAGTATTTTGCATTGTTTTGATTTTATGGGCAGCATTCTGTTACAATTCTCTTCATGGAACCAGTGATCTGGAGTTTTAACTATGTCACAGTTTGAGAAAAGAACTCTAAGTATGGTTCTGATAGGACAATAGATCACATTTAGCATTCTGTACTCAAACCGTGACATAGTAAACACTCCAAATTACTGATTCCATGAAGAGAACTGTGCAGAATGTTGTCCATAAAAACAAAACAATTGAAAACACAGTTTTTCACATCAGTGTTTATTAAGGTACAGTTAAATATGGCTCGTTTGGAGGCACGTTTATGACTTCTCTTAATAGGAACATTAATAACTGTTGCCAGTTAGCACACATTTCCTGTCCCCTTTAAAGGGATGACTGGTTATGGTTTTATTTTAAAACATGTATTCTTTGTCATGTGAATAAAATGGGCCATTGCTAAGTTCATGTAATAATGGAAAAAAAGACATGCTATATTTCCCTGGAACATCTAATGCTTGTTTATCAAGACACACCTTACTGACAGCTTCTCTGTAGCCGCCGTACCTCAGCAAAAAATTGGAAACAATATTTAAGATATGACTTACAGTTTTAGTGCAATGCTTCTTTTGGATGAGCAACTAGTAAATTTTTTTTTGGGGGGGTAATAAACTGAACCCCAAACTAGGCTTCATATTCCAGTAACTATAGAGAACAAACTGGAGAAAGCGGGATCACGCTGAAAACAAGATAGCATCTGAGCTGTGTTATCATAACTAAATGCAGTAAAAAAAATGTGTCAAAACAGGACCTTATTAAAAAAAGAGATCTTGCATATCAGCTGGGTTATCCTGGGCAAAAGTACTGCAAAACTGTTCTTGTTTTCATATCTGTTTTTGTGACTCTCAAATAGTATGTCTTGTTTCATGAAGTTGCCTAAAATGAGCATGGCAAGAGTTTCATGATTCTTCTAAAGTAAAATGGTATTTCTGGAGCTACTTGAAGCATGATTTATTAAGGTTTAACAGAAACTTTTTAATTTGTTTCTATCCTTTTGTCTCAGTAGAGTAATTTACAAAGTCCTGTCCTTTTTTATGGCTTGCTAAGTCTCTGATAAAAGTCAGTCACTGTGTGTTTGTGTGTGTGTGTGTGTGTGTGTGTGTGCCAGCTTGAAAGATCACTGTTTACTTTTGATGCTCTTTTAAAACGGACGTATGGTCCTCTTGGTGACATCTCCCACTCCACATCCAGCTCAGCAGAACAGCAGATCTATTGAATGTGCAGGGATTCCACTCCTTCCTAACAACACACAGCTGGGGAAGGAAGGGAGAGGGAGGAAACAGTTTTGTTAATGCAGAAAACAGGGTCTTGATTTCATTTCACTCCTGTGTAACAATAAAGGTGTTCTGCATCAGGAATTCAGACCCCTGTCTCTGATGACAACAATATGTCTGCATGGCTCCACCCATGTAGCCATAAAAAGTAGGCTGCTGAGTGAGATACAATGGTGGGATATTTAGAGACATTTAGAGGTCTTGCATTTTGATTCCAGTACATGGTAGATACCTAAAAGGTGATCTAACATTCATGAAGAATTGGTGCAAAGTGCTCCCCAAACATGACATGTGTATCACAGTAAATGAATCATGTGTCACAATAAATCACACATGCATAATATTCTTGCTGTGAACAGTGGCAACTGTCATAAATCAATCTGAACTTTGAAAATGAAATTCAAAGGTTCAGACACAGGTGGCATGATGCAGGCTGTATTCAAAATTTAATGCTGTGCCTGCATCAATCCATCTGAAAATTCTGCCCAAGATGTCTCAGTGGGTGGTGTGGTGTCTGTCAGTGGGGCTGTGGGGCTGATGGTGCCATTCTTCCCAGTAACCTTATTACGTGTGTATACCGGCCGGGTGTGCATTTGATTTGGGCACATTAGTATAATTGATGGCTATTGTGAGTCATCATTGATGCCTTCCAGTAGTGTCAGCATTGTGTCATCATTTGTCATACATGTGTTGTCAATGTGTGTATAAAACATGAAGAGAAGAAAAGGAGGAGAAAGGGATGCTGGGGGAAGGCAGAAGCATATAAAAGTTCCTGCATGCCAGTTCCATAAAGCAAAAAGTCTGCAAGCAGTGGTAGTAGAGAAGGAGCTGGACATAGTAAGACAGGGACTGGGAATTATGGATATTGTATTGTGAAGACAATGGCTTGGCACTTAATAGTACAGACAAGAAACCATGGTCCATTAGTCTACAGATCAGGTTAAGATATTACCAAAATGGTGGCCATGCTGGGCTAGCTATTGGGAGCAGCAGCAGCAGTAGAATAATATTTATTTTAGATTTATTTTGTATATTTCTGTTTTATTTTGTTTCTGAGTTTCTTTTCACTTAGTTAATTTAGTGGCAGTTGAGATAGGGTTGAAACAGTGAGTTAGTTAGGTTTAGAAGTGTCTTCGGGAGCTCTATAGTTAGCAGAGAACAGTGGTGAAAACAAGTTTAAATTTAAACTGAGTTGCACATTCTTAATCCCATTTTATCTGCTTCTCACAGTGTTTCAATATTTTTCACTGGAGTATTATTGGTTTTCTTTTCATTTTAGTGTTCCTAAACTAGCTTTTGTAATCTGGGCTCATTGGTTTCCCTACCTGGCTGGTTTGCCTTGCTGGTCCAGTGTTGGAGAAAGGAAGATGCACTTTGGTCTATCTGGTGGAGTCAGTGCATTCAGTGGAGTTGGTGGCATTTAGGAGTGGAGGAGTCCTTGGGTCATTCTGCAGGAACTAACGCAGGAGTTCTGTATGCTGAGGTACATGGTAAGGTGGCAGAACAGGACCGGAACTTTCCATCACCTTTCTTTCACTGAAGGACTGAGGAGTTGTGGAGTCCCTGAGATTTGGTATCTTTGTATCTCCTCTGTAGTTGCCAGAGTGGGTGGAGGGGGGGCTCCTGTTCTGTTGACCCAGGTGACAACCGCTGGGGCTGTTGGCCATGTGGGAGCTTAGGCATGGTACCCACTGAAGAGCAGGTATTATAATGCTGAATTGCTCCTAGGTATATATGGTGAGTGGACCAGAGGGCCAACTTTACCTGGAGCCAAAGTGGTGGACATTGGGCCTTAGGGCGGCAGCCTCCTAGGGGAATACAGCTAGGGCCCTTTCGTATTACCCAGTGGAAGTGTGCTCAGTAAATTCCTGGGATGACTGGGAGAGTGGCCACCTCAGGGGAAGTTTTCTTGCTTAATTTTCTGTGCTCAATGTAAAGTGAAGGTGGATAGCTGAAACAGACACCTCAGACTCTGATAAATGGTCTGACCTTCTTTTTTCTTCTTTTTTTGGGACCATTGTGAATGGTGTGGGCAGTGAGAGTGCCCAGTAAATCATTTGATCTGCTTTCTAAATATCTGCTAACTTTCTCCTCTGCCTTAGGGAGAGGTAAAGCTGGGGAATAGCCTTTTTTTTTATGGAGAGGTTCTAAGCTCTTCAGTTCTCACAACCCATTATTGAGAGACTTAAGTGACTGCTCTTTTTTTGGACAGGTGACAGGACTTCCTACAGATACATTAGTGAAAGGCAAAAGTCCAGAGGGGGTATTGCTAAGATCAAAGGGGATATGGGTGTGTGTGAGGAGGAGGACCACATAAAAGCATCTATCCTAAATAGATACTTCTGCTCAGTATTTACTGAAGAGAAGGTAGGGCAGGGCCCACAGCTTGGCACCATGGACATGGGGGGGAGGGAGGTGTGCACTAGTCCCTTCACAAAAGAAAGGATTCTACAAGAGCTCAATAAGCTCAGGGTGGACAAGGCAATGGGACCTGATGGCATGCATCCCAGGGTACTAAAGAAGCTAAGGGTGGAACTAGAGGAGCCATTATCAGAACTGTTTAGTAAGTCTCTGAGCACAGGAGAGATCCCATAAGACTTGAGAAGGGCTCATGTGAGCCCGCTGTACAAGAGTAGTAGTGGGGAGGAGGCAGAGAATTACAGACTAGCCAGTCTTACCTCAGTAGTGGTCAAGATTATGGAGACACTCCTTAAGGAAAGGACAGTGCAACACCTGGAATCCATAGGAGCAGAGGATCCAAGACAGCATGGGTTTACAAAAGGAAGGTCCTGTCAAACTAATCTCATAGATTTCTTTGACTGCATAACCAAAGTGGTGGACCAAGGGGGAGCAGTTGATGTTGCCTACCTTGACTTCAGCAAAGCTTTCAAAACTGTTCCACATAGAAGATTGATTAATAAGCTGGGTAGGTTTGGGGTGGGTCAGATGTTGGTCAACTGGGTGGAAAACTGGTTGACGGGCAGAAAACAGAAAGTGATGGTAAATGGTGTACAGTCAGAAGAGATGCAAGTCACAAGTGGGGTACCTCAGGGATCAGTCCTGGGGCCAGTCCTCTTCAATATCTTCATCAGTGGCATTGCAGATAGACTGGAGGGTAAGGTTTGTCTGTTTGCAGATGATACCAACATCTGCAACAGAGTAGATGATCCAGATGGGGTGGGCAAAATGAGAAGAGATCTGGATAAACTAACAAAATGGTTGGAAGAGTGGCAACAGGAGTTTAACACAAAGAAGGGCAAGATCATGCACATAGGAAAGAGAAACCCTGAAGCCACCTATAGGCTGGGAGGGGAGTTGCTGGCAGTCACAAGGAAAGAAAGAGACTTGGGCATGATCATCGCCGTTGACCTGAAATCATCCAAGCAGACCACTAAAGCAATAGGTAAGACTAGAGGGATGTTGGGGTGTATTAGTAGGAGTAACACAAGTCAGAAAATGGAGGTAATAATCCCTCTTTACAAGACACTGGTTAGGCCCCATTTGGAGTAATGTGTGCAGTATTGAAGGCCACACCTTCACAAGGACATAAACCAAATTGAGGCAGTCCAGAGAAGGGCAACCAAAATGGTGCAGGGACTGCAATAGAAAACATATGAGGACTCATTAATGGAGCTCAATATGTATACCCTAGAGCAATGGAGGGAGAGAGATGATATGATTCAAACATTCAAACACCTTAAGGGCATTAACAAGGTGAAAGAGTCTAACGTTTAAATATAAGAAAAATAGCAGGACAAGAGGACACAGCATGAGATTAGAGGGAGGCCAATTAAGAGGAGATGTGAGGAAGTTCTTTTTCACAGACAGGGTGGTGGATGCATGGAACAGCCTACCTCAGGAAGTGGTGGATATGAATACAGTGCAGGGCTTCAAACAGGCATGGGATAGGCATAATGGAGCAATACAGATGAGTATGAATAGACAGGCCATTGACAGAGCAAAGGCCAAAGGCACTTTAATAGTTAGAAAAATAAATGGGCAGACTGGATGTGCCTTGCATTCTTTATCTGCTGTCAACTTCTGTGTTTCTTTGTTTCTTCATGCTGCCATACAATTATTTATAAATTCATATTATTATTGGGGGTTCAGGGGAGGAATTGGTTTTGGGGCTGTTTGGGTGGGCTAGGTAATCAAAATAGGGATGTTTGTAGGTTAGATTTGCTTAGTTGGAGTGAGAGTTTTGGTGTGTCAGAGGGTGTGTTTCCTTTGGTCTGTTTTGTGTATTGTGGTCATTGTTCATGGTTTGACTGCTGCTTTTGATTGTGATGTGTTGGAAAGGTATAAAGATGGCCAGGCGCTATTTCCCCTCCAGGCTCAGGGACCTCCACCCTTTCTACTATCCCTCCTTGCCATCTGCAACATATACAAAATGTTGCACTTTGTGGATAGTTAGGAGGTGAAAGAAGGGAGGGGTTTCAGTTCCTGGTGGGGGGATGGAGAGGGGTGGTTGGATTGGGATAGTGGGGACAAGGAGACACCCTGGGGTGAAATGGGACCAGGACCAGGGTCCCCCTACCTGGTTACCAAATCCAAGGACTCTGCTGTATGCAGGCAGGTAGTACAGTCTTCCTTGACTGCTCATCCTACTTGGGCAGTGTTGTGTAATGCAAAGTCTATTAAAAAACAAGACTACGATAATTGCGGATCTTGTTGGTACATCAGACCTGGCATGCGTCACCGAGACCTGGTTGGATTAAAATGTGGGCCTAATATTGGCCTAGCAGTTCCAGTTGGGTACTCAGTGATACACCACATGAGAATGGATGGCAGGGGTGGGGGTGTAGCCATTTGTTTTAAAGTGGAGCTGGGCCTTGTGGATATGCCAGTGGGTCCCACCAAATCCTTTGAGTGTATCATGGGTGCAGGATATTACTCATCTACTGTTCACCCGGGGATGGGAAAGAATTCCTGCAGCAAGTCTCGGACTTTATAGTCAATGTGGTATTGGGATCTCCAAGATGGTTAATTCTGGGGGATTTCAATGCCTGGGTTGACAATGAACTCTTGCATTTTGGTCAAAACTTCCTTCAACTAATGACTTCACTGTGCCTCTCACAGGTTGTTACCTCTGCAACTCACATTTGTGGTCACTCATTGGACCTGGTGTTCCTCCTAAGGATGGAGATCTCTTGCTTGGTGGTGGAACCAGTCAGTTGGTCTGACCATCACATCATAGGGTTCAGTTTCATGGCTCCCCCAATGGACCTGCCCAGACAGAGATGGTCTGGTACCGCCCTTTGAGGGGTATGACCCCAGAGGGCCTAATTGCAGTGCTGGACCTATCTGGCTTGTCAAGTGAATGTGTGGATCCAAGGAATCTGGTACTGCCTATAATTGGGCAGTGATGGAGGCCCTAGATTCCATTGCTCCTGTTCGTGTTCATAGTTTCATAGTTTCAGATCAAGTTCTGAAGATCGAAGTCCATAAATGAACTTGCCACCATTCAAACTTTAATAGTGGAACAAAATAATTTTTTTTCACCCATAAAGATATCCCAACTGTTTTTAAAAACTGTCATACTTCTGCTCTCTACTACATAGCTTGGTAATGCATTCTAAGTGTTAACAACTCTCTGGGTGAACCACTGGCTTCTTTTAACAGTGTTATTTTTTTCTCCTATAAGTCTTAAATTATGTGACCTTGTATCATTACAATAAAATTAATTTTTGTTTAAACCAAACAGTTCAAATAATTCTGGATTGTTGAATACCTTAAAGATCAAACACAAATTCACCCCTCAAAAGTCTATATTCCATTGAGTATAACTGCAAATGTCTTAATCTAACATGATATTGCAAGCCTTTAACTTCTAGAATTTGTTTAGTAGCTTTCTTTTGTACTCTTTCTATTCTGTTTTTCCCCTGAACGGAATAAGGAGCACTGAAAGGTAAACAATATTCCATATGTGGGCAAACAAGTGCTGAATATAAGGGGAGGATAACTGCAGAATCCCTACTTTTTATTGACCTCTGGATGCAACGTATAGTTTGGTTGTATTTCCTAACAATTTTATCCGTATAGAAGTCAAATTTTAGATTATCAGATACTCAAACCCCCAGGTCCTTTTCATTGGAAGTAGCTTCAAGTTGAATATTATTAATACTGTATTGATATTTTAGATTCTGTGTTCCAAGGTGCATAACTTTTCGCTTTTGTTCATTAAAAGCTAGCTTGTGCTCTTGTGCCCAGTGAGTTAGATGATGTAGACTAGCTTGACGTACTTTAGCTGTTTCATCATTATAAACAATGTCCCCTACTTTGCAATCATCTGCATACTTACAAGACCATATATCTGCAGGAACTTGCATGGAAGATAGTAATATGTTAAATAAAATAGATCCCACAACTGAGTCCTGGAGCACTCTGCTGGACACTTTCCCCCAGGAGGACATAAAACCACCTATTGACATACATTGAGATCTGTTACGCAGCCAAGAGTTGATCCACCTAATTATATTTGGATGGAATTTTAATTGTATTAATTCCTGAACAAGGATTTTAATAGAGACAGAATCAAAAGCTTTCGAAAAGTCCATGACAACCACATCCACTGGCATTACTTTTTATAAGGCAGCACTAACTGGTTCAAAGAAAGACTGTAAATTATTTAAACAGGTTCTGCCCAATACAAAACCGTGTTGCGTTATGTCATAATGACTTACATCAAATAAATGTTGTATAATATGTTTTTGTAATAGTCTTTCAAAAATGTTGCCTAGTACAGATATAAGGCTAATAGGCCTCTAATTTTTGATATCTTGTTTCTTTTCTCCCTTATGAATAAGGGTCACAAGAGCTTTATTCCAAATATTTATTGATTTCCTATCCTTTAGTGAAGAATTAAACAAGACAGATAAGGGGCCAGCCAGTTCATTGATAAGTTCTTTCAGAAATGTTGGTGTCAAACCATCTGGTCCAGCAGAACTATTATTCTTTAATGCTTTGACTATCTGTATGATATCACTGGAACAAAATACTGGAGAATCAGACTGTAATGCAGGAAGATCATCAGGAAATATATATTTTTCTTTGTGCACACTAAGAAAATAATGGTTAAAGGCTGAGGCTATTTTGATTTCTGAACTCATAATTCCATTTTCTGTTGTAATTGATCCTACAGTATTCCCATTTTTTCCCTTAGTGACCCTATATAATTATAAAATATCTTTCTGTTACCTGTTACAGTCATGGCCAATTTTATTTCTATTTCTTTTTTGGCTTTCCTGATTATTTTTTTCACATCCTTGACAGCTTTCGTAAATGCCCCCTTATTGATATTAGTAGGATGTTTTTTGGCCTTTTTATATAGTTTCTTTTTCCTTCTTATAGTTTTCTGGATTTTCCTGTTCCACCATACAGGGACTCTATGCCTTTTTATATATTTTATCCTTTCTGGTACCCAAGTATTAATACATATATTTAATTTACCATACAATTTCTCCCAGATTTGCTCTATGTCAAGGTTTTCCAGTTCTTTCTTCCAGTCCAAGAGATTTAAAAAAGTTTTAATACTGGGATAGTCTGCTTTAAAGAAGTCCCTGACCTTTGTTATATCATTAATGGGTTTAATCCCTGTAATATGTAAATCAAGTTTGAATTAAATTATGATCACTACTACCAAGGGGTGGCAATACCTTGGGGCAGGAAAAACATAGGTCTGGATTTATAAATATTCAAGCTCATTGTACCCGACAAAACTCTCTGAGTAGCTTCACAATCAACAACTGATAAAACTCCCAAAGTGGCTTGCCCCCCCCTCCTATCACCTACCCTGTCCCAAAGCCACCTGTTTTTACTAACCTAGCAGTCCCTGCTCAAGACTAATTGTCTGCTTAACCAATGTACGCATACCTCTCAATCCTATCCGAATAACTGTTATAACCTGTTAATACCTAACCTGTTACACTGTTATTGTAAACAAAGTAATTACAGCATATATCTGCCTAAACTGTTGCCTGCTATGATGTAAAAAAAAATGCTGTTATCTACAATGATGTAATGAAATGTTGTACTGTGTTTGTCCTCTTTGTGATGAGGTACCTTTGGAAATGAGCCTCTGGCTCAAAGGTTGTAAACTGATGTATAAATAAATAAATAAATAAATAAATAAGTACATTCTCCATTCTTGTGCCCTCATGCACCACTTGTACTAGGTAACCCTGGGAGATTATATAGATAAATTTATTTTCCAGACCACCCAAGGCGGACAAATTTAACCAGCTAATAGATGGAAAATTAAAGTCACCCATGACTGTGACATCATTTTTTAAGACCATACATTCAATTTCATTCCGGAAAATATGTGTTTCTTCAGTAGTCAAACTGGGGGAGTGATAACCAAGACCAATAATTAGTTCTGTATGGGTAGCAAATAACTTAATCCATATTATCTCATTATCATTACTAGAAACTTGCGTTAAATCAATCTCATTTGGTTTCAAATGTTCTTTGATATAGAATGCTACCCCACCACCCTTTTTATGTTTATGTGCTTTGTTAAGGAGGGTGTAACCTGAAATGGTTGCCCCCCCCATTCTTCTTCTGAAAACCATGTTTCATTTATACCACAAACATCAATATCATGGCTATACAGAAATAAAGTAAGCTCTTCTAGTTTATTGTTTAGACTCTTAGCATTGGTTAAAAGTAATTTTAAAGGCTGAATTTCTTCATTATTTTTATGTTGTTTTTTATCACTGGTTAATGATAGTGGTATAGTGTTAACTTGCTTTTCACACCCTTTTAGAGAGGGAGTCAAAGTCGCTCTCTCTCCCCCTTAGGTACTAGTTTAAATTTTTATTAATACGTTCAGTAATATTTTTTCCAAGTGCTACACTGCCCTTTCTATTGAGGTGGATCCCATCCCAGCAATACAAATCTGTTTTATATTCAAAGTTTTCCCAATGAATCAGACATTGAATGTTCTGCTTTAGGTGCCATTTTCTTAACCAGTTATTATCTAGTTAAATTTTATTGTTCAACAGTGGTGAAAATCTAGCCACTGGGAGAATTTCTGATAAAGTCACTTCTGCTCCCAGGTTAATAATCTGATTAGTTATGGCCACAAAATCCTGTTGTATTTTTGGAATAGGATCATACAAAACACTGTTAACGCCAGCATGTATTATAACAAAAGCATTTTTACTACTATCACAGAAAATATATGGAATCAAAGATGTAATATCTGAGATTTTGGCACCTCTAAAGCAAGACATGGTTCTGTTAGTCTTGTCCTGATTACAGATTGCCCTTTCCAGGTGCTTAACCATTGAATACCCTAGGATGATTATCTGTTTTCTGGTTGGGGTCTTCTGTAAATTATCTACTTCTATATATGATGCATTAATTGCATCATTATCATCCTGAAAGGGGACAGGCTCCATCCTATTAACACGTTCCAGTGATGGGGTCTCTCATTGGGGTGGTGAAACATTAACTACAATAGGATGAGTAGAGATAGAAGGATGAGCATCTTGTTCATCAGAGGGTACATTAGTTAGTACATTAAAACTATTCTCTGTATGTAGATAATAGTTTCCTGGCCTTCTTCCTTTTTTGCAGCTTTTTTCTTTTTAACTGTGTACCATTCTTTGTCAGATGTATCAACATCCTGTTCTTCTCTTGCATGTTTTTTATTAATAAAATTAGAATTGTTAGATGTCTTATTAGAAACTGCTAAGTTGACTCCCTCAGTGTTATTAGGTAACTGTTGTGTTAGTTCTATGGTATCCGTGTTTGTATTGCAATGTCTTTGATTAAACCTGAGAGACATTGTTGGCTATTTTTAAGGTTTAGCAACCTATTACTGAACTGGCTGATTTCTTTTTCCAAGTCTTCATTAAACAAACACTTTGCACACATATTCAGTGGGTATAGTTTTATACTGTATTATGGTATACATATCACAACTTTGGCATTTAATCCCCACATCCCCCTCAATTGTCATAATAGTCTCTACCATTATGAGTGCACTTCAAGGAACTGATTCACCAATGCACAGGCCTATAGATACTCAAAGTGCTTAGATAGCATGTTACAAACAATATTAAAGGTGGCCTAACCTTACCTGGCCTGGCTAAACATGCTACCCTGCTAAACAGGTGAAACACACACAAGGATGTGCGTGTCTTTACATGCGTCTTCGCACACACTATGTGCACTCACCCTGCTCACTGCAGGACAAGTTTAAATAAGAGCTCCAACCTGGAAGTGCTGCCGAGGGGTCACAGAGCTCACACTCCAAGCCTGCCCAGACTTACAGCAATTTAAAAGAAATACCACAGAAGTGGTTAAAAACAAACAGAAATCATAGCAGCACAAGGGTGCTTACAAGCACTGTAAAGAGTTGGACTGGAATGCCCCTCTACCTGTTAAATAATAGTGGGGCTCAAATCTCACACATTATATACAGCTCCAGGTTTATTCTATAGCTAAATTATGTGCAGAGTCTCACACTCAGTAGGCGACCACTCACTCTTCTCCCAAGGTCCCCATGGTTTGATGAGACCTTGAAGGAGTTGAGGAGAGTTTGTCAAAGTTTAGAGAGGGCTTTGTAGAAGTCCAGCCTGGAGGTTGACAGGCTTAGATTGATGGACCATTATACAGTCTATCAATTGACAATCACCCGTAAGAAGACAGAATTCTTGTTCAGGGAGATTGCCACTGCACAAAACTGACCAGCTCAGCACTTCCGGACTGTCAACAGGTTCTGCAGTCCAACCTGTCTGCAATTTGGGGGAGCCTTGTTACAAGAGAGATGTGATGAGTTTGTTCAATTTTTTGCAGATAAGGTTGCCAATATCAGGTCTGAGATCCACCTAGACACCTCTATGTAATATTGTGGATGTTGGCAGGAGTCTGCGAGCACCCAGTTTACCTGGTCTGACTTTGACTGGCTGGACATCATGGACACTGTGAGGATCATGCAGACTTTGTGGCCAACCAGTTGTAGTTTGGATCAGGGCCCAATGCATCTTCCTGTGGGGGTGCATTGAAGTGATCAGCCCAGTTCTGGCTGAGATAGTCTGGATGTCATTGAAGAGGGGGGTCTTACCTGATCCCTTGAAGGAGGTGGTTGTGTGACCACTCCTGAAAAAACCTCCCTTGACCCTGACTGTCTTGCCAACTACAGATCAGTCTCTAACCTGCCCCTTGTGGGTAACATTGTTGAGAAGGTGGTTGCACTACAGCTGAATCATCATTTGTCCATCCACAATATCTATGATTCTCTCCAGTATGGATTTAGGAAGAGGCATAGCACTGAGACAGCTGTTGTTCATGTGCTTAATGATCTCCTAATTGCAAGAGATCGGAGGATTCATTCCATCTTGGTCCTTCTTGATCTCTTGGCAGCATTTGACACTGTGGACAATGGTATGCTGTTGGAGCACTTGTGGTTTATCTGTGGACTGTCAGGTACTGTCCTCAGATGGTTTCAATTGTTCCTAAAGGGTAGGATGCAGATAGTGGTCTCTGGAATTTATTTCTCTGACCCTTTCCCCCTATCCTGTGGGATACCAGAAGGCTTCATTTTGTCACCCATGTTGTTCGCAGTGTATATGCTGCCGTTAGGGGACATTATGGTGCAGTACAGTTTGAGTTTTAACTGCTATGTAGATGATACTCAACTGTATATGTCCTTTGTACTAGAACAGGGAGATGTCTTCTCGGTGTTTAACAACAGACTTTCAGTGATCCAGGACTAGATGAGAGCTAGCTGGCTGCGGTTGACTCCAGCTAAAACTGAGGTATTGGTAGGGAACCCAGATCGTCGGGATGTGGGTTTGTCAGTGGGGCAACCCTCTGTGTTTTGGCTTGGGGGTATCCAGCTGACTACTTCAGATTGGGTACATAACCCGGCATTATTTTTAATGACGGTTTGACCCTAAAATCACAGGTGTCAGCCGTTGTCAAGACATCTTTTTAACATCTGAGGAATATTGCCCAGGTGAAGCACCTGATCCCTCCTGATGATCTTTTGTCATTGGTACATGCCTTCATGACCTCTCACTTTGACTACTGCAGTGCCATTTACCTAGGGCTACCAGTGGTTGATAGTCACCACCTGCAACTGGTGCAGAATGTGGCTGCCAGGCTGGTGGATGGTAGATCCAGGATCAGTCACATTACACCTGTGCTCCATCAACTGCACTGTCTGTCATTGTGGTGGAGTATCACCTTCAAGGTTGATTTGCTGACCTTTAAAGCCCTACATGATCAGAGACCTCACTACCTGCAAGATCTCATTCACCCCTACTGTCCCTCCTGACCACTCCAATCCGTGGACAAGGGATTTCTGGAGATTCCCAGGGTGCGACTGAAGATATGAGTAGCCCACTCTTTTGCATTTGTGGCCCCTACCCTGTGGAATTCTCTACCTCATCAGGTAAGAGAGTGCCTGACTGTCCAGAGTTTCAAAATAGCATTAAAATACCATCTGTTTAGCCTGGCATTCCCAGAGGAATTTTAGATGCGAAATAATATGAGTACACTGCCTCTTAATTTATTTATTGGATATTCATGGATATTGTATTTTAATACGTGTTTGTGTTTTTATGTATTATATTTTAAATTGTGGAGGTGGTATTTTACCTTTATGTACTGGCGACTTGATCAATGGGAAGGCACATTTTTATAAATAAAAATGATTTGATTTGACAGAAATACAATGGTTCCACTACCACTAGAGTACAAGCAGCTATCCTTGCAGGTTATCCAATGCATCTGATGATGTCACCATCTTTATCTGTCCAAAAGTACACCAGTTTCCCTTTCTTCTTCCATAAAGTGCTATCATTTCCTCTACTCAGAATAGAAGTGATTCATTCTGAAATGTAATGTCTAGTTCCCCCCAAAAAACATCTTTCATTTGTTGCCCAATTCCTCAAAGCCCACACCCTCTGTCACTAGTGGTTTGTGAACAGAGCTTGAGCCAAGGGAATCAAGTGCAACCCATGATCAAATGATTCATGTTTTATTTACACACTAATAAAAATAATAAATAATAATACATAGAAAACAATCACAATGATTATACATTAAGTTATATCATGTTATGTCATATATCAGATTAGAAAATGTCCTTGTATATCATATCATATTAAATCCTATTTTATTACATCAGATCATATTCTCTTCTTACCTGCTGCCCTGCCTGCCTGCCGAGTGCCATCCACAGACATCTTTCCACAATGGATGAAAAACAAAGAAAACATCTTGCAATTGCTGCCCAAGTCCTCTGAAAGTAACTCCAGCACCTACCACCTTCACCAGTCCACTGCTCCTAAAAAGAAAACTCTGCAGTGTGAGAGTATTCTTCAGATGACACCAGTAATTCACTGAAAGCATGTTGCAATTAGTATGCTAAAAACACTGTCTGGGGTCAGAAAGTCCACTCAAACTTTAAGAACCAGTGTGTTCAGGCCAATGATTTAAAATATGGGCATTGTATCTTCGTAACAGACATGTCTTCTCCCAGTCCTCACTCAGAACAGACAGACCAGCAGCAACAAGTTCCAGAGACATCTTATCTCAAATCCAGCTTCAGAAAAGAACACATCCTTTTCATTTTGCTCCTCCTCACTCTGTGATGAAAAGTGCTGGAAATGGAGAAAAAAAAATCACAGGAGGGATCCATCTCCTTTGATGTAGGATCTAACACTCTTGATAGGGATCTGAGTGATGCATTTCATCATTATACAGTATGTTGCCATTTGACACTTTATTATGTTGGCACACATGTGCAGCCAACATCTTGCAGCAGTGGAGATTTGGAGGTGCGATCGCTGTTGGGCGATTGCAGGGCATGCACCAGTAGGTGTGTCCCACATTCCCCAATCAGCCAGCAGCAGGGGCTGACACCCTGCCTGGCTAATGAGGTTAAGAGATCTGACAAAAGGTCCGCTGCAATGAGATCAAAGCTCTCATGCAGCGTGGCCACAACACGCCTCTCCCTACATGCAGGCAACATGGCAGCAGTGACTGCCACTGTTGCCTGTCAACCCCCCCTCCTTTATTGTGTGCTGATGGGGTTCCCAACCCCATCGGCATCATATAACCCTCCTTTTTGATTGCCGAGGGTGTCCAACTTCTCGGCATCATGCGCCCAACCCCCAACAGTTTCTCTTTGCTGACAGGGGTGCCCAATCCCCATGGCATGTATCCTCCCTCTCTCCCTTGAATTTTGCTGATGGGGATCCCACTCCCTGTCTGCATAATCTAGTCCCCTTCCATTTTTTTGATTGCGAGGGTGCCCAATCCCCTCAGCTCCTCACGGCTCCACCTTTCCTTGTTTGCAGTTGGGTGCCCAATCCCCTCATCGCTCAAGCACCCACCCACATACATACAGGTGGCATGCTGGGAGCCCACCCCAGCATGCCAAAGCACCTATTAAAAATAAAAATGGTCCCCCAATGTCTTTTATTTTTTTTTCCCTTTAAAGAAGGAAACAGTCCCTCAGTGGTCTTCCTGGCCCCCACTTCCACAACCCAAACCCACCCACTGCACACCCTGCCTCCCCACACCCCCTCACCCCATACTTACCTCCAGAGTCTGGCGCAAAGATCTTCGGTGGACCAGGAACACGTCTGCACTCTTCAAAGCAGACCACAAACTGAGGAAATGCCAGTAAGCTGTATAATGGAATGAACAGGGTTTTTTCAACTTTGCTGCATATCTCGGGCATTCTTTGGTATTTTGGCACAAAATTTTCAACATTAGGTTTCTGGGACCCCTCCTCATGAATTCTATCACTCTCATGGTGTTAGTCAGCCTCGAAAGGTGATTTCACAGTCACTGCATGGAATCACCTTTTGGGACTGATTAATGAAATGCTAGCATGAGTGTTCATGAGGTGGCCTCTCAAAAATCCTGTGTTACAAATTTAGTGGAAAAAATCCAAAAAATTACTTTTTTTTCTGAGTGTGCATTCGCAGTTGCTACTCAGGCTCATAAATTCACAAATTCACAATATTTTCACCCCAGATTTTTAACATTGACATTTTTGTACACCTCCTTGTGAATAGTACAGCTGTCATTTTCCACATCTACCCAAAATGTGTTTCTGCACTTCCTGCGCACAATACCACGGTTGCTGTGGGAAATCAGTGTTCTGACCAGATTGTGAAAATGACAGTGACATAGTTCATGAGCAGAGGTCCTAAAATGCCTATGTTGAAAATTTGAGGATGATACTCCATAAAATGACTGTGTTACGAGCGTGCATTGGCAGATTGCACACACTCTCATAACGTCATGCATTTGCAATATTTTCACTCTGGATTTTCACCATTGGCATTTTTCCACACCTCTGGATGAACAGTACAGCTGTCATTTCACATATCCTGCCCAAAATGTGTTTTCACATTTACGGCACTGAATAGTGTGGTTGCTGTGTGAAATCAATTTTTGGGACAGTTTGAGGAAATAACAGTGACACTGTACATGAGCAGAGGTGCTAAAATGCCTATGTTGAAAATCTGGTGCTGAACGCCCATAAAATGACTGTGTTCCAAGCGTGCATTGCACATTTTCCACGCACCCCTGTAACTTCGCAAATTTGCTATATTTACATGCCACATTTTCAACACTGGCATTTTTTTTTACCTTCTTATGAACTGTACAGCTGTCATTTTTCACATCCTGCTCAAAAGATTTTCCCACACTGCACTAACAAAGTCAATACCAGCGTGACAACATTCGGCATTGACAAATGCTTGTTTAGTAAGTTGTATGTCACGTTGGGGATAGTCTACACAGGAGCAGTACTTCCCTCTTTTGCTCCTGGAAGTCAGACTTTAAATTTAACTCCCGTAATTAAGTTCCACAACAAATACCCCATTTCCACCACTGCAGATGAATCACATTTGGTTTCATATAAATAATACAAAATGTATTATTAATAATCACAACTAATAATTATATTAAAATAAATCCACAGATGTCAAACAGTTCAGCAAAAAATGTGTTGTCTTCATCAACCTCTCCATCCCTTCAGTATGAATCATGTTTTCTTGGCATTTAAATAAAGCAACATTTATAAATAATAATAACTAATAAAAACAACTACATTAAAACAAAAACCATAGAAGCTGGCTCTGAAAGCAACACATCTTCTTCCTCCTCCTCCTCACGTAATGAATCATGTTTCCTCTGAACACAATAAATAAAAAAGAATAACAGTGACCAAACTGCTATCATATCATATTATCATAGTATTATTTATTATAATGTCACAGTGACACACCCAACCCCCTGATGAACTGAGTTTGTTACATACAGTGTTGAAGCAGGAATGTGCATATACAACCTGCTGGTATTAATCTCCTCTTTTGCTGTCTCCTCATGGTGCCAGTGCCAGACATGATTGAGATGATGTATGGCACATGGATAGTAGTGATCCAGAGGCAACCAAGCATGAAATTTTGGATACAGAATTCCAGTGACATTCAGACATTTTTAAGGAGGACTTAGCTGTGTTACCACACTACATGATTCTGACTTATCTAACAGAGGCACTGTCTAACAGAAATGGTGATCCAGTCACATTCTGACAAGATGAGCAAGTCATCTCACGCATACTGGCTCAACTGGTGTTCTCCATCATAGGTTGATTTAGAGAGATGTTTTAGTGGCACTGAGGATATTGCCTCACCACACTGCCCAAGGCTAGATCAAGAGTATCTGAATTTTTAACTTTCTTAAACTCAGCTTACAATGGATAAACTTTAACTATCCATTTGATTATTCACCTGTCCAACAGGTGGCATCTACTGCAATTCCCATTCCTAAACCTCCTGATGGCAAGTCTCCCCAAACTCCTACTGACTCTGTCACCACAGTCTGACCTACCACACCCAGGGATGCCAGGGCCAGTGGGATGCTTGGGTGTATAGGGAGGGGTATCACCAGCAGAAGGTGAGAGATGGTATTACCACTGTATCAGTCATTGGCAGACCCCATCTGGAGCACTATGTCCAATTCTGGAGACCACATCTTGGAAAGGACATTGACAAGGTACAGGCTGTCCAGAGGAGGCAACTAAAATAGTGTGGGGGCTGCATCATAAGATCTATGAGGAGAGACTAAAGGATCTCAATATGTATACCCTAGAAGAGAGGAAGGAGAGTGGGGACATAATCTATAAATACCTCACAGGGTTGAGTAAAGTACAGGACAGGAATATTTTTCTGAAGAAAAGGTGCACAAGAACAAGGAGGCATACGATGAAGCTGGAAGAGGCAAAATGTAGGAGGGGTGTAAGGAAGTACTTCTTCACTGCAAGATTGGTGAGTTCAAGAATGCATGGGATAGACAGAAGGCAACCCCAGTGACAGGAAAGAGAGGATAAGCTGCTGATCATTTAGGATCTGGAGTTTAAGTAGGTTGGGAAATGAGCAGACTAGGTGGACCTGGCGGTCCTTATCGGCAGTCAAAAGCTATATTTGTATGTTTCTATGGTGTATGCCTGGAACAGTATTCATGTGGAGGTTGTGGGGCAAACACAATGGTGGAATTTAAGCATGCATAGCACAGGGACAAAAGAACCTTGGTAGGAAAGTGTGGGGGGGGGAGTAGCCAGAGATCAGATAAGGTCTGCAGTGATATTATAGGTTGGGAAAAATTGGGCAGACCGAGTGGGTCAAGCGATCGTTATCTGCTGACAAATACTATGTGTCTATAGCAGAAACAGGCCATCAGGACACTGATAACCCTACAACAAGTTTCACATTGTCATTACCAAAAAGCTCAATATGATCAGGTCAGTAAGAGCGTCAGTTAAATAAAACATGTAACCCCCCCCCCATCACCACCACCGTGAATGGGGTGCTGATGAAATGTGTGACCTAACAGGCTATTCACAGTTCTCCAATTGTAACTAATGTAGTCAGTAGTTTACTATCAAAGCTTTGTTTGCCAGGGGACCATTTTTGTGTTCAAATTAAGTTCAACTAATAAAAATGTAACTAACAAAAAAATAAAATAACAAAAGGAAAATTCAAACAATAAACAAATCCATTTATTGAAAATATTTTTGACGGGCAATATAATACACTATTTTAATGTTCTTTTTATTTCTTTATGTTTTATGATGCATAACTTGTTTCATTTTTTGAGGGGGGTATTACATAATTTGAAAATCAAAGGGACCATAGAAATGTAGTAATTGATATGAAGATACATTTTATAAACATGGGGGTATACACCCAGAAGTCAAAAATGAAAACTGACCATTACAGTGTCTCACACTGTGTCATCGCATCTTAGTGGGTTCTGCAGACTCAGTCACAACATCACAAAGAGTAATCCACTGCAGATACATGCCAAACACCAACACCACAAGTAAGCTACAGTACAGGAATTAATATAGAATCATCAAATTTGTTGGCAGGAAAGGATCACTTGGCCCAATCAGTCTGCTCAGATGGTCCCTGCCTAGTCTGTCTCCATAGAAAGTAATTGGTTTTCAGCGACCCTTCCTTCTCCCTCTCCACTTCTTGATAGCCCAGATAGCTATCCAATGCATGCTTGAATATCCCTACTGTTTTCACCTCCACCATTTCCACTAGCAGTCTAATCCAGGCATCCATCACTCTTTCATCCCTCCTAAATGTCCCTAGCCCCCTTCCAGCTTCATCACATGTCCTCTGATTATTGTGCTCATCCTCATTTGAATGATACCCTCCTACTGCACCATGTTCACCCCATGAGGTACTTATTGATCTCCATCATGTTCCCTCTTGCTCTCCTGTCTTCCAGAGTATGCATGTTGTGATCCCTCGGTCTCTTCTCATATGGTTTTTGGTGCAACCCCCCCATCATTTTAGTTGCAATCCTTTGGACTGCCTGCACCTTGTCAGTATTCTTTTTGAAGTGCAGCCTCCAGAGCTAGACACAATACTCCAGGTAGGGTCTCACCAGCTACCGATATAGTAGCAACACCACTGCCCTCCTTCTGCTGAAGATACCTCTCCCTATGCATCCTGGAGTCACATGGGCCCTTCCCACTGCTTTATCACACTGCCCTGCTATGTTGAAGTCATCAGATATGATAACACGAAGGCACCTTTTCTGCTTAGTGACTGACAGTACCTCCCACCATCCTATACTAACTTCTTAGATTTCTGTGCCTAGATACATGCTTTAGCACTTTTGGGCATTGAACTCAGAATGCCATGCCTTGACCAGTCACTAAGTTTCCCAAGATCACTATGCATCCTTTCTAACCCTTCCTTAGTATCTACCCTATTATAAATGTTGGTATCATCTGCAAAAAAGGCATATCTTCCCTTCCAGGTCATCTCCAATGTCACTTATGAAGACATTGCATAGGACTGGTACCAGTACTGAGCACTGCAGCAGCAGCCACTGTTTATTCTCCAAACACTAGAGTGAGTGCTGTTGACCATCACCCTCTGTCACCTATCCATTAACCAGTTTATAACCCAATTCACCACTTTGGATCCTACCCCTAGGTTGCACAGTTTCTTAATCAGTCCCCCTGTGTGGCAGTGTTGGAGCCCTTGCTAATGTCCTGATAGACCAAGTTTCATTCCCTCCCCTGATATATTTTCCTGGTCATCCAGTCAAAGAAATCAATCAGATTTGTCTGGCATGACCTCCCCACAATGGATCCTTGATGCCTTTGGTCTTGCACCCTATTGGATTCAAGATACTCTACCAACCTTTATTTTAACAGTGTTTCTATTAATTTCCCCACCACTGATATGAGGTCACTGACCTGCAGTTTCTAGCCTGTTCCCTGCTGCCAGACTTATGTAGATGGACTATGTCTGCTCTCCTCCTGTCTTCTGGAACCCCATATGATTCAAGCATACAGTTGAATAAGGCCATCAGCACAAAAGCCAGCACTTCCCTGAGTGTTTCAGTACCCTTGAGAACATCCCTTCTGGTCTCAGAGCCTTGTCTACTTTCAGTACTGCAATTCCCTTAATGACTCTTTCATCTGAAAATGGACTTGAGTCTGCTTCCCCTCCCTCTTTATTTCTGATGATCACTGGTTGTCTGTTTCCCTGCCCTCCACTTTGAAGACTAAGCAGAAGTACCAGTTTGGGATGTCTGCTTTTTCTTGGACCTCTTCTGCAGTTTCCCTCTGCCACCCCTCCTATCCTCACTATTCCTCCCCTTGTTTTCCTCTTCAAAATTATGTACCTGAAGAAAGTCTTATCCCTAGTTGCTACCCCTTTAGCTATGTTTTCCACTGTCTGCACCTTTGCTTCCCTCACTGCCTTTCTTACTTCCTTCTGCTTTACCTGGTAACCTCACTGTCTTCCATGCTTCCTTATACCTCCTGAATGCCATTCTTTTTCCCTTCATCACCGTGGCTACTTTCCTAGAGTACCATATTGGTCTCTTTTTCCTTTTGCTTTTATTCTCTTCCTTCATGCAGATGCTTGTTGCCTTAATTATGTCTGCCCTTATTTTTCCCCACATTTCTATAAACCTTCCTAGCATTTGGGCAGTCCCTGAGGCAGTCTCCCATTTCCTTAAAATCCACCATTCGAAAGTCCAGGACCTCCATCCTAATGTCATTTTCTTCTGCTTGCATCTTAATGTTAAACAACATTGTATGGTGATCACTAGTACTTAGGGGATTGCCCACTGCGACTTCTGAAATGTGGTTCCTGTTTGTAAGCACCATGTCCAGCACTGCCCCATTCATAGTTGGTTCATATGCTAGCTGTCTAAGAAGGGCCTCTTGTAGGTGAGTCAAGGATGGCCCTGCTCCTTGCTGAAGCTGCAGCTGGAAAGATTCAATTAACATCTGGCAGACTTAAGTAACCAACTAGCAGTACCTCTCCTTTATTTGCCATCCTGATGATTTCCTATTCAAGTATATTATCCAATTTCTGTCCCTGTGCTGGAGATCTGTATACCACTCCTGTACAGATAGCAGCTCCATTGCCTGTCTCCTGGATGACCCAGACCATCTCCAGTTCTTTCTTTTCCTCTCGGTAACCCTGACTGTCCATAACCTTCATTCCTTCCCTCACATATAGTATAACCCTCCTCTTTTCACTGTCTCTCCTGAACAGAGAGTAGCCTGGTATGTCCACATTTCAGTCATGACTGTCAGTACACCATGATGCTGTTATGGGTACCAAATCCAGGCTAACCTCCTCTATCATGGCCTCCAGGTCCATAATTTTATTTCCTAGACTTCTTGCATTGATGCTGATGACTCTCAATACCTTACCCCCTCCCTGCTTGCCTCCCTCCTTTCTCTGCTCTCCTACCTATGCTATTTACTTAAGCTCCCCTTGACTGCCCCTCTTCTTTTGTTACTGTCTCTGTTGCATGTCTCTTGTATGCCTCTCTTCTTGCTCTCCTGATTTATAACCCATTGCACTCCACCTTGTCCCCACTACTGTCTTCTTGCACTACTGCCCAGGGGGAGCTTCCTCCCCTTCGGTCCACCCTCCTTGTTTTTTCATCTTCTGGGGAAAGGCAATCTTTGCCTCCTTTCATATTATACCTCCCCCCAGCTATTTAAATGCTCATCCAATAGCATTTAAACCTCCCACTAAGGACTGTGCACCCATCCTGGAGAATGAGGTCATCTCTCCTGTAGAGGTCCTTATCTTAACAGGCTGATCACAAGTCCCCAATATAGCTGAAGCCCTCTTCCATGCACCATGCCTTTAACTAATTGTTCAAAGCTATGATTTGGAGTTCCCCTTTCTCTTCTCAGCCATTCACTAGAAACATGTTGGCAAATTGCACTAAGTGGGCTACCTGCTTCAGGCCCTTCTCCAGTTCTCTGCAATTACCATGAACTACCCCTTCCCTGTCCCTTGGGAGGTCATTTACACCTAGGTAGACAGTGACATCTAGATCCCTCCAATCTCCTACCACTCTATGCCACTCTATCATCCTCTGAATCTACTCTCATTCTTCCAAGTCAAAGCACCAGGGAGGAACTTCACCCACTCTCAACTCTATCCACCTATCAATAGATTCCCCAATGAGTTGCTGCTTCATCCTTGGCTGGGGACCTCATCCTCCCTTCTTGGAGCCTCCACTTCTGATTACCCCCACTTTATCCCTTCCCACAACCATGGGTGCCTCCTCCAGACTCTCATCCCATCAGTATGACAAAGGAACTGTGCAGTGATACAGTTTTAGGAGTGTGTTCCCTTCCCACCACCTCCACCCTCCCATAGCCCACAATATCCATTGCTTACCTCAAGGCTTTTTTATCCTGTGTTTGTAGCTTACCCAACTCCATGCTAATTACTGCACTGGGAGTCAAAGTGGTTCAGCCAAATTCTTAAAGCTGAACTGAACTTGTGGGGCCTTAAACTGAAGCATCCACTGATCCACATCTCATACCCTTAACCTGCTGTTGGAAGGCTCTGTAAAAAAAAGTACAATGCAGCCATTGTGAGTTCATCCCATATTGCAAACTGCTGTCCTACCCCTGTCCAGCAACACTGGTACACCATCACTGGTGCTAACAAACAGCCCATTCCCCACCTAGCAGTGGCTAGTAAACTCTGCTCTTATCTCCACCATAAACTACCATCTGGAAATTTTAAATACTAATTGAAACATTGGAAATTCATACTTACTGTATATAAAGTATTTCCAATATCATAAGTTTATGATTATATTTTCCAGATGTTCACTGCTGCTGAGATGAGAGAAGGATCATTGCTGTTCACCATCTGGGGTAGGGGTGTCACTGGATGCCTGGGATGCTTGAATTGTGTCAGGATGTTGGTGGGGGCAACACTGGATGTAAGGGATATTTTCATTAGAGCAGAGTATGGATGGAGGTTTCCACTAGATGTCAGAAGGAATTTTGAATTGGGGAAGGGTGTGGAAGAGGATGCAACTAGACACAGGCCATAAATGCACTGGGCCAATGTGTGGGAGGGATTCCGATAAATATCAGAGATGCTTAGATTTGGACAAGGTATGGGAGATTGTGCCACTGAATGCCAGTGATTCTTGGATCAGCCCAAGGTAAAGGTGATGGGTACCTCTGAATGCCAGGGATGACTCAATTGGTATGGGATATGAGATTGGAGATGGGTACTACTGGATAACAGAAATGCTCACATTGGGGCAGGGTATTAAAGGGAGATGCTACCAGATATCAAGCATGCTTGGTTAGGGCCAGTGTGTGGGATGGGGTTGCCCTTAGATTCTAGAAATGCTGGGATTGGTGCAAGGTATCGGCCGGGTGCTACAGGATGTCAGGGATGCATGGATTGGGGCACTGTATAGTGGGGTGCAGCTAGACACTAGGGATATGGGTATTGGTTCAAGGAGTGATGGGGCATTACAAAATATCAGAGATGTTTGTATTTGGGCATGGTGTGAAAGAGGTTGCCACTGGATACCAGGAATGCTTGGCCTGGGACAAAATATAGGAGGGTGGTACCACTGGATGCCAGAGATTCTTGGATTGGGCCAAGTTTGTGGAAGAGGGGTTCCACTAAACTCCAGGAACTCACTTGACTGGGGAGGGTGAGGGGTGTCACTGGACACTGCAGACTGCTTGGCACAGGTACTGGGTTAAGGGTGTCACTGTAACCCAGGAATTGTTTACCACTGAGACTGTTGACAGTTCTGGCCAAAGACTTTTATTGCCAATGCAAAGTAAAAGTAGCTACAGTATAATTAATTAAAATCAGTCTTTAAAAAAAATGTATGGAAATTCATTAAAAAAAACATGTAGGCATCAATTAAGTTGAAGCACAAAGCCTCAGAGGTTAAGAAATGCAAACCTAGGGTAAAACATTCTGGAATTTGTGGCATGGTGTTCCTCTGGGTTTGAATAATTGCACAATGTAGCATTTTGTTGCCTGATCTTCCACACTGTCTTTCAAGGCATATAGATGTTCTCATACACCAGTACATTCATAGAGAGGAATGCTGAAGTTAGGGCAACAACAATGCCGCAATGAGCAATTCAGGCTTTATGCTTCAACACTTACTGATGCCTAAATGTAGTTTATACACTGTACTCCTACTTTGTATAATAATAATCATAATAACAATTATAGATAGACACATATGTGTGTGTGTGTGTATGTGTATATATATATGTGTATATATATATATATATATATATATATATATATATATGTGTGTGTATATATATATATTATAAATGGATGATAATATTACCCCATTGAAAAGGCCATCATTTATTTCCCTGTATACATGTGTCTTATCTAACAGTTAAATCTATGTGCCTGCACTAATCAGTTACAGCTATATACAGAACCTAAACTAATTAAAGCTGTGTACCTACACTAATTAAACAATTAAAAGTATATTCCTGCACTAAAAAAAGCACACACCTGCACTCCATTAAATCCTATGAGACACCACTAATAACACAATTACACATGACTAGGAAGCTGGCCAAACCAATTAACGAGCTGTAAAAGAACCTAAAAAAAAACACTTACATAAAACCCTCCCACACCCAGAAATTCCCGGAACTCCTTGCTACTCTCACAACACACCATTCTCTCCTTGCTGCAAGATACCTTAAAATAACCATCCTAATGTATTATATTCAACAAACAATGGGTAAGGGTGGTATACCAGGATGCATACCCATTGAGGGGGTTAATTAGGGCAATAACATCACTAATCCTTCAGGATCATGCCCTTACAGTTCTAATTATCCCCCATTGATGGGTATACATCCTTGTATACAACCCCTATCCATTATTTATCTATCTGCCTTTCTGTCTATGTCTGCCTATCTGTCTGTCTGTCTGCCTGTCTGTCTGTCTATCTATCTACATACACACTATATATGTATAGAGAATGGAGAGAGACAGACACACATGTATGCAGATGAACAAGTTCTTTACTTATTCAGTAACTCCTCACTTTTTCGTATTTTCTAACATCATGCCTAATCACCGTAACAATAAAACAGTCCATGTAAAAAGAAAGATTAAAAAGAAAATTCCAATTCACCCATTCCTTATTTTTTTTATTTTACTTTCAATTTTAATAGATGAATTTGCATAGTGAACAAAACCCTGTGACAGGTGCCAACAAGACAAGAGAGAAATGCCAATCACTGAAACTGGTTCATATCTGAGAAAATGCTTCTAAAGGGTGGGAGCAGAGAACAGTATAATAAGAATCAGAAACCAAGAATAACCCTTTTCTCTGCCTGTCATAGACATAGCACTTGTATTGTCTCACATTTCAAAGCTATGTTTGAACAGAGATTTGGTACTTTGCAAAAAGGACACTAAACAGGAGGAAGAAGAATGTTCTTTCCCCTTGGGAAACTGCCACCAAAGGAACAATGTCCACCCCATCCATTGGGAGAACTTAAATAAAACAAAAGAGCTGTTCCACATGTCTTACATTAAAAAGGTTGTGCTAATTTCCACACTAAAAAACAGAGTTTCTTAAAAGATGTGAACTATCATTAAAAAAAAGACACCTTGTTGCTTATATACAACTAACTCCCTAGCTGCTTCTCACATGTCCTCTGAGTGAAGTGACTGTGTTTGCAAATGGCTGCAACACATTATTTGATCAGTACAAATATCAGGGTGTGCTCTTCTCTGATACAGAATTATTTAGTACAGCCACTGTACATTTGTGTGCAGTTTTTCTTTGAACATGCTCTCCACTTCAGCACACCTTATAAAAGAAAAGGACTTTGTCTCAAGCAAATTGCTAGGATGAACAAAAAAACAGACTTATACACATATGTACTTACATACATGTATACATACATACATTAATATACATGAATTTTATAAAGTCGTGTTCCATGGATAAATCCCCCCTTTTCTTTCACTGGGACATCCATGAAAATGAAATGCAACATCTCCATGAGTTATCCTGGTAAACACATTTTTAAACAAAAATCTAAAAAAAATGAAAGAGTCATCTTTCCCCTATTGTACCATTTAGCAAATCATTTGATATCCCGTTGCTTCAGTCCATCTCTCCAAGAAACTGGATAGATGAAGAACCCACTGAAAATTAGGTGGTGTATCATAGAATTATAATTTGCAAATGAATAACAGAAAAAAAACCGTATATAGATGTACGATGATGGTGAGAGTAAAAATCGCTAAATTATTGCATATTTTTTTTCTTTCCACCAAGGGGTACAAATGAATCATTTACTTCTACTACAACAGTGTCAGAATGAATATTTTCACTCCTGGAGCATCACCAGAATCCAGAACACCTGTTAGAATTATAAACAATCTAAGTTCTTACCTATACTTATTTGGAATGTTTGAAATACATTGGTAATTTTAATGAGTTCATTACAATGTGCTCATTTGAATGTGCATAGCAACAGTGGATTGCTCCATTGTAAAAGTGAAAAAATGTCCAGAATCATGATTAAAAAATATTTTTTTTCATACAATACTAGGATTTAGGCATGAGAATCCACCTTGATAGAGAGGAACTGTCATTGGATAAATGATACATTGTACATCATGAGCTGGATAAAATATCCCATTAATTTTTACAGTGGAGTTTAACATCTATAGACCCCACTCATGGTGAAACCAATTGTGAGGTCATAGAAGTCAAAAGCTGCAGATAAAAATAAATGTAATATTTTTAGGGAGCCCATTGCACATCCACTGTTACAGTATGGACATCAATTAATAAGCAAACACAAGTGTCCTGCCACCAGTTAATTTTGTGGTTGTATTTCTATGGAACCCCTCTGGTATGGCACTTTGACAAAATGTAAAGACCAAAAAATGCCATTTTGAAAGTTAAAAAGGTCAGTCAATTCTGTGTTAGATTGCAGAGTCAATCCTTGTTTATAAGTCAGAAACAAACAAAAATCAGTTTTTTAAAGAGCAGGTACCTAATGTCATGTACCCAGCCCCCCTTTAAACATATATAATTCCGGACCTGCTCTACTGTTGAGGGATATTAAAAATTCTATGTGCGTCCCTCCAGTTAAAAAGTTATAGCACCCCAAATGTGTACCCCCATAAAACAAAGCCATGTCTGACACAGCCCCACCCCCTTTTATGTTGTCAGAAAATGAATACTGAATAATGAATACATCATTAACCTGTATGTATGTGATATATCTATGGTGATTAGTACTATTTAGAGGTTCCATGTAGAAAAATCAAAGCAGACGCTGGAGTAACAGTCCCTGTTTACTGGAGCGGTCACTGTCATTGTTCCAAGTGGCAACTCTAAATAGTACTAAAAGTCATTGACAAATGGCACCAATACAGATCTATGGAGCACACACAAGCAGCCTTAATTTTCTGACATCACAAAAGGGGGCTGGGGTACTTGCCTGGGGGCATGTCAGACAGGGCTTTGTTTTTAAGGGGATGCAAATTCAGGGTGCTATAATGTTTTACATGGAGGGAAGAACATGAAAGTTTTCATACCCCTCAACAGTGGAGCAGATCTGCTATTATATATGTTTGATGGGCAACTTTGCATAGAAAACAACAACTTTGCTGGGCAAAACTTCATGCATTCAGCACATTCTTACTTTGCAAAGTTTGCAGAAATCATGAACTGAGTCACAAACCAAATGTTGGCCACTTTGCCCATCCCTACAAATGAGCATTTTGAGAGTGCTGGAATACAGAGTGTGATAACCCTCCCAAGAGGCTGAAGAAGAACCCTTTGAGCAGTTCAAAGGAGTGTTAGAGAGGGGTCCTGAGTCAAGTGGAACAAAAAGAACTGCAAGTGTACTGCCACACCCTAGGACCCTCATAAACATGAGTCTGCATCTCAAGAGGCTACTTGGAGGACAAAAATCTTAACTAAATTAAATGATTGCTAACCAATAAAAAGTATTGGTTTTGAGGCCACTCAAATTTTAATGCTGTAAATTCCATTGACATTTTTAGGTTCCTATACTTACTCCTTGGTATATATTTTGCCTGCCTTCGCTTTGGAAAGGAGATGGAATGGGCCTGTGGAAGGGGGTTGTTACTGTGGTTTCCCAGCAACAGAAAACCCCAAATAATAAAATAAATAGGAGTATTGACCACCAGTCTCAATCCCAAGATACAGGTGTGCATTCATTCCTTATCATCATAATCAGATCATCATAAATCACAAAAACTACTTCAGCATTTATTGAATTTAAAAAAAAGCATACAGTATAATAGAACCCCAAAAGTCTGATGCCTTGGACAAGGTCACAACTTCTTAAGTTCTAATTAAGGTAACTAATGCAATTTACAGGGATGAGTACAGCAGTAATTATTCCATCAATCACATTTCTGTGGCACCCTATCATGCAAGCTTGTCACTTTTGCAGAAGATGAACATCACAAATACGACAACTGCAGTAGAACGTAGTGAGGAGAAAAGGCGCAGTGTAAAAACAGAAAGAATTTAACCCTTACAATAAAGATCATGCAAGGAAATCAGTATCCACTAGTTTCTCTAAGGAACTAATTCTCAAGAACAGTTTCCCCCTAAAATTTTCAAGGACTGAAACCCTGACAGAACTTTTCATAGCTTCCTTCAGGACTAACGTTTAGCATACAGCCTACTTAACCCACTGAATGATGGTAGGCAAGGATTTTTTGTTATAGACTAGGGGTATCACCACTGTCTTTAGTGACTGTGAGCTGGATTCTCAAACATCTGAGACACCTTTTCAGTGCTTCTGCACTACTTGCAGCATACTGTTAGACCATTGACAAGGTGTTCTAATGTTTTGCTGCAAGTGCCACAAGTTGTGCATGAAAAATATACAGGCATAAAAATAATGTTGCATGTGCATGTTTTCTGTAAAGTACAGAAATCATCAGAAGTGGGTCTGTAATTGACCACAAACATTTTGGCACATTTAACAAGATGCAAACTGTGTCCAAAAATGAGAAATGGCTCCTGCATCATGAGTTTTGAAAATCCAGCTCTATGTCTTTGGACAATACTGAGAAAAATTTGGGCCTGGATATTCAGAAGGGTTGTGCATGGCACTACACTGTTGTGCCATGCGCAACCCACTGATGCGCCTAGGTGTGATATTCAAATGTGGATTGTGCCTGGCACAAATCCTGATGCACCGGAGTGCATCAGTAATGTATGCAGCACAGGTAGGGAGGGTGTGCTCATGCATACTCCACACATCCCGATATTCAGCCCGGGATGTACTGAGCCCATGTATGCACAACCCCTACTTGCACTGCACACAGGTGAGCCAAAAAAAAAAGAAACAACAGCTGGCCACCCATAGGTGAGCTGCCATATGCAAGGGTGCAACATGGCAGCTGCCACCTAATGGTGGCCATATCCGGCTGCACCTGGTGGCACCCCCCATGCCCGATCATGGGCATATATAGAAAAAGGATCTTCCTAAATCCCTGGTGGTCCAGTGGACCGCTCGCAGCCTGATCATGGGTATAAGTTTAAATAAAAGCAGTTCCCCCAATGTAAGTTAAAGCCCCCCCAATCATTCCCCCATTGACAAAACTTTGACTGAATAAAAAAGCCTTGAATTTCAATTTTCCTTAAGTTGTGGCATTTCACAGTGCCACCACATAGAGCACACTTTCATTTTTTTCTGTTGGACATTGTGAATGCTCATTGAGAACTCATGAAGTCCAATGGTGAAAAATGAAAGTAGTCCAAAACTTGTGAGTGCGTAGGACTGATGGTTGCTGAGGAGATTGCCAGATCGGGGATGGGAGTCATCAGGAGCACTAGCACCATGGAGACAAGACAGACATCAGAGCTTGGGGTGGGGAATTGGGATCACACAACTGAGTGACTGGCAGGTTAGTGGGATTACTGGTAAGGAATTGGAATGAGGACTGGATCAATCAATGAGCATGGGAGTGGGTTCATGGTCAGCACACATTTCAGCATGTGGGGATGGTGTGGGGCAGGTGGGGGCATCTGCTTTGCACAGTGGGAGTGGAGGGGACAACTTGGATAACATGCAGCCAGAGACTAATTGACAAGGGGGGACTGGCTACTGCCTCCACAGCCCTGCCTACCAACAGCAATGCTCTTGCTTGCACAGCTGAGTCAATCAGTGTGCAGACATATGGTGTGTTTTTCTGACACACACGTGGTACCCAGACTACTCCAAAAGATTAACACAGTTGTTGGCACAGTCGATCGCTGACTGAGAGGAGTTGCAGTTGTGCTTGTGTTCTGTGAAATACACTGATAAAAAATTAAAGGATCTACATCTGAGACCTGAACTGCTCTGAAATAAATAAGATTACTTTTTATCTACTGAGTCAGAGACAGGCAGTCATGGAGGGGGGTTGGGATGGGTTTGTGTAGTGGTGATTTGAACTTCAAGCTCATTAGCTCAGACAGACAGTCTGTGAGTGACATACAGTACACTACTTAAAATATTTATTTTTGTTACTGTCAGAAGAGCACCTGTGCCCTGTTTGCTGATAGATAAAGCAATGGCTCTCCCATTCTCCTGTCACCTTATAGCTCAGAAAGAAATAACATAACTTTTTTGGGGAGGGGGATTTTGTTGTGGGTTTAATGCTTTCACCAGCAAATAGCTAGAGTTGAGAGGATGGAGCTCAGAAAAAAAATGAATAACAGCATTTCACATGTTCTTAATCAACTTACCCTCTCCCTCATAGACAGGGGTTTGTGTTGCAGCTTTGTGGCAACTTAAGGTTAGCCAGCTCAGAGAGCCTGTGATACAGACTAGTGCCTAAGTACAACCCTTGTTTTTTTGTTTTTATACAGGGTGAGCAAGAGTAGGCAAGCAGGCTGTGAGCTAAGCCAATAGCAGTCTGATTTAATTTTTCTTTAAAATCCTTTTTTTCTTAGTACTTTTGGAAGCTGGCATAGCTTTTAGCTCTGAGCCTTGCTGTGTGGTAGGCTCAATTCTGTCTGATAGAAGGACATCTGTCATGTAGCATACTCATTACTTGGGGTACTCTCAGGTCCTGTAACCTTCCCAGCAGATCTGCTGGGATAATGGTGTCTGACTTCTCTCTTATTTGCTCTAGGATCCTTTAGCCTTCCTAGCAGATCTGCTGGGATAATGGTCTCTGACTGTCTTTCTTTTTTCTGGAGTCCTTTAACCTTCCCAGCAGATATGCTAGGATAATGATGACTGACTGTCTCTCTTTTTCTTTTTGGGATCTGGTCCAGTAACCTTTCCAGCAGATCTGCTGGGATAATACTGTCTATCTGTTGTCCTCTGGATGTCCTGTAACCTTTTCCCAGCAGATCAACTGAGATAATGGTGTCTGTCTGTTTTCCTCTGGGGTCCAGTGACCTTTCCACTTTCTTTGGGAGCTTTAACCTTACCAGCAGATCTGCTGGGATAACATTGTCTCTCTTTCCATTGTCCTCGGTGGTCCAGTAACCAAATTTTTCCACATGTACCAATAAACAGAGATCATGATAACCAAGCTTTTCACACATATCTTCTATGATTAAAATGCAGGAAAGCCACCAATTGAAGGTAAATATTTCAAAATTATCTGGGGGTGCATACCCCTGGACTTCCCCCCAGCTTTGTTAAGATTTTAACTATGGGACATTAGTCCCCCCAACTTTATACCTCTGGTGATGCCCCCGATATTCACAGTGGAGGACAGTGGGCTCTTGCTGTAAAATGGATAAAGGCTACAGCATGGGGACTCCCAGAAATGGGGCAGGCAGTATTTATAGGAGGAAGGGTCAAAAAATGACTTGTAGCCCTAAAAATAGGCACGGCTCCAAGACCAGATGGGGTGCACCTAATAGTACTCAGGGAACAGGCATTGATATGAGCTGAATCCATAGTAGTGCTTTTCAATAGCTCAATGCAGTCTAGAGTTGTTTAAAAAGATTGGAGAGTAGAGAACATAGTTCCACTTCACAAGTGAGGGGACAAGAAGTAACTGGGTAACTATTGTCAGTCTTACCTCCATTGTTGGTAAAGTGGAGACACCAGTCAAGGAGGACTACATGGATTAAATAAAGAGAAATGTGCTCTAGGATAGTTAGAGCACAGGTCTGTGGCATGGAGATTTTGTCAGACCAATCTAATAGTATTTTTTGACTGGGTTACTAAGGCAGAGGATAAGCCACACAGTTGTTTCATTCTACTTCATCTTCAGCAAGGCATTTGACTCAGTGCCAGAGGTTGCCTCAGTAGATTGCTGAAGAAGTTAGAGGACCTAGGTGTAATGTAGGATCTAGCTAGAAGGTGGATAGTTAATTGGAGGGTAGACAGCAGAGGGTGGTGATAAATGGAGTTAAGTCAGGGAAGAGGGAGGTCACAAGTGGGGTGTTACAGGGGCCAGTCCTGGGTCAAGATCTTTTCAATATGTTCATCAGTGACATAGGAGAAGGAATACAAGGCAAGATGTTTCATTTTACAGATGAACACTACATTCTGTGGCATGGTGGACAGCATCTAGGGGATAGGGGAGTTGCATATGAACTTGCTTATGTTGGACAGGTGGTCCAGAGTTTGACAGCTGAACTAGAACACCGCAACTTGTAAGGTGATACAGTCTGCAAACAGGAACCCCAAGACAGAATATTGGAAGGAAGGGGTTAATCTAAGCTCTATGTCTGAGGAAAGGGACATGGGAATCATTAAAAGCAACTCCCTTAAACAATCTATCCAGTGTAACAAGAAAGGTAGGCAAACACTAAGTGTGAAACAATGAACCTGAAACCCAGCAACAAGTTATTGCTATTAAAAAGAATATTCTCACAACATGCTCTTGCGATAAAAAAAAATTATTCTATGTAAGCAAGAACCCTCTACCAGCAGTTTACCAAACTCTTTCTGCTTTCTTTCTTTTCATTATTTTCCAATATAACAAGGCCTACAGAAAGGCAACCAGGAGGCTGGGGCATATTAGAAGAGATTTTGATAGCACGAGGTAGAAGGTAATGTTGAATTTGCCCGGGGGCCCCAAGGCCTAGGTATATACAGGTTCAGTTATATTAAATTGCTGATAGCCACCTCTATATATACAGTTGACTACGGCAAGGTGTAAAAGGCTTGCAGAAAATACAAATGGCCAATAGATGACTGAATGAGGCTCACATACAAGTTAATATGGCTAGCTAGCCAATGGCTGCCAGTGGCTAAGCAAATGAATGATACCACCATATCAATGCATGTATGTGGAGGCTTTAAATGGTTAACAGTTAAACTGAAGAAAATAAAATAAATCTCAAAGTACAGTCAAGGTCTGATTTAGAATTGTCCTATTCAGCAATGTTGTATACCAAAACATGTCTTTTTAAAAAGTTACGGATAAGAAAAGAATGCAGCTGCTAGTAACCACGGCTGGCGTTGAAGATTAAGTTCCCCAATTTGGCCACTGTCTCTTTTTTTATCTGTAAACCGAGTATTTTTAAAACAGTCACATCCCCTTGCATGTTTTCTGTATCCTAAAGTAAGTATTTTTAACAAATAGAAAAACCCTGATTACTTGTTTTTCCATTTAAGAATGACCGTATGTCGCTGACAAAGTGTCAAAAGTATCTTATGACCAAGGTATCTTTTGGCCAATGTATTTTTGAACCTGAGTCTTATGATTTGCAGAATGACATATTGTCTGTGTTTAAAACTGCTGAGGTAGTTTTTGGAAAATTCCAGCCTTGCATTTTTTTTCTAAGCTTGCTACACATAAATATGGGACCTATGGTTATGTCCAGCATCCCTTCAAGAATACGTAGTCTCGGACAATCTGCAGTCTGAGACTATCCATAGATTGCTCAGGGGATCCAGAGACATATGGTTACATGTGTCTCTGAAATGCTATAGCCCTGAAATGCAAATATTACTAGCTGTCTAGATTGCACATTAGAAACACCCCTTTGGGATTGCCCTTTGGCTGTTTTACAACTAAATTGTAACAGAAACACCTAGGTAGTGGTGGGCTACCTGATGTTTAAAAATAATGTTAGCATGTATTCCCCTTTGTAAACTAGGATTATTAATCCTGACAGGATCATCCTGTCAGTGTGTGTTTATATTGTTACAATATAATTTTCTGGCTAATCTTATTAATACTATCATAATAAAGTATCACTAATTTGGCAAAGAAATACTGTGTTGGCTTTATTGAATTGCTGAGAATTACCAACCAGGAACCTGTATAAACTGTATAACTTAATCCACATTAACAAAATGGTGAGCCAGCCAGGAGCTGGTTTGGTTGTAATTCTGGTAATTTGGTAAAGTGTTTTTTGTAATCTAGACAGAGTCCCCACAGGCAAGGGTCATAACCTAACTGTGGGGCTGGGAAAAAGAGTCTAAGGGACTCCTGAGTGTTCGAGTGGACTTGAACCTACAGGAAAAAAGGTCTATGGACAGTTATAAGCTGGGTAAGGGTAATGTATATTTATTTGGGGGTCTGAGGACCCCAGGTTTAAGGATATTTATGTGGGGGTTTGAGGACCCCAGGTTTAAGAATATGTGGAGAGATGTATTAAGGAAAAGTCTCTCAAACAAGCAAGGGCAACTGCCTTTGTAATTTGTGCTTTCTAGAAGTATATACTGTTAGAGCCAATGATGGCTTTCACAGTTCAGGCTGCTTTTAGTAGAAAAGCAGCGGCTGATTAAGTAACATTAGATAAGCAACATTTAGAGAAAGAAAATAAACTACTGTGGATGTATGCACAGTAGGTGTGACAACAAACGGGATGATTTGAAATTCCCCCCCCCCATGTTCCCTATCTGTGCAGTTTCAGGTTGTTGTTTTTTTTGTATCAATTTCAAGTTCCCTTGCCTCCTATAGAGGCTCAAACATTTAATCCCAAACCCAGGTACTGGGGACCTCCACCAGTTGGATCTCAACCTAGTACCTAGTACTGCTACAGATTTTTTTTTTAAACTGCAAACCAGAGCTCTGGAAAAAGACTTGGTTTGGCAGGTTACTGAAATGGCCAAAAGAAAACCTTTGAAAAGGTTAATAGCTGCAGTGTTTGGAAATTATCATGAAGGTCCTGCAGTCAGTTTTCTCAATCGGACCAGTGTATCAGAAAAGAAGAAGGAAAATACCTTGGCACCGGGTAAGTCTGAATTTTTTTTTATTTAAAGTTTTTTTTTTATGTCTGTCTGTTTTATTTCTGTGACACACATACTAAAAAAGGTGATGCTCAGTCTCTTTCTCGCATATTTTCCAGCATATATCTGTGTTCTGTAATTATGTTCTGTTGTCAAAGTTGCAAGATAGCATTGACTGCCTTTGGTGCACAACATGTTACAGTAAAAAAAAAAAAGCTTATTTGCCTCATATCTGACTGCTTTAATTAGTTTTATTTTTAATGGAACATTTGTGCTGCCTAGATAGGGTCAGTGAAGAACTTTTGTATGTAGTTGTTGGTTGGAGCAGGTAGTGTTGATGGTAAAGAGATATGACATCATAGATTGCAATGTGCTGAAAGATTTGAAGGTTGCAGGCAACATGCCAAGCTACTGCTAGGTGAAAATGTAATGTGTTAAGAGCTATGAATGGCTTTATCATACTTCTAGTTAAAAGTAGAAACTTTTTGCAAAATGGCAGAGTGCCATATTTTGGCTATGCGCCAAAAGGTGTAACCGTGTTATACTAGATGTGTTCACTTTCAGATGGTATGTTATGCTGTATTTTAAAGGAGTTGGAAGGTGTTTAAAAACATTTTTTTGTTCTGAAAAGATTTGGCATGGAGATATGTATAAATTTGTTGGTTTAAAAAGGTTGTCAGTGTTACAAGACAGGCAGGAGGCAGCACATATATCTAAAACACATATAGTTTTCTAATGAAACTATGGATATTACCTCAGCAAATTGGTGTCAAATGATATCAGTCTTATTTTATGTTAAGTATTTCTTTTTGTGTATGTGTATGTGTGCGTACTGCCTTGGCCAGCAGTTTTATTTTGTGCTCTATTATTATTTAAAGATATTTTAATATTAGTAGTGTTCAAGGACACTACAAAAATAACTGGGTTTCAGCAACCCTTGCGTGTACACTGTGACCTTTTGCATGTTATTTAACCTTCCTGTGTTTCAACATTTTATGTTACTACCAGTTCAAACTTGATGTGTATTCCATACCTAAAGCACAACTTTTCACACAAAGGCCCAGATATTCAAAAGGGTTGCACCATGCGCAACAGGGTTGCGCATGCGCAAGTCCAAAAATGCGCCATTCTGCGATATTCAGCAGGAGGCAGTTAAGCCACTGACAACAGGTTGCGCAAAAGAGCAATGCAAATGAATGCATGCTCAACAGGAGGGGGAGGAACCATGCATAACCTCGCCAACCCGATATTCAGTCGGTTGTGCAGAGTTGTGCATCGCAACCCCAACTTAACCTGCAACCTTGAGCAAAAAAAGGATCAAGTTGAGGGCCACCCACAGGTGAGTTGCTGTATTGCGGCGCAGCACAGCAGCTGCCACCACTGGCTGGCCCTCAACTCGGTCCCTGTGCCCCACCAGCCTGATCGTGGTCAGAACATAAAAACAACCCCCACCACACATCTCCCGAGCCCGATCGTGGGCAGAATGTGTGAACCCCCAGTGCCCGATCGCGGGCAGAATCTTCCCTCCCCAGCCAGAATATCTCCCTGGTGGTCCAGTGGACTGTAAAGCCCGATTGCAGGCAGAATGTCACATCACAGCCCCCAAACATCTCCCTGGTGTCTAGTGTCCCCCACCTACCCAGAACCCCTCCACCCTGCCCCCGCGGCGGGCGGGCGACAGCATCCACCGCCTGCTGCCCTGCCCTCCCACCGACTGACTGTCCGGTAGGGCTGCCGCCCATTGGTGCAGAGCTACAGCCAATGGGCATACAGCCCCGCCACTGTACATGACAGTCAGACTTTGTGAATAGAACATCATTCCACAAATCTGAACTATCATGCAATATAAACTTCACGCCCATTGGCATAGCTCTGCACCAGCATAGCTCTGCTCCCCGAACAATCAGCTCGATAGCTTGAAGTAGCAAGTAGGTAAGATACTGTCGCCCGCCCCGGCTGCGGGGAAGCGGGTGGAGGGAGCTTCATGGGTAGGTGGGGAACACTCGCCGGGGAGATGTTTGGGGGTGTGATGTGACATTCTGCCTGTGATTGAGCTGTGGGATATGTGTGGGGGTTCATGTACCTGTGCTGCCCGCGATCAGGCTGTGGGATATGTGTGGGGGTTCATGTACCTGTACTGCCCGTGATCGGGCTGTGGGATATGTGTGGGGGTTCATGTACCTTGTACTGCCCGCGATCGGGCTGTGGGATATGTGTGGGGGGTTCATGTACCTGTACTGCCCGCGATCGGGCTGTGGGATATGTGTGGGGGTTCATGTACCTGTACTGCCGTGATCGGGCTGTGGGATATGTGTGGGGGGTTCATGTACCTGTACTGCCCATGATCGGTCTGTGGGATATGTGTGGGGTTCATGTACCTGTACTGCCTTATGATCGGGCTGTGGGATATGTGTGGGGGGTTTCATGTAACTGTGATGCCCTTAATCGGGCTGCATTGTGCATCGGTCCCTAGCGGCTACTGCCTGGCAGGGTGGCCAGAAACAAGTCCTCAGGGATCGGCACACCTACATGCAAATGGCATGCAAATGGGGCCATAAATAGATGCAAATGGCCCCCTGCACTGCATAAATTATGGCCCCATTGCATGTCACCTTTTGAATATCAGGAGTGAGCATGGGCGCAATGGTACTTACACCACCGCCAAGTTTAATGCTCAACTCTGGCAACTACGCGGTGGCGCAAGTTCCACTGCGCCATCTTGCCCAACTGCTGTGGCTGGGGGTGATATTCAAAGGGTTGCTCAACAGCTAACTCCTTTGAATATCCACACCCCCCTGCAACTATTTTTGAGCAGTGCGAGGCTGCGCCTCAGAATGGGCGAGTTTGAAAATCTGGGCCAAAATGTATGTTTTCATGAAGGCACACCAAAAGTGAACCATGTAATTTAACTTTTTATTACAAAACTGGCATTCTAAGTAAAAAGGAACAAACTTTTTTTTGTCTCTCTCTTCTCCTTTCTTCTGGGCTTGCAGCCAATACAGGCAATGAACATTTGGTTGTAAGCACAGCTCATTTGTTCCTCAATAATATCACGTGATTCCCAAACTATGCAAGGCAGTCCAGCTGGAAGGGGAGAATTATTCATCACCTCCCCATACTTTTTTATTACTTTTTTTATATATATATATACAGTACACTTTTGAAAAAGGACTATTACAGCTGTTTTTGAGAGTTTACCATCTACAGTTAAAAAACAATAGCTTTTGTTTTTATGTGTAACCATGGTGTAATCATTTGTTTTTCTTTTTAAAATGCATTCTAAGAAATACATACGTATGGTATTACCATCAATCTGGATCTTTTGTAAACTCAGCTAACATTTTTGTCATGCTTAGGATAAGGAAACCCAGGGACACTTGGCTTCTTTTATCCTATGAAAATAATCTTGTTTTATTTTTAAACTTGTGTGTTTGTTTTTGTTGTTTGTCTGTGTGTTCCTTCTTTTTCTTCTAGAGAAAAAGAAGTTCCCTATCTTTATAGTAAGGTATTAAACTTACTAAACTAATTATAATATTATCTTGTTATAATTTAAAGTGTGGTAGGTGGGGACTGCAATTGGGCCACCCCATTACCTTTTATCTAGTGCACAGTTTTTTCTTTATTTTTAAGGTACTGCACAACTGGCTACTAATATTGCTAGACCACCTCTGGGTTAATATTCATGTCATCATCCACAGCTAACCTTTTTACTGCTACAGTATTCGAGCTGTCTCTTCCACCAGTAGGAGCTCAAAGGGGGGGGAGCTACCCTTCCTTCCTTCCAGTGTAATACCCACAAAGGTTGCAAGGTACATTACTGTCTCCCCATAGGGGTAAATAAAGAAAATGTGTATTTGCTAATAATTGTTTCTTATTTACAGGTTTTAAAAAGACCCAAGGTATTTTAACAGTATAACCCAGCCCAAGTCCTTCTGCTTTTTCTAGTGCAAACAGTTAAACCTCATACCTATCATTGGTACAAGGGCTTCTGCCCTCAGCAAGTAATCAGTTAAGCTGGTGGGGGGAGTTGTGTATGTATTTATAATGTTTTAATATACATCTTGCTACACTGTAGCATGTGTGTATTCAGAAAAGTGCTCAACATGTATAAATGTTTTGAATGCTCGTAACCAAACCTAAATACTTGGGCCAGCATTGTTGACCCACCCCTACAATATGTTCCAAAGCAAAACCCCAGACAAATCAATACTCTGTTTTTCTCATTACTCACAGGTACCCCTGAAGAACAAGTGCACTCTATGCAGGTTTTGTCATTTTAAATCTTAACAATTATAATATGCAGAATTTATATTGTGCTCTAAACCTATGCGTCAAGCCTTACCTCACTCAATACTTTGGGGTATTTCACTATACAGGGTAAAGAAGGTAGACCCTTTCACTTGTCACAGGTGCAACAGGCACTATTATTAAGTTGGCATAGGCCAACAATATATATATATATATATATGTGTCCCACTATTGCATAGTGTGACAGGCATATTGCTATAAACTATGTGTTTGAAGCATGTTATTGTAACATTACAAGATTTAATAACTCAGGTCTCAGTTAGGCCTGCTAGCAACAAACAGAAATTATGTTCATCACTGTATAGCCAATTCTGTGATTTAAATGCAGGGTGTAACCATAACATTGTCATGCATTTACAGATGGTCAAATGGTATAACTGGACCTCAGCCTGAACTCCCAGGTGTGCGGTTGACATCCCATTTTAATTTTTCTCTTTCCAATTGCCAGAATTTAGGCTCTGTCACACCACTCTTTACAAAACAAAAACTCATTGGTTTAAAAGATTATTTATGTGTTCTTAATTCAGTTTCTAACAAACTTTGCAAGTTTGCAGGTTTCCACGGTGTGGCACACATAACATATCCATGTACAACAGCAGTAACACTTTCATCTAAGTTGCCAAGACCTTCATCTTTTTCCTAAAAAGAAAACGACTGCCACAGCTTTGATGTTATCACTATCTTTATGCCTGACTGGTTCCATATAAGGACTATTGCATGAATCAAGTTATTATTACCTCTGCAAGTGTAAGGTTTTCAGCAAAATTTCATCTATTTGTAGAACTTTAAATTAACTGAAGAAGGTCCGTAGGTTCAGACTCTACAATCAAGCCTATTGTTTCTGCTTACTATGAAGTTAAGTCTGGGGTAGGGGCAATCCCCTAACTTCAGCAAGAAGATTCTTCTTCAATTGATCTTCAAGAAAGACATCCATTTTCTTCACTGCTGCTTGTTCCAAACTGGCTGGTACTTTATACAAACCTATTGCTCTATTATGGAATGTGTTTTTAATGGTTTGTTGTAAACTGTTACCTTTTTATGGACTGTTAATCTTTGTGCCGGGGTCTAATCAACTACCACAACACAAATGCCTTGCCAGTGTGTGTGTGGTTACTCCATTAAAAGGACTCAATGCACAATCTAATGCACCCCTGTCCAGTTTGTCTGCCAATCAGCCATCCAGCAGCCAGCAACATGAACATTGACTTTTCTACTATGCTGGTGTTTTGTTTTTAAATTACTGTCTGCATTGCCCCATGTGCCTTGTGGGGTTACCATCATTGTGCAAATGACATTTCACCTGTATTGTAATTACACCAACCTATGGTTACTTATATGAACTTTATGGACTGTTAATTTCATGGACTGTTATGTTTTATAATGACCTATCTAATAAGAGACATTATCAACAGATTCTTCAATCAAGCTCCAAGGGTGTGCCACACCTCAACACAAGGTAACATCTACCTTATCCACTCTCAAAGTGGATTCCATCAACTCTTCTTCATCAACAAATATTGTTAGGTCATATTGTGTTATATGTGGTATCACATGTTGGCATCTTTTCACATATTTCAATTGTGGTGTTGACATCCCTGAGTCCTGCACTACGTTTTACAAACTCACCATTTGTGTTCCATCTGTAACCACCCCTGCACCAACTCCAGAACAGGATGCTTTTTATAAATGCCTTGACTATCTGTATGCTGGCAACCAGTTTTAAATCATATACCTATTCACCTAGACTAACAGTTTAAGAGTACAAATGTTTATTTAGTTTTTTTAACCTTCAGTTAATAACTAATCTTTACATTTATGTTAAACTTTTGTGAAGGTTCAAGTCCCTCAGGGGACTCTTTACCTTCAAGGTGGGGACTGTTGAATTTGCCCAGGGGCCCCAAGGCCTAGGTATATACAGGTTCAGTTATATCAAACTGCTGATAGCCACCTCTATATATACAGTTGACTATGGCAAGGTGTAAAAGGCTTGCAGAAAATACAAATGGCCAATAGATGACTGAATGAGGCTCACATACAAGTTAATATAGCTAGCTAGCCAATGGCTGCCACTGGCTAAGCAAATGAATGATACCACCATATCAATGCATGTATGTGGAGCCTTTAAATGGTTAACGGTTAAACTGAAGAAAATAAAATAAATCTTAAAGTACAGTCAAGGTCTGATTTAGAATTGTCCTATTCAGCAATGTCGTATACCAAAACATGTCTTTTTAAAAGGTTACGGCTAAGATAAGAATGCAGCTGTTAGTAACCATGGCTGGCATTGAAGATTAAGTTCCCCAATTTGGCCACTGTCTGTTTCTTTATCTGTAAACTGAGTATTTTTAAAACAGTCACTTCCCCTTGCATGTTTTCTGTATCCTAAAGTAAGTATTTTTAACAAATAAAAAAACCCTGATTACTTGTTTTTCCATTTAAGAATGACCGTATGTCTCTGGCAAAGTGTCAAAAGTATCTTATGACCAAGGTATCTTTTGGCCAATGTATTTTTGAACCTGAGTCTTATGATTTGCAGAATGACATATTGTCTGTGTTTAAAACTGCTGAGGTAGTTTTTGGAAAATTCCAGCCTTGCATTTTTTTTCTAAGCTTGCTACACATAAATATGGGACCTATGGTTATGTCCAGCGTCCCATCGAGAAGACACAATCTCGGACAATCTACAGTCTGAGACTATCCATAGATTGCTCAGGGGATCCATAGACATATGGTTACATGTGTCTCTGAAATGCTGTAGCCCTGAAATGCAAATATTACTAGCTGTCTAGATTTCATGTTAGAAACACCCCATTGGGATTGCCCTTTGGCTGTTTTACAACTAAATTGTAACAGAAACACCTAGGTAGTGGTGGGCTACCTGATGTTTAAAAATAATGTTAGCATGTATTCCCTTTTGTAAACTAGGATTATTAATCATGACAGGATCATCCTATCAGGGTGTGTTTTTATTGTTACAATATAATTTTCTGGCTAATCTTATTAATACTATCATAATAAGGTACCACTAATTTGGCAAAGAAATACTGTGTTGGCTTTATTGAATTGCTGAGAATTACCAACCAGGAACCTGTATAAACTGTATAATTGAATCCACATTAACAGTAATAACATCTCTTTATAGGTTACTAGTGAGGACTCATCTGGAATACTGTGCCCAGTTCTTGAATCCCCAGCTAAAAAAAGACCACCACAGGCTGGAGATGGTGCAGTGTAGGGTAATTAAAATGATTCTGGGCAAACAGATCAGATCCTATGAGGATCAACTTATGGCACTGAACATGTACTTGCTAAAGTGGCAGACAGGAGAGGAGAGACATGATAGAGACCTTCAAGATCCTGAATGGAATAAACAGGGTTAACCTTGAGAAACTATTCAGCAAGAATAGTCAATCAATAACATAGGGACATGAGTGGAGGTTAATGGAAGGAGGTTCAGTAGGTATGGGAGAACATTTTATTTTAAAGATAAAATTGCTGAGCTATGGAACAGCCAGTTAGCAGAGGTGGTATGAGCCAAAACCAGTAATGGTTTCAAGCACAGCTGGGGTGGAGTTAAGGGTTTAATACTTACTCATGAGGTAACTGTAAGACAGGGGGCTATGGGGAAGGAGGGGCAAAAGTCATCCTTTGGAAAGAAGGTCTTAGGGTAGGATAGGGTATAAGTGGCCATCCTGAATGGACCTACGGTCTTTCCATGCCAATGTTGTTTGTTTATTTCTATGGATTGCCCTTGAAAATGGACACTTGTGCAAGAGGATCCTGAAACTAAATCAACAATCTTCTTCAGGACTGAATCTCATACAGTAGTGTCCCTTCTGAACCAAATCTGAGGGAACACAGTCCCCAATCACCCTCAGTGCTGAATCTGAGAGAGCAGTCAACTCAACTTCCCTCAGGACTAAATCCTATAGAACACTCTCCCTTCTCTTAAGGATCAGTACTAGCAAGTAGCATAGTCAAAGCAGAAGTGCAATGTAATTGTGCAAAAATAGAAAACTGACACCGACTTTTTTTACTGGAAAACATTATAGGCATCTTCCAGTTTTATGTGGTAGTAAAATGTTCTAGTTTCACCAAAATGTGAATATTTTATAAATGTTTAAATTGAGTATTTTCTTAAGAACAAAAATGATGGCTGCCATATTTGGCTAACAAATACCTTTGTTGACCTAGTAGGTGTTAGGATCAAGAAAAAAAGAACTCTTGGAGCACAGCATAGGAGGAACCGTTAAACATACATTTGACTGGTGTGCTAATATTTTTGATAGCTGTCGCTGAAACTAGCTTTTTAGAAATACATTTTATGTTGCACTGCTGCTTTAATCTCCTTCATGGCTAAATCTCATGGAACACTCTTCCTAAACTCTCTTGAGGATAAATACCAGACAGCAGACATCTTAACCTCCCTCAGGTGTAAATCCCGTAGAACAGTATCCCTAACCTCTCTCGAGGATGAACACTAGTGAGCAATCATCTTAATCTTGCTCATGACTGAATCCCATAAAATACATTTCATAAATGCTCTTGAGGGAGAATCCCAGAAAGTGGACTTCTTAACCTCCCTCAGTACTAAATCCTGTAGAACACACTCCCGAACGACTTTTCAGGATGACTCCCACAAGCAGACTGAATCAAATCAAATGCTTTCCTAATTTCTTTGGGGATGAATCTGAGTGGGCAGCCTTCTTATTAACCCTTAGAACCAAATTACAGAAACATTCTCCCTGACCATGATATCAGAACTAAATCCATGACTGCAACATTTTTAACCTTTCCTAATACTAAACCAAAAAGAACAGTTTCCTTGATCTCTCTTTCTCTCTCTCTCTCTCTCTCTCTCTCTCTCTCTCGATCAAGTGCCAACATAATTTAGAGGGTACTGTTTTCAGAGCCAGTCAAGCTATGGCAGCATTTAAAGTGTTTAAACAAAAATGTGGTGGTGATTGAGTGTGCAGTATTTTTACAGCACTGAAAGCTAAAGTTAAAACCTTGCTGCTTTATGGATTAGAAGAATGGGAAGAAAGGACTTTGAATGATCTCAAAATTGTTATGAACACAGTTTATCTTTATATTCTTAGAATAGCATAGGCAGTCTCTTCAACAACACTAAGGGCAAAGATATGCCAGTTATTCTTATAACACTTAGCACAAGAAAGGACCTGCTCCTATTAATTAAGACTTATATGTTTCCCCATGAAAGATTTCCCAGGTTCTGTTTTGAGGAATATATCAATATCTCATGTTTTGGTTATCATTCAAGTCATATAAAATTTATTTAGAAAATTATGCAAACTGTGGGCCTAACCAGTTTATTTGCAGATATTATTTGAAGCCCATGGTATGTTATCAAGTTTCACTTAAAACAATGTTTTAGAAATACTGCAAGGTCTTATAACCTGGCCCAAGAAAGTGTTCCAGACTTCATCCATGGCTTTCAGTATACAAAATCATCATGAAAGAGAATATTATGTGAACTTTCTACAAAATGTGGATGGCAGAATACTTTTTACAATATTTAGAATGGAACTCTATGATAATAGTATTCTTTTATCTAAACAAAAATGTCCTGATGTTCATTCGCCAAACTGTATTTGTGGTTCTGACAAGTCTGATGATCTTGTATATGTCATCCTTTTTTGTCCTCTGAGAATGATAGAAAGAATATTCTTGGACCTGTTTCATCAGAATTATATGTGCCTCCAGCATTTAGGTGCAATGGTCATTCAGTTCTTGGGAAACTGAAGTGCTAATAAGGTTAATTAAGTTCCTCAAGAGGATCAGGCTCTGGATAGAAAATAATCTTACAGGTTATCTCTTTACATTCGATTGAAAACATCATGCAACTTTTTTTTTGCTTTACTTGGTAAGTATTATGTTTTCTTTCTGATTCCAGTCCTAGAGTTTAGGGAATGTTGGTAACCAGACTCAACCCCTTCAATCTCTGACTGGTTACATAAACTAAGACATTAGTAAAAGGCATGCATCTTATCTCCATCCAAATCCTGTCAAACACAAAAATACATTTGGATAGTAGTACTAATAAAAGAATGTGTATAGGGTTGTATCTTTTTTATATACTATATAAATTTCTATTGCAAGGAGCCATTTTGCACATTTTCTAGAACCTGCTGTAGTTTGGAATGTTGTTCTATTGTTTATTTGTAATGGTTTGATGCCAATTAATAAAACCTAGAAATGAACTAAAGTGCCAATTTTAAAAGTGCCCTACCTCACCCCTTTGGACTTAATCCCCCATACTGTCCCACCGTTAGGGTTGACTGAAATATAACTTTTGCAAGTGGAATTCTGGAGAAATTAAAATCCTGATTTCATAAAATTTCACAAAATGTTCATGAAGATGTTGCAAAATTTCACACCAACATTTACATTTTAGTTATTAACTCTTGGTTTAAAGGGATGTTGTCATCTTTTTATTGCAATTTTTGCTCATGTATGACCAGTGTGATCACAGCAACAGATTTAGCAAGCTCAATGTTGTGAAAGCCCCATTATGCAAAATAACGAGTGTATATTATGTTGTTAGCACCTTTTTTATAGAACAGTATTTTGTTTGGGATGAGTGGACTGCCAAACTTAAGGTGCTGGAAGCCATTGTGATTGTAAATGTGTGTCTAATGCACACCTGTAATGATGCCATCATGTTTGCAAAACTCAAATTTTGCTTTCCCAGGCCAGTATGACTGAAGAATAGGGTCCAAAAGAGTGGCTTATTCTGAACACGGAGATGTATGTCTGACTTTAACATGAGCAATAAAAGGACTAAAAATACAAGTTTGAGAAACTGAGCTGAGATCCCCAGGATGTGAATTAGCCAAAAGTAGTTGGTAAAACACACTAATGTAACTAGTATTTAAAAAGGGCATAATAACCCCCAATCTGCCATTTAGTGGTGATTTTTGATTAATATAAGGCTGCAAAATGACTGGAATGGGAAACATGAACTCAAAAATCAGAAGCTAGTCCAACTAACGCACTCTACAGTGACATAATTTGCACAGTGAACAATCTTAAACTATAAACTATCTTGACAGGAAGATCATCAACACGATACTAAACTAGAAACCTCTCAAATCTACAAAAGGTACTTGTGAAAATGTAGCAAGCCAGGAGGCTCCTTAGGGAACACTCTCAGTAAGAACACTCAGGTCCCCAGTTAAAATCAAATGAAATCTGCTTTACTTTCAGTAACAGAGAAAAAAAAAGAAAAAAAAGCTTGTATTCAGCTTAACGAACAATTCTTAGTTCACCCTCTGCCTCTCACTCTTTACTGGGCCATGATGCTGCTTGTTAATACCACTCCCCCACCCCCCAGTACATCCAGCACTCAGAACAGGCAGCAATGTGAGGTCTTAAAGACCAACTTGAAAGTAAAAGGGCTTTGACACAAATCCCATTACAGCCCTCATCAAAACCCATGTTACCTGTGCTGCATGGTTGTGAATCAGTTTACAAGTGAAGGGAGTGTGACAGATATACACCCCATCACTTACCCCCCCACCCCCTGAGTCATGCCCATGGCATGGTTTGTAAGGGCCATCAGAGAATCACCCTCCCAAAACAAAAAATCCACATTATTGTGCTGAATACCTGCCTGGTGATGCAAATGAAAAAGACTGCAGTGCCAAATACCATGTGGTGACACAGGCACTTGCATAGCATATAACCATCATAGGAGATTGTGGTCCATGATAAGGGTGAATTTCCATTCCAACACATGCTAGTAAATGCAACCAGTACCCCATTTATTGCCAGAAACTCTTTTTCAGTATGGCATAGTGCTGCTTCTGGGGGAAAAAATCTGTGATGTAAATATAGGATGGGGTGAATCCTCAAAGTTTTATGATAACACTACCCCCAGCCCCACCTCAGAGGCGTCTGTGTATAAAATGAAGGGATGGTTGAAATCTAGATTTTGCATGATTGGCCCCTCATACAGCACATTTTTAATTGCTTGAAATGCCATGTGACACTTAGGATCTTATTTGGGTTAATTTTCTTGGTCAGGTCAGTCAGTGAGGTAGCAAGGGTTGAGAATTCCAGAATGAACTGATGATAATATCCTGCAGGTCAAAGAAAGGATTTAACCTTCTTCTTAGTAGTTTGGATGGGGCAGTCAGCAAGGGCCTTTACTTTGTTGATAACTGGGCATACTTGGCTATTCCCAACTGTATACCACCAATATTTCATCTCCTGCAGCCCTAGATTGCATTTTGACATATTGGCCATGAGACCTGCCTCCCTGAGTGATTGAAGTACTGCAGCAACATCCTGCAGGTGGGTGTCTCAATAAGGGCTAACTATAACAGCATTGTCCAGGTACACTACTGCATACAGACTGTGAGGGCGGAGGATACAGTCCGTCATTCTCTGGAATGTGGCTGGGGCTACATGCAATCCAAAACAATGCATCACAAAGTGATATCAGCTAAACAAGGTGACAGAGTCCATTTTCCCATGGGAATCAGGAATTAGTGGGATTTGCCAATACCCGTTGGTCAGGTCCAGGGTACTAATTAGCCATAGGTGGATACTGAAATACCAGATATTAAACACTACCCATGGGTACCTCTAAACTACCCCAAATTACACTATGAATTCTCTAATGAAAAACAGGGAGTTGGTTTGGGTTAGGTAGTTACTACCCTATTCTACTACCCTATTACCCTACCCTGACCATAACAAAAATATGAAAGACTATTTCTGACTGTTTGTTTGTTTGTTTGTCTATTAAGGAAAAGCCATTGAGCATCAGCTCATTCAGAATGGTGACCTTGTTACAAATTACAAAAATACAAATTACAATTTACAAATATAAATAGAACAACATACAACAAATTAATCTAACAATTCATCAATAACAATCACAAACATGGTCAAATGAAGACAAATGTCATTTTAACATAGAAAGAGAAGGTGGTGGCATATCTAATCCATGAAATTCATGCGGAAGTCTATTCCAAAACAGAGGAACAAACTGGCTAAAGAATTGAAGAGAACGCTTAGTTTTAGTGATTGGTACAGATAATTCTTGCACAGAAGCATTCCTTAATGACTGATCAATGGATCTAAATGATAATTTATTATACAAATAACCAGGAATAAGACCCAAACCAAGTTTATATGCAAATGCAAATCTGTGGTTAACCCTTCTTTGTTTCAATGATACCCCACCCAATGATTTATACAAATCTTAGTGATGAACATCCACTGGACATTTCAATATCAAACAAGCCAAATGGTTATAAAGTACATCTAATTTATGAAGATGCTCCAAAGTTGCACCAGCATACAAAATATCAGCTTAATCAAGTAATGGAAATTTCTGAGCCATAATTATTGTTTTCATAGTAACTGATTCTAAACAATATTTATTTTTAAATAAAAAAACCTATCCTCTTACCAATTTGTGTAACCAATATTCCCACATGATCATCTCTCAAACTATTATGATTGAGCCAATACCATAAATGCTTATATGATTCGACATTTTCTATTGCAACTCCAGAGCTATCAGTTATTACCATTCTATGACCCAATTTTATTTTAGATGGAGGTCCAAGCAGTGTAGACTTTGTCTTAGTTATATTTAATTTAAATTTTGAATCTAAATAACATTTTTGCAAAGCACTGAAATTACTTTGCAAAGCAGTCTGAATTTACACCGAGGTATGGGAAAAATAATCAATTGTGTCGTCAGCATATAAATGATAGTTAATTTCACCCAGAGTTTTGCCGAGATCTATTAAATACAACAAGAAAAGGAGGGGTCCCAGGACAGAGCCCTGTGGGACTCACGTTACTACCATTAAAGAAGTAGATTCTTGACGACCAATTGCAGTAAATTATTTCCTGTTACTCAAATAAGAGTAAAACCAGGCCAAAGCATCATTACCCAAACCCACCTCAGCTAAACGTGATAGTAATATTTGGTGGTCAACCATGTTGAAGGCCTTGGACAAATTAATCAATATGGCCCCAGTATATTGATGTAAATCATTGGCCCTACCGATGTCATCCAAGACCCTCAACACAGAGACCACTGTACCATGTAATTTTCAGAATCCTGCTTGAAACTGATCAAAAAGATTATTACCCTGAATATAATTCACCAATTGTTTAGCTAGTAGCCTTTCAAAAACCTTACTGACAAGAAGAAGAAGAAAGATAGGTCTATAATTGGAAAGGTGACCAGAATTGCCCCCTTTAAATAAGGGGATAACTCTGGCCAGCTTCCAATCCTGAAGAAAGTAACCAAAATACAAAGATTGATTAAACAAATATGTCAAAGGTTCAGCAATATAAAATGCATAATACTTTAACGTGCTAGAAGTCAAGCCATCTGTACCACAGCTTCCACTAGATTTTAACTTTAACAACAATTCAAGTACTTCATAACAAGCAACTTCCTTGAAACAAAACTTAGAGGAATTATCATCCAGTACATCTACTGTATGCAAGTTATGATGGATTGTATCACGAAAAACATTTCCTGAACTAATAAAAGAATAATTAAATATATCAGATAAACACCCATCAGGATCAAAATTTTCATCTGGAGATAACTGAATTTTTTCTTTATATTTCAAATGCCCATTGAGATCATTAATAAGAGACCAAAATCTCTTTGGGTTTTTTTTGTAGATGCAGATGTTTTAGATTTAAAATATTTTTTCTTAACTTCCCTAACCCCTGCAACATATTTATTTTTACACTTTCTACAACATTGGCAATCAGTTGACGCACCAGATAATCTATAATTTTCCTAAGCCATATTTTTATCCCTTTTTAACTTCAAATGTGTAGAAGAAAACCGAACAGCTGAATTAAATTTTATCCTTTTGGTTTTCAAAGGCATGTGTTTATTACAAACCATCAAACATTCCTTCAAAAAATGCTCCCAGGCTAAATCAAGATCCAGTATTAGTTTCAGACATTCCCAATAGACATTACTAAGGTCATCCAAAAAAACTAAAGTAGTCAAATTTCCTAAAAAATCAAAACATAATATATTTATCAGGTCCTTTCACTCTATTAGTCCCTCTTAAACAATAGATAATATTATGATCACTAATAAGATTGGCACATACCCCATGAACAATATAACAATGCAGACTATTAGTTAAAATTAAGTCCAATAAAGAGGACTCATGAGAGTTAACTACATTTACTCGCGTAGGTTCTTCAATCAATTGAGATAACCCCAGTTCAAGTGCAATAGATTTAATACTTTTTGATCTACTAGGATACAACCAATTAGCATTAAAATCTCTCATTACTAAAATTTAATGAGATGTGTTATAAGGGGGGAGAGAACATCACAAATGGAGGATAAAGTATGCAATGGTAAATGAGGTGGCCTATATCCTCCAAAAAGCAATAAGGGCCTACCTGAATGAAGATATATTTCTAAGGCCAGATAGTCACAATAATGAGGGTCTATCTTCAATGACATATGTAATGGGGCATATGTTTCCACATAGTAAATTCAAAGCCCTCCCCTCTCTTACTTCTATCAGCTCTCACTATGCCATAACCTTGTATTTTCAAATCTATCAGACTGTAGGCTGTATACTATTACACTGTTTGTTAGTTGCCATTAGCCCTGTCATTTATGAGGCAGGTACAAGAGGTGCAGGTGTTCTGATTGAGCCTGCTGCTGTTTCCAAAAAGTTATACCCATGTCAGGCATTGTGGAGGCTGGTACAAGAGGTGTAATTTCTCTTAGCTAGCCTGTTCATGTTTTCAAATATTTGTACCCATGGTGGGCATTGCAGAGGCAGTTACAAGAGTGGCAGCTGCTGTGAGTGAGCCTGCTGCAGTTTCCAAAAATGATACCCATGGTGGGCATTGCTGAGTTAGGTATGAGAGGCTCAGCTGCTGTGAGTGAGCTTGCTGCTGTCTCAAAAAATTATACCCATGGTGGGCAATGATGCAGCAGGTATGAGAGGCATGACTGCTCTGAGTGAGCCTGCTGCTGTTTTGAAAAATTATTCCCATGGCGGGCATTGCTGAGGTAGGTATGAGTGGTGCAGCTGCTCTGATTGAGCCTGCAGCAGTTGCTAAAAATTATCCATGGCAGGAATTGCTGAGGCAGGTATGAGAGGTGCAGTTGCTGTGAGTGAGCCTGCTGTTGTTTCAAAAAATTATACCTATGGCCAGCATTGCTGTAGTAGATATGAGAGGCACAATTGCTCTGATTGAGTTGGCTGCTGTTTCCAGAAATTATAACCATGGCGGCCATTGCTGAGGTAGGTATGAAAAGCGCAGCTGATCTGACTTGAACCTGCTGCTGTTTCCAAAATTTATACCCATGGTGAGCATTGCTGAGGTAGGTATGAGAGGCAGAGCTGCTGTGAGTGAGCCCACTGCTGTTTCCAAAAATGTATATCCATGGTGGGCATTGCTGAGGTAAGTATGAGAGGCACAGCTGCTCTGAATGAGCCTGCTGCTTTTCCAAAAAGTATACCTATAGCAGGAACTGATGAGGTAGTACAAGAGAAGCAGCTGCTCTGAGTGAGGCTGCTGCAAAAATTATACCCATGGCAGACATCAAACATAATAAACTGATTACTGACAAATCTAAGAGTAGTGTGGCACACGTGGCTGGCATAGTGGCAGTGGTGATGGCATATTTTGTCAATAGTACGTGTCTAAGGAGAATGGCAGTGAAACTGAGGGAAAGTGATACCAATGGAAAAAAATGTGGTGACAACTTTGATATAAGGGCTGTAAGTTAATAGCAATTTTCCTTCCAGAATGCGTGTAGTGCTCATATAGTGCAGGACTGGAACAGTATGTGATATGTGGAGCACATCTGACGAGAAAATGTCAAATATAAAAATGTAAGTGAATTGAAATTTTTAATAATGATGTCAGCACTGTCAGAAAAATGACAAACATGCCTGCTTGTCCATGAACTGTCTGCGACCATGGCAGGATTTATGTCAGAAGGACAGTTGCAACTTCTGAGAGAGATGTTTCAGCAATATTAAGTTACCAAATTTGGCAGTACACCACTCCACATAGGATTCTCTATTCGTTTCATACACAACCTAGTCATCATATTCAGTATCACTGTTTGCATGCTGTTGTTCATGCTGAGGGTCAGAATCGCACAATTCAGTGTCTGGGACAACTGGAAAATGTTCAGAATTCATTTTGAGAAATGTAAGAAATCCCACTTTTACAGGATTTAGCAGTGTTGTTTGGTTAATGACTATTCCTCTAGCTTCACTAAATATGCATTCTAAAAATATGGCTCAAGGCAACAACTGAGGTACATTATTGCAAGATTTGATAGATCTGGCCATGCTGTTTTCTTTTGTTTACAATAGAGTAATGGATGTTCCTCAAGACCAGTTGCAGTTTGGTCTGCAAAATAGTCCTGGATCATTGTGCTGTGTGAGATGTTTACCAGTCTTGCAGATGAATCAGCTGCATGTTCTTTGCAGGATACTAGTCCATGTTGTTGCAGGTGACTCTGAAATGACTTGCCTTTTTGAACCTGAACATAGGATGCCCGAGAAGCGGCTGTAGAGGTCCTTTCCCTCGTTGATGACACTGGTGATTGTGAAGACTTTATAGATGTGCACTATGATGGTTCGGCAGAGCTTGACTGCTACACATTAATTAATAGGGAAATGTCACATCTGGTTAGCAGAAGATCTCTCCAATACTCAATATCTTCCCCTGCAGGAATGACGGATTCAGTGTTCCCCTTAACACAATGATCTGGCAACGTAGCCAACACGTAGGTGTCACTATTAAACATGGCATTTATTCTCTAATTACTCGACAGTCTGAGACTCAAATCATCTGCCAGCATAATAGTGGTGGTGTCTTCATTTGACTAAATGTCTTTCTTTATGACATCAAGGAAAATGGGAAGAAATCTTATTTGAGGAAGAATTTGACTCAGAGTTGCACAGTCTGCACTGACGTCACGTGTGGCAGCTTCAAATGGCTCTAATAAGGTGACCAAAGATTCAGGTAGACGCCAACTTCGGGAACTGAGCATGATGTCTACATTACCTATTTGATGCTGTGTGGTGCAGTCATGTACAGCTTTTGTTCTGTTCAAGAAGACTTTTCAATATGTAAAATGTTGAATTCCAGTGGGTTGGAACTTCCTGCTTTAATGTATGTAGTGGTAAGTTGTTTGACCTCTGCAGGCACTTCAGGATTTTTTTGTGCTTTCACAAAGTGGCTGAAATGCCCACATATATTCCTAGCAAGACCTAACATATTTTCAGTATTTCTGTTTCCATTTAACAAATTATGGATGGGAAGATTTAAACAATGTACAAAACAAGATATGTGCTGGTAGTAGGGATGCACGGATATTTAAATTTGTATGGATATCAGATCTGGATACCCTGTGTCCACTATCTGAGCAGGTCCAGTTTTGCATTGGGTCGGATAGTAGTATCTTTTATAAGGTGAATTGTTTTTCTTTAAAAAGTGCTTGGTTGCATCCCTGATCCACACAGAATGCTGCATCTAGCAACGGGTAAATTGCTAGGTGTCCATTGCTGCAAACTTAATACATTGCTGCTGCTTGGGTGTCTGCTCTTTCTGACTCTGTCCCCACTAGCTCCCTAAAGCTGCTGACTGAAAAAATCAACTTGAAAAGGTTATTACACCACGTCTGCTTCTCCCTGCAAAAAATCAAAACACCATCACTCAGCTGTCCTGCGGGGCTTCAGCTATCATCACGCAGTACTACGGATTCCTGGTCACCACCCAGTAGTAGTTCCCTGTACTTTATTAAAACAACAGTACCCAAGACACACATTTTCTGTGAAGAAAACAAAGAAGTTAAACAAAAAGACACTCAGCAGAACCCTCTGACCTGCTATGACAAGAAGTCTCTGATTGGCTTCCTATCACCTCTGCTTCTCTGCTGCTGCTACTCAGGTGTATGGTCCCTAAGAATGTCCTAGCTACACAGTCAATTGGAAGCAGGTTCTCACTCCCTCCACTTATAAAATTCTGTAGCATTTTAAACAGCACAAATAAATAAAAAACAAATTAAGGAAAAGAGGAACGGTGAACTTTGTTTGGAACATGGTGCTTGTGCTCATAGAGTGAGGGAGGGACTGTGGTTAAAAAATGTTATTGAATACTGAAGGGTAGGGGTTTGGTAGTTATCACCTTGTTCAGGAGCTTGATTATCACTTCCCTGTGCTTAACGCGGTATACTGAATTGCTCAGTTACCACCAATCGCCTCATCTGCCTCATCAGCAGTTAGTATCTAAAATCAGCCACTACCCAACCCAATTTATACAGCAGTATCCGATTGGATCAGATATTGGCAAAAATTGTGAAATCCAACTAGTTCAATTTATCAGATTGGATACCCGTGCATCCCTAGTGCATAGCTGCCATCTTGAATACAACTTTGACTATGTTGACACCATTGTCTGACACTATGAATCTTGGAGATATGGGGCCAGATATTCAAAACTTTGCCCCTGGGCTAAGTTAGCATTGCCCAGTGGGCAAACATAGCCCAGAGCACAAGCAAGCTATATTCAAAAGGAATAGCCTGGGGCAGATAGCTTCTGAATATAGCATGGGAACGAGGCCATACAAACTGGGCTGGGAGTGCAGGGCAAACGTAGCCCTGGAATAAGACAGCACTGAATACAGCAACCAGGAAATGCAAACCACAACAACAACACAGTGCACAGTGATGTGAGGGTAGGTAGAGATGAACTATGTGGCTAATGTGTGCGCCAGCAAATGCATGGACCCAGTACAACTGCAGGCAGCAGCAGATGTGAAAGAACAGTCATCAAAACTGTATAATATTCCCCTAACCATTAGCGCCGCACTAACATGTTAGTGCGGCTTTAGCATGGAGCTAAGCTCTTTGCCCGGCGCTAAGATTTGCCATATTCAATAGTGACATGCAAATGAGCCTACTTAGGTAGTCTCTGGGCAACAGCCAGATTAGCATCTCATTATGCACTGATTTGCATGCAATTTTCCCAGCGTTACTGCAGGGTCCCACAGCTCCACCTGTATGTCAGTCTGGAAGTACAGGGGCTGGACAGGTCTGGCTGCAGCTCCACCTGTAGGTCAGTCTGACAGTGCATGATGGTTGTTGTAGGCTACATGTATGCAGTACAGCATAGCATTGTGTGCCCCAGGGGACAACACAGCATAGGTACAGGACGTGGTGGTGCTGCATGCAACTGTTACACTGTAGGTCATGCTACAATGCACAGCAAACACTAGAGTAGCAAGGGGGCCTGTAGTGTGAGGGACACAGCAATCCCTATGGTTTGTAGGGCAGGGATGACCACTGCACTATACACAGTGACAGGCCCAGCTTGCAGGTGATTACTGACAGTGGACAGTACTGTTTCACTGTTGTGTGCTCCAAAGATGCTGCACCTGTGGCATGGGATGCTCACAGTGACATATACATGGCTGGCTGTGTGTACTGTGGCATCTATACAGTTGTGTGGTATGTGGCTGGGGGGCATGTAAGATCTGACAGGCACACAGGTGGTAGGGTATTCCCACTACTGGACCATGTGCACTGCATGATGTGGCCCAGCCTTGTGGCCACACCTAGGCTGTGGTGAGGTCTGGCCACCCCTACACCCTCCCCTCAATGGCCACCATGCCCACAGTGCTGCATGTGTGTGTGCTGGCATCTGTTGGTCATCACAGATGTATGGTCTGCAGGTGTGTGCTGTATGGCCACACTACCATGATGTCTCCTGTGGGCCAGATCACCCCTTACTGCCTGTGCTTGGCTGGGGCTGGTGGCAGCTGTTGGCATCATGGTGGTGCCATCAGTGAGCAGCATGTGTCCTCCATGTCTGGCATTTTCTAAGTGTCATAATCATATGTTAGTGTCACGCAAGCTGTGCCAAAGCCACACAAACACTGCACAAAGCAACAATGTCACACAAAGCTGTTTGCCCAGGGTTAAGACCAGATTTTCCTGGGTGGTAATTTGTACCACGCTAAGGGTCACACTAAGTCATGCTGAACACCTTAGCATGGCTCTAGTCACTGAATATCTCATAGCACCTGTATTCATGTTCACTTTGCCCCTTGCATATAATTATGGTTTGCCTGGTGCTAATGCAGTTTCGTGCGCTATTTGGCCTTTTGAATATTGCAGATCCTCGCTAGTCCTGAGCTAAACCCACACAAATGGTTTGTGCTCCGCGTAAAGCTTTGAATATCTGGTCCAAGGAATACAGACCAAGCCATTTCTGGAATTATTTTTCCTGCTCCTGCAAAATATTCACAGCAGTGTGGTTTTCCTCAAAAGTGGTGAAACATAGTACAGCCTACTTCCTACTACTTATGGTAGAGTGGGGATTATTACTTTCTGACTGAAAACTTGACCAATGAGCTGTAACAGTCATGCAGTCAATTGTTTGGTTGCCAGTCCATATATCTATAGTTATGTAAACCTGTTCACCTAAAGAGAGTTTCAACTGCTTAATGACATCAGTACATGTCAAGTCATACAACTGTGGAACAGCCTTTTTTGAGAAATATGACTGACAGGAAATGGTGTTCAATGGTTCAATGTGGTTTATGAACTTGCGGAAACCTTTCTGGGCAACAAACGCAAAAGGGAGTAGGCAATCGGCCAACAGCTCTGTAATGGCTTTGTTTAACAGCTAGCATGTTGGATGCTAGTGAGTAAATGTTGATCTCCTCACACTTTCTTTTAATGTTAGTTGAAAAGATATTTTTAAATTTTGGGAGGAATGTATTTTTCACACCTTTTTCATGTGGAGTACTACCTTGGGATTTTCTAGTACTTGATGGTGTCATAAAACAATCTACAGTATGTTTGTCAGGGAAGACTACAAGGACACATCAAGTGATTCATTGCCACTTACTGCTTCCAATTTATTGTCACTATAGTTACTGCCACCACCATGTCCACTACTGCACATACCAACCACACTGCTCCTTGCCCTGCCCCACTCAGTTGGGTCTTTTGTCTTTGCATGTCACATCATTACTGATGTTCCAAAATTTGCCTATTTGCCACAATGACTGATGCCCTTTTTGCACAGATTACATATAGCTTGAGAGTTGTCTATAGGGTCAATATAAAATAAATTCCACTCTAAAGATTTACCTTTTTTGCTTTGTGCCACAGTGCCTAGAACTATTCCTTGTATAGTCAAAGGACCTGGAAGAAACCCTACACTGCCATTGCCTTGTTGAGATGAATTGTTCTCATTCATACTCATCTTCTTATTCTTATGTTTAGCACATGATTTTTTTTTTCTGCATTTGCCTCTCATGAGTTACAGTGGCATCCTTTTCTACCCCTCATCAAACATACCATTTTCATCACTACGAGATTCAGAAGAACTGGAAGTGGCATCATCATTATGTGGGACATAGCCTGGGCTATCCCATTTCCAGTTTCCACAATCAACACCATCTCTATCAGCACTTATATTTGAGAAGGATGCCTCCTTGCATGCTGCTCAGTAGTTGGAAGTATCCTGGCACATGTACAAAATTTTCAGTGCCTCTATGAGTAACTCCAGTCAGTTCTTTCTGAAACTCTACTGTCATTTCACTGCTAACAAGTTTTTTTTTTTGTTCATGAGATTTAGTGCCAGTCCTGGTGATGTTGTTATTATTGTCACTATGTTATTCATTAGTGCAATGATTTATATTGTCCATATCATTAACAGCTGCACATGCAGCAGTACTATGTTTTCTTTTAGTAGACTTAGACTGGGAAGTACAAGACATAGTAGACTCAGCCATAAAGAATGTTGTTTCAGTTACTGCTGGACAGACAGTGTAGCTGACAATGATACAATAATAATCACAGGGCTCAGGCCTCAGGGGCACCTATCAAACTGTATTAGAACCGTGAAAGGCTTTATTATGCTGCAGAGGCAGACAATGTTGCTGACTATGTCACAATAATAAATGACATGGTTCAGGCCTCAGGGGAACCTAACACAAACAGTGTGATACAGCCAAAAAAAGCTTTCACTATGCTGCAGAGACAGACAGTGTATCTTCCTATGTCACAGTAATAAATGACAGGGCTGAGACCTTGGGGTGGCACCTCACAAACAGTGTAATACAGCCATTAAAGGATTTAACTATGCTTCAGAGAGAGATAGTATAGCTGACTATGTCACAGTAATAAATGATAGGGCTCATGCCTTGGGGGGGCACCTAACAAACAGTGTAATACAGGCATAATAGTATTTCATTATTCTGCAGAGACAGACAGTGTAGCTATGTCACTGTAATAAATGATAAGGCTCAGGGGCACCTACAAACAATGTAATACTTTAATTTCAGACCAGCTGCTTTCTGTTTTTGTCTGTCTTTTCCCCAAATTTGCTCCTTCTAAGGATTTAACTTTGCTGCAGAGACAGACAGTGTAGCTGACTATGTCACAGTAATAGATGACAGGGCTCAGGGGCATCTAACAAACAGTGTAACACTTAATTTCAAACCAGCTGCCTTCTGTTTTTGTCTTGTCTTTTCTCCTATCCCTTGCTCCTTCTCTGTTCTCTCACCAACAAATCCTTCTCATCTGAGGCTGATCCCCCATCCCTCTGGTTAAGATCACTTCAGTCCTCCCCAACTAGTTCCCCCATTACTCCTTCATGTTGTGTTAGTGTAGGTTTGTTATTTGATTAAACTTTTAAGGAAAAAGAAAAGTTGATTTTTTGTGGCCACAATTTGTGCTGCAGAGCTAGCACCCATGGAGCTGCTGAGTAGACTGCTGCCAGCTCAGTTTTGCACCACACTGGCTTACAGCAGATGGAGCATAGCCCTTTAGACACCACTGACCAAACAGGTGTCAGCCCAGTGTCATGTGCTCCTATTTTGCTGTCAGCTCTGTTAAGGTCCCCACAGGCTGCCATTTAATGCCTATTTCCAGCCTGGAAGTCTTTACCCATTATACATCTCAAATTACCTGACCCAAGAATTACACTATTGTGTTGTGTTGGGTAGGATAGTACATTACCCGAACTACCATGCCCAGCCAAAATAGGCAATACCCACATTACCTAACCTAGCTACCCGGTGGGTAGTCCATGCCTAGTACTAATATAATGAGCCTTCCCCAGTCATTTCAAAAGTTGGTGTACCTTTGGCATATGGTATGCTTTAAATTTGGCTGTGGAATTAACTGTCCAAAAGTCTACACAAAACTGAGTGGTACCATCTTATTTTGGGACAAGCACAATATGGCAAGACCATTCTCTTTGGGATTCCTCAATGATCCCCGACTAGCGTAGACAGGATTTCTTCCCATCCTGTCTCTTACAGTCTTTCCAGTGATCTGTATGGTTGTTTACAGATCCAGACACCTGGGTCTGTGTCTATGTGATGCTGGATCACATGGATTCATCTTGGCTTCAGGGTGAATACATCCCCAAAATTCTCTACCAGCCTCTGGGCTTCTTACTTTTGGGTCTGGTTGAGCCAAATTTTCATTGTGATGATGCTTGTTTCCTTTAACACTTTAGGTTCTCAATCCAGGGTTCCATTATCAGTGTTCTCATCTGTCACTGAACTTATGGTCCCTTTAAGACCTTCTGGTCAATGAGCAATACCTACCTGTCTTTCTATGGGTTTCAACAAATTAACATAGTAAATTTGTTTTTCTTTTTTCTGTCTGGTTATAAGACTTCATAATGAACTGGCCTCACCTTTTTGAGGACCTCATATGGTCCCTGCCATTTTGCTAGGAGTTTACTCTCAGAGCCAGGAAACAGAAGGACTATTGTGTCACCAGACTTGGATTCCCATGGTCTGGCCCCTTGGTCACAGTGCCCTGCATGGATTTGCTGTGCTTTTTGTTAAATTTTCTCTGGTAAATCTATAGTGTCCAATCTTTCTCTTTTGTAATATATATTGGAGCACAGTAAATGGATTATGTGCATGTTCTGGAAAGGTTGGACCAGTGGTCAAATAGTTGGCAACTATGTTTCAATGCCAAGAAGTGTAGGGTATTGCATTTGGGGGCTAGGAATCCAAGGTACAGCTACCAGCTGGGGGAAGGGTGCAGTTGTCCACCTCAGAGGAGGAGGAGAGGGATCTGGGGTTGGTGATTACAGGGACACTGAACCACTCAGAACAATATAAGAGGGCAGTGGCAAAGGCAAACAGAATGTTGGGTTGCATTGCCAGGGGGATAACTTCAAGAAGGGAGGAGGTTATCCTGCCCCTGTACAAATCCTTGGTGAGGCCTCATTTGGAGTACTGTGTGCAGTTCTGGTGTCTGTTCCTAAAGAGGGAGGTCCACACTATTGCAGAGGGTCCAGCGGAGGGTGATGAAGATTATCAGGGTGATGGGGACAGGACTTATGAGGAGAGACTGAGGGGAGCCCAACATGTACTCCCTGGAGGACAGAAGAGACAGAGGGGATAAGACTGAGATCCTAAAATACATGAGGGACATCAACGGGATAGACATAGAGGGTTTGTTTAGATTGAAAAAGGAAGGGACCATGAGGGGACATAGCAGAAAGCTGGTGGAGGGGGAATATCAGAAAGAATTGAGGAGGCACTACTTTATGGAGAGGGTGGTGGTACCGTGGAATGTGCTGCCTGAGCAGGTGATCTCAGTGAAATCAGTGGGAAGTTTTAATAAAGGATGGGACAGGATCATGGGAAAGGTGCAGGTAGGGAGGGCAGTGAAGGGAGGAGGTTCTCAGGGGGGTGCAGGACAGGGGGGAGATGAGTCAAGCAGGAGGGGGTGGAAGGACAGTCTCAGCAGTGAGCTGAGTTTGAGCAGACACAATAGACCTTATGGCCTAAATCTGCTGGCATGATCATATGTTCGTATGTTCTTTCCACATCTCTTTTACAAGATACAACAGCCCTTGAAGTTGTCACCTGTACAACAATTTAAATGGCAAAAAACACAGTGGATAACTGTGGCACCTCCTGAATGGCAAACATCAAACAGGGTAACAATTCATTCCAGATTTTTACCTCAGTTAACACAAATTTCAACAGCATACCTTTTAATAACTTATTAAAACATTCCACTAAGTAGTCGGACTGTGAGTGATACACTGATGTCTGGGTATACTTAACCTTCAGTAAAGAACGTACTTCTGTCATATGTTTTGACATAAAATTGATACCTTGATTAGTTAGAATCTCCTTTGGCAGCCCAGATATGGAAAACAATTTTAGCAATTTTTTTATCACTGGCTGGGCTGTAGTGGAATGTAAGAGAATAGCATTGGAGTAACGGGTGGTATAATCCAATATAACCAATATATACTGACAGTCAGATGTTTTTTTTTATCAAGGATCCCACATATCAACCCCAATTGTTTCAAACAGGGTGTCTATTATTGGTATAGGGACTATTGTTCTGGGCCACTAACTGACACTCAGGGCAGGAAGCACAAAAGTCTACATTTTCTTCCATATACCTGACCATAAGAACCAGGCAAGGAAGTGTGCCTCAGTTTTCTCCCTGCCCAAATGACCTGCAATAGTTATAGTATTAGCCAGCCTTAGTATCTCACTTCTTGCAGACCTGGGAATAGTAGTGAATGAAGTCTGAGAATTTCATTTCATGGAGACTTTTGTGAATTTTACCAAGTTTGCAAAGTAATCCTTTAAGGCAAATTACTACTTCACCTTAAAAGAGAACTTTGCAAGTGGTGAAAATGTGAACTTAGCCTGTGAATTGTGGCTGTGAGAAGCCCTACCTGGGCTCACAAGCTCCCACTGACAAGCTGAACACTGAAGCAGACAGCTTGCACTTCCATGCTTGCCACCCTCTGCCTGGCTCTGCTGCCCGCTGAAGCTCCACAGAAGCTGTGAGAAGCTCTAGTCTCACAAGCTCCCGCCGACAATCTGAATACCGAAGTGGATGGCCAGCACTTTAATGCCCACTGCCCATGCTCTGCTGCCCACTGAAGCTCCACAGAAGGTACGGCTGCTGAAACAGCCAACCGGATTGTGAGCACTTTCCGACTATGGCTTCCTATTGGCCAAAAAAACTCCTCACTCATCTCAGCCTACTTCTTTCTTCCCTTCTCTAGTTAAAATAACTTTGGCGATTTGGCCACTCCTTAGCATTGTAACCTAAAATTACTGTCAAAATCTAAGTACTTGATTGCCTTCATTTTGTACAGTCTAAGTTAATTGCTGCACAATTGCCTTTGCCACTCTCTCGGCACCTCATTATTGTCTAATCCTATTACCTCTAGTTCCTGCCCGCTACCTCCTTCTGTTTCTCTGTCTGCTCTTCTGTCTGCCCCTGCCTAAGCTCCCTATTTAATCCTTCTCTCTGCTTCCCTCCCTAGCTGTGAGAAGTCCTATCTGGGCTCACAAGCTCCCACCGATAAGCTGAACACCGAAGCAGATGGCAGGCACCTCTATGCCCACCACCCATGCTCTGCTGCCCACTGAAGCTCCACAGAAGGTACGGCTGCTGAAACAGCCTTCTTCCCATTGGTGCTTTGCGCCGGTTCCCCACCCGCCCTATCTGGGCTATTTCTTTTATAGTCTTAGTAGGTCATGTGATTCTGTGTTCTTTTCCCATAAGTGTCTGCTTTCCCATTAGCTTCTTATACAGTACAACCACTAGAGGCACCATTACAACTCATATCTAGATAGCCTCTACTGAATCATAATTTGCACAGCAGTAAGCTGCTACATAATTTTGCCCAGCCTACTAATTTACTAAAGTAAAATAAAAAAAAATGCTCCTGGCTTCTGGTTGCCTCTTGCTGTTATCTCTCCCCCTCCTTACTCCCTCATGCCCATGAGCTCCAAATGATAATTTGTCATTTACCCCAAACCCACACACCCCTGTACTCTTATTTACGATTACTCCCACCCCAACCATCCTAATCTGGCACCATTTCCCGCTCCTACAATGTCCTCTCTAATTGCCTCAACCAACACTGTAGCTACTCTCCACCTCTTAGTAACAGCTTCTACGCTCCACTTTGTCACACCCAGTTGTGCTACATCTCACAACAAACATGATGGGTACGAATGCCCCAAGCTTCATTACCTTATAGTAGCTCTACTTCTCCTGACTGCTGGGGACATTAATCCCAATCCAGACCCTAATACACTACTCAGCTTGGGGAACCCTCTGCTTACCATCACCCACTTACCTAATATGCCCTTTGGCCTCCCTAAGGTCCTAAAGGTGTTTCACCTTAACATCTGCAGCCTTGTATCAAAAATAGTATCACTGCATGCCATGGTAATCTCATACTGCCCTGACATATTCATTATCTCCAAAACATGGCTGAACAGTTCCATCCCAGACCAAGCTGTCTTCATCCCTGGCTACACAATTCCTGCCAAGATAGAGCTGTCAGGGGAGGTGGAGTGGCTATATACATCTCCTCTGGCTTAAAGTTTACTACTACTTTATCAACTTCACACCCCTCTACCTATGAAGCAATCCTTTTAAATATCTCACTCCCTTTTACTGCTCCAATTTTCATAGCTGGCACTTACTGTCACTCTGGCATCCCCCCCAAAATAGTTGTAGATCTCATTACCAAGCTAATCTCACATGTCCAATTGGGTGAACTGTTCGTCTTGGGTGATTTTAATCTAAATTGGCTGTCCACCACAAATAACAAAGCCTGCTCCAAGATAACAGCCCACAACCTTACAGCTTAATCTGGCTCAAGGTCAGTTGGCATTCATCTGTATCCCCCTCCCTTGGGTCATGCCTGAAAATAGGCAGGATTTGTCTAGTGCACTTACCCGGTCAACAAAAACTAAATAAATAAATAAAACCTCACCCAGCTGATACAGGAATCAACATGCCTAAACAATAAAACAAACAACCACTCCCTACTTGACCTGGCCCTCACCTCACATCCTCATAGGATAGTGCAGTCCGGCCTCCTCCCTGATGCCCTAAGTGATCACCACTTGTTCTACCTTGTGCGAAAGATCCACCAGCCCAAAGCACCCCATAATATTTTGCTCACACGTGCTTATAGTTGCCTTTACCTAACCCCCTGCTCCATGACTTCTTGAGCATAAACTGGTCACCAGTTACCTCAGACACTAATCTAGATGAAGCCCTGAGCTCCTTCAAAACTATTTTCTTAACTACTTGGAATTGCCATGCCCTGATTCAGAAACCAGGAAATCACCTGCTGTGGTTTACCCCTTAACTCCTGGCTTGTCAAAAAGCATGGAAAATAGCCTGATGGAGACACAAATCCACTAATCTCCCCAGGGACTACCAACATTACCGAACACTTCACAACTTGTGTACTAAGGCAATCAGGCTAGCAAAATCGGAACACTTCCGTTCAAATTTCTAGACCAATATAAAAAACCCTTCTAAGTTCTGGAAGGTGGTAAATACCCTCTTCTCTCCTACAGCACATGCACCTACTCCAATGATCAAGCAAAATAACCTCCTCATCACTGACCACATGGTTATAGCTGAGTACTTTAACTTACACTTTACCACCTGCACCTCTGGCCTCCTTGCCTCCATGCCCCAAACAGCATCTTGCTCCCCTTTCCTTCTAGCAAAGATCCCTACCTCTACTGCCCACCCTCCACTTCCTTTTCTTTCTCTCCAATAACTCCTACAGGCACACTTCTCAGATTAATACATCTTTTACTTCTGGCATAACACAGCAATAAAAGGACTAGGAAAAAAGGGCAGAAAATGGGCCACTTTTCTGCTTTCAAAACACCACCTTTGATCGGGTTTTTAGGGAGTTACTAAAACTGAATATAAACAAGGCCCAAGGTCCAGATGGAATTCCATCCTTTTTGCTTAAAGTTGTGGCACCATTGGTGGTCCCAATATTAGCTGACCTCTTTAATCTCTCATTGAATACTGGTACATACCTGCTAGCATGGAAACAGGCAGAGGTGATACCCATATTCAAGATAGGTCAGAAAAATGATATGTGGAAATATAGACCAATATCATTGCTTTCAGTCACTTTGAAAATATTTGAAAAAATTGTGGTCTCTCAATTAAATAGCTACCTTGAAAGTAATAAAAAAAATAATAAATATCAATTGGGTTTCAGGGCACAGCACCACTACAGCACTTGTTAAAGTTGTGTCAGACATCCAAGTGGCCTCTTGGTTGGGGCCATATTTATAGATCTGTCGAAAGTCTTTGATACCTTAGACCATCTGGTATTAATTGATAATATAAGATCTATTTGCCTCAGCCAAGGGGCCTTAAACTGGTTCCATGACTACCTGAATGGGAGACAGCAGAAGGTTAGATTGGGAAATAATTTTGTATCCAATTATTTGAATATCAAATCTGGTGTACCACAGGGGTCAATGTTAGGACCTGTTTTGCTTAACATACATACAAATGGTGTCGAACATCTAATGAGCGATGTCCGACACCATTTGTATGATGATGATACAGTATTGTATTTTGAAGGAAAATCTATTGATCAAATACAGGAAAAACTGCAAAAAAATTTTAATATATTGCAAACATACTTTTGGGAACATGGGTTAGTTTTGAACCCTTTAAAGTCACAGGTAATGTTATTTTCTAACAAAAAAGTGACACTGAACTAGACATAAAAACCTTACAGGGATGTGGCCTGGCTCTTGTGAAGCATTATAAATATTTGGTAGTCTAGCTGGACTCCCATTGCAAATGGGACTTCCATTGATAACCGGATTAAAAAATTAAACAAGAAATTGGGGGTGATGTATAAACACAGAGATTGTCCATCATCTGAAGTTAGACTGAAAATTGTGAAGTCCATGATAATACCTCTAACTGACTATGGTGATGTTGTGTATAATGAAGCTGCTGGAGGGATTTTGGGAAGAGTAGATGCAATTTTTAATATATATGATCGTTTTGTTTTAGATGCACCCTGGAATACGCACCATTGTTTTCTTTATAGAGCCTTAAATTGGATAGCTCTAATGGAATGGCATAACATGCATGTATAATGTTTGACTCATCGCTATTATTTCAAAAAAGCACCTGGTGAGTTGACAGAATTATTGGAGGAGCGGAATATTAAGGAGGGGTTGCGATCTGCATGGGAAATAAGTTTTTGGGTGCCATTAATGAGAACAGTAAGGGGCCAACATTGTTATGTACATGAAGGCCCAAAATTGTGGAATTCACTGCCAGGCCACATCAGGTCATGTTTTAATAAAATTTCATGGAATGTATTAAGATCTTGGCTTGAAAATTATGTACTTTTTTTCCCAAAAGTTGTTGTATTTGAGTGATATGCATTTAATGTATAATTGTTATTTTGTTTTGTATGAATGTATCCATATGTATGTTATAGTACTTTTTAATGTGAAATTGATACTTTTGTACAGTAGGACCCACTGTAAATTAGCCTCAGCTAAATTGGGTTATCCTGTTTCTGTTATCAGAAACAAAACGTTTTACTACTACTTACTTAACTATCTCCTTCCAATAAATCCCTCCAAGGACCTCTTCCCAGATGGCCTTGATCCTAAGCTTCTATATCTCTCTGCTGTAGCTATTTCATACCCTCTATCTGCCCTCTTTTGCACTGCCACTGTCCCTTCAGCCTGGAGGCATGCAACTATCCTCCCCCTCCCAAAAGGAAGTGATTCTACCTCAACAGGCAACTATCGACCTATTTCCTTACTTCCTACACTAGCAAAGCTACAGGAACACCTGGTCCTATCTCAGCTCTCCTTCTTTCTTGACCACTCCTCCTTCTTCACTCCTTTCCAGTCTGGTTTTAGGAAAAAACTCTTCACCACCGTCTCGCTACTGAGGCTTACTGATTCCATCTCCTCTGGAATTGACGGTGGCCAGGTTACCTCTGCTACCTTTGTTGACTTAGACAAAGCTTTCAACACTGTCTCCCACAGTCTCCTATTGAACTCCCTTTCTTTAGCTGGCATCACCTCCTCTACCATCAACTGGTTCAAGGCTTACCTAAATGGCAGATTGCAATTAGTTCATATTGCAGATGCCATCTTCCCCCCTCTCCCCATCAACACTGGAGTCCCACAGGGCTCAGTGCTTGGTCCACTCCTTTTCTCCATCTTTCTGAATGACCTCCCTAATGTTTGCACATCTGCATTCATACATATGTATGTGGATGATAGTGTTATATATATATACCTCTGGCAAATCCATATCTGACATGACAACCAGACTCCATCTGACCTTCAGTAAGGACTAGCTCAGGTTCAGTTTGCATTACTTATTTCTCAATGCCAAAAAGACAGTCTCCATGACCTTTGGCACAAGGCAGAGACTTGCAAGGCTAACCAATATGCCCACTTTCCACACCCTTGATGGGACTCCACTAGAGGACACCGCCTCCTTTTGATATCTTGGTGTCTGGCTTGACCAACACCCCAATTTTTCTGTGCATATTGACACCATTCTGAAGAAACTGTGCCCCAAGTTAGGCATCTTGTTCAGAAATTGGAGCTGCATCCCACTCCTGGCAAGATGAGAAACAGTACAGAAGATGATCCTCCCTATACTTGACTATTGTGACATAGTCTACAGTGTTAGTAGTAGTAGTAAAAATTTTATTTATTGCATACAAAGATGAAATGTATCGAATAGCTCATCTGAGACTAGCTCATTTTCAGTGAGGTCCTTTGTGCAAAATTACAAAAATATAAAGATAGAATACATGAGTATGAGACATAATTATATAAAACAATACAATTGAGGTATACTATTTATGCTACATGCATACACCTGGCACAAGATAATTACAGTTCTCCAAATGCACCCATACACATAACACTTGCATACTAGCACCTCCTTATCCCCCTGCCCTCAATATTCATTGAAATCATGTTAGTGCAAATCTGATAGCGTACATTTCATTGCCTCATTAATAAACCAGTTTGTTATTTCACCTTATCTAATTGTACCATATTTTAACCGAATATCCTGCAGTAAGGAATTCCAAAGCATCGGCCCCTTATAGAAACAAGCATTTGTCAATGCCAAATGTTGATTGCGTTGGTCTGTTGAGCTTGTTCAGTGGCCCTCTGTCACTGACTCAGTCTGTTTGTCCCGGTGCTGCAGGCTACTGTTTTGTACTGGGCTGCTGCCTGCGTTGGCACCTTGTTCTGCTGAGGAAGAAATCCGCAGCTGTCCCAACAGAGCTCCACTGAGGTGGCTCACTCCCCCCTCTCACTCGCTCATTCTGTTTCTCCTGGAGCTGCAGGCTGCCCTTTTGTACTGGGCTCCTGCCTGTGTTGGAGGCTTTTTCTACCCACAAAGAAATCCACAGCTGTCCCGACAGAGCTCCGTTGAGGTTGCTCATTCCCCCCCTCTCACTCACTCAATCTGGTTCTCCTGGCACTGTAGGCTGCCCTTTTGTACTGGGCTCCTGCCTCTGTTGGTGCCTTTTTCTGCCCACAAAGAAATCTGCAGCAGTCCCGACAAAGCTGCTTTGAGCTCACTCACTGCCCTTCTCTCACTCGCTCATTCTGTTCTGTCAGCTGCAGGCTGCCCTTTCTCACTGGGCTCCTGCCGCTGCTGCCTCTTCTTATGCCGACAAAGAAATTTGCAGCAGTTACAATGCAGCTCTGTTGAGCTCGCTCACTCACTCACTCATTCTGGTTTTTCTGCCTCTGCAGGCTGCCCTTTTGTACTGGGCCCCTGCATGAATTGCTGCCTTTTTCTGCCCACAAACAAATCTGCAGCAGTCCCAACAGAGCTCTGTTGAGCTCACTGACTCCCCCTCCCTCACTCGCTCGTTCTGTGTCTCCTGGCACTGCAGGCTGCCCTTTTTTACTGGGCTCCTGCCTGCATTGGCAGCTTTTTCTAGCCAGAAAGAAATCTGAAGCAGTCCTGACACAGCTCCACTGAGCTCGCTCACTCCTCCTCTGTCACTCTTGCGCTCCGTTTCTGCCGGCGGTGCAAGCTGGTCTTTTGTACTGGGCTCCTGCCTGTGTTGCCGCATTTTCTGCCCACAAAGAAATCTACAGTAGTCACACTAGAGCTCTGTTGAGGTCACTCACTACCGCACTGTCACTCGCTCGTTCTGTTTCTCTTGGCGCCGCAGACTGCACTTTTGTATGGGGCTCTTGGCTGCGTTGGCACCTTTGTCTGTCCACAAAGAAATCTGCAGCTGTCCCGACAGAGATCCATTGAGGTCACTCAGTCTCTCCCTCTCTCATCGCTCTTTCTGTTTGTCCTGGCGCTGCAAGCTTCCCTTTTGTATGGGGCTCCTGCCTGCATTGGCGCCTTTTTCTGCCCACAAAGAAATCCCAGCAGTCCTGATAGAGCTCTGTTGAGCTCACTAAATCCTCTTGTCTCACTCGCTTGTACTGTTTCTCCCACTGCTGCAGGCTGGCCTTTTGTACTGGGCCCCTGCCTGTATTGACGCCTTTTTCTGCCCACAAAGAAATCCACAGCAGTCCTGACAGCGCTCCGGTGAGTTCGCTCACTCCCCCCTCACTCGTTCTGTTTTTCCCAGTGCTGCAGTCTGCTCTTTTGTACTGGGCTCTTGTGTTGGGGCCTTTGTCTGTGCACAAACAAATCTGCAGCAGTCCCGACAGAGCTCAGTTGAGCTCAGTCACTTCCCCCTGTCACTCGATCAATCTTAATCTGTCCCAAACACTGATTTCCCAGAGTAACTGTGCTATTCTCTGGCAGGAGTGCAAAAACATATTTCAGCCAGAATGTGAAAAATGACAGCTGTACTGTTCATAGGGAGTTGTGAAAAAATGCCACTGTTGAAAATGTGGCGTGACAGTATTACAAATTTGCAAAGTTACGAGGGTGCGTGGAAACAGTTCAACGCACACTTGCAACACAGTCATGTTATGGAGTTTCACCACCAAATTTTCAACATAGGGATTTTAAGACCTCTGCTCATAAACAGTGCCACTGTCATTTTCTTAATCTGTCCTGAACACTGACTTCCCACAGTGACCACATTATTCTGCCCCGGAACTGTGAAAACACATTTTGGTCAGGATGTGAAAAATGACAGCTGTACTGCTTATAAAGAGGTGTGGAAAAATGGCACTGTTGAAATTCTGGTGTGACAATATTACAAATCTGCGAAGTTACAAGGGTGCATGGAAAGTGCACAATGCACACTTGTAACACAGTCAATTGATGGGCTATCATCAACAAATTTTCAACGTAGGCATTTTAGGACCTCTGCTCATGAACAGTATCACTGTCATTTTCTTAATCTGTCCTGAATATTGATTTCCCACAGTGACCACTCTATTCTGCGCCAGAAGTGCAAAAACACATTTTGGCCATGATGGGAAACATGACAGCTGCACTGTTCATAAGTAGGTATGGGAAATTGGCAATGTTGAAAATCTGAAGTGAAAACATTATGAATTCCCGTAGCTACGAGCGTGCGTGCCAACTGCACAACGGACGCTCATAACACAGTCATTTTATGGAGTATTGTTACCAAATTTTCAACATAGGCATTTTAGGACCTCTACTCATTAACAGTGTCACTGTCATTTTCTTAATATGTCCAGAACACTTATTTCCCATGGCAACCATGCTCTTCTGCGCTGGAAGTGTGAAAACACATTTCGGCCAGGATATCAACAATGACAGCCATACTGCTCACAAGGAGGTGTGGCAAAATGCTAATGTTGAAAATCTGGTGTGAAAATATTGTAAATTCGTGAAGTTATGAGCGTACGCAGCAACTGCGCAACACACTCTCGTAAAAGTCACTTTTTGGATTTTATTCCACCAAGTTTGCAACATAGGCTTTTTGAGAGCCCACCTCATGAACACTGGCACTGTCGTTTCATTAATCAGCCCAGAAGGGTGATTCCACACAGTGACAGTGAAACCACCTTTCAGGGCTGATTAACACCATGACAGTGCAAGAATTCATGAAGAGGGGTCCCAAAACCACATGTTGAAAATTTGGCGAAAAAATTCCCAAAAATGCTTGAGATGTGCACTAAAGTTGAAAAAACCCTATTCATTCCATTATACAGCTTGCCAGCATTTTCTTAGTTTGCGGTCGGCTTTGAAGAGTGCAGACATGTTCCCGGTCCACAGAAGATCATCGTGCTTGCGCTCCGAGAGATAAGTATGGGGTGAGGGGCAGGTGGGGAGGCAGGTATGCAGTGGGTGGGTGGGTTGTGGAGGGGGCCCTGAGACTATGAGGACCATTTCCTTTTTCAGGTAAAAAAAATAAACATTGTGGGACCATTTTTAACTTTCCAGGGGCATGTCGTGCCACCGGAGTCTTGCTTGGGGGGACAGCTGTAGCCAACGGGGGATTGGGCTCCCCCATCGGCAACTAACAAAAGGGTGGATTAGATTCTGCCAATGGGGATTGGGCACCCCGTCAGCAAACAACAAAAGGGGGGATTAGTTTCTGCCGACGGGGATTGGGCACCCCGTCTGCAAACAACAAAAGGGGGAGATTCATTTCTGCTGACAGGGATTGGGCACCCCATTGGCAAACAACAAAAGGGGGGAATTTGTTTCTGCTGACGGGGATTGGGCACCCCGTCAGCAGACAATAAAATGGGGCGGGTTACAGTATGCCGACGGGGAGTGGGCTCCCCCATCGGCAAAAAACATGGGGTGTAAATATTGTTTATGAATATGGTGGCAAGCAGCCACCATGTTCACAAACAATATCAGGGGTCCTACATCTTGCCCTGCAATGACAGGTCACTCCCTCATTGCAGCAGATGTCTGATGCTGCAATGATGAGGCGGCTCCTGATTGCAGCTGCTGATTTTTTAGAAAGTTGTGGTACGCTGGCTGAACTAGTGTCAGCAGCAGCATGCCACGGCATTGGAGGATGGGGGACAAGCCTTTGCAGGCTGTGGGGGCATTGAGCACAACAGTGCCATGCCTCCACAACCTGCTTGTGGAGAAAGCTGATGCAACATGTTTCTTGTGCATGCGCGCAATCAGCATAAAAATGTGCTCTGCCCACAATAGTTTTATAATTTGGTAAACTAAATTCCAATCCTGATGCTGCTCTCAGACCTTGTTTTATAGGCCTGGAAGTCAAATTGCTTATTATTTAGTCTGGTACTTTCCCTAGGACACGTTTTATCATAAACTGGAGTGCATGAAGTGATCATCTTTCTTTAAGGTTAACCCACTGAAGATTTTTGTAAAGCTCCAATCTTTGTGTCCTTTTTGGGACGTTCAAGATGAATCTCTTTAACTTATGATATACTGTGTCTAATCTATTTAAATTAGTCTGTGTGGCACTTGCATAAGCTTGATCACCGTAGTCTATTAAAGGCATGATCAGTGAGTTAACCAAGTGCTTTCTTGTTGCTTTATTCAAAACAAACGTGTTTCTATATAAAAATCCAAGACATTTCCCTACCTTCTTTTCTATTAGCTCTATATGTAGATTCCATTTCAGGGCTGAGTCAAAAATAACTCCCAAATATTTGTAACTATGCACCTGATCTAGAAAAATATTTTTAAGAGTTCTAATTTGTAAATTAGATTGAAGCTTCTTTTGCTGTCTAGAGAAAATCATTACCTGTGATGTTTTAGGATTCAAAATCAATCTAGACTTCGGCAGGTAATCCTGTATCTCATTGTTGGAATCCCCCAAATGTGTTTTTCTGGGGGATTTCAATATTTGGGTCGACGATGGGTATCAAAGGTGTAGTTATGATTTTTTACAGACTATGTCCTCCTTAGGTCTGACACAAGCTGTTACTGCAGCTACTCATCAGGATGGCCACATGTTGGACCCAGTGTTCTCACTGGGTCTTGAGATCAGTGATCTCAGGATTGATCAAGTACTTTGGTCTGATCACTGCACGGTGCAGTTCATGCTTGGGGCTCCCGCCAAAAGCCCTTCCCCTGCTGAGATGATGATCTGTCACCTTTACGGGGTTTGACCTCTGAGGGTTTTTTGGTGGCAGCTAAATTATCTAGTGTGGGTGTTGCATGCATTGGAGGTGTTGGTGCCAGGGTTGACACCTATAATAGGGTGTTATCTGACACCATCAACTCCCTCGCACCTGTCTGTGTACGACCCAGAACTACATACCTGAGGTCCCCGTGGTTTGACGAGAATCTCAGGGAGATTTAAGAGGAGGGGTCAGAGGTTAGAGCACTGCTGGAGGAGGTCTGGCCTGGAGGGGGAAAAACTGGTCCTGTGTATGCATTATAGTGCATACCAGGAGGCAATCAACCATAAGAAGGCAGTGTTCCAGTCCATGGAGATTGCTGCCGGGAAGAACCGACCAGCTATATTCTTCTGGGCTGTAGACAGGCTACTCCATCCTGCTTGTCTGCAGCCCAGGAGGGCTTTTTCTAATATAGAGTATGAAGAGTTTGCTCCGTTTTTCTCAGACAGAGTGTCCATGATCCAGCAGGTGGCTTCTTCAGCCAGCAATGTTATAGCTGACAGTGGTCACCTTATGTGTTCTGAGTGCACTCCAGCTAGTTGGGGGGAGTTTAGACCAGTGGAGGTTAGTGAGGTCATTGAGGTGGCAGTCAATCTGAAGCATACCTTTTGTGAGCTGGACCCAGTGCCAACGCATTTCTTAATGAGATGTGTTGACTCTGTCAGCCAGGTGTTTGCCTTGATTGTCCAGTGTTCCTTATCTGAGGGGGTCTTTCCGGATGCCTTGAGGAGGCACTAGTGAGACCCCTCTTAAAGAAATCATCTCTGGACCCGGAGGTCAAGGCAAATTACCATCCTATATCCAACCTTCCCTTTTTGGCGAAGGTGGTGGAGAAGGTGGTAGCACTTCAGTTGGAAGAGCACCTCATGACTCATGAGTTGTATGAACCCTTCCAGTCGGCATTTCGGGCTAGACATAGTACAGAAACTGCACTTGTTCGGGTGCAGAATGATCTCCTCAGGGAAAAGATCGGGGGGACAAGACAATTCTTGTTCTCCTTGATCTCTCTTCAGCATTTGACACTGTGGACCATTGTGTGTTGCTTGCCTGCCTTAGGGAGTTATGTGGACTCACCGGTACTGTCATCCACTGGTCTAAGTCCTTTTTCAGCAACAGGAAGCAATGGGTCATGATGGGGAATTCTTCATCTACACCCAGTCTCCTATTTTGCGGAGTCCCTCAAGGATCGGTATTGGTCCCAATGTTGTTCACAGTGTATATGCTGCCCTTGGGAGGGATCATTAGGAAGTGGGTTTTCATTGTTATGCCGATGATACCCAGCTATATTTGTCCTTTGCCCCAGGAACATCCAACACAGTGGATGTGCTAAATATCTGTCTGGCTGAGATCAATGACTGGATGGCCTCCAGCTGGTTGCGACTGAACCCTGACAAGACGGAGGTATTGGTAGTGGAGTCAAACAGAGTACGTGATAGGATGGTTTCTGACTCAGCAACTGGACTTGTTCTTGGAGCTGTGTCATTGACGGCCTCCTCTTGGGTGTGAAATCTTGGAGTGATTCTGGACAGGAACTTAACTATGGAGGCTCAAATATCCTCCACGGTTCGTACCTGTTTTTTCCATCTCAGAAATATCGCCAGGATTAAGCCCCCTTGTTCCACCTCTGGACCTCCCTACCTTGATACATGCCTTAGTCACATCCAGGCTTGACTACTGTAATGCTCTCTACCTCGGGGTCACAGGGGGATCTCTCCACGGACTGCAGCTGGTGCAAAACTCAGCTGCCTGGTTACTTACTGGGCAGCATAAATTTTGCCATATTACACCGGTGTTGCGTGAATTGCACTGGCTGCCAATCAGGTGGAGAATCCTCTTTAAGGTGGGTCTTCTCACCTATAAGACCCTACACGGGCAGGGCCCTGGTTATCTGTTGGACCTTCTGACACCTGCTCTCTCTATCCGCCCTCTCCGTTCTTCTAGTGGGGGCCTCCTGACCATTCCCAGAACAAGGCTTAAATCTGCTGGTGATAGAGCCTTCAGTGTTACGGCTTCCATTCTGTGGAATTCTTTGCCGGCTCAGGTCAGGAGAGCACCCACTGTGGTTACATTCAAGGCTCACCTGAAGGCACTCCTATTTTCCCAAGCTTTTACTGTATAAATTATAAATTGTAGCAGAATCTGAGATTATTTATTGGAGTTACTTATTTTATTTCTAGCTTAAATAATTCGTGTTGTTGTTGTTTTGTTTTTTTATGCTGTTTTATTAATATTTTGTACAGCGCCAGAGCCTCTGGGATTGGACGTCTTTTAAATAAACTTTGCCTTGCCTTGCCTTGTCATTAAAAGTCTGCTGAAGTGTAGGTTGAATATTCTCTACTGAAGTTCCTTCTAAGTACACCACAGTATCATCTGCATATTAATGGATTTTAACCCTAGGAACTGACAGAAAGATGTTGTTCATATAAATATTGTACAAAACAGGGCCCAATATTGAGCCCTGTAGTGCACCTGTCATAATAGTTATTTGGCTGGACATCCAATCTCTAATGAACACAATTTGTTTTCTCTGTGCTAAATATCAGTGAAGCCATTTTATTACCTGATTGGACATATCAACAGTTTTGAGATTGGACAGGAGGATGTCATGGTTCAAGGTGTCAAAGGCTTTAGACAAGTCTATAAAGACTGCCCCTACTGACATCCCCCTGTCCAATGCCTTTGAAATGTCTCCCTCAACTTGCACCACAGCTGTAGAAGTACTATGTAGGAGCCTGAAGCCTGACTAGAATTTGTTTAATATTTTCTTACCCTCCCAAAAATGTTGAAGTTGATCATTCAACAGTCTTTCAAATATTTTTGTGATGTTTGGTAAAAGAGATATAGGATGATAGTTTTCAATTAAAGTTTTTGAACCATTTTTGTAAATTGGTATGACTCCATTGTCCTCCCTAGCCAGACTGGATAACCTTTTTAACTCCTTCTGATGTTTTGCTCTTGACTCCTCTCCCCTAACCCATCACTGATCTCTACCGTGCTCTGTCCTTTACCTCGCTTACCAACAGACGTACCCTGCACTCTGCAAAATTCATCTCAAAATACTGGCTTGGTTCCCTCCCCACTTACCTATCTGATTCTCTAACCATCCCTACCCCTTCTCTGTACACACCAAGATCTTGTGACACAAGGATCCTAGCCATCCCCCATTGCTGCACAAATGCAGGGCAAAACAGGTTCTCCTACTGGCTCCCAAGGTTATAGAACTCCCTCCCCCCACACATCCATCATCATCTACCACTACCTCTCTAGCTGCCACCCTACACAACTATTTAATCACCGACTGCTCCTGCTATTGTCGCCCTCCTTACTGACCAGTTACAGTCTTCCAACTCCCTCATCCCCCTGCTCATGTGTTTAAACAACTTGAGGTGCCTAGTAAATACATGGTTCTGTGGCTCTATACAGCTACTCAAACCTCTCTACTTTTTACCCTTACCTCCTGGAGCACTTCTTCAGCCAATCGTGCACTTACTGGGTATTGTAAACTGTATGTTTAAATTCCTTACTGTATTTTATCATATCTATGTTATTTGTGCTGGATGTTTTCCAAGTTGTTACCCCTCCCCCAAGGACGTACCATGAGACGAGCAACTTGTTGATCAGTGTATCTTTCCTGATTAAACATTTCAATAAATACATTTGCAAGGATTCATGGGAGGTCACATGGTGCCGCAATGAGCTGCACTGCTATGTGCAGGCTGCTTTCAGTGCAGTGGGAGGAAGACAGAGCTGCTGTTAAGTGTGCTCTGTATCTTTGTGCCTAAAAAAGCTTTGGAAAGCATTTATAACATTTTTTTCCAACAAATCATTAAGGGTCTACTGTGCCTTGTGCTGCTAGATCACCAGTTATTTCTGGTATTTGTTGTGATTTATTTGGTTTAAGGTTGTAGTTTCATTTTCTGTATTCTGTGTAGTGAGACAGTGCTGTGGGGGGAGGGAGCTTAGCTGCAGCAACTTCCTGCAAAAAAAGTCAGGCTACAAAAGCTGGCAGTCTTTTCTGTCTTAGCAGGCAGCACTGTTGTAGTCAGTATTTTATGTGAATTTTTTTCCCCATTTTCTGTGTTTTTTTTTCAGTTGTGTAGAACAGTTAGGAGTGTTTTACTATATTATTTTTGCCACTGTAGTTTGAGTATCTTGATTTAAGTTTTGTTTTTCTGACTGAAGTTATCATTTTCATGTACATAGTAATGCCATAATAATTATTTGATTTGTTGCATCTTGTATGTGTCCCCTTAGTCCCTGAAATCCCTGTTGTGTATTTTTTATGCAAAAAAAAAAAAGAAAACACTATTGGTGGTGCAGGTGTTGCTGGATATTCTAGCGCAGGAGAAGCTCAATAGTCAACAGAGGGTGTTGCTGCTTCCACAGGGTGTGCCCACTGCCCCACCAGGACATGAGAACTTATCTCATACCCTCCACAAACTGCTGCTGGCACGGACGTGCCACCGTCTCTGCCAATCCACTCACCACCTCCATCTGCTTTTTGTCCCACTCAGTTCAGTCATTTGCCATGAGATGGGCACTCATGCTCCTGGTGTCTATGTGGATTACCTGCTTGCCCCGGCAGACTTGTTTACTTCCTCCTCCCTCTCTATTTCCTCCCTACTGAGTAGCTTCTCCTCCCACACCTGTAACTGCAAATGAACTTCACTACTTGTGTCCTACTGCCTTCCATCTACCCCTCCCCTTTTTCTCAGCCTCATTTCTAACTGCTCACTGCTTTCTCCACCCCTCCCTCTTAGACTCTCACTTTCCCTCCCACCTGACCCACCATCCTCCCTTTCCTACCACGCTCCTGCTTATGCTCCTGTTTGCTTGCTTTCTCCCTGCCTTTTCCCTACCTCTTCCTTTCTTCAACAGAGGCTATGTAATCAGTCTTTTGCTGGAGTTCTCCCTCTCTTGACAGACCCTCATGGGGTTTTCACCCCAGAGGGACAATGGCTTACATCTCTTCTAGCCTGCCACTCCTCCTCCTATTTCCTCTCCTTTCCACCTGTTGGGACTAGCCAGTGAGGGTCTTTTTCACCCATGAGTCTCTGATATTAATTTACTTACACTATTTTGTGTACATACCCCAAATATTGTGTATAGCTGTTCTTTTTCAATATTATTTAATTGCTTTATAAGTTTATGTTTTTGTTGGTTCCTATGTTGTAAAATCAAGTTGTACTTTCTGTATCCCTTTCCCCCAGGACACATCTGGAAATGAACTATTTTTAGCCCAGTATGCCTTTCCTGGTGAAACTTTTTCGAATAAATAAAAAAAAAATATGGCATAGGTTGTAAGTGAGTACAATGTGGTCACTAGGGTCACAAGTAAAAAAGACCACACAAGAGGCAAAGACAACACAAACAAGGACTTTGGGTATATATGGATATTACAAAACTATGTCTCTAAGGAATACCAACTGAAAATAGACATATAAAAACATACAAAATAAAAAATGAAAATTCCAATAGGATGACATTCCAAATTTAACAAGCCATAACTCCATCAAAGTTTGAAGTTAAGGGAAAATCTATATAATGAGAAAAGTCTCAGTGCATACTACAAGACTAAGTCCCTATGAAATACTAAGTGAAAATATAGATATAAATAAACATAATAATTAAATGGTAAAAATACCCATAGGATAAAATTGCAGCTTTAACAAGCCACAACTCTGTCAGTCTTTGGAGTTAAGGGACAATCTGCATATGAAAAAAGTCTCAATGAGTACTAGGAGACTAAATCCCTAAGAAATACCAACTAAAACCAAACAGATAAAAAACATAAAAATTAAAATGTGAAAATGACCATAGGATAACACTGCAACTTTAACAAGCCATATATCTGTCAATCTTTGGATGTATGGGTCAATCTATATATTAAAAAAGGGTCTCAATGAGTACTACAAGACCAATACATAATACACAAAATGGCAGGCTCCACCGTGTCTACAGCATCTCGGCTGTTTGCTAGCACCACAGTAGGAGGTGGCTAACCTCCACATCCAAGCACAAGCCAACAAATAGTGGTGCGCAAAGAATCATGAATCAAATAAATGCAGATTGCAAATTTTACTTAATTTATAATGTGCATAATACAAAGTGAGAGCAAGAGTTCAAGTAGCTGCCCCTAGCACCTTGACTTCACGAGTCTTCAAGGGGATGGAGCTACACTGGTGAACCATTCAATAATATTACAATCAATGTCCACATCATGCCATTAACACTTAAAGGGGAAATATCCTTAATACAAATATAACATTCACTCTGTGATTTTTATGTCAATAACAATTCAGTTATATAGACCATTCTTAAACAAAATAAATAACTAATAAATCTACTATACAATCTGACATAGAGATAAAAAACAAGGATAAGAGAGAGAGAGAGAGAGAGAGAGAGAGAAGAGAGAGAAATGTCACACTACCACATCCTAGTGGATAAAGTATCCTGGAACTATCAGGCAGTCAGGCTGCCAAACTCCATTGAGGCAAATGCCAACCGGGTAAGTAGGAGCCCATATAGGATGGGTTAGTGGCACCTAAGAAAGGAAAAGAGAGAAAAACATTCCATTAAATAAATGGGTACAATAAAAGTTACGTTCTTACAATCAATACATTTTTAAGTTAATATTTCCTTTTATGTAGGAATGGCTTACTGTCCCAGTTGTTATTTAAACCTTTTGGTTTTACTGAATCCAACTTGAATATCCACATACTTTCTTTTTGCAAAAGTTTATTTGCTCTATCCCCTACCCATAGATCAGGTGATGGCCAATCAATGCCTTGAAATTTCAGACAATCTGGTTTGGAATTGTGGTGGATAGCAAAATGTGTATCCACAGGGGGTGTCATTTTTTGCATTCAAAATGGACCTCACATGTTCTTTTATGCGTTGTTTAAGAGGTCTCACAGTTTTACCCACATGACATATACAAGATTACATTCACACCAAAGCACATATACTACATGTGTTGTGTCACATATAATGAGGTCATAAACATTCATAGTAAGTTCTGACCTTCCCGGATGTATGAAACTGTTACTCTCCATACTAAATTTGAGGATGTTATACTTCTTATGTTTGTGAAACCCTTTTACTCTTTGTGTGAGACAGGTCTATATAGTGCTCTGTGTGCTAATGTGTCCCTTTCTGGGCTGTGTATAAACAAGTTAGTCCTTAATGTTTTTGCCTCTCCGAAATGTTACCCTTGGTTTGGGTCCCACAGCTAATCCCACTCTTTCATCACTTATTAGGCTGGGTCAATTTTTGTGTACCATATTTCCAATCTGCCCAGCAAGGTGATTGTATTCTGTTATAAATGTACTTATTTATGACCGCATCACATGTGACACAGCACATGTGGTATATGTGCTTTGGTGTGAATGTATTTCTGTATATGTGGGCAAAACTGTGAAACCTCTTAAACAACACATACAAGAACATGCGAGGTCCATTTTGAATGCAAAAAAGTACACATTTTGCTACCCACCACAGTTGCAAACCAGATTGTCTGAAATTTCAAGGCATTGATTGGGCATCACCTGATCTATGGGGAGGGGAGAGAGCAAATAAAGTTTTGCAAAAAAAAAATATGTGGATATTCAAGTTGGATTCAGTAAAACCAAAAGGTTTAAATGATAACTGGGACATTAAGCCATTCCTATATAAAATAAGATATTAACTTAAAAGTGTATTGCTTGTAAGAACATAACTTTTATTGTACCCATGTATTTAATGGAATGTTTTTCTCTCTTTTCCTTTCTTAAGTGCCACTAACCCATCCTATCTGGGCTCCTACCTACCCAGTTGGCATTTGCCTCAATGGAGTTTGGCAGTCTTACTGCTTGATAGTCCCAGGATACTTTATCCATAAGGATGTGGTAGTGTGACATTTCTCTCTCTCTCTCTCTCTCTCTCTCTCTCTCTCATCCTTGGTTTTTCTCTCTATGTCAGATTGTATGGTAGATTTATTAGTTATTTATTTTGTTTAAAAATGGTCTAAATAACATAATCATTATTGCCATAAGAAACAAAGAGTGAACATTATATTTGTAAATGTTAATGGCATGACATGGACATTGTTTGTAATATTAGAGACTGATTCACTGATGTAGCTCCACCCCCTGAAGACTTGTGTAGTCGAGGTGCTAGGGGCAGCTACTTGAATTCCTGTTTTCACTTTGTATTATGCACATTTTGAATTAAGAAAAATTTGCAATCTGCATTTATTTGTGCTTCGTGATTCTTTGCACACCGCTATTTGTTGGATTGTGCCAATACATAATACCACTGTTTTATGTTTCTTAGTGTCACTGTTGCAGTTGTATCCTGCTTATTGTTCCAATTGTAAACTGAATGTGTACTATTATGAATGTTGTTGTCTACCATTGTGTATGCTATATCTTGTAATTCACACCCTGGATACCTGGGCCCAGATATTCAGACTGCCCCAGGCTGTGGTGCAAACCTGGGCGCAGTGAAACTTGGCTGCGCAGGGGCGTTGACTGTGCGATATTCAATGGAGCTGTGCCATAGCACAGCATCACTGAATATCGCACCCTGGCCACCTGCAGTGTGCATGGTGCATTGGCACTGCACCAGCGCAAGTGGCCAGAGTGGAGCAGGGGGATGCGCTAGCGCAAGTTCCCTTGCGCTATGCGCAACAACTGCAATATTCAAAAGTGCTCATGCAGATGGGGCCATAATGTATACAAGGTGCAAATGGGGCCATTTGTATGTCATTATGGCCCCATTTGCATGCAGGTTCACCGATCCCCGGTGACTTGCACCTCGCGCCCTGCCAGGCAGCAGCCGTCCGGGACTGACTCCCCCTGCACAGGATGGCAATGCGCCCCTCTGCCCGATCATGGGCATATGTAGATTTAAATAATGTCCCATAATCCCTGGTGGTCCAGTGGACCGCTACACGCCCGATCACGGGCTTAAGTATATAATAAAGCACGTCCTATATCCCTCGTGGTGCAGTGGACCGCTACACACACGATCACGGGCTTAAGTACATAGAAACATAGAATGTGACGGCAGATAAGGACGGCTTGGCCCACCTAGTCTGCCCATTCTCCTACCTAACAGATAAGCTGCAGATCCTAGTTAACCAACAGCTTACTTCCTCCTACCCCCCACTAGGACTGCCTTATGTCTGTCCCATGCATTCTTGAATTCCCCACTGTTCTTGACTACATGACCTCCTCAGGGAGGCTGTTCCATGCATCCACAACCCTCTCTGTTAAAAAATACTTCCTCACATTACCTCTGAGCTGTCCCCCCTCTATCTTCAAATTGTGTCCCCTTGTTCTTGCACATCTCTTTTTCTGAAAGATGCTACCCTCTTGGACTTTGTTGATTCCCTTGAGGTACTTGAAAGTTTCTATCATTTCCCCTCTCTCCCTTCTTTCCTCAAGGGTATACATATTAAGCTCCTTTAGTCATTCTTTGTATGTCTTCTGGTGCAGACCCTGTACCATTTCGGTTGCCCTCCTCTGGACAGCCTCCACTCTGTCTATATCTTTGCAGAGATGAGGTCTCCACTATATAGATGGGGTCTCCAGTATATATTAAGTATATAATAAAGCACGTCCTATATCCCTGGTGGTCCAGTGGACCACTCACATGAACACAGGGCATTTGTATTAAAAACTAAGTCTAATATCCATGGTGGTCCAGCGGTACCCTCTCCCCACCCATCCACTGAGCCCCACCACCCCGCCCCCCCTGGTCAGTGGCAGGTAGCAGCACCCCACCCGTCTGCTGCCACGCTGCCCACCGACTGACACCGTAGGTAGGGCTGTGCGCCCATTGGTCCACAGCATGAACCAATTGGTGTGCAGCCTGTACCATACTACACATTCCAGATATGTGAATGGATCCATTCACATATCTGGGCTGTGTAGTATGGTATGGGCTGCACGCCCATTAACTCCACTGTGGATCAATGGGCATACAGCCCAACCTACGGGTGTCAGTCGGCGGCGTGAGCAGCAGGTAGGTGGAGGCTGCCACCACCACTGACCAGGGGAGTGGGCTGGGGGCTCAGTGGTGGGTGGGGAGGGGTACCGCTGATGACCATGATATTGGACTTTATTTTTTAATACAAATGCCCAAGATCATGCTGGCAGTGGTCCACTGGACCACCAGGGATATAGGATGTTATTTATTTAAACAGATGCCTGTGATCAGGCATGGGGGCACCACCATGGAGATGCAGCCAGAGCTCGGGTGGCCACCCACAGGTGGCAGCTGCCGTGTTGCACCCTGCACTACGGCAGCTCACTTGTGGGTGGCCAGCTGCTGTTCCTTTTTTTTTTGGGCTCATCTGTATGCAGCGCAAGTAGGGGTTGCACATGCATGGACTCAGCATATCCCGGGCTGAATATCGGTATGTGCAGAGTATGCATGGGCATGCCCCCCCTACCTTCACCACATACATTACTGATGTGCTCCGGTGTATCAGGATTTGTGCCAGGCACAATCCCCATTTGAATATCGTGCCGGGGTGCATCAGTGAGTTGCACATGGCGCAACACTGTTGTGCCATGTGCAACCCTTCTGAATATCTGGGCCCTTATGTATATGTACAGTGAAATTGCTCTTGCTACCTTCATTTCTTATCATGTGTTGTTTTGCACAATCTTGATGGCCCTGGTCATGCCTGAGAACAGTACCTGGGACCAGTGTACCTACCTAGTTATCAAATAAATAATTAACTAAATAAATTCATGGGCTTTGCACAGGAACCAAAACATTACTTCTCAAATTTACCATGGTGCCTGATCCACAATTTAAGTCCTATAATCACCCAGAATTCACCAAATGTATAGTTCCTCTTTGAACACAATTGTACCAAGTTTCAGACAAATTGATCAAAAATTGACAAAGTCATACCTAAAAAAAACAAAAGGAGTAGTTGGTGGAAGTGGGGTAGTGGTGTTCATATTGTCAGATTATTCTCTGCTACATTTGTGGCATCCATGCCAGAGGGTGCTGGGCAAGGCAGCATCAAGAGTATCAATTTGAGGTAGCAAAATCTCTGGCTCAGAAACAGTGGTCAAGAAGGAGGTTGATGGTGCCCCCTTGTGTTTTGGTGGTGGTGGCATTGAGCCTGATCTGAATAACAGGTCCCTAGTATGGATATGTGGACCAGTAGTCAAACAGCTAGTAGCATTTTTTGTGCACTACAGCACATTGGGCACAGGTACCCTGGGTAGTATTTGGATCTGGCCAGGTGAAAAACTTGCACTAAGCCCAATTGCAGTGGTATCAACACTCTGGCTATTTGCCAGTGTGTTACAGTACACTGGCAGTGAAAAGTGTAACTGGATCACAGACACAGGTCAGAAAAAGTTAAAATTGTTGATGACTGATACTGATGAGTGGATGCAGCCTGTGGTTGTGGCACGACTAGGGAGGTGACGGGGTAGCAGAGGGTCTTCAGGCTGCACAGTGGGAGGGACAGAGGACTTCTAACCTTGAGATTTTTGTCTATCAGTAGCTTCATTTAGACATAACTTCACCTTGGTGTACCATATGGAGAAGTTTCAGGTGAAATTACTAGGTGACGTTACCAATGGCAGATTTCCTATTAAATAGAAAAAGCTTTCCGAATTTGGCAAATTCACCTTAACCTCACTGGAGAACGAAAACTTCACAACATCTCTGCCTGGGAACCCCTAACCAGTAAAGTCACGATTTGTTTTTTGTTCTCTACCCAGTACAAAATATCATCTTTCCATTCAGACCTTGGAAAACATTGGGCTTTTTGTTCAACTACCACTTTACCATTTATCACAGTTAAGTTCTGGTTGGCATTTCTCAGAGCCTCATCAGCCCTTTGCTCAGAAATTATGTTGGCTGGTCTTTGAAAAATGTTTGGTCTAAATTCCTGAAAGATCGTGTGGCCTCCTGCAGATTCAGAAGCCATATCTTCATCTGAGTAACCTTGGACCTTCCTTGAATCCTGCCCTTGCAGTCCCCAACCACTACAATCTCAAATAGAGGGTCCCTTTCCTTTTTTCTTCCTTTGTTTCAGACCCTGGGACTTAATAGTTTGTTTCTTTCTGGTCTAAATATTTCAGAGTGAGACAAGGAAAATATATGTTCTACTCCCTCTACCTGTGTGGCCTCCTATGTGCACAGACTTTCAGTATTGCTTTGAAGGAGGGTCTGAAACCCTTCCTGGTCTCAGCCCAAGACAACTTACCAGGGTAAGGTTTTGGAAATTCCCACCCTTATTATTCCTATCTAGTTCCTTACTTTTTCTTTTTTCTAAATTGAACATGCTTTTTTCGGTTTTCAAGATAACACAGATAATACAACAAAACATAAAACATTTCCTTAACAAAACATACATAAACACACAATGTCCCCTTCCCTCCTTCCTCCACCACCCCAATTTCTCCAGCTTTCCTTCTTTTTACCGCACCCACTCCCACTTCACCAGTTATAAAATGGTTAGCACTATCCTGGTGGGTAAACAAATATGGATCTTAGTGTACTCCAGTAATAAGAGGTTTAATTAACTAACTGTACTAATGGGAAACATGTACCAATAACAAGGTTCCTAATTTGCCCCAATTCTTACTATAAATATGCATACAGTTTTTCAGGCTAGCTATGGTTTTCTCCACTCCTAAATTGTACAAAATATCATTGAGCCATTCTGTGTAGGAAATGGTTTCTTGGTCCAGCTAGTGACATAGTATTAATAGTTTCACTGTCAGGGCTATTAGTGCCATATGAAATATTCTCTCTTTTACAGGAATTACTGAAAGAGTACCCACCATGCAGATTTCTGGAGTAAAAAACTCAGCCAGGACCAGGAGGGGGTCAAGTGTTGCTCTGAGTTTATCCTATATAGGAGTTACCCTGGAACACTCCCACATAACATGCATCAGAGACCCTTATGCATTTTGGCATCTGGAGTAGGTTGCTGTTGGAAGCATACCCATTTTATGTAAATGGGTCAGGGTAAAATATATATTGTGTAAAATATGGAATTGCGCAAGGCATAGTCTATCATTGGATATGTATTGATAAACATCTAGTCATGTGCTCTCCAAGTTTGGTGATACAGTGGATAATACTCTTTCCCAATAGTTGGATTTGCCAGTAGCATGAGGGTAGATCTGTAGAAAAAAAGGGAGACTAGTTTTGATACGGCATGGGGTTGCCGAGAGAGAGAAACTGAATAAGAGAGAGAGAGAAGATTGCTGTTGTTAGCCTCCCATTCCCCAGTCCCAAACCACTTGATTAGCATATGTCACAGCTGATATACTTTAAAAATCTGTTTGTTGGGCAGTTGAAGAAGTGCCAGTACAGTTGGCTGCCCATCAGGGACCTGCTCCAAATTAAGTCAGAAACTTTTTTGCCTAGAAGCCCACGGCGCCATTGGGGAGAGAGGACCTTACTGTCCACTCTAAGGTTGGGGTTATGGCATAAGGGTTGTGAGATATTTTGTGTATTGTTATAACTCATTGATCTGCATAACTGGTTATGCACCCTCAGTGAGGTGTGTATTACAGATACCTTAAGGTTCAGTGGTAGTTTGTTAGGAGGGATGAAAAAATGTCCAGTTGGGGGAATCCCAGATAGTGCTATTTGGTGCCTCTTAATTTGTAACCAGATAGGGAGGTAGTCAGAAGGTTCAGGTTGCCCTAAAGTTGTAATCCATCTGGCATACTTTGAAGCATGGCTGGCCAGGTAAGAAAGGTATAAGTCAGGAACTTTAAGACCTCCTAACTGTTTCGGGACTGTGAAGCGATGGTACACTCTGCGGGGAGGTTTTCTCTTCCAGAGGAAATGGGAGATGATTGAGTGTAACTTCTTAAACTAGACCTGTGGAAGAAAAATGTTAAGCATATTGAGAGGATAAACAATCCAGGGGAGAATATTCATTTTGTTCACACTAATCCGGGTCTGTAATGAGAAGGGGAGCAAGGACCATCTATTTAAGTCTTGAGTAATGGACTCCATTATATTTTGTAAATTAAGTAGCTTGATAAGCGATGGTTTCTGGGAAAGGGTGAATCCTAAATATGTAAATCTGGAGTCCCAGCTCAGTCCCCAATCTCTGCACTCTGAGAAGAAAGTTTGTTGATTTAGGGGCATCACTATAATATTGTCTAGGTTCAGTTTATAATTGGAATAGGTGCCAAATTAGGCAATAATACATAGGGCTATGCTGTATAGATACCCTGGGTTGTGAGTTGTGAAGAAGAATATCACCTACATATGCAGAAACCTTAATGTCAAGCAGTCCCACTGGGATGCCCTGGAGCTCTGCGGAGGATTTCAACACTCTGATCAGCAGTTATAAATAAAGATTAAAAAGGAAAGGGGAGAGGAGACATCCCAGGTGGGTGCCTGAATGGAAAGAGAAGCCCTTTGAAAGTATTCCAATGCAGTAAACTTTAGCATTTGGATTAGTGTATAAAATCTGTATCAAATTAAGGAATTTAGATGGAAATCAAAATTTCCCCATAACCAAAAATAGAAACTTCAACCAAACCCTGTCAAAGGCCTTTTCCATTTCCGGAGAAACCAGAACCATTGTTTTTTTGGTTGTGGAGAAGACATGTTCTATTTTCCGGAGATGTTCAACAGTTGACCTGCCTTTCATAAAGCCTACCTGTTCTGGACTTATCAGGTGGTCCCATACTTGTATGATTCTAGTAGCCAAAATTTTGGCAAAGATTTTCATGTCGCAGTTTATAAGGGAGATGGGGCAGTAATTGGCAACTTTGTCCATGGGATTGTTGTTCCAGATTCCCCCCTTTTCCCTCACAAAAAGACAGAGACCATTGTTTGTTGTTGTGCTCAGATTTGGCAATTAATGTATTTATATATCATTATTCCATGTTCCATTTATCATCTTTTATTATTATTATATCTCTCACAATTTCATTTATTTTCCACCATATATCCATCTCTGATCATCCCTCTTTCTTCCTCTTTTCTCCCCCCAGGTGAGAACCTGGGTGCCTTCTTCTTCTCTTTTTCTGTTAGGTAACGGTGAAAACCGAGACCGCTTTTCTCCTTCCACTTCTTCCTCTTTTCGTCTTATTCCTTTTTCTTCCCCCCTCCCCATCCCCCCCCATTTTCCCCCTTTTTCCCTGTCATCCACCTTTGGCAGTCCAATAACCATATTCTCCCCTGCCATTCACCTTTGGCAGTCCAATAACCATATTATTACCTGCCATCCACCTTTGGCACTCCCATAACCATCCAACCAGACTCATCCCTCGTCCATCCTTACAGTCCTACTATACAGTCCCTTTTCTTTGACTGTCTTTTTCCTCTTGCCTTTGTTTTGTATGGTGGGTGGGTGGGAGGAATCAAAACTCCAGCAAAAGTGGCTGAGCCACTCCTGTGTTGTCCCTTATGTACCTCCACTTGCCCCACCCCTTCCTGCTACCTGTCCATTGTTCTATCCTTGGGGCCCTCTCCTTCCTTCCCCCCCTCCCCTTCTGAGCACGCCATCCTGATGAAAAGGGAAGGGGTGCACCAGGACAACCTGGTCTGCCCCTTAAAGGGCAAACTCCATTGTCCTGGATTCCCCCTTTTCCCTCACAAAAAGGCAGAGACCATTGTTTGTTGTTGTGCTCAGATTTGGCAATTAATTTATTTATATATCATAATTCCATGTTCCATTTATCATCTTTTATTATTACTATATATTTCACAATTTCATTTATTTTCCACCATATATCCATCTCTGATCATCCCTCTTTCTTCCTTTTTCTCCCCCCAGGTGAGAACCTGGGAGCCTTCTTCTTCTTCTTCTCCTTTTCTGTTAGGTAACGGTGAAAACCGAGACCACTTTTCTCCTTCCGCTTCTTTCTCTTTTTGTCTTATTCCTTTTTCTCCCCCTCCTTCCCCCCCTATTTCCCCACCTGCCAGTCTCCAGCTTGCTTTGGATGACTGGCTTTCCTCCCACTTAGGGGGTCTATCGCCTTTTTTACCTCAGAGACACCCCTCCGAGCCCTCTCTTCCCCTCTTTTTTTTTATATATTTCCTGCATGTCTCCTCCATGCTTCTATAAAACCCATCATTTCTGTATTAAACATATCTATGGCCAGATTTGACAAGTTTACACCATCTGACCTATAGAAATCTTCTACCCACTCTTCCACCCCCCGCAATAGTACTTGTCCTCCCATTTTTTCACTAGTGTGCCTACCCTTCTGTTCATCTTTCTCCTGGTCCTATCCACAGCTCTATGGCTGTGCTCCAATCTCCAAACTCTCCTGGGTATCATATCCGACCAGGCCAGGCATACCTTAGGCCACCACTGCTGTATTATCTCTAAGTCCCTTTTTATCTGCATATATGTTTCTACCCATGGTTTGTCCCCAAAGTCATTACCCCCAGGTGAATAATGATTAAGTCTGGGGTGGATAGCTGCTCCTTCAGCTCTTTCAAGGTGGGGAGCAGCTGTGCCCATCTCATCCCACGGATGCCGTTCCATACCAATTTACATTGTTTCACCTCCTGCTAAAGCTGCTTTCCCCAGCCTTTTTCTCAGGTCTCCTTTCTGCCCAATAAATATAGGAGTGGCTGCAGATCCAGCCTTCTGCGATCCTCCCTCTTCCTATAGGGTTTAAACAGAATAGATATTTTATTTATGATCTTAGTTTCCACCATCATATCATCACTCTCTTGTTCCCCCCCATGGTTACCCGGCTGTTACAAACTTAAGGAAGACATTAGTCTCTGCTCTGCAGTGTTCAGATGTATCTTTTATAACAGGCTGACTGCCAGCACCCTTTCTCCACTGTGAGGCAGCCCCTATCCGTAAAGAGTGGGAGGAATAATTCACCGGGTCCTCCCAAAGAATTGCATGCCCCTCTTGAGTAATGCAGTGACCTGATAACTGATGACTCTGTTTCCATCCCCGTGCAGGAATAATGTTCCTGTCCTATTTTCACGCTCTGCGGCGAAAGCCCACAAAGCCTGCACTGGGCACACTGTGCCCTCTACATGTTTCTTTAGAGTTACCATGCAACCATGACCCTTTTGATCCATCTTCAACCTCTTAATCATGATCTGTATTTCCTTGATCCCCCAACTTATATCTTCCCATTCCAGTCCCCCTTTCCTGTCTTGCCTGCCCTGGCCCACCACTTCACTCACTCTCATGGCCCCAGCAAACATTACCACATAAATTGTGTGGAATAACAGGGCCTCGGCCTTTCATCTGCATATTGCTGGCAACACTCCCCTCAGTTTCATCAGCCACTGCTCCCCTATTGGCCTCCTATTATCTACCATCCCTTGTTTTAACCTACCCCATCCTTGCATCATTCTTCTAATGTACATTGACTTTGTTGGGTCCTGCCATCTTTTCAGACTGCAGATTACACTAATCCCTGCCAAGTAGACCCCCATTGTGGCGTGGGCTGTCCCCTTCTGCCACTGCTCCATGGTGAACTTCTCCAATGGCTCCTCTGTGAGTGGCCTACTTACCTCCATGTGGTGAGTTGCCCTGAATGTTTGAAACACTCGCCAGGCCCCGTCATAGGCCCTCAGAGTCCATGGCATCCGTGAACTGCGGAACAACATTTCTGCTCCCTCCTGCCAACGTCCCATTTGTTCATTGGTATGGGTGTTTTTTGCTCCTCCACTGTTGGTGCCAGCCTTCAGAAATGATCCAGCTACAGACAGGAAAGACTGTCAGCCAGGGTGTTGTGTACCCCTTCTATGTGTTTCACTCTGAATGACATGTTCAACTGCAATGCCCTTAGTACCAAGAGTTGCAAAACTTGCATGACTGTTTCTCACCTGGCTCTCCTGTTGTTCAAGACCTCTACCACTGCTCTATTGTCACACCAGAATGTTACCTTTTGATCCCATAATTCTTCTCCCCAAACTAGGGTGCATGCCCAGATGGGCATGATCTCTAACAAGGTTATGTCCCTCACCTTACCATCCCTCACCCAATCTGAGGGCCAGGGCTCTGTAAACCATCTGCCCCTCAGATAGCATCCCATGCCCAGGCCTCCAGCTGCATCTGTGTAAAGATCGAGGTCTGTGTTATATACCCATTCCTCTTGCCAGAAAGAGCAGCCATTATATTCCCTAAGGAATTCCTCCCATACTTTGAAATCCTCCTTGACTCCCTTTGTTATGTCCACCCAATGGTGTGGCCTGGCCACTCTGGTTGTGACCCTTGCTAGCCTCTTTGTGAAAGCCCTCCCTGGCCCTATCACTCTACACGTGAAGTTCAGATGCCCCAATACCTGTTGTACCTGCTTCAGCTGTACCCTCCTTCTACTGGTATGTATCTTAATCAATTCCCTCAGTTTTTCCACTTTTTTGTCTGGTAACCGAAATATTTCCCCCGGAGCATCTATCTCAATGCCCAGAAACTCTAACACCCTACTGGGCCCTTCAGTTTTTTCCTGAGCTAGTGGATCCCTAGTTCCTGACACATCTGTTGGAAACTGGCTAACATTCCTTTCGTTACCCTCTTTCCACTGCCTATGAAAAGGAAATAATCTAAATAGTGAATCACTGCCTTATAACAAGTCCTTTCTTGGAATATCCACTGTAAACATGTGCTAAAGGCTTCGAATGTGGCGCCTGCTATAGAGCAACCCATGGCATGGCCTTGTCAAAATAGTACTGTCCCCCAATTTTAAACCCAAACAGGTCCCAATCCTCTCTTCTAACTGGAAGTAGTCTGAAGGCTGACTCTATGTCTGTCTTAGCCAGCATGCATCTGCAGTTGCCCATATAATCCGGACTGCATCTTCCAGGGTGGAATATGTCACTTTACTATATTCCTCGCCGATAAAATCGCTGACTGACTCAACTTCGGGAAAGGATAGGTGATGAATCACCCTAAATTCCCCTTCTTGTTTTTTGGGAACCAAACCTAATAGGGAAATCCTCATGTTCTCTAACGGGGGGCGGTGTCATATGGTCGCTCTATTCTCCCTGCTGCCTTCTCCTTCTCTATCTTCTGTTGTAACATGTCTTCCTTCCCTCTCACTGAGCCCAGATTGTTTGCCTCTCTGGCCTGCCTTGGCCCTTCACACTGTAGAGAAAAACCTGTGTGAAAACCTTCTTTAATCATTTCTGCCATTTTCTTATCTGGGTATCTGTCCAACCATTCCTTCCATGCCTCTATCCTGATAGGGGTTCTAGCTGCCCTAAATTGTTCCCCTGTCCTTGTTTCTTTTTCACCACCAGCTCCTCCCCCTCTGGCTGATGCCCGGCCTTGCTGGTCAATGATTTTGACTACCTCTATTTTCATGCCCCCTCCCCCTCCCCCCTCTATTCCATGTCTGGCCTTTATACCCCTGCCCTACCCGAAAAGAACTGTTGACCTGACCCGAGCCCCCCAGTTCCTTGTATTCCTTGGACCCACGCCATCCTGCATCTGATCGCTGGACGGATCCCCACATTTTGAACAGGCATGCCGAAAACACCATTGTGCCCATGAGCAAAAAGCCCTATTGTAGGACCAGCAACCTCTTTGTAGCATGGTACTTTTTTCCCAAACTCTCCCTGTGGCGTGGACTGATTGGTTACATAATCTGTCCATAAATCTAACTGTTTTGTGTCCCATCGTACATCCCCATACGTGGCCATCCTTTGCCAGAAGAATTCATCATAATATATCCAGCCCACACCCCCTTTTGCTTTTGTTCTCCTTATTATCAGGGAGTACGTGATGAGCGGGATGCCTAATTCAGGCCTTCTTTCCAACACTATGGCTGAGAATGTGGTGAAACCTATGAACCACTCCTCCCAAGTCTTCCCTTTTGTGAACTTGTCCTCCTCTTTCTTGCTTAGCAAAACCACTGCCGCTGCCATTTCATTTTTCCCTGTATTCTCTATTTCTTCATATTTCGCCGCTGCATCCCGGCTTACTGAAGCAAACATATCCACATACTCTCCTTTCTATATTTTCTCTTTTGTGGTCAGAGGTACGTGTTCAACCACTCTCATCCCTGGAGCTCCTATCACCCTTGTTCCTTTTCCGTCCTTTTCAACTCTACCCTCCTTCTCCTTCACCACCTCTTCTCCTACCCAAATCTCAGCTGGCGCATTATCCGTCCGGCTCAGGCCCCCCGAACCAAGTGCTGATATGATCTGACCTATGTACTCCTTAATGCTGTCACCAACGGAGCCGGGTGCATTACCTGTGACCTTGTCTGTTCCTTGCTGCCTGCTAGAATCCTAGTGCCCCAGCACATTCTCCTCTGGATGAAGGGGTGGTAGGCCTACTAGCGGCTATGCAGGAACCACTGTATGCTGGGGGTCCAGACTGGGCTCCACTGGGAGAACCACCACCTGTCTCTGGGGAGGTACTGATGGGGCTGGGTCTCCTGGGTGCAGAGGTACTGGATTAGCCACCTTGGGTAGCCCCACCATCTGTGGTTGCGCCCTGATTAGGCTGCGAGCCTTCCCCGCTGGCCACTTCCCTCTGCCCCCTTTACCCTTCCCTGCTTTCCTTTTCTCCCCAGACCTCCCTGGTTACTCCCCTTCCACCAATTCCCACATCCTATTGGCCTTTTCAGCCAGCTCCACTATCGCCTTGTAGGCGTCTTCCTTCGAAGGCTTGCTCTTCTTGGGTGTCATGCTCTCTGCTCTGTCACCTGTGAAAACACTGACTAAATCCACCCAACCTGTGTTCTGATGCCAATCTGATGTGCTGCAGTTCAGAAAATCAAAACTCCAGCAAAAGTGGCTGAGCCACTCCTGTGTTGTCCCTTATGTACCTCCACTTGCCCCACCCCTTCCTGCTACCTGTCCATTGTTCTACCCTTGGGCCCCTCTCCTTCCTTTCCCTCTCCCCTTCTGAGCACACCATCCTGATGAAAAGGGAAGGGTGCACCAGGACAACCTGGTCTGCCCCTTAAAGGGCAAACTCCGTTAGGCTTAGTCAGGACTACAATAAGTGCTGCCAATAGGGAAATATCTGAGATCCCTTTGTCACAGAGATGGGAAAAGTACTGTGACATAATAGAGGTCAATTCCTCTGAGAAGACCTTATAAAGATGGGAGGGGAGTCAATCTGGCCCCAGCGATTTATCTAAATTCATGGATTGTAGAGCTACAAGGATTTCGTGGGCGGATATGGGACATGTGACGTATTCTTGCTGGGCAAAAGATTACGTTGGCAGTTGGATAGATTCCAAGTAATTTTTAAATTCTTGTTCAATAGGAAGATTATCAGGGAGGCTGTAGAGATGGGAGTAAAAGCTATCAAACTCTTGGGCAATGTCTGTGGGAGAGGTTTTAAGTATAGCATTGTCTAGAGAAATAATGGATTGAACTATACATGAGGCTTCATTCTGCCGAAGTCACAGTGCCAGTAGGTGCCCTGCTTTATCTCCTTGTTATACATACATGGCCTGTGTCTTTAAGAGGGCATATTCTGTTTTCTCCATCAACAAATCAGAATATTGGTATCTTAGTGCTGTTAAGGTAACCTGATCAGATTCAGAGAAGTCTACTGCTTCTTTATTTTAGAGGGCTGTAATCAAGGCAAGCAGGGTCCGTAGTGCAGGCACTCTTCTTTTTCCTGGTGACTGCCAGTTGAATAAATTTGCCTCACAGTACACATTTCAGGATAGCCCAAATTTTACCAGTGTCTGTGATGGAGTCTTTGTTCTGTTCCCAGTAGTCTACTATGAGGGATTTTATCCTAGTTATCACCCAAGGGTCTTTCAAGAGTTGCATGTTAAGTTTCCAAATCTTATCCCTCTTGAAGCTGGGACAGGGGTTGTGGATCATCCATACTGGGGAGTGATCTGAAAGCACTCTAGGTGCTAGACCAAGGTCAACTACCCCAGGCAAGGCCAAAGTGCTAATTAGGAAGTAGTCTATTCTGGAAAGCAATTTAAGGACTGGGGAGTAGAAGGAAAACCCCCGTTGCTTAGGATGGAGTATTCTCCATGGGTCACAGAGACCTCCCATATTAAGGAGTTCTAGTAAAGCTTGTTGGGTGAGGGAGAGTTTGGAAGTACAGCTCCCAGTCCTATCCAAATCTGTGGTATGAGTTATGTTCCAATCCCCGACAAGGATCAGCTGGAGGTGTGCTTATGGTGAAATCAGGTTAACCATTTCTAAAAAGAAATCAGGTAACTGAACATTGGATCCATAAGCACATCTCATTATCAACTCTGTCTGGTCTAAAATACCATGCAATAATAGATATCTGCCTGTCTTATCACTTGTTTCATTAATTAGATGGAAGTTAACTGGTATGCTAGCCCACTCACTCCTACAAATTCAAATCAACAACCTGTTGAAAAGTATGTTCCACATTCTTATTTATTTCAATAAATAACATCCAGTTATTAATTTCTTCTATGTTTCGGGAAGTCTCCCTTCATCAGGACAACTTGTGACCTTTAAAAAAAGGTTAAATGAAAAAAATATTAAAAAAATAATAATTGTTTACCAACAAAATGAAAATGTTAAAATATTTTTCATTGATAATCATCCAAGGAAATATATCAAAAGGCCCCTACATGTATTAATTCATTCTTTCTCACTATTGCTCATCTGTTGTATGTTCAAAGGTTCAATTCCCACCACCTTCTAATACAACACAATGACAAAGTTAGCCTTCAACACATGGCTTATAAAACTCATTCAATTTCCTCATCATTAAAGAAAACATAATCATTTAACACACCTCATAAGCGACAAGGAGTAACTCCTTGTGGTTCTAAGTTTTCACAGGATTTTCATTTCTGTTAACAAAAAAAGTAACTCTCTTGAAACTTCTCTTATAGTGTCACTGATCCAATTCTCTTCAACCAAGTCTAAATAGTTTCTAATAAGCATCAGAATGTAACTCCTTAGAATCAACTTTTAAAAATATTTCAACAAACTATCGCCAGTTTCTCACACCAACCTGTACTTCTTGCAGTTCACCTAGCTTTGCCGCTTCACTTTGTTACTGCATATCTCATCCTGCAACAGATACACAGATTATTATTACTACCTAATGTAAAGCTACGCCCAAAGTTGCATTCCACTTTACCCTTATAGGTTTTTCAATGAGCATGTAAAACTGAAAATCATTTAAATCATCCCGAAGGTTGTTGTAATGCCCATTCGGTGAAAGCTTTATTCGTTAACATTTCCCAGCTGTAGCTCTATATTAAACTAGCTATTGCCCAGTGAATTACACACAAGCCTCAGCAAAGGCATTACTTACACCAAAGTGTTCCTTAGAGAGGTGCTGGTAGGAGTAACGCACAGGGTCTCTTTGCTCCATTTAAATATGAGAAACCCCACCTCCAAATCTGGCTGAATGACTTCTACATCATTTGCAGGCTGCTTGTGCCTACTGGAATGCCATACTCGCTACATTGCGGCACCAAGGACTGTATTTCTTGGTGTTGCTGGTCCTGAATAAATATTCTTAATAGTTTACCAACATTATAGGGACCTGCTGAGAATTCTTAAAAAATCTGGCTGCATTGGGAGCTAAACCCCTCTGAGGGTTAGACACCTAATGGTATAGGAAGTGCTGTAAAGCTGACTCAGAAAAACACATAACCATTGTGTACTCAGCTTCCTATTTTATTAAAATATAGGCTGCCATTCTATGATTTCCTTGAGACCAAATGTTGGGTTATTAGTTTAAAAAAATAGTAAGTGTTGCTTCCTTTAGAAGTAATTTTTCATTAAAGTCCCCTCCTCTAATGTTTTTAGTCACTTTCTCTAGCCCAAAAAACGCAGTGTGAGCATTTGATTTCAACATTCTAAAAAGTGTCTAGCTATGGGAGACATAAGATCCTTGTTCCTTATGTACCCCTTATGTTCCACAATCCTCTGTTTTAAGGGACTTTTGGTTTTTCCTATGTACATCAAGTCACATGGGCATTTTATCCCATAAATCACTCCTTCTGTCTGACAATTTATAAAATCCTTAATTATAAAAAATACATTTTTACTTTGATTTGTTATAGTTTTAATCTTATGGGTATTGTGACAGTGGACACATCTCCCAGAGCTGAAATTACCTCTTAATTCCTATTTAGTAAACAAACCTTGTGGTTTCACTTCTGAGATTTTATGTTGGGAATGAGACAAGAGATCTGATAATGATTTAACTTTCTTTGCCGCCACTTGAACTCCTTTAGTAAAAGCTTTTTCCCCCAAAATTGTTGCTTTTAGCATTTGCCAATGTTTATTTACTACCCTTTTTATATTGTGAAAAACATCACTATACATTAAGGTCAACATCATTGTGTCACTTTTCATTTCTATTTTCTTTGTCTCTTTTTTGGCTAATAAATCATCTCTATTTTCATCTAATGCCTTATTTTTTACCTTTAACAGTAGTTGATTTAAATAACCCCTGTTCCTAAATCTGTCTACCATCTCCTCTGTACTCACTAATACATCTATTTCTTCTGAAGAATTCCTTTTTACTCTTAGAAGCTGACTATAAGGTATTGATGCCACACATTTCCTAAGATGAAAACTGTCAGCTCTCAAATTTGTATTTTTATCAGTTCCTTTCCTGAACAATTTAGTGTTCAATCCATTTTTATTTTTAAAAATCAACAGATTCAGAAAAGGAATTTCCTCAGTATCTTGGTTAAGAGTAAATTTCAAAAATTATATTTATTGTTCAAGAAATCTTAAACATTTCTCAATTACTGCCTTGTTCCTTCCCAAATAAAAAATATGTCATCATTAAAACAATTCCATTGTCGCATATTTCTTTCATAAGGGCTATTAGAGTAAACAAAACTTTCTTCAAACCTGTTCATAAAAAGATTTTTATAGGAAGGGGCCATGCATGACCCCATTGCCATTCCCTTAATTTGTGCATAGTATATTTTTTCAGACTTGAAGTAGTTCTGTGTTAGTACTAAATTGGTTAACTGTACCCAAAATCATTTGAACGTTTTGTTTCTGTTGTATACTTTGCTAACGTTTTTTTCAACACTTCACAGCCCTACTGGTGTAGAATAGACATATACAGGTCTTTTACCTCTAAAGTAACCAAGGTAATAGATCTACCATCCAATGTTTTTGATTAAATTCACTTAGCAAGTTCAACAAAAGTGTATTGTTTTTAAATAAGATTTCATCTGTTTCACTATATCTTTAATGTGGAAATCTACAAAAACAGACAGGGGTTCCAAAAAAGAACCTATTCCTCCTACAATGGGCATCCCTGGGGGGGCGTTCAGGGTCCTTATGAACCTTAGGGAGTGTGTAAAACACTGGAATCAGAGGGAAAGTTTTATACAGTGTGTTTTGCTCCCACTCATTAATCCAGCCCCTATCAAAAGCTGTATCTAATGATTCCTTTATTAAAGAGGCTATATTTGTAGTAGGATCTGATGTTAATTGCAAATATCTCTGCTTAACATCCAACATTTCCAAACATTTATCTCTGTACACAGTATAACCTTCCAAAACTATTGCTCCTCCTATATCAGCCTTTTTTATAATTATATTGGGGTAATTCTCCAAATTCCTCAAAGCTCCAAACTCTTTTGAAGTTAAATTATAGTTCGTGCATCTGTCTTTATTCATTTCTAGTTTTGACAAATTTTCCACATCCTTGCATACTAAACTAATGTAAGCTTCAATAATGTGGGGGATATGCCCTGGTGGGAGGATTTGTGACTTTAATTGTAGTCGTTGACTTAATTGCATCTTTTTATTCTGACTTTCTTGTTCAGTTTGTTCCCTTTGTTTGTTGCCAAAAACATATCTTAGTCTTAATTTCTGAAAAAATCTATTTAAATCCATTTTGGTTTCAAAATCACTCATTTTTTCGAGAGGATTAAACATAAGACATTTACTTAATCTTATTTCTTCATGTGTAAGTTCTCTACTTGATAAATTGAAAGCTACAATTCCATCTGTGATCTGGTCACAACCTGAAGTTCTACCTCTTTTGTATTTTCTTCTTCTCTCCTTCTTCCATCTCATCCTATAGGTGTTTCTATTCTTTCTAATCCTGAAACCCCCTCTTCTGGATCCGATGTTTGATACTGGCTTTTTTTGTAAATTGATATCCTTGTCCCTGTCTCCCCCATTGATGTCTGCCCCTTCCTCTGAAGCCTCTTCTCCTTAAAAAATGCCCCCCAACCCCCTCCCAGGTTCTAAGTCAGTGTCACTGCTAGATGTATATAAACTTGTATCTGAATCTGGACTGAATACATATTGCCTCTTATTAGTTGTATTCTTATTTTTAAACCAGGAATAAACTTTGCCATCATGGCAATCATTTAGATCATGCTTAAATTTTTTTTTTATCTGACCTCATTCTCATATTCGACTATCTGTTTATTAACCTTATCTAGAAAATTGGTAAGTTCTTCTAAAGCAAATTGTTTTTTTTACTGCCTCTTCTAGCGTAACTATATCTTTATCAATTTTGTCTAATTCTTCCATTAAAGCCTCTATCAAGATTAACATAAAGTCTTGTGAGCATCTGTTTCTGGCTTCATCCCATTTCTCAACCAATGACCATAGTGAAACCTAAATTTGGCTCTACTAAAATTCTTAGCCCTCTAGGTATCCTTTTCTGATTTAAATATTATGCAAGTGTTAAAGCATGCCGATCATATCTTAGTTGTTTTTGCCTGCTATATTCATAATCACGTAAAACCATCTTAGAACTCACAGGACCTACAAATTGTCTTTTCAATTTAAACTTCTCCAAAATAGCATGCTCCTCAGACTCAGTAATAATCCTTGGAGGAGACCTTTTATCTGTTATTGCTCCTATTTCTTCAAAATTACTCATTTTAACAGCTCAATCACACGAATATTTAATTTCTCTAAAAATGTCCCAACTCAGTTCAAGTGACTTCTCCTTCAAATGTTGGTCCACTCCACAGAGGAAATCCTTCCTTTAGCAGCCTCATTTTCTTTTCCACTTTCAGTCTGAATGGTGACCAAACAGTTTTACATGGTCCCAAAGCCAACAAGTATCAATTATTCCAGTCATAGAGATCACGTGATGGGTCTGGCTTGCTAGCTGCTGTTCCTTGACCTCCTGCTTCCCCCCTTCAGAAATCCACTTTAATCAACTGGCATTGGGTCAGTTTTGCAGTGCTTGCCTCTTTGATATTGTTCCTGCATACTTGGGGAGATCATCCAGCTGATTTTCTGGTGTTTCGATGGATGATTAAACCGCGATGGAGACAGAAATGAAAACGGCCTTACCCAGACATACGCCCCCAGTCTCACCTGATAAGCAGCCCAAGAAAGCCAAGTCTCAACAGCAGTCCTCAGCAAAACAACTGGGCACTCTCTCAGCCCCTGTACTACTGTCAGAAGAATGATTCCTGCAAGAGCTGCAACCGTTCAAAGAAACGCTATAGGACATAGCTGCAGACCTCAAAAATATACGTAGTGAAATGGCTGATCTTAAAATGTGAGCCGCAGATACTGAAGCACGCACTCACTCTCTTGAAGCTTGGTGAAACTAGATGGATCCTGATATAATAAAGCTCAAACAACAAATAGTAAAACTGCAACTCAAGACAGAAGATCTAGAGGGATGTAGTAGTAGAAACAATATTGTGATATTTGGATTACCAGAAGGGACGGAGGGTTCTTCTGCTATTATATTCATCCAGAAGCTTTTTAACAAGATTGTAGGCCCATCTCCATATAACCCCACTTATCTAATTGAAAGGGCACACAGGTCCTTACGCCCGAAGCCAGAGGAGTCTGCCTCCCCGCCCGATGATTATCCAAATGCTCAATTATTTAGAAAAGCAGCGCATCCTCTCCAAAATCAGAGAAATGCATACCATTCAATGGGAGGACAAGCGACTGCGTATTACCCAAGACCTACCATTAGAAACCCGTCAGAAGAGAGCTGCTTTTCACCCCACAGTCAGTCAACTGATTGCAGCCAGTATTAAATTTCATATGGCCTACCCAGCTCGTCTACAGGTGCTGGTAGATGGATCATGGCTCTCCTTTGAATCTGCTGCTCAAGCTCAGGCAGAATTGGGCAAGAAGCTCCCTTCATTGTTTAAATCCCCATGATGTGGGTTATAATACTAGAAGCCCTGGAGTTTCCTGGTTAATGATTTAGTTGCCTACCTTGGATGTGACTGGTTTGCATGGAGCCTGCACGATGGGAAGTGGCCTCTGATTTCAGACTGGCATTGGTGGAACCTGGAGGAGACGACCCTTGACCTGTGGTTCTGGGGGATCTCACGCTTCACCATGCTGTTAGTCCTGATGACCTTTTTTTCCCCCAGTCTGCTGTTTCCCTGGGGTTTGTTTTTCTGTGTGGTGTCAGTCCACTGATATTATGGTTCCCCTGGGAAACATATACTCCCATGCTGGGTCGTATGCCACATCAGTTTGGCTAGAGACACTTTCCTTTTAAAAAATCCTTTTCCTTCTTTACTTTTGCTATTGTTTTTTATTTGTTCTATATATTTTCCTCCTTCTATCTTTTTAGCTTTGACTCACTGGCAAATGATATCTGGGCTATAGTTGTACACACCTAGTTAGTTCTTATATTTTATTTCACTCCATGACTTCTGTTTCCTCCTCTTACTTTCTAAGTTTTCCTGCCTTTTTCTATACTAGAGTTTCCTGCCTACAATCTTACTATACATATGGATCTACCTCTAGCTTTTTATTTCCTTTTCTAATCTGTTATTAACCCAGAGCTTCTGCAAGGCATCACCTTTGATATTAAGCTGGTAACAGGTTGGTTGCCATAACCATCATATGACTGGTTCCTTTTACAATTGCACTATGTTTTATTCATGTTTATGATATTGTTGTTACTTGTTGGTTGGGTTCCTGGGGGGAGAGGGGGGTAGAGGGATAGCATTAGCTTAGAAATAGCCAACCACATGTACTGGTGTGTGGAAGGGAGTACCCTTGTTACCCTCTGGAATACTATTAAAATTCATACCACCTCTTGTTTCATATTGTGGGCTTTAGGGTGGAAACTTCTTGTGGTTAATTCATGTTTAGCACATTATAATATATACGGATCACTCAGTGCTTGCTATATATGTTTAGATGTGTTTATGGGGGGCAGTCATATTAGGGTACATGAGGGATCTCTACCTATCAATTGCATTGTTACATTCCAGCAGATAATGGTGCTTGGTAGAGAATTATTTGTAAATAGTTGTAAGTGGATATGGTTTGGGGGAGTAAGGTTCATCAATAATTACTGTATTCCACAGTCCCTTAAAATTAGTGTATTACAAATTCTATGTACTGTAAATGATTGCTGGTTTGAGTTAATGTTACTTGTTTGTTGGTTTTGGGGGAACACAAGAACTAAATTTTTAAGGGAATATTTTCATAGAGGGAAGTCAGTGGTGCACTTTTACCGTACAAGAAACTGGCTATATAAGAAGGCTCATATAATCAAAGGCTAGTGGTATTAAAAAATGTATAACTTGGAATGTTAGAGGGACTCATGAACCTAACAAAAGATTCCAGATTCTTAAACACTTATCAGTATTGCATGCCAATATCTCTTTTATTCAAGAGACCCAACTCCTTCCTGGGGAAGTTATTAGTTTGCGTAGGCAGGAGGTTGGGCAAATCTATGCATCTGGCATGTCGACGGCTAGTGGGGGGCCTGCCATCCTGATCCACCATTCAGTATCCTTTCAACCAAAGATGATAATCATAGATCCACAAGGGTGATATATGCTGGTTCATGGTCTATTAGATCGTACTGAACTAGTCCTTGGGAGTGTGTATGGGCTGGTGGGGGGGACCCTGAATTTTTTCAAGATCTGCTGAGTAAACTGCAACCATTTTCATCTTTCCCATTAATACTTGGTGGTGATTGGAATCTCCCAGGATTTGGATCATTCCAACATCCCACTTAAGCCCCTCTCCAATGCCCAGAAAGTGTTATCTGAATTCCTTGACTCTGCAGGGTTGTGCGACCCATGGAGACTGCAGAATCCCACAGCCCATATTTTCTCTTTTCAATCTGTGATGCACTCTTCTTTGTCCCATTTGGACTATATTTTACTCAGTCGTTCACTTATACATGGCTTAAATGACTCCGCCATAGAACCGATAGTTATATCGGATCATGCTGTTGCCTGGGTCACTGTATTGTTAGACCATAATTTCCAAAGAGACCCAGTATGGCGTCTAAATCCACAACTTCTAAAGGAGGATTATGTTATCACTAGAATCTCCGATTTGATTTAATCATTCGCTACTAATAACCACGGCTCAGTTGAGAGAATGTACCATGAATGGTGCACCTTGAAATGCTTTTTGAGAGGTGAGTTTATTAGGCTCGTCTCTACCCATAAATGGAAAAGAGAGGCCACCATCACATCACTTTTGGCTCAAATTCGCTCACTCGAACAATCCCTCTCCCCTCCTCCTCTCCCGATCTATTGAGAACATTATTACAGTTAAGGAACCAATATTCTTCCTTAATACAAGAAAAAGTGGAATTTTCCATATTAAGAACTCAGGCAAAATATATAGAACATGGAGAGAAGGCGGGTCACCTTCTAGCTTTGCATCTGAGGAAACTGGAGGCATCAAGGATCATTTCTGCCATTAGTGCCCCTGATGGGACCATTAAAACTCAATCCAGAGACATTGTACTTATTTTTAAACAATTTTACTCTTCCATCTACAATAAACGCTCTTTGCCCCTGACACAAAGTGAGTTATTAGAATATTTGACTGCCTCATCACTACCAACTCTTTTACCTTCACATGAGTACTTTTTATCCACTCCTATCTCTCTTCAAGCAGTAATATCAGCTATTAATAACTTAACAATGGACAAGGCTCCAGGCTCAGATGGCCTACCTTCAAACTTTTACAAAGTCTTTGCTAAAGATCTTGCACCTTGCTTGTTACGCCTGTATCAATATATGCTTTCTGGACAAATTCAGGACCCATCCCTATTAGAGGCCAAAATTATTCTTCTCCTTAAGCCAGACAAACAACCCCATTCCCCAGCGAGTTACCGCCCAATTTCCCTGTTAAATTGTGATATTAAAATTCTAGCCAAGATACTCACTAGTAGAATTGAACAAGTCTGGACTTACCTTCTTAGCCCAGAACAAATAGGATTTGTATCCGGTAGAACCCCAGCAGATCATCTCTGTAAACTGTCGTATCTTATTCAGTCGGCAAAAACTTCCCCAACCCGAATGGCATTAATTTCCTTAGACAAAGAAAAGGCTTTTGATAGGGTGGACTGGATTTTCTTGTGGGCAATGTTACAGGTAATGGGCTTCCCCAGTGACTTTATTAAATGGATTCAAGCTTTATATTTCTCCCCCTTGGCCAAGATACACTGTAATGGTGTACTTTCAGATACTTTTCCTCTTTTTTCAGGTAAGCGGAAGGGCCGCTCTCCCCCTTTCTTTTCAACTTATATCTTGAACCCCTTATCAGACAATTGAAATCTTCTTGTTTAGTAATTGGTATACCCATAGGTAACAGAGCCCCACTGCTTTCAGTCTATGCAGATGACATATTGCTTCATCTTTCAGATCTGGCCTCCTCCTTAACAGAGGCACTGGATATTATTGACATTTTTGGGAAATTCTCGAACTATAAACTTAATCTCAGTAAAACCAAAATTTACCCCTTAATCATTTAACATATAGTTTGGACCTAAGTAAATTTGGTATGAAATGGACCCCACGGTCTATTAAATATCAGGGCATCTGTGTTACCTCTGACCTATCGTTATCGCTGAAGCTTAATTTAGAGGACTTATGGCACAACATTCAACAGGACCTAACAAGATGGAAAAATCTCCCACTTTAGTTATGGGGCAGAATTAACATTGTCAAGATGAATGTCCTGCCTAGACTGTTTTACCCGTTAAATATGTTGGATATATGGTTACCTGTATCCTTCTTTCAACACATTCACTCAGATGTTAACTCATTTATTTGGCGGGACAAGGCAATTAGAAGATCTTATCTCAAACTGTCCCAACCTAAGGAGCTAGGAGGGCTGTGACTCCATAACTTCCTACTTTATTACTGGTCCAGCCACTTGTATAAATGTGGGAAATGGCTGTCCTTACCTGAACTTCTTACTCATCATGACTACGTCCCAATATGGTTTGAAATTGAATCAGATATGTTTGCTTCCCACAAACTAGCCCCAACTTCAGTTTTTTACACGCCAGTGAAGAATATACCAAAAGCCTTGTAGTCTCTTCTGATTGGTACTTAGTTAAAAGTTCTATTTCAACTGTTTAGAAATTGTAAGGTATCTCCAACCACTGATTTTTCTCAACCAATCTGTGCTAACTTAAATCTCAAAATAGGAGGAGTTCCCATAACTAGAAGCTGGTTACATATACCTCCTGAACATACTGTTACTGACTTTTACTCACAGGACTCCATTTTGTCTACAGAAGAGATTTTAACCAAATTTCGTTCATCACCATCGGCAGCCTTTAAAATTCTTCAGCTTAAGCATCTTATAATTAAAATGTTTGGGAGGGAACCTAAACCCTCTTATATTGGTACTTTTCTTCAACAAATTACCATCCCAGCAATTAAATCACATGGCATTTCTACTCTTTATAAATTGCTTCTTATATGCCCACAACCTCCATCAGCAGTTGGCTCTAAGATCTGGCAAGGTTTTTTTCCTGATGAAGATATTAATTAGCAATGTCTATGGAAGGATTTATATATATATATATATATATATATATATATATATATATATATATATCACACTCAAGATCATTATAGATTAATGCAATATTGTATTTTAAATAATATGTATTATACCCCCATTAAACTGGCTCAAATGAAACGCCTCCCTTCTAGCATCTGTTCTTGATGCAATAAAGAAGAAGGTTCACTTTTGCATATATTGTGGACATGTGAAAAAGTATCTCCCTTGTGGAAACAAATTGAAACAACTTTAGAGCCACTGTTGGGGCTGCACGATCTTTTCTCCCCCACCATATGTATTCTGGGAGATTACTCTAGAATCTTGGTGAAGGAGAGAAGATACCATATGGCTCTAATCTCACTAGCGGTCAAAAAATCAGTGCTTAGACACTGGATGGATCAAGCCCCTATTTCACATACAGAATGGCTGCATGAAATATCCTTTGCACTCCATGCTGAACATTTAATTGTGAACGTGCGCCACCATCAATCATCTTTTAATAAAAATTGGGGAAAATTATATGCCCTCTATTTATCTTGACATGGTGGTTTGGGGGTTTTCACAAGCTTCTCACTCCTCCCTTTTTCTTGTTTTTTTCTTTCTTTTTTGAGCTCCCTTTTGTTTTCACCCAGCTTGTCCTTGTTCCTTTTTCTTATATAATTGCTAAACACTTGGGTTTTCATTTTGCATAGCCATAATAGGCCAGTGTTAAGTGCACTATGGAATGAGGAGGGGGAGGGGGAGGAGGGGGGATGTAGTTAGGTCTGTTAAGGTAGTTAATAATTATTATGTTCTCCGACTGTTTCTTTTTCCTTGTAAATAATTCCCTTCCAGTATATTTTACTTACAGATTTTGTTTATGCATTGTCCTGTTATTTTGTTTTATTCTACAGAAATAAATAAAGCATGTTCAATTAAAAAAAAATATTCCAGTCACTTTGCATTCTTGTTCTTAAGGTGCTTCCCCATATAAAAAGCAGATGAAATTACAGTGGAGCCTGCTTATAAGAACACCCTATTTGCCAAAGAAAATTGTTCTTATAAGCGGGCTGTTCTTATAGACGGGCTACCATTATAGCGATAAAATCACATGCAATTTTCAATTCCTGCAACAAGATGTAGTGATGCTGTTAGAAATAAACACGCAATACAGTACTGGAATACTGATATAAAACTTTATTTGCTAAAATAATCAGTTGTCTTTAGCTGTTTGGCATTTTTTAGAGTTAACTCATCTAGATATGAGTCTAGAGCATAAAAAGATGCCAGATTGGCTGATGATTTACTCTAAATGTACTACCGTATCTGTGCCATGCAAGATTTAATATCAATATTTGCAGAAGTATCAAGGACATCCACATCTGTTGAGTCCTCACCATCCGAGGGCTCTTCTTTCATTGTCAGGTTGTCAAGGGTTATTTCCGCCTCGGTGATTGAGCCTGTAGTTTTGATCCCATTGTCGCACCGAACATAGGTGTCAAATTCCTCCCGAGTGAGCCCTGGTGCATCCACTGTCTCTGCAACACTAGCCTCTTGCTCTGTAGGTGCCACAGGAGTACACACAGTAAACTCTGCTTTTAAAAAACAATTCTGGACTGTTTCTTGTTTCACCTTCTTCCAGGCTGCATCGATCATCTATATGCAGTCGAGGATGTTAATTTCACGAGCAAGATCACTCGCCCTGGTTGCCCTACCTCCATCAATTGCCACCAACAGTTTTTCAACCACTTTGGAGAGAGAAATGTTTTAATTGGGTGGCAAGGGGACATTCATGCCTCTTTATTGAATATCCATATTGAGACAACTTTGATCAAATGGGTGTGTATGGGTAGTGAACTTCTATGTGGCTGGGGACATAATGTTGTTTTAGAAAGTGCCAAATCTGGAAATTATCTAGTGAAGGGGAAATGTTTATATTTTAAAATGTCTAGAATGGGTAAATGGTTTGTAATTATAGGGTAAATGTTAAATGGGGCTGTTCAATTAAATCCTGGGCTTGTTGCTGATTTGAATCATGATTATACATTTGAAATGTTGAATGAAAAAGGATTGAAAATCCTGCATATTAATATTTGTAGTTTGCTTAAGAAAATTGAGTATCTAAGAGAATGGTTGGTTTATTATAAGCCTGATATTTTAATAATTACTGAATCATGGCTGCATACAAAAAATTCAAGATAATGATATAGCCCTTGAAAATTTCCATATATATAGAAAAGACAGATCCAAAAGAGGAGGGGGAGTATTAGTTTATGTTAAAAATTGAATTGATATTAGGGAATTACAAGATTTTTTATAATTGGACTGATTCAGAATTGTTACCATTAGAATTAAAGCTACCTTATTCTAAACCCATCTTATTGATTGGCATTTACCGTCCACCTAAAAGCAGCTTAATGGTCTTCTCTGAAATACAGGATGTACTGAAGAATTATCAAAATTCACATGAAATTTTGATAATTGGGGATTTAAATGTTGATTGGGGAAATATAGATGCCCATCATAGTCTAATTGATATGGCTACTATATTGAATTTGGTGCAACTGATAAAAGATGTTACTAGGTTAAATGCAGTAAATCCCCATAAGTCAACTATGTTAGATCTTATTTTTACTACAAATCCAGAAAAGTTTATAAAGAGTGGGTGGGGTGTTACCAGACTCAATGTCAGATCATCAGATAATTTTCTATATTAGAAATCAGAAATCTAGAAAGACATCTAAGAATGTTGCATAAATTAGAGTCTTTAAACAGTTTGATTATGTTCAATTTATGCAGGAATTAGAAAATTATAACTGGGAGAGACTAGAACTAATTCCCAGTGTGGGGAATGCGTGGGATATGTTTCAAAAGGATTTAATACAAATTTGCAATAAACATGCTCCCATAAAAACTAGGTTGATAAAATCAAACAAAGCGCCATGGTATGACTCAGGTTTGTTTAAAATTAAAAGAGCTAGAGATAAGGCATGGAAACAAGCTAAATCAGCAAAGAGAGACCAGGACTGGCATAAATATAGGCAATTAAGAAATTTATATACAAAGGAAATTAGAAAGGCTAGATTGGCCTATTGTAATAAAAAATTGTCTAAAGAAATGATGGAAAACTCAAGAGTATTTTGGAACATAATAAATAAGATGCATAAGGGACTTAGCTTGGGATATCCTAATAATTTCTTAATTAATGGTAATAAGATGGATTTGGGAAACATGGTAGTTAATGAGTTTAATACCTTTTTTTACAAATATGGGTATTAATGAATTACAATTGGGTGGAGGAGATGTAAATCAGGTTCTACAGAGAAATTCCCAGGCAAATGATACAGATAGAGTTTATGTACAATCTGGTAAACAAGCTGAGTTTGAGTTTACTTCTATTACTAGAGAAGATGTTAGGGATTTATTATGTCAAATTAATACTAATAAAGCAGAAGGTATGGATGGTATCCCTAATATCCTATTAAAGTATGCAGCCCCTATTATTGATTTACCCTTAGCAAATTTATTTAATTTGTCTCTTCTCTCTTCGGAGTTACCGCAAACTTGGAAGACTGCCAAGATTGTGCCAATTTATAAGACATGATCTAGGTTATTATTAGAAAATTACAAACCAATTTCTCTTTTACCAACAATTTCTAAAATTTTGGAGAAAATAGTTGCAAAACAATTACAGGTATATCTGAAAGATAATGAAATCCTTAACAGTTATCAATCCTGCTTTAGACCCGAGCATGGAACAAACACTGCTCTTATAAAGGTCACAGGAGATATAATGGAGAGTATGGACAGGGGGATGCCAGTGGGAGCAATTTTTGTAGACCTTTCAAAGGCGTTTGACATGCTGGACCATGGCATCCTCCTGTCCAGACTAAAAACCTGTGGTATGTCTGAGTCGGTTATAAATTGGTTTCAAAATTATCTTGATTCAAGATTGCAGCAAGTGACTATTAGACAGTGGTCATCTGATTTGAAATTGATTGTGTCAGGAGTCCCACAAGGATCCATTTTGGGTCCTATATTATATAATTTATATATGAATGATTTGGGGTTTGAACAACCAAAGCTACAATACCATCTTTATGCTGATGATACAGTTGTATATTTTGCTGATCCATCAGTGAGAACTATTCAAATAGTATTACAACAGGCTTTTGATCAGTTACAGGAATTTTTGCTTAGATCTAAATTGGTTTTGAATGAAAAAAAATCTCAGGTAATGGTGTTTCATAGGGGTTACGGGTCTAAAACTGAATATGAGGGGTTACAAATTAAAACATTTTCAGGAAGAATCTTGAAACAAGTTGTTAGTTATAAATATCTGGGGGTGTATTTAGATACAAAATTTAAATGGGACAATCATATAGATAGTACCCTGACTAAAGTTGGTAAGTGCTTGGGGTCATTATATAGTGTAAGAAATAGTATGTCTTTGGAAATTAGAAAATTAGTTGTAACTGTTGTTGTACTACCCATATTGGAGTATGGTAATTTGATATATATGGGTGCATCTAAAGAGCAACTATATAAGCTTGACGTTATGTATAATAAATTAATTAGATTTATACTAGGAGCTGCAAAGAGGGCACATAGAGTAGATATGTATAAAGAATTAGACTGGCATACTTTGTCTCAAAGGCGGGCTCTTAGTACAATTATGTTAATGTTAAAATGTATCTCAGGTAAAGTCCCTAAATATATGGCTGAGTCCATTAAAATAAAAAGACCTATTGAGGGTCTGCGCTCTGCTAATTACTTGGACTGTGCAGTCCCAAGTCGTAGTACGGCTTGGGGGTATAAGCATTTTTTATAATATTGGACCTTCTATATGGAATAAATTGCCTGGGAAGTTTAGGCCCCTTGAGGGAAATTTTCAGTTGCACCAAATTAACCAATGGCTTATTGAAAATACTTGTTATGATGGGAAATAGTTTGAATCTTAGGATGGTAGATTGTAACTTGTATTAAATGTATACTGTGAATTAATCATTGTTTTTTTTTTTTGTATGTTCTTTTTGTCTTAGTTTGTTTTATGATTCGGAACAGTGTTATATTTATTGATGTATAATTATAGTGTATATGTGTTTTCCTTCGTTATATATTGTTAACTTATAAGAGTAACTGGAAATGACACCTGAATCTCACTGTAAAGGTGCTTTGGCTCAGTGGAGATAACCTTATTCACTTTTTGTATGAATAAAAATTTTTTACTACTACTACTTACTACTTTCTTACAATAGTGCTGCTTTAGATTTTTAATGACACCTTGGTCCATCGGTTGGATAAGTGCTGTTGTGTTAGGAGGCAAAAAAACAAAACGAATGTGACTCAGAGTTAGATTGGGGTGTGCACTACAGTTATCAAGGATTAGACAGATTTTTCATTTCTTTCTCCTCATTCTGGCATTAAGGCGAGTTGCCCACTCAGTAAAAATCTGCCCGGTCATCCAGGCATTTGAATTCGCTTCATATTCAACTGGTAAGCAACTGACATCTATCCCTCTAAAACATCGTGGCTTTTTGGATTTGCCAATTAAGAGCAGTGGTAATTTCTCATCCCCAGTCATGTTGGCACAGACTAAAGCAGAGATTCTTTCTTTACTTTTCTTGCCCCTGGCTGCAGTATCCGTGCGGAAAGCTAGAGTCCCATCAGGAACAGCATGGAAATAGATTCCCATTTCATCTGCATTAAAAATGTCACTTTCCCAAAAATCATTTAGAATCATTGGCAGCACAGTGTCTTTCCAGGACAATGCTCCTTCTGTATCAGCATCTTGTTTTTCACCATGGCATCTTTTGAACTGTATCCTATGGCGTCCTTTCCATCGGCAAAGCCATCCGTTTGTGGCTGTGAAGCTGAGACCCATTCCGTCGGCTAGTTGTTGTGCCTTACTTAGCAGAATAGGACCATTCATAGGTGCATCTACTGTGCGACAAGTGCTGAACCACCTAAGCAAAGCATTTTCAACTAGCTCATCCTTGCCAGTTCTTTTGCGTTTACTGTCCTTGTTCAGCCCTCGCTCAAAGTCAGCAATCAGCTGGTCCTTATTGCTGATGATTTTGAAATTGTGCAAACATTCACACCAAATTCCTTCGCCATGTCACTCCGTCTGGATGAAGGGCTGCTAAGGCATTCAATTATAGATAGCTTCTTCGATAAGGTAAGCGCTGTTCTCTGCTTTCCTTTCAGAGGGGTGTTAGCCTGTTTAGCCATGACTTTTCACCATTACTGCCACAGGATAAAAGGGATTAGGAATCAGTAGATAGGCAGCACATTTATAAGGTGAACAAATGTAAGAATGCTCAGAATGCTGCTGTTAATCATTCCCTATTAACACCTAGCCGCATACCAGGGAATGTGTTAACCGAGTTAATCACCTGAGCTGAGAGGGATGAGCTAAGTCAGTGACACAGTTTGTTTCAGTCACTGACAGCTATCAGATCAGGCACAGAGGCAGAAAATATATGTTTTTTTAACCGGGCTGAATGTTACTATAAGCGGGCTATCACTGCATAGGAATACATGGGGGAAAATCGGGACATCAGAGTAATGTTCTTATAACCGGGATGTTCCACTAACCGATGATCTTATAAGTGGGCTCCACTGTATTTGTAACTTGGTACAGCCCCTTGCTAACCAGCCCATAAGCGTTACGCCATAAAATCTTCAGAAAAAAAGTTTTCTCCAGTACAGCCAAACCTCAAAATAAAGAAATTTAAGTTAGTATTCTGTTCTTAGGGAGAGGCCAAAGCCCAGTATAAGCTTATGCTTAATATCAAAGATGCAGTATAATAGTATGCTAGCAAACTCACCCAAACAAATTCAAATCAACAAACTGTTGAAAAGTATGTTCCACATTCTTATTTATTTCAACAAATAACATCCACATATTAATTTCTTCTATGTTTCGGGAAGTCTCCCTTCATCAGGACAACTGGTTACTTTTAAATAAAGATTAAATGAAAAAATATATATTTTTTAAAACTTTTTTAACAACAAAATGAAAATGTCAAAATGGTTTTCATTGATAATCATCCAAAGAAATATATTAAAGGCCCTTACATGTATTAATTCATTATTTCTCACTATTGTTCTTCTGTTGCATGTACAAAGGTTCAACCCCCACCACCTCCTAATAGAACACAATGACAAAGTTAGCCTTCAACACATGGCTTATAAAACTCACTCAATTTCCTCATCATTAAAGAAAACATAATCATTTAATACACCTCATAAGTGAGAAGGAGCAACTCGTCTTGGTTCTAAGCTTTCACAGGATTTTCATTTCTGTTAACAAAAAAAGTAACTCTCTTGAAACTTCTCTTATAGTGTCACTAATCCAATCCTCTTCTACCACCTCTAACTAGTTTCTAATAAGTACCAGAACGTTGCTCCTTAGAATTAACTTTTAAATATATTTCAGCAAAGTATTGCCAGTTTCTCACACCAACCTGTTACTTCTTGCAGTTCACCTAGCTTTGTTGCTTTACTTTCTTACTGCATATCTCATCCTGTGACAGATACACAGATTCTTATTACTACCAAATATAAAGATATGCCCAAATTTGTCTTCCACTTTGCGGTGAAAGTTTTACTCATTAATGTTTCCCAGCAGTAGCTCTATATTAAACTAACTATTGCCCAGTGAATTACACACAAGCCTCAGCAAAGGCATTACTTACACCAAAGTGTTCCTTAGTGAGGTGCTGGTAGGAGTAATGCACAGGGCCTCTTTGCTCCATTTAAATATGAGAAATTCCACCTCCAAATCTAGCTGAATGACTTCTAGGTCATGTGTAGGCTGCTTGCACCTGCTGGAGCACCAGACCCACCACATTGTGGCACCAAGGACTGTATTGTTTGGTGTTGGAGGTCCTGAATAAATATTCTTAATAGTTTACCAACATTATTGGGACCTGCTGAGAATTCTTAAAAAAATCTGGCTGCATCGGGAGCTAAACTCTCTGAGGATTAGATACACAATGGGTAAGGAAGCACTGTGAAGCTGATTCAGAAAGACTTAACCATTGTGTACTCAACTTCCTATTTTATTATAATATAGGCTGCCATTCTATAATTTCATTGAGACCAAATTTCAGGTTATTAGTTTCAAAAAAATTAGTAAATGTTGCTTCCCTTAGAAGTCATTTTTCATTAAAGTTCCCTCCTCTATTAGTTTTAGTCAATTTCTCCAGCCCAAAAAACTGCAGTGTGGGTGTTTGATGTCCACATTCTAAAAAGTATCTAGCTATGGGAGACGTATGATCATTGTTTCTTATGTACCCCTCATGTTTCCCCAATCCTCTGTTTTAAGGGTCTTTTGGTTTTCCCTAGATACATCAAGTCACCTGGGCATTTTATCCCATAAATCACTCCTTCTGTCTGACAATTTATAAAATCCTTAATTACAAAATCTACATTTTTACTTGGATTTCTTATAGTTTTAATCTTATGGGTATTGTGACAGTGGACTCATCTCCCAGAGCTAAAATTACCTCTTAGTTCCTCTTTAGTAGACACACCTTGTGGTTTCACTTCTGAGATTTTATGCTGGGAATGAGACAAGTGATCTGATAATGATTTAACTTTCTTTGTCACCTCTTGAACTCAATTAAAAAAGCGTTTTCCCCAAAGTGTGTTGCTTTTAGCACATGCTAATGTTTATTTAATATATTTTTATACTGTAAAAAACATCACTATTCTTCAAGGTCAACATAATTTTGTCACTTTTCATTTCTGTTTTCTCTGTCTCTTTTTTGGCCAATAAATCATCTCTATTTTTATCTAATGCCTTATTTGTTGCCTTTAACAGTAGTTGATTTAAATAACCCCTGTTCCTAAATCTGTCTACCATCTCCTCTGTACTCACTAATACATCTATTTCTTTTGAACAATTCCTTTTTTCCTCCTCTTAGAAACTGACTATAAGGTATTAATTCCACAAGTTTCCCAGGATGGAAACTGTAACCTCTCAAAATTGTATTTTTATCAGTTCCTTTCCTGAACATTTTAGTGCTCAGTCCATCATTATTTTTAAAAATCAACAGATCCAAAAAAGCGATTTCCTCTGTATCTTGGTTAAGAGACAAAAATGATAGAGGAAGGAACTTTAATAAAAAATTACTTCTAAGGGAAGTAACACTTATTAAATTTTTTGAAACTAATAACCCAAAATGTGGTATCAAAGAAATTATAGAATGGTAGCCTATATTATAATAAAATAGGAAGTTGAGCACACAATGGTTAACTCTTTCTGAGTCAGCTTCACAGCATTTCCTTTCCCATTGGGTGTCTAACCCTCAGAGGGGTTTAGCTCCAGATGCAGCCAGATTTTTTAAGAATTTTCAGCAGGTCCCAATAATGTTAGTAAATTATTAAGAATATTTGTTCAGGACCTCCAACACCAATAAATACAGTCCTTGGTGCTGCAGTGTAGTGGATCTGTTGCTCCAGCACATGCAAACAGCCTGCAAATGATGTAGAAGTCATTCAGCCAAATTTGGAGGTGGAGCTTCTCATATTTAAAAGGAGCAAAGAGCCCACCTCACATTACTCCTACAAGCACCTCTCTAAGGAACACTTTGGTGCATTTAATGCCTTTTCTGAGGCTTGTGTGTAATTCACTGGGCAACAAGTAGTTTAATATTGAGCTATAGCTGGGAAATGTTAATGAGTAAAACTTTCACCGCATGGGCATTACAACAACCTTCAGGTTGATTTAAATGATTTTTAGTTTTACATGCTCATTGAAAAACTTATAAGGGTAAAGTGGAACACAACTTTGGGTGCAGCTTTATATTTGGTAGTAATAAGAATCTATGTATCTCTTGCAGGATGAAGTATGCAGTAAGAAAGTAAAGTGGCAAAACTAGGTGAGCTGCAAGAAGTAACAGGTTGGTGTGAGAAACTGACAATAGTTTGTTGAAATATTTTTAAACATTGATTCTAAGGAGCTATGTGCTGGTGCTTATTAGAAACTATTTAGAGGTGGTTGAAGAGAACTGGATTAGTGACACTATAAGAGAAGTTTCAATAGAGTTACTTTTTTTGTTAATAGAAATGAAATTCCTTTGAAAGCTTAGAAACAAATGAAGTTACTCCTTCTCACTTATGAGGTGTGTTAAATGATTATGTTTTCTTTAATGATGAGGAAATTGAGTGAGTTTTATAAGCCATGTGCTGAAGGCTATCTTTGTCATTGTGTCGTATTAGGAGGTGGTGGGAGTCTAACCTTTGTACATACAACAGATGAACTATAGTGAGAAAGAATGAACTAATACATGTAAAGGCCTTTAATATATTTCCTTGGATGATTAGCAATGAAAAATATTTTGTCATTTTCATTTTGTTGTTAAAAAAAATTAAATAAAAAATATTTTTTCATTTAACGTTTATTTAAAGGTAACCAACTGTCCTGTTGAAGGGAGACTTCCTGAAATGTAGAATAAATTAATAACTTCATGTTATTTATTGAAATAAATAAGAATGTGGAAGGTACTTTTCAACAGTTTGTTGATTTGAATTTGTGGGGGTGAGTGGGCTAGCATACCAGTATACTGCATCTTTGATATTAAGCATATAGAGAATAGTGGATGGGCAGGTATGCACAACCAGTGTGTTGTGCCACTGAGGGGTTCTGATTCCCTATGACTTCAAGAGCGAAGCTCGAGAGGTCTGTGGGAATCAGAACCCCGAAGTGGCACAGCACAATGGTTGGGCATAACATTGCCCATCCATTATTTTTCATAGTGTATGGTGCTCCTACGATAATTTAAGTGAGCATTTTAATTTTTTTTAAGCCGTAAAAGGAATTCTTTCTACTGCGTTTTAGTCTGGTATTCAAGTCAGGTTGCTAAGGTTAGTGCTGTGGTTGTGAGGGACCAAATGTCCCTACATCTGTAGCGTGGTCTGCCATTTGCTGTCAGTTGCCTTTGGGAGGGGATTCCAGAAAAAAAAATGGTGGATGTATCTCTCGCTAAGCGAGAGGACCGTGAGTGAAAGGATTCACCTGTTAATGTGAGTAGTTTTAAATATCTGGTTGAGCCTGCAGTTTTTTAATAGCTTGAAGTATGTGGTCAATCCTGCCTTTTTTCGTCGTGCCCTGTTCGTCATCAGTTCGGGGGATGATCATGCTACTGCTGCTGCTGCTGCTCCAAGTTTTTCTGTGTCTGGTCCACTTTTAAAACGAGCTGAGCGCATGCAGCCTCTAGAGGCTTTCGAAATGTTGTTGCAGTACAGTGTAGTACAATCATGTTCCATGACCTTTTGCACTGTGTACAACATTTTGAAAGCCATGGGGTTTCATACACAACAAGGCTTCACCATACACTGTAAGCTTGTACTGGGCTTTGGCCTTTCAATAAGAAAATAATACTCATTTAAATTTCTTTGTTTTGAGGATTTGGCTGTTCTGGAGAAATCTTTTCTTATGGAAGTTAACTTCCTGTGAAACAAGAATAGCAACACCCCTGTAGGTAGAGAAATCACCTGCTGCGTACACCTGTCCCACCTGCTGTCATCAGAAAAGTAATTTCTCTGATGCCATCAGGTGTGTTTCCTGGAGAATGGCAAAATGACAATGCATTAGCTGTAAATGCTTTAAGATCTGGTACCTTTTCACTCTGGTATGTGCCCCTTTAACATTCCATAACACTTATTTCATCATTCTTATGCTGTACCCATAGGTTGTAGTGGTAGTGCAACATGACCATTGTTCATTAATATAGGTAACTGGTGCAGTGCCCTTCCCCCCTTCCCTATCCTGCCCCTTGAAGTTGTAACTATTAACTAAACTCCACTCCCTCTCCTCTCGCCCCCTCTCAAATGTTCCCCTATTTTCTTATTCACTGTCTCCAGTCCCAAGGACTGCACTCCTCACACTATTTAGGCCATAGTGCAACTTACTGCCTCCAAACAGAGCCCTATTTCCTCCCTCCTCACTTTCTTCCACCAAGCCAAAATTAAATAAATGATGAAAATCTATGCCCTAGTCTTAGGGGCTATGAAATAAGCTGACATAACTTTATGATTAGTGTCCTGGAGCCCAGTTAACTGGGACACAATTTAAGTGCAAAAATACACTTAATTATAAAAAACCTTCATGTTAGGCTCAGTACTCTATATTGTTTAAGATTAGTATTAGGTAGGCAATTAAATAGGCTATTGATTCATTTAAATGGTGTTCTTGCCCCCGTAACATAAAACTGCATACAAAAAGGAAAAACAGCTATATACATTAGGCTTATTAGTAGGACTTAACTGTGCAATCTAAGAACTGCCAGGTCAGCAAACCTCTAGTTGGGTTTGCACTTAAGAGGGGGAGAGACCCAGTACCTTCAAAGATAAATTACAACCTTACATCAGGGAGTAATTATAACTTAGTAGATCAGGCCCCATAAAAAAGTGTTACATCATTTACAGAAAACTCTTATGTTAGGCCCCAGTACTCTGTCTTGATGCAGAGTTAAATTAAGCCAGTAATTAAATAAACTGTTGGACCCTTAAAACATTGCTCTTGCCCCCCAAAACAACATCAGTAAGTAAAAGAAACAACCATATGAGGATCGGTAGGAAAGCTAAGTTGTGCGGTCTATAACTGCCAGGCCAGCAACCCTCCACTCAGGATTGCATTTAAGAGGGGAAGTGTCTCATAGCCTGCAAAATATAAATGAAAGCCTTACTTCAGGCTGGATATAAATGCCAGGTTAGTCTCTATGAGCTGAAATCTTGTTGGAATCTGTGGAGTGCATAGATCAGCCAGGAGCTAGGTTCCCAAAGCTCACTAAGTACCAATTTCAGAAAAACTGTCTCTGAGTATGACTTTGTGAGTCAGACAATCTAATATTTATTCAATTCTGCATCTCCTAGTTATGAAATGTCCACCTTGGTGTTTCCATTAAGAATGTTGTCCAGATATCATTCCAGGTAAATGCTTCATTTGAAAAGATGTGAGTAGAAATTTTTCAGGCTGGCTATAGTTTGTTCCTGCAATTCAAAGTTATGTCATGTTTCCTGATGCTAGACTTAGAGTACAACCTGATACTATATTCTAAACTGAATTACAGCTGCAATGAGCTTGGTAACAATGGGGTGCATCTCCATTCTTTTTTGCCAAACTGATTTAGGCAGGTCTTGGGCAATTCTGATTCGCCATTGCACTCTGCTTAGCTCTTGCACTTTATTAAGTATATGGTGTTTATCTAAGAAGTCTAACAGCCGGAATAGTAAAGATCACAGGGATGTCCCCTGAGGAGGTGTTGGGCGTTGGTAGCAGTGGGCCCTCTTGACTATATAGTCAGGGCCATTAGGAGAGGGACCTACTATTTAGTTGCAGAATTTTTGTATCAATAGAATAGGGAAGGATTCCTCCTCTCCTTTTGGGAGCTCCAAAATTATTATATGGTTATGGTGGGATCTTCTTTCAAGATCTTCCATTTTGCTTTCTACAGACTTCAGAGGTTGGCACAGCTGAATCACCTCTGGATCTAACCTCCCTCTCCAATCATCCATTGAAGAAATACGAGCCTCATTATCTTCAGTACATTGCGCTAGTGAAGCCAAAGATGAGGTAAGGGTTTGTACTGAAGTCACTAGGGAGTCCAAAGTAAATTTTATTGGTGAGATTCCTTTCCAGAACTTCTCCTCGGTTAATGCTGCCTGGGGGACTCGTGCCGGTCACTGCTCCACTCGGGGGCCTGGGGACTCATGCCCATGACTGCTCCACTCGGGGCCACCTTAGAGCACTTTGCATTTTTGTCCATGCTGGGTGTGGTCGGTGGTGTGTGGCAGGGCAAACTATGTCTCATTTCAACTTCCATCCTCGTAAATTTTTTGCTCAAGGACATTCTGTTCTTTCTTCACTGGGTTTCTGTAGCCAGTGTGAACTTTTAAATTATGAATAAGTGCAGAAAGATTGTTGTTGAAGAGAGTGGGTTGGGAGCTCAGGGGAAAGCGTCCTGCTTAGTCGGTTATCACGTTCCCCTCCTAGTTGCTTACTTTTAACCATACTGGGACCGGAGTATAATTATGGGTATCCCCCTGCATGCAGGTAATATTTATGGGATCTTCTCACTGACTCAGGTTGGGTCCTACCACAGATTCTTTAACCAAAGACTGCCCACAGCCTGAATCCACCAGAGCTGTAACTGTTTTGTTCCCCTCTTGCACTGGTATTGCATAAGAGTTTTTGGTCTGGAATGCATGGGTGTGGGCAGTAACTGTGCATTCCACAAAATCACAGTCCATGCAGTCACAAAATTTACTGATATGCTCAACTTAACCACAGTGAAAACATACAATGTTATTATCAGGTCCATGATCTCCACCCCATCCCCCCAGGTTGGGTAACCAGAGAGCAGGGTCTTGAGGCTGTGGGATTTACACCAGGCCTGGGAATTATAGCTTTCTGAAGGGGAGGGGTAAGTGATATTTCACCACTTGATCACTTACCAATTTGTTTTATTTTATTTAAAAATGTCAAGTATACAGGATAAGTTCTATCAGAAACTTGTCTCATTTACAGAATATCCCAGTCATAATTACAAAGGTAGCAACACCAATACACACTGTACATTAAGACATTGCAAGCAGTACAAACTTTAGTTAAAACAATTGTAAAAAGTCTGTTCTTATAACTTTTTCTTTAAAATGGATTTAAAAGACCCCAAAGTAGAACACTTTTTAAGGTGGGTGGAGGTTAAGCTGTTCCAGAAAGGTGACACCATAGGTAAAAACACTTTCCCATAATGCGTGACACATTTGGGAAGCAAGAAACTGCAATGCAGTACATTCCTGAGGTTTTACTCATGCATAGGGGCAATGAACTTATCAGTAAGATATAACAGAGTATGGTTATTAGCCATTTTAACAAGTTCTGGTCAGAGCCAACATGACTACTTTAGATCAGTGAGTCTGAGTGAAAACTACTCAGAGATCCTACTGCAGCTGATGGTGTACTTGCACTTGTTCAAAAAATCATGAGGAACAACAGGCATGAGACTGTAGTCCAGGAATAACACCAATTTGTACAGGTAAAAAAATCCAGACTGGATCAGTACCTCCAATGGCAGGAACATTTTATTAAGTTATAGCCACACAGAGAGTGTTGTATTTACCTAGTGCTTCAGACATAAACTTGGTTATGTTCTTAGTCAGGGGGCCCCCGATGAAGAACCGAGTTTAAGTCTGAAGCAGCAGGTAAGTCCAGTGCTCTTTATGTGGCTGTAAGTGCTCTCTGTGTGGCTATACCATAATAAAATGTCCCTGCAATTGAAAGTACTTACCCAATCTGTTTTTCTATTACCTCTACAAATTGGTGTTACTCCTGGAGTGTGGTCCCCTACCTGCTATAACAATAAGAACACCTTTGGAGTAAAGTAGATCAACTGACAAGGACCTTGTTAGTTGAGCGGTGGCCTTTCTTTTTCAATGCTGGCACTTAACAGTATAAAAACGCTTGTGAAAACCAACCCCTTTATAGTCTATAGAGTGCACCTGCATGCCTTTCTTGTGCTGACACAAAATGTATTAGTGTGGGGGCACGACTCCACATAAGGAAGTAAGAGCATTTTGTCTACCCACTCCATAGAGTTTTTTTACAAGTTTAATTTCTATAAATATAACAAGCCAAGAATTAACTTAATGGTTTCATGGATTAAATGCCTGATAAGGTGCTCTTTATGTTGAGGGGGAGTGAAAGTTTACATACTAGAAACCTGCTCTTTAAAAAACAGCTGTTAGATTTTGTGAAAAATTAAAGAAACCCCTGTGTGATGAAATGGACTATGCTATCTGAACTTAAAACTGTAGCATTAAAACTGTTTGTATAAGATGTTTTGTGGAAAAAAATAGTATTTGAAATGTCTAGAAATAAACAATCCTGATTTGCCAAGAATTATGTCATAAGTTATTATTTTGTGTATAGAGGATAGTGGATGGCCAGCCATGCAAACCAAGCCTGTGTTGTTAATGACCTCAAAAATAGTCAGAACCCTGCTGGCAAGACAGGCTTGTTGTGTATGTGACTGGGTATCTACTGTTATACAGTTTCTTTATCTTAAAAAATAGCTTGTTGCCCCCAGACACATAAAAGATATAGAAGTCTGGGAAATTTTAAAACTAATAAACCCATGCTACACCCAACTGCTAATACTCCTTGTCATGCAACTGACAGTTTATTTGCTTTTACAATCATTTGAAATACAAAAAAGCTTACCTCATAAAAAAGAAAGTCCTTGGTAATAAGCAAGAGCAAGATCTGCACTTATGTGCTTCTATTTAAATCACACAGATTCACAGGAATACATTATAGTGTAGATCGTGCTCATGCTTGTTTCCCAGTTCCTTTCATTTTCGTGAGTAAGATTCTTTTTAAATGATACTGAAAGCAAAAGACTATCAGTGGCACTGGGTGGTGCATTAGCAGCTGGGTGCAGGTTGGGTTTATTAGTTAAAATTAATTTAAAAAATAGAAAGTTTGGTATGTTTGGGTCTATGTGCACATAGATGGTGGGGGATACAACAATTGTGAGAAGAACAGAGCACAGGTGGCACTGATTTTCCATTTTTATTGAAAAGTTATAGTAAATGGGTACCCTTTGTTATGTATAAAAATCAGCCTGCTAAAAATTCTTGCTAAACACATTCTAAACTGTTATGCACATTCTAAAATGTTGTTATGCGCATTCTGAACAGCTGTTATGCACAGTTCAAAGGTCATACAATTTTGAATTTTTCATTTATGCTTTACCTAGCTACTTACTAACCACCCAGTGCCCAAAGTCATACCTTTTACCTTTCAAAAGTCTGGAAATTTGATTTTGATATGGGAGTAGAACAAAGAAATGGCAAGATTTTTTGTTTTCACTTCAGTGGGGGTCTTTCACTCTAGTGTAAAAAAACATATACTATAAAAAATAAAATATGGTAAACCACACACAACTTGGCATGTGTTTCCATCTCAGGGTTAACATGACAGCATTAACCTCTTGAGCTTCACTCTCGAGGTTCATATGCTGTCATCTCAACCCCTACTTGGAAACATAGCCTTGTTGTGTATAGTTGCCCATAGATTATTCTCTGTATTACACCGCAGACAAGTATAACAGCATTCTATGACCTTTGTCCAGTGGTACCAAAGCTTTACAGTTTGGATGGAAAGCCATGCAGAACAGACCCAAGAGTAAACAAGCATTTGTCAATGCCGAATGTTGTCTCGCTGGCATTGGCATTCGTAGTGCTGGAGGTAGAGATGCATAATAGGAATAGCAGTGAAGTATTGAAGTGATGCCAACCCCACCCCCACCCTGTAGAGAGTGATAGGCATTGGGGTGTGCATTTGGGTCATCAGCTATAACGCACATGCCATTGTACCTCACCCTACCGTGCAGATACTGACAAGTGTCGTGGTGTGCTTTGGGGTCTATGGGCATTATACTTACCCCATTCCATAAGGAAATACACTGAGGTGGGTACAGTATAGGAGAATGGGGTGACCTTTGTCACCGAACAGTGTGAGACACACCACGATGCCTGTCAGTGGCTGCAGGGTGGGGGTGGGGGTGAAATGACTTGAGCATTATAGCCAATGATCCCAAGTTACACCCCTGACACCTGTCAGTCTGTACAGGGTGGGTGCCACAGTTGGAAACCCTAACACCGTAGGTCTGTGTTGGTATTTTCACTCCAAATTTTCAACATGGGCTGTTTGTGAGCCCACCTCATGAAAAGCAGCACAATCAGTTTGGTAGCTGAAAGGTGGTTTTGCACAGTGGCTATGCCATTTGGTGACACATGGACGAAAACAGATTTTGGGCAAGATGTGGAAAATGACAACTCTATTGTTCATGAGGAGGCATAAAAAAATGGCAATGTTGAAAATCTGGAGTGAAAATATGAAAAATTGTTGAAGTCATGAGTATGCATAGAAACTGCACAACAGACATCCGTAACCCAATTATTTGGGGGAGTTTGTTAGCCACATTTTCAACATAGGCATTTTGGGACCTCCCTCATGAACAGTGGCACTCTGATTTTGTTAATGTGTTCCAAAAGTTGATTTCCCACAGTGACCACGCCACTGTGCGCCACATGTGTGGAAACACATTTTGGGCAGGATGTGAGAAATGAAAGCTGTACTGTTCATAAAGAGGTGTGAAAAAATGCCAGTGTGGAAAATTTGGCATGAAAAATTGCAAATTTGCAAAGTTACAAGGGTGCGTGGAAACTGCGCAACGCATGCTTGTAACACAGTCATTTTATGGAGTTTCGGCACCTAATTTTCAACATAGGCATTTTAGGACCTCTGCTCATGAACAGTGTCACCATCATGTCCTCAAACTGTCCCAGAAACTGATTTTGCACCGTGACCGTGCTATTCTGTGCCGGACGTGTGAAAACACAGTTCAGTCAGGATATGTAAAATGACAGCTGTACTGTTCCTAAGGAGGTGTGGAAAAATGCCAGTTTTGAAAATCTGTATTGAAAATATTACAAATTCATGAAGTTACATGCTTGCTTGGAAACTGTGCAATGCACGCTCATAAAACAGTCATTTTTTTGATTTTTCCCAACAAATTTGAAACATAGGTTTGTTGAGAGCCCCCCTCATGAACAGTGGCACTGTTGTTTCATTAATCGGTCCTGATAGGTGATTCTGTGCAGTGACCGCAAAATCACCTTTCAGGACAGAATTACACCATGATAGTGCCTGAATTCATGAGGAAGCATCCCAATAACCCCATGTAGAAAATTTGGTGCCAAAATTCCCAAAAATGGCTGAGATATGCAACAAAGTTGAAAAAAAACTATTTATGCCATTATACAGCTTACCGGCATTTCCTCAGTTTGCAGTCGGCTTTGAAGAGTGCAGACATGTTCCCAGCCCACCGAAGATCATCATGCCAGACTCCGGAGGTAAGTATGGGGTGAAGGGAGTGTGGGGAGGCAAGGTGCACAGAGGGTGGGCGCGGGTTGTGGGAGGGGGCAGCTGGGAGACCGTGAGGGAACGTTTTCTTTTTAACAGGTTTAAAAAAAATAAACAACATTGCAGGAGGTTTTTTTCAGGGTATTTGGCATGCTAGGGTGGGCTCCCAGTGTGCCACCTAAGGGTTTTATGGGGGGATTCTGTAGCCAATGGGGGATTGGGCACCCCCATTAGCACATACTGGGGAGCACACAATCCTAGGGGGATTGGGCACCCCCTCAGCAGGTAACAAAAGGTGGGAGGAGAAACATTATGCCAATGGGGAGTGGGCTCCTCTCTTGGCAAAATATACATGGGGACAGGGATAAATGCCGACAGGGATTGGGACCTCTGTAGGAAAAGAAAAACTGTTGGGGGCCACATGATGCCAACAGGGAGTGGGCTCCCCCATTGGCATTGTGACAGGTGGTTTGCCTGCACGTCAGGAGGTGTGTTGTGGTCACACTGCATGAGAGGTTCGCTCTCATTGTAGTGGACTTTTGATTTGTTCCTGTGGCCACATTAGGGATGCGTGAGGTCAGCACCTGCTGCTGGCTGATTGGGGAATGAGGGATGCACCTTCTGATGCATGCCCTGCATTCGCCCAACAGTGACCATGCCTCCAAATCTGCTACTGCTGCAAGATGTTGGCTGCGTAAGTGAGAGCCAACATAAAAATGGTGAGGCACACATCTTCATTGACTTAAATAATTAATATAAATAACTTATCTGAAACACCTAGTTTTTCAAGAAAGCAGCATTGTAGCAGCTTGCTGTGAATAACTAAGCTCTGTGGAAGCCCTACCTTGCAAGCTCTGTAATTTGATACAGTTCACAGTGATGGACCAGATGCAGCAGGCAGAAGCATAGAGGTGTGTGTGTGGGAGGGGGGGCATGACTGGGCTCTATGCTCTGTTGGACACTCTTTCTGCTGAAAATTACAGTCCAGCTTCAGTTTGGATGGAAATCCATGCAGAACAGACCCAACAGTAAACAAGCATTTGACTATACTGAATGTTTGATGCTTTGTACCAATACATCCTCAGATGTCTCATGGGCTCTTGAGCTGTGAGTGCAAGGAATGCTGGGAATGACAAACAGCTATCTTACAGGACACTATGGACAACACTTAGTGTGTGGGATTCACTTAGGGGGAAAATCAGTTTTGTTTTTTATACCTAGGCAGATATAGAGGGTACTGAATAGACAGAGCATTTAGGAGGATAATAACTGTCTTGAGGCTAGGAGAGGGTTGATGCAGAGGATCACCATGGGCAGAAGGCAAATACTGGAATCACTGTGGGAAGGTTGACAGGCAAAAGAGTTGAGTACAAGAAAAAGGGGAATACATGTATGGATCTGCCAGTTATTCTTCTTATTGAATTGCAATATATGTACCATCATAACAACAAGGATTAACCATGTTAAGATCTATGCATCACTCAGACCATGGCAGGTCTTGGTATTTAGAAAATGGTAAGAATGGATTCTCCATTCTGATTGGCAGAAATCAGCTCCAACCTGGGCATCTATTTTTCAATAGTTTCCCAGGTAAAAATAAGTACTAGTCCAAATGCCACTTCACCAGATACCCTTGTACACTGGTGCCCAGTCTGTTTTGTCATTGGCTGAAAGAACCTGGTGAAATCTGAAATTCCCGCCATGTTTTTCTCTCACTTAGCGAGAGCTACTGTCCCCCCCAACATTCCTTACTTCAGTGCCACTGCCAGTAAAACAAAAAAGCTCATATTCTGAATAGTTAGCAGTTGGGAAGAATGATCATATAGCAGTTTCACATAGCCGTGTTCTTTTACAACAACGCCACTCTCCTGATCATGCTCTTGCACTACCACAGTGAACAAGAATGAAAAAGGAAGCCGTCAATCCATTTTGCTTCATACTGTGAAGTGCATTTACCAAAATGGCACAAAGCAACTCCCTCATACCAGAGTCTCCCCACAGTTAATCAAGCTACTGCTTCAAATTTAAAATAAACTAATAATTTACCTTGGGGCTGTTCATCATCTTGAATTAGCATAACACAAGGCTGGTCGTGTGCTTAACAGACGCATCTTCTGACAGAAAAACATTCATGCAGAAATGAGACAGACAATATCCAGAGACTGCAGGGGTGAATCTTTTCTACACATTTCCTGCTGAAGTGGCAGAGTGTGTGTGTGTGTGGGGGGGTGCTCAATAGATTACAATAGCTCTGTGGGAAGGAGCAACATCAGGTGGAACAGCCTTTAAACATATGGACTATTTTTTCAATAAACACATTTTTTTCTACTACAATTCATTTTTAAACTTATTTCCTCTCTTATTTTACCACTTAATTGAAATTGACTAAGATGTCCATTTCCTAAGTGCAATAATACACTCTAGGCTGGGCATTATTGGGAAATACCAGAACTTCCAGGGGATATAAGGCCCTCTGACTGTGGCATCAGGCATCATTATGCCCCTGGGCTATCTGGTATTTCCAATAATGCCAACCCTGTTGGGTATTATTCCTTACATATGCAAGGGCTAAAAAAGTAGGAGTAAGGGTAGGATAGGGGAGGGGTATGGAGGGCTAGGGCATGGGGAGGAGAACATAAGTGTTATGGGAGGACAGGTGGTGAGATAGGAAAGGGGGACAGGAGAGGATTTCAAAAGTTGGTGACATCAATATAAACAAAGTTCTATAAGTATGGGTTCATCTTTCAAATTTCATTCCTAAATATAGACACAAAAAAGTTTAGAATGAATATGTGTTTTTGTCTAGGTTAACTTTGTTTGCAATATGCTCTTGCTGGTGAAGAGAAACAGAGGTATACTATTATTTTTCTCTGTATTTAAAATTTGCAACAGTAAGGAGATTAAGTTCCATACTACTAGCAACCAGAGAGGCTGGCAAGAGTTGAATCTTTTTAGAAACTTGCTAGTTTAGGTCAAAGAATGGTTGTAATCTGAGACATCATCCTGCAGTTTTAAACTGCCTTCAGAAGCAGAGGAAGGAAACTCTTAAACAGTAATAAAATAAAAAATATTGGCACAACACAGTTTAAACTCTCTGCAGATCTTCCCCCAATGTCCCAATGTAGTCTGATCAGATTGTCAGTGCATCTCAAGATGTTTTTCCTTTAATTTTACAGGATTTTGAAGACAGGCTGATTGTGTTTACAGCCAATCAGCTGTTTGTTGAGTGGCTTAATGAACATCAAAGAAGCTCTCTCTGATTTGAGTGGCTTGGTTCCTTGAAGTACAAGCAGTTGAAGAAGTGTGGTGTCACTGTGTGTGTGTGTGAGAGAGAGAGAGAGAAAGAGAGAGAGGGAGGCAGACAGAGAGAATTGTTGGGCTCTGTTTTCTGTTGGATACTCTTTTTTCAGCTGTAAATTGCAGTTTAGCTTCAGTTTAGATGGAAAACCATGCAAAACAGACCCAGCAGCATAGTTATTTAAGGGGATCTAAAAATGACTTACAATGAACTGATAGTCGAAGTATCTAACTGAAACTCACAGTCTATCAATGAAACAATGCAGTCTAGTGTTTGCAGGGGTTATAGAGAATGCAGACACAAACAGCCCACTTCAATAAATCCAGAGAACGCAGATGGTTTTTAGTCATATCTAGTCCGAAGCACTCAGGGTATGAACACAGTCATCTTGTCCTGTCAACCCCCTCTCTCTCTCTCCTAGTAATCCTAAAATGCCTGCAGGGCTTCACCCATAAAAAATGAAAGATAACCAGTTGAGATGTTGTCTAGAACTGTGAGATAATCAATATAAGTTGTGAAATAGGGAGTAGTGCTGCTCATCCCTATTTGATTTTAACATGAAATGCAGTAGCTGGAAAAAAACAGTGTTTAAGAGAGCAAACTGTTATTTGTGGGTGTGGCAATAAAGAGTATTGCCTTAAACTAGGATGGGAAGAATTGCTTGCCCAATAATATGTTTAAGATCCCTCCCAGACAAGCAATGTCTGGCACACTTGAAATGGCCCAGACATTGTCAAATCTTGCATACAGTTTTGTCAATATGTGGTTTAATAGACAAAATGGAGTGAACAATGAGAATGAGATAATTAAATTCATTAATGAGTTCCAGAGGTTGGTCCTTCAAAATAATGAAAAAAACAAGAATGAACCAAAGACAACAAGTGTTGGGACCAAAGCAGCATTAATGTGGGTCTTCTTATTATTTAAAATTAAAAGATTATCCAAAAGCCATTGTCAAAGTTACCCTGAGGAGTTGTGGCAAGAACATAAGGAGATTTGTGAGAATGAAAAAGTATGGTGTCCTGAGTGTAAAGTCTAACAGAACAATAACCAGCTATAGAAGGTAAAAGATTCAAAAAATTAAATAAAATAGGATCATGAACAAACCCCGGTGGAACCCACTTGAAACAAGTTAAAGTGGAGAAAGACAAACATTCCAAGGGACAGACTGAGTTCTCATGCAAGTAAGAAGAAAAGCAAGGAGTAACAATAAAGGAAAAGCCATAGGCAGGCAGGCAATTTAGAAGCAAAGAATGATTTACAATGTTGAAAGCTTTCAACAGGTCATTAAAAATGGAACCCACAAGACATCCCTGATCTAAAACCCAATAAATAGAATCATGAAAATAAATCAGTGCTGATTGGTTTAAAACATTGACCAAAAACTAGACTGGAAACATGATAGGACCTGATAATTTAACTATATAATCATTAATTTGGGATAATGCATTTTTTTCATGAATTTGGAAACTGTAGGAAGAAGGAAAATAGGATGATAGTTATCCGCCATAGTTTGTCACCCCCGTTCTATAAAGGATGCAGTAGGGGAAGGTTTTGGTGGACAAGGATAAGTTTAAAAGGTAAGTATGGGAAGGGACTAGAATGTCAGCGCTACACTTCAGCAGATATTTATCTAAGCTGGAAATTCCCTTAGCTGTTTCCTCTCTAAGAGAACATTAGTAATTTGAATGTTTGATATCAGTCTTGATGGCTTTAAAGTAACATTTTGGTCTTAAGGGAGGACCTTTAGTATGGGGAGAGCTAAAAGTACCACCATGAAATAAACCAGCTTTTTCCAGTAACACAGCAGGAGACTCAGTGAAAAAAGAAATAAAGATAGCACACATGTTTGCATTGAAATAAGATGTAATCCAGTCATATGATACATTTGCTGTGGTGGACTCGGAAGGCAACCTCTAGACAGAATCCACCAGGTGCCAGTTTTTCTTGAGATTATTTCTGGCATTTGTTAAATTAGTTTTAAAAAAGGAAGATTTACACTTCCTAATGAGAGAAACACAATGATTCCAAAATGTACAGAAAATTTGCCAAGACATGAAGGAATTTGATTTTTTAGCCTTACAGTATAATTTGTCAAGAGCCTTGAGTTGGGAAACAGTAAAGTGCATGACCCTCAAGACAAGTTTGGATTTCACTCCAAGGGTTGCATGTTGATCACAAAGCAGTGTGAAATGCTATAAAGAAATAATCCCAGGTTGTCAACATTCAAGCAACAGAACATTTCCCCACAGATGACCATAACTAAATTGGAATTGAAAAGCATCCAGATTAAAGTTTCTAAAACAATTAAACTCAACAGATTTAGAAATACATTTGTGAGAGGAATTATTAACAGTACAGTAAATGAAGGCATGATCTCTAAATAAATTACCTAGGCAACCAGAGTCCCAAATATTGAGCTTGGGTGAAACAAAAATCAAGTCGAGAATAGTGGAAATAAATTGAGCTGGGTCAAAATGGATTGGGTCTTTTATTAATTGAGATGAAGGGGTGCAAAAGATTGCTTCAATTTTAGGTGTCTACTAGCAGGCCAATTAGCATTTAAGTCCCCTATTAAAAGTGAATTTGGGAAATTTCCAAGGGAGTCAATGACAGAAAAAGTTGGTTAAATTGGGTTACCTCCAGTTTAGCAGGGCCAACTGCCAACAAGAATTTCCCTACCAAACAACTTCAGGGAGACAAAAACAGAATAAATCTGACCACCCATCATGTCTGCAGTCATGAACAAATGGTTGCATCACCACCCTGCCTTTTCTATCAGACCTAAAAACATTGTAATTAGGAAGACACATTTCAGAATCTGAAATGACTGAATCCAGCCAAGTTTCAGATAAAGTTAAAATAGAGGGATGCAGGTTGCAAGAGAGCAGCTCACAAAAAGGCCATGCTACCCATACCAGAACATTTGTTTCCATACCACTAAAGCCCTTTCTCCCCTCTTCTACAGTGATCTTTTCCTTAGGTCACTGCCTGAGGTGTGTCATGGGTTCCACTCTTAGAGACCTCTGGTCTTTCAGGTTCCAGATAATTTTCTGTGATGTTCACTGATGCAGCCAGAGCAGACTGTTCATGTTGGCTTACCCAATCGCAGACTTGATCAGGTAAACCGTTCTGGTACTGCTCCAGTACAATCAAATCCATAATCACCTTTTTAGTGCATACCTATGGTTTTAACCACCAAGTAGTCAAGTTTTTAATTTTTGTGCCAGCACTCTAGGTCATGTTCCAACCTTGAAACCCAAGGTCTGAAAGTTACATAAGTAACTCTATTTAGTTATTCTGAGCTGGTCTAAGATAGCCACCTTTACCTGATCATAGTCTCTGGCAATGGTGTCAGTGAAGATTCTGTATGCAGCCTGGGCATCTCCAGTTAGATACGGTGCTATGCGAATAGTCCAACTTTCTCATGCCCAGGCAGTGGTATTAACAACTGTCTCAAGAGTCATAAGGTAGGCCTTGTGGTCATCCTCATGTCCCATTTTTGTTAGCATGAGGCGTAGTCCTATATGGACAAGATTCATGTGACATGGAGCTGGGGCACAGTTTCTTTCTGTACTTGCAGCACCTGCTTCACAAACACCTGCTGCTGCAACCTCTTTGTGCCTTCTGCTGTGCTGGGTGCTGGTCTCTCTACACCTGCATTTGTGCTTGCTGGGCCATCCAGTCCCTTTGCATCTAGACCTGTTGCACCAGTTGTTGGTCCCTCTGAGCCTGCTGTTGTGTCAGATGTTGGTTTCTCTGAGTCTGCTGTTGGTCTCTGTGTGCCTGCTGTTGTGTTTGCTTAGCCATCCACTCCCTTTGCTTCTGGGCCTGTTGTGCTTACTGCTCTTCCAACCATTTCAGTACTTTGTCTGAGTTCATTTTACCCATATTTAGACAAGGGGAAATTTGATCCCTCTGCTAAAGTCAATCACATGTGACAGGGTAGAGAACCTGGACGCTTCTCAGGAAACACTCTTAAAGCGAACACTCTGGATATCATTTTAAGTGTAGTATATCAGTAACAGAGAAATAAAACCGCTTATATTCAGTTTAACGATTCTTAGTTCAGTCTCTCTCTCTCTGTCTCCTCTTCACAGCTTCCTCTGCCTCTCTCCCTTTATTGGGCCCATGTTTTGCTTGTTAACAACCCAACTCCCCTTAGGTACATCCAACACCCAGAACAAACAGTGAACTGAGGTCTTAAAAGGCCAGCCTTAAAGCAAAAGGGATTTGGTAAAGATTCACCACAGCACCTGTCAAAACCTGCATTGCCTATGTTGCAGGGTTGTGAAGTAGATTATGGGTGAAAGAAGCATGACACACATACACTTGATCACAGTATTATACAGTCTAAATAACACATTAAATTTATACTTATTGTGACAATGATGTGTAAAGTGTATCAGTCACAATAGGTATACCGATATGTCAAAATGTCAAAGTTATACTAGGGAGTTGGAAAACATGATGATAAAAACTGAAAGAAAGTGAAACACACACATATCCATTCACATGTATGTGGACAATACCATCCTGTATACATCCGGTCACTCAACTTCTGATGTAGCAACCAGACTACAGCTTGACTTTGAGGAAGTCCAGCACTGGTTTTGCACAAATCATCTCTCTCCAGATGCCAAGAAAACAGTCTCCATGACCTTTGGCACAAGGCAGAGACTCTCTTGACTCCCTTCCCTCCCCACTTTCCACACCCTGGATGTAACAAAGCTGGAGGGTTGCCCCTCATTTAGATACCTCGGGATCTGGCTCTCCAGCACCTCAACTTTTCTGTACATATTGATGCCATCCACAAGAAACTGCGCCCCAAACTGGGTGCCCTGTATTGCAACCATGGGTGCATCCTGCTACTGACCTACAGAGCAATAGTACAGAAAATGATTCTCCCTATTTTTGACTATGGGGATGTAGTCTACAGTGCTGCTCCCAAATCCTCCCTAACCAGACTGGACACCCTCTACCACTCCTTCTGTCATTCCACTCTAGACTTTCCACCCCATACCCACAATTGTCTCCTCTACCAGTCCCTGTCCCTCCCAGCTCTACAGGACAGGAGGCAGGCACACTGCACTAGTCTCATGGCCAAATACTGGTCACAGTCCATGCCGTCTTCTCTCTCTTCTGCTCTCTCCTACCCTCCCACCCACTCCCTCAGACACTTTGACTCCTGGTCCTTGTCAGTCCATCACATGTCCACCTCTGCAAGCCAGGCTGCCTTCTACTGTTGGTTGCCTAAATTGCAGAATTCTCTTCTCACTGCCATTTGCCATGCTCATTCCTCCTGCTATCTCAACACTCTCCCCAAAGACCACTTCTGCACCTCCTGTTCCTGCTTCTAACTTTCTTGCTGCTGAAGTATGTTCCATCACTCACATACCTGCTTAACCTGGGCTGCCAGACACTGTTATCACCTAGGCAACTTAATGTTGCATCCTGCTGCACTACTTAATTGCTGTGATTTGTCTCTAACTGAATCGTATTTATATATTGTATTGTATTATACTGAATTGTATTATATTGTCCTGTACTCTATGGTAACAAATTTCTGTATTACTTGCTGCTCATGTTTTACTTGCACAAATTGTGTATACAAATGTGACTTTCCAATGTTCCCTTCCCCCAGAATGCATCTGGAAATGAGCAGTTGTCTGCTCAGTATGCTTTCCTGGTAAAACCTTTTTAATAAATAAATAATAAATAAATAAAGATAAACTGAACAAAAAGGGAGTAAAGCAGAAATGGTGGGGTGGAAGGTGAAATACAAAAAACAATGGGTGGTGAGGAAGGTAAGGCGTTAAAACAGAGAATAAATTTCTAAAATCCCAAGAGGGGACAAAACCTAAAAAGTGATCTAAGCATCAAGGAACAAAGGTTCCTAGCAATGCATTTTATAAACATGTAACCTAATCATTAGATGATAATATTAAACACAGTAAACAAAAATTACATTGTATTGTCAAATTGAAAATAGAGATGGAAGAATAAGTAACTATCTTGACTAACAGTTAGTACTGGAATTCATGGGTCCGAACAGTATCTACTCTTAGGTGGGGTGTCCAATATGAAACATGCAGATACACAGGTCTAAATTTGAAAAGAAAATATATCAACAGTTAATCCAAATGTCAAACATTATAGAAACACAGAATAATTTAAAGTATATCTTCATTTAGATACTGTATGCTGGTTGCATTGCCTTTAATGTGAATATCCATTTTGTTTCTTTTTAGGGTTGGATCTGTACCCTATCTACATCCCTTTGCTTTGTGGGCACATGTTCCAAAACACAGACTGACATATTTTTTTTCATATGGGCTCCACACTAAAATTGCTGTGGTGCCCAGTGTCAGGTACCATCTTGCCGTTCAGTACTGTAACATAAGTGAAGAACTATCAAGAACATTCAAGACCATCAATTTGGACTTGCCTGTCTTCTTGCAATTTGCCTGCAGTGTTAACCACTACAGCTCACAGTTGTTGCTGTATAATGACACATGTTGACTCTTTAACAATCCTGCAGACAATAATACATATTTTTCAAATTTGAAAAGAGTGGCAGGTAGTCAAAGTAGGCACTGCAGCTAGTTGTGACATTATGACAGAAGTATCTGAATATCTTTTGTCATGATGGAACATGATACTGGGCACCCCTGTGATTTGCTTACCTGTGACATAAGTCAAATTAATGTGCTCTATAGCCAAACAACTATGGACTACAGTTCTGCCAAGAGAGAGTTGATATGGCCATGTCAATGAAAAGAGAAGTCAAGGGGATTCAAACTAATGGTTAGGGATGCAGCTAAGAATTTTGGGGCCCAGGACAAGTCATTTGAGATGGTCACCCATCTCCCAAACCAGCTAAGACTGGGGGCTGCCAGGCCATCAGAAGCTCTGAGGGTTCAGATGCTCTGTGGTAAGTGTTGGGCTTTCATTGAAGATAAAAATACACTTTTGTTACATTTTTCCTACCCCTGACTCCAGGGAAAAAATTGTTGCCTCCCCACCCCATACTTAGGGGTATGGTAGACTCTGGCTAGCCTTAGAGTCCACAGCTGGAACTGGGGGTGTGCAGCTGGTAGAATAACAATGCCAATGCCATCAATCAGACAAACAAGTAGGCATTTTTGTAATGTAGTGTGCAAGATTTTTATTTAAAGTCAGGGGGTCTGGGGGCCACTAAGCGCAAAGAAGCTCTATGGTTTTAGATGCTCTGTGGTGATTTTTTTAAAGATAAAACAAACTTCTAAACACGTGTAAACTTCCCCCTATGTGGATTATTCTATATGTCTATCTGTCTGTCTCTCTATGGTTGGGCCAACATGCATGCTATTTGCCACTCTGCTCCCTGATGCTACCCTACAAGACAAGCTTATGGGCTGCATCCACAGTGCAAACCTTAATAAGTACGTGAACGGGGATCACTGTGCCAACACAAAGTGGGTGGTCCAGGGATGGATCTGAGCCAGTCACTGAGTCACTGAACTTCCAGTCAGATACCTAGGTCAGCTGGCTACAGGATTCCCTTCTCTATGTGAGTATGGGATTATGGAATACAGCAGTATATCTTAAACTGGCTTTGGGGAATGGAATACTTATGCAGCACTGTCCCCTGCCAGCCACCCCCCCCGCCAACTGCCGATGTAAGTCTGTGGGCAGGGAAGGATTAGCTTTTTCTCAGCTAAATGTTGACTAAATCATCCCATTACAATGGCCATAATAAAAGCCCAAATGGTGTAACCGACTGCTAAAGCCCCTTAGCCTATCTAGTAGTAGTGAGCAAAGTGCTGCCACTACTCCTTTGCATAGCAATGTGGCTTAACAGAGCATGGGGCTGGGCAGCAGTTGTGTTCCACACCACCACCACCCATAGCCATCTCCCTCTTTCTCCCCAGGTTTTGGCAGAGCCGACTGTCTTCTGCATCTACACAGAGCCTGCCAGCCTGTTCTAAGCCTTTCCTTCTCCTGCATGGAAAACTCTCTGTGACCCAAACCAATCAGTACAAAATGGCATGGCAAAAAGAATGGTGCCCCCACCTGGGAGGGTGAGCCGCAACACTGCCAACTCAAACTCACCCTATATGTCTGTGAGTAGACTCTCTACGAGTCTTCAACCATCTGACTCTCTGGTTGTCTCACTGCTGTCAAGTCAGATCAAGACAAGCAAAAGACTCTCCACTTGATCAAAGAAATATGCTGGTGGCTGATGGTTGCTGCCACGATTGGGGGTCTGAGACTGTGCTGCGAGTCACATGAGCAAGAGACAGCAGACCAACCAACTGGGTCCATCACCAAGAGTGAGGAACTATGAGGATAGATGCTTAAAGTTCACTCACACCATCCAATCTGCAAGTGTAATGGCATGTGTCTGCCAGGAAGTGTGTTGTGTAACTTACAAGCTCTTCATCCGGCATGTGACACTGTCCTGCTGCATACATATTCATGAGCTTACTTGCCTGGGTCCACCTGCTCCGTCTCACTAGCACAGTGTGGCATGGGAACAGCTGCTGTTTACATATTTATTTTTTTGGTTGGCAACTTGGCAAGGGCCTAGGTGGGTTCCAGAGGATTTAATTTATAGACTATTAAATACACCCCTGCCCCCAGGGCCCCAGACTGAGTGCGGACAAGCTTGATGAAAAAGAAACTCCAAAGAAAAAAAGCCAGAAAATGAAAAGAAAAAGCCAACTCCTTGAGCCCCCCCTCCCATTTTCTCAGGGCCCAGGACAAGAGGCCCCACTTGCCCCCCCCATGACAACAGCCCTGCTTATGGATAGGAGGAAGCTATTGAAGGGTTCCGTAGTGTCAGGTGCTTGATGTGCAGGTGCTCCAAAGGAAAGGCCAGCTGAACTGAATAGCAAAAAAATAGTAGACTCCCAAAATGGAGCACAGAAGCATACAGGGACAATTCTCACTAGAAAGCAGGTCACATGACAATGTTACCCTACAAAATTGACTGGTCTGGGAGTCCAATGCACTTGGAAGCCTATAGTTTAGAGGCATTCATAGAGACCTTGTGGGGGAAGAAAATGACTGGTACATCATGAAGGAGAAATTCATGCTATTCAAAAGGGAAAGGTCCTACAGAAAGTGAAGAAGGTTGCTTTCTTTTGAAGGGAAGATGTCTGCAAAAACAAGAAGGAGTTCAGTCTGATAAGCAAGTACCTTGAGCCTGTCTGGTCACCTTCAGAGAAAAAAAGCAGGGTAGGAGAAAATAGTCACTCAGAAAGGAACTGCAGTACTGCAAACATCTTAGCATAGCTAAAATAATTCATGTTACTAAGTACTTTGTAAACATTATATTTCAGAAGCAGAATTCGTGTCATTTCCTATTATGCTTTCATGAATTTTTCAGCAATTTTTTTCTGATTAGCAATTTGAGAAATTTCCACTGCAAGTTTGAAACTACTTAACCAAATTTCTCCAGCTTTGTTAGATTCCAGGACCAATGACACTGGTTATGCATGCCAAAGTGTGGGTGTGTAACTGAAATAGCAGCAAAGCTACAAATATCCAAATGTTTGGAAAATATTCACGAAATGTCACAAATAACTAAACCTGTGACATTATAAACCCATGTGATTTAAAAATTTACTGAAACAACTCCTTCCACAGTTAATAGTCTCTAAGACCCTTCCAAGAAAGTTATGTGTGCAAATTTCCAGGTACCCATTCCCAGTGTGGCTATGTTACAAACAGAAATATTTTCAGAAAAATTCACACAAATAAAAAAATGCCAGAAATTGATTCCCTCTAAGTTCTAACTATTCATCAAAATGTTGTGAAACATGCCATCCCCTTAAAAGGTTACCATGCCAATTTACAAGTTTCTAGCTGCTTAAATGCCTTGGCTATAAAAAAACATTTCAGAAAATTTCACAAAATTTCTGTGAAAGTGGGATTTGCTAATTGCATCAAACCCTACCCACTAACCTTCCTAGGGCTGAACCCACAGAAGAGTACTGCTTACCTTCCTTGGCATGAAATCCAAAACTGTCTCTGTGACCTCCCTCAGCACTAATCACAGACAGCAGTCTCCTAAGTACTCTCAGGATGACCAGATATCAAGGAATCAGTCTCTTTTACCTCCCTCAGGACTGGATCCTATAGACTAGTCCTGAAATTCTCTAAGCACTAAATCCCAGAGTGCAGTTTAATGTGCCATGTGATAGGAGCTACTGCATAATAACGAGCAGCACAAGAGCAGCTACAAATCACCAAAAAGCAAAACAGTGATCAGCTCAATAGCACCTCACAGAAACACCAACCAGCACACACTCTATCCATATGGGAAAATCTGCAATTACTTTTTATGCAGGGATCTGCATCCCCCGCACCCCACATGCAGGGGGCTTCACTCCACACACACACACACACACAAACATTATTAAATAATCAACTCTGAGGGGTGGTTGACAATGGGGAAAAAATTAAGTCCAACCCAAGGCATAAATAAAATTCCAATAGCACTTCCCGAACCCGGAGCCACCACACTCATAGTCAGCGCTCCTACCCTCTACACCACACTACTGGCTCAATTCTGCTCCCACAATTTCCTACCCACTTATTTCACTTCTGCAGTACCTATCTTGCTCATCCCTTGCAAACATCGCTGTTACTATCCATCTGCATTTACTACAGGTCGCTCAATATGAACTCGTCCTAAATGTGTCGCTTATATTTACTCGCTTATTTTGACTTGCTCTTATCATGGATCACCCAGTTTATCAGGCTCTCTAATTGCTAAATCTTAAAGAGTAGTGCACTTAAACTCCCTTGGAAATGTATCCTTTCAACATGATGAACCTAGAATGCCTTCCAACCATAAATTACTATGCTAAAATGTAATCTGCCTAACTACTCGTGGGACCAAATCACAGAGATCAGCCTTGCTGACCCTCAGAACTGAATCACTGACAGCAAGAGTATTCCAGACAAAGCTTCGGTCTTCAGCAGGTCAAAGTTGTTCTGCACACCACAAAGAATGCAGCATTTGAGGGAAAAATGTTTTCTTATGACAACTTATGATCAGGCTGACATCTTATAAATTACAGTCACTGTTATTGTAAACAGGTAGATTTAAAACATGTTCAGTAAACAAAACATGTTAGATGCCTGATGATGAGAGGTTATTTGTACTGAATGCTCATATACCTAAACCATTCATGGTACGGTAACCCCGCCCATGGGTGGGGCTTCCCATACATTTGCCCTAGGGACACTGTTCTGCCACCTGACCACTCTCTGTCTGCCATTACTGGTCTGCTTTTATGTTTCCTGTGTGGTCCTGCCAGCCCCAGTATTTCAAGTCCTGGTGGGGTCCAGAAGAGCAGTGAAAAAGAAAGTACCCATCAGCTCAGTGGCATGGCCAAATGCCATTCCTCACACTGTGTATGCATTCAAGCTGCTGGCTCAAATGTGCGAGCTGGCTGTGGCCAGCTTGAATGCTGAAAATGGTGATTGCATGTTTAAAGGCACTCTGGTGGCTTTGTGAGAGTCCCCCTCATGTGCTCTAACCCCTGGGACCGCAGAACTGCTAACTGGGGTCTGGAGGCATGCAGGGAAGGGCTGAAATGAAAAGAAAAGAAAACTCTGCAAAACTGCTCTTAAGCGTTATTACATATGGGGAGGGCTGTAGCTTTAAAAGCAGCCGAGGCTGCTATGTTTACAAAAGCCCTGCCTTCCTCCTAGAAGGTCAGAACTACAGCACTCATGACAGGCAGGAAAAGTCTCTGCCAGAGCCCGCTCTGCCACTGGATGCATGGGCAGAGAGGTACCTAACAAACCATGTGGACAGCAATTATTAAAACTATTTAGTTTGCCAGCAAAGAGACTTAGAAGTTGGGACTCTGTGGGACTGTTTACAATAGCAGCCATTTTGTGATCTTTTATCCCCTGTCTCTTCCAATCAGAGATCAAGAAGCCCTGTAGGATTTGGTAATGTCTTCTGGGAAGGGGGTATCAACAATGCTGCTGGTGCCCAAATAGGCAACCAATCTAGTGTCAAATGGGTTTAATGCATATTAATCCTGCAGATGAACAGCTGTGGTCAACCAATGGGATGCTGCCTTTTCTCTCCTCAGACCCCGGGGACAGATTCTTCTTCTTCTTGAGGCATTCTGGCTGAAGCTGTCTATGAGTCAGGAAAGCTTAGACTGTGTCAGAGGGACAAAGTTTGGCTGTCTGCCTTAGACTTCCATAGCCAAATGCCAGGAGACTTGCCTAAAGCTCTATACCACCTGAGGAGCCAGAAAGTGTGCCTAAGGAGTGTTTGCAGCTAAAACTTGGCAGCTTGTGAGAAGGGTTGGACTGTGTTTCTGCCAAATGTTCAAAGTGCTACCCAGATTAAGCAGCCAGAGTCCAGGGACACCCAAGGAGAAGATTTCCATTTTCTGGGGACTCCTGTGTTGTAAAACTGCTGTTCAAAAACTGCTTGAGAGACTGTTTATTACCTTCAGCCTCAGGGGTGAATCAGATTTGCATCTAGAGGCCTAAGTGTCTGCCAGCTGCAAAGAAGAAAAGACTGTGTGATTTCCTGACCTCCAGGACCAAAGCTGCTGCATCCATGGATGGTCTGTGGAATCGGCAAGGTAATGCTACCACTAGGTGCTACCCATCATCTCCCTCTGAGGTGTGTTGGCCCTGGTCCCCAGTACTGGCCTGTTCCAGTGTCTCATTCCAGCCTCTAAGAAGGTAACATGCTGCACTAAAGGTGACAAACTGCCAGAGCCTGCAACAGCCTTGAAGGTGACAAGCTGCCAGACCCTGCCACAGCCGAAACAGCTGCTACCCTGCATGTACAACACAATGCCCCCAGCTCAATTGACTGTATCAGCCAGTATTACCAGACCCTGGGAGACTGTCTTTAGAACCACGAGTAAACAAGGAGCCTACCCTGTATCTGGGGATTGTACAACGTTCAGTCCAAACCTTGCTCATTCTAAAAGTGCACCAATGCCAGCCAGCCAACTGCAATGCATTAGACCTGCAACTATCTCATCACATGGGTACCCAGACTGACACAAATGGGGACACTGGTACCTGTGAGGGAGGAGTGGGCCATAAGGTGTATATATTGTTTGGAGGGTTGGCCATTGCTTTTAATGTTATTATTATTATTGCATTTTCAGATCACTTATTTATCTTTTCATCCCTTTTCCCCTTACCCCTGATTTAATAAATTGTTTGTTGTTCTTTTTGAAGTCTGTCTCATGAGCATGTCATTGCATGAGCATATTATTAGCTACAGTCTTTAATTGCATGTGTTTTAAAATGTTACAGTTTAAAATGATATTCCATTTGTGGGGTGACTAGAAGTGGAGGTGGGTAGGTACAGCATCCCAGGGGGTTATATCCATTTACCAACTGGCCCACTATATATTACTCTGGGTTGGGTCACTGTGCTATTTCATTTTATCTTGGGAAAGAACACCCTGTTACCATCAGAACAGAGCCCAGGCCCCTCAACCTGGTGTAAGTCCATCAGGCAGGGGTTGTAGCCTTTGGCTACAAGGCACCCGGGTTACATTTTTGGTGCTACCAATGGGATCTCCTGTTCAGTCACACCCCACATGGAGGTTTCTGCTGACAAAGACAGTGATTTAGCTACTAAACCCCAACATTTCCTGGTGCTTTTGCCTGCATTAATCTCATTGATTGGTGTAAGGGTGAGGACCTGGACCCTTAAAGAACCTTTCTTTTCCTGGGGGTCCTGCCCAAGACAGACAGAGAGAAACTAGAAAAGGCCCTATCAGTAGTTAAGTGCTTGGGCCAAATCACTGTCCGAGAGGTGGCATATGGACTCTGCCATAGTGACACTAATGCAGTTGTGTGCTGAAACATAGTTGACACCACTAGAGTGCCCAATGAACTGACCCCCTGAAGGTTTCAGTGTTCCATGAACTGTAGTGGTGCAGGCTAGTTAGACTTCCAAAATGGAGGCCTCACCCAAGCCTAAGGGATTTGAGGAGTAGCTGTGGGAATGTCAGGTGAGGAGGCTCAAAAAGTGCTCAGTATCCCAGGGGACTTCTGCCCAAAGGGTGAGGGAGCCAAACCTAGATATGGAGCACCACCCTCAGATATTATCATAGATTAAGAATGTTTTTCCAGAGTAAAGCCCACCCCAGTGAGTGTGGATTATTTGGAAACATGGATGGACTATGCTGCCCCTCTAGTACAGGATTGGCAATGCTCTGAGGCTGAGAAAATAAAATAAGAACATAAGAACATGTCAGCAGAAGGGGACTGTATGATCCATCTAGTCTGCCCAGATTGCCTCCCCCCCCATTCTCTTCTTCATCTGAGATTACTGCAGTACTTTTCCCATGCTGGTTTAAAAGCAATGACTGTTTTGGCCTCCACAACCTCTGGTGGTAATGTATTCCAAGGGTCCACCGCCCTCGCTGTGAAGTAGAACTTAACGAATGTTGGTTTTCAACTTACCCCCTGTCCCTGTTAGTCTCAAACTGCCCCCTCATTTATGTGGTCTCCTTTCTGTGAAAGAGGTTTTTGCTTGTACCTTATTTATGCCCTTTATGTATTTGAAGGTTTCTAGCATATCCCCCATTTCTCCTTTGCTCGAGGGAGTACATTTGCAGTTGCTGTAATCTAGATTCATATTTACTCCTGGTGCAGTCCCTGTACAATTTTAATAGCTCTCCTCTGTACAGCCTCCAAGCGGTCTATGTCCTTTTTTAGGTGTGGCCTCCAAAACTGTATGCAGTACTCTAGATGTGGCCTCACCATGGACCTGCACAGAGGGAATATGACCTCTTGCTTCTTACTTGTAATGCCCCTGTTAATACATCTGAGGATGTTACTTGTTTTCTGCACTGCATTTTCACATTGTCTACCCACCTTTAAATCATTGGAAGTAAGCACTCCAAGGTCCCATTTGAGTTTTGCTTCTGTTAACAGTTCATCACCAAGTGTGTATGTTTTCCTTGGATTTACTTTACCTAGATGCATGACCTTGCACTTTTTGGCATTTAATTGTTGGTGGCAGGCATCATCCAAGAATCAAGAAGTCCAGATGCGTCACTGATTATTGTAATGCTCAGGAAAAAGAAACAGCACATGAGTCTTACAGTACCTCAGAGCACAGTGGAAACCATTGCATTAACACCTGATAATAAATTAATTGTCTACTTAATAAACAGACAATTCTGGACCAATATACCATGCCCAGAATTCAAGACACCCTTGACTGTCTTAACAGAAGCAAATGGTTTTCCATTGTTGACCTTAGGAGTGGGTATTATCAAATTCCCATAGCTCCACAAGACAGAGAGAAAACTGCCTTTATATGCCCTCTCAGATGCTCTGAATTTCGGAGAATGCCTCATGATATCTTTTGCACCCAAGCAACCTTCCAGCACCTAATTGAAAGAGCTGTCAGACACATGAATCTGTTAGAGTGTTTAGTGTACCTTGATGACATCACTGTATTTGGGAAAACTCACATGAGGCCAGATTACTGAAAGTGTTGGATCAATTGGAAGAATTTGGGCTCAAGCTTTCTATTGACAAGTGTCATTTTTTCCAGACTTCAGTTAAATAAGTGGGACATATTGTATTGGCCCATGGCATACAGACTGACCCCAGTAAAGTGGAGGCATTAACCACCTGGTCCAAACCAGAAAACTTGAAAGACTTACAGTGCTTTTTGGTGTTCTCTGGTTATTACAGAAGATTTGTCAAAGATTACACATCCCTCATAGAAATATAGGTGTGCTGTGTATATGCAGAATGCATTCCACATGCTTAATTATGTAACGTTTACATGCAGTTCACATACATAAAGTGATCCTAAGTGAACCAGGTCTAAAAAGCATATCAGGTTCACATGCCTCAAGTTTGACAAGTGCACAGCAGGAAAGCTGGTGTGAACATATTCTATAAACTACAAGGTTAGCGTGTTGCATGTTGACATGAGTGCAGCAGTTAAGCGGGTGTGAACATTATGTAAACATCACATCAGGTTCACATGCTGCATGATTGCCATGTGTGCAGCAGCTAAGCTGGTACAAATCGCATCTAAAAAAACACATCAGTTCTATTGCTTATACTACTTCTAGCAATTAAAGTCATTAAAATACATTTTTATTTGGATTCCCATAAAAATTAGGAAAACTCATTAATTCTGATCCTTTTTCAAATTGTTTAACAGCTTCTGCTTGTTGTCATTAAATCGCCACAAATTCCTAAAATATTGTTTGCTTACTGCATTAAATGCCTAGGAAACAGCCAGTCAATATCCCCATTCCAGTTGTACGAAGAGGGGCCTCTGTGTTGAGAAGTCTATCCTTTTTGTTTTGGACCATGCAAATCCCTTATACATATTTAATGCTACAAATGTGTTTCTCCAAGACTGTTTCATCTCACTTACTTTCCCTTTGTCATTCTGTATTGAGAATATACATTATGGCCATGCTCAGCACTCATTGTGCTCATACCTCTCAATCTCTTGCCTCATGAATCAGGAACAAGGCTTAAAAAAATCAGGGACAAAGATCCCAAATCAGGGACACATCTTAAAAACTGGTACTATTTTCTCAGAAAGCTGACAGAATAAAGGCATTTGTCTTAAGATGCATTTTCTGAAGAAGAACAAGTCTGTTACTTTAATGTTTGACATTATTTTGTGCTTTTAATCCCCACTGTTCTGTCACAAAAACATAAATTTTATGAGGGACAGAGGAAAATTCTGAGGCAAAATCAGGGACGTCCCTGAAAATCAGGGACAGTTCAGAGGTATGATTGTGCTGAGTAGTGTCTTGGAAGCATGTACCATATCTCACATTTTGTCACTGAAATGAGGGACATGGGCACTCAAAATGAGAGACAATGAGGGACACTAACCCACGTGATGATCAGGACACATCATGAAACGTGGAGATACAGTACCTCAGAGCACAGTGGAAACCATTGCATTAACACCTGATAATAAATTTCTACCATTAAGCAGCAGTGCCATTTAGGTAGGGCAGAGATAATCTCCCCCTCCCCGTATTTGCACCTAGGTTGTTCTTATGGTACAGCAATAATGGCATTAAATTTGGATTTAATCTTTTGCACAATAAGTGCCCACCTGGCCTGTGTGTGCTCATGCTGCAGGTACTCTCCAGACTCAACTGTGTCTGTATTATGTTGTCCACTGTCTCCACCTATTAGTGGCGGGACAATCACATGTGATGTGGATAAGCTCCAGCCAAGAAACAGCGCATGAGTCTTGCAAATGCGACATTGTCTTTCCCGCCACAGAGTAGACAGACTTCACACTACAGCTTAGAGGAGTCGGTGAGCACTGAACTATCAATAGCAGTATTGTGGCAGCATATTTTTGTTGGTCTACTCTTAGTGAGTCTCCATCTCCCCTGGTGATTGAAGAGGCAGAAGGTGAACTAGAAGCTAACTCAAGACTAGGCTACCTACTTACTCTAATAGGCTCGACATGCCAAAAAAAAAAAAAAAAACAGACTCCCATGGCATCAAGCTAGGCTTAGCAACAGTGGCGACAGCAGTGCGGATGGCCTCATAGGTCTTGATCAGTGTAGTGCGGCAGCAGCCAAAGCAACAACCAAGCAAGAAGCAAGCAACCCAGACTGGGTGGGTTCAGTTGATGAGGTGACTTGGTCGTGGACCACGTTGGGGACATGTGATGGTTGGTTCTAGCATCCAGCTTCTGGTGGAAGGAGAGGGGGAGCAGATTGAAAGCTGGGCTGGTGGCACACTGTGCCAGACTACAGGTTCTTCCACATGGCCAGTAAGTAAAAGTAATTTTTTTTTTTTACAGGGGGATTGGGGAAGGATGAAGGACTGAAATATGTATGTGTTTTTCACAGTTCTTCACCTTTGGACTTCTTCATGACCCATAGGGATGGGTATTGAATGGAATGGAGTCAGGGGAAAAATTGTGACAAAGTTCTTTTATTGGGGGTGGGGAGGGAGCAGAATGTCAGCCAGGAAAAAAACAGGTTTGTAACTGGGTGGGTTTAAGCCTAAATCTGATGTACTGTTCCAGGGTATATACAGATGAATCTGATACATTTGAATTTTTCCTGATTTGCATATCACTTTTCAGTCAAAACAAATAAGTTGTACCTTTCAGAGATGTTACAGACATTCTAGAGCTGTCCCTTGCATTCACAGATAGTTGAATGATATGATATGCACAGACTATTGGAGCCCCAATATAGTCAGGCTTATGCGGCCCCCCCCCCCACAGTGAAGCTGACCACATCACCATGTTCAGGCACATTATGACAAAGGGCAAAGGAGACTGCAGGGGTGTGCACCATTGAAACGATGGAGAGTTGGACATTAATGAAGGCCAATGCTCGACTAACAACGACCTTGTTAGTAGAACAGAGGCCTTCAGTATTCTCCAACTCACCATCATAACATATAAAATAGTAACAATAAATAACTCCATTCATTTCAAGGGGGTAGACTCCAGCACTCTGACCTATGGACATCATCTCTTAAAGACTCCTGCCTCTCACTCCCTAGTACTCAAGTAAGAGATGTTTATATATATATATATATATATATATATATATATATATATATATATATAATATATATGTATATATTTGTTGGATTATCTGTAGCAACATGGCCATACCTGCTACAATGTTTGCATGCATGGGGGAATGGCCATGTGGGTGTGTGTCAAATTATTGCTACTTTTGTGTTTGCTCCTTAAAGTCTGTTTGTGTTGAAGCATTCAAAACTATGGAAAGAAAATAGTAGGAGTACAGGCCAGACAGAAGTAATTAAGTGGTTTTGTGGCTGGGAAAACCATGTGTGTGGTTCCATTGGTATGTGTGCTACAGTTTAACTGTGAAACTGAGATGAGTAAGAGAAAAAAAAGAAAGTGGAAAAGCATAACAGTGGCTACAAGCATGTCTCATGCATGCAGATGTAGTCAGATGCAGTATGTATTGAAGTACAAGCAAGCCATATGTGTATAGACAGTATGATTTAGTGGTTAAAGGCACTGAACTGCAAGCCAGGAGACTTGGAAGCATGAAGACCTGGGTTTGAATCTCATCAATCCCCACTTGTGTATGGTGTGATCCTGAGCAAGTCACTTAACTTTTACATGTGCAGTTATCAGTGACCACTTGCTTTTTGCTGGCATGCCACACGCATGCAGTCTTTCCCAATTTAACATAAAAATCATGGTTTCCACACTTGCTTACTGCACGCATGCATATGCATGCAATCAGTTCCAATTTAACATTTAAATCATACTTGCAGCACACATATCACTGGGGTAGTTTTATGTGTATAGCATGAAAACATTTCATATAATTATTTCTGTAAGGGATGAGTGATGAGGCCACTACTGAACCTAATGCAAGGCTATCCACCCACCAATAAAGGCAAGAGGACAAAGATCCCAGAAGTTACCAATGAACCCAAACAGTATTTTAAACCATGTGAACCCTGTGGCAAGAGATGGACCAATGACTGTGACAAAGCTTTTGATGAAATACTCTACTGACTGACTCATGCCCCAGTTCTGGCATTTGCAAACCCTCAAAAACTCTAAGTGCTAAATACTGATGCCGGCTCCAGTGGTCTGAGTGCAGTCCTTTATCAAAGCTATCCAGAAGGACTGCGCTCAGTTGCCTTGCCAGCTGAAGTCTTAAAAGTGCTGAAAAGAAATATCCTGTGCACAAGTTAGAATTTCTTGCTTTGAAGTGAGCTATTGTTGGCCAATTTCATGAGTATCTGCATGGTGTGCACATCACTGTTAAAACTGACAACGCTTTAATGTATGTGCACACCACTGCAAAGCTTGATGCAGCCAGGCATAGGTGGCTGTTAGCCTTGTCCACCTATGACTGCTGTGTTGAGTACTGGCTTGACCTTAATCATGTTGATGTGGATGCATTACCCCAACACCTAATGCTATTCCCTGCAGATAGACAAGCCTGGGTATGAATCATCCAACAGACTGTGAAGGAATCTTGTAAAAGGTTTGACACAGATAAGCAGCCTCCCATAGAACATGCCACTCATCTTGTAGACACTCTTGGTGCTCCTGGTGATTGCATTCCCCTTACTTACTGTAATTTGGCTGTCATGAACTTAACATTGCTGCCCTGGTTGACCAATCAAGATTTACAGACAGAACAGAGACTTGACCCAGGCAGAAGCAATGTACTTAACACCCTACCAAAAGGGGGTGATGCTACTTAAGTGATTACCAGTGATCCAAATGTAAAACTGCTGTTACGAAAGTGGTCAAAACTTAAACTCAAGCATAATTTATTGTACCGGGAGGTTCAAAACCCGCAAGGAACCTGTCATGTGGCTCTAGTGTTACCCTCAGAATCTGAAAAAGTCATACTCCAAGCTTTCAATGATGACATGGGCCACTTGGGGAGTGAACCCACACTAGATCTGGCTCACAACCAGTTCTATTGGCCTCACATGGGACATGACATTGAGCAATACTGCATAAGCTGCAGTCAATCTGTTCAAAGAAAAGCATTGTTACAGAGGACCACCTCTCTTGTTAGTATTGTGACCAGTGCACCCTTGGAGCTTGTATGCACTGATTTCTTAAGTCTGGAACCAGACTCAAAGAAGGTAGTAAATATTCTTGCAGTCACTGACCATTTCTCAAGATACACCCAAGCTTATCCAACTAAGAACCAAAAAATCTCCACAGTCACCAAAATCCTTGTGGAAAACTTTAACATCCACTATGGCACCCCACCCCCAAAGAATCCATTCTGATCAGGGGAGGGATTTTAAAAGCCGCCTGATAAAATAATTGCTTCCTCTGTGGGGTATCACCAAGTATCAAAAAACCCTGTATTACACTCATGGAGACACTCAGCATGAGAGGTTCAACAGAACTCTTTTGGACATGCTGGGAACTCTGAAACAAAAAGATTAAATCAAATGGAGCCTACAAGTGAGTGCTTTAGTTCATGAGTATAACTGCACCAAGAACGATGTTACTGGGTTTTCACCATACAGTTTGATGTTCGGTAGGGAAGCAAAACAGCCTGTGGATCTATGCTTTCACATGTCTGTTGATGGAGCTAAATCAGGGACTTATTTACTGTATGTTAAACAGTTGAAAGAGCAGTTAAATTTAGCTTACCAGTTGGTTGCAGAGGCTGCTGCTAAGAGAAATAAAGCAAAGAAAGAAAGACATGACAAGACAACTGAGTCAAAGTGCATGAACTGTTACCGGGTAACCGAGTATTGCTGAGAAATTTAGGAATTCATAGTAAGCCTAAGATTCCTGACCGGTGGGGCAGCACTCTCTATGTTGGAATTGAAAAGGTACAAGACATGCCTGTTTATAAAATTTAACTCGAAGGGCACACAAGTGGCTACTGAACAATGCACTGCAACTACTTGCTGCCCATTGTAAAAATGGTCACTGATCACAGGCAAACCAAGCCAGAACCTCTAAAGCCTCCTGTGACTCAAGCTGCTACTTGCAGATGCCAGAATAAACAAAGGGCCAAAAACCTGCAGATAGCTCATTAATTCCCTGACCAGCAAGCAGAACAAGAAAGCTCAGATTCTGAATCAGAGTGAGAAGTAATCTATCACACAGTCTATTACTATCCTGCACCAGAACTTGCTCAACTGTTTTAAGAGATGCCTGCACAAAAGCAAAGCAACAGATATGCCCATCACAGACCCTCCAACAACACTAATCATGGAAGCATGTAGTCCACAAGGGCATATATGTCACCCCAATTGATGTATACCCACCTAATGCCAAACTATGCAGAATGGGTAAAGCAAAAAAGAGTAAAAGGGGAGGTTGAAAAAATGATGTTATGCATTACTCTAAAGTTGTTATTTGATAGAGCTCTAAACAAGCACTTGATCTTACAGTATACTGTTTAATGCCATTTGATGCATCTGATGTTATGACAGCTGTCTACTAAATCTAAAGGCCTTTAGTATTCTTGTTCTTGTTACTGTTTAGATAGTGTGCTATTGTCTAGTCTACAATGTATTTGCTTGCTTACGCAAGATAGGAATCAGTTGTCTAGATAGACATAGATACATAGATACATAGACAGTGTCGGCAGATAAGGGCCTATGGCCCACCCAGTCTGCCCATTTAAGTTTGTAAGTTCAGTTTATGTTTTCCAGGAAGTCTGTTGCCCCTTACCCCTGACCTCCAGAATTCCTTTATGTCTATATCATGCATTCTTAAATCCCGTGATTGTTTCAGCCCCCACCACTTCCTCTGGCAGGGTGTTCCACTTGTCCACCACCCATTCTGTGAAGAAATTCTTCCTCACGTTTCCTCTGAATCGTCCTCCCTCCAACTTCATCCCATGCCCTCTAGTCCTGGAACATCTTTTTCACTAAAAAATAGTGCATTCCTGCACCCTGTTCCTCCCTGTAAAGATACTTGTATGTCTCTATCATATCCCTCTCTCCCTCCTCTCCTCCAGGAGTACATGTTCAGTGCCTTCAACCTGTCCTCATAGGACTTGTGATGCAATCCATGCACCATCTTTGTTGCCCTCCTGAACCTTCTCTACCCTGTCTATGTCCTTATATAGGTAAGGTCTCCAGAACTGCACAGTGTACTCCAGGTGCGGCCTCACTAGTGTCATGTATAGTGGAATTATGACCTCCCTTTTCCTGCTGGTGATGCCCTGCCTATGCATCCCAGCATCCTATTTGCTTTACTGCTGCCTTGTCACACTGTTTCCCTGCCTTGAGGTCATCAGAGATGATAACTCAAGATCTCTTTCCTGCTTGGTGCAGCTATATCCTCATCCCCCAACTGATATATTGTGCCAGGTTTTTTGCCCAAATGCATTATCTTGCACTTCCTTGCATTGAATTTCAGCTGCAAAACCCTGACCATTCTTCAAGTTTCTGCAGGTCCCTTCTCATTCTGTCTACACCCTCTGGTGTGTCTACTCTGTTACAGAGCTTTGTGTCATCAGCGAACAGTGAAATTCTGCCTTCTAGGTCCTGCGCAATGTCACTGATGAAGATATTGAATAGTACCCGGTCCCAGCACTGATCCCTGTGGTACCCACTGGTCACTCTTCCTCTGTGGAGTGACAGCCATTTACCACCACCCTCTGTGTCCTGCTGCCCAGCCAGTTACCTACCCACCGCACTACTGTCCTGCCCACACCCATATTCCCCAGTTTGTGCAATAGTCTTCTATGTGGCACAGTGTCAAAGGCCTTGCTGAAGTCCAGATAGGCCATGTCCACTGCCCTCCTGATGCACCTCCCTAGTCACCCAGTCAAAAATTCAATGAGGTTGGTCTGACATGACCTTCCCTGGTGAAACCATGCTGCCTTGGGTGCTGTAGTCCATTGATAACCAGATGTTCCACCAATCTCTCCTTCAGTAGTGCTTCCATGATCTTCCCCACTACCGAGGTGAGGCTGACTGGTCGGTAGTTCCCCGCTCACTCTTTGTTCCCACTTTTGTATAAGGGGACTACATCTGCTATCCTCCAGTCTTTGGGTACCTCCCCTGTTTCTAGTGATTGGCTAAACAGGATAGCAAGAGGTTCAGCCACCTCTTAGTTCTTTAAGGACCCTGGGGTGCACCCCATCTGGCTCCCATTGCTTTATCAACTCTTATTACTTCCAGTTCCTTCAGGACCCTTTCTCGTGATAAAGGGACTTGTGTCATTTCTGCACCATTCTCACCCTTGTACTCCATTCAGACCCATTACCCTCCTCTTCCTCAGTAAAGACTGAGCAGAAATACCTGTTAAATATGTCAGCTTTACTGTTGTCATCCTCCACACAGCCTCCATCCTCCTCCTTCAGTCTCACTATCCCTCCCTTTGCCTTTCTTTTTCACTTATGTACCTGTAAAGGTTTGTCCCTCTACCCACTGATTTTGCAATGTGTTCTTCTGTCTGAGCTTTGGCTTCCTTACGACCTCCCTGCCTCCCTTTGCTTCTCCTGGTACTTCTCCCTATCCCTTCTGCCTGTGTCTTTTGTGTTGCCTGAATGCAATCTTTTTGGCTTTCACTTTCTTTGCTACCTCTTTGGAAAACCATAATGGTCTCCTCTTCCTTTTCCTCTTGCTAACCTGCTTAATACATAATTCTGTTGCACTTGTAATCCCCATTTAAATACTTCCACTGTTCCTCAACCCCTGATTCCTGTCCCATTCCCCTTAATGCCTCTTTCAAGTATCTCCCCATTTTCTCAAAGTTTGCCCCCCTAAAATCCAGGATACGTGTTTTTGTGTGGTTTGGTTCTGCTCTTTCTGTGATTTCAAACCACAATGACTGGTGGTCACTGTTCCCCAGGTGCTCCCCCACTCTTACCCCCATCACACTGTCCCTGTTTGTGAGCACAAGCTCCAGTATTGCCTTCTGCCAAGTTGGTTCCATGACCAGTTGCTTGAGAAGGCACCCTGAAAGGTCAGGATAAATCTGCTCCTAGTTGATGCTGCTGCTGGGATGTTCCAGTCCACGTCTGGAATATTGAGTCTCAACCAGTACTACCTCACCCTTGTCTGCCATCCTCTGGATGGCTAGCATCAACTCCCTATCTGTTTCTTCCTCCTGGGCTGGTGGTCTATAGACCACACCTGTGGGATGCTGGCCCATTTTCCTTTCCAGCTTAACCCACAGTATCTCTCCCCATTTGTTCCCCTTGGATCTCTGTGGCCCTTATGTCATTTTTCACATACAGTGCCACTCCTCCTCCCTTCCTGCCTGCCCTGTCTCTTCTGAATATGTTGTAGCCAGGTATGGCCAACTCATAGTCGTGGTTATCATTACACCAGGTTTCAGTGACATGTTAAAAAGTATGTTAAACTGCTATGGTTAATGTTTTGTTTGTGTCAGGTCCCTGGTAATGGACTTTGTGTGGATGCCAACTATTTAGGTGGGGGAGAGTGTAATCCCCACAAGGGTGGGGCTTACTGTAATTTACCCTCAGGGTGCTGTTCTGCCTCCTGATCACTCTGTCCACTATTCCTGGTCCAGTTTTAAGATTGCAGTGTGCTCTTGCTGGCCCCAGTATTTCAAGTCCCGGTGGGGGACTGGAAAAGCAGTGCAAAAGAAAGTGTCTACCAGTTTAGTGGCACAGTGAAATTCCATGCCTCACACTGTGTGCACGGTCAAGCTGCCAGCTCAAATGTAAGAGCTGACTGTGAACATCTCGAATGCTGCAAACCGCGCTACGGCAATTTCATATTTAAAGCTGCTCTAGTAGCTCTGTGAGAGTCCCCCTCATGTGCTCTGACCCACTAGGACCTCAGAACTGCTCATGGGGATCAAGAGGCATTCAGGGAGGGGCATAAATGTAAAGAAAAAATTCTGCAAAAGCACTTTTAAGCACTATTACGTAGGGGAAGAACTTCAGCTTTAATAGAAATTGAAGCTGCTATGTCTATGAAAGCCCTGCCTGCTGCCTAGAGTGTCAATGCTATGGCACTTGGAACAAGCAGGGGAAGTCTCTGCCAGAGTCCACTCTGCCCCCAGGTGCAAGGGCAGAGGGGCACCTACCAAACCATGAGGACAGTGATTATTAAAACTAGTCTGCCAGGAAAGAGACTTAAAAGTTGGGACTCTGTGTGAAATGTTTACAACAGCAGCCATTTTGTGATACTTTGACCCCTGCCTCCACCAGTAAGAGATGAAGGAACCCTGTAGGACATGGAAATGATTTCTTCGAAAGGGGTATAGACAATGCTCTTAGTGCCCAAAGAGGCAACCAATCCGGCATCAAATGGACTTAATGCATATTAATCCTGCATATGGACTGCTGTGGTCAACCAATTTGATAATGCTTTTTCTCTCCTCAGACCTCAGGGACCTATTCCACTTGAGGCATTCTGGCTGAAGCTGTCTGTGAGTCAGGAGGACTTAGATTGTGTCTGAGGGACAAAGTTTGGAAGTTTGTGCATAAGGCTTCCACAGCCAAATGCCAGGAGACTTGCCTAAGGCTCTCTATCACCTGGGGAGCAAGAGATTGTGCCTGAAGTGCATCTGCAACTAAAACTTGGCAGCAGAGGAGAGAAGCCCACAGCCTGTGAGGAGGGCTGGACTGTGTTTCTGCCAAATGTCAAAAGTGCTACCCAGATTAAGTAGCCAGAGTCCAGGGATGCCTAAGGAGAAGATTTCCATTGTCTGGGCCCTCCAGTGCAAAAATATCCAAAGCTGTTGTGGTGTGAAGCTACAGTTTGAAAACTATTTCAGGAACTGTATATTACCCCCCAGCCTTAGGGGTGACTTGGACTTATATTTAGTGGTCTAAGTGTCTGCAAGCTATAGAGAAGGAAAGACTGTTTGATTTTCTGAGCTCCAGGACTGAAGCTGCTGCCATCCGTGAACAGTCAGGGGAATTAACCAGGTAATGCTACCGCTAGGCAATACCCATTATCTCCCCCTAAAGTGAATTTGCCCCAGTCCCCAGTACTGGCATGTTCCAGCATCTAATTCCAGCCTGCAATAAGGTGACAAGTTACCAGAGCCTGTAACAGCACTGAAGGTGACAAGCTGCCAGACCCTACCACAACCAATACAACTGCCATCCTGCATGTACAGCTTGAGGCCCCCAGCTTGACTGACTACATCTGCCAGCATTGCCAGCCCCTGTGACACTGTCTTCAGAACCATGAGTAAATAGCTGGACTGCTCTGTATCTGGGGATTGTACAAAGATCAGTTCAAACTTTGTTCATTCTAAACATACACTGACGCCAGTCAACCAGCCTGCAGTGCATCAGACCAGCAACTATCTTGTCACCTGGGTACTCAGACTGAGTCAAAGGGAGGACACTGGTACCAGTGGAGTAATGGTCCATATGGTGTGTATGTTGTTTGGGGGGGGTACTACTATTATTATTATTATTGCATTTCAAAGCATTTATCTTTGCATTCCTTTCCCTGTTACCCCTGGTTTAATAAATCATTTGTTGTTTTTGAAATCTGTCTTGTGAGCACATCATTGCATGAGTGTATTATTTGTAGGGATGAGAGAACATCCAAAGGTTCTGAGGTTCTAAAAGGTTCTGATAAGCAAAAAAAAAAAGGCTCAGATACATATCTGAACCTACTCCAAACCTTTTATAACCTTTATGGTTTTATGGTAACATTATGTGAAAAAAATCATTTTAAACAGCTTTTAATCAAAATGTCTACAGAAAAAAGCAATTAAACCACTGTTTAGTAGTACTAAACAGCATGAGTAGTGAAATGAGATGAGGAGTGAATATTGTGACTGTGGATGTGCCTACTGGAGAATGGTGAAGATTTGAACCAAAGGTACTGTAGGCAAGTCCCAGATCTCTGTTTTTTTAACCAGTATCCTGAGTCTGAATTTTTGTAGACAAGGATATGTTTGGCACCACTTTTGTTTAGCAACTGCACTCAATATGGAACATGACATGAAGCAACATGTCAAAAAAAGACAGAGCACCAGGCAGTCCGAAAGTCACCACTTCATTTTTGCTACTACCACTACTATCAGCCTCAGGGCAAAAACAGAGCTAAGCAAAATTTCTACATTTTAATCAAAATGGTTAAATGCATTTAGCTAAATGATCTCAGAATGAGAAAGTGGCTGTGTGTGAGATCAGAGACTTGTCTGCCACAGTTGCTACCAGTACAATTATGTCTGCTCCTCCCACCCACCCCTAGGAAAATGATGATATGCTCCAAAGGCAGGCAAGACCCAGATCTCTATTTTTTTAAAACCAGTCTCCTTAGTCTAACTTTTTGCATAAGGGGACAATGTATTTGTAATGTATGTCACCAACTATGTTCAGCAATGGCTCTCAATATGGAACACAACAGGTAGGGCATCTTGCAGAACGTGAACAATAACAGAAGCATTGTACTGGACTAAGGCTAGTGAGTAACCTGACATGATAACTGGGTGTCCTGATTCATGATGAAACCAAAGATTAAGAAAACGATAACAGGGTTGCACCAAAAAAAGATGAAGTGGTGTTTTTCATGATGACCGTGAAGAACATGATTCATTGTGACATGACGTGAGTTATGAAATTGGCACTGGCTGCACTTCTTAGAGCTCCAGAAACTGGATGGAACTGAATTTCTGCAAACAGTTGTCATTGAAAATTTGAAATACCTATGACTGTACTTCCCTGATGACAGATGACTGACTTCTTGTGGGGAGGGGGGTCACACAGACAGTATGCAAGAAGTGTCACTGGTCCACTGATGACTGTCTGCAGATTTTATTTTAAACACACACACACAATTTATAATTCACACACTGTCTACTCTAAGGGCGATGCTGCAGGCACTGCTGCTACCCACACAGATTCAGGCCTGGCCTAACCCTCTCTGACACAGTACTTTTTCCCTTCAAGGATTTTTTATTTATTTATTCCATGTGATGTGATGGAATGCCCTGCCTACTGAGCCAAAGCTTATACCCCACTGAGTGAGCACAGGGAGGAAGATGAAAGATGACTGACTTCTTGGGGGGGGGTCACACAGACAGTATACAAGAAGTGGCACTTGTTGACTGGCAGGCAGATTTTATTTCACACACAGACACAGAATTTATTTTACACACCGCCTAGGTTAAGGGCTGATGCTATAAGCACTGCTGCTAGCCAAAGAGATTCAGGGACCCTGCCTGGCCTAACCCTCTCTGACACAGTACTGTACTTTCCTTTCAAAGATTTCATTTTTTTATTCATTTATTCAATGTGATGTGATGGAATTCCCTGCCCATGGAGCCAAAGCTTATACCCCACTAAGTGAGTATAGCAAAGAAGATGACAGATGACTGATTTCTTTGGGGGGGGATCACACAGACAGTATACAAGAAGTGGCACTAGTGACTGACTGGCAGATTTTATTTAACACATGCTGAATTTCTTTCACACACTTCCTAGACTAAGGACCAGTGCTACAGGCACTGCTGCTACCCACAGAGATTCAGGGACCCTACCTGGCCTAGCCCTCTCTGACACAGTACTTTCCCTTCAAGGATTTTTTTTTTATTTATTCCACATGATGTGATGGAATGTCCTTCCCTCTGAGCTAAAACTTATATACCCCATTGAGTACAGAAAAGATGAAAAATGACTGACTTCTTTCGGAAGGGGTCACACAGACAGTATGTAAGAAATGGCACTGGTGATGACTGGTTGGCAGATTTTATTTCATGCACACATACACACACACACAGTATTTCACACACCACCTAGGATAATGGATGATGCTGCAGGTGCTGCTGCAACCCATAAAGATTCGGGGACCCTGCTTGTCCTAACCATGTCTTTCAGACAGTACTTTCCCTTCAAGGATTTTATTTATTCCACGTGATGTGATGGAATGCCCACTGAGCCAAAGACTGTATAATAAAAAATAAATAATAATAAATCCCCACTGATGTGACTGAGCAGTGACCACAGGCATGAGACTTGACAGCTGACTTGTTGGGGGCAATTGGGCAAACAGCAAGAAGTCTGACTGGGAGTGCTGTGGTATGGGTGGCACAGTTCACTTCCTCTGCTGCTCAAAAAAAAAAACAACTGGCAGTCTGGCTCTGGTACTTCAGTCTTTTCTCTTCTTGTTTTTCTTGACTCATTCAGTTGCCCCAAAACTCCAAGTTCCTACTCTTCTCCCCGAGTCTTCTCTACCAACTCCCCAATCCCAGATTCCTACACCCAGACACGACCCAGTCCTTGGCTCTAATCCACTCCCAATTTTGGTCCCCAACTCCCTGCCCCCTTGTTTTCTTTTAGTTCTTTTTTTTTTTAAATAATGTAAACTATATAAAAAAAAATTAATTCATTAGTTTTTTAAGAATCTGGGAGTCAACTTCTTTCTTGCCCAATGGGCAAACATAAGCAGCACAAGCACAGAATCACAGAGCAGCCTATAGAAACCGTTGCTCCTTCTCCATCCTGTATACCTCTGTGTAGCTCCTAAGGTAGACAACGTGGGTTGCTAGAACAAACCCAGTCAGGTGCCACCTTAAGAAGATGGACAACTCAGCCATCCAGTGAGAAACCAGAGTCTTATTTCTGGTCCCTCCTGTGGTTACTTCCTGCTCTGATGCTTCTTGCACCACACTCCCATGATGCTGCAGCTGCCCAAACTGATCCAAACAGCTGATAGTGCTCAGAAGCCGTTTGTTTATGAACAGTTTGGCATGTTCGGGTCGGTTTGTATTTTTGATGAACCGGTTCATACATCCCTAATTATCAGCTATAGTTTTTAACTCCATGTGTTTTAAAGTGTTGCAGTTTAAAGTGGCATTCCATGTGTTGGGTGACTGGAAGGGGATGTGGGTAGGTACAACCTCCTAGGGCGTTGTACCCGTTTACCAACTGGCCCACTATATATTACAGTACTCTGGGTGGAAGCGCCACACTATTTCATTTTATCTTGAGAAAGAACCCCCTGTTATCATCAGAGCAGAGCCCAGGCCCCTCAACCTGGTTTGAGCCCACCAGGCAGAGGTAGTAGCCCATGGTAACATGGTGCGCAGGTTGCAGTAACAAATCGAGCAATAATCTCAAATATTTTGAATCTCTTTTTGCAGGCTAACATGGCACCCTCCAATCACTCAAAAAATATAAAACTCTACCCTGGCACAATGAATAATGACAAAAAATGGTGCAAACAGCTGCCCAATTGCAACAACATCCTTTAGGGCAATACTATGGTTGGGAAAGTTGTTGTTATCATGGATGAGAATAACTCAGTAACCCATTTCTGCATATTTTTTGTTGACATGAAAATGATTGGATTTGGCCTTTTTCCCACAAATGTCAAAATGAAGCAAAAATTGCAGTATTCTCTTGAAAATGTCATTTTTGCAGACAAATAAAATCAAACAAAATGCAATTTTTGCTGGAAAATAGAAGGTTTTCACATGGAATTTGTAATTTTAGCACATTTTTTTCTTATGTAAAAAGGTAGTTTTTACAAAATAAGTGATTTTCACATAAATAATTTCATTAAATGTGCTAGGCAAGTTTTCCCACCCCTAGGCAATACACAAAAGATGTGAACAGCAGCAGGGGGGAGGAGTCTCCCCACCCACTATGTAAATGATGCAGCCTGATGTTATTAGGCACAGACATGGTTTGTTACTACTAACATGCTAGTTATTGGTTCCCATGGGCTCACAACATAAGGGGAGAATTGGGTAAACTGTGTTAACAGATATTATAGTGATCCAAATTGCTCCATTCTCAGGAAGCAGAAAATCTCTATACATTAATTGCAAATAATACATATTACCACATTTTCTCAATGATGTCCAGCTAGGAAACACTGGACATCCTCAAGGTGGATAAAAAAAAGTGTTTTTAGCAAGGATGAGAATGTGTTTGTCAGTAAATGAGAAGGCCACTGATATATCACTTTTTGTGGAAGACAGGGCAGACATATTGAACTTAAGGATGTGGAGTTTTTGCTAAACGTACTGGATATTAATAAAGCTGCTGGGGCAGCTTGAATTGAATCTACATTTATTAAGGAAGTGGCAAGCACTCTGGCAGGGTCCATTAAAAATCTCTTTGAAAAATCCTTAATTAATGGAAAGGTTCCTGAGGACTCTCGGAGAGCTATCATGGTGCCAATACATAAGAAATTAAATAGGTCATCACCAGGTAACCACTGTAGAAACCAATAAGCCTGATGTGTGTTGGGTAAGATTATGAACAGCCTGATTAAAGATATTTCAACAAAATACAAACAAGAAGTTATGCTCCAAGATCTAATTCAGCATGTGCTTTTTTTAAGAATAGATCCTGCACAACTAATCTGCCACTTTTTATGAAACTGTAAGCGTTGCCCTGGATGATAATATATCTGTGGGTGTAGTCTTCACTAGTTTTAAAGCTTTTGTTACAGTGCTGTTCAGTGGATTGATTCTGAAGTTGAGGGACTTAGATGTGCCAGAGGAAATCGCTAGAGGAGTAATGGACTGTCTTGAAAGTAAAACACAACATCCAAGGTTAAATGTCTGCAGATAATCACAAGCTAGGCTCACTAGTGGTGTACCGCTGGGATCACCCTTGGACCCAACACTCTTTTCAGTATAAATGTCTGATATGCAGAAGACGGTCTGTAACTGGGCAACAATGTACACAGATGATACAAAACTGGGTGGCAGAGTGGAAAGAAATGAACAAAAGGACAGCATATGGATGGATTGTGACTCAATTTAGCATGGACAGCTTAGTGGGAAATGAGCTTTTTGTGAAGATATGTTTAGTTATGCACCTAGGGTCTAGTACAGAATGTTGCAATTGCATCTTGTTCTAGCATTCAGATGCCACATCAGCTGCTCTGCTCTGCTTCAGTGACTGTGTTTGGTCAGGAGTCAGTTGAGCTCACCAGTTTTGGGATTAGTGATGGCAGAGGAGGCTGTTAGGTGATCTCAGTGCTGTGACCAGCTTTCTGGATCTGGACCCTAGCACAATGTAACTCTTACTGGGCTGAGCTGATCAGTTGGACACAGTGTTTACTAGAATCATTTGAAGTTCCTTGTCGGAGGGGGGTCTTCCCTGCTGAACTGAAGAGTGATCAGCGAGGCCCCTTTTGAGGAAAAAAATGACTTTGGATCCAGATGTACTAGCAAAATACAGGTCTGTCTCTAACTTGCCTTTTTTAGACAAGGTTATTGAGAAGGTTGTTAGGTTGTAGCTAGAGAATCACCTGGTAACATTTGAAATACATGAGCCTCGGCAGTTGGGGTTTCAGTTAAAGTTCAGCACTGAGACTGCTGTGGTCAGGATGCACAATGATTTGCTCATGGCAAGAGATCAAGTAGTCAGTTTTCATTCTCCTGGATCTCTCCTCAGCGTTTGACACCATGGGCTGTTATTGGACCATCTCAGGGAATACGTAAGACTCACTGTCAAAGTCATTAGCTAGTTTGAGTCCTTCCTTACAGTCAGGTCTCAGGGGGTTGTGATGGGTAATTTCTCATCGCATCCAAGGGACCTGCACTGTGGGAACCCTGGGGATTGGTTCTTTCTCATGTTCTCAGTATACATGCTACCCCAGACAGAATAATTAGGCAGTATGGAGTTGGGTTTCACTGTTATGCAAATGACACCCAGTTCTATCTGTCTTTTGCTCCATGACAAAAAAGTGGTTGGCCAAGATTGATGGCTGGATGTCTTCAAGCTGCTGAGACTCAACCCTGACAGAACTGAAGTACTGATGATTGAGCTGAGAAAGGAGGGGGGTTAGCAGTGTCTGAGAGGGTATCCCGGCCTTCCCCTCTTACCCCCAGTCTTGATACTGCCCAAAAGGTGAAGAATCTGGGTGTTGTTCTGGATGAAGGCCTGACATTTGAGGTTCAGGTGTCAGCAATCATTTAGAATGATTTTTACCATCTTAGAAATATCAGTCAGATTCATTACGTTATTCCTCCTGAAGACGTGCCATCTCTGATGCATGCCTTTGTGATGTCTCATCTTGATTACTGAACTCCCTCTATCTTGGAGTCACTGGAGGTACACTGTGATGCCTGCAGCTAGTGTAGAACACAGCTGGAAGAGTGTTGACATGCCTTTCTAGGAGGAGTTACATTACTCATGCACTGCAGGAACTACACTGGTCACTGGTTAAGTGGTATATCTCCTATAAGGTTGGTCTGCTGACCTATAAGGCCCATCATGAGTTGCTACCTGTGAGAACTTCTACATCTGCATCTTCCCACTCGTCCTCTCCATTCTTCCGAGAAAGGCCTCCTGGTCATCCCCAGGACTAGACTTAAAATGCTGGGGGACAGAGCCTTCAAGATGGTAGACACAATATTGTGCAATTCATTACCAAGGGCTCTGAGGGAGGCCCATGGGAAGAAGCCTTTAAAAAGGACTTAAAATTCACCTCCTTGCTCAGGCATTTAGTATAGTTTTAGCTGGTATTTGTGTTTTATTGTTTTAGAGAGCTTAAATGTTTATTATGATTTTATCATTAACTACTATTTGTTGGAAGTGTTGTTCTATTCTTTTATTGCAATGGTGCCCTGGGCCTCCGGGGAAGGGTTCCACAAATAAATAAAACTACTACTACTACAACCATTATTAATTGTACTGCTGTGCCTGAACTTTCTGGTGGGCTGCTAGTTTCCTACTGGTAGCAGAACTTGTGTTCTTGCTCCTGTTTCACCATTTTCTCCAGTCTGGATATTTGCCAGTAGTGTGGGTGGGGCTCCAATCTGCTTCATCTGTCCTGCTTACTAGTGATCCTCCACTGTGGTCCATAAGCAGAGACTCAGTCATTGGCAGCCACTCTTCCTGTCAGTGTATCATGCACCTGCCCAAGTAAGTAAAGTTCAGAGTCAGTTCTCCTTCTAACTATCATGCTTCAGTGACATTTAACTGTTTCTGCTGTACTGCTGTTTTAAATGGCTGTAATTTTTCAGTTGTTCTGTTCTATGCATGTTCTTAAATGTATTTTGTTTCTGTTGCAATTGGCCTTGTATTGGAGGAAATTAAGGCTTTCCATTTACTACCTACATTTTGTTTTTAGTATTGCCTAAACTTATATTTTTGCTGTGACATTCCTCATTTAATTCCTGCTAGGGGCTGATATTGTAGTTTCTGTCTGGTTTAGCCCTCACCCCTTCGCGCCCATTTTGGTTCATTGTAGCTTCTTTCCCATCAGGATGAAGCCTTTATTGCCCCCTTTGTAATTTCAATTTTCTACTCTGTTCTTCACTGTTGGATTATACTAATGTAGTTCCCTTTCAGTCTTATTTTATTATCTGGCCTTATAGAAATTATATTTAATTCTGGTCTTCTTCTGGTCTGGTTAAGACCGTAGTCATCTTCTGAGCTTTCAGTCCTTGCGTGAAACTTGTCCCACATATTATTGTGTACACTACAGGTTGTTTTTCTTTGTTTACTCTTCTACTATGTTGCTGGTAACAGTTTTTCTCTCCTCTTCTTGTTTTCCCTCATGACCTTCCCTTTCCATCTTTCCTAACTTCCCCTTGTCCAGTACCTTCCTATCTTCAGTCTCTCCCACCCTCCCCTCTTCCAGCCTCCCTACATTACCTAACTCTCTCTCCCTAGCATCCTGGTTGCAGTCTCCTCTCATCACCTTGGCTATATTTCAGAACCCTCAGGTCCCTCATACCCTCCTTCCACCCCAACTCTTATTATTTCTATTCCCCCTCCTTCCTCTTCTCATAAGTGTCATATAAGTTCTCTTAAGCTCCTCATCTCCTTGCTTATTTCAGTTGAATGAGTTATTGAGCTTAATCAACGCCCTTCCCTGTCATTCCCTCTCCCCAGAAGCTTGAGAGTGACCCATGTCAACATTCACAACCTTCTCCTTAAGACAGACTTGCTCATGCTATCACTGTAACTTAACTTCTCACCTCCACTTGATCTCAGAGTTGTTGGCTTGTGATCATGATTGTGATTTTGCCTGTAGGAGCCACAAGTCCTCTGACTCCGCTTCTGAACTTATAATTTACTGGACCTATCATAATACCTGTACTAAAGCTACTAGGCTTGTGAAGTCTGAACATTTTGCATCCACACTCCAGAACAACCTTAGTTACCCCTCTAAGTTCTGGAAGGTGATTCAGTCCTCTTTTCTTTCCTTTGACCCAGTCCACTCTCCCTATTCTCAAGATGTTATTTCTATCTCTGATCCCGATGCAGTCTTTCTATCTTTTAATTCCTTTTTCATCTCCTGTGTCAACTAACTCTCCTCTTCTGCCTTCTCCTCTCCAACTCTATGTTCTTCTCTACTCTCTCACTTTCCACTTCTACCAGTCTTACTGCCCTCCTCCCTCTTTTCTTTCTCACCTACTACTGTACATCTGCTGCAGCTTCTAAGCCCCTCTTGACCCTCAAAAGGGTGGGAACCCTAATGTTTGTCATCTCAGACTCCTATACCTCTCTGCTCATGCCATCACTGTCACCTACCTTCTCAACCTCTTGTTCTCTTTATTCTGTGTCCCTAACTCTTAGAAGTTGGCTACTGTCATTCCCCTTCCAAAAAGGGGTAATTTCTCTCCATAGTAACATCTGTCATCTCTCTCTCTCTCTCTCTCTCTCCTCCCCACACTGGCTAAATTCCAGGAACACCTTGTTCTCTTCCAGCTCTCCCCTTTTCTTGGCTCAGCCTCCTTCTTCCATCTTTTCCAGTCTGGCTTTAGAAAGCCCCACTCCACCTCCACTTCTCTCCTCCAGCTCACTGATACAATGCTCTTTGGTATTGATCTGGGCCTTGTCACCTCTGCCATCTTTGTTAACATAGCCAAAGCTTTTGGCACTGTGCCCACCCCATTCTCCTGGATTAGTTTAAAGTAGCAGGACTCTCTGCCTCCTCAGTTTAGTGGTCTTGCTCCTACCTTGAGGGCAGGTTGCAAGCTGCCTGTATTAGAGACACCCCCCCCACTCCCAATCAGTTCAGGCATTCCCCAAGGGCCTGTCTTTCGCCCAATTCTCTTTTCCATTTTTCTAAATGACCTCCCCACTGCCTGCTCCTCTGTATCCATTCACATGTATGCAAATTACAAGTTAATCTTTAACTCTCACTCCTCTGACCCAACCTCATAATCCAGCTTCAACAGGACTTTAACAACATCCAGTTTTGGTTCTGAGAAATCCAGTTATTCCTCAATGTTAAGAAAATGATCTCTATCACTTTTGGCACCAGGCAGAGGCTTGCTAAAGTCTCCCTCTTCCTCCTTTTTGTACCCTTGATGTTGCACTGATTGAACATGTCCACTCCTTCAAGTACTTCGGTGTCTGGCTGGTTCACCACTTTGGTTTTTCTGTTCATGGGAATATTGTCTATGAGACGATCCACCCCAAACTTTGGGCATGTTACAGAAATAAGAGAAAGGATTCTGCTTCCTTTATGCAGAGAAATCCTCATTAAAAAGATGATTCGAGCCATTCTCAGCTATAGAGACATTGTTTACAGTGCTGCTCCAAAGTCCACTTGCATACACTGGACCCCCTCATTTACTCCTTCTGTCGATTTGCCCTTGCCAACCCCCTGCCTACTCAGCATTATTCTTTGTATACTTCCCTCTCCCACTTCTCTTGATGCCCAGGTGCTTTACCCACTATGCCTCCTTTATAACCAAAAATTGGTTTAGCTCCCTTCCCCATAGATTGCTTCTCTCTCCCACCAAAAAATTCTTACTTCATTTGCAATATTTGCTTTCACTCTCTTACTCTCCCACAAATTAAATCTACTGCTGCTGAAGCTGCTTTCTCATTCAGCTTTGCTAAACTTTAGGTCTCTTTCCCCTTTTGATTCACTGTGATCCTTCCTTCTGGCTCTGAAATCTCTCTGAGATTTCTCTATTCACTTCTACAGTTGCTTCTAATATTGGGGTGGACTTCTGTCACCTGCCTGCCACCCCACACTGACACTAGCACTGTCCCTCTCCACCAGCTCATCTGTCACTCTTCCTACTCCTTATATTATTGCTTTGATTCTCATGGTTTAATGCTTTTTTGCCTGTTCTGAAATTACTGTATGGTATTTAAGATATGGCAATTTTATTATTGAAATGTTTCTTGTAAATTGTATATGTTGTTATACTTATTTTCCATATGATTGCATTATTTTTTGTACATCGTACTTTGAATCTGTTCTGTTCTGTTCTCTTCCACCTCCCCCAGGACACATCTCGAAATGAACTGATACCAGATCAATGTAACTTTCCTGGTAAAATGTTTTAAATAAATACATACATAAATAAATAAAGAAGAGTCTTAGGATGGTGAATGAGGAAACACAGCTGGGAATTATCATTACTTGTAGAATAATATGTGGGGAAGTGTATATAATGAGAATTTAAAACACACCCAAGTCATAGGCTGCTACATAAACACCAAAAGTGAAGTTCAAGGGGTTTATAAAAGCATCTGACACCAAGAGTGTGTGTAACAGGCTGAGTTTTATGGTGTAGGTCAGGACCATGCAAACAAGAATAGCACAGTCTAAAACAGCAAAGGCAAAATGGCATTGTCAATAACAGCCCCCTCCCAAAACAGTGACCACAACAATAGTGCCAATGGTAGCGGTCCACAAACACACCAACTGCTACTATGGCAAATTGAAACACACTGACATTACTGTTTTTGTGGAGGTTCCTTCACCTGCATCCTCCCATTATGGAGGGCTTCACCCCCCAACTTCCCTACTATTAACTACTTCAGGTGGGAAGCAACTTGAGGACACAGGCAAACCTTGGGGGGGGGGTTGTTGACCAGGGTAAAGAAAACAGAAGATGGGAGGGGAGAGACAAAATCAAAAAAAAGCAGACATCCCAGGAATCAAACCCTGGGCAACCAACATGCCACCATCTTCCCTGCCTGTGGCTCTGTCCTCTGCACCACTGCAGCTGCTAGGAGGAACCCCTCCAAGCACAGGCTTCATCCCTTTCCTCTCCTCTCACAACAGCAATACTGCTACAGGGATAGCGCTAACCTGACCTGTTCTATTCTATCCCTGTCACTGTATGAGCTATCACTATTTTGACAGTGCAGTTTTGAGCACGCTATTATGGCAATGCTATTTTCACCTGATACTGAGTTTTATACACCTCCACGTGTTTTGTTTTATGTAATTGCTGAGTAGTGTTTTCCCACTTTGCAAGCACTACCTAGCTTTTCTATAAAACAGTGTGGCCGGTATATGGTGCTGCTACTAAATAGTGCATTTGGGCTGAAGCACAGTTTGCACTTTTATTTTTTCTTTTGTTTTTGTTTTGTTTGCAATCACAACAGGGATGAGGATGCCCAAACTGCACCACAGGAAAAATCTATTGTCAATCACAGGCTTTGGAAAATTGTGACCTTATGAGGTGCCAATAAGTGCAGTGAAGTAGTGTGTGCATGTGAGGGAGGCAGAATGCACATGCATGTATCAATGGAAACCCATGAATACAGTGCGGGGCTTCAAACAGGCATGGGATAGGCATAAGGGAGCAATACAGATGAATGTGAATAGATAGGCCATTGACAGAGCAAAGGCTGATGGCACATTTATAAGATAGAAAGACAAATGGGCAGACTGGATGGGCCTTGAGGCCCTTATCTGCCATCAACGTCTATGTTTCTATTGCATGCTCATCATTAAAACCAACTGGTTATAAAGGTAAATTATAACCAGGTTTACCTATGGGAGGAAACACTACCCTGCTATTATAAATAATTTAAAACAGAAAAATCAGTGTGATGAAGCAGTTATGAAAGTGAGCAGAGTATTATGGAGTATCAGTAGGAACTTTGTTGGAAGATCAGAAAAGGTTATGATACCACTGTATCCAAATTGTATTTTTCCACATATGGACCCATGCTCAAAGTTCTAGTCAAGATCTACTTATCAGAATAAGAAGTGGTTGAAGAGAGTACAGAAGAAAATGACGAGGATGATAAGAGGGTTGGAGGAGGTACCCTACAAGGATAGACTGTGGAGGTTAAGGTTACAGTGTTAGAAGCAGTGGAGGATGAGGGGTGATCTTATGATGACGCATGAAATAGCAATAGATAGTCAGCTAAGGGAATGCTGACAGGCAAGAAAACTAGGGGGCACATGTTCCAGTTGGAGGATAAACATTTTCAAAAACATAGGAGGAATTATTATATGCAGAATTGGGTGCATGGAACAGCTTTCCAAATTGTATAGTTGAGTTAACATTAAAACATTGCTTTTATAAGGCAGTAGATAAATATTTAGATGGAAGAAATATAACAGACTTGTGCCCCTGAGAAGTGGGGGACAGTCACGATGGGTATATAATGACTACTACTGTCCCAAAGATTCTTAGTATGAACCTTAGTATGCTTATGGACTGGGGCCTTCTCTTTTCTTTCTGTATTTTGTCTCATGGTGACAGACAGGCGTACCTGCTTGAATTAATATGATTATTATTATCACATGGATGGCTATGGGCATCCTAGAATTTCTCAAATTGTTGTCAACATTGCGCAGCATACATTACATTTTTGATGATACTATGCCCTGCTGCAAGCTCATGAGAACTGATGATGCTGATAAAAGTCCCACTCTCCCTCACCCACACCCCACATACAGGATGGCCCACTTCTGGACTTTTGCTCTTTTGCATTTTTCTGTCACAAGGCTCCTTCCATCTGTGGTTCAGTGATACCCCCACCTCCACCAACTCCCCATGCCCACATAAAATTAAATTTTATGGCTAGTTAACTCCTGCACTGGTGATCTCGTACTATGTCATATTTGAAAAAAAATCTTATAACTTTCCTTTATCATTTCATTCACTAGTTTTTGTTTTCATGCATTGGTTTATGTTCTGCTTTATGTGAAGGGGGTTTATAATCTTTGTTGTTTCAAGTTTAATGCCTTGGTGTGTGATTTTGAATTGTTTATGTCTGACTACAGAATACACCTCAAACATACTGGTATAACTTTTGTGGTAAAAAGCAGGTTCTGGAGATCTGTCAGGCTGTAGGCCAATGAGGTTGCTGGAAAGCAGATGGCAGCTAATAGTAGTTGATCTGGCCAACAATGCAGGTTTTCCACTGGAATACAAACTTTTCAATGGAGTTTTGCCATTACAATAAGATTGCTTTGTTTTGCCATTTTGATGATGCTGTGTGCTAATGTCCCTGCCTGACTATCTCCCCCTAGCCATGCTACTTCCCTTCCCAGTGGTGGCTGAGTTAAATGCAACCAGTGGTGCTTCCTTCAGTGCCGGTTGAGTGGGCTTAGTATACCCCACACCCTCTCAATACATTGCCACCCTCTTTCCTCCCATGATTGCTGCACCCCTCCACCACCACACACAGAACTACAGGTAGTCATTGCCCAATCCTGCCATCAGTATTCCTGCTCCTTCCAAACTGTTTAAAAACGACATCCTACCCTTTCCCACCTTCTGTGACATCCACTGCCTACCACTACCCCCATTGGCATCCACCTCTCCTTCATTGTGACTGATTTCTTCTTTTATGCTGACTCCTCAAGGTCCCTCATTGCACTGCTCTTCCAACTAGTGACTGCATTTGTATGAATAGGACTTTTCATTATGGCCCATCTATTCCAATGAGACTTCATTTAAATGTGTTTTTTTCCTTCAATTTACATTTGTTTTGTTAATATTTTAACTACTTTTTCTAGTGAGGTCTTTCTTTAGCCCCACCCTCATGAACCCTATGGGTTTCAAGTTTCAAATTTCCCTGAAATAGGTGTTTGCAGAGGGATCTGTACTGCTGCCCAACATGTAACTTGCTGACAAACTATTTCCTGACATCGAATTCCGACTGGGTTAGTATGCCGACAAATTCTATCCTATATGAACAATTGCCTGACAGACACCACCTCGCAGTATGAAGCATTATTGGAGTTCACTAGCATGGCTATCATGGCTATAAATTGTATCCCTTGATTTTAAAGACTCTGTCCAGTTCAGCATTCGAGAGCAAGAACAATCATCCGCAAACTTTGGCAATACTGGTACTGCTCTGAAGCAACAATCTAAGTTTTAAGTATTAAGGCTTTCATTTGCCCTGTATAGTGCTACTCATGCTTTGTAAGATGACCCCCCCCCCCCGGATGACAGCAGAGCCAGGAGCGTATGGCTGAGTAATCATGATAAAAAATGAATTGTTGCTTTGGAGCAGTACCAGTATTGCCAAACTGCTCCAAAGCCTTCCCTGGTGCCCTGCTAGTTTACAAAGGAGTTTTACTGCATAAAAAAGAGAACAGCAGCTATGGTTTAATGAATGAATGAAAGGGAGCAGAGGCTCCCATTCATGTCCCAGCCGCTGAAAGCAGCAAATGCAAAATGGAAGTCAGGGAGATCCTATATGTTGGAAAAGCATCCTGACTATGTTTAAAAAAGGTCTGTTTGAGAAATAAAATTGATGTCAGTAGCGAGCAGAGCTTGAAATGATCCATCTTGTGGGAACTGGGGCTGCAGTGCAAAATTATGAATGAAAGGTGTAATTAAGCAGGAGATACTACGAGCAGAGAAATTATATAATTCCCGTAGTGTCCCCATGAAATGAAATGCACAGCCTGAGAAAGTGTCTTCAATCAATCAATCAATCAATCAATCAAGTGCTTATTAAACCAGGCGTTCATCATTGAGCAGAAGCTCATTTGCAAGATGGACCTGGGTGGAGCATGAACAATTGTATATACAGGTCAACACAGGTATTTACAAGGCAATACAGATAATACTGTTTACAGAGCGGAAGAAAAAGAAGTTCATATGTACATAGAATTATACAGTTATTGTACAGATTACAGGGTATTTACATACATAGAAGTGTCTATAGGAAGATAAAGCAGGTTATCTAAGGTTGCAGAAGGAAGTAATGAAAGAAAAAAACAATACACCAGGTAGAGGTGAAGGTAGGGAGGGAAGGGAGGGAGGTAGGGGGAGAAAGGTTAGGAAGTGCATGGTGCACAGAGAGGAGTTGGTAAAACGGGATGTAGAGAAGGTGGATGGAGAAAAGGAGTATGTGTGAGCCCCGGGATTGAATGCTATAAAGTACGGGCATGGTAGGATGTCACAACCCAGGGGTAGTGAGCTCCTATCCGAGGTTGGTAAAGGAAGGATAAGGGGATGGACGGGCCAAGTGTTGATAAGACAAGGGGATAAGAGAGAGAACAATTAGGACTGTGAGGAGCAAGCTGGGGGGACAGTACTTAAAATTGGGTGTAGGCATGGCTATATACCAGTGCAGACACCGGTACTGGGTCGGAGTAGGTGAAGCAGTTGCATACTTCTCTGATTGTATGGAAATAAAGCATCTTGAAGGCATTTATACTGATTAGAGTGCTTAATTTGAGGGTTTTTTGTAGATCGTTACATAAGGTAGGTAGCACGAAGCTTATGGCTGCCCTGCCGAAGAGGGATTTTGCTTTGGGTGCTTTAAGTGTAATGGTTGAGTAACTTCTTAACACGTATTTCCCAATTATACTCAGGGAAAGACAGCAGGAGATATAGTAAGGCAGCTTATTAGAGATGGCTCTATAGGTCCAGAGAGTGGCATTTCTGTGGTGCCTGAACTTTAGTGATGTCCACCCCACTGCCGCATTTAGGGTGCAGTGATGTGTGTTGATGGGAAGTCCCATTATAAACCTCAGTGCTCGATGGTAGAGTGTGTCCAGTTTAGCCATGTAAGAGTTGGGGCATTGGCTGTAGAGGAAATCAGTGGAATCAACCAATGATAGGAAAATGGATTGGACCAGTTGTTTCTTGGCATCTCTGGTGAGAAATTGGTTGATTCTAAAAAACAGGCCAAGCCTTTGCCGAAGTCGTTTTAGCAAGTCCTCGATATGCTCAATGAAGGAGAGTCTTTGGTCTATACAAACTCCCAGATACTTGAATTTTGTAACAAATTCTAGTTTTTCACCTAGAACTGTGGTAATTTGGGGAACTGTCGCACTGGACACACGGTTAGCTGTACGGATGAAAGCGGAGATGACCACTGCTTTAGTTTTTTTGGCATTAAGGAGTAGCTTTTTTTGGAGGAGTTGGCTTTGCAAAAGGTTGAATTCTGACTGTAGGTCATTGCAGGCAGCTTCAGGCATTGGGCGACTCATGTAGAGAACTGTATCATCTGCAAACAGATGGATGTTGGCTCCTTTTATACAGTAGTCAATGTTATTAATGTAGATTGCAAAAAGTAAAGGTCCTAATATAGAACCTTGAGGTACCCCTCTTTACAGAGTTTTTAAGGGGGACAGGCTTCCTTCGGCTTTAACTTGTTGAAGGTGCCCTGTAAGATAGTCAGTAAACCAACGCAGACAAGAGGGGTCCACACCTATGGTTTGAAGGGAGGAGAGGAGCAGACTATAGTCGACGGTGTCGAAAGCCTTGCTTAGATCAAGGAAAACAGCACAAATAAAGTTTTTGCTCTCAAGATTACGCTGCCAGCCATTAGTAACTTTGGTGAGGGCTGAGACAGTGGTATGTTTAGCTCTGAATCCGGACTGCATAGGGTTTAGCATTTCCCTAGCCTCAAGGTGAGTCCTCAGCTGTTCATTTACAATTTTCTCTAGGAGCTTGGACAGGACCGGAAGGAGAGAAATTGGTCTGTAGTTATTGAGATCACCAGGGTCACCTGATTTGAACAGTGGTATGACATGTGCTGTCTTCCATATAGGTGGTAAGGTGTTCTGAGACAGGGATAAGCTAAAAAGGTTGGTGACGGGTATTGCTAGTATGTGGTAGGCAATTTTTAGGAAGTAAGGGTCAAGGGTGTCGGTCCCAGCACTTTTTCTAGTATCCAACTGAAGCAAGAGGTCCTCTACCTCTTTCAGTGAGGCAGGTTGAAGCGAGAAAGGTGGCAAAGCTATCGGAGTTTCAGGCAGTTGGCTAGCAGTCTGGGAGCGAAGTATGTTTGCAGGGGAGTTATCAAATGCCATGCCTGCAGTAGCAAAGTGGTTATTGAATGCATCAAGTATATCCATCTTTTCGGTTATAGTCGAGTTGCCAGAGGTAATCTTGGTCGGGAGTGAATTTCCTGAGGAGTGGCCTAGCAGATCATTGATTGTATTCCAGAGCTTGATTGGGCTTTTTGTGACAGAGTCGAGTTCGGATTTGAAGAATGTGGCCTTCGATTCTCCGATTGTTTTGGTAAATAAATTTTATAGTCTCCTGAACTGGTTCCAATCCTCTGCAGTGTTCAGTCTGTGCACTTTTTTCCAGAGCTTATATCTTTTTAGAAGCAAGGACTTGATCTGAGGGGGTGAACCATTTACAGGTTTTGGTCCTAGTTCAAACTTTAATCAGGGGAGCATACTTATTAAGGGCCCTTAATAGAATGTCGTGGAAGATATTGTAAGCTGACGTAATCGTTTTGGCAGGTAGAAATCTTGCCACTGAGGGGAGTACTTAAGCTCGTTTAGGTAGGCATGTTCATTGAAGTTGCACCTGGATCTCTTCATAGAGAACTTGCTGATGGGTGCTGGGTTGTTTGTGGATCTTACTCCTGCAATAAAACAATGGTCGCTGGCGTCTGAGAAGAAGACATCAGCGTGGGAGAAGAGATGAGGTTTGCTCACCATTAGCATATCCAAAAGTGTACTTTTACTGGGGTCTTTTCAGCGTGTTTAATACTGGTTGGGAAAATTATACCGAACAGGCATTCAGTTTTCTGGAACTTACAGTCGGGAGGTTACTTGTCGGGAGGACAATCATCAGGAAGTCATTCCAGACCCATTTGCAGAGCATGCTGGCATATGCTACAAGCACCAGTTGGGGGGTGACAACTTGCAATGCATTCTTTCCTTATTGCATCTTTTTTTATTATTATTGTCATCTATGCCTCTAGAAAGTGTTTCAACTGAGGGAGGTCTGGTAGGAATTAGAATTTACATTCTACTGTAGCCCACACATGAGGCAATCAGCTAAGAGGACAGTTTGTGTTGCTAATCCAGTTCATGTACTATAAAAGGCTTTTGTTTGTGTTAAACATCAAACGTCTGCTTTCCTTTCATAACAAAAATACATTGTTTTGACTGTAAACCCAGTCAATGCAGAGGAGATGGAACACCACTGATTGAGCCAGCCAGAAAAAACAAAAGGGCTTAAATTGTAATCCACAAAGCCAAGGTCTAAATAACAAATTCACTTTGGACCTATTCTCAAATAGGATAATCCCCAGAGATCAAAGAAATAGTTGAACCTGTGATTTCAAAAAGGTGTGTATGATGATGCAGACATAGTGGGCCAGCCAGCCTAAAGCATTTCTGGTGTATGTTTTCTCAGACAGCTCAGTTGTGTTTTGAGATTCTGTACTGGCAAAATCATGGGTTCAAGTCTGCCATAACTCATCAAGTTCCCAGTTTGAGGGTAAACTTCTTCTGCTCTATTTATAATTTAGATAGCTTTGAGTTAAAATTTCCCTATGTGATCTCTTTTTCAAGAGTCTTTATTTTTATTTCTGTAGAAAGACTGTATTCCCCATTGTCTTCAGTGTATATTATCCTGTTAAATGTGTAATAATTGTGGAGTATTAAATGCTATTTGTATATAGTTTATGTTTTCTGTGACTGAGTCATTTGAGGTATAGATACCCAGGGGGAAACTGGCAAGTATCTGATCTGTCTCTGAAGAAGGCAGGATGCATTTACCATATCTATAGCAAAAGTGTTCCTATCTGTAACAGAAGGGGTGGGTCATTTTCTCTTTGTTAAACACTATACTGTGTGATTAATGGTTCTTGTGGGTTTCAGACTTAGAGGTCCCCCAAGAGAGTTTGTGGCTGAGAGGTGGCAGCATTCCAAAGTAACCCTTTCAGGCACCTGGAGGTTGCAAAAACTGGTAACAGTGCAGACTGAATTCTGGGAGAGACCCAGTCCATGGCAGAAGGGATAATACAGTTGCTATTGATGAAGAACCACTGTGATAAACACACTGGGGCTGTTTGTGAACTTGCTCATCAATAAATAAGCACTGTTTAGTTTATTAAACCTGCTTGTGATATATTTTACTAATTGATTCATCTCCATGGGTTCTACCACTTTGTCTTGCTCAGGAGTTCAGGGACTGGCTGTCTTGGTTTATCATCCATACATGGCTCTTGGACTCATTGCCACCTCTGTCTTGTTCTTCAGGAATGATTATACATTGACCTCATTTCAACCTGAAATGGCAATATTGAAAATAGCACAGTTCTTGTAGGGATTTACAGCAGAGCCAGCCACAATGCAATGCAGTCGCTTGCAGTAAATGATATGTCACAAAATACTGCAGTAAAATAGGGCTTCGTTGCCATTGAATTATATTGTTCCTTGCAGGTTCCATGTCATAAGGGCAAATTCAGCATGCTGAATGCCCTTATGGCAACCCCACATCATGGAAATTTATTTCAGCAATGTGGATCACAGCCAAACCAAACCCGTGCACGAAAACTTGTTATTTTGTATATATGGGGCTGCACCCATGCACCCTCCTCCCACCCCCGCACCCCCTGCTTTAGGATTCTCAGCTTCAGGAGGTTGCATGTCGGCGGGGCTCAAGTCAAAAAAAATTTTAAAAACTCTGTCTCGGGCCGGGCGCATCAAAAACCACCGGGACCCGGTCTTGAACGCTGCATCTCCACCACCCCAAGCTGGCACCTATCCCACCATGCCATGACACTAGTTCACCAGAACTCCATGGCACCACCCCTCACATACCACCCCGCCCCACATCCATCTGGCTCACTCCCACCCACCCCCGTGCATGTATACCTGCACAATATCCTGTCCCCTTTTCGTGACAACTCCAATCTGGCCACCTACCCCACACCTCTACTGTCAGGGTACTAGCCAAAAGTGGGTTACTGTTTCAACAGGCACCCACTCACTAGTGCCCCATATCACAAGATACCTTCAATGCAGTATACACAACTACAATAAATAAAACATAGAGCACATTCAAAATTGCAATTCCACACAAAAGCAAACACATAGGTACCACAATATCAATATCACCAGAAATTCTACATGGAGTGCTCTAAAATATAGTAAAATTCATAATTTAGTTATGTAATTTTTGTTAAATAGGTACACAAGGCATACTGGACAAGAAATCCCTGCTTCAGGCATGATCCAGAATAGTATGCAATAAACAGTTGGTCAACACAAGCGTAACATAAAATAAGTAGGTAGGGGCATAACACAACATATCAAAGTGAATAACATATTTCAGGAAAATGTAACAGTTGTGGAATGACTGTTCCGCAAGTATGTAAACTGGGTGCCTTATTTGCTAGGAGGTCACCAGGTGGGAGGATCAGTGCTGAGGAACTGCCAGGAGGAGGGGTAGACCCTGTGAATGTAAAACACAGAAAGGGTTGTGAGCATATTATTAGTGCTGATAGGAGTAAATCTAAGAGGGAGGAACAAGAGTGATTGTCTCACCCCTTTCATACACAAAACATACTGTCAGTTTTGTAAATTGCCTGGCACCCTACTGTAAAGGGAATAATGGGTACTGCATCTGGTAGCCAATGGCTAATGTGCAGGTTGATCTGGCTAGGGAGGGACAGCCCTTGTGGCCCAGTGGTATCCAGGGGCCAGCTTGGGTAAATGCAGCAACAAATTGTTTATTTTATAATTAAAAATAAGCTTTGCCCTGTTTAAAAATAATATTTCAGTCTGCTGCAGAGTTTAATTGCAGAGTGGCAGCTGTGTGGTGCTGAAGTGCCAAAAGTGGAATGAGGAGTTTGGAGATCCGATCCACAACACTGTAGCATTGTGCTAGTGCCCTAAAGGGAAATCCCGCTGCAACAGCCAAGCAGCAGCTGTGTGAAACTACCACTTTGACTGTGGAGCAGGCTGAGGACTGCCAAAGCTAAACATTCAATCGCGAGATGTGTTAGAGTGCACCTCTCTCTGGCAGAAACTAGATATACATTTCTTTAACTAAATAACATAGTTGGCAGGTGGCAAACATCAGGAATTAATTCTAGGGACTGGCTACTATTCCTTTATTAATAAAGTAAAGGTAGGGCTGCCCCAAGCTATTCCAGGGCTGTATGCAAACCTCCTTGCTGGGGCTCCATATCAGAAGTTTGGATGCCCCCAAGGAACATCCTAATCCCTATTGTGGCCTCCCTGTAGTTTAATATTTAGCTAGTTTTGTGCCATTTCTGTGCTTTAATTAAATTAGTACATACAGGACCAGGAAGAAGGAGTCTAACTGGACAGCTGAGTTTCTTTGGGGACACGTCTGCTCTTTGGGCCCTATGTGAATGCATAGTTCACAACCCCCCTAAGGCCAGCTCTGAGAAAAAGGGGCAGACAGTGTTAAGGGGGATGAGCTCCTGCACCACATAAGTGCAATCCAGGTACTACATTTGAGTGCCAGGGAAGGCTGCCCAGTGAGGAGTAAACAAAGTTAAAATCCCTCAAGAAATTACACACAAAACCTGGTTAAAATAATAAATAAAAGACACAGGGGTGTAGATAATGGTCCAATAAACACAAGCATGAGCATTTCATTTAACAAAATGTTATAGTTTGCAAAATGGAGCAGCTTTAACCGCAGTGGTGCTGGAAAATGAAGCAACATAATTTAAAATGCATCAAATGTGCAATCTTTTTTTCCTAAATTGCACTGCCAAGCCATTTTAAGTCAGACTCTCACCAGACCTGGCAGGGTTGTAGACAAAGGTATGCTCCATCAGGGAAATAGTTTTATGAACTAAATGTTTAGGAAAATGGGGTTGCCAACCTGAAAAGGAAGAGTAGCGGAGGTTCAGAACCCAGGCAGGCAGGGTGGAGGAGGTGCCAGGAAGGGTGTGTGCTCTTGGGCAGCAGGTGCCACAGATGCCCATGAGACAGCCCCAGGGAGAGGTTTAACTCAAAAAATGAATATTTAAGTTGTCTGAGCTCCAGACTTAAGGAGAGAAGTTATTTAAAGGGAAATGGCTCAATTTTAAGGTAACTTTGCCCTTGATAGGTGGGAGGTTACACTGCAAGCTGTCTTTTTTCCACTGGTTGGGAAACTTTAATGATCAATGGCAGCCATTTTACACATTGTTAAAAAAAAGCCTGAATTCAAGTCCCTGTGTCATGAGTAGTGTTTCCTAAAAATGTCATACTTTTTGGTTTTGTGGTTTTCTTTAAATCTGCATTTGTTAACTTGTTCTGCACTAACTAGAAACAATCAGGTTGTTTCTGACCCTCTGGCAGAGCCTTGGAGAGTGGTGACATCATACGGGACTAGGCTACAGCTTCAGCAGTGTGAGTCCCTGCTTGACTGAAGAACTGAGGAGCTAGTAACTTTCCCATTTCGAGCAATCTGTGAGTTTGTTGTTTGCTGTCCACTGACTCAGTTTCTGGTATTTGTTCAGATGAATTAAGTGAAAGTCCACATTTTGTTCTTCTAAAAAGCTGATCATTTGAATGTCAGTGCTGCACTGAAGTCATATGCATTTGAGAAATCAGCTAGTCTGTATTACAGCTGCTGTCAGATCTTTCTTATCAAAACTATGTGTTTCTTTCTATCTATATAACACCTGGGTTGTTTATTTAATGGATATAAAATAAATCTAAAGTTTATTAATTCATAAATGTAGTTTGTCTTTGATGTAGCCTGAATAAATAGGTTCATGTAAGAACATTTTGTATCCTCTCAGATTGACAACAGGTGCTTGCCACACTCTGGTATTTCAGGCACATGTATTATATGAATTAATTTCTGTGTGAGAATACATAATGTATAACTAGGAACAGTATATAGCATCTTTATGCCCCCTGTTTCCTGTGCCATAGTTGAGGTAGCTACATGCTGCTGCACCATCCCCTGCTCCATACACCCCTGTCTCTTGCCCCACATTTGAGGCTTCTGCACCCTGCTGCCCACTGTTTTGTACCACATAATTGGGGTTGCTGCATCCTGTTGACCCATCATCTGCCAGAACAAGCAGGGCTGCTGCACCATCAATCAATCAATCAATCAAAATATTTATTTATCCAGGTGAACATCATTGAGCAGAGCTCTTTTACAAGATGGACCTGGTTAGAACAGGGTCGGGTAACATCCATCATAAAAACATATAAATACATGTAACTAAAGCAATGGGACCAGATGGGTTGCACCCCAGGGTCCTTAAAGAACTAAGATAGGTGGTGGCTGAACCTCTGGCTAGCCTGTTTAGCTGATCACTGGAAACAGGGGAGGTACCCAAAGACTGGAGGACAGCAGATGTAGTCCCCTTATACAAAAGTGGGAACAAAGAGGAAGCGGGGAACTACAGACCAGTCAGCCTCACCTCGGTAGTGGGGAAGATCATGGAAGCACTACTGAAGGAGAGACTGGTGGAACATCTGGTTGTCAATGGACTACAGGACCCAAGGCAGCATGGTTTCACCAGGGGGAGGACATGTCAGACCAACCTTATTGAATTTTTTGACTGGGTGACTAGGGAGGTGGATCAGGGGAGGGCAGTGGACATGGCCTATCTAGACTTCAGCAAGGTCTTTGACACTGTGCATATAGAAGACTATTACACAAACTGAGGAATATGGGTGTGGGCAGGACAGTAGTGTGGTGGGTAGGTAACTGGCTGGGAGACAGGACACAGAGGGTGGTGGTAAATGGCTGTCACTCCACAGAGGGAAGAGTGACCAGTGGGGTACCACAGGGATCAGTGCTGGCACTGGTCCTATTCAATATCTTCATCAGTGACATTGCGCAGGGCCTAGAAGGCAGAATTTCACTGTTCGCTGATGACACAAAGCTCTGTAACAGAGTAGACACACCAGAGGGCATAGACAGAATGAGAAGGGACCTGCAGAAACTTGAAGAATGGTCAGGGGTTTGGCAGTTGAAATTTAATGCAAAGAAGTGCAAAATAATGTATATGGGGCACAAAAACCCTGGCACAATATATCAGCTGGGGGTGAGGAGATAGCATGCACCAAGCAGGAAAGGGATCTTGGGGTTATCATCTCTGATGACCTCAAGGCAGGGAAACAGTGTGACAAGGCAGCAGGTAAAGCAAATAGGATGCTGGGATGCATAGGCAGGGGCATCACCAGCAGGAAAAGGGAGGTCATAATTCCACTATACATGACACTAGTGAGGCCGCACCTGGAGTACACTGTGCAGTTCTGGAGACCTTACCTATATAAGGACATAGACAGGGTAGAGAAGGTTCAGAGGAGGGCAACAAAGATGGTATATGGATTGCATCACAAGTCCTATGAGGACAGGTTGAAGGAACTGAATATGTACTCCCTGGAGGAGAGGAGGGAGAGAGGGGATATGATAGAGACATGCAAGTATCTTACAGGGAGGAACAAGGTGCAGGAATACACTATTTTTAAGTGAAAAAGATGTTCCAGGACTAGAGGGCATGGGATGAAGTTGAAGGGAGGACGATTCAGAGGAAACGTGAGGAAGAATTTCTTCACAGAATGGGTGGTGGACAAGTGGAACGCCCTGCCAGAGGAAGTGGTGGGGGCTGAAACAATCACGGGATTTAAGAATGCATGGGATAGACATAAAGGAATTCTGGAGGTCAGGGGTAAGGGGCAACAGACTTCTAGGAAAACATAAACTGAACTTACAAGCTCAAATGGGCAGACTGGGTGGGCCATTGGCCCTTATCTGCCGACACTCTATGTATCTATGTATATAAACACAGACACAATGGTGCAGCAATAGGGGAGTCAAATGATAAAAGGAAGACAAGGCAAGCCATAACAGTGGAGGATTCAAATACAAGGGGGCAGGTCCACCATTGAACCATGTAACTGTATATAAACCATGTTCTCTGTATAGAAGTACCAGTTAGTTCATTTACCAGGGGCAGTCACTAGTACTAGCCATGAAAATGTCTTGGAGAACCACCAACTAATGGCAGATGGGGTATTAGGAGGGATATGTAATATGTAAGCAAAGGATAAACTTTGTGAGAAGAGAAGTCCCAAGGATAGGTCAGTAGAACTGATGCAGCGGTGGGGGCCTACGGGGAGAGGGAAAGGGGAGTTAGGACTTTTATAGTATTATTGCATGTAGATTGTGGATGAGTGCAGTATAGAGTTGTGAAAAGAAGGCTGGAGAAAGAGGGAAGATAGACCAGTATCAAAGAGAGGACAGAGGCATCAAGGTGTTACATGAAAGCATGATGACAGACCAGGGCCAAGGAGGAGACAAGCACTAGAAGTAATTTGTTCATGGTTAAATGGTACAGGTTAGCATGATGACAATTCATGGTCATGGGTAACAATTGCACTGATCATTTCTGAAATGTGAATATAAGAACTTGAAAAATTAGATGCCGATGGGTGACCTCAGTTTCAGTTTTTTTTTGCAATTTATTCCACAAGGAGGACAGTGTAAAGCTTATAGCAGCCCTGCCAGAGCGAGAGTTAACTTTGAGAACCATCAGTAGGAGAGATTTTCAACTTCTCAGGGCGTAATTGCTTATTGGTTTTATAGGAAGACAGTCTGTAATGTATTGGGGCAGTTTTTTGGAGATGGCTCTCAGGGTCCATAAGGCTGCATTTTTATCACGTCTGAATTGAAGAGAACTCCACCCCACTGACTGATATAGGGAGCAGTGGTGAGTGGAATAAGGCAGGCCTTTGATGAACCTCAAAGCTCTATGATATAATGTGTCAAGTTAGGTGAGGTAGGAAATGGGACAGTGACTATAGAGGATGTCAACATAATCTATCAAGGATAGAAAGGTTGATTGTACCAGCTGTAGTCTGGCATCCCTAGTTAAGAAGCGGGCTATCCAAAAGAACAGGCCAAGTCTCTGTCATAATTTTTTGAGTAATTCTTCAACGTGCTCTGTAAAGGAAAGCCTATGGTCCAGCCATACTTCCAGGTATTTGAATTTAAGGACAAATTCCAACTTCTCGCCAAGAATTGTAGTAATCTGAGGCACAGGATCTGATAGGGCTGAATTTACCATTTGGGTAGAGGGAGAAAAGAGCATTGCTTTTGTTTTCTTGGTGCTAAGTAATAGTTTTTTGTTTAGGAGTTGGTGTTGCAGCAGGTTAAACTCAGATTGAAGGTCATTACATTCAGATTGTAATGACAGGTGGCTTACATAAATAACTGTGTCATCTGCAAACAGAAGAATGTTGGCCTTAGTTATGCTTTCATCAATATAGTTGATGTATTTTGCAAATAAGATCGGTCCTAAGATAGAATCCTGGGGAACACCTCTTAGGAGAGGTTTGAGATTTGAGAGATCTCCTTCGCTTTCACCTGCTGGAAATGATCAGAGAGGTAGTTGTTGAACCACTGTAAAGATAATGGGTCAGCACCTAGTAAGGTCAGGGAAGAGAGTAGCAGAGAATGGTCGACAGTGTCGAAGGCCTTGCTCAGGTCCGAGAATATGGTGTAGGTGTAATTCCTGTTGTCTAGCTCTATTTGCCAGTCATTAGTCACTTTGGCAAGTGCTGAGATGGTGCTATGTTTAGCTCTAAACCTTGATTGGACTAGATTAAGCAACTTATTAGCTTCTAGATACTGCCTCAGCTGGTTACTTATGACTTTTTCCAGTAATTTTAACAAGACTGGGAGAATTGAAATTGGTCTATAATTATTTAGATGACAGGAATTTCAGGAAATGAATGGGGTGTGATTTGCGCTGTTTTCCAAATTAAAGGAATGGATCCTTGAGTTAATGATAGGTTAAATAAATGGGTTATGGGCATGGCTAACACATGGTTTGGCCACCTTCAAAAAATATGGGTCGAGGGTATCTGCACCAGCACTTTTTTTTACATCCCGTTTTAGCAATAGGTCTTCAGCTTCTTTCAGAGTAGTAGGATGCAAGGAGAAGACTGAATCAGTGACGCTAGGATCTGCACCTAAATTATCCACCTGAGAGCGTATAAGATTCACAGGGGAATTGTCGAAGGCTAAACCTGCAGTTGCAAAGTGATTATTGAAAGCATCCAGAACTTCCAGTCTGTCACTAATGGTGTTATTGTTTAAGGAGATTTCATCAGGTAGTGAGCCACCAGGCATGTGACCAGACAAGTCCTTGATGGCTTTTCCAAAATTTTGTAGGATTTTTGGAGGCAGAGAGAAATTCAGAATGATAGTATGCAACTTTTGCATCTCTAACCATTCTAGTACATGAGTTTCTTGCCCTTTTGAACTTGCACCAGTCCGCAGCAGACTGTGTTTTGCACGCTTTTTTCCATAGGTTATCTCTTTCAATCAATGCAGATTTTAATAATGGTGTGAACCATCTACATGCGTTTTTTTCTATTCATACCTTAACTATAGGGGCATATTTATTTAGGGCGTCTAGAATAATTTTGCTGAACATGTCGAATGCTGATTGCATGTTTTTTGCCAAATAGAACTCTTGCCAGTACAAGGAGTGTTTCAGTTCATTTATGTTGGCAGTGAGATCAAAGATCCATCTAGATCTCATGGCAGCAAACTTCAGTGAAGTAGTAGGTTAGTTGCTTGATCTTATGCAAGTTATAAATGAGTGATCACTGATATCACTGAAGAAGGTGCCTGCAAAGGAGAAGAGATGTGGTTTATTCACTAGGATAACATCTAGCAGGGAGCTGTTATCCACGTTCTTTTTATTTACTCGTGTTGGTTCGACAGTGAGTTGTGATAATCCATGGGTGTCACAGAAAGCTACGAGAGGAGCAGAGGATTTAGATAGCCAGTCTAAATTAAGATCCCCATGCATAATTATTTCTGAGGATTGCTGTTCGATGATATTACTCAGATTAGGTAACAATTGTAGATCTGCAGAAGGAGGTCTATAGTACCCTATGATATATAATGTTGAAGTGTGCGAGATGGTGACTTGAAGAGACAGACATTCGGAAGCATTTGCAACAGATAAAGCACTCAGACAGGATACCGTATACCTATCCTTGACATAGATGGCAACCCCTCCACCCCGGGAGTGTCTGTCTGCTCTAAATAGTAAATAGTTAGGGATATTGACTTCCCTGTCAGAGGTGGCCGGTTTAAGCCAGGTTTCTGAAACCACTAGGATGTCTGGTCAAGTATGGAGGACCCAGGCCTGGATCATGGAGAACTTTTTTAATAGACTGAATACATTAATGTGGAGGAAACTCATGCCTTTCAGAGAAGAAAGGTCAGAAGGTGATGTGATTGCAGTTGGTGGCCCTGGATTGAGTTCCACATTTCCTGAGCACAGGAGAAGAAGGAGTTAAAGTTTTCTTAGAGTGGCAATAGTAAGCTTCATACTGGTAACCCCTTTATGTCATTGTGGGAAATCGTGCTGGGGGGCGTGTCCCAACACTTTTTGCCCTTCCTACTAAGGGTGGCAGAGAAGAGTACTCTGACTGCTATCTGTAGAGGTGACACCTCTATGATGTTGGCAGAAGTCATAAGCTGAGGTGGTAATTCATTTTTGTGTACCAGCGTTAAAGGTAATATGAAAATAGTGTTGAAGAATTGGGGAGATGAAAAGGCATATATCCACGTAGGGACAGAAACTAGTTACAGAGCAGATCAGATTAGTATTCACAGTAATAAAGGCTTGAGGTGGCATATATTGGGCATGCGATATGAGACAGAAGAAGGACCAAAACAGGATCCATGATTTAACACACATATTGGAATAAGGATGGGGAGGCAGCTAGAGAGGAGTGAGCAAGAAAGCCAAGGGGGGGGTTATGTGTATTTAATCAGGATTGGGGGTGGGTCAGTGGGTGAAAAAATTGACAGCTAGGACTCCCTTCCTGGAGGTAATCAGTCCCTAAGGGCAAGTCCATACCTGCATTTCTGTGAGGGGCTGGTGACTAAAGACCTGGACTGCGTTCTCAGGTCGTGTTCATCAGAGAACCACAGCTGTGGCTCTCAAACAACCTGGAAGGAGAAGGCAGAGGAGAATTAAATAAGAAAGTCAGAGGGGATGGGGCTGCTTGTGGAGCTAAAAAGAAACGCAGATTAGCTTAAACAGGGGGTGGTGTTGCAGACCAAGATGCTAGGCAAGGTGCCTCCAGGTCTGAGGGAGCAATAACAGGACTATTTAAAACACAATACTAGTGCAAACAGCTGAAGTGGGGGTTCAAAGGCCTGAGCTGAGATTGCTACTGGTCTTATGAGGAACATAATACAGGCATTTACATTAAATCAGAAAACTTTAGCTATAAAATACAAACAAGAGAATTTTAGCAGAAAACATAATCTAGCACAATATAATCAAACATTAACAGTGCATAGCTATATGGAGCCAATGGGATTGCTCCTGGGGCTGACTGCAGCCAGTGGGCCACAGCAGTAAAAGACTCTGGATTTAAACCCAGAGACCACTGTCCTCATGTAATGAAAGAAAAATTGGAAGCTAGGGCTCCCTTCCTGGAGGTAATAAGTCCCTGAGGGCAAGTCCATACCTGCCTTTCTGTGAGGGGCTAGTAGCTTCAGAACTGGACTGCAGGTGGCAGTCTGGCAGGTCGGGTTCATCAGAGAACCACGGCTGTCACTCTCAGACTACCTAGAAGGAGAAGGCAGAGGAGAATTAAATTAAAAGGTCGGGGGGGCTGCTTGTGGAGATAAAAAGAAATGCAGACTGGTTTAAACAGGGGTGGTGTTGCAGACCAAGATATTAGGCAAGGTGCCTCCAAGTCTGAGTGAGCAATAAAAGGGCTATTTAAAACACAATACTAGCGCAAACAGCTGAAGGTGGGGTTTCAAAGGCCAGAGCTGAGATCGCTATTGGTCTTATGAGGAACATAATACAGGCATTTACATTAAATCAGAAAACTTTAGCTATAAAATACAAACAAGGCAGTTTTAGCAGAAAACATAATCTAACACAATATAATCAAACATTAACAGTGCAGAGCTATATGGAGCCAATCGGAGTGCTCCTGGGGCCGACTGCAGGCAGTGGGCCACAGCAGTAAAAGGCTCTGGATTTAAACCCAGAGACAACTGTCCTCATGTAAGGAAAGCAAAAATTGACAGCTAAGGCTCCCTTCCTGGAGGTAATCAGTCCCTGAGGGCAAGTCCGTACCTGCGTTTTTGTGAGGGGCTCATGGCTTCAGACCTGGACTGAGGGTGGCAGTCTGGCAGGTCAAGTTCATCAGAGAACCACAGCTGTGGCTCTCAGACTATCTGTAACAAGAAGGCAGAGGAGCATTAAATAAGAAAGTCAAAGGGGGTGGGGATGCTTGCTTGCAGAGCTAAAGAGAAATTCAGAATGATTTGAATGGGAGGGGGGGTGTTGCAGACCAAGATGTTAGGCTAGGTGTCTCCAACTCTGAGTGAGCAATAACAGGGCTATTTAAAACACAATACTTACGTAAAAAGGTGAAGGGGAGGTTTCAAAGGCCTGAGCTAAGATCACTACTGGTCTTATGAGGAACACAATACAGGCATTTGCATTAAGTCAGAAAGTTTCAGCTATAAAATACAAACAAGACAGTTTTAACAGAAAACATAATCTAGCACAATATAATCAAATATTAACAGTGCAGATATAAATGGTGCCAATCGGAGTGCTCCTGGGGCTGACTGCAGCCAGTGGGCCACAGCAGTAAAAGACTCTAAAGCACTAAAAGACTGTGGATTTAAACCCCGAGACAACTGTCCTCATTTAAAGAAAGCAAAAATTGGAAGCTAAGGCTCCCTTCCTGGAGGTAATCAGTCCCTGAGGGCAAGTCCCTACCGGCGTTTCTGTGAGGGGCTGGTGGCTTCAGACCTGGACTGCGGGTGGCAGTCTGGCAGGTCAGGTTCATCAGAGAACCAGAGCTGTGGCTCTCAGACTATCTGTAACAAGAAGGCAGAGGAGAATTAAAAAAGAAAGTCAGAGGGGGTGGGGATGCTTTATGGAGCTAAAGAGAAATTCAAAATGGTTTAAATGGGGTGTTGCAGACCAAGATGTTATGCAAGGTGCCTCAAGTCTGAGTGAGCAATATCGTGGCTATTTAAAACACAATACTAGCGTAAAAAGGTGAAGGGGGGGGGGTTTCAATGGCCTGAGCTGAGATTGCTACTTGTCTTATAAGGAACCCAATACTGGCATTTACATTAAACCAGAAAACTTCAGCTATAAAATACAAACAAGACAGTTTTAACAGAAAACATAATCTAGCACAATATAATCAAACATTAACAGTGCAGAGCTACATGGAGCCAATCGGAGTGCTCCTGGGGCTGACTGCAGGCAGGGGGCCACAGCAGTAAAAGACTCTGGTTTTAAACCCAGAGACAACTGTCCTCATGTAAAGAATGCAAAAATTGACAGTTAAGGCTCCCTTCCTGGAGGTAATCAGGCCCCGAGGGCAGGTCCATACCGGCATTTATGTGAGGGGCTCTTGGCTTTAGACCTGGACTGCGGGTGGCAGTCTGGCAGGTCGGGTTCATCAGAGAATCAGGGCTGTGCATCTCAGACTACCTGGAAGGAGAAGGCAGAGGAAAATTAAATAAGAAAGTCAGAGGGGGTGGGGCAGCTCGTGAAGCTAAAAAGAAAAGCAGACTGGCTTAAACAGGGGGTAGTGTTGCAGACTTAGATGTTAGACTAGGTGCCTTCAAGTCTGAGTGAGCTAAAACAGGGCTATTTAAAACACAATACTAGTGTAAAAAGGTGAATGGGGGTGTTTCAAAGGCCTGAGCTGAAATCGCTACAGGTCTTATGAGAAACACAATACAGGCATTTACATTAACACAATACAGGCATTTACATTAAATCAGAAAACTTCTGCTATAAAACACAAACAAAACAGTTTTAACAGAAAACATAATTAGCACAATATAATCAAACATTAACAGTGCAGAGCTATATGGAGCCAATCGGAATGCTCCTGGAGCTGACTTCAGCCAGTGGGCCACAGCAGTAAAAGACTCTGGATTTAAACCCAGAGACAACTCTCCTCATATAAAGAAAGCAACAATTGGCAGCTAGGGCTCCCTTCCTGGAGGTAATCAGTCCCGGAGGGCAAGTCTGTACCTGCGTTTCTGTGAGGGGCTAGTGGCTTCATTCCTGGACTGCATGTGGCAGTCTGGCAGGTCGGCCTCATCAGAGAACCACGTCTGTGACTCTCAGACTACCTGTGTTTCTATGAGGGGCTGGTGGCTTCTGACCTGGATTGCAGGTGGCAGTCTGGCAAGTTGGGTTCATCAGAGAACCATGGCTGTGGCTCTCAGACTACTTGCGTTTCTGTGAGGGGCTGGTGGCTTCAGACCTGGACTGCAGGTGGCAATCTGGCAGGTTGGGTTCATCAGAAAACCATGGCTGTGGCTCTCTCCAGGGCTGCTGTACCCTAATGCTGCCCCATGCCTGAACATTTGGGGTTGTTGCACACTGATGTTCTCTATCACCATCCCCATAGTTGGGGATACTGCACCCTGTTGCCCCTTGTTTCCCTCTCCACAGTCAGGGCTGCTGTGCTCTGCTACACCATAGAATCCCATATCTCCTGCCTCTACATCTGGTCTGCTGCACCATGCAGCCCCATGCCACCAGAGATGGGGATTTTGCTGCACCTGCTATCCACATCCATTGTCCCAAATGAGCAGGGCTGCTGCACCATGTGCACCCCATCCCACAGTCAGGGCTGCTATAACCTAATACCTCCTGTGTCCTACCTCACAGTAAAGGTTTTTGCACCATGCTGTCCACAATCCCCTGCTACCACAGCCAGGGCTGCTGCACCCTGCTCCTGTCTACTCAGGCAGGGCTGCTGTGGCCTGTTGTGCCTTACAGCCCCTTGCCTCCACAGTTAGGGCTATGCATCATGCTGCCACTTTTCAAAAGATTTAGGGTATTTGCTGCACCCTGTTCTCTGCCTCCATAGTTGTGTTCATGCCACTGAAGTGTGGCTGCTGCATCCTATAACACAGTTTGGGCTGCTGTACCCTAAAGCTTCCTTTGATTCTGGATTGAACAGTCAGGATTTCTGTATCCTAATTCCCTCTGTTCTTCACCCCCATAACACAAGTTGAAAGTATTTTTCTGTTTTTTTTTTTTTTTTGGGCAGTGTAGCACAAAATCTGACTTTTGTAGCAGGGGCAGCATGGTGCACCAACCCTAACTGTGAAGTCATGGGGCTGTGGAGGCCTGGAGCTGTAGGGTGTAGCAGGGTACAGCAGCCCTGACTGGGTAGACAGGAACAGGATGAAACAGCTCTGGCTACGGTGGCAGGGAATAGACTGCAGCATGGTGCAGGAGCCTTGATTGTAGGGCAGGACATGGGGGTCATCATGGTACAGCACCTGACTGTGGGATGGGATGCATATAATGCAGCAGCCCTGCCCATTTGGAAAAATGGAAGTAGGTAGCAGGGTGCAATAAAAGCCCCACCTCTGGTGGCATGAGCAGCATGGTGCACAAGCCCCAAATGTGGTGGCAGGTGACATGGGATTCTACAGCATAGCAGAGTACAGCATAGTGGTGACAGGAACAGGGGGCAACAGCAGTGGTTTTGATGGGGGTTGGGGTAAAGGGGCAGCAGGGTGCAGCAACCCCAACTGTTCAAGCAGGGGAAGGCAGGGTGTAGAGGACCTGATTGTTCAGGCAGGAGGGTGTGGTGATCCCAGCTCTATGATAAAAGATAGTGGGCAGCAGGGTGCAGCAGCCTCAAATGTGGGGCAGGAGACAGGGGGCTTGTGGAGCAGTTGGCAGGAGGCATCAGGGTCCAGCTGCCTCAATTGTAGGCGGCAGAAGATGGGGGTATCAGGATGCCATAGGATGTTTCTAGTTATACATGATATATTTTCACACAGAAACCATCAAACAACTTAAACTTGTGAGTTCATGTAGTATATGTGCCTGACATAGCAGAGTGTGGCAGATAACTGTTTTTCAATCTGAGAAGAAAAAAATGTTCTTACATGAACCTATTTATGGAGGCTACATCAATGGCAAATTCTTGTATGAATTAACATACTTTAGATTTATTTTATATCTATTAAACAACCCAGTCTTATATAGCTTGAAAAAACAGTTTTGATGAGAAAGAACTGGCAACAGCTGTGATACAGACTAGCTGATTTCTCAAATGCATACCACTTCAATTCAGCACTGACGTTCAAATGATCAGCTTTTTAGAAGAACACAATGTGGATTTTCAGTTAATTCATCCAAACAAATACCAGAGACTGAGTTAGTAAAAACCCTGGACAGCAAACAAGTAACTCACAGATTGCACTAAATGGGAAGTTACAAACTCTTCAGTTCTTTAGTCAAGCATGGACCTACACTGCTGAAGCTATAGCTTAATCCAATATGTTATTACTCTCCAAGGCTCAGTCAGAGGGACAGAAACAGTCTATTTTCATTTAGTGCAGAACAAGTTAACTAATGCTGATTTAGAGAAAACCACAAAACCAAATAGCATGACATTTTCAGGAAACACCACTCATGATACAGGGACTTGAATTCAGGCTTTTTTAACACTGTGTAAAATGGTTTCCATTGGTCTTTAAGCCATAGAGACCTTATGTTCTCATAATGCTATTTCTTAGAAAAATACATTGGAGAAATCAGGAAGGGGAGCTTTCATATGGGAAAAGAGTGAAACTGCTTAAACTTTGTGTTGTAGTAATTCAGTTATGCTTACTGTTCTCTATAATTACATTGAAAACTAGGCTGGCAGAGCAGTGCAGGCTCAGAATTTTCAGGAAGGGCACTGAGATTCAAAACCGAGGATTCCAATGTGGCTTATGCTGCTGCAGAATTCCAAGCTGGAAATCAGTCTGATTGGTGCTGAGGGTTGGAACAGGGTTTTGTCCATTCAGTGACCAGGATTTTGAGTACTAGAATTTTGAAAAGGTATAAAAGGTGCTGCAAAGCTCACTTTTGGGGAGTTGGAGCAGGGAGAGTGACCTGAAGTGACAATACCTGTCCACAGGGAGTCCAGCCTACTGAAACCTACCAGTTTGATAGGGCCTGGGGGACTAGCCCTCAGTTAAGTGAAAAGACTAGAGGGGATCACCTGCATCCCAGTGTTAGGGATAGTAGGGCAGTAAGTGAGAGAAGGGACAGTGTAGATTAACCTGCTGCTTTAAGTACCTGTTTTCCAGAAGTGTCATCAACTTTATCTGATCAGAGTGCCACTGTTTCAAGTGACCAGGTCAGGTTACACAATATAAATAATTGGGATTATGGTTGGACAGCAAATAAAATAGAACATATACATAAACACAGTTCTAAGGAACATTGATAAGAGATTTGGAATTCTCTATTATTTAAATTGCTGTGTGTCACCTGAAACTCATTTGACAGTTTTCAACTCTATGATCATTGCTGTACTGGATTATGGGGCCATTCTTTATGCCAGGGTGTAGGGGACGGAGTTGAGCAGATTGGATGTAATATACCTGATTCATCCTTCCAGAGAATACATCATTGTGACCTACACAGAGAATTAAATTTAAGACTACACGAAAGATAAAATGTGCATCTGTTGTCCGTAATGTAAAAATTTTGGAAGAGAGAGTATCCACGTATTTTTTAGACACCTTAAAGAAAATGTCAAATAAAGACGGTTTGAGATCTGCTCTGGAACTTGAATTTAAAGTCCCAGACTTCAGACTGAATGTGGGTAGATCCACTGTATATTACAAGGGTGCTATACTGTGGAACTCTGTACCAACCATATTATGAGGGGTCACTACTAATATCAGATTGAACAACCTAATGAAGTGGTTCATTGAGCAGGCATGTGTACTCCTGCCTTGTTTTGTAGGGAGGGTCACCTGAAGAGTGATAGGTTATACGTTATGTATTGTTTTACAGATTCTATCTTTAAATACTTATCATTTTATTATCTATGGAAATTTTATTGAGAGATATGTACTGTATCATTACATAACAAGTGTGCTGGGTATCAAATTGATTGAAAGATAGGAGGCAGAGGGTGGTAGTAAATGGAAGTCTTTTGGAGGATGGGAGAATGACCAGTGGAGTACCACAGAGATGAGTACTGGGCCCTGTTCACTTCAACAACTTCATAAGTGATTCTGTGGAGGAACCTAAGAGGAAGGTGTATCTCTTTGTGGATGACACAAAAATCTGCAACAGAGTGGACACCGAGGAGGGGGTTGAGAAAATGCAAAGAGGTCTGGGGGAACTAGAGGAGTGGTTTAGGAAGTGTTAGCTGGGATTCAATGTCAAAAAGTGCAAAGTCATGAACCTAGGGTGGGAAAACCTGGGGGCTATGTATAACATGGGGGGAGATACTTACAGTTACCAAGCAAGGAAGGGACCTTGGGGGGAATCATACCTGATGATCTCCAAGTGGCAGGTCAATGTGACAGGACTACAAGCAAGGCGATCAGGATGCTGGGGCACACAAGGAGGGGGATGTCTAGTAGAAGAAGGGAGGTGGTGTTGCCCCTCTTTCACTCACTTGTAAGACCCCACCTGGAGTACTGCATCCAGTTGTGGAGGTTGCACCTCCACAAGGACACTGACAGAGTGGAAGTAATCTAGAGGAGGGCTAGGAAAATTGTGTGGGGGTGTATGAGATATCATATGAGGAGAGGCTGTGTTAGCTCAACATGTACTCCCTTGGGGAGAGAAGAGTGAGAGGACATGATTGAGACCTATAAGTACCTCATGGGTTTGAACAAGTCGCAGTAGGGGAATCTCTGAAAAAGGAGAAGGAGCACCAGAACACGGGGGCGTGCCATGAAGCTTGGGGGGAGATTAAGAGGGATGTGAGGATGTACTTCTTCTCAGAAAGGCTGGTGGACACCTGGAATAGCCTGCCAGAGGAGGTGGTGTGGGCAAAGACAGTGGGGAGCTCCAAACATGCATAGACACATGGGTATAATAAATAAAGATAAGGGAGGAAGGAGAGACACCTGAGACCAAATGGTGTTCATCTTATAGTCTTAGGCAGGGAAAATAGTACAGCATAGATGGGCCTATCGGTCCTTTTTTGTCGACACATTCCATGTTTCTATGTAATATACAGTAAGCACCCTGAAAGAGAGGAAGAAAGACTGGTTACATGATTGAGACCTACAAGTACTTCACAGGGGTCAACGTAGTGCTGGTTGGGAGTCTCTTTCAATTGAGAATGAGCACCAGGACTAGGTGGCATGCAATGAAGTTAGAGGGATGGAAGTTTAAGAGAGATGTGAGGAAATATTTCTTCACTAAAAGGGTGGTAGACACCTGGAACAGACTGCCAGTGGAAGTGGTGGAAGTTAGAACAGTGGTGGGGTTCAGTCATACATGGGATAAAAATAGGGGTATATTCAAAAACAGGCAGGAGGCTGGAGGGTTGCTGGAGATCAGTTAGAGTCTGCAGAGGCAGAAAAGGCAGGAAAAATCTGAAAAAGCTTGATGGGCTAAGTGGTCCTTTTCTGCTGACAGATGTTATGCTTCTATGTTTCTACCTTATAATAATGGTCAGGAAACTCATGGGTGGGAGAGACCATTGCACAGTATGGTTCTCAGTTGGAAATGAGCAGGGAAAATATCCCAACTAAGACCAAAATCTTGGATTTAAGGAGGGTGGACTTCAAGAAGATGGGTGAAGTACTAAGGAGCCACCTGGCAGGCATCAGAGCAGATATAGGGTGGACCAAAGGTGGTTCATCATTATGGAAGGAATATTGGTTGCCACAGAGAAGTGCATTAGGCTCTGGGGGAAGAACATAAGGACCAGAGTGCCCAGTTGGATCAGTTCTGGAGTCACTCAGTCAGTAAGGGAAAAGGGGTTAGCCTATAGAAAATTCAGGAAGACCAAGAGAGACATGGATAGGGAAAATTACCTAAGGTTGGCTAGTGAGGCAAGTAAGGAAGTCTGGCGAGCTAAGGCACAGAAGAAACTGCAGATAGCTGAAGAAATTAAGAAGGGGGAGAAGGCCTTCTTTCGCTACACAAGTGAGAAAAGGGACAAGAAGGATGGGATTGTTTGGCTTAACAAAGAGGAGGAGGAGTGGGTGGCAGATAATGATGGAAAAGCAGAGAATCTAAATGAATTCTTTTGTTCCATCTTTACCATGGAGAAGGACAGACCAGTGCCTTCAGAAAGGAGAAGAGGAGCAGGAAGGGGAAGGGAACACAGATGTAGTGAAAGAGGAGGATAGAGTGAGGGAGGGAGGGGCTCCTAACATTGAAGGTGAACAAATCACCAGGCATGGACAGAGTATATCTAAGGGTACTAAGGGAACTGACTGAGGAACTGGCAGGGCTACTGGCAGGCCTATTTAATAGTCACTAGAGTCAGGCATGGTACTGTGGGGCTGGAGAACAGCACATGTGGTGCCCCTCCACAAAAGCGGTCTTAAGGATGACCCAGGGAATTACAGACCAGTCAGTCTGACCTCAATCATGTGCAAGCTCATGGGGGCCATTCTTAAGGAAAGGTTGAAAGAATATCTAGAGGAGCATTGTCTTCAGGATGCAAGGCAGCACAGGTTCATGGGGGGGGGAGATTGTGTGAAAAGAATCTGATTGACTTCTTTGACTGAGTCACTAAGACAGGAGAGAGGGGCCAAGTGGTAGATAGCCTGTATCTGGATTTCAGCAAGGCCTTTGACTCTGTGCCCCACAAAAGGATGATCAGGAAGTTGGTGGATCTCTGGCTTGGGGATGAGATGGCCAGATGGGTAAAAACTGGCTGAGGGACAGAACCCAGTTGGTGATTTTGGAGGGAGCATTATCTGGCACCAGAGAGGTCACCAGTGGGGTCCTGCAGGGCTCTGTGCTGGGTCCAGTGTTGTTCAATGTCTTCATCAATGACACTGGAGATGGAATTAAGGGCAAAATGTACCTATTCACAGATGGCACCAAGCTCTGTGGGAGAGTGGACACAGCTGAAGGAATCCAGGACCTACAGGATGATCCAGAAAAGCTGGGGAGGTGGTCTGGGATCTGGCAGCTTGGCTTCAATGCCAAGAAATACAAAGTTATGCACACTGTTGCCAAGAATCCCAGGATGGAGTACTACCTGGGTGAAGTCCAGGTATCTGCATCAGAGGAGGAGAAGGGCCTGGGAGTGATGATCATTAGTGACCTGAAGTATTCCAGGCAGTGCAAGAAAGCAGCGGCAAAGGCAAACATGATGTTGGGATGCATAGCTTGGAGGATCAGTAGTAGGAGAGTGGAGGTTATTTAAACCTTGTACAGGTCACTGGTAAGGGCACATCTAGAGTATGGAGAACAGCACTGGTGCCTCACCTCAAAAAGGACATTAACCTGCTGGAAAAGGTCAAGAGGGGGGCTACAAAGATGATAGCATGTCAGCAGGCTAAGGAATACGAGGTGAGGTTGAAGGTGCAGTATGTTCGTATAATGCAAGTATCCTATTGAAATACAGAAACACAGAATTTTAAGGGGGAAATAAGGACCGCTTGGCCCATCCAGTCTGCCAATTTCTCCCTACCTACACTATTACTACAGACCATTCCTGATCTATAGTTCTTTCTCCCTCCTCCTTCCTTTCCACTATGATTCCCTTGTGCTTATCCAATGCATTCTTGAACCCCACCATTGTTTTCTCCCCCACCATCTCCACTGGAAGGCTGCACCAGGAATCCATCACTTATTCTGTGAAGAACTACTTCTTGATATCTCCCCTGAATCTACCCCCCCTTCAGCGTCATAGCAGGTCCCTTTGTTATGTTTGCTTGCATGCATGTGCAAGAAACATAGTGCCACCATAGGAGTTTTCATAGGTGTTCCTCCCTCACTTCCAATGCCCTGCTCCCTTCTGCAGGCGTGGCCTCACCACACCAATGAATGTCCGAGCTGTCTATGACAGCCATTCAGATGCAGTGGCATACAGTTGAAAGTGAAAAAATGCTGCAATCAGCGGTTGTAACATGTAGGCAATTTGCATACTGCCGTCGGCAGGTAATTTACATACTGCCGTCAGCAGTATGCAAAGTGCCTACACTTAGCACTGCATCCTGAACACAGCTGTCATAGACAGCCCCCTTGTTTTTAAGTTCCCCCCCTCCTCAAACACTCAGGTAACATGCTGGGAGCCCACCCCAGCGAGCTCATGCACCCCCCACGCCTGCACACCTTATGGCTGATGATGGTGTCCAATCCCCTGTTGGCTCCACTGCCCCCCCCACAGAATTCTAGGCGCCATGCTGGGAGCCCACCCCAGCATGGCAAAGGTCAGAATGATGATGGGGTGCCTAATCCCTCATCGGCTCCACTGAACCACCACCCAAAAAAACTGATTTCCAGTTGCCATGCTGGGAGCCCACCCCAGCGTGGCAAACATCTGTGTGACCAATGAGGGTGCCCAATCCCCCATCGGCTCCACTGACCCCCCAAAATAAAACTTTCAGCTGCCACACTGGGGTGGCACAAGTCCCATGCTGTTTTCCTAAAAGGAAAAAAAAACACCTGAAAACAAGAAATGGTCCCTCGTTGATTGTCTTGCTCCCCAACCCATGCTCACCCTCTGTGCATCCACCTCCCCACACCCCCCCCAACCCCATACTTACCTCCGGAGTCTGGCACGATGATCTTCGGTGGACCGGGAACACGTCTGCACTCTTCAAAGCTGACCGCGAACTGAAGAAATGCTGGTAAGCTGTATAATGGTATAAATGTTTTTTTTTTTCAACTTTGGTGCATATCTTGGCAATTTTGGGGAATATTTTCACCAAATTTTCAACATAGGGTTCTTGGGGCCCCACCTCATGAACTCAGTCACTGTCCTTTTGCTATTCGGTCCGGAAAGGTGATTTCGTGGTCACTGCATGGAACCACCTTTTGGGACTGAGTAACAAAACGACAGTGTCACAATTCATGAGGCAGGCCCCCCAAAACCCTATGTTGAAAATGTGGTGAAGAAATTCCAAAAAATTACTGTTTTACGAGCGTGCATTGTGCAGTTCCTATGCATGCTTGTTATGTCGCAAATTTTTTGTATTTTTACTCCAGATTTTCAACATTGTCATTTTACCATACCTCCTTATGAGCAGTACAGCTGTCATTCTTCATATCTTGTCCAAAATGTGTTTTCGCACTTGTAGCACCCAATGGCACGGCCGGTGTGCCAAATCAATGTTAGGGACAGATTAAGAAAATCACAGTGACACTATTCATGAGCAGAGGTGTTGAAATGGTTATGTTGAAAATTTGGTGACAGAAGTCCATAAAATGATTGTGTTACAAGTGTGCATTGCACAGCTTCCACGCACCCTCGTAAGTTCACGAATTTGTATTATTTTCAGTCCAGATTTTTAACACTGGCATTTTTCCACACCTGCTTATGAACAGTACAGCTGTCCTTTTTCACACCCTGGCCAAAATGTGTTTTCACACTTCTGCTGCAGAAATGCGTGGTCGGTGTGGGAAATCAGTTTTCAGGACAGATTAAGAAAATCACAGTGACACTGTTCATGAGCGGATGTCCCAAAATGCCTGCATTGATAATCTGCTGTAAAATAGCCCCAAACTTATTACATTATTGGTCTGCATAGCGCAGCTTCTACACACACTCGTGACTTCAGTTTTTTTATATTTTCACTCCAGATTTTCAACATCGCCATTTTTTACACCTTCCCATGAACAGTACAGCTGTCATTTTTCACATCCTGTTCGAAATGTGTTTTTGCACCTGTGGTGCCAAATGGCGTAGTCACTGTGCAAAATCAGCTTTCAGCTAATGAACTGATATTGCCACTGTTCATGAGTTGGGTCACAAAAACCCATGTTGAAAATTTGGAGGAAAATACTAACGAACACCTGGGCGTAGGTTTCTCACCATAACACCCCACCCTGTAGAGACTGACAGGCATCAGGGGTGTGACTTGGGATTGCTGCCTGTAATGCTCATGCCATTCCACCCCCACCCATGCCCTGCAGCCAGTGACAGGCATCGAGGTGTGCCTTGGACTCTTCGGCCCCAAAGTTCACCCCATTCTCCTATACTGCACCCATCTCACTGTATTTCCTTATGGAATGGGGTGAGCATAAGGCCCAAAGACCCCAAGGCACACCGTGACACTTGTCGGAGTCTGCAGGGTGGGGTGTGGTGAAATGGCATGGCCGTTATGCCTGATGACCCAAAGGCACACCCCTATGCCTGTCAGTCTCTGCAGGGTGGTGGTGGGCTTGGCTTCAGTTCAATACTTCACTGACATTCCTATCATGCATGTCTCTAACTCCTACACTACCAATGCCAATGCCAGCAAGCAAGCATTCGGCATTGACAAATGCTTGTTCTTTAATACCTTTTCTTCTGAAAAATACTCCCCTCCTGTACCTTATTTATCATCGTGAGGTATTTGAAGAACTTTATCATATCCCCACTCATCCTCCTCAGTTCCAGGGTGTATATATTGTGGTCCTCTAGTCTCTCCTTGTCGGGCTTTTGATGCACTGTATTGTTAAAAAAAATGTATTGAAAAAAATATTTATTTTAAATCTGGGTAGAAATGGAGTCCCCTGATATGATAGCCCTGACAGAAACTTGGCTAAATAAAAAAGTACTAAATGAGGAATTGAAATTGGATGATTTCAATTACCATCATTTTGACAGTGTTAATCATTAAGGGGGCAGAGCTATGCTGTATATTAAGTGTGAATTTGGCCCCACCAAAGTCTAATTTGCTAGCTGAGTGGCAGGCATAGTTTGTTTGCTGGTACATGTACTGACATTAGATTTTATAGTTGGTACTGTTTATTCTCCTCCTAAGGTTAGAGTAGTGGTTCTGAAGAATTTGCCCTGGTGTTATTGCAATATATTTTTAACTAAGGAACTAAATATTTCAGTGTTTCATGGGTGTGCCAAAGATATCACTATAAAAAAGTTTAAAATACTTAAACACAGTAAAAATGAAATGATCCAAAGCCCAACTAGACAGGGGAGACAACACTGAATGTAACTGACTTGTGCAGTCTCTCGATGTTTCAGAATGCTGTTGTATCACAGAATGTTGTAATCACATTCCATGGCCTTTGAACTGTGGTATAACAGCATTTTAAAATGGATGGAATTATATTCTGAACAAATAGAATAATATATAGGTTCCTGTGAATTACAAGGCTGTAATTCCATCAAGAGGTTCCCATGTCCCCACAACCTTGAGATGGAATTATTGCCTTCTGATTCACGGGAACCTATTTGTTATTTTTTGTAATATATGGAGCAGAGCTGATTATGAGGTCTTACCTGTGGCTTGGTGGTAGGAGGGCTCCATACATCAGGATGCAGTGTGTTTCTAAGTTGTGTAGGCAAAGAAGTTGAAACAATGAATGACTAAGAAAGTTGTAACTTTTCCATTGAAATTCAGTTGAGTCTGAATAAAATGGCAATGATTGCGGCAGCAATTTAGAACTGCAGAACACGAACGTTTATTAAGAAATAAAACTGAAAGTGCAAACTGTGAGTACTCTATGCATTACTATTCAGATTCTTTGTCTGAGTAGATGATGTACCTTCTTTTTCATTGGCTGTGGAGACTTTTGAATATTTATGGTGACGTCACCCAAAAAATTAGAGTGGGAGCCGAATATGTTGCCAGATGTTCTGGAAAATTGAGCACTTCTACTGGTTAGCTTGTGTGTTGTTGTTATTTCCAGTTGGATGGATGGTGCAGCACAAGGAGGCTCCGAGGTGGATTGCTGGTATTCAGTTGCAGGTTCTGCTCCGGAGGCAGATGGCTGCTGCTTGAATGAGAGGACTGAACACATTTTTCTTTTTTGCTTTGACTTTGGCACTTTGATTATTCTTATGACCAGACAGTTGGGCAACATCAGTGGGTGCTATGTTTGAGTCTATTATCATCTGGATTGTTGTTTTCCTTGTCAGATTATCCTCTTTTCAGGAAGAAGGCCTACTGACTGCTGGAGAAGTGTCACTATACTCTGTATTTTATTTTCGCCTATTGTCATGTACCTGTACCGATGGCTTGTGAGTTTTATCTTGAGATTGGGTGCAACATAGAATGAGGCCTCTGCTTTATTCATGTCAGGGGGTCTCTTACTGGCATACTTGTGATAGGCAGCCACTGCATCTCTTTCTGGATGTTGTGTGTTCACAGCTTGGGTGCCACAGGTCTCACATCTCTCAGATTTACCCCGTTCTAGTTTTTGATACCTGTTCATGGTATTCAAGGAATTGTTTACCCTCAGTGTCTGTTCCCAGAACAATATCACCCCACCGCAATTGATACTGTTCACTTTTGCAACGTGCAAAGTGCAATCCTATGTTAAAAAATAACATATGAGGTAAAGCTATTAATGTGTGGAGACCGAGTGTGCCACTGCTATAGAGGAGATTTATTTTTGCTTTTGTAAGGGGCTGGGCTTGTCTGGGGTGATTTACCATGCTTAATTACTTTAAGTACTTCCGCTTTGCAGTTAATTTACTTTGTGTATTTTTAAATATTATAGTGCCTCTTTGAGCAAACTCTAGTCTGAGCCAATACGGCAGCAAATTGATTTGAGTAAATGTCCATGAAATCAGGAATTAGCATATTGTTTTGTTGTTAAAGGTTCTATTTAAAATTTGTCATATTGCACGTAAAATGGCATATAGTATAATATATGAAAGAGACATTAGCAGTCTGATACTAATGTGACACATCCTCAGGATACAAGGAGGCTCATGAAGTTACAACTGGCAATAAAGGTAATGAAAAGTATAACATCAGACCTGGTATTAACTACCCACAAGGCATATTTTCAACATTAGTAGATGAAAGTATTAAAAAAAGCTTTACATATAAACCACACTATTAGTTAACATAAATGTATATTGAAGTCCATTTTGCACATGTAAGGGTGAAGCACTGAGGATATAAAATGTTTATTTATTTATTTATTTATTTAGTTATTTAGTTTTTGTTGACGGGGTAAGTGCACTAGACAAATTCTGCCTATTTTCAGGCACAGCCCAGGGGAGGAGCTACAGATGAATGCCAACTGACCTTGAACCAGATTAAGCTGTTGATGGTATTTTTAGTGAATGGGGGGAAATTTGTCCATTGCACCGGTGAAATTCCCTTACTCACAGGTAGGGGAACCTCTAACATCCTGGCTACTAGCCAAGATGGTGACGTGTGGCTGACAGGAGCAGGAGCAGGAGGATGACATGGAGGTGGAAGAACCTAGCTTTGCAGTGGTGCAGAATGCTGTAACTAGCAAGGATGTGATGAGCACTGACTAAGAGGCACCAGTGAGTGTGCCTGGAGAACACGGAGTTTCGAGTAAAGACATCCCGACTGTTGGGTTGGACTTGGATGTGGATGGGTGAACAGCCCCTTTGGGATTAACTGCATCATTGGATCCTACCCTATTTTTGGCCGGGGTTTCCCGGAGAGTACCGGAACACCATCTAGAGCAGGAGGAATGGCAGTATGCGATCACACAGATGTGGCTCCAGACAGAACTTTGACGGATCCAGACCTTGCAAGTTGTTGCAGCTCTCGTTGCTGGGTGACTGGAAGCCATTTTTCTGACAGCTCAGTCACCACCTGCCTCAGTGGCTCAGCTGGGCTCATCTCCTGTGGTTGATACACCAGCTGTTTGTCTCACAGTGAGTAAGGAATTGCCTTTGGGCATTCAACTTCTTGGTCAGCATGTTTTGGGGTAAATATGGTTTCAGAGCCAGAGTCATCTCTGCCTCAGAGGGATTAATCAGTTGAGGAGGCCCTTAAAGATGCGGTCTGGGAGCAGACTTCTACCAATCCCCTGTGGTTATCGGGCTCTTCTCCGATCTGGATGCTGAATCCTCGGGATGTTGTGGGTTCCCTGAGACATAATTTTGATTGACCCAAGCTGTTAGATTCAATGAGCCCATTGGTGGACTTACGCCCTGGACCAGCCCCTTATTCAGACATGGCAAATGTTGCAGCCAGGGCCCTTTGAGGTTGTGGCCCCAGGAAAGAATACCTGAGAACTGGGTACTGCACCTCTGCCAACTGTGGTGGCTGGACAGAAATGTACTTTATCATCCTTATTCAAACTACCAGTGTTATCAGTGAAATGCCACAATACGGTTAGATTGTCATATCTTGGAGGCCTTCCTGATCCTCCAGATCGCTTGCCTGTGGCCCTAACTTTACTCAAGGACTCCATGAGATTCTTCTCTCTTGATTTATCCGCACTCATCCATGCCTCAAGCGAGACATCCTTTGACGTGAATTTTCAGACAGGCCTTGAGTGTTTCTGGTCGAAGTACCAGACCTTGAAATCCTCTCCTTTAGGGACTCCCGCTGACTAAGCCTGCATATAAAACAGGCAACATCTTGTTTCATAATGAGGGGGTGGAGGTAGAGGATGTCATGTATTGGTTGAAGCAGAAATATATGGTGTTGGGACAACCTAAAGCTATCCTGGACACTGAGAATATGTGGACTGGGGGTGGAGGGTCAAAGTCCTTTTGCATGCTACTGAAACGGGAGTGCAGCACCTCCCAAATTCCGTTTTCCTGGTTCTGGATAGGGGAGACCTGTTCTACCAGGGCCAGCTGACAGCCTGCTACAGATGTGGGGACCCCTTGCATCTAAGTAGCGTTTGTGATAGGACAAAATGTAATATCTATGGTGAACTGGAGCATGTGGAGATTCATTGTTTGAATGAATGTGTCTGTAACATGTGTGATACCTCAGACCATACATTTCAGAACTGTAAGTGGGCGGCACACAACCAAGAGCACTATAGGGATGATGCTGACCAATGATTCTTAATTACCCAAGCACAGAAGGCTAAGATACATTGTAAACCCCTTCCTCTGCCTTCTGCCCTGGTGTCTGTGGGGGCCATTGATCAGCTGAAAGTAAAGGGGGATCTGTCCCAGTGCCCAATTCTGCCCCTTTGCTGGCATCTTCAGTTCCAGCCCTACCTGTGGGTTTGGTAAACTCTGAACTATCTACCCCCCCAGATGAGGTTGTGGTTATGCCACCCCCAAGTGACTTAACCTTTAGTCTGCGTAGACACTCCACCAGGAGCCATACGCACTCTTCTTTGCCTCTCTAAGGCCCAAAAACCCACCCCACTGGTGCTTATGAATCAATATGAGCTTCTCCAAGATAACTCTGATGACACAGGAGGTGACACTGATTCCTCCTCAGTGGCTTCATCCCACCATGAAGGTACGACGGATACTGAGGTGGCAGGGCAAGCTGGGGTTCCACACAAAAGAAAAGCTAAGGTGAAACTGAAGGGTAAAGCTACTGTGGGTCGGAAGACCTGAGTATGCTGATGTTCACTTGCCTGGATTGTTTTTTTCTTATTCTCCCTTTCATGCAGCAAGGTTTCACCTGTCACACTATCAATGTTAATAGTGTTAAACGTGTCACTAAGCATCAGATGGTGTTTTCTTATTCATCACACCTTGCTCCAGGTATTGTGCTCATGCAAGGACACTAGATTCGATATTACCCATGAAATCAGGCAAGCACAGAGGGATTGGCTCTTTGGCCCCTCCTACTGGTCTATTGGGCAAGAACCCTGCTCTGGTGTAGGAATTCTGGTCTCTCTTCTGAACTTTCATGTGTTAAAAGTATATGATTTATCTCCTGGTTGAGCTCATGTTATGGATGTGGTCATCAACCAACAACCTTTTTGTTTGATCAACCAATATGCCTCTCAAATGAAAACTACCCATATAGATTTGATGTGGCTTATGAGGCCATTTTTACACACCTCTAAACATATTATTTTTCAGGGGATTTTAACTGTGGTCTGAGCTTATTTGACAAAAGTGCTCATGCCCGAATGCGAAAACTTTACTGCGACTCCCATGAAGTTTTGAATATTGTGCTGGCAGCATGTCTCAGAGATGCTTATTTTGAATTTACAAACCAACATTCTCCCAGCTTTCAAAAAGGCCGACTGGCCACATGTATTGATTTTGTTTTCTGTCACCTGGTTTACATGTAGATGCTGCCATAGTTCAGGGAGTGGCCTTCTCTGACCACAAGATGTTGTCTGTGTCCCTTGGTTCCCAGTCTTCCTTTCCTAAGGGCCCAGGGCTGTGGAAGTTTAATACTTCCCTATTGCTGTATCCTCCATTTTTGCAGGCCTTCGAACAATTCCTAAGGGCTAGGAAGTCAGTGTTTATCTGCTTCATGGACCCTATTTCCTGGTGGGAAGACACCAGTAGGAAGTTGGTGGTCTTTCTGAAACACTATAGTCACCAGAAATATAATACAGACTATTTGAAATATTTAGGGCAGAGGTCACACCTACAAACACTGATGACTGTAGCCTGTACGACTAAACAGGATTTATCTCAGCAGATTCACCTACTCCAGATGGAGATGCTGGCATATCAAAATAGACAATCTCAACAGTTGTATAATCAGAAGAAATATGGCATGCATGGGGGCACAACATGTTGTTTGCCCCTTCGATCGTAATTTTCATTCAGTGGGGAAAAAATCCATGATGTGCCTTGTTTACTCTTTTGGCCAGAGGCATACTTCTCAAGCAAAGATCACTGAAATTGTGACCAAGTATACTCTGGATTTGTTTTCCCCATACCCTCTCCAGACACCAATTTCATGGCCTTCTTTTCTATGATTGATGTCCCTGTAGTTCCACAGGACACTCTTATCCAATCCTGTGTGCCGCTAATGGACCTAGAAGTCTTGCTGGCTATGCACTCCCAGAAACCACATATGGCCCCATGCCCAGATGGGCTTCCCAATGACTTGTATACCATTATTGTTCAGCATCTTAACACTGAACTGGTGGTGACCATGAATGCAATTCTTGAATCCAAATGGGTCCCTCTTGACTTTATTAAAGGAACCCTGATTTTTTTGTATAAAAAGGGAGATGCTACATCCATGACAAACTGGAGACCCATACGCATGCTGAACACTGATTTTAAACTTCTTACTAAAGTACTGGCTAAGCGACTTTCTGTGATTGCAGAGACAGTGATCTCTCCTGCCCAATCGTGCTCATTGCACACGAGGAAAATTTTGTACCACCTTCTTCTGCTTAGGGAGCTTTGCTTTCATGGTTTACTGAATGATTTACTGGGTTTTTGAGGTCTTTCTGGACCAGAGGAAAGCTTTTGATTTGGTTCAGCATGATTTCTTATGGACGTTGCTGCACTGTTATCACGTGACAGAACCGATGATTAAGTGGCTTCAAGGCCTATATTGTACGGCAACGGTGGTTCCCATAGTGAATGGTTGGGTTGGCCCTTTTATCCCGATTAAGAGAGGGGTTCATCAGGGCTGTTCCCTCAGCCCCCTGTTGTATGTTTTTTTTTTATAGATGGTCTACTGAGAATGTTGAATTCCCATCACTGGATCAAATCTATTCAGAGTATGAACATTGTGAACCAATGCAAGGCCATTGCCTCTGCAGATGACATTTGTGTTTTAGTGGCTATGGAAGAGTCCATCTTACAGGCATTGGATCTTTGCACCTCTTTTGGTGCACTCTCTGGAGCCTCACTGAATTACTGAATGATAACGTATGAGTATGAAGCTGGGAATTTCTCAAACCCAGGTAGCAGGAATTGGGCCGATCCCCTTCATGTCAGATCCCATCACTATCTTAGGGATCCAGTTTGGCACCTTAGATTCTGATCTTCGGAACTGGACAGAGAAATTAGACAGTGGGAGGAAGAAAGTGGCATACTGGAATAGGGGTCAGATTGTTAAACAAAGAGGGTTTTCCTAATCAGAACTTTTTTGATTCCCCTTTTCTTATGTCTTAGTTATATGTTCCCTATCCCAAAGTCTTTGGAAACAAGTACTTTTAGCCTTTTTTTTCAAGCTCTGTGGGGGAGCAGACTGAATCCGATTAAGCAAAATGTCACATCACCGTTCAAAGATGGCCACTCAAAGATGGTGGCCTGAACATGGTCAATCCTTTATTGTTTTTTGCATGTATTTTTTTTTTTTGCCTCTAATTTATGACCTTTGTTAGTGAATACTCACAGGGGTTGGGAACCATGGTTTTACGCATCCTGTGACCAATGGTTCCATCAATGGGAAACAAATTCCTTACGGCTTGTCAGGACTACTACATCAGCCCCAACCTACTTAAAACATGTTTTTTAAGACTAAAACAATGGCAGATTTTGTCCCAACTGATTCTGTCTTCCTCTCATAAACAGTTATATACCCATCTCCTTTTATCAATTTGTGCAGTCTCGGAACCATTCTTGAAGTGTCCAAGCCTCTCTTTGTTGCATCTTAAGCGACTTTTGCAAAATTCGAGAATCCCAGCTAATGTCTAGGATTTTCACTGGCTCTCCTGCCATGAGAGGATCAATGTCAAGGCTAATCAGAAGCATAAACAGGTACAGAAGAGGCTCTGCTCCCATCCTAGGTGTATTGTTCAACAGGAAACGATACAACATTTATTTTTTGATTGTTCCTTTATTTGTTGGCTTTGGAATTTTTTTAGCCCTACAATGGGGGGACCACTTTTTGCTAAGGTCACCTACCAACACCTTTTGTATGGAAGTTTCTCTTCCCACTGGAACCGCTGGGATCGCAATACCCTGAATTTCATTTTTGCAGTAATTAAATGGAATATTTGGATGGCTCACTGTCTCTTTACCCTGCAACAGAAAGACTGTTCGTATGTTGAATTAGAGGGGAAAATTATGAAAGACTTACTAGATTGGTATGTAACCATTTTGTTTTTCCTTTCTGATATGTTCTGATTTTTGTTTCAATAAAACTTTCCCCTACTCTTTTCAAAAAGTGCCATGGGATCTTTAACATACACCTGAACTACCACAAGAACAGACAGATGGGACCTCGGTTTAACATCTCATCCAAAAGATGGCACCTCAGGTGTGCAGCACCCCACTCATGCTGCACTACAGTGTCAGTATTGGGATTTAACCCAAGTGCCTGGTGTGGGGAGAGAACCCACAGCCTTCTGATTTTCTGGCCTCAGAGGCGAGTGTGCTACCTGCTGAGCCACTGACACTGTGTAGGTGTTCATCCATATATATTCCGTCTCTTGAGAGACATTTTCTCTAGCACTGTGGATCTGATAAACTCTGCACTATAAAAGACAAATGCCAGTCATGTATTCTAATAAACAATAAAAAGCAGGACATTATTATATTAGATGCTCATTTAGTCATAATCATACAGTGATAGCCATAGAAAAGTTTCTCGGTACTGAGGTATACCTAGAAGTTTCTCAGTACTGAGGTATACCTAGGTATACTGAGGCAGAATGAGGCAGAACCACATTACAGTCAATGCAAATTGCAACTTAAGTGCGTCAGTGGTACCTCAGTGGTACCTCGAGGTAGGCAACTGCTAGATAACTACCACTGTAATAAAATTAAAAAAAAAAACACTTCCATTGCAAAGTAGGTCTGCCATCTTTATATACAGGAAATAATGATTGTCTATAGAAATCTTACAGAAAGTTCCCAAGTTCAAAGCAATCATTCACACCTGGGCTACAGTGAGCCACAAGGTATAGATCCATTATGGCTGCGCCTCTGATATAATAATGCCCTACTTTTTATCTAATGCTTTAGAATAGATTCCTGATATTTGGAATCATTATACAGCAGAGTTCATTGGTTCCATAGGCCTAAAGAAAATGTCTCTCAACAGAAGTGTTATGTAAATGAATACCTACCAATTTTATATCCTCATTGCTTCACTCCAACATCCACAAAATGGATTTCTATACAGTTTATATTTCCTGATATTGTAGCTTATATGTAAAGCTTTTTTTTTATAATTGCATGCACTAATCAACTGTGAAAATATGCCTTTTGGGTAGTTTATACCACTTTTGATATACTATTCATTACCTTAATTGCCTGTTGTAATTTTATAAGTGCCTCCTCGTATCCTGAGGATGCATCATATTCATTGTTTTAAATTTTTCATTTGTACACATTACTGGTGGTGGATAATATAATAACCAGCTACAACAGTGCTACAAATATAGTACAAGGAAAATACAGCAATGTCCGAATGAGGTACCACAGACAGCAACAGGGATTAAACAGTGCTGTGCAGTAAGCGCTACCCAGGTCACTGTCCATAGTACTAGGAAGAAGACAAGGGCTGGGAAATTAAAAATGGTGGATGAGCTGCTCCCGAGGCAGAGAGGACTGAGACATGGAGCTGATTGGCTACAGTGGTGGTGGAGATCAGGGTTCTAATCCTGGCATTCAAAATTTTGTTTTTCTCCTGTAATCCAACTCCAACTCAGAGTTAATTATTTTAGTTAAGGGGCATGTGGGGGAGCAGATCCCCAACTAAAATAAGTGTTTGAACTTGAAGCAGTCATCAATGTGCTTTGTGACCACTACCAGTGGCATTGTCTTTACTTGCGACATTTGTTTCTGCCACTGTTCTGCATAGTGCTATATGGAAGGTGCTGTTATTGACTGCGCTGTTCATACATATGCTATTCAGACCTAGTGCCAGATAATCTAAGGGCATTTCTGCATTAAGTTACTAACTCTGATAAAACTTTGCTTCTGAAGTGAAACATTAGTTATTTTTGCCCCAGTATGGCATATCATTGCTCGCTGATATTCATTGCACTACTGCACTCCTGTTGTTTTTCGTATTCATCTTATGAATTCCCATATGCTTTTCTAGTAAGTGAATAAAAGTTTTACTGCTGACTGTGGAATAACAATGCTTTTTATTTGATTTATAAGAGGCACGTACACACATGTGCAATAGTACAATGAATAGCAGGGAGCAATGCTGCAATAGATTAACGCAGAAAACAACTAACATTTCTTTCTAAAACATCACTGGAGATGGGCTCCCAATGTCTGCTTACTTTTTTTCATTGACTGTTGGACTTGGGAGCTGGGCACCTAGTGTTAGAATGGAGGGTTGGCAGCACCAGTGTTTGGCTGCTATTGTTTGCTAACTTTTTTCATTTACTGTCTGACTCTAGGTTTAGTCAGAATTTGGGAAGTTTGGTGGCAACAGGGTTGAGCGGCAAGTGGCTACTTGCTTTACAATCCAACCCCATAATTGGGCACCCAGTGTTGGGGGTAGGGAGTGGCACTGCGGTTTGGCTCCTGGTAACTGCCTAGCTGCCTGAATCAGGAGTCACCCAGCCAACCATTCCCACCAAACCAGAACCACATTGCCATTGCTTGCAAGCTGCAGCACAGAAGCCCACCCCCAACCCAGCAGTATAGCTAACCTTAAAAGAGCTGTATTATGCTGTGCTTTTTTCATTAAATGCTAGAGCGCAGTCTGGTTGATAATGAGAGAGTGCAGCCTCAGCTAGCCACCCTGCCCAGCCAGTAGCTGCAGCACAGAGTCAGACCATCAAGTAAAAGTCATGCCAGCAGCAAAACAGCCAAGAAAGAAACTGCCTGCAGAACCAAAGAGACAGGGTTCTGACTGCTTGTGCCTTTTCTTTAAGGTAAGTGGCTGGGTTTATTTGAAAATGTCTCAGTACTGTGGGAAAGGGAGATACTCAAGAGAGAGAGAATTCATGGCCCTCGATCTCCTGGCCTGCCACTGTGGGTGGCCAATCCATTGAGGACCATTTTGGTAGGTGGATACCTGCTATAAAGTGTTGGGATGGCCATTTCATCTTGTTCAGGTGATGGGGAAGGTTTTACCTCTCCTGCCTTGTGTGGAATAGCTTTGCTTTTCCTGGTGGGGGGGGGAGGCCCTGCTTCTCCTGGCTTAGAGGGGTGAGGATGGCCCTGCTTCTTTTGGCTTGGGGGAAGGGTATCTCCCTGTTTCTCCTAGCTTGGGGGGTGGTCCTGCTTTTCTTGGCTTGGGAGAGGCCCTATTTTCTGAGTCATGTGGTACTGCTTCTCCTGCTAGAGAAAGCAGGGGGCAGGGCCATTCCCTCCCCCCAAGCTAGGAGAAGCAGGGCCATCCCTCTCAAGCCAAGAGAAGCCGGGCCATTCATAACCCCCACCCACAAGCAGGAGAAGCAGACCCATCCCCCGTAAAAAAATAAAATGGAATTTGTATTTTTATTTTTAGAAACATAGCATTCATCATTAGTTCAAATACTCCAAGAAGCAAGCATGAATATGCACATATGCTTTCCATTCCAGTTTCAATAGGTGCCCTGGCTTCCAACTGTAGTGCCCAGCCTGTGCCCTATTAACCAACAGAAGCTGGAGCTGCCACTGTTGCTAGTCTTACATGCTGTGAAACTTAATCAAATAGAAATAAAAAATGTAAATGTGGATGTGGACATTGGACAGAAAAATTAAATGAAAGAGTGGCGGAATTTGCAAAAAAAAAACTCTTCAAAAACACAATGCTTTTATGGGACTGAACAAGAAAATAAAATGTCAGCTTTTATGTATTTAAAAGCACACAAGAAGGCTGAAGATTAATGACCAGCATAATCAAAGGTTAAGACTCAAATGTGTTGCAAGGTAATCTGAGAACGGGGGAGTTGAAACCATTAAAATACCAGAAAAGGCACACAACTTCATTAACTGTCTAATTATTATAAATATCTTTGTTTTAAAGACATATTTTGCAGGAAATCAACATATATACCACATAATCATGTAAATATGCAGCAATAAAAAAATAATAAGCACTTAATAGGAGCAAACTCTTAAAAGGCAAAATCTTGTAATGGTAAATCAAGCTGAAGCAAAGACTTGAATTTTACAATAGAATGCAGTACTAAAGTGCAGGAAAAGAAGTTCCATTGAAAATAAATAATGTTTAATCGTTTATGGATGTTAGCTGTTCCATAGCTATTTATCTTACATGCTCTTAAAATGATGAATGTGTTTTAATAGAAATTACATCCATTACTACCTTAAGCTCTTTTAACAGGCACCATTATTTAAAGGGCTCTAGAAACAGTTCTATAAACTGCAGGCAGGGTTGAACATACACATACACACACACACACACTCGCACTCAACTGTGGTAAATGGAGAGAACAGCAGAGTAATATGAGTCATGCAGCGATCCAAATTACTAAATGGAAGACCACACTCTCACTCTCCTGTTAAATAGTTCTCAGTCCCCTACTCACAGCAATACATCAACATGGTGACATCACCATGCTGCAGTAAAAAGGGAGTCAGGAAAGTTTTTTTTTTTTCATTAGGTAGTGGTCTATGGAGTTTGGTACTCCTCTAATAGTGCTTGGTTCATACGCGCTACTATCCTGCTTTTTTAATTGAAAAATGAAGTCTGCTAAAATCCCGTCAAGCAGATCTGTTTCAATTGTTCCTATAGGTTGTGGCTCACCTATTTTTGTGAGGAAATTATTAAGCAGCTTCATGCCAAAGGCTGCCTTTTTTCATGGTATTAATATTTTCTTGATTCTGGATAAACTGGAGCCTGTCTTCACTGATTTGCTGTGGTTTGGACAGAGCCATGTTTTATTTTTTTTGGTGGGGGGTTTAAGGGTCACTGAGAAATGTACTTGTATTCACTGACTATGCAATCTGCTTTCCCATAAATGGTGCTTACAGTCTAAAAGCTGGCTCACGGTCAAAGCGATCTGTCAGCCTGTGTTTGCACTTTACTTTCTCGGTGATAATACTATTGTTCCAACCTCTGAATTATAGTATTATGAGGTCAGAACAATATAATTAAGAGATCTGAACAATGGTATTATGGGACATCATCGATGATATTACCAAGTTACCATTGGTGAATTACAAAATTTTGGGGGCATAGTTTTCGGTGGTATTATTTTACATATCCATATATTACAGTGCTCTACTATATTCTATATATTATGATCTTCTTACTTGGTACAACAGCATTCTGAAACCTCTAGAGACTGCACAAGTCAGTTACATTCTGAAAGTGAAAGAACCACAGTGTGCACATTTCACATAACACTATACACTATAAAAAATACAGGATGAGCAACTTTATGCACAACCGGTGTGTTCTGCTGCCTTGGGGTTCTGATTCCCACAGACCTTGAGAACAAAGCTCAAGAGGTCCGAAGGAATCAGAACTCATCTATGGCAGAGCACACTGGTGCATAGTTGCCCATCCAGTATTCTTTATGTTGTGTTGCATCAATAGGAGAAACCTGCCGAATTCCAGTAAAGAAAAAAATACAGTTAAGCAGAGGTATTTCAAACAGTATAATAAAACAACAATTGCACATACTATTTGTAAAAGAAATTGGAAGAGATTATTGCTGGTTCCAGACTTGGAGCATGCAATGGAGGAATTTACTAATTTATTTATTAAAGGCAGATATGACCTAGCACCATTTAGGATAATTAAACAAGAAAAAAAAGGCATGCTCAATTGGTTACAGAAAAAAAGGAAGAGACAGAAGAATTAAGAATAGACCCTGTGGAAAAAGGAAATAAAACATTAAACCCAAATATTGGACTAAATTTAAAACTGTATGAAAGAAAGAATGCAGTAAAAGAAGCAAAATGTAATAACTATCAAAAGAAGGAAAAAAACAAAAACAAAGATCAGTGAAAATCAAGATCCTAAAAAATACGGGTCTCTGATAAAAACATTTAAAATTATATTTAAAAAATTTAAATTGAAGAAAATGGTGTGCTACAGGATGCACAAATATCTTAACTTAATAAATAAATATGTAATTGATTTACCTGATTTTCCTGTTCCCCCAGGCACATGTTCTTTTAAAGCCGAAAGCCCTTGGAATGGGAGAACCAGCAGAGCAGGGTTTGGCTAGAGTACCATCATTTAGATTTAAATTAATAGGATGTAGAGAAGTCTATAAATTTGTTAAACAATTAAACCCTAAAAATGTATATAGTCTAGATAGTGCTGACATTTTTTTTTGAAAGATTCCATAGATATAATCTCACTAATAGTACTTGAAATATTCAACTGGAATTTAATGGAGGGAGACTTTTCCATCAGCAAAAGTGTTTCCAATTTTCAAAGGAAGTGATTCAACACCTCCATCAAATGATCTCCCTGTTGCTCTGCTGCCCATCCTGTCAGAACATTTAGAGAGATTAGTGCACAGCCAAATTTACACCCATCTGTAAAGACATTTCCTGATAGCTAAACATCAATCAGGATTTAGAAAGGGTCACTTCACAAGTACTGTGCTCAGTGATCTGTGAGAAACATAGAAATGCAAACACAGACAGTGATAACAGAAACAGACTGAAGGTCCATCAGGTCTGCAAACTGGACCCTATATAGCCCCATGACCTAGTGTCCATACTGGGTTCTAACCCTCCCCATCAGTCTTCTTTTTCCTTTCCATTGATTCATCTCTACATGTGAGCATTATACATTTTGCTCTGTCCCAAGCCATTTGAAGCCCTCCATGGTTTTAGTTCCCACCACCTCAGCTGGCAAACTATTTCATGGTTCCACTACCCTTTCATTAAATAATACTTTCTCACATCCCTTCTGAACTTTCCTCCTGTCAGCTTCCAGTCATGCCATTTTATTGTCAAACCAGTGTTCCTGCTAAGTAATTCCTCGTTGTTCACTTTGTTTATTCCTTTCAGGAATCTGAAGGTTTCTATCATATCCCCCTCTCCCTTCTGGTCTCCAGTGATTACATATTCAATGCCCTAAGGTGTTCCTCATGAAACATACCCTCCTGGCCCTGAATTGTCTTCATCACTCTATGCTGTAGCACCTCTAGCTTACCTTATCCTTTTGAAGGTGGGGGCTCCAGAACTGAGCACAGTACTCTAGGTGTGACCTCACCAAGGATCCATGGGGAGTATCACTCACTCAATCACTCACTCACTCATTCCTTCCTCCTCCTCCCCTCTTTCTTTTCTTTCTTTCTTTCTTTCTTTCTTTCTTTCTTTCTTTCTTTCTTTCTTTCTTTCTTTCTTTCTTCTTTTCTCACCTCATCATCTCATTTGCCTTACTACAAACCTTGTTGCATTGACTAGCCTGTTTAAGGGTGTCATTGATGATGATTCCAAGGCCTGGTTCTTCAGCTGTGGTGCTAAGTTTAACCTCTCACATCTAGTATTCTGTCCTGGAGTTCTTTTTTTATAGGTGCATCACATTGCACTTTTTGGCATTGAATTTCAGCTGCCAGACATCTGACCACCTCTCTATCCTTTGAAGATCACCCTGTAATCTATTAATTCCCTCAGCACTATCCAACCTTTCAAAGAGTTTAGTGTCATCTGCAGAGGCTTACCGTACCCTGGATCCCTTCTCCGATGTCAGTGATGAACATGTTAGAAAGGATGGGGCCCAGGACAGACCCCTGTGGTATCCCACTCATAACCTCTCTCTCTCCTCTGACTTAACTCCATTTACCACAATCCACTGCTGCCGCCATTTTAGCCAATTTTCTACCCATCTAACTATAGCCCCAGCTACCCCCCGGTCCTCCAACTTCCTCAGTGGACATCAGTGAGGCACAGAGTTGAAAGCCTTGCTAAAGTCAAAGTAAAGTACATCCATGGCATGGCCTTTATCCAGTTCCTTTGTCACCCAGTTCAAGAAGAGTACTAGGTTAGTCTGACAGGACCTCCATGACACAAAGCTGTGCTGTCTATTATCCTGATGACTATTATCCTCCAGATAGTCTACAAGATCTGTTTTGAGCAGTGACTCCATCAGCTTCCCCACGACAGAGGTAAGACTGACAGGTCTGTAGTTTCCTGCTTGTTCCTTGTCCCCCTCTTATGGAACAGAACCATATCTGCCACTCAATAGTCCCTTGGGACAACCTCTTTCTGACATGGGCTATTAAATAGTCCTGCCAGAGGCTCAGCTAGTGCATCTCACACCTTCCACAACATCTCTCCACATACCGCATGCTCCGAAACAAGTGTACCAGAGCCACTCACCTAGCTAAAGCAGAGTACTTCAGCAGCTCCCTACAGTCCAACCTAAATAACCCCTCAAAATTATGGAAGATCATTCACTCCCTCTTTACCCCTCCAGTTTGCCAATCCCACTGCAATTCTAAATATTAACAACTCCATTCTCACTGAGCCAACAGCAGTCGCTACTGAGTTCAACATATATTTCTCCACTTGTGCTGCCACTCTCCTCTCTGCCCTGCCAAACCCTGCACCTATCGCACTCTCTATAGAAGTAATGAACCTGACTAGGCCTCACTCCTTTTCCTTCAATGACATCTCTGCAATGGATGCCCTAGATTCACTACTTTCTCTCAACCCTTCAAAAGACAAATCCCCAGATGGCTTGGACCTTAAACTCTTCCAGCTCTCCACCACCGCCATAGCAGCTCCACTTGCCAAACTCTTAAATCAATCCTTTGCCTCCGCTGCCATCCCCCAATCATGGAAGCATGCCACTGTCATCCCCCTCCCAAAAGAAGGTACCCCCACCTCCCCCTCCAACTACTGCCCTATTTCCCTCCTCCCAGTACTAGCAAAACTACAACAGCACCTTGTGCTCACCCAACTTACTTCCTTCTTCAGTGACTCTAATTTCTTCACACCCTATCAGTCAGGTTTCAGAAAGGGACACTCCACTGCATCCTCCCTGATAAGGCTTACTGACTCCATCCTGACTGGTATGGACAGTGGGCTGATCATCTCAGCCATCTTCGTCGACCTTGCGAAAGCCTTCGACACCGTCTTCCACCCCATATTGCTGTCTTGTCTCGCTGAATCAGGCCTCTCTGTTGCTGCCACCAACTGGTTCAGATCTTACCTCTCTGGCAGAACCCAGTCCATTAGAGTCACAAATGCTATATCCCCCCCTTCCCTAAACTACCGGTGTCTCCCAGAGGTTGGTTCTGGAACCCATACTGTTCTCTATATTCCTAAATGACTTACCGCTCATCTGCTCTACTACCTCAATCCACATGTATGCAGATGACACTGTACTCTTCTCCTCAGGCTCTGACCCTGAAGCGGTACAAACTAACCTCCAAGCCAACTTCAACAAAGTACAGCAATGGTTCAGCTCTCACCAGCTCTCCCTAAATATAAAAAAAACTGCCACAATGACTTTTGGCACACAACAATACCTGTCCAGACTCCCATCCCTTCCCTATTTCCACACCCTGGATGGTCAAAAACTCGAAGATGTCTCCTCATTCCACTACTTGAGGGTATGGCTCAACTGCCACCTTTCCTTCTTGGACCACATTGATGCTATTTAAAAAAAACTACATCCCATGCTCGGTGCACTTTATAGGAACTGCAGTAGCCTCCCTCCCCCTGTCCGACGTGAACCGGTCTGGAAGATGATACTTCCCTCCTTTGATTACTGTGACATTGTTTACAGTGTGGCTCTTAAGTCCACCCTATCGAAGCAGGACACACTTTTTAATGCCTTCTGCAGCTTTGCTCTCGATGCCTCACCCCTTACCCACTACTGTGAAATTTATCGTTCCCTGGCACTACAGTCCCTCAGAAACTGTTGCATTTCACTCTGTGTTAAATATGAATCTAATCTATGGTTTGGCACCATCCCTTCCTACCTCTCCTCTGTGCTCTCAGCTGCCCCCCCCACCCATTATCTTACATCCTGCGACTACCACCAACTATCAATCCCTAGGCGGAAGACTACTACCAGGCAAGCCGCCCTCTCTCACCGGTTACCCAAGCTATGGAATGATCTCCCACCTCACATTCAGCATTCCTCCTCTACCCACTCTCTTTCTACCACCCTAGTTAACTTCCCTACCACTAATTGCTCCTGTACCTGACTTGGCCATGCGCCAATTGCTCCCCTCCCCACTGCCTGACCAGTGGCCTTAGCTTTGCTATAAATGCTGACATATAGCCCCAACCTGTGCACTTTTGTCCTGTGTCTTTTTGTCCTGCACCATCATGTTCTATGTCTCCTGTTGCTTATACCTGCATATTACTGTGTGCTAAATTTTCCCTTGTATTGCTGCTATATGTCAAATAATTGTTATATGCTCCATACAATATCCAAGGTACTCCATGTGTTGTTGCTTGGCATTTGATGCAATTGTATCCATATGCTGCTACTTGCCTCTGTTATTTGCTCAGTTGATAACCTGCATGTTATCCAACCCCCTTGTACCCCTTCCCCCCATGTCGCACCGGGAGATGAGTATCTTGTTGCTCAGTGTGCCTTTCCTGGTGAAACTATTTCAATAAATAAATAAATCTGCCAGTTCCCTGAACACCCTTGGATATATTCCATATGGACCTGGGGCCTTGTCTGTCTTAAGGGGTGCTAGTCCTTTCTGGACTCTATCCCTAGTAAATACTGGTTTCTCCATCTCTGTGATCCCTCTCATGGCTGCTTTTATAGCCACTCTTGGGAGGGGGGGTACTATCCTCCCTGGTGAAGACAGAGCAAAAGTAGTCATCCAGGACTGCAGCTTTTGGCTTGTCATCCTCTAACAGTCTGTCCTCATTTAATAACCTAACTATTCCCCCAACTTTCTTTCTTTTTTCACTAAAATAGTGGAAACAATGTTTTTCTCTGTGCTTGACCCCCTTGGTTATTTGAAGTTCTGTGTCTGCTTTTGCCTCTCTAATCACCTTTTAGCTTCCCTTTTTCTCTGAGCATATTCCTGTCATTCTACTTCCTCTGCTTCTCTTTAAACCTGCATAAGGCTTTCCTTCTGGCCCTTTCCACTTCCCTGAGTCTTGTTCCCTGTTGAAAACCATAGTGGTCTGCTGAGTTTATTTCTTTTGTTTACTTTATGTAAGCATAGCTGTGATGCTTTAAGGATGGCACCTTTTATTACCCCCATCTCTCTTCCACAACATTTATACTGCCTACCCCATCAAACTTGTCTAGAAACACCCTTCTGAGTTTGCTGAAATCTGCCATTCTGAAGTTCAATGCCTCCATTCTTGTGTGCATTTTTTCAGTCCCAAGGACTAATTTGAACAAAACTGAGTTGTGGTCACTGTTTGTGAGTGACTCCTCAACTCTTACTGCATTTACTGCTTCAGAGTTGGGGAGCAGCATATCTAGAATGGATCCCTGTCTTATCTGTTCCTTTACCAGCAGTACCAGCAGACAGTCCTGAAAGTTATTCAGCATAGCCTGTCTTCCAGTGTTCTTAGCCACTGAAACATCCTAGTCTATGTCAGGTAAGTTAAAATCCCCACCATCACATCTCTCTTAGCTGTTCCCCTTCTAATTTCCTCACTGTGCTGTTTGTCCTCTGCTTTCCCTTGCCTTGAAGAAACTCCACAGCGAGATCACCATGAATAGCAGTGTGAGGCAGGTGCTAACAGGGCTGCCAACCCAACAAATGAACACAGTTCCAAACATCATCACTCCAAAATTAGACACAGAAAGCCACAGACACATATAAATAAACTCAAAATGAGGATTTATTGGGAAAAACACCAAGGCAAAATTGTGCCAGCCACCCCAGGGCTTCGGCAAAATAGCCTTCATCGGAAGTGTGGCTAGAACAAAACAAGTGTCACTTTTAACCCTCAAGTTAATAATTAACATGTAACAAATACATGCAAAGTACAAAACAAAGTGAAACAATTATTTAAATTAAAGCACTTCCACTTAGGGTATTTCTGCAATTACATTGGCATTCACAGTTGAACATTTCATTCATTTGCATGCTGCAGTGGATACTGGAAATAACATTTTCAAAATTGCCATAATGCATTTAATTTCAAATAAACAGTGTGTGATACACAAATAAAAAAGGTTTCCAGTATTAGTGAAAAGCCAAGGCAGCTAGAGAAGGAGAGAAAAAACACTCCTGCAATCACCCAAAGGTTCCCTATTTCCTTACTTTCTCGGGGTCCACAACATGAAGCCTAGACAGGAGGAGCAGAGGGCCTGCAAAAGAAAGAACAAAAGGGTCAGATGCAAGGCAGAAGTACTAGTTAAAATATTTTCTACAACATTAACAAATTATTTTTAATGATTATTTTGAAGCACTTATACATTTCTTTTTCATTTTAAGATTTCTTTTTTATGATTTCTTTTTAGGAAATGTTTAAGGTCCCAGTCATCATTGGGCCCAATAGGTTTCATTTTTCTTAACCTGAAAATCCATTGGCTCTCTTACTGCAGAAAAAGAATTGTAGAAGTGATCACAGGAGCATTTTTTCTCTCTCTGTCTAGTAGTTCCATGTCATAAGGGCGAATATTCAACGGCGACTCACAGAACAGTGAGTACATTTTGCCAAAACCTAAATAGCCGACACAGACACCACAGCAACTGGCAAGACAGCAACTGCACTATATGCAGATAAAGTCTACAAGATAATTTAATGTTGCCCCCACACCCCCCTCAAACAAATATAATCAGCTCCGGGGGGGTGGACACTGGGGGAAAGTGAAATACATGGGGGGGGCAACAGTATACAGGGGGGATACCACGGCTGGGGTACCATCGGTCAGGGGAATAACAACTGTTATTTGCCTACAGGCAGTCCAGAACCCGGGACCATAACCATTTTAGGCAGTGACCCTATCAGCTACCCCAGGCAGGCAGCTCAGCAGCAGCAGCAGGCTTCATTCTTGTATTTGTCTGGAATCACTCTACAGCTCCCACATCTTTTGGCCTCACTATAGCATCGCTCCACACTCACTGTTCCCTACCATTGTTATACCTGCACAATCACTACTCCATTGGGCATGCAAATGGAGTCACTCATATTTGAGTCACTCAATTTGCTTCACCCATAACACAGGATACCCTCTCTCTAGCTGTCTTGGCCTTTCACTAATACTGGAAAACTTTGTTTTGCACTTTGCTACACAAGTTATTAATTAACTCTGAGAATAAAAGTGACAATTGTTTTGTTCTAGTCACACCCCCTGCCAAAGGTTTTTTTGCCAAAACGCTGGGGTAGCTGGCATAATTTTGCCTTGGTGTTTGCCCCAGTAAATCCTAATTTTGAGTTTATTTATATGTGTATGTGGCTTTCTGTGGCTAGTTTTGGAGATTCCCTTGCCCTGGCAGTCTACAGAACACCCCAGGTGTATTTTCTTTATCTGTTGCCACTGTAAGCTGAACCTACAAAGACTTGGCCCCTTCCATACCATCCTTGATATTCCCATCTTCCATCACCTCATCGCCCTCCCTGAAACAGAGGACTACTCAGCCTCCTCTACCAGTTCCTCTGCCATTCCTTAGCAGTAAATACCCAGGCACTGTCAGGTCCAAATCATTTTTATCCATGGCCCATGCCTCAGTGATGGCTATGAGGTCCATCTTAGTGTCTGCCTGGAGCTCAATGATTTTATTACCCAGATTTCTAGTGTTGAGGCAGACTCCTTCCAACTACCCCCTTAATGCTCATTATTTGTCCAGAATTTACTTGCTTTCTTTCCTGGCCATTTTGCTTTCATGCTGTTTGGTTCAAATTTTTTGTGCACACTTACCGTTAGTCTATCCCCTACCTTATTTTGAGCCTGTATTAAGTTTTTGCCCATTGTACTCCAACAAGCCCTGAGGCATGAGGAGAACTAGTGAGGATCCCCTTATTTCATTTATTTGTTTGACTCCCCTTGTCCCAGTCTCCTCCTCCTCCTCCTCAGTCAGTATAAACATCTGAGATAGATGTCAAACGTCTGACCCAGTGCACTGGTCCCTTTCTTGGTCAAGTAGAGTCCATCCCACTTAAAATGTCTCCTATCCCAAAAGTCCCCCCAGTCACTTTTTGAAATGGTACTCCTTCTCCTGACACCATTCCTTAAGACACCCATTAAACTTGTCTATCTTCTGTTTCCTTATTCTACCCCCACCCCCCCTTGCTCCATATAGAGAGAACCTCAGAGAAGGCCAGGGAGTCTGAGTGTGCTGACAATCTGTCCCACAGTCCCTGGAAATTTTGCTTAACTGGATCCACCTACTGGTTTTCCAGATCACTGGTACCCAGCTGTACCAGCACCACCAGATATCCCCATTCCCTCTCCACCATCCTTCCTATTCAGTCTATATCCTGGATTGCCAAGGCATCTGGAAGGCACCTAGCAATCCCTTTTTCTGGTGATTCCTCATCCACCATGTTTTCCACTCCCCTGATCATAGAGTTCCTAATCACCAAGACTTTCTTGGCTTTCTTACTTCTGGGGGCCACTGTGTTGTCCTGCCTTAATCCCCCGACTGACATAAAGTCCCCCCCCAGTGGAGTCAGGTTTCTGTACCTCCTTGAGGGATGCAAAGCAGTTTTCTATTGGGGTGGAGCTGGTCAGAACAAACACCTTGTGACTAGCCCTGCCTCCTCTTGCCCTCCCTGTCCCCACCACTCTCCACCCCAATGGGCCAGTGGGCCTCTGTGGAAGTGGGAGTGGGAGTGGGGGATGAGCTCCGGCTGAGCTGGAGACACAGCTTGGATATCTCTACCCTTGCTGCCTCCAACTGAGCCTTGAGCTTTGTTAAGGTCTAGCAAATGGGTCAATGCCCCCCTCTCCAGAACAGTCCCCTGGAGATGAGTGCCTCACAGTCGTTACAACAGGCAATCTCCTTTCTATCTTGAAGGGACACTGTCAACATCCCTTAAGCCTCAAACTGTCCCTAGTTTAAAAAACACATTTTATGATTACTTACATTCTTTGTAATGTTCTGATGTAGGTAGTAGTTTGATTCAGTTTCCTTTTTTCTTCTTAAAAGTGAAAAATGGACTCCCCACCATGCTGGTGTTATCACACCAAAATGTTTTTGTTTACACTCCTTAATCAACTCCCACTGCATCTTTCCTGAACTTAGGGACACCACCAACACAGTCTAACCACTCCAGGTCCAGTGGGAGGGGAGGACACTATTGCATTATGAGTGGCTGCTCTGTTTGGGGGTGTTCCTGATGTACATTAAGTGTGCAATAGATGTAGATCAAGAAGTTGAATCAATACAAGTTTTGGTATAAATACACCATTAGCATGCATTTTAGTTCTACTAAGAAAAGAGACAGATTAAACAACCATCCACGCCAATGAATTTTAAGGAAGGTAAACAATAATAAAATATGGGTTTTCAACTACAGCAGAAGTAGTATGACACAAAAAGGGCTGATAGTGTCCTGTTAATCAACAAACAGGCATGCCCAGCACAATCAGACTACTATGTATGGAAGTTAAGCCAAGTTAAGCAGTAGTAGATAGTATGATACACAAATAGTCTAGCTGCCCTAGATACAAGCCAAGTTAATTAGATAGTATGATAAACAAATGTCTAGCTGCCCTACATACAAGCCAAGATAAACAGATAGTATGATAAAAATACCCACTTAAATTCATATCAGACTAGCAGGAAGTTCCCCAAACCCTTCTCCCACAAACAATGCAGGTGTACCTGGGGAGTGCTGTGTAGGATTCCTGACTGATGACTGCCTCATGGCTGACTCCAGGCAGACTCCACTTCTTTTTATGTTGGCTTTCGCGCATGCGCAAGCAACATCTTCTCAGAATCTTGCGGGTCTTGGGGAGTGGCTGCTACTCTTGGGCGAATGCAGGGCACACATCAGTAGGTCGTCCTCATTCCCCAATCAGCCTGCATGCCACTGCCACACCATGCATTCATAATGGGGTGAGCATATCAAACAAAGGTCCGCTGCAATCGTCAGGGCTGCGGTTCTTCGCTTACCCGTGCTCACCGCCATTATGATCATAGTCAGTAGTGGCGGCCACCTCGCAGTTTCCACATCTGAGAGGCCAATCCCCTATCGGCCAACCCCCTCATGTTTGTGTGCCGACAGGGGCCCTCCCATCGGCATCCCTCCCCACAAATGTGGAATGCCAATGGGGTGCCCAATCCCCTCGGCTGGCATCCCCCGCTTTCTTTGCCGCTGACGGGGAGCCACTCCCCGTCGGCATCACCCCCAACTGTTGAATGCGAGGGTGCGCAATCCCTCGGCTTGTGCTCCCCCTTTCTTTGTTTGCCGCGTGGGGTGCCCAATTCCCCACCAGCATTACCCCCGTGTTGTGTGCCGAGAGGGTGCCCAATCCCTGTCAGTTACTAACACCCCCACAAACCCATTTAGGTGGCACGCTGGAGCCCACCCCAGCATGCCAAATGCCCTGTAATACAAAAACTGTCCCATGACGGTTTCCACTTTTTTTGTCCACCTGCAAAAAACCTCCGTAGTCTCATGCCCCCTCCCCACCAAGACTCACCCACTGCACACCCTGCCTCCCCTCACCCCCCACCCCATACTTACCTCTGGACTCCTGCGCGATGATCTTCCGTGGACCGGGAACACGTCTGCACTCTTCAAAGCCGACCGTGAACTGAGGAAATGCCGTTAAGCTGTATAATCCAATGAATAGGGTTTTTTCAACTTTGCTGCATATCTCAGGCATTTCTTGGAATTTTGGCACCAAATTTTCAACATGGGGTTTTTTGGGGCCCCTCCTCATGAATTCTGTCACTGTCTTGGCGTTAATCGGCCTTGGAAGGTGATTTCGCAGTCACTGCGCAAATCACCTTTCGGGATCCATTAACAAAATGACAGTGGCAGTGTTCATTAGGTGGCCTCTTAAAAAGCCTATGTTCCAAATTTGGTGGAAAAAATCCAACAAATGCCTGTTTTATGATCGTGCATTGCACAGCTGCTACGCAGACTCGTAACTTCACGCATTCACAATATTTTAACACCGTATTTTTAGCATTGGCATTTTTGTGCACCTCCTTGTGAACAGTACAGCTGTCATTTTCCACATCCTGCCCCAAATGTGTTTCTGCACTTCTGGCACACAATTGCACAGTCGCTGTGGGGAAATCAGTGTTTGGGCCAGATTATGAAAATGATAGTGACACAGTTCAGGAGGAGAGCTCCTAGAATGCCTATGTGGAAAATTTGGGGCTGATACTCCTTAAAATGACTGTGTTATGAGCGTGTGTTGGCAGATTGCATCATGCTCATACCGTCGTGCATTTGTGATATTTTCAGTCTAGATTTTCACCATAGCCATTTTTACACACCTCTTGATGAACAGTACAGCTGTCACTTCACATATCCTGCCCAAAAATGTGTTTCCGCAGTTCCAGCGCAGAATAGCGTGGTCGCTGTGCGAAATCACTTCTTGGGACACTTTGAGGAAATGACAGTGACACTGTACATGAGCAGAGGTGCTAAAATGCCTATGTTGAAAATCTGGTGCTGAATGCCCACAAACTGCCAGTGCTGCAAGCGTGTCTTTTGCTATTTCCCACGCACCCTTGCAACTCCACAACTTTTGTATATTTGTATGCCACATTTTCAGCACTGCCATTTAATTACACCTCCTTATGAACTGTGAAGCTGTCATTTTTCACATCCTGCCCAGCATGTTTTCCCGCACTGCACTAACAAACACCCACAGGGACACCCTACTGCCTCTCACTCTCTGTACGGTGGGGGTGGGTTGGCATCAGTTCAGTACTTCACTGCTACTCCTATGCTGCATTTCTCTAACTCCTGCACTGCCAATGGCAGCAAGACAACATTCGGCATTGACAAATGCTTGTTTGTCCTTTGTGCTGTGGTCCTTAGCATGGAGATTTGATCTGGTCTATTAGATTTGGTTGTCTCTCCTTTAGATAAGGGAGAGGATGTGGGCACAGTGTTTGTGCACCTATCAACAACCTTCAACGTACTTGACTGCAACTTGCTTATAATTACACTTTAGAATGTAAGCATTTTCACTGAGATGTGTACTTGTTTTAAGTCATACCTACTGTAAAGGGACAAATGAAAATGGTTACCATAGATAGTGCTTTCTAAAATCAGCTATGGGTACAAGAAGGCTCAATACTATGCCAGTTAATATTTTTTATTGATGTAAACTCACTACCATATCAAACTGTTTCATCAGATAATCATCATTATGCTGCAAATACAGTGGTCTCCAGTAAAAATACTGGGGAGGCTAAGCATATATTGCAAGCAGACTTCACACTCATGGAACAATGATTCTATAATTCCAGGTAATGAACCACATAAAAATTTCAGATGATGGCTTGTTGCCCCCCCCCCCATTTGATAAAAGAAAAAAAGGGGTCAAAACTGAAGATCAAAACTAGAAATGGGGAATACTGAACTCAAGTAACAGAGTACAAGTATTTCACAATTTAGATTGACCAATATTTGAAATTTGATTTTCACATAAAGATTATGGCAAAAAAGCTAAATACCCATTTGAGAGCATTATGGCTTACTGTGTGTTGTATCCATAAAGAAACCCATAGAACAATAGGAAACCAAACATTTCTACTAGTTATTGACTATGGTTGACACATTTATGGTTATGCAAATGAAATGGAACAAAAACAGAGTAAACACTGTTTATAAAAGGATAGCAAGATTTGCTTTATTATGTGATTGCAAACACATCAAGTAGTCTGTAAAATAATATGGAGTGACTTCCTCTAGAAAGAGGCAAATGCTGCTATGGGTGAATTAGGTATATAGGTTATTGAAACAAAATAATCCATAACATCATGTAAATAAACTGATTAGAAATTACCATAAATATGCACTTCAGAAAAATAGAGTGAGAGATTGTTCAATTGCAAAATAAAACAAGCATTTGCCAATGCCGAATGTTGATTGCGTTGGTGTGTTGTGCTCACTCAGTGGACCTCTGTCACTGGCTCAGTCTGTTTGTCTCAGTGCTGCAGGCTGCTCTTTTGTACTGGGCTGCTGCCTGCGTTGGCACCTTGTTCTGCTGGGGAAGAAATCCACAGCTGTCCCGACAGAGCTCCATTGAGGTGGCTCACTCCCCCTCTCTCACTCGCTCATTCTGTTTCTCCTAGCACTGCAGGCTGCCCTTCTGTACTGGGCTCCTGTCTGTGTTGGTGGCTTTTTCTGTCCACAAAGAAATCCACAGCTGTCCTGACTGAGCTCCGTTGAGCTTGCTCACTCCCTTTCTCTCACTCATTCATTCTGTTTCTGCTGGCGCTGCAGGCTGCCCTTTTCTACTGGGCTCCTGCATGCGTTGCTGCCTTCTTATGCACACAAAGAAACTTGCAACAGTTACAATAAAGGTCCGTTGAGCTCACTCACTCACTCATTCTGGTTTTCCTGCCACTGCAGGCTGCCCTTTTGTACTGGACCCCTGTGTGCATTGCTGCCTTTTTCTGCCCACAAACAAATCTGCAGCAGTCCCAACAGAGCTCCGTTGAGCTCACTAACTCCCTCCCTCACTCGCTCGTTCTGTGTCTCCTAGCACTGCAGGCTGCCTTTACGTACTGGGCTCCTGCCCACCATTGTCAGCTTTTTCTGGCCAGAAAAATCTGAAGAGTCCTGACCACTTCTCACTGAGCTTGCTCCACCCCTCTGTCACTCACGCATTCCGTTTCTGCTGGCGCTGCAAGCTGGCCTTTTGTACTGGGCTGCTGCCTGCGTTGCCGCATTTTCTGCCCACAAAGAAATCCACAGCAGTCACAATACAGCTCCTTTGAGCTCTCTCACTACTGCTCTGTCACTCGCTCATTCTGTTTCTCTTGGCGCTGCAAACTGCGCTTTTGTATGGGGCTCCTGACTGTTTTGGCACCTTTGTCTGCCCACAAAGAAATCCGCAGCTGTCCCGACAGGGCTCTGTTGAGGATGCTCAGTCTCCCTCTCTCATGCACTCATTCTGTTTGTCCTGGCGCTGCAAGCTGCCCTTTAGTACGGGGCTCCTGCCTGCATTGATGCCTTTTTCTGCCCACAAAGAAATCTGCAGCAGTCTTGATAGAACTCCGTTGAGCTCACTAAGTCCTCTTGTCTCACTCACTTGTATTGTTTCTCCCACCGCTGCAGGCTGGCCTTTTGTACTGGGCCCCTGCCTGCATTGACGCCTTTTTCTGCCCACAAAGAAATCCGCAGCGGTCCTGACATGCTTTGATGAGTTTGCTTACTCCCCCTCCCTCAGTCGCTCTCTCATTCTCTTTCTCCCAGTGCTGCAGGCTGCCCTTTTGTACTGGGCTCTTGTGTTGGGGCCTTTGTCTGCCCACAAACAAATCTGCAGCAGTCCCAACAGAGCTCAGTTGAGCTCAGTCACTTCTTCCTCTCACTCAGTCAATCTTAATCTGTCTCAAACACTGATTTCCCAGAGTGACCGTGTTATTCTCCGGCAGGAGTGCAAGAACGTATTTTAGCCAGGATGTGAAAAATTACATCTGTAGTGTTCATAAGGGGGTGTGAAAAAATGCCACTGTTGAAAACGTGGCATGACAATATTACAAATTTGTGAAGTTGCAAGGGTGAGTGGAAACAGTTCAACGCATGCATGTAACACAGTCATGTTATGGAGTTTCATCACCAAATTTTCCACATAGGGAATTTAAGACCTCTGCTCATGAACAGTGCCACTGTCATTTTCTTAATCTGTCCCAAACACTGATTTCCCACAGTGACCATGTTATTCTGCGCCAGAACTGTGAAAACACATTTCGGTCAGGATGTGAAAAATGACAGCTGTACTGCTTATGAGGAGGTGTAAAAAAATGCCACTGTTGTAAATCTGGTTTGATAATATTACAAATCTGCGAAGTTACAAGGGTGGCTGGAAAGTGCACAACGCACACTTGTAACACTGTCAATTGATGGGCTATCATCACCAAATTTTCAACATAGGCATTTTAGGACCTCTGCTCATGAACAGTATCATTGTCATTTTCTTAATCTGTCCCAGACAGTGATTTCCCACAGTGACCGCTCTATTCTGTGCCAGAAGTGTGAAAACACATTTTGGCCAGGATGGGAAAAATGACAACTGTACTGTTCATAAGTAGGTCTGGGAAAATGGCAATGTTGAAAATCTGGAGTGAAAATATTATAAATTAGAAGTTATGGCGTCTTGATGCTCCCAACTGCTAATGCACGCTCATAACATAGTCATTTTATGGAGTATCATTACCAAATTTTCAACATAGGCATTTTAGAACCTCTACACATGAACAGTGTCACTGTCATTTTCTTAATCTGTCCTGAACACTGATTTCCCACAGCAACTGCGTCATTCTGCACCAGAAGTGTGAAAACACATTTTGGCCAGGATGTGAACAATGACAGCTGTATTGCTCACAAGGAGGTGTGACAAAATGCCAATGTTGAAAATCTGGCATGAAAACATTGCAAATTCATGAAGTTACAAGCGTGCATAGCAACTGCACAATGCACGCTCGTAAAAGAGTAATTTTTTTTTATTTTTTCCACCACATTTGCAACATAAGCTTTTTGAGAGCCCACCTCATGAACACTGGCACTGTCATTTCATTAATCAGCCCTGAAGGGTGATTCCGCACAGTGACCACAAAACCACCTTTCAGGGCTGATTAACACCATGACAGTTCAAGAATTCATGAGGAGGGGTCCCAAAAATCCCATGTTGAAAATTTGGTGAAAAAATTCCCCAAAATGCCCGAGATATGCACTAAAGTTGAAAAACCCTATTTATTACATTATACAGCTTACCGGCATTTCCTCAGTTCACGGTCGGCTTTGAAGAGTGCAGGCGTGTTCCCGTCCACTGAAGATCATCGCTCTGGACTCAGAGGTAAGTATGGGGTGGGGTGTGGGAGGCAGTGTGCACAGTGGGTGGGTGTGGGTTGTGGGAGGGGGGCAGGGAGACTACGAGGGACTGTTTCCTTTTTTTCAGGTAAAAAAAACAAAAAAACTTCGCTGAACCATTTTCAACTTTACAGGGGCATGTGGCATGCTGGGGTGGGCTCCCAGCATGCCATTGGAGTCTTGCTTTGGGGAGGCAGCTGTAGCCGATGGGGCACTGGGCACCCCCGTTGGCAAACAACAAAAGGTCCATGTGGCATGCTGGGGTGGGCTCCCAGCATGCCACCAGAGTCTTGCCTTTGGGGGGCAGCTGTGGCCGATGGGGATTGGGCACCTGTCGGCAAACAACAAGGGTGAAATTCCTTTCTGCCGGCAGGATTGGGCACCCATCAGCGAGACAATAAAACCGGGGGTTACATTATGCTGGCAGGGAGTGGGCTCCCCCGTCAGCAAATAAACATGGTCGGGGGGTAAATATTGTTTGCGAATATGGCAGCAAGCCACTGCCATGTTCGCAAACAATATCAGGGATCCTACATCCCACCCTGCAATGACGGGTCACTCCCTCATTGTAGCAGATGGCTGATGCTGCACTGATGAGGTGGCCCCTGATTGCAGCAACTGTTTTTTTAGAAGGTTGTGGCTTGCTGGCTGAAATACTGTCAGCAGCAGCATGCCACAGCATTGGGGGATGGGGACAAGCCTTTGCAGGCTGTGGGGGCATTGGGCACAACAGTGCCGCACCTCCACAACCTGCCTGTGGAGAAAGCTGCCACAACATATTTCTTACGCATGCGCGCAGTCAACATAAAAATACTATAAGGTGAAATGACAATTGCTTATACTACATCAAACATGTATAATTATGTGGTAAAAATCTTGAAACTGCCAGCTATGCTTTGCACATCTCCCAGTACCTTATCACTGCAATAAAGCACAAATTAGCACATGCTATATGTTAGGTGAAATTGTTTTAAATGAATGCTTTGTCCTGTGACTAGATTCCCCTGAGTAAATAATAAATGTTATGTATATCTGATGTAATAATGAAATTAGTTTCTTAGGGCCCACATATTTAAAGGAGTTGTGATGGCCATCTGGGGTGTGATGATATGCAAAAGCCCCCAGTGTGCCATGCAAATCCAACTGCACCATGGCACAAAACATTGTGCTGCAGGCATGCAAATGAGGGGTCCCTTATACATATTCCCCGCATCACAATATTCAAACCTCCCCTGGCAAAGACATGGCCAGAAGCGCCAGTGCAAGGTTAGGAATCCAAAACCCTGTCCTAACTTTGTGCCACGCAGGAAGGTGCCCATGCACAGTCCAGGGATGGTCACATGATCCCCCCTCCCAGTCCCTGATCCCCGTTACAAGACATAAATGTAGCCCTGATCCCCTCTTTTCCATACTGTAGTGTCCCCCCTCCCCAGCCTCTATCCCTTTATACTAAATAAATGTAGCTCCAATCCCCACTTTCCATAGTGCGGAGTCCCCCTTCCCCAGCCCCAATCCCCATTATAATGAAAAAATGAAGCTCTGATCACCACTTTTCCATAGTGCGGTGTCCTCCCAGACCCGGTCCCTAGCGTAGTGTCCCCCCCAGCCATGATCCCCATAATAATTCCAATGACCACCCCTGTCAACCCTGGCAGTCAAGTGGAACCCCCACCCCAGCCCAAGCTCCATACGAGATATACCACTATCCCTGTATCCCGGTGGACAAGCAGCCCCCCAACCTGGTAGAAAGTGGCCCACCACCCTGCTCCCCCTCCCACCCAACTGGAGCCAGAAACTGGCACAGCCCTATTCACGCCACTATGGCCAGCCACCAACTGAACTGTCAGGGAGCATGTACAGTACATAGTACACACCCATTGGTTGGCTGGTCAACCGATTGGTGTGTACTATATACTGTTCATGGTCATTGACAGTTCAGTTGGCAGCTGACCATGGTGGTGGTGTGAGGAGGGCTGTGCCAGTCACCAGCTCCGGTCGGGGGACATAGGGGGCCACTCTACTGGGATGGGGCCACTTGGCCACAGGATACCAGGGATAGTGGTACATTTTCATATAGACTCGGGCAGGATGGGGGGTTCACTAGACTACCAGGGTCATTTGAATTATAATGGGGATTGGGGCTGGGGATGGTGGGGACACTACACTATGTAAAAGAGGGGATTGGTGAAGGTTTTATTCTTACAATGGGGATTGGGGCTGGGGAGAGGGGACACAACACTATAGAAAAGTGGGGATATGAGCTACATTTATGCATAACAGGAATCAGGGTTGGGGTTGGGGGACACTGCACTATGGAAAAGATGGGGAGGGAGCTATCTTTCTTTGTTATGATGAGGATCAGGGCTGGCCCGATGCATTCTGCCAGGAACAGCCATGCTAATGAGCCCATAATGGGCATGCATGAGGCCCCTTTGCACCATGCATGCCCAATGAGCTCATTAACATAATTTGGCTGAATATCTCCCTTGGGAGAAATGGCACATCCTGGTATGTGCCATGCATTCCCCCATTGGCTTTCTTCAGTCCTGACCCTGGATGCGCTGTGCCAAACATGGTGGCTTCCCACTTTGTGCCTTGTATCCACGGTCCGATATTCATACAGAATGCGTGATCTGTTCGGATCACACATTCTGTTTGAATATCTTGTCTGAGATGGCTGGTCAATTTTTTGTGCTGCACATCCATTTGCACTATGCATCCAGCTGTCTTTGAATATGGGGCCTTACGTTTAGTTATCTACTCACTTGTACATTTTCTGTATATGTAATGTCAAATACCAAATACTAATTCAACATGTAACTTATGTAGTCATGTAGGACTGCCTTGTAAATAGGGCTTAGAGCCCTAATGGTGTAATTACTAATGAAAAAACATTTTCTTCTAGTAGTGTAAGGTCTGTCTACCGGGGTGTCTCAAGCATTTGAAGCACTCCCTCTTTACAATGTGACTGGGTCACTGTGGGCATTACAGTGGCTACCCCTGCCTAGAGGGCTCAACAAGGTTGAGAGCTGGATACTTAAATCTCATGGTTGGGGGTGGGGATTCGTATCCAAGGGTTAAAGATAATAAAAAGTGTGATATCTCCACCCAGAGAAAATGTGAAGTGGGCCTGATATAAGTGTGACACAGTCCCCCCTGCAGTACCTCCCTACCTCCACACAGAGTCACCCCACCTATGAACCAGATCAATGTAAAAACATTTCTCACAAAGCACATAAAACTTAATTACCAAACTAAAGCATTAAGGGAGCCCAGTGCAGTCTCTTTGCAGAATATTCAAAGTAACCAAGAAACATTGCTATTTGCTAGATGAGTTAGAGCCTTTATTAACAGAGTAACATAACTAAAGGAACATAGGCTCCAATTAGAGCTATTTGGATGAGAAGACCATGGCATCATAGAACTCTTAACCAAGTTCTAAAAAGGGAACCAGTTATTAAAGAGGTGTTGGCAGGTAAAGTGCATTTAGAAAATTTGATTAATTTCTCATTTCTAAAACTTTTACAACTGGCATAACATACTGCAACCATTTTTATGTTGCTTGCACGCATGTGCAAGAAACATAGTGCCATCATTGGAGATTTCGGAGGTGTGTCACCTCCTCCTCCAATTCAGTCAGTGAGCTGGCAGGCACGGCCCCTGTAAGCCAATGCATTTTGGAGCTGTCTATGACACGCTCCAAATGCAATCTTCCCCAGTTGAAAGGGGAGCTGCAGCTTCAGTGAGCAGAGATAGAAGCATAGCTCCACCCCCAACATGATGCGGCGCCCCGCACCTACTGTGTGGCGACGGGGTGCCCAATCCCGTTGGCTGAGCTGTGTCTCCCCAGTTGTAGGTGCCGCGGCAGGGAGCCCACCCAGCGTGGCAAGCGATCCACGATGTCTTTTCTTTAATTTTAATCTGAAAAGCAGCGGTCCTCGCGGAGCATCTCCGACCCCCTTCACAACCCGCACCCACCCACTGTGCACCCAGCCTCCCCACGCCCTCCCACCCCATACTTACCTCCGGACTCCAGCGCGACGATCTTCAGTGGACCGGGAACACGTCTGCACACTTCAAAGCCGACCGCGAACTGAGGAAATGCCGGTAAGCTATATAATGGCCTAGATAGGGGGGTTTCAACTTTGTTGCATATCTCAGGTATTTTTGGGAATTTTTACACCAAATTTTCAACATGGGGTTTTTGGGACCCCTTCTCATGAATGATGTCACTGTCATGGCATTATTCGGGCCTGAAGGGTGATTTCGTGCAGTGACTGTGAAATCACCCTTTGGGCCTGAATACCACCATGACAGTGACATCATTCATGAGAAGGGTCCCAAAACTCATAGTTGAAAATTGGTGCAAAATTTCCAAAAAATGACTGTTTTACGAGCGTGCGTTGCGCAGTTCCTACGCAGGCTCGTAAGTTCGCGAAATTTCAATATTTTCACTCCAGATTTTCAACATTGCCATTTTACCACACCTTCTTATGAGTAGTACAGCTGTCATTTTTCACATCTTACTCAAAATGTGTTTCCGCCCATGTAGCGCAGAATGGCACAGTCGGTGTGTGAAATCAATGTACAGGACAAATTAAGAAAATCACAGTGACACTGTTCATGAGCAGAGGTCTTAAAATGGCTATGTTGAAAATTTGGTGAAAAAATTCCTAAAAATGACTGTTTTACGAGCGTGCGTTGCGCAGTTCCTACGCGGCTCGTAAGTTCACAAATTTTCAATATTTTCACTCCAGATTTTCAACATTGCCATTTTACCACACCTCCTTATGAGCAGTACAGCTGTCATTTTTCACAACCTGCCCAAAACGTGTTTCGGCCCATGTAGCGCACAATGGCGCAGTCGGTGCAAACTCAATGTATGGACACATTAACAAAATCACAGTGACACTGTTCATGAGCAGAGGTCTTAAAATGGCTATGTTGAAAATTTGGTGAAAAAATTCCTAAAAATGACTGTTTTACGAGCGTTCGTTGCGCAGTTCCTACGCACACTCGTAAGTTTGCAAATTTTCAATATTTGCACTCCAATGACTTCCAAATACCTAAACAGCACATAGAAGCAAGCAACATTCGGCATTGACAAATGCTTGTTATAAGTGGAATAAGACATCACAGAAAGGGAATTATGCTTCTGTTAATGTACCTTAACCCTCAAGTCAGTACATATATGTAGTAAAATTCCCCTTCTGTCATGTTTTATCATATTTAAACCAACCTCTATAGTGTCTTAATGCGATTAGTGAAATTTCAGTACTGAGCTAAATTTTCATAAAGATTTTATTTCTGTTTTTAAAATTTGTGAGGTTAAAAATGAGGGTCTCCATGCTATTAATTTAACCTTTTTCAAACCGTTGTAACTAATTAGATTGTTTAGTCTCACAGAATTTTTGATAATGAATAGCAAAAACACATAGGGGAAGTGACAGTACACAGGGTTAGAATCAAATATGAGCAGATGACATTACAATACAATGCATCTATATTATGGAATTTACTAACTCCACAAACAAGAAATGATACTTCCACTGATTAAATTTCAAGAAGCACTTTAAAATGAGATGACTGTACCATGTAATTGTGTATAATTCTAAAATTAGCAGATGACAGCATTGTCTATTAAATTGTATTGCTGTGTATTACTCTTATGCTGTAAATTATTTGTTATTTTAATGTATTTATGCAACATTTGTAAGCAGGAAAACTTTGAAAATATGGCCTTTTGATCATAATAGTTTTTATCCTGTTGAAAAATAAAGCTTTGTTTTTAACTTTCTGACTTTGCCCTCTTGAGCTGCTTTGGCCTCCCCTCCCCTCTTTCATTTCTTTGGACTCCTGTCTTAAATACCTCAGTACCTGCTTCTTGGGCTCTCCCACTTGGCTATTATCTTGTATGTTTGTTTGTTTTTTATTTACATTATGCATTAATTTGCACTAGCTACTTATCCTTAGTAAATAATTGTATAATAATTGTTGCTTAACATGATGTACTGATTGTTTTTTTAGCCTCTCATTAATTGTATTTTCCTATGTCACTTTCACTGTTCACCAATGATGTCTGCATATCCACTTTGTTCACCACTGATGTTTGTATATCCACATGGCTTGTATTCATTGTATAACTTGTCACTACCTCTGTAACTGCCATCTGTGTGGCCCGGGTCATGCCTGAAAATGGTTCCCTGGATCAGTGCACTTACCCAGTTACCAAAGACTTAAATAAAATAAATAAATAAATAACAACTTTCACCAGGAGGGATTTTTTTGTTAACCTGTAAAGGACCTAAAAAAGCTTCCTAAATGACATCTGTTAGTGACATAACAAGAGCTGGCCCCTTCATTTTCCATGGTGGATTTGTATCTACTCACCCTGTTCCTAGGAAAACACTTGCATACACAAAATCAGCAGTATTGCACAGGCTTCTTCTTCAGTAGACACAATGAGTAGCCAGTCACGCATACAGAAATGTAAATATGCAGCCATAGCACAAATTAAGAAAATGCAGCTTTAATTAAAGAAATAGAAACATGCAGAATTATGTGGTGAGACACGAACACTGGTTGAACACTTGGCAGCAGACATTCAATGCTAAAAAACGAAGAGGAATCTGAGGTAAATTATATAATGGATGGAGTCACTGTAAAAGACTCACACGAGGAAAGAGACTTAGCATACTGATGAACAGTAACCTGCAGAATTCAAGTCAATTTAAAAAGCATACAGGAAAGGGAACAGGATGTTGGGATGTATAAGATGTGGATAGAAACATAGAAACATAGACTCTGACGGCAGATAAGGACCACTTGGCCCACCCAGTCTGCCCATTTCCCTACCTACTGGATAAGCTGCAGATTCTAGTTAACCAACAGCCTACTTCCTGCAACCCCCAACTATAATTGCCTTGTGTCTGTCCCATGCATATTTGAATTCCCCCACTGTTTTAGCCCCAACAACCTCCCCAGGAAGGCAGTTCCACACATCCACCACTCTCTCCATGAAAAAGATTTCCTCACATTACCCCTGAGCCGTCCCCCCTCTATCTTTAAATTGTGTCCCCTTGTTCTTACACATCTCTTTTTCTGAAAGATGCTACCCTCCTGGACTTTGCTGATTCCCTTGAGGTACTTGAACATTTCTATTATGTCCCCTCTGTCCCTCCTTTCATCAAGGGTATACATATTAAGCTCTCTCAGTCGCTTTTCATATGATTTCTGATGCAGACCCTGCACCATTTTAGTTGCCCTCGTCTGGACTGCTTCCATCCTGTCTATGTCCTTGCATAGATGAGGTCTCCAAAACTGCACACAGTACTCCAGATGGGGTCTCACCAACTGTCTGTACAGAGGGATAACCACTTCCCTTTTTCTACTTGTGATGCCCCTTCCTATGCATCTCAGTATCCCCCTGGCTCTCCTCACTGACTTCTCACATTGCTTACCCACCTTTAGATCATCCGATATGACTACCCCCAAGTCCCGTTCCATTTTTGTTGTTGTTGGTACCTCCTGCTATTGTATACTCTCTCCTGGGTTTTTGTTTCCCAGGTGCATTACTTTGCACTTTTTTGCATTGAATCTAATTTGCCATATGTCTGACCATTCCTCCAACCTTGCAAAGTCCCTTTCTCATCCTTTCTACCCCTTGCGTATCAACTCTGTTACAGATCTTTGTATCATCTGCAAAGAGGCATACCTTTCCCTCAGACCCTCTGCAATGTCACCTATAAAAGATGTTAAAGAGACTTGACCTAGTACTGAGCCCTGAGGGTACTCCACTAAGTGACCCCCTTTCTTCGAATGTGTACCTCACTATTACCTTCTGTGTCTGTTATGCAGCCAGTTTGCTACCCAGGCTACCACCCTGGGACCCTCCCAAACTGGCTAACTTGATTATTAATCTTTTTGTGGACTGTGTCAAATGCCTTGCTAAAGTCTAGGTAGGCCATATCCATAGTCCCTCTCTGGTCTATTACTTTGGTCACCCGGTCAAAGAAATCTATTAGATTTGTCTGACAAGACCTTCCTGCTGTAAATCCATGCTGCTTTGGGTCCTGTGCCCTGCTGGCCTCTAGGTACTCAACAATTCTTTCTTTCAGAAGTGATTCCATCATTTTCCCTACCACTGAGGTCAAACTTACAGGTCTGTAGTTTCCTGCTTCTGCCTTGCTTCCACTTTTATGAAGGGGAATCACATCTGTCCTCCTTCAGTCCTCAGGTACCACCCCATCCTCCCATGATTTGTTATAAAGTGTGGTCAGTGGTGTCACTAGGTCCTCCCTTAGTTCTTTTAGGATTCTAGGGTGAATCCCATCAGGCCCCATTGTTTTGTCCACCTTGAGTTTTAGGAGTTCTTTCAGGACTCTTCTTCTGTAAATGGACTGGTGTCAACCCCCTACCCAGAGTGCTTCTATTGTCTGGTTTAGGTAACTCCTCCTCATCTTCTTTTGTGAATACTGAGCAAAAGTATTCATTCAGTATCTCTGCCTTTTCACTGTTTCCCTCTGCCCACCTCCCCTCTCCCTTATTAATCTTCACTATTCCTCCCTTAACCTTTCTATGCTCCCTAATGTACCTATAAAAGGTTTTATCCCCCTTCTTAACTGACTTGGCTATTTTTTCCTCAGTTTGGGTTTTTGCTATTCTGACCGCCTTCCCCACTTCTTTCTGCTTTAATTGATACAGTTCCCTGTCGTGCTTCTTCTGTGATGCCTTATACTTTTTGAATGAAGCCTTTTTCTCCTTAACCTTCCCTGCCACCTCTTTTGAAAACCATAGTGGTTTTTTACTCTGCTTTGTTTTCTTTATCTGTTTTACACAAAGGCTTGTTGCCTCTGTGATGGCAGTTTGATTTTTCTCCATTGTTCTTCCACCCCTCCTTTTGCCCATTTGCTAGTGTATTCTCAGGTATTCACCCATTTTGCCAAAGTCAGCCCTTCTAAAGTCCAGTATGCTTGTTTCTATATGGCTTGTCTCCATGGTTGTGCTTATTGTGAAGCACACTGTGCAGTGGTCGCTTGTTCCTAGATGTCTACCGACTTCTAAATTTGTGATCCTCTCTCTATTTGAGAGTACCAGGTCTAGTATTGCTTCCTCCTGAGTGGGTTCCAACACTAGCTGTCTAAGGCCGGCCCCCTGCAGAGCATCGAGAATGACCCTGCTCTTGGATGTGGCTGCAGTACATGTCATCCAGTTAACATCTGGCATATTCAGGTCCCCCATTAACAGTATCTCCCCTTTTGCAGCCATTTTGAGAATGTCCTCTATCATTTTCTTGTCCATTTCCTCCCCTTGAGATGGGGGTCTGTATAAAACACCTGTGTGGATTGTGATGCCATTCCCTGTCTCCAAGGTGACCCAGAGTGCCTCTTGTCCTCCCCCTTTACTTTTTAGTTTTGTAGCTTTGATCCCTTCCCTTATGTATAGAGCTACTCTACCTCCTTTTTTCCCCTCCCTGTCCCTTCTGTAGACTGTGTACCCTGGTATGTTGACATCCCAGTCATGGTTCCCGTGTACCATGTTTCTGTGACTGCCACAATATCCAAGTGTTCATCTTCCATCAAGGCTACTAGCTCAGGAAGCTTGTTTCCCAGACTTCTGGCATTGGTACTCATTGCCCTCCATTTAATGTTGGCTTTATCCTTTTTTCCCCCATGCCTGCTCTTTTTGCGCTTGTCTATTTTTCCATTTACCCCTGTCCTGCCCTCTGTTGAGCACTGTATCTCAGTGTTTACCCTACTTCCTGTCATGTTTTGTGGGGAGGCTTGAAATTTACTGCCTCTTATTAGCATCTCCCCCCATGGCTAGTTTAAAAGCTTGCCAAGGAAGCATTTCAACCTGTCACTTAGGATCTTGGTTCCCTTCATGGACAGATGCAGACCATCATGTCAGTATAAACCTTCATCTCTCCAGGTGTACCCCCAGTCCCCAATGAAGCCAAAGCCCTGTGCTCTGCCCCAGTTTTGCAACCATTCATTAAACTGCATTGTGTGTAGTACCCTAGCTTCACCCCTGCCATGGACTGGCAGCACCTCTGAGAAGGTAACTGTGCTTGCTACCTCTCTGAGGCCCCTCCCCAACTCGACAATTTCATCCTGCACTGCACTGATCCCATGCCTAGCTAGGTCGTTTGTCCCAAGGTGGACAATGATATCTAGTTCCCTCTCCTGTGATGCTGCTTCTGCAATCTTGAGGATTCGCTTCTTGTCCCTCCAAGCCATGGCACCAGGCAGGCACCTTACTTCCCTCTCCTCTCCCTTCCCCAGGTCTACCCCTCTAACAATTGAGTCCCCTATCAGAAGCTGTTTCCTTCCCCTGTGGTGTCCCTTGCCACCCTCCTGTGGGTCTCCCTTGTGGGTGTCCTCAGCATTCTTCTTGGTCTCCACTGAGGGTTCCATCATAGAGGAACCTTGCTCTGCCAGAATGGCATATGGTTTGTGTAGAGGTACAACTAGGGGGCGTCGCCTCTGTTCCACCACCTGTACCCTCCCAGAGCCCACTGTGGTCCACCTGCTCTTCATACTTGGCAGCCTCTGTGGCAGTGATGCTCTTTGGGTGGGGGAGGCCTCCTTAGTCCTTGCCAGTTCAGCCTGGAAGTGGGCTACTTCCTCCCTCAGAGCTGACAGTTGCCTGCAAGTAGGACAGCAACGCAGTTTCCAGAATGTCTCCTGGAAAACTGCTGCCCCACAGTGAGTGCATTGCACCACTCCCCACATGTCCCTCTCCCTTATAATATACAATATGTAATATATATATATATTTTTTTTTTCTTCCTTTGTGTGGTGTGTTCTTACCCTTTATGCACTGTGCTGTGTTATTAAGAATATGACAGTTCTGCCCCAAGACCTGTTGAGGAAGTGATGTCAGAACCTTGGCTTTATCAGATTTGGCAGCCCCCCCACACACACATCACATGGCTTACAGTACTGTAAGTCACAGCCTCTTTAGCTAGGCAGGAAGAAAGTGAGTCATACAAGCAGACACTTTTACTTTCTCCTGTGCAGACGGAGTGAGAGAGTAGTGTGTTTTGTGACTGCTGATACTTTTAGATCAGAGTGAGGAGGAGATTTAAACTTTGATTTAGACCCAACAGCTTTTTTAAAAGCTAAATGTTTTTGTCTTTTCTGTACTCTTTTTTACTTAATTTGTTCTTTCTGTAAATTTTATTTTTCTTACCTTTATAAGTAGTTATTTGTCTGTGTCTGTGTGACTGTGTGTGTGTATGTGTTGTGTGACAGTGTGAGTAGTGATTACTCAGACTGAGGGAGCTCAGTAGGAGAGATGGACCAGGGTGATTGAATGTCTGGGGTGGGGGCAGCTCTGGGAGAGCGTGGTAGTGGTAAGCGTCATACCACGTTCATGTATGGAGGGCATGGGCACCCATTCCTGTTGGACCACTCAAAACTTGTGAGTACCCCCCCCAGAAGCAGGACCATCACCGCCTCCTGTCCTGACTCTGAGGCAGTTGAACCACCACCACCACCAAGTCCAGCTCCAGGTCCTCTGGACCAGGATGTGCCTATTGCCCTGGGCCCAGGTGTGGATCCCATCCCTGTTCATCACTGTGACCAGCTGGCTGCCAGTTCATCTGGCCATCCCCTGCCTGTGCCTGGTCCTCTCCGCACCTCTGTTGTTTGGCAGTTTTTGACTGTGTCGGGGGGACAGCAGGGTGGTCAAGTGCCACCTATGTGAGGTGGAGGTGTGCCATGGCCCCCGGGGGACTCACTTGGGGACTGGGGGACAGCACACCCATATTCTCTATCACCAGCACTTGGAGTGGCAGGCTGCCAAAGAACAGACCATGCCTATACCTGCTGGCCATTCTGTGGCAGAGGGTGCAGCTGTGTATTGTGGCTTCCCTAAGAAGAGGAGGGCCACAGCAGCACCTGCTGCTCCAACAGCACCCCCACCCCCACCACCACCACCAGCAGGTCAGCCTGTAGAATATGTGGACCCCAGAGAACTGCGTGTAACACAGGCTAACTTGGCAGTTCTCTGGAGTGCTGTTGAGTAGAACAATGAGAGGGTGAGTGCTGTGGAACAGTGGCTGGATCACATAGAGGGACATCAGTTGCAAATTATGTCCATGCTTGAACTGCTGCTGGATCACCATGGGATCCCACATTATTTTTTTTTTCCTCACACCATGTGCCCCCAACACCTTCCTTGCTGTGTTATAAAATGTATTCCTCCACCATTCCCGACCCTTGTATATAATTATGCCCTTTTTTGTTGTCTTCCGAATGTGGGACACTTTGTATTCTGAGCAATGCAAGTATACTGTGCTAAACTGCATGTGTGCAGTCTGTCTTCTTTCCAGTCTTTGTATGTACTACAGACACTGTCCAACTCCCTGACTTAAAAACAAACATTAATGAGTACAATGGTGGGGTGGTGAAGCATGAAGAGATACTACAAAACGGGCTTACAATACATATAAGTAACTAGTAAAAAAAATTAATGTTGTGATTCGTGACGTGATCGTAAATTGTGATTCGTGACTGCATTTGTGACCGTGATAATGAAGAAACGTGAATGCCTACCGCCTATGGCTGTACTTCCCCGATGAGCTGTAGCTTAAAACTCCCAGACTTAAAAACATGTATCAGTGAGTACAATGGTGGGGTGATGAAGCCTGGAGAGATACTAAAAAACAGGCTTACAATACATCCATGTAACTAGTAAAAAAATTAATGTTGTGATTCGTAACATGAAAGATCGTGAATCGTGATTTGTGACTGCATCTGTGACCGTGATGATGAAGAAACCTGAATGCTTATTGCCTACGGCTGTACTTCCCCGATGAGCTGTAGCTTAAAACTCCCAGACTTAAAAACATGTATCAGTGAGTACAATGGTGGGGTGGTGAAGCCTGGAGAGATACTACAAAACAAGCTTACAATACATCCAAGTAACTAAAAAAAAAAATTAATGTTGTGATTAGTAACGTGAATGACCGTGACTCATGATTTGTGACTGCATTTGTGACCATGATGATAAAGAACGTCATTTGTATCAAAAGTGACTCATGATGATGGTCCTGACTTAAAAAAGGTATTAATGAGTACAATGTTCATGCAGAATTTAGCACCACACCTGTCCAGTACTCTGAAGGGAAGCCAAAGAAACAACTGTGACTTAAGTTACAGATGGAGATTGGGCCCTAAAGAGATGTGAATGCACAGACAGATTAAGATTGCGCTGTGCACTGAAGAGATGCAGACACAAAGGCACAACACCTAACTAATGCTCACCATCAGAAATTCAAATCTGGAAATGAATACCTTTGCCAGTTGGGGCAGGCTGCGGGGGGGCAGTGTACTGTACTGCTGCAGTAACAATCACTAGTACTAATACCAGTAAAGATACCACAAAGAAGTACAAAAATCACACGCTGCAGTGGATAGCAGCTTCACATTGCTGAAATTATTATGTGGCACAATAAAAGGTGTCTAATTTGATGACACGAGACACACATACTCACACACACACTAAGTAATGCATAGCAAATTGAAAACTTCAGTAATATAACCACATATTTTAAACAAACTAAAATTATGCACTGCTGCACCACAACAATCAGCAAAAAAATGGCAAGAACTATTGAAAATATTACTGTGTGTACATTAACACAGTTATACAAGAAAAATATCACCAAAACAGAAAGCACTGTCTTTTTCTCCAAGTTAATCTACCTACACCACAGATGTGCCCCTCCCCACAGCACACCTCCACTGTCTCTCAGTACACAGACTGCATATTGTACATTAACATTCAAAATCCATACACAAACAATAAACGCTCGATGATATGAGCAAAGGAGGGTTTCCTATAATCAATGAACTTAAGTTTCAGCAAAAAAAATGACTCAAAAAGGCTTTTTTAACAGCTTTTTAAAGGTTTGAATTGCAGAGAGCTCTCAGATCAGATTGTCTCCTACAGCTTCCTACACGCACAACCCCAAACTGAGGCTGTGCAGAATAATCTAGAGCCCATGTGACCCGAAATCCAATGAATCACTGCAAAATTCACCTTTGGAGCTTAAAAACAAGCCAAAGTGAGGCGAAGTGGAAGGCGGAGTAACACAAAGTCATTGTTTTCAATGGACTTCACGTTACTCATTATAACACGAAGTACTCCACTTCGTGTTGCGGAGCACTCAGAGAATTTGCCTTCAATCTGCAAATCACTTCGCGGAGCAAATCGGAGCCACTTTGCCCATCACTATGTGAGATAGATTGGTCATGTAAAACTTGTTTGGATAAATATTGAAAATAGGAGTTGCAAGCAGTAGGGAGCTGAAGATATTTCCAAAAATCATGCTTTGGAAGCTTCCAGAGGGTACGAAGATCGGTAAAGAACTTGAGTTTGAGGTCATTCGGTTCAAGTATATCATTTAAGATGAAGATGCCCTGATTTTTACAATTACAGCAGAAAATTGGGTGATTATCCAAAAAGAGATTTTTGGGTTACCCCAAAAGGGGCTTAGTCCAGAGGCGAAGGATTAGATTTAAGGTGTTTGTGTATTAATTTCCAGTAGAATACTGATTAGTGGTGGGCGAAGTGGGCTCAATCCACTCCACAAAGCATTTCGTGGAGCATAGGTGGATTTGCGGAGTGCTACGCAACGTGAAACGGAGTACTTCACGTTATAATGAGGAATGCGAAGTGCATTAGAAGCAGCAACTTTGAGTTACTCCGCCTCCACTGGTCACTACTCTTTCAATTTTTAAGGTGAAGTACATTGGTGGTAGTTCACTTCGCCTCACTTCGCCTTGCTTTTGAGCTCTGAAGGCGGATTTTGCAGTGATTCATGGGAGTTCAGGTCACATGGGCTCTATATTGATCTGCACAGCCTCAGTTTGGGGTAGTATGAGTAGGAAGGAATAGGAGACAGTGTGCTCTGATAGCTGTCTGTAGGAATCTTTTAAAAGTTGTTCAAAAAGCATTTTTGCTTTTTTGGGAGGGATCCAATTGTAGTTCATCGATTGTAGGAAACCCTCCTGTGCTCACATCATCGAGCGTTTTTGTTTGTGTGTGGATTTTGAATGTTAATTTACAACACTGAATATGTGTGGTGAAAGACAGTGAAGCGTGCTGTGTGGGGAAGGGGCATATCTGTGTGTAGGTAGATTTAAGTTGGAGAACTAGCGATTTCTTTGTGTTCTGGTTATATTTTTGTTATATAACTGACTGTGTTACTGTACACATAGTAAAATTGTCAGTAATAGTACACATTTTCTTGCTGTTTGTTGTGTGAATGTGGTGTAGCATTTCATAAGGTCAGGTTGCTTAAATTACAAATTTACATTCAGTAGCAGTTCACTGAACTTTTGCATCTGGGTCGCATTCCTCATTCAGCATTGTACACAAACTGTTCTGTGTTGTGTGTGCAGTGTTGCACGCATCAAATATAATACACCTTTTAAAATTTGTGACACAGACTAGTGTAAGTGCAACTAAGCATAGCAGTGTGAACCTGCTATCCACTGCAGCTGCCTGATTTTGTACTGCGATCATGTTCTCTGTTCTTAGTTTGCTGCTTGTAGTGCCGTAAAAATCAGCACAGTCTGTGTTCAGTGCTCCCCCCCCACCCCCATGTTGAAAAGGTATTTTTACCAGACTGGATTGTTTTTGTGACCCCTTCAGCACCACTGGTTACTGAAGTTGTTTTAATTCCGTGACAGTGTCACAACACAGTAGTCTCTTGTCTGTTGGTGAAGCCACAGTTGTTTATTTTGCTTCACATCCAGCCAGCGTCCCTCCAGCCAGAAAGTGAATGTATCAAAATCTGAATTTGGTAATAATATTTGTGGTTGATCCCTCAAAATGCCTGCAAAGAGACTTGCAAGTAAAGCTGTTTCTGGCCATGGCAATGTTGGCAGTAAGAGGGTCTGTGGGTGTGCTAGTAGTACTCGGACGGAGAAATGCATTGCTGATGTGAGGAAAGGTATTTCTTCTGCAATGTTTTTTACAGCCCAATCAGTAGCTTCACTCATAGTTGGAGGAGATGATGTTTTTCCAGCTGGTGGTGTTAGTGTTACTGGTGTTAGTGGTGGTGGAGGAAGTATTAGCATTGTTGCGTCAAGTTCTAATTCCGACCAGTGTATCGTATCCAAACATACTGAGTGTGAAGCAGTGCAAGTGAGTGACAGTGTGGATGATGTCATACTTCACAGTAACATCCCAGTAACTGAACCTGATTCTGATGAACATGTCCACGATAGCATACAATGTGATATTCCATCCACCGTGGCACTTAACATCACGCATTTTCCATGCAGTGATTCACAGTGTGGTGAAAAAATATCAGGTGATAGTGGTGTAGATGCTGATGATGAATGTGATGATGCTGATGATGATGATGATGTTGCTGTCATTGCAACATGCAGTCCACATGTTAGCATCCAAGCAGAAGATGTGGATGTGTGTGACAGTGACATTGATGAATATTATGGTTATGTAATTGACCCCAGTTGGGAACCGGAGAAAAAGAAATTAAAAGTGGCTGTGTCTGAATCTGTTTGCAGGAATCTCCCCTGTAAAAACTTGTGATTTACCGGTTTTAGTTGATGATGATGATGATGATAATGACGACCCAGTAATCAATATGATAGGTAGTCGTGGTGGTCAGTTGCAGTCCAGGTGTACAGTGCCAAAAACATCATGTGTCCCCCCCACTTCAGTTCTTCAAATAACAGACTTAAATAAGCCACATCATCATGGACATGATAAAAGCAGAGCACCACACCCCTTGTCTGGGATTTTTTTGTTCAAGATGCAAATGATGATTCAGTTGCAATCTGCCAGGTTTGTCATATGCGTGTGAGTCGAGGTAAAAAGGGGAGCCATCTTGGGACAGGAGAACAGCATATGCATCTTAAGAATTGGCACTTGGCTCTGTGGACCCAGCACAAGCTGGCAGCTAATACAAGACTGGGGTGTTCACCCGTATCACTGGCAACCATAGCCAGCATGTTATCCCCTTCCATGACTGTTAAGCCCAGTAGGAAATTAAATGTGTGCAGTAGTGCGGTAATAAGAGCAGAGGATTACTACCGGCATGATGAGGTGGAGGACCAGAATGATTTTGAAATGTTTTCCAGTGTTGGTGAGAGTAGCAGTTTTTGTGGGTGGTGGGTGAATGCTGTATGTCTAGTGCAAGTGGTACATCAACCCCGGTTGGCAAATCTGGAAAAATAACATAATTTCTGGGTTTGCCATCATCACCTGTGCAACCGTCTTCATCAAATGTCCACACTCCACCCCCTGCAAATGCCATTCATCACAGAGCACAACCATTTGTGACCAACAAAACACCCCGTGTAAAACGTTTAAGTCAGCCCATGTTACAGAGTGTTTTTGCACATAGGCTGAAGTAACCCCCCAGTCATACAGTATCATGTGAACTTAATGCTGCTGTAGCAAAAATACTGGCAATTGATCTTTTGCCCTTCTCCTTTGTGGAGACTTCTAGTTTCTGGCGGTTTGCTGCCTGTGCCTGTCCAAAATGGAAAGTTGCATCCAAGACATACTTTTCTACCCGTGCTGTTCCCGAGTTGTTCCGCACTGTCTCAGACACAGTAAGACATGCCCTTCAACATTCCTCCTCTCCATTCATCCATTTAAGTATGGATATGTGGACAAGAGGCAAAACAGCGGGGAGTTCATATCAGTGTATAACTGCACACTGGGAGCAGGTGTCGAGAGTTGTTTGTGATGTTGGTAGTGTGAATAATCAGTGCAGTAAGGTGAATTGTTGTGGTAGCAATCTTCCTGGAATTCACCAGCTTGCAACAATTACTATGCACAGTGTGACCTGTTCACACACTGGTGAGAACATGTTGGACATGGTACTGACTGAAATTGACAGATGGCTAAACCCTCTGTCCGTGAGAGCTGGGTTAATAGCAAGTGACAATGGGTCAAATGTGGTGAAATGCATCACAGATGGTGTTTTTTTTCCTGTTCTATGCATGGCCCACTGTTTAAATCTTGTGGTTCAGGAGTTTCTGCAGCACCTTGACATAAAGGAAATGCTGACCATTGCACGACATATCTGCTGTCACTTTTCAAGATCTGGAAAGGCCAGTGACCAACTGTGGCAGTTGCAGATACAAAACAGCCTGCCTCAGCACCGCTTGAAGCTGGAAGTTGTCAACCGATGGAACTTTGCATTATACATGGCAGAGAGGTTGTATGAACAATACAAAGCCATCTCAGAATATCTTGTTATGCACACTAGCAGTGACAGTTCTGGGGCCTCTGTGTCTATGATGACTCCTGGACTCTGTAATAACAATTTTGCGGCCTTTTGAACATGCCACACAGGCAGTGAGTGGCGAGTCTGCCTCCATTAGCCAATCAATTCCACTGCTGTGGGTGCTGAGTCAGACGTTGGTGAATGTACAGCATAGCCTTGATGTTGCTGGAGACGGTGGTAGCAGTATGTTGCTGCAACACACGCTGATAGTATTCAACCAGAATTGTCACATTGTGAGCACTCAGCGTAGTGACAACTTTGCCATGGCAACAATGCTGGACCCACGATACAAACATGGAATTGCATCAGTACTGGAGGGAGGGCCTGAACAGGTAAAAAATATCAGTGATCAACTGATTCGCTTGGTTCATGGGGCACAGAAGTCACATGCCAAGGTATGCAAACCTCAGCAGCATAATCCAGCTGAAGGTGTAGCTGAAGGACCAGCAAGCATATCATGCAAGGGTAAGGGGACTGTAGTTCCAGGTGGTCTGTCATCCAAAGTTGGTCAGGGTGGTGTCAACCCGCTTTGGGAGGCTTTGTATCAAGTGGGTATTTGTGAAATAAATGATTCCGGAGAACAGGCTGATGCATCAACAATTGGACTTAGTGCGGCACAGAGAATGATTGAGTCATATTTGTCTGAAAACAGGCATCTGACAATAAGTGAAGATCCTCTTTTGCACTGGAGTGGGAAGGTCAGTGAATGACCAGAGCTGACTGCAGTGGCACTGAAGTACCTCACATGCCCACCCTCCAGTGTAAGTGTTGAGATGGTATTCAGCTCAGCAGGTGCAATAGTCAGGGATCATCAGTCAAACCTGTGTCCTGCAAATGTTAGTTTGCTAACATTCATTAAAATGAATGAGAGGCACATACCAGCACAGACTGCAACCTCAATATTTGTACACCGGCCTAGTCATGGTGGTCTTGCTGATGTGGAAATGGAGCATCCTGGTGGCACTGGAAGTGGCTGCCTGAAATGGCCCACCACTGACATAGATGATAACACAATGGAGAAAGAATTTCCCAGTGGTCAGACTTCAGACATCGATGAATGTGAGGGCAGTTTTCTTTATGAGGATGATGATGTGGTTAATGTTGGCAGGTTTTAACTGCAGTATTTAAAAGGCGGTGTGCCCCCCCCACCCAGGACCACCACCAGGACTGATGTTATGCAAGTCTGCCACCATGAGTCTGTCTGCCCCCCATGGACCACCACCACCACTGGGACTGATGTTATGCAAGTCTGCCAACACCATGAGTCTGTCTGCCCCCCATGGACCACCACCACCACCACCACCGGGACTGATGTTATGCAAGTCTGGCACCAACATGAGTCTGTCTGCCCCCCACAGACCACCACCACCACTGGGACTGATGTTATGCAAGTTTGCCAACACCATGAGTCTGTCTGCCCCCCATGGACCACCACCACCACCACCACTGGGACTGATGTTATGCAAGTCTGCCAACACCATGAGTCTGTCTGCCCTCCATGGACCACCACTACCATCACTGAGACTGAAGTTATGCAAGTCTGCCACCATGAGTCTGTCTGCCCCTCACGGACCACCACCACCACTAGGACTGATGTTATGCAAGTCTGCCGCCACCATGAGTCTGTCTGCCCCTACGGACCACCACCACCGGGACTGATGTTATGCAAGTCTGCCACCATGAGTCTGTCTGCCCCCCACAGACGACCACCACCACTGGGACTGATGTTATGCAAGTCTGCCACCACCATGAGTCTCTCTGCCCCCACGGACCACCACCACCACCACTGGGACTGATGTTATGCAAGTCTGCCACCACCATAAGTCTGTCTGCCCCCATGGACCAACACCACCACCACCGGGACTGATGTTATGCAAGTCTGCCACCATGAGTCTGTCTGCCTCTCACGGCCCACCACCACCACAGGGACTGATGTTATTCAAGTCTGCCACCACCATGAGTCTCTCTGCCCCCACGGACCACCACCACCACCACCACCACCGGGACTGATGTTATGCAAGTCTGCCACCATGAGTCTGTCTGCCCCCCACAGACCACCAGTGCAGCACCACCACCAGCTTCTTAATATTTAAACCATAAAGTATGTGCACTCATGTTTGTTATGCTGCCTCACTTCCTTAAGTTGTATGTTTGGTTTTCTGTAGCTTTTCAGAGCCGATGTGGCAAAACACATACAGTACACTTCTTTTGTTTCTTTTACAGGAGAACAAAAACAGGCTCCATTGCTAATACTCATTGGGAAAGATGCTGTAGCTATACCGTACAGAGAGGAACTGATGTAATGTCCATGTGAAATCCATTCTGGTAAGTATGAAGATTTTATTTCATCCGTCTCATTGCTTTGTAAAGACTGCTGCAAATATTGCACACAACAGGTTGTCTTAGTAGTTGACAAGATTTGTCTCTGAAATGTAACTTGACATTAGGGATTGTGATTTGAGAACCAGGGAGGGACACATAACAATGAAGTTGTAACTTGTAAGAAGTCATTTATTTCTATTTTTAGGAAACTTCGAAATGCTTTGTTGTTCTGTCAAAGTGGCCTTATCCAAAAAAGTTCTTCAACATCAGGCATACCCTTCCCCTGAGCTTGGGCACACATGCAACACGTAGATGTCATTTCATTAGGTGACCATAATCATCATTAACAACCGGACTCCAGAAGGATACTGATGAAATCTTTGAAGAAGTAAAAAAATAAGAAACTGTTACAGACAAAACTGATAATATGATTCCCCCCACCCCCCCAAAAAAAGAAATACTTACCTTCATGTGCTTGAGAGTTATCCGTTTCCATTTAAGTGCAACAAATTCTCATTGAGCACTGGAATGTGCACACTAACAATTTATGAGTCACCTGTGTGATGCAGAACAATAGCAGGAGTACATGTCCATGTCAAGTTCAACCCCCCTCATCATCATCTACAAAATACAAAACCATTATCTATATATATCTATCTACTCACCAAGGCTACTATTAGTGTACATCCAAAGGGCACCTTTCAATCCAGTTGAGATGATCACATTTTATTTGGTGGAATCGTCTTGCACAATACATTGGACCAGCAACACAAACCTCACGGTCATCATTTTATACTGAGGTATGTGCTGAAACAGTCTCTTTTCACTTCTTTGCCACTTGTCAATTTTCTGCACACAAGGAGGACGCATTGTGGGCCTGCAGAAAAAATCTGGGGACTCTGTGCCACCACTGCTCGCATGACTGAGTGCACCATTAATTCTGGGGGACTTTGTATGTGCTGAAACAGTCTCATTTCACTTCCTTACCACTTGTCAATTTTCTGCACACAAGGAGAACACATTGTGGGCCTGCAGAAAAAATCTGGGGACTCTGTGCTACCACTGTGCGCATGACTGAGTGTGCCATTAATTCTGGGGGACTTTGTATGTGCAGAAACAGTCTGTTTTCACTTTGTTATCAATTGACAATTTTCTGCACACAAGGAGGACACATTGTGGGCCTGCAGAAAAAATCTGGGACTCTGTGCCACCACTGCACACATGACTGAGTGCACACATTAATTATGGGGGACTTTGTATGTGCTGAAACACTCTTTTCACTTCGTTACCACTTGTCAATTTTCTGCACACAAGGAGGATGCACTGTGGGCCTTCAGAAATAATCTGGGTACTCTGTGCCACCACTGTGCGCATGACTGAGTGTGCCATTAATTCTGGGGGACTTTGTATGTGCAGAAACAGTCTCTTTTCACTTAGTTACCACTTGTCAGTTTTCTGCACACAAGGAGGATGCATTGTGGGCCTGCAGAAGAAATCTGGGGACTCTGTGCCACCACTGCACACATGACTGAGTGTGCCATTAATTCTGGGGGACTTTGTATGTGCAGAAACAGTCTCTTTTCACTTTGTTACCACTTGTCAATTTTCTGCATACAAAGAGGACGCATTATGGGCCTGCTGAAAAATTATGGGGACTCTGTGCCACTTTTGTGTGTTCTGTGATTGTAGCTGTGAGCTCATAGTCATGACATCATAGTGACATTTTTACAGTTAAAGCAGCATTGCAAGAATCTCCTCATAGTTCTGAACTGTACTTTTTTATGCTACTTTAAATTGCCACAGCAACCACTACTTACATCCAAGTAGTCAGACAGTGACTTGAATGATACAATTCTTCTCACAATTTGTCTGCTTCTCTTACTCTCTTTTTTTCAAATGAGCATGTCTTCAAATATTGTTCCAACCAGCTTTGTATTTATTTGCAGCTGCTTTTCAATAACTAATTTTCCGTGGTGTTATATAAAACACTGACTGATGCATAACTGTTAGTTAACAACAGAAGTGATATATGACAACTATTTGATGTGATGGAGAAAATCAGAGGAAAACAATGACAAAGACCTGGTCATACTCACTGTCAGCAGCACCAATTTAAAAGGAATGTTCCTTTCATTATTTCACACATGAAAAAAGGTAGTACAGCACACTCAACTACTGCAAATTATCGTATCATTCCCATCAGTCAGGATGTAAGTAAAGGAAGTTGTAACATAGCATTAAAAAATATAGGTCAGAGTTATCAACAGATTGATGGGCTGCTGCTTTACAGTCACTACATTACATAGTTATGGTGATGCACATAACCTAATATGTGGGGGCATTACTACCACTGGAATATTTCTTGCTCCGTAGAGTGCAATATATGTCTGTGAAAACCACCCATAATTTCACTACAGTAAGTCACATGGCAGAGGAATTAACAATCTGAAAAGCAACCCACATTGTGCCACACTTTCTCAGCAATGTTAAGACGTGATGGCAGGGGGAGCGCAGGTGCATGCTCCACTATACTGAATGTCCAGCAGCTATCCCAAGCAATGTTTCCTAATGTTATAAGGTTCACTTTGTGGTGAAATGTGGGATGTTTCAAGGATCTTCTTACTGGAAATGTGGCCACACATTTCAGAACAAGCTGACCATTTACATAAAGAAACATTTGCAAAGCTGCACAATTGGATATTCACTCTAAGGAGCATTCACACGCACTCTCCCTGCCATCACATCCTAATGTTGCTGAGAAGGGAGGCAGAATATGGGCAGATTTTCAGAATGGGAATGCCTCTGTCATGTGACTCACTGTAGTGCATTTACGCCTGGTTTTCAAAAAAATGTATTGCATTATGTGGTGCAGGAAAGATTGCCCTGGAAGGGAAAATGTGTATGATATAATAATAACAAATGAAAAACACACAACAAAAGTACAAAACAGTAGTGGGGTGGTGGGGGTGGGGTGGGGGTGAAAACAATACCCAGACTTACTATGGCCATGGGATGCCATGGTGGTCCAGCAGCAGGTGCAGAATTGAAATTATTTGCTGCTGCTGGGCTTCCACTCTGCTAATCTGCTGCTCCAAAGCACTGAAACACTTGTTGTTTTCCTCCAGTGCTGCCCACACCAGGAAGAGGTCAGACTGGCTAACAGGGACTGTGCTGGGGTCCACTGCAGTGGGTAATCCAGGTAGTGGGGCTGGTGGTGGACAGGGTGGTGCTGGTGGCTGTGGTGGCAGTGGTGGTGCTGGTGGTGGAGCATCTGATGTAGCCCTCCTCCTCCTCCTGCTGCGGTGGTGACTGCTGTGAGGCATATTTCCCACCCCAGCAGCACCCTCGGCCACTGTCATAGAAGGGCCAGCAGGTGGACATCTGGCCCCTTCTGTGGCAGTCTGCCACTCTGCTCTGTGGTGATTCATCTTGTGGGTGCACTGGCCACTGGTCCCCAAATGTGTCCCAGGGGGCCCATGGCACACCAGTGCACCACACACAAGGCACTGCACCACTGTGCTGTCTCCTCCCCACAGAATTAAAAAACTCCCACACTAGGGAGTTGTGGGGGGGACCAGACATAGTATGCACTTGTCGGGCACAAGTCCCACCACCACCCACAATTGTCAGGGCCACCTCCTGTGGCTGTGGAGGTGGTGGAGGGGGTGCTGCTGGAGCCCCAACAGCTTCTGCTAGTGGTGGTGGTGGAGAAGGTGGATGAGCAACAGCCACCAGTGGCATTGGTGCTGCTGCTGCTCCTCCTGTTGCTTCCATGGAGGAAGCAACACTGGCCAGGAGTCTGGAGCAGTCCAACATAACACGACCGCCCTGCCCCCTATGGGTCCACACTCCTCCCCTCCTAATGCTCCCACGTGACAGCGACTCACCTTCTCTGACTCCAACATGACCCTCCATCCTCCTGGGTCCATGGGACCACACACACACACACACACAGACAGTGGACACACACACACACACACAGTCAGTCATGCACACAAAACAAAAACAACATTTATACAAAAAATTCATTAACCAAAAAAACACTAAGACAATACAAACACTAAATAAAATAGCTTCTAAAAAAGCTGTTTGATTGTTATGGCAGTAACAAGAAATGACTCTGAGAGCCAAGCAAACTCCTCTCCTCTCACAATTTTGCTTTCTCCCTGTACAAATGCAAAGGAGAAAGTGAAACTGCTTCTCTGACTCACTTCCTTCCTGCCTGGCTAAAGCATGTGACTTACAGTACTGCAGACCATGTGATGTGCCTATTTTCTTCTCACTTCACCTTACTTCGCATTAAGGTATAATGAGAATGTGAAGTGGTAATGATAATGCAAACTGAGCACTTTACAGGGTCCACTTCACATTGTGCTCCACGGACTCGAAGTGGACACTTTGTGTCCACTTCACAGGCAGATTTATAATTCGCTGCATCTCTAATACTGATGAGGTGATTGTGGGATGAGATTTTAGCTTTGGAGGGAATGAGTTATAAATATGAGATGTGGGGATGTTCCCAGGAAACTTTGATTTTCAGCAGCTTATAACTCAGCAGTTTTGGGATGTTGTGGTCTGTACATGCACAGCCTATGAGGCAATATTTCTAAAACCACCACATTTGAAGTAAATTTGCTTGGTAGTTTTGGAGATACAGGATGTAAAATACATGAAAACAAATGTGAAAATTAAGAATTTTTTTGTATATAAATAGCAGTTTGAAAATTAGTGCTTTCAGGTTTATTAGAGTCTAGCCAACATAGTTCCATTTTGTAGTTTGGTGCTGAAAAAATGTATATTTTTTAAACTATTAGTTTTTAAAATGTTGTTGCTGGCACATGTACAAAAGCGCTGTCTGATTAAAATACAATTATATTCCACCGCATGCATGTAAACAGAAAAAAGGAAAAACATTATGACTGTGTTACTGTATGATTCTGATTTAGATTCATGATAGTTTAAAAAAAAATCATGATTTTCAATCATGATTATTGTACACACTGGCCCCTACCAACATAACAGAGTTTTTCCCCTACAGGTGTAAAGAAAAATGATCTATACTTAGAGAAAAAAACAGGACAACTGGAAGTCCACCTGTACTGACCCTTCTATTAACAACCCCCCCCCCAAGAACTGAGATCCCAACCTGCTGTTGGAGATTGCATATAACAAACAAATTATAACAGAGCAGCCACTGACTGCCCAACCTCATGCCCCAAAGATGCACCTGACGAGAGCTCACTCCAGAGGCACCACAGTCTCTCTTCCCCAACACTGGGAAGCAAAATCTGGTGTCAGACATTCCATAAAAACTATATCTATGTAAATAATAGAGCAGCCACTGGATGCGCAGCCCAGTAGGCTCACTAATACCCATTGCCATACAGGTCCATGAGGAACCCACCCTAGTAGCACCTTTGTCGCTCCCCTCATCACCCTCCTTTCCAGAACCATGTGCCAAATATTAGTGTTGGATCCTTTCCCATTGAAAAATAAAAGCCTTGTAGCCACCGATAGCCAACCGCAGAGGCATGCTTCTCCATTTCCTTACCCCTCCTCCCACTCCTGATGGGCACTGGAAGCCCAACACCTGTGCCATCAAAGCACCACTCCAGATGGAGGCCAGCACAAACCCTTCAATTACCTCTTTGGTGGTCCATGTCTGAATCAGCCCCAACCATGATTGATAGAATAGTTGCACACTGCATGTATTTCATGTATACTGGTTTGCAATAAATGTGGGATTAATTAAATAAATATACATCTACTGTATTTCATCCATTAGGGTTGTGAGTGATTCAGATTGTGACCATTCAAGGTAATGTAGTGATTGGAGGAACTGTGCCAACTGCCAGCTGGGGTTTGCTTTCATGGCTATGGGATTGGGCTCCCTGTGCCAGTCAGCAGGGGGAGGGAGGCAGAAAAGCATACCAGATGGGTAGGCTCACATTGGTTGCAAGGTTTTCATTTTTGAAAGTAAATGGATGGCAATGATACTTAGTCACTGGACAGGGTGGGAGTGCCATATGTTATCAGGGATACTTAGACACTGGGAAAGGGAGTGTGAATGGGGTACCACTGGATGACAGGATAGTTGAATATGGGGTATGGTGTAGCAGTTGGTGGCACTAGATTCAAATTCAGATTCTTTATTCATACAAACCTGTATGAAAACAGCATAGATTATTACATGTATAAACACAAGTCATTTCAGTACTAATTAAAAACATCAATATAGATTTCACATGACATAAAACAACTTGAGTGCAAATTTGCAACAGTATAATATGTGATATAATTCTCAGAGAACAACAGTTTGGCCATTTCACTGTCATTTGAGTCATTATAACATTTCTTAAAAAAAAGTTTTTCTGTTTTTTTTTTGCTCATTTTCTAATAAAGTGCTTTCAAACAATAGGTGTTCAAGTGTCATTCACTGATTCTGATTACGTTTACAGCAATTGTCCTGACTTATTGCTGACCTACGTACAGCTCTGCCATCCTCTATTCTGATTTATAAGCCCTAAGGGTAAGCTATATTTGGCTGTTCTGTGAGCACTATCTTCATAATAGGTATGGCTCATAATTGAAATTCCCCTTACGCTCTGAATAATTTCATTATTGGGATATCCCCCAATCTTAACAAATCTTTTGGAAAAAAATTATACTTTAATCTTTGCTTAGTTACCTATATATTCTGCACAGGATACTCATATATTTTGGGATACCAGAATGAACATAGGCCTACCCATACAAGTTTATTATTTAGCTTATGAAACCAGGGGCCCAATATTCAAAACTTAGCCCTAGGGCAAAATTAGCACTGCCCAGTGTGCAAAAATAGCCCAGAACCATTTGCACGCTACAGTCAAAGGGATAGCCCAGGGGCTAAAGCAGTTGAATAAGGTGTGCAAACGAAAGCATGCAGACAGGGCTGAGATTGCAGTGCAAAAATAGCCCAGACAATAAGACAGCTCTGAATTATAGCAACCAGGCAGTGCAAACTGCAACAGCAGCCCAGTTTACACAGAGTTGGAGTAAGGCAGAGTTGCAGTAGGCGATCAATATGGGTGATAGCAATGAAGTGGGGCACAACAACTGCAATCAACATTGCAGACCTAACACAGCAGAAGTGTGCTATGGTTCTGACTGGTTTGCCTGTGGCTAACTCATTTGCCTGGCACTAACATGTTATCCCAGCGCAAACACATTAGTCTGGAGCTAAATTTTGCTATATTTAAAGTTCCTATACAACTGAGCCTACTTAGGCAATCTGTCTGCAAACAGCCACATTAGCATCTCATTATGGGCTGCTTTGCATGCATTACCATGTAGTTTGCAAGGCACTATTGCATAGTACACACAGCTCCACTTGTATGCCAGACTGGAACTACAGGTCGGTAGCTGCAGGCTGGGTTGTGCCCGTAGCTCTACCTGTATGTCAGACTGAGCAACAGTTCAGCAGCTGTAGGCTACATCCCTACACAGTAGCAGAGTTCACCCAAAATACCTATAAGTGTTTTATCTTAGTATCACTGTAGAACAGCAACTTAGGGCTGTGCAAACTATTGATGTGGGGTCATGACTGCATGCATTGTTATACTAAGCTATGTCCTGGGCAGTAAGAGCAGATGGGCAGGAATGGATGTGACAGAAGGAACAGTATGCACTGACACTGCTGTCTCCCACTGGAAGCCTTACAAATACAACTAGCTGTACTGTAATTAAATTAAAGGACTGGATATGTGGTGAAGGCTGTTCAAGTAGGAAGGCCCCATGATCTAAATAATCCTGCTGGGGGCCCCAAAACCCTGAAGCAAGCCCTGCCCCCCAGCCCTGATCCTTGATGGTATAGTAAGCAGACATACAGTATACTGACCTGGTGGTCTAGTGACCCTCCCCGATCCCAGATCCCCAACACAAATAGACACAAGGTCCCTGGTAGGCTAGTACCCCCCCAATCCCAATCCCCAATACATGGTGTGCACAAGCACAAACATATTCTCTGGTAGGCTAGTGGCTCCCCTGCTCTGATCCCCAACACAAGCTGTATGTACATACAGTCATGTACCCCAGTAGTCTAGTGTCCCTCCAGCCCTGAACTCCAGTACAATATCTGTAAGTATCCTCCATGGTCCCAGGACTGCTCCATCCCCAAGCTCCATTAATACATAAGAAATATCCCAAGTGGTCCCCAGGACTGCTCATTCCCTGAACCCCATGAATAATATGTAATTATCCCTGGTTGTCCCTGGAACTGCTTCATCCTGATCTCCATTAATAAATAGGTAAATTTTCCCGGTGTTCCCATGGACTGCTGCAGCCCCGATCCCCTGTAACTGACAACACCCACATAACTGGTGGTCTAGTGGACCCTCCATCCCCCATCCCAGAGTGCCTACCACCCTGCTCCCCCATCCTGGAACCGAGCTGGCAAATAGCTCAGCCCACTGCTTACCTCCATGACCAACTGCTGACTGAGCTCTGAATGAGGGCGTATTGTAGGCACACTCCCAGCATCAGTGTAAAAGCCATCATACAAAAAACAGTACTGGGGGCTCACTTCGAATGTGGCTAAATAAAGTGCACTAATATCCAGAAGTGTAACTAATTACTAAATACAGGGATTCCACAAGGAGGAATATATGTCAGCAAAGAGTAGCAGGACAAGACGTTTCCTTGCTAGAAAAATATTGAAAGCTTTATTGTGCAAATAACATGGAAACACAAAGTGCAAACATGCAGTGCAGCAAAATAGAGAATTACTAACACAGAAGGCCAGAGCAGTAAGAGCCGGGAGGCTCCGCTCACTTGTACAGTTCCTTATGCTTGATTTCTACTAAATAAAACAGTTTTGTACTGATTCCGATCACTGCCACTCAGCCAAACATTTGAAATCAGAGTTGAAATACCTCAATACAATGAGTGAAGAACCGACTTGGGAGTGGTTATGTTTGGATCTATGTACATATGAAACCATTTATATGCAGTGCTTTGTATGCATTCTTCCAGTTTGGCTTGGTAGTAGAAAAAACATAGTGAAAGGCATATGAGCCAAAAGGCTTAGTCACACCTTTGCTTGAGCCACTTGTTTTAAATGCAGAGATACTGCTCACCTGCATAGTAGTCTTGCAGCTGGATTCTTCTTGCTGCTCATCAGGCCATGCACAGATTCCGATCACTGCCGCTCAGCCTAGGTTTGGTAGCAAACTCATAAGACCCCAACTGGATGGGGAACAATAGGGTCTACAGTGGCTATGCTTGAATTACTGTGCATTACACATAGAATTGCTTAGGATGCCAGAAGAAAAAAAACAATCTTTACCTGACTCGGCGTGGTGTGGTGGTAGTACCTACAGGATGGTGATCACGCACTTATGTTTCAATGGAGTATCATCATCAGAACATGAAGCATGGTACTCTCAGGTGTGTTAATAAAGGTTCTGGTTAAAGAGATAGATACACTCACATAACAAGATATGAGACGGATATGAAGGGGGCACAATATTCAGTACACAGATACAAAGAACTTTACTCAATTACAATTATATGGAAAAACCGTTTTCAATAAATGTCAGTTAAAAAATAAGTCTGGTGTCCACATTCACAGACAGGCAGTTAGGTTCTGAATAGCCCCAAAGTGCCAAAGCAACTAAGAGATGTGGATGATCTTCTCAAAATTAAAAAATATAAATACCAAACAAAAAGGGACAAATATCAAATGTACGATCATAAAGGAACTCAGTGACAATAAGGAAATAGTTATAAAACAGGCAGACAAGGGTGGGGTAGTAGTCGTATGGGGATAGAGAGGACTATGTCAAGGAATCAAATAGATAACTCTCAAATGAAGAGTTCTATAAAAAACTACAGAAGGACCCTACCCTAGAGATAAAGAAAAGAGCTGACCACCTTATCGACTTAGGTCAAAATATACACTGGATAACAGATTCGGAAGCAGATTGTTTTAGAGTATACAACCCTAGGAAACGTGCCTTATACCTCCTGCCGAAAGTCCACAAGGACACTATACCAGTTCCAGGGAGACCAATTGTGTCTGCAGTAGCCTCCATTACTGAACCATTATCGGAATTTGTAGATTTCTACATAAAAACACCAGTGCCACAATATAGATCCTATATAAAAGATACAAATGATGCACTCACTGTGCTAAAAAATCTAGAAATAACAGAAATGGACTTTCTTGTAACAATCGATGTGGAAAGTTTATATTTGAACATTCCACACAAAGGTGGACAAGAAGCATTAGAGACTGCACTGGAGTACAAGGAAAATATGTTGCCACCTAATCATTATATTGGAGATCCTGCATGGTTTGTTCTTGAGACCAACTATTTCCTGTTTGAGAATTGTTTTTATGCCCAGCACAAAGGAACTGCAATGGGCACTACATCCGCACCAAGCCTAGCAAACATATATATTGGGACATGGGAAGACAAGTTCATCTTTGACAACACAAGCAATATTGTTAGCACAAGTATTAGATTATGGAAATGTTATATAGATGACTGTCTCCTAATATGGAGTGGAACACAGGAAAATCTAATGAAATTTGTTGAATACATAAATTCAATATCTACTCATTTGAAGTTCATCCACATGATAGATCAGAAACAAATTGCATTTTTGGACATTGTAATCTACAAAGTAGAAAATAGACTGGAAGCAAAGCCTTATAGAAAGCCTCTTTCAGGGAGCACCCTCTTAAAAAACAACAGTTGCCATCCCAAGGGTATTATTCAAAATAAACTGAAAGGACAGTTTATAAGGGCAAAAAGAGTGCTCCAATGTAGAGGGCTATAACGAAGCTACAACATCCTTGACTAATAGCTTTGTTGAAAGAGGATACAGTGAAACAACAATAAGGGAAGCAGAAACATATGCAAGTCAACTGGACAGATAGAGTTTGTTCCAAAGGACAAATAAAGAGAGAATAAAAATGTACCAACCTTCGTTACACAATTCAACCCACTGGCACCACGTATTAGCGCTATTATACAGAATCACTGGAATATACTGGAAATTGATCCTAAGCTACAGACCATAGCTAAACAAAAGCCAAAGATTACTTAAAGATGAGGAAATAACCTAAAAGATGCTCTAGTACATGCAGTTCTGCCATCAATTCAGAATCTAAGTACCTGGCTACCAAAACCACCAGTGGGGAATTGTAGACGTCGACACTGTACCCACTGTTCAAACACACTGAACACTTATTTATTCGGTCACCCACAGTCTGGTAAATGCTTCGATATAAAACATTTTATAAATTGTAGCACAAGTGGAGTAGTATACCTGCTGAGTTGCCCATGTGGCCTAGGATATGTGGGACAAACGAAACATACTGTATGCTAAAACTTCGAATAGGGGAATATTAGGCCACCATGTGGAACAACAATTTCGACTATTCAAAGGCGAGACACTACTTGGAGGTGGGGCATGGGTCCCCAGCCTCACTCAAATTTGTGGGCATCAAGAAGGTTGAACTTAATGTTATAGAGGTAGAAATCTTAAACAGACCCTCTTACAAAGAGAGGCATTTTGGATATGCACCCTGAACACGTGCACCACAAGGGAACTTAATGAAGATATACCTCTGCATAACTACCTAGCATAATCTCTGCATTTTTGCTCTGGGTATGATTTTATGGCTCTACCCAGAGGTTCTTTGATATGCACTGATATTTCCACATGTAGTCATAACATTGGCAGAACACTTATGCATCCAAGCATAGCTACCTTGCATAATCTCTGCATTTTTTGCTCTGGGTATGACTTTACAGTTGTAATCAGAAGCTCTCTGATATGCATTTGTAACCCACACCCAGGTATGCCATTTCCATCTTGACAGCTCTACCTGGTGGGCTGGGTTCAGGGAGGAATATGTCACTCGGCACATTGGCTAGGTTTGGTTACTCTGCCCAGGGGCACCCAAGTAACTCCGGGCAAAGGAAGCAATAACTGTAATGTCCAATACCAGAAGTGGGATTCTAAAGTGTGGCTTTTATTCACATCCAACAGAATAAACAAAGCATAGATGGACCCTCACGGGGCTAAACTCTTGGTAATGCAGATTTAAGAAGACCAGAACACATCCTCATCACTTTAGCCATCAGGCTGTGAAACACACTGGGCACACAGCCCGAACTTGTACGCTGCTCTGGGTTTTCCCTGGCTCGGATCCCTTGCCAGCCACTTGGACACTTTCCATATAGCATGGAAACATTTACTGGTGGCTCCCTAAACCACCTATGAGCACTTCTGCTCCATAAGGGAATCTTCCTCATCAATTACACATCTGGGTACTTTCCTCAGGCACTGGCCAAGTACCTGAGAGAAAGCAACAGGTGTCCAAGAGCAAATCTGTAGAGGTGAATTTGGTTACTACTGATGGGGGGTCTCCCACTACTCGCTCCCATAATTCATACCCGGCCATTTCTCTGGACTGTAACACCTCATCCTTTAAAACACTTTGCTGTGTAGATTCTTTTTAAATGCATTCACATTCAATCTACTGTCTTTACATCCCATTTGTGCTGAACTTGAACATACTTAATAAGTGGCTGTGTCCATTACTCTAGACCCCCCCACAGAGTTAAGCAGTCCAATCCCCACATCTTCCAAACTGTACTTGGCTGTCTTTTCCTGACCCACAGTAACAGTCCCTTTAGTTTTATCTTAATTCAGGTGAAAACACATGGCCCTTTAGCAGAGCGAACTAACCCCCTGGTTGCAGGTGTCCAACAGGTGTTTTCTCCTCAAAGAACTCTCATCCAGAGCTTCTGTTGCCTCAGCATTAAGTTAAATCAGGCAGCTTCTTTTCCCTAGCCGGACCAGAGGGGGGTTGCCCATGGAAGCAGGCTGATTCCTTCCCCCCATTCCCGCAAGGATGAGGCCCTGAACCACTGAATGTGGTCTCCACCACTTCAATGTGCTCTTCTTGTGTTCCTCTTCAGGTGAGAACACACACCTATACAACAAAAAAATAGCTCTTTGACAGAGCTTAGAGCTTTGAGGGCCTGCTTACGCAGAGCACCTCTTCTACTACAGACTGAAACAGAACTCTACTGACTGACTTCAAATTCCCCAACGTTCTACTCTAACCTCCAACTGTAACATTTCAGTGTGGCTTATGCAGCTACAACAGTTCTAAATGATGTCATCCCTCAATCTCAGCTGAGACTGAGAACAGAGTGACACAGTGTGAAATCTATTTAACTGGAGTTTCACAAGCTGTCTTCCCTGCCTACCACTAGGTCTTACTGGGATTCTAGTAACCCCGGGTAACAGGGGGGTTACACTCACCCTGGGCCAGGAAAATGACTGTCTGCAGTCATTAGTCACCCGGCTTAGGCCATCTCACCCCATGTGTTGACTATGGGTAGGTAGTGCTACCTTCTCCCCTACCATGTGCCAGCACAGGCAGACAACATTAAGGGCCTAGAGGCCTTTGGCTGATGCATCAGCCTCTACTCTACCCGCTGACTATGGGTACCTAGTGGCTCCAGTAGAATTGTCCAGAGCATAGCCCTAATAGATCAGTACTGCAACCCCTACTGCAGGTCAGGGCCACAGCCTGTCTATCCCCCCTAGCCCTCTAGGGAAAATCTATCTGCCTCTAACTTAGAATTCCCAAAACAAAACAAACAGGGGACCTCCCTGACCCTAGACACCATACAACCACATACCAGGAGCTAACGCCATACACTATGCATTACTCCCACACTCCCCCACAACCATACCTGTGGAAGGAAAAGTTACACTCAGTAACAACAACAACAACAACAACAGTGCTTTAAACACTACACTCTAAAGTACTACTGAGGAACTCTGCTGAGTCCCTCCTCCTCTTCTTGTCTTCTCTTCTGTCTGCTTCAGGAACACCTGCAGGAAAAAGAAAGACAACACACACTCCTAATCTGCATATACAGTCTATCTAAACCCCTGCCATCAAAACAATGGAGAATCCCCCAAAAATATTTTTTTTTAGAAAAGTAGAAAAAACAGTATAAACATTAGAAAACAGTAGAAAACAATGACATTATTTACAATGCACCATATTTGGGGGATGAAGTGCCCTGAAAGTCCCATCTAGTGATCACAGTGCCTGAAGGCAAGTCCATTAAAAGTCTCTCCTGGGCCGGAGCCCGTTGAAGCACAGTTCTAGCAGGCCAAAGTCCTGAAGGGGAGAGTCTTTGAGGACAGTTCCAACATCTGGAGTCTGCTAGTGTAGGGTGTGTACTGCAATGTCATGCGAATAGAAAATTCTGGACTTACCAGTCTCTTGTAGAACAAAAATGGTACCACACCCGGTCCTTAGCTGAAGACTCTCCCTGGCAGCATTCTTCCAATAGAGCTAGGTGGACATCTTCCAGGAAATTACAGGAGGGCACATCTGGAAACTGCTGGGTTGATGTCATCTCTGGAGATGGAACCTTGGAACAGGAACAAAAAGGAAAACAGCTGGTCTGAAGTCATCCGATACCCAGGCGATAAATCAGGATACAGATGGGCTGGTGTCCTCTCTGGATCTGAAGTCATCTGGTGGGCCAGTCAATGGATTCTGGGAATCCAGTACACTGTAGAACTGATGAATGTGGGGCACCTGATTCCTGGACATCCAGACTGGCAGAACAGCATAGGTACGGCAATGGCTGGAGTGGCAGCACTGGCTACCACTGCTCTGCTTTCCATTTGGTAGGCATGGGCACATTCGCAGGAAGGTCTTTGCATTGTGGCCAGTAGCACTACGGGTCAGGCGCTTGAATTATTACCCCATCTGGGTGCTCATAATTCACACTGTGAAAGGTTTCATGTCCCTCTCCATCCACTATTCGAACAGTGTCCATAAGCAGTGTCCTGCCTCCTTTTCACTGGCTGTATTTTTCTTGAAACATTCTGTTCTTGAAATGCTTGTTTGCACCAGGATGCATGCATTTCATTGCTTCTTCCCAAATCCAAGATTTCCTGCTTTTTTCAATCTCCTCCCAGCCTCTCCGAGGAAAGGTAGGAAAGGACATCTCATAGATTTCATTCACTTTCCTACGAACCAGTCTTTCCTCTTTACTAGCTTTGGTCAACCTGAGAGCTCTGGCCTGGATTGGGGGCAGCCAGTCCTGGTTCTGACAGTTATGCATTCTTAATGACACAAAAAATGGATCCCTGGCTTCTTCTTGCACAGCCAGGGCAGTGGAATCACCACTCTCTTCCATGCATTCCTCTGAGGCAAGAGCTTGAGGCTGTGTACCAGTTCCTTTTTCACAAGGCCACATAGGTTCCCCCTCTTCTTCTTCCTCACTGAGAATCTGTATCCAGGAGTGAGCAGTCATCCTCACTCCTGAGACTGTCCACTCTTCGCTGGGCATGGAGGTCGAAACCTCCCATTCAAAGGCCTCTCTCATCTCATCTTCACCTATGAGACTTGGGCTAGGCCCCTCTCTCCAAGGGTTTACTGATGCTGTTCCTGAAATGTCTCTCTATGACTCAGACTCTGAAACATCAGCACATTGTTCTGTCTGTAAATCTGCACCCTTTGCTTTGTGCCACACTCTGAGGGGCCTTCTCCAACAGGCTTTACCTGGTGCTGTGTGCTGCCAACTGCAGATTCTTGAACCTTTGTCCATGTGGGAGCTAAATGAATCTTGGGTGCTTTAAACAAACCATATTTCTCTTAGCACCCAGAACAATTAGGTAGCATGAAGACATCCCTTCCAGCATTTAAGCACATTAAACATACTTGCACTGGATATCCAGGAATCGCCACATGAGGAGGCAGTCATCCCCCATAGAAACATCTCTCAATGTCCCTTAACTTATTAACTTCTACTGCTATCACAGCCCAGGAATGATCCGGGTAGTGGGCTGGTCCTGAAGCCATGACTGCAGAGAAAAAGCAAACAACGCTCACTGTTATCTCAAGTCCCACATCACTGAAAACTTTCTTTCTCTTTCAAAATGGCTCCTCTGCTGCTGTGTTTACATTACTACCCCACCCTGTAATGGTGGCGGCAGCACTCCTACGCATCAAAATTCTGTAATTGGGTCAAGCCACTGCGCATCTGATTTACGCACTTTACTGATAACTTTGCTCAAGCTGCACACACTTGCACTGTTCTTTATCCTAGCACATTTATATGATTTACCACTGACTTTTTACTCGCTGAAGACATTGTTCTAGCTTACAGTCCCTTAAAGCCTCAGTATTTCATAGCACAGGATTGCCTGTATTTCTTGCTGCATATCTGATACAACTCACAATCTCTCTTATGGCTTTGAAAATTATACTGACTCTGAACCTATAATTATGCTCACAGTCGATTGCTTAGAATTCTTGCTTTTGCTGGTAAAACTTAACACAGTCCTTCTTTATAGAAGCGATTACACTGCTACACACAGATACAGCTGGTTTTTGGCAAAATCACTTAGATTGAGCAATTATTTCTGTTAGTACTCAATGTTATCAGTAGCTGTTTGCTGTGATGGAAAAACGGCCTGCAGCCAGTCTTGGAGGCCTCTGGAAAGAAGCGGCTTGGCAGTCCAGCCGATTGTCCCTCTGAACACCACACTCACAGTCCAGTCGATGAAGATGTGGGTTGAGCCCGAATTTAAACAGAAAAGTCAGTTTTTTACATTTTTACAGCGCTTTCAGTCACCACAAAGCTCCTCCTGGTAAGCCAGTTTGCACACTCCACTCACACTCCCTCTCGAATGCTGTGCAGTCGCTCTAGAGCTGTCTTGGGGTGGGACTGATTGCAGTCTCACCAATCACTTGACTCCATTCAAATAAGCCTCTTTCCTCTCGTGCTCTTCTCCTTACGGTGATCGTCAAGCAGGCAAATTTAAACTGCAAACCACACTTTTTTTTTTCCAACTGACTCCATGGCAGGAACCCATTTCAACCATTTTTCATGGCCATTAAGCACAAGTCTCTCAGTTCACATAGAAAGCATTTCCAACATCTAGGGCACAATTTTCCTTTTGCTACCCACAGTTATCCACACTTTTCTTTGTCACAAACACTTTTAAAAGCTGGCAAACGCTGTAGTTTGATGCAGGGCAAGCGCATACACTCTCAGGCTTTACTGCTTCTTGGTAAACAGTTGGCATTTTAATAGCAGCACATGGATAACAGCACACAGCGGCACATTAGTTAAACGTTGCTTCAGCTTTTTGGGCTACCTACTTCCAGATGACCAAAATGCTAGCCATTGTCTGAGTGACCTTTCTTACATTCCTCCCTAAATTCCAAACCCAAATCCTCAGTGGTGCCTCCATTTTTGTAACCCCCACCCAGGTATGCCATTTCCACCTTGACAGCTCTACCTGGTGGGCTGGGTTTGGGGAGGAATATGTCCTACAGCACATTGGCTAGGTTTGGTTACTATGCACAGGGGTACCCAAGTAACTCCGGACAAAGGAAGCAATAACTGTAATGTCCAATACCAGAAGTGGGATTCTAAAGTGTGGTTTTTATTCACATCCAACAGAATAAACAAAGCATAGATGGACCCCCATGAGACTACACTCCTGGTAATTCAGATTTAAGGAGACCAGAACACATCCTCATCACTTTAGTCCTCAGGCTCTGAAACACACTGGGCACACAGCGCAAACTTGTACGCTGCTCTGGGTTTTCCCTGGCTCGGCTCCCTTGCCAGCCACTTGGACACTTTCCATATAGCATGGAAACATTTACTGGTGGCTCCCTAAACCACATATGAGCACTTCTGCTCTATAAGAGAATCTTCCTCATCAATCCCACTACTGGGTACTTTCCTCAGGCACTGGCCAAGTACCTGAGAGAAAGCAACAGGTGTCCCAGAGTAAATCTGTAGAGGTGAATTTGGTTACTACTGATGGGGGGGGGTCTCCCATCTCTCACTCCCATAATTCATACCCGGCCATTTCTCTGGACTGTAACACCTCATCCTTTAAAACACTTTTCTGTGTAGATTCTTTTTAAATGTATTCACATTCAATCTACTGTCTTTACATCCCATTTGTGCTGAACTTGAACATACTTAATAAGTGGCTGTGTCCATTACTCTAGACCCCCCACAGAGTTAAGCAGTCCAATCCCCACATCTTCCAAACTGTACTTGGCTGTTTTTTCCTGAGCCCACATTAACAGTCCCTTTAGTTTCATCTTGATTCAGGTGAAAACACATGGCCCTTTAGCAGAGTGAACTCACCCCTTGGTTGCAGGTGCCCCACAGGTGTTTTCTCCTCAAAGAACTCTCATCCAGAGCTTCTGGTACCTCAGCATGAAGTTAAATCAGGCAGCTTCTTTTCCCTAGCCAGACCGGGTGGTTGCCCCTGGAAGCAGGCTGATTCCTTCCCCCCATCCCCACAGGGATGGGGCCCTGAACCACTGAAAGCAGTCTCCACCACTTCAATGCGCTCTTCTTGTGTTCCTCTTCAGGTGAAAACACACACCTATACAACAAAAAAATAGCTCTTTGACAGAGCTTAGAGCTCTGAGGGCCTGCTTACAGCAGAGCACCTCTTCTACTACAGACTGCAACAGAACTCTACTAACTGACTTCAAATTCTCCAGTGTCTACTCTAACCTCCAACTGCAACATTCCAGTGTGGCTTATGCAGCTGTGACAGTTCTAAATGATGTCATCCCTCAGTCTCAGCTGAGACTGAGAACAGAGTGAGACAGTGTGAAATCCATTTTACTGGAGTTTCACAAGCTGCCTTCCCTGCCTACCACTAGGTCTTACTGGGATTCTAGTAACCCCGGGAAACAGGGGGGTTACATTTTGACTTTTCCAAACTTAGGCAGAACATTGTCAGAACACTTATGCACCCAAGCAATCTGTCGGATCACTCCCTTCTTAGTACTAAACTTCGCTCCCTCGGTGTGTCCGGTCCAACCCTTAACTGGTTTTACAACTATCTCACTGGCAGACTACAGCTTGTCAAGAACAATAAAGATCTCTTGGACCCTGTTCTTGTCATGATTGGTGTCCCATAGGGATCTATCCTGGGCCCCATTCTATTTTCTCTTTTCATCACCACATCCCAGCGGTCCCTACTAGCGCGTCAACCCTATATGCTGATGACCTGATTCTTCAATCTAACTCAGATGATGTTAATACCATAAATTGCAATTTACAAGCTAACTTCAGTAAGCTGCAACATTGGCTCCTGGCAAATAAGTTTGTGCTGAACATAAAGAAAACACAACTCATGCTCTTCTGCTCCCCTGCCAAGCTCAAGCAGTGTTCTGTCCCTCTAAATGTCTTAAATCATGATGATGTCCCAGTTGGCACCACATGCTCCTTTAAATACTTGAGAGTTACTCTTGACCTTCAGTTAGACCATCACTACATATTCAAAATATGTGCAGGGCAACAAATATCAAGCTTGGACTTGCATACAGGGCTCATGGCTCCCTTACTGCAGCTGCTCTACTTGCCCTTGCTAAAGGATTATTTCTTCCCTCTCTCAGCTATGGGCTGACAACCTTTACCCTTGCTTCAAAAACTAGCCTCGCAAAATGGGATGTGGTCTATAATAATATCTGCCGCTTTGCCCTGACTGTCCCTCTACTTACCAATCACTGTGAGTTATATAAAAAACTATATTGGCTGTCTCCAAGTAATTATCACTCCTTTGTCTTGGGCTGCTTCATAGACAGAATTGTCCATAATGCCACCCCACCTGCCTTGTCTCAACTCCTCCAACCTGCTCTACTATCATGCCAGCTCAGGTCAGCCGACTTGCACTCCCTCCTTGTTCCTAAAACACATACACTGGCAGGTGATTGTGCCTTTGCTGTCTGTGCCCCCAAATTCTGGAATACTATACCTGCACCCATAAGAAGTAGCCCCACCCACCCCATGTTTAAGAGCTCCCTTTGGTTGCACCTGAAGTCTGCTTCAGCTTGCAACTGTCCCTGGGCTTCCTGGTATCTATAACTCCAGCTTGGAACCTGGTGTGCTCCATCCACTTCCCTGGTTCCGAACCCCTTCCCCCCTCTGTGCTCTAATAGGTGAATGCCTACCTCCATGCCCTCTGACTCTGCACTTATCATCCTTATAATGGGACAACCACCCCATGTCCCACCTTAATGCTTATGTATTATTCCATGAAATTATTTACTGCTTGTATGTTCTTACCTTGATGTATGCTTATCTGATTATCCTGAACTTGTTTATTTATCTCACACTGTTAATGCATGTATTTTTCTTTGTTGTAATATTCGCATACTGATTGCAAACCTACACTTGTAATCTCCCAGGTCGCTCCTGAAAATAGGCATTCCTCATCTAGCGTGCTTACCACTGAACAAAAGCTAATAAATATATAAGCATGACTTTCCTGCTTTGCTCTGTGATGACTTTATACATTACTTTGTGGCTATTCTAAGAAGTGAACTCCATAAAGACCTGGGTGTTCTCAGCACCATGACTTGTATGCTCTGCTCGCTGCTTCAACTTGAGTGATGCCACTCATGGCATGCTTTGTCTTGTATTAGAGATATTTGTTCTGCAGCCCATGACATGACTTGCTTGCTCTGGTGGGTCTCAGATCTGATTTACCACCTACCGATCTCAAATGCCAAAACATTTCCCTTTCACCTCCAGGTTCCATACTTATTTCAGCATGTTCAGGCTGTTCAGAACCAAACTGCTTGACTGTGAGTGTGGATGCCAGGCTTATTTTTTAACTGCAATTTACTGAAAAATGTTTCCATATAACTGTAATTCAGTTAAGTTCTTTGTATCTGTGTGCTGAATATTGTGCCCTACTGCACACCTGTCTCAGATCTTGTTATGTGTGTGTATGTATCTCTTTTAACCAGAGCCTTTATTAACACTTTTGAGAGCACCATGGTTCACGCTCTAATGATGACACTCCACTGAAATGTAAGCATCTGATCACCATCCTGTTGGTACTACCACCACACCACACCGAGTCAGGTAAAGATTATGTTTTATTCTTCTGGCATCCTAAGCAATTTTATGCATAATGAACAGTAGTTCAAATGTAGCCACTGTAGAGCCTGTTACCCATGCAGTTGGGGTTTTATGATTTCGGTACCGAACCAAGGCTAAGTGGCAATGATTGAAATCTGTGCATGGCCTGTTGAGCAGCAAGGAGAATCCAGCTGTAAGAGTACTACACAGGTAAGGGGGGTCACTGCATTGAAAACAAGCAGCTCAGGCAAAGGTGTGGTTAAGATTTTTGGTTCATATGCCTTTCAATATCTTTTTTCTAGTACCAAGCTGAAGTGAAAGAATGCATACAAAGCACTGCATATAAATGGTTTCATATGAACCTAGATTCAAACGTAGCCACTACCAAGCCATTTCTTCACTCATTATATTGAGGTATTTCAACTTTGATTTTGAATTTTTTTGCTGAGTGGTGGTGATCAGAATCAGTACAAAACTGTTTTATTTAGTAGAAATCAGGCATAAGGAACTGTACAAGTGAGTGGAGCCCCCCTGGCTCTTACTGATCTGGCCTTCTGTGTTAGTAATTCTCTCCATTACTGAACTAAATAAATAACTTGGAGTCCAAACATAGAATAAACAACAGTCTTTTGAAAGAAACAGCAAAAGAAAAAGACTTGGGGAATCATAATCTGCAATAATTTAGCTTTCAGTGCTCAAGCAGATCAAGTAATTAAAAATGCAGACAAAGCTCTAAATTGCATTTTAAGGCATATCTCCAGTACAGAAAGAGAGGTCCTGATCCCACTGTATAGGGCAATGGTGAAAACCCAGCTAAAGTACTGTTAGCAGGCATGGGCCCCTTACATGAAGAGAGAGAAAAATAGATTGGAGAGTGTACAAAGAAGGGCAACAAGAGCAGTGTGTGGGATGAAGGGTAGATCTTATCCCGATAGAATGCAGGATCTTAACCTGTATTCACTAGCCTACAGAAGATAAGAGGACATATGATCATGGTCTATAAATCCTTCCAAGACAATAGGTTACAAATAGATCTGGGCATGAAACGCACCCAAAAAAGTTGCAATACTAGAACTCATAGTAAACAACTCAAACAAGATATGTAGAATTTACAAAAAAAGAAGATTTTGGTTTAACCAGCATGTGGCACCTCATTGGAATAAACTTCCCATTGAGGTGGTAGAAAGCCTGACTTTGTAAACATTCAAAATTCAGTTGGATAGATTTAGCAAACATAAGGTCAGAGAATTCTGAAATATGTTTTTTCTATGGCAAACAAATATGGACATAAGTCTAATAAGCACTTTGTTACCATTATGATACTATGATACTACAACACTGTATGTCTGCATTTTGTCTTTCCATGTTATTTGCACAATAAAGGCTTTAGATATTTTTCTAGCAAGAAGATGCCTAGTCCTTCTATTCTGTGTTGACCCACATTCCACCCACCATATGGAATCCCTGTATTTTGATTTCATTACCTTCATTTGGCCTCTATTCTCAACAGAGCTGTGGAAGTATCGCTGGGAAGGCCCAAAGACATTGTGATAAAAAAGTTCTGCATAGACTCTACATTTTTTGAGTTGCAATTAAGAGCACATACTTCAACTCCATACAGTAGCTGACTATTAACCTTGGTTTGGAATGCCCTACACATTGACACAAATGAGTTACCTACAAACGTTTTAGCAAAGTTATTGATTGCTTTAGCTAATCCTACTGCAGTTTTATGGGCACTATCCTGATGCAACTTCCTAGTCATGTTTTTACTGCATGTAGCTCGTAAATACATAAACATCTGACACTTCCTCCACTACAGTATCCTTCACTTCCCAGTAAGCATAAGTTGAATTTTCATTCCATGTACCATTATTTTACTTTTTCATTAATATGCAAATCTAAATCTCTTAAAATATTAATTGTTGCTCTTAATGCCCTTTATTAGCCAACAGGAGTTCTTGCAGATAGTATATTATCATCTACATATAGCAAATTTTTTACTTTTGGACAATGCATATCAGTATTTTGTAGCTTATTAACAAGTGTTTCTATATATGGACAGAGAACAACAGGGGGGCCTAAAAAGCACCCTCTGTTTGACTCCCTTCTCTATGAATATCCAATTCATGACTGCCCAATCTTTTGTAACCTTTACTCTGGTTGTGGTATTCTTGTGCAACATTTGCAATATTAGCAATTATTTTCTGTTATTTTTTTTGTTTGCCCTCTTAGTATTTTCCAGAATAAATACCTGTTTAAATTATCAAAAGCTGCAGATATGTCCATAAAACTAGATACAGTTTCACTTCTTTTAGCTTAATATATTTGTTTGTTAAAAAATCTAAAGAATATATATGATCTATCCCACCATAATCTTTCTGGAAACCTACCTGAAATGGGGAGATAAACTTTTCCCTTGCTACGCAAGTTTCTAAAATAGACACAATTATTTTGGTATAGATTTCCTTTCCAGTACATAGCTGTGCTACTGGTCTGTAACAATTTGTGTTAGCTCTCTCTCCTTTTGAAAATAAAGGTACTATGAGACCTTCATTCCATCCATTCAGAATTTGTATTGAATTATTTATGTGTGTAAACAAAATCACCTATTTTTGCCCACCACTCAGGTGCTGACTTATAAATTTCTGCATGAAGCATGTCAATGCTGGGGGCTTTATTATTATTTTGTTGATTAATTTACCATATAACTTCAGCCTGTATTACCTCTGGCCATTTATCTACTACATTATCAGATGTAACTACACTCTCTAGAGTGTGCCCCTTCTGTTTGTATAAGGTACTGTAATATTCAAACCAGGTTTTAAACATAATTATATACTTGGTATTAACATCTCTGTTATTTGTCCCATATGCAATTAAATCCCAAAATGAGTTGCTATTTTTGTTGACAATAGCTTTTGATAGATTAGACAAGACAGGAGCAATTCTTTATGTTGTTTTTTTTTCTTACACTTTATCATGTATTTATGCTCGTTTTAGTCATATACATCCATCCCTTAATACAACATTACACAAACTTTTGTTGGTTTTTCTTTGCCTTATTGATAGCTTTTCTAAGTTTTCACTCTCTATATTATCCCAGGTACTATTTTTGGTACACAGTATTTATTCTGTATTTATTTCTTTATTTTTATTTATTTATTTAAGTCTTGGATTACAAATACCTTTGAGTATTGAGCTCTTTTACAAAGGTTCCACATCAGTAGGATAAGACAACAGGTTAACAGAACAATAAAAACAGTAGTTATTATATTTTCAATCTTCCTTGCCTAATTCAGCTAATAGTACCCCAATAAAGTTTTTAGTTTACAAATATATTGCACAGTTTATTATTCAAACAAATGCCCAGAATGTTTACTATTAGACTCAGAAAATCAGGAATAATAATGTAATCATTTAACAGTTTCATAGTTTTTTTTCCCTGACAGAAAGGGCTCCACTTTATTGTCTTTTTGTTTAACACAAACATATAATCACTTGCAGCCCTAGGAGCTTCTACTGTTCCAATTCTTTCTATTGCTTTTCTGTTGGTATGTAGACAGACTGAAATTGGAAAATGGCCTCTTGTCCATTCTTCTATAACCTTAAATTCACATACCAATGGGTAGGAAAAAGCATCAGAAGACTAATAATCAATCCCCCATGTTTTATAGGGTAGATTATATTACCCTGTAGATGTCCCTTCGATCATCCTTTAAGAATTCTAAGGCAATTTTGGGAAGCCAAGTCCAATAACTGTTCATCCCAACTATTACGTTTTTGTCACCACAGAGTTTCTAATTGAGATTGCTAATGTTTCATCTATCTCCTATTAAGTAGAATATATAGCACTTCCAACCCATTGGCAATTCTTGCTTTTGCATCCCCCATTGTCACAATAGGTACAGATCTAAAATTTTCATTTATATACAAATTATGTTGAGGCAGAGGGCTGGATTTTCAAAGACCCCTTATACCAATGCAAAGCATGTCAATCAACCACCTTGCCTCAGATCCAGGTGCTCCAAATACTGTGCAATGTATTTTGCAAGAAAAGCATACTCTGTTCCAAAGTCCCCCAAAATGACGCAAGAGGTCCTCTGCATCAAAAATATAATGCATGAGGAGAGAATGATGCAAGCTAAGTCAAAAATGTACTGGGCGAGAATGACTCAGAAAGACAATACAGGAGGTGAGAATCACTCGAGGTGAGTGAAAAAGAGTATTGATGAATGGAGTAAGAATGAGACAAACTGTGTCAAAAAGATGATGCATTGGGTGAGAAATGACTCAAGCTGCAACAAGAAGATGATGCATGGGGTGAGAAAGACTTAATCTGAGTCATAAAATGTGGCAGATGACATAGAAACATAGACTTTGATGGCAGATAAGGACCGCTTGGCCCACCTAGTCTGCACATTTTCCTACCTAAAGGATAAGTTGCAGATCCTAGTTAACCAACAGCCTATTTCTTCCTACCCCCAAGAATTGCCTTATGTCTGTCCTATGCATTCTTGAATTCTCCCACAGTTTTAGACCTACAACCTCCTCAGAAAGGATGTTCAATGCGTTCACCACCCTCTCTGTGAAAAAATACTTCCTCACATTGCCCATGAGCTGTCCCCCCTCTATCTTCAAATTGTGTCCCCTGGTTCTTGCACATCTCTTTTTCTGAAAAATGATACTCTCTTGGACTTTGTTGATTCCACTGAGGTACTTAAAAGTTTCTATCATGTCCCCCCTCTCCCTCCTTTCCTCAAGGGTATACATATTAAGCTCCTTTAGTCTCTCCTCGTATGGCTTCTCTTGCAGACCCTGTTCCATTTTAGTTGCTCTCCTCTGGACTGCCACCATCCTGTCTATGTTCTTGCGGAGATGGGGTATCTAGAACTGGACACAGTACTCCAGATGGGGTCTCACCAACTGTCTGTATAGAGGGATAACAACTTCCTGTTTTCTGCTGGTGATGCCTCTCCCTATGCATCCCAGTATCCTCCCAGCCCTCCCTACTGCCTTCTCACATTACTTGCTAACCTTAAGGTCATCTGATATGAGTACCCCCAGGTCCCTTTCCATTTCTGTTCTTGTTACTACCTCCCACCATTGTGTAATCTTCCCCTGCATTTTTGTTTCCCAGGTGCATTATTTTGCACTTCTTTGCATTGAATCCAAGCTGCCATACTTCTGACCATTTCTCCAGCTTTGCCAGGTCCCTTCTCATCCTTTCCACACCTCTTTGTGTATTAACCCTGTTGCAGATCTTTGTATAATCTGCAAAGAAGCATATTTTTCCTTCTAGTCCCTCTGCAATGTCACTTATAAAGACATTAAAAAGGACTGGACCCAGTACTGAACCCTACAGTACCCCACTAGTAACCCCTCTTTCTTCAGAGTGGACTCCATTTAGAATTACCTTCTGTGTCCTGTTATTCAGCTAATGTTTTACCCAGGCTACCACCCTGGGACCCACTCCCAGGCTGGTTAATTTGATTATAATCTTTTGTGAGGGACTGTGTCAAATGCCTTGCTAAAGTCTAGGTAGGCCATGTCCACAGCCCCTCCCTGGTCTACTACTTTGGCCACCCAGTCAAAGAAATCAATTAGATTCATCTGACCAGACCTTCTCACTGTGAACCCATGCTGCCTTGGGTCCAGTGCCCCACTTTCCTCTAGGTACTCAACAATTCTTTCCTTCAGAAGTGATTCCATCACTTCCCTACCACAGAGGTCAAACTGACAGGTCTGTACTTTCCTGCCTCTGTCTTACTCTCACTTTTTTGCAGGGGAATCACATCCACCTTCCTCCAGTCCGCAGGTAACACACCATCCTCCCATGATTTTTTAAAAAGGGTAGCCAGTGGTGTCACTAGTTCTCCCCTTAATTCTTTTAGAATTCTGGGGTGAATTCCATTAGGCCCCATTGCTTTGTCTACCTTCAGTTTTAGGAGTTCTTTCAGAACCCATTCTTCTGTGAGCCAAGACAATGGCATGTGGCTCCACCAAAGTGATCTAAACTAGTCTCACAGGGGAGCAAGGGCTCTATAACCAAATCTCTACTGGATTTAAACACCTCTTTAATGTGCCATTTTCAGTTAGACAAGCTCTGGATGATCTAACAGGTGCATGCTGTTTTTGGCGCAGTGTCAACAGCATCTACCTTGTTTTTTTTTTTTGTTTTTGTTTGGTTTTTTTATTCTTTTTTTTCTTATAGTGGGATGTATTAAAGCTTGCAGTTGGCTGAGGGCAGACATAGCACATTTTGTTAAAACTTTTTATTCCCCCTTAAAAAATGTAAAAAAGAGTTTTTTTTTAAGCTTCCCATTGTTTTCTTCAAATTGGGGTCTATGTTATTGAGATGTATCTATTAAGATATGATTATGAAATTATTTGTTCTTTGTCTCTGAAATAAAAAGAAAGTAGAAAAAAAAGAAAATAGAAAAAGGGGGATGGTGCATAATTTTTTTGATGCAAGTCCCACTGTGACATGACACACCCAATTTTTTTATGCAAGCCTGATGTAAGCCACTTTAGCACAAGCAGTTCTCCTTTTGACACAGCAGCATTAGAAAATCAGGATTGATGCACATTTTGATGCAGTTTGCACCTCATGTCATTCTTTTCAGGTACAAGCACCTTGCATCATTCTCTGACCTTTGAAAATCAGGCCCAGGGAGATACAAAACCTCTATTTCTGGAATTTCTTGTTGTTCCAGTGGTATATACATATTAATACACATACATACTTGCTTTGAGAATTCTCCCACAATGGTACACAAGAAATGTGGATAACCAACATCAATTCTTATAGCATCTTTAAAGATGTCTATCGCAATGAGGGTGATTGGCACAACACTTGTTCTCACATACCTTACAGACTTTTTATCGTGGACATAAAACATGTTTATGGAATTAGTAGAAAGAATGCTGGCTCTGGATTGGCCAGGAGGTAGTTTCAGCCATGACATTATCCCAGCACAACTGAAAGTACTTCAACAAAAAATATGCTCAAAAAATGTATTCAATTTACTAAAAAGGACCCATGTTATAATTGCTATAAGGCACCCCAGGAGGTGCATTATGGTGGGCTAATGGCCCTTCTGCAGTGGTGGAAGCACTCATCTTTACCTCATGCTTCAACCTCCCACCCCCAAGGTGGGCCATTATCCCACCATAACACACCCCTGTCATGCTTTATTGCTTAAGTATACCATTCTACCACATTTGGAGCCACTTTCTCTAATCATGTTTCCTGTATCATTATTACAGAATATTTTTTTATAAACTTCAGCCATTCCCTGTTTTCCAGTTCCCCATACATCGTGCAATACTCCAACTAAGAACTTTTAGCCCTTTTAATTCACCTTCCTGCTCAGGATTATTATTCCATACTGGTCACTGATTACCATCTGATTCTATCAAGGGCAGCTCACCATCATCTTCTGCAGGTAATAGTGTGCCAGTCTGTTTCTGTACTGGGGAGGATGTTGCTAGGGCAAGCATAGAGCCTGTTTCTAATACTAAACATGTGTCTATTCTGGGGCCATGTTGTTTCCTGTCAAATTAGTAGCCTCTTCTATTTTATATCCAAAAGAATATGATACTGTAGTTCCACAGCCTGTAAAAATTCTGCAGTTCTATACTGTTTAACCTCCTTCTTCTAGCTCTTACTTTTTACTTTCTTGTTCTTTCCACTATACTCTGGGACTCCTAGAGTATCTTCAAACTGTATTTCAGTTTCTATCCTATTCTGATGCAATTCCTTAAGGGATGCATCCAAACTAACTCCTATGTCTTAGAAACACTTAACAAGCCCTGCTCTAGCTGGGGTGGGGGCTCATCTGCACTGAAAATGCCCCCCATGGCTACAGCAGGGCTTATTCAGCACTCAGGAGCTGCTCCCCCACCCACTCATCTGCACCGAAAAGGTACGATCTGTGGACAACCTCAAAGGACTCATCATTGCCTTTTGTTATATTTTTTAAACTTGGTGCCTTTTTCTGTAGCAGTGCTTCCAGTAACTTGAAACTCCATATCTTGCTTAAACTGCATCAGAGCTCCTGATACAAGCCACTGTGTTCCTCTGTGTCTCTGACCAGCTGAATTTAACTCAATTTCTAAGGATAGCGGAGTATTCAGGATCCAAAATTAATTATTTAAACAACATTCGGAGCTCTCTTCAGTGACTGTGCTACCCGGAGTGTCTGACAAGCTAAATCTGTTAATTCTGTGGAGCAGTCTGACTATTTCTGGAGCCACAATTAATTTATGTTTAAACTGGAATTTATTTATATTACTTGCAGTCAGAGTGCAGCCTGAAGTGCTTTAATTTTATGCATTTTTAAGCATTTTCAGCCTTTCATTTAAGCCACAAGAATTCTCAGGCTGCTCAGTCCTTAGCTGAACCAATCATTTGGCTGCACCTTGCAGGTCTTGGCTTCTAATCTGGCCACCTGTACACTCTGTGCCCAACTAGATTTGTCTGCTTTAGTGCTCAGGTTTAAAATGAGCTTTCAGCTTCTGCTGCTGTAAATTGAACTGCTCAGCTTGTCTTACTCTGCTCACCCAGCTCTATATTTTGTCCCGCCTGCCCATTCCAGCTCAGACTGCTATTAAATAACCCTCCTCCCTCATAAAGCATGCCCAAATACTCCCCTCCCATCTTGCAGCTCCTACTTTCTGCTTTCTCTCTTAAAGTGATTTGTCTCCTGTCTTTTACCCTTACTCCTACCTCGTGGTGACTATTCCACCTTCAGTCTGGACTTTTTCTGCCCCCTGTACACCTGTTTTTCATCCTCCCCTGCACTACCAATAAAATGTCGCCCTAACTTCTGGTTTGGATTCGCTCTCTTCTTTCCACCTCTATACTCCCTTCCTAGCTGATAAAGCTCAATCTCCAGAATGGCCACTATTTTGATGTATCATTTGCTAGATGGCTGCTTTTGCTAATGCTCCTTCCTCTTTCTGACCTCCCTTCTGATCCTAGGACCTCTCTGGACTTGCCTTCTTGGAATGCTGCTGCCTGCACATTTATGGTACCACTACATCCCCATATATAATTAATTCTCCATAGTTTCACTGGCCTCTGCCACCTTATCCTGACTGGTATACATGTATGAAAGACCTCGGCTGGATGCCTCCACTAACACTCTTTCCATACTTCTTCAATATAAAAACAAATCTCCTTGTACCAGCCACAGAGAAGGCAATCAAAACTCAGCAATAAGCAATTAAGAGAGAACCTCTGTAGGCTTGCACTGTTGCTGTTGCTGTTTTCTGGGAATATCCATCCCAACCCTGGCCTCCAATTTGGTGCCACTTCTCCAAGCAGAACAACTGGGTCTCTCACAATCGCCTCCATTAATATATGCAGCATCCTCCATAAACTCAACGTTATTAATACATGGATCCAGCATCATAATCCAGAGCCTATTAGGTCAGCCTGCCCTTGCCGACCTCGGCTTCTAATGTTATCGATCCTACTCTCCTTGACCATCCCTCCTTCCATCTAAGACTGGTGAAGACAAAAGAGGTCCAATCCCTCCTAAGGGCTCTGAAAGATGAAGGCTCAGGAAGTCCTGATAGGATAAACCCTCGGCTACTTAAGGCTGGAACCCCATCCCTCTCCAGACCCCTGACCTGGTTCATAAAAAGATCCCTACTTGAAGGGACTGTTCCAGACCAGTGGAAACAGGCCAACATGGTCCCTATTCACAAGGGTGGTTTCAGGGAAAACATAATCAATTAGAAGCCTATTTCCCCATTCAGTACACTTGCAAAGCTACAGGAAAGGTTGGTCTATGGCCAACTCCATGACTACCTGTAGTCCCATCAGCTACATTCACGGCACGGTTTTAGAACTAACCATGGGACTGACACAGCACTCATCCATCTCTTGAATTACTTGCTCAGAGCAATGGATAATGGGACACCCACTGGCGCCGTCTTTATAGACCTGTCCAAGGCTTTCGACCTTGTGGATCACAAACTCCTGCTACTAAAATGGGACAAAATTGGCCTAGACCCCCACCCTCAAATGGTTTGGGAGTTACCTACTGGGCCGATCCCAGAGGGTCATCTGGAAGGATGCCACCTCGGGTCCTCTACCCCTTACAGAGGGAATACCGCAGGGCTTGATCCTCAGCCCACTCCTTTTTTCCATATTTACTAACAACCTAAGCCTTCACTGTGGGGGAAGCTCAGTTGTTCAGTAGGCGGATGACACCATCATCTACCAATCTCTGGATAACATTGCAGCTTGAGATCCCTTCCTCCAAGCTGACCTAGCATCTCTTGAGGCCTGGCTGAGAGCAGAATGGTCCTAAATGCAGGCAAAACTAAGGCGATGCTATTCGGACACAACACCCTTGGACACGACAGGTCTAAATCTCTGCAACTCATTGCTCTCTCAGGAAACGACATCGAGGTTGTGCCCTCCTTAAAATACTTAGGTCTAACATTGGACCATTGTCTTACCTTCAAGTACCACTTGGATCAGGTCACCAAGACCATACGCCGCAAACTTGGTACTCTGTACTGGCTAAAAGACCAGCACATCCCTGAGCCCAGGACCTCAATCGCCACAAGTGTCCTCCTCCCCATCCTGACATATGCTGCCCTGATCTTACAGGGCATGGCCAAGCAGGAGGTCACCAAGATGCAAATCCTGTATAACAAGGTAGCCTGGTTTGTTACCCAGGACCACTCGCAAAGGCTCCATTGTGACACACTTGCCAAGCTACGCTGGCCCTCGCTGACCTCTTGTCTCCACTACCCCTGCTCTGCTTGACCTTCAAGCTACTCAGTCTTCAGTTCCACCCAGCATCACCGGAACTATCACACTCAAACATAACCCCAGTAGCCTACAGACATCTGGACTTACACTGCTTGAAGTTCCCAGAGTCAGGACTAACGCTGGTGGCAGGTCGTTCTGCTACTCACCCCCCTACCTGTGGATCAAACTCCCACCTCTAGTGCAGGAAGCCTCCTCACTGATGAACTTCTGCACCAGACTCAAAGCCTATATGCCTGATACTAACACTTGTCATTGCCATGGCTCATGACCCAACCCCCACTTGCTTCTATCCTCCTAATATCCAGATCCTCCAAGCACCTTATCAGGTTCCACGGTGCTTCCCTCTAGGCATAGTACCACAGCTAATTTTCCACTGAACCATGCCAGTAGTAAACAATGAGCTTACCATGTAAAATTACATTTCTTCTGCACCTTTTGTTAATTCTACTGTCAACATATTTGTAAGGACTGATGCATGATGATAACCATGACTGTAACCTGCTCACACACCTGAAACTACTCTGTAACCCAAATCTTTCTTTGTATGAAAATATGTATTGTTATCCCTGGTCGCCCCTGAAAAAGGGACCTTTGGGGCTCAGTGGGCCTATCCGGTCACCAAATTTTAAATAAATAAATACAATAAATAAATAAAAATACTCTCTGTGATCAAGACATGACTGTCCCACTACATAGCATATGTCTCTGTTTTACTCCCAGGCACTACGGTCTTTAGAAAAGACTGTTTATTGAAGTGTGGAGGAGGGTGTGCAATTTACCTAAGAGGCAATCTACAGGGTTTAGTCCTGCCATTGCCCAGTTTGGGTGACCACATACAAGCACTAGTAATAAAAGTGCTCCTTGGCGCTCGTAATAAATCCCTCACAGTCATCTCAGTCTATATTCCCCCTAGGCATAAGTCTATTGTCTTTGATGGATTAATGGAGTGGTTAGATTTGATAAGCCTCAACACTGAAACTATACTTCTCAGGGGCTTTAATGCTGATTGGCTCTCCCCAGAGGCCAAGACCTTAAAAAATGCACTCACAGCAATTCACCTCACTGAACTGATCAACACACCTACTAGGGTTAACTACACTACTGGCACCAGCACCCTACTGGACTGGGTACTGTCTAACTGCCCCAGTTATTTATCAGTCCACTCTGACGCACTCAGTGACCACTCACCTATTTTGTTCACGTGGTCCAATGATTACATAAAGCACCCTGTGAGAATAGTCACTAACAGGGTTCTCATACCGGGCCACCTAGAATCACTAAAAATGGATCTTTATCATCGCAATTGGTCCCTAGTCTACAATTCACGTAATGCTGACTCTGCTCTAGACCACTTCATTTGCCACTTTAAAGAAATTTGTGATCGGCATGCCCCTTTGAAAATGTGAAAAGTCAAGGGCCACTGCAACCCTTGATTCTTCCCTGGCCTTCTTGACCTGCTGAAATCAAGGGACTGCTAAGGCTGAGGGCACGTGCCTCTGGCAAGCAGACAGACATGCAAAGCTGTAAGAAAGCATGTAATGACTGCACTCAGGAAATACGTGCTTCAAAAAATCAATACTATAAGGAAGCCCTCTCCAAAACATGGAGTGATGTTAGAAAAGTCTGGAACAACTTAAAGGAAGTAACTGGAAAAAAAACTGCAGATCTGTCCCCACAATGCTCAATATCGACAGCATACCCACCCTGGATCCCAGAACAGTTGCAAACTCATTCAAAAATGCCTTCACAGACTTGAGTGGTATACTCCCCAAAACTTCTTCATGCACAACTCTGCTGTCACTAGAGTGAAAAGTATCCCGACCCCCTCCTACTCACCATTCTATTTCAAAACCATCACAAGCAAGGAAGCTCGAAAATACCTTCTAAAGATTCTGTACAAATCTAGGTACAGCAGCGACACCCTGGACCTGAAATTCATTGAACTGACCTTGGATGAAATACTGACTCCACTTACATATATTATCAACACCTCTCTCAGGTACTCGCACTTCCCTGAAAAGTAGAAGTCTGCGATAGTGACACCAATCTTCAACAGTGGTGATCTGGCACTTACTTGGAACTATCGTCCAATTTCTATTCTACCACCACTCTCGAAAGCACTTGAGAGAATAGTTGTGGACCAGCTTGGCGAATACCTGGAAAAGTATCAGCTGCAATGCCCACAGCAACATGGATTTAAAAAGGGCCACACTGCCATAACAGCAATGCTTGAATTTACAGGCTATGTAAACAATTCCATTGATCAAGGTCCCCTTGTAGGTGCAGCCTACATTGACTTATTTAAATTTTTTGACACCATCAACCATGAACTACTGATCAAACAGCTTGACATCATTGGTCTCTCTCCTGACACTGTGGCATGGTTCACCAGCTACCTGTTGAATAGGTCTCAACAAGTTAAGATTGACAATATCTTATCCGATAGTCAACAAGTCAACTCAGGTGTACTACAAGGGATCATTCTGGGCCCACTTTTATTCAGCATTTTTCTAAACCAACTCCCATCCACCTGCCAATGTCGCCTACTGTTATATGCAGATGGTGCGGTTCTGTTCATCAGTAACTCAAACCCCCTTGCCCTTGAATGCAAACTTGAGACCAACTTTTCTGCTGTAGAAAGATGGTTTAAAGATCAAAAACTTGTGATGAATTATGCAAAGACAAAAATAATGCTGTTTTCCACCACCCAAAATTGGTACAGAACTCACCCTCTTCTCATCACTAACAAGGTGGACTCTCCACTGGAGCTTGTACAAAATTTCAAATATCTGAGGGATCACGCTGGATAACTCAACGTCTTTCAATCACCGCATTGATAAAGTCACTAAGGCCATAAATACACTCATTGGACTGCTGCACAGGCACAAGCACAGTCTATCTCCTAAGGCTCTCAAGCTAGCTGTGCAAAGTTCCCTGGTGACCCTCATTGACTACGGGCTGGTAAGATATGGTTCAGCTACAGATATTGCCCTTCACTACATAAGAGTAGCATTAAATAAAGCCTGTTGACTTATTACAGGAGCCACATGCATAACGCACATGTGTGACCTGTATGCTCAGACTAACAGGCTACAGTTCTCTAGCAGACTTCTCTACCAGTCCAGTTTACTGGTGAAAAAAGTTTGTTTTGACTTGGTACCAACCGGGGTTCAGAATCTTCTTTCCCCTAATGATAACCATTGCTGCACTCATAGTTTGGATAGCTGTATATTTAAAAGTGCTCACTGTTGTACTTCCTTGGGACAAAGGTTCTTTGCCTTCTGTGCCCCTGGATGGCTAAACTCTCTACACACTGATATTTCTTCGCAAACTTCAATCAGTCCCTTTAAAAGAAAACTGAGACAACCGCTAATAGCAAATGCCTGCTGGGACTGCTTCCAATAACTTACCAGTGAGTATTCCTCATGCCTGGGTCCTGTCTTTATGCCACTTCACTCCTACATTGCCCTCATTGAACCTATCCTCTCTCCTGTCAAGTGCCACATTACTTGATATTTACTCACTTCTGCTCATATTTCCCCTTAACACTCTGTCCTCACCTGCCATCCTCCTCCCCTACCTTAAACCATTCCCATCCTTCCACACTTAACTTTTATGTTCATCCTTCCCCCCTCCCACTTCCAGGCCCTGTAACTGGTACTCCACCCTCTGCCATCACCCCTGATTCTGTTCTGCTCTTTCCACTTAGACTTAGCCTCTTTGCTATTAGCTGTCGTCTTTCCACCATCTCAAGTTCCTGTCTCTCTTTCCTTTTCTGTCCTATATCCTTTGTAATAACATCTAAGTTAGTCCACCTGACTCTGGCTGCTCAACATAGCCTTTGTTTAATTGCCAAAGCTAATTTAACTGACTCTGGCTATTTGTACATAGCTTACAACTATGTACAAAGACTGTGACTTTACTACTTATAACCATTCCTGTACAATTGTGTTGCTATTCACTTATTTGTTTAATGTTCTTATTCTTTGTTTGCCCTGACATGGAACCTATGTAATGAGCTTGTTCTCAAAGGTGTTAATCCAAGATTTCAAATAAATAAAATAAATATTTCAACAAAATTTGATGGATATCTGGGTCTTGTAGTAATATAAATCCACCCTTTCTCAACCCCATTTCACTATCTATAAACAGTGTTCAAATCCACCCAGCAGATAATATTCTGCATTATACAGTACCTCTACATGTGTTATAGGTCATTATTTTTAATGTAAATAGTGTTTCATTCTAGAGCTTTGATAGGCCTTTCAATTATACTGTCAGACCCAACTTCCCTCATATTTTAAGGATTGTTCTTGTATCCTGACCCCTTTCAGCTGTCCTGGAGGGTTTTTTCCTCCTTCTCTATCACTTCATTACTGTTTTTCCTGTTGCTTTTAACTGTATTATGTGTTACAGTTTTCATGCCATCATTGTGCCCAAATGTTACCCTTTTCCATCCTATAACTGTATGAGTATGGGTGTTTTAATTTTTTGGCTCTGTCACTGTCAGCTTTGTATTATTTGTTTCTCGCACACTCCAAAACACCTCCAGCTCCTGCATTCCTTTTACTGATTGTATTATAAATAAGGCATTTAATTCCTCTTCCCTTTCTGTCTTCAATATACACCCACTTGACTCCTCCAGTTTCTTCTTCTTACGTGCTCCAGTTAACTTCTCTCTCTGCTACCTCTCATTCCATAATCTCTTCTGCGGTACTTTTTATTTCTTTTCTTTTTTCCCCATACCCCCATTTAGATGTTTTTATTCTTGATGGAGAAGCTGTAGATTTTCTTCTTTGCCATCTTTTCCTCCATCTTCCTGTCCCTTTTATTTTATGATCGTTGCTATTTCTATCAAAAGTTCATTTGTTTGATGTATTTCCCTTTTAAATTCTAACAGTCCTGCCAGAATTACATTTTAACACATGATTCAATCAATCAATTATTTAACCAGGTGGAACACCCTTGAGACAATTCTTTTACAAGGTGGGCCTGAAGCTTCAACAGCACAACATAACAAACAATACAATGTTACAATGGACGGATCAGTAGAACAAGAGTAAAAAAAAACAAATCAGGAGAACAATATATGCAACAACACAATATAAAATAGTGAGGAAAAACAAGCACAATGTTGGGGAGTTAATATTGCAATGCATAGCAATCAGACTAGGATAATAAACAATGAAGACATACATTTGTTCATAATGGTTGTGGATGTATATATAAGAAGAACATTATTTATAAGCATACAGTATATGTTCAATAGCAAACATGTAATGACTATAAAGTAAGTGCTAACCCCCACTAGGGCAATGCTTACAGAGGGTATTAGATAGTAATACTGTAGGAAACACTGGTAGCTAATGCCAGTGGTTGAGAATCTAGAGAAGACAGAAGAGACAGGGCAGGTGGCAGAGATAAGGCAGTAGAAATTTAAGAGTGGCATCGGCAACTATCCTGCAGTTGATGATTAATGAGGAATTTGAATTTTTCAAGGCTGACAAGGTTTCAACAGCTGATGGAAGGTGTGTTATTTAAGATTTATTCTATATAATGCTCCTTTTTTCTGCTTTTATACTATTATTTAAGTTATCTGCCAAAGTCCACAGATGTATTATATCCGGGGTGCCATAGTGGGAGGGTTTACGTTTAACCATTGCAAATATGGGGAAATGAAAGTTTCAAAGTAAGGACTGAAATCCCTTCTTCCCCATGCTTGATCATTTTTATGTCCATTGTCACCTAAATTCTAAAGATTGTTGTTGTTAGTGTCAATCACCTCTTGTGCCACTTCCATTATTTTTTTTGTTCCTTTTGGATATGGTTCCCCCTTTTTTTTCTCTATTATTATTTTCTGATTGCTCCACATTGCCATTATCCTAGCTTACTATTTTCTCATCTTGAATGGAATCAAATAGCAAATGCAGTCTTAATTTTCCTGCCTATGTCAATCTTAGATTCTTACTGCTATGTTTAGGAGTTTATTCTTCCACTATCTTAATTTGTTGCAATATAGGGTTTTCTTCTATCATATCTGCAATGGGGACACTTTTTAAAAGGGACTGAGTAGCCCTTAACAAACTGGTGTTTTGTTTAATCTGCTTGTTAAATTATTAGTTCAGGCCCCGGTACTGTAAAATAAAGTGGTTCATAATTAGCTTACTGTCCCCGGAAGTATTTCAACTTTGCCTGCCTTATTTTTTTTTCTTTGACTTTACTAGGTTAACTTTAAGTATAGTTTTTTCATCTACCATTTCCCAATGCTATTTCAACTTTGCCTGCCTTATTTTTTTTTCTTTGACTTTACTAGGTTAACTTTAAGTATAGTTTTTTTTCCTACCATTTCCCAAAGCAGTAAGTAATAAGCTGTCCAAACATATACTGGAAGATAAGATTTAAAATACACACTATTTTGCACAGATTAAAAATCACAAGCCAATTAAATTATTTGTATCATCATACTTCACAATGCTAATGGTGACTTCTTTTACTCCTTAGAAACATAGAAACATAGATTTTGACAGCAGATAAGGACTGCTTGTCCCACCTAGTCTGCCCATTTCCCTACCTGATGGATAAGCTGCAGATTCTAATTAATCAACAGCTTACTTCCTCCTGCACACCCACTAGAATTGCTTTATGCTTGTCCCATGCATTCTTGAATTCTCCCACTGTTCTGACTCCACAATCGTCTCAGGAAGGCTGTTCCATGCATCCACAACCCTCTCTGTGAAAAAAATACTTTCTAACACTACCTCTGAGCCATCCCCCCATCTTCAAATTGTGCCCCCTTGTTCTTGCACATATCTTCTTCTGAAAGATGCTACCCTCTTGTACTTTGTTAATTCCATTGAGACACTTGAAAGTTTCTATCATGTCCCCCTGCTCCCTCCTTTCCTCAAGGGTATACATATTAAGCTGCTTTAGTCTCTACTCATATGTCTTCTGGTGCAGACCCTGCACCATTTTGGTTGACCTACTCTGAACAGCCTCCACTCTGTCTATGTCTTTGCTTATATGGGGGTCTCCAGAATTGCACATAGTACTCCAGATGGGGTCTCACCAACTGTATGTACAGAGGGATAACAACTTCCTGTTTTCTACTGTTGATGCCTCTCCCTGTGCATCCCAGTATCCCCCAGCCCTCCTTACTGCCTTCTCACATTGCTTGCCCACCTTTATGTCATCTGATATAATTATTCCTAGGTCTTTTTTGATTGTTGTTGTTCTTAACAACTCACCCTCATTGTGTACTCTTCCCCTGGGTTTTTGTTTCTCAGATGCATTACCTTGCACTTCTTTGCATTGAATCTGAGCTGCCACATATTTGATAATTCCTCCAACCTTGCTAAGTCCTTTTCATCCTTTCCACCCCACCTTGTATATCAACCCTGTTGCAGATCTTTGTGTCATCTGCAAAGAGACATACCTTTCCCTCCAGGTGCTCTCCAATGTCACTTAGAAAGACATTAGAGGATGGTCCCACACAACCCTGTGGTACCCCACTAGTTACCCTCCTTTCTTCACTGAGGACTCCTTTTACTATTACCCTTTGCATCCTGTTGTCCAGCCAGTCTTTTATCTAGGCTGCCACCTTGTGATCCATGCCAAGGCTGCTAACATGTTAATTAATCTTTTGCATGAGACTGTGTCAAATGCCTTGCTAAAATCTAGGTAGGCGATATCCACAGCCCCTCCCTGGTCTACTACTTTGGTCACCCAGTCAAAGAAATCTATTAGGTTCATCTGACATGACCTTCCTGCTATGAAACCATGCTGCCTTGGGGTCCCAGCCCCACTGGCCTCTAGGTACTCAACAATTCTTTCCTTCAGAAGTAGTTCCATCATTTTCCCTACCACTGAGGTCAAACTAACTGGTCTGTAGTTTCCTGCTTCTGCCCTACTCCCACTTTTGTGAAGTGGAATCACATTTGCCCTCCTTCAGTCCTCGGTACCACCCCATCCTCCCATGATTTGTTAAAGAGAGTAGTCACTGGTGTTACTAGTTCCACCTTAGTCTTTTAGAATTCTTGGGTGAATCCCATCAGGCCCATTGCTTGTCCACCTCAGTTTCAAGAGTTCTTTCAAACCCTTTCTTCTGTGAATGGACTGGTATCAACTCCCTATTCAGAGTTCTCTCTTGTTTGGCTTGAGACCTCCCCTCCTCTTCCGTTGTGAATACTGAGCAGACATATTCTTCTCAGTATCCTGCTTTTTCACTGTCACACTCTGCCCAAATTCCCTCCCCTTTATTAAGTCTCTGTATCCCTCTCTTGGTCTTTCTTCACTCCCTAATGTACCTATTAAAGGTTTTATCCCCTTCTTAACAGAGTTGGCTATCTTTTCCTCAGTTTGTGCCTTTGCTATTCTGACTGCCTTCCCTGCCTCCTTCTGCTTTAACTGATAAAGTTCTCTGTCCTGCTTCTTCTGTGTTTCCTTATATTTTCTGAATGCTATCCTTTTCTTCTGAACCTTCCCTTCTACATCTTTTGAGAACCATAGTGGGTTTTTCCTTTCTTTCGTTAATTTGCTTCACACAAAGGCTTGTTGCCTCTGTGATGGCTGTTTTGATTATTCCACATTGGTCCTCCACCCCTCCTTCTTGCCCGTTTGCTAGTGCTTTTCTGAGGCACTCTCTCATTTTCCCAAAGTCAGCCTTCCTAAAGTCCAATACTCTTGTTTTTGTATGGCTTGACTCTATGGCTGTGTTTATTGTGAACCACACTATTTGGTGGTCACTTGTTCCAAGATGGCTACCCACTTCTAAATCTGAGATCCTTTCTCCTTCCCCATTTGAGAGTATCAGGTCTAAGATTGCTCCCTCCCGAGTGGGTTCCAACACTAGCTGTCTGAGGCATGCCCCCTGTAGGCCTGTAGGGCATCAAGAATGACCTTGCTCTTGGATGTGCCTGCAGCAAAGGTACTCCAGTTAACATCTGGCATATTCAGGTCCCCCATCAACAATATCTCCCCTTCTACAGCCATTTTAAGGATACCTTCTATCATTTTCTTGTGAATTTCCTCCCCCTGACATAGGGGTCTGTACACAACCCCCATGCAGATTGTAGTGCCATTTCCTGTCTCCAGGGTGACCCATAGTGACTCATCAACTTCCTGTTTACACTTTGGTTCTGTTGCTTTAATCCCTTCCTTTATATAGAAAGCTACTCCTCCTCTACTTTTACCCACCCTGTCCCTCCTGTAGAGTGTGTATCCTCGTATGTTTACATCCCAGTCATGGTTCTCTGTGTACCATGTTTCAGTGACTGCCACAATATCCAGGCATCCCTCTTCCATCAAGGCCATTAGTTCAGGAAGCTTGTTACACAGACCGTGTGCATTGGTACTCATCACCTTCCATTTTTTTATGGCCTTACCCCTTTTAGCCCCATGCTTGCCCTTACTGCCTTTTTCTGCATGTATCCGTCATGCTCCCTGACTTCTCTACCTTGGTGTTTACCTCTCTAACTACTGTGTTTAGTGGGGGGAGGCTGGGATTTCCCTGCTCCTTTTCAGAGTCTTCCCCCTTGGCTAGTTTAAATGCTTGCCAATGAATCATTTAAACCTATCACCTAGGATCCTGGTTCCTGCCCTGGACAGATGCAGACCATTGCACCAGTATAGGCCTGCATCCCTCCAGGTGGCTCCCCAGTCCCAATGAAGCCAAAACCCTGAGCTCCACACCAGTTTTTCAACCATTCATTGAATCCCATGGTGCAGAATACCCTAGCATCATCCTTGCCATAGACAGGTAGCACCTCCAAGAAGGTTACTGTACATGCTACTTGTCTAAGGACCCTCCCCAACTCTACAAACTCCTCTTGCACTGATCTGATCCCAGTCACAGCCAAGTCATTTGTCCCTATGTGGACAATGACATCCAGCTCCCTCCCTCATGCAGCTGCTCCCACGATCCTGAGGATTCGCTTCCTGTCCCTCCGAGCTGTGGTGTCAGGCAGGCACTTTACCTCCCTATCCCCTTCCTCCCCCCACTTCTACCACCATAATGATTGAGTCCTCCACCAGAAATTGTTTCCTTCCCCTGGTGGGTCTCATGCCAGCCTCCTGTGGGTCTCCTTTGTGGAAGTTCCCAGCATCTTCCTTGATCTCCACTGCAGGTGCCTCCATAGAGGAACCACTCTTTGCCAGAACAGCATATGAATTGTGGAGAGGTACAACTGGAGGAATGCACCTCTGTTCCACCACCCTCTCCCTTCCTGAGCCTACCTTGGTCCAACCGCTCCTCTTTCTTGGCAGCCTCTGAGGTAGCGGTGGTGGCCCTGGTGGTCCCTGGGTGGGGGAAGTGGTTTCACAAATACTAGCCATGTCAGCCTGGAGATGGGCAACCTCCTCCCTCAGACCAGATAGGTGCCTGAAAACAGGGCAGCATCGCAGCCTCCAGAATGTCTCCCAGAACACTGCTGCCCCCAGCCATTGCACTGCGCTGCACCACTCTCATCTTGACTTATTTTGTGTCCCCTCTCCTGTTGCTTTGTATGCTTACTGTCGCCTCCCTCTTTTTATTTTTACACTTACTTTCCTACTGCCTATGTGCCCTTACAACTCTCACCCTTCCTGTTCTGGGACAGGAACTTCCTGTAGTCTTCAGTAGTCTCCTTCTTCCTTGCTTGGATTCAGACCTCCAGCAGCCAGGGGTGGGGGGGGTAGAAAGAGTTATTTTTTAGGTTTCTTAAAGGTTGATGAAAATAATGTGTCTCAGTGATCCTTCCCTTCCTACTGCCAAGCAGGAAGTACCTGTTGTCAGTCAAATCCAGTGGCTATAAAAGTAGAACTGGCTTAGGATGGGATGGTGGAGGGTGGGAAGGAGGGCAATTAGTAAAAATCTGTAGTTCTAGACTGCTGTGTCTTACTCTGAAAGCAAAGTTCTCCTCTGTCAAAAACAGCAGGAAGCTGTAATTGGAGACACCTGCTTTTGTATTCCTAAGCTCCTAAGCCACACACCCAATTAGATTCACCATCCACTCCTGACTCAGTAAATTTGGCAGATACATCCCCCTTCTTCAGAGAAACACACAGCAACTTTCTTCTTTTTTTTTTACTTAAATGATACCCCCTTCTTCAAATAAAGTTTGCTTTCTTAATACAAACAGGCACTGACTCCTGCTGAGATAAAAGTGATTTATCAGTAAAAAATCTGTAGTTCTAGACCGACTCCTTTTTCTTAGAAATGCAATTTTCACCTGTATCTTTTCAACCAGAACTGTGGTTTCTTCAAAGCTCCTCAGTATTCTATGTTCTGCCTACAGGGCTGCCTGAGCTGTACTGAAAGAATTTAAAGAGAAGAAAAACTTGTAAGGTCTATAAATACATATAGCATCCTACACCCTCAAAAAATGTGGCCATGTATTTTACAGATTTACATAGGCCATATAATTTCCTGTTTACTCATTGTCATTATATAGAATAGAAAGCTGCTTGCTTTAAAACTGTTACTTTTTTTAGCCCTTTGTGAATTTAGTTTTCACTACAAACTGAGGAGTATCCTTCAGAAATGACTACCAAGTGTTGGTATAGTTTAGACACTTCTCTGTCTCTCCAAGCTGGGAGTTTTATTTGTAGAACTTGACCTGAAAAGAAACAAATGGCCTATAACTGCTTCCATTTAAACCAAGCTAGCAGTAGAAACAAATGAATTTACAACATTTAACACTTGAAAGGTTATTTTTTTTTGTTGTTGTTCTTTTACTTTAAATAATGACTACATATCATTTTTGAAATAAAAAAAAAAGTTAAACAGAGCTGCCTTCTGTTCCAGTGTACTTCTGTGGTATGGTGTGCTGGTGCTCTAAACTGTTAGGCACCATGCCCCCTTAAAATACTAACAAGTCAATCATGTGATTAAAAAAAAAAACAGCAGCTCTAATTTAAATAAATATCTTTTATTTTGAATAAATACATTCAAAATTCACAATTCATTGCTCACTCACATAAAATCACATAACATCATGCCATACAGACAGTAACACAAACGCTCCACTTTATAATTATATTTCCCCTATGTTCAATTTCTCAGTCTCTAAATTTCTTTCACTATCACTAGCTCTTTGCAACTTTTAATTTTCCCCTACCTAATTTTAATTGAACAGTTCACCACAGAACTATACTGTCTCTCCCAGGCTCTGAGAGTCAAGATGCTCCGAACACTGCTCCTCCAGATCAAGACCTCCAGTCTCTGATCTTGTGAAGTTCAAGTGCTCCAACTGCTTGCATGCTGCTCCTCATCTACTGTTTTCTGCTTGTAGCCAGTGCCACTTTCCTCTCACCACTCCTCTCACTTCTCACAGCCTCTTGCCACTAGCTGTGTCCCTTCCAGGCTTTCAGGTTCTCATGCTTCACCAGCACCACCGATCTTTATTCCCAATCCTTTTTCTCAGTAATAAAATGGGGTATGCAAGCACAATTCCTGGGAGATAGTCTTTTTCCCTAAAAGTATAACACCATACATCACATTACAAGCACAGACAATGGTAGCATATCTTTTCTTTATTTAAAATACACATATATCTTATTCTCCCTAAAATGCTACTCCATAGCTCCTTCAGAGTTCATGTTGCTGCCATCTTGCATAACATGAGGAATAACTCCGTGCCACTAGGCACAAAAGACACTTGTATATGGGGCAGGGTGATGTAAGGGGTGCCACTAGGGGCCAGGGATACTTGGACATGAGCAAGAGCATGGAAGTGGGGTGTCTCTGGACACCAGGGATACTTATACATGGGGGTAGATGGGCATTGCTTGAGTATGACAGGTATACTTGGACATGGGGCAGGATATGGTGTACCCCTGTAAGTTTCTTTTTTTCACAGTTTATTTTAATAGTCACACTTATTTTATCAGGTGGTGGAAGTCCTACCACATTGTTACTGCTGTATTCCATTAAAAAAGGTAAACTATATGGATTAATGTGCGGATAGTAATGCTCCTCCAAATTGATTCCGGTTCGTATGGGAATGCAGAGAATTACTAATAGGAAGGCATCATCACACACACTTAATGGGTTCTGTAAATTTATTTGGGGTTGGAAGTCAAAACTTCTAGGCCTCCAAATTGAAGATCATCTAATTATTAAAGGAGAAGACCACTGTATATTTCTGATTTGGATATGTCTGATGTATTTATTATACATTATATCAGTTACTGTACATATGTCAATAAGAGATCAGTCATTTCTGCTGTTGCAACACATATCTAGAGTCTGAGGCTCTGACACAAGGTAGTAAAATGTCAAGCAAGCCTCCATTTACATGCAAATGGTTCACTTGCAATACAGCCCCTCCCATTCCCTGATGTCACTGCAGCAACAGTGCAGATGTACACATAAGGGTATCAATGCTGTCTATCCTAATTTTAGTTTAAGTTTGCAATGGCTTAAGACAGTTCTGTCATGCAAGTCACACAGGGAGTGGTACTTGTAGCCTTAATACTGCAAGTGCAGAGCAAATAATACATCCAATAGTATTTCATTCACAGGAAACAGAATTTCTTTGTACTGCTCATTTTTCTCTGTGAAACAGTTGCAACATGTTGTGGAAAGCAGCAGAAAGACTCAATCAGACAATCAAACAGTCCATCAGTCAATGATTCAATCAGTATTGCACCAGGTGAACACCCTTGAAGATTCATTTGCAAGGTAGGCCTGAGCAGTTTCCCAAAGATCACACAAGACTGAATTCCTCCTTTGCACACATTATACACCACCCTTCCAGCAGCCTGAAAGTGGAGAGCTATATCACTTACTTTATAAAGTGTATTGTTTAAAATTTCATAGAGAGTAAGGAACTTTAGTGGATGTGAACCAGAGTTTCCCAGTTCCTGTGCCTGTGCTTTAACCACTAGATTAGCCTTCTTCTATATGCTGCAGCTGATGTCCTGGTAACCTATTTCTTGATATAGCTGAACTCTTTATTACGTTACATCAGCCATCCAATCACGGACCACCTAGTTACATAGGGAAAGGGGCATATTTGCAAGATTGTGTCTCACTGCTGGTGTCAATCAAAACAGAGAATGCTAACACACACAGAACATAATACAACAGCTATATAATACTACTTAAGAGTCTTGTTGTACCCAGAGTCATTTATTGGGTAAACTGTTTTTGCTAACAGAAACATTAACACAACACATACAGGTACTTCCTTATAGGCATACTGTAAATACATGTCAAATCAGTACTGCATCACACTCATATGGTCCTAGTTCCTATTAGACCTGCATTTCAGGATGTGCACAACACTTAAAGGGTTCCCCATTACTCAAGTGGGGAACCAAACATTGTGGGTTCTGCTTACTGGTGGAACAGCATTTAGTGCAGCACCATTATCTGTTGCTCTGATGACATCATCCTCCAGCAGCATTGATGGTAAAATGGAGGACAGACACATTGATAATTTCTGGGGGCTGTATATTTTTATTTATAATCTAGATTTGGACAGCAATAGGACTGCTGGCAACTGGAAGAGGCACACAACAGTTACTCATAATGAGTTGGGAAAATATGGCCGTGAAACTATGGGAGACTTCCCATCTAAAAGACAAATTACCAAAATGGTGACGGGATTACATCAAAAGCCTTACAATGAGAGAGTGAGGGACCTCAATTTGTGCAGGCTGGAATAAAGGAGGGAGAGAGGTGACACGATTGAAACATTCAACTATCTCAAGGGCATTAACAAGGTAGAAGGGGACAACCTATTCCAGATTAATAGTAGTGCCAGGACAAGTGGACATGACATGAGACTGAGGGGTGGCTGCATATGAGGAAATGTTAGGAAGTTCTTTTTTATTGAAAGGGTGGTGGTTGCATGGAATAGACGGCACCAGGAGGTGGTGGCAGCCCCTACAGTGCTGAGCTTCAAACATCCATGGGACAGAAACAAAGGAATAATAGAGATAGGAAGAAAAAGCTAATGCCAATGGCCAGATAGGGTCACTAGACACTTCCTTACACAGCTTAAATGGGCAGACTGGATGGGCATAGCCATCCTTATCCGCCCACGGAATCTATCTATGCATCCATGTCTCCCTATGTTCCAAATTGTGGTCATCAAAACTACAAGAGTCCCCCCTTCCCCCCAAAAAAACTAACATGAAATCTTTCTGTTAAAATGTAATTTCATTCAGAAAACAGAATCATTGTTGGCACTCTGCCTATAAAAGTGGAAGACACATAGTTCTAATTTTCCGCATTCCTGAGTCATATACTCCCACATCCTTTGTTGTGGATATGCTGTTTACCTTGTTTTTGGAAGTCAGAGTCTCCCAAAAGGGAGTTGATTGACTTAAGATCTGCTGGCACTCCTTGCATAGTTCAGAAATAAAAGAGGCAAACAGAAAATATATTCCAAGTTTTTAGATTTTCTGACAGTCTGCCCATACCTCTCAACTGTCCCTGATTTTGCATCAAAATTTTCCTCTGTCCCTCATAAAATTTGTGTTTTTGTGACAGAACAGTGGAGATTAAAATCACAAAATAATGTCAAACATTAAAGTTATAGACTTGTTCTTCTTCAGAAAATGCATCTTAACTTACATCCCTTTATTGTAACAGCTTTCTGTGTGAGTAGTACCAATTTTTAAGATGTGTCCCTGATCTTGGGTCTTTGTCCCTGATTTTTTTAAGCCTTGTCCCTGATTCATGAGGCAAGAGGTTGAGAGGTATGAGTCTGCCTAGTTTTTGCACCCCACCCTTCTTATTGCATCCTTCCTGTTCCTCTCCAAAATTACTAGAATCAATGATCAAACTGGTGACACTGCATTCTGTCACAGGTAGGTAGCAACATATATGATGGCTCAGAAAATCCACCAGATTTTAATGGTCCAGATCAGGAAATCTCCCAGGAGTGAGGGGCTTTGACTTGGAATCTTTTACTTTTTTTTGGTACAGTTGAATCATTTTAGGCAGGCTTCACTCCGATTTTTCACGCAGAGTCAAGGTCTGACATTGGGCATAGCCCTCAACACTTTCTGTGTTCTTCACCTATCCAACATGGGCATGTTTCCAAGTGATCTTTTGTTAAGGCTGGTGATAGCGTGATGGGCCACCTTGGGAGCGGGAAACACACCCACACACACACATATTATGGGTAAATTAACAGGTGCACATGTCTTTTTTTGGGGGGGGGCACATAGCAAAAAAGAAAAGTCGACAGAATCCTTTATGCAAGCTACCATCAAACCCATTCCAACAGCAAGACATGTTTTGCGATCTGAGAGTGGGTTTGGAACCTGGGACCTGTTCAGTTGAGTGAGGGTGTGTGGGGATGTACTGAAAGGTGCGGGGATGATGGCTGTTGAGTGGGAGCTGGGGGTTGGGGGGACTGATCGGCGAGGAAACTTTTTTTTAACAAGGTTTTGGAAAAAAAAAAAACATTGAGGGACCAGCGGGTGAGGAGTGCCAGTAGACACCAGGAGATATGGAGGTGGCGATCGGTGTGTGTGTGTGTTGGGGGGGGGGCTCTTAACTTCAAGCCACATATATCAGGGACATAGCTTAAAAGTAATCAGGGACAAAGGGGTCACTGGAGTGTCTCAAGCCATTAAATCTATTTTATTTTTGCCCTATTCATATGTGACCATAATTATATATACATTTTTTCTTATACTCTTTCGCACCAGTTCGACACTACAGTGTACTTCGTTACAACCATGAGTAATTGCACTCTCTTCTAAACATGATGTTGTATAGTGCTGTATTGTGTTATGTTATGTTGTGTTGTATTGTATTGTATAGCATAGTGTTAAACAGTATTATGCTGCCCCCTTCCCTTTTCCTCCCAGGATACGTCTTGAAATGAGCTATGTGGTAAAACTTTAAACTAAACTAAACAAAAATAATAATGCACATGTTTAGATAATGAACTAGGTGATTCTGCATGTAACATTTTGTCAAAAAAGCAGTCCAGGACAACCTCTGTTTTAGTATTAGTGGCAACTAACCCCCATTCATTGTAAAATGTGCAATGCCGCGTTCTGTGAACTGCTAGTAATGCAAAGCAACAGCAGTCATTATACAGGACATTTAACCTGTTGAAGACTGATTGGGAGGCATCGGTATAGACTGGCAGACCTTAATTGTGCTAGCATTAGGATCCCTTGCACTATGGCCAGGCAAGCTTATCTTTACACATGAAGGCTAAATCTGCTGCAGGCTAAAGATTTGCTGATACACGGTATTTGGAGTTCAAAGTTAAGGGAGGAGTCCAGCATAATTCCCAGGTACTGAAAGTTAAAGAAAACTTCAAAGAGACAGTCATCTTATTTGATACGGCCAGATTATGATTGTTAGCACAAAGTTGTTGCTTTAACCCAAATAATAAATCCTTTTTTTGGTGTAACACTAATATTCTGGTGATTAGTCAATTGTGTATGTTGCTATAGTCATTATTTAGGTGTACATGCAAATCCTTCAAATTTGTATATTTAGCATACAGAAATTAGGTTGTCAGCATAGGGTTACCACCTTTTAAGAAGCCCAAAGTGGGACATTTCTTACTGAAACATGATTTTTTGCAGGACAGTACATAACCTCAACCAATCGAACAGACCTGTTTTCTCTATATAATAAAAATTAAGGCTAAGCATTGTAGTTTCTTAGTTGCTTCTATTATTTCTTATCATTTTAAGGTATTTTAGTTAAGGTATTATAGTTTCCTGCAACATTTAGTGGAAAGTTAGAAAATATTTTTTTCCACTATAAAGTCAGGACATGTAGTATAATTCATGTTTTTTGCAGGACACAGCTGCCCAAATCAGGACTGTCCTGTGAAAATCAGGACAGGTGGTAACCCTATGTCAGCATAATATATTGGGTTTAACATTAAACAGGCAGCTCAACGGAATTATAGTGGCACGGAATGCCAGTGGGACTTGAATTCAAGGCTGTGTCTCTCATTTGTTTGTGTTCCTAGCCTGTATTTGCTGGACTGCTCAAACTGGCTTGTGACTTGCAAACTGCTACTTCCAATATAGCTCTTGCCTCACAAACTGCTGATAACACAGTTCACAACCAAGTATGTAAGGCACAAACTCAGTTTGCACCAGACTGTATGTTCCGCTATTATACTATCAATAAAGTACTAGTCTTGCTATAGAGGTCATTTCCAAGACTACATAGAAGGCATAAGGTAACATTCATAAGGGAGTTTTATTGGGTAGTTAAATTTACCACTGAAATGCAGTTTATGTAGCAGTACTGATACCTAAAAAAAATTGGAAGCTAAACTATTAACCTTTCACCCAGCCAATACATGAAAGAAAAAAAAATCCTATTTGTAAAATGGTGCTTTTTCAGCTTTGCCTCCTGATGCCTTTTGATCAAGAACACAGCATCACTCTTCACTTTCATGACTTTCAGCGATGGGGCACTGAAGAACTATCATTAGTCCAGCCGAGGGTCTCCGTGCTCGAAATGAGAGCAGCATTACAGTCGAATTGAAGATTGATAGGGTGAAAGGAGAGTGAATGACAGACAATTAGTATAGGGTGAGAGCACTGCAGATGCAACGAGTAGTCCCCCCCCGCCAGCAGCCTGACGTTAGGGAGATACTTGGTATTTTGACCCACTCTCCCAGCCGCTGATTTATGAGTTTAGATGAGGTGTTGACAAGGTGTGGGGACATAAGACGGGTGACATTAAACTGATTAGAAATAACCTTGTCAGATTTCACCCTTTCATCACCAGGCCCCTGTGGTTGCTGGCACAAGGCAGGCTTGCCGAGCTGTACGGCTGGTTGCACAGACTGATTTATGCGCCTTCGAGGCGGTTTTCATCAATTCTCAGAGATGAGGGTGTGTGACGCCATGCTAGTGAGTATATTGGATCCATTTTTAGCTACTTGGAAACCGAGCTTACATATCAAATGTGAAATGATTTAGCTTACGCGCGTGCCTGCGTGCGTTAGTGTGTGCATAAGAAGCAGTCCACCTGCAGATGAAGCACCGACAGAAAGACTGCAGATGTTGCCAATTAAAGTTGCCGAGAAAACAACCGATACAATTAGTGAAAATATTATACCAGTAGCTAATGTGATTGCACGCACTCACGCGGTTTTAGTGATGATTTGAGAGCTGCATGCAGATGTTGCAGTCACAGCCTTTACATCTCTCTCTCTCTCTCCCTCTCACTCTTTTTTTTTGTTTTAACTCTATGGAAATATAGTTATCACAAAAGAGGGGTTATTCAGGTCGTTTTTTTTTTCCTCAGGAGTAACTCAGTTGATAGATATGTCTCTGCTTCAATTTTGTTATCCCATATTTCTCCTTGCGCTGTGCAGCTGCAGTGCCATCTAAATATAAGAACTACTGAGCTTCCAAGCCCACCCACCCCTCCTACAAATCCTGTTTCCATGGAAACTGCTAACCCTGCAATTTTAATTGTTCTAGAAAAAAAAACTCTGCCTTCTCTGGAGACCGAGAAAGATCAAAGGTCATACACGAGCATCAATAAAGGATTCTAAACAATATTCATTTATATACATATGCGTGCATGCTTGATTGTGTTTATCTATCGATCTATCTGTATAGCTGCAGATATTTGTACACCCTTCTATATTGTGTGTCTTCTGATTTATACACATATTTACTATTTATTTATAGCTTGACAGCTAGAAAGGTATAGATATTTCTACTGTAGTAAAAAAGTATTGCACCCACAAGGAAAGAAAAATAAACCATGTTGACTAAATTATTGCAGCAAACAACAAATGCCGGCACCAAATAGACGTGGTGAAGAAAAGACTTTATTCAGTTATCCAAAACGCCATACAGCGCAGTATGGCGCTTTGGATGACATATTTAAGCCTCTTCTTCACCAAGTCCCTTTGGTGTTGGTATTTGTTGTTTGCAGTGGTCTGTTGGTTACCGAGTACATCTGGAGCGGCTGGAAGGGGGAATGCTGCTGTACTGTACTAATTTGTTGCAGCCTATCAGAACACCCAGCTAAAAGATGCTGATTAAAGAAATATTCGTGTATAAAAGCAATGCAACTTTAATTAGTGACTACAGTTCATTATTAAAAAGAGTATAATATTTAACTAGTGTGATTTTTGCCTAGCTTGTGGATTTTGTGATACAGTCAATAGTTGGTGGTTGATGAGTGAATAACATTGGTCTAAAGCAACTTGCAATGCAGAGGAGTCAAAATGACATTAAAAAAATGCATAGCATTAGAAATGTGACTCCTACCCTACCACCACACCGGCTGGCGATGCGGTGAGATTACCGGCGTCACTACTTGCAGTTTTTTATTGAACTTTGCTTAAAATCGTTGCCTGTGATAGCCAAAGCCTGGCCACGTGACCAGAAAGAGCTAGTGCGAGTTCCCTGCCTAACTTTAAAATGTGTAAATATTCCTAGCAACAGGTATTAGTTAAAAAATACTGTTGCCCACTACACTGGTGCATTTAGGTTAATAGTTTTGAAAAAACAATGACACCAGTTTCGGATGCCAAGCGCTCGCTACTTTTATTTTTTTCTCTAGTAGTCTATTGTCCCCCAGATCATTGTCATCAGCTCTCCACTCCCGGCCCCCGACCTCAAGACTGCGACCCGTTTTCATCCTCAGCTCACCTCTGCTACTAACCATCATCTTACGCAAGTACAATGACTTCCCTTATCTAAAGTGAATGTGTCTGTCAGGCGTTTGCATTGACATCACCCTAACTTCAGCACCCTCTGTGCAACCATTACTGTATCCGCATTTTACTCTGTGGGCAAGATAGTGCCGAAGATTGGTCATTTAGTATGCAGTCAGTTACAAGATGAGTCCCCCTCACCTAAGCTGCCCCAGACGGGGTGGGAAGGTTCACTGTGCTGTAGTGTGGGTCTGTTCCGGTGCAACAGCAGTAATACGATTTGTTTTCTGTATTTGAACTGATTATCTTCTCTGCTGTAAATGTGTACCCATTTGACCTCGATCTTTGACCTTGAAAATTAATAAAGACTATATTTACAAAAAAATGCTGCATTGTGTAATCCCTAATACCCTGAGGACAAGCCCACCACAGATCTATCAATGCTCCATATAATTATACTCCTAACGTCTGATTTTCTTACCTTGTGCAATGTACACAGTCAGTCCTATTTGCATCATATTATTTCGAGTTGAAATCCCACATTTTAGATTGTTTGGCTTCTCAAAATTAGTTAATACAGTTGATTGTTTTATCTGCTTTCTTTCTTAGTAGAGCTGAAATGCATGCTAATGGTGTGATTATTTAGTTTTTGTTAACCAGTTAGGTGCACTAGACAAGAAATGCCTATTTTCAGGCATGACCTGGGAGGTTACAAAAGACAGTTGAAAAATTACATAAAGCAGCAAAGATAACAGTATAAGATGCAGAAAAACATAACTGAGACACAATGTGTCCTAGTAACAGAGTCACATTCAGTAGATAAAAAACACACAGGCATAAATGAAATAACAGTGAGCATGGTGCAACAATATAATGCATCCCAATACAATTACACAATAAGTTAGAGACGACAAATACAATAATGTGACAAAAGATACACAAATTATAAATGCTGGAAGCATTACAATGCAAGAATACCACTACAGAAAAAGAGTATCACGTATGAGAACATTTGTCTGTGGAACCTGAGAATTTGTGAGGTTCTATTTCAAACTTTGAGTGGGACTGAGAGACCCTAAGGTAATGAGGGATGGTGTTCCAAGCCCTTTGTGCATAGATGGCAAATGCCTGCTCATCCATTTTAGAGGAGCATTTGGGTATAGACAGAAGTGACAGACATTAGATTGCAAGATGTAGGCCTGGTCTGAAGGACTTAATAGAGGGTTTTAATGACCTAATAATGTTGTCAATAACACAGCCCATGGTATATAGAAAATGGGGGGAGATAGCCAGGCAAGACTGGATCTAGCATACAGTGGGGGGTCAACTGGAGAACAGACAAAGCAAACAGACAAATGTTGCTATAGGTGATGCTTCATTTTGGATAGGTTGCAAGCACTGACCTGATAAAATGAAGTGAGCCCATATGCAATGCTTGGCTGCAGGACTCCCTGGGCTGTTGCAGTCCTTGCAGCAAGAATCAGAGCATATCTGGTTCTGTTGACAAGCCCAAGCTTAGTATTTACTGGTTTACAGATGTTCATAATCTGAAGGGTAAAATCAAAGGTAGGGTCTAGTAAAGCCTTGATATTTAAAGGCATCAATAATGGGGAAGGGGGCATCTAAACAGTAGATACCTAGGCCAGTGACACATGCCTTTAACCTAGGTGCAGACCCATAAACATGGCCAGGGTCTTGCTAGAGTTTAAGAGGAGCCAACTGTGGAAAAGTCAGGTGTGAATACTACTGAAGTCAGCATGAAGCTGTATGTTAATGCCAGTTAAACTCTTGGAGGTGGCGTATATTATCATGCCATCAGCATGATCAACAGACCATCAAGAGGAAGACATCTACGGGGGATGAGCAGCAACTTACCCTCCGCTCTTCCCCTGCACTGGAGAGAAGGACTTCAATGGCCATTGTAGAGACTGCACCAGAGAACTGCAGTTGAGGAAAGTGGACCACTCCTGCTGTTGGGTCCTGCTCTTCAACATCAGGAACTGTTGCAGTTAATTTTTTTCATGGCTGAAATATGACCATTGCCACATTGAAAAGTCAGGGATTTTTCCGTTAATCTAGACTTTCCAAAAAAAGGGCATCAATTTCAAATTCAGAATGGCAGCCTCAAATGCAGACCCCTCAGCCTGCAATTTTCACTGATCAACAGACCATCAAGAGGAGTACATCTACAGGGGATGAAGACAGAGCAGCAACTTACCCTGTGCCCTTCCCCCGCACTGGAAAAAAGGACTTCAACGGCCATTGCTGCAACTGCACCGGAGAGCTGTGGTCGTAGCAATAGGACCACTCTCTCTGTCAAGTCCTGCTCCTCAACTTCAGGAACTGCTGCAGCTAAGTTTTTCTCCTACCCTCTCATCCCCACCCCTTCGTCTATTAAATACTCTTCTTAGCTCCACCCAGAGGGGCCACACATCGGAAGTGGAGCATTTCTGCACCAGGACCCATCTGTCATAAATGGCAGTAGGAGGAACTGAGACTCAATCAGGAGGACCAAGGTGTCTCAACAACTGAGTAAACAGAATACTTTATTCTCTTTGACTTTACTATGCACTGAAAGCTTACTACCATCACTGAATTCCTGCCTGCTTTAAATGCTTTTTACTCTAGCACAGTAAGTTAATCAATAAGCTGTCTGATTTGTCTGCTTTTAATGCTTGCTTAGTTAGGACCTCAAGATACTCAGTAATTCAACATCTAAGTTCTCATTATTCTGGTATGAGTGGAGTTAGTCACTGAAATAATACTACCTTCATTGAATTCCTGTCTGTTCTAATTGTTTTTGTACTTGCATGGTAAGCTATTCAGTAAGCAGCTTGCCTTGTCAGCGTTAAACTGCTTGGTGAGTTAGCACAGAAAGTTACTCTGTTTTCAAGCATCTAGGTTCTCATCACCTGAGGTGAGTGGAGTTAGTCATTTCTAAGGAGCGCATGCTCTTTTATAGGTATATAGGGAGGAAGTAGTCATTAAAGGCTTCACAGTCTTGCAGACCTATTAGGGGTAATTTTCTGACCTATAGCTCTGCACTTGATTACTAGGTTTGTTACTGCTGAGCTGTTTTGCTGGATTCCCAAATGAATGTGTGCAGCCTCACAGCAAATTTTGCAGAACTGGAAGCCTGGATATCACACTACTCCTTGGACTTCCTTGGGCTCTCAAACACCTGGCTGAAGCCACATATCACTGACTCACTGTACACAATCTGGGATTATAGGCTACTCAGAGCTGACTGCCCTACATCCAAAAGAGGAGGAGGGATGGCACTCTACTTTAAAGAAAACCTAAATGCCACCACTCTCTCTGCCACAACAAACTCTGCCTGCAAAATACTCCATGGTGCTCCTGTCCTTTGGAACACCAAAAAGCATAATATCCTATGTGTTTATAACCCCCCAACTGTGGTTTGAATGGTCTAACAGAAGTCATGACCTACCTGGCATCAAAGGGAAAAATGAACTTCTCCTGCTGGGAGATCTCAACCTGAACGGATAGGAAAACTATGTGGACAAGTTCAGTGCCGAGCTAGGAAAGCTCAACCTATCACAACTGGTCTCCTGCCCTACATGTACATCACTGCCAAGCAATCATAAATCTCTCTTGGATTGGATTGCAACAAATAGAACACAGCATGTCCTAACTGCAGGGTCACTACTGGACTCAATCAGTAACCACTCACCTGTGTTCTGTGTCTGAAGGGCACCTGACGCTAAGACACCACCTAAGGAAATTCTCTTCAGGGATTTCTCCAATCTTGATGTAGGCACACTATTCAATGGCCTAGACCATAAAGATTGGTCCTCTCTATATTGGACATTGGACATAGAAAAGGTATCAGATTTCTTTGTAACCACAATGCAGGCTCTTCAAGACAAACATGTCCCCCTTAAAAAAACAGAGAGTCAGAGGTACGCCAATACTATAGATGCACAGTGACCTCCTAGCTTCCATGAAAAGGAGGGAGAAGTCCTGGTCAAAGCCAAACTCTTACAGTCCCCATGGAACTGGACAGAATACAGAAGGCAGAGAAATAATTGCAAACAAGCCATACAAACTGCAAAAATGACCAACTGTAAACAACTGCTCAAAGCATATTTCAGGTACTATCACAGTTTCTGGAACCATATTAAGTCTTTTATGGGCCAAGATAAATGTTCAACAATAACCAACATGACACTGGGTGGGATAAATTGCAACAACATGGGCTGGATTGCTAATGCTCTAAATGCACTCTTCTCTGACATCAAGGAGTATACACAGCTGACAGGACAGTCTTTGGTTACAAAGGAATGCACCGATAATTTAGCCCCCCTTCCTTTTAATCTTGGGACCATTCGCTATAACTGAAGTGTTACATCTCCTAAGATCTGTCCTGGCTTATGGATCTGCAGGCTCGGATGGGTTACTACTGAGATTTATAAAAATGGCTGCCCCATGACTAGCTGTTCAGTCTCCAGACTCTTCATCCTGTCACTAACCACTGGGATAGTTCCAAAGCTCTTGAAAACTGTCAGGGTAGTTCCAGTTCACAAAAAAGGAGACACCAACAACATTGAGAATTACCACCCTATTGCCATCCTGTTGGTCCTGAACAAACTGCTGGAGAAGGTCATAGTCACCCAGGTAATGGAACATCTACAACTAAATAGCATTCTGTCACAGACCAAACACAGTTTCAGGAAGGTGCACAGCACATCAACTGCCCTTATTCAGTTCATGAATGATTGTAAAGGTGGCCAGGGACTAGGGCATGCTAACTGGAGCAGTCTTCATAGACCTCTCAATGGTGTTCAACCTTGTGGATCATCCATTGCTGTTGGAAAAACTTACCTCCCTGGATTTCTCACCTACAACTATCTCCTGGATGGCAAGCTACTTAGCTGGGTGACAACAATTCATCCAAATCGATAATACCAAATTGGAACTCACCCCCACCAATGTGGGGTTCCCCCAGGGATCAATATTAGGTCCCTTAATGTTATCCCTATTCATCAACAATTTGTCTACTCTAACTGACCCTTGCTCAGCATTACTCTATGTGGATGACATGGTGCTGTATAGAAGTGACAAGGATCTATCAATCATTAACTCACGCATAACAGAGGCTTTTGATGGCACACAGTCCTAGCTTAGGGAAAGCAGACTACTGCTAAACTCAAAGAAGATGGTTGCCATGATCTTTGGCTCTGCACCTAGACTCAAAGCCTGTTCTGCCTCACTTACTGTCCTGGTCCTCACAGAACACCACTCAATATTGCACAGTCCTTTAAATACCTAGGAATCACCCTGGACCCATCCCTGGATTTTAACCTTCATCTGTCCATTATCTGCAAGTCGGTAAAAATAAAGCTGGGACTAGCATCTAAAATTAGGCACACCCTCACCACATCTGCCAAACTAGCCATTGTATGGAGTGTACTGTGCCCAAGCCTTACTTAAGGTCTCATCAGCTACCTGGAAGGCAGCAAGAAGGTTCTTAGCAAATGGAACACGTGTTATAACAGTATATGCTGCTTTGCCCTATCCACACACTGGAAAACTGATCACTGCCTCCTTTATTCCAGTCTAGGATGGCTGTCCCCAACTTCCTTTAGAATCTACATGGCTGGATATACAGCTGACAGTTTTATAAGATCCAGCACCCCACCTGCACTTGCCAATTTGTTAAGATGCACCCCTCAGACATACTGGATAAGGTCTACTATAGGCTGCAATTAGATATCCCAAAATGTATGACTAAGATGGGTGAACAGGAATTGTTGACATTTACACCTAAGCTAAGGAACTCTATCCCTGAGTTAGTAAGCCTCATTCAGTCTCACCAGGTCTTTAAGAGTGATCTTTGCAAGCACCTCATGAGCACTGATTTATGTGCTTGCAGCCCTGTTCCAAGTAATACTACTTAATCAGGACTTACATACTGCCAACAGGATAAGTGTACTTAACTACCTGACCTTCTGTTACATTCTGTGTTCAAGGTTGGCTTGCCTGATCAGACTGTATGTTAATGCCTTGTTGTTTTGAGTACTCCAACCTCTGTTGCATTGTAATACCTGCTATCTGTGCTTTCACCATCTGTAACTTCAAACTGTTGATGCACAATGGCCTTGCTGTATGGAGTGGTGTGTACCTGTAACTGTTATCACCCAAAACTATAGCACCTTGCTGTTTGTAACTCTCCTGGGTTGTGCTTAAAAATAGGCAATGCCTTTGCCTAGTGTACCTACCCAGTTAACAAAAACAAAATAAATATAGTAAGAGTGTCACAGAAAAGCTGGGTTTTTTGGTGTATCATTAACAAAGATGGAAAAAAGCAGTGGTCCAGTATTGAGCCTTGTGGAACACCAACAACGCCAAGTTACTGTCTTGGAGCTAATGTATAGCACCATGCCATCAGCATATAGTAGAGTGATAAAGAAAAGTGGGTTTTTGGGATATCATTAATGAAGATGGAAAAAGCAATGGGCCCAGTATTAAGCCATGGGAAGGGAGGGCATATACACAGTAATACATGCACAACAACAAAAAAAACAAGCACTGCTCACCTCCAAAGGAGCCTCCATCAAGACCAAATGTTCAAATACAAAACATGATTAAGCCCCATTACAGGGGTACTTTTTAGGAGTGATTTGCCCTATGTCTATGAGCTTTGATGTATCCACAATTAAATAATTAAATTTAAAGCTCTGCTGTGTGCTCTGTTTTTGTTTTTTTTTTCATTTGTATATATAATGTGTGGACTGTACTTTTTTTATTAAATATATTTTGTTAAGTTTTTCTCCACAATGTTACAGGCATCTGACATACATTGTATTCTGTTTACATTACAAGCATTTACACAGAAGAAGAATTTACCTCTTTTAAAATATTGCTAGCTGTATAAGAACAACAAGATAAGCAGATGCCTGTATCCCACCACCCTCCCCAACCACCCCTACTGCCAATAGGTAATACTGCCATTTATACATTATATATTACACCTCAAGATCTCTTAAACTGTCACAGGATACAAAGGGGCTCTAATGTTAAATTTGCCCTATTCAAGCCAGATCAACAACAAGCTTAATAGGGGATCCCAAATTTGTTTGAATTTTTCCAGATTATTAGACATCCCCACTACAACTCGCTCTGCCTGTATAGCAAACATTATTTCTCGATACCATTCAGTGTAAGAAGGGGTAACTGCATCTTTCCAATGCCTGAGTAATATTTTTTTGGCACATGCTGAGATTAGTGTCATATATGATCACTGAGATCGGCCCTGAAGAGTAGCATAATCTCCTAGAATACAAATCTCCAGAATAAATTTATCTGAGAGAGATAGTAATGGGTCCAAATGAGATCTGATGCTGTTCCAGAATGAAGAAACTCTCTCACATGTCCACAACATGTACAGCAAGTCTCCCGGAAGCTTTGTGCACCTGGTACAGAGATCAGAGGTCAGGGAACCTATCCAGTGAAGTTTAACCAGGTATAGCATAGATTATGATTGATTTGAAACTGCATAAATCTATATCTATCCCATTTAGTGTATCTATATAGATGTTTCCAGATTCTCGGCCAACATCTAGAATACGTAGATGTTGGCAATGATTGGTCCCACTAATAACATCTTTGATTTTCTAACTGAGCCAGTGTGGTCTGCATAAAGGTATATGCATATGCTATTAAATGGGAGGTCGGGAGAGATTTAATGTATGGACCTAGCATGATGACAGAGTATTAGACCAAAGCCCTCTACCAAAGTACTTCATTAGCATATGGGAGATTTGCAGGTATTTAAATACACATACCAGGGACCACTTATAAAGAGTGCTGGCTTCCTGGAACAGCATCAGTTTATGACTGATAACCAAGTCCTCAATCTTCTCAACTCCCTTGTCAGGCCAAAATGAAGTAGCTTTAAGAAGTTTACCTGAGATTAAAAAGTTAGGGTTTTTAAAAAGGGGCTGTGCCTTATGGCCAACTGTCTTAAGAAGAGTATTAAGTTGCCATTGTGTTTCAAGCATGGAACCCAGCGGGGAGTCTTTTAGTTTATTGGGAAGATTCTTCTTAGTGAGGAAAGGGAGGTCCCTGGGATTTACCTCTTGTTCTAAGCATAAGGCATGCTCTATATCTAACCAGAGGGGACGATAATAACAGTTGGGAAAGGAGGAAGAGGAAATTAACCAATACCTCATCCTTGTTAGCTATATTGCTAAATAATATAGATAAAAATTTGGGGCCTGTAAGCCACCGTCTATTTTTTGACATGTAAGCTTAACGTAACTGCGTCTAGATTTTTTATCTGCCCATAAAAAGAAGAAGAAGAAGAAGAAGAAGAATCTGTATTAATATAGCACTTTTCATACATCCAAAGCACTTTACAAGCAATGCTAGACTGGTAGTGAAGTGACTGAATGTGTGGTGGCGGCCATATCGCACATCATCACCCACACACAGCCTGGGTAATTGCATGAACCAGTTTATGGGAAGGGGAATGTTGGCTAGGACACTCGAATGTTCCTACTTTTGCCAAGAGTGCCCTGGGTTCTTTTTACTTCCACCTGGACACCCACCAGGACAACACCAGGATGGGCAGAAGGGACCTCAGTTTAACGTCTCATCCGAAGGACGGCACACCCCTGCAGTACAGCACCCCCCAATACTGCACTCAGATGCCAGCGATTTTTAGGTGCAAGTCCAATCCCGTTGTGGGATGAGAACCCACGACCTTCTGGTCCAGAGGCGGATGTGCTACCAACTGAGCCACGCTGACATCAAAAGGAATTAACTATTTTCTGTAATTGCAAAAAAAAGAATTTGGCAAGGCCCAATTGTACATTTGTAATGGGAATAATATGCGGGGTTGAATATTCATTTTTATTATACCCATTCTGCCCCAAAGGGACAAGGGTAATCGGGACCAAAGTTTGATATCTTCCTTTAAAGTATTAACAAGGGTATCAAGATTTAATCTTTTCATCACGTGGGGGGAACAGTGGAGGTTAATTCCCAGGTATTTAAGTTTATCCATTCGCCATTGTAAACCAAGGTTTACAATCACTACCTTCTGTGAATATTTATTAAGGGGAAAGACTTCTGTTTTCTCCAGATTCAGTTTATAATTAGAGAAGGAGCCGAACTGAGAAATTATTGTGAATGCTGCCGGGAGAAATTGTGAAGGGGATGAAATATGTAATCGGATATCATCCACATATGCAGAGAGTTTGTATTCTGTGTCACCTATCTTAATGCCACAGATTAATGGGGAAGAGTTCAGTTTCCTTATAAGGGACTCTAGGAAGAGATTAAGTAAGTAAGGTGAAAGGGGACAACCCTGCTGTGTCCCTTGCTCTAAATAAAAAGGAGTGGAAAGCACACTATTACACTGGACTCTTGCAGAAGGGGAAGAATAGAGTATTTTAACCCAATTTATAAATTCCTGGGGGATACCGTATTATGGGAGTAGTGAAAAGAGATAATCCCATGACACCCTATCAAAAGCTTTTTCTGCATCCAAGGACACCAAAACAGTGGGTGTGAGGGAATCCTTGTACACAGAAAAGAGGTAGGTAACTTTCTGGAAATGATCAGAGGAAAGACAGCCTTTAACGAAGCCCACCTGTTCAGGACTAATCAGTGAGTCCCAGACTCGGTTCAGTCTTAATGCCAAGATCTTGGCGAGGATTTTTAAGTCAACATTAATCAGAGAGATGGGTCTGTAGTTAGAGATGAGCAGAGGGTCTTTACCTGGTTTGGGAAGGACTACTGTAGTGGCCTGGGTAAGAGAGAAGTCACATATGCCATTTACATAAAGGTACTGAAAGGTGTTCAGGAGAATAGGTGCTATTATGTTTTTAAATGTTTTATAAAAGTTTGAGGAGAAACCATCTGGGCCAGGTGCTTTATCTAAAGGAAGTGACTCAATGGCATCAAATACTTCTTTAATTGTTATAGGGGCCTTTAAAGTGAGAATTTGGGGTTCAGAGAGTGTTGGAAGATTGATATCTCTCACAAAGGAATCCATCACTTGCTGAGAAAAGGAAGAAGTGGGTGGTGTATATAAACAGTTATAATAGTCTCAAAAGCTTTACTAATGTCCATGGGGGAGGTAAGGATATTACCTGTTGCAGAGTAAATGGAGCTAATGATTCTATCTGACATTTGGGACCAAAGCTGGAGGGTCAGAAACTTCCCAGCTCTCTCTCCTTGGTCAAAATAAGATATTTTAGATCTAAGCATGTGAAATTCGGCTTTTTCAGCAAACAATAAATTATATTGTGGCCACAAGGATTCCACTTTTTCCCAATCCTCTTCCGGGGATGAGGCTGATAAGTTGGCTTCAGCTATTGTGATCTGACTAAATAAGGAGGAAAGGGTCTGATTTTGTTGTTTTATATGTTTCGATGCAACATGTATCAGTTCTCCTCTTAAAGCACATTTTAAAGTGCACCATAAAACATCCATTTTAGACATATATGGGGAGTTATATTCCATGAAGTTTGAAATAAAAGATTGTAAGTGTCGGGTAGTATCTTTGGATTTTAGGAGTTGGTTATTAATTTTCCATAATTTATTCTTGTGGATGTTAGGTGCAACATTTAGTAATTGCTGTGCCACATGATGATCAGAAAAAACCATAGAGGAATAAAAACTGATACCACTCCATGGAGATGTTCAACACTTATCAGGAAGTAATCTAAATGTGAAAATGAATTATGTGGGAGGGAGTGGAATGAGAATTTCTTTTTCTCTGGGTATGTTATTCTCCAGGGACCTGTGTGGCCTAGCGAATGCATTAACTCATGCAGAGCTTTCTGCCCTAGTGACAGGGAAAGTCTAGGGTAACCTGATCTGTCTAATTTATTCGATAGGACTTGATTCCAGTCTTCCCCCAGGACTATTGGTAGCATTGACCATGTGGCTAGTATTGCGATTAAGTTCATAAAAAAATCAGGGTCCTCTGAGTTAAGGCCATAGATGGATCCTAGAATCATCTCTGATTGTCCTAAGATCACCCTAATAATAATGTAATGACCTTCAGGATCAGACACCTCTTGTAACAGACAATATGGTATCTTTCGTGCAATAAGTATAGCAGTCCCCTTTTGTTGGGAGTTCAGACCTGAGCCTAAAGTCTGTCCTACCAAACATCTACTAAAAAAATTTAGTTTGAGTAGGCAGGAGATGTGTCTCCTGTAGAAAAACTATATCTGCTTGAAGACTACGAAGGTGCAATAAAATTTTCGTTCTCTTAGCTGGTGTCTGAGCCCCTTTGATGTTCCATGAACAGAAGTTGTATCCTATCATTTTAATTGAGTATCCAGAAAAATTATGTCCTTGTATACAGGAGCATAAGAAATTGAGAGGAGAGTAAACAAGATGACCCAGTTACCTATGGCAGTCCCCATCCCTCCCAAGTATTTTAAATCCTCCCCCTACTCAGTGTCACATTTCCCCTTGAAAAAAACCCAAGGTAACAACCCTCTGAGCCCACTGCAACCAAATTAAAGAAAGAGGAAATCTTGACCCCTAACCAGGGAGTCAAGAGTGGGGTCTCCTCCCCAACTGTAAAGACGTGTCTGCTTTTGCCCCGATACTGCAGCATGACTCTACACCCTCCCCAGCCCTCCCAGAAAAAAACCCAGCATCACAATATTGTAATCCCCATTTAAACTCCAGGGGTAAACTGTGTCAGGTAAAAGAGCGTGAGAACGATCCACACCTCCATGCAAACATATAATAATATCCACTTAAAAGCTGACACATGCAACATTTCTATTCTTCACTTATTCCAAGACACTTATATCTATGTTGAAAAAAAAGGGAGGGAGAGGGACTATTCCAGGAGGGAGGGAGGAAAGCAGGAAATGGAGTAAGTAATATATCTCAAAGCCTTTTATTAGAGTCATTAAGGATTTAATAGTAAATTACATATCAGGACTTAGCGTGCCCGATTTACTTGAAGATCTAAAAAAAAGACAAAAAAAAGAAAAAAAGGAAACAGAGGAAAAACTTGCATAGTCATAAGTCCAGACCTAGGACTGTATCTCAGAATCAGTACCATATGCAGAAACTGGTCAGCTGTTGCCTTCTAACTGAGGCCGGTCTTCTATGGTGCACTTGCAGCAATGTTCTCGTAGCTACAGAGAGATCCGCATGTACTTGCGCATGTTCGAGCAGCCCAGCAGTCGTGCAGAAGAACACCATCCACAGCCACTGATTTGGATTAAATCCACTGCGTTGAATGTCAAAGAGGAGGACAAAAGTAGTGAATCATATAGGCAAGCTCGTTTGCGTAGGAGTCCAGCCGCCATGTAATTATTTCCTTAAGGACCGAGACTAGGTAGTTTCTGCTCACTAAAACAAATTCAACACAGGAAAAACAGACACATTCACCATCTCCTCAGTTAGCCTCTCCAGCAAATAGAAAATACACCCAGACCTTAACGGAACATCAGCAAATCTCCAGTAAAATTATTTTACCATAACAAAGCTTTTTCATACCAGACTTTTGAGGTTGCAGGATCAATGGTGAGCAAATAAATCAGGGAACATAACAGCTAGGTTTTCTGCAGCTTGTTCTGCATTTTCAAATGATCTCCAGCTTTCCTGATATTGGACTGATAACTTGGCAGGGTATATCTTTTTAAATTTAATTCCGGCGGCTATCAACTTGGTTACTGATGGGTGGTATTCGGCTTGTTTCTGCCTGGTGGCTACCGGTAGATCTTATGAAATTCTCAGGGGTCTCTTCCCATTTCATTTCCTGTAATTCTTTGACTTTAAACAAAATATGCTGCCGGTCTATAAATCTTAGCAGTTGGACAATAAATGATTTGGTTTGGATCCGACAGGGGGTCTGGGCTTTAGCGATCTGTGAGCCCATTCCACATGATAGGTGGTGGAATGCGGCAGAGGGCCATCAATTTTTAGCAGAAGCTTTTGTGTAAAAAGGACCATAGAAGATCCTTGGACTTCTTCAGGCAAACCAAATATAATTAAATTATTTCTCCTATTTCAACCCTCGAGGTCTTTGAGTTTAGCTTCCACTTTACTCACTTTCTGTCTGAGTGCCACTATTTCGGGATTTAGATGAGACTGCCAGCCTTCCAGTTGAAGTAGTTCTTGCTGCAACATTGGAGATCTTTGTATTTGTTTCTTTTAAATCTGTCTTCATGCTTTTAAGCTCTGATGCAAACTCCAGAAGGGCTTGTTTGAGTGGTTCCATTTCGGCAAGAAATCTGTCTTCTGTTAGTGGTGCAGGGCTGTTAGCTGGCATTGCATTTTTACTGGCAGATGCGGCCTGGGTTTTCACATGCTTAGCCATTTTGTCCGGCGTTTGAGGAGGTGTTCAAGCAGGGAGGCCCTGGCCCATTTCCACTTCCATTGGAGCTTTGAAGATTCCCGCCCCCCCCTGAGTAAATGACAGTCACAAGTATCTCCAAGCTGTAGAGTGCTATGATGTTTGATCAGCAGAGAGTTTTGTTATAAAGAAGATACTAAATTAAGGGGTTTTAGGAGTGTCAGAGAGGGAGCAGAGCAGCCACACGTCCTCTCAGGGTGAGTGCATCACGTGATCTCCCATGGACTGTACTTTTGCCTCACTGAAAAGGCCATCACTTGTTTCCCAGTATATCTGTAAGTATCTTGGTGGCACAGCTGGTAGCACAACTGAAACAGCATTCTAGGCAGCCTTGGTTCAAGTCACAGCTGAGGCACGTACTTCTTTCTCTCTTCTGTTTGTACGTGTTCCATAAATATGCATACTGCACTCTTGTGATTGACAATATAATTATCTGTGCAGCACCACATTGTGCATTGGAGAAAGAGTAATGTGCTTCAGGATGGCACAGTTTATAGGTACCTTGGTGGCACAGCTGATAGCGCAAGAGGAATGGTATTCTGAGTGACATGGGTTCAAGTCCCAGCTGAGGCACTTATTTCTTTCTTTCATCCATTTGTATCTGTGAATAAAGTATCAATTAGAAATGTATACCTATATTAATAAACAATTAAAACTATATGCCTGTACTAATCATTAAAACTATGTAATTATTTTAATTAAAAGTATATATTTACTGTACATGAAACCTTAAGGGCACACTAATTTCAAATTTACTGCCAAATCAATTAACCAATTAACTCAATATATAACTTACCCACTGAATGAATTACACTAGCTCTCACCCATATTAAATCACTAGTCACAGCACACACTGAATAATCTCCCAAACCTACAAAGACCATATCCAGACAAGCATTTTTCAATACGGAATGTTCATCGCTGGTATTGCTGTTGTACCAGGTCTTGCTTGTACATATTTGTTACTATATATTTACCCAGCATACAGCAGATATGATGTATTGTCTCATTTTCAGTGGTGTCCTACTTTTACACATTGTTAGATTGTAATTACCCAGGACAGGGAAGCTAAGAGGCAATATTTATTTTTAAGTGGGCTCCCACATTTTAATCCCAAATGTTCAACAGTGTTTTTATGACCCGGCATTAATAACAGGACAGATGTAATTTTTAAAAGCCCATCCAAAAGGTGATTTAGCTGTGCAACTATGGAAACAAGTTAGGGAAAAAATGACAACTGCCATGTTCAGGAGGTAGGGTAAAACACAAGGGATATATGGAACATTAGGGACCAAAATCTGCAAAAATAAAGTTATCAGTAAATGTTGGAACAATTCAACACTGTCTCATAACTTAGTTGGATTTTCAAATTTTTACCCCAAATTTTCAACATAATAGTTTTATGACCACTCTTTTTGAGCATGACAAGTGTCATTTACAAAACAATGGCCGAAACATCATTTTACACCACAAGTGTGAAAAGACATTTTGGGTAAGGTTTGAGAAATGGCAGCTGTCACTTTCATGTGGTAGTGTGAAAAAAATGAGTATGTTAAAAATCTGAGGTCAAAATATTGAAAATTACCACAGTTATGAGTGTGCATTGATCGGCGGGGAGAGGGAGGATCGAGCATCCCAACAGATGCTCTCCTCCCTCAGGGGTGGGTTACCAAGAGCACATTGTGCTCTGCATTCCTTCCATAGCTGGTGGAAGCACCGGCAGAGGGAAGGGGTGGGCTGACTTCGGCAGCCAGGCCAGGGAGGAAGGGACATCATAGGCGCATGAGGGTCTGCATGCGTAAGCATGCTACCACTCAGGGATGTACGTCCCTAGCGCAAGGCCCTGGGGAGGAACTGCCAGGGAGGAACTGAAACCTCCAGCAGCCCTAGATGAAGTCCGCCCTAAGTCCACCCGGACCACCTACAGGACAGACCCCAATGTGCGAGGAGAGGAGGATGGGCACTCTAGGGGCAGATCCCTAAGGTAGGTACCGAGGGACATGAGCGGACAGAAGGAGGGGGCACCGGAGGCAGTAAGGAGGGATAAAGATGAAAATAAAAAAAAAATGAGTGTGCATTGAAAAATTTGAACTGTGTTAATCTTTAATATTTTTCCCCAAATTTTCAATGTTGCCTTCTTATGACCCGACATAGAATTCTCATGACCCCACCTCATGAACAAAGGTGGGGAAAATTTTCAAATCATGCCCGAAAGCTGATTTTGCTCCAGAAGTGTAAAAATATATTTTGGTCAGGAATTGAAAAGTGACAGCTGTCACATTGATGACATGGTGTGAAAAAATTACTACATTACAAATCTAGGTTCAGAATACTGACAATTACCACAGTTATGAGTGTGCATTTAAAACTGTCAACATATGCTCATAACTTTGTTGTTTTTTTAACATTTTTACCACAGATTTTCAACACAAACTGATAGCTGCCACATTCATGTGGTGGTGTGAAAAAAATGGCTCGGTTGAAAAGTTGGGCTCAAAATATTGAAAATTACCATGGTTATGAGCGTGTGTTTAAAAATTTTCATGTAGGTTCATAACTTTGTTGTTTTCTCACATTTTTACCTCACATTTTCAGCATAGTCTTCTTATGACCCAATATAGCTGTCTTATGACTCCACCTCATAATGAAGGGTGAAGGACATTTTAAGATCCTGCCCAAAGGTGATTTTGCACCACAAATGTGAAAACACTTCTTGGCCAGGATTTGAAAAATGACAGCTGTCACATTCATGAGGTGCTGTGAAGAAATGGATATGTTGTTATGTTGAGAATTTCCAAAGTAATGAGCCTGCATTCACAAATTTTAATGTAGGTTCATAAGCTTATTTTTTAATATTTTACCCCCTGTTTTTAACATAGCCTTCTTATGACACCACCTCATGTGCAAGGGTGGAGAAAATGTTCAAATCCTGCCTGAAAGGTGATTTCACACAGTGACTTTGAAATCACCTTTTGGGAAAGATTTGCCTAATTACACTGTCACTGTTCATGATGTGTGGTCCCAAAAAGGGCATGTTGAAAATTTGGTGTAAAAATTTTCAGAAATGACCAAGTTATGCCAATAGGTTCAAAACCCCTTTGAAACACATGGAACAGCATACTTGATTTCCTCAGTTCATGGTCCAGCGTTGCAGAGTGAAGACATGTATGCAGTCCAGAGATAATTATGGTTTGGACCCCTGCTAGGTAAGTGAGGGCTTTGATAAGATGTGGAGTGGTGGGTGCTGAGTGGAAGGGTCGAGTGGAGGGACAGTAATGGTGCCAGTGGTAACAGACATTAATGGACATTTTTCATTTTTTACAGGGTTGTTAAAAAAAACTACTAGGGAAAGTTTTCTTTATTTCAGGTACCAACAATGGGGATTTGGCACCACAGCTTTGATGTTATGTTTTTTCTGGCACAGGGGGTGTGCTCCACAGTGTCACAAATCAAAATAGCCAGGGTAGGGGTAGCAGATGGCATGGGAGATTGGGCACCCTGTGCCAGAATGGACATTGTAGGAGGAGTTCTTTATGTTTGGTGGCACTGGAGGTGCTCTCCTCATTGTAGCACAAAGGAAAAGGGCAGTATGGAGGGGTTGTAGCTGCACTGGGCATTATATTGGGGGTAACACAGTCAAAACGGGCAGGTTGGGGGTGGCAGCTAGCACAGGGTATTGGTCATTACTATGTTAGAATATTAACAACATGGAAGGGGTGGGAGACACTGAGGGAGGGGTTTTCTTTATGGCTGGTGTTGGCGCCAGCACTGAGAATTACATCAGGCTGATCATGACAGATCAGCTGTACTTGCTGGCAGCATTATGTAGATCAACAGAAAGATACACCCTCAGTTTGGGCCAGCTCTCTCCATTGAACTACATGACATTTCTGCCCAGCAAGCCAGAACAGAATCATGATCCAGCTTGCTGATGATTGATGTGACAATGATGAGCCCCTTGCAGACTGCTCTGCATTGGACCAATAGTGTCACACCTCTCAAAAACCACTTTCCTAACAAAATGTTCACTCCACCTGTGAACATGGTGAACATAACAAACTCTGGTTAGAGTCAATATGGCTGTGGAGAACTTTTAGGAGTGAAAAGAACATGGAAAAGAATATGTGGTGGTTTTGCTGCAGCCATAAGTAATAGTGCAGCAATTACACTACTATGCATGCATGATACTCACACATGTGCAGTTTGCCCTGTAGTCAGCCCTGCTCAACATGGTGGCACTGACATAACTATGTATGCATGATAGTCATGCATGCGCAGTTTAAGTCAATATCACCATGTTGCACATGATGGCCATCACTGCTGCAGTTGTGGAATGGAAATGTTGTGCACTGGGAGGTGGGTATGTTTATGCAGCTCTTGGAGGGGAAGGGCTGCATAAACAGAATCACTGGAAATTGTGTCAGAGCATTGTGGCAGCACATCAAACAATGGTCCAGTTACATGCTTCCACAGTGCTTTTATGCAAATCTGATAATGGCATAACATCTGTGGAGCTTGGCCCATGCAGCCATACAAATCAGACTCAGGAAGAGTCTATTAACAAACTAGAGATCTGGTCTGGGACTTGATCATCATCACAGTCACTTTCTCATTCTTTTCTAAGCATTAATTTCTGGCAAATATGCCTTAACCATATTGATCTCAGTGCTGGAAGACTACTTCTAGTTTTCCCCTGATTGTATTAGGCGGGGTGGTAGCAGACTTAAAGTGGTAGCTGCTACTGGTGGCATACTCTGGAAAAAAGTGGTCCCCATGATCATCTGCATATTTTAGAAATGATGCCTTTCCTTGTTTCTGCTGTAAAGAAACTGACCCTTTTAACACAAAAACAAGGAGTCAGTTATGGCCTCTACCCCCCCATCCCTTTTCGTGAGGAATGTGATTATGGGTTTGCATTGGATGTACAGTGGCAGCCATAGATGCATGATATTGTTAAACAGTAATCAACTGTATATAAAAGCTCTTTTTATGTTGATTGCGCACATGCGCAAGAAACATATTGTGGCAGCTTTCTCCAGAAGTAGGTTGTGGAGGCATAGCACTGTTGTGGCCAATGCCCCCACAGCCTGTAAAGGCTTGGCCCACTTCCCCCAATGCCGTGGCATGCTGCTGCTGACACTAGTTCAGCCAGCTTGCCATCAACTTTTAAAAGATTAGTCGCTGCAATCAGGGGCTGCCTCATCATTGCAGCGTCAGCCATTCGCTGCAATGAGGGAGTGACCTGTCATTGCAGGGCAGAATCTTGAAACATTGATATTGTTTGTGTACACGGTGGCAGCTTGCCACCGTGTTCACAAACAATATTCACCCCCGCTGAGGGGGTGCCCAGTTCCCCTTGGCAGGATGTGCTCCCCACCCCCATGTTTGTTTGCTGACGGGGGCCTCAATCCCCTTTGGTTTCAGTGCCGTAATGTTGCCGACGGGGGAGCCCACTCCCCTTTGGCACAATGTGACACCCCTGCCCCCCTTTTTCTTGAGTGCCGATGGGGGGTGCCCAATCCCCCATCAGCTACAGCTTCCCCCAAACAGAAGACTCCATTGGCACACTGGCAGCCCACTACAGCATGCCTCATGCCCCTGTAAAAGTAAAAAACAGGTCCAGCGATGTCATTTTTTTTTTTACCTGTAAAAACAGAAACGGTCCCTTGGCAGTCTCCCAGTCCCCCTCCCACAACCTGCTCCCACCCACGTGCACCCTGCCTCCCCACAAACCCCCTCACCCCATACTTACCTTCGGAGTCTGGTGCAATGGTCTTCAGTGGACCGGGAACATGTTTGCACTCTTCAAAGCCGACCGCGAACTGAGGAAATGCCGGTAAGCTGTATAATGGAATAAATAGTTTTTTGTTTTTTATTTAATTTTCAGCATGGGGTGTTTGGGACCCCTCCTCATGAATTCTGGCACTGTCATGGCATTATTCAGCCCCAAAAGGTGATTTCGTGGTCACTACGCAGATTCCCATTTCGGGACCAATTAACAAAATGACAGTGTCGGTTTTGATGAGGTGGGCTCTCAAAAAGCCTATACTGCAAATTTGGAGGGAAAAATCCAAAAAAATGACTGTTTTACAAGCGTGCATTGTGCACTTACTATGCACGCTCATAACTTTGTGAATTTGCAATATTTTCATGCCAGATTTTCAACATTGGCATTTTTGCAGACCTCCGTGTGAACAGTACAGCTTTCATTTTCTACATCCTGGCCAAAATGTGTTTTCACACTTCTGACACACAATAGCACAATTACTGGGGGAAATCAGTGTTCAGGGCAGATTAAGAAAATGACAGTGGCACTGTTCATGAGCAGAGGTCCTAAAATGGCTATGGTAAAAATTTGGTGATGATACTCCATAAAATGACTGTGTTATGTGTGTGCATTGCACAGTTTGCATGCATGCTCATAACTTCATGAATTTATAATATTTTCACTCCAGATTTTCAACATTGCCATTGTTCTGCACCTCCTTATGAACAGTACAGCTGTCATTTTTCACATCCTGGCCGAAATGTGTTTTCACAGTTCTGGCACAAAATAGCATGGTCACTGTGGGAAATCCATGTTCAGGACGGATTATGAAAATGACAGTGACACCGTTCATTAGCAGAGGTCCTAAAATGCCTACATTGAAAATTTGGTGATGAAAGTCCATAAAATGAGTGTGTTACGAATGTGCATTGCGCAGTTTCCATGCATGCTCGTACCTTTGCAATTTTGCAATATTTTCACTCCAGATTTTCATCATTGCGATTTTGCCATACCTCCTTATGAACAGTGTAGCTGTCATTTTTCACACTTGGCCGAAATGTGTTTTCGCTCTTCCGATGCACAATTGCATGGTCGCTGTGGGAAATCAGTGTTTGGGACATATTAAGAAAATCACACTGACGCTGTTCATGAGCAGAGGTCATAAAATGCCAATGTTGAAAATTTTATGATGAAACTCCATAAAATGACTGTTTTATGAATGTGTGTTGTGCAGGTTCCACGCATCCTTGTAAGTTTGCAAATTAGTAATATTTTCATGCCAGATTTTCAACACTGGCATTTGTTCACACCTCCTTATGAACAGTTCAGCTGTTATTTTTCACATCTTGTCGAAATGTGTTTCCACGCTTCCAGCACAGAATATCGCAGTTGCTGTCGGAAATCAGTGTTTGGGACAGATTAGTATTGAGCGACTGGGGCGGGAGTGACCAAGCTCAACTGAGCTCTGTCAGGACTGCTGCAGATTTCTTTGTGGGCAGGAAAAAGTGACAATGCAGGCAAGAACCCAGTACAAAAAGGCAGTCTGTAGTGCTGGGAGACACAGAATGAGTAAGTGAAGGAGGGGGAGTGAGTGAGGTCAACGGAGCTCTGTTGGGACTGCTGTGGATTTCGTTGTGGGCAGGAAAAGGCAGCAATGTATGCAGGGGCTGAGTACAAAAGGGCAGCCTGCAGCAGTGGGAGAAACAGAACGAGTGAGTGACAGAGGGGGAGTGAGCGAGCTCAAAGTAGCTGTATCGGGACTGCTGTGGATTTCTTTAGTGGGCAGAAAAGGGTGACAATGCAGGCAGGAGCCCAGTACAGAAGGGCAACCTGCAGCACTGGAAGAAATGGAATGAGCGAGTGAGATAGGAGGAGTGAGTGAGGACAACGGAGCTCTGTCAGGACTGAAGCATATTTCTTTGTGGGCAGAAACAGTTGCCGACAGAGGCAGGAGTCCAGTATAAAAGGGCAGCCTGCAGTGCCAGGAGAAACAGAATGAGCGAGTGAAACAGAGGGAGTGAGTGACCTCAACAGAGCTCTGTTGGGACAGCTGCGGATTTCTTTGTGGGCAGGAAAAAGTGCCAACACAGGCAGGAGCCCAGTACAAAAGGACAGCCTGCAGCGCTGGGAGAAACAGAATGAGCAAGTGAGAGAGGGGGAGTGAGCGAGCTCAACGGAGGTCTATCATGACTGCTGTGGATTTCTTAGTGGGCAGGAAAAGGTGGCAACATAGGCAGGAGCCCAGTACAAAAGGCCAGCTTGCAGCCCCGGCAGAAACTGAATAAGCGAGTGAGAGAGGGGGAGAGAGTGACCTCAAAGGAGCTGTGTCGGGACTAATGCACATGACTTTGTGGGCAAACAAAGCCTGCAATGCAGGCAGGAACCCAGAACAAAAGGGCAGCCTGCAGCAGCGGCAGACACAGAATGAACGAGTGAGGGAGGGGGAGTGAGTGAGTTCAAAGGAGCTCTGTTGGGACTGCTGCAGATTTCTTTGAAGGCGCAAAAAAAGGCAGCAATGCACACAGGGGCCCAGTACAAAAGTGAAGCTTGCAGCGGCGGAAGAAACAGAATGAACGAGTGAGAGGGGGAAGTGAGTGAATGACCTCAATGGAGCTCTATCATGACTGCTGCAGATTTCTTTGTGGCCAGAAGAAGGTGCCAATAGAGGCAGGAGACCACTACAAAATGGCAGCCTGCAGCACCAGGAGAAACGGAATGAGTGAGTGAGAGAGGGGGAGTGAGCAAGCTCAATGGAGTTCTATTGTGACTGCTGTGAATTTCTTTGTGGGCAGAAAAAGGCGACAATGCAGGCAGGAGCCCAGTACAAAAGGCCAGTCTGCAGCGCCAGCAGAAATGGAACAAGCGAGTGACAGAGGGGGAGTGAGCTACCTCAATGAACCTGTGTCAGGACTGCAGCAGATTTCTTTGTGGGCAGAAAAAGCCACCAACAGAGACAGGAGCCCAGTACAAAAGGGTAGCCTGCAGCACCAGCAGAAACAGAGTGAGCAACTGAGAGAGGGAGAATGACCCACCTCAACTGAGCTCTGTCGGGACAGCTTCAGAATTCTTTGTGGGCAGCAAAATGTGCCAATGCAGGCAGAAGCCCAGTACAAAAAAGCAGCCTGCAGCACCAGGAGAAACAGAATGAGCAAGTGAGACAGGCAGAGAGAGAGAGAGCGCGACTTCAATGGAGCTCTGTTGGGACAGCTGCAGATTTGTTTGTGGGCAGAAACGGGTGCCAACACAGGCAGAAGCCCAGTACAAAAGGGTAGCCAGCAGCACCATGAGAAACACAATGAGCGAGTGAGAGAGGGAGAGTGAGTGAGCTCCACAGACCTCTATCGTGACTGCTGTGCATTGCTTTGTGGGCAGAAAAAGGCTGCAACTCATCCAGGAGCCCAGTACAAAAGGCCAGCTTGCAGCACCAGCAGAAGTGGAATGAGCGAGAGGGGGGACTGAGCTAGCTCAACAAACCTGTGTCAGGACTGCTGCAGATTTCTGTGTGGGTAGAAGAAGCCACCAACAGAGGTGGCAGCCCCGTACAAAAGGGCAGCCTGCAGCACCAGCAGAAACAGAATGAGCGAGTGAGAGAGGGGGAGTGACCCACCTCAACAGAGCTCTGTCAGGACAGCTGCAGATTTCTTTGTGGGCAGAAAAACATGCCAATGCAGGCAGGGGCCCAGTCCAAAAGAGCAGCCTACAGCACCGGCAGAAACAGAATGAGCGAGTGACACAGGGCAATGAGCGAGCTCAATGGGCCAGCGCAATCAACATTCAGCACTGACAAATGCTTGTTTTAATGTCTGCTTTCTTAATGTTGTCAATACCTCACCACCTATTTATATTCTGCCCCTGGATCTCTGTGCTCCATGTGCATTATTTTACATTTTTGTGTTTAGGACAAAAATGCCTTTCAAATGAGGGTAGTCACTAATCTAAATTCTTTATAGTTTTTTATGTTTCCTTGCACGTGCTCATGAAACATCTTGTAGTAGAATGACATTTCAGAGGTGTGTCAGAGATGAGTCCAATGCACACCAATCTACAGTGGGCTTGTCCCTGACAGACCAATGAGCATGCAACCAGACAGTGACGCTACATAGAAACATAGAATGTGATAGCAGATAAGGACTGCTTGGCCCACCTAGTCTGCCTATTTTTCAACCTAACAGATAAGCTGCAGATCCTAGTTAACCAACAGCTTACTTCCTCCTACCCCCCACTAGGACTGCCTTATGTCTGTCCCATGCATTCTTGAATTCCCCCACTGTTCTTGACTCCACGACCTCCTTAGGGAGGCTGTTCCATGCATCCACAACCCTCTCTGTGAAAAAATACTTCCTCACATTACCTCTGAGCCGTCCCCCCTCTAACTTCAAATTGTGCCCCCTTGTTCTTGCACATCTCTTTTTCTGAAAGATGCTACCTTCTTGTACTTTGTTGTTTCCCTTGAGGTATTTGAAAGTTCTATCATGTCCCCTCTCTCTTCTTTCCTCAAGGGTATACATTTTAGGCTCCTTTAGTCTTCCTTCGTATGTCTTCTGGTGAAGACCCTGCACCATTTTGGTTGCCCTCCTCTGGACAGCCTCCACTCTGTCTATGTCTTTGCGGAGATGGGGTCTCCAGAACTGCACACAGTACTCCAGACGGGGTCTCACCAACTGTCTGTACAGAGGGATAACAACTACCTGTTTTCTACTATTGATGCCTCTCCCTATGCATCCCAGTATCCCTCCAGCCTTCCTTACTGCCTCCTCACATTTGCTTGCCCACCTTTAGGTCATCTGATATAATTACCCCCAGGTCCCTTTCCATTTTTTCTGTTGTCAGTATCTCACCCCCCATTGTGTACTCTTCCCCTGGGTTTTTGTTTCCCAGGTGCATTACCTTGCACTTATTTGCACTGAATCTGAGCTGCCATACATCTGACCATTCCTCCAACCTTGCCAAGTCCCTTCTCATCCTTTTCACTCCATCTTGTGTATCAACCCTGTTGCAGATCTTTGTGTCATCTGCAAAGAGACATACTTTTATTTCCAGTTCCTCTGCAATGTCACTTATAAAGACATTAAAAAGGACCGGTCCTAGTACTGAACCCTGCAGTACCCTGCTAGTAACCCTCCTTTCTTCACTGTGGACTCCATTTACTACTACCCTTTGCGTCCTGTTGTCTAGCAAATTTTTTATCCAGGCTACCACCTTGGGACCCACTCCAATGCTGGCTAACTTGTGTATTAATCTTTTGTGTGGGACTGTATCAAATGCCTTGCTAAAATCTAGGTAGGCCATGTCCACAGCCTACACTACATGACATGTACACTAGTCACAGTTTCACAGCTGGAAGACAGTCTGTAGTTGAAAAAAATGAAATGTTCCAATGAGAGTGCTTTATTCCTTTCATTCATCCCCTTACTGATCTTATCATTTTTCTCCCCACCCACCCTGCAGATGTCCAGGTACCCAACCATACATTGCATCCCCCTCTCTCTGTGCCATAAATAGTAAACAGTCATAGCAGTAAAGAACAAATAAATATAATTTATCCTCCCTCTGACAGACATCCGTGTTGAACTTGTTTGTTTCTCTGTGAGAATGAGAGTGTGTGTTCTAGTCCCTAAGCTGCTCTTTCTCCAGTGCTTCATCTGTGCCACAATGCCCAGCCTGAGCATTGCTCTCTGTGATGGTACCCACTGACCCACCTCGCAGATCAGAGCGAGAGTGCTAAGAAGTGAGGCAACATGCATTGTCTGTAGAGCTGCAGCTTAACCCTGGGCTGCTGGGAGAGAAAGACATGAGCTGCAGGGACAAACACTGCGAAGGAGAGGCATCATCACCCCCCAAAAAAAGAGGTCACAGGATCAAAAGAGGTGGTGAGTGGCACCAGTGTCAGGGACAGAGTGGAGAGAGAGAGAGAGTGAGTCCCCAAACAGTGACAGCAACATACTGAGATCTGGCGAGTAAGCAGAATGAGAGTGATCACTAGGTGACAGGCTGTCACTATTGCAGCACCACCATGGCAGTGTGAAATTGGGGGCAGTGCAATGTAGTGATCATAACCACCAAGACCTGTGGCTCCTAGACCTGCAACTGAAAAAATGTTCATTTCAATGAGTGTCCATTCCCCTAGCAGTGTCTACTCTCCCCACCCCACCCCAAGACAGGCACAGCAACAGTGAGAGCTGCTTCCAGTGATGCATATATGTGCAGGCCTAATCCATTCCAGTCAGAGACAATGTCAAACTTCCCTTTAAAACAGAGAATTGGAGTACAGTGCGTGCCCAAGCTCAGTTGCCATCCATTTTATTGCCAGTCATTCTTCCGACACATTGCTATTGGTTTGACTCTCTGTTTGTCTTTCTGAAGCCCAGTGGAAGTATGCAGCACATACAGAGAGGTAGAGAAAGTGGCAGCAAGAGTACCATGGCTGGGACAGAGAGCAGTGCTGCAGAGTTTTCCTTTCACCGTGGGAAGCGGAGATCAAAGAGAGAGACATGGTGCATCTATTCAACCACTCCAAAGGAGGAGAACCTAAACAGAGACTGAGACAGATATGTGGGTCACAAATCTTCCCCCTCACATTGACTAGCACAGTGTAGGATGGGCACTGGATGGGCAGCCCTGGGCAGTTGCTGCCCCCTACACATCCAGCTCACATCACATATGGAACAATCTGAAGTAGCCAGAAACTGATACAGGTTACTCATCTTTCCCCTCTACACCCATCCCACTCCACACAGGTTGGCACAGTGACAAAGTGACCTCCAGTTGGGCAGCCCAAGGCAAATAGTGGACTGTGGCTTGGCAGAAGTTGGTGATTGGTGCCCCTTCCACAACCATCCCACCACTGTACATTGACTGCCCCAGCCAGAGATAGAAATGTGAGTTGCAAACTTGCCACACCACACCTGTTTCTGTGTAGCCTGGTGGGCTCCAGGTGGGTGGAAATGGGGCTGCAGTTGAGATCCACTGGCTGGCCGGAGGTCATTGGCACCCAACATGCCATTCTGCATCTCTACACATGTGAAGCATTTTCTACTTCATTCCAGCTCCTGCACGTGGGGAGCACTCTGCAGGAGCCAATGACAGATGTGTTTCACACATATGTCCCTCTTCACCCATCTGACTTCTATGAAAGCTGGAACTGGCATTGGTTGGGCTCTAGGCAGGTGGCTCTGGGATAATTATGCCTTAGTCCATGTCCCTCCTCCACACAAGGGTAGCACCCTGCAGCAGCCATGGATAGATATGCAAGTTGTACATCTGCCACTTCATAACCGTCCCTGCTCCACCAGGGCTAGCATGAAGATTGAAGTGGACTTTGGGTGACTGGCACTTCCTCATGCTATGCCACACTGCTACACTTGCAGAACACTTTTCTTCAGCCAGAGGCTGTCCCACCTAACATGCTCTGCCCATAGACAGCACTCTGAGGTACTGAGATATAAAATGTGGATCCTGTATCAGCCCCTCCTCAACTGTTCCCGCTATGCTGGATGGGTTGGGGGGGCAGGATACAGTGGGTGTTCCTGTGTGACTGGTGCCCCCTCTTGCAACCCCATCTGTCAACCCAATGCTTTAGAGCAGCCAGAGAAGAGATGTGTGTTGTACATCTGCACCATCATAAACTGTCCCCATTTCAAACAGTTTCTCACACAGGCTGGAGTGGGGTCTGAGATGGTGGCCCCTAAGTGACTGTTCCCCCCATCCCACCTCCTCACATGGGGAGCACTTCTCCTCATCCATTACACATTTGCACAGAGAGCACTCCTCCTTCTCCATGCCTTCTTTGCATATGGGGAGCAATTCTCCTTCTCCAGCCCTCTTCCACATGGTGGACATAGGATCTTAGGCAATCATATTTGGTCTCAATCCTTGATGAATTCAACATGTTTCATATTCTGCTGGGGGAAGCCTCCTTGTAGTTTCCAGGGTTAGGTTGCAGCATTCTGGGGACAGGGCATTCTCGGTGGCTGCGCCTACCCTGTGTAACTCCTTTCCTGTCTATTTAAAGGAGGCTTCTTTGGTAGAAGCTTGTAAGAAGGGCCTAAAAACTTACCTGTTCCAACAAGCTTTTATTGAATAATTGTTTGATGTTAGTGGGATAGACGGATGCATTTTAAATCTGCTCCGAGTTGAATTTTACATACATTTTTGGCGTATGATTTTATATTGTTGTTTGCTGTTTGTATTATACAGTGTCCAGAGTCATAGGAAAATTGGTGCTTTTATAAATCAGTATCTATCTATCTATCTTATCTATCTATTGTATATACTAATGTAAAAAACATTGCTTTATTTTAATTTATATTGTGTCCTTACTTTTTGTATCTCACACCATGTATTGTCTTTATCATTGCATATACAAAGTCCCTTCTTGCAAATTTTCTTGCTCAATGAATGTTATCCCTTCACAGTAAACTTGAACATGGAGAGCACTGTTCCCTAAATTCCATCTCCACACATAGGTATCATTGCTCCACCTCCATCCCACTGCCATACATTGGGATCACTGATCCCCTGACCCCCACCAGTGCCTCTTCCAATACATTTCACCTCCCCCACATGGAGACCACTTCTCTCACTGCATCCCACCTCTGGCACATAGGGAGCACTCCTCCCCTTCATTCAACCTCCACACATGGGAAGCATTCCTCCCACTTCATATCAGCTCTGTACATCAGGAGCAATCCACCCTTTCATCCCACTGCCCCTACATGGGGAGTATTGCTCCCCATCTATCCCAATCCTACACATGGGGACACCTCCACACATTTGCACCACTCCTCCTCTACTACCATCCCACCTCTGCATATAGAGAGTACTCCTAACCATATTCCCCCTTTGCACATGGGAGCACTTTGGAATAGCCAGAGAAAAGATGTCAGTCAGGCATCTGCCTTTCCATACCTATTCCCACTCCACATGATGAGCTCCAAGTTGGGCAGAACATCGAGGGTTGAGATGTAATGAGTGGGTTGCCCTGGAAGATGGTGCCAATACCCCTCACCACCTCTCTGAATGAAAGAAGTCCCCTACCCCAAATCAATTTTTATTCTTTTCTCCACTCACAATTTTCTTCTGATTATCCTCCTGTTGGCTTGCCTTAACAGTTACTCCTCTCCCAAGATGGGACTACAGGCCACTGGGTCAGGGCAGATTTTTCCTTGACCTCTCCTGTCTTCTCTTCACACCACATCACCAGTCCAGCCAGCATCCAGCCAGTCAAGAAAATGCATTGCGTGTTACTCACAGCTCAGGCCCAGACAGGTCTGTTCTTTCTGTGGTAGACTATACTTCAGGTTCTCCCACAGTTCAACTGAGGCTACAGAAGAGCAGCACACAGTCCAACTCTACCACCATGACAGTCAACATGACACCACAACTTGCTCGGTGCCTTACAGATGATGCAGCACAGCAGCATGCTAACTAGTCTGTCTCACCAGGCTTCATATGCTCTCTCTGTTGATGATGTCGCTATCTCCCCTAGCCATCAATGGTCCCATCCATGCACATTGTGTTGCAGCTAACTCCAGCCACTATGGAGACTGCTGAGACACTAAGGGTTTTAGCAGCTGAACCTGAGCCAATCTGAAAATAAACTACAGGAATTTGAAAATTTCTGAGATAATTTTGGGGGGGTGGTGTTGAACACCCTGAGCACCCCCCTGCTTAAACTCATGCAATACAGAACAGTTCAGACACATGCAATCCTTACACTTAAAGGCACTTCTCCCAGCTCAGTTAGCTCACTGACTGCCCCAACATCCAAATGAACACCAACTGCTACCCTTCCCACTTTCTTTGCAAGCAGCAGGGACCCCTCGCTCTCAAGCGATCAGTCCTGTAGAAGTAGCAGAGTTGGGGGTCTGGTGCTGCAGTTGGACCTGTTGCTTTAATGGAGCTCAAGTCTGCCTGAATACAACAGAACAGCTAAACTGAGTCCCATTAATTCCTACAGATGGAGGACTGCTGCACAGGTAATTGCTACAGCCACTCAGGCACCACCACCAGGGATTTAAAACAAGAGCTGGACTATGGCAGGCAGGATACAGTGGGTGTTCCTGTGTGACTGTTGCCCCCTCTTGCACCTCCATCTGTCAACTAAATGCTTTTCAGAAGCCAGAGAAGAGATGCATGTTGCACATCTGTACCATCATAAACTGTCCCCTTTTCAAACAGTTTCACACACAGGCTGGAGTGGGGTCTAGGATGGGAGCCCCCAAGTGACTGATCCCATACTGAGACCAAATATGATTGAATAAGACCCTATGCCTCCTCCTCCTACACTGACTGTTTGCAGCACTTTCCCAGCTCCTCCTCTGCTACCAGTGCCCACCAGCAGTCAGTAGTGTAGGTGGGAGGCCATGGTCAAGCAAGCTTCTCAACTCATTACAGCCCTCGCAACCAATACTTTCTTTTGACTTCCTTCCATGTCTGGTTCCATTTGCCTGTTTCCAAACACCCAATAAACTTTTTTTCTACTGTTTGCTTAGATACAGAATATTAAATATATCAAAATAAAATATAATTGCTTTGAAAAAGATAGAAGCCTTTATTATGGCTTGGCTTCAATGTATGGTCAGAGAACACTGAAATCTCATCTTGATTATTTTACTTCCTTATTGCTATTTTGTATTTTCAGGTTAAATCATATATAATAAACTATAATTTTTTTATAGAAGAAAGCTTTTATTATGGCTCTCTTTTGGTATGATCCATGCACACTGAAGCATTGAAGCAGTGAGATCACGATGATTTTGACAGCCTTGCACCATTCTGCTGATCCTAAAAATATGTATCACAATGGTTGTATAATTGTAAGTCTATATTCAAATGTCTTTAATTCATTGTAATTATACATTAAGAAGAATGGTCTTAATGAGTGCATTTACGGTTCATAATTTGACCTTTTGCAATTTTAATGACCTCCCAATCCTGGAGTCATCAATTTGTTTTATATAAACATTTCGTTGCTCAGTTCATTAATAATCCAATAAGATTTACAATAAAATTACTTTAGAATAAAAACTGTATAAACTTTGGGTTTGATTTTGCGCAAATACTAACTTCTCTCCGAGTTGAAAATGCATAGGAGATTAGTTGTACATACTTTTGTATTTCTCCACATTTTTACTTCAGAAATTTGTAAAAAACAATATGAAAAAATAACACTCAACAACCCAATAAGATTTGGAATAACATAACTTTAGAATGAAACTGTATAAACTTTGGGTTTGATTTTGCACAAATATTAACTTCTCACTGAGTTGAAAATGCATAGAAGACTAGTTGTATATAATTTCCTATTTCTCCAAACTTTTACTTCAGAAATTTGTAAAAAAATGAAAAAAATAACACTTGACCTTTTGCACAGGTCTTGACCTCTTGTAAAGGGAATGACTTAAACCTTATCTAGGAGTCATTCAAGAGTTATCCCAAGGTCAAAATTTAATAAACTATACATTTAATGCATTTTAATAGTAGAAGTTGCCAAAGAGGACATTATAAAATAAAAAAATGTGTGGTATAGTACAGATGCCCAAAAAAGGTATCAAACCATTTGCTTCTAAAAGTTTCACAGACAGCCAAGTCTTCTTTATGTGTGTGAGCATTGTTTTCTTCTGTGTCTTCCTTCTTCCCCTGTATGGTCAGTGGCAGCTTCACATATAAATATTGCTGGTTAATAATTACTAAAATTAATCTGCTACATTTTTCCTGAAAAGATTTAACATGATCCCATCCTGAAAAGATCTAATGTGTCCCCAATAAGCTGATTATTTTGTTTCAAGCTGTTTATTTTCTTCATATTAAGAACTAAAAAATCTATTGAAGTGTTCTGCGCTCCTAGAATATCTTCAGTATCTTCTGTTAAATTAGGCATGACACGATATAAACTATATGTTCAGGACTCAGCATAGTGGTTTCAGAAATCAGACTGTCAGAAATCCAACAGGAGTTATGCCAAACAAATGTAAATATCTCTAAAAGTATAGTAGTTACTCACAACCCATCATTATAAATGTTGTTAAGGAGAACACTACCTTTCAAATGAGCCTATTCATAAATCTGAACCAATTATATTTTTTAAACTATGGCCATCTGATTACCTGAATATTAATTTTTCTTCACAATTTTCATCTTTCAGATGGTTATATTTCAAAAAACTTAATGAATTCAGATTAGTCACTACCCTCATTTGAAAGGTCATTTTGTCATGAACAATTTTATTGGTTGTACACTGGTAACTTGTATACATTCTGAGATATTTACATTTGTCTGGCATGACTCCTACTGTGTTCACTCAAAGAGAAGAAAAATGAGATAGTTTGGAAGACCATATTTTAAAAAATATAAAGAATTCAGATTAGTGACTTCCCCTTATGTTAAAGGTCTTTTTGCCCTGAAAAACTTTCACACTAGTTATTTTTGTGCACCTTGAATAGTTTTAGCGATGTTTAGATTTCTTTGGAAGGAGTGCACATTTGTTCTCAGAGAAAAGTAGCTTTGAGTTCTGTGTCCATCTTTCTAAACAGAAAGAAGGGGTGTTTTTTTAACTGCCATAGGGATTTGCAGTGTTATGGAAGGATACACTGAAAGCTACTAAAAATGCATTCAATGGAAACCCCTTTTCAAGCTAAAGTGATATGGCTGTAGGCTCCACCCATAGTCATGATAGAACACTCTAAATGTAGCCTAGCAGTAACCTAACAGTTCCCTGTCTCTCACCAAACAGCCATGCCCCTTGATAGTGTAGATCTCTCTCCTCAGATATCATGCCCTCCATTATGCTGCCACTAACTCCAGCCTCCAGCAGCTGTTACTGTGTCATTTATGCTGCTGCAACTGATGTTGAGCTCCTTCAGATGCTGCTTCCAAATGCAGATGCATGCAGGTCCTGACTGCAGACCCTTAGGTCCAAATCACAGACACAAGCTGACTCCAACCACTGAAACATGCTGAACCAGACTGCAGATGCAACACCACCATTCCACATGCTGAAGTAAAAGATGGACCAGCTCAGTCATGCCTTTTTATTTTGGGAGACCTTAAGCTAATGAAAACAATAGAGAAAAATACACTTTTATTTATTTATTTATGGAAATGTTTCATGAGGAAGGCACACTGAGCAACAAGTAGCTCATCTCCCAGTGTGACCTGAAGACAAGGGGTACAATAGGACTGAGACATTAAACATTCAAGTTACAAGACCAACATTAACATACAGTTTTAAGTCAGGTGTTACAAACAAGGTTACGACACTGTTGTGCATAATAGGTAGAAAGAGTGTACAATAATAAGTGCTGGGTTAATAAGTAAACAAGTGCTTATGTAAAAGAACAGGGGAAAAGGAGAGGGAGGGGTGAGGTAGGGAAGGGGGAAGAGCCATATCCTTGGAGACCCCTTCAGGATGCGAGGAATCCTGCAAGGTGACTGTGGTGACCAGAGAGAAGGGTATAAGGCAGTGTCCCAGAGAGACACCTTCAGGATATGGGGAACCCTGCAAGAGAGCTGTAGGCCGGATAGAAAGGGGAATAAGGCTGTAGGGATTTAAAGAAGGAGGAGAGAGAAGGAGGAGGTGTGACTTAATGGTAGGAGGGGGAATAGGACCTAACCCAAGACAGGACCCTTCAGGATGTGGGGTACTCTGCAATAGGCTGGGAAAGGTCAGTAAATAAGGATTAAGAGATTGATAAGAGAGGGAGTGAGTGAGAATTGAACCATTGAGGGGAAGAGAATTCACACCTTTGGAGGGGATGGGGCCTTGTGGAGGTAGTATATCACAGTGGTTTAAGACTCTGAGCTGCGAATCTGGTGACATCCAGCAGGCCAGACCTGGGTGTGAATCCCACAGCTTCCACTTGCATACTGTGTGACCCTGAGCAAGTCACTTAACTTCCCTGTGCACCCAGGTCATTCCTGTAGAAAAGCTTTCAGCTTAGTGTGCTAGTCCTGGTTAAACAACTAAATAAATAAATAAATAAAATAATCTATAGTCCATAAAGATGCATTGGACCCTGCTAGTAGTCATGACAAGCCAATATATTGGCTAGATAGAATAGGGGAGATATGCTTAGGCTCAGTTGGACCCCTTCAGAATGCTGAGAACCCTGCAAGGGGACTGCGATGGCCAGGGAGAAAGGTGGATGGAGAGGGAAAGGAGAGGAGACAAGACTAGGTGCAGTAGGATTCCCTCAGGATGCTGAGAACCCTGCAATGGGGACTGCAAAGACTAGGGAGAAAGATAGATAGGGAAGGGGAAGGAGAGGAGACAAGCCTAGGCCCAGTAGGACCCCTTCAGGATGCTGAGAACCCTGCAAGGGGACTGTGAAGGCTAGGAAGAAAAGGTAGAATGAGGGAGGGGAAGGAGAGGAGACATGCCTAGGTGTAGTAGGGCCCTTCAGAATGCTGAGAACCCTGCAAGGGGACTGAAAAGGCTAGGGAGACAGATAGATGGGGAAGGGGAAGGAAAGAAGACATTCCTAGATCCAGTAGGACCCCTTCAGGAAGCTAAAAATCTTGCAAGAGGACTGCAAGTCTAGGGAGATAGGAGGGATGGTGGGGGAAGGGAGTAGATGAGAGGTGCAAGCCCCTTGGAGGGGTAAGGAGTGGAACCCATGGAGAGCATTTAGGGTCCTTTACATTCTGTGAGAGATCAAAGGAGGCCAATAAGGGGGAACAATTTGTGGGAAGGGAAGAAGAGCTTGAAATTTGGGGACTGAGGATGCACAGAGTAAAATGAAGGTGACGGTAGAGGGGTAGTGTGTTCAGAGCTTACAGGAGGGAATTTGGGTGGGACATGGCAGGAGCAGCTAGTTTCAAGGTAATTATTGAGGGCAGAGTTGATGGAGTAGGCGAGCATAAGTGCTGGATTTGAGGGGAGAGGGATTTCCAAATTTTTGGAAGGCAGTGGGAGTAACTGAATTGGCCAATTTGGGTGGATTTTCGGGGGGGATTACCAGGGTACGGGAGTGGGTTGATCTAAGGGAATGAGAAGATGGGGGAGTTGTTATAAAGGAGGAGGTGAGGTAGGAAGGGAGCTCACCTAACCAGTGCTTAGAGTCAAATTTAGCACAGTGGGAGAGTCACCTATTTGTAAGAGAGGGAAAGGATAGGGCATGATAAAGATCGCATTAGTGGGTGTGAAGGGGGCATCCAGGGCAAAGTGGCATAAGGAATTGAAAAGGGTGTCCAGTCTGGCCAGTGAGAACTTAGGGGCAGCACCATAGACTAAGTCACAGTAGTCAAAAATGGGCAGTATCATCTTCTGAACAAGTTCACATCTAGCCAAAGGAAGGATGCAACTATGGTTCCTGAACAGGGTACCAGGCTTGTGGGGCAGTTTTTTCAGGATAGAATCAATATGTCCAGAGAAGTTTAGGTGTTAGTCCAATCAAACACCTAAGTACCTGAAGGAGGATGTGTCCTCAAGTAAATTCCCATCAAGGGTATGCAAAGTGAGAAGGAAGGGAAGCCTAGAGAGTCTCTTCCTTGTGCCAAAGATCATGGAGACAGTCTTCTTGGCATTGAGAAAAAGCTGATACTTAACAAACCAGAGCTGAACCTTGTCAAAGGCTTGTTGTATGCTGGCTGTAACCTCAGCAGTACAGGAGCCAGATGCATACAGGACTGTATCATCAGCATACATATGTATAGCAGAAGAGGGGGAGCAAAAAGAGGGAAGGTCATTTAAGAAGATGGAGAATAGGAGGGGCCATAATACATAGACCTGGAAGATGCCAGTGCTAATTGGGAGGGGAAAGGAAGTGGTGTCCAAGATCTTAACTGATTGGGTCCTGCCAATAGGGTATGCCTTGAACCAGTTTGTGGCAGAGGGAGATAGGCCAGCTGCTGCGAGTGAGTCAAAGAGAAGGGAGTGAGAGATGGTGTCGAAGGCCTTAGCCAGGTTGACAAAAATGGCAGAGGTAATTTGGCCATTCTCCATCCTAGTTAGGATGGAGTCTGTGAACTGTAGGAGAGAGGTGATGGTTGAGTGTTTTTTCCTGAAACCAGACTGGAAAGGGGTGAAAAAGGAGGTGTCAGATAGAAAAGAGGTGACATGGGAGAGGACAATGTGTTCTTGTAGTTTGGCAAGGGTAGGGAGGAGAGAAATGGGGTGATAGTTGCCAGGGGATGAGGGGTCACCCCCTTTGGGTAGAGGGAGGACCACTGCATGTTTCCATGCAGAGGGGACTAAGGCAATAGAGAATGAGAGATTTAGGATTATTGAAATGGGGTAGGCAATGGCCAAAGCGGAGAGGGAGAGGATTTTTGGGTCAAGGCCTTCAGGGGAGGCACCTTTAAGGGATTGATAGTGAAGAGGGCACTAAGGGCATAATTTGGGGTTACAATAATGAAAGAGAAGGGAAGGTGAGAGGGTGGTAGTGGGGGCACACTGGTAGAGGGTGGGGAGGGGGATAGGTAGGAGGGGAGGGATTTCAGTAGCTTAGTGGCACAGGAGGTATAGTAGGAGATAAATTCCACAGCTATGGCTGGTAGGTCAGACACTAGTGAACTATTTACTTTAAGTACTGGGGGAGGTAGGAAAGAAGAGGGGTTAAATAGGGCATGAACCACCTTCCAGAACTTTGAAGGGGAATTTATGTTGGTGATGAAGGCAGATTTGAAATTTTCGGACTTGGCTAAACTTGAAGGCCTGGTGCAAGCATTTCAGAGCATGAGGTAGTTTGTGAGGTCACTACAATGCTGGGTAGCTTTATGACGCTTCCAGGCTTGATCTCTAGCCCTGGCAGACCAGAAGTTCAGGAGTTATCCAAGGCAAGTGATAACCTCTAACTCTGGTTTCTTTGAGTGGGGCAAAGGCATTCCAGTTTACAAGAAATATTTATTTGAAGTAGGCAAGGGCCTTATCAACTGAGGGGAGAGAGGTTAGGGGGGACCAGTCAGAAGCGGCAAAGTTACTCAGGAGAGGTTCAAGGTCAAGAGACTTGAAAGAGTGTAGTTGTATGATTTTGTGTGGTGATTTAGTTCTGTGGACTTTCCTAACTGTGAATATTGGGCAGGGAGGATGCCAGAGGTGATGACGCAGTGGGGATGGGAGGTAAGGGCCCAATTGAGTATGGAGTGTTGTGTCTTGTGATTTGGGTAGGTGGGTTTGGAGATCAGTTGGGAGCGGTTTAGGGCTCCAATTTTGTTTTTAGTTGTGGTAGGTTTAGGTGACAACCAATTTATACTGAAGTCACCTAGGATTAATTATTCCCCAGAGCAAGCAAGGGAAGTGATGGGGGTTAGGAGATCTAGTGTGACTGAAGGATGGACATTTGGGTGGCAGTATATGCTGGCTTTGAAGATTGGGAGAGTGAAGGGGAGGGTCACATGATTAACTAGGGCATCGTGGGTCTCAGGATGGGAGGATGAGTAGATGATGGAATATTGGATGGAGGCTAGGACATAAATGGTCACACCACTACCCCTGACAGCATAGTCTTGCCTTAGCAGTGAGTAGCCAGGAATGGAGGCTGAGTGGTCTGGGATAGTGCTCTTTAGCCATGTTTCTGAGATTATTAGAATGTCTGGTTTTTGAGTGCACTGCATGGCCTGAACGTGGTCTATTTTTTGCAACAAGCTGTGGGTGTTTAGATGTAGGATATTTAAGCCCTTTGGAAGGGCTGAGAGAAGAGAGCAGGGGAAGGTAGTAGAGGAGGAAGCACCAGAGGAGCTAGGGGCAATAGGGCCTGGGTTGGGGTGGATGTCCCCAGCAGAAAGCAAGAGGAGAGTGAGTATGAGAAAGTGGAGCTTTGGGGATTTTGAAGGGGCTGCCTAGGAGGTTGGGAGTTTTGAGAAGAAGGAAGTAGATGAGTGAGGAAGTAGAAGGTGGAGAACCGCAGTGAAAGTGAACACTTATCAAAGCCACATGAGGAATAGTGGTAAAGTGAGACCATATTTCAAATGGGGGGGGAGAGTGATAGCATGGATGTGGGTAGGGGATTGGACATAATAACTGATGGGGTTGGTAGAGTTATTAGGAATAGATGAGTAGTGAGCAAGTGGAGGTGTTTAAGAGAGGGATATGGGCAGAACACTGGCCAAAACAAAAATGCCACTGCTGTATGTTAATCTGTATCTTTATTTTTTTTAAAGACAGCCGAGATGTCTCATTAGACTGTCTTCAGACAAACAAAACAACAGTTAAACTTTAGAGTGAAGAATTTTTTCTAGTTTTAGCTTTTAAAGCTTTTGTTCATGATCAGATTTAACTCAGAAAAACGCTTTGTGGTGTTTTCACCTTTTTTTCAGTGACCATTTTCATCTGCACATGAGTGAACTTTAAAATGTAAATAACTTAAACATTAAAATGGCAGTTGCATTAAAACCTCTGGAAGGCACTTACTTTGGAAAGAATTTTAACAAACCTCTGCATTTCATAATTTAAATTGTGGTTTTGTCCGAGCCGTGAGCAAAACATGAAAAAAAAATTGAGGATTTTTACATCATTTCACTAATTAATTACTTCTGCCAAACCAATTTTTGCCAAACTTGCCAAATGATTAGCTCATAGGAATAGGAAGGAGCTAATTAAATTTCACTGTCCTAATTGTTAAGATTGCCAAGATATAAGCTATCAATCACCATTCTTTGGGAACAGGTCCAGATGCAAATGGTTTGATACCTTTTAATGGACCAACATAGATGTTACAAAAAGAAAACGCTGTCTTAGCTTTTGGACCAACCAAGTCCTTCCTCTGAGATTTATGACAATTTTTCAGAAAGTCACATTGTTTGCATGCACTACTGTGCCTGTCCGAAATGTGTGTGTGTGTATGTATATGTATATGTATATGTATTTGTATATGTATATGTATATGTATATGTACTGTATATGTACATGTTTGTGCATGTGTGTATTATACTGGCATGGTAGCACCAGTATAGTTAGGTTTGAGTATGCACTTTAATACTAAACCTCAAATTTTGCACCTTAATAACTTTGCCACTCTATGACAGATCTGCATGAAATGTTGCATGTGTAGTCTAGTACCATAGATCTCTGGATCTGGCAAGTTGCATTACAGTTGGATGTACAGTTGCGGAGCTACAAAACACCCCAAAATGCAAAAACAGAGTTTTTGCATGTTTCTTTGTTCTTACCCACAGCCCATACAATTTGTCCGTTCAGTCCAAAATCTTCGAGGAAGATGCAGTCTGGGTCACCGATGTGCCTTTCAAGGATTTGGTGTAAAAATATTAAACCGTTCAAAAGTAATTCAAAAAACAAATTTCCCATTATAGTCAAGGTGAAAACATATATATATGTGCATCACAAAAGATTTGCAAATGCATGTTTACTTTCTCAAATCGCACTTTTACTATCGTGATTCAGCCGCCTTTTTTTTTTTATTTAGTTGTTTAACCAGGAGTAGCACACTAAGCGGAAAGCTTTTTTACAGGAGCGACCTGGGAGCACAGAGAAGTTAAGTGACTTGCTCAGGGTCACACGGTATGCAAATGGAAGCTGTGGGATTCAAACCCAGGTCTGGTCTGCTGGATGTCACCAGATTTGCAGCTCAGAGCCTTAAACCACTGCACTATAATAACCTTTTTTTCAGCTTGTTTTCGTTAGTAAGAGAGAAAAATTCCTGGCAATTAAATTTGGGACCCTCTAGGTATACACTGACTGTTGGGTTTATCTAGTCAGATTCTGAGGATGCCAGCCCTATCTTTTTGGGGGGTAACCCCCCCAGAAATAACTTTTTTAAACATCGAGGAAAAAATACTTTGGCAAATAATGAAAGAAATGGCTGAAATACTTTTGCAAATGTGAAAGTTTCATGCTACTTTTTTCAAAACGTTTGTGATTTGCAAAAGTATTTAAAAAAAAACTGCAAATCTTTGCCATCCTCCTACAATACAATGGCTGGGTCTTTTGGGCTAAAATTTGTAATATGGCAAGCTGTGATTCCACAGATGTACCTTTTGGTGGCTTGGTGGCAAAACATTCAGGGAGAAAAAAGTTAGTGCTGTAAAGTTGAGAAATTTCCCATAGGATAACATTGCGGCACCCATGATGACTTTCAGTGGCCGTATCTCAAAAACGAAGTGAGATACAGAGTTTTTGCTACTCTCAGTTCAGTTCACTTTTAAGTGAAATGATCTGCAGAAACAAGTTTGGAAATCATAGATGACACCTTCAGTGAAATGTTTTTCCTATTTTCTATGGTTACAGAGAAATTGGCAAAAACGTGTTCCAAGGGTTCCAAGGTTGCCCTTTTAGTACATTTCAGTGCCCATAGCTCAGAAACAATGCAAGACATGGATTTGGTCAGTTTACACAATGTGAAGTACTCGCTGCCATAACTACACAGCGTTGGAATTTTTTTTCTAGCTACAACGGTTGCTGAGATATTAGCAAATTAGTCTTACAAGGGTTCCTTGCCTTATAGGGCTGCTGTATGGCTCCATAGTTATGTATCAGTGGGAGCACAGAGCCTGGAGGGTCCACACTCCCACATATGCATACCACTATGCAAAAAATGGACAATGTGAAGGGAGTGCAGGGCCTGTAGGGCCTGCTCTCTGACTACCACATACCACTTACATTACACTTTCTCAAAAGGAAGGGAAATACTTGTGGGTGTATATATATATATATATATATATATATATACATACACACACTCATACAGTATAGTGGGGCTATGCAATGGCAAATAAAGGGGGAGGACCCAACTCATGAGTGGCAGAGCCATGAGTGAGTTTTAAAAATACTGCCCCTTCACAAGGGATGACCAACTGCCTATTTTGTGTCTAGCCATTGCATATTTGATTTTTGCAATGTCAGTTTACTAGTTATTGTGTATAAGTTTTAAATCTGCTGTTGTTTTTAAAAGTTAACTGTTTCTCTTTGATTTCATCTTCAGTCATCACAGTACTGCACTAGGCAAATATGATGTCAGCAGTGTGGAAGCTGCTGTCTGATTGGTTCAATATGCCATTGTGATGCTACTAACCTTCAAGATATCTATTGTGATAACAGTAACAGCAACATGACTTGCTGTTACTGTTGCCATCATACTAACCTTTAAGATATCTGTAGTGTATGGTAGAACGTTGTTATGGATGGAAATCCATCCATTCAAAAATGTTGTTATGCTGCACTAGCTACGCCAGCTCGTTTGTTATTCTGCACTAGCTGCATATCTAGTGCAGCATAACAGCTTAGAATGCAGTCGTGCATGCTGTTCTGGTGACCTGCAATACTCATTGAATGGCTGTTGCAGTGAGAGCTGTCCCGGGAGGCACTAAAAGAAAAAAGTAAGAACACCGGCTGAATGTATTAGTGACCATACATATAAAAGATTGTGTATGATTGCTCATATGATCCAAGGATATATTTTTTTACTCTCGTAGTTTTGATGGTAAGGGACCTATCAAGCTGCGCTCTCAAGGTCACCAGTTACCACAGAAACCACTCGATTGAAAAATATCCTTGTTACATACTAGCAATCATACACTGTCCTCTATATTGTGACAACAGTAACAGTAACATATCTTGCTGTTACTGTTGTCATCATGAAATACAGTATATCACTTTTATCTTGCCATCTCCTGTTACATAAATATATGTGTACCACAGGAGGTGTGAAAAAATAGCCAAATAAAATGAGTTATTCTACCCCATTTTTCATCATGGGGTGAATAACATCTTAATAACCTAGCAGTCCATGTTATTTTCCTTGTAGCTCTCAATCATCATGGCTGTCCTGCCATATCAGTTTGAATCATTGCCGATTCGTTAGAGCTGTGCAGAATTTTCAAATGCCAGCAGAACAAAATTTCATGGAATTTTTTAAATTCTGTTGAAATTCCACAGAATTTTGCCAGAAATGGAATGGCAGAATTCTGTAGCTGAAAAATGTGCAATGAGTTTTTCCATGACATTTCTGCTGAATTTTATTCATGGATCTCAAGATTTTCTGCAGAAATGATTGCAGAATGACTTTTGTTGGAAAAAATGCTGTTCGGTGGAATATTTTTCTGCTGATCTCAATAATCACCATGGAATTGGTTGTGGAATGATTTTCCACAGAAGAAGTGCTCTTCTGTGGAATATTGTTCTCCGGATCACAATAGGCAGAATTCCATAGAAGAACCAGTGAAGCTCCAGGGAAATTCTTGCAGCAGAATGGTCATTCCATGCTAATTTAACTGGTAGAATTATTCCACATTCCACACTGTACTACCCATGGTATAAATATGACATTTCATAAGGCATCCAGGAATAAGCTCTTTAGTCATTCTGGTACACTGTATTGTCAACATTGTTGCCCTAGCACTCCTAGATCTGGTTTAGTCTTCCACTCATTGCTAGGTGGCATTGTTAGCCACTTTTCAGCGTGAATAAAAAGCTTATTTCTTGATGCCCTATGGAATATCTACTATATTACGTAAAAGTGGTGTGGTATATTTGGGGGTAAATAGGCACTTCTATGTTAAACATTGAATTTCAGTTGCTCATAATTCAGTTATCATGGTATCTAGGGTTCCTGACATGTGTCTTGCACAGCTTTTGTGGCAGGTTATCTACAGCTGTCAAATGTAATAAGTCAATTAGTTTTGGAGAAGCAGAGTACACATATTATGGGAACATATTGAAATTAAGACCTTGTTTTGCTCAGCAATAAATACAAATGGTTCAGACTCGAAACCTGAAAATTTCAGATTCATTAGCAGTTGTCCCATGGCACTTTGGTAAAGAAGGATGTTTTAGTTTATTTTAAAATATTAATGTAAAAACATCTGTTTCTCCTCCACACCATAAGAACATCGAAAACATTCACAACTAACATTTTATGGATAATGTGCATGCAGTAATCATGACAGAAAAATCTGATTTTTGTTTGATGGAAACATTTAAAAGCCCAACTATAAAAAAAAAAAAAGATATTGTGTGTCACTTTGTTGTGCATACTGTACATAGAGTGCAGTAGCCATGACTAAAAAATCACAACTTTTTCCTGCTGGTGTGACTGAAACGTTGTAATCCTATTCAGTCAAAATGGGCCACAGGAAGCCAATCTCCAGTGGCCCTTCAATTACCCCAACCTCTTCCTACCCGACACTAAGATCCAAACCCAGAACTAGACATCACTGAAGTTTTTAATAGTAAAGTAATAAGCAGCTGTTGAGTGCCCAACCCTTTCGCTGACTGATATCCCCTTTCTGACGCCTGGTTTCTAGTCCTGGAGTCAAATAATTACAGTATAATTTAATTAAGAAAAATATAATGATTCAAACAATAGAAGCCCACAATGGCAGTATGCTTGTCCCTTTCCTCCAAGTATTGTCTAGCAGCAGGAGCCCAACAGCTCTGCCACCAGTGCCCTCCCAGCACATATACTATGACTGTTGATGCAGAACACAGAAAGCATTCTTTATTTTATATTTTTGTCTGTGAGTGAAAATGAAGTGAAGTAGACTGCTGTATTGAGACACAATGTATCTCAGTAAAGGTGAGGAGGCAGATGTAACAGTGCATTTGTGATGTGACAAACGTCTGTGTGTGTGTGTGTGTGTGTGTGTGTGTGTGTGTGTGTGTGTGTGTGTATGTGTTTGGGGGGGTACCACCATGTTCCATTAAAAACCATGAGGAAAAAACTTAGAGAAAAAAGGATGCAGATGAGAGTAAAGGAGCAGGAAAAGATTGTGCCATGCTAGTTCCACTACCTCCCAGTTATGTAAGCAGAGGCGGTAATCACTGTGGTGGGGCAGGATCTATGCCTGACAGAAGGGCCAGGGCTGGGCACATGATAGTATGGTTAACAAAACCATGGTTCATGAGTCCCGAGAAGTCCATTAGTTCCACTTCTACTGCAAGCATTTTCCTCAGACAGTTGTTCAGTGCATGTGGGGATGGAACCACCCTGAGAAATTCAGAAACACACCAGTCTCACACTCATTCTCCCTCATGTGCCTCCGGTTAAAGAGACATCTCCAGTTTATACTGTCATTTATTTTCCCCACATGTTAAATGAGGTGAGAAAAACAAATTCATGACCTGGCACATCTTTTAAAATGAGGTAAGAAAGGCATAGTCAAGATCAGTCACATCATGTAATCAAACCAGTAATGATGGTGGTGGAGGAGCAGGTGGCAACACCCATATTACTTCATCTAAGTCATCATGGCAGTTAAAATATAAAAAAAAAAATCAAAGAACAATACATCCCTAGATGGATAATATTGTGAAGGGTAAAGTAATTGCTTACATTTCATGTCTTTTCCTTTCTATTTACCTTTTGTTTTGTGATGCATGAAGTGTTTTCCTTTGAGGGAAGTGGAGGTATTATTATATAATTTGAAAATCAGTGGGACCAAATGGAATACAGTAATTGGCATGAAGGTAAAGCACGACTACTACAACTATTATAGCTCACACTGGTCTGTAGCAGTTTTAGTGGGTTTTGCAGACTGTCTCAACACATCAAACAGTAAGCCATAGCAGATGCATGCCAATATCACCTTCCACAAGGAAGTTACAGTATTTCATATTCATTGTTGACTGCTAGACTTTTTTTTCCTTCTATCAATAGTCTATTTTACCTTATATCAATTGTTGCATTGGAAGTGGAACACAATTTTCAGGCCCCACCTAGAAGACAAACTAAAGTTGGCTATTGCCCATTTCTCTCTCCCATAATGAGGAGGGTGTGGGAAGGTGCTGCCATTGGATACCAGGGTTGAATTGACATGGGGCAGCATTTAGGAAGGGGTACCACTGAACACAATGGATATCTAAATTGAGCTTGGGTATGGGAGGGAGTATAACCATATGCCAGATATTCTTAAAAATGGGGCAGAGTGTGGAAGAGTGATTTGACTAAGTGGAAGGGATATGTTGACATGAGGTAGGGAGTCGGACAGGCGCTAAAGTGTGCAAGGGATACTAGCAATTTTGCATGGAGTGGTAGGCCTGACAGACAGTAGTGGCACTTGGGACCAATGAATAGACCTTGTGTCATCAGACAAATAAATGATTTATTGCTGTGTTCAGAAAATAAGAAAATAAGAAAAGCCAAAACCAAGATCCACAGCAAAAGGCTGCTGCTCCAGCAATAGACCAGAGCACTTCAACTCTCTTGTGAGTCTTCCTCATGGGGTGAGTGGGGCTGGTAGAAGAGCAGTACACTTATGAATGACATATATATATATATATATATATATATATATATATATATATATTTATATGTACATTTTCTTTATACACCCTACCCGAGCATCCTTCCAAGGTACTCACTCGGCAAGACCTCTACTCCCTGCCTGAACCACTCACTTCCAGCTTCCTCCCTCAAACACCCAGGCAGGTCTAGCCCCCCAGATCACCCCCCATGGTGGGCTCCCCAGATAACCCCATATGGCGCCTTCCCGTGGCAGCCTTTCTGAAATTAGAGAGGCCTAACTGTGTGTTGGGTCAGCCATTGAGTCCCCTGAAGCACTGGGCTGGCATTGGAATGTGGGCCAGGCCCTGGAGTCCCCATCATCTCCTCAGTGCCATATAGGGTTTCTTCTTGTAGTGTTTACCACCTCAGAGTGCAGCGTGCAATGACTCTTGTACACAGCTGCCCTGCTGGTGTCTGCCACACTCCACCCTTTACTCTGGCAGGTGTACCTGCAGTACCCCTGATCTCCATCAGGGGTCACCAGGACACTGAGTGACCCTGGATCCCTCCCCAGGGAGAGGGGAGCTGTTCTCCAAATTCTCGGTCCTCTCCATCCCCTGCTGACCCCTGGTTCCCGAGTTCATCCCCGAACCCAGGTCACTGAAGTGGCATGAGGTGTGATGTCCAGCACCTCAACCCTCAGCGCCACCTGGCCAGCTAGATCATACATACTAATGAGAAAAATTAGCATAAATACATATCAAGCTCCTCTATAACACAAAATAAACAACTGATTTTAAAGTGACAAACGTACAAAAATGGTTGGTTGAAAATAAAGCGTTCACTGTCACAACATTCTGATACTAAATGTAAATACTGTACTGATCCCAATAACAGAAGTACAGGACAGCTGCTACATCACGCTTATCCACTATTAACAATTCTTAAGAACAATGTGAGACAGTGTTGAAAAATAAAGAGAGAACAAACCTAAAATCTCTGGACTTGACCTTTGATTTACACTAAGGCATCACAAATCAAGGACTCCCTCTCAACTAAGTATCATTCTGGGCAGGAGGGGGTATACATAGGCAAGGTAACAGGAGGTCCAGATTAAGTTTACTCTGAAAGTTGTGAAAGGCTTACCTAAAGGAAAAACAAAGAGGAGAAAAGTACTAAATAATCTTTATCAAACTTTCATGAAGAGTCAAGTACAATCTGGAAAAACTGTCAGTTAAGGACAAAGGGGTTAAGGCTGTGACATTAATTTTTTTCAAAAATGGTTTGAGATCCCATTGATCATTTAGGCCTACAAGTTTGACACTGTTTAGCTTAAAAATCCACTTGCTTTCTTTTTGTAGTAGTAATTTAGCTCTATCATCCCCTAACATAGTAGGTGGTACCAGTTCTTGGCCCATGAATCTGAGGTCATCCAGTCTGGACCAATGATGCAAGGTGACATGTAATCCAACAGGGGTGTCCTATCTGTCAGTAATAACAGAGTGCACATGATCTTGTATGTGATGCTTGAGAGGACACACAGTTTTACCTACATACTCTAATTGACAGCTGCACCATAATATATTCACCACACAAGATGTATAACAAGTAATGAGTTCACATATGCTGACACATATCTCCTGAAATTTGGGGTGTTGAAAGGAGTTGCTTCCTTTGGTATATTGCATACATTGCACCAAGAGCATTTGTAGAAGCCAGAGGGTCTGGTAGGTAGCCAAGTGCTTCTGGGGTTACTAGACTTTTTTGCTTGAGGTTATTTATTCTGCTTAATGTGACCCGTAGGTTAGTGCCCACAGCCATGTCTACTTCATTGTCACTCTGAAGAATGGACCCATTTTTATAAATGATATTACCAATCTTGCCTACCATATAATTGTACTCTATGATGAAGGTACATGGATGTAAGTCTGTTCTGGTAGGTCTCCTATCTTGAAACAAGGAGTCCCTCGGAATTTTGCTCATTCTGGCTTTTCATCTAGTGAGCAAGTTTAAATCATAACCCCTATCTTTGAATCTGGTTATGAGTTTGTCGGCTTTCTTGTTGAAGTACTGCATTGGTACTGCAGTTCCTATGCAATCTTAACAACTGGCTATAAGGAATGGAGTTTGTCAAGCTCAGGGGGGTGGGCGCTATTGGCAAACGGGACAGAATTTGTGGCTGTGGGTTTGCGATCACACTTTGTTTCTGTAACCTTTCTGTCAGTATTGCTAATCGACAATGTTAGAACCAAAATGCTTAAACTGAGCTAACTAGCAGTGTAAGTGAATTTTAAGCTTAGATTATTATCATTGAGCCAATCCATTAATGTTGGTACTGCCTGAGTGTTGCCAACCTATTTTTGAACCACTTGGAATGGGCCAGCATATATGATGAAACAGTAAATCCTTTGTTTTAGAATATCAAGCATTGGGTTTGATTTATAGATGATGTGATATGCATCTGGCAGGGTGACACAGAGGCAGTATCCAACATTTATGGATTGGCTCAGTGATAATAATCTGAACTTAAAATTCACTTATAGTGCTAGCAAGGGCAGTTTAAACATTTTGGATCTAAGATTGTCGATTAGTAATACTGACAGAAAGGTTATAGAAACAAAGTGTTATCACAAACCCACAGTCACAAATTTTGTCCTGTTTACCAGTAGCACCCACACCCCCAGCTTGAGAAACTCGGCTTCTTATAGCCAGTTGTTAAGATTGTGTAGGAACTGCAGTACCAATGCAGTATATGAACAACAAGCTAATGAACTCATAACCAGATTCAAAGATGGAGGTTATGATTTAAACTTGCTTATTAGATCAAAAGGCAAAGTGAGAAAAATTCCTGTGAACACCTTGTTACAAGATAGGAGACTTACCAACAAAGACTCACAGCCTCGTTTGTTCATCACAGAGTACAACCATATTGCAGGCAAGATTGGTAATATGATTTATAAAAACTGTCACATTCTTCAGAGTGACAGTGAAGTAGACATGGCTGTGAGCCCAAACCCATGGGTCACATTTAGCAGAGCAAATAACCTCAAGGACAAATTGGTTCATACTAGACTTAAAAAGCCTAGTAACTCCAGGATCACTTGGCTACCTACCAGACCCTCTGGCTTCTACAAATGATCTATGTGTGATGTATGCAATATACCTTAGGCAGCAACTCCTTTCAGTACCCCAAATTTCAGGAGATATGTGTCAGCATGCATGAACTCATTACATGTGACACATCATATGTGGTGCAGGTACTATGCTGCAGCTGTCAATTAGTGTATGTAGGTGAAACTGTGCATCTTCTCAAGCAGCGCATATAAGAGCATGTACACTCCATTATTAATGACAGGCAGGACACCCCTGTTGGATTACATTTCACCTTGCATCATAGGTCCAGATGAGATGACCTCAGATTCATGGGCCTAGAATTTGCACCTCCTACTATGTTAGGGGATAATAGAGCTAACTTACTACTACAAAAAGGAAGCAAGTGGATTTTTAAGCTAAACAGTGTCAAACCTGTAGGCCTAAATGATTAATGGGAGCTCAAACCATTTTTGAAAAAACGAATGTCACAGCCTTAACCCCCTTTGTCCTTAACTGACAGTTTTTCCAGATTGTACTTGACTCTTCATGAAAGTTTGATAAAGATGATTTAATGCTTTTCTCATCTTTGTTTTTCCTTTAGGTAAGCCTTTCACAACTTTCAGAGTAAACTTACTCTGGACCACCTGTTGTCTTGTCTAAAGATACCTCCTTCAACCAAGAAAGATACTTAGTTGCAAGGGGTCCTTGATTTCTGATGCCCTGGAATAAACCAAAGGTCATGTACAAGAGATTTTAGGTTTGTTCTCTCTGTCTCTACTTTTCAACACTGTTTCACATTACATAGGAAATATAGGTAATACAAGGCTTTTTAGACTTTCATCCATTTTGCCTGCCATTTATAAAAATTATAGAATCATATTTTTTCTTTATAATAATTATCTACGTTTGTTTTAAATGTGGTCATATTTTGGCTTCCTACCACTGTCAATGGCAGTGAATTCTAATTTGGGACCACTCTTTGAGTGTACCAGTTTTTCCTTTTTAGTGAATTCCATCTAAATGCTCTTAATTGTAATATGTGAGCTCTGGTTTTATAATGCTGCACTTTTAGTTCTAAATCCAAGTCATCCCATAGTATCTGGTCTGTCAAAGCTCTGTAGAGCAGACACATGTCACCCCTTAACCTCCTATAGCTAAGGGTGTATAAGTTTAGTGCCTCCAGTCTGCTCTCATATTGTAAATGCTGCATTCCTTCAATAGATCTTGTAACACTTCGCTGCACCCCCTCCAACCTGTCCACATACTGTTTTCTATACGGAGCCCATACCTGGGCACAGTACTCCAATTGTGACTTCACGAGTGAGCCATACAGTGGGATCAGTACCTCAGGTCTTCTACTCCCTATATGTCTTAGGATACAGTTTAGTGTACCATTTGCCCTTTTAACTACTTTATCACACTGTGTGTTAAAGGTCAGATCATTACTAATTATTACCCCAAATCCCTTTCCTCAACTGTGACTTCCAAAGAATGATTTCCTAATGCATATGACCAACCCAAGTTCCTCCTTCCCATGTGCATTACTTTATATTTACCAATGTTCAGTGGTAGTTTATAGCTATGGGTCTTTTCTTGTGTATAATCCAATGCCTCCTGGAGTGCCCTACAATCTTCTGTCTTATCCACTATTGCCCCTAGTCTGCAATTATCAGCAAACTTTGTTGTCCATACTGTTTTACTATCATATCTCAGCATTGACACAAAGATATTGAACAGACAGGGCCCCAACACAGAGCCCTGCGGCACCCCGCTAGTCACTGCAGTCCACTCCGAGAGTACCTTATTTACGGACACCCTCTGTCACCTCTCATTTAATCAAGCCACTATCCATTTAGTGATTTTTATGTTTAGCCCTGTATCCCATAATGAGGAAATTAATTCACCATGGGGTAACTTGTTAAAGGTTTTGGAGAAGTCGAGGAAGACCACATCCACTACCTGCCTGGGAAGGCAGCTAGTGATTTTCCAGCAAATGGATTTCATGCTCTCTCTCTCTCTCTCTCTCTGTTGTCAGTCTCAGCTGACAGCTGTAGGGATGATGTCATTTAGAACTCTTGCAGCAGCATAAGCCATGGACAGTTGCTCTGAGGGAGGAAGATAGAATTCTGTGACAGTCTGGTTCCAGAGCTCAGTGTGAACAGTTGTCTGGAGCAGCAGCTCTAATATAGTGCTGCAGTGTTGTTTTTCTTTCTCACCCTAGTGGAGTACAGCAATCTACCAGCTTTTTTAAGTGGTGGAAACCATCTCCAGGAATGTTCCTGTGTTTCATCCCAGGAGAGATAGAGCAGGCTGCCAGGATGGTAGGGGCAGTCACCTTGATCTTTCCAGGACATTGGTGAGCTGCCTTGTGTGACATCTTCTGTAAGTACTTTTGTTACTTCAGTCTGCCCAGGTGTACCTGCATTTTAAGGGTGGATTCTCTGACAATGGGACCCTGTCACCCTAAACAGTTTAAAAGTTGGCTTTCCTCTGTGGAGTCCAGTATGTGACCTTCCAAGTGAACAGCACTTTTACCTTTGTCACCCCTCTGGTGTCCTGTGAGGATGTTAAGTGTGAAATACTTTTCTAGAGAGCATCTTCAATACATTTTGGTACACAGTTGGGTGTATTTTCCAGAGGGATGGCTGAGTATGAGCTTGGAAACTAAAGGTGGAAGACCTCCCTCCCATCTGGAGTGACCAGTATAGTACTCTGGGTTCTGAAGGGCACCTGTGTCTTTTCTGTCAGTGCATGTGGCCAATGCCTGAAGAAAGTTCTACCCCAGTGAGTGGGTTTTCTCCAGTTCTACCCCACTGAGTGGGGTTTTCTCCAGTTTACCCCATGTATGTGGGCTCTGCGAGTGTTGAGCCTTTAGTGTTCTGTTGTGGTCCGTGTGCCACTATTTATCCTATGCAATGTGGGAATTTGGTGTTCTGTACCTCAGATGTCTGCATTTACAGTGTGTGTGTGTAACCCTTGGGGGTCCATCTTCACTTTGTGTTGTTCCTACTGTGTTATACAGTAAAGCCTCACTCTAGAATCCCAACCTGGTCTGGACATTTATGTTTTTTTTTCCTTTGTGTGGATTTACTTGGGTACCCCTGTCCAGAAGTGCAAACTTAGCATAGCCATGAGCAAATGTTTTCTCCCCGGGACCTGGGTTGTGGCCATGGAATTGGTCCCATCAGGTGTGTTCCAGGTAGTAGCCACACTTGGTTTCTGTGTTTTTATAATTTCTACTCCATCTGCATATCCCACCTTGTCTAATGGTGGCAATCAATGTAACCCCCACTCCTCTCTTTTCCCCATGACTATGGGAGGTGTGCTTACTGGTTAAATAAGGGGCCGGTGGGGTTTACAGTTTTTGCTCATAATCCCTTTTTGCTTTTTTTATTTTGTTCTTGACAGTTCTAACTTTTCCCATATTATTTGATTTGTTTCTCTATGTCTTTAACCATTCTTATTTTCTTATATATTTTATTTTTTGCATTGATGAATTTTTTTAGTTCTGTGGCCATCCATTTTGGAGCAATATCCTTGTTTGTATAATTTTCTTTGAAGGGTATATGATTATTTATTTCTAAATGAATTCTGCTTACCAACAATCCCCACATTTCTTCCAGAGAGCATTTTCTGGAATTCAGACCCCCAGTTCCTAACAATTGTTAATAGTGGATGGGCTCAATGTGGCAGCTGTCCTGCACTTCTGTCATTGTGATTGGTACAGTATTTACATTGAGTATCGGAATGCTGTGACAGTGATTATTATATTATTTTCTACCAACCATTTTTGTATGTTCATCACTTTAAATTACTTGTTTATTTAGTGTTATTGAGGAGCTTGATATGTATTTATGCTAATTTGTCTCATTAATATGAATGATTTGTCATTCATAAGTGTACTGTTCTCCTACCAGCCCCACCCCCTGAGGAAGACTCATGAGTTGAAGTGCTGGGCTATGTTGCTAGAGCAGCAGCCTTTTGCTGTGAACCTTGGTTTGGGCTTTTCTTATTTTCTGAACACAGCAATTAATCGTTTATTTGCCTTATCATGCAAGGTGTATTCATTGGTCAAAAGTGCTACTACTGTCTGTCTGGATTTGAGTTTCATTACATCGAGCAGGCTGCCCTGGTTGTAGTAAGCACCAACCCTGCATTGTTAGTTGGCCATACCTGTTGGACTGGATTGGTAGGCCTGAGCCAGTGTAAGGGATCCTTCCCTGGGCTTCTTGAATGGCCTCAGGGCCATTCACAAAGCACACTGTAGGACTAAGACAGTGTACAGAATCTTGTGATGTATGAATGAGCCACAGGGCCATTTAGAAAACCTGCTATAGGTTTCCATGCTATAGATGTATGCCATCTGTGAGTGGTTCCATGTTGTTATCTATCTTGTTTAAAAAGTAGTAAAAGTTATTGCATAAAAAAAAAACTATTTTATTTAATCAGTTAGTGTCCATGTACAAAGTGTTAAAAGCCCAGAAGTTAAATGTTAAGGGAAAACAGCCCCTGAGTCTTGATGCACATATGATATGATATTCTTTAGGGTTTGAACATTCACACAATGCTGCTTTAGCATCACCCTAACTTCAGCACCCTCTATCTAGCATTGCTGCATGAGTATTTTTCTGTGCCCTGAAAGACAGTGTTTAAATTAGGGTAATGTAAATGCTGTGCTATGTGATTATTTAAAGCCCAGGTAGCACCATGCTATAGATTTACCAAGGCATATGAGACTTTTCCCAGTCTAGTGGGGAGTAAGGGTTAGAAACCCTAATGCTACATTACATTTCCCTACTTTAATGGTGTTAAGTTGAATCAGAACAGGTATATTAACAGAGATTTTTTCAATGAATACTGTATACATATACTGTGTGCATGTGTGTATAGATATAGATATATCTCATGCATTAGAACCCCAATTATCCAAACCTCCTGTGAGACATCCATTTGGTTCAGATAATCAGGAGTTTGTAAAATTGAGATTCCTATTGGGGACCTGTCTGCCCTGGTCTGCACTCTCCCACAGGTATTCAGAGGCATTTTTTATAAGTTCTGTGTCTTTTTTTTTTAACTTATTATGACCAGTTTCTGATAACATCTACAATAAAATATTATGCCAGCCACTGCTCAACAATTGCAAACAGTTACAGTACTGTATTATACCAGTCATGATGTAGAGTAGGGGCTCTATTTGCTTATGGCAGATGTCGGGACTGGAAGATCAAGGACAGGAGATTGGGTATGGAAGATTCAGCCACCTCTCTGCTGCAAGTGATGCAGTGCCACACTGGTTCTGCTTTGTTTCCAGCCCACTGTGGCTCCATGATAATTCATCATTTGGGCCTCTGCAAAACCCCAAAATGATGTTTAAACCAGAGCCCCTAAAGCTATACAGGACTCGCAAGCAGAGAACTAAAAAATATAAAGTGATCACTCAGTCTTCAGGTTTTAAGGACTAACAAGAAGTAGGGATTTTTCAAACAGTGAAAGGCTCAAGCAAGCTGGTACCATCTGCCAAGAAGTGGTTTGGGCAACAAGGGTCAAGTTCGTTTGATAGGGAGTTCCAGATGATCGGGGTTAGTTAGATTGGGACTGTACTGTATATCTGTACTGTTTTTGCTTTAGTATAATTGTTACTGAACTTTTTCAGTGAACTTCAGTACATACAGAAAAACAAGACTGTACCTAACTTTACATATAATTTGTGAGTCTCAAACAATATTCTCTGGTAGGAAGAAAGAAGTAAAAGCAGCTTTGGAATACCAATTCCTCTTTACATGAGGGACCTCCTCTCTATGATACAGCTCAGAAGAGATCAACCTTAACTGTTTTGTTTATTTATATTTTTTATTTTATGATTTTTGACCAGAAAATACATTCTAAGCTGAGACTTGTTTCCAGGTGTTTCCTGGGAGCTCAGGGAAGTTAAGTAACATGCTCATGGTCACACAGTATGCATGTGGTAGGTGTGGGATTCTAAGCCAGCTCTCCAGATTTGCAGTTCAGTGCTCTTAATCACTAGGCTATACTACCTCCCTCTTTATGCACCAGCTAGGTAGGTGTTTCCCGGGTACATTTTCTAAGGAGACCCATCTTGTGGTGGAGACACAGGGGAGGAGGTCTCCCAGAGGTTGAGGATTGGCAGGAACATGATCTATAAATGTGCAAATATCTATAAAGGGTCACACTTATTTTTAGTGTAAATTCCATTGTAACTACAGGAAGGTAATCATTAAGTACATGCAACATTGGTAATTAAATTATACTTGCATGCTTGCTGCATGTAACTACATTGCAATTGCAATGCAGTTGCAGTATAGTTACACTGTAACTGCAGTGTAGTTAAGGAAACTTAAAATAACATGTTACCTTACAAAGGATGTATGCCCATCAGTAAGTTTGTTAATGGGGATAAAGAGTTAAGGCTGGTATCAAGCCAGGGTAACTGCAGTGGGAATTAGGCATGGGTGAAGGGATGATATCAGGGGAAAAAGATGGGGATCATAAACCTGTTTAGCTGTCAGTAGGCTGTGACTAGGTGATCAGAGTCTGGTCTTTATTTATGATATTAATGAGCCAGCCATTCCACCATGAGGTGAAACTTTCCAAACAATCATTCAGGGAGAAAGTGATTTTTTTCCATGAGATATAGTTGACTAAGTATCTGGCACCAGGAAGGTACGTCTGGCATCTGTGGAGTTAACCAGAGTCTGGTCATTACTTTTTTTTTGCTGCTGTACTACGTTTGGCAAGTAACTATTTAGAGTTTGAATCTCTGAGTCCTGCAAACAATTGGAGAAGGAGAAAAAGCTCTACGTCTGCTAAAGAGGTCTGCCATAGAGCTCTGCCAGCTCAAATTCCAGTTCTGAGAAGAATGATTGCAACACCAGGGCATGTCCACATCACATGAGTGTGGGTAGCCCCAGAATCCCCATGGTTATGCCAGTAGGAAGCAGAGTGAGATGCAAAATAATGGGTTTTATACAATAGGTGTGGGCACAAAAACAGTGGAATAAATCCATTTATTCTTACTGATCTTGGATAAACGGTGGTTCTAACATTTATCCAACACTCTGCCATCAATCACCCCCTTCTGCCAGAACTAGATAATCAACAACTGACCCCCCATACCATTCTTCTCAGGATCCATTCAAACTGTAACACAGCTCTTCAAAAATATTAATTCCACTTTAGTCATCCTCACTCCTCAGCCCTTCCACACACTTCCCCAGTTCCAGATAATAAAAACAGCAGTACCTTTTTGACTCCTTTCACACACATCTTATGCTAAACTTTTTCTTTTTTTCAGATTCCTTTTCCCTGACCACTCACCGGCTCGCTTGCTCACCCGCTCTCTTCCTCACTAGTGTGTGTCCCACTCAGTCACAAAAAAAATGTCTCAAATAAAACATCTTCGGTCTCTCCATGCCCCAATTCCACTGACCAAACCCACTCCTTCTTAAACCACCGATGCCCCATCCAGATCTTTGCCACCACCGCACCTCTTTCCCAAGCCACTCTATCCTACATTCACGCTGTAAAACTAATCACTCCTCTGGATCCACAGAATGCTGAATCTGCAGGCCAACAGTCCCTTTCAATGCCTCCACACCAACTGAACCAAAACTGAGGCATAAAAATCAAACCCCACCCACAAATGCTATGTAATGCCTCCCACTAATCCAACACATGTTCCACCCTCCAACCACCTAATTAAAGTCCACAACCACCTCCATTTAGAAAAAAACAACCAATCAAAATTTGCAAATCACCTAATCATTTCCAAGGTAAAATTTCACCACAACAACAAACCAAATTACAAATAGTCCCCATCTAAAAGATAAAAAAGAAAAAAATATATCAGGAGAAATCGCAAACAGAGCCCATTGCGTAAATTACACATGTGATGGGCTGCTGTGGGATACATAAACTATTTGAACTTGCAGTGTGTGACCTCAGGACCTCACTTGTGGCTCCTCCACTCATAAGGTCAATCGAGGTCACACACTGCGAGTTCAAATAAATGAAGTATCCCACAGTAGCACATCACATACTGGATCCCTTATAAAATTACAGGGGTCTTAAAGAATCTAATGAGCTGCTTCTAACCATATGCCCTCCACTGTTTTGAACTAGTCATCTTGGAGAAGACTAAGCAGGCTTTTTGGCAGACTTCTGGGAAGATAAGGCTTACCATCTCCTCCTCGCATTTATTGGCTAGGTCCATGGAGTCATCCCCTGTTGAGTCCTGCAATGATTTGTAAATGTGAGAGATCTAATGGGGAAAAATTCCAGATTTAAAGAAGATCAGGAATTATTGTATGATATTCATATGAGAAGTTTGAGTATGGGCACCGACAGGGATGGCCTGTAATGGAAATGTTGACATTGACGCTCAAAATGTGGGACACAGGCCTTCTGAATCCAGGACATATATTCAATCATGAAAATACAAGCTCTGAACACTGTGGAAACTATAGCCATTGCTTGTGGAAGTTTAATTGTACCTAGACACTTAAAGGTAATGCATTTCTGCTTTAAAGTCTGTTTTTACGACACCTTTGTGCATGCAACAACTTTTTCACATGGGACAAATGTGGGACAGAATAAATATTAAGGGTATAATGAGGGAATTCCCTCATATTGTGGGACAGTTGAGAGGTGTGCCAGTCAGCTCCATTTTTATAGCTATTAGGGTTGTTTGTTTTTATTGTTAGTAATAAAGCCTTGTTGCTATGCTAGCTACAGTAGCTTGGCAGAAGACACCAGGAGAAAGGACTGCTGTGTGACTGGACTTCTCTACTGGGACTATATTGCCCTCATTCCTACCCAAAGCTAGTTCTACTTTTATAGGCACAGGATTTGACTGACAACAGGAACTTCCTGTTTGGGAGCAGGAAGTGAGTGATCACAGAGCCACCAAAGATCCACCATCTTAGAAGGGCAAGAGTAGCTCTCTGGCCCCTTCTAGCTGCTGAAGGTCTGCCTCAGAGCAAGTAAGGGGTCTACTGAGAAATATAGGATATTCTTGTCTCAGAACAGGACAATCAGGAGCTTAAAGGGCACACAGGCAGAACGTAAGGAGAGAGAGAAAAAAACAGGAAAGAGTAAGGATTGCAAACAGTTAAGGGGCCAGAAATAAGACATGATGGAAGTGGTGCAGTGCAGTGGCTGTGAAGCAGCAGTCTTCCGGGAGACATTCTGGAGGATGTGGTGTTGTCCCATCTGCAGGTACCTCACTGGGCTGAGGGAGGAGGTTGCTAATCTCCAGGCTGAGTTGGCCAGGATTTGTGGGACCTCCTCTTCCATCCAGGGACCACCAGTGCCACTGCCGTTGCCTCAGAGGTTGCCAAGAAAGATGAGCGGTTGGACCACAGTGGGCTCAGGGAGGGTGAAGGTGGTGGAACAGAGATGCATTCCTCCAGTTGTACCCCTCCATAATTCCTATGCCATTCTGGAAAAGTGTGGTTCCTCTATGGAGGCAACCGCAGTGGAGACCAAGGAGGATGTGGGAAACCTCCACAGGAGGGTGGCAGGGGACCCCACAGGGAAGGAAACAACTCCTGGTGGGGGACCCATTGTTAGGAAGGTAGAACTGGGGAGGAAGGGGAGAGGGAGGCAAGGTGCCTGTCTGGCACCATGGCTTCGTGGGACAGGAGCAAATCCTCAGGATTGCCAGAGCAGCTGCAAGGGTAGGGAGCTGGATGTCATTGTCCACCTAGGGACAAAATGAACTGGCTAAGAAAGGGATTAGAGAAGTGCAGGAAGAGTTTGTGGAATTGGGGAGGGCCTTAGACAAGTAGTATGCACGGTAACCTTCTTGGAGGTGCTGCCCATCTATGGCGTAGGAGAGGCTAGGGTGTTCCACACCATGGGATTCAATCAGTGGTTGAAAAACTGGTGTGGAGCTCAGGGATTTGGCTTCACTGGGGACTGAGGGTCCACCTGGAGTGATGCAAGCCTATACTGGCATGATGGGCTGCATCTGTCCAGGAGGGGAACCAGGATCCTAGGTGATAGGTTTAAATGCTTCATTGGCAAGCATTTAAACTAGCCAAGGGGGGAGGCACTGGAAAGGAGCAGGGAAATTCTAGCCCCCAAAAAATCATGGTAGTAAGTGCGGTAAACACCAACATAGAGGTGCCGATAGGGAGAAGGGCAGGGGTAAATGGAGAAAGTGACAAAGGCAAGAAGGACAGGGATGGGGCAAAAAGGAGTAAGGCCATCAGGAAATGGAGGGTAATGAGTACCATTGCCCATAGTCTGGCCATCAAGCTCCCTAAGCTGGTGGCCTTGATGGAAGAGGGATGCCTGGATATTGTAGCAGTCACAGAAACATGGTACACAGAGAACCATGACTGGGATTATAACATACCAGGGTACATAACCTACAGGAGAGACAGGCAGGGAAGAAGAGGGGGAGGAGTAGCTCTCTATGTAAAGGAAGGGGTAAAAGCAACTCAACAAAAGAGTAAACAGGGAGGAGAGGAGGCACTGTGGGTCACCTTGGAGACTGGAAAGGGAACCACAATCTGCACAGGGGTTGTGTACAGACCCCCATCTCAGGGGGAGGGAATGGACAAGGATATGATAGAAGACGTTCTTAGAATGGCAGAGAAAGGGGAGATACTGTTGATGGGAGACCTGAATATGCCAGATGTTAACTGGAGCACATTTGCTGCAGCCACATCAAAGAGCAGGGCCATTCTTGATGCCCTGCAGGTGGCAGGCCTCAGACAGCTAGTTTCAGAACTCACTCGTGAGGGAGCAGTCTTAGACCTCATACTCACAAATGGGGGCAGTGAGAGGATCTCAGATCTAGAAGTGGGTTGCCATCTGGGAACAAGTGACCATCAAACAGTGTGGTTCATGTTAAACTCAGCTACAGAGTCAAGTCAAACAAAAGTGAGGGTACTGGACTTCAGGAGGGCTGACTTTGGCAAGATGGGAGAGTGCCTCAGAAAAGCACTGCAAACAAGCTAGAAGGAGGTGTGGAACAACAATGGGGAATCATCAAAACTGCCATCACAGAGGCAACAAGCCCTTGTGTGAAGCAAATAAACAAATCAAAATGAAAGAAAAAGCCACTATGGTTCTCAAAAGAGGTGGCTGTGAAAGTCAGGAAGAAAAAGATAGCATTCTGGAAGTATAAGGAAACACAGAAGAAGCAGGACTGACAGCTGTACCAGTTAAGGCAGAAGGAAGCAGGGAGGGAAGTCAGAATAGCAAAGGCCCAAACTGAGGAAAAGATAGCCAACTCGGTTAAGAAGGGGGATAAAACCTTTTATAGGTACATCAGCGAGCGTAGAAAGACAAAGGGAGGGATAGTGAGGCTGAATAGAATGAATGGTGGGTATCAGAGGGGGACAGTGAAAAAGCAGGGATACTGAATGAATATTTCTGCTCAGTATTCACAAAAGAGGAGGGGGAAGTGCCTAATCCAATTAACAGAAGCACTCTTGATAGGGGGGTTGATCCCAGTCCTTTCACAGAAGAAAGGGTTCTGCAAGAAATCCTAAAACTGAAGGTGGACAAAGCAATGGGGCCTGATGGAATTCACCCCAGAATTCTAAAAGAATTAAGGGGGGAACTAATGAAACCACTGGCTACTCTTTTTAATAAATCATGGGAGGATGGTGTGGTACACGAGGACTGGAGGAAGGTGGATGTGATTCTCCTTCACAAAAGTGGGACCAAGACAGAGGCAGGAAACTACAGACCTGTCAGTTTGACCTCTGTGGTAGGGAAAGTGATGGAGTCACTTCTGAAGGAAAGAATAGTTGAGTACCTAGAGGCCAGTGGGGCACAGGACCCAAGGTAGCATGGGTTCACAGCGGGAAGGTCATGTCAGAAGAATCTAATAGATTTCTTTGACTGGGTGACCAAAGCAGTAGACCAGGGAGGGGCTGTGGACATGGCCTACCTAGACTTTAGCAAGGCATTTGACACAGTCCCACACAAAAGATTAATAGTGAAATTAACCAGCCTGGGAGAGGGTCCCAGGGTGGTAGCCTGGGTAAAACATTGACTGGACAACAGGACATAGAAGGTAATTGCAAATGGAGTCCACTCTGAAGAGAGAGGGGTTACTAGTGGGCTACCGCAGGGTTCAGTATTGGGTCCAGCCTTTTTAATGTCTTCATAAGTGACACTGCAGAGGGACTGGAAGGAAAAGTATACCTCTTTGCAGATGACACAAAGATCTGCAACAGGGTTGATACACAAGGAGGCATGGAAAGGATGAGAAGGGAATTGGCAAGGTTGGAGGAATGATCAGAAGTATAGCAGCTAGGATTCAATGCAAAGAAGTGCAAAATAATGCACCTGGGAAACAAGAACCCAGGGGAAGAATACACAATGGGGGGGAGTAACAACAAAAAAAAAGGAAAGAAACCTGGGGTAATCATATCAGATGACCTTAAGGTCAGCAAGCAATGTGAGAAGGCAGTAGGGAGGGCTGGGGGTATACTGGGATGCATAGGGAGAGGCATCAGCAGCAGAAAACAGGAAGTTGTTATCCCTCTGTACAGACAGTTGGTGAGACCCCATCTGGAGTACTGCGTCCAGTTCTGGAGACCCCATCTCTGCAAGGACATAGACAGGATAGAGGTAGTCTAGAGGAGAGCAACTAAAATGGTGCAGGGTCTGCAAGAGAAGCCGTATGAGGAGAGACTAAAGGAGCTTAACATGTATACCATTGAGGAAAGAAGGGAGAGGGAGGACATGATAGAAACTTTTAAGTACCTCAGTGGAATCAGCAAAGTCCAAGAGGGTAGCATCTTTCAGAAAAAGAGACGTGCAAGAACAAGGGGACACAATTTAAAGAGAGAGGGGGGACAGTTCAAGGGCAATGTGAGGAAGTATTATTTCACAGAGAGGGTAGTGGATGCATGGAACGCCTTTCCTGAGGAGGTGGTGGGTCTAAAACTGTGGGAGAATTCAAGAATGCATGGGACAGACATAAGGCAATTCTTGTGGGGGGTAGGAAGAAATAGGCTGTTGGTTAACTAGGATCTTCGGCCTATCCTGTAGGTAGGAAAATGGGCAGACTAGATGGGCTAAGAGGTCCTTATCTGCCATCAAAGTCTATGTTTCTATGTTTCTATGTAGCTATCCTTTTTCTGATTGTTGAAATTTCTGTTGTTCCAGGGAGTTACATTAGCAGTGAGAAAATGATGTGTCAACACCTATTAGTCTCTACAGTATATCTGTCTGTTGATTTAGAATCTAAGAAAGCCAGTACTATAGCAGCAACAGTGTGAAATACCCCATTTACCTTCAATTAGCTCTATAAACCTTTAAGGAGTGGTACAGTAAGATGACAAATTGCTTTTACTTTTTGTGTTTTCTGAAGGTATGTTAAATGGATACTGTCAGCTTTAATGCTGAATTTCTGAATCTCCATTTTAAGTACAGTATATGCCAGTACTACCTAGTATCATCAAAATGTATGTTCTTCCTATGCGTGATGTCAGATTTTAATTAATAGCCATTTATTTTTGTTTCTATTATCAGCTATATCAGGCAACCTGTTTTTATCCTTGGCTGCTGGTGCTGGATTGTGTTCACACTTGAATACAGCACCACAGCACCAGTAAACTCATGCATGTACAAATTTTGAAACTTTTTGCAGTCATATCAGATTACCTAAAGGTAGGCAAGCAATGTGAAAATGTAGTACAGAGGACTGGGGGGATACTGGGAAGCATAGGAGAGGCATCACCAATAAAAAACAGGAAGATGTTATCCCTCTGTACAGGCAGTTAGTGAGACCCCATCTGGAGTACTGCATGAAGTTCTGGAGACCCCGTCTCTGCAAGGACATAGACAGCATGGAGGCAGTCCAGAGGTGGGCAACACAAATGGTGCAGGATCTGCACCAGAAGCCATATAAAGATTAACTAAAAGAGCTTAATCTGTATACAGTCGAGGAATGGAGGGAGAGGGAGAGCATGATAGAAACTTTCAAGTGCCTCAAAGGAATCAACAGAGTCCAAGAGGCTACAGTTTGAAGACAGAGGGAAAATGACTCAGGGGCAATGTGAGGAAGTATTTTTGATGGAGAGGGCGATGGATGCATGGAACAGCCTTCCTGAGGAGTTTGTTGGGTCAAAAATAGTGGGGGAATTCAAGAATGCATGGCACAGACATAAAGCAATTCTAGCTGGAGGTAGGAGGAAGTAGGCTGTTAGTAAAACTAGGATCTGCAGCTTATCCAATAGATAGGAAAATGAGCAGACTGGGTGGGCCAAGCGGTCCTTATCTGCCATCAAAGTCTATGTTTCTATGAGTTTGATATCAATTCTAATAGCAGCAGGCATTGAGTTGAACTTAGTTGTGTAACTCCCATTGAAAAATTGGACTTGTAAGCCTGTTAAATCATTCTTTGAAAAGAACAGCTGCATATAAATATATAATTATACCTGCATGGTAGTGCAGGTATAGTTAGGGTTGAGTAGGCAATTTAATGTTAAATTAAAAATGTTGTACTTTAATAACGTTGCAGCCGGTCATCCAATTTGCCTGAAATTTTGCACGCGTGTTCTGGTAATACAGATCTCCGGATCACAGAAGTTTTGCTCAGGACTGATTTGTGATTGCGGAGCTGCTGAGTGTGAAAATTCCTCAATTTTGTGGAATTCATTGCTTGTCTGCACAGCCAGAATGGTTTGTCCATCTGGTCTGAAATTTTTAGGGTGTATGGGGATTCGGACAGGGAAGTGCCTTTTAAAGGTTTGGTGAAAACATATTAATCTGTTCAAAGGTTATTAAAAGTTTCCATTTCTCATTATAGCCTAGGGGAAAAATATTTGTGCACCATGTAAATGTTCGTGAAAGCTCATTTTACTGTAGTGCTTGGAGTTTTTACTTTAGTGCTGATGCCATCTTGTTTTCAGTTAGCAATGCAGAAAAAATGATGTAGCTCAAAGAATACTGCCCCTTTGTAAACACCAAGAGTTGGATTTACCTAATTGGTCCCCTAGGAACATGACCCTGGCATTAGTTTTTTGGTAGCATGCCCAGAAATATGTTTTTCAAAATTTTCTCCATTTTAGCCATGGAACTTGCATGAAAGTTCCATGTATTTTCATGAAAGCTAGAAAGTCTGCCAAAGTTTTGCGAAAGTCCCGCATGTAAACTAATGGGACTTTCACAAAAGTTCACGGTACTTTTGTGGAAGTTCTGTGAGTAAACTGACCCAAAAAAACAGTTTCTTTGCCACTTCATAAAAAAAAAAAATAGTTAAGACTTTTGGGTTGAAATTTACAGGGTAGCAAAGGCCTGAACCACAAATGTGCCTTTTTCTGGTTTGGTGAATAATACATTTACACCAGTTCCATAGTTAGAGCACTCTGAAGTTGCAAATTTTCCAGTAGGATAACACTGTGGCATATGCACCACATTTTGGTGGCTATATCTCAAAAAAGGTTTGAGATACAGATTTTTTGCTAAGCACAGCTTAATATACCTGTAGGTGTACTAAGTACACATGGAGGTGCCAGGTAAATAATATAACTGCTAAGGATTTTTTCCAAACTTGCAATGGCTACTGAGATATAACCACATTTTCAGTACAAGGGTTACTTGAAATGCCTCTAGGCCTGCACTATGTATCTGTACTTATGGGTAGGTGGGAGTGCAGGGCCTCAGGGGGCCCGTGCTCCCACCTAAGCATATCATCTATGCTAAAGTGGTAGCACAGGGCCCTCCTGCAGTGTGCCCCTACACTTATGGGTGGGGGAGCAGTGTCCAGAGGGCCCACACTCCCACCTGTGGATCCAATTATGCAAAATTGGGAGCACAGGACCCTCCTGCATGATGTCTCTATACTTATAGATGGGTGGAAGCATGGGGCCCAGAGGCCCCGTGCTCCCACCTTGGAATACTGGGAGCACAGGGCCCTCCTGCTGTGTCTCTTCACTTGTGAGTTGGTGGGAGTGCAGGGCCCAGAGGGACCACACTCCCACATATGGATATTATTATGCAAAACTGGGAGAACAGGGCCCTACTGCACTATGTCTCTAGGCTTATGAGTAAGTGGGAGTGTGGCCTACACTCCTACCTATAGATACCATTTTGCAAAACTGGCTGCACAGGGCCCTCCTGCTCTTTGTCTCTATGATTATGGGTGGGTGGGTGGGTGGGTGGGAGTGCTGGGTGCTGAGGGCCCATGCTTCCACCTATGGATACCATTTTGCAAAACTGAAAGACCAGGGCCCTCCTGCAATATGTCTCTATGCTTATGTGTATGTGGGAGTGCAGGACGCAGAGGGCCCCCGCTCCCACAAACAGTATAGATATGAGTAACATTACACTTTCTCAAATAGAAGGGAAATTCATTGCAAAAAACTCCATTAATGTATCACTTAAGATTGATTTTACACCAACATAAGTCTGGAAATTTGTTGTTCGGGTTACCAACACTATCACCCCCCCACCACCTCCCACCCCCACCCTTTACACAACAGTAGGCCTCGGGGTGTGTCTTGCGGTCATGGGTCCTAACTCTCAGTCCATTCTCATATACTGTACTATCTCAGCTTCCTTACAAATGGAATGGGGTGGGAGCTAGGGCTGATGGTACCAAGGCACACCCTGATGCCTGTTGGTGTGTAGAGGGTGGGGGGGTTGAGGGGGTGGTAGGGTTGGTAACCGTAAAATTGAATTTTCAGACTTTTGTTGGCATGAAATCAACCCTAATGGATGCATTAAGAGAGTTTTTGGCCGGTCTGCCAGTGCAGCGGTAGGGTTACTTTTCACAGTGCCAGCGACCCAGGTTCGGGAAAAGGACTCGGGTTGCTGGAGGGTCAGCTAGGGGGGAGGAGGATTGAGTGCCCAGAGGCTGCTCTCCTCCTCCTCCAGTGTGGGGTGGGATGCATGCCCCACTGCTCTACCACCACCTGGGTGACCACGGGTGGAGGTGCAGCTGGACTGCAGAAAGAAGCGTGCTAGCCAACGCAATATTTTTTGTAGCTATCATTTTGTAGGGCTCAAAAATCACTTCATGAGTAAGTACTCAGTTAGGCAGTATGACTAATTGATTTGTCTGACTCTGGTCACAAGAGGATGGGAAGGGGTGGCCACTAGGGTTGCTATATATCAGTTTTAATATGTGGACCCTGTATTAGATATCATACCATTGATCTATGGCCATGTACCTGTAAACTGTCCTTGGGTCATGAGGGTAGAGGACATGGTAGGGTGGGTGGGAGTTAGACACCAGAACCCTATTAAGACATTTCCATACATTGTGAGCATTGTGTTTGCAAACGTAATAGTTTAGTTCCAACCTCCGTGCAGTTTGCATTTCATGTAGTAGCAGCCCTAAGGAGCATTAATATTTTCTTTTTGCCATAAATGTCCTTATTTTCTATGAAAGTTGTGCACTAACTTCACTTGTGCATCCTTGTATTGTAAATATTCTTATTTTGATCAAACCACCTATTTTTATTTAAAAAAATGTATATATTTTAATTCAATTGTGGATACATTCTCTATGTTACTTTTAGTACCAAATGATGTAATGGAAGTGTTTACATTTATTTTGGGAAAACCATCCTTTCGTTTATTTTTAAAAATTGTACATATTTTGTTAATATTTCTCAATACGCCACCTTTTTCATTTATGGATAAGATAACCACTCTTTGAATATTTTTAGATTATAGTAAAGTATTATTTTAAAAAACCATATGACATTGTACTAGTTGTCCTTTCAACTATTGAAATATTCTACAACTTAAGAAAGCAATGCATACATAAGTGTTAAAGTAAAGTAAAAGTAAAGTAAAGTTTTATTGATATTTGGCACTGAATCCTGGATGCTCTTGGTGCCATTACATACAAAAAGCAGGGTTATAGGCAGAAGAAACAGCATAGTTATAATAAATAAATCAATAACTTGTATAAAATCAGTTTAAAAACAATCTGAAAATGTTTTATTAAAAAGATACGTCTTCAGGGCCCCTTGAAATGTCACCACTGATGGGGCTTCCCTCAAAGATTTTGGCAGCAAGTTCCAGAGGGACAGGCTGGCCAACTCAAAGTAGCCATCTTCCAAGCTTTTCAGCCTGACCCTCAGAACTGCCAGGAGGCTCTATGTGGAGGAGTGAAGGGAACATACCGGGGTGGCCTGAGTAAGGAGGTCAGACAGATAACCAGGGCCCAGGCCGTATAGGGCCTTATAAGTGAGTAAGCCCACTTTGAAGATGATCCTCCACCAAATGGGTAGCCAGTGCAGATCCCACAGGACCAAGGTCACATGGCAGGACCTTGGCAGACCCAACAGCAACCTGGCCACTGCTGCAGTCAGTGGAGGATCCCTCCATTGACCCTGAAGTACAGAGTTAAGTTGTGGTTGAAAAAGTGGATTAAAATCAAGTTTTCTGAACATGAATATCATATTTACAAAAAGTATTCGTAAAGCACAAACACATTATCTCAATTATTTTTATTGTATTTCTTGTATTTTGTTAACCGGTTTGGATCATTGGATCATTGAGACCTTCTTCCCCTTTGCAGGAGTAAATATCTCAGGATATTTTATATACAGTATATGACTTGTTTTCACATTGGTACAGTATTATATCAGTAATCATGTTAGATGACCTAAAGGTGGCCAGGCAGTGCAACAAGACAGTCTTGAGGGTTAGTGGGTTGCTGAGGTGCATAGGGAGGGGTATATCTAGCCGAAAAAGAGAGGTGAGTTTCCTCTGTATAGCTCGCCGGTAAGACCTCAGCTAGAGTACTGTGTCCAGTTATGAGACTACATCTCTGGAAGGACTTGGACAGAGTGCAGGTGGTTCAGAGGAGGGTAATTAAAATGGTGCTGGGTCTGCATTAAAAGCCCTACAAGGACAGAATAAAGGGCCTCAGTATGTACACCCTGGAAGAGATAGCAGAAAGGGGAAATATGATAGCGACCTTTAAATGCAGTACATTTTGGGGATAAATAAAATACTGAAAGAAGTTTTTTGAGAAGAAATCATGCTCAAGAACAAGGGGACATGCTATGAAGCCGGAGTGGAGTAGATTCAGGAAAGATGTGAGAAAGAACTTTTTCACAGAAAGAGTGGTAGATTCCTGGAGCAGACTCCCAGCAGTGGTGGTGGGGTTAAAAATAGTGTTGTGTTTCAAGAATGCATGGATTTAGAGAGAGTGAGAAATAGCTGTAGATCAGGTACAGTCTGTGGTTATAGAGTAGGCAGGGAAGAATGGGCAGACTGCATAGGCCAATAGCTCCTCATCTGCTATCATATTCTATATTTCTGTGTATCATCTACTATTAAACAACATTGAGGACATATTGACAGTGGTAGAAATGATAGGTAAACCAGGGTGGACCATCAAATTTCATAGCAAATTCCGTTTACAGATCAGTAAGACAAAGTGCATTGTGCTATATTACAGTACACAGCCAGCCCACCGGTGCAGCAGTAGCACTACTGACTGTAGTGCTTATGACTCGTGTTTGGAAGTGAGCATGGTGTGTCAGAGGGTCAGCCTTGGGGAGACTGGGTAAACATAGAAACATAGAATTTGAAGGCAGATAAGGACCGCTTGGCCCACCCAGTCTGCCCATTTCCCTACCTACTGGATAAGCTGCAGATCCTAGTTAACCAGCAGCCTACTTCTTCCTACCCCCACCCCCTGGAATTGCCTTATGACTGTCCCATGCATGCTTGAATTCCATCACTGATTTTGACTCCACAACCTCCTCTGGAAGGCCGTTCCATGCATCCACAACCCTCTCTGTGAAAAAATACTTACTTAAATTACCTCTGAGCCGCCCCCTCTATCTTCAAATTGTGCCCTCTTGTTCTTGCACACCTCTTTTTTTGAAAGATGCTACCCTCTTGGACTTTGTTGATTCCCTTGAGGTACTTTAATGTTTCTATCATGTCCCCCCTCTCCCTCCTTTCCTCGAGGCTATACATATTAAGCTCCTTTAGTCTCTCTTCATATGTCTTCCGGTGCAGACCCTGCACCATTTTAGTTGCCCTCCTCTGGACAGCTTCCATCCTGTCTATGTCTTTGCAGAGAATGGGTCTCCAGAACTGCACACAGTACTCCAGATGGGGTCTCACCAGCTGTCTGTACAGAGGGCTAATAACTTCCTGTTTTCTACTGATGATGCCTCTCCCTATGCATCCCAGTATCCCCCCAGCCCTCCTTGCTGCCCTCTCATATTGCTTGCCCACCTTTAGGTCATCTGATATGACTACCCCAAGGTCCCTTTCCACTTTTGTTGTTGTTAGTATCTCACCCCCCATTGTGTACTCTTCCCCTGGGTTTTTGTTTCCCAGGTGCATTACCTTGCACTTCTTAGCACTGAATCTAAGCTGCCATACATTTGACCATTCCTCTAACCTTGCCAAGTCCCTTCTCATCCTTTCCCACCCCACCCTGTGCATCAACTCTGTTGCAGATCTTTGTGTCATCTGCAAAGAAACATACTTTCCTTCAGTCCTTCTGCAATGTCTTATAAAGACATTGAAGAGGACAGTCCTAATACTGAACCCTACGGTACCCCACTAGTAACCCTCCTTTCTTCTGAGTGGACTCCATTTACTATTACTCTCTGTGTCCTATTCTCCAGCCAATTCTTTACCCAGGCTGTCATCTTGGGACCCACTCCCAGGCTGGTTAACTTGTATATTAATCTTTTGTGTGGCACTGTGTCAAATGCCTTGCTAACGTCTAGGTAGGCCATGTCCACAGCCCCTCCCTGATCTTCACTTTGGTCACCCAGTCAAAGAAATCTATCAGATTTGTCTGGCATGACCTTCCCACTGTGATTCCATGCTGCCTAGGGTCCTGTGCCCCTCTGGCCTCTAGATATTCAACAATTCTTTCCTTCAGAAGTGATTCCATCATTTTCCCTATCATTGAGGTTAAACTAACAGGTCTGTAGTTTCCTGCTTCTGCCTTGCTCCCACTTTTGTGAAGAGGAATCACACCTGCCCTCCTCCAGTCCTCAGGTACCACCCCATCCTCCCATGATTTGTTAAAAGGGTAGTCAGTCGTGTCACTAGTTCTACCCTTAGTTCTTTTAAATTCTGGGATGAATCCCATTGAGCCCCATTGCTTTGTCCACCTTCAGTTTTAAAGTTCTTTCAGAACCCTTTCTTCTGTAAATGGGCTGGTACCAACTTCTGTATCCAGAGTGTTTCTACTGTTTGTTTTATGTACCTCCCCTCTTCATTTGTAAATACTGAGCAAAAATATTTGTTTAGTATCTCTGCCTTTCACAGTTTCCCTCTGCCCCCCTCCCTCCCCTTTATTAAGCCTCACTATCCCTCCCTTGGTCTTCCTTCGCTCCTGATGTACCTATAAAAGGTTTTATCCCTTTTTAACTGAGTTGGATATGTTTTCTCAGTTTGGGCCTTTTGCTGTTCTGACTGCCTTCCCAGCCTCCTTTGCTTTAACTGATACAGTTCTCTGTCCTGCTCCTTCTGCGATTTCTTGTACTTCCTGAATGCTTTCTTTTCTCTTGAACCTTCACTGCCACTTCCTTTGAGAACCATAGTGGTTTCTTACATCATTTTGTTTTGTTTACTTGCTTTCACACAAAGGCTTGTTACCTCTGTGATGGCAGTTTTTATTATTCCCATTGTTCTTTCACCCTCCTTCCTGCCCATTTGCTAGTGCATTCCTTGGCACTCACCCATTTTCAGCAAAGTCAGCCCTCCTAAAGTCCAGTACTTTTGTCTTTGTATGGCTTGACTCTATTGCTGTGTTTATTGTGAACCATACTGTTCGATGGTCGCTAGTTCCCAGATGGCTACCCACTTCTACATTTGTGATCCTCTCTCCATCTCCATTTGAGAGAATCAAGTCTAATATTGCTCCTCTCAAGTGGGCTCCAGTACTAGTTGTCTAAGGCATGCCCCCTGTAGGGCATCTAGAATAACTTCACTCTTCGAAGTGGCAGCTGCAACTGCACTCCAGTTAACATCTGGCATATTCAGATCACCCATCAGCAATATCTCCCATTTTTCTGCCATTCTAAGTATACTTTCTTTCATTTCCTTGTCCATTTCTTCCCCCTGAGAAGGAGGTCTGTATACAGACTGTATACATACAGTCTGTGAGCATCCTAAGGACAGTTCTCCACCTCTGGAGGGGGGAGGGTTGTGGTTCCCAGCATACTAGTGACACCCAATGGAGACTGGGTGTTCCAGCCACCAGGAAAACCTGGGACCCGCATAGGCAATGGTATATGTCTGTGGTATGGGTGCAGGAGTGCACCCATCCTGTGCTGACATCATCGCACATTTGTGCCTCCTTGGGGAAAGCAAGACAGAAATCCCAGGTCACAGAGCATTGTGACACCCCTGGACCATCTCCTGAATGATGCCCTGGCATAAGCCTCAGCTGGGACCTCTGGTTGATCTCAATCTCTCCCACTCTCTTGTGGCAGCCCTGCTATAGGTGGCAAGCTTCTGGCCACCCAGTCTGGGCAGCCTGGAGGGGGATGCCAGGAGGACAGTCCAGGAGCTGCTAGGGGATATATCCCCCACCTGTCGACCTTGTGATACACAAAGTCGACAAAAAAAAATATTGTAGTATATAGTTCATCAAATCTAGTTCAAGGGATTATTCATGCTGATGGGAGTACCGTAAGCACCTTGGCTGCACTTTTGGCACAGCAAAGGCAGGGGAAGGCTCAGTAGAAGCAGGATCAGTTATTCTTTGGGGTTGGGCGCCCTTTGCATAGCCCCTGGAAGGCCTGATAAACTTGGTTTTCCTGAATAAGGACTGGAAGTTCATTCCAGAGTATTAGTTATTTATGTGAAAAAGATAAATGACCAAATGTTGTTCAAGTCCCTGGAACCTCCACAAGGAGCAGGGGGAAGGAGCCGTGATTCCTTCTAGAGGGCTTCTAGACCAGTATATCTTGGACTGGGAAAACAATTTGTTAATGTCTTATAGGCCAATTAATATGGAAATTGTGTATATTTTCTACATTAATATGTATAGCTCACTTATTCAAACATAAAACCATTGTGCAGCACCAATATTTTTCACAAATACTTTTTTAAACCCTCACAACTACTTTTTACTGCATAAAGATTTTATATTTTATAAATCATTGTGAAGCAAAAAAACTGTCTTGCTGTATGAATATAAGAAATAGTTTTTATTCTCACAATCAGTTTGAAAGACTTCACACAAGACAAAACCCACTGTTCATCATGAATATTAAAAAATAATGTTTTCAATATTCACACTGCATGTAAGTTTTACAGGAAAAAAATAACATTCATGCAGGATTCCTTTGCAAATACTTTTTGTTTTGGTAATCAAAGATAACTAATTACTGTTAATTAATTGTTTAAAAAAATACATTGAATAACTCATACTAACCCACCCTCACAAACACTACATTGTCCTCTTAACTTTTACCAAATTAAAGTTATCATACTTTAAAGTCTTTTCTTCATGTAGAACTTTGACATGAAAAAAGTCTACATGTAGTTCTAGCTATTTTGTTTTGTTTTTTGAAGTGTATGTACGAACAATTAATTGTTATTAACCCAAAAAACAAATTTTTTTATACCCCGAACCCCAAAAGGACCTAATTCCATATGATACCTATAAACCCTGTCAGTTTCACACTTCATCTCATTACTGTGTTTTAATTATCAGCACAAAAAGTGAAGTAGCAAAGTAGGCAAACATATGTAATGCAGCCCTTAGTGTCTCAAAAACTACAAAAGCAATGCTTAATATGTTTGGGGAGTTAAAGGACCCAGGGACCGAGAAGGAGCATGCCAAATTTTGCAGCCCTAGGGTTTAAGAAGACTGAGATATAATGCTCTGAAAAATGTTGATTTTTAATGAAATCCTCATATGTAGGTGTAACCCCCTTGTTCCCAGGGGTTACTAGAATCCCACTTGGAATCAATGGCAGGCAGGGAGAAGGCAGCTTGTGAGATGCCAGTTAAATGGGTTTTACACCATCTCACTCTGTTTTCAGTTTCAGCTGAGTTAGAGTGATGATGTCACCATAGAATTCTCACAGCAGCATAAGCCACAATGGAATGCTAGCTGCAGGGGTTAACAGTGGAACATTGGGAGATTCTACTTAGTCTGTGTGGAGGCTCAGGAGAGTGAGGAGTGCTGCAGTGTGCAGCTCCTCAGAGCCTACCTCTGATATAGAGCTACTTTAGAAATAGGGGTTGTGTAAAGTACATTTAATTTCCTTGTTACTTCAGCTGTACAGCTACTGGAGCTCCCACCCAGACTTTGATCAATCGCTATTTGAGGCGAGAATAATTCTTTTACCTAAACCGGGGAAGGACCCATCAATGATCAGCAACTATAGACCTATTTCATTCTTAAATACGGATATGAAAATATATGCTAAAATTTTGGCTAATAGACTGGGGTATGTGTGGGAAAGTCTATTGAGCCCCGAACAGGCAGAGTTTGTTGCAGGACGTACCTCAGCGGATCATTTTAGAAAGTTATTCTATTTAATATCTGCATCCAGGGTCCCGGAGATGGAGGCGTCTCTAGTTTTCCTGGATGAAGAAAAAGCTTGTGATAGAGTGGAATGGTATTATATGTTTGGTGCATTGCAAAAGTTCGGTATCCCGCAACCCTTTATTAAACACATCTGTGTTTTGTATTCTTGTCCATCAGCGAGAATCCAATGTAATAACCTTATTTCAGACATCTTCCCTTTATGCCGAGGCACCCATCAGGGTTGCCCTCTTTCTCCATTTATTTAATCTTTACATAGAACCCTTAGCTAGAGTTTTAAAATTGGATAAAGTAATAACGGGCATCCATCTGGAACATCTTGAATGTAAGTTATCCCTTTTTGCTGACGATGTACTTATTCATATTTTGAATAGCAGGCATTCTGTCCCTCGAGCCCTCCAAAATATTTCTCAATTTAGTTTTTTTTCAGGTTATAAGCTCAACAGAAATAAAACTATGGTTTATCCGCTATCCCCTCTCCTAACCAAGGATTTGATCATAACCATGGGTTTACCATGGGAAAGTGAATATTTAACCTACTTGGGTATTAAGATAGCTAGAGATCTTGCTAATCTTAAAGACCTTAATTTAGACCCATTACTAAAAGCTACTAAGGAAGATTTGGCGAGGTGGAATAAGCTACCACTATCCTTTTTCGGCCAGGCTAATATTCTCAAAATGTCAATTTTGCCCAGATTTTTTTATCCCATATGCAATCTTAATATTTACCTTCCAAAGTCTTTCTTTTTGTCCCTTTGCAGGCTCTGCTCTGATTTTCTTTGGAAAGGTAAAGCTCCACATTGGGCTTACGCTAAACTTACTCGCTCTAAAATGTTGGTGGGGCTCCAATTACCCGATTATTATGTTTACTATCTAGCTATCCATGCCAGCAGATTTTTGCATTAGCTTTCTGCTACGGCTTCTCTACCGAACACCCCCCCTTGGCTGCTTTTAGATTGGCTGCAGGCAAATTCTTGCAGGATAGATCTAGACACTTTTTTATATACTCCATGGTCCAATGTTCCAAGGAAGTTGAGGAACTCTCCCCTTGGTTGGGATATGAGAGCGCTACAGCAACTTTGTTCATTGCTTCAAAAATCTAACTTAGAAGATTTAAGGCAACCATTATTAAATAATCCAAACCTACAGATAGACAAGAAACCAATTCGAACCTTTTCCGGCAATTTTCCCAACAAATTATACTTAGCAGATTTTGTTTCAGGTAAATCATTTTTGTCTATTTCAGAACTACAAATAAAATTTGGAGTGGCTCATAAGAATCGGTTTCGATTGTCTCAAATACGTCAATGTATCTATCATTTTTTGGGGAAACCTCCATGGACAGAGGGGGCTGGAACCATATTAAATAACCTTTGGACAGTATCTAAGGGCCAGAAAGCAATAGCTAAATTATATAAAACAGTTTTGACTTACACCATGTCTAAGTTTACCCCCATAGCTTATTATTGGAAAAATAATCATAATAAAGTTTTTCCAGTTAAAACCTGGGAAAAGATTTGGACAAATATTTATTCTTTAATCAAACAGGACCTTCTAAGGAGTATCCAGTTTAATATTCTTCATAACTTATATTATACGTCCGCTAAATTATTCCAGATTAAAAAGCTGCCCTCAGCTGAATGTGGGGATTGTGGTTCTGAATTTGCTACCCTACATCATAAACTATGGGCATGTCCTAAAATTGCTAAACTATGGAATTCAGTTAAACAATGAGTGGCACTGTACCTTAATATTGCAGCATTTCTTAATGAGGATACATGCCTGTTAGGTATGTATTCACTGATCCCTACATCCTTTCAAAAAGCACAAGTAGCCTTGGTTGCTATGATTACTAAGCTGCTAATACTTAGACACTGGAAAGAGGATTGGGAACCCTCATTCAAGGAATGGTGGGCAGAACTTCTCACTGCTTTAAATGCAGAAAGATGTGTAGCCTGGTTTTTCCATACCGGTGGGAAGTTTCAGAAATGTTGGGGTGAATTTTTTTCAAGTCTTAAAGATAAATTTAGCTATTAATTTAAAGCTCAGTTGTTGATTTTTTTTCCCTTTTTTGTTTCTCTATAGATGACTTCTGTGCCAGAGCTTTTTAGTGATAAATTTAATTTCCCAGGTTGGGTTAGGGGCCATGATGTATCTTTCCTATCATTTTCTAGCCTTTATTCTCTCTCTTTTTATATCTTAACAATCTCTTGGTAATATCCTTTCTCGATATTCCTTCCCTTCCTCCCTTCCCAGATTATAGCTCTTTTTCAGCTAATAGGGTTAGGGTTGTGCCTTTGTTTTATATTAATAGCTATTTAGGGTCTGGGGTAGGGCCTTCTTGGTCGGTACACTACTAGTCACCCCTATAATTGGGGTTGGTTATGAGGGCTGCTGCGGTTGGGTGGGGGGAGGGTTTGTTTTGCTTCATGTTTATTCTCTTTTGTTTTTTGAGTTTCTATGTAATTTTGCTTTCTCTGCTGTATAATTATGATGTGATTTTTCACTTAAGACAAGTGCTGGTTTGTGACTTGTGTTAAGTACTTTTGTACTCTTTTAAAAATAAAGTTACTTGCAAAAAAAAAAGAAATAGGGGTTGTGTGTTCTCACCCTAGAGAGGAACACAGAAGACTTGCAGAAGGAAGTGGTAGAGACCATTCCTAGAAATTGTTCCAGTGCCCCATCCCTGGAGGGATGGGGGAATTCCAGGAATTCAGGGGAAATCCCCTGGTCCAGTCTGGAGAGGGAGAAGCTGCCTGAGAGTCAATTTGTTTGTGAGTACCTGAGACATTTTTGTGGGAAGAAGCCTTGGGGCACCAGCATACCCTGGTGAGTTTTTGCTCTGACGTAGAGACTATGGTCACCGAGACTGAGTTTGAAGTAAAAGTGTCTGCCTACTGTGGGGTTAAAGAGAGACTTGCCAAGTACAGAACTTTTAGTCTGTGTATGACTTAGAAGCATCTGCAACAGTGGGGGTCTAGGGTAAAGACATAGCCACTTGCATTACTTTTAAAATCAGGACACCTCCAGAGAGACGTAGAATGTTAAATGTGTAAAACATTTTGAGAGAGCATCTACAAACAGTGTTTAGAAGAAAGGTGTTGTAACTAAATGAATGGCTGAGTATAGATTTGGGAGCAAGAGGTGGGGACCTCCCATCTGGAGTAACCAGGTTTACCTCTCCTGGTTCAGTTTGGGTGCCTCTGTTTCTCTCAGTGCATTTGGCCAATGCCTGAAGAAAGCACCCAGACATGGGATTTGGGCTTTTTTCCCTGAGAGACAGACAGTGCTTGTGGGTGGTTTAGGGAGCCACCATCAACCTCCATGCCATATGGAAAAGTTTCCTATTACTGGCCGGGGTGCCATGTCTAGGAATAGAAGAGAAGTGTATCAGTTCAGGCCATGTGTGCCCAGATCCATTCAGAACCTGAGGTTTTGTAGTGAAGAAGTGTGCTCTGTACCTCAGTAATCTGCATTACCAGTGAGTGTAGCCCTAGGGGGGATCTGTCTTTGCTTTGTTATTCTCTGTGTTATGTGAATAAAAGCCACACTCTAGAATCCCATCCTGGTTTGGACATTACAGTTATTGCTTCCAGTATCCAAATTTACTAGGGTGCCATTGACCAGAAGTACAACCTAGCATAATGCTGAGCAAATATTTTCTCCCAGGGACCCAGGTTGATGGCCATGATAAATGGTCCCTCAGGTGTGAGCCAGGTAGTTGCAACACTTGGTTTTCCTTTCTAAGGATGGCAGGCTCAGTAGTAGAAGTAATAGGTCCACACAGAGTTTTGCAAGATAATTTGTAGTAACTATCCCTACCCCTCTCAGTGGCACCTAGATTTGAGAGGAGCAGCCCTGCATGTAGAAACAATGAGGGGTCGGTAGGGGAAGGTTACAAAATGGAGGCACTGCTGAGAATTTTTTTGGATTTTGGGAGAAAACAAGAAAGGTGTGCTCAGATTGTGGCTAGTGTTTTGTCTGTCTGGCAGTTGGTAGCTCCAAAAATCGGAAGCATTGCACATAAGGGATTGACCAGAGAAGTGTCATCCTTATGTGCTGCTCTGTGCTGCTGTTCATGTGCTGCTGTAATTGTACCAAAGTTTACCAAGGAGCTGTAAAGCAAGATTGTGTGTGCCCCTTTCCTGCATCATAGATAACATTTGCCAGCTTTTAATTTTCAAGTTGCGACAAGGAAAAGTATGGAGAACTGTGGGAAACAAAGAGAGATTTGTGACCAATAAATTTAAAGTGCTTGTTGTGTGGACAGGGGGAATTGCTAAGGAAATTGCCATGAAAAATGATTAAAATGGTGCTCCAACTGAGGCGTTACAGTTGGGAAAAAAAAAGTTGCTTTGCAGTTAAAATTTTGCCTGCTCGACAATCGCCGTGGAGGAGAAGAGCATGAGAAGAGAGAGAGAAAGAGAGAGAGAGGCTCATTTGCATGGCGTCGAGTGATTGGTGAGACTGCAATCAGTTTCATCCCCAATCCAGCTTCAGAGACTGCCTAGTGTTTGAGAGGGAGAGAGCGAGTGGTGTGCGAGCTGGTTGCTACAGGAGGAGAATCGCGGTGTCTGAAAATGTTATAAAAATTAAAATATCGGACTTTTCTGTGTAAAATTGGGCTCAACCCACATTCTGATCACCTATGGAGAAAGCGTGGTGTTCCTAGGGACAATCAGCAGGACTGCCAGCCTGCTTCAATTCAGAGGCATCCAGGATTGGCAATAGGCAGAAATTTCCATCATAAATGCCAGCTACTGATTCAGTGAGTACCATTCAGAGAAAAAGCTCAAACTGTGTATGATTTTTTTTCTAAAGCCAGCTGTATCTGTGTGTAAACAGTGAGATTGTTTTGCAAAGAAGGACTGTATAAAGTAAATCTAACCTAAGCAAGAATTCTGAGCATTAGACTGTGAGCATGATTATGGATTCAGCAGCAATGTGATTTTCTGAGCAAAGTGAGAGACTGTGGGTTGTATGAGAGATGCAACAAAACAGGCAATCCTGTGCATGAAATACTGTGGCTTTAGTTACTTTAAGCAAGAAAAAGTGATCAAAGGTTAATTTAAAGTTCTAGAAAAATCATATAGATGTGCTGAGGGAGCAAAACAGTGCAGTCTGTGCAGTTGGAATGAACTTTATCAGTATGCAGTAAATCGGATGCGCAATGGCTTGAATCAGAAACAGAATATTGATGCACCAGGAGTGCTGTCACCGCTATTATGGGGTGGGGTAGTAATGAAAACACAGCAGTAGGGGAGCCATTCTGTGAGACTTTTCCAACCAAAGTGAGATCTGTGATAAGAATAAACTTTTTTGTTTTTTTTCTGCAGTCATGGCTTCGGGATCATCTCGCTACCCAGATCATGCCCAGGCTATGATAGCGGAAGAAGTTAAAAAACTAAAAGACATAGAGAAATGTTACTACGGGGGATGTTTGCCTCCTCATGCGGCGATTCCTGGATATCCAGTTAGAGTATGCATAATGTGCCTCAAGGCTGGAAAGGACGTCTTCCTAATTCCTCACTGTCCTGGGTGCCTAGAGAAGCAAGGCCTAACTAATGTGCCCAAGATTTAGTTGGCTTCCATGTGGACAAAGGTTCAAGATTCTGCAAGTGGCAGCACACAGCACCAGGTGGAGCCTGTTGGGGAAGCCCAGCAGAGTGTGGCACAAAGGAAGAGGGTGTGGATGTACAAGCAGAGCAGAGTAGTGATGATGTCTCCAGCTCCAGGTCACAGATGGACAATGTGAAGGAAGCATCAGCAGATCCATGGAGAGAGGGGCCAAGCCCTAGTCTCATAGGATAAGATGAGATGTGAGAGACTCTAGAATGTGAGGTGTTGACCTCCATACCCAGTGAAGAGTGGACAGTCTCGGGAGTGAGGATGACTGCTCACTCCTGGGATCAGATCCTCAGTGAGGAAGAGGAGGGGGAAACTATGTATCCTTATGAAGAAGGTGCTAGTCCACCGCCTCAGGCTCTTGCCTCAGAGGAGCCAGAAGAAGAGATTAGTGACTCCACAGCCCTGACCACTCAAGGAGGAGTCAAAGATCCATTTTACATAGCATTAAGCATGCTTCATTGGCAGAACCAGGACTGGCCACCCCCAAGCAAGGCCAGTGGTCTTGAACTGATCAAGAGTAGTAAGGAGGAAAGTCTGGTTCATAGGAAGGCAAATGAGATCTATGGGATGTCCTTTCCTACCTTTCCTTGGAGAGTCTGGGAGGAGATTGAGAGAAACAGGAAAGTCTGGATAGTGGAAGAAGCAACTAAAGACCTGCATCCAGGTGGAACTCGATTTGTCAGAAACAAAGCTGTCAGAGACAGATTCAAGTATTGGAAAGTGGGCAGGACACTGTTCATAGACACTGTACATATTGTAGACAGAAAGGGCAATAATACTTTCTACAATGTGAATTATGAGTGCCCAGATGGGGTAATAATTCTTGCACCTAACCCATTGTGGTACTACCCTCAATGCAACCAACTTCCTGCGAATATGCCCATATCTACCAAGTGGAAAGCAGAGCAGTGGTAGCCAGTGCTGCCATACCCATGTTGTTCTACCAGTCTGGTGTTCCAGGATCCAAGTGCCTCTAGATTCATCAGCATTGCAGTGTGCCTTCCAGTTCTATCACCTGGCCTTCAAGATGACACCAACCAGAGAGGACATCATCCCAGCTGTGCACTGATTCATTACCTTGGATTTTGGATGACTTCAGACCAGCTGTTCCTTTCCTGTTCCAAGGTTCTATCCCCAGATGACATCAGCCAGAGATGACATCACCCCAGCAGTTTCCAGACATGCCATCCTGTCATTCCCAGAAGATTTCTTCCCAGCTGTATCCGAAAAATGCTGCCAGGGAGAGTCTTCGGCTGGAGATCCAGATGCTGTACCATTTTCGTTCTTCAAGGGACTGGTAAATCCAGACTTTTCTTATCTTATTGACATTGCAATACACATCCTACACCTGGAAGACTACAGACTGTTTGAAATGTCCACAAAGACTATCACCTTCAAGACTACAGTCCTACAAGAACTGTGCTTCACCAGGCTTCGGCCCGGAGAGACTTTTTCATGGACTTGCCTTCAGGCACTGTTGTCACTAGTTGGGACTTTTAGGGCATTCCATCCCCCAAAATGTGCATTGTACATAATGTTGATGTTTTTTTACTGTTTTCTACTTTTCTAAAAAAATATGTTTTGTGGATTCTCCAGTGTTTTGATCGTAAGGGTTATGATAGTGTACTGTGTTTGCAGATTAGGAGTGTGTTTTTGTCTTTTCTCTTTCAAGTGGTTCCTGACGAAGGCAGAAGAGGAGACAAGAAGAGGATTGGAGGGACTCATCGGAGTTCATAATGTGCTTTAAAAGGTTGTGTTTAAAGTACAGTGTAGTTGTTAACATGAGTTCATTTTTCCTTCCACAGGTGTGGTAGTGGGGAAGTGTGGGAATGTAATGCTTGGGTGTAGTGTTAGCTCCTTGGTTTGGTTTGCAGGTGTCCAGGGATCAGGGGAGATTCCCCTGGTTTGGGTAGTTTTCTTTCTGGTCAGATAGGTTTTCCCTAGAGGACTAGGGGGACAGATTGGATGTGGTCTTGACCTGCAGTAGGGACTGCAGTACTGGTCTGGTGGGGCTATGCTCTGGACATTTCTTCCAGGGCCACTGGTTACCATAGTAAGATTGTAGTGTAGGGGCTGATGCATCAGCCAATGGCCTCTGTGTCCTTAGTGTTGTCTGCCTGTGCTTGGCACACAGTAGGGGAAAAGGTAGTGCTACCTCCCCATAGTCAGCACATAGGGTAGGATGGCCTGGTGCCAGGTAGGCAATGACTTCGGACAGTCATTTTCCTGGTCGTGGGTGGGTGTAACCCCCTTGTTCCCCTGGGGTTACTAGAATCCCACTTAGAATTAGTGGCAGGCAGGGACAAGGCAGCTTGTGAGATGCCAGTTAAATGGGTTTCACACTGTCTCACTCTGTTTTCAGTTTCTGCTGAGCTGGAGTGATGATGTCACCATAGAATTCTCACAGCTGCATAAGCCACAATGGAATGCTAAGTGCAGGGGTTAGCAGTGTGGACCATTGGGAGATTCTAGTTAGTCTGTGTGGAGGCTCAGGAGAGTGAGGAGTGCTGCAGTGTGCAGCTTCTCAGAGCCTAGGTCTGATATAGAGCTACTTTAGAAATAGGGGTTGTGTGTTCTCACCCTAGAGAGGAACACAGAAGACTTGCAGAAGGAAGTGGTAGAGACCATTCCTAGAAATTGTTCCAGTGCCTCATTCCTGGAGGGATGGGGGGAATTCCAGGAATTCAGGGGCAATCCTCTGGTCCAGTCTGGAGAGGGAAAAACTGCCTGAGAGTCATTTTGTTTGTGAGTACCTGAGACATTTTTGTGGGAAGACGTCTACCCTGGTGAGTTTTTGCTCTGACATAGAGACTATGTTTGCCGAGACTGAGTTTGAAGTAAAAGTGTCTGCCTACTGTGGGGGCCAAAGAGAGACTTTCCAAGTACAGAACTTTTAGTCTGTGTGTGACTTAGACACATCTGCAACAGTGGGGGTCTAGGGTAAAGACATAGCCACTCACAGTACTTTTAAAATCAGGACACCTCCAGAGAGATGTAGAATGTTAAATGTGTAAAACATTTTGAGAGAGCATCTACAAACAGTGTTTCAAAGAAAGGTGTTGTAACCAAATGAATGGCTGAGTATAGATTTGGGTGCAAGAGGTGGGAGACACCCCATCTGGAGTAACCAGGTTTACCTTTCTGGGTTCAGTTTGGGCATCTATGTTTTCTCTTGGTGCATTTGGCCAATGCCTGAAGAAAGCACCCAGATGTGGGATTTTGTATTTTTTCCTGAGAGACGGACAGTGCTCGTGGGTGGTTTAGGGAGCCACCATCAACCTCCATGCCATATGGAAAAGTGTCCTAGTACTGGCTGAGGTGCCATGTCTAGGAATAGAAGAGAAGTGTACCAGTTCAGGCCATGTGTGCCCAGATCCGTTCAGAACCTGAGGGTTTGTAATGAAGAAGTGTGCTCTGTACCTCAGTAATCTGCATTACCAGTGATTGTAGCCCTGTGGGGGTCCGTCTTTGCTTTGTTATTCTCTCTGTTATGTGAGTATAAGCCACATTTTAGAATCCCATCCTAGTTTGGACATTACAGTTATTGCTTCCAGTGTCCAGATTTACTTGGGTACCACTGACCAGAAGTACAAAACTAGCATAATGCTGAGCAAATGTTTTCTCCCAGGGACCCAGGTTCATGGCCATGCTAAATGGTCCCCCCAGGTGTGAGTCAGGTAGTTGCCACACTTGGTTTGCCTGTCTAAGGATGGTAGGCTCAGTAGTAGAAGTAATGGGTCCACACAGAGTTTTGCAAGATAATTTGTAGTAACTACTCCCACCCCTCTCAGTGGCACCTAGATGTGAGAGAAGCAGCCCTGCATGTAGAAACAATGGGGGGCAGTGGGGGAGGTTACACAGGCATTACAATGCCTGACAGTTTTTGCACCTTAATAACAATGCCCCCATTAAACCAATTTACTTGAAATTTAGAAAGCTCAGAGATGGTGCCAGGGTATGTTGATCCTGAAAATGTTGTGGCTGTCAGTTTATAGGGTGCAAAGCTACAGAGGACAACAAACATCAAAATCACACAAATTAAGACCTTTTTTTCACACCTACTGTATAACTAAAAAAAACAAGTAGGATTTAAAACCTGAAACTTGCAGGTTTAATAGAGTTTGGCCAAAGGTACTCACCTTTTTTGTTTTTATCTCCCAAACTTTTGTAGTTTTTAAAATAGCTGAGAAAAACAGTTCCATTTCTGAGCATATGCAGTTTTAAATAAACTCTGGCCAGAGCCAATAGGGCTGTGATGAGCTGCCAAGTAAGCAAAGTTACAAGTGTGCATAGAAATTATTGAACGGCTGGGTGTAACTTGACCATTTTTGGGAGGTGTTGCACCAGATTTTCAGCATGGCCTTTTTGGGACCCTTCCTCAAGAAGACTGCCAGTGTCAATTTGTTCACTTGTCCCGAAAGGTGATTTCACAGAGCGACCACACCAATCTGTGCCACAGGTGTAAAAACACATTTCAGGCAGGATGTGATAAATGACAGCTGTACTGTTAAAAAGGAGGTGTGCAAATATGGCAATGTTGAAAATGTGAAGTGAAAATATTAAAAATTGGAAAAGTTAGGAGCGTGCATAGAAACTGCACAATGCAAGCTCATAACGCAGTCATTTTGTGGAATTTTTTCACCAAATTTGCAACATGAGCTTTTTGGAACCACACCTTATGAACAGTGCCACTTTCATTTTGTGAATCTGTCCCAAAAGGTGATTCCATGCAGCAACTGTGAAATCACCTTTCAGGACAGAATAATGAAATTACAGTGAAAGTTTTCCCTCGGTGGGGTCCCAAGAACCCCATGTTGAAAAGTTGGTGCCAAAACTCCAAACAATGGCTTATTCAACATAAGTAGAGAACCCCACTGAATGGCATTATAGCATGCTTACCTTTGATTCTTCAGTTTGTGGTTTGGCTTTGAAGACTGTAGACATGTCCCAGTCCAGAGAAGATGATAAAGCCAACCTCTGGAGGTAGGTGGGGTAAGGGGGGTGGGGAGGAGGTGCCCAGTGGAGGGTGGGGATGGGGAGGGGACTGGAGTGATGATAGGGACTGTTTTCTTTTTACAGATAGAAAAAACACGTTGGGGGACTGTTTTCTTTATTTACAGGGGGAAAAAGTAGACATTTGGGCACACTGGGGTTGGGATCCCAGTGTGCCACATGAGTGGGGGGGTACATAATGCTGTCACAGGGATTGGGCACCCAAAAGTCAGCAGAGGGTGAGGGAGAAAACTACATTTGGGGCTCCCAGTGTGCCACGTGAGTGAGAGGGGGCTACATAATGACAACATGGGGATTGGGGACCCCAATGATGGCAGGGGGAGAAAAATACATTTGGGCACACTGGTGTGGGCTCCCAGTGTGCCACATGAGTGGGGGTGGGATACATAATGCCGACATGGTGGATTGGGGAGCCCAATGTCAGCTCAGGTTTCCTGTGCTGCAGATGCTGGTGACGGTGATGCAACTGCTCATGTGTGGCACTCGGGCATGAGCAGTTGCAATGGATGGCATTTTGCCATTCACAACATGATGGCACCAGCAGAACTGTGCATGTGCATGACTCACACATGCACAGTTCATGCTTCTGAATGCAGAAGTAACAGCTGAAATAGTGCGGTTGTTATCCCGTAGCGGCCGATCATGGTGGAGGGTTTCAAGCTCATTTGGCTTTCAGAAGGATACTTCCAAAAGTCCAAGGGAAGGTTCCATGATTGGCCATTTTTAGAGCTACTGAGTGATCCAAAATAGCTGTAGGCTTTTCCCATAGCCCTAAAAATCAGTGTTATAAGATTAACTGAATTTGTACAACCACATGAAGTCATTGGCCACTGGGGACCTTGTTGCCTTCCCATGCCAGTGACCTGAATTTGGGTGTGAGCTCAGTGAGCCAGCTGAATGGGATGAGGCTGCGGTGAAGGTGCTGCAGCATTTGGCATCAACCCAGGGAGGGACAGAGCAGTGTTCTAGCATGCACATGGCACCTTGTGGCAGGCCAGGAAGCCTTTCCTCACAAGGGGTGACATGTGTGTTGAGGCCTGATGGGCCCATTCACTACATCTGGACAGCTAGGGTGGCATGAAAAAATGAAGGAGAACGTACCTGGTAGGATGAAGGTTGGGTCACTGCAGGCCCCGCACCAACAGCAGGCCCACTTCTGTTGTCAGTCACCCAGCCCCATCACTGTCCATTGCAGCAACTTACCTTGTACCTTTGGTACCAACCCCATAGATTCTCACATGATGGAGATAGGTTGGGGATGATGTCCACCCCTTTTAACTGTCAGACACTTTGCCAGTCTGCCACCCTTGTGGTGTTGCAGGGTTCATGAAAGGAGTTGGATTCGGCCTATCCTGGTGGTGGTTTATGAGCAAAGCAACTTGCACCTCCCACCAGCACAAGAGGAGAATGGGACTAGGGACACTAAATCATGTTCACATTCACCTGCTCTGGTCTCCATAAGTGACCCAAGTCTATTCACAAAAGCAGATCATTGCTGTGGTACCAGCATCTACCCTGCTGACTAACCCACTTTTAACCCCCCAAAATAAAACTACAACCCCTTTCCACCCTACACAGCTAACTGGTATTTTTATTGCTTGTAGTACCCCATATTTCACTTTATATCTACAGATCCAATTGATGACAGCAGTGGCATTGAAGACCAATGACCATGTGTTTTGGATAAGAATTGTTTTATGTTTAGAGTACCTTGTTTGTCCCAGTTAATTACTAAGGAGCTACAGATCCTTTGTGACCCATTGCTATTCTTATTTCGCAGGTACAACTGGATATTCTCTCAACCATCACACAATCTACAGTACCCAGATAAGAAATCTTCATTATTAGTGTTGTATCTCAGCGCCGCATATGTGAGGTGTGGAGACAATCTGCACCCATTGCGCCCCCCCATGTGGCATGATGGAAATTGGGTACATAGCCCCTATGTGCTCGATCTCCTAACTGCGTGGATTGAAATGCACAGGTGGCGTCATGTCAGCACTACACACCATACACATAGCTTCATAGAGCTGTGCACCAGGGTGTGTAGGGGGGGCAGCTGGTATGCCAGAGAAACCCTGTCATAAGCCCACTATGCACCCCACACCTCCACCACCAACCATCAGTGACAGGTCCCAGATGGCCACTGAGTCAGTTCACCTGGGGGCACCCATCTCTGTACTCAGACATGCAGCCCACCTCCCCTGTGCATGTCTCCCCTACACACTCACACACATGGGAGAACCAGTCCCTGGGCTGCAGCCCCGCCACACACCCTCACCAGTCTCTCCCCACATCACTGTCCTTATGGTGTGGTAGGCACTGTAGCAGGACCCCTTCACTCACCCCCAGCACACCCTCATGACACCACACCCTGACCCACATACTCTCTCTGTCTGTATGGGGGCATCACATGGCCAGTGGCACATCCCATCCCACACATCCATGGCTGCTGGCTATGTGGTCATCTATGAGGAAGTGCTGCCACTACACTCACCAGGGAAGGGATGCACTGTTGTACCCGGGCTGGGCATCTGATTGGATGCCCACCTGGGTCTGCTACTCTACCCCTGGCCACCCCATGGAGAGCAGCATGCTGGGTGGGCATGCCCACGGACAGGTCACGGCCATTGGGGAATACCAGCAGTGCGCACCTGTCTGCAGGTACAGAGCCCCATGGGCAGGATATGTGTATCAGGCATGTAAATCCCACCCACTGGAGCATAGGCCCCAGTATTTGTAGTTGTGCCATTACACTGGACTGTTGTACAGTGCAACTGTATAATTATTAAGAAATTGTTGTCTTTCACTTGTTGGTTGGTGAAGTAGGGCTAGAAATACCTGCAATATTTTGTTCATTTCATTTCACACAGGTACCAGAGGGACCTGCATGAATGTGGATAGGATTCCACTATCAGAAAAAGAATGGAAATTAATTGCAAAAAAAATATCAATGTTTATGCAGACACTAAGATTGAATAATGCAAAGTGCAGAAAGTAGTAAAATGAAAAACAGTAGGGTTTTAGGTCTCTGTAGTATTGGCAAATCAGTGGTGGGGTCTCCCTTGGGGTTGTAAACCCTAATGCCCACCCACTTCCCTGAGCAAACCAGGTCAAACATGATCACATTACTTCAGACAGGGCCTGCAGGGCTCTATATGAAAAAAACTATGACTGATTTTGTTGACAACATGTGGTGAGACATACTTCTCTACCCTTGAAGAATGTATTACTATGAGGCACCTGCTTGGAGCTGTACTCTGTTCTTCAGACATGAGGCTATAGGCTGGGGGAAGGGGGTGGTCATTTGGGTTGACAACCCCAAGAAAGACCCCATCATTGAATTGACAATACTCTGGAGACCAAAAACCCCAATGTTTTTCATTTCCCTACTTTGTGCGGTTTATGTTCTTCAACTCTAATATCCGCATTAATGCAGTTTCCTGAAATTAATTAATTAGATGTGGTAGTGCTTGTGTGTAAGCATTGAGTAAATACTGTAATGTTAAACCTCAGTTTTTACGCCTTAATATCTTTTCCTTTGTTCAACAGATTGATATAAAATTTAGAATGCTCAGAGATGATACCAGGCTCTCTGGATCCTAAAATGTTTGTGGCAATTATGGATAACTGTTGATGGGGTCAGCGCAAAAAACTTTTGATTTTAGGTCCCATAAAACCTTTTATTATGTAAAGAAGCATCACCTATAGAAAGGCATCACATATAGATTAAATATGATATGGTCTCACCAAACAATTCCACACATTTCATTATGAATGCTCTTCAGAGCTTGAACAGCTGCAAAAAAGGAGACCGACATAAAATAACAATGTGGGCAACTTGGCAAAACTACCAGCAGCACATGTCGAAAGGTGCTATTCGACTGAAACCAAAAGCGAATGAGCGTATAGTAAATGTGCAGCTAACCAAAGGCAGCATGGAATAACTAAAATTGAAACCATACCACATGCCGCATACAAATGCCAAGGCACACAACACCAAACGCATTCATCATAAATGCCACAAACTGCAAGCCGCTGGTTTCTCTTCTGTGTGAAACCAGTGGCTTGCAGTTTGCAGTGTTTATGGTGAATGCATTAAACACAGCTGTATTTTACAGTTTTCAAGAGAACAATACATTTGCTGATAGAGGGAGGGAGTACAAGGTTTGATATTTACAGTGAAGTAGAGAATTAGACAGATATCTTGTGAGTGCAGCCAAGGGAGGCATTGTTAATAGGTAATGTTTGGTAACCCTATCTGTAGGAGCTCAGTGGCTGGGTGGTGCCGTAAGATGATAGATAGATGACCTGGCACTAGCTGGTACATTGGCAGCACTGTGAAGCTGAGAATGTGCTCTTCAAGGGCTGACTTGAAAGGTCCTAATTTGGAGATGGAGGAGACGTCAAAGGGGACATGCTGACACTGGGGTGTCCAATCCCTAGTGTTAGAGCAGGTACTGTACCTTGTGAAAAACAAAACTGTCAAACAATGTCTTCTGGCATTTTTTTTTTTACTTGAAATAAAGTAAAGGGTCTCTTGTTGTCTGACACTGTACCCACTCCGCAACCTAACTCCCCCCCCACTCAGTACTTATCATCCCCCCTTACCCAGGCCAGGTCCAATGCTGTAATCCTCTCTGGAGTGAAGACATGTCTTCACTCAACCATCCCAGACTGGGAACTGAGGAAAACAGGCAAGTGCTGTATAAAGTATTTCAATATGATTTGGGCTTTTCTTCATAACTTGGTCATTTATTTTAATACGTGTTGCCCACATTTTCACACAGACTTTTAGGGACCCCACCTCATGAACAATGGCAGTGAAATTATCTAAATCGAGACCTAAAGGTAATTTTTTGTGATCACAGTGAAAAATGACATTTTGGACTAGATTTATGCAATTTCATGAGCATTGTTGATAACGCGGGGTCCTAGAAAGGCCATCAAAATGTGGGCACAAAAATATAAAAAATAAACCAAGTTATGAGTGTATGCTCAAATTTTTCTATGCTCACTTGTAACTTTGGTAATTTTAAATATTTTCACCCCAGATTTTCAACATAACTATTTTTCACACCACCTCATGAATCATACAGCTTTTGTTTTTGAAATCCTGGATGTAATGTGTTTTTGCACCTGTGGTGCGAAATGACACTTCAGCAGGTATTCAAAAAGTGTCTGGTACGAAATATCAACACCCAATTTCTTGACACTCACTATATCGTCACCGCAATGCTGACGCATTCACAAGATCATCATGAATAATAATGAAAACGAATTACCAACAGCCTGACATTGAAGTAGTAGTTATCAATAACACACAGCACAGTAACAGATTGCTGACTTCACAGGAGCATGCAGAATGAACGCTGCTTATTTGTGTTTACCAGTCTGACATTGAAGTAGTAGTTATCAATTACACACAGTGCAGTAACAGATTGTTGACTTCACAGGAGCATGCAGAATGAACGCTGCTTATTTTTGTTTACCATATGAAGCTTTACTTTCAGTACTAGCTTTACTATGGCTTTACTATGGCTTCCAACACTCAAGCTAATTAATCTAATTAATCCAATTAATCGCTGGTCTGCTCTGGTTTCCCACCTGACACATACTGCACATAGGTAGCTCTGATTGAGTGGCAGTGGGAGCAACAAAGGTAATAGGATGGCTGCGTCAATGGTGGAGGCTTGCAAACCAGTCCCTTCTCAAAAGGGTCATGACAAGCTATGTGTGGATGGTTATGTATATGTGAAGGAAAGGTAAAGGGGTGATCTATTTTTCTGGGCTTGTCCCCCAAAAAAATATGGTTGCAGAGGACGGGAGAGCACTGTGAAAGTCGGAGCACAGTACATTTTGCGGTCTAACTCAGAGCATAAGCACTCTCCAGATGCAACTGAAGGACCTGTTGCAGAAGCTGTTGCTGCCATAAAGCAGTGAGCACTTGGCACTAACGACACCCCTGCCCAAATTATACAGGCTGAATGTGCTGGTATCCATAGTGAAGTGCACCATAACATGCCATCTCATCATGCCTTGAGGCAAGTGATGAAATGCGCACAATGAGAAAATATGCCACCGGAACCAAATACTCTTGAACATCTTTCTATTCCTGACTCCATTAAATACTTGGATGGCGAGGTGTTTCTTGTTAAGCACTCAATTTGTGCTGATGAGACCATATTGATATTTACAACCAAAGCTAACATCTTAAAATTGTCTGCTGCTGTGGTTTGGTTAATGGATGAAACATTTAAAACTGTTCCTACAATATTTCACCAGCTGTACTCAATACATGCACCAGTTGGAAGCGCAGACAACAACAGAATGGTGCCACTAGTGTATTCCCTAATGTCTGCAAAATCACAAGATTGTTATGTCAGGCTCTTCCAAGATGTACACAATATTGCTGATGAGCATGGGGTAAATCTGGAGCCTAAGTTCATTGTGACCGATTTTGAGCAGGCTGCAATAAATGCCTGCTGATCAGAATTTCCAGATGCAAGAAATAAAGGTTGTCTTTTCCATTTGGGACAGATTATTTGGAGGAAAATACAAAGTGCAGCATTAGCTGTTACATACGGTTCAGGTCCTGACTTTTGCCTATTGCTGAGGCACTTGCAGGCATTAGCGTTCCTTGAACTTCCAGTTCTGTGTGCAGTTCTGGAGACCCCATCTCCGCAAAGACATAGACAGAGTGCAGGCTATCCAGAGGAGGGCAACCAAAATGGTGCAGGGTCTGCACCAGAAGACATACGAAGAAAGACTAAAGGAGCTTAATATGTATACCCTTGAGGAAAGAAGGGAGAGAGGGGACATGATAGAAACTTTCAAGTACCTCAAGGGAATCAACCAAGTCCAAGAAGGTAGCATCTTCCAGAAAAAGAGATGCGCAAGAACAAGCGGGCACAATTTGAAGATAGAGGGGGAACGTCTCAGAGGTAATGTGAGGAAGTATTTTTCACAGAGAGGGTTGTGGATGGATGGAACAGCCTCCCTGAGGAGGTTGTGGAGTCAAGAACAGTGGTGGAATACAAGAATGCATGGGACAGGCATAAGGCAGTCCTAGTGGGGGGTGGGAGGAAGTAAGCTGTTGGTTAACTAGGATCTGCAGCTTATCTGTTAGGTAGGAAAATGGGCAGACTAGGTGGGCCAAACAGTCCTTATCTGCCATCAAATTCTATGTTTCTATGTTTCTGTGAACCACCAGAGATACCACCAACATTCGAGGCGCTGAAAGCAGACTTCCCTGAGAGCTGTACACCAGTACTGGAGTGGTTCGAGGAGAACTATGTGCTTGGGAGGGTGCGCCGTAGGATGCAGAACAATACTCTGGTTCGAAGCCCACCACTATTTTCACCGGAGCTGTGGTCAGTACATGATCAGCACATATTCGGTTTCCCAAGAACACAGTACAATGTTGAAGCCTGGCACAGATGTCTCAGTGCATTGATTGGTTCTGCACATGTGGGCAAACATCGCTTTCTTACAGAGATAATGAATGAGCAGAGAACGGAGCAACACATTATTGAAAAGATCAACCGTGGACTTCCTAGATCACCTATCAGGAAAAAATATGCAGCATGGGAAGACAAACTAAATAACATAATCAAGGAAAAAGAAATTTGTTCTACCAAGGAGTTTCTAAGAGGAACTGCACACAATCTGGTACTGTGATGCACATATGACACAACATTTTTTTAAAACCTTCAATAAAGAAATTGGCTTTTAAATTCCATGTCTCCACCATGGCTGTCAGAAATATGCTGCTGTTGGAAAGCTGCATATGTGTAAAAAGCAGTGTTCGTTCAGCAGTGTACAACATGACATGCAAATACTCACTGCAAACACTGTAACGTTCACCCCCAATGGGGTCTGTAAATACCACCTTAACTTAGGGTCTGCTTGCTGCTTAACTGCTAATCCATTAGCTCACTGCTTAACTCCTTCTCCAGATGTGGTCGGTATTTATGATGTCTGTATTTATGACTGCGATATCATAAACACGTCGGTATTTCGACGTCAATTGAATGCGTGTCAATATTTTGATAGTCGATCTTTTGTACTGCTCCCTTCAAAAATTGTCTCTACACACACTCATAGCTTTGGTAATTTTCAATATATTCCCCATAATTTTCAACATAGCTATTTTTTAACACCACTCTGTAAATGTTACAGCTGTTGTTTTTCAAATCCTGGCCTACATGTTATTCTGCACTTCTGCTGAGAAATTGTTTTCTCCAGTATGTCATTAAATTATACCTTTCATTTTTAGAAGGAGGGGTCATAAAAAGACTGTTGATATTTTGGGGTCAAAGTGTCACAAAAAAATTATAAAGTAGCGTTGTTTGCAGTTATGTCCGCTGGCCCAGGTGGGACCACACTGTTTTCCTAAGCCAGTGACCTGAGTTTGGGTGTGTGCTCAGTGTGCCGGCTTAGTGGGCCAAGGCCAGGGGGAAGGTGCTGTGGTGTACAGCACTGACACCAGTCTGGGGATGGACAAAGCAGTGTTCTGGTGCACATCTGACACATTGTGGTGGGCCAGGGGGCCTCAGAAGGCTTTGACATGCATGTTGTGGCCTATTAGGCCCATTCACTGGGTAAGGACTATATCCAGTATTTTGTTCAGTTCATTTTTGGGACCTGCACAAATGAGGATTCAATTCCACTATCAGAAAAAGAAGGGATGTTAATTGCAAAACGTTGCATTTATGCAGACATTAGAGCTGAAGAAAGCAATGTGCACAAAGTAGGGAAATGCAAAACATTAGAGCTTTGGGTATCCAGAGTATTGGTGAATCAGTGGTGGGGTTTCCCTGGGATTGTTAAACACCAATGCCCATCTCCATACCCCCATCTATAGACTTTTTTCTGAAGCACAAGGTACAGCTCCAAACCAGTGCCTTATAGTGATATACTCTTCAAAGGTAGAAAAGTAGGACTTGCTTTATGTTGCACGTAGAATCTGTCATTGCTTTCTTCATGCAGGGCCCTGTGTAAAAAAAAAGGGATCACATCTGACCTTGTTTGTTCATGGAAGGGACTAGGCACTAGGGCTGACAACTCCAATGAAGACCCCACCACTGATCTGCCAATATTCCGGAGACCCAAAACCCTAATGTTTTCATGTCTCTACTTTGTGTGCTTTGCATTCTTCATCCCTAATGTCTGCATAAATGTAATTTTTTGCAGTTACTGTACATATTATACAGGTGTATTCATACCTATATATTAAGATTGAGTAAGCACTTTAATGATAATCCTCATTTTTTGCACCGTAATAATTTCACCCCATTCAACCAATTTACAAGAAATTTAGAATGCCAGGAGATAGTGCCAGGATATCTGGGTACTGAAAATCTTGTGGCAATCAATTTACTGGAGGCAAAGTTATAGAAGGGCAAACCTCCTCAAATCATCAAAATTAAGACCATTTTTTGTTCAAGTATAACTAAAAAAACTAGTAGGATTTGAAACTGAAAACTTGCAGGTTTCATACAGTTTGGCTCAAGGTGTGTGCTTTAGTGTTTCTTGTTATCTCCCAAGCTGTAGCAGTTTTTAACATATTTAAGAAAAAGTGTTTTGTTTTTGAGCATGCACAGTTAAAAGAAAATCAGTGCTCTAAAAATAACTGAATTTTTACAGCCACATTAAGTCATGTGATCATATCATGAACATTCACTCATTTATCAGGTGGCAGGGCCAATTCCCTATCTGTGTATGCCATTCTCGCTTTTTTCATTCAGTAGGGAGGGGGCTATGTGTAACTCCGCCCCTGCTGAACATGCTTTGCATCTGTCAATTAGTGAGCACAGCCACTGACCACTTAAGCGACTTCCTACATTTGAACTGGACACAGGGAGGCCCAATCTCCAGTGCTAGTTAACTGTCCTTATTGTTTTTATGTATACTGACACCATGGTGCCCATCCATGGTGATGGTTAATTTCTCCCTTTTATTTTCAACCCCAGACACTTTTATCTGCCAACACCAGGGTTCCCAATACCCTGTGTCAGGGTACTCTAACACCCCCCCACCAGCCTGGGACACAGGCAGTGCCCATTTCCTGGTGTCCCAAGTATCTTTCCAACACTGGGGTGCCCAATCTCCAGTGTCAGAGGCACATTATGTTAAAACTGTCCCTTCTAACTTCCCTCTGTAAAGTCCCCCTAACTTCCCAAATTTCAACTTACCCTCACCAGGGTGCCCAAACCAGGGTGTATTGGCATACACAAGTTCCCTCCCACTGACCCAGAAGTCCAAGACAGTGTTGTGCCTAGCCACATTGCTCCCAAGTGTCATGCCAACACTGGGTGCACAATCTCAATTGTCAGAGCAAGATAGTACCTTGGAAAAAAAACTGTCCTGTGACATCTTTTGAGTTTTTTTAAACCTGAAATAAAGAAAATGATCCTTTGCTGTCTACCACCATCCCAACCACCAACCTGACCCTCCCACTCAGCCCCCACCCCACCCCCATAACCTATACTTAACTAGGTCAGGTCCAATACTGTGAACCTCTCTGGAATGGAGACACATCTTAACTCTTCAATGATGGACCAGGAACTGAGGAAAACAGGCGAGTGCTACATAATGTATTTCAATGCATTTTGAATTTTTGTTCATAACTTACGATAATCATCTCTTCATATATTTCACACACATTTTCAACATGGACTTTTGGGACCCTGCCTCAGGAACAGTGGCTGTGAAAGTATGTAAATCTGGCCAGAAAGGTGATTTCTTGGTCACTACACAAAATCATCTTTTGGGCCAGATTTACATCATTTGGATACAATTGTTCATAAGGTGGAGTCCCAAAAAGGCCGTGTTGAAAATGTGGACAAAAAATATTGAACAATTACCAAGTTATGAATGTATATTGAACTTTTTATATGCTCACTAATAACTTTAGTAATTTCTAGTATTTTTACCTCAAATTTACAACCTAGCCATTTTTTTACACCACCTCATGAATGTTACATCTGTTGTTTTTCATATCCTGGCTGGAAAATGTTTTCACGCCTATGATGAAAATACATTTCATCAGTGACTGATGATGCAAAATTACATTTCAGAGGTAATAGGAAAATTTTCGCCAACTGGGTTCATGGGGGTGGGTCATGAAAAGATTAAGTTAAAAATATTGGGTCAAAATATTGAACAAACAACAAAGTTATTAAAAGGATGTTGTAATTTTTCTTCGCATACTCATAACTTTGATAATTTTCAATATTTTAACCACAGATTTTCAGCATAGCCATTTTGTCACATCACCTCCTGAATGTGACATCTGTTGTTTTTCAAATCTTGATCAACATATGATTTTGAAATTCTGTAGTACACCTACTGCTTGTTTTAATGTTAATCAACATATTATTAATAAAATAATTATGACACATGGTGTAAGGCAGGTATGTACCCTTTCCCCTCTACTCTTTATTTTGGCTTTGGAAGCACTGGCATCACATATCAGCAACAATAATACTATAAGAGGTTAATATTTACAGATACCTATATTTCCCATATTTCTTAAAATGCAGTTGTTGCTGCTCTGGACTGCTGCTTTCTCCCCCCCCCCATCAGTTTTTTCCAGCTGATCCTTAGTGACTCCGACAACTGACACTCTGCATGCAGTTTGACAGTTCATATTTGTCTCCAGGATTTGTCTGCATGTTTCCAAAAACAATTTTCTCCAAACAAGCCACTGCAATAGCAGCAGGTCACACTGCCATGGTGACAGACTCAGGCAACAGACACAGTTCGACTCCTGGTTTGACTCCTCATGCAATGCCAGGCGGGCATGTATTATTTCTGTATGATGATGATGATTATTACCATTATTATTATTATTATTATTATTATTATCATTATTATTAGTGCCATTCCTGTTTCTTTTGGTTAGCAACAAGTCATCTGAGCCCCCTTGATACTGCTGTCAGTTATTTGTTCCTCCTGCTGCAGCACCCCAAACACTTTGCATTTGCTACTGCTCTATCCTCCATCCTATCCCCAGTCATCTATCCCTTTTTTATGCACCTGTTTCCCTGCTCTGTTGTGTGTCAGCCCCCCAAAAATGCACTTCAGCAAAAGCAGGTATGGATCCCAAGAAGTCTTCCTTCCAGACTGTGACCGGGTCCATCTGTCTGCCAACACATTGCTTCTTTCTTTTTTCAGTCTGCAGCAAGCCTGGACAAACAAACAACAAAGTTATTACAATTACGTTGTAATTTTTCTTCACATGCTCATAACTTTGATAATTTTCAATATTTTAACCCCATATTTTCAGCATATCCATTTTGTCACATCACCTCCTGAATGTGACATCTGTTGTTTTTCAAATCCTGGCCAACATATGATTTTGTAATTCTATAGTACACCTACTGCTTGTTTTAAAGTTAATCAACATATTACTAATAAAATAAACCCAGGTTTGAATCCCACAGCCCCCAATTGCATACTGCGTGACCCTGAGCAAGTCACCTAACTTCCACATGCTCCCAGGTTGCACCTGTAAACAAGCTTTCAGCTTAGTGTGTCTCACGTGGTTAAACAACTGGAAAAAAAAATAATAATTTTGACAAATGGTGTAAGGCAGGGATGTACCCTTTCCCCTCTACTTTTTATTTTGGCTTTGAAAGCACTGGTTTTGCATATCAGCAACAATAATACTATAACAGGTTAATGAATGTATATAGTTATATTAAAATCCATGCTTATGCAGATATTTTAATATGTAATGCAACAGCTGGCCTCACATATCCCTTCCCTTATGCATGAGTTTCAAACTTTTTTTTTATATCCAGTTACCATATTAATAAAAATAAATTGATTATACTAACCATCACTAATTTAACTACTACTACTCAAGAAGTGTTTAAGGATATTAAAATTGAGACCTTCATTAAATATCTGGGTATCACGTTAACAGAGCACTCACAAGAAACAGGTTAAACATGCTGCAAGTGCAAAATAAATTATCAACCATGCTTGATAGCTGGCAAGGCCTTTCTTAGTCTAAATGGGGTAAGACTGATACCCTTAAAATGATGGCAGTAACTCATCTACTGTATGCATTTCACACCTTACTGGGTTCTGTACCATTTGAATTTTTTAAATAAATTGATGAACATATTTAAAATAATTATCTAGCAAGGTGTCAGCCCACATATAGCCTGGTCAACACTAACCATTATCAGAGCTCAGGCTGATCTGGGTTGTACAGACCCTTGGGATTATTATCATGCTGTTAAGTTCTTTATAGCCTTGGAATGGATTTTTAACCCCTTGCCCAATAACAAGTTAACCCTATGATTTAATGCCCATCTGAAAGGAACTACTATTAATTGTAGGAAACAGCATATTTTTCACTTTCCAAAATTACATAAAAAATTAAAACACAGTGGGCCCCATTCTCAAAAGGTTATGTTTGGCGTAACTTGACTTGCATGAAAAAAATGGTGCAAGTGGCAAGTTACACAGCAGTTGTGACATATGGTATTCTGCTAAGTGGCCTGCGGCATGCAGCAGGCCACTTGCACCAAGGTAGACTTACATGAGCAGTTATGCCTGAAACCCCCTGTGACATGGTGCTAGGGGGTTTATGGCAGCAGTTGCACCCTATTCTGGAAGGGCATCAACAAAGTCCCCAAGTATGCTATTCTCAAACAACCCCCAGAGGAGAGCCAACAAAGTACAGTTACACCAGCTTTTAGCTGGTGTAACTATACTTACACCCTCCAGGGGTTTTGTGTGTGCTGCCAGCCCACAACCCAATGCCATGTCACCTTCCCCCCAAAACTGCCCACTCCACACAAAGCCACAGGTAATGCAACATCCCCACAGATGTCCCAACCATCAATCACCTGAGGTACTGCCCCACAGGGCTATTGCCACCCCATGCCCCAACCCCTGCACATGCCAGCCAAAGCCCCACAGGGCTATTCATGCCCCCGATGCCCTGATCCCAAATCAGCCACCTCCGGCAACAAGCATCACCTGTGTGGTAGATGCTCCTCATCCCTGATAGTCTAGTGGCCCTCCACCCAACAGTGCCTGACCACCCCACACCCCCACACCCAACCAGCGATTGGCACAGCCCATCGCTCACCACCTACATGTTCTGGTGGAGTTCAGTCAGCAGCTGGCCATGGTGATGAGTGGTGGGCTATGCCAGTTGCCAACTCCGCATGGGTCAGGGGTGGGGGTTGTGATGTGTACTGGCATTGCTGGGTGGGGATTTGTGGTCGCAAGCAGCCCTGCAGGGCATTTTGAGTCTGGGGTTTGGTATGGGGGTCTGATAGCCCTGAGGGGCTCCATTTGTCACTTTATGGGGGACCAGAGACAGAGGGGATCTGATTGCCTTGCAGGGCTGCACAGGCATGGGGATGAGCCTGTGGGGGGGGATCCTGTTCCCTATGAATGACACATGTGGCTTGCAACATGCCTCTCAGGTACACCATCCATTTGACATACCTTGGGATATTGCAAGTCGCAGGATTTAGTCACAGGGACCCTGCCCCTTGCAGAATCTGGTGCAGAGTCCTTTGCAGAATGGGAAATGGTGAAAGTCACATTTGGCGGGGACTTGCGCCATTCTTGCAGAATCAGGTCCAGTGTGTTTAAGTACATTATATTAGTTTTGATATATTTTCATGAAAATAATTATTTCATTTCTGTGTAAAATTGCTATCTCTACTTATACTTTGGATATAATGATAGTACCAGACTTCAGGTACAGTATCTGCATATGTTCTTTACCTTTTGTAAGTTGCCTGTATTGTATGTATCCTACAGTACCTTTGTAATGTTTGCCTGCATTTGCTTTGTACTCTCCCGGGTCTTGCCTGAAAATAGGAATTTCTGATGTCTAGAGCACTTACCCACTTATCAAAGACAAATCAGTAACTATAACATGGACTATGCTGTATCTTTCTGTAAGTGAGGCAGGTGCAGCTTTACTAAGAATGGATAAACCTTTACTGCATAAATTAGTGTGGATTGGCATAGTGCAATGGGCAAGAGCAATCACAGAGAATGACCTTTTGGCACCACAGAATTTATAAAGATTATTTCCAGATTTGAACTTGAATTTGTGGGATAAAATCAGATTGAAAACAAATATAAATCTTTAGTAGACCCCTTACTGGAAAACAAATTAATAATTCTAATTGGAAAAATGTTTTTCTTCAACAGGAACAAATTCAGAAACCTTAAGCCTCAATGATCGTATGCAAAAGTTATTTGGATATGATAGAAACAAAAATGACAAAATTAATAAACTAAAAATTAATATGTATTTATTTGTTTAGATTTTGGATAACACCTTTGAGCCAAGGCTCTTTTACAAAGGTTCCACATCAGACATTGAGATACAACATAGTGGCAGTGTACATAGAATGAGACAACATAGAGGCAATATACATACAATGAGACTATGACAACTTTAGCAGCTAGAGGCTTTGTCAAGCACAGGGAGCTAAGGCTACTTAGTCAAGATAAAACAGGGAACAAATAGGCTGATTGGAAAAGGAGACTAAGTAGAAAACAGGAGTAGAGGCAGAGGAGATGAGAAAGCTATTACAGTGAGGAGAAGGGAGGAATGTTGAGAAAGACAAGGTAAAAGAGGAATGAGGGGAGTCTAAAAGGATGAGAAGAGCAAAGGGGTGGGTGGGACATGTAGATTGTTGGCATGTGGGTAGGCTTGTGACAGCAAGGCTAGGGTCAGCAGTCACAGGAGGCAATAGCAACTCATAAGTGGGGAAAAATAAGCAGGTATTAACATATTTTTATTATGTTTCCTTGCACGTGTGCAAGAAACATTTGTTTCAGAAAATGGCATTTCAAAGGTGTGTCATGGACTTGTCCAATGCAGAGTAATCTACATTGGGCTCATCTCTGACAGACCAATAACCAGACAAGCAGAGTATGATAGTGGTCACAGTTTCATGGGTGTACACTTTGTATACTTGAAAGGACTGAAGCACTCCAATGAGAGAGTGTTTCAGTACTATCATTTGCGTAATGTCAGCCAGCAAGCAGCTGAGTGGTTTTATGTACATCATATTCAAATTTGGTACAAACCAGCATATGTACTGTATCATCATTCATTCCCAGCAGCATTGAATTCTGCTCACCTGAGTCAGTAGTCACAGATGACCCTATCACCCAGTCAGCTGCCTCAGTCATTTGCCATTTTGTCACACACACCCTCTGTCTTGTGAATCTGTGGTGCATCTTCCAGCAGTACATCTGTTGGGAATTTCCGAGTAACCACAGTACAGTATCACCTCCCATGGAAGAAAATGGAATGAGAGGAGAAATGGAAAAAAGTAATAAGACAGAAACACAGACACAGTGCCGGGGGGGTGGGCCAGGGGTGTGTGGCTGAGAGTGAGATCTGCCCTGGACATGACACTACTCCCTGAGCATCCGACAACTGGAGCCAATAAAAACAGTAGCTGTAAGTGTTCCCCGGGATATGTCTTCCTTTGAAGAGTTTTAAATAAATGTGACAGATGTGTGAAGATGGGGAAATGTGTCAAAGTGAGCCGCACCTATGCTCAAATACCTGAACTGGCAGCTAGGTGATAGAGACGTCATTTAATATATATATAGACATAGTTATATAAAATTTTTGCTCAGCTCCCCTCTCAGTTCCCACATTTCTTGACATGTTGTTGCTGCAGCTCTGGGCTGCTGCTACCTCCACCCTTCATCAGTTTTTCCAGCTGATCCTTAGTGACTCCGACAACTGACACCCAGCATTCAGTTTGACAGTTCATATTTGTCTCCAGAATTTGTCTGCATGTTTCCAAAAACAATCTTCTCCAAACAAGCCACTGCAATAGTAGCAGATCCTGCTGCCATGGTGACAGACTCAGACAACAGACACAGTTCGATTCCCTGCTTGACTCCTCATACAATGTCTGGCATGCATGTATTATTCCTGGATGATGATGATGATTATTATTATTTTTATTTTTGCCATTCCTGTTTCCTTTTAGTTAGCAACAAGTCATCTGATTCTCCTTGATACTGCTGTCAGTGATTTGCTCTTCCTGCTGCTGCATCCTAAAAACTTTACATTTGTTGCTGCTCTATCCTCCATCTTCTCCCCAGTCCTCTGTCCCTTTTTTCTGCACCTGTTTACCTGTGCTGTTGTGTGTCAGCCCCCCAAAAAATGCACTTCAGTAAAAGCAGATTTGAATCCAGGGAAGTCTTCCCACCAGACTGTGACTGGGTCCATCTGTCTGCCAACACATTGCTTCTTTTTTTTCAGTCTGCAGCAAGCCTGGATAGCAAGGTAGCAGCCCCCCCCCCCACACACACACATATACATCAGGAAAGGGCAAAGTATGTAAACATAAGACCTGGGTATAAGATTCCATCAGAAAGATGGCTTGTACATAGAATGTTTGTGTGGCAGTGTCCAGCTCCAGGGTGTGGCTTTTTAATTTATCCTGTAGCCAATAAAATAAGACCACTACCCATAAATACAATAGTCCAGCTACTGATACAGTATATTAGACAAAACTTTGATTCCTCTCACAATGTGCACAGCAATGGTTTTCAGCCAATATTTTATATTAAAAAAAGGAAAATGTTGTGTATGTGTGAAAATTCTAATGCTAGGCAAATTTTTGTTTTCCATCTGGAAAATCACTTGAAACCCTGTTTTTGCATGATAGGTATCACTAATACTGCAAGAATTTGGTCATTTTAAATCTATCATAGGCAAAATTGTTCAAACAGAGCCCATTCTCAAGTGAGACTGCAAATTATTGCACAAACCTACTGTCTCACCAGCAATTTTTATTTGAAAAATAAGACTTTACTAGAACATGATACTTATTGCATTATATTTTTAAACAGTAGAATTCTCAGCACTGTGGTAATTCACTAACAAAATAATCACATACTGTACAGTAACTGTGTAAATTAATTTTGCTCAACTCTTGAAACTATTGGTTCCTTCTATCTGGATATGCATACTCAGAAGTGCAGAAAAGTATGTTAATGTATTCCTTTTTTCTGTTTTTAAAATTGTTTTAGAGGCATGCATATTGTTTCAAAAAACAATGTTACTATTGTTAATGAAAACACAATAGGGAAAACAAAAAGTGGGCCAGCCAGTAGCACACCAGCAGAGAAATCACTTGCTAAAGACCATCAGGAGGATGATTACACAGCCCACAGGATGCACACCTCCTCCTGGTGAGGTGGACACAACCCTCCACTATCAAACTGTCCCCTGATGGTATCAGAGGGACCCGTGCAGGCCCTATGAGGTAGAATAGGGACTGCTAGGGTGAGCATTGCTTCCTGACTCCATTCAAGAGGAGGGATGAGTTGGAAGAAAGAGAAGGGGAGAGGTCTAGGTGGATGACTATGTCTTGCAGCCACACTCAGATGGGATGCACTGGCACAGCAGGAGCTCTGCCTCCTCCTCTTACTGCCTTTTATCTTGCGCAGGCTGTCAGAACCACCGTGGAGAGTTCATCTCCACTAGTGAATGGGAGGCCAAAGGGGGTCCCTAAAGTCTAGTGATCTCACAAAACATGGAAGGTCAGGCCCAGATAGTGGCTAAAAGAGGGTAAACTGCTCATTGTAATCAGCTAGAAAAGAAAATTATTACAAAGGATGAGATAGGAGGATAACAGAGGGAGATTTAAATGAATTGTTCAAGATCACATAATGAATAAGTAATGATGGTGAAACTCAAACCTGGTATCCAGGTTTACAGCTCTGAAGTCTAACCACTAGGCTAACCTACTTCCCTGTGTTATTTACTTTTAGCATTCTGCATGCTAAGTTCTGCTGATCTAGAGTATTTATTATTATACAATGGGGGTCTCATAATTAGGCAAGTTGATTGACTGACTGGCACCTTTAGGCATGGAAATCCTATGATATACCCAGGCAAAGGTGCCAGCCAGCTGCATATCCATTATTATTCTGACCTCCCAACCAGGAAAGTTAAAATCTGCCATCTTGAACTGATGGTGGACCACAGTCTCACCAGCAAACCACCAATGTAAAACACGTAACTTAGGCAAAAAAACAAAACACTGTGCCGACCAAATTCAGAGATGAAAAACAGTGTTTGCAAACTGTTTTCCTCTAACCACTTCCACCCCTCTCACCTTGCAATTATTTTTTCAATGACTGCTCAGCTGGGCTCCATTGCCACTTTCCTAGACCGTGACAGTTCACGACTCCACATGTACTCCCTCTCCAGTACAGTTCTGCTGTCTCTTTCCCATATATTCCAGGTCTCATTGTCTGAATCCCCACTCTCGTTCAACAACAAAAAAAAAACAGAAAACAAATTCCTCTGAATCCATCTCCACAACACAAACTTCAATGCAGAAATTGTGTTATGGCAACCCGTTATGGCTCTCAGCACACCACACACTTAGTTTTCTTTTAGGTCAACAAGAAAAAACAAAACAATTGAATCCCCCACAAATTGTAGCCCTCTCTTTAAATGAAAAAAAAAAACAGGCTGCATTACAATACATGGCAGCAACTCCACAGCCATGGCAACAACCCTAGCAACCAAGCACAGCCCTAGCAACCAAGCACTATTTTTTCAAGCGGAGCAATAAATCTGGTAAAAATCATTTCAAATAAAAAAAGAGTTTTTCTTTCTTTTTCTTGTCACACAAAAAAGGCAACCATTGTATAATCATAATAAATGATTCCAGGGTGTGGGTTATGCTGGGATTTACCCCATGGCCAAACCACACCAGCCATGGGTAAATCCCAGCATAACCCACACCCTGGAGTGTTTTTTTGCTTAATGTATCAAGCATACTTTGAGTATCAGAGAGTAATACAAAACAAAACAACAGAAATGATGTCTCTCAGCAGTGGCACGACCAGCATGATTCACAGGAGAAGGCACCTGTGCGGGTGGGTCAATGGGCACCAAACAGCATACACAGCTGTTTGTAAATCCAGTCAAGTAGGACCTCAGGATAGGAGGGAAGTTGGAGGGTTTTATGTAGTTGAAAGCATCGACCACTGATGGTCTCCCCTGGCAACAACTGAGCTTGACAGTGGGATATGTGCTGTCAAGGCATCACTGATTACAGGGACTGCTGCAGGAAAACAGAAATGGAGATCGCAATGGTAATTGTGATAGCAGCAGGAGCAGATGGTGTGGCAACCTCATAGCAATCTAACAATGCCAATCACATAGCACAGGAAGGAGTGGGAAAACAGGGATCCACTGGGAGAACTCACTCTGGCAGACATAGATAGGATTATTTACAGTATGTGGCACAAGAAGTGCATGTCAAGAAAGGACAAAGAGCATTATGGTTTTCATCAAATATTCAGATGAAATGAGAAATGCTAGGGATGAGATAGGGTTAAAATATGTCCCAGCAGAAGGCTGTATAGTGATGTTTGTAGCCTGGTAACAGGTTCAGCAAGCAGCATTGGAATCCAGAAGAATAACACCAATAACAGTTCTGATACGAGTGGGGAAAGTATAAAGAAATCCTGATAAGGGATTGTGAAACTTGAGCCTATGCTACAAATTAATTGTAATCTTTGGAACAGAAAAATGTGTATAAATGAACTTTTACAGTTTAATCACCAGTAAAGATGAAATGCCAGTATACTTTTAAACGGTCTTAGTTTATGTTTCCTTGCACGTTCACAGGAAACATTTTTATTTTATGCACGCACAAGATTAATTTTTTTTCAGAGAATTGCATTTTAGAAGTGTGTCATGGACTAGCCCAATACAGAACAATCTACATTGGACTCTTCCCTGACAGACCAATGACCACCCAAGCAGAGTATGATTGTGGTCATAGTTTCATGGGCATAAACTTCATGTACTTGAATGGACTGAAGTGCTCCAATGCGAGAGTGCTTTAGTACTTTCATCTGCATAACCAGTAGGAGGAGAGAGAGAGCTTAATTGGGGGTGTGGCTTAGACACTACAAAAGCAGGTGACTCAAATTACAACTTCCTGTTGCTAGCCTTGCTTGTAGAGCAGAAAGCAGCTAACTAAAAGAAGCTACATTTTCTTATTAATTTAACATTTGAATCTCAGCAGGAGTCAGTGTCTGTTGAGATTAAGCAAGACAGATACTTTATTAGAAGTAGAAGGGGTCTTATTTAGGGTTAAAAAAAGAAAGAAAAGAAAGAAAGTCAGTGTGTGTTCTGTGCTGTGAAGGGTACTGTATCAACTTACTTTGCTAAACCAGTAGGAGGAGAGAGAGCTAAATTGGGTGTGTGGCTTAGACACTATAAAAGCAGGTGATTCAAATTACAGCTTCCTGTTGCTTGCCTTGCTTGTAGATCAGAAAGCAGCTAACTAAAAGAAGCTACATTTGCGTTTATGCCTGTCTGCTGTGTCCACTGGGCATGCTGAAACTGCTGGCATTAGACAAACTTGGATAAGATAATTTTAGCATATCCTCTACTTAGTAAATATACACCTTTAATAATGAAAAAAGAACTTAGTAAGTGTATGCAATGTTTGATGTATAGTGAGGGAAAGTATGGGAACAAGTATGTATATGCTAATTGCCATCTGATTACTACTCTTGAAACAGATATAGCATTTCTGCTTAATATTAAACCAGTTTCTACTGATATTAGGGAATTGGAAAGTTACATTGATCTTATGGATGAACAACTTCATTCTAATGAACAATTTCCTTCACTTTTAGGTAGCATTTCTATGCCTCCTGATGAGGAGACAATCGTAATGACTAGTACTAGTATACCTGTTGCCTCTGCCCCCTCTTATAAGGTGGATGATTATCCGCCCTCTTCTCATGATAATGATGACTGGACCATTGTCACAAAGCCTCTTAAAAAAAGGAGGGGTGGTCAAATACACAATAGTGCCCCTATTGAAGCTCGTAATAGGTTTGAGCAATTGACTGTATCAAATAATGAAGTGCTACATGATTTATCCTGTGCATCACCCTCTGTTGATAATAATGGTTCAAAAACACTTTTCAGTCAGGAGTTAATGCCCATGAATACTTGTCCTAGTAAGTCTCAAGATACCAAATCATTACCTATTAAGTTAATTGCTCCAGAGTGGGTTAAACAATCACCTGTTTCTGATTCTTGTACCCCTACTGTCTCAAAACAAGTGTTAGTCCTGGGAGATTCAATCATTAAGCACATTGACAGGGTGGTATGCAATAGTGACAAGAGCAACCACACTTGTTCTAGCTACCGTAGGGCCAGGGTATCTGACATTACCTCCATGATGCCTAAAATTTTACAAAATGCAGGGGAAAATCCACTGGTTGTCATATATGCCAGTGTTAATGATATAAACAACACCCCATTTAATCAGTTACAACAGGACCATGTGGCGTTATGTAACCTGTTACTTGATAGGGGATGCTGTGTATGTATATCTGAAATTCTACCTGACCCGAAAGCAACATCTACCATGACGCAGAAAATCAAAGCCCTAAATGAATGGCTGAGAAAGTGGTTCATACTAAGGTTAGAAGAAAGAGCTAGTAGGCCAAAGCCCATAATGCTCCTATGCTAGGCCATAGAGTAGAATGTTAAGTCATACCCAGACATAATTAGTGTGTCGAGACGATGTTTAAAAATATCTTTAGTATTACTTGTTACTACATCAGATGGAAGTCTATTCCAAGGCCCAATAGTTCTTACAGAAAAGAAAAACTTACGATTATTGTGTTTAAAAGATTTACCAGTTAACTGGAGGACATGACCTCTAGTATTATGTATTGATGACTTAAAAGAAAATCCTAACTTAGTCATGATATGGGGTCATGAATAATGTCATATAGGAGGAGAAGGTCACCTCTAAAGCGTGTGATAGTAAGAGGCATTAGTTTCAATGTATCCAACCTAAACACATAAGATGAGGATTCGAGACCAGATATTTTTTTAGTGTATTTTCGCTGAACCCTTTCAAGAGAGTGACTATCTGATTTTTTAAAAGGATGCCACAACTGTGAAGCATATTCAAGATGGGGATAGACATAGGACCTGAATAGGGGTAACAACACCTCCTGATCTCGAGATCTAATATTACGCAAACAAGACCAAATAATTTTATTAGATTTACTACTAACCGTATGCATATGCTTGGAATATGTTAAGTCATCTGAAATATTTATACCCAAATCCTTCTCATCATTAGTGGCACACAATGGTAGATCATCTAGAATATACTGGAAATTTAAATTATTAGAACCCAAAAGCATTACATTTTTCATTTTGTGGAGTTTAACTTCATGCCCCATTTATTATCTCTGATGACCTCAAGGTAGGGAAACAGTGTGACAAGGCATCAGGTAAAGCAAATAGGATGCTGGGATGTATAGGCAGGGGCATCACCAGCAGGAAAAGGGAGGTCATAATTCCGCTTATACAAGACACTAGGTGAGGCCCCACCTGAGTACAGTGTACAGTTCTGGAGACCATACCTACGTAAGGACATAGACAGGGTAGAAAAGGTTCAGAGGAGGGCAACAAAGATGGTGCATGGGTTGCATCACAAGTCCTATGAAGACAGGTTGAAGGAACTGAACATGTACTCCCTGGAGGAGAGGGAGGAGAGGGGATATGATAGAGACATACAAGTATCTTACAGGGAGGAACAGGGTGCAGGTAAACACTATTTTAAGCGAAAAGATGTTTCAGGACTAGAGGGCATGGGATGAAGTTGGAGGGAGGACGATTCAGAGGAAACATGAGAAGAATTTCTTCACAGAACGGTGGTGGACAAGTGGAACACCCTGCCAGAGGAAGTGGTGGGGCTGAAACAATCACAGGATTTAAGAATGCATGGGATAGACATAAAGGAATTCTAGAGGTCAGGGGTAAGGGGAAATAGACTTCTAGGAAAACAAACTGAACTTACAAGCTCAAATGGGCAGACTAGGTGGGCCATAGGCCCTTATCTGCCGACACTGTCTATGTATCTATGTATCTATGTATCTATTAACCCAGGTACTAATAATATCAAGATCATGCTGAATACAACATATTTGGTCTAAATTAGAACATGGTCCTCTGATCTTCACATCATCTGCATATTTAATTGTAAATGAAATGCAGGAATTAGTTAAATCAGATATAAAAGCCTGAAAAAGACAGGGGACGAGAACCGAGCCTTTTGGAACACCATTTAAAACTTTACCAGAGTTAGAAAATGCCCCATTAATCATCACCTTTTGAGTTCTGTTTGAAAGCCAATTATGAATCCATGTAATTATATGACTATTAATACCAAGACCTGTGAGTTTTTGAATTAGATCCCAGTGTGGCATGGTGTCAAAAGCTTTACTGAAATCAATAAAGACAGTGTCACAGGCTAACCGGTTATCCAAACAAGAACTAAAATGTTCATTAAAGCAGAGTAAATTTGTCAGATAGCTTCTACCCTTCTTAAAGCCATGTTGTTCCTAATCAGATGCATCAATAATAGGGGCAATAATATCCTTTAGTAGACTTTCTAACACCTTACATATGGATGAAGTCAAACTAATCGGCCGATAATTTTCCCATAGATGTTTTGATCCCTTCTTATGTATTGGTGCCACAAACTCCTCTTTCCATTCACAAGGGATACAATTATATTGTAAAAAAAGGTTGAATAAAAGTTTGAGTGGAAAGGCAATATGTTTAGATAATAGGTAAAGTAAATGCCCTGCTATATTGTCTGAGCCTGAACAAAATTTACCTTTTAGTAAGTGTATTTTTTTAAGAATAGACTCAACGGAGAATGTGATAAAAGTATCTGATGGTGAAATCATAGGTGCAGGTGATTGAACTTCTGATGCAGAGAAAACTTTACAAAATTCATTATTCAATACATCAGCCATGGCTTTCGGCTCATAGATAAGTATGTTTTCTGTTACAAGAGGCCCCACAACACTTGGACTTTTCCTGAGGGAGTTTATATAAGAGTAAAATTGTTTGGAATTAGACTTACTAGCTGTTGTTGCCAATTTCATTTCCCATCTAGATTTGGCCCTACAGATGACTAATTTACACTTCCTACTTGATTTTAAATAGGATTCCCAATTTGAAGTTGTCCTATTCTTTAGGTAGTTATGATGTTTTTAATTTTTTATATTTATTAAACATTTTATGTTTTTATTCATCCATCTAGGAGTCTGTTTCCCATTAGAATTCTTGTTTTTTGATGGAATATAAGTATCACGAAGAGTCGAAATAAGTGATTTGAAAAGTACCCAACTTTGATATAAGGACTGGTTATCAAAAAAATATAACCAGTTTATCTTTTCAAGGTATAGATTAATACTGTGAAGATCAGCTTTGTTGTACAGGTATATAGTCGAAGAATTAGTATTAAAGACAATATGTCTCTGCAAGTTAAATAAAATAGAATTATTATCACTGCTGCCAATTGGTGATGAAATATGCACATCCCTAATATCTAAGGCGGTACTACTCAGAACATGATCTAATATATTATTACCTCGGGTTGCAGAAGTTATCCATTGCTGTAAGTCCAATTCCGAACAAGTGGACAAAAAATTATTACTAATACTGCTAGATGTTGTGAATGACTGCCAATTTATATCTGGGAGATTAAAATCCCCTGTAATAATAACATAACCCATTTGAGTAGCTATTTCAAATTCTGAAAGAATGGCATCCATAATTAAACTAGATGAATTTGGGGGGAACATAACATGTCCCAAGGATAATAAAATCCTGTTTGGATAGGAAAATTTTAAGCCAAAGACTCTCAGTCAGGAGATTATGAATTTTTTAGAGAACTAGAAATATTGACTGAGTTGATTTTATTGTTAATAAATGAGGCAACACCTCCACCCTTTCTTTCACTTCGATTTAGATAATGAGAGATATATCCAGGGAGTTGCTTGATCCAGTTGGAGTTATAATCACCCCATGTTTCACAAACCGTAATAATATCAAAATCCTTATTCAAATCATAGTTTGTAACTCATCGAATTTATGTGTCAAACTTCTCACATTAAAACTAAGAAACTGTAATTGTTTACTGGAGACTTTATAAGAGTGAGACAAAGTGGTGTGTACATTTGCATTCCCCTTCCCTCCCATTATTTAGTTTAAATTTATGTTAACTGTAGATAGGAATTGTTGACTCAGCAATGCATTCCCTAGTTTGTTAAGATGCAAGCTGTCAGGACAGTAAAGCTCAGATCTATCAGAGAACTCTTCCTAATGGGTCATGCACTGAATATTCTGTCGAAAACACCATTGCCTAAGCCAGTTGTTAATAATTTTAATTTTATGATTAAGAAACCAGGAGTACTGTGGTATGGGCAGAATCTCCGAAAAAATAATATCACACCCGAGATCAATCATTTTATTAGTCATAGAAACATAGGCTAATTTGATATTCTGAACAGAGTCCCTGTAGATGTTGTTGGCTCCAACATGGATAATACACAGTGGATTTATGTCTTGAGAGCTAATAATATTATTGACCATATGGTGGTGTTTTAAGCAGGATATACCCTGTATTACCCAATGGGAATCTTTTTCAGATCATTCTTCCTCGTTTTGCTGGGATGGTTTATATCTCAGTCATAGGGAAAGTACACTTACGGGGAAAAGTATCACTAAAATCATAAATCATTGTTTAAACTAAAAACAATGGGGGAGAATGGGTCTATTCCCAAGTCTCTGAATACTTAGCAAAATATTATTACAACTAAATATAAATTCCTAGCTTTGAATGCAAGATCTTTAAACCAACTCAAATTAGCAGAACTCAAAGCCAAATGTAAAACTTTAAATATAGGTGTGGTGGGAGTAACTGAAACTTGGTGGGACACATCCTCAATTTGGGCCGAGAAACTCCAGGTTATAAGTTATATGATAAAAACAGATTAGATAAGGAAGACAGTGGAGTTTGTATGTACATACGAAATGATTTTCCTTCTTTGCGTTCTCCCTTTCCTTTGGAAAGTATATGGGTTAAAATCTTATTGAAGGAGCAGTTCTATATAACTATTGATAACATCTATTGACCTCCATCTGCTAATTCAGATTACACAACTGATATGTTAAAAGAAATTACACATTTTTCAGAATCTTAAGATACTGTAATATTTGGTGACTTTAACCTCCCTCATATTAACTGGGACTCATTCTCAGGACAGTCCTATGCCGAGAAAGGACTAATAGATGTGGTAGTTAGTACTGGATTACAACAACTTGTTACTGAACCCACTTGAGGTCCTAATACTTTGGATCTATTATTTACTAACATAGAGCAACAAATTAGCAATTTACAAATTTGGGATCCACTTGGGACCAGTGATCATTCATCTATCCTTTTTGAAATTCAACAGTTTAAAACTACACAAAGGAAGTTATACTATACAAAAAATTATAACAAAGCAAATGTTTCTAAAATCAATGAATACTTACAAAACATAAACTCTGAATCTAATCTTCTTAATTGTACAATACAACAAGCTTGGGACTTTTTTAAAAACATTGTACATTATTTGGAAAATACCTTTATTCCATCTAAGAGGAAATTTAATAATAAAGGAAAAACTCCCCCTTGGTTCAACAAGACAACTAAAAATCAGATTAAAATAAAAATGAAACTTTTAGGAAACTTAAGAATGGTTCTGTTCCATTTAAAACTACTCTATTACATAAATACAGACTATCTGTGAAAAACATTAAACAATTCTATTAAATTGGCAAAAAATAAGCTAGAATTTAAACTAGCTCACACAAAAGACTGTCACAAATCTCTTTTCTTCTATATAAATAGTAAAAAATGTGTATCAAGGACCATTGTCCCCATTATAACCAATGGCTCTTCTCTATCTGATATAGAAACCTCAAATCTCTTTAATAAGTACTTTTGTTCTGTCTTCTCTCAAAAATCACCTATTAGTACATTTAAAGTTCACCACATAGATTATCATAGGTTCTATCCAACTGACATTATACAGGCTATCAAAAAACTGAAAAAAATACTAGTCTGGGCCCAGACGGTATTCATCCATGGTTTCTGATCGAAACCTCTATAAATATTTCTATACCTTTGTCAATTATTTTCAATAAATCCTTACAAGAAAGAATTGTACCAAATGATTGGCGTTCAGCAATAGTTACTCCCATATTTAAAAAAGGTAATAGAGATTCTGTGCAAAATTATCATCCAATTAGCCTGACCTCAGTGGCTTGTAAATTAATGGAATGAGTAATGAAGTCTCTAATAGGTCAAGATTGTAAAAAATTAGGAATTTATGATTCAAATCAGCATGGGTTTACTACCAAGTATTCCTGCACCACCAATCTGATATCTTTTTACAAAAATATAAGTACTCTACTAGATGTGGGTATCCCTACTGATGTAATTCTTTTGGACTTTAGTAGAGCTTTCGATAAAGTCCCGCATGAAAAACTCATTACTAAAATGCACAGTCTAGGTTTGTCACCTGATATTGTCAACTGGACTTTAAACTGGTTGACAAATCATTCTCAGAGAGTCAGAATTAATGATATCTTGTCTGATTCGGGTAGTGTGACAAGTGGTGTACCACAGAGGTCAGTCTTGGGACCAACATTGTTTAACCTCTTTATCAGTGATTTACAAACAGGGCCAAATAACTTCGTAGTTAAATTTGCAGGTGATACTAAATTGGGGGGCAAGGTTAATAATTCAGAAAATATTTCTGCATTAAAGAAATTTTGGAAAAATTAACACTTTGGGCAAATGATAATCATATGCAGTTTAATCAAGACAAATGTTTAGTAGTGCATTTCGGTGTAAATAATCCAAAAACGATATATCATATAAATGGACTACCACTTCACTCATCAAATTGTGAAAAAGATTTAGGGATATACTGTATGTTAATAATAAACTTACATCAAATGATCACTGTGTTAGAACTGCTTGCATGACCAACAGACTTTTGAGGCAAATAAAATGCACTTTTGTTAATCTCACTGAACAATGCCTTATTCCATTGTATACGGCATACATTAGACCGTATCTAGACTATGGCTTCCCTTTCTGGACTCCACACCAAAAAAAAGACATAGCAATTCTTGAACAAGTTCAAAGGAGAATAACTAGAATGATTTCAAGATTAACAAACTTGGATTATCAGAACAGATTAAAAGCTACTTGTCTCTTCTCTCTTCAAACAAGAAGATTAAGGGGTGATATGCTTATGGTTTTTAATTTAATAAATTCACCAGATCTAATGGAAAAATGTGGTCTAACACTCTCCAAAAGGAGACATGTTCCAAGACTGCATAATAAACAGCTTGAAGTAAAAACTTATAAAACCAGCAAAAGGGGAAATGTTTTTCCAATAAGAGCATCCATTGTATGGAACCCCTTGCCACAAGAATTGGTAGAGGCAACTAGTGCTACTATCTTTAAAAACAAATTAGATGTTTGGTTGAGGGATAATAGATAAATAATGTCCCACATAGTGTGGGGAACAGTCTCGATGGGCTCTGGCCTTTTTCTGTTCTTTCATACCAAGTAATACCAAGTAAAGTAATAAAACTGTCCAGCAACCAGCTGAGCAGCTTTATGTACATCATATTCAAATCTGTTGCAAATCAGCGTATGTATCATCATTCATTCCCAGTGGCACTGAATTCTGCCTCCCTAAGTCAGTGGTCACTAATCACCCAATCACCCAGTCAGCTGCCTCAGTCAGTTGCCAATTTGCCACACATGCCCAATGCCCCCCCCCGGATCAGGACTGTCTGCCACTGTGGGTAGAACATGCCTTTCTTTGTGGAGAGAAGCCCTGAGACAAGTGACAAGAAGCTCACACATGCCAGCTGGTTGCAGCTAAACTTCCTGTTCTGCCTGGTGTCTTTAGGCTTTCTGGTTTCTGGTGATCACCATCGGGCTTGCAGCATGCAGTAACCAGTCCAGCTGCACTAGCACAGGTTGGGCTGAGTTTAGGTTGGGCAGCCATGGAAAGGAAGGGAAAAGACAATATCCCATGTCCACATCCAAACAGTCTCCTGTCCGACAGTTGCCCACCAGTCCACAACACACCACAGACCACAGGACTGTTCGTTGCTGCAGCTGCAGTCTACACTGTGTTGTCTGCACAGGTCTCTTGGTCAGACAAGTTAAAGTCAGTGGGCAGGTCAGTGGCACCAATGGAAGACAATGGGCACAGAACAGCTCATCAGTTCAGTGTGTCAACTCCTCACTTCTCCGAGGATCCAGCTCCATAGTATTGTCCCCATAGCATGGTCCCACCCATGCCCAGCCAGCACACTGGAATTTGCCAATTAGGATGGTAACTCGCTGCGCTGGTGACCATGAAAGGACCAGTATGGCCAGGACTGGAGGTACCACCCAAGGTATGAGGTAAGCAGGGCAGGGGCTGGGCAGTGGGTGGGCAGGCAAATTGTGGGCTGTAGACTTTTACTGGGTGGCATTAATATATCAGTCTTTCTTTTTTATTTTTTGTCATAGACTTGAGCCTGGAGGATTCCTAGACTAATTTAGTTTTTATGACTGTGGGCAGAGCCTACAGGAGTATTGCATGTACAAAAGGAGTCATGTCATGTTTTCTGTCCATGGAACTGACTGAAGGTGTAAATAGTCTCCTCCGCCTAACCCTCATCCAAGAAATGTTTTCCACCCTCAAATAAATATGCTTTCATGTTAGTCAATGGTTGCAGGGTACTATTTTTTTTCTTAAATGGGTGGTACAAGAACTGGAATCTGAGTAGTGGGAGGCAGCATTGTTTTTTGTGGGAAGTAAGATCCAACCCACCTCCACCAAGAAGCTCCTAAAAATCCAGCCCACCTTTTTTTTTTATTTATGTGGGAGGGGCATGAGGTGAATCCTATCATGCTGAAAGAAGAGTCACTAGTTTGGTATATGGCTAAGGAACAACAAATCTGTGGAAGTCCCTAGGAGAACAGATACTACTTAATGCATTCAAACTGACTTAAAAACCATTGGTACAAATGATTAGCAGAGTCACCTGGTATCTCAAAAGCAAAGACTCAGCATTCAGATATTTCTTAAACATTTATATACTAAAAACAAAGTTCAGCTTTTGGGATTAACAATATGTGTTTACCATATTCTATCTATACATTTTTAATTGTCTTTACAGATAAATCATGCAGGTTCATGTACCTGGTGTAAACAGTCTGTGATGAAATGCATTTTACTTTTTTCCTGGCTCAGTTTCTATCAGTGAAAAGAAAGACTGGAACAATTATCAGAGCTGCCATCCCCCAACATTCCTGCTGAATTTATACTCATTGGAACCTGTTATTCCAGTTTCTGTGCCTGTGTGTAGTATATAGGAAGCTTGAGAGCATTATTTTTTTTTCTTCTGGTTTGAGGAGTTAATTGAGATCACAGAAAGTTAAAGGAGTAGTCCACCCAGCATGTGCAAAAAAACATATGTAGAGTATTTTGATATGTATGTTAAATCCTAGTGTGCCCTTCCTTCTGTCTGCTATTAGTTTTTCCTAAATTAGCTTGCTAGCTGTATGGTAGTTTTACGACCTCTGGGGATCTCCATAACAAATAGTTTTATTAGCTTTCTTTCTCCTACAATACCCTCTGTCTCATGTGACAGTGATGTAGTCATGCCCTTAGATTTAGCATGTGTACTGCTTTAAAATTAGTTTAGCAACAGGAGAGCCTTGTAGCTAATCTTATCCAGGGAGCACAAATGTCAACAGTTAGTTGCCTGCTGACCCATTGAAACAGTGATGTTATTACACAGTAACATCACCGTAGCTTTGGATTTGGATTATTCCTTGCATTTTCTCCTAAGAAATATTTTTCCACACTGACAAAAACATTCTTTAAATTCTGTATATAGCAACAAGCCATTGTATAGTTGCAGTAAGGCACTCCAGGGTGTGTGTTATTGTGTAACAACATCACTCCTGGGGTGGTGGAAGCACTTGGCTTCACCTCTGCTTAAATATGCCCTTTCTCAATGTACTGTACTTTGATTCGGTTAGTTTATGCAATAGCCTTCATGTGAACACTCTGGGCTTCTTTTTGACTCCTGATGTCTATTTGCTTTAGCTATTGTATATTGTTTGAACTGCTTTGATCTTCTTGATGTGGTGCCTGTGTAAATGAGTATCTGACTCAAAGGTTTGTAAATCTGATATTTTTTAAATACATAAATAAATGTTTATGTTTAAGCCCATGAAACACCCTTATCTAGTTAATGCATTCACAGTCGTAGTGGCTCTGCCAGAGTTTGTTACTTTTAGCCACTGGTCTGACGATTTCTTTTCTTACTAGTACAAGTAAAGCACTAGTCATCGGCAACAGACTGCCAGACCCTTCCCTCTCCCCTCTGCAGGCTGCAGCAGCAGGAACTGGCCTGTACCCAGGGCCCATGAGAGGGTGGGGGAGCAGGGGATAATTCCCAGGGGAGGGCCACCAAACATGCTTCTGTACTTAGCTGCATAGATAGTGGCCCCAGAGTCTGAACTTTTCCTGGATCCCAGAATTCCTCTCACGGGGCCTTGAAACTGCTGCCTACTTGAATAGATAACTGTGCATAAAACAAATGTAATGTGGAAGACTGGGAGGTTAGATGCCCCCAGCTCCAGCCTGACTTCAATAAATTGCCTCTAGTGAGATTCCTGAAGCTATAATGAGTTTGTGTTCACTTATAGGGGGTCACACCATCATATGGTCTGGAGCTCTGATTTGGCAGCATAATGCTGTGTTGCTTTCTAAATTTCCATGCATTCTGCCTTTCAAAAGCTAGCCTGGTTGTGTCAGCTTCACTGGCTTCAGACCTAAGGTGGATGTACTATTTTGATGTCTGGGTAGAGTGCTGTTTGGTTCAGTGGCTGGGTCACTGGGGCATTGAGAAGCCAATTGATCTTACACCCCTCTGGCAGAAATAGCCTGTGGGGAGGTGGACACTCACCATGCAAGGAAATATTTGGCATTGATAAATGCATGTTTCTAACTGAATTGGTGTATGGAGAGGTGTTAATAAAAGATATGTTTTTGCTATAAATAGGTCCATACAATATACGATTATTATGAGAGCATGTTGAATCACCATAGACTTTTTAAAATGGGAGTTATACACACTTCCAAATGTTGGCATGGTTGTGGTATGCTCAGAACACTATATTGTCAACCTTGGGAATACAATAATGTGCAACTGTGGTGGCAAAAGACAAAACAATCACTGATAAGGACATACTATTACGTGAAAATATATTTATATTCAATTATTGTGTTGTGCTGCATTTAATGAAGGAACAGATGATTATATTAGCTTTGTCTACTATGCCCATGCATACCAAGTGAATCATTTTGGAATACAGGAATACAGATAAGATACTGGTCTTTCTTCTAGAGAAGTGGCAAGTGAAGCTTTTACAGTACTTAAGCACTGAATAACTGTTAAAGCACTTAACAGAACCATATGATAACAACATGGACAAAGAATCATTCACATACTGCCTTCATTGTTGTGTTTCAGTTAATTTTTATTATTTCCTTTGTTTATTGCAATATGTATAGGTGTATTGTATAAACATTATATGTTGTTACATTGTATATTCCATCAAAAATGGTAAACTAATAAAAACTACATAGGAAAAACTCATGTGATTTCAGAATTTTGGCATGAAATAATATTTTGTCCAGTACATTATTAAATGGTGCCTGTCATGTTCAGAAGTAGGGGTCATAAAAAGACTCTGCTGAAATGTTGATATCAATATGTCAAAAAAAATTATAAAGTTACATTGCTTGCAGGGACATCTGTCGGCCCAGTGTGTACCACATTGTCTTCCCATGCCAGTGACCTGAGTTCAGGTGCGAGCTCAGTGAGTCAGCTTAAGTGGCAAAAGCTGTTAAGGAAAGGTGCTGCAGTGTGCAACATTGACCCCAGCCTACAGAGGGATGGAGCAGTGTTCTGTTGCTCACATGACAACTTGGGGTGGGTCAGGGAGCCTTCCCTCCCAGGGTGTTAACAAATGTGTCAAGGTCTGATAGGTCCATGCCTAGAGCAGGACTATCTTCAGTATTCTATTTATTTCATTTTATTTATGGGACTCCTGCACAAATGGGGATATGATTCAACTATCAAAAAAGAATGCAGACATCAGGGTTGAAAAATGCAAAGTGCACAAAGTAGGGCAAAGAAAAACATTAGGGTTCTGGGTCTCCAGGCTATTAGTGAATGAGTGGTGGGGTCTTCCTTGGGGTTGTCAGCTCTAATGCCTACCTCCTACCCTGAGCAAACAAGGTCAGATGTGATCTCTTTTCTTTACACAGGGCCCACAGGGCCCCACATGAAGGAAGATACAACAGATTATGTTAGCTACATGTGGTGGGCCATACTTCTCTACCTTTGAAGAGTGCATCTTTATGAGGCTCTGCCATGGAGCTGTGCCTTGCACTTCAGACAGAAGGCTATGGGCTGGGGGGATAGAGTGGGAATTAGGGTTGACAACACTGAATAAGACCCCGCCACTCATATACCAATACTCTGGAGATGCAAAACCCTAATGTTTTTATTTCCCTACCTTGTGCACTTTGTGTTCTTCCACCATAATCTCTGCATCGACATAGTTTTTGTCAATTAACATACATAGGTATATTACAGGCATGGTAGTGCCTGTAAATAAAGGTTAAATAAGCACTTTAATGTTAAACCTTAATGCTGGGAGACATGTGATGCAGGCTACCTGGTGAGAGCTCCTTTGATTCACTCCAGCCATCCGCTCATTTTTTCGTTCAATATGCTGGGCTACACTGCGCCATAAAATTCTAAACTTTGCTCAGAAGATACCTAAAGAGATTGTTACCTACCTATGATCAGGAAGTTTCTCATGGAGTTTGAAATGAGAAAATCCCTGCCAAAATGCACACCACCAGCAATGCCTGAGAAAGGCCCTAAGAAACCGAGGGCCCCTAGTGCTACTGACTCCATTGGGATAACTCTCAGCTTGCTGGAATTGGAGCCACTTACCCTGGCAGGATTTTTAGATGAATTTAGACCTTTCAAGGAAGAGCTGCGATCCCTTGCATCAGAGATAAAATCCATCTCTTCTGCCTTGGAAGACATATCTCGTTGAACCTCCAACACTGAAGCATAGGCCATATCCCTTGAAAAGCGGCTAGACAAGATAGACCTGGAGCTTGTTGCCACCAAACAAAAGGTAGCTAAAATGGAGCTTAAAATTGAAGACCTCAAGGGATGGAGCCACAGGAATAATGCAGTGCTTATAGGTCTGCCTGAACTGGAGGAAGAGCAAGATCCTATATTATTTATATAGAAGTTTGTTGAGAAAGTGGCTGGCCCTTCACCATTTGAGGCCCAAATACATGATCGAGAGGGCTCATAGAGCTCTCAGACCGGTTCCTTCATCTTAATCCCTTCAAAGACCAATTATTTTTTTGTTTTCTCAATTATTTGGAGTGCCAGCACTTTCTCTCAAAAGTTAGAGAGATAAAAGAGGTTCACTGGGAAGGGATCAGGGTTCGAATTGTGCAGACCTGCCAGCTACTATCCCGCAATGCCGCATGGCATTTCACCACTCATAGTTAAACTGATTGCTGCAAGCATTCATTTCCATATGAGCTATCCAGCTAAATTACAGGTATTACTATCATGGCATTCTTACGAAGACCCAGAAGTGGCCCGTATCAGTCTTAAGGCTGCCCTACCTGAACTTTTTTGGGATCCCTGAACTGGTTTTAAGGAGGTTAATTTTTCCCCCTCAAGTAGTGCAGAAACCTGCCTTGACTCTAAGGAACTGGTGGATCTCTGCTTACCTGGCATGGAGCAACTTGCTTTGCTATGTGGCTTTTACAAAAGGACCAGTTGATGACTATACCAGCATCTATAACACTGCCAGTCCACATTCTACTAACTTGAGAGGACTTTTGGGTAGACATCTGGGCTAACTTTGTTCATACCCAACAAAGGTCACATTGTTGCCGCTTTTAAGATCCACAATATGACTTCAAATTTTTGTGTAATATTATATTTTTATTTCTACAGCAAAGTAGAGATTGTAGTGCCTTAGAATTGCTAGAAGGTACTTATTCCTTATTTTTCGGAGGTGAGCTGATTCTTAGCTATAGCAACAGAAATTGTATCTCAAGTTCATTTATGCTTTAGATGTACACTTAAGAGTGTTAGATGTTGCATTTTTATAAGTTAGTTCCTAATAATTAGATTCATTGGTTTAAACTATTTCTCTGAGGATTTACCTGTTGTTAAATATAACTGGGGTTCTCTGGTGGTTAGAATATGGTGTAGAGTGCAGTTTCTGATTAACATCATTTTGCAGTTTAGTATTAGGTGTTAGAAGGCTGATTTATAAAAAACTTCATTTGGGATAAGCTATAAGGATTCCTCCCCCTCTTTCCAGAATTGATTGTTATGATGTTAATTATTTGGGGTCTTGTGGACTTTTATCATATCTCATGTTTCATATTCCTGTGGTTTTGGGTTTGTTAGTTTTCTTATAGGTCCCATGTTAAAGAGAATGGGATCTGGTGTCATTTGGGAGTGGCTGGAGGGAGGGAGCTGCAGAAAAGGTGATCTGTGGAATGCAGGCTATAATAATTGGGGGATTGGGTGGGATGGGTTGTTGCGTTCAGCCAGATTTCCATACCCTCTTTCTTTTTGTTCAGGCTTAGGGTGTGTCGGAGTATGGTCTGGGACTATGGGTGGGGTGGAAGGGTTGTGGCACAACACTTATTACTGGAGGAAAGTAAGGTTAGTAACTCCAATCATATCTCTGTACTTCCTGGCAAACTTATCTTTGGTATAAAATATGGCTAACCCGATTAAATTTGCAACTTGGAATGTCAAGGGAGTTGGACAAAAATTGAAACAATACAAAATACTGAAGCATCTCTCTTCATTGTCAGTTGAAGTTACATTTTTGCAAGAATCTCATTTATTGCATTCTGAAGCCCTTCAGATGAGGAGACAGCAGGTTGGCCAGGTCTTTTCAGCAGAAGGAACTTACCAAAGTTGTGGGGTCATGGTTCTTATAAATAGAAAGACCCCATTTTCACTTATCCAAACAATCAAAGACCCACAAAGTAGATTTATTTTAATACATGGCATTTTATATACTACAGAGATTTTATTGGGCAGCATGTATAGGCCAAATGTAGATTCACCAGGTTTTTTTGTGCAGTTAGTTAAGGCTCTCACCCCTTTCCTTTCTTTACCAATAATACTGGGAGGTGATATGAATCTAGTATTTGATTCCTCGTTATATCGTTCTGGGAGCTCTCATAAAGGGCTTTCTCCAGCTCAGCGAACCTTTTGCGAGCTTACGGATCAGTATGGTTTATGTGATGTATGGCATGTACTTAATCCCAGGGAAAGAGCGTATACCTTTATTTCTCCAGTCCATAAATCTGCTTCCCACATTGACCATATACTTTTATCTCAAACGTTATTGCCGGGCATTTTAGTTTCAACAATCAAAACTGGCTCCCCTTCTGATCACTCTTTAGTTGCTTGTCAACTCTCTCTTTCCACTCTATTTATGAGAACAATGTGCTGGAAAATTAATAATGACGTTTTGAAGGTCCCTGAGTTGACAGCTACACTTTCTAAACATATTGAGCAGTTTATTGAAGTCAACCTCTATTCCACATCTAGACCAGATCGAGAATGGTGTGCTTTTAAGGCCTGCATGAGAGGGATATTAATAAGTGTGTGTCCTCAAAGAAAGAAAAAACGGGACCAAAAAATATCTAGTCTTTTATCACAAATTTGAGCAATTGAGGCTACCTTGAACTCCCAGTCCTCAGATACCATTAGACAGGAGCTAGCCAAATTGAGAGATGCCTATTTAGAACTATTAAGAGAAAGAACAGAATTCACAGTTCTGCGCGGATTAAAGCATCCTGCTCAGACCAGGGTGAAAAGGCAGGGTGCCTTTTAGCACTCAGGATTAAACAACTAGAGTCATCCAAATATATTGCGTCCCTTCAGTCTCAAACAGTTGGATCCCTTAAAATATCCCCCTCAGACATTGTATCTGAATTCCATGAATATTATAGTAATTTATAAAGCCCCATGAAGGACCCCTCCTTTCAATCAAATTTTAGATGAATATCTGGCTACTGCCAACCTCCCTTCTCTCCCAATAGATCAACAAACTGCTCTGATAACTCTTATTTCCTCCATGAAATTGGTCAGAGTCATCCAAAGCCTTCTTCTGATAAATCTCCAGGTCCAGATGTATTTTCTGCTAACTTCTTTAAAAAATGTTACAGTCTACTTCTTCTCTCTATTCCAATACATTTTGTCAGGTGCTTCAGTCGACTGCTTTTTATTCAAAGCCTTAATTGTCTTACTGCCCAAACCTGATAAAAACACTGAATTAGTTTCTAGTTATCATCCCATATCATTACTGAACCAAGATATAAAAATTTTAACCAAGTTGATGGCCGATCACATTAACATTATATTGTCCGATCTTGACCAACAGTGAGAAGAGACTTACATTTGTTACAATTTTTGATTAAGGTCTGGTATAGGGAAGTACCTAATTATATTATTGACATCTTTGAGGTTAGGAAAATAAAGGAAAGCTTGAGGGACTCTGTTGGAATCCAATTTGTTCCAATTAAATGTAATTTGAATATTGGAAGATCATCTGTACCTGCTAGAGGAATTAGTTTATGGAATAAATCCCCCTCAGACTTGAGAAGTAATAGAGCCAGGTATAATAAAAGTGAATTAAGGAAATGATGTGCATCTGTTCTTAACAATACCACAACATGTAATAATTGTTAGCACTTTAAAAGTATGTGATGTTAATGTGATCGATTGTTTTATTTTAAATTTAATTTATTATTGTATTGTTAATTGTTTATACCATATGTGCTGCATTAGTGCTTGGTGTTTTGTTATTTGATGTGGAACTTTTAATGTAACATGGAACTTCATTGAAAATGAGCTTTGCTCATTTGAATGTATCCAATTATTCGTATACGAATAAAAAATGATTTACTACTACTACTACTTACTATTGGTCCAGAGCAAGTAGGCTTTATGAAGGGCCGTTCCTCAGTTGACCACCTCCGAACTTTGTTGCATGTCCTCTCGGCATCCAGAGATGCTCCCGCTCCTGCAGTGCTGGTTTCTTTGGATGCCAAGAAGGCTTTTGATAGAGTGGACTGGAACATTTTGTTCCGAACTCTGCATGCCTACAAGTGCCCTTTAAAATTCCAGTCATGGATACGAGCGTTATACCATTCCCCAATAGCTCACGTAACAGCCAATGGAACGGTATCAGGCCTTTGCCCTTTATTATCCGGCACTAGACAGGGTTGCCCTCTATCCCCACTGCTTTTTAATTTGTACCTGGAACCCCTTATTCATCTTTTGAAATTGCGTGACAGGATTCAGGTAATATCCATTTTAGGTCATGAAATTAAGGTATCTGCCTATGCAGATGACCTTCTTTTACAAATATCATATCTATCTTCCTCAATTCCTCCCATGTTATCCCTCATCGAAAAATACAGTCAGTTGTCCAACTACAAATTAAATCTGGATAAAACCATAGTATTCCCCCTTAATCATAAGGTTCCTAAATGTCCATTATGGATTTGGGGCTCTCCTGGAAACAGGACTCATTAAGGTATTTGGGCATAGTGTTGTCAAGAAGCCCAACACTTTTGCAGAAAATCATTACTATAGATCTTGATAGATGGTCCAAGCTTCCAATTTCTCTTTGAGGTAAAATCAACCTAATCAAGATGAATGTTTTCCCTCGACTCTTTTACCCTCTCCATTTACTTAACATCTGGTTACCCCTTTCATGGTTCTGAAATATTCATAGTCTCATCACCAAATTTATTTGGTCTAATAAACAACCACACTTAGCATATTACAAATTAGCTGCTCCCAAGGTTAAGGGAGGGCTACATCTCCCTCACCTAGCTTTTTATTATTGGGCCAGCAACACCACTAAATATCTTTGATAGATGTCTGTACCTGAGGATACACCCTCTTCCCTTTCATTACCTCATTGGCTCAGAATTGAACTTGCTCATATTCGAGCCTGTGGTATATCCCAGATTAACCTCCTATATACTAAAGTCAGTGCTCTTCTTTCCAGTCTAAAATGCTCCTCCATAACAATCTCAGTCAGGACTCATGCACAATTGTGTTCTTTCCTTAAACATGAACACATACAGGACTCAACACAATCTATATGGAGCAATCCTAAGTTCAGAATAGATAGTAAAATGCTCAATGTCCATTGGTTGCCCCATCTGGTTGATGGATCCCTTTCTTTTTTTGGGTCAGACGATGGTACCTGGCTTTCCACCACCGAACTTATAAATAAGTTTAATATCCCTATCCAGAATGTTTTCAAGATTTTTCTCAATTAAAACATTTAATTTTGCAAGTATTTGGCTTAGCTCCTTTACAACCAGCTAATATATATATTTTTAATGATTTGAAGTAATTGATCGGGACCCAACAAGCTGTATCCAAGATTTATGGAATCTTGTATAATTGGGCCTATCCGAACTGTTTTGCTCCCTCAGCCTACTGGTCCATATAATTTCCCACTTTAGACTTAGATTGGGCTATGTTACGGCACAATTGCCATAAATATATTACCCAAGATAGATTGCACATAACTCAATTTCATATACTACACAATTTATATTACTCCCCTCAAAAACTATTTAGATTTGGTCTACTCCCATCTCCAACCTGTGTTCATTGCCATCAAGAAGAAGGTTCCCTTTACCATATTTTTTGGACTTGCTCCAAGGTTTCAGTACTTTGGACTAATATTCAACTAAAAGTGGATCTCTTACTGGGCCTTAATACCATTTTTACTCCAGAAATTTGCGTATTGAGTGATTATTCCGAGGTATCGGTACTTAATCATAGATATCACATGGCTCTTATCTCCATGTCTGTCAAAAAAGTGATATTGCGCCATTGGAAAGACAGTGAAGACATATCTTATTCCAATGGCTTAATGAGCTTCTTGCAAATCTCAGAACAGAAAAAGCAATAGCTAGTCTTAATAACAGGTTAAAAAAGTATATGCGTATTTGGGGCTCCCTGCATACTCTTTACTCTCTTTGACTTTAACATGCCAGCATTTACCTAACCCCAAAGTTTTTCTTTCCTTTCTCTGATTTAATGACTGTGTTGTGTAGGGAAGAAAATTGGGAATGTGGTGAGTGGAGGTCTGTGTGGAGGGGGGACAGTTCCAATATACTGTCTGGTACTGTATGTCGGTATTTACCATTTGTGGGATCTGTTCTATCTTTTGTTAAAAACTAATAAACTTTGAATTGAAAAAAAAAACCTTAATGCTTACACCTTACTTAGCCCATTCAAATGATTTGCCCATAATTTGGTACACATGACATCTGTGCCAGGGTCTTTGGATCCTTAACATTTTGTGTTAATTGGTTTGGGGAGTAGGCAAAGTTACAGAGGTGCAGCAGTATTAAAATTCACCCCTTTTAAGACTTTTTTGCTCACCTGTAACCCAAAAAACATTTTTAAAAGACTGAAACTTACAGGTTTGCTAGTCTTGCCCAAGGAGCACATTATTTTTGCTGGAAAGTTTTTAACTTATATAGATTTTAAATATACAAGTTAAAACTGTGCCATTTACTGAGTATACTCCATCAAATATGAACATAGTGGGGTTTGTTTTGCATTAGTAGTTTGATCCAAAGTGATTTCACACTGCCACGGCTGATGAAAGCAGTGTGAAAAACACTTCTGATCACAAGGCTAACTCAGTATATCTTTAGACCACTCCCTTTCTCATGACCCACATTTAACATAACCAAACAGAAGGAGCCCAGTCCCACCACTGGTATCCCACTCCCTCCTGACCCACATTTTAAGTAGATAAAAACAATCAGCAAGACCTAAGCCCCTCAATCCATTGTACATTTGTTAAAAGTGAACACTATTGGGGATAGAGATCACGTGATGCAGAGCAAGAACTACCAGCTCCACTGTACCGCTCCAGCCACCCGACACAATTTACTTCAGGTTTTATGGGCAGAAACCCAAATTTACCTCCTAAATGTTCTAACAAAGAAAACTGATCTACTGCTACAGTTTGGAGTCTTTTTCGACTTTCATGGACTCTGAGATGAAGAAAGCACCACCAAAACACATCCCTCCAGTGACACCTGAGAAGGTCCCGAAGAAGTCTCAGGCCTCCAGTTCAACAGATACATCTACAGCAGCATGCAGTTCAGTGGACCAAGAACCGCTTACCCTTCAGAGGTTCCTAGAAAAATTTAAACCCTTTAGAGAGGACCTGCACAACATCATGGCTGATTTAAAAATGCTTATCCAAGCATTGGAAGATGTCTTACAGAAAGTCTCAGATAACACTGCAAGAATCTGCTCACTCGAGAAAAGAACCGAGAGATTAGACCCAGAGCTGGTGGCTGCTAAGCAAAGAATGACTCAATTAGAACTAAAGGTGGAAAACCTAGAGGGCCATAGTAGACAGAATAACATAGTCATCATAAGTCTTCTAGAAGGAGAGGAAGGACAAGATGTCATAATGTTCGTACAAAAATTAGTGGAGAAAATTGCTGGCCCCTCTCCATTTGATGCCAAATACATAATCAAGTGAGTACACCTTTCTCTCTGCCCAAAGCCACCAGCAGGGGCTTCATATTATCCCTTGATCTTTCATTGTTTAAACTTCCTTGAATGCCAACATTTTCTACAAAAAATTAAAGAATTGAAAGAGGTGAGATGGGAAAGCAATAAAATACGAATAGCGCAGGACCTTCCAGCTACTGTGCAGCAAAGAAGAACAGCCTTCCACCTACTTGCCTCCAAGATTATAGGAGCTAGGATAAGATTTAAAATGGTCTACCCAGCAAAGCTACAAGCATTGGCGGCTGTTAGCTGGATATTCTATGAGGATACGGAGTCAGCAGCAACAGGGGTTAAGTCTGTTCTTTCTGACCTCTTCTGTGGCCCGTGAAGCAAGAAAAACAGCTCTGGTAAAACAGCCATAATAGGAGGAGAAAAGAACTATCACTTGAATTATTGAAATTGTATCAGCACTTCAAAACAGCATTTTTAAGCAGTTGATTACCCCTCTAGCTTCACTAAGAAATGCTTCATTCTTTGTGATTTTTGTCTGTTACTTACTCCAGATAACGCAATGTCTTAGTGCAACAAAGATATGGACTGTTCAACTCCAAACAAAATACTAGGATTCCTGGATTTACTTTTCAATGGAAGGAATCTCCATTCAAGCAGACTCCAGGACTGTATATAAGTTCTTTTCCCTAATTAGACAGTGCGAATGACTGAGCAGTTGAAAATATACTGCATCCTTAATTTGCGGTACACGACTTTCACCGCTAGATGGAACGCAAAACCCCATTTTGAGGATGACTGGTGAGCTAATCAATTCTATGAGAACTCTTTTAGAATACTTTGTGAAGCTATCACTTCCTCGAATACCAGAGAAGTAACTGGAATCCCTAAGATTTAGTAGCCTTGGTGTTTACTTGGTTTGCCCTACACTACAGGTACAAGGTTATGTTATAACAGAGTTATGAGGACATTTAAGTATAGATTGTGTGAGAAGCTTCCCGGACGCTTGTCAACACCCTCAAATGGATTGATAGCCATGCAGACTTTACCCGCATCGACAACCAAAAGTTGCAGTAGGATGCTCTAATGAAAATTCTCGATATTGGACTAAAGCAGTTATGTCTTCCTTCCTGCTTTATAACGAGTCACTCCACAATCTTTCTATTACAATTTTATATGTGAAATGCTGTTTGGCAACTTGAACAGACATACAATGATTACCTCAAGAAGCTAATCTTTGTGGTTGCCAAGGTTATTCTTGCTAAAAACTTTAACAGCAGGGATTCTCTTTTTGGCTTAAAGAGACCATTTAATTTCATGGGTCCTGTTGTTTCATTTTAGAAAAAATATATTATTTGATCAAAGGAGTTAAGGCTATATATATATATATATATATATATATATATATATGCATAATAGCCTCCCTTAGGAAAATATATTATTAAGTTAACTTTATTCCTGATAAACCTTTGGTTACCAGTGAACTGGAGAAGCTTTGGCATGTTTCTACCCGTAGTTATAAAGTCTTAAGTTTCCACCGCTGGCCTATTCTTGGCTACTAATGTCCTTAATTAGGAGTTTTCTGCTGTTATATGTGGTGTTAATTGTTTTTGGGATGAAAGGGAAGAGGGCAGAGAGGTGAATAGAGTTGTAGAGGGGAATCCCTGCTTGTTGATCCTAATCTGCAACAACGTTACTACTCTGCTTACCTATGTCCATGGGAAATTAGCATAGGGTGGCTGGAGGGGAGGGGAGCAGTGATGTAGAGTACTGCAGAGCACAGTTCAAAAATATAAGGGGGGTAGGGAGGGTTAGGGACTTGCAAAAATTTCAGAGGTTAGTTATTGTAATTATATAATTAAGTGTTTTTGTTGGGGAATATGGGGAGAGGGGAAAGCACAGAGTTGACACAGATAAAGGCACATGTGATAAGTGCATATTCTACAGAATTAAAGGGAATATATTCCAATGTTTTAAGGGTCAATGGCTAGAGACCTAAGGCTTGCTACGTGGAACATTAAAGGAGCCAGACAACAGATTAAGCAATATAAAGTTTTAAAACATCTGAATCTCTTAAAGGTTGATATAGTATTCATACAAGAATCACACTTACTCAGTTTTGAGGCTGTCAAGTTGAGGAGGAAACAGATAGGGCAAGTATTTTCTGTGGAGGGTACCACTCAGAATTGTGGAGTAATGATCTTAATGAACAGGTCTCTTCCTTTCTCCCCAACCCAAACTATCTGTGACCCACAAGGTAGATTGATGTTGGTCAAAGGTAAACTGCATACAACAAATGTCTTACTGGGTAGTGTGTATGGTCCAAATGTTGATACCGCTGGATTCTTTAAACAGTTAATCAATATATTAACTCCCTTCCTGTCTATCCCAATAATTGTTGGGGAAGACATGAACATAACTTTTGACCCAGATATGGATCAGTCAAAAAAGCCTTCATAAGGGCCTTTCTCCTGCTCAAAGAGCATTTTGAGAGCTGATAGATCAAATAGGCCTCTGTGACATCTGGTGCATCCTTCACCCCAGAGATAATAAATACACGTTTATTTCTGAAGTACATGAGACCTCTTCCCAAATTGACTATGTGCTCATCTCACAATTGCTTATCCCTGGGGTATTAGATTCTTCTATTCATTCAGGATCACCCTCTGATCATTCCCTAATCACCTACAAGATTTCATTCTCATTTCTTCCCAAGCAGGGAAGGCACTGAAAAATTAATAACCAGCTCTTAAAAGATCCAGATTTGGTTAAATATATCTCAGACCAGATCACACATTTTGCCACAATCAATTATAACTCCACAGGTAAACCTGACATAGAATGGTGTGCATTAAAAGCTTATATTTGGGAGCTACTGACTGGATTAGCCTCCAAGAGGAAGAAAAAACAAGAGGGCCAACTTATGTCTCTTTCTTCTCCCTTGTATGTAGGCTGACCAAATGTCATGAGATCCAGGGCATAGATATCCAGGACCAAACAGTCAAAGTCTCTGCCTATTCAGAAGATCTTCTACTTCAACTATCCAAGCCAGCTATATGAATCCCACCAATATTAAAAATCATCAAGGAATTTAGTAAGGTATCTAACTGTAAGTTAAATATTGGAAAAACAACAGTTTTCCCTCTTAACCATAAAGTTTTGAAGCATACCATTTCCACTTTGGGGCTCTCCTGGAAATCTATTCCCTAAGGTACTGGGGAATAGAGCCCATGAGGTGCTTAACCCACTTTAAGAAACTAAACTTAGATTCCCTAGTTCAAATCATTAGTCTAGATTTGAAGAGATGGTCCCTTCTCCCACTATTCTTTTGGGGTAAAATGAATTTAATAAAAATGAACGTTATTCCAGTTCTTTTTTACCCACTTAATCTCCTAAATATCTGGCTTCCATTAGTATGGTTTAAAAACATCCATAGTATCATTACAGATTTTATTTGGGCCAATAAAAAAACAAGGATAGCATTTCACAGGCTAGCTGCCCCTAAAATTCAGGGGGGATTACGTCTACCACATGTTGGACTCTACTATTGGGCCAGTCAAGCCAATAAATATCATGGATATCTGCTGGTGATCCCCAGGATCCGCTCCCTTTTCTACCTGTTTGGCTCAAAATAAAGGTAGCTGTCATAAAGGTGCAGGGCCTTTTCCCTTCTGCACTTTTATATACTAAGCTAAATTCCCTCTCACCGCAACTATGGGCTTCTGCCATAGCAACTTCTATTAGAATTCATTCCCAACTTTGTTCATTTCTAAAATATAATAACTTTCAAGATCTGAATCAAACCCTGAGGGGTAACCCTAATATTAGGATAGAAGGCAAAACCCTCCCAGTTAGATGGCTCCCACAGTTGGGAGACTGCCCGCTCACGTATTTTGTAAAGGCAGATAGGTCGTGGCTTTCTTCTCTGGAAATTATAAATAAATTTAATATCCTGATACCTAATATTTTCAATGTTTTCCAATCACATCATCTCCTGATAAAGATCTTTGGGGCTGTGTCCCCACAACCCTCGAATTTCTCTTTCCAGACAGAGTTAAGTCCCTTAACAGGTCTCCCACAGGCAGTATCCAAAATATATAGCACTCTGTATAACTGGATCTACCCAGATAACTTTGGTCCTACAGCTTACTGGTTCTCCCTCTTCCCAGGCAGAAAGATACCCTGGCCTCACTTATGGCAAAATTGTCACAGGTTTGTCACCCAATATAGGATCCAGCTTATGCAATTCAAAAATTTTACACAGTCTTTATTATTCCCCACAAAAACTGGCAAAGTTTGGAGTTACAATCTCCTCTACCTGCATTCATTGTACACAGGAAGAGGGAAACTGCTACACATTTTTTGGTCCTGTTCAACAGTGGCCCCTTTATGGACCCTTATTAAACAAAAGGCAGACCCCTTCTTAGGTCTGACTGATTTATTCTGAGTAGAAATCTGCCTGTTGGGGGACTTCTCAACAATCCCAGTTCTGATTAGAAAATATCATATAGCTATGATTTCCATGTCTGTTAAAAAATTGGCCCTAAGGCATTGGAGAGATAGTACAGAACTTACACTGAGTGGCTCCAGGAATTTTTGGCAAAAATTAGAACAGAAAAGACTATTGCTAGCCTTGGTAACCAAGTCACAAGGTTCAACAAAATATGGGGCCCCTTACAATACCGTTATTCTCTGCACCCAGTTAGTAATGGTACCTCAATCCCAACTGGTTGATGAGTATCAGAGATAATTCTGTGTTGGGTAATGGGGGGTTGGGCATCAAGTGAGGGAGGGAGGTGAAGGGGGAGAATAGATCCTTTTCTTGTTTTGCAGTCTATGTTTTGATTGTTATATGTATGATCTAGATGATCTAGATCTATTCTCTGTATTGTAAAATCTTTACTAAACTTTAAATTGAAAAAAGAAAATGAACACTGTTGTGCCCATCTCCACTGCCAGCTGAGACCCCCCAAATTAGAAGCAGACTGGGGTGCCCTCCCCAGTACTGCTGTATGTATGGCTCCTCGCTCTTCCAGTTTGCCCCCACAGCCCCACAAGAGATTGCAATACCAGGGTGCCCAACCCAGCTTTACTGAACAGTTTACCGACACCATGATGCTCAATACCCCGTATTGGTCCACCTGAATAAAAGAAAAATGATCCTGATAGATCCTTTTTTTAAAATTTGGAACCTGAAAAGAATATGGTACATGCAGAACTAGAAATTGCACTGAAGGACATAGGTTGCTGCTGTAAATCCATCACCAGAACCATACAAGCAAGACAAAGAAACAGTGCAAACATTTAATTTATAAGCTGGTGCAAAATGTAATGGCATGCAAATCACAAATGCACCTAGCACCTTGGGGTTCTCTACCCCTTATCAAGGGAGCCAGCAATGAAGTGCATCTATGCATATTAATTTAAATACATCAGTGCAAACATCACATGGTGCAAACCTGATGTTCTGCTCAGGTATCCTTCATTTAGACCCTATACAATTTCACCTCTTATGTGTTTTTTCAGTAAAGTAAAGGTTAAGGGCCCCCTATACTGAATAAAAAGTGCAAGCACAGCACAAACACCCAACCTGGTAGCTGCTATATTCAATCGGATAGGAGGTTGGCACTATCTGACTCTATATCGGACCATGTTATGGTAATACTAAGTGAAAATGTGCTGCCCCAACACAGGCCTAGGCTGTATATAGATCAAAAGGATTAGTGCTGCTTGAAACGGATAGCATGAAGACTCCTGTTTGTTATATTCAGCCACAACATGCACATGAGCCCATTTGGCATGTAAGGCGCTAAGAGGCCATTTGCATGCCATTTACTGTATAGACTCATTTGCATGTGTGCAGCAGCCCATTGGCACCCATCCTGCAGTGTATTATATGAATTCCTTGGTGTCTAGTGGCATCCCCCACCACTAAACACCCATTCTGTAATATGCATAGATATCTCTGATGTCTAGAGGCAGCCCTCCCTCCTGGTTGCTTATTTACCACATGTAAGTATGCCCTGGTATCCAGTGGTTCCCCCTCATTGCCCATTGCCAAATGCAGAAGAAATAATTGATGATCCAGTGTCCTCCCACCTGCCCTACCCACTCACATGTAGTCACACCTGCCCCACCCACTCACACGTAATCACCCATCACACTCACCCCTTACCAGGGTGTCTTGTCACATCCAGCAATGCCTGATGCAGTGACCAGTACAGCCCTTATCCCACCTTTTAGGCTGGCCACCATATTTATTTATTAAACTCCAGGATTACAAGTATCTTTGAGCAGGATTTGTTCATTTACAAAGGTTTCATGTCAAAGGATGGGGGGAAACATACATTCAGAGGTTGCAAATGGTATACAATCAAAACACAGGCATGGTTGACATTGTTTTACAGTTGTAACACACTTTAGAAATAAAATACATTACTAGAGAGCAACTTAAATTGGCAGCTAGATGAGGTAACAGAGAAAGGGAATTAAGAAGCAGATGGACTATAAGCATGAGAAAGTGTAGAAGGGGGACAGAAAGAAGTAGGCTGGCTGGGGGGCCATTGTCATTGGGAGGGGTGGAGGAGGGGGAAGCAATCAAGGACAGGGAAATATGGGCCAAAGTCATAGGGAGGGAGAGAGGAAGGGGATCTACGACAGGGGAATATGGTAATGAGGTTTGTGGAGTGGCCTCGGGGTGTGGGAGTGAAGGGTGAGGGAGAGGAAGGGAGGGAGAAGGAAAGGGGTCATGAAGAAAAGCAGGAATCAGAGAGAGTCTTGCTCAGGTCAGAGGCGGGTTACAAGTCTTGAGCAACTAAGTGGTGGTTGGAGCAGACCTTTAGGAGAAGCAATCACACTGAGTGGTAGCAGTGAGGTAAAGTCAGAGATTCTGTTTAAAAGGTTCAATTGTTGCAGAGGAAAGTGCTTCTTTATTGAGGATATTGAACCACTGTGGAGCCCTGTGTATGAAGGACCGCTGACCCATGGAGGTATTACATCTAGGAACCTGGAAGGTTTGGTATTGGGCACTACGTGTATGCTGATTATCACTGAAGGCAGTGAGGAGATTACTAACACCTGGAGCATGAGACCAAGTAGAACCTTTTTGGTTAGAAGGCAGGTCTGGTGTTGTATTCTGTTGAGGAGTGGTAGCCAGCCAGCCTGTGTGTAGAGGTCACAGGTGTGTGTAAGTCAGACTGTGTTCATTTAAAGCCTTCAGGCTTTGTTGAGTGAGACTGAGATGCTGCAGAGGGCAGCTGTAGAAGTGGAGCCATAGATGGCCAGACCGTAGGCAATGATAGAGGTGACAGAGCTATAGATGGCCAGCCTAAGGGCATTCACAGACATACAGTGCTTGTGCTAGTGCAACAGACCAATTTGTGTGTTGGCAGCCTTGGCAACAGAGTCAATATGCCGAGTGTAAGAGAGGGTACTATCCAGTGTGATACCAAGGTACTTGAACTCCGGGACCTATTCAAGTGAGTACCCAGCATTTTTCTTGATAGTGAGGGTCAGAGATTTGTCCCAGCTCCGTGGATTACAGAAGGTCATGACTTTGGTCTTGTTGTAGTTCAGGATGAGTTTATGCATGCTGAACCAACCTTCGACATGCTGGAATTCATGCTGCAGCTGGGTTTTGAGGATTTTGGAGTCATGGTGGCTAGAGAACAGGACAGCGTCATCCACGTAGAGCAATATTTTTTGCTGGCATACACTAGGGAGACTGTTGAGGAAGAGGGAGAAGAGTAATGGGCCCAGAATGGCCCCATGGGGGACTCTGGAGAAGACTGGCTTTACATCAGACATAACACTTGCTATCCTGAAACATCAGACCCAATTCACAAGGTAACTAGCAAACCATGGTATGATCTGCTAGTCAGCACATGTAGACTATAAATACTGTATGTGCACTTTCTGATGGCTCATATAACATTTGGCCAAGAATGTGAGAGGAGGGTTATGCAGGCATTGTAACAGGCATTCCTGGACATCACAGGACTCCCTGGTAAGAGTGGAGGGTGTGATAGATGAATGGCTATATATAAGTGGGCAGGGCTGGTGGGGGGGAAACTGGACCAACAATGATTACTTTTTATTTTGACAATGGGTGATCTGGGGGCCAGGGGGGCCCACTGGACTGCAGAGCATATACAAACATTGTAAATAATCAACCAGGGGGTGGAGTGTGCCACTAAATACCAGGGGTAGCTAGGCATAATATGAAATGGGTCACCAGTAGTTGGGGGGTGCTATTAGACACCAGGGATATCAATGCATATTATGGAACTGTTTTTTAGGAGGCAGGGTTGCTGCTAGACACCAGGGATATCTATTCATATTATGGAATGTGATCACAAAGCAACCACAGCAGTGCATTGGTGAACAACTGGGGAGTATTGCTATGTTCACGGATGGGGGGTGCCACTATACATCAGGGATATCTACTCATATTATGGAACAGGTGCCAGGGGTGGGGGTGCCACTAGACAGCAGGAATACTATGTATATTATAGAATGGGTGTTCAAGCGGTGGGGGGGTACCACAAGACACCAGGGATATCTATGCATAACATGGAATGAGCAACCAGGGAGTGGGGGGTGCCACTGAACATGAGGGAACTCAATAGTTTTGCACATAACTGCTTCCTCAGAGGGGGCACCCACCAGATGTAGTCATAAGTAATATACAAAAATGTGAGTGGCACTATCATGTTAGTGGCTACTCACCTGTATACAGCAGCAGTTAAGATGAAAGTGAATTGGAGAATTAAAACTGCATATGAAAATACATGTAAATGTACAATGAGCAGGCCAATAACCTCTCAAAGTAACCATAGTATCTGTGTTTATTAAATGTGAAAAAATACTTCATATTAAAAATATTAATAAAGATGGTATAATCAATAATATTAATAAAGCTGATATCAGGAGAGAAGATTGAATTAATTATGTATATATTTATTTGTACTGCAATAAGTGCTAACATTTGTTTGTAGCTATAGAGGTTCAAATTCTCAACTAGACTCATATACTTCAATTATTTTAAAATAATTAGTTTAATATCAGATTAGATTTGTTTTCATAAAGTCATCCATAATCTGCAAACTAATTTAATTTTACAGATCAAAAATCACTGCAAGCTATGGCGAAATAAGTCATAACTAGACATGGATGGCAGATGCTGATGAAGAAATATAGCTAAAAAGCACTTCATCTTAATTATCTGGTCCCATATCTCAGATAAGCAAATAGGGAAGGGCACACCAACAGAAAGGCAACTTTTACAAACAGAACCCCTGTTGAAACAAATTGTTGAAAATTCCCTTCATGTTGTGTTTAAGAGAGGGTAAAACAGTTGGGGGTCTGTCATACTCTATGGCATCCATGCTGTTCTGTGTTCATGGCAGACATGGAACAAATCTGTGTTTGTGAATAGCAGTGCTGGTGTTTGTCTTTTGGTTTTTGTCTTGATATTGAGCTGACATTGCAAAATATTTCCCAAAAACAGCCATCTATGTTGTTGTTATATTGTTTATAGTGATGCTCTGGGATACTTCTTTTAAATGTAATTGTTCGTACAAACCTTTTTATTAGCTGTACATTGTCTAGAATATGTCTTTGGTCTTGCAATCTGATACAAGCATCCACAATCTTAGTGTTTGTTTTTTTATCCATCCAGGGCCATCACCCTATGTAAGAGGAGAAAGAACAGAGCACATCTGTACATTAATGGCTGAAATGTAAAAAGAGAGTGAAGAGCACATGTTAACTCAAAAATAATAACCATTATTTACTCAAAAAGGATACCACTTTGATTTTGTCATTTGTCTATGGAATCCATAATGCATTCTGATTGAAAATCTAAAAGGATTCACATTTAAGCTGCACACTATTTCAGTCCATTTAACCCAAGAACACCCTTTCAATACCAAAAAAAGTTAACTTCCATTTTCTGACTCATATACATCTCAGAACATAAGTGGCCACAGCATTAATTTTGTCCTCTTCTTGATTGCTCTGAGATATTCCCTTACAGATATTTTTGCATAGAAACATAGAAGCTGTCAGCAGAAAAGGACCTCTTGGCCCACCTATTCTGCTACAAAGTCCCTACCTACTGTGCTATGATAGGTTTTATTAAATCTCCAGCCTTACCCCTTCCCCCAGCCTGTTACTATTGTCCCCCTGTGTCTATCCCATGCATGTTTGAATCCTGTTACCATTTCAGTACCCTCTACATCTGCTGGGAGGCTGTTCCGGATGTCCACCACCATTTCCATAAATAAATATTTCTTCATATCCCCTCTAAATCTCCCCCTTCCAGCTTCATATCATGTCCCCTTGTTCTTGAGCATCTCTGTCTGTGCATAATGCCTTCCCCTATGTACCTTATTAATACCTTTGAGGTATTTGAATGTTTTATCATGGCTCCCCTTTCCCTCCTTTCCTCTAGGGTGTATGCATTTACTTTCATAAGTTTGTCCTTGTAGGGCTTCTAATGTAGGCCGTGCACCATTTTGGTCACCCTTCTCTGTACTGCCTCCATCCAATCTCGTCTTTTTAGAGATGGAGCCTCCAGTACTGCACACAGTACTCTGGGTGGGGCCTCAACATCGATCTGTACAGGGGTAACACTACAGTACCTCCCTCTTTCTACTGGTGATACCCCTCCCTACACACCCCAACATTCTACTAGCCTTTTCTACTGCCTTATCACACTGCTTTGCTACCTTCAGGTTATCAGATATGCACTTTGTGGCATCGAAGCCTAGTTGCCAAACCATTGACCAGTCTTACAGCTTTTTCATTGAGTTTCACATAAAATGCTTGATAACTGCATTTAGCCCAACAACATGTGTAGAGCTGCAGTTTATAAAGCTGAAAATGATAAACACATTTGTAGTATTGAAGGTAGCAAATATGTTAATGTGGTTGATAACTGCACAAAACACACAATGAATATTGTTTAAACATCCCCTCGGTGTTGAGGGTGGCCAAGTATTTGAATGCTGTTCCATTTGCAAACTGTTCCAGTCTGTCCTCTAGGTTTTGCCATCTGCTGGGACAGGAGTGGAATTTTCAGCAAGTTTTTCCAACAGGGATTCAGTTTGTAAATGTTGACAGTTCTGATGTAAATCGTCTTGTATGTTTTTTGCCTTACCGGTAGGTGGTAATAAAATATAATTGAGGTAGACTGTTTTGAATCCCCATTTATTTGCTAAAGATTCTCCCTCCTCAGTTCTTCTGCAAATGTAGTAAGTAAGTAAGTAAGTAAGTAAAGTTTATTTTTAAGTGCTTTTCGAAATCAAAGCGCTGTACAATAATTAAATACATATAAAACATACATACAACGTAACAAACAACAATAAAATATAATTTCAATTCAGTGCAGTAACTACTCCCCATAAGCCTTTTGAAATAAATAGGTTTTCAGTTCTGATTTAAAGCTTTCAACGGTCAGGCAGCTTCGTATCCGACGAGGTAGAGAATTCCACAGGGTAGGGGCAGCATAAGAAAACGCTCGTGCCCCAGATGTTTTTAAACGAACCCTGGGAACCTCTAGCAATCCCTCATCGGTGGAGCAGAGTGAGCGGGAGGGACGGTAGGGAACAAGCAGATCTTGCAGATATCACGGTCCCTGTTCGTGTAGGGCTTTATAGGTCAGTAAACCGACCTTAAAGGTGATCCACCACTGAACCGGCAGCCAGTGCAGTTCGCGCAGCACAGGCGTAATATGATTCTTCATTGATGTCCCCGTCAAAAGCCTGGCTGCAGCGTTCTGCACCAGCTGCAAGCGGCGGATATCAACCCCCGGCATCCCTAGGTACAGGGCATTGCAGTAGTCAAGGCGAGAAGTAACAAAGGCATGGACTAATGTCAGGAGGTCAGCCGGAGGAACAAGGTGTTTCACCGAGCGATATTCCTCAGATGGTAAAAAGAGGATTTGACGGCAGATGACACCTGGGATTTCAGCGTCAAACTGTGCGTCAATAATAACGCCAGGTTACGCACCGGTCTGAGGTGAGCTGGGCTCCATCGATCCATATGCCCGAGGGAAGACCAGCCCTACAACCCGCCTCACGATGACCTGGGTCCACCACCAACACCTCAGTCTTATCCGGTTTAACCTTAGCCAGCTGGCACTCATCCAATCACTGATCTCGGATAGACAGTTGTTAAGTTTAGAGACTGCATCTTCTTGCCTGGGGCTAAAGGACAAATATAGCTGGGTGTCATCTGCATAGCAGTGAACCAAGCCATATTGCTAATAATGTCTCCCAATGGCAGCATGTAGACAGCGAACAACATGGGTGCCAAATGGAACCCTTATGGAACCCTACAAGGCAGGGAGACGGCATCAGAGGAATAAATTCCAGTGATAACCCTATGTCTCCGCCCTGTGAGAAAAGATTGAAACCACTGTAGGACCGTACCAGACAGTCCACAGTGGAACCGCAGGCATTCCAGAAGCACACCATGGTCCACAGTGTCAAAAGCTGCAGAGAGATCAAGAAGGACTAGAATAGTACAAGCCTTTTGATCCCTCGCTATCAGGAGATCATTTAGAACCCGGACAAGAGCAGTCTCGGTACTATGTCTTTTCCTAAATCCTGATTGAAGAGTATCATAGACATTATGATTTATAAGATGGTTGTCCAGTTGCAGTGCAACCACCTTTTCAATAACCTTACCCAAGAAGGGGAGGTTAGAGATAGGTCTGTAGTTAGCTGGACAGTCCGGATTCAGTGAAGGTTTTTTTAGGAGTGGTCGAACGACCGCCTCCTTTAGGGGTTCAGGAAAGATCCCCTGCTTCAAGGATTTCCAGATGATTTCAGCAATGATCGGACAGATAATATCTACGCAACCTAATAAAAGTGGCATAGGGCCCGGATCCAAGCTACAACTGGTTGGACGTACAGTCTGGACGATCCTCATAATGTCCATGAATTCTGGCCTACCAAATGTTCTGGCATCTGCCACAATTTCACCACAGTACCCCAACTCTTATGAACTTTTTCACCATTTACACTGACTTGACGGCAAAATACTCCTTCTTACTACAGAGTAATCTAATATGGAGAAACCAGGACATAGGAATGTTCTTAATGGTATGGCATGGATCACAGCTGCTAGAATGCAACAGAATATTCCTGTCTGAGGGTTGATGAAATAAATCAGTAGATAAGCAGCTGTCATGTCCTCTGTATATTATGAGATCCAAAATGTGTATTAAATGTGGATTGCTGTGAACCAAAACCTCAGATCAGGATTAGATCCATGAAGAAAAACTATGAATTGTTCAAGTTCCTGCACAGTTTCATGCCACACCATCAATACATCTTCTCTGTATCACCACCAGAGGTCTATTTTATCAAAAATTGATCAACATCCATTTTGTAATTTAAATGACCTCCCACTACCCATTATGTAAGTTGACATAGTTGGGGGGTCAAATATTGACCCATTACTGGGCCCTTGATTTGAAAATAAAATTGTTCCATAAAAATAAAATAATGCATCTTTAAAACAAACTCAGATAACTGAAGTAGAAATTCTTTCAAAGTGTCAGATAATTCCTTGTTTGTATCCTACCAATAACATAAATATTCTAAAACCTCTGTGTGAGATACATTGGTGTAGGGGGACTTTGCATTGAACTAGAATTCAGTCAGAGTCCATCAAAAGATCCTCCAGGAATGTCAAGTTGTCAGAAGTGACTTGTATATAGAATGGCAAGGTTTTTACAATATCTTTGATGTACATTCTACAAAATGGGACACCAGTTCCAAAAAAGTGAACATGCTCATGTCACTGTGGGGCATCCTGGGGATCATCATGTCCCTTATGCACTTTGGGAAGCACATATATTGTTTCTCAAATAGGGTTGCACACAGTGAGGAACCTTCTGGTAAACAGGAATTAACACATCTCGAATATGCATGCTTGAGATATGCATCCACACTGAACTTAAAGCTAAAAGTGGGATCACTGGACAGTAGTGGTGGGCGAAGTGGGCTCAATCCACTCCGCAAAGTGATTCGCGGAGCAAAAGCGGATTCGTGGAGTGCTCTACAATGCGAAGCAGAGTACTTTGCATTATGATGAGGAACGTGAAGTCCACTGGAAGCAATTACTTTTCATTACTCTGCCTCCCCAGGCCACCACTCTGCCAAATTTAAGGTGAAGTGTATTGCAGGCAGTGCACTTCACCTCGTTTTTGAGCTCCAAAGGTGACTTTTGCAGTGATTCATGGGATTTCAGGTCACATTGGCTCTATATTGATCTGCACAGCCTCAGTTCCGGGTAGTATGAGTAGGAAGGAGTAGAAGACAGTGTGCTCCGATAGCTGTCTGTGATAGGAATCTTGTAAAAGCTGTTCAAAAAGCATTTTTGCTTTTTTTTGGGATCCAACTTTAATTCATCGATTGTAGGAAACCCTCCTGTGCTCATATCATCGAACATTTTTGTTTTTGTATGGATTTTGAATGTTAATTTACAACATAGAGTGTGTGTGGTGAAAGACAGTGAAAATCTGCTTTGAGGGAGGTGCATATCAGTGGTGTAGTTAGATATAAGTTGGAGAAAAAGTGATTTCTTTGTTTTTTGGTTATATTTTTGTTATATAACTGACTGTGTTAATGTGCACACAGTAATATTGTCAGTAATAGTATAAATTTTCTTTCTGTTTATTGTGTGGATGTGGTGCAGCAGTTCACAGGTTCAGGTTCACATTACAAATTTACAAAATGTAACGTGGCATAGTGCTGAACTTTTGCATTTGCGATGCATTTCTAGTTCAGCATTGTACACAAACTGTTCTATGTGTGAGTGTGTGTACAGTGTTGCATGCATCAAATAATACACCTTTTATTGTGCCACAGACTAGTGTAATTGCAGGCACGACAGTGTGAACCTGTTATCCACTGCAGTTGCCTGATTTTGTACTGCGATCGTGGTATCTGTTCTTAGTTTTGCTGCTTGTAGTGCCACAAAAATCAGCACTATCGGTATTCAGTGCTCCCTCCACCCCTGCATTCAAAAGGTATTTTTTACCAGATTGGATTGTTTTTATTACCTCATCAGCACCACTGGTTACTGAAGTTGTTTTAATTCTGTGCAGTCTCAGAGTAGTCTCTTATCTGTTGCTGAAGCCACAGTTGTTTATTTGGCTTCACATCCAGTGTCCCTCAATCAGAGAGTGAATGTATCAAAATCTATATTTGGATATAATATTGTGGTTGATCCCCCAAAATGCCTGCAAAGAGATGTGCAAGCAAAGCTGTTTCTCACCATGACAATGTTGGCAGTAAGGTGGTCTGTGGCTGTGGTAGTAGTACGTAGACGCAGAAGTGCATTGCTGATGTGAGGAATGGCATTTCTCCTGCAATGTTTTTTACTGCCCAATCAGTAGCTTCAGTCATAGTTGGAGGAGATGATGTTTTCCCAGCTGGTGGTGTTAGTGTTACTGGTGTTAGAGGTGGTGGAGGTAGTATTAGCATTGTTGCATCAAGCTCTAATTCTGACCAGTGTATCATATCCAAAAATATTGAGTGTGAAGCAGTGCATGTGAGTGGCAGCGTAGATCATGTCATACTTCCCAGTAATATCCCAGTAACTGAACCTGAGGATTGTGATAATCATGTCAACGATAGCATACAATGTGATATTCCATCCACCGTGGCACTTAACATCACGCATTTTCCATGCAGTGATTCACAGTGTGGTGAAAAAATATCAGGTGATGGTGGTGTAGATGCTGATGATGAATGTGATGATGATGACGATAATGTTGCTGTTGTTGCAACATGCAGTCCACATGCTAGCATCCAAGCAGAAGATGTGAATGTGTGTGACGTTGATGAATATGATGATGATTTAATTGAACCAGTTGGGAACTGGAGAAAAATAAATTAAAAGTGGCTGTGTCTGAGTCTGTTTGCAGTAATCCCCCGTAAAAACTTGTGATCTATCAGTTTTAGTTGATGATGATGATGATGATGACCCAGTAATCAATATGATAGGTAGTCATGGTGGTCAGTTGCAGTCCAGCTGTGCAGTGCCTGAAACATCACACCTCCACACTTCAGTTCTTAAAATAATGAACTTAAATAAGCTACATCATGGATTTGTAAAAAGCAGATAATCACAATCCCTTGTTTGGGATTTTTTTGTTCAAGATGCAAATAATGATTCAGTTGCAATCTGCCAGGTTTGCCATGTGCATGTGAGTCGAGGTAAAAAGGGGAGCCATCTGGGCAGAGGAGGACAGCATATGCATCTTAAGAACAAGCACTTGGCAGTGTGGACCCAGCACAAGATGGCAGCTAATACCACAGTGGGGCTTTCACCCACGTCATCAGCAACCATAGCAAGCATGTTATCCCCTTCCATGACTGTTAAGCCCAGTAGAAAATTAAATGTTTGCAGTAGTGCAGTAATAGAGCAGAAGATTACTACACACATAATGAGGTGGAGGATCATAATGACTTTGAAATGTTATCCAGTGTAGGTGAGAGTAGCAGTTTTTTTGTGGTGGTGGTGGTGGTGAATGCAGTATGTCTAGTGCAAGTGGTACATCAACCCCAATTGGCAAATCTGGCAAAATAACTGCATTTCTAGGTTTGTCATCATCACCTGTGCGACTGTCTTCATCAAATGTCCACACTCCACCTCCTGCCAATGCCATTCATCACAGAGCACAACCATTTGTGATCAACACACCCCATGTAAAACGTTCAAGTCAGCCCATGTTACAGAGTGTTTTTGCACACAAGCTGAAATACCCCTGAATCATACAGTGTCACGTGAACTCTGTGCTGCTGTAGAGGAAATGCTGGCACTCGATCTTTTGCCCTTCTCCTAAGTGGAGAATTATGGATTCTGGCGGTTTGCTGCATATGTCTGTCCAAAATGGAAAGTCCCATCCAGGACATACTTTTCTACCCGTGCTGTCCCTGAGTTGTTCCACACTGTGTTCAACTCAGTAAGACATGACCTTCAATATTCCTCCTCTCCATTCATCCATTTAAGTATGGATATGTAGACAAGTAGCAAAACAGTGGGGAGTTCATATTTGTGTATAACTGCTCACTGGGCGCAGGTGCTGGGGGTTGTTTGTGATGTTGGTAGTGTGAATAATCAGTGCAGTAAGGTGGATTGTTGTGGTAGCAATCATCCAGGAATTCAACAGCTTGCAATGTATGCTATGCACAGTGCGACCTGTTCACTCACTGGTGAGAACATGTTGGACGTGGTACTGACTGAAATTGACAGATGGCTAAACCATCTGTCCCTGAGAGCTGGGTTCATAGCAAGTGACAATTGGTCAAATCTGTGAAATGTATCACGAATGGTGTTTTTTTGTGTGTGTTCCATGCATGGCCCACTGTTTAAATCTTGTGGTTCAGGAGTTTCTGCAGCATCCTGATATAAAAGAAATGCTGACCATTGCACGATGTATCTGCTCTCACTTTTCAAGATCTGGAAAGGCCCATGACCAAGTGCGGCAGTTTCAGATACAAAACAGCCTGCCTCAGCACTGCTAGAAGCTGGAAGTTGTCACCCAATGGAACTCCACTTTATACATGGCAGAGAGGTTGTATGAACAATACAAAGCTATCTCAGAATATCTTGTTATGCACACTTGCCGTGACAGTTCCGGGGCCTCCATGTCTATGATGACTGAACAGTGGCATCTCATGGACTCTGTAATAGCAATTTTGTGGCCTTATGAACATGCCACACAGGCAGTAAGTGGTGAGTCTGCCTCCATTAGTCAATCAATTCCACTGCTGCGGGTGCTGAGGCAGACATTGGTGAATGTACAGCATAGCCTTGATGTTGCTGGAGAGGTGGTAGCAGTATGTTGCTGCAACACATGCTGACAGTATTCAACCAGAATCGTCATGTTATGAGCATTCAACATAGTGACAACTTTACCATAGCAACAATGTTGGACCCACGATACCAACATGGACTTGCATCAGTACTAGAGGGAGGGCCTGAATGGGTAAAAAATATCAGTGGTCAACTGGTGCGCTTGGTTCATGGGGCACAGAAGTCACGTGCCAAGGTCAGCAAACATCAGCAGCATAATCCAGCTGAAGGTGTACCTGGAGAACCATCAAGCATATCATGCAAGGGGAAAGGGACTGTAGTTCCAGGTGGTCTGTCATCCAAAGTTGGTGGTGTCAACTTGCTTTGGGAGGCATCTGACTATAAGTGAAGATCCTCTTTTGTACTGGAGTGGAAAGATCAGTGAATGGCCAGAGCCAACTGCAGTAGCACTGAAGTACCTCACATGCCCACCCTCCAGTGTAAGTGTTGAGAGGGTATTCAGCTCAGCAGGTGCAATAGTCAGGGATCATTGGACAAACCTGTCTTCTGCAAATGTTAGCTTGCTAACATTCATTAAAATGAATGAGAGGCACATAGCAGCACAGACTGCAACCTCCGTATTCATAGCCCGGCCAAGTCATGGTGGTCTTGCTGATGTGGAAATGGATCATCCTGGTGGCACTGGCAGTGGCTGCCTGAAACGGCCTACCACTGACATAGATGATGACACAATGGAGAAAGAATTTCCCAGTGGTCAGACTTCAGACATCGATGACTGTGAGGGCAGCTTTCTTTATGAGGATGATGATGTGGTTAATGTTGGCTGGTTTTAACTGAAGTTTTTAAAAGGTGGTGTGCCCCCCCCAGACCACCACCACCGGGACTGATGTTAGCCACTGCCACCATGAGTCTGTCTGCCCCCTGGACCACCACCACAGGGACTGATGTTAGCCACTGCCACCACAGCCACCATGAGTCTGTCTGCCCCCCGGACCACCAACACTGGGACTGATGTTAGCCACTGCCACCACGGCCACCATGAGTCTGTCTGCCCCTCAGACCACCACCACCACCAGGACTGATGTTAGCCATTGTCACCACTGCCACCATGAGTCTGTCTGCCCCCGGACCACCACCACCAGGACTGATGTTAGCCATTGTCACCACTGCCACCATGAGTCTGTCTGCCCCCGGACCACCACCACCAGAATTAATGTTAGCCACTGCCACCACTGCACCTGAGTGTGTCCAGACCACCACATTCATCAGCCAGACACACAAAGCTTCTTAATATTTAAACCATAAAGTGAGTATGTGTACTCATGTTTGCTATACTGCTTCACTTCCTTTAGTTGTGTGTTTTGTTTTCTGTAGCTTGTCAGAGCCACAATGGTAAAACACATAAGGTGCACTTCTTTTATTTCTTTTACAGAGTAACAAAAAAAGGCTCCATCACTAAAATTCATTGAGAATGGTACTGTAGCTGTACCATACAGACAGGAAGCAATGTAATATCCATGTGAAATCCATTCTGGTAAGTATGAAGATTTTATTTCATCTGTTTCATTGTTTTGTAAAGACTGCAGCAAATATTGCACACAGGTTGTGTTAGTTGACAAGATGTGGGTTTGAAATGTAACTTGACTTTAGATTGAGATTTGAGAACCAGGAAGGGACACATAACAATTAAGTTGTAAGAAGTCATTCATTTTTTTTAGGAAACTTCCAGATGCTTTGTTGTTCTGTCAAAGTGGTCTTACATAGATACATAGATACATAGACAGTGTCGGCAGATAAGGACCTATGGCCCACCCAGTCTGCCCATTTGAGCCTGTAAGTTGTTTGTTTTCCTAGAAGTCTGTTGCACCTTACCCCTGACCTCCAGAATTCATTTATGTCTATCCCATGCATTCTTAAATCCCGTGATTGTTTCAGCCCCCACCACTTCCTCTGGCAGGGTGTTCCACTTGTCCACCACCGTTCTGTGAAGAAATTCTTTCTCATGTTTTCCTGAATCGCCCTCCCTCCAACTTCATCCCATGCCCTCTAGTCCTGGAACATCTTTTTCCCATTAAAATAGTGTTTTCCTGCACCCTGTTCCTCCCTGTAAGATACTTGTATGTCTCTATCATATCCCTCTCTCCTCCTCTCCTCCAGAGAGTACATGTTCAGTTTCTTCAACCTATCTTCATAGGACTTGTGATGCAATCCATGCACCATCTTTGTTGCCCTCCTCTGAACCTTCTCACCCTGTCTATGTCCTTACGTAGGTATGGTCTCCAGAACTGTACACTGTACTCAGGTGGGGCCTTACTAGTGTCTTGTATAGAGGAATTATGACCTCCCTTTTCCTGCTGGTAATGCCCCTGCCTATACATCCCAGCATCCTATTTTCTTTACCTGCTGCCTTGTCACACTGTTTCCTACCTTGAGGTCATCAGAGATGATAACCCCAAGATCCCTTTCCTGCTTGGTGCATATATCCTCACCCCAACTGATATATTGTGCCAGGTTTTGTGCCCCATCTGCATTATCTTGCACTTCTTTGCATTGAATTTCAACTGCCAAACCCTGACCATTCTTCAAGTTTCTGCAGGTCGCTTCTCATTCTGTCTACACCCTCTCTGTGTGTCTACTCTGTTACAGAGCTTTGTGTCATCAGCGAACAGTGAAATTCTGCCTTCTAGGTCCTGCACCATGTCACTGATGAAGATGTTGAATAGGACCGGTCCCAGCACTGATCCCTGTGGTACCCCACTGGTCACTCTTCCTCTGTGGAGTGACAGCCATTTACCACCACCCTCTGTGTCCTGCCACCCAGCCAGTTACCTACCCACCACACTACTGTCCTGCCCACACCCATATTCCCCAGTTTGTGTAATAGTCTTCTATGTGGCACAGTGTCAAAGGCCTTGCTGAAGTCCAGATAGGCCATGTCCACTGCCCTCCCCTGATCCACCTCCCTAGTCACCCAGTCAAAAAGTTCAATGAGGTTGGTCTGACATGACCTCCCCCTGGTGAAACCATGCTGCTTGTCTTATCCAAAAAAGTTCTTCAACATCAGACACCCCCCTCCCCCGAGCTTGGGTACACCTACAACATGCAGAAGTCATTTCATTCGATGACCATGACCATCCTAATACAACTGGACTCTAGAAGGATGCTGATGAAATCTGTGAAGAAGTAATAAAATAAGAAACCATTACAGACAAACCTGCAAATATGATTTCCTCCTACCCCCACACAAAACAAAATACTTATCTTCATGTGCTTGAGAGTTATCCATTTCCAATTTCAGCACAAAAAGTTCTCATTGAGCACTGGTAACCACTTGTCAATTTTCTGCACAGAAGCAGGATGCATTTTGGTCCTGCAGAAAAAATCTAAGACTCTGTGTCACCACTGCGCGCATGACTGAGTGAGCCATTAATTCTGGGGGACTTTGTATGTGTTGAAACAGTCTCATTTCACTGTGTAACCACTTGTCAATTTTCTGCACAGAAGTAGGATGCATTTTGGGCTGGCAGAAAAAAATCTAGGGACTCTGTGTCACTTTTGTGTGTTCTGTGATTGTTGCTGTGAGCTCATGGTGTCATACCGACATTTTTACAATTAAAGCAGCATTGCAAGAATGTTCTCACAGTTCTGAACTGTACTTTTTTATGCTACTTTACATTGCCACAGCCACCACTACTTACCTCTGAGTCATGACTTGAATGATATGATTCTTTTCACAATTTATGTCTGCTTTACTTATTTGACTACTTTTTTTCATGTATGAAAAAAATGAGCATGCCTTCCAATATTGTTTGGACCAGGTTTGTATTTATTTGCAGCTGCATTTCAATAACTATTGTTCCGTGGTGTCATAAAACACTGCCTGATGCATAACTGTTAATTAACAACAGAAGTGATATATAACAACTACTTGATGTGCTGGAGAAAAGTAGAGGAAAACAATGACAAAGACCTGGTCAGCACCAATTTAAAAGGAATGCTCCCTTCATTCTTTCACATATGAAAAAGGTAGTGTAGCAGACTTAACTACTGTAAATTCTCGTATCATTCCAGTCAGTCAGGCGTAAGTAAAGGAAGTTGTAACACAGCATTTAAAAATATAGGTCAGAGTTATAAACAGATTGTTGCGCTGCTGCTTTACAGAGATTCACCACATTACATAGTTATGGTGATGCACATAAACTAATATGTGGGGCATTACTCCCACTGGAATATTTCTTGCTCCACTGAGTGCAATATATTTCTGTGAAAACCACCCAAAATTTCATTACAGTGAGTACGTGATGGAGGAATTACCGATCAGAAAGCCACCACTCCCGTTACCTTTTCTTCAGCACGTTAGAGCGGATGCCAGGAAGCGCAGGCATGCTCCACTATAGTGAATGTCCGCAGTTATCCCAATCGTTTCCTTATGTTATAGTTGACTTTGTGGTGAAATGTGGGAATGTTTCCACTAACAAGGCTCTTCTTACTGGAAACATGCCCACACATTTCACCACAAACTGTCCATTATAACATAAAGAAACATTCGGAATCCTACCAGACAATCAGATATTCACTGTAAGGAGCATGCACATATACTCTCCCTGCCATCATGTCCTAACGTTGCCGAGAAGGGAGGCAGAAAGTGGGCAGATTTTCAGAACGGAAATTCCTCAATCACGTGACACACTGTAATTAAATTACAGGCGTTTTTCACAAAAATGTATTGCACTATGTGGTGCAAGAAAGATTCCCCTGGAAGAGAAAATGTGTATGATTAAACAATAACAAAGAAAAACACACAAAACAGTACAACACAGTAGTGGGTGGGGTCAGGGTGGGGTGGGGGCGGAAAACAATCCCCTCACTTACTATGGCTGTGGCATGCCATGGTGATCCAGCAGCTGGTGCAGCATTGAAAGTATTTGCTGCTGCTGTGCTTCTACTCTGTTCACCTGCTGCTCCAAAGCACTGAACTGCTTATAATTTTCTTCAAGTGCTACCCACTGCCCACACCAGGCCAATGTCAGACTGTGTTGCAGGGACTGTGGCGGGGTCCACTGCAGCAGGAATCCAGGCAGTAGGGCTGGTTTTGGACAGGGTATTGGTGGTGGTGGTGGTGGAGCAGCTGTTGCAGTAGCCCTCCTCCTGCTGTGGTGGTGACTGCAAGGCACAACTCCCACTCCAGCAGCACCCTCGGCCACTGCCACAGAAGGGCCAGCAGGGGGGATGCCTGACCCCTTCTGTGGCAGCCTGCCACTCTGTCCTGTGTGGGTTCAACATCTGGGTGTGCTGACCACCAGTCCCAAAATGTGTCCCATGGGGGCCATAGTGCACCAGCACACCACACACATGGCACTCCACCACTGTGCTGACTTCCCCCACACAGTTAAAAAAATCCTACACTGGGGAGCTGTGGGGACCACACACAGTCCTCGCACATCAGGCACAAGTCCCACCACCACCTACAATTTCCGGGGCCACCTCCTGAGGCTGTGGATGTGGCGGAGAGGGTGCCGATGGTGGTGGTGGTGGTGGTAGTGGTGGAGAAGGTGGATGTGCAGCAGCCACCGGTGGCACTGGTGCTTGCTGTTGCTGCTCCTGTTGCTTCAACGGGGGAAGCAACACCAGCCAGGAGTTGGTAGCAGTCCAACATGACATGACATGACCATCCCACCCCCCATGGGTCTGCACTCCCCTCCTGCCGTGCCCATGGGCCAGTGACTCACTTTCTCCTAGGTCCATCCTCCTGAAGTCCATGGGCTGACACACACACACACAGAGACAGTGGACACACACACACACACAGTCAGTCACACACACAAAACAAAACAAAACTTATACAAAAAAATTCACTAAGAAAAAAACACAAATACAATACAAAAACTAAATAAAGAAATAGCTTTTAAAAAACTGTTTGTTTTGTTCTGGAATTAAAATGCAATGAAGTGTCAACAAGGCAATCAAGTAGTAACTCCTCTCCTCTCATAAATGCTTTCTTCCTCTACAAATGCAAAGGAGAAAGTGAAACTGCTTCTGTGACTCACTTCCTTCCATCCTGGCTAAAGCATGTGACTTACAGTACTGCAAGCCATGTGATGTGCCTGTTTTCTTCTCACTTTGCCTTTCTTTGCGTTAAGGCATAATGGCAATGCAAAGTGGTAATAATAATAACTCGAAGTGAGCACTTTGCAGTGTCCACTTCGCATTGTGCTCCACGGACACAAAGTGCCCACTTCGTGGGTGGATTAAAAATTTGCTGCATCTCTTACTGGACAGAGACAGGTAGAAATCTGCATTCTTTAACTGATGTTCAACATCTTTCATTTTTATTGTGTTTAAAATTACCATTGAGCCTTCCTTATTGGCTCACTTGATTGTTATATTCTTGTACTTTTTAAGAGTCCAAAACTGAATTTTGTTCTCTGGAAATGTGAGCCATTCATCTGAGCTTTGTTTTCTGATAGCTGATCATGTACTGTAAATCATACTTGCACATGCTCTTGAAAAATGCAATGGCTGTACTGAATGGAGGGCAGAAGGTAGAATGTGGCTTAAATTCAGAATATGTAAATCTTCCATTACCAGTGTAACAGCATAAGTGGTAGTATACCATGAGCTGCTTTATTCGGGCTCATAGCTGACTGAGAAGTGCAATTAGAAATACAAAATACAGAGAAAATATGTCACTCAGTCAAGTCAAATGTGGCTATGTCAGTACAAGTGACTTTCAGAAATACGATCCAGAAGCAAATGATTTGATACCTTTTAATGGACCAACATAGATGTAACAAGAACAAAGTGCTCTAGCTTTCGGACCAACCAGTCCTTCTTCAGAAGCTCATGGCAGTTGTTTGGAAAATACAATACTTATAACAGCTAGATAATGCAGAGAAAAACAGAAAAATCCCCATTGGTTTAAAATACTCATTAAAAAAACAGATGATGTCAGACAAGTTTAACAGTACAATACTGCCCTCAGTCCGAATGAACCTTGGGTTCAGATGTTCCTGGTGCAAGACACATATAAGGAATCCTACTGCACATAAATTTAATTGACATAAGATAACACTGCAGAAGCAGATAACTCCCAAATCAAGCCATGAGTGCCACAGTCAGTATAAGGATGTGATTACTGAAAGACTGAAGAGACGAGCTTTTGAGATTAAACTTATCTTACATCTCAATATGGTAGCAGATGGGATGAACTTGGATATTGGCTTTATGGGACACTACAGAAACCAACATTCACAGACCTTTTCTTCTCAAACTGACATATTATAGACTTCAGCATATGTGAGATGTGGATGCATGTATGTATGCATGTGTGTGGGTATGCGCTGTGAAGTATGTGATATAACAGATGTGGGGCTTGCTGTCACATTGAGGTAAGTCTCTATTTAGCTATATGGAGTTATAATGTGTTACTATTTTTATTTCACACACATAAAGAATTTCTTCTTACTTTTTATCTTTGCCTGTGGGGGGGGGATTGATTCCATTGCACCATATTCAGATTACCCAGCCGCTAGTGTACATACAGGAGTGTTATCTTATACTGTTATATATAATTTTGTAACTCTGTACATATTGGGATGTGTGATCTCATTTGCTTGGGGTCCTGACATATCTTTTTACATTAGGCTTATATTATAGTACTTTACTCAGGATTTCATGACAAGTTGCATTCCTTTGGGGAACAATTACAGTGACTGAAGTTAATATAGGTTCACTAGGAGGGATTGAGAGTGTGTGTGTGTGTGTGTGTGTGTGTGTGTATGTATGTGTGGGTCTGTCTGTGGGAGAGAGAGAGAGAGAGAAAAGGAGGGGATAGAGAGAGACTACATCTCGTTTAAGCTATGTATTCCCTCACCCACATTATTGTGATGTGGGGTGGGTTAGGTTGTATTGTTTGTATGAACAGGAGGAGATAAATTACATTTTATCTCTTTTCAGATTCCCTAGACACTTGTGGTACATGAAGTTGCTACATTCTCAGTATATATTGACATCAGTACATGTCAGGCTGCATGGTCTGAACTCCTTGAGGTTCCTCGACTGGAGTTTTTGCTTAACACTAATATTATCTATTTATATTTTAATTATCATGTATATAGTCCTGAGGTTTTGTAATCTCTTGGGCCTTTTATTTAGCTGAGAATACAGCTGGGTGGCAAGTCCAGCTAGGTTTTACATATCACACAGTGAGCACTGATGTTTTTAGACAACTTTTACTGGTAATTCTTGTCTTTAATGCATACATTGTAATTTCATGAGCCCTATAACTATCTCAGTCTGTCTTAGCTGGGTGGGGTTGCCTTTCAGTAATCACATCCTTATACTGACTGTGGCACTCATGGCTTGATTTGGGAGTTATCTGCTTCTGCAGTGTTATCTTATGTCAATTAAATTTATGTGCAGTAGGATTCCTTATATGTGTCTTTAACTAGGAACATCTGAACCCAAGGTTCATTCGGACTGAGGGCAGTATTGTACTGTTAAACTTGTCTGACATCATCTGTTTTTTTAATGAGTATTTTAAAACCAATGGGGATTTTTTTCTGTTTTTCTCTGCATTATCTAGCTGTTATAAGTATTGTATTTTCCAAACAACTGCCATGAGCTTCTGAAGAAGGACTGGTTGGTCCGAAAGCTAGAGCACTTTGTTCTTGTTACATCTATGTTGGTCCATTAAAAGGTATCAAATCATTTGCTTCTGGATCTATTCTTGCAAGGACCAATACGGCAACTACTAAATTTTCAGAAATACGTGGAGTTCACTTACAACATGTCTCCATTATCACCCCTAATATACAATAGAAACATAGAAACATAGAAGTTGTCAGCAGATAAGGATCACCTGGCCCATCTAGTCTGCCTGTAAGCCCTTGTGCTGGATTATTGCTTCTGACCCACCCGCTGCTGTAACTCTGTGGTTTCCCCTGTGCCTGTCTCAGGCATGCTTGAATCCTTCCACAGTGCTCAATCCTACCATCTCCTGAGGCAGACCATTCCATGCATCCACCATCCTCTCTGTAAAGAAGAACTTACATTGAAACATAGAAACATAGAAGCTGATGGCAGATAAGGACCACAAGGCCCATCTAGTCTGCCCATTTGTTCTACCTTATGAATGTGACATAAGCCTTTACTCTGTCAATGGCCTATTTATTCATACTCATTTGTATTGCTCCCTTCTGCCTATCCCATGGCTGTTTGAAGCCCTTCACAACATTTATATCCACCACCTCCTGAGGTAGGCTGTTCCATGCATCCACCACCTTTTCTGTGACAAAGAACTTCCTCACATTACCCCTTAATTGGCCTCCCCAATCTCATGCTGTGTCCTATTGTCCTGCTATTTTTCTTACAGTATATTGAAACATGTTAGACTCTTTCACCTTGTTAATGCACTTCAGATATTTGAATATTTCGATCATATCACCTCTCTCTCCTCCTTTGCTCTAGGGTATACATATTGAGCTCTGTTAATCTGTCCTCATGTGTTTTCTGATGCAGTCCCTGCACCATTTTGGTTGCCTTTCTCTGGACTGCCTCCATTTTATTAATGTCCTTGTTCAGGTGTGGCCTCCAGTACTGCACACAGTACTTCAGATAGGGCCTAACTAGTGTCTTGTAAAGAGTTATCATTGCCTCCCTCTTACAACTTGTGATACTCCTACTAATACACCCCAACTTTCCTCTAGCCTTACCTACTGCTTTAGTGGTCTGCTTGGATGATTTCAGGTCATCTGTGATGATGATGCCCAAGTCTCTTTCTTCCCTTGTAACTGCCAGCAACTCCACTCCCAACCTATAGGTAGCTTCAGGGTTTCTCTTCCCTACATGCATGATCTTGCACTTCTTTGCGTTAAACCCCAGTTGCCACTCTTCAGCCCATTTTGCCAGCTTTTCCAGATCTCTTCTCATTCTGCCCACACCATCTGGATAATCTGTTCTGTTGCAGATCTTTGTGTCATCTGCAAACAGGCAAACCTTACCCTCCAGTCCATCTTCAATGTCACTAATGAAGATATTGAAGAAGACTGGCCCAGGGACTGATCCCTGAGGTGCCCCACTTGTGACTTGCATCTCTTCTGACTGTATACCATTTACCACCACTCTCTGTTTTCTGCCAGTCAACCAGTTTGCCACCTAATTGACCAATATCTGACCCACCCAGAGCCTACCCAGCTTATTAATCAATCTTCAATGTGGAACAGTATCAAAAGCTTTGCTGAAGTCAAGGTAGGCAACATCAACTGCACCCTCTTGGTCCACCACCTTGGTTATCCAGTCAAAGAAATCTATGAGATTAGTTTGACAGGACCTTTCTGTGGAAACCCATGCTGTCTTGGATCCTGTGCTCCAATGGATTCCAGGTTTTGTACTATTCGTTCCTTATGGAGTGCCTCCATAATCTTGCCCACTACTGAGGTAAGACTGGCTGGTCTGTAGTTCCCTGCTTCCTCCCTGCTGCTACTCCTGTGGAGTGGGATCACATGAGCCCTGTTCCAGTCTTCTGGGACTTCTCCTGTACTCAGAGACTCACTAAACAGTTCTGCAAGTGACTGGGCTAGTTCCACCCTTAGCTCCTTTAGTACCCTGGGATTTATGCCATCAGGTCCCATTGCTTTGTGCACTCTGAGTTTAGTGAGCTCTTGTAGGATCTTTTCTTTTGTGAATGGACTTGTACACACCTCCCCCCCCGTGTCCATGGTGCTGAGCTGAAAGACTTGCCCTACCTTTTCCTCAGTAAATACTGAGCAGAAGTATCTATTTAGGATAGATGCTTTTCCTTGGTCCTCCTCCACACATTCCCCCTTATCCTCTTTGATCTTAGCAATACCCCCTCTGGACTTTCTCCTTTCACTAATGCATCTATAGGAAGTCTTGTCCCCTTCTTTTACTGTTTGTGCTAGTGTTTCCTTGGTTTGGGCCTTTTCCTGCCTTACTGCCTTCCCTGCTTCCCTTAAGGAAGATTGGTATGCCTCCCTATCTTCATCCTGCTGTGTTCCCTTATATTTCCTGAAGGCCAACCTTTTTGCTTCGACTTTTCTGCTACTGTTTTTGAGAACCAAAGTGGTTTCCTCCTTATTTTGCTCTTCCTTTTTGTCTTTTTGCTGTGGTCCCTATTATTTTCAAGCTTTATAGTGCTACCTCCTGTGTCCTCTGCCCCTTTGTTTGATTTTGGAGATAGAGGCAGATACCTGTTTGTAGTTTTTATATGATTTGTGGTGGTGATACACTGGTGAGCATTCAGTGATGTGGCCCCAGATTTGCCCCTTCTAACCACCTGCTCACCTCCCAGACCAACTACCCTCTGCAGTCAAGATGCTTCAGTTGGATGTTGGAGAAATGGTGGATGGTTCTTTTAATACATTTCCTCCTGAATATGCGATTTGAGGTGCACAATCTTTGCCCATGCTGCCTAGAGCTGAGCCCTTAGATCTCCGATGGTCTAGCATATAGGACAGCATTCTAAATCCTGTGTAACTGCCTTTTGAAAAGTGCCCCATAGTACCTGAAGTTAATAATATCCATTCCAGTTTGGTTGCTGAGTTGATAACCTGATCCAAGTAATTAGAAGGAAAATGAAAGCAAAAGCTTAATATTTTTATATATATTTTTTTCTTTTGTTTGTTTTTCTATAACTTTTTAGAGCAAGTTAAATTAATTGTGCCCCTTTAAGTGAAGATACTGTGTGGATACCCTTTGATCCTCCCTTTCCTGCTTTGCTATAGAAAATGTCATGACTGTGGTACTCTATAAAGGGACTGTAGCATGGGGTGGTTGGGGATAGGGGTGCATGGGTGCATTACCAGCCGCAGCCCACCTGCTGAAAAAGAAGAACCATGGACAAAATAAACAAGGAGGCAAGGGCAGAAACAATCAACCAACGACACATGCAGACACAATCCCTCAGTCTGCATCTCGTATGTGCTCCTGTAAGTAGCCCTGAAAGCTTAGCCTAATGATAGATAAAACTGAAACCTGTAAGCACAAAAAGCAACAAAACCAGTAATCACCACCTGTAACAATTTAAGAAAAGATATACCCTGCAAAAGCACTTTGCTACAGAGAAAAATAAAGCAGTAATCTGTAAGCACAAAAAGTAACCTGTAAGCACAACCTGCACAACAATTTAACAGAAAATATACCTTGCAAAAAACATTAAATTAGAGGAACATAAAGCAGTAATCTTTAAGCACAATACAGTATCAACCTGCAAGCATACGCTGTAACTATTTAGCAGAAAATATACCCTGCAAAAAAAAAAATACAATCAGAGAAAAAAATAAAGCAGTAAACTGTAACAAATGTAGGCACAACACAGTAACAAAAACCTAAACCTATAGGTACAGCCTGGAACAATTCCACAGAAAATATACCTTGCAAAGAAACAATTTGAACCAGAGAAGATAAAACAGTCATTTTTAAGCACAAAACAGTAACAAACCTGTAGGCACACCCTGTAACAATGTAGCAGAAAGTATACCCTTTTAAAGCAATTTGAATCAGAGAACAATAAAGCAGTAATTTGTGAGCAAAAAACAGTAATAAAACCTGTAAGCACAAAAGAAAATAACACATAGTAGATCTGCCTAGCCAAAGAAGACTTATTTTTTATGTTTGCTTGCCCGCATGCACAAGAAACATGTTTTGGCAGCTTAGGAGAGAAGCGGGTTGAGGAGGTGTGGTACTGCTGTGGCCAGTGCCACCACTGATTTTGTAGGCTTAGCTGTGTGTCACCAATGCAAGCACACACTGCTGGTGACACTAGTTTGCAAGTGTGCCACCAACTTGAAAGGATTTGGCCGCTGCAATCAGGGAGTGCCTGGTCATTGCAGCGTCAGTTTCTCATTATGTCCTGAATGGTCTGCTTGCAGATAAATGTGGAGATGTTCGGGTATGTAGTTTGCCAAGATAAGCTGAGGCTGCGATGCCCGGGCATCCCCTGATTGTTTCTGCAAATTGTACCTTTTGTTTACTGAGTGGAAATTACCTGTCCAACAAGTTTCAGGAAGCTAAACTGCTGTGCAAGTGGGGGATGGACTGCCTGCTGATCCTTCTGCTCTTTAAACGCAAAAAAAATAAATCGATTGATAAAACTCCTCCTCATAGTCAAATCCCAGATTCAAGGGTTGTGGCCTCCAGAGATTGACATATTAAACCGCCGAACCCAGTGAGGAAAGTCTTGTTGATCAAGCAAATCACTGCTTCAGTGGAAGCTATTCATGCTACTGTAATGAACATTTGAGCCAGTCTAACTACCCTCACCACTGCAGTAGACAAAACTGAGCAATCCCTTGCTGATGTAGCAGATCACAGCTCTGCGCAAGGGCAGCATCTTCAAGTTGCGGAGGCTCAGATTTCCTGGCTCACAGCCATACTCGAAGACCTGAAGGGCAGAGGATGGCAAACAAACCTCTGTATTACAGGCCTTCCCAAGGGTCTGAAGGGTCAGAATCCTGAACAATTTCTGGGAGAAAATCTGCCTAAATGGCTGCAACTGTCTCCAGAGGAGTACGACTTTGAAACTGAATGTGCTCATAGAATCCGCTGTGCTCAGGCATACCATTCTTCCACGAGGCCCCAGCTTTTCATTTTCAAGTTACTACGCTTCCAGGATAATGAGCTGATACTGGCCAGAGCCTGGAAACTGAAGGATATCATGATTATCACTCCTGAATCTCGCTCTGCCCTGATTACTCTAAGAGCATGTTTGAGGGACATCAAGCCTTTGATAAAATAAAACAGGGCTTGCACAACTGGGGCATGACTTATGCCTTTTTGTATGCTGCCACACTGGTTTTCACCCTCTATAGACAGGTCCTGCAGTTCCAGAACCCAGAAGAAGCAGATCATTACCTCCAAATGCATCTGGGTCCAGCACTTCCCTTGGATTCCACAGCAGAGCTGCCACCGACCATCGCAAACCAGATGAATACTGGAGCCCCAGATGATACTCGTCTTGCTGCAGGAATGACTTCATGAACTAATGGAACACTGGGCTATGTATGTCATTGCTATTGTAGGCAAATCATTGCCTCTGCTCTCACATCAGTGGCCTGAGCATTTGCTTTTCTTTTGCTAAAGTTACCTCCTGCTTTCTTTACACCCTGGACTGAAAGTAGCCGCTGCCCTGTCCCGCACTTAAGCAAGAGAAACTCCTCCCAGCAGGCACAGAAACCTGGATTGACTTAACAAAAAAAAACCTCTGGCAATTGCGCTGTGTGCTATACCACCCCTTTCCAGGCAAAAACTCCTCCAATTGCAAAGTTTGGGGTATAACTGTGGAAGGTAGTGACCACGTAATCTGTCTCTGAATAATTTAGCATTTTGGTGTGCTTTTTATAACTGCAAAAAGGCAAGTGACGAAATTGTCAATGAGCGTATACTTTACAGTTGAAATGGATGGATGTTGGCTCCTTCATTTAGTGGTGGTGGCCTTCTTTGAGAGGAATTTATAGGAGACCAACTGTCAGGAAGTTCGCTCTTCTTTCCAGCTGATGCAGCTGATATTTCAATAGGTAGACTGATCATAAACTTGCAAAACAAGCATAGTAGTTTAATTTGTCCAGTGTGGGGAGAATGTATGTGTTAAGTTATTAGGCACCAGATCCAATTCCCGAGAGAAGACAGGATAACACAGAAGAAGCATGTCCTCAATATCTAAAAAGATGTTCAAAATTAAAATAAATAATAATAATTTTCAAATGCACACTTTATCTGTTATTTGATACCTTTATCATTCTGGTTAAATCTGACCTCCTCATAGACCCAGTAACTACTGTCTGAAACCACAAATATTACCTGAGCATGCATTGTCTTGCATGGTACAAGCTAATTCCCCAATTAGACAAGCCAGGGTTCTTTGTATCTGCCTGACTTTTTGGAGCAGTCCTGCTGACCCCTTTGGGAACCTGTGTTATTATTGCTTTACTAAGGAACTGAGATTGCTTCTGGCTAGAAATGGTGACAAGCTGTATTACTCAGCATATGGTACATGGTGAGTAATATGGTTATTGTGTAAGCAGCACCAAGATCTCGGCTCTGTGCTGTACAGAAAAAAATGGTTTACGTATCTCTGTTGGATTGCATGGTCAAAGAACTAATTTACATAAACCAATCCTTCTCCTTCTCCAATTTGGTATGACACCACATAAGCATTGGGTGTTGTTTTTTTTTTAAGTTTGAAAATACATTGAAAAAGGGTTCATACTGTGCTTGTTCAAACTGCAGTTTAATGTATATAAACACTATAGTATACACATACACAGCAAATACTATTTATAAAATAAGTACAAAAAAAGAAAAGATCTGATTGACTGCAGCACCTTCTTGACCATGTCCTTATCAGCAAGTATTGTAGCCAACTAGCACTAATATCTGCCCAGTGACCACATAGCACCAGCAAATCAGTGAGCACTATCAAAGGAAAACCAAACCTATAATAGGTGAGCGATCGCTAGCGGGAAAGAGAGATCCATACAAAACTCCAGACCTGTCAGATCAGCATTGTAGGACCTGAAAACGAAACAAAAGCATTAATTTCCATGGTGAAATCTTTACTGAGTGACCCATCAAACAAAACAATTTATAACAACTTAATTTATGAGGATCCAGCCATTCAGCACTGACACGGAACTGCACCTCAAAACATTAACAGAAAAGGTAACTGAAAACCACACTAAACATGTCACAAGTCAAGTTCGACTTAAACTTTATCGAAACGCTAACAAATCTTGCCATTCTGTTTAATACTGATCTTGTCAGCTCACTTGTAACATCCTCTGACAACAGGGCTGAAACCATGGCCAGTAGCAGCACTGTGCACCCGACTCATACCATTGCACAGACCGTAACAACAGCAACACAGACGGGCATAATTGACACTGCCCTATACTCCACAAATGAAAGTACCAGCATAACTACAACAACAAACAACCTCCCAATAGACATTCCAAACACTGCTGACACCCACCTTGCCAATTCCTCTCATGAACAGCCTCTTCTGACAGCCACGGCAAGTTCAATGGGCCCATCACATCTGTCACCACAGCTGAGCTCTCCTTCTGTAGAAACGGACACCATCTCCTCAAACACCGAGTTTCCAGGAACCTCTGCTTCATCACTGGAACCTAGAAAAAAGAAAAGAAAAATGAAGCCTCTCAATACATACCCAGAAATGTCAAACAAAGAACTGCAAGAACTAGAGAAACAGAAAGATGAAGTAAATACACAGAAAACCACTATTTGGGCAGTGTCAGTATCGAAAGCTAGTGTACAACAAAAGGAATACGAGTTGACCTAAAAAATACTGCAACAACGGAGCTGTATTCACTACTACAAAAATACTATGCAGAAGTTCGTCAAGCAGATGGCACACAATACAGTGTAGCTAGTTTAATATCACTACGAGCAGGACTAAATCACCATATAAATGCACCACCTCTAAGTAGAAACATCAGTCTCCACAGCCACTCAGACCCGAACCCTTCCAACAATATATTTGCAGCAGTTTTAAAGAAATACAGAAGGGAAGGCAAAGATCAAGCTAATCATCATCCAGCAATCAACGAACAAGACCTTGCCAAGCTTCGAACCTCTGCAGCTCTATTTCCAAACACACCCCGAGGCTTACTTCTTAAGTTCTGGCTCGATATTCAACTATGCATAGCACGTAGAGGCAGAGAGGGACTGTGACAACTTAAACTGGAACATTTTGAAATCCAAACGAATGAGAATGGCCTAGAGTTCGTGACACTCACATTTAACGAGTATACTAAAAATCATAAAAAATGACTGTACAAAACAACAACACTGTGGCTATATCTACCAACTTCCACAAAATACACTGTGCCCTGTAGCATCTTTCAAAAAATATATAAAACTGCTGCCCCCGACCCTCCTGCTTTCTACCTTCATCCAAGAAGAATACCAGACTCTGTTAAATACTGCACAAACCTGGTACACAAGAGATCCATTAGGCATTAACTACTTAGCCAATATGATGTTCAAAATTAGTGACAAAGCTAACTTGAGCAGAAGGCACAAGAACCACTCAGTTCGTGCAACTGCAGTCCAACTCCTGTCCTGAGCTGGCCTAGACTCTCGAAAAATCATGGCTGACACAGGCTTTAAGGCTGAATCTAATCTCCGGTCCTACTGGGCAGCCGAGCCAGAAGACAGAAGAAAATGGAGCAACATCTTGTCCCACAAAAGTAAAAACTTCCCAAACTCTACAGCGATTCTCCACAACCAGCCATCTTGCAGCATTTCTCCTACAAAATCCAAAATGCTGCCTCCTGATCAGCCATCCTGCACGCATATATCCAGCAAGAAATCAACACACAAGACGCAAGACCTAAGCAATTTTAAAAACCTTAACCCCAATCAATCAACTTCCACCAAACAGTCACAAATAACCAAAATATTCACCTCTGCAAGTGTGATCCCTGATCAGCAATGCTGCAGCAATCCAGTCAACCACCCCAAACAGAAACACATGCAACATCCGACAACAGAAACCAATCAGAAGATGGCATCCCCATGACAACAACAGCCATACAACAATTTAAAGACACCACCACGAATACTCCATTTCTCATTCAAAACTGCGTGATGCATCATGTAGAATTCATTAACTTTTCAAAGTAACATCATCCTGAAGTAAAAGAAAAAAATAAAATAAAAACGAACTTTCTTCAACAAATTAACATTTTAAAACCAATTTACTGAATGTATTAACCTAAACCAACATTAATTTATTTTCTGCAGTTTACAAATGTACTAACCTAAGCCAAAAGTTAATTTATTACAGTTTAAGTATCAGTTTGAATGTTACTGTTACAATTGTAAGGGACTATTGTATGTCCCACATACCAAAAAAACTAAAAAATTACTTTAATAAATTTCTTCAATAAAAACAAACTTTGTCACTGTTGATGTATTATTTATACCCATTTTATAAGTGCAATAACACTCTCCGAGGTGTGGGTTATGTGCTGATAAGAGCACGCCGGGCATAAGGCACCGGCGCAAGCACCTCATGCCTTTGTACACTGGCTGCGTTTTATCAGCACATAACCCACACCTCTTCGCGGTGTTATTGCTTGCGTATACAACACTAACATGTCCTGCAATATAGGAATGGTAGCATACTACATGCAGACATTAAACTGGTTACGGTTCCCTAAATTTTACAAACGAACTTGGGTGTGTGTGCACACACCAAACATTTTGCTCATAGTGCCTGAAAACTGATTAATACCACTGAGCATGCTGCTATACTTGTTCAGTTAATACATAATGAAGCAGAATAGATATCCCAGACATTAGTGGCACTTCACATGTTCCAATATTTAGAGTAAGTTGTAAATAATGGTTAAAGAAAAAAAACAAACAAAAAAAGAAAAAAAACACATAAGGCATTTGAAGAGATTTGCAGATCTCCACAGGCATCTTTTTTTTATCAGAGCACCCTTAGAGAATTTAGGCATGCATTTATGAGAATTAATTTTTGCGTGGCGTGTGAAAAAATCAGTTCTCAAATTACTATGTATTATGCCGGCATCTTATTACAACAGGGCTATCCTCTGGAATAATAATTGTCTAGAAACCAATGAAGTAGAAATAAATATATTAAATCCATCTCGTGTGTGTGCTTAAATGTAGAACAAGTCAGAAGAAAACACTTTGATTCATCTTTGTAACATTTCTATCCACTGCTAAAGTTCATTAGCTTTCTATGTTACCCCCCCATCATTTTTTACGTTACATAGATACATAGACAGTGTCGGCAGATAAGGGCCTATGGCCCACCTAGTCTGCCCATTTCAGCTTGTAAGTTCAGTTTGTTTTCCTAGAAGTCTATTTCCCTTACCCCTGACCTCTAGAATTCCTTTATGTCTATCCCATGCATTCTTAAATCCGTGATTGTTTCAGCCTCCACCACTTCCTCTGGCAGGGTGTTCCACTTGTCCATCACCCGCTCTGTGAAGAAATTCTTTCTCTTGTTTCCTCTGAATCGTCCTCCTCCAACTTCATCCCATGCCCTCTAGTCCTGAAACATCTTTTTCGCTTAAAATAGTGTTTTCCTGCACCCTGTTCCTCCCTGTAAGATACTTGTATGTCTCTATCATATCCCTCTCCCTCCTCTCCTCCAGGGAGTACATGTTCAGTTCCTTCAACCTGTCTTCATAGGACTTGTGATGCAATCCATGCACCATCTTTGTTGCCCTCCTCTGAACCTTCTCTACCCTGTCTATGTCCTTACGTAGGTATGGTCTCCAGAACTGTACACTGTACTCCAGGTGGGGCCTCACTAGTGTCTTGTATAGCGGAATTATGACCTCCCTTTCCTGCTGGTAATGCCCCTGCCTATACATCCCAGCATCCTATTTGCTTTACCTGATGCCTTGTCACACTGTTTCCACCTTGAGGTCATCAGAGATGACAACCCCAAGATCCTTTCCTGCTTGGTGCATGCTATATCCTCACCCCCAACTGATATATTGTGCCAGGGTTTTTGTGCCCCATATGCATTATCTTGCACTTCTTTGCATTGAATTTCAACTGCCAAACCCTTGACCATTCTTCAAGTTTCTGCAGGTCCCTTCTCATTCTGTCTACACCCTCTGGTGTGTCTACTCTGTTACAGAGCTTTGTGTCATCAGCGAACAGTGAAATTCTGCCTTCTAGATCCTGTGCAATGTCACTGATGAAGATGTTGAATAGGACCGGTCCCAGCACTGACGTTGCTTTCTCTTATTGCCTTACATTGTTGATGTTCTATTTAACATATACAATACCATCTTATGATGTACAGTGTGCATCAGTCATAAACATATATAAAATGCTGAAAGGCAAAATGGGAAGGATAAAAATAAAAGAAACAAAATTAAATGCAGTACAAAATGAAATGCTGTAATAATTATTTAAGCCTTAAAACAGTATTCGTCAGCAAATGTTGGAGGGAGAGTCATGTGCTTGTTTTACATTGTTTTATTAGTTACTATAGTAATTGTAATAACAAAAAATAATACTTTTAGTGATGCCGATGTATTTTGCTTGGATGTGGAATACTACAAGAGGATTGACATCTATGAATAATGTTTTTCCAATTATGGATTCTTAGGGGGTTTTGAACAAATAACAGAAGTGTTATAGATGATTAATTTAAAAGCAAATTTCCTTAAAATATGTTTGTTTGCAGTAACTGTACTTGTAAAAAGGGTGCACTTTGTGAATCCCATATGAACAGTGCTCTACTTTTAGATTTCCAGTATTTCCTTCCCTTACTGGTCACATTCCAACTTGCCATTTCCTTCCAGGAGAGATGGAAGATTCCATAATGAGATCTATAATTTAAATTCTACACCCTGTCCCTGCATTTCTGAAGTCCTTTATGGAGCTCTAATTTATGAGCACTTTAAACTGGCTATAGACTCCAATGTTTCCTACATTAGTAATAAATAATGAAATATTGAGATGCCATGGAAGCTGAGAGTGTGTGCACCTCTCCTACAGTATTTCTGCTGTAATTACATTTCCCCCAATACAGTTAAATCATCCCTGATCTGCCTACCACAAAGCAGAAAGAGCTGGAGAAACCCCAGTAGAGGAAGGCATCACCTTCCTGCAAAAACAAACCTTGTCACAGGCTAAGAGGGTGAAGGGAAACGCAATAAAGTCATTGGGCAGAATCAGTGAGTATCTTGGTGACATCAATCAGGTCATGCTTGTCGAAAGTCTCACAACAAACCCACCCAAAAGAGACGGAAATGCTATTGGTATACCTCTCAACTGTTACGAAGTAGGAGGGATGTCCTTCATTTTACCCCTTTAAAATTGATTTGTCTCGCATCCCTCCATCTTCCCACAGTACATAAGAATTAATACACAAAAAAGGGTATTATTCTGAATGGTAATGCTATCCCTCCTTGTCCCTGCTGTTGCTGACAGTTCCTTGCCTTAAATAACTCTGTGTAAAGGTCATGTACAGCATGGTGTAGCCTATTTAACTGCTGTTTTTTATGTTTGCTTGTGCGCATGCGCAAGAAACATATTGTGGCAGCTTAGGAGAGAAGCAGGTTGTGAAGGTACGTCACTGTTGCGGCCAATGCCACCACTGCTTTTGTGGGCTTGGCTGTGTGTCACCAATGCAAGTGCATGATAGTGGTGACACTTGTTTGCAAGTATGCCACCAACTCGAAAGGATTTTGCCATCGCAATCAAGGAGCACCTTTTCTTTGCAGCATCAGCTTCTCGTTCTGTCCTGAATAGTCTGCATGCAGATAGACATAGAGATGTTCACATATGCAATTTGCCAAGAAAAGCTGAGGCTGTGAAGCCAGGGTGTCCCCTGATTATTTTTGCAAATTGTACCTTTTGTTTACTGAGTGAGACTTAACTGTCCAACAAGTTTCGGGAAGCTAAACTGCCGTGCAAGTTGGGGATGGACCTCCTGCTGATCCTTCTGCTCTGCAGATGTGAAAAAAATCTATTGATAAATCTCCTCCCTGTAGTCAACTCCCAGATCCAAGGATGGTGGCCACCAGAGATCAAACGCTAAACCGCTGGACCCAGTGAGGCAAGCCTTGTTGATCAAGCAAATCACTGCTTCAGTGGAAGCTATTCATGCTACTGTAATGGACATTTGAGCCAGTCTACTTCCCCTCACCACCAGAGTAGACAAAACTGAGCAGTCCCTTGTTGATGTAGTGGATCACAGCTCTGCCCAAGGGCAGCGTCTTCAAGCTGCAGAGGCTCAGATTTCCTGGCTTACTGTAAAACTCGAAGACCTGGAAGGCAGATGATTGCAAAAAGACCTCTGTATCACAGGTCTCTCTGAGGGTCTGGAGGTCAGAGTCCTGTACAATTTCTGAGAGAAAATCTGCCTAAATGGCTGCAACTGTCTCTAGAGGACTGGGAGTACAACTTTGAAATTGAACATGCGCATAGGATCCGCTGAGCTCCAGCATACCCTTCTTCCACAAGGCCCCAGCTGTTCATTTTCACGTTACTACACTTCCAGGATAAGGAACTGATAATGGCCAAAGCCTGGGAATTGCAAGATACCATGATTATGGCACCCAAATCCCATTCTGGCCTGATTACCCTAAGGGCATGTTGGTTGGACAGCAAGCCTTTGATAAAATCAAAAAGGACTTGCGCAAGTGGGGCACCACTTATGCCCTTCTTTATCCTTCCATCCTGGTTTTCACCCTCCATGGCCAGATTCTGCATTTCTAGACCCCAGAAGAAGCAGATCATTACCTCCAAATGCATCTGGGTCCAGCACTTCCCTCAGATTCCACAGAAGAGCTGCCGCTGACCATCGGGGACTCGATGAATACCGGAGCCCCAGATGATACTCATCTTGCTGCAGGAATGACTACATGCACCGATGGAACACCAGGCTATGTATGTCACTGCTATTGTAGGCAAGTCATTGCCTCTGCTCTCACTTCAATGGCCTGAGCATTTGCTTTCTTTTGCTAAAGTTACCAGCTGCTTTCTTTACTCCCCAGACTGAAAGTATTTGTGATGGAATAATGATAAGAACTGTGATCAGTGCTATCGGGGTTTGCGATCCCCTTAGTTCTTATTGCTTTTTAGGTAATTTTTATCATTTTGGACTACTGTACTCGGTGCACTTTCTTTTGTCTTGGGGACCAGACTTAACACATGCTTGGCTCATCCCCCTTGTTTCTGCTATTGCTGGAGGCATGCTTTGGTCTTTGGGGCTTGGACCATTTATTTTATTGTAAAAGAGATGGGTATGTTGAGAGAGAGGTCTGCTTTAAAGACTACCTCACATTCTCTTTATTAATCTTGCACCTACCTGGTTTTATGGTACTCCAGATCGGACTGTGTACCTGCCTTATTTTACGGAACTGACTGCACTTGTTTGGGGGACTTTGAAATCGATATTTTTTGTATAACCTTCAAGACTTTCACAGTAGTTTTCATTCCTATCATTGTTTTTATAGAATGTTGTTTTGCCCTGTTATATGCAATTAGACCTAGGTGGGATTGTAATAGCACATTTGACAAGTGTTTTGTTTTGGAGCTGGGTTAGCTCTACAGATTATTGCTGTCCCTTTACCCTCTGCCGCTTTAATGTTGTTTTCTATTTGGCTCAGTTTTTAATATAACATTCTTACTGTAATATTTTATATTATTTTGTAGTTTTCTTGTACATATTCTCTGATGGGTATGCTATATTTTACATTAAGGGGGGATGGGGTGTTTTTACTCAGTATTTTGAATCCTGTGGATACTTCTCTTGATTTGCCAAGTACCTTAAATGTACCATGTTGTACAGCTTTTCAGGAAGTTTGTCTGCCTTCATACCTAATACATGCAGCAGTCATCCCCTGCTGTGCTTTTCCAGCCCTGGCATGATTTGAGGTTTTCTACTTACTCCTTATACTTTATTATTTATGACTCGTACTTCTATTGGTTTACCTTTCATAGCGTCCCTGAAAAGTAATTCCTCATGCCACCTTTTTCTGACTGTTGCTCGGGGCACTTAGTTTTCCAGTATCTTTCCTCTTTTTATGTTTGCTTACATGCATGTGCACTAAGCATTTTGTGGCAACTTTCTGGAGTAGCAGGTTGTGGAGGTGCGGCAGTCTTGTGGCCAATGCCGCCATTGCTTTTAGTGGCTTGTCTCTGTAGCACCAATGATTGAGAATGCTGTCTATGACAGCAGTGCAGAAGCATGCCACCAACTTTAAAGAAATTCACTGCTGCAATGTGGGAGCATCCCGTCATTGCAGGGTGTAGCCACCACGGCATGCAGCAGACGGGGGGGGGAGGGTGTAGCAGGAGCCGAGAGTGGACAGAGAGTAGGCCTCATCCGGTGCTACTGGGTTACAGTAGTTTAATGCTGCTTAATGCTCTTCTCCCAAACCAGCAATATGGGATGAGTTGTAGATGTTGCTAGCATTTTATTTCAGGGCAGTTTAGGCTTGGGTTGAGAAAATTGCCTACCGTAAAAATGACTGTGACCATAGTACTGCACTGTGAAGAGTTAAGGGTGGTTGATGGTAAACTGTTTCATATTTGGGAGACCCCCTTCATGGTTCGGATGAGAGCAAACCAACATAAATCAGTGGTTTAGGTCAAGTCCTTGGTGCGGCAGCAATGCTGCCTTTCTGAATACTTGTGAGGTTCATATACACGGTGAGAGAAATGTTACCAAATTCTGCTAATGGAACCATCACATTGAATTGCACCATGACAGCCCTGGCTGATTTGCAGTCCTGCTTGAGTGTGCTCCATGTTGCATTGCTGGTGTCGCTTGCCTCCTCCTCTTCCGCATCAGGATGACCCGGCAACCCTCACAAACAATTTGCGAATGGCAGGGTGTCAGTACTGAACCTCTGTACCTTTATCGGCAGCACAACTGGATGGCCAGGCAGAGGAGGCAGTTTGAGGATGAGTGGGTGATTGCTAAGCGGATGGCATTTATTGTCCATGCGGGTGTGTGTCTGAACAACAGAATATACTTTTTTAGAACCTTGATTGAGGTGGTAACAGATGTCTAGACTCCTCATTAAAAAGCAGTGTTTGTAACTCTGTCCCCAGTGGCATAGGTTACGTAGGGGCAGGTAGAACAGACTGGCCCTCCTGAGAAAGCACACTTGCCTTTACCAGGACTTTTGGAGTCTCCGATTTTTTTTGTTGTTGTTGTTTTTTCATTTTTTTTTTAATTCTCTGACCATTTCTTATCCTGGGGATTCGGGATGAGACATTGGGGGAAGGAGGGAGTTGCATGCCCTAAATTTTCCTGATTGGATGTGCTTTTTTTCCATTTTTTTTAGTTCTGATTGGCTGCTGGACCCCCATGACCCAAGGACACTGATTTACCACATATGCGGTGACATAACCGGAAAAGTGGAATTTTGATATTTTAAATCAGTGGAAAATGGTGCCAGAAATGGAAGCCATGTGTTTATTTGTTTTTACTCTGCCACTTTGCCTCTGTTGCTCATTGTCCTGGCCCATTGCTCCTCCTGACCAGTTCTTGCTTCAATGATCAAGAAGATCATCGCATATTCATTATCTCTCTTGTCTCTCCTTTTTATCAACATTTCAGGTCCATCATCCATCTATGCCAAGTCACCAAAGGAATTAAGTTTTTTTTTTCAGTTGTGGACGTGGAAGTTACCCTGGCATGCCCAGTGCCCTGCTATTTGCATATTGCCAATACAATGTCCGATACTCTGATTGTTTTTGTACCACTACCAACCCAGGGTTAACTCATCGAGTTGTCTCTGAGTTATTTTGTAAACTAACTACTGGGGCTGAATTGTCAATCATCTGCTCTAGTCTAAGGGCAGAAAGTAATGTTGCTGTTCTTGACTGCTCACAGTCCCTTACTATCCCACTCCCTAAAGCTGTCGTGTTTTTTTTTTTGTCCCAAATAGTCCAAGTCCATTGTGGAGTGTGTTTAATGTTATTCTAGTGTGTGCTCACTGTCTGGTCTTACTGCTGCTGCATAGAGTCATGGAGCTCCATGGTGGGGTGTGGGGGTGTAGTTAGAGTGATCATAGAGGATAATGTATGGGCATCAGTTAACAACAATGCTGTATTCACTTTGAGAGGTTACCATGGCAACTGTGTAAACCTCAAGAATGAAGCTCGAGAGGTTTACTGTTGCCTGGTAACCTCGAGAAGTGAATTCAGTGATGTTGTTAACTGATGCCCATACATTATCTTGTGTAGTGTATGGGCTCAGTACACCGAAAATTCACTGCTGGAGGCTTACTTTATGTTTAAAAAAAAAATAAAAAAGATGTGCTTTCCAACAACCCCCCAGCCAGTCACAATCAGCTCTGGACCCTCTCCCGATCTCACAACATTTTTTGTTAAATACATTTAAACACGGCTGCTGTTTGGTAGGGGAAATCTATGATTTCCCTTACTTTATCTGACATTCCTCACTTTTGGGTTCTTTCTTACTGCCATGGCCGTTTCCCGGAAATGTGGCGCTTAACTTATGTGCACGTGCACCCGTGTTCCATGCTGTTGTACCTTGATGTGACATCCTCAAGATAGTACAACAACATGTTGATGTCACATCAATGGTATAACAGCATTGTGTTTCCATCGATTTTTATACACAACAGCCCGCTTCCATACACTATATTACACTTATTATCTGCTCTGGTGTTTATGCTTTTATGCAATCTATACTGCCTGATCTCTTGTGTACAGTTCACCTCTGAGATATCCAAATATGCGCCCTGCCAATCTGCCATACATATGGTTCCAAGGCTGGGGGGGGGCTCCGGGGCTTAATCCCTCCTCTCCTGTGCTGATGATTTCTTTTATTGTTGTTGCCATCAGCTGAACAAATCTGTTCCATTGTGTGTATGGAGTGTTTGCTATCCCAATGTGTGCCTTTCAATATGAAGGGTATACTGTTTTTTTTTATATGCTCCTACTGAGAAGGTAGGTGGGATGGTGGGGAACTGAACCTGCATACCTGGCATTGGTCTGTCCAACTGAGCTGCTGACCTGTAGCTCGCTTATCTGTTCCATAGGATTTGCTTGACTGATTGTGTGTGTGTGTGTGTGTGTGTGTGTGTTTGTTGGGAGGTTAATCAGATACCAGAGAAATGGAGGTGGGGTGTGCAGTCCAAAAAGAAATAAGTAGAAAAATGTGTTTAGATTCATTTCTGTTGGCCTGTGATATGGGGGGGGGGCAGGCATGGATTTGGATACTAGGTAAATGGAGCTGCTGGGACGGGGCACGTCTGGATTTGAATACTAGATAAATGGAGCTGGAAATGGTGCTGGTAAGGTGGGGTGGGGAGACTGGCCGTGCTGGTGGGTTGTAAACATTATTCACGCTGGTGAGGTGGGGTGGGCAGAATAGCCATGTTAGTGAGGTGCAGACATTGTTGATGCTGGTGTGTCCGGCTGGAGAGAGTGGCCATGGGGATGGTGTGTGTTGGAAGAGTTGAACATGCTGGTGGAGTATGGAGAGTTTGCCATCCTAGTGGGGTGTGGAGATCTGGCCATCCTGGTTGGGTGGGGAGAGTTGTCCGTGTTGGTGGGGTAAGGGGGAGTGAGAGTGGCTGTGCTGGTGAAGTGGGGTTGTAGTCACATAATAGGCAAACTGGCAGCCCCCCAGAACACAAGTCTCTGGATTGTCTTGATATGTGAAAACCAGGACTTTTTTAGCACATTGCCCCTCATAAAAAAAGCCTACATACACCCCTGTCTGTCCCGTCATCCTCTCGAAGAGGGGGGGAAGAGCAGCATGCTGGACACCAGAGTGTTTTAAAGGGAATGGGGGGCAGATTGTGGATACCAGCATAGTGCCATTTGGGTCACGCTGTAAAAATACAATTTTGTTGCTTCTGTCAGAGACAAAGTCAAAGCTGTGGACTTCTGCAAGTGAAACTTCCCAAACAGCTGATTGAAACACAGATCTTAAGTTATTCCAACATGCTGTTAACCCCTGCTGTGCTTAATGTACTGTATCTCCCAGACTGCTTGCTTTGCAAAATTGGGATGACATTGTTCTCAATTGTAAAATGATATAAATTGTTCCTTTGTATGGACAGGGATAGTCATCAAACCTGCAATGCATTCCTGTAGGAAAAACGGGGGGTGCTATCTTGATCCTGATTAAATAACATTAAATAAAAAACTTATAGGTCCTGATTGTGAGGACAATATGGGAGGCTGGCTGAACAAGATGGGGGGCAGGTATCATGCAAACTCTAGATGTGCCAGTAGAAAACTGCTACCAGGTTCCAGGCTTCAAAAGAGCAGGGTAGTATACAAGGGAGGTGGGGGAGGGACATAGAAAGGAACTGGGGGATCAGGTGATGGAGTGCAAGGAGCTTGGGGTTTTTTAGTGAGGCAGGAAGAGGGGGGATGACAAAAGGAAAGCCAGAGAATGGTAGGTGTGCAAAGGAAGACATGGTAAGGAGGAGTAACTGGAGAAAACGTTGTTCTTCAGAGATGGGTGGAGGCACATGAGGAGAGTCAGAAAGGGTGGAATGGATTAGAAAGGGTGGCATGGGGGAGAGGGGAAAAGTTACGACTATTGATAGGGGCGTGAAAAGGGATAGTACAATGAAAGGTCAAGTGGGACACTGAGGAAACGGAAGAGATTGGGGAGGTGATCAAGTCAAGCAGGGACTAAATCATGGGTAGAAAGATGAACCTAAATCACAAAGTGGGGGTAGTTGAGGTGAAAAGGACTAGTAATGGCTGCACCTCACATGAGGCAGGGGTCAAGAAAAGGTACCAAAAAGGGAGGCAGAGACACAGTACTTAATAGCATGCAGGGCAAAGGAGGAACTACTTGGAAAAAAGATCAGCGTAGCAAGGGAGGAGGAACTGAGAAAAAACAGTATAGCAAGAACAGAGTGAGAGGGAGGCAGCAACCCAATGTAGGGAGATCAGAAGGAGGGACAGCAGGGTCCATTTCTTGGGGTACTCCATATTAAAGAGACCAGCATGGTATGCCTCCTAGGTATGATGGCTGAAGGAATCATCCTGATGGTGCATTCTTGAGGTATGAGCTAAACCATATGTAATCTTACATCTGGTTACAACCATGTGGCAGAGAATGAGACAGGCATTGTCTAAAACAGTTTAAATTTGCTTGGAAAGATCGTTAATGGGGACAAAATCGGTAGCATTCCTGGGAGTGTTCTTGAATCTACCCCCCCCCTTAGCTTTATACCATGTCCCCTTGCTCTTGACAACCTTTTCTTTTAAAGCATATTTCCCTCTTGTATGTTATTTACCCCTGTGCAGAAACCTGAATCACCTACTGGCAGAGGTGAGGCAGCTTAGATGGAGTTAAGAAGGCTTCTAAGGAAGGGGGTAGGGAAGAGAGTGGTTGGTGGGAGAAGCCAAAGTTAGAGACAGACAGACAGGAGAGGGTTGAAGAGGGGGAGGACCCAGGTGCAGTGGGCTTCATACCTCAGATGATGAGGGGTATTGGGGAGAAAGGGTGGAGGATGGTGGTCAGTGGGGATGTGGTCACGAGGGGGGCTGGAGTCGGAGCACCTAATTAGGTGCCAGTGTGTAATAATCCTCCAACTAATTTGGGTAGGGCAGGGTGGTGACTGAGGTAGGAAGAGCAGTCTGATGCATGTCTGGGGGACTTGGGGTTAGCCATGAAGAGGGGGGTGGAGGGTGCATGGCAGCAGTTGAGGGTCCAGTCATCTAGGGAGGGAGGAACAGGTGTAGGGAAAGAGGGGATAGGATTGAAGGAAGGGGAATGATCGATGATGGGAGTTTAGGGGTACAGAAGGAGTGTTGAGAACAGAGGGATGGAAGGCAATATGGGAGGCTAAAAATGCCAAGCCTAACAACAAGGAACATAGAAAATCCCCTGATGATGTGCAGTGCATGAAACCGGTTGGGACTTTTTTTCTGTGTTCCTTGTTGTTAGGCTTGGCGTTTTTTGTCAATAAAATTATGCCTGTTTAAAACGCCAATTACAGAGTGCTGAGTTTTGCTTTCTCTGCACTTTCAGTATCTACTCGAGCACCTGTTTGATTCGGAGGAGCTGTTTTTGTTTCCTTTTCTTTGAGGCTGAAGAGGGCAGAGTGAGGGACAGTCAGAATAATTGAGCAGGGGGTGGATTGGACAGCATGGCTGAGGGGGAGCAGACAGGAAGGAGAAGAGCTTGAGGGATGGAAAGAGAGCCGGGGATGATGGCAAAGTGGGTGTGTGCAAGGATTGCTCAGCTAATGTAGGGGGTTGGGGGTACTAAATGTAATTATCCATCTAGGAACAAATGACCTAGCTGAAGAAGTGGTGGGGTGGTACAGGAGAGGTTCAGGGAAGTGTAGAAGATCTGTAGAGGATGGGAGCCAGGTTGGTAGCCGTTTCTGAAGTGTTGGAAGTACCTAAGCCAGCATAACTAGGAAGATGAGGATAGAGGAGTTTAATGAGTTTAATGTCTGGCTGCGTGGATGGTGCAGAGAGGAAGGCCATAGTTGTATTGGTCTGGGGGGGTTGGACATGGAGTGACAAATCCCTATATGTACTAGATAGGCTGTACCTCAGCTGAGGGGTCCTTAAGGATAGACTGGTGGGGGTACATAACAGAGGACCCATATTTAAAGTGCTGGGGAGGGCAGAATGGGTCTCTGGAGGAGGAGCCCAGCAGCCCCCCCAATCTAGGCAGGTTGAATTTGAAGCAAGGGCTGGAAGAAAGAGGGGGTGCAGAAACCAGTAAGGAGCAGTAGGGGTTGGTGGTACTAGTGAAGTGAGATTGGTCACATGATATGGATACTCGCAGAAGAAATGCTAACAGGGACCCTAAGGCAATTAAAGATGAAGCACAGGACAGGTGGAGGGAACAGAGGACAGCAAGAGGGAGGACAGTCTGGGGGGGGGTGTTCAGGTTCATGGTGGAGCCAGGGTAGTGTTCCTGAATGCAAGAAGCCTTGGTAGCAAGTTGGATGACCTGCAGGCGTTGCTGTCAGGGAGGAGGGTGGATTGTGGCTGTCACTGAAACTGGGGCTACTTCTAGCCATGACTGGGACTTCTTGATCCCTGGGTATAAACTGTACAGAAGGGACAGGGGAGTACAGGTAGCGGTAGCGGTATACATGGGGCAAGGAATAATATGCACAAGGGAGGAATCAGAAGAAGGGAAGGCAGAGGTGATGAGGGTTCAGTTACAATCCACAGGGGGAAGAAGGTAAGATGGGGTGGTTTACAGACTGTTTTAACCAGGAGGAGAAAAAGGATAGGTACTTGGGTTCTGAGATAAGGCAGGTGCGGGGAAGGAAGAGATAGTAATTGTCAGTGATTTTAACCTTCCTTAGGTGAAGTGGAAGATCCCTACCACGACTTGCATCAGGAGTCGGATAGTCCTAGATGAAGTGCAGAGTTGATTCCTGATGCAGGGTGTCATGGTACTAACTAGTGAGGGGACAGTCCTAGACCTGGTACTGATAGATAGGGACCACATCCAGGTTGAGGATACCCTAGGTTGGAGTGACCACTGCACAGTGTGGGTCAGGTTGGACATGGACAGGGAGACGATATCCACAAAGACCAAGGTCCTAGACTTTAGAAAGGCAGACTTCAGAAGGATAGAGAAACTGCTAAAGGGTCACCTGAAATGCATCAGCATAGAAATGGGGAGTGAATCAAAGTTGTTCCATCATTAGAAAGGAAATAGCGACAGCCACAAATGTGTGTGTTAGGTTAAAAGCGGGGAATAAACTGAAGTGCCAAAGCACCCAGCTAAGGTATTTAAAAGGTTTATGTCATATCCTCCTCTCCTACAGGGTGTACATGTTTAGCAACATTAGCTTTTCTTCACTGGGCTTTTGATGCAGATCCTGCATCATTTTGGTGGCCCTCCTGTGGACTGCCTCCACTCTGTTTCCTTTCTAACATGTGAGACATACCACTGGTCACCCTCCCTTCCTTGGAGCACACTCTATTCACCGCTATCCTCTGAGTCCTTTTTGCTAACCAGTTTCTTATCCGGTTACCACCTTATTATCTACCCCCAAGTGACCTAATTTGCTTACTAGTCTTCTGCGTGCAACAGTGATAAAAGCCATGCTGAAGTCTAGATAAGCCACGACCACCGTTCCTCTCTGATCTAGCTCCTTGGTCACCTAGTCAAAGAAGTCTATCAGATTTGTTTGACGTGATTTCCCTCTGTGAAATCATGCTGCATTGGGTCCTTCAATCTGTTGGATACAGGATATTCTACAATCTTTTCCTTCAGTAATGATTCCATGTACTTACAGACCACAAATATCAGGTTAATAGGCCTATAATTGCTCACCTCTTCCTTCGCTACCACCTTTAGAAAGTGAGACTACATCTGCCCTTCTCCAGTCCTCTGGGACTACTCTTCACTGATCACTTAAAAGGGTCTGTCAGAGGTGCAGATAGTACCTCCCTAAATTCTCTCTGTACCCTTGGATGTACCCTGTCTGGCTTCATAGCTTTGCCTACTTTAAGGTTGTAAATTGCTTTCTAGACCGCCTCCACTGAAAATCGGCAACGGTCTATTTCCTTCCCCTCAAAGCTTCTGGTGCCTTTTTGAAATCCCTGCCAGTTCCCTTCTACTGGGAAAACTAAGCAGAAGTATGTGTTCAGGATGTTTTCTTTCTCTGCATAGTCCCCCCCCATTTTCCTTTTTTTGTTCACATACCTAAAACAATGTTGTCCCCCTTTTGATACCCCCCAAGTTATTATTTCCTCAGTTTGTGCTTTTGCTCTCCTTACTGCTTTACTTGTCTCTCTCTCTTTTACCTGATTTACTTCCCTATCCTCTTCTCTCTGGGTCTGCTTGTAACTTCTGAATGCTACTCTTTTATTCTTTAACTTTTCTGCTACCTCTCTTGAGAACCATAGTTGTCTCCTCTTTCTTTTACTTTTGCTTACTTGCTTAACACAGAGGGTTGTCTAACATTGGGTGCTCTGACCCCCATTTAACCCTGCTGTTCTGTAAAGGTACTGTTACTCCACACCACATTGCCACACATTGGGTGGTGTTACCCTCATTTCACCCTGCTGTCCTGTGAAGGTACTGCTACCTCACACCACATTGCCACACATTGGGTGGTGATACCCTCATTTCACCCTGCTATTCTGTAGAAGGTACTCCTACCCTACATTACGAGTCATAATGAAACAATCTGTCTCACTTGTTGCGGATCCTACTGACTCTTATCATGATGAGCACACTCACATTTTAGCCATTTGATATGGCACGGGTGCAGCTTTCCAAGAGTATGAGGTATGGTCCCCCTATGCCATGCACCCACACTCCATGTTGCTGCACAACTGGTCCAGTACCAGGAACTGGCACACATTCCAAGCAGACCACCCTTCATGCAGCGGAATAATTTTCCACTCCATAGATCACCCCCTCAAGACCACACTTCCTGCAGCTGGATCACCACCACAGACCCCAGACAAGCATCCCCACACCAGCCTACCATCCTCCTAGCCATTGTACCACCCTTGCAGCCCTCACACTCACCATTCCTCCTCAGAACAACTACAATCCCTGCAGATGATCCATTCTTCCGTCATCTGTACCAAACATATCCATTCACCACTAGACCACCCTTTCAGCCCTTGGGCCTGCCAATGACCCTCCCCTCTCCTACCCCCTCCCTCCAGAATGACTACCCTTCCAGCTCCTGCACAACCATTCTCATAGTCTACTACCCCCCCAGCAGCTGGACCATCCACTCTCACCATGACCAGTCTCTGAACTTAAACACCATGTCTGTACCCCACTCAGCACCTGCAGCAGCCTACCACCAAGATAATAACCTACATGGTACGTGGAATACCCTACAACAGGGGATCAGAAGCTTTTCTGGGTCCTGGAAGACTAGTCCAGTGGCAGTGATGGTGGCTGTCCAGGAGTTTGTATGTTCAGTTTAGATTCCCAAATACCTCTGCCATAACATCACCCCCCCCCCAGCACACACTGATCCAAGTCCCAACATTGATATCCCAGCCCCATCAAGTCAATAATATAGCCTTTTATTGGCTATTTGTATAAAATATGTGCAGGCCCAATCAAGTGCACATCCATGCTCCATAATTACTTCTTACCAGACTGGGGTCAGGAAGCTTTGAGGAGAGAGGAGAAGAGGAGGAGAGGAGTCAAGGAGAGGAGGTGGATTACTTGGAGCTTGGACTTGTCAAACTAGGTGCAGCACAGAAGAGGATTGTGTGGTCTTGTCTTGTACTGAGCCCCTGTCTGGATGATCCTGTGGTTGCACCTTTGCTGGGCATAAGAACTGGATAGTTGATAATGGTTGGCCCATCCCTGTGGGGTGACTGGTGGCTGGAATTTGGGGCTGCTCGGGTAGCTGAGCCATGGCTCTATCGGGTAGTTGACAGAGCGGGTTATTGGCTCACTTAGGATCTCTGGGAGGCCAACTGGTGGGCTGGCACCGGTAGAGAGCTGAGGAAGAGGCTGCAGATATTTTCTGGCTGTGGTCCCTCCTGTGGGATTGTTGGGGTCTTTGCTTTTCTGGCAAATGGATCATAAGTGAGGGCATTCGTTCCAAGACCTTCTGCCTGCACCTGGTCAGACTTCTGTTTTCCTTTTAATATTTGATTTTTTACTGTTACTTTCAGGCAGTCCCCCAGGTAGTGAGAGGGTCTGGGGGCTGAAATTGTTCATGAAATTATTCATTATCCTATACTATTTTGGGCTTGGACAGACAGTGAGAGTGCCTGTGCCCTGTTAATTCCCCCTGATGCAGTGAGAGAGCACTGAGGACTTATTTTCTTTCATCCGGGATTTAATTTACAGCAGGTTTAATATTCATCTGTGACTGAATTTCTCCCAAGCTGATTTATTCCTGTCCAAGACTCTGAGTTGTGATATTTTAACTTATTTTAGGATTTTATGCTGGGGTGGGGTGATTGAGGGATATTAATTTATTTTATTATGGGGGATGGATGCTGAGGGTTATTTATTTCCCTTAAGCAAGTGTTAGGGGTAATACTTTGTTGTAATTTTGTTTTATTTAATTTTTTGTTACCTGAATATTTTAAATATGTTAAGGGTATTGTTGGTCTAATTAAGTACAGGCAGTTTTGATAAATTGGTTACCAGAATGTGTTGGAGGCCTGCCCCCATGCTTGTGCACTATTCACCCTCTGCTCTCTGCACCCTCTGGCCCTTTTTCTCCCCCCCCACTGCAGTTTACAACATATAAGCACTGTAGGGTGCTGAGTATTGCTCGTGGGAGAGGGAGGAGGACTGGGGCATGCGAACAGTGGAGGGTGAATGAACGGGGCCACCGCATCAGGGTCGTAAAATCTGGGAGTCACTCTGGGGCAAAATGGAACCAAGATTGTGGTCCACCATGTCTGGTTTCTATACCCAAGGGCACTACTAATGTTAGTGGGCAGGTGGCTTGGCGGCCCTGGAGGGTCATCCAACTTGGGCGGTGTTATGCAATGCCAGGTCCATTAAAAATAAGACTGCAATTATTGCAAATCTTGTGGAAACAGTGGACCTGGCTTGCATCACTGAGACCTGGCTGGATGAGAATTCCAGCCCCATATTGGAGGCTCTAACTCCAGCCGGGTACTCGGTGGTCCACCGCCCGAGATTGGATCGTGGGGGGAGGGTGTCTGTTTCAAGACCGAACTTAATCTCATGAGTGTACCAGTTGAAGAGACTGAGTCATTTGAGTGTGCTGTGGTAGCAGGTGTAGGCTGTAGCATCACTCTCATCTACCATCTGCCCAGTGATGAGAAGCGGTTTCTTCAAGAAGTAGCGGTCTTCATCATCAACATGGCATTTGAGTTACCCAGACTGATGCTTCTGGGTGACTTCAACGCCTGGGTCGATGACGAATTTTCGCAATTTGGGCAATACTTCTTCCAGTTGATGTCATCTCTGGACCTTACACAGATAGTTACCTCTGCTACCCATAAACATGGTCACTCTCTTGACTTAGTCTTCCTCCTGGAGATTGAAGCCTTCAACTTGGGGGTGGAACCAGTTGGATAGTATGATCACTGCACCATGGGATGTAGTTTTAGTGCTCCCTTCATAGGCCTACCCCTTTGGAGATGGTTAGGTGTCATCCTTTGCAAGATATTAGCTCTGAAGGCCTAGTGGCAGTACTTGACCTATCATCCTTTCCAGAGGCAAACAGCCAACCAGAGGCCCTCGTGGTGGCCTATAATATGGCCATGTCAGTGGCCCTGGATGTCATTGACCCTGTTCATGTTCATTCTCTCTCCCTTCACCCTCTATCCCCACGGTTTTATGGGACTCTGAGTGAGATATGGTGACTAGGACGAAGGTTAGAGCATTGCTAGTGGAAGTCCACCCTTGATGCCAGTCACCTTAACTCGATGGATCATTATCACATCTATCAATCTACAGTAACCCATAAGAAGGCAGAGTTCCTGTCTGGGGAGATTGCAGCTGCTCAGACTCAACCAGCTCAGCTTTTACGCACTGTGGACAGACTATGCAACCAGCCTGTCTACAAGTTCGAAAAGCTTTTTCGGAGGTAGAGTGCGATGAACTTGCTCGATTTTTTTCAATTAAGGTGGCTGACATCAGGGCAGTACTCCAACCAGCACATTGGGTGTTGTGTTTGACTAGTGCTTGGCCACTGCCCCTCAGCATTCCTGGAGTACCTTCGACCGACCGGAGTTCATGGACGTCATGCGGATTGTCGGGGGTGTGCGCCCTATGTGCTGTAGTTTGGACCAAGGACCAACTTCCCTGATTTTGGGTTGCATCAATTCCATCAATCCAGTCCTAGCATGGATAGTCTGGTGCTCCTTGGAAACAAGAGAGCTTCCTAGATCCCTGAAGGAGGTGGTGGTAACACCCCTCTTGAAGAAAGCTCCTTTCGGCCCCGACTGCCATGCAAACTACAGACCAATCTCTAACATCCCCTTTTTGGGGAAGGTGATTGAGAAAGTAGTGGTTGTTCAGCTGGAGAACCATTTGACCATCCATGACATCTATGAACCCCTCCAGTCCGGTTTTTGAAAGAGGCATAGTACTGAGACAGCACTGGTTCAGGTGCTCAATGATCTTCTGATGGCTAGAGAACAGAAAAAATGTTCCATCTTGGTTCTTCTAGATCTCTCTTCAACATTTGACACTGTGGACCATAGGGTCTTACTTGACTGCCTGAGGTTCATCTGCGGACTGTCGGCTGCAGTCCTCAGGTGGTTTGCATCTCTTCTTACCGGAAGAACTCAGAGAGTGTGGTGTCCGGAGTTTATTCTTCGGACCCAGTTTCCCTGTCATGTGGGGTACCTCAGGGTTATTGTCCCCATGTTGTTCGCAGTGTACATGTTGCCCCTCAGAGACATTGTAAGAAGGTATGGACTGAAGTTTCACTGCTATGCCGAAGATACACTACTCTAACTTTCTTTTTTTTTTTTAATTCAAAGTTTATTCACCACTTTTTCCACATTACAGGAGGCAGTAATGAACACTTTGACATAAGATTCATAAGACAAGTCATACTGCCCCAACCCTTCCCTCCCTTCCCTCCACTGCACAACAGTCCATTCTAATACTGTTATCACCCACTAACTACCTTTACCAAGGATAAATAGGTTGGTAACCTTGACCACACATTATTTCATAGCCACCGTAATTAGAGTGTGAAGGGGATCCCAGATAACCTTATACCTATGTACTCTGTTTTGAAGGCTGGCAATAGCCTTCTCTGTAAGTATATTTGATAAAATATGATTGATCCACTCCTGATATGCTGGACAGATCCCTTCTTTCCAATGCCTAAGAATGATTTTTTTTGGCCAAAAGCGCAACCATGGATATATGAAATCTCTGGATTTTAACCTTTATGGAAGACAAATCCCCCAGCAGGCAAATATCTGGTGTAAAATAGTCCTGTAAACCCAATAAAGGATCCAGGTTGGCTTTTATAAGCTCCCATAAAAAAGCTATCCGGGGACACGACCAAAATAGATGAAAAAGTGACCCTGTGTCCTGGGAACACTTGTTGCACCTAGCGGTATCGAGAAGACCCCATTTCACCAGTTTAGTTGGGGTATAATACAAATTATGTAGGATGTGAAACTGCATGAGCCGTAATCTGTCTTGGGATACATATTTATGGCAATACATCCAGAGGATGAGCTAGTTAAAAGTATATTGGAGAAAAAATGAAACCCAAAAGTTACTGGGGCCACTACCGCATCCAAACCGCCATCGGAACAACACCTGATAAATCTTAGAGATCACACCTGAGGAGACAGAAAAGGAAAGAGTTCAGGTACCAATGCAAAGGCCGCTGGATGGGGTGGAGTGGCCCCAAGAACCATGATTAACAAGTGCCTCAATTGAAACACTTTAAAAACCTGAGACTCTGGAATTTTGAACTTTTAAATGAACTCAGGGAATGAGAGCCAATCTCCAGCCTCATCCAAAAATGAGGATACTATCTTTTCTCCTAAATGAGGCAACCATAAACAGGAAATTTTCTGTTTGTTTATGGTGAAAGCCAGGGAGTTCCAAATGGATTGAGAGAGATCTTTACTTTGATTATAACGCAGAAAAGAGCACAATTGTGAGTGTACTCTTAGTGAGGTCATGATAGTGGGACATGTGTTAATATTCTGCAAATGAGAAATTTTTAGATAAAGCATGGTCGAAGGGTCCATGTTCATAGATTGGATAAAGTCTAATTCAATCTTGGGCAAAGCCGGGCTCATGTTATCCGGGCCCGGTCTTACCCATCTCAGGTATTTAGTCAAATGACTAGCCCAGTAGTAGATGGGCAAGTAAGGAATCCGCAGCCCCCCCCTCTTTTTTGGGTGCAGCTAGCTTGTGATATGCCAACCTAGAGGTCTTATTAGACCATATTAACTTGGTAAAAAGTTTATGCGTTTTCTGAAACCAAACTAAGGGGACAAATGAGTTAAGATGTGACAGAGGATAAAATAAACGGGGAAATACATTCATTTTGATTATATTAATATGACCCCATAAAGATAACGGGAGTTTGTTCCATCTCTCTAGATCTTGAGTGATCCCCTGGAAGAGAGGGTCCAGATTTTCTTTAAACCACAAGGAAGGATTACGTGTTAGTTTTATACCTAAATACTTAATAGCCCGGGGTGACCAGCATAATCCCAGAGAGATAATGTCAGTCTTGAAAACTTTATGGTTAAGAGGGAAAAAGGATATCTTATTGGGATTTAACTTATAATTTGAGAAACTACTAAATCTGTTAACCTCCCTTAACATGTTTGGAATAGATATTACCGGGTTAGCCAGAGGTAAAAGGAGGGCATCAGTGTACGCTGTTATTTTCACTGCCTCATTCCTAATGGGAATACCTTGCATTCCTTCATTGTTGAGAATATGTTGAATAAGGGGTTCCAGATAAAGACTGAAAAGTAGTGGAGAGAGGGGGCATCCCTGCCTCGTACCTGACCGCAACCTGAAATATTTGGAGAAGGTCCCATTCCCTGAAATCCTCACTGTAGGAGACAGGTAAATTGCCCTGATCCAATCTATGAACATGGATGGGAATCCAAATGCCTTAAAGACTTGAAATAGAAAAGTCCAATTAACCCGATCAAATGCCTTCTCGGCATCCAGGGAGACCAACCCCGCAGGATATATGGCATCCCTGGACTCCGAGAAGACATGTGAGAGGGTACGCAGGTGGTCTGAAGATGCACGTCCTCTCATAAATCCCACTTGAGACATACCCACCAGATCTGGGAGGACCAGGGTTAGTCTATCTGCCAATATCTTCGAGAGAATTTTGACATCTTGATTCAGCAAAGATATTGGCCTGTAGCTCTGAACCAGTTCTGGGTCTTTGTCCGGTTTAGGTAATAAAACTACCAACGCTTCAAACAAATGCGCATCTGCCGCCTCTCCAGAAAAAATTTGCAAATAGAGACGATGCTGCACAGTTAGTAATTGATCCCTGAAGACTTTGTAAAATAAGGCAGAAAACCCATCTGGGCCCGGGACTTTACCCACAGGCAAGTCCTTTATAACAGCCGCTATTTCTTCCTGTGATAAAGGGGAAGATATGCATTTCTTTTGAGAGTTAGATAGTAATGGAAGATGAGTTTCCCTGAGATACTCCTCCAGTTTTTCAATGGGTGTCGGGCTATCCATATCCCTATAAAATTGCTCATAAAAATTAGCAAACTCCTGAACTATCTCTGAGGGGGATACCTTCAGGGTCCCGTCTGACTGTGACCTTATTGGGGGTATAAATCTTGCTGACTCTTGCTGCTTTAGACGTAAAGCCAGCAGGCACCCCACTTTTTCTCCTTGCTCTGTAAAACTGACCTTTGTGCAGATAATAGCCAGTTCTGCCTTTTCTCTTAACATTCCCAAGTATTTATCCTTATGTATTAATAGCTTCTGTGACTCATCTTGAGAAATTTTATCTGGCTATATATTTTCTAATGCCCGTATCTGGGACAATAAGGACAATAACTCCGTTTCCTGTGCCCTCTTCCTCTTCGTAGCTAGACTAATGAGAATGCCCCTTATATAAGCCTTAAAGGCTCCCTATAAAATATCCAGCCTTGCACTGTCTATTGGGTTGGTGGAAAAGAAGAAGTCTATCTGCTCTTTCACCAATCCCCGATACTTTTCATCTTTTAGTAATTGTTCATTTAATTTCCATCTGGTCTCTCTTTTGGGAATGTTAAGGAAAGCCAGATTACCCAGCACTAAGGAATGATCCGATATTGGACCCAGTTGGATCGAGGTGGAAAATACCCCCAGCAAGAGCTCATGACAGACTAACAGGTAGTCAATGCGAAATTGCGTGCCAAGTACTGGCGAACAATAAGTATATTCCCTAATATTAGGATGTGTGACTCTCCAGACATCGTACAACCAACACTGATCCATCATTTCCTTAAAGACCCTATGCCCAGGGGATAGTCCCCTTGACCCAATGCTCGATCTGTCAGGATTCAGATCAGAGACTAAATTAAAGTCTCCCCGTAAGATAATTGGAATAGGGAGTATAGGAAGGATCGTAGAGATCAGTTTCATGAAAAAAAGGGGATCATCTGTGTTTGGTCCATAAATGCTACCTAGGACCAACAGCATGGCCCAAATAGTACCCGAACTAAGACGTATCTGCCATCTGCATCCTTAAACACCTGAGAAGGGACAAATGGAATGTCTCTATTAATCAGTATCATGACCCCGCAACTATTGGTCTCCCCTGAAGCATAAAAAACCTGACCTATCTGTTGTCTCCAAAGTTCTAATACTTCAGAATCCACTAAGTGAGATTCTTGTAAAATGATATCTGGGCACGCAACAGACTCAAGTGTTCAAGTACCTGGTATTGTTTCAGTTTTTTCCTAATCCCCTTCACATTCCACGTAGCAATATTAATATTCTGAGCCATTTATAATGTCAGGTATAAATCCAGATAAGACATCTATCGTGTACTGCAACCATGAACCAGGTGATTCTATTTCCCTGAACCTGCTGTGCCAATCTCTCACCCCCAACCTCCCTTATTAAGCCCCTGTCCTCCCCACCCACCCTAGTATCCCTAAAGCAATCCACAACTTCAGTAACCCCAGAACATTGTCCAGAAAACCACCCACCCAAACCCCTCCTTATCGCTAACAACGTTCAGCAATACTCCGTTTTCTACTCCTCTTCCTCCAGCCCCTGTAAAACCGTCCCCAAACCCTGCATTATTTATAATTCAATCCCCCTTTTTGGAATATTAACAATAAGGAAGGAGAGAGGACTCAACATTATTGCAGTACAGGCCATTGTATCCCTCACCTGTCCCCTAATGAAAGCCGTTGAAAGCAAGCCAGCATAGGTAAGGCGTCACCACCAGAAACATCACAGCTTGCTAAGGCATGTGCCTTGCTAGATATGAAAAGGCACCGCATGGTGCGAGGTCAGGAAGCCAGCCACAGTAATACATAAAATTCACCATGCGGGCCGTTATTTCAATAAGCTCTCCAGCCCCATAGAGACAGGCCCCCATACCTCTCCTTCAAATTGTTGTGCCCTTGCGTCAGTAAACCCCCGCTATTCTCCAGCCTTAGTGACCGTTAATACTTAATGCATGAAACACAAGTTAGGAATTTACACAGGTCTGTCTTGTAAACTGGATTATGTCCAAATGACATGTATCACCTGCATAAAAATAAATTTTACCTACCTACCTACACAAGCTCCCTCCTGTGTTGCAAACGCGTAACTGCACACTGGTGCTTTACAAGGGAAAGGACAGCACTGCCCTTGTAATTAAATTCCTCCAAAAGCCATAAACTTTTACCAGGCCCAATCTTACCAAACTCTTACAGGTGGAGGGGAGACTAAATATTACTGGGTTGGCTTTGTTTCCTCCAAACACGAAAACTACAGAGAAATCTCTTAATTACATGAAACCCCAGACCCAGACAAAACAAACAAGAATATGTATCCATAATTGGATCACTATGATAACAGAAGAGTCCCTTCTGCCCCTTAATCGGGCTTAGATGAGAGTCCAAGAATGTTTAACCATGTTCTTGCTGGGAGATTCCTTTACATGATTGCCCAGCCTTCTCAGATCGATTCTCGTCTTGTCAGGAAAGTCCAGAGGCCTTTCATGTGTCCCTAAAGATATCTGGCAGGGATACTTTTAAGCCAGCAAGCGCTGCCTCTGGATCTTCATAGGTAGCCCAGGAACCAGCCACCTGTAACTGTAGCCTGGCCTTGTATCCCATACGAAATTTAAGTCCAGCAGCAATGACTTTTGAGACAACCGGATGAAATGCCGCACATTTCAAATGGACTGAATATGGAATATCTTGCACTATTCTAAGCTTAGCTTGCTCCCAACGAACTTCTTGGAGTTCTCTTACTTTGTACAGAAAATGCTGTTGCTCGAAAAAATTTAAGAAACGACAAATTATAGGTCGGGGCATTGCTCCAGGAGGGGGCTTCGGTCTTAATGACCTGTGGGCTCTCTCTATAATATATTTGGCCCCAAATGGGGAAGGGCCAGCAAACTTCTGCACCAACTTCTGGGCAGAAGCAATGGTATTCTGGCCCTCCTCTTCCTCCAGTAGCCCAAGGATCACAACATTATTTCTCCAGCTGTGACCTTCAAGGTCTTCAAGCTTAGCCTCAAATCTGGACAATTTCTGGTGCGTAGCTGCCATCTCAGGCTCAAACCTTTCCACTTGCTTCTCTAAAGAGAAGATCCTGGTCATGTTGTCTGAGGTAGCAAGAGTAATCTCTTCTATTTTTCTCATGAGCAACTTCATTTCTGATGCCATCTCCTTAATCTCATCTCAAAATGGTTTGAATTCTTCCAGAAATTTAGACAATGTGAGCGGCTCCTGATCCGTACCTTGATTCAAAGCATCTCCCTTCTCCGCTCCACTCGAGGCCTGGGATTTTTTGGGGCCTTTTCTGATGTAACTGGTGGGGTGTGTTTCTGCTGTTGCTTTTTCATGTAGATATCCATTCTCTCTCAAAATCACCCTACAAGGGCATGAAGTTATAGGGAACCAAAATAGCACAAAATAGTAGGTTTAGAGATCAAGAAAATATACCAAATAACAATTAGAAAGAGACGGGAGGCTGGAGCTGTACAGAAGAGCAACTAACCGGTAGCTTGCATCATGTGGTTCCACCTGCTCTAACTTTCTTTTGCACTTGACCAGGGTGGAGCCCTCTCGGTCTTTAACAACTGCCTCACAGAAATCCAGGACAAGATTGACTTGAGTTGGCTGAAGTTGAACTCAGAAAAGACTGAGGTGTTGTTTGTGGATCTGGCACACCGGATAGGAGGGTCAGGGGTTGGTTTTCCCTCCAGGATTTTCCTTGGGGGCTTACCACTCCCGACCTCTGAATGGGTGCAAAACCTGGCGGTAATTTTTGATGAAGGGCTGACTCTGCGTTCGCAGGTATCAACTGTCGTCAAGTCCTCTTTTTACCATCTGAGGAATATCTCCAGGATTAAGAACCTTGTTCCATCCAGTGATCTTCCTACACTGGTCCACGCCTTTGTGACCTCATGCTTGGACTATTGCAACTCCCTTTACCTAGGGCTTCCTGGGGTGGAAATCCGCCACCTGTAGCTAGTGCAGAATGCTGCAGCTCGGCTTTTTATAGGGACTTCCCGATCCTGTCATATCTCGCCAGTGTTGCACGCACTGCACTGGCTGCCAGTACAGTGGTGGATCACCTTTAAAGTCGGTCTACTGACTTTTAATGCCCTACACGGACTGGGCACGGACTACCTGAAAGAGCTCCTCGTTCCTTACTGCCCTGCGCGATTGCTCTGCTCACATGACAAGGGGTTGCTAGAGATCCATAGGGTGTGTTTGAAATCTGGGGCCCATGCATTTATGCATGTGGCCTCAATCCCTTGGAATTCTCTACCCCATCTGTTACAGGAGTGCATGACCATGGAGGGGTTTAAACAGGCATTAAAGACATACTTGTGGTTCCAGGCGTTTGGTGACTGATCTCTTTTTCAACTGTATTACTTGTTTTATTTTAAAATATTTGGATTGTTTGATATGTTATTTTATATTTGTTAGGCGCCTTGGCTTTTGAAAGGTGCCATAAAAATAAAGAATATTAATATTATTATAAGAATATTATTATTATTGTAATTATTACCAGCTTAGAATAGCATTATAAATAAAAGGGTTTCCCTGTCGTATCACTTACCCTGCCAGCCAAGTTCACTATACAGCCTTCTTATGTGTTTTTTTTGTTTTCTGCTGTTTGCGCCTTTGCACTCCTGACTGCTTTCCCTGCCTCCCTCCCTCCCTCTGCTTTTCTAGATACAGTTCCCTGTCTTCTTCCCTCTGTATTTCCTTGTACCTCCTGAATGCCACTATTTTCGCCTTTACCTTCTCGGCCACTTTCTTTTTTTTCTTTCTTTCTCTTTTTTTTTTGCTTACTTGCCTAATGCTATGGCTTGTTGCCTCTGCTACAACTCCCTTAAAATTCTCCCACTGTTCCTCTACCCCCCTTCTTTTCTCCTTCCCTGCCAGTAATTTCTTAATACTTTCCTCCATCTTTGCAAAGTTGGCCCACCTGAAATCCAGGACCCTTGCCTTCATGTGGTTTGACTCTTCAGCTGTTCACAACTGGTCGAGGTGCAGGGCAGGCAAGTTCAGCTCCGATGTGTGACTTCGGTAGGTGCAGGGTGGGCAGTTCAGGCCCTGCTACAAATTTGAGCAAACCCCGATGCAATTAGTTTAGTCAGTTGGGATGAATAACGTCCAGGGGTGCAACCCAGGGGAACACTGTATATAATAATGACACAATAACAGCTGTTCTTTTTACCAGGACAGGGGGTTACCTTATAGCCAGGGTCAGGGCGACAGGCAGCACAGCATTAACTTAGTCTTTCCCTCCATTTGCAGGTCTCAGCAGCCACCAGTAAGCAGTCCCAGGGGAAAATAAGATGGCCAATTGGGACGGTCAGGCCTTCCAGTGAAGGCTTTGTACCTCTGGGGGGGTGTGGTTGAGCAATGCAGGGTGCCTAGCCTTACCTCTGCCTTCCTGAATGCTAGTGCTGCAGCAGGCCTATTGGAACAGGGCTTGGACCTAGCCCTGCTTTCCATGCACATTAATGGATGCCCCTTTAGCTCCTGGCTCCACCTCTGCACTCTCAGCCTGTGTGTACTGCTCACAGTTGTGTTTCCCCTCCGCTCCAGGAGACAGTGTAACACAGTGGTTTCAGGCTTTTTCCTGCCATCCTGGAGATCTGGGTTTAAATCCCACTGCCCCATCTGCACACTGTATTACCCTGAGCAAGCCACTCAACTGTCCTGTGCTCAAAGGTAGCACCTCAGAACAAGCTTCAGCTTAGCGTGTCTCCCATTCTTCCTTCTGCCCTTAGGTGGGATCCAACCTGGCACCAAAACTATGGCCCTGGGGCTAAAATCCACAGTGCCCCTTCGTTTATCCCCTTGTGGGTGCTCTGTCCACTTTTGCCTCTTTTCTCCTTCCTTGTCTCCAGTTTCCTTTGCTTTTGGGCCCATGGCCCACTTACTGCTCTTTCTTTTGCGCCCCCCCCCCACCTTCCAGGCACCTCCAGTGCCAAAGAACATAATTTTTGGACTTGCCATCCCTTACCTTCTGGCCCAGGTCCTCTGCCCACTGGAGAATCAGTGGTGATGCTAGTGGGGAGGCTCACAGTGTTTCACTCCCACCCAACACTTCAGACTGCCCTGTGCAGCAACAGAGTGGAACCCCAGTCATCCGGGTGCTGATTTCCACCCGGATACTTTTTGTGCTGCACCTTGCAGTCCACCTTTTCAACCAGTCCCCCTCCAATGCAGTGCAGACTTTAATACAGGAACGTCCACGGCTGCACTAGTGCTGCATGTGCTCGGTGTGGGGGGGGGAACAGGAGGCCAGTGTCAGCCAGAGATGGGGCCCCATCTGCCACCAATGATCACTAGACCAGACGGGACTTGGGTCGGGGCAGGGAAACTGGTAAAATTAAAGGGTGGGGAAGAGAAATGGGTACCACCGACCACAAGCTGCCCACTACAGTGGGCTTTACAGGCAGTCATGGGGGGGGGCGAGAGCACTACAAGGCAGCTCCATGGGGCAGTGCCCAGGGCCACACTCAGACAACCCTGCAGTACCCAGTGAATATAAAAGAAAAATAAAATGCACCCTCAGGCAGCACACGGCAAAGCTGGGACAGAGGAGCTGCAATGGTTCTATATTAAAATTGTGACCGTGGAATCGTGATTGAAATAATAGCATGTTTTAAATGGCAATAGTCAGCAGCGCAATAAAACACATTAACGTCTCATCATTCGCCATTGCATCAAAATAGCACTGGTCTTTACTGTCTAAATAATGGTACACAGCTTACTCACATAAGTAGACTTCATATTTCTGCAATCCATCTCTGTGTTTACTTGTTGCTCTCTCCTACTTCCTTGTACCCACAATCTCCCTCAACAGCCCCACAGGAACTGAAGTTAAGTGGAAAAGGTCTGAAGGAATAGGCTCACTTTTATTGAACATTGAATGGTATAATAAAGGACTATGTGCACTAAATGTCAAAAGTCGCTATCATGATATTTCCCCATTTCCTGGTTGTTGGTGACCATGTGACCTATGCATGCTAGGCAAGCAAGAAACAAGGACAACAGGTAGGCAAGCGGGTAACAGTCATTAGTGCTAGGCCAGATCAGGGATTGCAGCAGGATAATAGACTCACCAGTGGCAGTGGCGGGTGAGGCGGGATTCAAATATAAGGTGAGCTGTTAACAGGCATTAGTGCTTGCAGGATAGTTGACTGTTGGCTGTTGCTGGTAAGGTCAGTACTATTATGTGTGGTCGCAAATATTTTTAACCATTTGCAGGTATTGGCGCTATTATGTGGGTTTCGCCAAAATTTCCAGGTAGCTGAACTTTAATTCGCTGTCCTTGCATGGCGATTTAAGCATTTGCCATTATGTAGTCACGATTTTCATGGGATACCACTGCAATAGCAGCCTCAGGCACTGTGCACAACCAGCCACCCCAGAATAGACCCACCCTCCCACTCAGGGAACAGTCAACCAAAACAGACTCACCCTATGGGACTGACTACTTGTAAATGTCTGGAGGACTTCTGGGCACCTCCAATCAGGAGGACAACTACTGCTGCTGCTGCTGAAGACCCCAGGACACCTGGCTACAGAGCAGCTACCACCAGGGAGCTATGGACCCAAGCTACAGATAAGCTTCCAGGTGTCCATATCCCTGTGCTGTCGACTCTGCAAGCCACCCAGTCCAGAACTACCCTCTGGCTAGCAGGGGAAACCCTTTTCTAGCCTGGGGCCGGACTTGTCTTCTGGTCAGTCGATTGGGTCCTTGGGGCTTGGGTCAGCCCCTTGAGCTGATTTTTGGCCCCTTTATGCGTTGGGCTAGAGCCTTGGCCTAGCCAGGACAAAGGCTGAAGCCCATGAAAAGTCCGGGGGGGAGGGAGAGAGGGTGACCAGGACAGGAAGTGGTCAGCCAGCAAGCTGGCTGTGTATGGGGTGGGTGGGGGATTAACCCTTTCTCTCCCTGCAATCTTGCCTTGTCTGCCAAACTTTGGGGCGCTACAATCCACCCTTCTTTAAACATACATGTCCCCATGTATGGGGTTGGGGTACAACTTTAGCTATTGTTGACAAACTAGTGTGTGAATGGACCTCTGTGGGACTGGCTACCTTGATTTGGTACAGAGGCTTGTCCAATGCAACACTGTAACTAAAAGCAAGGTTGGTGGTGTGGCTAGAGATGTGGTGGCATGGCTAGTGGTGTGTGATTGGACCTCTGTGGGACTGACTACCTTGATGTGGTACAGAGGTTTGTCACAATGCAATACTGTAACCAAAAGCCAGTCTGCTAGTCTGACAACAGTTTGTGATGGTGTAGCTACTATTGTGGTGGTATATCTAGTCATGTGTGATTGGGTGAAAACATTTCAAAAAATGATTACGTTACGAACATGCATTGCGCAGTTTTTATGGAGACTCGTAACTTCACCACTTCTTCATATTTTCACTCCACATTTTCAACATGTCATTTCTTCACACCTCCTCATAAACAGTACATCTGTCATTTTTCACATCCTGCCCAAAATGTATTTTTGCATCTGTGGTACCAAATGGCAGACTCGCTATGCTAAATCACCTTTTGTCATTGAGTAACGAAATCATACTGCCACTGTTCATGAGGTGGGCTCCCAAAAAGCCCATGTTATAAATTTGGAGCAAAAACTAACAACACATGCCTGGGATGTTAGGGTTTCCAACCATAATGCCAACCCTGTACACACTGACAGGCATCAGGAGTGTGACTTGGGGTCATTGGCCGTAATGCTCAACCCATTCCACCCCAACCCTGCAGCCACTGACAGCCATCAAGGTGTGCCTTGGGGTCTTCGGTCCTAACATTCACTCTGTTCTCTTATACTGCAACCATCTCAGCTTATTTCCTTTTCAAATGGGCTGAGCATAAGTGCTGAAGACCTCAAGGCACACTGCCACACCTCTCAGTGTCTGCAGGGTGGGGTGAGGTGGAATGCCTTGAGTTCTGTGGCTAAGATGACCCAAAGGCACATTCACGCCTGTCAGTCTCTGCAGGGTGGGGGTGAGGGTTGGTGTTACGTCAATACTTCACCGCCATTCCTATTATGTATCTCTCAAACTCCTGCTCTGCCAATGCTAGTACCAACAAGCAAACATTTGACATTGACAAATGCTTGTTTTCTTTGCTCTGATAATGTTGTTCCTTGCTCTGTCCTTACAAGCAAATCTAGAAGAAAAGAGCTTAGGTGAAGCTAGGTGCCTTTGCCAACAAACCTAGTCTTCCACACATTCCCTTTTAACCTCCCACCTTCCAGTTTCATGTCATGCTCCCTCATTCTTGTGCTCCTCCTGTATTGGAAAATGCACCCCCCCACTCCTTGTTTATACCCTTGAGGTACTTGCATGTTTCTATCATGTCCCCTCTTTTTCTGCTCTCTTCCACCAAGTACATATTGAGGTCCCTTAATCTGTACTTATAAGTCTTGTGTTGCAAGCCATGTGTAACCCCCCTGCAAATGGGGGTTCCCAAAAGACTTCCAGGAGCTTGCTTGAATGCTCCAAGCCTGAATGGTGTTTGGCGTTTAAGCCATTTATCAGTGAGTGTTTTTAGAACCTCTGGTACTGTCTCTTTAAGAGCTGTCTGCTTGCGGACATAATTAGTTTGTATGGGGGACTGTGTGTTTCTTTGATTGAGTACCACTCGAGCAGCTGCCAATTCACTCCATTTTTGCAGTCACTAGGAGTGCAAAGGGAACCTATCTGAAAGATGTAACTGTTTGCCAGAAATCATTTAGAGTAATAATGAAATTACAGTTTGTCTAACCTGCTTTCTTTGCAGTCAGAACTGTGTCTGCCTAGTTCCCCATTCTGGTTTTGAACTGCTGAACTGGACCAATCAGTGTGAGGTAAGCTAGCTCTAAAATGGTGCCTTGGACGAATCAGAACTTGGACTCATAATCTGAGCCAGCCACAAGAGGATTGTATGGGCAGTGACTCTGGGAGATGTAGTTTAGACTTCGGCGCCTTTTTGGACCAACAGGAGCAGTCTATTGTGAGTGACAGCCAATCCAGTCAAGAACTGGGAGGAACTCAAAGGAAGTGCCCGGTTTTGTCTGTTGGAGTTTCAGTTTAGATCTGGCAGTGAAGGGGAAAGAAACCCTGTGCTCCTTCAGTGCACAGTTTCAGTCAAAAAACGTGTGTAAGGCCCAGAGTTCGGTCACAGCTTGTGTAACTGCTTGTTAGACTGAATCCGCCCGTGAAAAGAATCAAAGGATCTCTGAAGAGTAGAAACCAGGCTCACCCTGTAGAAGACTGGAGAAATTGTTGAATTGCACTCGGGTCTGTCAGGAACTGAATCTGCTGTGTGTTCTCCCGGTATTACGCAGTAATTGCGATCGGATAGAGAAGCAGCCTGCCTGGTATAGTACTTCCTCTTTTACCATATAAATGTGTGAAGAGTCTCGTGGAGCTCAAGAGTAGCCCTGCTGACGTTGAAGGACCCTATCTTGTTTGGAGGTCGTGAGTACTAATTCAGGATCGCCCTGTTGAATTGCCACATTAAATCCAAATGGAATCACTGTACTGCTGACTGTTTAAACTAATTTTTCTTTCACTGTGTGAAAGGGCCCCTACCAGCTGCCACGGTTTGGACTAGCCACTAGGGCTTGGGTACCCAGGGACAGTAACTGGTAGGGATAGGCCTGTGCACAGAGCCATAGGTAGATAGTAAAGTGATAAGGTAATTAACCTGATTTCCCCCTGTCCTTGTTATATCCCCCTAAATAAATCAGAGCTGCTTGTGTCAGCAAAGTTATACTGCCTGAGGTATTTGTCTATGTTAAAGTACTGTACTGTGATTGTTGCACTGTATCTTATTTCACAGGAGGTCCCAGTGCCGGAACTAGTCCTGGGGGTAAGCGTATACTGTGAAGGTAATTCTGATATATTGTGTGGGCCACTAGTGGGAAGAAAGGGGGGTTGCAGTGTCCCAGAGGGCTGTGACCAAGTAAGTTTAACTATTGCAAACCCTGACCTCTGGGTGGAGGCACCCGCCATTGGATACAGGCCCCTCAACCTGTTAGTGGCAAATCAGGCAGGGGTAGTAGCCCCTGGGATAGCGCCATCTAGGGGTTACACATGTACCATCTTAGTCACCCTTCTCTGGACCATATCCAGCCTGTTAATGTTCTTATGAAGGTGTGGCCTCCAGAACCGCACACAGTACCCCATGTGAGGCCTGACTATGGTTTTATATTATGGCATCACTACCTCCCTCCTTCTGCTGGTGATACCCCTGCCTATGCACCCTAGCATGCTAATGTCCCTCCCAGCTGCCTTAGCACTCTGTTTTGACATTTTCAGGTAATCTGAAATAATAACACTCAAGGTCCCTTTCCTCCTTTGTAACTGTCAGCACCCCCCCCCCCAATCATGTAGCTTTCCCCAGGGTTTCTGTGTCCCAGGTGCATAATTCTATACTTTTTTGAATTAAACTTCAGTTGCCAGTCCTCAGACCATTTTTTGAGCTTCCCCAGATCCCTCTTCATTTTCTAAAACCCCCTCTGGGGTATCCACTCTGTTACAGATCTTGGTGTCATCTGCAAACAAGCAGACCTTTCCCTCGAGCCCTTCTGCGATGTTGCTACTGATGACATTGAACAGGACTGGCCCCAGGACTGATCCTTGAGCCACCCCACTGGTCACTGCACCCCCAAACTGCACCCCATTTACCACCACCCTCTACCTCCTGTATGTTAGCCAGTTTCTAACCCAGTTTACCACCCACCCCCCATGCCCAGCATTTGTCAATGTCGAATGTTGCCTTGTATGGTGTATGTGTCGCGGTGTGTTGTATTACTTGAAATAAAGGAACAGAAAGAGTGGCAAAATTGGTAGAAGTCAGAATGTGTGCCAGAAGCCAACATCAACACCATAACTGCATTATAAAAGGTCTTGCAAAATATCAGTCCCCTCCCCACCATGCCCCAGTGTTAACTACATTGTATTCTGGTTGTATTCTGGCACTTACCAGTTGCGGGGCTAACAAAACTAAAACCAGCTCCACTGCCTCATACAGTGACATAGAAACATAGAAGTTGACGGCTGATAAGGACCGCAAGGCCCATTCAGTCTGCCCATTTTTTCTACCTAATGAATGTGCCATAGGCCTGTACTCTGTCAATGGCCTATCTATTCATATTCATCTTTATTGATCTCTTATGCCTGTCCCATGCCTGTTTGAAGCCCTGCACTGTATTCATATCCACCACTTCCTCAGGTAGGCCATTCCATGTATCCACCACCCTTTCTGTGAAAAGTAACTTCCTCACATTCCCCCTTAATCGGCCTCCCCCTAATCTCATGCTGTGTCCTCTTGTCCTGCTATTTTTCTTATATTGAAACATGTTAGGCTCTTTCACCTTGTTAATGCCCTTAAGATGTTTGAATGTTTTGATCATATCACAACTCTCCCTCCTTTGCTCTAGGGTATACATATTGAGCTCCATTAATCTGTACTCATATGTTTTCTGATGAAGTCCCTGCACCATTTTGGTTGCCCTTCTGTGGACTGCCTCCATTTTGTTAATATCCTTGTGCAGGTGCGACTTCCAGTACTGCACACAGCACTCCAGATAAAGCCTAACCAGTGTCTTTTTAAAGAGGGATTATTACCTCCCTCTTAGAACTTGTGATACCCTTACTAATACACCCCAACATCACTCTAACCTTACCTTTTGCTTTAGTGGTCTGCTTGGATGATTTCAGGTCATCTGTGATGATGATGCCTAAGTCTCTTTCTTCCCTTGTGATTGCCAGCAACTCTCCTCCCAATCTATAGGTGGCTTCAGGGTTTCTCTTCCCTAGGTGCATGATCTTGCACTTCTTTACATTAAACCCCAGTTGCCACTCGTCCAACCATTTTGTCAGTTTATCCAGATCTCTTCTCATTCTGCCCACACCATCTGGATCATCTACTCTGTTGCAGATCTTGGTGTCATCTGCAAGCAGACAAACCTTACCCTCCAGTCCATCTGCAATGTCACTGATGAAGATATTGAAGAGGACGGGCTACATTACTGATCCCTGAGGTACCCCACGTGTGACTTACATCTCTTCTGACTGTATGCTGTTTACCACCACTCTCTGTTTTCTGCCCGCCAACCAGTTTGCCAACTGGTTGACCAATGTCTGACCCATTCCAAGCCTACCCAGCTTATTAATCAATCTTCTATGCATAACAGTATCAAAAGCTTTGCTGAAGTCAATGTACAGTAGGTGACATCAACTGCTCCCCCTTGGTCCACCACTCTGGTTACACATTCAAAGAAATCAATGAGATTAGTTTGACAGGATCTTCCTGTTGTAAACCCATGCTGTCTTGAATCCTGTGCTCCTATGGATTCCAGGTGTTGCACTATCCTTTCCTTAAGTAGTGCCTCCATAATCTTGCCCATTACTGAGGTAAGACTGACTGGTCTATAGTTCCCTGCCTCCTTCCTGCTACCACTCCTGTGCAGTGGGATCACATGAGCCCTTCTCCAGTCTACTGGGACCTCTCCTGTGCTCAGAGACTCACTAAACAGTTCTGATAATGGCTCTGCTAGTTCCAGCCTTAGCTCCTTTAGTACCCTGGGATGTATACCATCAGGTCCCATTGCCTTGTCCACCCTGAGCTTGGGAGCTCTTGTGGGACCCTTTCTTTTGTGAAGGGACTAGTACATACCTCCCTCCCCCCTGTGTCCATGGTGCTGACCTGTGGGCCCTGCCCTACCTTTTCCTCAGTAAATAATGAGCAGAAGTATCTATTTAAGATAGATGCTTTTCCTTGGTCCTCCTCCTCACACTCCCCCTTATCCCCTTTGATCTTAGCAATACCCCCTCTGGACTTTCTCCTTTCACTAATGTATCTATAGAAAGTCTTGTCACCTTCTTTTACTGTTTGTGCAACTGTTTCCTCGGTTTGGGCCTTTGCCTGCCTTACTGCCTTCCCTGCTTCCCTTAGGGAAGTTTGGTATGCCTCCCTATCTTCATCCCGCTGCGTTCCCTTACATTTCCTGAAGGACAGTCTTTTGGCTCTGACCTTTTCTGCTACTGTTCTTGAGAACCAAAGTAGTTTCCTTCTTCTTTGGTTTTTGCTTGTCTAACACAATGGGATGTTGCTTCAAGTATTGCATCCTTAATGTTTGCCCACTTTACCTGTACCTCCTCACCTGTATTTCTTCTTGCCAGGGCTAGCTTAACTCTGTTGGCCATCTTATCAAAGTCAGCTCCTCTGAAGTCCCATATTTTTGCCTTGAATGGGATGATTTAGTTCTAGTGACCAAATTGAACCATGCCATGTCATAGTCACTGGCCCCCAGGTGACCTTCTACCTGGAGATCTGTGATTCTTTCCCCGTTAGTCAGTACTAGATATAGGATAGCTCTGTCTCTTGTGGGTTGTTCTACCAGTTGTTTGAGGCCCTCCCCCTGCAGGGAATCCACTATGTGTGTAGTTCTGGCAGATGTTCCTGCTGGTATTGACCAATCTGTATCTGGCATGTTGAAGTCTCCCATTATCAGAACCTCCCCTTTAGCAGTCATGTTTTGTATATCTTCTAACAGTAATGTGTCTATGTCCTTCCCCTGGTCTGGAGGCCTGTAGACAACTCCAATTCGTATGGCAGTCCCATTTCCTGTTTCCAGGGTGACCCACAGTTCTTCTGGCTCCTTATGTGTATTCTGAATTTCTGTAGTTTTGATATTTTCATTGACATAAAGGGCCACTCCAGCCCCCTTTTTGAACCTTGGTCTCTTCTGAACAGTACATAGCAGGGTACTGACATCTCCCAAGAGTGGTTACTGGTGATCAATGTCTCACTAATGGCTACTATGTTCAGTTTAGCCTCTATTATTGTTGCCTGCAAGTCTGGGATCTTGTTTCCCAGACTGCGAGCATTTGTGTACATGATTTTCTATTGGCCGTGCTTGTCTTAGCATTCAAATGTTGGAATGCAGATCAGGTTCAGTTGCAGTATACATGTCGATCATGGGGAGGATGGGGCAGAGGGAGCCTCATTAGTGATGCTAGGCAGTTTGAGCCAATCAGGATGACTATTATCACGAATGATGTTCCTCCTACCCTGCCCCCTCCATTGTGATTGACATGTATACTACAGCTGAACTTGAGCTCTATTCAGATATAACAAAGAAACAGAAGCTGATGGCAGATAATGGCCTCCAGGCCCACCCAGTCTGACCTATTGTATTTCCCTACCTATAGTGATGCTGCAGGCCTTAATCAGCAAAAGGTCCCCCCTTAACTTTCAAGATTCCTTTGTGTCTATCCTATGCGTTTTTGAAACCTATAACTGTTTTTGTCTCTACCACCTCCACCTGTTCCATTTGTCCTCAATCCTCTCTGTGAAGTTTTTCCTCACATTACATCTGACTCCCCCAACTTCATATTGTGCCCTGTCATCCTTGAGCATCTTTTTCTTTAGAAGATGATACCCTCCTGTACCTTGTTCTTCCCTTTGAGGTATTTGAATGTTTCAGTCATATCCCCCCTTCCCCTCCTGTCCTCCAGGAAGTACTTATTTAACTCTTTCAGCCTTTCCTTGTAGGGTTTTTGATGCAGGCCCCTTGCCATTTTGGTTGTCCTCCTCTGAACCACTTCTACCCTGTTTATGTCCTTTCAAAGATTAGGTCTCCAGAACTGGACACACTATTGAAGGTGTGGCCTCACTAATGATCTATATAATGGGATTATTACCTCCTTTATTCTGCTGGTGATTCCCTTGCCTATGCATCCCAGCATCCTGCTAGCCTTCCTTGCTGCCTTGTCACACTGCTTAGAGTGTACTGCTTCAGGTCATCAGAGATGACTACCTCCACATCCCTTTCCTGTGTTGAGCCAGCTATTGCCTCCCATCCCAGGTCGAAAGTTGTCCCGGGGTTTCAGTGCACCACGGGGCTATTCTTCATGGTGTGGAGTGTCTGTGCAGTGCATAATGGAGGCGCATAGACACTCCATGACCGATGCACTCCCTGCACCCAATTCTCAATGGGGACATGGGGCTGAAGCACACCAGATCCTCCCGATCTGCTGGTGATCCATGCACAGAGTGGTACAGGGGGTGGTGCAGGGGGCATGCCTGAGTTCTGCATTATTCTTGTAAGTTCAGAGTGCTGGGCGAGGGGGGGGATGCAGGCTACACCAACTGGCACCAGACTAAGCCATTATGTGCCCCCCCAGGAATGCTGCCGCCATCTGCAGCAGTGTAGTAGGGGTAGAGGGACACCCCCAACATGCTGCCCCAGCCCTGAGGATCCTCATGTAGGGCAGAGGGTGGCTGACCAGCAACCCACCTGCCCCAGTGCTGTGGCCGCACCGTGACTGCCGGAATGCTGTGGCACCCACAGGCAGAGGTCATCCACTGGCAGACCGGGTCCGGGCATCCCATTGGAGGCCAAACCATGTCCATGAAAATACCCCTGTGCATCTGCATGGGCCACAGAAGGGGGCTGCTTGGTGGCTGGTTGATGAGAATATGGCCACCATGCATCATTCTGTGGGTGCAGGACTCCACGGGTGGGATATATGCCTCCGATGTGTTATTCCACCCCCTTGTGAATCCCTGTCTTTTTGCATTATTTTGCACTTTTTAGTGTTGAAACCTAGCTGCCAGTCCCTTGACCATTCCTTCAGCCTTTTTAGGTATCACCCCATTCTATCCACTCCCTTGGTGTGTCCACTCTGTTGTAGAGTTTTGTTTCATCTACGAACAGGCATACCGTCCCTTCCAGACACACTGGAATGTCACTGACAAAGACGTTGAAGAGGACTGGGCCTAACACTGATCCCTGTGACACCCCACTGGTCACTCTGCCTACTCCAGAGCATATGCCATTTACCACCACCCACTGAGTCCTATTTTCCAGCCAACACTCCACCCATTTCACCACTTTAGAACCTACTCCTAAGTTCCCCAACTTGTTTATTAGCCTTGTATGTGGAATGGTGTTGAGGCCATACAAAAATCTAGGTATGCCACATCCACTGCTCTCCCCTGATCCACTTCCCTGGATACCCAGTTGAAAAACTCTATGGGGTTTGTCTGGTATGACCTCCCCCCAGTGAAACCATGCTGCCTTGGATCTTGCAGACCATTGGCAGCTAGGTGCTTCACTTATCCATTCCTTCAATAGTGTTTCCATTATCACTGAGTTCAGGCTGACTGGCCTGTGGTTTCCCACCTTCTCCTTGCTTCCACTTTTGTATAGCGGGACTACAGTACATCTGCCCTCCTCCTGTCCTCTGGTCCCTCCCCTGTTTCTAATGACAGGTTAAACATGGCTGTTAAAGATGTAGCCAACACCTCCTTTAGATTCCCTCAGTATCATGGGAAGCACCCTATCTGGTCCAATTGCTTTATCAACTTTTAGTAATGTTAGTTCTCTAAGGACCCTTTCCTCAGAAAAAGGACTTGTGTCCACCTCCCACCCTTTTATGCCTTTGGCCTTTACTGTTGGCCCATTACCTGCCTCCTCCTCCATGAAAAATGAACAAACTAATTTGTTCAATATGTCCTCCTTTTGGTGGTCTTCCTCCACACAACCTCCCTGCTTATGTGTCATCCTTACTATCCCTCTCCTTGCCTTCCTTTTTTACTTATGTACCTAAAAACAAGTTTTATCCCCTTTTTTCATTGACTTCGCTATGCTTTCCTCTGTTTGCACTTTCTCGTTCCTATCTTCCTTCCCTGCCTCCCTTTGTCTTTCCAGGTAACTCACCCTGTCCCTGTTCTCCTGTTTTCTATGTATTTTTTAAATGTCATCTTCTTTGCTGTTACTTTTTCTGCCAACTCCTTAGAGAACCACAGTGGACTTCTTTTCCTCTTGCCCTTGCTGACTTGTTTGACACAGAGATGCATTGCTACTTTAATTCCCTCTTTGATAGTTGTCCACTTTTCCTCCACTCTCCCCATATTCCCTACCCCTGCAAGGGAACCTTTCAGGCAATCTCCCATTTTCTTGAAATCTGCCTTCCTGAAGTCCAGGATCCTCATCCTCATGTGGTTTGATTCTTGCCCATGTATTATGTTGAACCACACTGTAAGGTAATAACTGTTCTCCTACCAAAACCTCCACCCCACTGTCTCTGTTTGCAAGTACTAGGTCCAGTACTGCCCCCTCCTGAGTAGGTTCTGTGACTAGTTGTTTGAGGAATGCCTCCTGTAGGGCATCCAAGATGTTCCTGCTCTTGGCTCTTGCTGCTGCGGGGAGGCTCCAATCCATGTCTGGTAGGTTGAAATCTCCTACCGGCAACACCTCCCACCTCTGCACCATCCTTTGGACTGCTAGCATCATATCCTTATCTACAACTTTCCCCTGCAATGGTGATCTGTAGATCACCCCCATGCAGATAGCTGCCCTTTTCCTACTTTTCAGTGTGAGCCACAGTATCTGCTCCCTTCCCTGTTCTCCCTGGATTTCCTTAGCCTCTATGTTGTCTCTCACATAAAGAGCCACTCCACTCCCTTTTCTGCCTACCCTGTCCATTCTGAAGAGAGTGCAACCAGGTACAGCCACTTCCCAGTCTTGCTTGTCATTGCACTGGTTCTCCGTGATGCCAGGTGTGGCACTCACATGGCATATAGGCTCCTTTGATAAAAATATTACTGGATATAGTAAGTATGAAGATTTTAGTATATTCATACATTAGGGCAATAGACAGAAAGAGGCAATCATGGGTCATCATATCACAGGTATTGCCAGGACGATCTCCCAGGGGACTCCACTCCATTTACCAATATGCCAGCTGCACCCCCTGGGAGATTATATTTTATGAGCGTTGACGTAAGTTAATTATTAAATATAATCTGGGACTCCAGGGGGGATCAGGGGGCTTGAGCCACAATCTATGCACCAGTGACTCGAGCCTCCTTGCCAGTAGCTCTCATTTAGATCCCTCCACTGTGCTTGCTCCCACCACCTCCTGTGATAGATTATTCCATGTGTCAACCACCCACTTCATGAAGAACTTTCTCACATTTCTCCTTAGTCTGCCACCTACCAATTTCATATCATGCCCCCTTGTTCTTGTACTCCCCCTATACTGGAAGTTGTCTTCCCCTGCACCTTGTTTATGCCCTTAAAGTAGTTGAATGTTTCTGTCATGTCCCCCTCTCTCTCCTTTCCTTCAGTGAGTACATATTGAGGTCCTTTTATCTCTCCTCATATGTTTTCTGGTGCAAACCCTGTACCGTCTTTGTTGCCTTTCTCTGGACTGCCTCCACCATGTCAATGTCCTCATGAAGGTGCAGCCTCCAGAACTGCACACAATAATCTAGGTGAGGCCTCACTAGTGTTTTATACAATGGCATCAGCATCTCCCACCTTCTGCTAGTGATACCTCTGCTAATGTACCCCAGCATGCCACTGGCCCTCCCTGCAACCTTTGCACATTGTTTGGACACCTTTAGCTCAACAGAAATGATGATCCCTAGGTCCCATTCTTCCTTGGTGATCATCAACAACTCTCCCCCTGTCCTATAACTCTTCCCAGTTTTCCTTCATCCCAGGTGCATGATTTTGCACTTCTTAGAATTAAACCTCAGTTGCCAGACTTCAGACCATTTTCCAAGTTTCCCCAGGTTCACCTCATCCTTTCCACCCCTTCTGGAGTATCCACCCTATTGCAGATCTTACTGTCATCTACAAACAGGCAGACCTTTCCTTCTAGCCCTTTGCAATGACACTGATGAAGACATTAAACAGGACTGGCCCAAGGACCAATCTCTGTGGTGCCCTGATGATCACCTCCTTCTCCCCGGATTGGATCCCATTTACCACCACTCTCTGCCTCCTGTCTGTTAGCCAGTTCCTAACTCAGCTTACCACCTTATCCCCATGCCCAGACTACCCATCTTTTTTACTAGTCTCCTATATGGAACAGTGTCAAAGACCTTGCTGAAATCAAGGTAGGAGACGTGCACGTCCCTCAACCACCAATTTACTTCCTTTGTCACCCAAGTCAAAAAAAGTCTATCAGATTCATCTGACATGACCTTCCTACTTTGAATCCATGTTACCTTGGATGCTGTGCTCTGTTGTATTCTAGGTGTACCACTATTCTTTCCTTGAGCAGGGCCTCCATGATCTTAACCACTACTGAGGTGAGGCTGACTGGCCTATAGTTCCCTGCTTCTACTCGTCTCCTGCTTTTGTGCAACGGGACAATCTGTGCCCTCTTCCAGTCCTCTGGGACCACTTCTGTGTTGAGTAAGTTGGTGAACATGGCTGCCAGTGATGTTGCTAGCTTTGTTCGCAGCTTTTTTAATATCCTTGGTTGTATGCCATCTGGTCCCATAGCTTTGTCTACCTTCAGTGTCGTGAGCTCCCCCAAGACTCTCTCCACTGTGAATGGACTGGTGTCCACCCCCACTTAAACTGGTTGCCCATCTGTGGCCCCTGACCCTTCCCTTCTTCAGTGAATACTGAGCAGAAGTACTTATTCAGGATTTCTGCCTTTTCTAGTTCCCCCTCCTTACACTCTCCTTCCTCCACTTTTAGCCTTACAATCCCCCTCCCCTGTTTTTCTTCTTTCACTGATGTACCTATAGAATGTCTTGTCCCCCTTCTTCACCGTCTGTGCTAATCCTTCCTCAGTCCATGCCTTTTCACTCCTAACAGCCTTCCCTACCTCCCTTAGACACCCCTAGGTATACCTCCCTGTCTTCCTCCCTTTGAGTCTCCTTGTACTTCCTGAACCCCCATCTTTTAGCCCTTACTTTCTCTGCCACCTCTCTTGAGAACCATAGTGGCTTCCTTCTCTTTTTGCCTTTGGATACCGACCTGATTCATTGATTAGTCACTTCCAATATGGCTCCTTTCATATCGTATTTGGAGTCATACTTGGAGCTTAAGATAACAGTAGGCATACGCCCATAGTAGTTGTCCTCACTTCTTAATGGAGGTGACCAAAGTTGCCAACTGAAAATTAGTGATCCAACCTTGCGTTGAAAACGTCAAAGCTAGGTGCCACAACAATTTCTTTCTGTAACCTATTCCACATTATAATAACTCTAGGTTTAAAACTATGTTTACAAATGTCAGTTCTACATTGTTCCTCAACTAGTTGCTAAGAGTTCCCTCTTAAAAAAATAGTGTGATTCCTTATGTTTAAGGTCCATATCATTTTTTAATCCCTCCAGTTTAAGAATCTTATATAATAATAACAAATCCCTTCTCGCTCGATGCAATTCTAGTATCCATAAGCCCAGTTTATTTAACCTAGCTTCATAGGGTATTTTATGCAACCCTGTTATTAATTTAGTTAATGACCTTTGTGGTCTTTCAACCACCTTACTATCTTTTTTTAAAAACAGACTTGTGCCAGGTGAGTAGTAGTCCAAATGAGGCCGAATGTATGTTTTAAACATGAGTAATAGAATACATTCATTTCTAGAAAAGAATGTTCTTTGAATACAATTTATGAAATACATTGCTTTGTTAGATATATATGAACTATGTATCCCAATTCTCAAATCATTCCCAATGAATATCCCCAAATCCTTCTCACACCCTGAATCTCTCAGTCTTACTTCCTGTAAGTAGTAAACCTGGTGAATGTTATTCCTCCCCATGTGCATCACAGTACATTTGTGTAAATTTAAGTTCATTTTATTACTCATTGCCCATTCATTTATGGTTATTATATCTTGCCTTAGGGTTAATCTGTCTTCAAAAGTATCCACCACGCCCCCAAGTGTTATATCATCAGCAAACTTGACCAGCTTGTTCCCACTGTTGATATTCATGTCACCTATGAAAACATTAAACGACAGGAGCCCCAACACCGACCCCTGCAGGACACCACTTGTCACCCTCACCTCAACCGATACCTGCCCTCACTTCTCTTCAACCCCTCCCTCCAGGCTGTGCCTCCTGAAAGGCACTTGACCTCTCTTTCTTCCCTGCTATCTGCACCCAGATACAGTCCATATATAATTGAGCCCCAAAAGGAGTAATTTCTTCTTCCTATAGGGGCCTGTACCTCCCATCCCTGGGTCTCCATCCCAGAGGACCCTCACCTCCTCCCTGTTCTCTGCCTCAGGTTCCCTGATTGGACTGTCCCTTTCCTCCAGAACAGTGTAGGATTTATTGAGTTTGGCCAGATAGGGGATGTGCCTCTGCCCCCCTCCCTGAACCTCCCTGAGCCCACCGTAGTCCATCCTACCATTTGCCTGGGCTGTCACTGTGGCAATGGCTGGGGAGATGGTGGTCTGGGTGATGGCAAAGATTCTCATTTCTCCTGCCAGCTCAGCCCAGAGACTGGTCACCTCTGCCCTCAGCCCAGAGAGGTGCCTGCAAATGGGGCAGCACTGCAGTTCCCAGAATATTCTCCTGATGATTGCCGTGCCATATCCAGAGCACGGCCCCACTCTCTGCATCTTCCTTTCCTTGTTAAATACCCTGTTACTCTGTGCCCTGACCTTTTTCCTGCTGCCTAGGTTTGTTCTTGCTTTCTTCTCCCTTTGTCCCTCTCTTCCCTTTTCTCTGTTTCTTTCCCTTGTGACCCTGTTATTGCCTACTCCTTCCCTATGCCTAACTATGATCCCTGGCCTCCATGGATATTACCCTTTCACGGTTGGCTAGATGTGCAGTTGTGCATTCCACTGCTCTGAACCAAATCAGGACATTAAGATACTCCTCCCAGGTGCACGCCTATAAAAGGTAGACTATCATGAGGTGGGTGGGAATGTGGAGGGTAGGGTGGGCCAAGCCCCGGTGATGAGCTGAGCTGTGTGGAGAACAATCAGCTCATTCCCACGTGCAAACAGAGTTAACAGCAAGAGAAAATAGTAGCTCCTGAAACAAGGTAAATCACCTATTCGATTATGTATATAACAAAAACAAAACCTGTGTGCCCCAAGAAAAGTGTGCTCCACCTGACTATGTTCCCCAAATGTGCTCCATTGTCCCACAGCTGCTCTGATCCCTCCAAAGTGTGCAACTGGATCTCGCATTTGAGACTTGCTGTTCCCCTCCTTTGGGCTGCGTCCTGAAATGGAAAAGACAATAAAAGTAAATCTGTGCTGTGAAAGCACAGTGGAGTCCTCTGACCACCTTCCTTGTATGCTGGTCTAAAGGACTGCTGATCAAGTAATTTTTTGCCTTGCTCTTACCCTGCTCATTGGGTACAGATTTAAAAAAAGAACACACCAACTCAATATGGGACTGCAAGCCCTTTCTCCTTGTCCTCTGGTGTTTAATTTATTTAAATGCAGCTTTGCCTTGCCCCTTGCTCCTTCCCCAGTGCCTGCAATATTAAAATTAAGGTGTCTTCCCCACTGCCACATCCTCAGGTGGTTCTTTGGCTTGGTCTTCCTAACCCTGACACACATCCTAGCAGCCTCAGCAGCTGCCCACTATGACATCCAGCACTTTAAATAGTTTTTGCTAATAAATGTTCTGGTGGTCAACATCTGCCCTGTGGTGCTGCTGCCAACTCAACGCTCTGACCTGGGGTGAAGTCTGATTTGGGGGAGCTGGTGTAGGGTGAAGATGCTGGCTGTTGTTGCTGTGGCTGGAGTAGGAAGGGTCCTTGCTATGTGTGTAGTCTTGTTACTGGGGCTGTGCTGCTACACTCTTTCTCACCACCAGGGACACTTCTACTCGCTCATGGCTGATCTCCACATTGCGGCCCTGATTCTCTCTGCCACATGATTGGATTAAATATTTAAATAAAATAGAAAACAGGGTTAAACTGAGTCCTTACAGTGGTCTCTTCTCCTTTTGACGACTTCGCTGTTCTGACCAACTGACTCCTGTGCCCCAGAACCTGCCAGATGACAACTGGAACCACCAACTGTGAAGAAACTGGCTGAAATTGACTAATTGAGGAATGAGAGGAGAACCGTAAGTAAGCCCTTCTTTTCCCTACATTCCTGCATCCTTTCTCTGACCCTCAGTGACATCATCTTGGCCTGACAGCTCATCATTGCCTGAGAGCACTCATACAACTGCTAGAGGGACACTAAAGCCATAGCTGGGGGGTTAGTGGGAAAACTGGCTGGCCTGAGTAAGAAAGGCAAAAAAAGTGTAAACACCAACAGCTGCTTTTACTGTGTGAGTCCCCCTATAAATTGTTTCATTCCCCTCCCATCCTTACCACCTTATTCTATTTGCCAGGGTTATAGGCACCTTGCTTGCTGAGGACTATGGCACCATTACTGTGACATACTAAGGACTTTGTACTTGGGTACCTTTACATTTGAGGTATTACTCTGGAAGCTGGACCAGCTGTTCAGGCTTACCCAGGCACAAGTTGTGCAAATTTTGCTGGTTAAGTCATTCTGACCTTTACCAATCTGGCCTGTTTATGGTGGTCCAGTTTTAGAGGTCAAAACTGTACCACTGGCTAGGACTGGACTGGAAAAAGTTGGACCACCTAGATTGGCAAAATTCATGCAACTTGTATCTCTTCTGGCTTTTACATGGGTATGGATTAAATCAGGATTACCAGACTCAGACCAGACCAAAGCAAATCAGTAAAAAGTCTGTCTGGGTCCAGATTTCATTCATACCTTCAACCTAGATGAAATCTGGACCAGCTGGGCAAAAACCAGACTGACCGACTGAACAAGAACAAGATTTGCAAATTGACTCAAGTATCTGCCCTACTATACCTGGTTTGTATTAGGTTTGTCACAAAGTCTCTACCCGATTTCCTTTTCCCACTGAGCACCATGACCAGCCCAGGGAGTCCATCAGCACACACCTTTTTGTCTGTAGGTACCCCATCCACCACAGAACTAGAAAGGAAGACTTTCCTTTCTTGTTCTGTGCCCTCCATAGCCCCACAGACCCACAAGCGGCTTCTGCACTACTAGCCGGTGTTGCATGTTACTCTTTGCCAGCACCGCTGGATTAGTCTGCACTTACAGGTGAGCATAGGAAGACAGTTAAAGTCCATTACACAAAAACTGAAAGAATATCCTCCTTGTAAAGCAAATCACACCTGAATATAAATATCTTTTTACAGCCTCTTAACTGAAATGTTAAAGCAGGATTGCATCATACTATGTATATATAATTCATGGCAAAAAAATCAGTTTCATGCATCAGTTAGGGTTGTTCCACAGTGAAAAAAGTGAGGAAATTCGGTGTTGGGGTTGAAAGCCCCCCTTGCACCACCCCAGCCCGTCCCCTCAACTGGCATCAGGGTGTGTGTTGGGGTTGTTTGCCTTAACTCTTACCCCATCACATGTATAAACAAGCTGAGGTATAGGAGAATGGGGTGAGGGTTAGGACCGATGACCCAAATGCGCACCCCAATGCCAGTTGTGGGGGGGCTGGGGTGGAGCAAGGGGGGGTTTTCAACTCTAACACCGAATTTCCTCACTTTTGTCACTGTGAAATGACCCTAACTGATGCATTAAACAGAGTTTTTTGCCATGAATTTTCCTTCTTTTTGAGAATGAGGACTTGTTAATAGTGAATGGAAAGTGGTGGTGGAAGCGTGGGCCCTTCGGGCTCCGTGCTTCCACCACATGATTTTGTGTGACTTAGTAATGGTAACTGCTATGCAAACACAAGCACTAATGGTTACGCACATGTTGACACAAACATAAATGGTATAGCAAACGTTAATAGAAATGCAAGCGGAAATTGACACCAAACCAAACAGTGATGCAAAAAGAGACTCAAGTGTGTATGGAAACACAACTGGTAACATGCACGGTCATGGTACCGCTATTGTAAATGCAAATGATCTGTATAACAGCAACAATAACATGAAAGGAAACAGAAATGGAAATGCAAATGCAAGTGCGTACGAGAACACAAACCGTAACATGCACAGTCACGGTACTGCAATTGGAAATGAAAATGGTAATGGTAACAACAAAAATAATGCTAAAGGAAACAAAAATGCAAATGCAAGCATGTATAGAAATGCAAAGCATAATGCAAACGGTGTTGGTAACGCAATTGGAAACGCAAATGGTAAAGGTAAGAGCAGCGATGATGCTAAATGAAAGACAAACAGAAACGCAAATGGAAGAATGGCCGCAAACACAAATGAAAATGTGCACGGTGACCCAAATGTAAATGCAAAGACAAACAGAAGTGGAAATGCAAATGGTAACAGTAACGCAAATGCAAGCGCAAATGAAATCAAAAAGGATAACGCTCATGGTGGCGTACACGAGAACGGTAACGCAAATGGGTATGGAAACACAAGCAGAAATAGAAAGGGTAATAGTAATGTAAGCGCACACCCTGGTTTTCCCCAAAAGCTGCATAGAGAAACACAGTGAGTACAAAGAATGTATGCATAATAATGGGCCTCGGAGAAGAAAATGAAGAGTTGGAATACTAAATTGCTTATATCTCAGGAACCATACGATGTAGAAAAAAAATTAAAAATGTCATATGAATTCTGACTTTCCTGGCTAATTTTGTACTTAGCCACCATTTGGTGGGCTAAGCATTTTTCCGACGAAAAGTCTATATCTTGCACCGTTTCTGAGATACAGGCCCTGAAAGGCGCAGTGGACACTGTAATGTTATCCTATGGGAAAAAATGTGAACTTCAGAGTGCCGTAACTTTGCTGCTCTGTAATATTTTTTCACCAAACCACTAAAAGGCACATCTGTGGGATGTTGGCTCTCTGTCCTCCAACTTTCAGCCCAAAAGACCAAACTGTTCTTTTGCAGCAGGGTGGAAAACAATTTCTACCATTTTGGCCATAGTATTGAAAAGTAGTGTCGTGATTTGCGATACCTTTCGCAAAAAAGTGCTACAGTGTCGCAGGAGTGACACTACTTTGTGTCACTACTTTTCCCAGAAATTTTAAAAACATATTTCTGGGGTGTTAAGCCCCAAAATAAAGACATGGCTAGCATTCTCAGGGCTCGACTAGGTAAACACAAAAATAATTATGTCCCTAGATGGTCCCAATTTTAAATGGCAAGCATTTCTGTGATCAGTAACTGAAAACAAACTGGCGGATTTGTGACACTACTAGGGTCATTTGCAACATTAAAAACTGTATTTGCGACACTGTCAAACTACTTTTCCCATTGACTATAATGGGAAACTTGTTTTTTGAATAACGTTTGAACCGTTCCAATATTTTTTTCACAAAATCTTCAAAAGGCACATTAGGGACACGGCCACCCATTCCCTGAAGTCTTTTGGACCAGTCGCTTAAACCTCACAACCTGTAGGGGCGAGCAAAGGAATGTGCAAAAGTAAATGTGCCCCAGAATAGCCAGCTATAACTCCACAGCCATATATCGGCTGGTATGAAGTTGGCATATCCCAAAATCTATGGATTCGCCCGTATCTGCCAAATTTTAGACAGATCCGTTGAACTCTGGCAAAGTTATTAAGGTGCAAAGTTTCACCATTTAACCTTAAATGAGGTACTAGAGTACCCTATTTAAGGTTAAATGGTGAAACTTTGCACCTTAATAACTTTGCCACCGTTTTAACAGATTTGCCTGAAATTTGGCAGGCATGGGGTGTAACCAATGATTTTGGGATCTGCCAACATTCGTACCAGTTAGGTTTACGGCTGCAGAGTTATTAAGCGACACTCCGGGGTGCATATACTTTTTTGTGCATTCCTTGTCTCGACCTACAGGTCGCACGGGTTATGCGACCAGCCTGAAAACTTCACAGAACGTGCGGTCGGGGTTCCCGATGTGCCTTTTGAAGATTTCATGAAAAAATATTAAATGGTTCAAAAGTTATTCTAAAAACAATGTCCCATTATAAGTCAATGGGAAAAGTTAACAAAAAGTTTGACACTTTCACAAATGCACTTTTTAGTGTCGCAAATGGTCCTAGTAGTGTCGCAAATCTGCCAGTTTGTTTTCAGTTACTGATCACAGAAATGCTTGGCATTTAAAATTGGGACCATCTAGGGACATAATTCTTTTTGTATTTACCTATTCGAGCTGTGAGGATGTTAGCCATGTCTTTATTTAGCAGTTAAACACCCAAGAAATATGTTTTTCAAATTTCTGGGAAAAGTAGTGTTGCACTTGTGACACTTTCTCAAATGTTTGTGAAAGGTGTCGTAAATCACGACACTACTTTTCTAGACTATGGCCAAAATGACAGGAATTCTTTGCCACCCTGCTACAACAAAACAGTTTGGTCTTTTGGGCTGAAATTTGGAGGGAAGGTAGCCAACATCTCACAGATGTGCCTTTTGGTGGTTTGGTGATAAAATATTGCACAGATGCAAAGTTATAGCATTCTGAAGTTGACTTTTTTTCCCTTAGACTAACATGGTGGCCTACGCCGCGTCTTCTGGGGCTCATATCTCGAAAATGGTGCGAGATACGGAATTTTCATCATGACAATGCATAACCCTGTGGGCTATGCATTTAGTGAAAACCTAGCCAGGAAACTCATGAATCGTGAAATTTTGATTTTTTTCCTACATCGTACCATTACTGAGATATTGCCATTTTAGTATTACAACTGCTCGTTTTCTGCTCGAGGCCCATTATTATGCATACATTCTTTGTTTTCACTGTGTTTCTCAATGGAGCTTTTTGGGAAAAATATGGTGTGCACTCCAGTTACTGTTACACATAGGCTTTAGACTTGTGTTTCCATGCCCGTTTGTGTTACCATTCCCATGTATGTGACCGTGTGTGTTACCCTTTGCAATTCCATTTGTGTTTATGTTACTGTTACCATTTGTGTCTCCACTACTGTTTGTGTTTGTCTTTCACTTAGTGTCACTGTACACATTATCATTTCTGTTAGCGACCGCCCTTCCGTTTTCATTTGCGTTTGTCTTTCGTTTTGCGTCATCGTTGTTCTTACCGTTACCATTTGCATATCCAATTGCATTCCCCTGCCCGAGTGCGTTAAGGTTTGAATTTCCATACGCACTTACATTTGCATTTCTGTTTTCTTTGGTGTTATTGTTGCTGTTACCATTACCATTTGCATTTACAATTGCAGTACTGACACCGTGCATGTTACGGTTTGCGTTTCCATATGCGCTTGTGTTTGCATTTCCGTATCTGTTTCCTTTCATATTATTGTTGCTGTTACACAGATCATTTGCATTTACAATAGTGGTACTGTGACCGCGCATTACCAATTGCGTTTCCATATGCACTTGTGTCCTCGGTTGCATCACTATTCACTTTGGCATCACTTTGCGCCTGTGTTTCTATTAACGCTTTCTTTACAATTTATGTTTGTGTCACCATGTGCATACCCATTACCACTTGCATTTGCATTGCTGTTACCGTTACTATGTAACAAAAAATCATGTGGAGGGAGGATTCCATTCACTATTTATAGTCCTCATTCTCAAAAAGAAGGGCAATTGGAGGCAAAAATCTCTGTTTAATGCATCAGTTAGGGTTGTTCCACCCCGGCAAAAGTGAGGAAGTTCAGTGTTAGGGTTGAAAACCCCCCTTGCACTCCTCAGCCTGCCCCCCGAACTGGCATTAGGGTGTGCATTGGGGCCGTCGGTCCTAACTCTTACCCCATTCTCCTATGCCTCAGCTTGTTCACACATGTGATGGGGTGAGAGTTTATTTATTTATTTATTAAATTTAGGTGACCGGGTAGGCCCATTGAGCCCCGAAGGTCCCTTTTTCAGGGGCGACCCAGGATAACAATACAAGTTATAAGATTGAACAAGGACATAAGGAACATTTGAGGCATTGTGAGTTGCATCATGAGGTGGTTACAGTAAAGAAAAATAATGGATACAGGCATGGTTACAGGCATGGTAAAAGAAAAGCACTGGATACAGGCATGGCTTACAGGCACGGTAAAAGAAAAGCAGTGGATGTAGACATGGGTACAGGCATGGTTATCATTATGACATGTAAGCAATTGGTAGTACTTTGCATATAGTTTATTCAGGGGTTACACATGGCCTCTGGTGAGCAGTCTGTATAGGGCAGGTAGTAGGAAGGTTAAGCTAGGAGATGGGAGTTGGAGAGGAGGGGAGTACCTTAGGAGCTTTAAATGCCATAACAGTGGCATGCGCTTGAGGTCAGCAGATGGGACTTAAGCCTGGTGCAGAAGTTCATGAGTAAGGAGGAGGCCTGGACCTGGGGAGGGAGCTTGTTCCATTGACAGGCTGCTTGGGAGGAAAAAGATCTTCCACCAACATTTGTTCTTACCCTAGGGACTTCTAATAGCATTCTATCTGAGGTCCTTAGGTTCCTTGGGTTGTGTTTGAGGGTTATGGTCCCGGCAATGCTTGGCGGAGCATGGGGTTTGAGAAGCTTGTAGGCCTGGACAAGCCAGGGGTGTTGGAGATGGGTGACTAATGTGGGCCAATGAAGATTGGCCAAAGTATCACAGTGGTGACATCTCAGGTGGTCTAAGATTGCAAAATGAGCTATTTTATTATATAGGGTTTGCATCCTGGTAATCTCTTGTTTAGCCATGCCCTGTATAATAGGGGCCACAAAGGTCAGGTTGGGTAGAAGGATGCTGGTAGCTATGGAGAGCCTGGCTTCAGAATGAGTTGGTCCCTGAGTCAGTACAGGGTGCCAAGTTTCCAATGTAGGGTCCTGGTGACCTGGTCCATGTGTTCCTTGTATGTGATATTCTGATCCAACATGAGGCCTAAGTATTTAAGGGAGGGGACTACGTTAATGGCTTTACCAGAGAGTGAGGTTAAGGAGAGGGATGAGGACCTGTCAAATCACAGGGATCTTGGCCCAAATAGCATTGCCTTGGTCTTGTCAGCATTTAGTACCATTCTCTTCTTACATAGCCAAGTCTCTAGTGAAGTGAGATCCTTTTGGAGTAGAGGGCCTAGGGCAACCACGTCACGCAGGGGTTGGAAGATGACAGTATCATCAGTGTACTGCACAACCAAGCTCTCCCCGCAGTGGGTACGCAGGTCGTTGGTAAACAAGGAAAACAGGATGGGTCCTAGAATTGAGCCCTGAGGTACACCCTGGTTTAGGGGTAGTGAGTCAGACATGGTCCCTTTCCATGATACCCTCTGTGCCCTGCCTGATAAGTAGCTCCCAAACAACTTCAGGGCATGATTGTCTGGGCCTATATTTTGCAGCTTTTGTAGCAGCAAGTTGTGGTCGACGAGGTTGAATGCTTTGGATAAGTCTATAAAGACTGCACCAGTGGGTAGCCCTTTGTCCATTGCCCTGAGAACTTCATCTGTGAAGTTAATGAGGGCAGTGTCAGTGTTATGTATGCGAAATGGTAATGCATTGTGTTACTTCTGCCACCTGGGGGCAGCATTCCAATATGAGTTAGCCTGATAGAGAGCAGAGAGAGATTGTCATTGCTTAGACCAGAGAAGCACCTAAATAAAAATGAAAGCTGCTCAACTCCTGCCGTGGTGTGAGTTTGTCGAACTATACCAGAATAAATGTTAGAACATAACATAATCGGCGATGAGGTGTTTAGTTACTCTCCGGTACCTTACCAGAACAAGCTACAGCTGTGAGTGTTTCTGAGCCGTAACTTTTGGACCCATGAGTGAACCTGCAAGAGACACAAAAAGATGGCCGTGACCATAGGACATATTGATGCCTTTGATGAAAATGTGGAACAATGGACAACCTATATCGAGAGATTTGGACATTTTGTCACAGCAAATGATATAAGTGATGAAAAACAAGTGGCTGTGTTACTGAGTGTCATGGGCAGCACAACGTACAGTTTGCTAAGAAGTCTCATAGCGCCAGAAAAGCCCGGGGAGAAAACGTTTGCCTGTATTGTGGAGGTCTTACAGACACATTTCTCTCCTAAGCCTCTGGTAATCACTGAAAGATTTCGCTTTCACAAACAAAATCAAGCAGAGGGTGAGTCTGTTGCGCAGTATGTGGCTGTTCTAAAGAAATTAGCTGAGCATTGCGAGTTTGGCACACATTTGGATGATGCCCTCCGAGACAGATTTGTGTTTGGTTTGAAAAGTGAAGTGACACAGAAGCGTCTCTTAATGGAGGTGGGACTGACATACAAGAAAGTGATGGAGATCGCTGTATCAATTCAAACAGCTGCACGGGAGGCTCAGCACTTAAGTGATTCCCTGAAAGTAAATGCTTTATCCTTCTTTTCTGCCAGGAAGCCTAATAAATGTGGACGTTGTGGGAAGGCTAATCACAGTGATAAGGATTGCTAGTTTAAAGAACAGACATGTCATAACTGTGGGAAGAAAGGCCACATAGGGCAAGTGTGCAGAGGGGGAAAAAGAAAGAAGGGGAAACCAATGGAAGCAAAGGAAAGCAATTTGCAAAATGTAGAAAGAGAGAGGTACATCACATGGAAACACAGGGAATGTGCAGTGATGACACTGATACTGAATTAGCGTTACATGTGCTGACTCTTAAAAGGGAAACAGCAAACATCTGTGTAACACCTAAAATTGAGGGGAAACCACTGAAAATGGAATTGGACACAGGGGCTGCAGTTTCATTGATTTCTATAGACAAGTATGAAACTATGTTGAGACATCAGCCCCTGCAAATGACTGACATTGTACTGAGGACGTACACTGGCAAGGCAATTTCACCTGAAGGTGTCATCAAAGTGCAGGTGAAAATGAATGAACAAACAGCACTACTGCCTTTGTACGTGGTTAAAGGTAACTATCCTTCACTTTTAGGCAGGGAATGGCTGAAGAAAATACGCCTCAACTGGCAGGAGATAAGGACTGTTAATACGAGTGACCACAACACTCTTGAAGCAGTGTTGCAAAAACATGCTCCTTTATTCAAAGGGGAGCTAGGCACAATGAAGGGCATTGAGGCAAAAGTGTCTCTGAGGATGCAGCACAGACCAAAGTTTTGTCAACCACGCCCAGTACCATATGCACTTAGACTGAAAGTGGAGGCCGAATTAACTCGCCTAACCGAAGCTGGAGTCTTGTCACCTGTACAGTGTGGTGACTGGGCAACGCCAGTAGTGCCAGTGGTAAAGAAAGACGGGTCCATGTGAATATGTGGAGACTTTAAAGTATCATCAATCCAGTTCTCTGTGTGAAACAGTATCCGATCCCACGCATCGAAGACGTGTTTGCATCGCTGGCACAGGGCCAATGCTTCAGTAAGCTGGATTTGTCACATACTTATCTACAAATGAGAGTAGATGAAAACTCAAGGAAATATCTCACAATAACCACCCAAAAAGGTTCTCTTCTGCTACAATTGCCTACCTTTTGGCATTGCATCAGCTCCAGCCATATATCAGCGAGCTATGGACCAGGTTTTACGAGGTCTTCCTAATGTTCACGGTTACCTGGACAATATACTGGTAACCAGAAGAAATGATGCAGAGCACCTGAAGAACCTGGATGCAGTTCTGCAGTGCTTGGAAGATTTTGGCTTGCGTGTCCAGAAGGAGAAGTGTGAATTTTTCAAGACTTCATTGGAATACTTGGGCCATACCATAGATGAAGCAGGCTTACATAAATCGCCTGAGAAAGAAAAAGCGATTGTGGATGCCCCAGCACCAGAAAATGTGAGCCAGTTACGTTCGTTCTTGGGCCTGTTAAATTATCATGGCAGGTTTATTCCCAATCTGGCTACAATTCTCAGCCCACTAAATGGTTTGCTGTGCAAAGGGAAGTCCTGGTGTTGGACAAAGGACTGCGAGAGCACGTTTAAGATGGCCAAAAAGCAGCTTGTTTCACAAGATGTGCTCATTCACTATAATCCACAGCTGAGCATCAGACTGGCATGTGATGCCTCACCTTATGGTGTGGGAGCAGTCCTTTCTCATGTTCTACCAAATGGAGATGAAAAGCCAATTGCCTTTGCATCCAGTACTCTCAGCAAAGCTGAACAAAACTATGCCCAAACTGAGAGAGAAGGTTGGCAATAGTGTTCAGAGTTCACAAATTCCACCAATACCTCTATGGTTGGGAATTCACACTCCTCACTGATCACCATCCCCTCACGACCATTTTCAGCCCCCACAAAGGTGTTCCTTCCATGGCAGCAGCCAGAATGCAACATTGGGCTCTTTTGTTATCAGCCCACAACTATCACATTGAGTACAAGAAGGTGGCTCTTCATGGCAATGCCGATGGGCTCTCAAGATTGCCTCTGCAGGTAGCCCACAGTGACAAAGTTGACACTGTCAATGTTTTCTACATCAGTCAGCTTGAGAAACTACCCATCACAAGTTCTGAAATTAAAAAGGAGACAAAAGTTGACCCTGTGTTGTCTCAAGTCTTGGAGTTAGTAACAAAAGGGAATTTTACTATGAAGCAGGACATTCACGGTGAGTTGTCACCATTCTATGCCAGATGTAATGAGCTTTCAGTACAGCAAGGTTGCCTGATGTGGGGTGTCCGGGTGATAGTCCCTTCAAAACTATGCACCCGTGTTTTGGAAGAGCTACATGTGGGACACCCAGGTGTGGTGAGAATGAAGGCTTTGGCTTGTAGCTATATTTGGTGGCCAGGGATTGATTTTCAAATTGAACAACAAGCAAAAACATGCACTACCTGTCATCTTGTTCAGAAAATGCCATGCCCCTCACCTTTACATCCCTGGATGTGGCCAGGTGCACTGTGGCAGCGCATTCATGTAGATTTTGCGGGGCCGTGGGAGGGACTCATGTACTTAGTCATTGTGGATGCTCACTCAAAGTGGCCCGAAATTCAAGTCATGGACACCACTACTACCAGTAAGACCATTCAAGTGCTGCGAGGACTGTTCAGCCATTACAGGATTCCTGAACAGCTGGTCAGTGACAATGGACCACAATTTATCTCTAGTGACTTTGCAGCATTTTTGAAGTCCAATGGTGTGAGGCATATCTGTAGTGCCCCATATCACCCCTCTACTAATGGTCTAGCGGAGCATTTTGTGCAGACCATGAAGAATGCTCTGAAATCAGCGGGGGTCTTTGACCTTACAACACAAGTTGGATAACTTCCTGTTGGCATACCAAAACACACCCCATGCTACAACAAAGGAATCTGCAGCAATGTTGTTTTTTCGGCGTAAGCTTCGCTCCTGTCTTGATTTGCTTAAGCCAGATGTGGCATCAGAGGTTTTGAAGAACCAAGAATCTCAAATATTATGCTGGCAAGCTCGCTTCAAAGGATAGGCAGTTTATTGTCGGTCAAGGGGTGCTTGTTCGAGATTACCGGAAGGGGGAGAAGTGGACCTCTGGTGTGGTGACATCTCAGACAGGCCCAGTGTCATATACAGTTGATGAATCTGGAGTGAAATGGAAATGTCATGCGGAACAGCTCCTAGATCTTCAGCAGTGCACAGGTGGGGACACCTCCAAGGAAGAAAACCCACGGGAAATGTGGATTCCATCTGCCGTAGCTTACAGAAGCCCTACTACGGAAATCCCAACACCTTCTGAAGATGCAGAGGAGGAGGTGGAGAGGAGCATTGGTGAGGCTGTACAACCACCAACCGAGGATCGGAGGGAGGTACCAGACAGGGCAGCTATGCCCAGGGTTGCTCACGAGAAACATTATCCATCCCGAATTTCAAAACCTCCAGATCATTTGAACTTGTGAGACATTTAAAAGAAACAAATATCTTGTGTAGTTAGAGAGCCAGATCAGATTAATGGGGCAGAATAATCCCCCCTTGACTGGTTTGAGGTCTGGGGCAGTCTACCCCCTACCTCTAGCATGGTATGAACCATACTAATAATAGTGAATAATGCTGATAATTGTTCATTTGGTAACAATATAATTTAGTTGGGAGGAAATGTTATGTATGCAAAATGATAATGCATTGTGTTACTTCTGCCACCTGGGGGCAGCATTCTGGTATGAGTAAGCCTGATAGAGAGCAGAGAGAGAGAGTGTTGTTGCTTAGACCAGAGAAGCACCTAAATAAAAATGAAAGTTGCTCAACTCCTGCTGCTGTGTGAGTTTGTCGACCTATACCAGAATAAATGTTAGAACATAACAGTCAGTACCATGGTTTCTTCTAAATCCATGTTGGGAGGGGGAAAGGAGCTGATGAGCTTCCAGGTAGTCCCTGAGTTGATTGTAGATGACTCTTTCTTGCACCTTAGTAAGTGAGCAGAGGAGGGAGATGGGCCTGTAGTTGTTGAGTTTTTCCCTGAGCCCCCCTTTGTGAATAGGGACAACACTGGCATGTTTTCATGGGTCAGGGACTGCTCCTTCCCTCAGTGATCGATTGAGGAGCATGGTTATAGGCCAGGCTAAGGAGGTAGCTCCTGCCTTGAGTAGCCGAGGGTTGATACCGTTGGGTCCCCCTGACCCTTTCACTTTCAGGTTCCTTAGGAGGTTTAGTACTTCAGTGTGTTTAGCCAGTCTCAGGTGAAATGGGGGTCTTTCCATGTGAGGTGGTTCATCTGAGGTAGGGGGGAGAGTCTGGGGAGACAGGCAGGTCTTGTAGGCCTTGAGGTCTGAGAAGTGCCTGTTAAGGGCAGCCGATATTTCAGAAGAGTCAGTTGTGAGCTGACCGTTAATCTCCATGGGACAGGACTCAGGCGTTTTGCTGCCCTTGATCAGGTCATTGATGTGATTCCAGAACTGCTTGTGTTTTCCCAGGCTGGTTTTCTGGAAGTGTGTTAAGTAATCTCTCTTAGCGAGTTTTATGACTCTTTTGGCTTTGTTCCTCAGGGCTTTGTATTCAGCGAGATCTGCAGAGATGGAGGAGAGCCTAAACTTTTTCCAGGCTTTTTCCCAAGTAGCCATTAGGGCTTTGAGGGAGGGAGGGAGGGAGGGAGAGATCCACTTGTAGCAGCTGCCTTTAGCCCTCATTCTCTTCATTGGAGCAAAGAGGTTGGCAGCTGTGGTTAGTTCATCCTGGAAGTATTGCACAGCCTCAGTAAGAGTAGGGAGAAGATTTATGGGGTTCCAGTCCAGACTACCTAGGTAGCTATTGTATTGTAGCTCAGAGAACTTGGAGAAGTCACGGGCGGAGAGAATTCTAGGTTGGACCTTGGGTGGTTTGTTTGTCCATATACAGAAGATTGGGGAATGGTCTCTCAGGGGAGTCTGCCATTGTGCCAGCACTCTGTATATTAATGGGGTTAGACACCAGAGCCCAGTCAAGGGTGGTGTGGTTCCCAGTTTTGTAATTAAGTCTGGTCAGTTCAGAGATGACCTGTGTCAGACCTGCTTCATGGGTAAGTGACTTTGAGGCATGACCAGGATCCTGGGCCCAGTTAATGTTGAAGTCGCCCAGAATTAGTTGCTCCATTGTTACCTTGGTAGCCGGATGACCCCAACGCACACCCCGTTGTCGGTTGTGGGGGTGGGCTGAGGAGGTGCAAGGGGGGATTTTCAATCCTAACACCGAATTTCCTCACTTTTATCAATGTGGAACAACCCTAACTGATGCATTAAATGGAGTTTGGTAGCACGGTAGTGCTGCCATAGTTCAGGTTGAGTACCCCATTTAAGGTTAAATGGTGAAATTTTGCACCCTAATAACTTTGCCACCATTCATCAGATCTGCCTGAGTTTTGGCAGGCACGGGGCGTTACCATAGATCTTGGGAGCTGCCAACTTCTGTTCCGGTCGGATATATGGCTGCAGAGTTATTAAGCAACATTCTGGGGTGCATTTACTTTTTTTGCACATTATTTGTTGGCGCCTACATGTCGCAAGGTTTCCGAGACCAGTCCAAAAACTTCACAGAATGTGCAGCCAGTGTCCCCAATGTGCCTTTTGAAGATTTTGTGAAAAAAATATTAAACGGTTCAAAAGTTATTCTAAAAACAATTTCCCATTATAAGTCAATGGGAAAAGTTAACAAAAAATTCAACACTTTCGCAAATGCACTTTTTAGTGTCGCCAAATGGCCCCAGTAGTGTCGCAAATCCACCATTTTGTTTTCAGTTACTGATCACAGAAATGCTTGGCATTTAAAATTGGGACCATCTAGGGACATAATTATTTTGTGTTTAGCTATTCGAGCCCTGAGGATGCTAGCCATGTCTTTATTTTGCAGTTAAATACCCAAGAAATATGTTTTTCAAATTTCTGGGAAAAGTAGTGTAGCAAAGTAGTGTTGCACTTGCGACACTTTCACAAATGTTTGTGAAAGGTATCGCAAATCACGACACTACTTTTCTAGACTATGGCCAAAATGACAGGAAATCTTTGCCACCCTGCTACAACAAAATAGTTTGGTCTTTTGGTCGGAAATTTGAAGGGAAGGCAGCCAATATCTCACAGATGAGCCTTTTGGTGGATTGGTGATCAAATATTTCACGGATAAAAAGCTATGACATTCTGAAGTTTACTTTTTTCCCCATTGAATAACATGGCGGCGTACGCCGCGCCTGTCGGGGCTCGTATCTCGGAAATGGTGCGATATACGGAATTTTCATTGTGACAATGCAAAACCCTGTGGGCTATGCATTTAGTAAAAACCTAGCCAGGAAACTCATGAATCATGTGAAATTTTGATTTTTTTTTCTACATCGTACGGTTACTGAGATATTAACATTTTAGTATTGCAACTGCTCATTTTCTGCTCGAGGCCCATTATTATACATACATTCTTTGTTTTCACTGTGTTTCTCAATGGAGCTTTTTGGGAAAAATATGGTGTGCGCTCCAGTTACTGTTACACATAGGCTTTAGACTTGTGCTTCCGTGCCCGTTTGCATTACCATTCCCATGTACGCCACCATGTGCGTTATACTTTGTGTTTCCGTTTGTGTTTGTGTTACTGTTACCATTTGTGTCTCCACTACTGTTTGTGTTTGTCTTTAGCTTAGTGTCACCATGCGAATTATCATATCTGTTGGCTGCCGCCCTTCCGTTTTCATTTGCGTTTGTCTTTCGTTTCGTGTCATTGTTGTTCTTACCGTAATCATTTGCATTTCCAATTGCATTCCACTGCCCGTGTGCATTAAGGTTTGCATTTCCATATATGCTTATGTTTGCGTTTCTGTTTTCTTTGGTGTATTTTTGCTGTTACCATTACCATTTGCATTTATAATTGCAGTACTGTCACCATGCACGTTACGGTTTGCGTTTCCATACACGTTTGCATTTGCATTTCCGTTTCTGTTTCCTTTCACATTATTGTTGCTGTTACACAGATCATTTGCATTTACAATAGTGGTACTGTGACTGTGCGCGTTACCAGTTGCATTTCCATATGCACTTGCATCTCTGTTTGTGTCACTGTTTGCTTTGGCATTACTTTGCGCCTGTGTTTCTATTAACGCTTGCTTTACAATTTATGTTTGTGTCACCATGTGCGTACCCATTACCGCTTGCATTTGTGTTGCTGTTACCGTTACTATGTAACAAAAAAATCACGTGGTGGGAGTATTATATTCACTATTTAGAGTCTTCATTCTCAAAAAGAAGGGCAGTTGAAGGCAAAAATCTCTGTTTAATGCATCAGTTTGGGTTGTTCCACCCCAACAAAAGTGAGGAAATTCAGTGTTAGGGTTGAAAATCCCCCTTGCACCCCTCATCCCACCCCCCCAACCGGCATTGGAGTGTGCGTTGGGGTCATCGGTTCTCACTCTCACCCCATTCTCCTATGTCTCAGCTTGTTCACACATGTGATGGGGTGAGAGTTAGGGTTGATGACCCCAATGCATTAGGGCTGATGACCCCAATGCACACCCCTATGCCAGTTGGGGGGTGGGCTGAGGAAGTGTAAAGGGATTTTCAACCCTAACACCTTCCTCACCTTATTAATGTGGAACAACTCCTAATTGATGCATTAAATGGAGTTTTTTGCCTCTATGATATATATATATATATATATATATATATATATATATATTATAATTATGGCAGCATGGTAGTGCTACCATAGTTTGGGTTGAGTTCCCCATTTAAGGTTAAATGGTGAAATTTTGCACCTTAATAACTTTGCCACCATTCAATGGATCTGCCTGAAATTTGGCAGACACAGGGTGTTATCATAGATCTTGGGATCCACCAACTTTCATTCCAGTTGGATATGTGGCTGCAGAGTTATTAAGCAACATTCTGGTATGCATTTACTTTTTTTTACACATTATTTGCTTATGCCTACGTGTCGCATGGTTTCCGAGACCGGTCCGAAAACTTCAGAGAATGTGCGGCCATGGTCCCCAATGTGCCTTTTGAAGATTTTATGAAAAAATATTGAACGGTTCAAAAGTTATTCAAAAAACAAGTTCCCATTATGAGTCAATGGGAAAAGTTAACAAAAAATTCAACACTTTCGCAAATGCACTTTTTAGCATCACAAATGACCCTAGTAGTGTCGTAAATCTGCCATTTTGTTTTCAGTTACTGATCACAGAAATGCTTGGCATTTAAAATTGGGACCATCTAGGGATATAATTCTTCTTGTGTTTACTTAGTCGAGCCCTGAAGATGATAGCCATGTCTTTATTTTGGAGTAAAACTCCCCAGAAATATGTTTTTCAAATTTGTGGGAAAAGTAGTGTCACACTTGTGACACTGTCACTAATTTTTGTGAAAGGTATCGCGAATCACAACACTACTTTTGTAGAGTATGGCCAAAATGACAGGAATTCTTTGCCACCCTGCTGCAAAAGAACGGTTTGATCTTTTGGGCTGAAATTTAGTGGGAAGGCAGCCAACATCTCACAGATGTGCCTTTTGGTGGCTTGGTGACAAATTATTGCATGGATTCAAAGTTATGATACTCCAAAGTTGATGTTTTTTCCCTTAGACTAACATGGTGACGTCTGCCATACCTTTTGGGGATCGTATCTCGGAAACGGTACGAGATACGGAATTTTTGTTACAAAAATGCATAGCCATATGGCTATGCATTCAGGAAAAACTTAGCCAGGAAACTCATGAATCAAAGTTGTACGGTTACTGAGATATTAACAATTTAGTATTATAACTGCTCTTTTTCTGCTCCGAGGCACATTATTCTGCATACTTTCTTTGTTTTCACTGTGTTTCTCAATGAAGCTTTTCAGGAAAAATAGGGACTGTGCTCCAGTTACTGTTACACGTAGGCTTTACACTTGTGTTTCCATGCCTGTTTGCATTACCGTTTTGGTGTACGCCACCATGTGCATTATCCCTTCCGTTTCCATTTGCGCTTGCATTTGCATTAGTTACTATTTGTATCTCCACTACTGTTTGTGTTTGTGTTTCACTTAGCGTTACCGTGCACATTACCATTTCTGTTGGTGGCTGCCCTTCCATTTCCATTTGTGTTTCTCTTTCATTTTGCATCATCGTTGTTCTTACCATTACCATTTGCATTTCAAATTGTGGTCCCGTGTCCGTGCACGTTATGGTTTGCATTTCCATATGTGCTTCCATTGTGTATTTGTTTCCTTTGGCATTATTGTTGCTGTTACAGTTATCATTTGTGTTTACAATAGCAGTGTCATCACTGTCGAGTTACTGTTTGTGTTTTCATATGCGCCTGCATCTCCACTTGCATCACTGTTCAGTTTGACGTCACTTTGCGCCTGCATTTCTATTAATTTTTACTTTACAATTTACGTTTGCATCACCATGTGCGTAACTGTTAGCACTTACATTTGCATTGCACTTACCATTACAATGCCACAAAAAAACATGTGGTGGGAGCGCTGGGCCCAAAGGTCCCCATGCTCTCACCACCACATTCCTTTCACTATTTATAGTCCTCATTTTCAAAAAGAAGGGAAATTAGAGGCAAAAAACTCTGTTTAATGCATCAGTAATGGTTGTTCCACAGCGACAAAAGTGAGGAAATTTGGTGTTAGTTTTGAAACCCCCCCATACCCCCTTAGCCCGGCCCACCAACTGGCATCGGGGTGTGCATTGGAGTCATCGGTCCTGTCACCCATTCTCCATCCTCAGCTTGTTCACGTATGTGATGGGGTGAGAGTTAAGGCTGATGACCCCAATGCACACCTCGATACTGGTTTGGGGGGCCGGGCTGAGGGGGCGCAAGGGGGGGTTTTCAACCTTAACACCGAATTTCCTCACTTTTGTCACTGTGGAACAACCCTAACTGATGCATTAAACAGATTTTTTTGCCTCTTATATATATATATATATATATATATATATATATATATATATATATATATAGATGTGTGTATATATATATATATATATATATATATATATATATATATATATATATACACACACACACACACATATATTATAATGGTACAATAATGCCACTATAGTTAGGGTTGAGTACCCCCATTTAAGGTTAAATGGTGAAATTTTGCACCTTAATAACTTTGTCATGTTCAACAGATTTGCCTGGAATTTCGCAGACACTGAGCATTAGCATAGATCTTGGGATCTGCCAAGTTTCGTACTGGTCAGATATACGGTTGCGGAGTCATTAAGCGACATTCTGGAGTGCATTTTACGCTTTTACACATTCTTTCCTCACATCTACAGGTCGCACGGTTTATGTGACCAGTCTGAAAACTTCAGTGAGCATGTGGCCAGGGTTCCTGATGTGACTTTTGAAGATTTCATGAAAAAATATTGAATGATTCAAAAGTTATTCAAAGTGGTAGTTGAACCCCCCCCATGTGAATAGTGCTTAGCTGAACCTAACATTTTCTTCTTCTCTCCTATATCTGTTCCAAAGACTGTTGCGCAACAGCACTTTACTCCTTCATTTTATGTCTTTCTGTCTCTTTCTAATCCCCCCCCCCTTTTCTGTGTAAAACATACAGAATATGCTGCAGTCAGACTGGCCATCTGACGCTGTGTATTACAATTGAAACTATTTTTCTTCCCTTCCTATTTCTTCTCTTCTACGTCATGGTCCAGTTAAATATAAGCACTTTTCCCTGTACTGCCCTTAAATGTGCAGAAATGGTCTAAATGAGCTGCCACAGACTTAAAGAATGAAACTAACTAAAGGTCTGTAAACAGACTTGGTAGGCAAAGGTTTTTTTTCACAATGTAAAAAGCAAGCTGGGATTGACAGTCAAACTAAGAAATTACCAATGCCAGTTTAAATGTTTTTCTTTAGGATATGTACAGGTGCAGATTGGAATATCCTGTTCTTGAAAAGGTTAAACAGTTAGCAAATTAACTAAAATACAGGATATTAGAGAAGAAGAAGAACTAAAATGTGGTCTACTTACACAACTCCCAGGAGTTTCATGTCTCCAATCAGTGCTGGTGTCCTTGCAAGGTGCTGTCCCCCATAGAAAGTCAGCAGCACCTTTCTCCCTTCTTTTATATGCTGCAGCTCCTAGGTTACCTTTAGAAAAGGGAGGAGTTGTCTATAATGCAGCCCACTCTGCACGAAATGTGCAATCATATCTGAAAGAGCATTAAGGTGTTTATGTTGATGTCATAATAACGGATTATTTGTTATGCCTTTCATTTATGTAAATTCTATGTAATTGATTGTACAAAGAAATAAGAAATTTTCCTGTAAATAGCTTAATAATTAGGTGGGGCTTTGAGCTAAGGGGTGGAGCTCCACTCTTTAAAAGAAGCCAGCCTAGATCCTCAGGTTAGATGCTGTTAGGGAGAGTTCACGTGAGGACCTCCTGCTCTCTGTTATACTGCACAAGATTATGTTCCACTGCTAGACCCTTGGCAGGGAAGCTGTGCTGTTTTCAAGTTTTATTTTGTTTGTTTATTATCAGAAGTTTGCTGCTGTTATTTTTTTTTGGATTTAATTTTTTTGTTTGTTTGTTTAATAAAAATCATACCATTTAGGTATGTTGTACCAAATTTGTTGATTCCTGTGTGACCTGATTTGTTCAACCCACGACAGTTTCCCATTATAGTCAATGGGAAAAGTTAACAAAAGGTTCAACAGTTTCGCAAATGCAGTTTTTAGTGTCACAAATGACCCCTGTAGTGTCATGTGTCAGCCATTTTTTTTCAGTTACTGATCACAGAAATGCTTGGCATTTAAAATTGGGACCATCTAGGGACACAATTCGTTCTGTGTTTACCTAATCGAGCCCTGAGGATGATAGCCATGTCTTTATTTTGGGGTTAGACACCCCAGAAATATGTTTTTAAAATTTTTGGGAAAAGTAATGTCGCAAAGTAGTGTCGCACCTGCGACCCTTTCGTGATTTTTTTTTGAAGTGTCATAAATCATGACACTACTTAGCAACTCTATGGCCAAAATAACAACAATTGCTTGCTACCCTGCTGCAAAAGAACAGTTTGGTCTTTCGGACTGAAATTTAGAGGGAAGAAAGCCAACATCCAACAGATGTGCTGTTTGGTGGTTTGGTGACAAAATATTGCAGGGATGCAAAGTTATGGTACTCCACATTTGATGCTTTTTCCCATGGACTAACATTGTGGAGTACGCCTTTCCTTTTGGGGCCCGTATCTCGGAACCAGTGCGAGATACAGAATTTTCATCAGAAAAATGTTTAGCCCCTTAGGGGTCTAAATGGTAAGTGCAAACCTAGCCAGGAAAGTCATGAATCATATGGCCTTTTAATTGTTTTCCTATGTCGTACAGTTCCTGAGACATAAGCAGTTTAATGTTCCAAGAGCTTATTTTCTGGTCCGAGGCCCATTATTATGAATACATTCTTTGTAGTCACCGTGTTTCTCTATGCAGCTGTTGGGGAAAACCAGGGTGTGCACTTCTGTTACTGTTACAGTTAGCGTTCCCACTTGCGTTTCCATACCCATTTGCATTAGCGTTCCCATGTTACGCCACTTTGTGTGTTTCGCTTTGTGTTTTTGTTTGCACTTGCGTTTGAGTTACTGTTACCATTTGTGTATCCACTACTGTTTGTGTTTGCGTTTCACTTTGCGTCACCGTTTGCATTACCATTTGCGTTTGTGGCCACCCTTCAGTTTGCATTTAGTTTGTGTTTCTCATTCTTTTTGCATCATCATTGCTGTTACCATTTCCATTTGCATTTCCAATTGTGTTACCATGACTGTGCACAATATGGTTTGCATTTCCATATGTGCTTCCATTTGTGTTTGCATATCTGTTTTCTTTGGTGTTATTGTTGCTGTTACCGTTACCATTTGCATTTACAATTGCAGTACCATGACTCTGTGTGTTACAGTTTGCGTTTCCATACAGACTTGCTTTTGTATTTCTGTTTCCTTCGGTGTTATTGTTGCTGTTGCCATTACCATCTGCATTTACAATTGCGATACCGTGACCGTGAACCTTACGGTTTGCGTTTCTGTACGTGCTTGCATTTGCATTTGTTTTTCGGTTTCCTTTGTCGTTATTGCTGCTGTTACCATTACCATTTGCATTTACAGTTGTGGTCCCTTGACCATGCGTGTTACAGTTTGTTCTTCTGTATACAATTGTGTTTGAGTCTCCGTTTACGTTACTGTTCACTTTGGGGTTACTTTGCACTTGCCTTTCTGTTACCGTTTGTGTTATCATTTACATTTCCATCACCATGTGCGTTACCATTTGCTCTTGCATTTCTGTTGTGGTTACCATTACTATTTGAGTAAAAATCACACGGTGGGAGTGCAGGGCCCGAAGGGCCCACACTTCCACCACCACATTTCATTCACTATTTATAGTCCTCATTCTCAAAAAGAAGGGAAATTCATGGCAAAAAAACTCTGTTTAATGCATCAGTTAGGGTTGTTCCACAGTGACAAAAGTAAGGAAATTCAATCTTAAGGTTGAAACCCCCCCCTTGGACCAACCCCACCCCACCCCCCAGCCAGCATTGGAGGTCATCAGTCCGAACTCTCACCCCATTCTCCTGTAGTTCACCCCCTCAGCTTCTTTACACATGTGATGGGATGAGAGTTAGTGCCGACTACCCCATCACACACCCCGATGCCGGCTGGGGGGGCAGGTTGGGGTGTCCAAGGGGGTTCAACCCTAACATTGAATTTCCTCACTTTTGTCACTGTGGAACAACCCTAACCGATGCATTAAATGGAGTTCTTTTGCCATGAATATATATATATATATATATTAGAGGCAAAGAAATCCATTTAAGGCATCAGTTAGGGTTGTTCCACAGTGAAAAAAGTGAGGAAGTTTGGTGTTGGGGTGAAAGCCCCCTTGGAACCCTAGCCCACCCCACAACTGGCATGCGGGGTGCTTGCGTTGGGGTCATTGGCCTAACTCTCACTCCATCACATGTAAAGAAGCAGAGGTATAGGAGAATTGGGTGAGAGTTAGGACCGATGACCCCAATGCGCACTCCCGGATGCCAGTTGGAGGGCTAGGGGGATACAAGGGGGGCTTTCAACCCTAACACTAAATTTCCTAGCTTTTGTCGCTGTGGAACAACCCTAACCGATGCATTAAATGGAGTTTTTTGCTTCTAATTTCCCTTCTTTTTGAGAATGAGGATGATAAATAGTGAATGGAATGCGGTGGCGGGACCACGTGATGTCTTGTTACATAGTAACATGAACTGCAAAGCAAATGCAAGTGGCAATGGTGATGCACATGGTAAAGCAAAAGGAAATGGTAAAGCAAACAGTAAAAGAAACACAAGCGCAAAGTGATGCGAGAAATGCAAGCGAGTACGGAAAGCAACTGGTAATGCACACGGTCACGGTACAACAACTGGACATGCAAATGGTAATGGTAACAGCAACAATAACGCCAAAGAAAACAGAAACCAAATCGCAGGCGCGTACAGAAACTCAAATCGTGATGCACACAGTCACAGAACCGCTATTGTAAATGCAAATGGTAATGGTAACAGCAATAATAACACCAAAGGAAACAGAAACAGAGAGATGAACAGAAGCGAGTATGGAAATGCAAACCGTAATGAGCACGGGCACGGTACTGCAATTGTAAACACAAATGGTAATGGTAACAGCAATAATAACAGCAAAGGAAACAGAAACGCAAGCACGTATGGAAACGCAAACTGTTACACGCACAGTCATGGTACTGCAATTGGAAATGTAAATGGTAACGGTAACAGCAACAGTAATGCCAAAGGAAACAGAAATGGAAATGCAAATGCAAGCGCATACAGAAATGCAAACTGTAATGTGCACAGTTATGGTAACGCAATTGGAAACACCAATGATAACGGTAACAGCGACGATGATGCAAAATGACAGACACACACAAATGGAAGGTCAACCAATAATGCAAAGGCAATGCACAGGCTGATACAAAAAAAAACATAAACAGTAATGGAAATGCAAATGGTAACATTGATGTAAACAGAAGCGCAAACGAAAATGCAAACTGTAATGCACACGGTAGCGTACACGGAATGGTGACACGAACGGTAACGGAAATGCAACTGGAAATGTTAACTGGCACAGTAACGAAAGGGCACACCCTTCTTTTCCCCAAAAACTGCATTGAAAAAGACAGTGAATACAAAGAATGTATGCATAATAATAGGCCTCGGAGCAGAAAAGAAGGACTTGGAATACTAAATTGCTTATATCTCAGGAACCATATGACATTGAAAACAAAATGAAAATTTCATATGAATTATGACATTCTGGCTAGTTTTATACTTAGTTCCCAGTTGGGGGGATAAGCATTTTTCCCACGAAAAGTCCATATCTCGCGCCATTTCTGAGACACAGGCCCCGAAAGGCGCGACTGATGCTGTAATGTTATCCTATGGGAAAAAGTGTCAACTTTGGAGTGGCATAACATTACAGCCCTCCAATATTTTTTCACCAGTCCACCAAAAGGCACATCTGTAGCATGTTGGCTGTCTTCCCTCCAAATTTCAGCACAATAGACCAAACTGTCCTTTTGCAGCAGGGTGGCAAAGAATTCCTGTTATTTTTTTGCCCCTTAATGACAAGGTCTTTAAGAATGATATTATCCCTTTTGGTTTGTGCTGGTCACCCCGTGTTCTTAAATATCTGGGTATCAACTTAACACACAATCCTTCCTCACGGATTAAAGAGAACTTGGAGCCCCTTTCCCTGTTGATCGTCTAGGATCTTGATAGATGATCTAAGCTTCCCATTTCCCTATGGGGTCATGTTAATATAATTAAGATGAATGTATTTCCCCATCTTTTTTATCCCCTCTCACACCTTAGCTCATTCATCCCTTTATCCTGGTTTCAGAAAATGCATAGAATTTTTACCAACTTTATCTGGTCTAACAAGCAGTCTCATTTGGCATACTATAAATTGGCTGCTCCGAAAGCAGATGGGGGACTGCGGATTCCTCACTTGGCAATCTATTACTGGGCCAGTTTGAGACTGGTCTGGTTAAAATTGAGTCAGACTTCATCCAGACTATGAACATGGACCCCTTGACAATGTTCTATGTTAAGGTTTCGTCCCTACAAGACGTTTGTAAATGCCCCACCCTTAGGACGTCATTAAAAGTTCATGCACAGCTCTGCTCCTTTTCGTGATACATCCCACACCTGGACCTGTCCCAGTCCATTTGGAACTCCCCGGCCTTCACTATAAATAAACAGAGGAATCCCTGCATGTGGTTGCCCTAAGTAGGGGATGGGATAGTATCTACCTTTCTGGATGGTGAGGGGGCATGGCTCTCTGTAACTATTATAATCTGAAAATTTGACATCCCAGTAACTCAGCAATTTAGGGTTATCCAGTTAAAGCACCTGCTTTCCACGGTGCTGGGTAAAACCCCTCCCCGTCCGCTGGCCTTCTCATTGATACCTGAGCTTTCCTCCCTACTTGGCCCATCAAGTGTCATTTCCAAAATATATCAAGCCTTATTTCACTGGAGGTATGGGGGTTCCAATGGCCCCACCAAGTTCTGGGCTTTCCTTTTCCCCAATATACCCCTAACTGGCTGGTTTTATGGATGTTTTGTCACAAATATGTATCTCAAGATAGATTACGGCTCATGCAATATCACATTTTACACAACATATACTATACCCCAGTAAAGCTGGCGAAATGGGGTCTTCTTGAATCAGAGTTGTGTACCAGAGGGTGTCAGGAAGCAGGTACACTTCTCCATATATTCTGGTCGTGTCCTAAGATAACTCCACTGTGGGAGGCAATTCAAGCTAACCTAGACCCCATACTGGGTTTGCAGGATTGCTTTACTCCAGACATTTGCTTGCTGGGTGACCTGCCCTCTATTAAGGTTAAAATTTGGAGATTTCACATTTCTGTTATTGCATTATCTGTCAAAAAAATCATACTTATGCATTGGCAGGATGTGGTTAGCTCAACATATCAGGAATGGATTCATGAAATCCTTGCTAATCTTGACACAGAGAAAGCTATAGCGAGTCTCCATAACAGGCTACAGAGTTATAAGCACATCTGAGATCCCCTTCACACCTTAATCATGCTTAGTATGGATAAATGAGTGGTTGGCAATTGTTTATTTCAGTATAATTACTGGTCATCAATTTTTTCTATGGGCTGAACCAGTTGCTATTTGCCGTAATAACAGGCTGGTTATTACGACATTCATGCGTCCAGTCACTCAGTCGATGATGCTCGCTCATTGGATTATGTTCGGGGTAGGGGCAGGCTAAACTCTCTTACAAACATGGCGGCTCTGTCTCTCGCGTCCCGTTGAGCCTCCGAAACAAGACGCATCCATCCTTTTTTTTCATTTGTTTCATGTATCTGGTTGATCCAGCCTTTTCCCCAGCAAAATATCTGGTTGATACTGACATTTGTCTGTTTCGGGACAAAATGACTAGAGCTACAAGGGAGCGTGCCAGGGAAGCGTGGTAGACACGATCAGGTCAGAGACTAGCTGTAAGGTATAAACAAAACGGAAACAAAAAAGAACTTTGTTAAGGAAGGGAGGTAGAGGGCAGAAGACAGATGAAGTCAGAGATTGTGTGTGTGTGTGTCTGTGTTTGTAAGAGAGAGAGAGAGTGTGTGTGTGTGTATGTGTGTGTGTGTGCGTGTGAGAGAGTGTGCGTGTGTGTGTGTTAACGCTGAACTCAAGCAGGAGAAAAATTTCTGACCTTTTATTATAAAAAATAAAAGATGATGAAGTGTGTCATATTCGAATTTAATGCTCACCCTCGGTGTGGGATGCTTTGATAAACCCCGATGGCTTCACCTTCGGGGTTTATGTAGCATCCCACACCTTGGGTGAGCATTAAATTCTCATAACACACACTTCCTCATCCTTTATTCTCTATTTATACAAGCTTATTGTAATACAGTATCATACTACAACACTGTCGTATACTGCTGTCTGGGGGGGAGGAGGGATGGGGAGGTGGGGGCAGATCATGTACTGTTATCTGAATATGTTATACATGCTATAATTCCTGTCCCCAGTATTGTGGAAAATCTGTTAATAAAGTTTGAATTGGAAAAAAGAATTCCTGTTATTTGGGGCATAGTGTCGCAAACTAGTGTCACAAATCACGTCACTTTCGCAAATTAAATCATGAAAGTGTCATGAGTGCAACATTACTTTGCAACTCTACTTTTTCCAGAAATTTGAAAAACATATTTCTGATGTGTTTAACCCCAAAATAAAGACATGGCTAGCATCCTGAGGGTCTAGCTAGGTAAACACAAAAAAAAATTGTGTCCCTAGAAGGTCCCAATTTTAAATGCCAAGCATTTTTCTGATCACCAACTGAAAACAAAGTGGTGGATTTGCAACACTACTACGGCCATTTGCTACAGTAAAAAGTTCATTTGCGACACTGTCACACTTTTTGTTAACTTTTCCCATAGTCTTATAATGGGAAATCGTTTTTTGAATAACTTTTGAACTGTTTAATATTTTTCCACAAAACATTGAAAAGGCACATTGGGGACCCTAGCCGCATATTCCCTGAAATTTCTGGACCTGTCGTGCAAACCATGTGACCTGTAGGCATGAGCAAAGAATTCATCAAAAACCATAAACACGCATGCAGATCTCACTTACTAATCCCGCAGCTGTATATCTGACCACTACAAAAGTTGGCAGATCCCAAGATATATGGTTCTTGATCATGCATGCCAAATTTCAGGCAAATCTGTTGAACGGTAGCAAAGTTATTAAGGTGCAAAGTTCAACCCTTTAACCTTAAAAGGGCTACTCAACTCTAACTATGGTAGCACTGCCATGCTACCATAATATATATATATATATATATATATATTTGCTAAGGAATGATTTAAAATACAGTTGTCATTTTATTTTTTACCTTTTAATGTTCCTAATTGCTGAGCCAGCCCGGTGTCGCAGAGGGCTGAGACATTAGTGGCTTATCTCCTACCACGCTTGTGACCTGTGTTTGCAGTGTGAGCAGCTCACCAGGGGTCATCCAGGGAAGGGGAGGATTGAGCATCCCAACAACAGCTCTCCTTCTCTGGGGAGGGAGTGGATCAATGGTCTGTGTTAGCCTTGCCCCTAGCGGAAGCTGGGGGTTGGCATACCAACACTGCATAATAGGAAGGGACACCTTATGTGCCACCCACTGGAGTGTGCACAGCATGGCCATTGGCATAATTTCACACCCTTCCACTGAGCCGGGGGAGAAAATGGTGGAAAATCCTAGCCATGCATGATGATCACCAGCCCTTGCAGGCTTCGTGTCCCAGAGACTCAGGCACCTCCTGCATCTGAATCCAATCTGGCAGGTAGAGGGGTCTCCCTGCCCCTTGCCACATAGGGCAAGCAATGGGGGATAAATAAATGAAGGTTAGTTCTGGGAGATGTTGGGGCAATATGGCTGGGGGGTCAGTGGGAAGGAGGTGCTGGCCAGGAAGACAGAAATGCGCACACAAAAAAAGTTCCTAATTGCAGTTGCTATCATTTTGCTGTCCATGATGATAATGAACCTCAGGCAGAATCATATTTTAAAACACAAGTCCCACCAGTCCTCAGACATGCACTGTAGACTGTTCAGCTCTTTTGTTTTTGAATGTCAGTCACCGAGCTCATCTTACACTGTGTGTGGTCTTTGTGTGTGCACCTAATTTTCATTTTGGAGTGTGCACTCAGTGAATGGTTACATTTCTGTCATTCAAACACCGTATGGAAAGAGCTGTTCGCAGCATAAATATTGCTGTAAATGTCTCCCATGTTGTTGTGACAGTCTGTAGCTGACAGCTCTCTACATTCATGTTCATCCTCGATTGCTCCATCTGGCAGCCATATGAGTTAGTTTTCTCCCTTATCCTCCAGGTCACGGTAACACGGTCTCGCATGCGCGTGGAGGTGCACATGAGCCCCAAGGCCTCGAAAAACCCCAGTCCTCCCACCTAGCCTAGCACCAGCCCCCCTCTGCCTGAGACTGCCATCAAGCCTCCCCCTGATGTCAGTCAAGGGCCGGTAGGGCTTGCCTCCCCAGTCCGAGAGAGGAGAGCTTCCTGTTGGTCACTCATTCCTCTCCCAACCCACCCACCCGGATGCCCCCAGTGGCCTGCACTCATTCCCAAATAAGGGTCACCAGTGTGGTGTGAGGTGTGGCATCCAGCGCCTCAACCCTCAGTGCCTCTGGGCCAGTGGCTCACACTACCTGTTGTTGATGCGTTTGTTATATGATCCAAAGATAATAAGTTTCTTTTGTAAGACTCCAATTGCACTTATCTACAATAAATATTGCACCTTTGTATGTATTTTTGTTGTTTTATTATGGTACTTACTGGTGATGTTTATAGAACACCAGTGAACGAATGTTTTCCTGTATCTTTTTAAAACTTGTTACCTGTACCTATTACCTTCCCACCTTCTCCCCATCCCCCATGTAGCAACTTGAAATGAGTCTTCTGGGCTGTGCTTGTTTACCTGGTAAAATGTGTTGAAATAAATAATTAAACTAATTGATCTCCAAATGATTAAAGTATGATTCTAGTTGAGAAGCTGATCACCTACGGTTACTAGTAAAACTTAGTACTTAATGCAGTACAGATTAATACATAATTATTTTAATCCTCTTTTCTGATTATGTCAGCTTCATTATTTTTTATGTGAGTTACTTAATCAAATTTGATAAACAGATTAGATAGTGTGGTTACTTTGAGATGTGATTTATTGGCTTGCATCTTGTGTTTATACCTGTATTTTCATATGTAGTTGTGGTTCTCCAGTTCACTGTAATTTTAACTGCTACAAAGGTAATTAGCCACTAAAATTATATCGTCACATAAAAAAAAATGTTTAAACAAATTGTGAGTATACCTGGTGCGTGGTTCCCCTGAGGAAGCACTGACATGCAAAACTTTTAGAGCTTTGTTATGCACTGGTACAGCCAGGCTCTTTTGTGCTCATGACACACACAGAATACATTTTGATTTGTGAATTGCAGTGCTGGTGCCAGTCTTTTGTTTTTTGTCATGGTAATAAAGTGTTCTTATTTATATTTTCACCATTCTTATGGTCAGTGAATGTTGTGTGCTTCCTTGGGGTTTATGGCTTCCCAGCATAACTGGTTTGCAGCTGAGGTCTCTCCTTCATTACTTGACAATGTTGCTAGCCACTTCCAGTAACTGGGCATTACATATTGCCGTCTGTGACTTGGATCATTCTGTGTCTTTTTGTTGTTGTTGTATTTTGTATTGTTTGGTAACCAGGTAATGTCCACTAAGCACAAGTGTCTGTTTTCATGGGTGACACGGGAATACTGGGGTGGTCAAATTAATTGCTCAGAGTCACAAAGTATGGAAATGGAGGTTGTGGGAATTCAGCCCAGGTCTGCTAGATGTACGAAGTTCATTCACTGCTCATTAGTCTAATCTCTAGGCTATACTGCCTGCTGATTACCATCAATTGTTTTCACTAAACATTTACATTATCTGATTCATCTTGAAAAGAAAATCTGCATACCTGCCAAATGCCAAGAAATAGCAGTACCCACTTGGAGGCTTCTGCTGTGCTTTTAATAATAAAGTGCAGCAAACAGGCAAGGAGAAGCGGTAAACAAAACATCCTAGTGTCTCACATTCCTATATACAGTAACACTTTGTCAAGAGACTAAAGCTCACCCTACAAGAGGTGGTGCATTATAACAAAGGTAATGTATTTGACAATTTTTCTGGTTGTAGTAACTTACATTTGCATCATTATGCACTGATATCTCTTTGTGTTCTCTCTGTTTCAAGTTGTCAGCATAAATACTCGTTGATGTCTATCAACTGATCCATTTATTAATTTTTATTGACCCTTATTCAGATTCTTTAGAATGGCACGGGGTCAAAATGTCGCATGGCAGAATGCCGTGTGACAGAATCGCGTTGTGACGATTTGAGTTCTTTCCTGTGGGGCTCCGCCCGTGACATGCCTGTTACAGGGGCTGTGCCTCAGACCCCCACTTAGGATTCTAACTCTGGGAGGGGTCCAACTCAGAGAGCACACATGAAAGTTATGCCTAATGCCATCCATACGCTATTGCCGTATTTATATTGTGACCAGGTACATTTTAGAACCAGTATTTTAAATTCATTTATAATTTTCCAGAAGCACTTTATCACATTATTGTAGTTTGTTTGCACTTTGTTGTATGCTCTGGGCTTTATCCTGCATTTGGATCCCTTTAAAATGATGGTATAAAAAGGAAACCTAAAGCAGAGACCTTGGACCCAATTTTAAAAGAGCCGTAAAAGCGACGCAAGTTGTGTTGCTTTAAGGGTTGCAGCAAACTTCAGGTGTGCCAGGGACCCTGAGCCAGATTTTATAAGAAGCAGGGTCCCTCTACCAAACTCCCTAGATTTGCCACAAGTCTCATGGTACTCCAAACAGCTGGTGCATCTGCAAACATTGCCACAGGGATCTGTCCCTCCAGAGCACAACACTAGAGGGGCCAGGTTAGGGGGTGAAGAAACATCTCACCATGGGGGCCAAGGGTATAAGGGGCAAGGGAGGTGGTAGTGGTGGTGGAGCACAGCTGGCCTTACACTGCAGTGAGTTTTCATCCGGCAGGCTGCATTTGCAATGTGCTGTAAGATAGTAAAAGTTTGCTGTACATATTATCCCAGGTGGTCTAGCAGCCCCCCAGATCTGCTGATGTTCAGATATCATCCCTGGTGGTCTAGCAGACCCACCATTCCCTATCTCCCCCAAGTAGATGGATATACCCTCCATGGTGGTGTAGCGGTCCCCCTCCCAATCCATTATTTCCCCGCAAAACAATCAGACAACAGTCCCTGGTGTTCTAGTAGCCCTCTCACCCTCCCCAGCCTGGAAGGCATTGTCCCACCACCTCACTCCCCCCATCCCTGCTGTGATTCTGTGACCGGCACAGCCCTCCACTTACCACCATGGCCAGCCACAGAATGTACTGTTGAGGACTGCATAAGCATACTGTACACAGTACACTCTGCTTCATAGCACATTCTGCAGCCAGCCATGGTGGTGAGCAGAGGGCTGTGCCAGTTGCAGGATCATGGAGGGATGGGGGGATCACGGCAGTGGGACAATGCCTGCCGGGGTGAGGAGGGTGGGGGCGACTAGAACACCAGGGGCTGTTTCCGATTGTTTTGGGGGCAGATCATGGATCAGAAGAGCTGCAACACCACCATGGAGGGTAAATCCATCTACTTAGGGGAGATCAGGGATGGGGGGTTTGCTAGACCACCAGGAATGACATCTGAACACTGGAGGATGGGGTGCCACTAGACCACTAGGCATGATATGTACAGCAATCATTTACAGTTTTAAGACACATTGCAAATGCACCCTGCCAAGAGCAAACTCACTGTGGCTGATGGCCTGCTGTTTCCTAACACCCCCACTGCCACCACCCATGCCCCTAGTGCACCTCTACTGCCCCCTGTCATGCCCAATCACATTGGCGTGAACCACTTAGATCACCTCCTGGCTGGTTTAAGTGGTGCTGCTTGCTGCATCCACACTGAGGTTTGTAGAATCCCCAAAAAGGGGGTGTTGCAGCCCCACCATGATGCAAGCCCCCTTGCGACATGGCGCACCTGGTTATTTGTCTCAGTCCTGGTGCAAGGGGGCTTTGGCGTAGCAGTGTCTGGATCAGACGCAGGTTACCTCCTAAAATCCTGTTTGACACAAGTTGTGACACAAGTCACTTCTTGCATCAAACTTCTTTGATGCAAGTCATTTGCATCATTCTAACTTGTTTGAAAATCGGTCCCCTTGTCTCTTACAAAGTTCTACATACAAACACAAAATGTTCAGACAGTTTGTATACCAGTCCTTCTTGTCTGCTTGCAGCACTTTATTACTGAGTACTATTTTTGGCATTTGGTGGGGGGTGCAGCTTTTCATTTCTTTTACCTGTTTGTATGTTGAGAAGCCTTTTGTTGTTTTCTTTATTATTTGATTCATTTTTACTGTCCATTTTTTAAACAATGAACTCTCAGGCCCCAATGATGGAAAAGGAGCGCAAGTACAGCACAAATAATTGCGCTGCACTTGCACTAGCGCAAGACACATGGCTGCTATATTCAGTCGGATAGTGTACTGATGCCATCTGTCTGAATATCGGACCATGTCAGCAGAGCGCTAAATGAAACTGCAGTGCCCTGACATGGACCTGACTGTATATCCCACAGGGTATAGCATTACCTAAAATGTATTGTGCCGGAACCCCTGTGGGTTATAATAAGCTACAACCTGCAAATGAGGTCACTGGGCATGCAAGGTGCTAAGGAGTCATTTGCATGCCCATTGTGGGTTCATTTGCATGGTGTGCAGCAGCCCATTAGTGCTAAATCTGAGGGAGTCTTACATATTCCTTGGCATTTAGTGGCACCACCACCACCCCAGTCACCTGTCATGCATTCTTAAATGCAGTCCCAGTTGTCTATTGGCACTTCCCACCCCCAATCACTTGCTCCATATTATGAAGCATAATCCTTTCTGTCTAGTAGTTCCCCCACCCTCTGATCACCTATTGACAGAAGTAAACATAATCATTGGCAGTCCACTGCCCCCTACCCATCTTGCCCATTCACAAACAAACACCCATCACCCCCTTTACTGGTGTGAATGGTGAGGTCCAGTGGATCCTGATGTGGTGAGTGGCATAGCCCTCTTCACACCTCCTTGGCTGGCCACAATATGAGCTATCAGTGGTACATGTACAATGTACAGTGGCACAAACAGTATTTATACTGTATATCTGCCACTGACAGCTCATACAGTGACCCGTCGAGGAGGTGAGAGGAGGAATAAGCCAGTCACCATATCAGGATCTTCTGGACATCATTGATTACACTAGTAAGAGGGAGGTGTGATGGGTGGTGATTTGTGAGCCAATGGGATCACACTGTCACTTATTGCATTTACTTATGTCAGTGGGCAGTCAGAGAGGGGTGTGGGGAGCAATTTGACACTATGGGCACCAGGAATAATGCTACATAATAAGGAAAGGATGATCGGGGGATGAGGATGCCACTTGACACTGGGGACTGCAGTTTGGAATGTATGATGGGTGACTGGGTGTGGGGGTGCTACTATATACCAGGGACTGCATTGTAGAATGTATGATGGGTTAGCAGGGGTGGGCAGCTCTAATACAGCTGCCTTGCCTGGGGTGGGGGTACAGGATTAGCACCTAGTTAAGATGTATTTTTTGGCAACAGCTCCACTTTTACAGGCTGTTTACTGCTGCTGCAAACCTTTGAAGATACAACTGCACTTGTATGTATGTATGTGTGGACTTCTTCATTTGCATGGGAGCAGTGGTATTTTTGTGCCTGGGCAATGCTGGTGTAACCCCTAGATGGCGCTATCCCAGGGGCTACTACCCCTGCCTGATTTGCCACTAACAGGATGAGGGGCCTGGATCCAATGGCGGGTGCCTCCACCCAGAGGTCAGGGTTTGCAATAGTTAAACTAACTTGGTCACAGCCCTCTGGGACACTGCAACCCCCCTTTCTTCCCACTAGTGGCCCACACAATATATCAGAATTACCTTCACAGTATACACTTACCCCCAGGTCTGGTTCCGCACTGGGACCTCCTGTGAAATGAGATACAGTGCAACAATCACAGTACAGTACTTTAACATAGACAAATACTCAGGCAGTATAACTTTGCTGAAACAAGCAGCTCTGATTTATTTAGGGGATATAACAAGGACAGGGGAAATCAGGTTGATTAGCTTATCACTCTAATAATCTATTTATGGCTCTGTGCACAGGCCTATCCTATCAGTTACTGTCCCTGGGTACCCAAGCCCTAGTGGCTAGTCCAAACCGTGGCAGCTGGTAGGGGCCCTTTCACACAGAGAAAAGGAGAATTAAACAGTCAGCAGTACAGTAATTCCATTTGGATTTAATGTGGCAATTCAGGGAGCACTCTGAATTAGTACTCACGAACTCCAAATAAGATAGGGTCCTTCAATGTCAGCAGAGCTCACTTGAGGTACACAAACCTCTTCACACATCCATATAAAAGAAAGCACTATACCAGGCAGGCTGCATCTGTATCCCGATCGCAATTACTGCACAATACCTGGGAGAACACACAGCAGATTCAGTTCCTGACAGACCGAGTGCAATTTTCAGCAATTCCTCCAGTCTTCTACAGGGTGAGCCTGGTTTCTACTCTTCAGAGATCCTTTGATTCTTTTCACAGGACGGATTCAGTCCTAACAAGCTGTTACACAAGCTGCAGACCGGAACTCTGGGCCTTACACACGTTTTTTGACTAAAACTGCACACTGAAAAAGCACAGGGCACCTTCCTTCTTCACTGCCAAAGCTCAACTGAAACTCCAACTGACAAAACCTGGCACTTCTTTGAGTTCCTCCCAGTTCTTGACTGGATTGGCTGTCACTCACAATAGACTGCTGTTGGTCCAAAAGGTGCTGAAGTCTAAACTACATCTCCCAGAGTCACTGCCCATACAATCCTCTTGTGGCTGGCTCAGATTATGAGTCCAAGTTCTGATTCGTCCAAGGCACCATTTTAGAGCTAGCTTACCCCACACTGATTGGTCCAGTTCAGCAGTTCAAAACTAGAATGGGAACTAGCAGACACAGTTCTGACTGCAAAGAAAGCAGGTTAGACAAACTGTAATTTCATTATTACTCTAAATAATTTCTGGCAAACAGTTACATCTTTCAGATAGGTTCCCTTTGCACCCTAGTGACTGCAAAATGAAGTGAATTGGCAGCAGCTCGGTGGTACTCAGAGAAGCACACAGTCCCCCATACAAACTAATTATGTCTGCAAGCAGACAGCTCTTAAAGAGACAGTACCAGAGGCTCTAAAAACACTCACTGATAAATGGCTTAAATGCCAAACACCATTCAGGCTTGGAGCATTCAAGCAAGCTCCTGGAAGTCTTTTGGGAACCCCCATTTGCAGGGGGGGGTTACACCGGGTTTGGGGGCACTAATTGGGCCTCTGAATATGGCCCTGCCCCAAGCGCAAGCACAAACATTTGTAGCACTAGCATGAACCACATTAGTGCTGGTGCTAACGTTTGAACATTGGACCTTAAAGTTTAAACATTACCTTTATCCCTATTTCCTTGGTGCTGCTCTCCCACTGCCTTGTATGCTTCTAGGCCCTATTCACTGTTTTCTCTGCAACTTACCATACCTTCCAGGGATCCATGGGTTCTTCCACATTTATGGAGGTTTCCTTCAGGGTCTGAGTGGCTCTACTACAGGTTCATCTTATGTAGAAAGGTGACAGGCAATTGTGTAAGTAGAGCATAAGTGTACTGGGTTTATTATGATGCATGAATGGTATGTTTCCACCTTGGTTTTCCCACTCAGTCCTGCTGGATGCCAACAAATATGACTCCATAGTTTGCATATTCACACAAGTCGTGGCTGCATCACCAGAGTCAGATAACCTCCACCTTCCTCTGAGTGGCTTCAGCTGCACCACAACCTGTCATTACCTATGTGGTGGGATGGCAGCAACACACACTGCTCACTCTTCCCAAAGAAGGAAAACTGTGTCTTCTGAGATGCCCAGTCCACCTGAGTCCAGTTCCAGATATACTGTGCCGGTTTCCGAACCAAAGTCACTGGCGCCATGAGCAGTAAGGTTGCCACTGCCCCAGTGGGCTGGCCCATTAAATGATTTTATTAGCTTTTAAGGCCTGGCACATGTAATGTTTTTATGAACTTTTTATAAATGGCTTAACATACGTAATAGGCACGTGGTACACTTGGCAGCAGTCAGCTGATAGTGAAAACTAGCAATTAATACCATGGGGCAAGGGGTATGAATTTTGACAATAATTAAGCAGCTGACTTTGTTGCTGGCGCATTTGAACTGTAGAACTGTAAAACAATTTTTTTTTTTTTTTGCTTAACCCTTCTACTCTCACATACCAGCATCTAGTGCAATGGATTAAATAGCTGCTTGTTAACCAACTTTTTTTTGTGAAGTAAAACATGAACAGCTGAGATGACAGCAGCAGGAGAACATAGTAGCAGGCATTTGAGGAAGTCATTTTACGTTCACAGAGAAGCACAACAGGACTATTGTGAAGTGTTGCTAAGGAAGAGAAAGCTATGATGCAGCTAGGAAGCAGATATGATGAGCAGGATGCATTTAGAATGTAGATACCAGGAATGTTTACATCCTAGATGCATCACAGAGCCAGATGTTACTTTTATCTGTTACATTTCATTTTTGTCTATTGTATAAAAATACATATAGACTAAGAAAGGTGGCATTTGTCTGAATATTCAGAAACATCCAGTTACATGTATTTCTACCTTCTTATATAGCTGTGAATGACTGAGAAATGTTTAGGAACATATAATTTGATCTCCTGAACAAATTATTGGTTTCAGTTCAGTAGAAAAATAATACTCAGGAAGCTGAAGAACACAAATCCTTTTCTTTTTTTTTTTGTGTGTAGCTGGATGTACGCAATTTAGCTAAATCAGCCAATGAGCTGTGTTCCAGTCAGCCCATTCAGCCTGCAGGAGGTCATAATAGATGCAGGGTAACTAGCATCATCCACTTTCCTTGCTACCCATGATGCTTTGCACTTACGCTTCCCAGTACTGATCACTGCTTCTCGTTTGTCCACTGGTAATGAACAAAGTGACCTGGTTTCTTTCGGAATAATTGATCTTTGTCTGAGAAAGTGGCTGCATGACATGGAACAATTGCAACTAGGAATGTATGACTGTGGTTGTTGCTTTCTGCTGAGGTTGATTGGAATACAGAAGCCTACTTCAGATTACCTTTAGTCTTGCTGAAGACTAGTTAGTTCACTTTCCATGGAGAGTTGAATAGAGTTACATATGATGTTTTTCTTTGTGCACTTCCTATACTAAAACTTCTACATTTTAAATTATCCAAGATGCTATTCTCCTACTGTCCCATTGTAGGCTGAGTAGTGCATTCAGATTTGGGCCATTATTCAGTAAGCTTTCATACATGGAATATCTTGAATCCAATGGCCTAGAAGACACAAGGCAGTATGGATTCTTGGGTGGGGGGGGTCATGTCAAATAAATGTGATAGCTTTTTTTGAGCGCGTGAACAAGACACTTGATCAGGTTAGAGTGGTGGAATCTGCCTACCTAGTTTCAGTAAGGCATTTGACATTGTTCCACAAAGGAGACAAGTCAGCAAACTGGGCAGCTTAGGAGTGGGGTCAAAAGGTGGTAAACTGCATAAGAAATTGGTTAAGGGATAAGCAACAGAGGGTGGTGCTAAATGGAGTTTACTCCAAGGAAGGAAGGATGACCAGCAGGGTGCCTAAGTGATCAGTACTGGGACTGGTCTTCTTTAATATCTTCATAAATGACATCGCAGAGGAGCTGGAAGGGAAAGTCTGCCTCTTCATGGATGATACCAAAATCTATAAGAGGATGGACACTCTGGAGGGGTGGAAAAGATGAAAAGAGACCTGAGAAAACTTGGAGTGATCAAGGGTATGGCAACTGGGTTTCAATATGAAAAAGAGCAAAATAATGCAAAAAGGGTACAGAAACCTAGTGGTGGAGCACAAAATGGGTGTAGTGGTATTGACGACCACCAAGTAGGAAAGGGACCTGGAGGTAATCATATCAGATGGCCTAAATGTCGTTAGGCAGTATGACAAGGACATTGGGAGAGCTAGTGGGATTCTGGGGTGCATACAGAGCAATATAACCAGCAGAAAGAGGGAGGTGGTGATGCCTCTGCATAGATCACTGTTAAGAGCTCACCAGCCTATTCTTTTTCACCACTAGGGGGCTCTTGGTAACCTGTTCTTAATGCATATAAATTCTCTCTCTCTTGGTGTGCAGTCCGTGGATTTTCTACCTAAAGTCCTCCAATCCTGACTAGTAATCTCCCTCACCATATAGCTCTTATCTAATCATTTACTTGGTCCCCAACATGGCCCACTCTCTATCCAGCCACAGAGTTCCAAATCCCTGTGCAATCTTTCAGTTAGCCTCTATTCTCATATGGTTTCCTTTATTAATATTATCTCCTTCCTGGGATAGCAACTCTTTACACCCTAATGTTATTTCTACCAACATGCTTACACCATCCCACCTGCCCCTTGCCACCTTCTCCCTCTTTGTCTCAAATAAGATCACCTACCACATTGCATACCCACTCCATAACTCCTCTCCTCTAAACCATACCCTGCCCACCCCTTTCTTTCCTCGTAAACTGTGGTACCTGTTCCTCCTATCACTAATGCAGGCAGGAGATATTGAACTCAATCCAGGTCCGGCTGGCTATATCACCCATAATGATTCAGCTTGGGAAGACTTTAAAGGGCTGCGTACTGTTTACCTAAATATCAGGAGCCTCCATCATAACTTAAATGAACTAGAGGCTTGGGCTACTCAATATAACCCTGACATCTTGTGTTTGTCCAAAACCTGGCTAAAACCCTCAATCCCTGATCACCTGTGCATGTTACCTAACTACAAAATACTCCAAGATAGACCCACATCGAAACGTGGTGGTGGTGTTGCAATCCTCTTTAAACCTCACCTATCACTACACCAGAATGGCTCTTTCACTCTCTCTCACTGTGAAGCAATTCACGCCACCCTTCAACTAGGCTCTAAGAAACTGCACATAGTGTGTGCCTATAACCCTTCCACTGGTAGCATTGCTGGTGTCAAGGAACTCCTATCCCAGGTGAACACTGCCGTTGGATGAAATTAGATCTTCATAATGGGAGATCTAAATCTAAACTGGAAGAGTAAAGCTAGTCAGTCCTTTCACATTGTGGTACATGACCATAACCTCCACCAACTTATCAATGACCCTACAAGGGTCATGGCCCCTCCTCTTTCCAGTACACTAAAAGATTGGGCCATTACAAATTGCCTCAACAGTATAGTTGCTAATGGTACCCTGGCAGATGCCATAAGTGATCACTCCCCAATTTTCTGCCTCTGGCATTCCGCTAGACCACCATCTCCTCCTCTAAAACTTATCACCTTCCGCAATCTGGCCAATATAAATCAAGCACTTTTTATGCATGACCTCTCAATGATCAACTGGTCTCCCATCTTTGTCTCCTCAAATGCTCAATCAGCACTTGACTGCTTCCTGCTAAGTTTGGATGTCTCCAGGATATCCATGCTCCTCGAGTCACTCACCGTATATGGGGTGCACTGACCAAGTGGCTCACCAAAGATCTTCTGTTTCAACTCAGAGTAAGGGATAAAATTTGGCATCATTTCAATGCAAGTAAAAGAAAAGCATCCACATGTCTGGAAGATGCATGAATCCACTTGAAGGTACTCTTGTGGATTTTTTAGGTGAAGACTCTTCATTTCAAAGAAGCAAATTCAAGCATTTTTTTTTTGCTCCTCCTACCCCTGGCCATCCACTCCTTCAGGCCTGCCAAGGCCCCCTAGCACCGCTGCTGAGTCCTAACCACCATCAACTGCCCCTTACTGCTGTGCTACCAGGTAACCCAAAGTAACCCTTCATTGAGTGGGCCCCTACCACCGTAGGAGGCTACCAGGGGTGGAGAACTGCTCCAAAGTGCTTCCTGTGTATCCTGGGCATGGCAGGGGTCAGAATGGACACATGTCTGGGGCTTTTGGCTTATGGAGGGACCAGCAGCCATCCTTTGGTTGCCCAGCTGGTGTATTCCCATTTCTTGGGAGCGTGACAGGCCACTTGATGTCAAGGCACAAGTTGACATCTGTCATGCTCCCTCCTGCAGTGAGGACCGATGTGCTGTCATGCCTCTGGCCTCCACCAGGGGCCAGCAAATGCTGAGCCATGAACCCACCCTCCCTCCCAGGAGAAGGTGAGTGGTCGTTGGACACTCAAGCCTTCACCCATTAGGTGGCCCTCCAACACACAAGTCAAGTCTGTTCCCCTAACCCTGGTCAGCGGTGTCACAGGCAGAAATCCAATTCAGGCAGTTAAATTATAGATAGGAAAAAACTAAGGTAGTCCACCTTAGCGGTGATGGTTCAGATTAATTCACATCTGAGTTCTAACAAGCAAAGAGAGCAAGTCATTTGTAACTTGTGCATGTGGGGGTGTGGGTGTTGAAGAAAGGGGATCATAGTGCTGTCACTACTGCCATCACCCCAGAGGGATGTGGACTGCATTGTTGCTACTGCCATCACACCGAAGGGGTGGGGGTTGTAGTGCTTCTGCCATCACCACTGGTGGATGGGGAATGTAGTACTGCTGCCATCACACCTAAGGGATGGGGGCCACAGTGCTGCTGCTTCTTTCACACCTGAGGGAGGGAGGTCATAGTGCTGTTTCTGCTGCCATCACAACAGAGGGATGGGGGCCATAGTGCTATTGGTGCTGCCATCGCACCTGAGGGATGGCGCCATAGTGCTGCTTCCATCACACCTTAGGGATGGGGGCTGTAGTGCTGCTGCTGCCATCACATCTTGTACATAAAATAACTTTAAATTGGTACAAGGATGGTTTGAAGTGCAATAGTGGACGTCAAAATTGCTAAAATGCATGTTAGCAGAGTTGAAAATGGTTAAATAAAGTACACAGAACCAAATACCGGTAAATCCGGAGTTTGGCTTAGCAGACACCGGTGACAATACCGTTTTTTACAATGTGCAAAATGGAATATGCCCTTTCTCAGTCTCGGTAAACCAGTGTCTCTGTGTATAAAGCCCTCAACCTAGATGCACTGTTAAATGACCTGTCACAAGTTGACTGGTCCTTCATCCCACAGGCATCTTCCCTTGACTCTGCCCTAGAATTTTTTAAGGACAGTTTCCTTGCTGTATGGAACTCCCACGCACCCCCTAGAAGGACTCGGGTAAGGGGTGCCCACCTGCCCTGGGTCTCTGCCAATATCATTGATCAATTCCATGTTAGGGACCATGCCTGGAAAACATACAAGGCAGCTGCCACCCAGGCGGCACTCCAATTATACCGGACACTTCGTAATTCCTGTGGTAGACAAATCCATCAGGCCAAAGCTAATTACTTCAAGGCATCTTTCCACACAAACTTAAATCACCCTATGAAATTCTGGAAAACAATCAAGTCACTTTTCTCTCCCCTGCCCAGCCACCCACCCTCACCCTATATGTAGAAGGCTCCTTTGTCTCTGAACCACGTGAAGTGGCCTCTGTTTTCAATACCTTCTTCACTAGCTGCATCCTCTCTTCTAGCCTCTCTACCACACCCCTCCAAGTATGCACCCTCCCAATGCCAACATCCTCCAGGCTACAGGCTTCTCTTTTCGCTGGGTTACCCCACTCATTGTGCTAAAAGCCCTGTGGGCACTCAACCCCTCCAAAGGTAAATGCACCTCAGGACTTGATTCCAAAATGCTACACCTGTCTGCCCCAGTTATTGGGCCACTCTGTTCAGTCTCTCATTTTTGCTTGCTGACATACCATCCAACTGGAAGCATGCCACTGTCATCCCCCTTTCGAAAGAGGGTGACCCCTCCTCACCGGGAAACTACTGTTCTATCTCCCTACTCCCCATCCTAGTCAAATTACAGGAGCACCTTGTCCTAGCCCAACTCTCCTCCTTCCTCAACTCCTCCTCTTTCTTCATGCCCTACCAATCAGAATTTAGGAAATCACACTCCACCATTACCTCCCTGCTAAGATGCACTGATGCAATCCTCACTGGCATGGATAAAGAGCACACGACCTCAGCCATTTTTGTCGACCTCACAGAGGCCTTCAACACAGTGTCTCCCTCCTACCCTCTAAACTCTCTAGTGCTAGACTCTCTGGTGCTGCCACTAGATGGTTTCAATCATACCTGGTTGGTAGATCATAATCAGTAAGAATTGGACCACACACCTCCACTCCCCTCACCGTCACTACTGGGGTCCCCCAAGGCTCCGTCCTTGGCCCGATACTCTTCTCTATGTCTCTAAATTACCTACTCTTTGTCTGCCCACACACATCTATTCACTTGTACGCTGATGACACCGTACTGTATGCATCAGGCCCCTCCCCCACGGCAGTGGTCTCTATACTCCAGCAGGATTTCAATGCGGTACAGCACTGGTTTAGCTCCAACCAGCTTTTTCATAACTCCAAGAAAATGGTCTCCCTAACTTTTGGGATGAGGCAAAGGCTCTCCTGACTCCATTCTACCCCTACTTTCCTCACCACCGAGTGGACTTCTTTAGAGACTTGCACCTCCTTCAAATACTTTGGGGTCTGGCTTGACCAGCACCTTGACTTTTCCGCTCACATCAACTCGATCCACAAGAAACTGAGCCCAAAACTAGGAGCCTTATATCGGAACAAGGGCAGCATCCTTCTGGCAACCCATAAGGAAATTGTTCAGAAGATGATCCTCCTTATACTTGACTATGTATACATCGCTGCTCCCAAGTCCTCCCTAGCCAGCCTTGATCCTCTCTTCCACTCCTTCTGTTGCATTGCCCTTGACTGCCCCCCATGACTCACTGTGACCTCTACAGGTCCCTAGACCTACCGTCACTCCAGGATCATAGACACATCCACAGCATCAGGACCATGGTAAAATTCTGGGCACAGTCCCTTCCCCCCACCTTGAATCTGCCCTCTCAGCCCTATCACAGCCCGCGTACTCCCTCAGGAGTGGAAACTCCATGCTTCTCCATGTTCCACATATGTCCATATCCAAGGGCCAAGCAGCCTTCAAATACCACATGTAAAAATGTTGGAACGCACTGTCGGCAAGCATTTGGGACTTTTACAACACCCCGCATCTAAATCACTTCCTCGAGGTACATTTCTCCTCAACATGCATTTGCATATAGAGCCACTGAGGGGAAGATCCCCAGGTCCCCATCTCTTATTTTAGGGCCACTAGCTGTGCAGCACCCACATGCTCCTTGCCTAGTGCTCACAGCACTCTGCCCTAGTCTAGTAATTATGTTTAGGCAGATCAGAGATAGGGGTGTCACATGCAGTCTCCACATTGAACTGTGGTAATTTTGTGTAATTGAGTTCATCTAATTTTGCTTACTGTGTTTTTAATTTCTAGTGTACAACATATTGTATTAATCCACCATGCATGGCCATGCAAATGCCCATGTAGTTGCTCATGTCCTGCCCACCCTCTATGCTCACAGATTGTTTTTTTTGTATCTGTATATACTGGCTTTATTTCTTATTGCCTGTTACTATCTGTATACTATGTAAAACTTCCATGTGACTATTATTTGTGGCTCAGTTGGTAGCACATTCTCCTCTGGACCAGAAGGTCGTGGGTTCTTGTCCCACACCGGGATTGAACTTGCACCTAAAAATCACTGGCATCCGAGTTCAGTATCAGGGGGATGCTGTACTGCTGGGGTGTGCCGTCCTTCAGATGAAACATTAAACCGAGGTCACTTCTACCCATCCTGGTGTTGTCCTGGTGGGTGTCCAGGTGGAAGTAAAAGAACCCAGGGCACTTTTTGCAAAGAGTAGGGGACATTCCCTGTGTCCTGGCCAACATTCCCCTTCCCATAAACCAGTTCATGCAATTATCCAGCCTGTGTGTGGGAGATGATGTGCAATATGGCCACCACTAGATATTCAGTCACTTCACAACCAGTCTAGCATTGCTTGTAAAGCACTTTGGGATACACTGTGTACAAAAAGCGCTATATAAATGCTGATTCTTCTTCTTCTTCTTTCCCCAAGGATGCATCTGGAATCAAGTGGGTACCGCTCAGTATGCTTTCCTGGTAAAACTCTTAAACAAATAAATAAATAATAGATTAAAGGTGCACATGAATTTGTGTACTTCAGGGGCTAATGAGGCTCCAACTGTCAAATTTGCAAATAGTCAGCCAAATACAAGTTCTGTTTCAACCCAAAGTTTCCTTTATTCATTTGATAGCACAGTAGCTTCAGGTTTTGACCATGATTCAAGTGACCCCAATGTTTCATCCTTATAACAGCTTCATCAAGGAGATTGTGGTCCTTTTTTCAACCCCTTGGTTACAGTATGAATTAATTTCTGTCTTGCATAGGTATTAGTTTGCATTCTCCACATACATAGACCAAATCTCTTAAGGATTGTTTGTTTACTCCTGTTTCCGTGGTCATTTAGGTCATCGTATAGTGTTGCAGTATGCTCTGCTCACTTCTCAGACATTTATTAGAGCCAAGTAAAGAGATGAAAAGAGAACCGGGATCTCCTCGAGGAAGCCATTATAAGGGTGAAACATTGGGGTCACTTGTATCGTGGTCAAAACCTGAAGCTATCAAATGGATAAAAGAAACTTTGGTTTGAAACAGAACTTAGTGTTTAGCTGACTATTTTCGAATTTGAAAGAGATTAAAGGACCTCACTTTGTACACCCTGGAAGTGAAGAGGGAGACTGGATATGTTAGAAACCTTTAAATACCTCACAGGGGTAAATAAGGTATAGGAGGGAAGAATTTTTCTGAAAAAAGGAGCTTAATAACAAGGGGGCATGCTATGAAGCTGTAGGGGTAGATTCAGGAGAAATGTGAGAAAGTACTTCTTCACAGATAGTGTAGTTGATGGCTGGCCAGAAATGGTGGAGGCAAAGACAGTGGTGGGGTTCAAGAATGCATGAAATAGGCATAAGGGTATTTTAATGGAAAGGAAGGGAGGGGAGAAAGAGCCAGAGATCAATTAGGGTGTATGGTGATACTGTAGGTAGGGAAACAGTGGGCAGACTGGGTGAGCCAAGTGGTCCTTATCTGCAGTCATATTCTATGTTTCTGTGTTTCTATATGGGATCATAATTTTGAGTTAAAGCCATAGATAGATACGATTCAGATGTCTAATGTGGTTTGCTTTCTGCAAATGTTGGTCATAGAAAGTTGCATTTTTGATATGTCATGAGTTTTGAAAGACTTAATGTTTTACACCCAGCTGCTCTTCAAGATGTACCCGATGTCATGTTGAATAAGATCATTTTAATAGGAGAGCCCCTGTCCATGGCCACAGGCATGTCATTCCACTGGAACTGTCACATAAAATGTTAGTGCCTATAGAGTATGTAATGTCTAGGAAGGGGGTAAAGCTGATTCATTCAACTATAAGCTTGTCAGTATAAGTGATGTGGTGACTAAGCTATGCACACACCATCTCACATCCAAGCCAGTCCAAAAAGAGAAGACTGTGGCTTTGTGATGGAAAAACACTTTGGTTTTAGAGAGGAGAGGTCCCCAGTAGATAACTATTTGGTACTCGTTCCCTTGATTAATACAGTGCATGTCAATGTTTAGAATAGTAAACTTTATGCAGCCTATACACTGGATTTGTATGCCCCAGCTGACTACATTATTAGGAGCATTTTATGGGACAGCCTGGTGGAAGCATGGATCAGCCACAGACTATGTCAACCTTGAAGGCAATGTATCGCAGTATGATATCAGTGGTGAGGGTGACTTGGAAGGGTTTACTCATGGAGTATTTATGTTCAGAGAGTGATCCACCAAGGCTCTACCATGATCCATTTCCCTTTTTTCACAATAGCTATTGACTGTGTCCAATTTCATGCTCCAAAATAGGAGAAGGTGAGTGCCAGTTATGCTTTATGCAGACATTATGAGTCTATTATTTTGGACTCTAGTCATCCTTCGCTGTCTATTGTGCACATTTAGTGCAGACTAAAGCAGCTTAACATAAAGAATGGAAAGACCAAGTTAACAGCCGTTGGGGGGGAGAGAACTGACTTTTATGGACAGTGATAAATTGAAACTACACTGGAGCCCGATGCATCAGTGTCACATGTTGCAAAAGGGTTTAATTGCAACTGAAATTGCACTGTTTTCTGCAGTAACTCTGCAAAATGTTGCTGCATTCTACCTGCATCACGGTGGGCTCCACTGCAGTTCAGTTGTATAAGCTGTCAAAGAGATTTGTAAAGATCCTGTTCCTCCTTACATGATGTGGAAACATATATCGGTGAAAGTCTTTGTTGGGTAATCTCATAATTTTTTTAAGTCTGTATGGAAGTGGAAGAGATCATAGTTTGGTCTCAAGGTACCCAGCTGATCTCTTCCACTTCCCATTTGATCCAATCCACCTCTGTGCTGAAGCACATAATGATATGTGCCCAGGAAGAGCCCTAGAGTATTCCTAATTAATGTCAATGTGGATTCATTTTAAGTCCACTGTTATATATAAGAACGGCCAGTTTAAGATTAATGAAGCACACTGCTCAACTAATAAGGCCCTTGACATTAAGGGGGATACATCCCTGCTCTGCCTGGGCACTGTCATCACATGTCTGAGGGCAGGGATGGATCAGATCAGTCAGGAAGTGAAAGAGATCAGATGGCTATCTCATCAAGGCCAAACTATGATCCCTTCCACTTCCATACAGTTTGAAAAAGTTTTGAATTTACCATGCAAAGGCTTTTGCCAATACATGCTTTAACATCATGCAAGTGATACCAGATTTCAAAAAACTTGCAAAATCCCTTTAAGAATCAGGTTACACTTGAACACAGGATGGGACTGCTACTCTAAATGAGAATCACTAAAGAGAAGGCAAAGCAGGCCCTCATAGGAGTGATCATTCTGCCAGCATATTGGGGAACACTGCTTTCAGTCACTGAGAGTATTTAACATGAAGGTCAGAAATAAATGCTTGTTTTTAGCTGAGATGTGAGACATTGACAATCAGGTAAATCTAGAATCAGTGCATAATTTATTTCTAACAAAAAGGGGCTGGGATTTCCAGGGTGGACCTCTGATCCATCTCCTTTTGAGGTTATGATTGATTAAAATATGTTTGCTTACTGAAACAAAGTCTCTGTGATGAAGGATGACAAGCTGTCTAACCTCATGCATGCCTGGAGCCATGGCATTTTATTTCAAACCAAGAATTAAATGTCTCAGAGTGCTCAGTTTAACACAACACTCACTTTGTAGCACTCATGACACTGCTCACAGCTAGAAAGTAATGTTTGTTGATGGCATATAAAAAAAATCAAACTCATACAGGCATGCATTTACAGGTGCTTCAGTATCATGTTGATGTGTGCACAAGTGGGAGTGGCAGGCCACCAGCATTTTATCAAGATGGTTCAATCAATCAATCAATCAAATCTTTATTTTACCAGGTGGAACTCCATTGAGATAAACTCTTTTTTAAGATGGACCTGTAAGAGGTTCACAAAAGGCAACAAGATACATTCACAGAGCTTCATTGGCAAGCAGCATACAGATATATACAATGAGTACAGGACATGGAAGGTATCCACGTCAGCATACAAGTTTGCACACTATACAGACAGGTGAAAATTACAAAATAGTCAGGTGTAATATATAAGAAAATACACAGAATATACACAGTGTATATGCAGGATCTACACTATGTGTAGAAAACAATATGAAAGAGGTAAGAAGGAAAGAAGGCCAGGAGAATGGTGAGAGCATCAATTACTGGTGCAGTAAGTTAACACAAGATGGACAGAGGTGCGTCCTGATGCAAAGTTTAGGGAAGAGACTGGGTACTTATAGGTATGAATGAGGAGACAACAGGGATAAGCAGAGCCAACAACTTAAGGGGTCTGTGGCAGAAGCAGTTGCATGTCTCTTTAAAAGAATGCAAAAACAAGTTTTTGAAGAGGGAAGGCAACACCAGGGAAGTGAGCTGAAGTGTTTTTTGTGCATTCTTCCAAAGAACAGGGAGGGCGTGGTTTATTGCCACTCTGCCGAAACATATTCTAGCTTTAGGGATCAAGAGAGAAATATAAGAGAGACTTCTTAAAAGGTAGGTACCATAGAAACATAGAAACTGTTGGCAGATAAGGACTGCTACACCCATCCAGTCTGCCAACAGGCCCGATACACTGATGTGGCTGCTGACCCTATGTGATCAATGTCTTTTCATCACTCCCTCCCTCCCCTCTCAAGCTTCCACAGTGCCTGTCCCAGGCATGCTTAAACCCCTCCACTGTGCTTACCCCCACTACCTCCTGTTGTAGACTATTCTAAGCATCGACTACCCTTTTTTTGTAGAAATACTTCCTCACATTACCTCTTAATCTACCCCCTTCCAATTTCATATTGTGCCCCCTTGTTCTAGTATGTTTTCTACATTGGAAAAGGTCCCCCACCTGCACCTTGTTTATGCCCTTGAGGTACTTGAAAGTGTCAACCATGTCCCCCCGCTGTCTCCTCTTCTCCAGTGAGTACATATTGCAGTCAGTTAGTCTCTCTTCATATCTTTTGTGATGCAAGCCCTACACATTCTTTGTTGTGCTTCTCTGGCTAGTCTGCACCTTATCTATGTCTTTGCACAGGTGTGGCCTCCAGAACTGCATGCAGTACTCCAGGTGAGGCCTTACTAATGTTTTATACAATGGCATCACCACTTCCCACCTCCTGCTAGTGATATCCCTGCCTATGCACCCAGCATGCCACTGACCCTCCCTGCCACCTTGTGCACTGCTTTGATACCTTAAGGTCATCAGAGATGATAACCCCAATGTCCCTTTCCTCTTTGGTGACAGTCAGCTCCCCCCCCCAACTTGTAGCTCTCCCCAGGATTCCCCCTACCCAGATGCATTATTTTGCACTTCTTTACATTGAACCTCAGTTGCCACATATCTGACCATCTTTCAAGCTTCTCCAGGTCCCTCTTCATTTTCTGAACCCATTCTGGAGTATCCACCCTGTTGCAGATTTTGGTGTCACCTGCAAACAGTCAGACTTTTCCTTCCAGCCCCTCTGCAATGTCACTAATGAAGACATTGAACAGGACTGGTCCTAGTACTGATCCCTTTGGTACCTCACTGGTCACCCCCTCTCCCCAGATTGTAACACATTTACCACCATCCTCTGTCACCTGTCTGTTAACCAGTTCCTAGCCCAGTTTGTCACTTTGTCTCCCATGCCCAGACTACCCATCTTGTTAATCAGTCTTCTATGTGGGATGGTGTCGAAGGCTTTGCTGAAATCTAGATAGGTGACATCTACTGCCCCTCCCCGATTTATTTCTTTAGTCACCCAGTCAAAAAAATCTAATAGATTTGTTTGACATGATCTTGCTGCTGTGAATCCGTGTTGACTCAGATCCTGAGCTGAACTGGATTCCTTATGTGCCACTGTCTTTTCTTTCAGTAGTGTCTCCATGATCTTTCCCACCACTGAGGTGAGGATGACTTGCCTATAGTTCCCCGCCTCCTTCCTACTGCCACTTTTGTGCAATGGGACTACATGTGCCATCCTCCAGTCCTCTGGAACAACACCTGTGTTGAGTGACTCTGTCAACAGAGCCACCAGAGGCACTGCTAGTTCCCTTTGCAGCTCTCTTAGTATCCTTGGATGGATGTCGTCTGGCCCCATGGCCTTGTCCACCTTCAACTTTGTGAGTTCTTCCAGAACTTTCTCCACTGTGAATGGAATGGTGTCCACTTCTCCCCAGCCATTGCCTCTGCAACCCAACTGTGGTCCTTGACCCTCCTCCTCCTTAGTGAATACTGAGCAGAAGTATTAGATCAATATTTCTGCCTTGTCCAAATCCACCTCCTTACACTCTCTTCTCCTCTTTGAGTCTCATAATCCCACACCTGTTTTTTTCTTCTTTCACTGATGTACCAATAAAATGCCTTATCCCTTTGTTTACAGACCATGCTAAGCCCTTTTCTGTCTGCACCTGCACCCTTCTAACAGCCTTCCCTGCTTCCCTTAGACATTCAAGGTACTCCTACCTGTCCTCCTCCCTTTGGCTACCCTCATATTTCCTGAAACTCAGCCTTTTAGCCCTGGCTTTGTCCCCAACCTCTTTGGAAAACCATAGTGGTGTCCTTCTTCTTTTCGCTTTGAGTACTATCTGAACACATTGGTTTGTTATATCCTCTTTTGCTCCTTTCAGTTTCTCCCATTGTTCTTCCACCCCCTCTATTACATATCCCTTCCCCAGGACTGCTTGCATACATCTACCCATTTCAGTAAGATCCACCTTCCTGAAATCCAATATTCTTGCCCTTGTGTGGCATAACTGAGTCCATGTCTTCATGTTGAAGCACACCATGTGGTGGTCACTGGACTCCAGCTGCCCTTCCACCTGTATTTCTTCGACTCTGTTCCCATTGGTCCATACCAGGTCCAGAATTGACTTGTCCTTGGTTGACTCATGCACCAGCTTTCTGAGTCCAACCCCCTGCAGGGATTCTAGGATGGTTGTGCTTCTGGCTAAAGCAGACACCTGGGTGGCCTAATCCACTTTCGGCATATTGAAATCCCCTAGTAGCAGGATTTCTCCATTAGCTGCCATGTCATCTATGTTCTCCACTAGTTCTCTGCCTACTTCATCCCTCTGTGCTGGAGGTCTGTAGATCACCCCTGTGCATACTGCTATTCCATTTCCTGGCTCTAGGGTGACCCATATTTTAGTGGCCTCCCCCTGTCTTCCATCAATTTCTGTAGCCTTTATACCATCTCTGATGTATAGGGCCACTCCCCCACCCTTTTTACCCTTCCTGTCCCTTCTGAACAATGTATAGCCTGGTATATTGACTTCCCAGCCACGATTAGCAGAGTACCATGTCTCTGTTATTGCTGCTATGTCAAGGTCTGCATCTGCCAACAAGGCCTCCTGGTCTGGAACCTTATTTCCTAGGCTACAGGCACTTGTTAGCATGACCTTCCATGTTTTACAGTCTGCCCTCTCACTCCAGTGTCTTCCCTCCGCCCAGGTTTTCTTTCCTATGTGCTCTTGCCCCCTTGTAACACTCATTATACATTATTCATCTGCCTGCCCTTCCCTGCCTATTTTAGCTGTTCCTGTAGTCAACTTATGTTCCAGCATGTTCCCATGGGGGAGTTCATAAGTTTCCTGACCCTCCTGGCTCTCCCCCCTTGGCAAATTTAAATGCCCACAGCTGAAGCATTTAAACTTCTCACCAAGGACCCTTTCTTGGACAGTTGCAGGCCATCCTCCTTATATAAGCTCACATCTGTCCAGGTCAGGCCCCAGTCCCTATGAAACCAAAACCTTCCCTTCCACACCAGTCCTTCAACCAGGAGTTGAAGGTATGGATGTGGAGTGTCCTAGCTTTCCCTGTGCCCTGGATAGGTAGCACCTCTGAAAATGAGATGGAGCATGCTGTTTGTTTCAGGTCCCCCCCAGCTTCCTGAAATTCTCCTGGACTCTGGTTAACTCCATCCTTCTCCTCTCCAGATCATTGGTCCCTAGGTAGACAATGACATTCAGCTGCTCCCTCCTAGCTATTGCCATTGTGATCCTATTGATCTGCTTCCCATCCCTCCATGCAGTGCTTCTGGGGAGGCACTTGACTTCCCTCTTTCCCCTGCTAGGTGTCCCTAACTCCACTCCCCGGACAATAGAGTCTACCACCAGGCGAAGCTTCCCCCTCCTCTGGGGTCCCCTGTCTCCCTTCCCTGGGGCTCCATCCTGGAGAACCCTCCTATCCTTCTGGTCCCAGCCTCAGGTTGCTGAGTGGGGATTTTCCATTCTTCTAAAACAGTGTAGGAGTTGCTAAGAGGGACTGGTTGGGGGATGTGTTTTTGACCTCCTTGCCTTACCCTCCTTGAGCTCACCATAGTCCACTCACTCCTCTTCCCTGGCATCCTTTGAGGTACAGGTTGTGGTCCCGGTGTTCTCTGGGTGGGGGTTGATGCTGCCTACAGTTTGGCCAACCCTGCTCGGAGATAGGCAACCTCCTTCCTCAGCCCAGAGAGGTGCTTGCAGATAGGGAAGCATTGCAGCCTCCAGAATGTCTCCCTGAAGACAGCTGTTCCACAACTACTGCACTGCACCACTCCCATCATGTCTGTTTCTCTCTCAATCAACTGCCTGCTTAAGACAGCTATTTGTTATCTCTCAAATATTTGTTTTATTCTTTTGCTTATTGTTATGCTTTCTCTCTTTGCTACTTCCTATATGGATGCAGGATGTTGCAAGGCCCTATGGGAACCATCCTATAAATGTAGGACCACACCACAGGCTATGTCCAAAAACAATCAGCCAAGGAGTCCTCTGGCAGTAGCTCCTCACTCCACTCACTATGGTCCAGACACAGCAAATTGCAAACACACTGTCACAAAGTTATCAGATAGAATCCCTCAATCCTGCCCAAACTAAATGGAAAAGCACACAGGAATTGCAGTTAAGAAAAGACCTCAAATTCAATTACAAACACACAGTCACAAATTCACCAGCTAGGATCCCTCAATCCTGCCCCAACTAAATGAAAAATCAAACTGAAATGGCAGTTAAGAGCTTACATTCAAACTACACTAATTCCTGTAATATGATGCCTGCACTTAAAGTTCACACTCAGCCAATTACAAACACACTGTCACAAACTTATCAGCTAGAATCCCTCAATCCTGCCCAAACTAAATGGAAAAGCACTTAGAAATTGCAGTTAAGAAAATATGTCAAATTCAATTACAAACACACAATCACAAACTCACCAGCTAGGGTCCCTGAATTGTGCCCCAACTAAATGAAGACTCAAAATGAAATACCAGGATTGCAAACATGCAGGCAATCCTTAATGTATTGTGGCAGCTTATTAATAATGGGTCTATATATCCAGAATACTGCATTCCTAGATCTTCCAACTTTGTTAAAACAACACAAAGTGATCCTTTTATGTCCAGATGCCAGTTCATATATGATGTCTACAATGACAGATAGCTGCAGGTATCATTTTTACAAGGCACTTAAAAAAATCTTCTAAAAACTGAAAGTGCCCCTTATAACGTGGACTTGATACATACTTTGAAGAAAGTGGAGTGAACAGATATTCCCACTGAGCTGGAGGGGAAAATAACTTAATGTGCCAGTACTCTCAATTCTTTCCTTAATTGCATGTGTGTATGTAATGTAACAAATACAAACTTCACAACTGTTCCTTGGACTGTGCACCACATTCAGACCAATGTTTTAGATCCTGTGCTCCTTTGTAATGGTTATGCTTTCATAACAGTTGTCACTTGAAAAAAAAACTCTGGCCAGAGCTGGTAGGGCTGCAGCTGATGAATTTGGGGTAAATATATTGAAAGTTTATTTTTTCATATTTTTACACTAAATTTTCCACATAGCCTTGTTATGACACTGCATCATGAAGAAGGCAGTGAAAATTTTCATCTCCTGGCCTAAAGGTGATTTTGCACAGGGACTGCAAAATCAACTTTCAGCATGCAGAAACACATTTTGGGCAGGAGATGAAAAATGACAGCTGTCACATTCATGAGGTGCTATAAAGATATGGCTGTTGTGAATTTGGGGTAAAATATTAAACTTTACCAAAGTTATGAGCCTGCATTCACAAAATTCAATGTATGCTTATAACTTTATTATTTGTAAATAATTTTACACCAGATTTTCAAAATGGCCTTCTTATGACCCCACCTCTTGAACAAGTTCAGAGAAAATGTTCAACTCCTGGCCAAAACATGATTTTATGCAAGGACTGTGAAATAACCTTTTGGGATGTAAACAACACTTTTGGCCAGGATTTGAAAAATGACAGCTGTCACACCCATGAGGTGCCATAAAGATATGGCTATGCTGTGATTTTTTTTTTTGGGGGGGTATTGAAAATTACCAAAATTACGAGCTTGCATTCTCAAAATTCAGCATAGGCTCATAGCTTTGTTGTATATTTTTACACCAAATTTTCAACATAGCCTTCTTATGACCCCACCTCATGAACACAGGCAGAGAAAATTGTCATCTCCTGCCTGAAAGTTGATTTCATGCAGGGACTGTAAAATCACTTTTCAGGAAAGATCTACCAAATGACAATTCAATTGTTCAAGAGGTAGGGTCCCAAATAAGGTATTTTGAAAAGTTTGGCCAAAAATATGCAAAGATGACCAAGTTATGCCACTAAGTTCAAAATCCTATTGAAATACATTAAACTGCATACCTGTTTCTTCAGTTCTTAATCCAGCTTTGAAGAGTGAAGACGTGTCTGCAGTCCAGAGAGGATTACAGCGTTGGACCCCTGATGCATAAGTAAGGGCTTGGGGAGGTGCAGGGTGGTAGGTGCTGAGTGAGAGGGTCAGGTGGGGGGGCAGTTATGACTGCAAAAGACAGTATTTTTTTTTCTTTTGCAGAGTTTTAAACAAAAAAAACAATGCACAGAGGATTCTTCATCAGAACACTGTGGGAGTGGGCAATACCAATGTCACTCTTATGTTTCTGGATGGGGTGGGTGGTGGGTGCTGAGAAGGTAGGTCGGGTGGGGGATATAAATATATGTATTTTTTTTTAAGAAATAACCATGCATGCATGGTAGTTGGGGGGGGTTAAACATAAAATTGATTGAGCATTCCACATCAGGACACTGAGAGATGTGGCACCCTCAGTGTCACTCTTATGTTTTTTTGGAGGGTGTGGGTGGTGGGTGCTGAGAAGGAGGGTTAGGTGGGGGGAAAACTCCAAGTTTTAAGAAACAAACAAACAACATAACTGCACATGCATGGTAGTGGGGGTCACTTAACACCAAAAAAAATTGAGGATTCCACATCAGGACACTAGGGGATTGTGCACCCCCAATGTCACTCTTATGTTTGTGGGAGGTGGGTACTGAGAGGGAGGGTTGAGTGGCAGGATAACTATGTTTTTTTTAAATGCAGTGCAAACAGATTGCTCCACATACACTGAGGTGACTGTGGTGTAAGTCCAGCATGTTATTGTTTACAAAAAATGCAAGGAACGCAGGAGTCCTTTTCTGAAAGCAAGTGGTCTGCAGGGCTCCACTCACTGCAGCCCTAAAAAGTCATTGAAGTACTTCTCAAAGCATAATACATTTGTGCTGGCCAGATGTGGTAATCCCTTTGGAACATCCATAAAATGTTGTTACTATTCAAGGGCTAATCAAAAGTAAGAAGCAACCATATATGTAACACATTTATTTTGTCTAAAATAATGTCCAAACTATTCCTAAATAGCTAACATAATTTTGTTTATACAGAGGGCCAGATATTCAAAAGGGTTGCACCATGCGCAACAGAGTTGCACATGCGCAAGTCCAAAATTGCGCCATTCTGCAATATTCAGCAGGAAGCAGTTGCGCCACTGAAAACAGGCAGAGCAACAGCGCAATGCAAATGAATGCATGCTCAACTGGAGGGGGAGGAACCATGCATAAACTGCACAGCCCGATATTCAGCCGGGATGTGCAGAGTTGTGCAGGTGCAACCCCCAACCTGCGCCTGCACAACTCTGAGCCAAAAAAAAAGGCTTAAGTCGAGGGCCACCCACAGGTGAGCTGCTGTATTGCAGGATGAAACACAGCAGCTGCCACCCGTGGCTGGCCCCCAACCCAGTCCTGTACCCCCTGCAGCCCGATCATTGGGCATAGTGTACTCCCTCCCCCACCAGCCCAATCATGGGCAGCAATGTAGCTCCCGAACATCTCCCTGGTGGTCCAGTGGACCAAAATGCCCGATCGCGGGCAGAAAGTAAACTGAACCCCCTGAACATCTTCCTGCTGGTCCAGTGGACGAAATGCCTGATTGCGGGCAGTAAGTAAGTTGAAACCCTCCCAAACATCTCCCTGGTGGCTAGTGTCCCCACCCCACCCACCCATGAAGCCCACCACCCGCCCCCGGCGGCGGCGGGCAGCATCCACCCGCCTGCCGCCTGCCGACTGACTGCCTGGTAGGGCTGCACGCCCATTGGTGCAGAGCAGAGCCAATGGGCGTGCATCCCATACCGTACATGACAGTCCAGATTTGTGAATGAATGTTCATTCACTACCTCGAACCGTGGTTCGACTGATTTTAGCAGCGGGATTGATTTCTGAAGGACTGGTGTAAAGACCTCCTGATCTTACTGGTTGGACGTTCCGATCATACCCGAGGGAGGGCCTTGGAGTGCCATGGATGCCAACCAACGCAATCACCTTTACCAGGTGAGTAAACACCCATTGTGATTGGTTGGCATCCCATGGTACTCCAGACATTACCTCATGGGAGATAAGAAGCAGTTAAACCTCTGGGTGGGATTCGGATGAATCGGAGGGTCCAGGAGATGGAGCCGTTGCTAGGACATGGGAGGCGAAGGCTGGCCTGAAGTCCTGGAGTTGTTCCAGCCTGTAGTGCCTGGTGAAGGTATGTAGGGAGCTCCAGGTAGCCGCCCTGCAGATGTCCTCGGATGACACCGATGCTCTCTCCACCCAGGAGGTGGATACCGCTCTGGTGGAATGAGCCCTGATTCCCTTGGGTGGTGTCAATCAGCTTCGCCGTGTAAGCGTGGAGGACGACCCTTCTGATCCACCCTGCGATGGTGGTTTTGGACGCTGCGAGCCCCTGTCTTTGGCCCTTCGCGATGATGAAGAGTCTCTCCGTCTTACGGATGGACTGAGTTCTGGTCAGGTAGATAGAGAGAGCCGACCCCACGTCTAGTGAGTCAGGAGCACCGCTCTCGGGCTGAGGGGCTGCGCGAGGCAGGGTGGGTAGATCTATGGGTTGTTCTCTGTGGAACCTCGTCGGAACCTTCGGCTGGAAGGCCGGTACTATCCGGAGCCGTACCCCTTCGGAGGTGAAGATGGTGTAGGGTGGAGCGCAAGACAGGGCACCGAGCTCCTCTATCCTTCTGGCCGAACAGATGGCTACCAGGAAGGCAGTCTTCAGTCCTACCCAGAAAAGGTCTGAGTTGGCGGAGTGGTTCAAACGGTGCTATTCTTAGGAGTCCAATACCAGTGGTAGGTCCCCGGTGCAGCGTTGGGCCTGGTCCTGGGTCGCATGGGTCCACCGCCCTCAAAAGCAGATGGCATCTGGGTGGGCCCCGGAGGTGCCCTTCGACTGAGCCTCTGGCCACTCCGATGGCCGCCAGTTGCACCCTTACAGAAGAGGGTGCCAGTCCCTTGTCCACCCCCTGTTGTAGGAACAGCAAGATAGTGGGGAGGTTGGCCTGTTCGGGTACCGAGCCTCATCGGTGGCACCACTGTGTGAAGATGGCCCATTGCCTCTAGTAGGTGGATGTAGTGGAGGCTCGACGAGATCGGAGGAGCGTGCCTATGACCGACTCATGATACCCGGTAGCGGTTAGTCATTCCCTCTCAGGAGCCAGGCCGTGAGCTTTAGGGTTTGAGGGGACGGCTGCAGCACCGGACCCTGCGTCAGCATGTCTGGACGGATGGGATCCGAGGCTGGCTAGGGACATCTCTGTGATTGCCGTGAACCAAGCTCATGGGCCAGTACGGGCCACCAAGATGATGGAGGTCCGGGATTTCCAGATTTTTCCAGAACCTGTGGGATGAGGGGATCGGAGGGAACACATGGCGTGAGTCCCGAGACCATACCTGGGACAGAGCGTCCGTGCCTTGGGAGTGCGCGTCTCTGAACCGGGAGAAATACTGGTCCACCTGGGCGTTGTCTCTTGATGCCATTAGGTCCATGGACACTGGACCCCATGCCTCTGGATTACCTGGAACAGGTCCGGGTGCAAGCGCCATTCTCCGGGGTGGATCTGCTGTCGGCTGAGCCAATCCGCCCTTATGTTCAGTTTTCCCGCCAGGTGTACTGCCCCCAGGTGTGATAGGTGCGTTTGTGCCCAGTTCATCACCCTTGCAGTTTCTCGTGACATGGTCCTGCTCCTGGTACCTCCCTGCTTTGCGATGTAAGCCACCGTCATGCGATTGTCGGACTTGATCAGGACCGACTTTCCCTGGATGATGTGTCGGAATGCCCTCAGAGCGTGGAACACCGCTCTCATTTCCAGGACATTGATTGAGAGCTGTGACTCCACCGGGGACCAGGAACCCTGTGCTGATTCGTCCCCCAGACAGGCCCCCCAGCTGGATAGACTCGCGTCCGTCTCGATGGGGATTGGGTGTGGTGCCTCCAGGGGGATCCCCCTCGTCAGATTTCCCGGGGTGACCCACCACTCCAGGGAGGCTCTTACTTCGGCGGGTAACTGAACCACGCAGCGCAGGTTCCACTCGTTGGGTGCTCCGCGCACCAGAATGTAGTTCTGGAGCGGACGCCATGCCACCTGGCCCAGGGGGCGAGTCGATGCAGGAGGCCATGCATCCAGGAGTCTTGCCACCTTCTCCACCGTGGTGCGGGGGTGTGACCTTAACTGTCTGGCCAGACTGCGGAGGCTGCGGATCCATGCCGGAGCCGGCCTCGCCCAACCCTCTGCTGAGTTGATGATGGCTCCGAGGTGCTCGATCTGTTGGGTCGGGTGGAGATGGCTCTTCTCTCTGTTCACCACCCAGCCGTGGTCCTCGAGTGCTCGTACTGCGAGCTCGGTGTGAGCACACATCTGACCCTCGGATCGAGCGCGTATGAGCCAGTCGTCTAGGTACGGCACTATGTCTAGCCCTTGTTCCCTGAGTCTGGCCACCAGGGTGATGGAGACCTTGGTGAAGACTCTGGGGGCCGAGGACAGGCCGAACGGGAGCGCCCGGTATTGAAAGTGGTGTCCCAGGATGTGAAAACGGAGGAATCTTCTGTGGCTCTTGACGATGGGGATGTGGAGGTAGGCATCCTTGAGATCGATGGATGTCAAGAAGTCACCTACCCTGATGCCCTGAAGGGTAGATCGGACGGTCTCCATTTTGAACTGGCATGGGATCACATATCGGTTCAGGCGTTTGAGGTCCAGGATGGGCCTCAGCTCCCCCGACTTCTTGGGGACCAGGAAGAAGATGGAGTACATGCCTTCCCCCTGCTCCCGAACCGGGACGGGTTGAATGGCCCTGTTCTGGATAAGATCTGCCAGAATCCCCTGTACCTGGTGGGGTGAGGCTCTTCGTCTGGAGACCGGGGACGAGACAACGATGGGGAACCAAAGGATGGCACAATTCTATGGTGTACCCCCTCGAGACCACGTCCCGGACCCACCTGTCCGACGTGGTGGACGCCCAGCGGTGAGCGAACAGGGCTAGCCGTTGGCCGACAGGGGGGTACGAGCTCTGATGAGGGGGGCTCGGTGAGACGGAGTCACTGTTTTCCCCTGAATCCTCTTCCTCGACCTCAGAACTTTTGTCCCCGGGGTCGGAAGGGGGGACACTTGTAGTTGCTGAAAGCGGGTGTGCATGGGTAGGATGGGGATGCTCTACCCTGAAAGGAGTGGTTCTGGGGGTAGGAGTCCCTACGAGTTTGGGTCTTGGCCCCAGGACGAAACCTCCGTCTAGCGGAAGGTAGGTGTGAGGGTCTTGACCGGTTTCTTAGGAGGTCCCTACCCTCTTCCCTCTGTTTTAGGTAATTCTGGAGACCCTCCCCGAATACATGAGTCCCCTTAAGGGGTAAGTTCTGCAGAAGAGTCTTGGATTCTGAATCGGCGACCCAGAGCTTGAGCCATAGAGCTCTGCAGGCCCAATTTATGATTGCAGCCGCCCTGGCCTGGAGGCGTAGGGAGTCCACTGCCATGTCTGCCAGGTATTTGGCTGCGTCGAGGGTGCAGTCTAAAAGTTCAGCCTCCCTGGGCTTTGGACTCACCTGTTCCTGTAGTTCCTCCAGCCAGCGGATCTGGGAGCGAGAGGTATAAATTACCGCTGTCATCACCTTGAGCCATGGTGCCCTCAATTTCAAAGGTCCTCTTTAACATGTCCTCGATTCTCTTGTCTGTGGGGTCCTTGAGGGCTATGGTGCCACATGGCAGCACCGTCTTCTTACTCAAGGCCGCCACTTGTGGATCGATGGAGGGTGCCTTACACCAGGCGTCTGATTTGTGCCTTGAACCGGGTACATCTTGTGTAAGTTCCTTCGGTTTGGCATTCTGCCCGGGTCTGTGGATTGCCATTCCGTGTGAATCAGTTCCTCAATGGCCGGGCAGACTGGGAAGGTCTCTGAGGTGGTGGTCCTTAGCTGGATCATTGGGTCCAGCTTCGATTCCATCTTCTCCCCTTCCTGTTCCTCTGTTGGCAGGCCCATGGTGGCCTTGATGACCTTCATAAGGCCGGGGATTGTTTCAAACGCACACAGTTTTGACATGAGAGACGGAGCTGTCTGCTGGTCGATGTCCTCCATGTCGGACTCCAAGCCAAGCTCCTCCTCCTCTTCCTCATCAAATTCATCCTCTTTGTCCCTTTCTTCAGGATTGCAATCAAGGGGAATGCTGGGAAGAGGGTCCTCTGGGGCTGGTGGTTCCTCTGGAAGGTCTCTCTGGTGGGTGAGCTCTGCGCTGGGCGGTCGAGGTCTGTTTTGGGTAAGCGCCCCCAGCTTCTCTATGATCTTCAGCATGAAGTTCTGCTGACTCTCCATCATGGCGACCCGCCTGTTGGTTCTGTATCAACAGGGGCCCGGATCCACCCAGGTCGAGGTGCTGGGGCCTGGGAGAGAAGGTGCCGTGGGGGTTCTCTCCATCGAAGACAGCTCATCGTCCAAGAGGCAGGCCGAGCAGAGGGCCTGGGGTTTGAGGGAGGAGGAGGCACTGCCGTGGTACATTTCTTTGCCTTAACCATCTGAAGATAAAGAGAGGTCTGAGCGAGGCAGAGACTCGGAGCTGTCCCCCATGCCCCGTGAACGCAGCCCGCCAGGCGGGAATAAGGTGGGGGGTTGGGGCCGAGTCGTGCTGTGGTAAGGACGCTGTGTGTGAGGGCCCTTAGACAGACCATGGAGGGGAGACTCCTTTCCTGGCATCCTTACCTGTCTATCCTCTCAGATGATTTCTACCGGGGTAAGCCTGGGTCCGCTGTGGGAGGGACCGCGCCACCAGTGATGGGAATAGTTCCGCTAGAGCCTGCCAGGGTCGCTATGGGAGGTACCCGGCATGGACTCTGCGGTGTCCTACTGGGGTCGCTAGGGAGGGACCGAGTGGACCAAGGAGCTCGTCCCTTCTTTTTTTTTTTTTGGAGAGCGCCTAAGGCTGCTCAGGGTCGCCCAGGATAAAAGGTGGGCACTGTGGAATCAAGCCCAGAACTCCAGAGGTGTGGCGTGGGGCCCCTGCGCTAAGAACCGCCTCTAAAAGTGGCCCACTGGGGGTCAGGAGGCCAGCTGAGGCCTGGACCCTCGAATCTGCTCCTCCAATTTTGGATTTTTTTATTTCTTTAGTTATCACTTTATTTATTTGTTGAAGACTTGGTGCCCCCAGCTCGTCCTAGGCCGAGGGCAATGAGAGAGAGGTCGGAGGGACGGGGGGAGCTCCCCCAAGGAGCAGGGCATCGCCCTGTGGCTGCGGCCTAACATGGTGCTGCGCGGTGTGGTTGGCCTCCAAGGAGGCCTATCATCCAAATGGACGGCCAACGCTGTGGCGCCAGCCCCTCTGAGCGGCTCCGGGAGAGGGGCAAGGTGCGAGCACTGGCAGGCCTCCGAGATCCCGGGAGGCTGTAGTCCGTTGGCCTGATGGCCGAAAAGGAAGGAGAAGGAGATGAGGCGCATGTCCGCTAGTCCGAGAGGTGGCCGCACCTGCAGAGGAAGGCCCTGAAGAGGCCTGGAGGGAGATCTGCGCCTCCGATTGGAGATGCCGAGCAGCGTCAGGGGGCACACCCGAGTCGGGGGAATGGCCGAAGGGCCGCGACTTTGCCTGCGGGCCGGGAGGAGGGAGGGAAGGCCTCAGAAGGAGGGAGGAGTCATAGGGGGGACCGCAGAGTTGCGGAGAGAAGAGGCGACTCACGGGGTGGATGGCCAGGCGTGGGCCTGGGCAGGGAACTAGCATCCCGGGAGCGAGCCCCAGCGGCGCTGGGAGACAGGACCTTGTGCGCTAATCCCTCTGAAGGGAAGAGGGCCTCAGAAGAAGCCGTGGAGTCGCGGGGAGGAGAGGCGACTCGCGGTTGGATTTTTCTAGGCGAGGGCCTGCAGGATGAGCCCTCAGAGCCACGTGGACTCTGGAACAGGGAGCACGCTGCCTGAGAGGCCTGGAGACAGGGCATGTGGCCCAGATAGTGAGGGTCCCAGCCAGATGGCTCAAGGAAAACATCCTGGAGCACCATAAGAGAGATAATACGCTAATAAAAATCAACAAACAGCACTTCAACGACCAGAGCAATGTGGCTATTAAAATATAAATTTCTAGGAGCAGAGAATGCTCCTGGTTTAAACAAGATTAGGAATATGGGGCAGCAGATGGCCCCCAGACAATATAAATAATAATAGGTCTAAGTCAATTGCCACAAACATAAAAGGCTTTTGATAAAAAAATACAGTTCCTACCTTAGAATTTTAAAGAGCAGACAGGGGTTCTCTGGATGCTTCTTGCCTATTCAGATGCACAAATTACAACTGGAGAGCAGGGGTTCCTGGGACCTGGATATACTGGAAATCTGATCTGGGTCATGTGCATCATTAGCCTATCAGGTGGGCTGTAACCCATGAGGTAATGTCTGGAGTGCCATGGGATGCCAACCAATCACAATAAGGATTTGGATGCTTTTGGTGGATGGAAATATTTCAGTGCATGTCACAGTATAAGTGCCCATAATGTTTGCTCTAATATTCTCAACCCTAGTCAGTAAAAAAATATTAAGTCCTAAAGAGTTTGACTGGGATGCTTTAAGGAAAGTGATGTTTTCCACAGAAATGCTGTTTTTATTTTTGTGCAGCTCCACAGCTATGGTCTGGATTAACAATGCTTTCTGAAGGTGCAAAACCTTCCCTAAGTCCCCAAAACTGCTGTAGCTACAGAAACAAAGGGGAACTTGCACTGAGTGCTATTCACAAAACCCTCCATAGCTGTGGAAAACAACACTAAGGACTGTGGAAAAAAGTGCAGCTGCGGAAGTCCATGAGGAAAAAGGTGTGAGATAAGTAAGGCACAGCTCCCGAAGGTTATTCACAACCATTTTTTTTTCAATAGCCAGGAAAATGTTACACAATGGCATGAGGTGTAACCTCCTCAGCAACTGCAGTAATGCCCCAGCAATTGGAATCAATTAAGGTGGAGGTGAGGCACAGGTAATAGCATCCCAGATAGTATAACAGTGGCTGCTGTAACAGCAATGAAAGCACACATTGCCATGATATGGCAACAGGCAACAACCACCAGACACAGTGCAGCCCATAATGGAGCCCCACAGGCAGTAGAGCCTGACCAGCCTGCAGTGAGTGCTACCCCTGCAGGCAACAGGAACACCTCAAGGAGGGAGGACCAGCAGTGACAGTTGGCCACTGTGGTGCCATGGTACTGCTGGTACCTGTGGTGCTGCAGTGGTCCCAGTTGAGAGACTGGTTGCCGGTCTTTTTGTGGGTGCTTTCAGCTTCATTCTATGGTAGCCCTGTTATAGTCTGCTGTTGCAGCTAATTAAGTTCACTGTTGCTGTGCCTCCTAAGCTATTTCTGCAGCTGCGGATCCACAGTTGCAGATTTTCAGCACATGCACAATTTCTGCAGCTGTGGGGATTTTACAAAATTCCGCACCTGCTCAAAATTTCTTTATGAATATCACACAACTGCATTTCTGCAGTGCTGCAGGCCTTTTTCCCACAGCTGCAGGATTATTGGAATTCTTTAGTGAATCCTGCCCTATGTGTTTAAGATCTTCATTTGCTGATAAAGACCATGGGCCAGATTTTCAAAGGCCACAGAATGATGTACGGTGCTCGCATCAAAAACAGCTGATGCAAGGAGCAGGATGCTTCAAACCTTGCACCAATTCTGATTTTCAAATGGGGCTTGCATCAAAAAGAGGTCTGCATGCAGCAGAGTGGCTTGCCCCATGCTTGCACCAAAAAAATTGTCTGCACCATGTTAGAATTGATGCCTGCATCACCGAAATGATGCATCATCCTCTTATTTGAGATTTTAAAAGAATGCCAGTCCTGTCATTGTGCCTAAGGTGCATGTCTCTGTTAGGCCAGCCAGAGCTGGTCTAAGGGACATTAGAGCATATAAAGAGACCTACTGCATGTGGTCAGACCTGACTATGCTACAATTAAGGGCCAGTATTCTCATGAAGGACTAGATTAGAACATTTTGGGGGCTTAGTCTTGGCCATTTCATCTGCCATTTTGTTTTACTTACCTTGCATCATTCTCATCCCTTATGTCATTTTTTACTCAACTTGCATCATTTTTATGACTTAGCTTGTGCCATTTTTTAACTCAGTTTACACCATTTTTTTACTCAATTTGCATCATGTTCATTCCTTGAGTCATTTGTTTGACTCAACTTGCACCATTTTTGACTCTGCTTGCACCATTTATTTTGGTACAGCTTGTGTAATTCTCATCTCTTATGCCGTTTTGTTGATGCAGTGGACATCTTGCATCAGTTTGGGGGACTTTGTCACAGAGAGCACATTTCTTGCAAAATATGGTGCACAGTATTTGGCACCTAGATCTGACTCAAGCTGCTTGTTTGACACAGCTGGAGTGGATCTAGGGCCCTTTGAAAATCCAGCCCCATGTATTGAACAGGCAGTAAATAATACCCAGGCTCATTACAAATGATTGTGCTCTTTCAGCTAAGGGAGCTATAAATCACTTGATATCTGAGAGAGACAGCTTTGATACTATTGCTTTCTGCCACATCACCTGTAGCAATGTGGTGAATTTTTAATTTGTTTTGAAGTTCCAGTGAATTTATTGACTTCGCCTCCGCAGAGCAATTCCCAATTTTTTTCCATCAGCTTGTAAATTTGTCTGTTAACTTCACCGGCAACTTTGGCATTAAGACAGTTAGGTGAAGTCGGCTTAAAACAAGGCTGCTGTGAGTAAACAAGTGCTTAGGTCACATGGAAACAGCTCCCGCAGGTCACATGCTACTGTTCTATGTACTGACTCATCCTTACTTGCATGTTGCATTCTGAAATAGTGAGTGGAAGGGGACAGATCTGCTCTTTTCATAGTAAAACCTAGCCAAGAAAAACCAACAAAAACAGTTTTTTCAGCTTTCTTTTGTTCGTTCTTTGTCTTATTTTTACTGTATAGTGTGTGTCTTTGTTTAGTTGTTTTTTAGCTATTATTTTCTTTATATGTAACACTTTAATTTGTGACATTTTTCATCTCTTTTAGCATGTGTACTCTTTTAACTCTGTTTTTTGGGGGGGTTAAAAATTAGTGGGAGTGGTCAGGAGGAGAGGGAGTGCAGACAGCAGAAGGGAGACACTGTGTTTTCCACATCAAGAGGGCTTGGCCTATGGCAATGGCAGTAGGAGGAGACAGCAGCAGCACCCAACCCCTCTCCCCCACAGCACAGCACCCCCAGAAACAAGATGAGTAAGAACACCACCACCAACAGGAAAGGAAGCTCCAGGACAGCCAGCTGTTGTACCACCACCATCACCACAACCACCTGCATACCACTAGGAGGAGGAGATGTAGCCAGGATCATCTTGCTCCTCCCCTACTTGGCAGCGGCTGAAGTCCTTTGTCTGGGACTTTTTTGATATTGACCCCACCAGCAACAGTATGGTCACCTGTAAACTATGCCACACTGTTGTTCATTGAGGGAAATGGGTGAGCCATTTGGGGACAGATGGGCATCACATCCACCTTAGAGAGAGAGCCACCACAAGAAGTGGGAACATTATCTGAGATATAAAGTTGCTAAGAGGGATGGATGTGGTGGCACCACCTCTACTGGTTCATCTCTGCCAGGCAAGAAAAAGAAATATGGTGTGCAAGTACAGGAGGGGGAGATAGAGAGAACTGGGACAGGGATCTGCAGTCAGACTTGGGTACTACAGGGGGCACCTGAGAGACCAGTCTCAGATCCTCCTCCCATATCCACCCATTTGGAAGTACAACAGATCTGCAAGAAGGTAGGGGAGCTCTCCCAGTAAGTTGATGGGATGAAGGAGCTGTTAGAGGTGGTGCTACAAAATCAGCATATAATAGTGGAGAGTTTGGCCAAGCTGAGAAATGGTGGTGCACACTCTGTCCCCAGGTCATAGCCCTCAAACTGAGATATTTTCTTTCTGTCTTTCTTTTTTACCATCTGTTAAACCCTAAAAATGAAAACTTTTGCCTTTCTCTTTTACCCTCTGTTAAACCTTAAAAATGAAAAAAAAAATTAAAAACTTAAAAATAAAAAACATTTTTATCAATCTTTATTTCTCTTTGTCTGTCCATTCTCTGTATGTTTTCTCACTGTGTTTCTCCCTGCTAGAGTGGGCTGTTCCTTCCACTGACCCACCCCAGCCCCATCACCCGATGTCCCAGGGACTTACTTCCATCCTGGTCCTCCCCCATGGCTTGCCCCCTGTGGCAAGGGTCAACAGCTGCTACCTGCAGATGGAATGGATCTGGTTTCTGGGAGAGGGCCCTGTAGCCTGGGTGTGGAGCCTGTGAGGGGTTGGTGTCATCTTGCTCTGCTGCCGGCCATTTTCTGCTATTCAGTGGAGTGGATGTGCAATGCCATCCAGACATGCCTATGCACACTTATGTGCATGGCACATCAATGGCTGCCACTTCTCCAACCCCACCATAGCAGTCCCAGCTTCCTCTTCTCCCAGCCACCACTAGTTTATTTATTTATTTTTTTGTACATCAGTTTACAAACCTTTGAGCCAGAGGCTCATTTACAAAGGTACCTCGTCACAAAGAGGACAATACAGTACAACAATTTTGTTACATAATTGTGGATTACAACAATTGGTAATACATGCTGTCATATCTTGGTTGCAATTTTAAAGTTACAGGATTAGCAGAGCACAGGTTGGTACAGATATTTAGTACTTCATGGACAAACAGTGGTAAGAGCATACATGCAGAGGGGTGCAGAGACAGGAGGAGGTGATAATTGATAGGGCAATGGGATGTGGTTGGTAGTAGGTTGGGTGCAGCCACTCAGGGAGCTTTGTCAGAGTATTGAGCAAGAACAACTTAGTAACAGTCACAGCTAACGCATATTAAATAGGTGATTTCGAAGGGAGGTTTTGAAGCTAGAGATCAGGTGAATGCCTGGGTTAGTGTACCTGCCTCCCCAGAGAAGGAGAGCTGTCCTCCAGATGCTCCATTCTCCTCTTTCCGGCCAACCCCCAATGCCCAGAGATCTCTTCCAACCCAGGGTTGCCGTGGTGGCGGCAGGTGAGGCTTGCTGCCTCACCTCCCCTCCATGCCACCAGGCTGGCCCTGTCTGTCTGTATTTCTTGATTTCTGCTACTGCTTTGTTCTGTCTATTAAGAGTCTTCTGTTCTCATCCATTCTAAACAAAAAAAATCTGATTTCAGTTCTATTGCTGTCTTTCTTGTACAACTGTACAGTCCTTACACTATCATTAAACTTGTTCTCAACTACTGCTGCTTCATGGTGTGGTGCTGTGTGTCTCACTCTCCCCCCCACTACCACCACAGGCTGTCCTTCCTGTAATTCACTGCACTTCAATAGTGCAAATGTTTCAGAAAAGCAAAGTAGGCATAATTTCGGTACTCCCAGAATTTTGTGAACCACAGGGACATTTTACTGCTGCATTGTGTCTCACTCTCTCCCCCAAAAGACCACCCTTCCTGTAATTCATTACACAGCAGTAGTGCAAATGTTCCAGAAAAACAAAGTAGACTGAATTTTGGTGCTCCCAGATTTATGTGAATGTTGCTGCTACATGGGACTATGTTATGTGCCTCCCTCCTTCCCTCCCCTATGACTACCACCACCACTGGCTGCCCTTCCTTTAATTCACTGCACAACAATAGTGCAAATCTTCCAAAAAAACAAAGTAGGCTGAATTTCAGTACTCCCAGAATTATGTGTTATGCTGCTGCAACATGGTACTGTGCTGTGTGTCTCACCCCCCCCCCACCACAGGCTGCCCTTCCTAATCCTATGATTCTTCTGTGTAATCCTGCATAATATGGTGGTGTAGATGGTTGGTGATCGCTTGCTTGCTGGAGAAAGAGGCAGCAGGCCTGGAGGACAGCTGTAAAAAGAACAAAAAAGAAATTATTCAGACTCCACTAAACTTGCCTCTATGGTGGTAATGGAATATCAATTGTCCACTCCTATTCTTACTGTACTAGTCATCTGTGAATAAAAATTAGAAACTATTTAGCCTCCCTTTGGCCACTGCAGCTGCCTCATGGTATATCAATTGTCTGCTCTATGATGCCGGTTCGACAGCTAAGTTTTCTACGGCTATCACAGCGACAGATTTATGTTGACCACAGCTTGAGGTTGACATAAATCTGACTGGAGACCCTCACTGTGTTTTCAATGAGTGGCTTCACTCCCCGAACCCCCCATGTGGGGGGGGATCTATCCCACCCCCCAATCTCTAGGATTCTAAGTCCGAGTCCGAGTTGGATTGGGGAGGGGTTGCAGGACTGGGAGACTGAGTGCTGGGTCTTGGGTGGACTATTATAGAGAAAACATCGATGTCAGTATTGAAGTTTTCTCTGTAATAGAGTCAGCGTACAGGGGGCATACCTCCATGGTCCACTCCCATTTTTACTTTACCTGTCAGCTGTGAATAAAAATGAGAAACTGAAGGTTCAGCTGCTCATCCCTGAGTAACATTGAACTCCCAACTCTAGGGAACATTAAAAAATTATTTATTAACACTTAGTAGCACCCCCTCTAAACAGCACAGACAGGACTTGAAAAAGCACTAGTGCAGCATGAAACATTGAACTGTTTGTGCTGTTTAGGGGGGTGCTATTAGTTTTTAATAAATTATTTTTAACATTCCCTAGAGATGGGAGTTCATTGCTACTCAGGGATGAGCAGCCGAACCTTCAGTTTTCTTGTCTGCATGTTTGGTTTTGTTCATCGCCTCTCATTTGAAACCTGAGCCATTGTTCAGTTTGCTAAAAATGAGAAACTATTTAGCCTCCCTTTGGCCATGGTGGCACACTGTGTACCTAAAAAAAGGAGAAAAAAAAAAAGAAAATCATAATGATATTTACCGTTGGTGCAGGAAGACTTTACTCAACTGCCGTTTGTTTCTTGAGGGTTGTCTGGCTTTGTGACTGCCTTTGCTAGTTATACCTGTGAATGGTGCAACCTGCAGAGAGACAAAAGGAAAAAAAGAAAAACATTTTAATGTCTTTCTGAGTAATGTTGAAGGCCTTTTGTCCTCTGTGAAGCTGAGGACTAGAATCAGCCACCACCAGTGAGGGAGCGATAAGGACTGTGAAAAACAGTGAAAGTGACGTGCCATCACAGCGGATAAAGACATGTCATGGTGGAGCTGAGGTCTTGCTGCTTTCGTGATCTGGCTGGCTGGAGGGCCAGTTTAAAGGTGCCTAGTGGGCTGACAGGTAGGAGACCTGGCAAATGGTATTTTTATGCTGTATCAGTGTGGAGGTGGTGACCCATGTTGTTGGTGGCTGTGCAGGACCCAAGCAGGCCACACAAGGAGGAAAAGGAGGAGGAGACATGTCTTGCTGGTTGGAGCAGCCATGCTTTGCCTAGCTGGTAATGGCATTTTTATTCTGCAGCAGTGTAGAGGTAGTGGCCCATGCTGTTTGTGGCTATGTAGTACCCAAGCAGGCCAGTGGAGGAGGAAGTGGTGCCATGTCTTGCTGGCTGGATCAGGCATTGTCTCTAGCCATCACATTAAGGTATGGAAGCAGGTGATCGATTAGGTGCAAGGAAACAGTAGCACAGCATTTGGAGATGGGGACAGTAAAATGACTGAAAATAACTGAATTGTGAATCATGAAGTAAAGGATTATACTGATGAGGGGAAAGGAGGGTAACAACATATCTTCTTTAATGCTTCAACCTCATCGAGGAAGCAGCCCTCACAGTTTTCCAGACTGGATTTGTTGTCAGATGGGAATTCTCTCTCCATTCCTGCTTCATCCACTTTGGTGGTACAAGTCAATTTGCTAATGCTGACAACACCTTTATCTTCATTTTCACCATCACTTTCATGTAGTAGGAACATGGACATGATTGTCTTGTGCGGAATGTACTCCTCATTCATCTTAATAAATGTTAGCAAGCCAACATTTTTGGGTGACAGATTGGTGCATCTGTCCTGCACAATGACCCAGCTGAACTGAATACACGCTCCATACTGCCAAGCAAAGGTGGGCAGCTGAGGTATTTCATAGCATAGAAACATAGAATTTGATGGCAGATAAGGACCGCTTGGTCCACCTAGTCTGCACATTTTCCTACTTGATGGATTAGCTGCAGATTCTAGTTAATCAAGAGCTTACTTCCTCCTACCCCCCACTAGAATTGCCTTATGCCTGTCCCATGTATTCTTGAATTCTCCCACTGTTCCTGACTCCACAACCTCCTCAGGAAGGCTATTCCATGCATCCACAACCCTCTCTGTGAAAAAATACTTTCTAACATTACCTCTGAGCCATCCCCTCTCTATTGCAAATTGTGTCTCCTTGTTCTTGCACATCTCTTCTTCTGAAAGATACTACCCTCTTGTACTTTGTTAATTCCCTTGAAATACTTGAAAGTTTCTATCATGTCCCCCTTCTCCCTCCTTTCCTCAAGGGTATACATATTAAGCTACTTTAGTCTCTCCTCATATGTCTTCTGATGCAGACCCTGCACCATTTTGGTTGCCCTCCTCTGAACAGCCTCCACTCTGTCAATGTCTTTGCAGAGATGGGGTCTCCAGCATTGCACGCAGTACTCCAGATGGGATCTCACTAACTGTACAGAGGGGTAGCAACTTCCTGTTTTCTACTGTTAATGCCTCTCCCTATGCATCCCAGTATCCCCCAGTCCTCCTTACTGCCTTCTCACATTGTTTGCCCACCTTTAGGTCATTAGATATAATTACTCCTAGGTCTCTTTCAAGTTTTGTTGTTATGAAATCACCCCCCATTGTGTACTCTTCTCCTGGATTTTTGTTTCCCAGATGCATTAACTTGTACTTCTTTGCACTGAATCTGAGCTGCCACATATTTGACCATTCCTCCAACCTTGCCAAGTCCCCTTTCATTCTTTCCACTCCACCTTGTGTATCAACCCTGTGTCATCTGCAAAGAGACATACCTTTCCTTCCAGGTGCTCTCCAATGTCACATATAAAAACATTAAAGAGGACCTGTCCCAGTTCAGAATCCTGCAGTACCCCACTAGTTAGCCTCCTTTCTTCACTGTGGACTCCGTTTACTATTACTTTTTGTGTCCTGTTGTCCAGCTAGTTTTTTATCCAGGCTACTGCCTTGGGACCCACTCCAAGGCTGGCTAACTTGTATATTAATCTGTTGTGTGAGACTGTGTCAAATGCCTTGCTAAAATCTAGGTAGACCATATCCACAGCCCCTCCCTGGTCTACTACTTTGGTCACCCAGTCAAAGAAATCTATTAGGTTTATCTGACATGATCTTCCTGCTGTGAAACCATGCTGCCTTGGGTCCTGTGCCCCACTGGACTCTAGGTACTAAACAGTTCTTTCCTTCAGAAGTGATTCCATCATTTTCCCTACCACTGAAGTCAAACTAACAGGTCTGTAGTTTCCTGCCTCTTCCCTGCTCCCACTTGTGTGAAGTGGAATCACATTTGCCCACCTCCAGTCCTCAGGTATTACCCCATCCTCCCATGATTTGTTAAAGAGAGTAGTCAGTGGTGTTACTAGTTCTACCCTTAGTTCTTTTAGAATGCTTGGGTGAATCCCATCAGACCCCATTGCTTTGTCCACCCCTCAGTTTCAAGAGTTCTTTCAAAACCCTTTCTTCTGTGAATGGACTGGTATCGATCCCCCTATTCAGAGTTTCTCTCTTGTTTTGTTTAGGTACCTCTCCCTCCTCTTCTGTTGTGAATACTGAGCAGAAATATTCAATCAGTATCCCTGCTTGATCACTGTCACCCTCTGCCCCCCATTCCCTCCCCTTTATTAAGTCTTTGTATCCCTCCCTTGGTCTTTCTTCACTCCCTAATGTACCTATAGAAGGTTTTATCTCCCTTCTTAATAGAGTTGGCTATCTTTTCCTCAGTTTGTGCCTTTGCTATTCTGACTGCCTTCCCTGCCTCCTTCTGCTTTAACTAATAAAGTTCTCTGTTCTGCTCCTTCTGTGTTTCCTTATATTTCCTGAATGCTATCCTTTTCTCCTTAACTGTCCCTGCCACCTCTTTTGAGAACCATAGTGTTTTTTTCCCTGCATTTTGTTTTGTTGATTTGCTTCACACAAAGGCTTGTTGCCTCTGTGATGGCTATTTTTATTATTCCCCATTGTTCCTTCACCCCTCCTTCTTGCCCATTTGCTAGTGCTTTTCTGAGGCACTCTCTCATTTTCCCGAAGTCAGCCTTCCTAAAGTCCAATATTCTTGTTTTTGTATGGCTTGACTCTATGGCTCTGTTTATTGTGAAACACACTGTTTGGTGGTCACTTGTTCCCCGATGGCTACCCACTTCAAAATCTGAGATCCTTTCTCCTTCCCTATTTGAGAGTATCAGGTCTAAGACTGCTCCCTTCCGAGTGGGTTCCAACACTAGCTGTCTAAGGCATGCCCCCTCTAGGGCATCAAGAATGACCCTGTTCTTGGATGCGCCTGCAGCAAAGGTACTCCAGTTAACATATGGCATATTCAGGTCCCTCATCAACAATATCTCCCCTTTTTCTGCCATTTTAATTTCTTTGCCCATTTTCTCCCCCGAGATGGGGGTCTGTACACAACCCCCATGCAGATTATGGTGCCATTTTCTGTCTTTAGGGTGGCCCATAGTGACTCATCAACTTCCTGTTTACTCTTTAGTTCTGTTGCTTTAATCCCTTCCCTTATATAGAGAGCTACTCCTTCTCCTCTCTTACCCATGCTGTCCTTCATGTAGACTGTGTATCCTGGTATGTTGACATCCTAGTCATGGTTCTCTATTTACCATGTTTCAGTGACTGCAACATTATCCAGGCATCCCTCTTCAATCAAGGCCACTAGTTCACGGAGCTTGTTGCACAGACTGCAGGCATTGTTACTCATCACCTTCCATTTATTTTTTATGGCCATACCCCTTTTAGCCCCATCCCTGTCCTTACTGCCTTTTTCTGCATTTATCCCTGTCCTGCTCCCTACTGACTTCTCTACCTTGGTGTTTACCTCTCTAACTACTGTGTTTCGTGGGGGGGAGGCTGGGATTTCTCTTCTCCTTTTCAGTGCCCCCCTTGGCTAGTTTAAATGCTTGCCAATGAAGCATTTAATCCTGTCATCTAGGATTCTGGTCCCCCCCCGGACAGATGCAGACCATTGAGCCAGTATAAGCCTGCATCCCTCCAGGGGACTCCCTAGTCCCCAGTGAAGCCAAAACCCTGAGGTCCACACCAGTTTTTCAACCATTCATTGAATCCCATGGTGCAGAATACCCTAGCATTATCCATGCCATAGACAGGCAGCACCTCCGAGAAGGTTACTGTACATGCTACTTGTCTAAGGCCCCTCCCCAACTCCACAAACTCCTCTTTCACTGCTCTGATCCCATTCACAGCCTGGCCATTTGTCCCTAGGTGGACAATGACATCCAGCTCCCTCCCTCCCTCATGCAGCTGCTCCCACGATCCTAAGGATTCTTTTCCTGTAACTCTGAGCAATGGTGCCAGGCAGGCACCTAACCTATCTATCCCCTTCCTCCCCCACTTCTACCCCTAATGATCAAGTCCCCCACCAGGAGTTGTTTCCTTCCCCTGTGGGATCTTGTGCCACACTCCTGTGGGTGTACTTTGTGGAGGTTCCCAGTATCCTTCTTGGTCTCCACTGCAGGTGCCTCCATAGAGGAGCCACTCTTCACCAAAACAGCATATGAATTGTGGAGAGGTACAACTGGAGGGATGCACCTCTGTTCTACCATTCTCTCCCTCTCTGAGACCACATTGGTCCAACCTCTCCTCTTTCTTGGCAACCTCTGAGGTAACGGTGGTGGTCTTGGTGGTCTCTGGGTGGGGGAAGAGGTTTCACAAATCCTAGCCAGGTCAGCCTGGAGACGGGCAGCCTCCTCTCTCAGACCAGAGAGGTGCCTGCAAACACGGCAACACTGCAGCCTCCAGAATGTCTCCAGGAACACTGCTGCCACATAGCCATTGCAATGCAGCACTCCCATCTTGACTTAATTTGTATCCCCTCTCCTGTTGCTTTGTATGCTTACTGTCTCCTCCCTCTATGTATTTTCACACTTACTTTCCTACTGCCTATATGCCCTTACAACTCTCGCCTTTCCTGTTCTGGAACAGGAACTTCCTGTAGTCTTCAGTAGTCTCCTTCTTCTGTGCTTGGATTCAGACTTCCAGCAGCCAGGGAGGGAGAAAGAGTTATTTTTTAGGTTCCTTCAAGGTTGATGAAGCTAATGTGTCTCAGTGATCCTTCCTTTTCCTTCCTACCGCCAAACAGGAAGTTCCTGTTGTCAGTCAAATCCACTGGCTGTAAAACTAGAACTGGCTTTGGGTGGAGGGATGGGAAGGAGGGCAATTAGTAAAACATCTGTAGTTCTAGACTGCTGTTTCTTGCTCTGAAACCAACGCTCTCCTCTGTCAAAAATAGCAGCAACTGAGGTCAGTGCTGGCCAATCAGTGACCTTGCTGCTCCAGTATAGCAAAGGCTTTCGGTAATGATATGGTGCCTTGCAGCTATCAAATATGCATCTACCATGTGTTGCGCTGCCCCTAGTCCTACTGCCTGATAAGTGTAAGTTATATCTTGAGTGCCTTTTGGCTTCTCCACTATAACTTCCATTATTTTCTGCTCAGTCTTGTGTACACAGCTTTCAACGAGACCTTCAGAGACTGGCAGTTTTTCTCAAGTTGTCATATAATTGGGCTAGGTTAGGAATGACAACACAGACAGTTGGAAGAGTGACCTCTGTGTTATGGTTTATACCACCAGCCACAATTCTCTCATGTGACACTTAATTGACAAAGACTATGTGATTTTAGTCCAGGACGGCTGCCGTATTCATTAAAATGTAAAGTTTCTTTATGGGCATGTTTATTTGTTAGTGGGCAATAAGTCCTTTATAGTTCTTTAATATTTTTATATTTACTTTAGACCATTTGCCGCCTGTGCCTTTGACAGTCATATATCTTGCACCAGTGTCTTTTATTAGAATTTTTAATACACCAGCCCAAATATTTATGTAGTAATTTTAGGCATAATAAATTTGCATATTTACTTATATGAACGTGACCTAGAACTGTTATCTTAAAGGTACTGACTTACTTCTTAAGTTATCATTTTCCAAACTAAATGCTCTAAGTTTCATAATAATAAATTGAGAGGCATTTGTCAAATCAGGATTCATGATTAAAAGTATTTACTTTTGATTTTGTTGTTTTAAAAAATTCACAAAGTACTTTTGACAACAAAATGAATAAACAGTCATGACTTTTTATAACATCATGACATCGTACCTGTCTACAAAAGTGGACCATGAAACAAATTGGGAAACTATAGACCAATCTCCCTTCTCAGACCCTTTGGGAAAATTCAGGAAAGACTAGTCTCTAGCCAGCTACAAGACTACCTTAAGCAGCACTTTCTCATGGCAGATGTGCAGCATGGCTTTAGAAAGGGTCATGGTACTGACACTGTGCTCATCTGGCTCACTGCTGACATCCTTGCCTCTATGGACCAAGGCTCCCCAATGTGCACCCTCTTCGTTTACCTATCCAAGGCCTTTGACTTGGTCAGTCATAATCTCCTCCTCTCCAAACTCCTGCTCTTAGGACTGGATCACCACTCACTCTCCTGGTTCGAGAGCTATCTGAGTGACCATACCCAAAAAGTCCACTGGAAGGGTACACAGCCTGGACTCAAATCCATCACTGCTGGGGTGCCCCAGGGCTCAATCCTGGGCCCTCTGCTCTTCTCACCTCAGCAAACTCATTCTGTATACGGATGACACTGTCATATACTGCAGTGATCCCCAACATAGTGTCATCTCCACAAAACTGCAGGATAGTCTCTCAGCTCTTGAGGCCTGGTTCTCCGTAAACTCCCTTAAACTCAATGAAGATAAAACTAGATCCATACTGTTTGGCTCTAGATGTCTGGGCTCTGACAGAAGTCAGCTGCTCCAGATCTGCACAAATCAAGGAAAAAGAGTTGAGGTCATGTCCAGTTTTAAATACCTTGGGATCCATCTAGACCAAGAAATGACCTACTGACCCCATATCACTCCATAACTAGGTCCACCCACCAAAAGCTTGGCCTCCTTTACCATCTGGGGAACTCTCTATTTGCGACTGCACGCCAAGCAATTGCCTGCTGCAATCTTCTTCCCTCCATCCTATATGGAGCTCCACTATTGCAGTTCCTCCATGAGATGGAATTCAATAAACTTTTTGTACTCTATAACTGAGTGGCTCACTTCATCACAAGCTCCTCTCCTAGGAGGCATCATTGTGAGGTACTTAAGGAATTAAACTGGCCCACACTTCGGCACAAACTAGCCTACCCCATTGCTTGCCTTGCTTTCAAGTTCACTACCCTAGGTTCCCCTCCTAATCTTAGTGGATTACTCTCCCCCAAAGAACAAATCTGAACCCTGCGATCAACTGCAAATCACCCCCTCGACATCCCTAGGATACGCTCCAATGAAGGCAAATGTTCCTTCAAATTTGCTGCCTCCCACCTATGGAACTCTCTACCACCTAGCTTGATGGACTCAACCACCCTTACCCAGTTCAAATCTGGACTCAAACTATATCTTCTCAATCTCAGTCTCTGTGGCTGTAACCATTAGCTCCCTAGTCCAGGTCCCATGGCCACTGCACTGCTTTGAACCTCCCTTCTCCTTGGATGTATCTCCAAATCTATGATGTCAATTTTCTGGTGTTGTCTACTTTCCCTACAATTTGGGGTGAAACTTGATTGTCATGCATTACTAATACGGGCCTGATTGTGAAACTGATTACCACCACTATTTACTGCTGCTAATGTACACTTGTGTAACTAATGTAACTACTGTAAATAATGCTTGAGCCTGAATGTGAACCTGACTGCTACCCCAGTATAATGTTGCTAATGTATAACTGTGTAACAAATGTAACTACTGTAAATAACTGCTTCTAAATGTCTTTTTCTGTAACTAATTTCAGGTTGCTCCTGAAAAAGGGACCGCTGGTCTCAGTGGGCTTACGTTAACAAAATCTAAATAAATAAATTTAAAATTCCTGTCACAATTCTGAACTGTTTTACCAGTATAATATCCATAAGGCAGCTTTTTGGCATTGCATACATAGGCAAACACAGTTTTCAAATTTCAAAACTCTTTAAATGCAATTACAATTATTCTGAACAGCAGTACAAACAGAAATTAATAATATTTCCTGTGTTGACTAAGGTAGTCATGGACAGGAATAAAATAGAAGCCAGGTTTGTCAGTCCTAGTTCTGATGCCTAGGTTTTAGGTAAATAGACTCACCAGACCTGCAACAAATGTTCCCATGAGGTGATCCTTGCTCCTTCCTCTAGTGCTTTACATTGGCTGGGGCTGTTGAGGACTTAAATACTTTTTGCCAAGGCAGAAAATAGGAGGGCCAGATGCTTTGATAGTTTTAGGTGTTAGCAGCTTTTACAAGCCAGCTGCTCACTAGTCAATGATCAGATGCTGAGAGTTGTCAATAACCCATGTGGCCAGAGAACTTTCCCAGGGGTTAAAAATAAGACCTTGAGATGGTTCACACCTTTGTCAGAGGTGTGAGCAGCTGATCTCCCATTGTGGTTGAGGTGCAAATAACTGGCCTTCACTGTGGGTGAGGTGTGAACAGCTGAGCTCTCATTGAGGTTGAGGTGTTGAACAGCTGATACCATATTGTAGATAGTTGTTTACTTGGTGGGACACAGCTGGCCACTCATATGGCCAATTGTTCATTTAATGGGACTGGATTGACTAGTTGTGGTTGCTCATGAGGTTACTAGTGGAAAGTCCCCAACAAATGTCAAGAAATGTTCAAGGAGTTATGCTCAGTGCACATGAGGCTGCAGCATGTCTGGAAAATTACAAGCCTTTCTTTCGCACTTACATTTGCCTGAAATCACAAAAGAGAAAATAAAGAATACAAAATAAAAACTAAGTATCTAGATTGCTAAAGTACATAGGAATAATCTATCAGGTTAGAAATTTCTAATCAATTGGTACAGGATCAATACACATCAAGACTATTAGCAAGCAACAAATTATACATGTTAATTAACTACTGAAATCTATTATTAATGATAAAAAAATTAGCAAGCTAATGCCCCAGCCTTGCTGGCTTGACTTATATTTTTAGCCTTTACTTCAATGTCTGTTAGAAATGTCTGCAGCAAACCATCTGGTCACTGTCCCTTTGGACTTCAGGTACATTTCTTCAATTATTGGGGGTAAAGGAGTGGGTAGAGACAGTAGATCAAGTAGTCTGAGCAATGGAATAGTTCAATGGCATAGGTAAGTTTGGTGGCACAGGTACATTTAATGGGGCAGGCAGGGCCAGGTGACAGAGGCAGACCTGATGGGGTCTGCAAGATGGGATTGCAAGCAGAACATGCCTCATCAGCCTCCCCTACCCTTTTTCCTTCCATGTCTTCAATACCCACCTGACATGAAAAATCCCAAATGGCATTTGTCATTTTCTATGTTAACTTGCATGTTTTCTTAGCCCGTTTCCCATGTGAGGTGGTTGTTGCAACACCTGGTCTCTGTGGAGTTTCATGTTCATTCAAGCCATTATCGCTTGGAATGAAACCTGCTTTCAGTAAATGGGGATGAAACTACTTGTCGGTCTTGGTGAGGAGCACTTCCAACATTTTCTCACCTGTGTATGATGTAGTTATACTCTTCATTGTCAGTCTGGCATGCTGGGGAACACCCAGAATGTTGTTACCACCACAATTGGGCTTAGTGCAACTTTTCCCTTTCCCAGAGTCAAATACTTCCCCAGGTACCTGTGCCCAATGTGCTGTAATGCAAAAGTATGACCTACCAACTGTCTGGCCACCGGTCCACATATCCTTGCTCAGATGTATGTATGGTGATGCTGAATTCTTCAGGGCATGGTTTACCATCTGTGACACTGTCCCAACGTGTTTAGGAATAGCACATTTAGAAAAGTCTGTTCTTGATGGAATCTGCCATTTGGGATAAGCGTGGGCCATCAACCTCTGAAATCCAACATTCTCAACAAAAGAGAATGGCAATAGATCAATTGCCAGCATTTCAACAGTTGCTGCATTTAGCTTGTGTGCAGTGGTAGTAGTAGATTTCTTTTTATTTTGGACGCCCTTCCCCATAGGTTCAGGGTGCCCTTACAAAGTGTGACACAAACAGCATATAGGAACATAAAAATAAATTAAATACATATAAAATCAATAAATAAAATCCTTTAAGATTCAATCCAAACAAATTTCAATACTGTCTAATGGTTTAATAATGATTCCTCAGGTCCAGAAGGCCTGCTGGAAGAGGAAAGTGTTGAGCTGTTTCGTAAATACCTCTAGGGAAGGCACCTCCCAGAGGTACCCTGCAACACATTCAAAAGGACCAAGGTGGCCACCTGAAATGCCTGGTCCCTGGAATATTTCAACTTAGCTCTAGAGACCTCCAGGAGGGTTCCCCGTGTTTATATAAGACAGTCACTTGGGGTGTAGGGATACAGAAGCTCCTTCAGGTAGCCTGGACCCAACCCAAGTAGGGCCTTATGGGTCAAAGACCAATTTTAAAGGTGATGTGCTAGCACACTAGCAGCCAATGCAGTTCATGCAGCACTGATGTGATATGACTGAACCTTGAGTGTCTGGTCAACAACTGGGCCTCTGCATTCTTCAAAAGCTGCAGGTACCGCAGCTCACCTCCTCTGACCCCAAAGCAGAGCGTGTTATAGTAGTCAAGCTTTGAGGTGACAAACGCATGTACCATAGTGGCCAGGTCATCAGGGGAAATGAGAGATTCAATTCGAGTGATGTTCAGGAGATGGTAGAAACCAATACGGACAACAGCTGACACCTGAGCTTTAAGTGTCAGCTTATTGTCCAAAACAACACCCAAATTCTTCACCTTCAGGGAGGCCTCCAGTTCGGTCGGACCAATAAAAAACCCAACCTATCTCCAGAAGCTCCCATCCCCCCCTCGACCCAGCTCAACCACCAGCACTCTGGTCTTCCCTGGGTTAAGTCCTAGACAGTTCACCAATGTCCAAGCCTGGATCTCAGCCAGACAATTATTCAGCACGTTGACCACGTCAGATCTCTGAGGTGTGAAGGACAAGTAAAGATGAGTATCATCAGCATAGCAATGAAAAATAAGCTCATACCACCTTATGATCTCACCCAGGGGTAGCATATGCACTGCGAACAGCATGGGGGTGAGGACAGAGCCTTGGGGTACTCCATAGGGCAATGCCATTGGGCCTGAGGAATAATTCCCCAGTACCACCCTCTGAGACCTGTCTTGGAGAAAGGACTTAAACCAGCTGATAACCTTGCCAGTGAGTCATACATATTCCCTCTGTCTGTTCAACAACACTCCATGATCCACAGTGTCAAACACTGATGAGAAAGCAAGGAGAACAAAACTCAATCATTCTCCTCTATCCCTTGCCCTGAGCAGGTCATTCAACACTTTAACCAATGCGGTCTCTATGCTGTCCAAGGCCCTAAATCCAGACTGGACCAGTTTGTAAATCTGAAAGTCTGTGAGGTGGCTCTCAAGCTGTTCCATCACCACCTTCTCAAGAATCTTCCCCCCAAAAGAGGAGCTTTGAGAGAGGCCAGTAATTCACCAAGATGTTGGAATCCAAAGATGTTTTTTTCAGCAGAGGCTACACCAGAGCCAAATGCATCTGCCCACCGAGGATCCACCACTGTTGGATGCTGGTATTCTACATGGAGAAATCCCAGCCCTCACGGAGGACACTCCATCTGAGAAGAACCAAGTGAACTCCTCACGCTTGTGAGCTGAAAAAGTCCTAATGGGTTCCAGACAGGCTGGATGTAATAGTCTGTCCACTACCCAAAAGAGCTGAGCCATTCAATTATTCCTAGCTGCAATTATCCTAGAGATAAAAGCTGCATTTTTTTGGATGATTGCATTCTGATACTCATAATGAGCAATCAGAACCAGCTTGCCCTCCTTGGACCTAGTCTTCCTCCAACGCCTCTCTAACCTCCATCCCCTAATTTCCATGACTGAGAGTGAATGTGGAGTGGTGCTGAAACATGCTGTGCAGTGTAGGCTGGACCTTTTTTGGGGTCGGGCTACCAAACAGCTGGACTCATCATGGCAGCATTGTTGTGTTGGTATTTGACTCCTGGGGATTCATATCTACTGCTACACGAGTGACATCAGTGATTTGGGTGGTTTCTGCAATGGCATTACTGTGCTTTTCTGTCTCTGTGTGGTACTACTCAACCCACCACCACTGCTGCTATGCCCACTACTAGGCGGAATCACAGAATCCTCCTCCTCCTCCTCCTCCTCCTCCTCTCTGTAGTTCTCCTCACTTGCCCCTCTATCCATCTTGTAAATTGACTTGTCACTTCTGTTTGCCTTGCTTAATTATGATGATGAGGGATAGGGATCCCCTGCACTGGCTTCCTTCTGGTGTTAATGCCAATGTAACAGGTGTCTGTTCTTCCAGTATATGTTGCCCACTGGTGCCTAGGTGGCTGCCCTTTCTCCCTCTACTAACTCATGCTTCACATGGCTGACAACAATTGTCTGTTCAGTGGATCAAGCATATAAAAATCTTAAACTAGGGGTTTTGTTACCCTTGATTTACCATAGCGGTGGAAGTCAGACAGCTGAGTGGAAGGTGTGTAAATTTGTGCTGTTTGGGATGATTTCATAACTTCAATAATATTGGGAGGGACTTTGGTAGTCAGATAACTGCAACTAACATCCCCTGCATCATTTGTATTTCTACCCTTGTGCTTTTTCTCTTCTGGTTCCCTTGGGAGATCAAACAAATCATCATCAGCACAGCAGCTGCTGTTAGCCTCCTCCATAGGTCTGTCCTCCTCATCATCACCATCTCCAGGATCTCTGACCCTCTCATCTTCAGGAATCTGAATGTGATGCACATTTTCCAGATCTCCCGCCTCAACCACTAATTCAAGCCTCAGACTATCAGGCTCAGCACCACCACCACCACCACCATCAGTCACAGGGACACCAACAACCTCCTCCTTGACCACTGTTCCTTGTTTACTGCTGCTTCCCTTGTCACCTCCCACAACTCCCACCAGCATGGCTGCCATAGATGTGGCAGAGAAAAATGTGGCTACATTAATGCCTCTGCCACCATCTACTCCTTTGCTAATTCCAGCCCCAGAACTTATAGAACACAGTCGCAGACATCATTTTTTATGTTGGCTCGCACTTGCATGCCAGCCAACATATTGCAGTAGTAGCAGATTTGGAGGTGCGGTTACTGTGGGCAAATGCAGGGCACACATCAGTAGGTGTGTCCCTCATTCACCAATAAGCCAGCATGCAGGTGTTGACACCAGGCATGTGTAAACTGGCCACCAGATCAAACAAAGGTGCCACTGCAATGAGAGGCAAGCTCCTCATGCAGTGGCACAACAACACACCTCCCGATGTGCTTTTACTGAATGTTTCGCTAAGCATGTGGCACTGACTGCCACCACCCAACTTCAGGTGTGACAATTCCCCCATGTTGCATGCCCAGACCCACTTCATTTGCCAACGGGCGAGCCCACTCTCTGTCAACATAATGCCCCCCTCCCAAGTGTGTGTCAAGTGGGTGCCCAATCCCACTCAGTATCATGGGCCCCCCACAACAGTCTTTCTTTGCCGATGGGGGCCCTAATCCCTGTTGGCCTCAGTCCCTTCTGCCCAGTTTAATTTGCAGATGCCCACTCCCAGTTGGCATAATGTCCTCCCCCCGTTTGTTGTGTGCCAACAGGGTGCCCAATCCTATCGTACAGCTGCCCAAAAAACACTCAGGTGGCATGCTGGGGCTCACCCCGGCGATACCGTGTCCCTGTTCAAAAAAAAAAAACATTCCGCGATGTTTCTCTTTTTTTTACCTGTAAACAGAAACGGTCCCCAAGGTCTGTCTTGCTCCTCCCCAGCCTGCTCCCACCCTCTACTTACCCTGGCTCCCCACCCCCCAACCCATACTTACCTCCAGAGCCTGGCACGACGATCTTGTGGACCAGGAACATGTCTGCTCTTCAAAACTGATCATGAACTGAAGAAATGCCGGTAAGTTGTATAATGGCATAAATAGGGTTTTTTCAACTTTAGTGCATATCTCGGCCATTTTGGGGAATTTTGACACCACATTTTCAACATGGGGTTATTGGGACCCCTCCTCATGGATTCAGTCACTGTCATGGCATTATTCCATCTCAAAAGGTGATTTTACAGTCACTGCACAAAATCACTTTTTGGGACTGATTAACAAAACAACAGTGCCACTGTTCTTGAGGTGGACTCTCAAAAAGCCTATGTTACAAATTTGGTGAAAAAAATCCAAAAAATGACTATTTTATGAGCGTATGTTGCACAGTTTCCATGCATGCTTGTGACTTCAAAAATTTGTAATATTTTCACTCCAGATTTTCAACATTGCCATTTTTCCACACTTCCTTGTGGACAGTACAGCTGTCATTTTACATATCCTGGCCAAAATGTGTTTTTGCACTTCTGGAGCAGAATAGCATGGTTGCTGTGGTAAATCAGTTTTAGGGACACATTGAGAAAATAACAGTGACACTTTTCATGAACAGAGGTCTTAAAATGCCTATGTTGAAAATTTGGTGATGAAAGTCCATAAAATGACTGTCTTACAAGCATGCATTGCGCAGTTTACATGCACACTTGTAACTTCGCAAATTTGCAATATTTTCGTGCCAGACTTTCAACACTGGCATTTTTTCACACCTTCTTATGAACAATACAGCTGTCATTTTTCACATCCTTCCCAAAATGTGTTTTCGCACCCATGGCATACAATGGCATGGTTGCTGAAGGAGATCAACTTTTGGGACAGATTAAGAAAATCACAGTGCCACTGTTCATGTGGGGAGGTCCCAAAATGCCTATGTTGAAAATGTGGTTAAAAAAACAACAAAAATAATTGGATTACAGATGTGTGTTGCACAGTTTCTATGCATGCTCATGACTTCACCAATTTTTCATATTTTCGCTCCAGATTTTCAATGTTGCAATTTTTTTACACCTCCGCATGAACAATACAGTTGTCATTTTTCACATCCTGCCCAAAATTTGTTTATGTACCTGTGACGTCAAATGGCACAGTCACTGTGCAAAATCACCTTTCAGCTAACAAACTGATACTGCCTCTCTTCATGAGGTGGTGTAACAAAAACCACATGTTGATAATTTGGAGTGAAAATACCAACACACGCCTACGGTGTTAGGGTTTCCAACTGTTACACCCCACCCCATAAAGACTGACAGGTATCAGGGATGTGACTTGGAATCATCAGCTGTAATACTCCTGCCATTCCACCACCACCCCCACCCTGCAGCCACTGACAGACATTGAGGTATGCCTTGGAGTGTTCAGCCACAAAGTTCACCCCATTCTCCTATACTGCACCCACCTCAGCGTATTTCCTTATGGAAAGGGTAAATATAACGCCCAAGGACCCCAAAGCACACCACAACACTTGTCAGTATCTACAGGGTAGGGTGAGGTAAAATGGCATGAGCATTATAGCTGACAACCCAAAAGCACACCCCAATTCCTGTCAGTCTCTGCAGGGTGGGGGTGGGGTAGGCGTCAGTTCAATACTCACTGCCATTCCTATTATGCATCTCTAATTCCTACACTACCAATGCCAATTCCAGTGAGATAACACTCAGCATTGACAAATGCTTCTTTAATTTGCAGAGATATGTAAATGACAATGTTTGTAAACAAGCATCTTTTGCAACCTTCTTTGGGTTCCTGATTAGATAGGGAGACTTCTGCTTGTTCCCTGCTTTGAAAAGTGGGTCTGTACAGTACTTCAGTATTTTTGTAAACCTCATTTATTCACTTATTCATACTTTTTACAAGATAACACAGTTTTATAATTTTCTGATTTCTTTTTCACCGTGTGAGTTCAGGGCCTTTTGTTCACCCTGACCTATCTATACAGTCTCTATCAAAAGGTATTATTCTGACCTTGTGGTGTGTTTAGTTACATCTCTCCCCCCCTCTACTGACCCCTTCAGCAATGGTACACTGACATTTCAAAAACAGCACTTTTCACATCTGTTACTTATTATCAGTGTTTCTGAACCCAGGCTGTGGAGGAAACAAGTAGATGTCTGTGTGGAACACTTCAAGTAGACTGTGATAGCTCTAAAAAAACATTGGAAAGCACAATATTTCCAAACAGTTCTGTGTATATTTCCTGTATTTTCTGTCTTTACCCTTTTCTCTTTATTTGTCATGAAGGATAGATGCTCAAAACCACACCCCCTCAGGCTTCATACTTGTGTAGCCTGTTTACACATGATATCATACTCTTCTGCTTATGAATCACAGCTGGTTGCCATAGAAACAATTATGATGTCACAATCAGGAGATTATGGTATCATGTGTACACATGCAGCAGAAGCTGAGAAATGTCAAAGAAGAAAAAATTACTCACCTTAGTAATTATGTTTCTTCTAATGGGGTCTTGCTGTATTCTGACTATTGCAGTTAGCCCCAGCACTCAAACTGCCCCATAGAGAAGAGGGTTAATTTTCTATGCAGAGCATAGAATGTTGTGCTCGAGCTCGGTTCCAACCTCTGTCTGCTGCACCTTGAAGCACAACCATCAGATTCTTATGAGCTAATACTAACTAACTACTATGTGGAAATTGTAAAAATGTTACTAGCCAAATGGCAACCAAATATTTTGGATCCACAAAAGACTCAAGTCAAGAAATCCAAAATCAAAAACTAGGTAGTGAATGACTTAAGACTGTTAAATTAATAATATAACCCACTCCTCCTCTCTAAAAGGAAGGAGTGCCCAAATGCACCCCTGGGGTGCAACACTACACCTGCCAGCCCACTTCCCAAAAACAGGTTCTGAGAGGGGAGGTAGGAAGGGAGGTCAGAATACAGCAAGACTTCATTAGAAGAAACATAATTACTAAGGTGAGTAATTTTTTTTTTAAACCACATGAAGTCTTGCTGTATTCTGACTATTGCAGACTACCAAGCAGTACTTCCATGGAGGAGGGAATCGAACCTACTTTGGGAATAGGCTCTGCAGTACTGCTGTACCAAACTGAGCCTCACACCTAGCCTGGATGTCCAGGGAGTAATGTTTGGTAAATGTATGGACAGTTTTCCAGGTGGCTGCTTTATGTATCTCTAGCAAAGGAATGTCCCTGGCCACAGCCGGGAAAGCAGCTGTACCTGTAGTTGAATGAGCCCTCAGACCTGAGGGAGGTATTTTGCCCAGCTTGTCATAGCAGAATTGAATACAAGAGACAATCCACCTGGCAATAGTTCTCTTAGTGGCAGGTTTGCCCTTCCCCACTTCCCCATAAGTGAGAAACTACTGGAGGGAGTCAAACCTGTGAGCCTTAGTATGCTCAATGTAGTAACTAAGGGCTCTTTTAACATTCAAACTGTGTAAACTTCTTTCTCCTGAAGAAGAATGATCAGTGAAGAACACAGGAAGAGACATAGATTGGTTCAGATGAAAATCTGAAACCACTTTAGGTAAAAACCTCCTGTTACTTCTAAGGGCCACCTTATCTCTATGGAATGAGATAAAATCAGGCTCCACTGACAGAGCTTGCAACTCACTGATACGCCTGGCAGAGGTAATAGCTACCAGGAACACAGTTTTCCAAGTCAAGTACTTAAGCTCTGCTGAAGACAAAGGCTCAAAAGGGGGTTGCATAAGCTGAACATTGCAAACATTAAGATCCAAGCAGGGGTAGGATCCCTAAAGGGGGGATTGGTATGAAGCAATCCCTTGAAAAATTTACAGAATACAGGGTGATATGATGGTGAGGAAGGCTTTCCCACTGACAGAAAAGCAGAAACAGCTGACAAATGTACTTTGAGAGTAGATGGTCTGAGGCCTAGGCCATTAAGATGAACCATATAATCCAGAGCTGTAGACAATTTAGCAGTGTCTAGGGATATGTGCTTCTTGGAACACCAAATGCTGAATCTTTTCCATTTGGAGTTATAAGTTTTTCTGGTGGAAGACTTTCAAGAGGCCTTGAGAATATCCAGAACCCCATTGGGACAGATGTAAATCTGCATGCTCTAACTCTTCAAGAGCCATGTCTTGAGATTGAGAGACCAAAGATTGGGTACCAAATCCTCCCCCTGAGAGGAGGTAAACAGGTTGTAATTTCTGGGAAGAGACAGGGGAATATGGACTGCTAGGGACAGCAACAGGGGGGTACCAAGGCTGCCTGGCCCAGTCTGGAGCAATCAGAATCACTTTGCAAGGTTGTGACCTTATCTTGACCAGAACCTCGATCAGTAGAGGAAAGGGAGGAAAGACATATAGAAATTTCCCCTCCCAGTTCAAAATCAAAGCATCCAGAGGGACTGAGCCCAAGACTGGGGGTCTGCAACAAAACAGAGGAAGTTGGTGATTGTCTGTGGTTGCAAAGAGATCTATCTCTGGAGTGATCCACCTTGAAAAAATCACTTTCAACACTGAAGGGTCCAGGGATCATTCGTGATGGCCCTGGGAGATTCTGCTCAATGCATCTGCCAGCACATTGTCTTTCCCTGGAAGGTGGACTGCTATTAGAGAGGTCTGCAGAGAATAAGCTAGGGACCACAATCTCATGGCTTCCTTGCACAAGGCCATGGACCGAGTGCCTCCCTGCTTGTTGATGTACCACATGGTGGTGGTGTTGTCTGTCCTGACCTGAACCACCTTATTCTGCACTGACTGAGAGAAAGCTTGCAGGGCCAGAGAGATCGCCCTGAGTTCCAAGAGATTGATATGAAGAAGGGATTCCTGAGGGGACCACAGTCCCTGGGCTATGAGATCCCCCAGATGGTCTCCCCACTCCAGTAGAGAAGCATCCATGGTTAGGACCACAGTGTGAGACTGAGTGATGAATGGGATTCCTTGTCTGAGGTTGCCCTGATCCTGCCACCATTGGAGAGCCTGGATCAAAGTCTGAGTCACTGGAACTAGTTTGGTTACAGAATCTTTCTTCTGAGACCAAAAGGCCCTCAGGTGAAACTGAATGTCTCTCATCTGAAATCTGTCCCCTTGGATCACTGCTGTAGAAGCTGCCATGTGGCCCAGAAGCTGAAGGAACTTCCTTGCTGGCCGAGATACAAGAAGGTGGAATGAAGAAGCCAACTCTACAATAGCACTTGCCCTTTCCAGGGGAAGAAAAGCTCTTGCTTTGACTGTATCCAACTCTGCACCTATGAAGGTGAGGAGCTATACAGGCTTGAGAACTGACTTGGGAAGGTTGAGAGGGAATCCTAGGGAAGTGAGCACTTGCTGAGTCACTTGCAGGTCTGACTTGACTTGGTCTGGGGAATGACCCACAATGATCCAGTCATCCAGGTATGGAAATATGGAAATATTCTTCCTCTTAAAAAGGCCACTACTGCTGCTAGGCATTTTGTGAATACCTTTGGAGCTGATGTCAGGCCGAAGGGCATAACTTTGAACTGATAATGGCCTGGAGGCAATTCGAACCTGAGGTACTCTCTGTGGGAGCACCTGATGGGAATGTGAAAGTAGGCATCTTTTAAGTCCTGATGGGCTAGCCAGTCCCCTGGCCTTAGAGAGGGAAGGATTATTCCCTGTGTCACCATTTTGAATTTTGGTTTTAAAAGATGTTTGTTCATGTATCTTAAGTCTAGGATGGGTGGCCACTCACCTTTTTTTTTTTTTCTGGGGTAAGGAAGTACCTGGAGTACAGACCTTTGCCCCTGTGCAAAGTAGGAACTCTCTCTACAGCCATTAGAGCCAGTAGAGATGAAACCTCTGCCTCTAAGGCAATGGTTTTGGAGATGCTTGCAGATGGAAAAGATCTGGCCTTCAGCTTTGGAAATTTCTTGACATCAAGAACCAGCCCCTGGCTTACTACCTCCAGGATCCACTTGTCTGAGGTAACAGACATCCAGTCCTGGATGAAGTAAGCCAGCCTGCCTCCTACTGGAATGGGGGAGTCAACCTGGGCTGACACATTAGGGTGTCTGCTTATCAAGAGCCTTAGGTCGAGGGGTGGATGCAGCCCTGCTCATCCCCCTTCTGCCTCTCCTCTGAAGAACCCCTTTTGAGGAAAAGGAGAAGAGGCCTGTGCTTGGTAGAAAGGCCTATGAAAAGGCCTGTCCCTGCCCCTAGCTTGCTGCCTTTGAGGAGTTGCCTGCCTTTCCTTGGCCTGTGCACTCCTATAGGTGGTCCTATACTCATCCATATTTTACATGTAATTCTCTGTCTGCTCCCCAAACAGAGAATTACCCACCACAGGGAAATCCATGGCCTTAGCCTGGGTGTCCTGTGAAAGGCTAGTACATCTGAGCCAAGCCATTCTCTGAAGAGCCACAGATGTAGCCATGACTTTAGATGACACATCATTGGAGTCCACAGTAGCATGGAACTGTACCTTAGATGCCTCAGTCCCATCAGCAGCCACCCCCTCCAGCTCCGAGGCTAGCTGGGGGGAGGCCTGCTTAGCCAGTGCCAGTACAGTATCCCACCTGGACTTCTGGTAGCTGGCTGCATAGGCCATATAATTAGCCTGCCTGAGTCCCAAGGTAGATGCCATGTACTGTTTCTTTGCCATGGCATCCAACTTCCTAGAGTCTATCTGGGGTGTGTGAGGCCAAGGGTATACTAGACTTATCACAGGCTGCAGCCTGCACAACTCCAACATGGCTGCATTGTTGATACAAGTACTCTGTACCTGAACCTGATAAGGTGTACCTTTTTCCATCCTTCTGTTGACAGGAGGCACATAATTTGGAGTTTTTAAAATATTTTGTGTCTGTTTCCCAAAAGACTTATGAAGGGGAATAGACACTCTCTTGGACTCTGGGATGTCCATCATCTCCACACAATCAGGTTCCTCTTGTTCTTCCACGACTTCTTCCACAGGGAGCTGGAGGGTTTCTGCCACTTTCCTGTAAAACATGTAGTGGGAAGGGGACTCAGAAAGCCTAGGATGGGAAACACAAGAAGGCCTGTCTGGGGAGATGTCCGATTTAATGGGCTCATCCAGACCTTCCTCACCATTGTCATTGTCATCATCATCATCACCATAATCTTCATCCCCCTCCAAATCCTGTTCATAAAACTCTTCAGAGGCATAACCTTGAACCGGAGTAACTGACCGAACTGAGCGCCTGCCAGAAGGCGCTGGATCAGACGGATCCGGTCAAAGCAATTCTAAAATCCTTATCACTTTGGCAATCTCTTCGGTGGTCAGAAAATGGGTCTCTGGATCTGAACTGGCCAATTTTTCTTTTCTTTGTCTTTTTGTAGGAAATGATCCCTCAGGATTGGCTCTCCTCTTGCCCAAAGAAGTATCGCCCTGGTCAGAGGGCACTCCCTCAGGTTCGGTCAGAACTGAACCGGGTTGGCCATCCGAGTCAGCGGACTTCTCAGCTTCCTTATCCCTAAGCCTACCTAATCATTTTTCCAGGGTAGACTTAGGGACATTTTTACAGATTTGGTTGTCTGAATTGAGGTGGTCAAACCCCAGACACTAAACACAGGTGGTGTGGGGATCAGCCTTAGCAAAGACCTCCCCACACACACTGCAGTGTTGAAACACAGTGGGCCCAATTTTTCTTTTGGGTTTCTCAGACATAGCCATCCTAACCACAGACTTACCTTTTTATGGCAAATAACAGGCAAGACACCCTTATTGGTTTCTAACCGTGTCATGGGAATTTGAAAAAAAACACAAGAGAATGTGTTTTTTTTTTAAAAACGATAAGGACCGGTAACCACACTCTAAGTTTAGAAACAAAGACATAATATATAATTCACTAAACGGCCAGTTCAGTCGAACTGATTGAAAAATAAATTTATACAATTTCCACAAGTTTACTATGTCTAGTTCACTACCTAGTACTTACAGTACCACAGACAGAGATCTGAACCGAAACTTGTGAAAAATAATCGGTAGAACCGAGGACTTTAACCGACTTTCGAACCGCGAGCAAAGGAGAAATCTTGGGAGCGACCGTTCAGTTAGGCAGAGTAAAGAATCTGATGGTTGTGCTTCAAAGTGCAGCAGACAGAGGTTGGAACCGAGCTCGAGCTCAACGTTCTATGCTCGACATAGAAAATTAACCCTCTTTTCTCCGGGGCAGTTTGAGTGCTGGGGCTAACTGCAATAGTCAGAATACAGCAAGACTTCATGTGGTTTGAACAAATATTCTGTTCCGTGCACATCTCCTTAGTGAAAGAGAATAATGGAAAGAGAAAAGCAGGAAATAAAGGATAACCAATCAGAATTATGTATCATTTCCATAGTCTCCGCAGGAGCCATCACAGGTTCTTTAAAGCAGCACTTCATGTTAATGTGAAACAATGTGTCAACCATAACATCTGATGCCATGTCAAACTGCCCTTTTTCTCTTGTCTTACTTAATTTGCTTTCCCACTATTTTCAGTCTTTTTTACCGTTTTATTATTAGAAGTAAAGGAGCTTTTCATTTAATTTTGCAACCCCCTTCTCAACTTTTCATCAGTAATCTCAGTTGTATTTGAACAACCTGTAGTTTAGCAATACTTTTCTTGGGACTAAGAGGAACCAGTATGCAACAGACTCTGCTCTCAGTCCTGACCTTATGAGACACTGTTGCATCAGGACTAACTCTAGGTCACAAAATTAAAACTCCCCACAGGAGACTCATGAGCACTGTAGATGTGCCATTCTTGGACTCCAGGAGGTGTGGTTGTTTGCTCCTGTGCAACACTGCCTCCTTGAACAAGTGATGAGAGTAGTCCTATGTTATGTTGCCCCCCCCCCAAGATGACATGGATTAAGAAAACCTTCTAATGGAGATGGGGGCAAGACAGTAGAAAAACAGTCACGGCCATAGGATGATTGCCCACAGCTTTCCATTCTTCAGACGTGCACTTCCAGAACCACGTTGAGGGCCAGAGTTGTCCTGTGTATGTATTGCTAAGTCGCTGGGAGAAAGGCCAGAAGAAAATGGTTGACTGGAAAGGCATACAAATGGAATTATTCCATGAGTGATTTAAAATGCAAAACAATAATTAGCATGTCAGTAATATGCAAACATATGCAGATCTCTAGATTCAAAGCTGCAATATTTTACAACCATTTGTAGGTTCCATTTAAAACTAGAATATGCTTACCACCTCAGAGAGAGAGGGGGAGAGAGTGACACAGAATGTGAGAGTAAGGATGGCTCTAAGGAAAAGCACACAAACCCAACTAAATGTGTAGCTTCCTTCCTTTGATGTGGGACCCAGGGAACTGAATGCTTTATCCTAATGTCTCCCTCCCCAACAATCCACAAAGATTTAGGACATAGATGGTAAGAGGCTGTCTGGTGGTCAGTCACTGCATAACTACTACAATTCCCTTCTGTAATGGATCATCCGGTCACTTAGACGTGCTACTTCTCTCACATTATCCAGTCTTTCCTACCCCAGCAGATAAGTCAACTACTTAATCAGCATCTAGCCTACGACTGGGCATGGGGAAAGGGTTATTCACTTATGTTGGGCAAGTGTTGCTTATTTATGGAGGGGGTGTATTTGTGACTCCATTAGGCAGGGTTAGTGTGAGAAAGCCCCTCTTTGGTTGAGTGTGAGTTGGCAGTCAGTATGACTCTTCATGAGCTTACTGAAGCCCCTCTACAAAAACAATCACGTATAGCCTTTAGGAAGCATCATGGTACAGTGGTTAAAACACATACTTCAGAACCAGGAAACTGTGGTTCAAATCCCACCAGAGCCACATACACTCTGTATGACTTTGAGCAAGTCACTTAACCTCCTACTGCTTCAGTCCACCCAGCTGTGAAAATTGAGGTAAGAGCAGGACCCCAGTGAAAATGAGATACTGCATTTCAGTAGGGTCATATGGGGTAAATCAACTGTAAAACTAAAACATGTTGGCATTCAAGACTCTTGCTCTGTCAGTGGGACTGCTGAAATAAAGACCCGTCTGTTTTCCAGTGACAGCAGCTACATTTGCCATGCCACCTCTGCTGAGCTCCCTGAGGAGAGGAATAATATTTCCTGCAACTCATTGTTCATGCCGGGCTACTGTGATTGATTTTTGCAAGGCTTTCTGGCCATTCCCTTTGTTAACAAGCATTTGTCAATGCCGAATGTTTACTTGCTGGCACTGGCATTGGTAGTGTAGGACTTGGAGATGCATAATAGGAATGGTAGTGAAGTATTGAACTGAAACTGACCCCATCACCACCCTGCAGAGACTGACCAGCATTGGAGTGTGCCTTTGGGCCGTCAAGCATAACGGCCATGCCATTTCACCACACCCTACCCTGCAGACTCTGACAAGTGTCATGGTGTGCCTTGGGGGTCTTTGGGCCTTATCCTCACTCCATTCCATAAGGAATTATGGTGAGATGAGTGCAGTATAGGAGAATGGGGTGAACTTTGGGGCCAAAGAGTCCAAGGCACACATTGATGCCTGTCAATGGCTGCAGGGTGTGGGTGGGGGTGGAATGGCATGAGCATTACAGGTGGCAATCCCAAGTTACACCCCTGATGCCTGTCAGTCTCTACAGGGTGGGGCATTAAGGTCGGAAACCCTAACGCCTCAGGTGTTCATTGGTATTTTCATTCCAGATTTTCAGCATGGGTTTTTTGTGACCCCCACCTCATGAACAGTGGCAATATCAGTTTGTTAGCCAAAAGCTGATTTTGCACAGTGACTATGCCATTTGGCATCACAGCTGCAAAAATACATTTCGAACAGGATGTGAAAAATGACAGCTGTACTGTTCATGGGGAGGTGTAAAAAATGGCAATGTTGAAAATCTGGAGTGAAAATATAAAAAAGCAGAAGTCACGAGTGTGTGTAGAAACTGCACAATGCACACCCATAATGCAATTAGTTTGGGGATATTTTACAGCAGATTGTCAAGACAGGCATTTTGGGACCTCCTCTCATGAACAGGGTCACTGTGATTTTCTTAATTTGTCCTGAACACTGATTTCCCACAGCGACCACACATTTCAGCCAGGGTGTGAAAAATGACAGCTGTACTGTTCATAAGGAGGTGGGGAAAAATGCCAGTGTTGAAAATCTGGACTGAAAATAGTTCAAATTCGTGAACTTACGAGGGTGTGTGGAAACTGTGCAATGCACGCTCATAACACAGTCATTTTATGGACTTCTGTCACCAAATTTTCAACATCACCATTTTAAGACCTCTGCTCATGAACAGTGTCACTGTGATTTTCTTAATCTGTCTCAAACATTGATTTCCACACACCGACTGTGCCATTGGGCGCTACATGTGCAAAAACACATTTTGGGCAAGATATGAAATATGACAGCTGTACTGCTCATAAGGAGGTGTGGTAAAATGGCAATCCCTGGAAACACACTAACTGAATTGGAAGACAGGCTGCCACACCTACAATACGATATTATTTTGAAACTGTTTACTGTGGAATGCGAGTGCTGCAGGCTTCTTGGTGCGAGGCTGTAAAAGTCGTATCAACCCGCAGGTTGATACGACTTTTTTCATATCAACCTGTGGGTTGATACGACTTTTTACAGTACTCGAAAACGGGTTGATAACAATCCACAATCTGCTTCTGCGGCAAACTGCCACAATATGTTTCTTGAGCCTGCATGCAATCAACATAAAAATCATTAAAACTGCTACAGAAAGACCCTAACAAAATACTTTACTTAAACACACCAATCTAAACCACAGAAATAAAAATGAGAAATTACTCACTACATATCAAAAATTATGAACAAGAAAGAGTTAGAAAAACAAAATATAATACAAATCTCCTGCTTAGAAAAAAACACTTCAGATCTTTCTGAGCTGCCTTGCTAATTTTCTTTACAGAGTACACCTACCCTCCCCCCCTCAGCGCTGCTTCACAGACAAAACAGAAACAACTACATTAAAGAAAATACTCACCAATAAAATAAACACAACTCTAGCAGCACAAGGCTCTCTATAACAATTTATGAGCAATCTGGATTCACAATGCTCAGATCTGAGATGTATTTTACAAGGTTTGTTTCAGACAAGCACACTCAAGATTTGTCTCCAACTCTGTCTTTAGAACATTGCGCTGAAGACAGTCTTTGCATGGCATACAGGCTATTTCAGCAACATGTGACCTCCCATACCATAGTATGTTGCAAACTTTGTCTCTGTACCAAACTTCACTGGTGAAGTCGCAACTTCACATTCTTGTAAGATGTCACCTCTGTGCCAAACTCCGCCATCAAAGTTTCAGTTTCGGATTTTGCAGAGTTATCAGTTTTCTGCAAATTTGGATTTTGCACAGTGGAATAACTTTGCAAAATGAGGAGAATTTGTGAATTAATCCATGGACCGAAGTTTTCCAACTTCGTACATAACTAATCCGCTGTGACTTTCAAAGACTGGTTAATCAGAGGACAGCTGATACAAGGCATCATTACTTCAATAAGGGGTGGCAGCTGGTGCCACTGTATCACAAAGCACCATAATATACTAAATGTAAGAACAGAAATGGAGTACTGTATCTGTGTGTGGACTGAAAAATGCAACTCAAACAGAGGGTTAAACTAATGGTCACTGGGCCGGCCGGGTGGCACTGAGAGTTGAGGCGCTGGACGCCACATCTTGTGCCATGCTGGCGAACCGGGTTCAGGAATGAGCCCGGGCCATTGGGGGTTGGCAGGCAAGAGAGAGGATTGAGCATCCGGAGGACTGCTGTCCTCTCTTTGGTGAGGGTTTCAGGGTCAAATCAGCTGCCCAGTGACCCCTGGTGGAGACTGGAGGTACTTCAGGCAAGTCAGCTCTATGCAAGAGGGGGGGAGGGAGTGTAGCAGACGTCAGCAGGATAGCAGTGCACAGACACCATTGCACATTGCACTCCTTGGGGGAAACCACAACAACAAGGAAAAGACCCTCCCTGTGCTCGTGGAGATGATAGGGGCTCCAGGGACATTGATACACATTCCAACGCAGGTCCACTTCCTCTGGTGGACTCCTGGCCAACCTGTTGATTCAGGTAGGGCTCTCTCTAATATCAGACAGGCTGCTATAGGAGAGCAGGCCTGGCCTGGGGAGGTGATCCGAGGTGCTAGAGCCCAGCTGGTCAGTGAGGGAGTTCACTGAGGTTTAGGGTTTCAGGCTGGGAGTAGTAGTCATAGCCATGTGAGCACCCCAGAAGGATGCCCGACATAGGGGGGTGAATAAATAAAGAAGTAAAAAAAAATTAATGGTCACTACTTCCAATGTACATTAAATCAAATCCTTTTTGTGGTGGCCCACCAGTGCAGTGACAAGGCATCTGCCTGCAGCACTGGACATCCCAGGTTTGGGAATGGACCCTGGAGTTGGAGGGCCAGCCGGGAAAGAGGGATCGAGTGCCCTACAGACTGCTCTCTCTCTCTCTGGGGGGAAGAGTGTCTGGCACAATAAGGATCCCTGGTGGAGGCTGGGGGGACCTGCTTGGCCGGCATTGTACATTTCAGGGGGGCGGGGTTGATGCTGGCATCATTGCACATCCACGTCCGAAGGGAGAAAAATTACTGAAAAATCTCAGCCGCAAATGATGGCCCTGCTCTGCCACAGCTTCCCACTCAGCCTGTTGTCCACTGGGGGGGTACACTCCCTTGACCCCACCCTTGGGAGGGCAAGCCATGGCTTTATGACCAATGTTCCCAAGGAGAGGTCTCCCACCGGTGGCCCTGTCCGGGGGGGGGGAAGCCTGGAGATGGGGGAAGCGGTAGGTGGAGTCAGAGACTGGAGCCTTCAGCCCCCCCAAAAAATGTATTTTTGTTTTATTTACAGTGGTACTGTGTACTGGGATTTCAACAGAGTGATGTGCTGCAGTCAGCTCACACTAGGTTGTGCCTGTAGTTTGTTTTGTCTGAAATGGTTTCAAAGGTTAGAGTGAGCCAGTAGTTAGCACCCCACCCACCTGCCACCCTGCCACCTGCTGACTGACACTGTTGGTAGGGCTGTATGCCCATTGGTCCACAGTGTGGACAGTCTGTGGGTGGCGGGGTGGCAGGCAGGTGGGGTGCTGCCACCTGCCACTGACCGGGGGAGCGGGACGGTGGGGATCAGTGAGTGGGTGGGGAGGGGGGTTCGCTGGACCACCACAGATATAGGAATCTTTATAATTTTACTTAAGCCCACGATCGGGCTGACAGCGGTCCACTGGACCACCAGGGAAAAAGTAACCTTTATTATTTTACTTAAGCCCGTGGTCAGGCTGACAGCAGTCCACTGGACCACTAGGGATATTGGATACCTTATTATTTTTCAAATGCCCACAATCGGGCTGTGGGGCACATTGCCATGCTGAAGGGGGTATTGGTCTGATGGCTGCTGTCTGGCAGGCGCCCGGGAGCAGGATTGCTGGGGATCAGCAGTTACCATGCAGACCCATAATGACATGCAAATGGCCCCATTTGCACCTTGCATACATTATGGCCCCATTTGCATGTGCACTTTGAATATCATGGTTGTTGCACCTAGCAATGGAACTTGCCCTAGCGCATCCCCCTGCTCCACTCTGGTGACTTGTGCTGGCGCAGTGCTACTGTGCCATGTGCACTGCGGGTGGCCAGAATGCGATATTCAATGATGCTGAGCCATGGCGCAGCTCCATTGTATATCGCCCAGTCAACGCCCCTGTGCCACCAAGTTGCACTGCACCCAGGCTTGCACCACAGCCTGGCACAGTTTGAATATCTGGGCCTAGGTGTTTACAACTGAATGATAATGACCACATTTGCTTCACTTGCAAATAGGTAGGCATTTGTGTCTAATTTCTGTTTGACTTACTGTAGGTTACACATAGAATCTGAAAAATTCATAACATGCTGTATTGTGATTCAATGAACTGATAAATGAGGGTTTTGATTTTGTATACAAATTCATTTTTCCTGACCATGAATATACTAAAACAAAAATTTCTCAACATAATGTTTTTAAATAAAGAGTTTAACTCACAGCAGCAGAAGAAGCATGTTGGCATTAAAAGCTTAGTGGTGTGGATGTAGAGGCACCAGTATTTAAGCATGACTTTGGTAGAGGATTAATTGTGATTGTGGGGTGAGGGAGGGAGTGAGTCTTGGTATTTGTAGCATAATGGTTTTCTGAAACTTCAACCTTCAATAGGTTAGACTTTGCAGCCATCTGTACAGTATATCACTGAGCCGTATGCAGTGTGGTATGGGAAAAAACCCAGATCACCAGACCAGAACCAGTCCTGTAAAATCTGCACTGGGCACTGATCCAGTGGATCAAATAAATACATGCAAATAAATAAATACTCAGCTTCACCTCATGCTTCAACCCACCCCAGGAGTGATGTTATTACATGATAACACACACCCTGTCATGCCTTATTGCTTAAATATGCCCTTTCTCAATGTACTATACTTTGATTCAGTTAGTGTATGCAACAGCCTTCATGTGAACACTCTGGGCTTCTCTTTACTCCTGATGTCTATTTGCTTTAGCTATTGTATATTGTTTGAACTGCTTTGGTCTTCTTGATGTGGTGCCTGTGTGCCTAAACTATGTAATCTGTTTATCTACTGCTACCCATGTATCTCCAGTGAATGATTGCTATAACTGTCTGCTCTCCAAGCCATTTTTTGACTTGTTAACTGTGCTGTCTTTGTATTAGTTTTGATGAGGTGCCTTTATAATGGGTCTCTGACTCAAAGATTTGTAAATCTGGTATTTTTTTAAACAAATAAATAAATGTTTATGTTTAAGCCCATGAAACACCTTACTCTAGTTAATGCATTAACAGTCATAGTGGCTCTGTCAGATCCTGTTTTTTTTTTTGGTGTAACAATATAGGTGAAAATGGAGTCAGAGGTGGGGGCAGTTTGAGTGCTTTGATGTCAGCAGGCTCACAGTAGGCATGATTGCTTTGCCCCCCGCCCCTCTGTAGCCTGAGACTCCTATTGGCTTGGTGGCAGGTCTTCTGGGTTGTTTTTTCACTTTTATAAAGTTGTTTTTTCCTCTCATAAGGCTGTGTGCTTCCTATCTGTGTTCTGTGCATTACACATGTTGCTGCAGCTCATGCCATACCATCCAGGCCAGATCTGCAACTGCATGCACACTGCACATGCAAGATGCAGGAGTATCAGACCAGCTAGGTGGCAAAAGTTGCATGTTCACTTGCAGCCTGAGCCAGCAGCATTAATGACCATGTGGGGGGGGATGATGGACATTGGTCATTTGAGTCAGTGGAACTGGTGGTTGCAAACATCTTTTTCATCATTCGTCCCCCTCCCATTCAATGATTGATTGCCTAGCCAGCTGTATCACCCTCCAAACTACACTTGAGTTGATTGTCAACTCACCAAACCACTGACTCACTTTGCTCAGAGCCTCGGCCTCACCGGCATCAGGCCAGTTGGCTGTTGGTCTTGCTCTCATCATTGGTGTCTTGAAGTATTGTTGGCATCATGAGAATCGTGACCCACCCAGACCCAGTGATCCTCACCAGACTAGACTACCACCTGTGATCCAGTCCTGCTTGGCTCAGCTCTGCTATCCCCACAAGCAAGAAAGAACAATTCTCCACAAGAAGCAGGACTGTGCCACAGAGTGAGAGAACAGAGAAAAGTCAGCAAGGTCTGGGCACTAGTTAAGCTTCCAAAAACAATTTATTGTACAAAATGACTCACAAGACACAGGTCAGCAATGAAAAAAGCAGCAGCAGCTATAGCAAGGGAACTGAGATCCATCACCTGATCCCCTACACACGATCTTCCTCCTTCCAGAGATACTGATACCTGGGTGAAGTTCCAAACAAACTGGCCACTGAACAGGGTTGTCAAGTGCCAGCCATCTGGTGAGTAAGTGGCTGTTACCAACATCGAGAGTAGCAGAGCCTTGAGGAGTCAGGCAGGCAGCACTGCAGCAGACCTGAAAGAGTCACAGCTTCTCTTCTTATCATCTGTCAACTCAAGTACTCAGCACTCAAGTAAGACTTTTATCATCTCAAAGGTCTCAACAAAGTAAATCTAAGGAAAATGATAAAAAAAAAAAAATAATAAAGCCAGGATCCAGGACTGGACTGTTTGCCATGGCTGTGAGAAGCAGAGGTGCATGTAACATTGAAAGAAAGTTGAATTTGAGACTGTTGTAATTTTGTGGTTCTTCTCATTTGTTTCTTCAGTGTTGCCATTGCTCAGGTTGTGACTGTGGCTATACTGGCTGGATACCTTTGACTGGGGCTGGGAGGTTGAGAGGGGATGGATTGTTAAGGGGGTGGTCATGGGGAGTGTAGTGACAATGTCCAGGGAGTAAGGACTAGCAGATGTACCGTGTGTGTGGGGGGGTGGAGGGGACCCAGACTCCTCACTTCAGCTGGGTCTGGGAGTTGTGGCTATACCACTCTCTGCTGTGCCACTACTGCTGTCACAGATTTGAGTGTGGGGGGGAGCAATGGTCAGCAGGCAGGCATGGCACTGCCCCACTGGCACTGAAGGAGCAGCATCATGACGACTGCCCTACAGCTCTGCTGAGATGTGCTGCCCAATAAATGATACACTGTAGCCAGTAGCAGTTGCCTGGTGGCTGCAAATGGCCTCAGTGCAGTATTCATCAGGCAGCACATCTCAGCAGAGCTGCAAGGCAGTTTTCATGATGCTGCTTCTGCAATGTTAGTGGGGCTCTGCTGTGCCTGGTCATGTAGTTTGACATTGCAAAAAAAAAATACTTACCTTTATGTATGGGTGGCCCATGGTGAGAGACTGGACAAAGCATACAGGGCAGTAGGGGGTGTGCAGTGTTGGTCATTCAGCTAGTGCAGGATAGGACAAGCACTAGGCAGACCAGACTGGGTGAGGTCCACTGCCTGAATTTGATCTTGGAGCTGGCATAAGTGTGGGACCTGCCTCGTGTCAGCATAAAATTGCATTTCTTGCACTTAAAAAAATAAAAATAAAACAGGTGGTGTTACTTAGGCCAGAAGATGGCCCATGGCCAGTGATAGACAGGTCATGCATACCAGAAAGGGGGTGGAAATGGAATTGCATTGCACACTGTCCAAAAGGGAAAAAAAGTATTGCTGTTGTTAGTGTTGCAATGCATAAGAGAAAGGATTATTAGGAAATGAAGAATGTGCCCTCAAGGACAGGATATATTAATGAAAGTGGATAAAACATACATTGTAGTCATGCATTATCCAAGCATGTCTGCATCCATCCTCATGATTACCCATACAGATTGCAATACAAATCTTGTCTGTTGTCAGAAAGTTAATGGTACATCATCAGTACAAGAGATTTTTAAAAATTGGTAGTGGAAGCTATGTTTATTAATATGAGTCATTAAGGCTGGTAGAAGGCTGGGACACATAGGGAGGGGTATCACCAGTAGAAGTGGGGAGGTAGTGTTACCCCTGTATAAATCAATGGTGAGGCTCCACCTGGAGAACTGTGTCCAGTACTGGAAGCCCCATCTCTGAAAAGACATAGATCAGGTGGAGGCAGTACAGAGGATGGCAACCAAAATGTCTCAGGGCCTGCATCAGAAGCCCTACGGGGAATGACTCAGTAAATTAAATATGTATGCTGTAGAGGAGATGAGGGAAAGGGGAGACATGACAGAAATGTTGAAATGCCTCAAATATATTAATAAGGTACAGGAGGGTGGAATTTTACATATAGATGCTCAAGGACAAGGGGGCATGATGTGAAGCTGGAAGGGGGGAGGTTCAGAGGGAATGTGAGGGAGCATTTCTTGATGGAAAGGGTGATGAACACCTGTAACAGCCTCCCAGCAGAGGTAATGGGTACCCAGATGGTAGCAGGATTCAAGCATGCAATGGATAGACACAAAGGGTTCTTAGTAACAGGGCTGGGGTTGGGGTAATGCCAGAGAGAGAGAGTATGATCTTTAGTGGCATAGTACATAGGGAATTTTAGGCAGACTAGGTGGGCCAAGAGGTCCTTTTCTGCCAGCAACTTCTATGTTTCTATATTTATATGTATTAGAAACATAAAATATTCATGACAGGAGTAGATTAGGCTGTTATTTTTAGATGTAAATAGGTGAGAATCACAGATACTGCTCGCCAAATGTGCTGCAGTGACAACAGGTGAGCTCTACTGTTAGGGCTGCTAAAGTGGCCATGCCAAAATCAACGCTTGTATATTAAGTTATCTAGGTAACATTTTGGTTTTTTCATGCACTCTCAGTCTAGGCAGCAGTAAGTGATGGTATTGTCTGGTGATACCCCTCCCTATGCGTCCCAGCCTTCTACTAGCCTTAATGACTCATATTAATAAACATAGCTTCCACTACCAATTTTTACCTGGATTGCATTTATGTGCAGTATTCATTTCTAGAGGAATATTTCTCTGAGTCTTTTGACTCCTGTCTAATATTATAAAGTGGTTGTAAAATACTACAGTCAAACAAACAGAGAAATACTTGTTGCCCAAACGGACCCAGAAATAAATAATTCACCACCACTCAGATCTTGGAATGAAAAGGCTGCAGCTCTTTATATTCATTGAAATGCATTTTACATTCATATTCATATACAACTATGTGCATACAGTATAAACAATTCAGTAAGACCCCTAGTGCAGCAAATTCATGTCTTGGCCAGACCCTTTCTCCCTTCTCCTCATGTCAGGGGAACTCTGACCCATCAGTTGGGCAGACCAGTCCTGGGCGATGTCTCTCCTCTGGACAGTCCCCCCACCCACACTCCCACTCCCATCATTCCCAAATTTTGGGACCTCCTTGATCTTTCGATGAGGAGCATGCCCATCTGGGGCTGCACTCCCCATCTCCAAATCTTGACCCCAGCATTCCGGTGCATGCCCCACCTGAGTGACTGCCCACCCAGGTCCATGAAGCATACCCATCCCAGGATCGTGTCTCAACCAGGTGTCACCCAATAGCTATTTACTTTTACATTTTTATTCCTGGAGAATTTACTTTTTCAGGGTCAGCCATGAATTACCACAAATTACCTCAAACAAAAACCTTGAGCTGTGACAGTTTGCATTACTGTGGCCTGGCAGACTGGGGTTGGTGGTGGGAGTCCTTCTTGCGAGCAGGTACAAAGAGGGAGAAACCCTTCTGAACCATTCATTTTAAACCCTGCCAGGCCCTTCCCTACTGCAGCAGCCTGAGATAAATCAGTGGTTTCCCACTGGTTGTGCTTTCCTGCTGGGACCTCATTGATCCTTTGACAAGGAGTATGCCCATCTGGGGCTGCACTTCCTATCTCCAAATCCTGGCTGGGTGACTGCCCACCTGGGTCCACAAAACATACCTATCCCAGGGTCATGCCTCGACCGGGTGTCACCCAATAGCCATTTCCTTTCTTAATTTTTATGCCAGAAGAATTTACTTTTTTTTCAGGGTCAGCCATGATTACCGCCACTTACATATGGGTCCAACACATATCCCCCACCAATGTCCAAGGGGTCCTATTTTTCCCTGAATAATACTGTCTCACAGAAATCTTGTAACATGTTGTTGAAGATGTCATTTCCTATGAAACATAGAACATAGAAACATAGAAACATAGACTTTGACTGCAGATAAGGACACGTTGGCCCACCTAGTCTGCCCATTTCCCTACCTACAGTATAAGCCGCAGATCCTAGTTAACCAACAACCTATTTCTTCCTACCCCACCCCACAAGAATTGCCTTAAGTCTGTCCCATGCAGTCTTGAATTCTCCCACATTTTTAGACCCAACAACCTCCTCAGGAAGGCTGTTCCATGCATCCACTACCCTCTCTGTGAAAAGATACTTCCTCACACTGCCCCTGAACCCCCCCCATCTTTAAATTGTGTCCCCTTGTTCTTGCACATCTCTTTCTGAAAGATGATACCCTCTTGGACTTTGTTGATTCCATTGAGGTACTTATAAGTTTCTATCATGTCCCCCCTCTTCCTCCTTTCTTCAAGGGTATACATATTAAGCTCCTTTAGTCTCTCCTCGTATGGCTTCTTTTGCAGACCCTGCACCATTTTAGTTGCCCTCTCTGGACTGCCTCTATCCTGTCTATGTCCTTGCGGAGATGGGGTCTCCAGAACTGGATGCAGTACTCCAGATGGGGTCTCACCAACTGTCTGTATAGAGGCATAACAACTTCCTGTTTTCTGCTGGTGATGCCTCTCCCTATGCATCCCAGGATATCCCCAGCTCTCCCTACTGCCTTCTCACATTGCTTGTTAACCTTAAGGTCATCTGAGATGATTACCCCCAGGTCCCTTTCCTTTTTTGTTGTTGTTACTACCTCCCCCCCCCCCAATGTGTAATCTTCCCCTGGGTTTTTGTTTCCCAGGTGCATTATTTTGCACTTCTTTGCATTGAATCCTAGCTGCCATACTTCCGACCATTCCTCCAACCTTGCCAGGTCCCTTCTCATCCTTTCCATGCCTCCTTGTGTATCAACCCTGTTGCAGATCTTTGTGTCATCTGCAAAGAGGCATACTTTTCCTTCCAGTCCCTCTGCAATGTCACTTATAAAGACATTAAAAAGGACTGGACCCAGTACTGAACCCTGTAGTACCCCACTAGTAACCCCTCTTTCTTCAGAGTGGACTCCATTTACAATTACCTTCTGTGTCCTGTTGTCCAGCCAATGTTTTACCCAGGCTACCTCCCTGGGACCCATTCCCAGGCTGGTTAATTTGACTATTAATCTTTTGTGTGGGACTGTGTCAAATGTCTTGCTAAGGTCTAGGTAGGCCATGCCCACAGCCCCTCCCTGGTCTACTAATTTGGTCACCCAGTCAAAGAAATCAATTAGATTTGTCTGACATGACCTTCCCACTGTGAACCCATGCTGCCTTGGGTCCTGTGCCCCACTGACCTCTAGGTATTCAACTATTCTTTCTATCAGAAGTGACTCCATCACTTTCCCTACCACAGAGGTCAAACTGACAGGTCTGTAGTTTCCTGCCTCTGTCTTGGTCCCACTTTTGTGAAAGGGAATCACATCCACCTTCCTCCAGTCCTTGGGTACCACACCATCCTTCCATGATTTGTTAAAAAGGGTAGTCAGTGGTTTCACTAGTTCTCCTCTTAATTATTTTAGAATTCTGGGATGAATTCCATCAGGCCCCATTGCTTTGTCCACCTTCAGTTTTAGGAGTTTTTTCAGAACCCTTTCTTCTATAAAAGGACTGGGATCGACCCCCCATCAAGAGTGCTTCTGTTAATTGGATTTGGAACCTCCCCCTCCTCTTTTGTGAATACTGAGCATATTCGTTCAGCATCCCTGCTTTTTCACTGTCCTCCTCTGCCCACCCTCCGTTCATTCTGTTCAGCCTCACTATCCCTCCCTTTGTCTTTCTATGTTCCCTGATGTACCTATAAAAGGTTTTATCCCACTTCTTAACCGAGTTGGCTATCTTTTCCTTAGTTTGGGCCTTTGCTATTCTGACTTCCCTCCCTGATTCCTTCTGTGTTTCCTTATACTTCCTGAATACTATATTTTTCTCCCTGACTTTCCCCGCCACCTCTTTTGAGAACCACAGTGGCTTTTTCTTTTGTATTGATTTGTTTATTTGCTTCACGCAAAGGCTTGTTGCCTCTGTGATGGCAGTTTTGATGATTCCCCATTGTTGCTCCACCCCTCCTTCTAGCTTGTTTGCTAGTGCTTTTCTGAGGCACTCTCCCATCTTGCCAAAGTCAGCCCTCCTGAGTCCAGTACCCTCACTTTTGTATGGCTTGACTCTGAAGCTGAGTTTAACATGAACCACACTGTTTGTTTGATGGTCACTTGTTCCCAGATGGCAGACCACTTCTAGATCTGAGATCCTTTTACTGTCCCCATTTGAGAGTATGAAGTCTAAGATTGCTCCTTCACGAGTGGGTTCCAAAACTAGCTGTCAGAGGTATGCCACCTGTAGGGCATCGAAAATGGCCCTGCTCTTGGATGTGGCTGCAGCAAATGTGCTCCAGTTAACATCTGGCATATTCAGGTCTCCCACCAACAGTATCTCCCCTTTCTCTACCATTCTAAGAATGCCTTCTATCATATTCTTGTCCATTCCCTCCCCCTGACATGGGGGTCTGTACACAACCCCTGTGTGGATTGTGGTGCAGTTTCCAGTCTCCAAGGTGTCCCACAGTGTCTCCATTCCTCTGTTTACTCTTTTGTTCAGTTGCTTTTATCCCTTCCTTTACATAGAGAGCTACTGCTCCCCATCTTCTCCACTCCCTGTCTCTCCTGTAGGTTATGTACCCTGGTATGTTAACATCCCAGTCATGGTTCTCTGTGTACCATGTTTCTGTGACTGCTACAATAGCCAGACATCCCTCTTCCATCAAGGCCACCAGTTCAGGGAGCTGGTTGCCCAGACTACGGGCATTGGTACTCATTACCCTCCATTTCCTGATGGCTTTACTCTTTTTTGCCCCATCCATGTCCTTATTGCCTCTGTCACTTTCTCCATTTACCCCTTCTCTTCTCCCTTTCAACATTTCGATGTTGGAGTTTACCGCACTTACTACCGTAACATTTTTGAAGGGGCTAGGATTTCTCTGCTCCTTTCCAGTGTCTCCCCCTTGGCTAGTTTAAATGCTTGCCAATGAAGTATTTAAACCTATCACCTAGGATCCTGGTTGTCATCCTGTACAGATGCAACCTGTCATGCCAGTATAAGTTTGCATCACTCCAGGTGGACCCCCAGTCCCCAATGAAGCCAAATCCCTGAGCTCTGCACCAGTTTTTCAACCACTGATTGAATCCCATGGTGTGGAGCACCCTAGCCTCTCCTACTCCATAGACACGCAGCACCTCTGAGAAGGTAACCATGCATGCTACTTGTCTAAGGCCCCTCCCCAATTCCACAAACTCTTTCTGCACTGCTCTGATCCCTTTCCTAGCCAGGTCATTTGTCTCTAGGTGGACAATGACATTCAGCTCCCTACCCTGTGAAGCTGCTCTGGCAATCCTGAGGATTCGTTCCCTGTCCCTCCAAGCCATGGCACCAGTCAGGCACCTTACCTCCCTCTCCCCTTCCTCCCCCAGTTCTACCTCCTAATAATGTCTGCGAGGTGTACACCATCATGACTACATAGACCCTTATCAGCTTTGCTGATTAGAACATGCCTGGTTACTTCAACACTTCGCAAGGCAGCAAAGTGGGACACCTCCCTATTCACTTCCCTGCACACCTTATTGATCATTCCTACACTGCATGCTCCTTTCACCACTGTCAAAGAATGATCCAAGTCCCTGCCATGACAGTGTGAGGCAAGAGCTCCCTGAGATGGGCCAAGCCCTTCTTTATGTCTCTAATAAAATTCGGAGTCCCCACAGTGACCGGGTCATCCCCCCCCCAAGTGGAGCACTAATGCAATGGGCGGTTGCCTTTTCAGCCACAATTTTGTAACTGTGTCTAACAATGACCCCCATCTCATCCTCCCTTTTTCAGCCCACTGGATGATAGCTCGCCCTCTTGGAATGCCCAAATGCTTTGTGTATGGCCGCTTTTCTGCTCTAGAGTAAGCTTCCCTCACATGAGTGGCAAGTAATCCAGATATGTGGTGCCATTGTAGTCACGCCTGAAAAACAAATCCAAGAGTGTATTGTGCCATAACCATTGACTGTTTTTAACAACACAAGGCCCGCTGGCCTCGCCACTCCACCAACTGCTGGATGTTCGTTTCTGTGGTCTGATGTATCCTTTATATGCCCTGGAAGGCCATCTGCCCAATTCCTTTATTTGGTCCTCTTTCAGCCCACACCTGGCTGCCTCAGTGGCTGCACCAATCCTGAAAGAAGGGGTATTGAATGAATCTGGATCCAAGCTCCTGAGGATGGCTGTGAACTGACGCCTCAGAACTGGCTTCCAATCCCCATGGATAAAGAAATGACCAGACCCCTTCGACCTCATACTTAGATATGCCTGCATTAGTGACCATGGGCAGATGTTCCCTGTGAGAGCCTTGAATAGCTTTATGAGGGCTGTATGGCTGCATTGATTCATTTTTTGACTTGCACAACTATAGGCATATTCTGTTCTGTCAAATGGCAAAGTCGTCAACCAGCAGATTTGTAGTTTGCCCTGCTGCATTGAAATGTGGCACCAACTCTGATACCCTGAAAGCCCAAAACAATTCACTGGAAAAAAGGGTTCTGAATAGCTGAGTTTCATAATCCGAGTTGCATGTGTCTGTTAGTGACTTAAGTAATTCAAAGAGCTCGGTCAATCCTATAGGCTGTCTTGCATCCTGTGCCCTCCCCTTCGATCTTGCCATCCCTTGTAACATTTTCTTTGTAATGAAATTGTCAGTGGGGTCTGGGAAACCTTGAGTCTTGCAGAAAAATGAGATGCCCACCAACTGTAGGAGTATCACTGTAGGTGATCTCTCCAGATGTTCCAGGTAGAGTGTGTAGCTTTGGACTTGCCTCTGGGTGTCCTGCAGTGTCATGCTTTCCTTATGACCACAAAATTCTTGCAAAGCCGCATAGCTACCTATGTATTTTCTCTATGTCGAGGGGGCCACAGAGAGCTGTACCAGTTGCTGCAGTCTTGCTTCCCTAGTTGCCAAACAGCTTCTGGTCACTGTGTGGGGAGTGGGTCTGCCCCAGAAGCCAGACACCTGAACTGCTCAAGCTGTAAGTGAGACAGGGCTTCAGCAATCACATTTTGTCTGCCTGGAAAATGCCGCACTCTGAAAGTATTATTGTGCCTGAGACAACTCAGCACAAAAACATGCAGAACCTTCATGATCTCCTCGGACATAGAAGTGTGTGAGTTCAGTATGTCAGTTCTTTTTCCAATCTGTACCCTCACATCCTCACCACCGCCAGGATGGGTAAAAGCTCAAGGAGTGAGATGTTTTTAGGTAACCCAAAGTTACCCACACCTGAGGCCACCGCTCTGCAAACCATAACCATAGCCAAAAGGCTCCAAAACCAGTTCCACCTGAGGCGTCTGTCATGAGATCCAGTTCATGAAGCTGGCCCTCCAGGGTCGGCCAGATTGTAACCCCATTAAAACCTTTTAAAAACAGCTCCCAGACCTTAAGATCCACTCTCATGCCTTGTGACACCCTAATATGATGGTATGGTTAGGAGACCCCAGCTGTAGTGGCAGCCATCTGCCTCAGGAGTGGTCTCCCAGGGCAGACTACCCGGCATTTAAAGTGCAAGTGCCCTAAGACAGATTTCAACTGCCTTAAGGTCACCTTCTTCACATTCCCCACTCCCCCCAACAGTTGGCTCAGGAGTACAACCTTGTTATGCGGTAAGCGAGACACCATTGCATCTGAATCTATCTCTATGCCCATATAAGACTGGCAAGTGGTGGGGCCTTATGTTTTCTGTGGGGCTAATGGTACACTGAAATATTCCATTAGTGTCCTGAACCCTACCAGTGTATCTACACGTATCCGTGATTTGTTGGAACCTGTAAACAGAAAATCATTCAAGTAGTGTATAATGTGCCCGCTTCTAGTGTGAGTTTTCGTTGCCCATTCCAGAAAGGTAGGAAATGTTTTAAATGCTGCACAACTCACTGAACACCCCATGGGCATTGCTTTATCCACATACCATTGCCCATTGAATTTAAAACCCAATAGGTCATGGTCGCTAGGATGCAGTGGGAGGAGAGGAGGCAAAATGCTGACTTGATGTCAGTCTTCACCATGAGTGCCCCCTGGCCAAGCTCCTGTACCAGTTGCACTACCATATTGAAGGATGCATACTGCATGGAGCAGTCTTTGGAGGCAATGAAGTCATTTACTGAGGCACCCTTTGGGTAAGACAGATGATGTATCAGCCTGTATTCACCTGCAGACTTTTTCAGGACTAGTCCTAAAGGTGATATCCGGAGGTTAGCAAAAGGAGGGTCATCAAAGAGGCTGGCTATGTGGCCCACCTCGATTTCCTTTGTAATCTTTTGCTGGATTATATCAGGGAGTAAAGTTGCTGATTTTAGGTTGTGGGCTGTTGTTGCCACATGTGGTCCCTTGTATGGGATATTAAAACCTTGTTTAAAACATTATATCAACTAATGAGCTGCATTTCTATCAGGGTAACAGGAGAGCTAGGTACCTGCAGTATATGGTCGAGCTGGACTGGTGATCTAGCCAGACTTCCCATTCCCGTGATTTCCTTTTCTCCCCCAGTTCCTTCATTACATTGCCCTCTGCTTGTCTGGTGATTGCAGTCTGAGACCTGGTGGTCCCCCACAACGTTTGCAGATGTGGCTATACTTACAAAAGGAATGAAAACATTTCCCCTTATTGTAATCATAACATGCTTTCTTATCAGCCTTCCTCTGTTCCTTTTTATTGTCCCCTCCTGCTTGCCTGGCAAAAACGTGGCCACTATCCATGTATGTCACTACATTGGGTCTCCCCCTTGTCATACTGTATATCGTACCCACAGGTCTAAGTGTGCTAGTTCCCATCTAAAACTGGGCTGCTGGGCCATTTTGTGGTGGAATTGTTCATCGTATTTGAGCCATGCATATCATCAAAGGAATGGTGAGCACATTTGATGGCATCCTGGTATTTGAGCAAATAAATCAATTTGCCTGGCTGCTTCATCCCATATACTGACATAAATATGTCAAAAGCGGCAGCCCAATTCTCAGATGTGAAAGGGACCGCGGGCCTCCAAGGCCTCCTTTTTTTCCTTCTTATCGTTGTTCTCCTCTGGGAGCTCATGATGCAATAATGAGAAAATATCAATGAATTCCCCTTTCCAAATTTTTTCCTAGAGTGTGTCTGATAGATGATCTGCCAATAGGTCCTCGACCCCATCATATGCCCAATGGTTCAGCCCCATTGTGCTATCTGTTATGCCACTGGCCCCTGCAACTGTTTGGGGCAATGGCTGGCTTATTGTGGCTGTGACCGCTGCAGTGCCATTGGTCCCTCCATCCACACCCTTTTCAGACATATTGTTCACACATGACTGTGAAGTATGTGATCCAGGCGGCACTGCTCCAGTCCATACCTGGACCATGGCTCATTGTGCCATCATGTTCCCTTGCTGAGATGTGGTTGAGGCCACTGTAATTTGTACAGTTGCTGCTGCCTGGGTGGGCTGCCCAGTTGCTACAGGATGTTTCCCCACAACAGGTGCGACTGGGTGGGTAGCACTTCCCTGCCATTAGTGGAATCCTGCCATCTGTTGACCTCTGGTGGGTGCATCTCTATCAACATGCTCAACCCATCCTGAGATGCCATCTCCATGCTGGGAGTTCATCCCCCATGTGACCCTGCTATATGTTAGTTGGAAAAGCCCTGGAGGGAATGTCCCATGGATGCTTGCGAGGTGGCTTCACCCCATGAATTTGGAGTCATGGCTTTCACCCCTCTATCCCCTGAACATATCCCCATTTGGGGGGCTGTTGGATGAGCCATGCCCAATGGGGTCATTGCGGCCCCCATACCAACTGTTAGGCCACCCATGCCCCTACATGATTGGCCACAAATGCATACCCTGGCCCCACATCAGTCCCCACAGTAATGTTGGCCAGTGTGGAGTTACTGGTTTCACACTGAATGGCTGATTAGGTGGTGCACCTACCCCTGTGCCTGCCATAGTGAAGGGTGTGGGCACATTACCAAATCCAGCTGGACCCCAGTGCTGCCCCATCCCCGTCATTTGCCTGCTTAAAGATGGAGTCCATTGTGTGACTCCATTGGGTACCCTGACTCCTGTTTCAGTTGACACCCTATCAAGGGGATACATGATCATCGTGGTTGCCTATTGGTCACCATGCACCCTTTGCTGTGAACCCTGGCTATGGAAATCATCCCCTGGTAGGGTCTGTGCACAACAGGTGCTGTGGGTGTGACCAGGGTATGGCTGGTGGCAGATATCTGCCATACTGCCTCCCCCGCACAAAACACTGTGCTTTGCTCATTCTCCTGCAGCAGATTCTTTTACCATCCTCCTCAAGTTCTGCCACCATCAAGTGTATTTTGAGGCAGACCCCTATAACAAGTTGGCAGACTGTGCTGGCCTTCACTGGACAACTTGTCCTCACTACCAGACTCTGATCTCACCGTTTCTGTAGACACGTCACTCTCTTGATTCCCTTCGTACTCACCAGACTGTATTTGAACCATTGGTGCTGTCTTGAGCTCATCCCACATGTTCTCCTAAGTGTGGCCAGCTGCTACACTTGGTCCGCTGTGGAAGAGTCCTTGTCTCCAAGCTGTTCAGCTTTGATCCACTGTCCGTTGTCTTCCACCGCTGCCTGGGTCTTATGCTTTGTTGGCCCACCTTGCTCCTTTTTTCTACCTGTTTAGCTCTGCGCTGCTGACTCCAAGAGGTGAGCAGAAGGCTGTCTCTACCTTGGCTATCACTTTTCCCCCTCTGTCCTCCTGGAAGACACTTGTTCACTCCCATTTGTAAGGACTGTCTTCAGGCTCTGGTTGCCCTCAGGATGGGTGACCAATAGACCTGATTCCAGTCTGAATACAGAAAGCATCCAATCCAGACCTCTGATGTCCTTAAGATGTTGCAGGTCATCCCGCATGGCCTGGGCATGGCCCCATGTCTGGATTGCAGGGGAAGCATGGGGTGGCCTGACTTCCCTGCACCTGAAAAGTCTGATAAGCTGCCATATTGTACAATAAAAGTCTGGGCAAGTGGTGCTAAGTATGGATGTTTCTGAAATTAAACAAAAGAAAAGATATGCCCCATATTGAAAATAAATATTTTTTAAATATATGTTGTCAAATATATTTGAAACAGTTTTTGAATTTCATCCATAAATAGATGTTTATAGTAGTTTCCAAATATATGCATTATATCTCAGATTGGCTGGTTTTGTAATATTTGAGATGTATCTGATGCATATATTTCAGATATATCTTAGATACTATTTTTGTATATTTCATAGAAATATCTTGTTAATAGTCTGTGAATTTTTATTCTCCCATATGGAAAAGAAATATATTTTAGATATATTTATAAAAGTGTATTTATGTAAAGAATATATGTGACAGATATATATCAAATATATCATAAATATACTGTATTTCCATGATATCTTTATTACAGGTGCATGATATATATTTTATATATGCGTATTTCTTTTGAATATTTAATAGATACACTTTTTATATAATTGACATATTTGTAAAATAGTTTTTTTGAAATATATGAATTGTAAAAATATCTTAAAATACCCAAGCAATAGATTAATCTTGATTTTGCATATCTACAATTGTGTATTTGGAAATTTTCTTATTAGTAACCACTTAGATAAGAGCAGTATAGAACACTTAACATTTAATAACGTACCATTACTACAGATTACACATTTATATTTACACATAGGACTTACCTCCTGATCTCTTTCATTTGTAAGATTCAAATTGGTGTTTAAACCACCCCTGTTTGGTTCCTTTTTATATCAGGGTGAGTTTTAACATTTACTTATTTTTTGTTCTTTACCTTTCCCTCTAGTTTGTAAGCTAATTCTGTCAATTCAAAACTATTTTAAAAATAGAAATTACCATGCTTTTGGTTGATAAACTGTACTTTTGAAATATGCAAACTAGTTATGCAAATCTGTACACAGTACCACAGCAAGCATTTGCAAAAATATATTTGATATACATACAAAAATATATTCTGCATATATTCTACACATACTGGGCAGGATTCACAAAGGAGTTGTGCTTGGCACATCTCGGATGTCCAGGCACAAATGAGATGCACTGAGCGCAAACTGTGGTATTCACAGAAGATGCACTGGGGAATGTCCCCGGTGCATCCCCTTTGTGAGTACCACAGTTGCGCCCAGCCCTGGATGCACCAGCGCAACCCCTTTGTTGGGCTGGGAATCCAGTGGGGCAGCACATGTATCGAATTGCAGTTCACAGCCAACAACATGCAAATGTGTCCATTAGGCATGCAAGGTGCAATGGGATAATTTGCATGTCATTATGGCTCCATTTGCATGCGCCATGCAGGGATGTGCCCAGCCGAATGTGCTGGGCACCCTGCTAGGGCAGAGGTCCACAGTGAGAGACCCATCCATTCCAAAGGCAACCCTGCCCTCCCCGAACGACTGCATCCCACACACACCTGGAAGAGTCCCTGGCAGGCCAATGTGCCCCCCTCACCCACATATCTGTGAAAATCACCTCCTGCAGCAATACAGGTGAAAGGACAGGCCCCCCTCCCTGCCCACATCTCCATTACACTGCCGCTTCCTATGGAAAGAATGATGTAAGGACAGACCCCCCTCACTGCCCGCATCTCTGTTACACTGCCGCTTCCTGTGGCAAGAATGATGTTCAGACAGACCCCTCCTCCCTGTCTACATCTCCATTACACTGCCACATCCTTAGGCAAGAATGATGTATGGACAAACCCCCCTCCCTGCCCGCATCTCTGTTACACCGCTGCTTCCTGTGGCAATGCAGTGCAATGTACAGAAACCCTCCATCTTCACCCCGAGCCAAATACTCATGCAGCATCAGTCAAAAGGAACCCCCCAGTTGCCCAGCAGACATCCCACCCCCTCACCCGCTAAGGCACCCCCTACCAACCCTGCTCAACTGTTCCTGCATATGCCCCCCATTGGAGGGCAGCTCAACCCACCCACATACCACCATGGCTGCCCACAGACAGAGCTGTCCGTGACTGACAAATACTGTACATCCTGCGGCCCATTGGTTGACTCTGTTGACCAATGGGCTTGCAGTATGTACTGTACGCTGCCATTCACTGAGATATATTTAAGGACACTAGGATATATTTAAGATATTAAAAAAATATAGATCTTTTCTATATGAGGCTTTTTAATCTTTTCCGAAAAGCTATGACTAGCTGACCAGGTGGACAAATAACTGACCCTCCAGCCCTACTGGTTGCTAATCATGAAAATTGCTAATGTTCCCAATTACTTAAATAATGAATAAGTTAATTATATATATATATATATTTTTTTGAGTAATACAACCTGTGTTCCCCAAAAATACATTCAAAACTGTCCCTAGGTGGGCTTAAACCACCAGTCTTTAGGTTAACTGCCAATGCACTAGCCCATTGGACCACAGAGACATCACTGCCAAAACCTTACAAGCTGGAGATAACCCTGAACCTACCTACATAGGCCCCCCCCCCGCCATATCAACAGCAAGCAAGATGAACCTAATTTTTTTTTAATTAAAGGATCCTAGTTAACAACAGACATGCACCTGTGGTTCTCTGTACAATATAACCCCTCTTTTTTTTTTAATCAAGGAACTACGCCTGACCAAAAATGCCACTCACCACCTGTGTTTGGAAAAAACACAAGACACAGGCAACACCATTTGATCAACCATCAAAGTATTGTTTCCAGAACTGTAAAGCTGATAGTGATAAGATAATGACACTGCATGTTTGTTAATTGTACTCATATATTCCTGACCTATATTTTTTGTTTTCTGTTCTTTTGTTTGCTAAAATAAATAAAACTGTTCAACTACAAGAAATCAGGAAATGAAAAAGAAGGTGTTGATGAAGCTAGCATGCTGCTCAAGATAGCAAATTCTGCAGATATACTTTCGTAGTGTTTGGAGATCTTGTCTGAGCTGAGTGAACTGCTTGAATTTCCTACTGTGTCCCACATATGCACTCGTTTTTAACCCCTCCTTTTTTTAAACAAAATTAGTAAAGCAAGAGGAAGGAATGCCCAGGAGAAGGAATGGGGTGAGATACACCAAGTGCAAAAGGTGCACTGTCAGCCGAATTCTGGCAGATCCTGAGAGAGGTCGAAGGACATTCTTCTGCCACCCCATTCCCAGCCAAAATTTTGGCAAACAACACCTCCTACACAAACAGGGCTGAAATCCTGGATCAACTCAATAACCATTTCGCCACTGCAGACCTCGCCTTCGATGCATCGCCTGTTAGTAAACTGGGCACCACATGTACCACCAGCAATATTACGTGCCCGACTCCCGCCCAGGTACCGGCAACCCTTGATTCATGTTCCAGCCGGTATCCTGTAAACAGGTGTAGGATCTTCTCCTCTCACTGGACATCAAAAAGAGCATTGGTGCCCACTTGTTAGAACCCTTCTTCCTAAAAGCAGGTTATCATTATCTGACAGCACCAATCGCCCAAGGGGAATTGCCAACTAGCTGGAAAATTGTGCACATTATTCCCTTGTTCAAATCAGGAGACCCCACAGACTTAAATAATTACAGGCCAATTTCACTACTGCCAGTTTGATCCAAGTTACTGGAAAAAGTTGCCAACTCTCAATTAAGGGAGTTCTTGGAGAGTGAAAACACTCTTAACCCTGTCCAATCATGTTTTAGACCTAAGCATAGCACAGTATCAACCCTAGTGAAAGTGTTGAATGATTGACTAAAAGCTGTGGACAATAAACAGCACATCAATGGACTCATCCTTGACCTCAGCAAAGCATTCGACACGGTTGATCATTCCTTACTACTTAATTCACTGGGTTGCTTTGGTCTAAGCACCACTACAATAAAGTGGTTCCGCTGCTACCTCACAAATCGGAGACAGCAAATTAAAGCCCAAGGCAAACTCTTCCCATTAAAAATTCTGCCCTGTGGCGTACTGCAAGGTTCTATCCTGGGGCCTATCCTCTTCGCCCTTTACATCAATCACATTGACTCTGGCCTTCTTGCAGGAAATGTTCACCTCTTCGCAGACTACACAGTCCCCTACACAACCAGCCCCTCTTTGGACCTTGCCTACAAGGACTTACAGTGGGACTGTATCATCCTCCAACATAATCTGCTGAACCTGAAGCTCTTATTAAATGCCAAAAAAAACAAAGCGATGATTATCTCCCCATCCGCCACCGTTAGTATGAAGACACCTATTACTCCCCAGATTATCACCCTCCTTGGTAAACCATTATAGATAGTGGACACATTTAAGTATCTGGGTGTCTGGCTGGATGACAAACTTAACTTCAATGTACACCTAAGTGAGCTATCAAAAAAGCTAAGACAGCGACTTGGTATATTCTACCGTATTAAACACCTTCTCACCCTGGAAGCTAGAAAGAGGCTGGTTCAAACAACCTTTCTTCCCGTTTGACTATGCAACTTCCTCTACAGTCACTGCCCCCAAAATTTACTACAAAAGCTTGATACACTCTATCATCGTGCATTGAGATTTGTTCTTGGCCTGCCTTTGCAGACTTACCACTGTCTGTTGTGCCAAAGACTAGACTGGCTGCCCCTTTCCATGAGGAGGCAAATAAATGCCCTCATGTGGCTCTTCCGGAATATATCAAACAAGCTACCATCCTATATCTGTAACCTAGTTGTGCACTTCAATGACGCCTGTAGCCTAAGAAACTCCTCACTTATCTTACTCAAACCACCATGGAATAGGACTCACCTTGGCACAACTGCCATTAGCTTCTTTCTACCGATGCTATGGAATAACACACAAAAAGCACTTAAGCTCTCTCTGATACCTAGCCCCTACATGTTCAGACAGATGCTTATAGATGCCTGGAAAAGGCATGTGATTGCTTCAGGTAAGCAGTGCTTACTCAGTCTGAATAAGACACTAGCTCTGGATTCATTGGCCATCTTATTCCCCCATCAGCCAGCATCCCGCTAGGGTACTACACCCCATTACCTCTGCCCTCCCTTCCTCCCTGAGCTATCTCACTTGAGGCCTCCACTTTGCCACGTTGCCCTTCTCCCTCCCCTTCTTGTGTCCTGTTCCTAACTTTTCCTCTGCCCTCCACTGTGTCTCCCACCCCCTCCTCCCTCAATACTCTAATAAACTCAACTAGCATACGTTGAATTGTTGTCTATTTATTTGTTAGGAACCAAGCCTTCCGCTCATGCCTACTGACCTTGCATTGTTATAATTTCCTGTATTACTGTCTAGCATACCATGAACTGTTATGTTATTGTGAATGAAATTGTCCTACAGTATGTGTCCAGGACCATCTTGAAAATGAGCTTGCTCAAAGATGTAACTTGCCTGGTTAAATAAAGTTTGATTGATTGATTGATGGATTGATTGATTGATTGAAGTCTGGGTGGCCAGGCACAAGGAGTGGCCTTGGACGCTGGGGGCCAAACGCAACAGGGGAGCAGCTAAATGGAAAAGAAGGGAAAAAGCGGAAGTAGGAAAAAAGGAAAGGAGGAACCCCGGAAGATGTTTATTATTTATGTCCCTTATCAGTATTTTTTTTTTTAATGGAGACACCAGGCGATGCTCTTTAAAGCTCTGGCCATGAGGAGCAGGCTATGCAATGGGAGCCATGGGGCAGAACATAGGGGCAGGCAGAACAAAGGGGAACTGACAAGCGAGGATGAATGGAAGGATGGAGGCTAAACGGATCCTGAGAACAGCAGAGAGGCCTTCCATGGATTGATCTGCTAGTCCAGTTGAGAAACAATGGGATCTAAGGATTGAAAGATTATTTTCTTTTTTTTTTGGTTGGAGATTAAAAATTTGCTACTCTACTAGAGGCACCTTCTCCGAATCCCATCCGGGAGGATTCGCCCATGAGCAACCACTCCAGCACAGCTTAAAAGTGCTGCACTGCCCAGTGGCTGCTCAGCATGTGGGGAACCAGGGCCACTGGGATGCTAGGTGGGAGCCGGGGTGGGAGAGAAAGCTTGGCAGAAGAAACTGAGCAGCTGCTGGGGAGGGGAAGAAAGCTGGCCAAGGTGCAAACAGCTGAAAAAGGGCTAATCAGGGAGAGTCCAGCAAGAACAAACAAGGAGGGGGGTTGGAGGACTGGTGGAGGCCACAGAAAAGCTACCAGGCCCCGCGAGTCAAGGAGAAAAATAGCAGTGGGAGGACTGGGAAATGGGGGGGAGCCGGGGGAAGTCCCAATGGGCACAGGAAGCACTGCAGAGCCAAGGCAAGTTGCAAGAAAAAGGATTAAAAAAGGCAGCGGGAGCAGCAGGAAACAAGGCCACAGGATGTGGCAGGCTTACCTGAGGATAGAGCTGTTAGCTGGTGGGTTCAAGGTGGTGCAACATCCTTGTTGCAAGCAAGTTCAAAGAGGGAGAAACCCTCCTGAACCACTCATTTTAAACCCTGCCAGGCCCCTCCATATTGAAGCATTCTGGGCCAACCCCTCTCAGTGGTTCCCCACTGATTAGACTTTCCTGCTGGGAGCTGCCTCCAACGCCTTTTGAGCTTGGGCTTCTCCTCCCTGCCCACCTTCCTGTGGGCCATAGGCAAATCACCCCTCCTCTCTGGTAAGAGGCCGGATGGGGGGTCAATACTTTCACACAGTCACTATGGCATGGCAGATGTGGCACAATTTACTTGGGCAACCTGGGTCCCGAACTTGGATCCTGCACAGATTTACTTTGGTTGAGCTGAACAGGTTCCTCTCCCTCCTGTCATCCATTCTTAGGCAAAACGGCACAGCACAGATTATTTCTGTATCCCCACAAGTGGGAGTGGGGCAGTCTTTTACCTCAGGGCACAAATTCCTCCTCAAGCCACTCTAATGTTAACTCTGGCACAGTCCAACCTCCTTAGGCCATCCGCCCTGCTGATCCACAGGCATTGTTCACACAGGGCAGAGTCCACACTTCCTTCTGGGAACTGCTCTCTCTCTGTCTCTCTTATTCTCCTCAGCAGCTCCAGTCCACAACTGGGTGGACATGGATTTATGGCTGAGGTCCAGTCTGGGCCTTCTGGTTTTGTTTCTCTGCCACTACGCTGATGAGGTCTGCCATGGCAGCCACCCCAGCACCTTAATTGCTTCATGGAGCCAGACAGGCTCCAACAACACTCCTCTTTCCTCCAAGCTGCTGCAGACAGCTTTCTGCCCTCCCCACCGATGGTTTGTGGGGATCCATCAACCACATTCAGGACTTGGGGCAATCTCCCAACCCCTCTGCCCAGGCCACCCTGGCCTCAACTGGCGGTCTGCTCCCTGACTGGCCTGAAAGCAGGCCTCACAGCTCCTCGCACTTCCCCAACTCCCAGCAGACTAACCTATTTTAAAAACTCTGTCACACCATTGGGAGCTCGATTTTCATCCCTGCATGTGATGCCCAGGCTCTACCCCTTGGCAGACCTGGCATTGTGCATGCCCTTCCCGATGCCAAATGGGCATCACTGATAACCCCTAATTTGGCACAGAGGTTACAGTGGCATAGCTGCAGTCTCAACTGAGATCAAGTCAGTGCCTCCCCTGGCTGGAAGTGATAGCCATTCCTTTCAAAATAGATTTCTAACACACAGTATGGCACTTTAAATGCAGTGTGTGAGTAGGTGGGGGAGCCTCCTCCATGTTGCAATAGATTCAAAATCATAATCAGTATACAGTATTTAACAATTTCCTCAGAGTAACAAACCAATAGTGCCGCTGCTGTTATAACTATTTCTGTAATTAATGACTGAGGTCATTTGTAATATTAAACTATCCATCTTGCTGAGGGCAATTTTTCACAGAAAATACTGGATTTATACAGTGAGTGCATTATGAGGGTGCTAGTACATGTTTCATATGGTTAATACAGTACTGCAGTGCCACACCACAAAAAGATGTTTCCTTTATTCATAGAAGCCGAGCCACTGCAAGGGAACTAAGCTAGGATTGTGGGAAAAGAGACAAGCACTATTAGGTATAGAAAAGGTGGAAGATGATCACTGATTGGTGGGGGAAGAGGGAGAAAGGGGATACTGTTAATGATTATGCTATGAGATAGTAGGGCCTCTGAGGGGTGTCTCTTATGGTATGAGACTTATAGCATAAGGTTTGGACAAGAGCACTGCAAAGCAAAGCTGAGTGGTTCTCTGTGCCCTAACCTCATAAGAGGAGCCTCTTATGCCATACGTGGCATCCCAAAGAGGCCATAGTAACTTATTATAAGTCACTCTATTTCAACTTCAGTGATTTATAATACTTTTATAATCTTTTTACGTTTGCTTGTGCGCATGCTCAAGGAACGTTTTGGGAGAGTAGCACACTTTGGAGGTGTGCTTCTCCCTTTCAATCCACTGCTCCATTGAGCAGGCGTGGTGGTCCTGCACCAATGGGTGAGGGAGCTGTGTATGACAGTGGTGGTCTTCGCTTCAAAGAAAACCACCGCTGTCATACAGAGCACCGCGTCATGCCACCCACGCCATGCCACCCCGCCACTAAGCTCTAAATCTTGCTGCCATGTTGGAGCCCACCCTAGCGTGGCAATGTCCCTTGTTGTTTGGCCGATGGGTGCCTAATCCCCTGTCGGCTTCTCTGCCCCCAGCTTATTTCTTCTGCCATGCTGGGAGCCCACCCCAGCATGGCAAACATCCCACCTAGTCTTTTTTTTTGTCACCTGTAAAGCAAAAATGGTCCCATGGCACTTCTCCCAGTCTCCATCCCACAACCTGCACCCACCACTGCGCACCCAGCCTCCCCACACCCCCACCTCATACTTACCTCCGAGCTCGGGCGTGATGCTCTTCGGTGGACCAGGAACACGCCTGCATTTTCAAAGCCGACCGCTAACTGAGGAAATGCCGTAAGCTGTATAATGAGCTAGATAGGGGTTTTCAACTTTTGCATATCTCAGGCATTTTTGGAATTTTGCACCAAATTTTCAACATGGGTTTTTGGGACTCCTTCTCATGAATGATGTTACTGTCATGGCATTTTCAGCCCAAAGCGTGATTTTGCGGTCACTGCATGAAATCACCCTTTGGGCCTGAATAATGCAATGACAGTGACATCATTCATGAGAAGGGGTCCCAAAAACCCCATGTTGAAAATTTGGTGCAAAAATTCCAAAAAATGACTGTTTTACGAGCGTGCGTTGAGCAGTTCCTACACAGGCTTGTAAGTTCGCTAATTTTCAATATTTTCACTCCAGATTTTCAACATCGTCATTTTACCACACCTCCTTATGAGCAGTATAGCTGTCATTTTTCACATCCTGCCCAAAATGTGTTTCCGCCCATGTAGCGCACAATGGCGGAGTCGGTGTGCAAAATCAATGCATCAGACACATTAAGAAAATCACAGTGACACTGATCATGAGCAGAGGTCTAAAAATGACTGTGTTGAAAATTTGGTGAAAAAATTCCTAAAAATGACTGTTTTACGAGTCTGTGTTGCGCAATTCCTACGCATGCTCATAAGTTTGTGAATTTTCAATATTTTCACTCCAGATTTTCAACATTGCCATTTTACCACACCTCCTCATGAGCAGTACAGCTGTCATTTTTCACATCCTGCCCAAAACATATTTCCACCCATGTAGTGCACAATGGCGCAGTCGGTGTGCAAAATCAATGTATGGGACACAGTAAGAAAATCACAGTGACACTGTTCATTAGCAGAGGTTTTAAAATGCCAATGTTGAAAATTTGGTGAAAAAATTCCTAACAATGACTGTTTTACGAGCGTGCATTGCACAGTTCCCACGCACACTCATAGGTTTACAAATTTTCAATATTTCCACTCCAGATTTTCAACATTGCCATTTTACCACACTTCCTTATGAGCAGTACAGCTGTCATTTTTCATATCCTGCCCAAAACGTGTTTTTGCCTATGTAGCGCACAATGGGGGTAACAAAAAGGTCATGCTGAAAATTTATTGTGCAAATACCAGCAATCGCACAGGGCATTAGGGTAAAGCACCATACATGCCAAACACCACTGCAAATACCTGCAAGCTAACGTTCAGCATTGACAAATGTTTGTTTATTTATTTTACTGTGCCTTCCTCCCCCCGGCACTGATATGGTGCACTACCTCCAACTGCTCCCACACAACAGTACGTAGTACACAGGGTGAGAGGTGCAGTCGTTCTGTGTGCTGACTGGCTGAGGAAATCATGTTAGTGATTCATAATGTGCTGTAATACTCTTGCTTCATATTCTACTGCAGCCCAGCGTGTCTCCACACCTGTCTTCTCCATGTCAAGTTTTCGGCATCTTATTTGTTACTTCAATTGGCACTGGCCCTGCTCACCTATCATCATCCCTGATTCTCTACCACTAACTCTGATGTTCTCCAACTCCAAAAATGCATAGTGAACATCTCTGGTGATTTTTTTTTAACTCATTGCCTCCACAGGAGCTCTCTGAAGTTGCATCACTTCTCTCCTGTATACTGTTAACAGCAAATCCTGGGTCTTTCTAAGCAAAATCAAGCTATAGTCAGCATGCCACAAACAAATCCTAATAGCTCAAGAACCGTAAGTGCTAGACATAAAGTATGGGAGGCAAAGTTATTCAGCACAAAATTACCTTTTCAATGGTGGTATGCAAATAATAATATGTAAGTTTGTTTTTTTCTATGCTGGTTGAAACAGCAAAAAAAAAAAAATTTTCACCAAAACAGGCAACATAAGCCATACACACCATACCATAAACAAATGTGAATATCTCCTAAAGTATACATGATATACACAAAATATCAGTGGCAAAATTGTAAAATTGTTCAGCATAGAATTACCTTTCCAATGATGGTATGCAAATAATAATATGTAATTTTTTTTATGCTGGTTGAAACAGCAAAATAAAATATTTTTTTTCACTAAAACAGGCAACACAAGCCATACACACCATACTATAAACAAATGCAAATAACTCCTAAAGTATACATGATATACACAAAATATCAGTGACAAAGTTGTTCAGCATAAAATTACCTTTCCAACGGTGCTAAGCAGTCAAATATATATTATATTCTGTTACACTATATATTAAAATATGTAAGTGACTTCTCCAGATGTTGCAAGGCCACACTGGGAGTCAGTAGCTGACTTCTGCAGACATCCTCAGGACATACCAGTATATTTTACTGATGACTACAGGCATCTGCTAAGAGACAATGAGTTAATTTTCTGCCACTTTGATCCTCTGCCATGACCACTATCTGTTGGCAAACAGAATTTCAAGTATAAAAGGTGTTTCCTCATAGCTCCTGCCTCTGGTGTGCCTCACAAATGGTATTAATTGGTGTTAACTTACTGCAACAGCATTCTTGTGTTCTGGTATTTCATTGCATACTAAATCACTTCTCAGTCAGTCACATATTTACAGTATCTTGACCTGTGTCTGGCAAATATTTCGACTGATGGGCAGAATAATTGCCACACACAGGTCTGGATAGATTGCTGGCTTGACTGATTTGTTAGTGGTTGCCCCTGGAAACTAATCACTTGATCTATATCACTGTCACCATTTCTGTTTTTGAAACATTCTTAATTTATGGATTCTTTGATAACCAGATAATGTGTACTGGACACAAGGACCAGTAGGAGTGACCGTGGACTACAGAGGGAGCACAGGAATATCAAGTGACTTGCATAGGGTCATCCTGTAGTATGCAAGTGATGGTAGTAAGGATCAAACCCAGTTCTTCCAGATGTATAGAAAGGTTGTTCACATGTCATTGCTGGAAACTCAGTTATAATCTGACATCCCGCATACATAACTGTGAATAAATTGCACTGTATACTCAGAATAGGATTGATTAAAAAAAAAAACTTGTTTCTGCATTTTGACTAATAATGGTATTTACTCACCTGGTAAAGGCGATTATACCTGCAGCCTTTAGAGTGCTCAGTAATTCCTCACAAGTGGGTTCTCTTCCATCCATCCTATTGGTCGATGCATGAACATAAATCTTTTTGAACTGCCAGAGACTGTCCCCCGGCAATGTTCAGACACTCCAGTGAGAAAATTCCCTAGCAGAAAAAAGGAAAATAGAAACGGACTCCCCCCAAAAGTTGAAAAAACATACACAACAGAATGTGGTGCAGTGAAAAAACATTATTTACTGAATGCATACAGATGGGATAAGTGTGAATACACATGATGCATAAACCACACAAAATATGTGTATGGAAGTGAGGTAGAATAATAAAAAAAGTATATGCAGTAAAATACAAAATACACTGATAAATGCAGAGTAAACAGGGCATGCAGCTACCCCTCTATATTCAGTAGGGACACCACAGCCAAACCAAGAAAAGGTGACAGTCAGGAATGCCCTAGAATGACAGGATCTGATTCATGTTGCAGCAGTACAGGGGTCGTGAAGTATGGGAGGGACCCGGAGCACTCTAAATGTTGCAGGTATAATCACCTTTACCAGGTGAGTAAATACCATTATCCCCTGCAACCTTTGTACTGCACAGTAATTCCTCACAAGTGGGACTTTGTAGCAGTACCCAAAAGCAACCCCCAGGCATGAGGCAGGACCCACATGATCAGCTTACACCTGCCACAGCCTGAAGCACAGCCCTGCTAAAAGATGTTCCATTGGCTGAAGCCACATCAAGATGATAGTGACAAACAAAGGTATGGGTTGAAGACCAGGTAGCTGTGGCACAAATATCCTGCACCAAAGCACCACCTCTGTCTGTCCACGGGGCCAACAGAGACCTAGTGGAATGTGCTCAGATGCCACAGGGGGGTGCTTGGCCAGCGCCTTGGTATGCAGCTACTATTGTCTCCTGGATCCAGCAGGTGATAGCCTCCTTTGAAGCCACCAGGACCTTCTTCTTGCCAGAAAAGAACATAAAGAGCCAATCTGACTTCCAGAAGCCCTCACACATAGTCAAATAGTCCCTAAGAATAGACACCATGTCTGAGGAATGAGGACCTTCCCCTCCATACCCTGGGGTGCCAAATGGATAGGCTGTTCCAAATGGAAGGGTGAAATCACCTTTGGAATGAAGGATGGAACAGTAATGAGTGACACCCTGTCAGTGTGGAAGATCAGGTATGGCTCATGACAGGAGATGCCCTGCAACTCGCAAACCTTCCTTGTGGAACACAAGGCAGTAAGAAAAACAGTTCCAAGGGTTACCCAGTAAGGTGGCTGGGGAATAAACAGAGGCTTATGAAGTCCCTCCAGGACCAGACTGAGATGCCAGGGCAGACATGTAGGCCTCACCCTAGGCAATGCTATCTGCACTGCCCATAGCAAATGAACCACATTGGGATGTGCTCCAGTTTGTTCCACCTTGGAAAGAGAACCCCTCATGGCTGAGATGGCCAACACCTGAACCTTCAGGGAGGAGTAGGCCAGACCCTTCTTGACCCCATCATTAAGAAAATCTAGAATTTGAGGAAGACCAGCCACCAATGGTGACAGACCCTTTGAAGTACACCATTTACAAACAATGTGCCAATGTCTCTGATACGTTTTATTAGTGCATGCCCTCCTAGACATCAGCAGATGTTCTACTACCCTGGGAGGATACCCCTCCCTTAAGTCTTGATCTTTCAGCATCCATGCCGTCAGATAGAGTATTTGGGAATTGTGATGAAGAATTGGCCCCCGAGACAGTAGGTCTAGTACAATGGTAAGTGCCAGGGTACATCGATCAACATTGCCCTGAGCAGGGAGCACCAAGACCTGATCAGCATGTCCAGAGCCACCATCAGAGCTGTGGCTTTTGCAGCCCTGCTCTTAGAAAGTACTTTCACAATCATCAGGAGGGGTGGCAAGATGTAAGTCTTCTTGAAATCCCAGCTTGCAGCCACCGTGTTCATTTCCTTGGCCAGAGGGTCTGGTCCCCAGGAATGGAAATGAGGCAACTGCACATTGCAATGTGATGCTATCAGATGCAGTTGAAACAATCCCCACTTCTGGCTGAGTACTCTGAAAACCTGAAGATGCAACCTCCATTCTGCGTGGCTGAGGGTCACCCGGCTGAGCCAGTCTGCTTGTGAATTCAGCTTCCCTGCCAGATAGGAGGCTGAAATCATTGGCAAGTTCTGTTCCTCCCATCGCAATGTCTGCAGAGCCTCCTTAAGCATAACTCTGCTTCTGGTGATGTTCTGTTTGTTGATGCACACCATAATGACCCAATTTTCTGTTCTGATCAGAATGTGCTGACCCCGGACCTGCGGAGCAAAAAAGGTCAGGGATCTGAAGACCGCTGTCATCTCCAGGACATTGACTGGGAGGTTGGCTTGCCAAACAGACTGGCATCCATAGTTATAGTCGCTGTAGGCATCAGCACCAGTGGGACCCTTCCAGTAGATTGTGCTGATCACTCCACCAGTGTAGGCTGCTGAGAATGCTGGAACTGGGTTGATTTTGTACTCGAAAATCTGTGTGTACTGGTCCCAGGCATCCAGGATATAATGCTGAAGGGGCTGCATGTAAAGGCATGCCCATGGAACCATGGCAATCATGGAAGCCATAAACCCCAGTAGCTGAAGGTACATCCATGCCAGCTGGCATGGGCAGGCTTGTATATCCCCCAGGAGCATGATGATATTTCATACCTTGTCTTCCATGGGAAACACCAGTCCCACCTCCATGTTGGTTCTGACTCCCAGGTGAGTAATCTCCTGTGTGGGATCAAGGTGACTCTTGTCCCAGCTGATGACCCATCCATGCTGCTGCAAACAGTGTAACACTTTGTCCATGTCTCTCCTTGCCAGAGCCAGGGATCTCGCCCTGATGAGCCAGTCCTAGTACGAAATCACATGCACCCTTTTCGGAGCTCCTCAGCGATCACCACTAGAGTGTTGGTGAAGACCCTGGGGCTAATGCCAACCTGAACATGAAGCATGTGAATTGGAAATGCATTCCATTGATCTGGAACCTGAGAAAGTGATGGTGACAAGGGCCAATAAGAATGCATAGATGAGCATCTTTTAAGTCTATTGAGGCCATAAAATCTTCTGGTTGAATCGCTGCCAAAGTTGACTGGAGATTCTCCATTTTTAACTTTTTGTAGACCACAAACTTGTAGAGGAACTTCAGGTTAAGGACAGGCAAAGCCCCCCCTGTGCATCTCTCCTGTGGTGGTATGGAAGTAATGGATCTGTTTATGGCTAGGTTGTCCAGTGTCTGCTGGGTCACCCTCAGCTTGGAAAGATCCTGTGATGTTGGGGAAATTGTCAGTCTGTGTGCCAGTGTCTTTTGAGTAATCTCTATTGCATAGCCTTGTGACACTTTCTCTCTGACCCAGTGGTCCATGGTAGTTTGGGCTCATTGGTCAGCAAACAGTAGAAGGTGGCCCCCCACTGGAGGGTTGTCTGATGGGGCCCCACTGATTTCATTGAATCTTACTGGATATGCAACCTCCAGGCTTATTACTATGAAATCCTCCACGATTTCCAGAATTGTCCTTGTACCTGGACTGTGAGAATTTTGGGTGGAAATGGGACTTTGTAAATCCAGTTCTCTGGTTTTGACCTGAGGTTAATTTCATCTGGCCTCTATTGCCTCAAAATCTGGGGCAAAAAGGATACCATGATGGTAGATACAGATCTTTCTTTTCTGCCATCTGCTTTGCTCCTGCCCGATCCCTGAGGAAAGGGGTCAGGGCATCCCTGAACAACTGGCCACCCTTGCAGGGTAACTTCATCAGTGTTGCCTTGGACTCGACACCTGCCTGCCATAACTTAAGGCATAGGGCTCGTCTGGCACAGTTGGTCCGGACTGTGGCCCTGGCTCCAAACTTCATGATATCCGAGGAGGCATCCACTATATAATGGACAGCTTGAATGGCACAGTCTGCTTGCCCCACCAGGGAGGTGTCCTCCAGCAGTCCCTCTGTAATTGCCTCCACCCACCTTCATAGGGCATGGCTGGTGTACCACACTGCTGTATCCACAGAGAGGGCCAACCCTGTCACCTCATGAATCTTTTTTAGGGATTCTTCAACATTTTTTTATCCATGAGTTCCTTCAGAGTGGCAGTGCTCCCAATGGGAATGACTGTGCAGCGTGAGAGGACTGACACTGGAGTGTCAACCTTGGGAGCCGTGTGCCAAGCCATCATGTAGGTTTTGGCCATGGGATACTATTTTTCCATGGCTTTTTTCTCCAGGATCCTGGACTGCTCAGGTGCCTCCTGTTCTTTGGCCAGTATGGCATTGAGGGTTGCGCAGGTTGGGAAAAAGTGTCTGACTTGTTTTGAATGCGATGACAGCAGAGAATCCATCGATGCATATGGTTGTTCAGGTTTCTCCAACACCTGAAGGACTTCACTTATTAGTCAAATCAATTCGGCTATGTCCTCCAGTGGACACAACTTACCAGAAGTCTGGTCATAATCTGGCTCTCCTTCTTCCTCCTCCAAAGCATCTCCAGAGTCTTCCACCTACCAGTGCCTTTTCTTAGGAGATTACAGGGTCTGTGCTAGCCCTGGGCACCTTTTGGATGCTGCTTGTGGAGCACTGTCTGCTTGCTGAGCTTGCATCTTCTCCAGCCACTGGAATAAGGGGCCCAGCTTGCGCCACATTCAAGGTTGGCAGTGCAGTGGGAGGGAGGTTTCCTCCATGGTGGCTACCACATCCAAGTGATGGCTCTGCTGGCTGCCCAACTCCAACACTGTGCAGACCGCACATAGTGGCTCCCCCAAGTGGGAATCTGGTAACTTGGTGTTGCATTCCAAGCAGACAAGCATGGCTGGCAAAGAATCACAAACTGGCTGTCCTGGGGAGAGCAAAGATAAAAAAACTGCATCAGAAACATGCTTCACAAAGCTGCCAGTTTAAATCAGACAATGCAGTCAGAAAAACCACAGTGTCCCCATATATGGATATGTGCTTCTAAGGAGGCTATTACTCCTAATATGGCTGCCTATCGCCCTCCTTAAAATGGTAGCTCCCCTGGCCATTCACAAGATGGCCATCATCTCATGAGATCTGGAGGGTGTTCCGAGAGGATGGCTAAAATCTCACAAGAGTTGCAAGTCTCATGAGATGCAGCCTACAGAGTACCGAATTTTCCTCTAATGATACTCTATGAGCACCGAAGGTGCAGTATCTCACTTTCTTTGGGGCTTAGCCACCCCTTCTCACTGCTGTGCTCCTGCCTGATCTATTTTATGATGCATAGCCAAAAACAGCCGCCCCAGACCCTCACCCCCGAGTCTTATGAGATCTGCCATGTTGATGGCCAGCGTGAGACTCTTGGACAGTATGGCAGCCATCTCCGGAATGTGTCAAGGAGTCTTCTGCTTCTCTCCCCCATGGCACCACATAGTGCGTTGAGTGCGAGCAACCCCTCCCGGGAGTTGTCGGCCCCTTAGTCAGTAGTGGCTGGCATCTGGCATGCTACAGAGCCTCCAGGTGCCTTTTCCCTGCTGTATGTCCCAGGACCTGATCAGCCAGGCTCAGGTAACTGGGAAGTGAGGGGGAAGGTTGGCTGGAGAGTGAGAGAAACCAGTAAAACTGCTTACTTTCTTTTGTTTTGTGCCTTTTTGGGCACTTATGCGGCTGCATTTTTACTGCTGTGGTGGAGCCGGTGTTACAGGAGGGCTGGCTCCCCATCACTGGGTCAGGTTGGGGACACTACATGAGGGTCCTAACTGGTGCAGGGGACAGAACAGACATTGCATAAGAGTCTGTACTGCCTGCTTCCCTGCCCCCAACATCCAACAGGTGTGTTTCTCCCTTCCCAGGACCTGCAAGAGCATTCTGGTTAATATATAAATATTTAGTGTTTTTTTTTTTTTGTAAGAGAAAGCCTTGGCTAAGAGTTCATGTTCATTCAGTGATGTGCCTTAATCTGGATAGGGAATCAGGAAAAAGAAAGGTTATGTATCAAAAACCATAAAATTAACTCAGAGATTGGGAGCAGGCTGAAAAGTGACCAACCTCCAGGCATGCATGAAGGAAACAGGTGTCTGGACATTGCCGGGGGATTAATCTGAGGTAGTCCAAAAAGATTTATGTTCATGCATTGACCAATAGGATGGATGGAGGAGAACCCACTTGTGAGGAATTACTGAGCACTCTAAAGGTTGCAGGGGATAATCACTGTGTGGAGGGCAGTGTGTTCTTAATGAGACACTAGCATCAGAGGTAACATAGGTAACTATAGTAGTCTTAATAGCAGGGCTAGCAGTAAGTTCATATTGAAAATAGCTGGCTAACTGGCTGCTGGCTTCTACTGACCAAATAGAAGTAACCAAAATATTTTTGCTACATTCATTTTTAGATGGCAAAGAGAGAGAGAAGATGAGCTAACATGAAAGAAATAAAAATAAAAAACACAGTACTTACAGCAGGCAAAGGACAGACAGGCTAAGCACTAGTAAGACAGCACTACAATTATTGGAGAATGAGCAAAGTGGTCAAATTCATGTAACAAAATCAAAAATGTGAAAAATGACGAAGCAGAACAAAACCCTTTGTGAAGTGAATACCAATTAACAGCTGACAGAAAAGGGTCAATAAATGGTTTGAAGGTGTTTAATCTGAGACAGAAGTGTGCAAAAAAATGTTCACAAAAACAAACAGGACAGACAGGTTCAGCAGAAAGGAACACAAGCTAGGTTATATTTTGAAGGTGAAGGCATGTAACATTGTGAAAGTTATGCAGATAAAATATAGGCATATGGCAAGGCAAGTACAGGACTGAGAAAGGGAAACAAAACATAAAAACAGATCATCAATACATGCAAACAAGTCCATGTTAGAATCCAAGAAAAACATGTCATTGTGTGTGGTGTGGTGTGGTGTAATGTCTTTACTTGGTAAAGGAGAGGGATCTAGGGGTAATTATATCTGAGGACCTAAAGGTGGCCAGACAGTGTGAGAAGGTGGTTAGAAGGGCCAGCAGGATGTTGGGGTGCAAAGGGAGAGGCATCACCAGCAGAAAAAGGGATGAGGTGAGGCCACTGTTCAGATCATTGGTGAGACCTCATCTGGAGTACAGTGTCCAGTTTTGGAGGCCGCATCTCGGAAAGGACATAAAGTGGAGGCAGTTCAAAGAAGGGCTACAAAAGTGGTACAGGGGCTGCACCAGAAGTCATATGAGGAGAGGCTGAAAGACCTGAATATGTATTCTCTGGAGATTAGAGAGATGTGGGCCAAGATAGAGAAATGCAAATACCTTAAATGGATAAATAAGGCAGAGGAGGGGTAAGATCTTTCAGAAAAGAGGATGGACAAGAACTAGTGGACATGACATGAAGTTGGAGGGAGGTATAATCAGGGGCAATATGAGGAAGTTCTTCTTTACAGAAAGGGTGGTTGATGCTTGTAACAGCCTCTCCACAGGGGCAGTGGGGGCAAAACCAGTGGAGGAATTCAAAAATGCATGGGACAGACACCAGGGAACCCTAGAGACAGGGAGGAGAGGGAAAGCTGTAGATCAGCTACAGTCTGCAGCGTAAGTAAAAGTAAGAAACATGGGCAGACTAGATGGGCCAGGCAGTCCTCATCTGCCAACAAATTCTATATATCTATGTATCTATGAGACAATAATGTTGAACACAAAAAAGTCACATTATATTAGAACAAACAGTCATGAACTGTGATTCGCATTTTTAATTTCATTCGAAGTAGACCCAGCACTCTTCTAACATAATTACTGCCTTTTTATGTCACTGTTCTGCTCTGCAAAGTAAAATCATCTAAATCTGAATATGGCAGACAACTGTCCAGGTTGGTAATGTCCATTGTATGTCTGCTGCAAAGCAGCATAACATGCCCAAATAAACCCAATGCCCCCATCATAACTGTAAGGAAGACACAAAAACCCAGTTCTGCGAGAAAGGATGATTTTTACTCAACAAAGATACACACATACATGGTCATTTGTTCAGTTTCATCTTACACACAAGAAGCTTGTAATAATACAATTTATAAAATGGGCTAAGGATTTTGCTCAATTTGATTGGTTATTAGCTGTGCGTTGGATGTGCCTAACACATGGCTAAAACTAGTCCTTCTAAACAGGGCACAATACGCATCAGAAATCCTTGTCCCAAGTCGCAAATGTTACAAATTCAAAACTGAACACCACTGATTTTCTCCTACCACATAACGATCATAACATTCTTAACAATGCTTCCAAAATTGTCTCCATCAGTCTTTTTTTTCTGAATTTCCCATTTTAAAATAAAATTGTTTTTCACAGTTGGCTCCCAAGTACATTGTCGTCCCTCCACCCACTCACTCTGCTACCCGCCCGCTGTTGTCTTGCCACCCACTCACTCTCCCGCCTGCCTGATCTCCCACTTGGCTCTGTATGTACTCGCTGACAGTACAGTTAGCATCAGCAGCCAAAGCAAACCTTAAAAAAAAGATGTAAAAACCATTTTACTATGTGACATGAATCGACACCTGGACTGCTGCTCTTGGATGTTTCCGACAAACTTCAGTACCACCAAGACAGCTGTAAAATCCAGTCATGTTTCCTGCATACTGAGCAAAAGTAGCAATAATAAAAAAACAAAATGTAAAGAATAAAACTAATTTTTTTATTGACTGACACACATGGAGAGGCTGCGGGGGGTCAGAGTACAGAGAAAAAAAATAATCTATGGTGGCTACATTGGGATGAAAATGTCCCAATAGAAGAAAAAATACAGATCCTTTCTACAGGCAGAGGGATTCGTTTTTGAAAAACTAAAACTTTTTTAAATAGTTTACACTATAAAACTTTCCATTCTTAAATCATACTACTGTATTAAAAAACATACCCATTTTATATGTGCAATATGACACTCCGGGGTGTGTTTTAGACAGTTCTAATGCATGGCTAGTGGGCTGAACGCACTAGGCCTGGGGCCTCGTGCCTTACAATGCTACTCTAGCCATGCATTACAACTCTCTAATGCACACCCAATCTTGTCGTATTGCTTACTTGATAAATCTACATACATTTATTTCACCCTGGTGCAGTACATAGATTCAGGCCTTAACAAAAAGACAGGATCCAGTTTCCACTATGTAAAACCTTGGTCAAGAATAACTCGCAATCCTCAACTGGTCCTACTCACTCCCATGACAGGTTCCCCTTATGATGAATTCTGGAATCGCTAGGCCATAACAGAGCAGTGCAGCACTTACATGGCCTCATCTGCCTGCTGATAGTCCCCTGCATTCCACTATTCCACTCCACATTGCCAAAATGATATGAAAATGTTTCTGAGTGCACCCTCACAAGGCCACCCACTTCTAAAATTTTCAATTTCTTTTGCCATTTCTGGCCTGAATCATTTGCTACCCCTTTACAGTATATCTTTTGCCCAACCAAGAATAACAGGCCTTTTTTATTTACTAGGGTGGGAGGAGGGCTTCTATTTTTATTTATTTATTTATTTATTCATTCTTGGATTACAATAGCTATAAGCACAGACAGCTTATTTACAAAGGCTCCGCGTCAGCAGGGAGGGGAGACAAAACTTACAAATGGGTGAAAGTACAATGTTTCCAAAACAGTAAAATAAAGTGAGCAAATATATATGTATCTATACGCAGTTTTATCATTCTAATAAGAGGAAAGAATAGATGAGAGGAGGGAAGGATAAAGATGGGAGAAAGAAAGAAAGAAAGAAAGAAAGAAAGAAAGAAAGAAAGAAAGAAAGAAAGAAAGAAAGGAAGTGGCAGCCATATACCTTGTAAAGCTGATTTGGGGGTGGTAGGGACAGGGGGTGAGGTGGACAGTGGGTAAGAAAGATAGGAGGTGGCAGCCATAGGCCTTGTCAAGCTGGTGCGGGAGTAGTGGAGGCAGGGGGGTGAGGTGCATAGAGTGGTAAGAAAGGTAGGATGAGGCAGCCATAGGCCTTGCCATGCTGCTGATGTGGGAGGGTAGGCGGGGGTGATATGGATGGGGTAGCCAGGGGCCTTGTCAAAGTGCAAAAAGGGGGGTAGCCTCAGAATTACAGAGGTAACAGCAGAGATACAGGGTTATCCACTTGTGAGGAGAAGACTGAATGCTAGTAGATGGGAGTCTTAGGTAAAGCAGTCGCAAGAACTGTTGGCCATGAGATGTTGGCATAACTTCAATTTGAATGGTCCTAATTTAGGTAGGGTAGTTATATCACTATGAAGAGTATTAAACCAGTGAGGTGCTCTATAGGCAAATGAGCGTGGCCCCTGGGCTGTCCGGCAACTAGAAACATGGAGATGATGGCTGTTCAAGCTTCGTGTATGCTGTGAACTACAATGGGGGCTTAGCAGGTTTGTGGTGCCTGGTGGCAGAAGTCCGAGAAGTGTTTTTTTGGCTAAAAGACATGTTTGGTATTGGATCCTTCCGGTATTGGATCCTCCTGGAGAGCTGTAGCCAACCAGTCTCAGTGTAAAGATCACAGGTGTGAGTGGAACCTACTTTCATGGAAGCTGAGACAAAAGAGGATGACCCTTTTCTGTCTTGGCCTTTTAAACCTGCATTGACCTCATCTCCCCAGGGGCTATCTCCTAGCTCCCAGTTCAGCATGGGGTCATTGACCATTGGCCTGAGCTTTATTGTTTTAGCCACCTGGGAAGATCAGACCATAGGATTGGTCCAGTGGCCCTGGACAAGTTTCCTCCTGGTGATAGTCGGCAGGGGCAATGCGCAGATAAACCCACTTCCCAATCATAACTTTAAAGCAGCAGTGCAATGAAAAATGTTATTCCAAAAAGCTAATTTTCTGCTATGATTATGAAACATATTAATAAAACTGTTGATCTGGGTTTTCTGGATGCTTCCTGTGCTGTGTACTGTACATTTGATTTTTTGTCTGGACTCCTACCCTCCTCCAGTCCTCAGTATTATTTCTATGCAAAAATCAGGTGGCTATCTTTTTTTCTTGAGAAATAATTATTTAAAACTGTCATAAAATTCGTAAATGATAATGAAAACTGAAAATTGTACCACTAAAATAAACTGGAAGACATCTGGCATCGATTAAGAAGAAAAAAAGTTGAGTCAAATTTGAATCCATTTTCGTTGCACTGCTGCTTTAAGAAAGACAAAAAAAATGCTGCAAGAAAGGCTGATTTTTACTTGACAAAATTAAACATACATGTTCATATGTTCACTTTCATCCATGATACTAAGAAGCTTATACTTTTACAAATTGATAAATCCTCATACAATTATTTCACCCTGGAGCAGCAGATGGATTCAGACCTTAACAAGCAGACAAGATTCATCACCACAGCATCCACTATGTAGAACCTTGGCCAAGAGAAACTCCCAGTCCCCACTGGGCTTACTCACTCCAATGACAGGTTCCCCTGATGAATTTTGGAATTGTTAGGCCATAACAGAGCAGTGCTACCCTCATAGGGCCTCATCTGCCCTGCCAAACACCCCCTGTGTTCCACAGTTCCACCCCACGTTGCCAAAGTAACATGAAAAAGTGTTCAAGTGTGCCCTCACAGGACCACCCACTTCTACAATGCTTGATTTCTTTTACCATTTCTGGCCTGAATTTTTGTCACAAGATGTATGACTCACTTATGCTTCTCCGAAACAATGGCCCATAGTGACTAACATAGCCATGATTTCACTACCTCCTGAACGCTGTTGTTCAACAGATCATGGCCTACATTGGACAAATGAAACCCCATCCTTGACATATATACAATGACATATATATGACTGATTAAATAAATAAAATACCCAGACAATAGGTGTGACATACTGGTGATAAATTATATGGGTCCCAATAGCTAGACAGAAAAAAGATGCCTCTTGATTCATCTTTGCCAAACCCTGCTCAAAGGCTTTGCAGCCCCAACTGTCTTTCATTTCCAACATGATATGATTCTGAACTCCACCAGTGCTGCCCCAGCCATTTTAAATCTACTGTTATCATTCTTAACACATTGGCAGAGGACATGTGCCTCAAATTATTTTGCCCACCCACATCTTGCTACCTCTCTGAATACCATCACCCTCTGCCTTCCACAGCAACATGTCCAGTATATGGTCTATTGGTAGCCACCCCCATGCAATTATTTCTCTGATGTTATTTTGTCTACTTTGCACAGCTAATTACTCTCCTCCTGATAGTGCACTGAATGTGGGAGAATCCAATTATGCCAACACCTGGAACTCTCCCTTATGAACCGTTCAACCCACTTCTACCTAAAAGGTACTTCCCACCCCTGTGGCACACTCTTACCCTCTTTAATGGCACAACTGGATGCGCCATATTGAAACTCTGCCAGTCCCCCTGTACCTCTCAGCATAGGGTAGTAAGAATGAGAACTGTGTCAAATAAAATAGCCAGATTCCTCCTGGCCTCTAGGCAAATAGTACTGCTTCTCCTGCTCATGGGGGTAACCTGCATCCCAACCCTGGCCCTGTGACACCTACCATGTCTTACAGGGGATATGTAGATCTGATCTATGTTAACGTAGGTGGGCTCCTATCTAAACTAGAAGAATTCAAGCTCTGGGTAACAAACTCAAAATTTGATGTAGTTGCTATCACTGAAACCTGACTCTCAAGCAGGACCAACAGCAAAGAAATTGTTATTAATGAATGAATGAAACTTTATTTATATGGCGCCTTTTATAAACCAAAGTGTCTTACAATAATTTAAAACAATAGACAATAAATAATAAACATAAATCTATAAATAAGTAATACTACACTACACTATCCTCCTACAACTCCTACACCCTATATGGGATTTACAGGGGAACTAAGAAAGGTGGTGGGCGTCTTTTATATATTAAGTCCTTTCTCTCCTCCCACAGTCTCCCCCGTGCTTGCTGGATGTGAACTACTAGCAGTAAATTTTAAGCCTGGCCCCAAAATGGAGAAAATCCTCAACCTTATTGCTGCCTACATCCCTCCTAAAAATGTTGCTGAGGGTTTTGACTGTTTCGTCAACAGCATTTCTGGCTTCTCACTGCACCACAAAAAGATTGTTCTTGGTAACATTAACTGAAACTGGCTGTGCAGCAATTGCAAGGCTTATGCTGACAGGTTAGCAAGCATATTCCTCACCCAGGTCATCTCCTCCCCAACCAGGGTGAATTACAAAACAGGCACATCCAATCTGCTGGGCTGGATCCTGGTCACCACCCAGAGTCAGAGTCATCTCCACTGCCATCCTCCCTGATTTCCTTAGTGACCACTCCCCTGTCACTTGCAGAGGGTCCACTAAAGTACCTAAAGGGGAACCATCATCCATCAAAGACCTTGTCTTTTGTGCCTTCCAGCTTCTGTACTTCCTGTCACTCTACATGCAACTTGACTGGTCCTATCTGTACTATGCCAAGAACGTCAATGATGCATTAGAGTATCACTTCTTCCAATTTAACCAGGTCTGTGACATAGTGGCCCCATTTAGGACTCTGCATAAGGAATGCAACTCAAAAGCATAGTACACCCCTGTCATTAAGACACTGTCCTGGGAAAGGGATAGAGCATGGGTCTAATACAAAGCGTTTTGTCACCCACAATACCTTCAAAGGTACAAGGAGCTGCATAATACTTCTAAAGTCCACATAAAAACAACCAAAGCCAACTTCCACAGATCACAGCAGAAATACTTACTTCACCGCCTTAAGTAACTCTGAGGAAACATCAATAAAATGCTTGGTAATTCAAAGAAACCTCTGCCCAGCTCCATTGTAACTGACAATTCCACAGTTGATGGTGATGAAAACATTGCATATTCATTCAATTAAATGGTTTGTGACCTTTCATCTTACATACCTGACCCTCCTACCCGCCCCACCACCCTCACTGAGAATCCTAACTCCCCAATCAGGCCTAAAATCTACATAGATACATAGATACATAGACAGGTCAGCAGATAAGGGCCTATGGCCCACCCAGTCTGCCCATTTGAGCTTGTAAGTTCAGTTTGTTTTCCTAGAAGTCTGTTTCCCTTTACCCCTGACCTCTAGAATTCCTTTATGTCTATCCCATGCATTCTTAAATCCCGTGATTGTTTCAGCCCCCACCACTTCCTCTGGCAGGGTGTTACACTTGTCCACCACCCGTTCTGTGAAGAAATTCTTTCTCATGTTTCCTCTGAATCGTCCTCCTTCCAACTTCATCCCATGCCTCTAGTCCTGGAACATCTTTTTCGCTTAAAAATAGTGTTTTCCTACACCCTGTTCCTCCCTGTAAGATACTTGTATGTCTCTATCATATCCCCTCTCTCCCTCCTCTCCTCCAGGGAGTTCATGTTCAGTTCCTTCAACCTGTCTTATAGGACTTGTGATGCAATCCATGCACCATCTTTGTTGCCCTCCTCTGAACCTTCTCTACCCTGTCTATGTCCTTACGTAGGTATGGTCTCCAGAACTGTACACTGTACTCAGGTGGGGGCCTCACTAGTGTCTTCGTATGTGAATTATGACCTCCCTTTTCCTGCTGGTGATGCCCCTGCCTATACATCCCAGCATTCTATTTGCTTTACCTGCTGCCTTGTCTCACTGTTTCCCTACCTTGAGGTCATCAGAGATGATAACCCCAAGATCCCTTTCCTGCTTGGTGCATGCTATATCCTCACCCCCAACTGATATATTGTGCCAGGGTTTTGTGCCCCATATGCATTATCTTGCACTTCTTTGCATTGAATTTCAACTGCCAAACCCTGACCATTCTTCAAGTTTCTGCAGGTCACTTCTCATTCTGTCTACACCCTCTGGTGTGTCTACTCTGTTACAGAGCTTTGTGTCATCAGTGAACAGTGAAATTCTGCCTTCTAAGTCCTGCTTGATGTCACTGATGAAGATGTTGAATGAAGAGGTCCCAGCACTGATCCCTGTGGTACCCCACTGGTCACTCTTCCCTCTGTGGGAGTGACAGCCATTTTACCAGCACCCTCTGTGTCCTGCCACCCAGCCAGTTACCTACCCACCACACTACTGTCCTGCCCACACCCATATTCCCCAGTTTGTGTAATAGTCTTCTATGTGGCACAGTGTCAAAGGCCTTGCTGAAGTCCGATAGGCCATGTCCACTGCCCTCCTGATCCACCTCCCTAGTCACCCAGTCAAAAATTCAACGAGATTGGTCTGACATGACCTCCCCTGGTGAAACCATGCTGCCTTGGGTCCTGTAGTCCATTGACAACCAGATGTTCCACCAATCTCTCCTTCAGTAGTGTCTTCCATGATCTTCCTCACTACCGAGGTGAGGCTGACTGGTCTGTAGTTCCCTGCTTCCTCTTTGTTCCCACTTTTGTATAAGGGGACTACATCTGCTGTCCTCCAGTCTTTGGGTACCTCCCCTGTTTCCAGTGATTGGCTAAACAGGATAGTCAGAGGTTCAGCCACCACCTCTCTTAGTTCTTTAAGGACCCTGGGGTGCACCCGTCTGGCCCCATTGCTTTATCAACTCTTATTACTTCCAGTTCCTTCAGGACCCTTTCTCGTGTAAAGGGACTTGTGTCCATTTCTGCACCATTCTCTCACCTTGTGCTCCCTTCAGACCCATTACCACCTCTTCCTCAGTAAAGACTGAGCAGAAATACCTGTTCAATATGTCAGCTTTACTGTTGTCATCCTCCACGTGGCTCCCATCCTCCCCCTTCAGTCTCACTATCCCTCCCTTTGTCTTTCTTTTTTCACTTATGTACCTGTAAAAGGTTTTGTCCCCTTTACCCACTGATTTTGCAATGTGTTCTTCTGTCTGAGCTTTGGCTTCCCTTACTGACCTCCCTACTTCCCTTTGCTTCTCCTGGTACTTCTCCCTATCCCCTTCTGCCTGTGTCTTTTTGTATTGCCTGAATGTAATCTTTTTGGCTTTCACTTTCTTTGCTACCTCTTTGGAAAACCATAATGGTCTTCTCTTCCTTTTCCTCTACTTCCATCTACTTCAGAAAGCTCTCACAGAAGGAAGTACTCACCTACCGTACCAAGTTTAGAATATCTACCTGCCTAGGTCCTGATAACATTGACATAAAGCTCCTCAAATTGGTCTTACAGGAAGTTACCCGTCCCTTGTCGATCATCTTTAACCTGTTCCTATCAACTGGCAAAGTATCTAAATTGTGGAAAAAAGCACACATCACTCTGGTACATAAAGGTGGTGCAAACAACCTTCCCTCTAACTATCACCCTATTTCCATCTTGTCTCCACTGTCTAAAATCCTGGAGAAAGCCATAAACGATCAGCTTGCTTACTATTTATTTTATTTATTTTTATTTAACAGTTTGGATTTAACCTTTGAGCTATGTGCTCTTTTACAAAGGTTCCACATCGAGACAAAACAACATTTACAACAGTTACAATGGTACAATTCACATAGACAAAAATATGGGTATCTAACATAGGAATACTAGCTGGACAAGACAGTAGCTTTGTAGTTGATTACAAGCAGTCACAATTAACAAGTTTCTAAGGTACTGTACAATCAGCTGCCTCGGTAACAGGCATTGTCACAAGTTTCAGGTCCTAAATTCTTCAAAATAGTTGCAGGCAAAAGGAGGAGGGAGAGTGGTGCAGGAGCAGGGAATCAACAGGCACAGTCCTAGAGATGAGCTAGAAAAATTGGAGCTAGGAAAGCACAGGTGATAGGTGAAGTAAAGTGGAGATGAGTATAAGATAAGGGCAGGATTTGGTGAAGAGACAGTAGTGAGGGGGAGAGTAAATGAGGGAGTAGGAGCAGGTTGAGAGGCACAGGGATGGAATTGAATTAATGTAGCTCAGGCATGTAGCAAGAGGTGCTGGGAGGAACAAGATGGGAGTAAGGGCTAATCTGCAGTGGATCAAAATCCTATTGGGTGAAGTTAGGGAGTCTGATTTCCCATAGTGGAGTACTTATGTGGATGGCAAGTGCCTTACCGAGGGGTGTAAATGCCTTATGCATTTCTGCATTCATGGGTTCTTGTGTTGATTAGGGATTGCTTCAACTAATGCTTAATGGTAGAGAAGCTCTTTGTATTGCTTACTCTGACTAGGAGCTTGTTTAGCCAGAGAGGAGCCCTGAAGGTGAATGAGCGCTGTCTGAGGGATGTCCTCATGAAGGGTGTGCATAAAGTAACTCTAACCATGCCCCTAGTGTTATGCTGTGGGTGAGCCAGTAGAATGATGAGTTGGATGCAGGGGAGGGGATGCAAGGCCTAGTTGGGCTTTTTTATCTAATGGGCAAGTTTATGATTTGACTCTGTCTCTGAGTGTGAGCCAGGTAGTTTGTTCATACCAGCAGAAGCCACTTAATTGGGTTGGCCTGGTGGCATGCTTTTCATCCTGATTAAGCAGCCACCCTAATTATTAGAAGTGAACATTTTCCCTTCTGACAATGGGCAGGTAAATGACATACAGTCACCATCGGTAGTCTACCTGCCTCTCAATTAACATGCATGAAACACCACACATTTGCAGTTACTAGTCTGCTTGCCTTCCCTGTTTTCTGATCACCTCAATCGGACTGACACCCTCACAAAATTGAAAGGAACGTGCATGAAACACCACACCATTGCAGTCACTAGTCCGCCTGCCTTCCCTCTTTGTCGATTACCTCAATCGGGCTGACACCTCACAAAATTGAAAGAAACAACAAGGAACAGCAAACTTTCTATGTGTTTCTGTCTCAGCTTCTGTATACTAATTTCTGTAGCTTTAGCTGACTCAGCTCAGGAGGCTCATACACACACTCCATGCTGGACAGATAAAGCACAACATGAGCACTGGTATTCTTACCAGAGACTTTGTGAGAAAGGGCACGGCCGCTTGGCAGATGGGAGAGAGAAATGGGGGCTCAGTCTTCTTGCTTTGCAATTGCCTCCTGGTTATGATTCTCTGTTTGCCAGTCACCTCCATTGGACTGGCAGCCTATCACAATTGAAAAAAGAAGAAACATCAACCATTTTCGTAGATGGGAAAGAAAAATGGGGTCTCAGCACGGGTGCACATAGCAGTGGGCGCACATAACAGAAACATAGAAACATAGAATCTGATGGCAGATAAGGACCGCTTGGCCCACCTAATCTGCCCATTTCCCTGCCTAATGGATAAGCTGCAGATACTAGTTAACCAACAGCCTACTTTCTCCTACCCCCCCACTAGAATTGCCTTATGTCTGTCCCATGTATTCTTGAATTCCCCAACTCTTTTTGACTCTACAACCTCCTCATGAAGGCCATTCCATGCATCTACAACTCTCTCTGTGAAGAAATACTTCCTCACATTACCTCTGAGCCGTCCCCCCTCTATCTTCAAATTGTGCCCCCTTATTCTTGCACATCTCTTTCTGAAAGATGTTACCCTCTTGGACTTTGTTGATTCCCTTGAGGCATTTGAAAGTTTCTATCATATCCCCCTCTTCCTCCTTTCCTCGAGGCTATACATCTTAAGCTTCTTTAATCTTGTTTCATATGTCTTCTGATGCAGACCCTGCACCATTTTGGTTGCCCTCCTCTGGATAGCCTCTACCCTGTCTATGTCTTTGTGAAGTTGGGGTCTACAGAACTGTACACAGTACTACAGATGTGGTCTTACCAACTGTCTATACAGAGGGACAACTTCCTGTTTTCTACTGATGATGCCTCACCCTATGCAACCCAGTATCCCCCCAGCCCTCCTTACTGCTTCTCACATTGCTTGCCCACCTTTAGGTCATCTGATATGACTACCCCCCAGGTCCCTTTCCATTTTTGTTGTTTTCAGTATCTCACTTGGAATATCAATATGGAACTTGGAATAACAACATGGAGAAGGCTAACAGCACTATTCACAGTGCTGTTCACACATGCTCAAAGGCCCATTAATGCCCAATTGACAGTAGCGGTGGTCACAATAGCCAGTGGAGGAACTGTGAGTTCAAGTCTGACAGCCTATTAATGCACTGTGAGAGAGACTGAACCATCCCAATAATGCGGCATCTCTATCCCTATTAAAAGGATGGGGATGCCAGTGAAATGAATAGCCAGTTAATTGGTTTCAGGTGGGATGTCCCAATAAAGCGGACTTTCCGATTATCTGTATCCTGATTAAGTGGCTTGAACTTTACAAGGCACACATGTAAGTAAGCTTATCTGCCCCAAGGACAAGCCTACATGCATTTATGAGTGCTGTATCCACTCATTTTAGGGCAGTTTCTGAGGCAGCATCCTACACTACCAGACTGTAGTCAATTATTGATAAAATAGAGCAGTTGATGGAGAGGTGAAGGGCTGTGGGCATAAGGTATTGATGGTGCCTATATAAAATCCCAAGTCTGATATTGACTGCTTTTACTACCTGTTCAAGGTGCCTTCAGAAGGACAGGGTGTCATCTATTAATATGACCTCTAGGTATTTAAAGCAGTCTACCTGCTCCATTGGGACTGCCTTGTTGTTGGTAATGGTGAGTAGAGGATCTCTTGCCTTGTGTTGATAGCTTGAGATGAGCATGGTTTTCATTTTTTGTAGTTGAGTAGCAGCTTTTGTTGTTGAAACCAGCCTTCAAGTTTATGAAAGGTGGCCTGGAGATTTTGTTGGATTTGAGCAAGCTGGGAGTGACAATTCAAGAAGACTGCATCATCAGCATACAGAATGATTTCACCAGTGCAGGCATCAGTGAGTGCATTTAGAAATAAACAAAAAAGCAACGGGCCAAGTATGGACCCTTGGAGGACTCCCAGAGAGACCTCTCTAGCAGTAGAGACAGCAGCCCCTATTTTAACGCTCTGTGATCTCCAAGAGAGGTAGTCATGGAACAGCCTTACAGAGGTGGTTGACAGGCCTAGATACTGCATCTGCTGTTTAAGAAGAGAGTGGTTGACTCTGTTGAATGCTTTGGTGAGATCAACAAAAATTGACCCCACAAGCATGCCTCCATTCAGGGCCCTATGCACAAGGTCAGAGAAATTGACCAAGGCAGTAGACATGCCATGGCTCTTCCTGATGCCATGCTGTTGTGTACATTGAAAATTGTATTTTTGCAGATAATCAGTGATTTGGTCCGCCACTATTTTTCCAGAGCTTTTGAGAGAGGGGAGAAGATCAAGATAGGCCTATAGTTAGAGATGCTTGTGCTATCCACACTTTTGTGAACAGGGGTCACTAGAACAAGTATCCAAACTAAGGGGACTTTAGCAAGTGTGAGGGATTTATTGAAAAGTTTAGTGATGGAGGCAAGCACTTCTTCCAAGGTAAGATCAACCATTTTCATGTCACGTTTATCGCTCCCTTGTCTGGTTTTGCCAAGTACCTTTTTACATATTTCCTAGCCTCCTTGATGGAGATGCATTAAAAATAGAAATTAGGGTGCTTTTATTCCTCGCTGGGGATGGTTTGAGGAGGTTCAGAGGCATTAAGATAGTTCAGGGGTAGCACAGAGCTGAGGTCTGTAAAAGCTTTTTTGAAGGAGTCAGCAATGGTGAGCAAGTCTTGGGTGGTTGTCCCATTTATGTTGAGCATTGTGGGATGCTTTTTATCTTCCTTCCCTAACAGTTCCTTTATGCCCCCCCCCCCAAATCTCCTGCCATCACCCCACAACCGCTCAAGTTGGTCCTTATAGAACTTTGCTTTGGCAAGTCTTATAAGGTTAGTACAATCATTCTTGGCCACCAGATATCTCTGATAATCATCTCTCTTGGCTTTGTCCTTGGCCCTGCTGTACAGGTTGTCCCAGTTCATCATAGGGTCAAGCAGTTCCCTGATGATCCATCCATTACAAGATCCCCAGGTTTTTCTCTTTTTTACTGGGGCAAATATGTCACAAGTAGCACTGAACTGGTTGATAATGTACTGAAGAGCTAGGTCTATGTCCTGAATTTTGTCCAGTGGCGTCCAATTGATTTGGGCAAGTGCTGCCCTAAAGAAGTTAAGCAGGCCTCTCTTGAGGACCTTACTTTCTATCAAGGTTAGAGCAGCTGCCTTGATTTTATTTGGAAACAAAAGGAAGGTGGCTAACACAGCAAATACTGGAGCCAAGCACAATACTGCACAAGTGAAAAAACTGGAGCTCGGCTTCACAGTAACCACACAAAAGAAAAGCATAAGCTGCTTTAAAGTTAAAAAACAGTTTTTATTCAAAAAACGTTAAAAACCAGCAAAGGTGCTAGATGCTTAGAATGCACAGAATCCACAGCCAAATGTTTTTGCCCCTCCCTTGGGCTTTGTCAAGGCTGAATACCCAACATGTGTGTTTCACTAATGAAGGCAGGTCTTAAAGTGACATTCACCACAATATATAGTCTTAGAAAGAAAACACAATTCACCATGTGGGTAAATATGTAGACATTAAAACCAGACAATAAACAACAAGAAAAACATATACTTATATTCCTAAAATGTATGTGAAAGTGCCTGATATTATAATTTGATAAAAAAGGAGGGTCCCATACAGCTCATCACAGCTGTAAAAATCACAAGCTATATATATATATTATAGTGGCATGGTAGTGCCACCATAGTTAAGGTTGAGGAGCCATTTACATGTTAAACCCCAAATTTTGCACCTTAATAACTTTGCAACCGTTTGACGGATTTGCCTGAAATTTGGAATGTATGATCAAGACCCATATGCCTTGGGATCAGCCAAGTTTTGTACCAGTTGCATATACAGCTGTGGAGTTATTAAGTGTGATCTTCATGCATGTTTACGCTTTTCTGGAAGTTTACTGTCGTCGCTACAGGTTGCATGATTTATGCGACCAGTCCAAAATCTTCAGGGATCATGTGACCAGGGTCCCCGATGTGCCTTTTGAAGATTTCGTGAAAAAATATTAAACGGTTCAAAAGTTATTCAGAAAACAAGTTCCCATTATAAGTCAATGGGAAAAGATAAAAAGTTCGACAGTGTTGAATGTTTTTACTTTGGCAAATGAGTCTTTTACTGTCGCAAATCTGCCATTTTGTTTTCAGTTAGTGATCAGAAAAATGCTTGGCATTTAAAATTGGGACCCTCTAGCAAACTAATTCTTTTTGTATTCACCTGGTCGGACCCTGAGGATGCTAGCCATATCTTTATTTTGGGGGTAAAACACCACAGAAATACGTTTTTCAAATTTCTGGAAAAAGTACTTTTGCAAAGTACTGTCGCACTTTCGACACTGTTGAATGAATTTGCGAAAGCTTTCACAAACTTTGACAGTACTTTTCTAGGCTGTGTGAAAATGACAGCAATTCTTTGGCACCCTGCTGCAAAAGAATGGTTTAGTGTTTTGGCCTGAAATTTGGAGGGAACACAGCCGACATCTGACAGATGTGTATTTCAGTATTTTGTTGAAAGAATATTAAATGGTGGCAAAATTACAGCACTCTGAAGTTGATGCTTTTTCCCATAGGATAACATTACTGCATCCTACGCATTACAGGAATCCTTTGGCACCCTGCTGCAAAATAACAGTTTGGTCTTTTGGGCTGAAATTTGGAGGGAGCACAGCCAACATTACACAGATGTGCCTTTTTGTGGTTTGGTGAAAAAATATTACAGGGAGCCAAAGTTATGGCACTCTGAACTTCTCTTTTTTTCCCATAGGATAACATTACGGCATTTGCCACGCCTTTCAGGGCCCATACCTCGGAAATGTTGCGAGATACGGACTTTTCATCAGAAAAAGGCTTAGCCCCGTACCAGGGGCTAAGTACAAAACTAGCCAGGAAAGTCATAAATCATATGACTTTTAAATTTTTTTTCTATGTCATATGGTTCCTGAGATATAAGCAATTTAGCATTCCAACACCTCATTTTCTGCTCCGAGAACCATTATTATGCATACATTCTTTGTACTCACAGTCTTTCTTTATGCAGCTTTTGGGGAAAACCAGCCTGTGTGCTTACATTACTGTTACCGTTACCATTTTGCTTGCGGTTCCATTCCGCTCCTTACTTCATTCACATCTACGCCACCATGTGCATTACCCTTTATGCTTTCGTTTGTGCTTTGCTTTTTATGTTGTTTTAACATTTCTGTCTACACTACTGTTTCTCTTTCTGTTTCACTTTGCATTACCATGCGCATTATTTGCATTTGCTGGCACAATGTTACTATGTGACAAGACATCATGTGGAGAGGATGTGGCCCATGGGCCCCGCCTCCCACCGCATTACATCTACTATTTCTCACATATCTTCAAAGAAGGAATTAGATGTAAAATCTATTTAATGTATTAGTTAGGTTGTTAATATACTGACAAAAGTGAGAAAATTGATGTGTTGAGTCTTCTGTTTTCTCACACCCCCAATCGACTGGTGTACATTAGAGTTAATTGGTCCTAACTCCTCACCATTCTCCTACACCTGTGCTTTACACATGTGATGGGGTGAGAGTTATGGCTGACAACTGTAATGTGCACCCAATGCTGGTTGGGGTGTGGCAGGTGGGCCAAGGGGAACCAAGGGCTTTCTAACCCTAACACTGAATTTCTACTTTTTGTCGGTGTGGAACAACCCTAACTAATGCATTAAATGGAGTTTTTGCTCTAATATATATATATATATATATATATATATATATATATCACAGATAGATAGATAGATATATGCAATGTAAGTACATGCCTTTTATAAAACAAGATACATGTTACCACACTCCATTATTTGTTGAGCTTATTATACCCTTTAAAATATGAAACAATAATTATCAAATGTCTCCATAGAAGTGAACCCAATAAATTTTGTTTTTAGATATGCTTTATAAGATATGAAAAATTGCATCATATTTAAGAATTAGGTAGTTATAAGAAGGGGGACAACTGGAAATATTCATAATCATTTAGACCAGAAGGGAAATATGATTTTAAGCAATACTGCCAGTATGCCTCCTACCGTAGCAATATTTTAACCTGGTGCCCCCCTCTTACACTTTCTTTTACTAACTCAAGGACCGTGAACATAAATGTGTGGCTTTTATCCCTAGGTGCCACAGGTTGAGACAAAGCACTAACACAGTCTCCCTTTTCTATACTTCTAATGTGCTGCCCAATACATTCCTTACATTTTTGTTTTGTTTTTCCAACGTAATGGGCTGCACATTTAGAGTATTTTGCCCAATATATCACATTCTTGGTACTGCAAGTTGCAAAACATTTTGGAAAAAAAATAGCTTGCCAGAAACTGGATGCACAAAAGTGCTACTCTTTTGGATGTGTTTATAAAATGCACAGCTACCACTTTTATGTATACCATAAAGTGGATGTGGTTTTGCACTATTTTCATTTGACTGTTGTACAATTGTATACTGTGAGTGAACCAACTTATCATGCAAATTATCAGCTCTCCAATATACAACCCTTGATTTGTTCTCAGTAGTCTTTTTTTAGCTTACTATCAGTCTTTAAACTATCCTAGTTTTGTGGATGATTTCTTGCACAAAATGAGCTTGGGGTATAAAAGGTGTAGTTAAACTAGGAGTACAAGAATTTCCATAATTATTTTTTATTTTTTTTATTTTTTTATTTATTTATTCTAGGATTACAATTACCTTTGAGCCCAGGGCTCTTTTACAAAGGTTCCACATCATAACAAAGGTTAAACATCATGGGTTACAAGGTTTACACAAGTTGCAAAAGAAGACATTGGATGAAGATAGGATGGAGGGGGGTAGAAGGTGAGGAAGAGGGCAGAAGCAGGGGTTAGAGAGGAGCAGGGAGGAAAGAGGGCAGGAGAGGGGATAAAGTGGGGGGTTGGAAAGAGTGCTAGGAAGCCAGGCGGCATTGTCAGTGGCAAGTGCTGGAGAGGATGGTGCCCCTGGAAGGGTAAGTGCAGTGGGCATGGGGCCCGGCAGAGGTAAGCATAAGAGGATTGGTGAGGAACATTAGCCATGGAAATCACAGGAGCTGGAGGTAACAAGGGTGTTTTGGAGCCTGGATTTGAAGGCACCAAGGCCGGTGGTGGTGGTAGTCTCATTTGCGAGACCATTAAACCAAGAGGGTACCCTGTAGGTGAATGAGTGTTGGCCTTGGTTTGTGTGGCAGCGAAGGATCTGAAACAGTTGGGACTTAGATCCCTTGGTGGTTCTAGAGCTGTTTTTTTTTTTGGAGAAGGGTGCAGACTCTGGGAGGGGCGAGCCCCAACTGAATTTTCTTTGCCACCACACAGGTTTGGTATTGAATACGATTTTCAAGTTGCAGCCAGTTTGTGTATAGAGGTCACAGGTGTGCATGAGGTGGTTAGCTCCAGTGATGAGTCGACAGGCCTTGTTTAGGGTGATGGACAACCTTCTGAGTACTGTATGAGTGGCGGCACCATAGATGACAAGGCCATAGTCTATCTGGGAGATGATGGAGCTTTGAACAGTGGCAGTAAGGGCCTCTTTGATCAGGTGCCTCTGTAGGCGATAGAGTAGACCCAGTCTGGAGTTCACAGTTTTTACCACATTAGTTATGTGGGTAGCATAGGACAGCTGGGAGTCTAAGGTGATTCCTAGATATTTAAAGGATTCGACCTGCTCTAGAGGGCTTCCTAAGCAGGTGTTCAAGGAGAGTTGGAGATGTTTGTGCTTGTTTTGGTGGCTGGTGAAAATCATGGTCTTGGTGTTTTTCTGGTTAAGAATTAACTTGTGTTCTTTGAACCACTTTTCAACTGAGGTGAAACCATGCTGAAGGGTTTGTTGTAGGTGGCTTGGGTCTTGATGGGAGGCAAGAATCACAGCATCATCTGCATAGAGTATAATTTGTAGTGGACTGGAGGTGGGGAGAAGGTTGAGGAACAGGTTGAAAAGTAGTGGGTCCAGGATGGAGCCCTGGGGAACTCTCCAGTGCACTTCTTTAGTGTCGGAGAGCACGTCCACTATTTTTACACATTGGGTCCAGTTGCCAAGGTAGCTGTCAAACCATGCCACAGTTTCAGAAGAGAGGCCAGAGATCTGTAGCTGATGAAGTAGGAGACGATGGTGGAAGGTGTCAAAAGCCTTTGACAGGTCTATGAATATAGCCCAGTTAGGAGACTATGGTCTAGGGAGTTGTGGATGGCACCCGTGAACTCAAGAAGGGCAGTGGCAGTGCTATGACATTTTCTAAACCCATGTTGCTACTGGCAAAGGATATTATGTTTGCTCAAATAGCAGGTTAGCTGGTCCACTACTATCTGTTCCAGGGCCTTAGAAAGGGGTGGGAGGATAGCGATAGGGTGATAATTTCCATGAGAGGTCTGGTGATCGCTTTTATGGATTGGAGTGACTGTTGCTGACTTCCATTTATCTGAGAACTGGCTGAGAGAGAGGGAGAGATTAAAAATCCTGGTGAGAGGCCACAGTACTTCCTCTAGTGTGAGGGACAGAAGCTTGGATCCAGTGTATCAGCACTTGCTCTAGTGTTGCCGATGGCTTTGGAGATGTATTTCCTGACTGTATTTTTGTTAACTGCTCTGAAGTAGAAGGGGGGAGGGGGGTTTGGGTGGAGTCTGATGGGTGGGAAAAGGAGTGTCACTGATGTTGAAAATGTCAGGTGGTAGGACGCTGCTGAGGTCAGTGAAGGCATCATTGAAAATATTGGCAATGACTTTTTGGTCCATGGTAATACTCCCGTTAATCTTGAGAACAGTCAGGGGCGATTTGGACTCCTTCCCGGTGACATCTTTTATGTTATCCCAGAAAACTCCCATTTCCCCATGAGTCAGTGAGTGCTTTCTTGTGGTAGTCAGATTTCTGTTGGTGAATGGATTTGGTGCAATCATTTCTAGCTCTTTTGTATTCTTGGATGTCGCTTGATTTCCAGTTGATCTGGCCTGTTCAGATGGTCCCAGTGTTTTAACTTCTTTATGAGTGAGCCTGAGAGCCATGGGTTGCAGAAAGATTTAACTTTGTGTTTTTTTAGTGGGCAAAGATGTTACAGGCTTCATTGAAGATGTGGATGAACAGGTCCAGGGCTGTGTTTGTGTTGGTGGCCCGGTTGATGGTGGACCAGTCTTGATAAAGTAGGTGTGTTTTTAGGTTGATTAGCTGTCCACGGGATAGGACTCTGCTGAGGATGACTTTAGGTGGTGGTTTGCAGAATTTATTTGACCAGATGCCGCTGACAGGGGAGTGATCACTGAGAGATCAGGTAGAACAGCGGATCTGGTGATCCAGGAGGGGTGAGTGGTCAGGATCCAGTCCAAAAGGGTGCTGGTGCCAGTTTTATAGTTTTTTCTGGCTGGGGAGTCCAGTATCTGGGTGAGGTTGGCCGATGTGACTAAGTCCCTGGCAGCACCTGCCTCTGTACCCAGCCAATTTATGTTAAAATCACCAAATCACCAAATTATTCTGTCTAGATCTATTAGTTTGTAACAGGTCTTCCCTTTGTAGCTGACTCACTTTATTTCTGGCATCTGTTACCTTTTCTACATTATAACCCCCAGAAACAAACTTCTTTTCCAGAATATCTTCATGTGCTTCACAAGTAAAATCTAGAACAATTTCTACCTGCTCTCATAAATTGCCCCATAGGTACAGTATATTAGAGGTCACATGATGTGGATGACAATTAGTTTGGTGCAAGATCGAATTCCTGTCAGTACTTTTTCTATACAGATTTGTTTCCACATCCCCATTTGCCCCCTTACTGATAACCAAGTCCAAAAAAGATATTTGCTGTAAATTATAACAGAGGCTAAAACACAAATTCGGATTGGTCGACTCCAAGTAAGTAACAAATTCCAGCAATTCTGATTCTGTTCCTGTCCAAATGAGAAAGAGATCATCTATATATCTCTTTTATAGATCTATCTTGCTAATAAAATAATTATTGGTGCCATAAATAGATGTCTCTTCCTATTCGGCAATGAATATATTTGCATAATTGGGGTCCATTGTGGCCCCCATTGTTGTACCCTTTAATTGCAAATACATGTTGTTGCCATACAAAAAACAAATACATTTCAAAACTTTTTCAGTACCATTTACCAAAAATTCAGTAAATTCATGAGAATAGTCAGTATTCTTACATAAAGAGTCCCTTAAAGAGTTCAAACCGGAATTGTGAGGGATATTGGTATAAAGGGCATTTACAGCCAAGGTGATGAAAACACATCCTTCTTCCATATTCACATCCTTAAAGATATTCAATAATTGTGTTGTGTCTCTCAAATATGTTCTCCCATTTTCTGCCACAGTTTTTATATGTCCATCAACAAACTTCTCAATGGGCTCAGTTAAGCTGCCTATACTTGATACAATTGACCTAGCTTGAGGTTTTATTAACCTTTTATGAACTTTAGGCAGTCCTTATAGTACTGCCCATACAGGATGGTCCTCTGTAAGAAAAGTATACCCGTTCTGTGTGATAACTCTATCCATTAATTCCCCATTTAAGAACTGATCAATCTCTCATTTAAATTCCTCAGTTGGATCACTTTCAAGTTTCATGTAGAATTCACCATCAATCAATTGTTTAAGGATCTCCCCATAATCCTGTCTGCCCCAGATTACAATTGATCCATCTTTATCGGCGGGCTTAATTATAATATGCTCATTTTTACTTATATTCTGTATAGCAACCTTCTCTTCATGTGTACATTTGTAATATCTTGCACTTTTCCTCTGCTCTAAAAGTGCTTCTAGGTCCTTCAAGCAAGCACTTTCAAAAACTACCACTGTGTTGTTAGCAGGAGGCATAAAGTTGATTGCACTTTAAAGGGATCTTTAATACCATATGCCTGATTCGACAATTGTGAGCTGACATTTATGCTGCTCTGGGTGTTGGATACCTCAGTTTGCCGGTTCTCATTATGAAAAAATGCACTTAGATTTAACTTCCTTGTAAACTTAAAGACATCCACAATAGTCTCAAATTCATTGATATCTTGGATGGGGATGTAAGATAACCCCTTCTGTAACACCTTAAGTTCAAGTTCACTCAGTGTGTACCCGGAGATATTTATTACAACTTTATTTTCCTTATCAAGCCTTTCTAAGCCTTCTACCTGGTCTGGTTCCCTTGGTAATCCCACTGGGTCCCGTCTAAATCCTCTCATGTACTGCCTGCTTTTTCCCTTGCCTCTTCCCCTTCCCCTTGGTCCATGTTCCTCTCCTTGTATTACCTGAACTTTGACAATCCGGGGACTCCGTCTGGGTTGACGTTCTGGTAGCACCACCATCAGTTGCTCCATTTGGTGGGGGGGGCAGCAGTCGTGATCTCCATAACCTTGTTTCTCCATGTTGATAGTCCCTCCTGATTGGCTGGTATATCTGATTGTCTCTGGCTTCAATTCTGCTCTAAAAAAACTTCCTCCTGTAAACGTTCCACATCTGAGCCACTTGTATATACATCTGGTGTCTCTACAGACAATGCATAAGTTGTAGTTGCATCCTTTTTCAATATTGACTTAAAAGGTTTCTTTTCCTTTTTCCAGCTGAACATGTGACCTTCTGTATAGTCTCTATGGTCTCACTCAAACTTCTTTTGTTTCACTTTTCTAATTCTTTCATCAGTTCTCTTAATTGTAGCTTCCAACTGCTGTCTACAACTATTGTAATCTTGATAATCACTAAATGTTCTTACAAGTTGTTCTTTCTCAATCAGTTCTCTCTTAATTTCAGCTTCCAGTTCTTCCCCATCTTTTAATATATATTTAATAAGTACAGCAGTATAATCTAACAATAATGCTTGTCAACCACCCAAAAATGTATCTCTATCTGTCCCAAAGTTTGGCTGCTTCAAAAATCTTAAGCCTCGTGGTGCTCTGTTAACAGATAGATATGCATTTAAAGTCACTCGTTGCCAATAAAGGCATCTGGCTTTTAAAGCAACCTGCTCCAGTTGGATAAATGCACCTTTAATGTTTAATGGTTCTGAAGCAGAATTACTCACAGTCATTTGTTGAAAGGCAACAGTTGTAGCATCCATATTCAAAATTGGGTTCACATCACCATCCCTAAAAAAAGGGAATTGATAAAAGCACGTGTAACTGTCTGATCTTCTGCTGCTGCATCCCTGGTGGAAGTCACCATTATAAGCTTCTTATAAAAAGGTCAATATTCATGGTCCATTAAGCCACCAAAAACATCAATCAGGAAACAAAAGTAAGCCGGCTTCACAGTAACCATAAAAAAGAAAAGCATAAGCTGCTTTAGTGTTAAAAAACAGTTTTTATTCAAAAAACTCTAAAAACCAGAAAAGGTGCAAGATGCTTAGAATGCACAGAATCCACAGCCAGATGTTTTTTCCCCTCCCTTGGGCTATGTCCATGCTGAAAACCCAACATGTGTGTTTCATTAATAAAGACAAGTCTTAAAGTGACATTCACCATAATGTATAATCTTAGATAGAAAGTATAAGGGGGGCATGGATAAAATATTGCTATAGAAGGAGACATACTGGCAGTATTACTTAAAATCATATTCCCTTCTGGTATGAATGATTATGAACATTTCCAGTTGTCCCCCTTCTTATAACTACCTAATTCTTAAACATGATGCAGTTTTTCATATCTTATGAAGCATCTCTAAAAGCAGAATTTATTGAGGTCATTTCTATGGAGACATTTGATATTTATTATGTTTTATTATTTTAAGGGGTGTAATTAGCTCATTAAATAATGGAGTGCGATAACATGTTCCTTGATTTATAAAAGGCATGCACTTACATTGCATATATAAATACCTTGTGATTTTTACAACTGTGATGAGATTTATGGGATCCCCCCCTTTTTTTTATCAAATTGTAACATCAGTTATTTCATATATATTTTAGGAATATAAGTAATTGTTTTTCGTGTTGTTTATTGTCTGGTTTTAGTGTCGACATGTTTACTCACATGGTGAATTGTGTTTTCTATGTAAGATTATATATTGTGGCGAATGTCACTTTAAGATGTGTCTTCATTAATGCACACATGTTGGGTATTCAGCCTTGACAAAGCCCGAGAGAGGGGGCCAAAAACATTTGGCTGTGGATTCTGTGCATTCTAAGCATCTAGCACCTTTGCTGGTTTTTAAAGTTTTTTGAATAAAAACTGCTTTTTAACTCTAAAGCAGCTTATGCTTTTCTTTTTTGTGGTTACTGGGAAGCCGATCTCCAGTTGTTTCTTGATTTTATTTGACCAAAGATGGGTGACAGGTGAGTGTCAACTTAGGGAGTCTGGGTGAACTGTGACCCCAGATATCCTTGATGGGCAGCTGACCAGGGCCCAGTCCAGGAGTGTACTATTACAGCTCTTGTAGTTGCACCTACTGGGTTCGGTTACCAATTGCGAGAGGTCCAGACTAGTAACCAGGTCTATCTGAGGATTAGTCTCCTTGCTGAGTCAGTTAAGATTGAAGTCACCACTTATTATGACTTCATTGTTAAATATGAGGTGGTTGAGCACCTCAATGACTTTTTCAAATCTGCCTTCCTGGGAGATAAGTAAACTGCAGCTATTGTGAGAGACTGGTGTTATGCACTGAGTACTGGCTTAATGGCCATCAATTCATGGTTACCAGAGCTCCCTGACAAGGGGAGGAAGAACCCTTGGATAGTATCCCTGACATACAGTAGGCTCCCCCCCTCCCCTTTTACCAGCTCTGTCTTGCCTGTATATTACAAGTCCTTGTAAGGAAATCACATGATTATCCTTAATTTTAAGGGGTAGTCAGGTTTCAAGTGAGACAGATGATGTCCATCAACTGCATGTGCATCCATGCTTGAAACTGTGACCATTTTGCTAGTAGGCTCCCGATATATATTTGAATATTCATGGGCTACTCACCCTGGAGCAACATGGTTTCAGAAAAAGTCACAGCACCACGATAGCTCTGCTGGAATTTACAGATGTACTAAATTGTGCCTTTGACAGAGTCAAAATTGCTGGATCCATATATATTGACCTCACCAAGGCGTTTGACTTTGTGAACTCTGCCGTCCTCTGCCAGAAACTTTATTCCCTGGGCCTATCCACAGAGGTTGTGTGCTGGCTTAGTAATTACATTTTCAGTTGAAACAAAGCAGTTAAATGTCAGAGTGCTTTCTGACACCGTACCAGTAACCACTGGAGTTCCCCAAGGGTCCATCCTTGAATCTCATTTATTCTGTCTCTTTTTTGAGGAATTGCCCACTGCTAGCAAGACTACTGATATTCTGCTTTATGCAAATGATGCGATCATTTTTACCAGTGGTACAAACCTGGGTATTCTGCAACAGAAACTCCAGTCTGATGTCAACACCATACAGGACTCGTTCTTCTCTGACCTCCTTGTGTTGATGCTAAGAAAACTAAATGTTTGGACTTTGCAACTCACAATAAATCCCTTGGCTCCCTCTCACTTTCATAAACTATCTCGTCTGGCAGTCCCCTGCAGCAAATGACCACATTCAGGTATCTTTGTGTCGCTATAGACCCAACTCTCTCCTTTACTGCTCACATTGACACCCTAGTCAAATCTGTTAGCTTAAGGCTTGGGCTCCTCTTTCACCACAGAAACAACTTCCTTCCTGAAATCAAAAAGCTGTTTGTTAGGTCTTATATCGCTAGTATTATAGACAATGGTATTACTGTCTATGGCTCCGCAAATGATGGTGAGCTATCTAGAGTACGGGGTGCCCTCATCAGAGACTGTCATTTTACCCTTGGATTTAAACATGACATGCACACTTGTGTACTATACAGTAACTTAAATTGGCTAAATCTTTAATCCTGGCTGCGTTTTCACACCCTGGTCACTGGACAAAAAGCACTTTATGGCTCTCTGTGCCCTGCCTTCAAGAAATGTTTGGCTATGTGGACCAAACATACACCACCGGGGGGGGGGACTCAACATTCCCTGCTTCTCCCCAGAAGGAAATCCTCACTAGGCTAAGCAGGCATTTCCTACAGATTTGCCAAACTCTGGAATGAGCTACCTCCCTCCATAAAAGCTGACTGCTCCCATACCCATTTTAAATCCCTGCTCTTCTCCCTCTCACTATGTGGATCTGTGGAAGCTACATACAAACATACAAAAGTTGTCAGCAGCAAAAAGTCACCCTGGTCTATCTAGGCTGCTCGAGATTGCAGTTAGCTCCCTATTCTGTGGCTGCCCCATCTCCCTCCCCTTTCCTCTATTTATGCTTTGAACTATTTCAATTTGTTATGATGAATTTGTTTTTATTGATGCCCATGGCTTGCACGTGGTAGGCAGCACCAAAATGTAGATGATAACTAGTTTGTGCACTTTAATGTATTGCAGGTTTTTGTCTGAAATTCTGTTAAGTAATGCCCCTCATCAAGGCTGCATTGAGTTGTACTGCATTCACTTGATATCTTTCCCGTTGATGCTGACTCTAAACTCTTTGTAAATAGACCCTGTCTAAAGGGTTTGATGTGGAATGAATAAATAAATAAATAAATAAATAAATAAGCACATAAATACATACATAAATAAATGACAAGCCCTGCTGGTGGAGAACTGAGCAAACCGAGCTTCTTCAGCCACAGAATAAGCTCCTGGCACTGCATTCCCCTTTCCACACCAGCGCACAACCCCCTTACTCTACGATACCTCCAGTTGAACTCCATTCACCTGATATGCTGCTCTGATGTCTGTTCTTTGGACGTAGAAATGTCCCAGTATCCATATCTCTTCATTCTTGGAAGCCTGATCTGTAAACACAATCATAAAATGTTAGCACCACGTATCAGTGACCCATGTACCAGAAGTCCCTCTTTGGAACCCATGGTGGGGAACACTGGGCTAAGTGGCCTGGGGTGTTAAGGAGAATGACAGTGATTCAGCAGTTCATCCACCACTTTATAGGAAGGGGAAGATCACCAGCATATGTAAGGGGCCACTTGTCAGCCATAGGTTTATTCACAAAAATGCATGACTTGTGGGATTTGATGGGCTCATTTATAATTCAAAGACTGGTTGATGGGTGGGCTAGGATGCGGAGAAAGCAGCAGGGCACCAGAAAACTGGTAGATAGTCAATTACTAAATGACATAATAGGTGGTTGACATTATATATACTCGTCAGCCTATGAGACTCGATTATTTGGGGCACTATTTGCATATGCACTTTTTGTTGCCAACAGAGCTGGTAGTTGACTCTAAAATGGTCTTGGGCACTAGCATTAAGATAGACAATGGAGTCTGCTGGCAGTCCCCCTGGTAATGCCATTGAGACTGTCAAACACCAACCAGCTCAGATCACCATGGCTAGTGACATTCATAGGGCAGCAAGTCATAGTATATGCCCCAGTAAGCTAGTACAGGATTACCTCACTCATAGGCCACAGTTACAGGGAGAATTTTTTGTTCATCATGATTGGGGGACTGGGGCCCAGAATCAATTTGTGGCAGTACTGAAAAAGGGAATACAAACAGCTGAGACCTAAGTGAATATCATACCCACTTGTTCAGGACTGGGGATGCCACTGAAGCAATGCAACTTGGTTGTCAGGAGAAAAAAATATATTGGGCTGTGGGCATCTCGAGCTCACATAAGGGATATGCCAGACCAGTGAAATTTTTTAACTGCCTTTACACTTCTGTCATGCTTCTACCATGTACCCAAGGCCAGAGAGTGCTGTACCAGCTGAGCTGTTCTTGGGTTGCCCTTTGTTGTAAATAGTCCAGGATCTGTGCTGGACTAACTCTGCTATTGGAGCTACTGGGTAAAAACCTTCAAACTGCAAGTGAGACAATGTATCCACAATGGCATTATCTTTACCAGCTACGTGTTTTTCCCTTAATGTGCGTGTGTGTTGTAGGCACCAAAAACAAAGTTACACAACAGCCTCAGCACTTCTATGGAATTTGCAGATTGAGCTCTCACAATTTCAACCACTATTGTATGTGCATTTATTTATTTAGGTAAGATATTGTACCCCTAGTTAGTCCCAGTAAGATGCAGCACTGCCATTCATGGTGATCCTTGGGGATGGCAACATGCAGTCAAAAGCGTACCACAAAAATGCATATTTTCTTTTGCCAGGAAGGAGTTTAAATTGCACAGATAGTCTGTCACTTCCCCAGTTATGGAAATGGGTGGGGACTGGTAGAACACAGTTCAGGCAATGAAATTAAAGTAAGATGGGGAAGAACTGTTCCTGTGTAAAATGTACCCCCAAAGGTATAGTACTTACCACAGAAAGTGTAAAATTCAACATACGATAAGGAAATGAGTTCACATACCCCTGACAGGTATGTTCGACCTAACATTAAAGATCATAGGTATCATAGGTCAATACTGAGCTGAAAGGACTTCCATCCATAGTGCTTGCCTACAAACGATCCTAGTGAAAAAATTTATCTAAGCTATGTTTGAACACATCCATAGAGGAACTTTCTATTACTGAGCCTGGTAGCCCATTCCAAGTAGTGATCACTCTCTGATTAAACCACATCTTTCTCCTCCATGTTCTGCAATGTTCCCCTGAGAGCTGAAGTGAATCAGTCCTTGTATTGTAATTTTTACACATGAATGTTAACCCCAATTTCTCCCTCAGCTTGTAATCTGTTAAGGATTTATACAGTAAGCACATATCGCCCCTTATTCTTCTATACTACAGTGTGAACATTTTTAAGTCACTGAGCCTGGTGGAATAATCTTTTGTCTGCATCCCTTTTATAAATCTAGTGGGCTTTTTTTTTTGCATGCTGTCTAATTTGGCTATGTCCATCTTTCAATATGGGGCCCAAACTTGAGCGCAATACTCCAATAGAGGTCTCACCAGTGAGTTGACCCATGTAACCATGACCGATTTCTTCCTGCTAGCAATGTGCCTTAGAATATAATTTAGTACCCCATTTGTCTTTTACTGATTTTATTGCAATGGGATCCAAATTTAAGGTAATTAGAAATGATGAAACATTTTCCCGGACTTAGTTATTAATTGGGCAGAACTTTGGCGCGGGTGCCATCAGTTTATTACACAAGATCGGCTCCGGCTCATTCAATTTCAGATATTACATAATTTATATTATACCCCTCAAAAAATGACCAAATTTGGCCTTGCTCCCTCCTCTACCTGTATAAGGTGTGCTCAGGGGGAAGGCAATCTATTGCATATTTTTTGGTCATGCCCTAAGGTGGCTCCTTTATGGACACAAATTAGACAGAGAGTAGACCCCCTATTGGGTCTCAATGACCTGTTCACAGTTAAAATATGCCTTTTGGGTGATTATTCTAATATCCCGATAACTAATCATAAATATCATATGGCTGTAATATCCGTGTCAGTTAAAAAACTAACGCTCAGACACTGGAAGGATCCCGAGGAGATTACATATGTGGAATGGCTGCGGGAATTTTTGGCCAATCTCAGGATAGAGAAAATGGTGGCCAGTGTTAGGAATAGAATGAAGAGATTTAACCAGATCTGGGCTCCATTAGTAACCCTTTATTCACTTCAAACTGCGTAGATGAAGGGGCTGTCGGCTGTTGGGTTACAACTGAATAAGGTCTAGCCATGCAAACCCAGGGTGGGAGGAGGGTAGGGGGAAGGGAGGGAGAAGTGGAGGAAGGCTCCCCTTTTTTTTATGCCGATTTTTTGGAGGGGGGGGAGGACGGGTAAGGGGTTGGAGGGGAGGTGATATTTGGTTCTCCCAGTTATTCCTGGACACATTTTGTATTTAATGTGTTATGTTGTGTTATTTGTTGTATGCTGAAAACTTCAATAAACTTTAAATGAAAAAAAAAAGAAATGATGAAACATAGAAACATAGACTTTGACTGTAGATAAGGACTGCTTGGCCCACCTAGTCTGCCCATTTCCCTACCTACTGGATAAGCTCCAAAGTGAATCCAAACTAGGAACCTTCAAGCTTTGCCTCCATCCCCACCTCACAGAGCAAATGACATGCCGCTGCTCCCACAACTGATAGATTGCTGATGAGCTGCTACCCGCTCTTGGGCCTGGATTACCTGGGTCCAGGCCTCCTCCCATCCTCTCAACTGACAAAGGGAAACTTATCTCTCCCATTTCCCTGCCTTGGATCCCACCTCCCCACCCACCCCTCTCTACCCTTGCACTTCTTTTCATAGTTTACCTACCCATATCTGTCCTTTCCAATATGTATGCCATCCAATTTTTAATTGTGTTAATGCTAAATGTCTGACTGTATTAAATCTGACCTGATCTTTGTATCCTTACCCATTGTCTGAATATGTATGGCCTGTATTGTACCCATTGTGAAATAGAACTTTGACTGTATGTGAGTAGTATGTATTGTACCCAGTATGACGTGGAACCTTTGCAAATGAGCTTGTAACTCAAAGGTTGTAATCTGAGACTTGAATAAATAAATAAATTAATTTAAAAAAAAAGTTGCAGATCCTAGTTAACCAACAGCCTACTTCTTCCTACCCCCCACAAGAATTGTCTTATGTCGGTCCCATGCATTCTTGAATTCTCCCACAGTTTTAGATCCCACAATCTCCTCAGGAAGGCGGTACCATGCGTCCATCACCCTCTCTGTGAAAAAATACTTCCTCACATTTCCCCTGAGCTGTCCCCCTCTATCTTCAAATTGTGTCCCCTTGTTCTAGGTGATTCCTAGATCACTTTCCTCAGTTGTAGTTTTTAGGCTAATATTACCTAGGTGGTGATAGTGGAGTCCTATACTGAATTGGATCCATTTCCAACACTGCACCTCCCTCAGGGTCTGCATAGATAAAAGCATGTATCTTCTTTTGTCCTTACAGGTTCTGAGAACCTTATTGTTCAAGGAATCAAATGAACAGCATGCATATATGACCTCTTTAGGTGTTAAGAAAGAATCTGAGTATCTCTAACCCCTTCATTTGTAGAAGTGAATGTACTGTATCAGGAGTCCTTCTTGCTCATAGAGGGACTTGACTGACTAGGATTGCATGAATGTTTACCAGTGACTTCAATTGCTGTGGAGGGGGGGAGGAGCAAATCCATACCGCTTATTGTCATAAATACCAAGTGAATTTTATAATTGACCAGCTAGGGTCAATGGAGAAATAAGGAATAGGAGTGCTACCAAGCAAAGTGTTTTTTGCAAGAATTTATAGAAGTCATAGATTGAGGGATTTCTTACAGGATTTATTCTACCGAAAGCCTTGGCCCTGCAGACAATGTCCTTGGGAAAGGAATGTATTGTGGTAGATATTGTATGATATATACAGTCTCTCTCTAAAGCCATGGATCCTTGACCTGATGATTTTAGTCCTGAATGTTACAAAGAGCTTAGGGAAGTTTTAACTTCTAATCTACTGTATTTGGCAATGTTTCAAGAGTCCCAATGGATAAGGCACATTCATTATTCTGTCATGCCATTGCTCTGTTTATTCTTGATGCCTGCATTTTATACACCACATTTATAACTAGCCTCACAAATCAGAATCTCTAATGAAATACGTCATAAAAATAATCAGTGAGGCACTTAATTTGGACATTTCTCTAGTTATTCTGGTCAGCACCTGCACTCTTTTTTCAGATAGTCGTTCAGTACAGGTAAGATGGGGTAGGTTGTGGTATTCCCAGCAATCCTGGTGCCTTCTTTCCCTTTGCAAAGGAAACCGGCAGGCTAAGAAGCACTCATGTACCAAGCTGTAGTTAGTTTAGTTTTATTGCACTCTCTTACTCAGCATACACAATGAAATATAATCATAGAAGACCAGGAGCAGAAACCCCAGCACTTTGAGGCTTAACCAGCCTCTTTGTCAGGGGGAGATGCTGTTGCAGTCTTGATTATCCATTAAATACTAGTGCTCTTGAAGTTATTTATTGATTAGTAGGTACAGTACTTTATCAATTAGGGTACAACCAAATTACTGAAATGATGGTTCTGATTATAAGACCCATGAGGAACAGAAATAAGGAAGTTTACTTGTAAGTCCCCGATGTGAATCTGCCAACTTAGTGGGGATGCAAGGAGAAATGCAACCCCAAGTATCATTTGTCTTAGATTAGCCTAATGTGTATGAATGGTAGTTCATGCTGCATATCAGAGACAGATAGACATCACTATACACCTTTGTGATTATTAATGCCACAGATAGGGAAAGATGGGAAGGGGGGGAGGAATGAGAAGGACACCATCTTTGCAAATCATGTTATAAATTCTATCACTATCTAACTGTGCTTTTAGAACACTGCATTGATTAGACCAAACAGTATTAAGCAAAATTAATCAGACAATTGATGCCCCATAACTTAAACAAATAAAATCCTCCTGTTAATTGTGAAGTTGTTTTTTTTTAATATCTGGAAAATATACTGTTCACTTCTTAATTGGCTAACCTCTTACCCTTGTACTGTAACCCTTCAACCTGGCATATTCAAAACCTCCATCTAAATGAGGGCATTATATGTCATATGTGCTTAAGTGAGAATGTCTTTTCCAACATATTCTGAGCCTCAGGAAGAGGCGGGAAGACAAAAAAGCCTGTCCTAACTATGTTATCAAAATATTTCTTTTGTAATGTCCCATTGGTAGAGGAATAAAATAATAATAAAACTAAAAGAAATTTGAATTGAGACAAGAGGACAGAATGGAAACCCCATTGAAGTGAAAGATGTGAGGTAGAGGAAGTAAAGACATTTGATGCACTGAAGCTAATTTTCTTTTTATTCATTGGTAACCGGGCAAGGCCCATAGGCCCAAGTGCCTGTTTTCAGGTGTAACCCAGGAGCACTGAGGTGGTAAAGTGACCTGGTCAGAGTCACACAGAATGCAAGTGGGGGTTATGGGAATCAAACCCAGGTCCACTGGATAGAGATATAGAAACATAGAACCTGACAGCAGATAAGGACCAATAGACCCATCTAGTCTGCCTTTTCCCCCTATCTACTAAACAAAGTTGCCGAGCCTTGTATTATCTCTGGCCTTATCTCCTCTTTTGTATTGATAGGGTTCCTCATGACTATTCCATGCAGTTCTGAACTCCTCCACCACCTCTGCTGGGAGGCTGCTTCATGTCTCCACCACCCTTTATGTAAAGAAGTACTTTCTCACATTGCCCCTTAGTCTACCCCCTACCAATCTCATGTCATGCCATCTTGTTCTGGGGTAACTCCCTTGATTGAAATACGTTACCCACTGGAACCTTGTTTATTCCCTTTAGGAACATGAAGGCCTCTATCATGTCCCCCCTCTCTCTCCACTTCTCCAGGTTATACATATTGAGTGCTTCCAGCTTCTCTTTGTATGACCTTAGGTGCAGGCCTTGCACCATCTCTGTTGACCTTCTTTGAACTCCTTTACGCTATGTCCTTATGGAAATACGGTCTCCAGAACTGGACACAGTACTCCTAATGTGGATGTACCAGGGTTATTCATACCTCATTACTCTTAACCTCTAAGCTATACTGCCCACCCCATTTTAGTCATACTTTTTAAACTGAAAACTCTGCTTCCATAACTTGCCATGCCCTGCTCACTAACATCATTATTAGGAAGTGAGCCACGGAAATGACTTTCCACTAAAGCAGTATTGCAAGCAAAAACAGCAACAGGGTGTTAAATACATGACAAATCTGATAAAGGCTAGCAATTACACCTAAAAAATTGTCAAATATGGTAACTATGTGAATCACGAATAGGGATCATCTAAGGACGTATGTTCAGTAATTATAGATGTTTGATGCAAAACCAATCTCATTGTTTTGCCATATTTCATAAGGTAGAGAAAGCCACAGGATCTGGGTAGGAGACATCTGTAATCTTGCATGAAATTATGTACTACAGTACATACAGTGACACTGCACATGACTGGATCTCGCTTAAGCTAAATGCTGCAAATGACCTTACTGATGGCAGTTATTGTTGACTAGATCCAGATGTCCAGGACTTAATGATAAAACACCCTGATGAATTTTACTACTGATATAAAAATTACTCCTTGGAGGGAGGAGAACAAATAAAATCTTCAATAAAACTGCTACACTAGCATAGGATGGATACCAGATAAACAGTGTGACAAATACCCATGATTTGTTTACATGAACTGGTGAATGCCACTTATTAAAGGGGACAGGAAATCTGTGTTAACTGGCAGCAGTTAACAATATTCCTAGTAATGGAAATGATAAACTTACCTCCAAATGAACCATATTTAACTGTAGCTGAATAAACATTGATGTAAAAACAGTTTTCAATTGTTTTCTTTTTATGAACAACATTCTGAACAGTTATTTTCCTGGAACCAGTAATTTGGAGTGTTTACTATGTCATGATTTGAGTACAGAATGCTAAACATGAGATACTGTCCTATCAGAACCATGCAGAGCGTTCTTTCCTCAAACTGTGACATAGTTAAAACTCCAGCCCACTGGTTCCATGAACAGAACTGCAACAGGATGCTACCCATAAAAACAAAGCAATGCAAAATGCAGTTTTTCATATCACTTTTTATTCAGGTACAGTTACATATGAATCATTTAGGCTTATGGATCTCATTTCTGTAAACTGGAACATTATAAACAGCTACCAATTAGAAATCATTGCCTGACCTCTTTAAGCTATGCATTGCCTAGGGGCAGGGAAGCATTGTGGAGATTTACAGGAGGGTAACAAAAGTGGTAGAGATACCTCAAAATTGAACCCAGACCCATTTGTGCAGGGCTCAGATTTTTACTTAACTAGGACAATATCTCAAAGAGAGCCTGAAGATATGATGGGTGACACAATCTGCCTTCTCTCACAGGTTCCCAAAACTTTGGAACTCCATGTCGTACCAAATCAGGCACTCCTCCTCTCCATGGTCCATCTTATCCTCCCTTCACAGCTTCCTCTCTCCATGATGCAACTGTTCCTAACTCCTTAGATTCCCATTTCCCCCTACCCTTAGCCTGCATAGCTCTTACGAGACCAAACCTCACTTTGATTTTTTTGTACATGCACTTCTGTTTAGTGATTTAATTTGCTTATTTTGCACTCATGTATAGTCTAAATGGTTTGTATAGCTTCTATGTTGGATTGCTTCCAAATGATGAATTGTATGTATACTTGTCCTGATGCCTTCAAATGATGCCTTGTATATCCTTGTCCTGATGTATTACAGTGTTCATGTAAATGTTTTATTTCATGTACTCCAATTGTTCCCTTCCCAGCAGGATGAATCGGGAGACGAGCAATTTTAAATTGTTCAGTGTGTGCCTTTCCTGGTCACATTTTTCAATAAATAAATATAAATAAATAAACACAATTTGCATCAAGTTGAAGCCTCATTTTTTCCTAAAGGTGCAGGGTCCTATTGACTAGTAATGCTATTATTACTTTCTTTTTTTTTTTGTATCCCTTTAACCATGGACAAAACAGTGCCATGAGCACATGCAGCTGTAGGTGAACCACATGGTCAACACGCAAAGAACAGGGTGGTAGGACCTCCACTGCAAATCAGAGCTCCTGTTCCATTCCTGCTCCATGTTTTTTTTTGTCTACTTGAAAGAACCATAGGGAAACCAACCAGACTGCTACCACCCTGTCCCAACCTGCAGAACCTATTCCGTAGCACCTTCCCCTCCAGCACTAATCGCCCCACCTTCCTGACCCACCATGCAGCTGCAACAGTCAGTGTGCAGTTGGCAAGCATGTGAGATGTGGAGCCAAGCACAAAAAAACAACACAGAGAAAGGCAGAAGGAAAAGAAAAAAGGGGTGAAGCTCAACTGCCAGCTGTGGCAGCAATGCCACATGGAAAAAGGCCTGCTCATGCTCATCTGCGAAAGGGGTCAAAAGGATACAGCACAGCAAATACTGCTATTTCCCACCAACAGATTATAAGATCAGGTCAACTTCCTGATACCACTCAGCCTTCCATGACCAGGATGTCTCCATGCTAGTCCCATGCTCCAGTCAACAAGGAGTGTGGTCAGAACTCTGTGGAAAGGACATTCTTTTTCCTCTTAAATCCTGCCCCCAAGCAGTCCAGTATGTTGCTGTTTAGAGCACTAAGGGCAGAAGCACAAAGGGCACCATCATTTTCACTTAATGTCTGCCATGGTTGTCGGTCATGAGGCAGCTGGCAGCTGGCTACTCTGCGCAGTATCAGTAAGTTACTCTGTGGCTTTTACATTGCCATCCTCATTGTCTTAAAAGAAAGGTCCCCTCAGTCTTTTATTCTATTTACTTGTATAGTTTGTAGGCATGAATAATGATTGCCTCTATTACACCCTCCTAATTTCATCTGGATTTAAAGGTAAAGAAAGGTACCTAAGTCTGGTGAGAAAATCTGCCTGACTTCATTGCAAAGGTCATGTGTTGACTCATGTAAGGTACTGTACCAAGGAATTTTATGATTTTTTGGTGCTAATGCCTGCAGTAGTTATACTGTGTTAGATAGTGATGTTACTGTTCTCTGCAGTCCCTATGTTCTTGTGCTATGCTGGCCAAGAAGATTTTCAAGGCATAGTAAATGTCCTTCTGTTTTCTATAGTTTATAGTGTACCTGAGTTAGAAAAACAATGCTTGTAGAGAAACATAGAGACATAGAAATTGATGGTAGATAAGGACCGCCAGGCCCATCCAGTCTGCCCATTTTCCTTACCTACTGCAAAAGTTGCAGACCCTATTTGATCTCCAGCTTTACCTTCTCACTCCTATTGCTAGGGTTACCCTATGCCTGTCCCATGCATTTTTAAATTTCCCCACTGTGTTTGCCCCCACCAACTCTCCTGGGAGTCTATTCCATGCATCCACCAGTCTTTCTGTGATGAAATACTTCTTCATGTTATCCCTTAGTCTATCCCCTTCCAACCTCATGTCATGCCCCCTCATTCCTGAACATCTCCTTTTCTGAAAGATGCTACCCTCTGGTACCCTATTTATACCCTTTAGATATCTGTAGATTTCTATCATATCTCCCCTGTCTCTCCTCTCCTTTAGGGTGTACATATTGAGATCTTCCAGTCTCTCCTCATATGACTTTTGTTGCAGGCCCTGCACCATCTCTGTTACCTTTCTTTGATTTGTCTCCACTATGTCTATGTCCTTACCGAGATTTGGCCTCCAGAACTGGACACAGTACTTTAACTGAGCCCTCACCAACGATCTGTACAGAGGCATCACCACCTCCTTTCTTCTGCTGGTGATACCTCTCCCTATGCAACCTAGCATACCACTGGCTCTCCCCAGAGCCTTGGCACATTGTTTTGCCACCTTTAGCTCATCAAATATGATTATACCCAAATCCCTTTCTGTTTGGTGACTTTAATTATTCAATGGCAAGAGAATTTCTCCTTCTGTGATTGGTCAGTGTGTGCCTGGCACAGTGATGTTATTGAACAATAACATCACTGTATTAAGTCCAGGCACACAAATGACCGCATTACAAACCATGAAATCATCCTCGTCTCCCAACCTGCTGCAGCAGCTTCGGTCAGCACGGTTTAAATACTTCCTCCCGACAACATCAGCACACGAAACACCATTTCCAGCAACAACAGAAGCAGTCACAGTACAGTAGTATAGAAAACTACTGTCATTCCCTTGTTCGCTATTTTTTTTATTTCCAAAGCGACTGGCTTCATTGAAAAGCGATGACACTAACTGCCGGTCACGCGGTTCAGTAACACCGCTCGCTCGCCTGTTTAAACACAAACCCACAAATACTGCCAATTACATTTTAAACGTTCGCTACCTTCTCAGCAAACAATTATTTTCTTAAAATGTTTTTGAGGAAAAGATCTGTAACTTACAGCTTCCGACTTAAGTCTAGTTATGGAGCGAACCAGGAAACCGGAAGTAACTGCTCGCTTCGGTGTTTTCTTTACGCTCTCCACATATTCCTCACAGGGCTCAGAAAAAAAAAAAACTTCAACTGCTACCATGACAAGCAGCGGGACCACACTGATAGCATATTATTCACCCAAAGATTCAAGATGAGTGAGTGTGTGTGTGTGTGTGGGGGGGGGGTAATCACCATGCACAAGAAACACTGATACTACCAACAGAACCACCTACTGGACAACTTTTTCTTTCATTTCTAAAATATGCCTAAATATGCATCTCATACAAAATGCAATACAAATACAACTTTTTGGTTTTTTTACTTTTTAATATTATTTCAAAACGAGCCATTGTATAATAGCAAGAAGGCACTCCAGGGTGTGTGTTATTGTGTAATAACGTCACTCCTGGGGTGGTGGAAGCACTCGGCTTCGCCTCGTGCTTCGACCCACCCCAGGAGTGACGTTATTACACAATAACACACACCCTGTCGTGCCTTATTGCTTAAGTATCCCCCCCCGAATCATGTAATCCTCCCCTGGGTTCTTGTGCCCCAAATGCATGATTTTGCACTTTTCACATTAAATCTCAGCTGCCATACTCTTGACTACTACTCCAGATTACCAAGGTCTCTCTTCATTTTTCCACCCCTCCCTGAGTGTCCACCCTATAGCAGATCTGAGTATCATTTGCAAAGAGACACACCTTCCCTTCCAGCCCCTCTGCAATGTTACTTATGAAGACATTAGACAGGACTGGCCCCAGAACTGATCCCTGAGGCACCCTGCTGGTCACCCCCCCCTTTCCTCAGATTGAGCTTGATTAACCACCACCCTCTGTCTTCTATCTCTCAGCCAGTTCCTAACCCAGTTAATCACCTTGTGACCCACTCCCAGGCTGCCCACGTGCGTCTTCTATGTGGAATGGTATTGAAGGCCTTATTGAAATCCAGGTAAGCCACATCTACTGCTCCCCCGATCCACTTCCCTATTCACCCAATCAAAGATATCAATTAGATTTGTTTGGCATGACCTTCCCACTGTGAATCCAAGCTGTCTCAGATCCTGTGCTCAGCTGGATTCAAAGTGTTTCACAGTTGGTTTTTTAAGTAGTGATTCCATAATTTTCCTCACTATTGAGGTGAATACAAGGACTTCACAACTCATGTAAAAGAACTGAATGAGAGTATAACTTCTGGTGGCTTGTGCACATGTGCATCATCAGCTCCCATGATACTTTGCATGAGTGGAGTTATGACCTTTGCAATGGAAACAGACAGGTTTTCCCACCAGGGCAAAACCGTATGAAGCAATCTCATTTATATTTAAATTAGCATGAAAGTAAGGGCATGCAAGAGAGAGAATACAAACTACACAGGCATAGAGAAAATAGGTTGAAGGGGCTTTTCCTTATATCTACTTGTCTTTTGATTTGCACTGTAAATGAACATAATCTGCTTTGCTAATTGTTTTTATCTGCTAGTCTTTGATTTACACCACTTGTTACTGATCATAATGTGTTTTGCATTTTGTTTTGTACTGCTATGCATACTGTAGCTCATTGTTACTCATTTGACTTGCATTCTTTTTGTTATTGCCTTCACTTTGTGTGCTGCCTTGCAATAAGCATGAGCTACCTATAGTGGCCCTGAAGTGCAAAACACAACAAAAAACAGGAAATGCAGTCAAATGAGACCAGCAACAACTAAGGAATTGTGTGCAAACCAAAAAGAAAAGCAGCAAAACCAAACATAAAGTGTGATGCCAAAAAAATAGAGTAACAACAGAATGACTAATAATATGTAAAGTTCAAGTAAAAGAAAATGAAAATAAAAAGTAAACCAAAACAATAAAGTGCATCTAAAAATTATGAATTAAAATGAAATATTATCACAAATTAAAAATAAATGCAAACAAATATTTAGTAGAGCTAAAATGTAAATGCACAGCCCAACAAAAGGTGAAGGCAAACAAAATAAGCATGGCATCAAAAACGTGAATACAAACAACAAAAAAGCACAGGACAACTGAAATGTAAATACAAACAAAAAGCACAGTGCAACTAAAAAGCAAATGTAAACAAAAGAGCACAGCATATCTAAAATGTGAATGCAAACAAGAAGCAGGACACATAAAAAAAGTGAATGCAAACAAAACATCACAGCACAGCTAAAATGTGAATGCAAATAAAAAAGCACAGCACAACTAAAATGTGAATGAAAAATAAAAAGCAGAGCACAACTAAAAAGTGTATGCCATCACGAAAGCACAGCACAGGATAAAGTGTATGCCATCAATAAAGAGTACCCCTTGAATATGTCACTGGGATTACAGCACTTGAAAATCTGCTCTGGAAGAATAGCATCCAGCAATACAGCTGCAGGGATAATGGAGCTCAGGTAATATTAACAATATCCCTGTAGCTGCTGGCCATTGGACAGAGGAGGATAAAGCCTCCACTGGGTGGAGTGCCACCAAGCAACTCCTTTGTGCAGAGTAGGGCCACAGGAGGGCGATGGAATGTTGTTGGACCGGGGTTCGACTCCTGTCCCTGGACAATTTTTTTCTCCCCCCTCCAGACTCTCATTGCCAGTGTGTCCACCCCACAGCATGCAGGTTTTGGCCCCCCACTCCTGGTTGTCTTGCTTGGTTACCACGTCCTCTCCTCAAAGATTCTCCCCTGCCCTGAGATTCCTCACCGTACCTGAGTTGCCCCCCCAGGGTTCCTCCCAATCTCCTGAGTTGCCTACACCCTGGAGGTGATTATTAATAGTTGGTGGGTGAAGCGCTCCATACGGGGGAGTGTGGGGCAAAGATCCCCCCTGCAAAAACACAATGCAGCTTTTTCTTTTGTTTCTGCATGGTAGCGCTTTGGGTTTTTATTGAGCGCTACCATTCCTTTTGGCATTTTTTCTTACGTGGTTTTTGAGCACGATGTAGTTACTTTTTAATTCTTCACCTAGTACCACAAAAATGTACAACACAACTAACAAGTGAATGCAAACAAAAAAAAAAAATACTGCAACTAAAAAGTGTACACCGTCAAACAAGTACACCACAAATAAAAAGTGCAAACTTAAAAGCATAGCACAGGTAAAACATGTATGCCATCAAAAAAACACAGCACAGCAAAACAGTGAATGCAAACCAAACGGTGTGACCAAAGGTATTGAGGAGATAGATGAAATGGGGAAGTGGGTTCTAAATGGTCCTTTATGCTATGAGAGTAGGTCTACTGGCAGGTCCTGTTGTTGATTTAGTTTTTCAGGCTGGTGAGAGGGGGCAGATGTGTGGCATTGCTGTTGAGCACAGCTCCTATATAAATGCCCTCCTTGTTCAAGGGGGGAGGCTGGATTGCCATGATGTGTGGCTCCTATATGCCTACCTCTCCTAAGGGGGGGATGGATTGCGACAAGTAGAGCTCCTATATGGATGCCCTCCTCTCTACTGGGGTGGGAGCAGGCTGCATGGCTGTTAAGAGTACCTCTTATTGGGATGCCCCCCCTCCAGAGGGAAGCAGGCAGGTCTGCCTTGGTGGTGGGTAGTTGATTGAGTCCTAGGTGCTCCTTGGAAAAAGTAGAGCCACACCAGGGTATGGGGTGTTCAGTGACACCAAACAACAGTCAGAGTCAAAAAGTCACAGCACACCCTATACACACCTAAATGAAAAGCAGGAGTCCTTCATATACTTCACCAATCTTCCTGCTTTTAATCGCAGACAGTAAATGAATACAGCCCTTTCAGGTATATCACTATTATATACCAAATCACTTCTTTTGTAGGTAGGAGGAGATTCTACAAAAATTGTAAACAAAGTGGCAACACATACATCTTATTTATCCCCCTTTCTAATCCCCTGGCCAGTGTATGCATGGATATAGACTTCTTGGATATCCTTCCCCCCTTTGAAGTGTTTTTATACTACTTGGATTTTTCTTCATAGACCTGCTGTCATCCTCCCTATGCCTCTCATTTATCTTAAGCACATCTGTTTTTCCCGCATGCTTAAACCCCTCTAGCAACCACAGTGATATGAAAGTATGCTAGTTTCATGATAAAGGTGGAACAGAAATAGACTTGCCTGTTCCTTCTCCATGCCCTTTGTAATATAATTTGACTAGTGTGTAAGGAAATGTTAATTTCAAGTAAAGTCATTAGTATTGAGGGTTGTAACAAGGAAATCCAGTAAATTTGAGTAAACTTTTAACATGCCTTGTAGTTTCTGAACTGTATAAATATATATATATACACTTTATGAAGTGTTTTGGTATATAATAGTGGTGTTTTTAATGTGTTTGAATACATTTTGCACAATGTAGCACTTTAATTTTGAGCATGTGACCACTGCCCTTAGCGGCTATATAAGCAAGTTTACACTAAGCAAGGCAAACTTATTTCTAAGGCACCCAATCCCGGAGGCTCTGGGCACCGTACACAATAAAAACAGGATACAGAATGCAAAGATAGCATATTTCAGTAGTGGTATATTTAAAATAGCATTCTTAAAAACGTAACTATAAAATATAAAATATGTGATTCGCTGAGGATAGGATGGGGGGAGATGGCTTAATCCCCAAAACCTTGGCAGAAAAGGTGGGACTTAAGCCTCTGCTTAAAAACATCAATTGAAGGGGCTTCCTGGACTGCAGCTGAAAGCAAGTTCCATAGGGTCAGCCCAGAGACGCTGAAAGCTCGGTCACAAGAGATCTTGAGCTGGACCCTAGGAACATCCAGGGGGCCTCTCGAAATGGAGTGGAGGGAGCAGCAGAGGTTGCAGGCAACAGGAGCTCAGACAGATAATCAGGACCCAGCCCATATAGGGCCTTATAGGTGAGCAAGCCCACCTTGAAAAGGACCCTCCACCTGAATGTCAGCCAGTGCAGAGCACGCAGGATCAGGGTCACATGGCACGACCAAGATAGACCCACCAGTAACTGAGACACCGCATTCTGCACCAACTGCAGTCTGCAGAGGGTTCCTCCTATGACCCTGAAGTAAAGAGCATTATAGTTGTTGAGTCTGGAGGTCACAAAGGCATGTACTAGGGTCAGCAGATCTTCGGGCAGAATGAGGGGCTTGATCCTGGTGATGTTTTGTAAGTGGTAAAAACCACTCTTCACAACAGACAACACCTGATCTTCAAAGGTCAGTCTGCTGTCCTGGATTACACCTAGATTTCACACCCTTGGGGAAGCAACCAATGGAGCAGACCTTAGAAAGAGAACAATGGCTGCTCCAGGTAGCAACCCATCATGGCCATGACCCGGCTTGATCACCAGCACCTCTATCTTGTCTGGGTTAAGTCACAGCCAGCTAGAAGCCATCCAGTCATTGATTTAAGCCTGACAGATGTTAAGTACATCAACAGCACCAGATGCCTCAGGGGCAAATGACAGATACAGCTGGGTGTCATCTGCATAGCAATGAAACTTCATGCTGTACTATCGAATGATCGCACACAGGGGCAGCATATTCACCGCAAACAGCTTCGGCGACAAGATTGAGCCCTGTGGAACTCCACAAGACTGAGGCATTGGAGAGCAGGAGAAATTCCCCATTACTACCCACTGCACCCTGTCTGAGAGGTAGGACTCAAACCATCTGATAGCAATCCCAGCGAGTCCACAAAATTCACAGAGCGGTCGAGAAGCACAATGTGGTCCACGGTGTCAAAAGCTGAAGAGAGATCGAGGAGCATAAGAACTGACCTGTCTCATCTGTCTCTAGCCCTGAGTAAGTCATTATGCACCCTGACTAGTGCAGTTTCTGTGCTGTGTCTAGCCTGAAAACCCAACTGAAATGACTCATAGATGTCGAAGGACAAGAGCCAATCCTTGAGCTGCTGTGCGACCAGTTTCTCAACAATCTTGCTCAAAAAAGGCAGGTTGGAGATAGGGCGGTAATTTGCTAGGATGTCTGGATTGGGGAAGGGTTTCTTTAGGAGGGGTCTCACCAGCACATCTTTCAGAGGAGCTGGGAAAACCCACTCCTCCATCAGACACCTAGCTATCCCAGTGAACACTGGGCCAACAGCCTTGGTGCATCTCATCAAGAAACGCATCCGAGCTGGGTCTGGTTCACAAGATGTATGCTTCAGTTCTAAGATCACCTGAGTCACCTCAGACACCTCCACTGGCCTAAACTCTTCCCAGGCAGGCAGATATCCTCTCCTTCTAACAGACCGGCAACTGTGAGGCAGAAACCTACCCGATGGAATCCCCGACTGGATAGCTGACACCCTGTCAGAGAAGAACAGAGCAAGCTCCTCACACAAGATGGAGGAAAAGACTTTTTTCAGCTGAAAACAAATTGGATGAAGAAGCCTGACCACAGTCTGAAAAAGCTGAGCGGGTCTGTTCCTCCCTGATGCAATCTCCCTGGACAGGAACTCTGCCTTCTTACAGGAGATTGCCTCCTGGTACTCACAATAGTGATTGTGCAGGACCAGTTTGTCAGCATCTAGCTAGGACCTCTGTCAGCAACACTCCAACTTCCGACCCTTGATCTTCATCACCTTGAGATCCCCATCAAAACACAGAGATCTCAAGTGAGAAGATCTGGGTCATATACGAACTGGTGCTATGGTATCCAAAGCTTCAGAAACCACCTTATTATAGGTGGCCACTGCCTTCAATCGTAAAAGAGGGCATTATCTTCATGAAAACCTAAGGTTAGGTGAAAATGTCAGACATTTTGTCTGCTGTCAATTCCTGTACCCAAAAGGACTATATTCACTTACTGTGTGTGTGTGATTAAAATCTTGAGGTTTGGTGAAGTGTATGCAGGACTCCTGCTTTCCATTTTGGTATGTACAGGGTGTGCTGTGACTTCTTGACTCTGAACCTAGCTGTTCCTGTGGGGGAGACATGCATTACCTGACTTGGTGACCAGCAGCTGGTTGGGCATTGGTGCCCACCTCAGTTTCTCATCTTGGCTCCTCTGTCTTGGGGTGCACTGCTCCCATGACTGCCAATGGCATTGAAATAAATAGGGTTTGTTCATTTTAATGAGCTATTCATTCCCTGTGTCTTTTTTTTATACATAACATTTTTGCTTTTTCATTTTTTTCCTACTTTTGTCTGTTGAGGTCTTCTTAAATCCCTCCCTAAAATACCATATGGGTGTTTGCAGCATATGCCACTGTCTACCACATATACCCATTTCAGGGGAATTTGAAAGCTGACACCACAGGATTCATGAGAGTGGGGCTAAAACATACCTTGACAGAAAAAAGAAGAAAAATATTGAAAAAGAAAAAAGTTATAAATTAAAGAACAAAACATTTAAATGAATGGTGTACTGAAATCAATGGACATATATTATTTAAATGCAGTCAGAGGACTAGCATACTGAGGGACATTGAAGAGTCAGCACTGAAGAACAGAGGAGGCCTAACAAGTGACAGAGGTGGATACCAGTGCCCAAACAGCTGCACATCACCAGGGTGGGTCATACCAGTCCCCCTGCAAGAGCAGCACGGATGCAATAAGTCACCTACTGCTAAGGTGGTCTCTTCTGGTCCCCCACAGGGGCACCAGTAGGAACCATGCTTAATAGGGATCCAGCCGGCCCCCACTGGGAGAACAGGGGAACTCTTTAAAGGAACTACAGTCAGTGGTGATTCAGCCTGCCCCCGTGGTTGAGAAGTGGGTATCCAAATAGGAGCATGCTCAGTGCAATCCAGCCACCCCCTCCAAAAAGAGCTGGGCATCCATGTAGGAGCCACCCTCTATAGCAATCCAGACTTCCCCTCGGCTTGAGGGGGCATTTCTTTAGAAGCCATGCTTGGCATGGATCCCATGGCTCTGCCCCCTCTCCCCAGCCCAAAATAATGAAAACAAGAACTGGCAATTGATGTTCAATGCTAAAAAGTGCATGGTGATGCACATAGGGTATAAGGATCCCAGGGACAAGTGCAGTCTTGTGTGGTGAAAATCACAGACTCGGAGGAGGAGAAAGACCAGATATAGCAATTACAAGTGACCTGAAACTGTCAATGTAATGTAAAAAGTTGGTTGGGAAGGCATCGAAAAGAGCTCTGTCTGATTCTTTATCATCACTAGTGAACATGAAATTGAAACTGAAAATGCTTAAACTATTGTGGTCCCCCCATACAGAGAGAGGAGCAAACACAGTTTCAACTGGAATATTTTCCACTTCTGCAATGAGTAAGTTTCCCCCTACATTCTTCATTCAGGGACAATGCTGAACATTATACTGTAGGTAAAACTGGCTTGTTTTTCTTGTTCTTGTGTATCTACTCACTGACTTAAAAAGTTGAAAAATTATTTTTCTTTTTTTAAAAACTTACATGCAAAATGCTGAGCAATTTACATATTCTGTAATGCAATATTGATAGGCTCTGGTTTAAACTCATCTTTTGCACTGGATGCTGGACTTTGATTATGAATTTAAGTCTGATGCTTGCTTATTAATTATGCATATATTTAAAAATCTTACTTTCATATGGAAAACTTGATAAATGGCTTCTGTACTATTATAACTAGAGCAAATAGGGGTTTTAGGAAAATGAAAGCAATCCAGTACCTAGTACCTCTAAGGGTAAATGACTCTGTAGGGAAGGTGAACAGGATGCCGGGTTTCATGTCAAGGGTTTCTCCAGCACGGTGAAAAGGGGTCATTCTGCCCCTGTACAGGTCCATGGTGCATCCATATCTGGAGTACCATGTGTGCAGTACTGGAACCCCTACCTTAAAAAAGACATAAAGCAGATGGAAATGGTACAGAGGAGGGCTACCAAAATGATTCAGGGGCAGCAGGATGTCATGTATAAACAGAAGCTGCTAAACTTGATCATTCACTCACTGTAAGACAGAAAAAAGAGCAGGGACATGGTTGAGACTGTTAAATACTTCTAAGACATCAACAAGATCAACAAAGAGAATATTTTTTTGCAAAAGTGAGAACAGAAACACCAGAGGGCAAAACCACAAATTAATGGGGGGGGGGGGGTACAAGAAGGAGGCCAGAAGACACTTCTTCACTGAAAGGTTGCTGGTAGTGTAGAATGCACTACCAGAGGGGGCAGTAAATCACAGTACAGTTGGGGGTTTAAAAGAGAGAGGGATAGATTCAAGGGGAAGGTTAGGGTGACAGGGGAAGGGGCTGAGCAACATGTGGCATACATGCATGAGCAGCGCATCGAGCAGACTCAATAGACTTTTGGGCATTCTGCTGGCCTTTTGAATATTTATATGTTACTGGACCTACCAATACAGCCACTCCTGCAGCATAAAGGACAAATCAGCCCCCCCCACACACTTTATCTATCTCCTCCACGCTCTTGTTCACAACACGTTTGCATTATAAAAACATGCAGTTAAACATCATTTGGCATGAAATAATGCCTGATTTCTTTGTGTTCACTTTTTTGTTCTGCTGTGCTTTTTAAGTTCACCATGCCTGCATGCCCGCACATGCAGCAAACTTCTTGCTATGAGAATGGCTTTTGAAGTGTGTGATACTTTCTGTCCAATGCACAGTGGTTTGCATGGGGTTAGACAGTGCCATACCAATCATCATCCAGGATGATCATGACACTATTTTGCCTTGACGGGTGGAAACTTTGTCTTCTTAAAAGAAAAAGCCGAGCCAATCATATGGCAGATTTTTCCTTTGATCAGCAGGACACCACCCAGCAAACAGCTGTTCAGTGCCCTGATCAGTCTGGCTGATGTCCACTGGTGGCTTTACATTGTGGCTCATGCCCTGGTCAAAAAAAAGCTGTGCCCTGAAAACACAAGTGTGCAATTTGAGTAACCAAGACCCCGATCTTTTAATTTAGCCAAAGGCACAGAGCAAAACACATTCATTTACTAAAGAAGGCCCCTCGGCTACCATCACACTTGAGAGACTTTATTATAGCTCTGGTTACTCAACCCTATCCAGGCGGGTTCCTACCATCCCAGAAACCACCAGATTTAATAATGGGAGAAGCCAAGAACCTCCTCACTTGGATGTAACCAATGTGCTGCACATTTCCTGCAAGGAGAATCAGGTCATGGTGCAGCAGGGCCCCCAGGAAACCCACAGAGTATCTCCCTTCCCCAACTATTTCCCAGCCTCGACACATCCCCTTGTCCCAAAAGAGAAAGTGAAGCCAGGGCCCCTGACTGACATGATGGAGGCAGACCAGCCGGTCGTCCAATGTTGATGGCATAATCTGCATTTCCCTGATTGACACCAGGCCTCGGGACATGGAGGGTTCCATGCATAGTACTGTTAACAGGACTAGTAACTGTAGAGCAGAGACAGCAGCAGTTATACATGTACACTGAGTGTCACACGTGCTCTAGCTGTCTCGGTGGTGCTGCCTTGCTCCAGCTGCCTTGCACTTCTGCCTCTCACCATGCTTCTGTGACACAGAGATCCTGACAGGAGACCCATGCTGGGCAATCTGGACCTGGTTCCCCCATCCACACCATGCAGCCTGATCAGAAGGGACACTGGGTGGGACATGCAAGCCAGGCCCATCATCATCCGCTGCTCCCCATAATGTGTTGTGAGTGCAGTCCTCAACCCAACAGCAGCATTCTGAGCTAAATCAGTCAGCCTAGTCTGGAACCTTCACCAACTCACCTAATGCTGTGCAGCAGAAGATTGTGTCTGGGGGACTGGGGAGGTAACACAAGAAATAGTCGAGGGTCTGATCCATCTGGGGAGACACACCGGCTGAGCAGCAGAGACACCGCTTCCTCCTCCCTACTTTCACTACGTGGCAGATCTCTCCCTTGTTCCATCCACTCTTATTATTCCTAACAAGGACTAACTCAAGAAGCTGCCTGCCTGCATGTAGAAGCTGAACCAGAGAGACAGGGTTCTGAGCCAACTGAGTTTGCTTGTGCCTTGAGGTAAGTGGGTACTATTGTTCAGTATACTGTGGGGAGGGGGAAGAGGAGTCATTGGAGAGGACACACAGCATCCTGACACTGCCACTGTAGGTGAGCAATCCATGGGGGACCAGTTTGGAAGGTGACTGTAGTGGTGGATACCTGCTGGAAAGGGACAGGATGGATGACCCTGCTTATTCTGGTGGGGAGGGGGTGTCCCTGCTTTGCCTCTTTGCCTGGCTGGGTGGGCATAATGGCACTGGTTCTCCTGGCTTGGGGGAAATGGTCCTTTGTCTGGCTTGGGAGCTGGTGGGGGAAACAGTCTTGCTTCTTCTGGTTTGGGAGTATGGCCCTGCTTTTTCTGGCTCTGGGTCCAATGGGGATGCCCCAATCTTTTCTGGCCTGCAGAGGTGGTCCTGCTTCACCTGGCTCTGGGGGGACGGGGAGAGACCCTGCAGAATAAAGTTTAAAAGCGACAGGAAATCATTTCTAGTCTGTTTTTTTAATTACTATTCTTTTGGTAATTAGGTAAGGCCCATTAGGTATAAGGCCCATTTTAGGGGTGACCTGAGGGGACACAAGACTTTTAATAACCTTGCCACTTCACTGAAGATTTTAGAGGATCATGGTGGCATGAGAAGCATTAGATAAGGGGATCTCCCTTGCAACTTTGACATATGCAGTTCTTCTCTGAACCCACACTACAGATCTCAACTAAATCTGAATCTGACTGCAGATCCCCTGGGTGACAGATATACAGCATATCAGGCACCTCCCTAAGCATCTCAGTCCTTAACGCCTGAGGGGCAGAAGGCACCCTCTCTGAATATTACAAACCCACTGGTGTCCCATGGTTTACATTTAGAGAGAGCATGGAGCACAGTCATTTGAACTCTGTGGTTAGTTGACATCAATATGATGGTATACTGTTGCAGTGGACCTTAAATAAGCTCATTAGAACTAACTTGCTGGAGTCCCCAAACACACCAAAATAGTTAATGTATTGTATACAAAGATATGTATCCTAGTGTTTTATCTATTTCACAAGCAGATCTTGATTGTTCTGTTGTATTGTGGAGCTGACAGCCTCTATCCAATACAAGGAGCAATGTTCCTTGTTAGTGACATGTAAATGGTAGATAAGGAGATATTGGTTCATCAAGAATATGGTCAACTTGACTTTTCTAGAGTCCAGGCCTGGTTCTAATAAAACCAGATGTCCCTTAACTCAAAAAGGACAGTCCCTTTGACCTTTTGATCCCAGCAGCAATCTGCTACCATCAACTCCCTCCCTGTCTTCTAGGGCCTTGAAGGTTTCAAAATTGAGATCTTCCCACCTGTTAAGTATCTTGGAGTTTGGCTTGCTGGCCAACTTGATAATCAACCCATGTTTTTACTGTACATTCCCTGCTCCTTCGCAAGTTGGGAGCATTCTGCAAGAATAAAGCATTATGCTTCTCCAACAGGCATGAATTAGTCTCCAAAATTATCTTGCCTGTCTTTGATTTTGGCACTATGGTTTGCAGTGGTGCCCCTAAATCCCCCCAATCTCCCCAACACAAACTAGACCCCCATTCTACTCCTGTTGCTTTCCTCTGGACTGCCCACCCAAAACTCATCACTGTTCCTTGTATACCTCCCTCGCCATCCCTATCCTTGAAGGCCATGGTTACTCTCACCATACTTTCTTCATAGTCAAGTTCTGGTTTTTCTCACTCCTCTGCTACGGCTACTCCCTCCTTTCCTGATCCCTCTACCTCCTATACCCTCTGCACCACTGACACACATTCCTTCTCCATCTCCCATGTTAAGACATCTGATGAACAGTCTGCTTTTTCTTACAGACTCCCTTTTCTCTGGTTCTCCCTTCCATCCACTATTCATGGTGCTTCTACTGCTGCTACTCTGAAGTCTCTTCTCCACGTACACATCGCTCACACCTGTACCTGGTTTCAATCTCCTGTTTTGCCCTTGGACCGACATTGAGTATTTTTAGTTATGAATATTAAATTATTACTTTGCCCAAGTATACCTTACTGCACTTAATGTCTCCAATATCATTATTTAGAGTTCCACCAGCTAATGCAAATGTATGTATGCTGTAACTCATACTTTTTTTTTCTGCTCCTTGTCCATGCCTATACTCATATCACCTAGGTTGACACTGTTGTTGTATACTGTAAGTAATACTGTACTGTATTTCTCCCTTTTACCCCCCCATACCCCAGGACACTAGTTATTTTTGGCTCAATAGGCCTTGGTAAAACTTGCTCAATAAGCAAATAAATAATAAATAATTGGTATGTGAGTGTGTTCATTGCTGTGGTTTATACAGTACTTGTACATAATTTTTTTTCACACTTACAGAAGGTATGTTGGATCATGTAACCCTTACATTATGCCCCTTCCACTATATCTAATTTAAAATGAGGCTATTAAGGAACCTCTAATGACACAGAGAACACTTTGGAAAAACTTAAATGTAAGGCACAGTTCTACAAATACAGTATTTTGCATATTATCTGCAGTTATTTACCTCTTTCAATGTTTGATTGACAAATGCAAAGCAAACATGTTGGTGTCAGTTTAGCAGAAATGGTGGCCTGGCTAAGCTAGCCATTTAGTGGGCTGCAAATAATGAATTTGGCACCCTCTGTCACTCTGATTGAGGTTAATCAAGTGTGTTACTTTATCACTACTAGTCAGCCTCTGCTGCATAGCAGAGGAAATAGTTCCTTCTGCATTTAATTTGCTTTGGCTATGGTGCGGGAAAGGATAGTACATAACCAGTTTACTTCCTACTTAGACCAGTACAGGCTACTCTTTGAGGAGCAACATGCTTCAGAAAGGGCCTTGGAATATTCATAGCATTGGTCAGCTTCATTGAAGCAGTACACCATGCTATGGACGATGGCCTGCTGAACAGTGCCATGTTTGTGAACCTGACTAAGGCCTTCATTTTGGTGGACCGTGATTTGCTCATATAGAAGCTAACTGAGCAGGAACTGGGGGGGCCCAGCTCCTCCGTGGTTCTCCAACTATCTGCAAGAGAGGTCACAGTTTCTCAAAATTGGTAAAATCTTGTCCAGGGCAAACACTATCTCCTGTGGGGTCCCCATGGAGACATTCTAGGCCCTCTCCTGTGTTCTGTTTTCATCAGTGACCTACACAGTATCTGCAATATTGCCAAGATCCTTCTGTGTGCAGATGACACAGTCATCTTTGTGCATGGGAAATACACTATGACTATAAATGAAGTCATTAGCCACAGCTTCCATTCCCTTCAACAGTGATTCACTATCTGGAAATTGGTCCTAAACATCAAAGTCAAATAGTTTATTGTTCAATAAATCATGTCATTACAATTATATTGCACACTCATTTTACACACAAATTACATTTCCACTATAACAGCAGCAAGGAAACATTATGAAAAATCTGTATTACCCAATACTGTATAGAATACACTAATAAAGAGTTTCTTTATCTTAATATTTTTATAGTTTTAGAATCTCACAAATAAAAATAAATGTATTAAGACCCAGGATCTTTCCTTTCTATTTTCCTATGATTTTCTTTCTTTTACCACTTGCAATTTCTTTCTATCAATAGTGCTGAGGAGAGAAGCCACAGATTCCAGTATCTTCCTAGAGCGAACCTTTAATAGATAAGTTAGAAATTGTGTAGGTTCCATTTCCAAAATACCCAGGATTTCCCTAAGATTCTTTCTCTTTTTTTTTTCTTATAACTGACATAAAATCACCAAATGTGTTATATCATCCTTACTCAGGCCACAATTGCATAAATTCCTGCTGATTTAACTTTACTAAAGTGGTCTAATAGCCAATTGCTAGAAAACAATTTGAATTTAAACCTTGAAATTAATTTTCTTCTATATGGGTCATTTATTTCAATAAATAATATTCTAGGTTATGACTTCTTTTGTTTCTTCTCATCAATGTACACATTTTATATTGTTTACAATATTCTTAATCCCTTCATTTTAAAATATCCCTTATTCTAGTCTTTACTTCGCTATTGACTACTTCTAATGGGATCCTGAAAATATTTGTTATACAATGTAATAATCCATATGGTTTTACAAACTTCTCCACAATAGTGGTACTGTATTGGGAAAATGTATGGTCTGATGTAAAAAATGAATAATTTCTTCTATACATAATCTGGGTAATCTCTGTTCGTCTATCCCATAAACTTTAAGGAAATAATTTATTAATCTTTCTTGAATTTGGCACTCAGTTGGATATTGACCCAATTCTGCCTGTACAATCGCCAAAGGTTTACCATTCAGAAGTCCTAATAATTTTTATACATTTTATCTAAATATGAGTCCATGTCTGTCTTGATTTGAATACTCCTGATTTCTGCTCCATATAATATCTGGCTGTGGATTTTTGCATTTATTACCTTAAGACTGCTTATTACAGATTGTCCTCCATGTTTATGTAGGAAGCTACAGTACTTATTGCTGGTTAAAATATTTTTGTTCTAGTATCTATCCCTTTTGTGTGTTTTCGCCAGCTTAGATGTTTTGTCATCATTATACCAGAATAAGTAAAACTATTAACCACTTCTAATTTATCTCCATCAATGACACATCTATATTTCTTGTTGTTACCTCTGCATAGCATGATTTTGGTTTTAGTGTAATTTATTTGTAAATCAGCCTTATTGCATTCCACATAGAATTTCTGTAGCATTCTATTTATTCCCAAATAACTTGTTGATAGGAATACAATGTTGTCCACATGTGCTAAATAGAGGCAGGCTCTATCACCTATGTGGGGCATGTGAAAGTCTGTATTGTAAATCTGTAATAGGATTGGATTTAAATATAAATTGAATAATGTAGGTGATAATGTACAGTCCTGTTTTACACCTTTGTTTGTTGGTAATTTGTCACTTTTGTTCCCCTTAGAAAGATATTTAATTTGTATGTAGTTGTCCTGATTTGAAGTTTTAATAATATTCAGTATTGCTTTCTCCATACCGGTTTCCCCTAGAGTTTCCCATAACCTGATTCTGTTAACACTGTCAAAGGCAACCTTCAGATCTAGAAATGCACAGTATAATTTTTGTTTCTTCATTACTTCATATTTATGAATTAAGTGGGCCACAGTGAAACACTGATCTATTTTGGAGTGCTTTCTTTTAAATCCCACTTGTGCTTCATCTAGAATATGATTTTGTTCTATCCATTTTGTTATCCTGGTGAGTATGATCCTTGTTAAGATCTTTTGGGTGCTGTCAATTAGACTTATGGGCCTATAACATCTGGGGTATTTTCTATTCCTTTTTTATGTTTGCTTATGCGCATGTGCATCACGCATACATAAGAAACATTTTGGGACAGTTTGACATTTTAGAGGTGTGTGAGTTTCTGCTCAATGTAGTTGCTGCTTTATGGGACACATCCCTCAATCACCAATGAATCGGCAAGCTGTCTATGACAGCAGTTTGAGAGAAGTGGTCTTCACTTGAAAGAAAAGTGCCCCTCCAATCAGGGATGGTTACAAGTTGATGCTTTATGGGGCTAGTCCCTCAGGCACCAATGAATCGGTAAGCTGTCTAAGACAGCAGTTTGAGAGAGAGGACCGCACGTGAAAGAAATCTGCTGCTGCAATGAGGGACAGTTTCCTCATTGTAGTGAGGCCTTTCCCCTACCTCGCAACCAGGCACACAGACATACCTTTTCTCTGTTGGCAGCAGCTGACAAGACTCCAGCCATGTGCATTACAGTGCATAGTAATGTGCATGGCCAGAGTTATGGTTCCAGTTGGCTCCTGCCGCTGAGCACCTTGTTTGTTCAATGTGCCTTTCCTGGTGAATCATTTCAATAAATAAATAAATGAGCCGCAGCATGGCTTTCCACATTGGTGGCTCCTGCCACCCACCACACACCCCTCAGAAAGCCTTCATCGGGGTGCCCAATCCCTGTGTCTTCATGTATCCCCTTCATTAATGCAACACAATGGGAGACCACCCCAGTGTGCCAAAATCATTTTTTATTAATGTTTCTGACACTGGGATACCCACTCCCAGTGTCAGATGACACTCCCGCCGAAATATTTCCAGGTGATGACATCAGAGTTTTCCCAATCCTGTGTTGAATCACACACACACACACACACACACACACACATATACATAGACACACTGGGGCCCACCCAGTGTGCATAAATATTTTGGTAACCTGTAAAATAAAGAAACCATCCCAAAGTCTTCCCCTGTAAAAAGAAAACTGTCCCTTGTCATCTCCCCATTCCCTCCCCCCCTCCCTCTGTGGACCCACCTTCCTGACCCCCTATACTTAACCCTGGAGGTCAGGAGCAGTGATCTTCTATGTACCAGGACACATCTCCACTCTTCAAAGTCGACTGGCAAACTGAAGAAATGATGGTAAGCTGTATAATGGGAGTCAATGGGGGGGTTCAACATAGGTTGATATTGCTGCCATTTTTAGGAATGTTGGCCCCACATTTTCAACATGGGGTTCTTGGGACCCCACCTCATGAACACTATCACTGCTTTTGGTTACTTGGTCCTGAAAGGTGATTTTGTGGTTGTTGCATGGAATCACATTTTGGGACCAATTAACAAAATGACAGTGCCACTGTTCATGAGGTGGGATCCCCAAAAAATCTCATCTTGCAAATTTGGTGAAAAATTCAAAAAAATTACTGCGTTATGAGCATGCATTGCACAGTTTCTATGCACACTCGTAACTTCACTAATTTCTTTATATTTTCACTCCAGATTTTCAACATTGACATTTTTTCACACCTCCTTCTGAACAGCACAGATGTCATTTTCACATCCTGCCTGAAATGTATTTTTGCACCTGTTGCACAGAATGGCACAGTTGCTGTGGGAAATCAACTTTCAGAACAGATTAACAAAATTACAGTGGCACTGTTCATGAGGGGAGGTCTCAAAATGCCTATGTTGAAAATTTGGTGAAAAAACTCCAAACAAATAATTGTGTTACAACCATGCATTACACAGTTTCTACACATGCTCATAACTTCACTAGTTTTTCATATTTTGACTCCACATTTTTTTACACCACCTCATGAACAATACAGATGTCATTTTTCACAACTTGCCCAAAATGTGTTTTGGCACATTTGGCATCGAATGGCACAGCTGCTGTACAAAATTTCCTTTTGGGACTGAGTAATGAAATGACAGTGCCGCTATTCATGAGGTGGGGTCCCAAAAAGCCCATGATGAAAATTTGGAGTGAAAATATCAACAAACACCGAGGGTGTTAGGCTTTCCATCCATAATGACCCACCCTGTAGTGACTGACAGGAGTCAAGGGTGTCACTTGGGGTTGTTGGCCATAATGCTCACACCATTCCACCCCACTCCCACCCTGCAGCCAGTGACAGGCACGGAGGTACGCTTTAGGGTCTTCAGCCTTAACGTTCACCTTATTCTCCTCTACTGCACCCATCTCAGTGTATTTCCTTATGGAATGGGGTGAGTGTAAGGGCTGAACAACCCAAGGCACATCGCAACACCTGTCAGAGTCTGCAGGATGGAGTGAGGTGGAATGGCATAAGTGTTATTATGGCTGATGACCCAATGGTACATCCCCAAATTGTGTATGTAATCTGGTACCACTGCAATAAAATATATGTAGGGAAAACCATCAGAAAATTGAAAGAAAGAATCCAGGAGCATCTAAAAGACATAAAACCTGTAAGGTAGATAGCCCAGTAGCAATTCACTTTTGTGAACATCATAATCAGGATCCAAAAACCCTTCAATTTATGGGTTTGGAACAAGTTTTTGTCAGCAAGAGGGGCAGAATCACCCAAACAGACTCTTATGTAGAGAAAGCTATTGGATTTTCCAACTTAATTCAATGTAACCATTGAAATTGAATTTGCAATGGGATTTGAAACCTTATTTGATAGAGTAGAAATGGTATATTTGTTTCTTTAACATAATTATTCTTCCTCCCCTTTCCCTTCCCAACTCTCCCCCTTCCCATCTTCCTTAGAAATAGTTTGAAGACAACTTAATCTCAAGTTATGCCCTCCATTTTGGAATACAATAAAGCTGTATAAATGTGTCAATGGAATAGTTAATCTGCAGTTTTCTCATTTTTCTCCTTTACTTTTCTCTTTTTCAGACCACTTGAAGGGGTTGGAGAGCATAGGATTTCCTGCAGGAACCTAGACAAAGTTCCAGATTTTGAAGTCTACTTGCCCGTGGTTTTGGCTCTTGTCCCTTTTTTATTGTTTTTGAAAATAAGAAAGTAATTCAGAGGACTTTAAAATGAAAATTATAAAAGAATAAGCATTGTTCGTACACAAGATGACTGTAAAGCAAATCATGGTTATATAGATAACCAACTGTTATGAAAATGTTTAAATACATTTTTTCTTTATGTGTATATTGTGTTTTGTTGCTATGTAAATTATTGATTAGAGAGTTTGAAATCTTGAATCTGCTTAATAAAAAGTTTTGATTTAAAAGCACAAGTAATATAATTTGTGGAGTTATTTAAAGTTTTTTTAAGACTGTTCATGTTTAGAAATATGTTACATAGACATAATAAATGGTATGAAACTTTTTACACGAACAGTCTTTAAAGAAGTTCCTTCTTTTTTGTATTTAATTTTAACATTATTTTAAAAGGTGTAGTGTTTGTGATAAAATGTAGCACATAACTTTAATAATCTACACCAATAATATTTTTCGTTTTTATTTTAATTTTTTCTTTATACATTTATTTCAGCAATTCTTTAATAACATATAATGCAAAATGGTGACTGAATGGGTTAACTTTAAGATTGATTAAATAATTTGAATGTGATGTAATTGGTGATGTCACATACCCTGATCTGTATTTAAGTGTTTGATGTATTTTATGTGGTACTCCATAAGGAAGCCCAAAAGAGTGAAATGCAGGAGTTTTTGTGTTGTTGGTCACAGTTTTGTGGAAAAAAAGTGAAATACATCTAGGTATTCATACCATTGAAATTACAGAAAGTCTACTGAATTTCTTTATGGGACCTAATTTTGTAGTTCCTGTGCAGTGCAGAATAATTCTTGTGTTCTTGCACATCCCCAAATGCCTGTCAGTTTCTGCAGGATGGGGTTGGGGGTTGGCATTAGTTTAATACTTCACTGCTGTTCCTATTATGCTATCCTATTTTCTTATGCATTTCTCTAACTCCTGCACTACCAATGCTAATACTAGCAAGCAAGTATTCAGCATTGACAAATGCTTTTGAAAAGGGGGACTATTATATTGATCCTCCCTGTATTTGGTATTTTACCAAACTTTGTTATGAATTTAAACAATCAATGTAAAACTGAAATCCATATTTCTTTAGATCTCCATAGAATGTTTATGTGGACCCCATATGGTCCCAAGGATTTATGCAAAGCCAAAGATTCTAGTGCAAGACTGACTTCTATTGAAAATACCTTCTCTAGATTAACCCATTCTTTAAATTCTTTATCCACTTCCATTTGTTTCATGTATTCTATATTTTCATTAAAAAAATAACTTTTTATAGTAATTAACCCCACTTTGTGGTTCTAAATGTGTATCAGGTTCTGCTTTAAAGTCCCTCATTCCTTTGCTGACCATATTCCAAAACTTTTTATTATCCTTCTGATTAACTACCTTTTCCAGTTTTTCTCACAATTGCTTCTTGCTTGTCTCTCTTATTACTTATTACCTTGTTATATTCTTTTCTTTGTCTATTGTTTTCTTTTGTTATCCACATTAGGGTTACTCTTTACCATTCTCAGCTATTTGTTCAATAATTTCTTAGCTTGTCTGCATTCTCGCTTAAATCAAACTGCACCCTTTGTCCCCTCATTACTACTTCCTTTATCATAATATCTGAAATGCAGCTCATGATACTTTCAAATTTTAATAGTATATACACATTGCCATTATCCTCTAAAAATTCTTCAGGTAGTACCAGGATCCATCTTTCTTCTAAAATGTCTGTGAAATCTATATTTTCTATTTTACTCCTGCAAATACAGTACAGTTTTTCTTTCTAATTCCAATTGGGACCACTGGTATTTTCTCACAAGAGTATTACTATGAGAAGATTATCTAACTTCAATTGCACCATGTGGGCTTTCTGGTCTAAGTTCTATCCATACTGTAAATCTAAACAATTTGCTAACATGTTAATATTGGCCCATATGTGATCTATTACTGAAGAACCATTGCCTCCTATGTATGTATAGTCCCCTAATCTATCTGAATGCATTCCGCCATTTAGTAGAATAAAGTTCTTATCAGTTAATATATCATATAACCTTTTACCCCTACTGCTTATTACCCCATCTTTAGAATTTCTATTCAGGAGTACATTAGTCTTGTCTTGTATTGCTAAGTGACTGGTTATATCAGCCATAACTCTTGACTGGGTCCCCAGCCTTATATTGAAATCCCCAATCAATAACATGTCCATATATGGATATGTATCATTAAATCATCATGGTATCAAGCTGCTCTAGTACATCTTTGTCCCCATATTTACTGTTTCCAATTTTTCTTGTAAGTTATTATACTTTTGTTGAAAAACTTCTTAAATTCCAAATATACATAATAATCTGACATTCACTTCATTCCCCCTTCCTTATCCTGGTTGTAATATTCTGGAAATAATTATTTTATTATAAACATTTTGTCTGTTTCTATGACCATTTTTTTAAGTATATTGGTCTGTGACCACTAAAACCAATTCAGAATTGAATATTGGTCTTACTATTCTAATGTGTTCTGTGGCATATTTGCTCCCATCCAGTATGGTGGTCAGTAGGTTCTTTACCATTCTATTGAACTTGTCTTCAGTCTCTATGGGTATAAGTCAGGCCCTGAAAAGTGGCAATACAAACTCTGTTTCCAATTTTTTTTTTTTCAGAAATTTCCAAAATGTCCCCCATTTTCTCCATGTTCTAACCCTTTGGGGTTAACATACTCTTCTTTTACTAGATTTTACCATGTCCTCTGTTTCTTTTCTATGGTCATCCTTTCAACCCTCCTCCTCTGTTCCAAGATTATCTTTAGGGTTATATTCTGATTTATTTACAGTTTTCACTTTCTTCCTTATTACCCCTTTATTTCTTTTTACCAGCACCTGTACTGTCTCCTGTTTTTTCCTAATATGTTTACCTTTAATGTTAGATGTTTTCTTCCCCTTACTTGGGAGTAAAGCATTGCCTCCCCTTTTTCTCCTAGTGAGCTATTTACCTGTTGACTAGAGCTTCTCAGGGTAATCTTGTATTATATCTGATTCTGTCATGTTGTCCCTGCTGGCAGCCTCCTCTTTCTTCTGTAGTTTATCCTGACTTACCAAAGTCCCATTTTTCCAAAACCCCAACATTACCCCTCCTTCCTCCTTCCTTTCTCCAGTGCACCTTTAATCAATCCCTTATGAATTGTATATGCCTCATATCTTCCCTTTCCCTTTCCACCATCTCTCCTTTAGCTCACAATGAGGGATGTACTGAAGTACTGTTGGTTGAGCAATTTCAAGGGGGGTGGGGGCCTCTGGGGATAGGTTAGTGCTTTTTATTGGTCTGACACAATTGGAGGCCTCTTTTAGGTGAGGAATTTGGGTGTTGTTCTGGACAATGAGCTGACTCTTGAAGCTCAGGTGTCGGCTGTTGTCTGGACTGTTTTTTTCCATCTTTGAAACATTGTCCAAATCAAATCCCTTATTCCCCCTGATGACCTGGCCACATTAGTACACATGTTTATCACCTAGAGGCTTGAGTACTATAATGCACTCTTCCTCAGGGTCAGAGGAAGTGGGAGGTATGATGCAGCACCTGCAGCTTCTGCAGAATGTGGCGGCTTGGCAGTAGAGTGGACACTCGAGGTTCAGTCATATTACACCAGTGCTGCATGAACTGCCCTGGCTGGCAGTGTGCTGGCACATGACCCTTAAAATAAATTAAATAAAAGATGTCTTCTGACCTATAAGGCCCTACACAGGTTGGGTCTGCGTTACCTTAAAGAGCTTCTACAACCCTACACCCCAGGCTGCTCTGTCAGATTGGCAGGGGAGGCCCTCCTGGAGGTCCTCAGAGCTAAGTTGAAATCTTCTAGGCACTGGGCATTCAAGGTGGCTGCCCTGGTGCTTTGGAATTTGTTGCTGGGGTACCTCCTGGATGTGCCTTCCCTGGAGGTATTTAAAAAACAACTAAACAGACCTTCAGGACCTGAGGAACATATTTATTCTGCTAATCAGCTTAGGGATTGACTAATTTGAATTTTAAAGACTGTATTTAATTGATTTTATATTTATTGTACTATTAGTTTTATGTGTGTGCTGTATCTTCATAATGCTGTTTGTCTTTTGTATTCTGTAAAGGCACCCTGTGCCTATGGGGAAAGGCACCCAAAATAAATAAACTCTGCTACTACTGCTACTACTACTACTACTACTACTACTACTACTACTACTTCTTGTACTACATGTCTATCTTTCAGTTTCATATGAACACTGTCATCCCTTAGACTATTCTGAGATAACATTATATGTGTTTCTTGCATACTGGAATCCTCTTCTAGTTCTATTAATGCCAAAGCTACCTTCTTATATTTCATGTCATACTTCCTAACATTAACACAGTCCATACTTAACCCTTCCTTCTCCTCAATTAAGCCCATATCAATATTTTAAACTTCTAACATGTCCCTGTTCTCTATGCAAATTCCTTTTAAAAAAGATAGATCTTGTTTTATTTCTACCAAATGCTGAACATCACTACATTCACATAAAAAACGTCTCTGAACATCAGAAAACATCCTAGTAATTTCTTCTGTGTCCAGCACAAATGAACCTTCTGGGCTCATCTCTTGGATCAACACTGATCCCTCCTCTGATTCTTCACAATTGGTTAATTCCATTTCACTTACAGTAGGATTACTCGTTACATTTGCATAGTTTACTCTGTTTCCCAAATCCAGTTTAATTGATTCTCTCATACTTCCTACTTCTTTGTTAAGTTCATCCAAATTATTAAACATCTCGGAGAAATCTATTGTTAGATCCTTGATATTCTCCATGGGGTTAATATGTTATTTAGATTCCTCTATCTGGTTTCACTCCCTTAATTTTTTTTTTTTGGGGGGGGAGGGATTATCTTATCCAGTTTCTTGTTTGCCCCTTTTCTTTGTGGGGGAGATTTATCTAGAAAGTTCTCAATTGCCAGTACTGGAGTAGAGGTCAATTCCTTGCATTTGTTTTTTGGGTTTTATTTTGGGTTTTCTTTTTTTCCCTTATTAGTCACATTCTGTATCTTGTTTAGTGTTCTCAGTGCTCATTGCCTCAATGTACTAAGATCTTTCTGGGAGAATGTCACAGAATTCTGGACTTCACTTACTTCCAGTTTTAATTATTTTCCCATTTCTTGCTGTTGTGGGCATTATGTGTTTCTTACCCTAGTCTGCTTACATTCTGCCTACAAAACACTAACTTAATTACCCAACTAAGTTGTTACATTTAAATATATGATGCTTCAAGTATTTTGATTGGCTACAATAAATATTATAAGATATACTATAAATATGAATTATGTACTAACAAACCTCTACTCATTAAAAAAATTCAAATAGGCAGCTTAATTCAGCTCCAGTTAATAAACCAAAGAACAAAAACGTTTAATAAAATTGTTCATAAGGTGCCCCAAGTTCTAAGGGCCTCACCAGGAAGGTCTGATCTTCTTAAACTGTCTGGTTCTCTGTCCAGTTTTTCTTCAATTTTCCAGCACAGTTTTCCAACTTCTATCTGTTTTCGTTGCACATTAGAGTTTCTGCTTCTTTTCCTATCACAGCCCCTTCATGGTTCCTAGTTCCCTTTAAATGCTGCCTTGTTCCCTCTGGATGCCTCTTGGTCCCTGCTCCTGTGCTTTGGAGGTCTCTTTCCTTCATTTAGTTTTTTGTGTTAGTCTTATCCTAGCCTGAGGGCCTAGTCCCCTTATTATTTAAATATAAAAAAAAAACAGAATGAGTTTGCTTAAAAATAAAATGACAAAATTATGTATTAACTATCTCCTTTATCCTTTGTCTTTTACACTTTTAACCCTGTGCACAACATCCACACTGTAAACACTTTATGTGGGTTGATCTGTAGGAGAATGTCTGGTTAATTTACTGCTGAGACACTGCTACAGCCCAGCAATCTGTTTTATGTTGTTTGGCCCCTTAGACCTTAACTTCCAACAAAATATAATGCTCATAAATGATGCCAATATCTGATAACCAGGAGATTATATAATTTCTGTCAATGTGTTACTTACTGTATACAATATGCATTTGTCTCCCAGTGCCACTAGATGATTATGCCTTTATCAGCTGTGGCCTAAACAGCTTCTAGATTTGAGATAACCACTTCTAATTATTCCTGTTTCCATCATGTCCTGCACTACTAAAGATCAGCTTTAGCAACTATAATTAAAAGTTTTGTTCAACTTCTGGTTTCTGATCAAGCTATCCTCCAAACGTGCTGCCTGGACCAGCACTATCTTCCTAATGAATCCCAGCTCCTGTACACTCTTAATTTCACTTGATCACAAGATCTTCTGACATGAATTTCAAAAGAAACCCCTAAGCTGCCTTATGAAATAACAATTAGAAATATATATGACACATTTTATTTAGTATTTAATTAGTACTGAGCATGAGTTTGATCGCTCCTCATAGTAATATTAAGGAATTAAATTATTATTTGCTGAACATGGAAACAAATCACAGAACAAAGAACAATTGAAAGTGAAAATATGGAGTGAATATTATATTGGCATCATTAAAATAATTAAAATCATTTTGTCTTCCCTCCTGGATGAGAATCAAAATCGTCCTATTCAAGGATCTTCTGTAAGCTGCAGGCTGTCCATCCTCTCTTCCCCTGCAATTGACTGGCACTTCTTCCCTTGTAGTCAGGCCTCCAAAGGGCCCCTGCTTCATTTATTTCTCCCAGAGTAGGCTCCTATGCCACAGCATGGACTCAGAGCTCTTGGTGGGGGGGGGAACAAACAGTGGCAGGCATCAACACCCCGCAAACCAGCAGCACAAGTAATTCTGGAAAGAGTACTGGAATCAGCACTAAATATGTACAATTAGTTCTGGGCAAAGATGGTTTACCTTTTCTTAAATAATACAATACTTTCCAGTCTCCTGCTCTAACCTTTTCTCCTCAGAGGTTCAGTGTGCAGCTATTCTGTTGTTCGGGTCCATTACCAGGTACCCAGTGGCTTAGTTGGTCCTAAACATCCCTAAAACAAAAGCCATGTTAATTGGCTCATCCTCAAAAGTTAGAAGATTTTCCCAAAACTTCATTATCTCAGATTTATATGCAGTGAAACTGTAACTAGTTAATGAATTGAAATACCTCAGTGTTGCCATCAATCCTCACCTCAAATCTGATTCTCATATGACCAACACCGTAAGAACTGTTAATCAAAAACTGGGTCTACACTATCTTATTCCAAAGTATGTGGCACCTGGCACTAAAGTCAAAATCACCCACAGCTGCATACTCCCCCCTGACTATTATTCCATCATTACAGATTCCATGCTCCTCATGATCTGGGCATAGAAAAGTCTTATCCCACAATGTTTCCAAATGTGTATACTTGCAGTGGCTCATAGTCCAATCACTACACCAGCTTTGAACTACTTGGTTGGTTGCAACCCTAAACCAGAGGCCAGTTAGCCCTAGTGAATTTCATACACAAAATGTTACACCAAAGTGCTCCCAAATGCCTATACAAGCTATTTATGTATGGGGTTAACACTTCTGTCACTCCTCTGTGAACAGTCTATTGAAAGTTACATTCATATAGAAACTTTGATGGCAGATAAGGACCACTTGGCCCACCCAGTCTGCCCATTTTCCTAGCTATTGGTTAAGCTACAGGTCCTAGTTAAGCAACAGCCCCTTCCTCCTATCACCCACTATAATTTCCTTATGTCTGTCCCATGCATTCTAAAATTCCTCCATTTTTTGTGACCCCACAACCTCCTCAGGAAGGCTGTTCCATGCGTCCATCACCCTCTCTGTTAAAAAATACTTTATCACATTGCCCCTGAGCCATCCCCCCTCTGTCTTCAAACTGTGAACCTTTGTTCTTTCACATCTCTTCTTCTGAAAGATGCTACCCTCTTGGACTTTGCAAACAGAATAACCTGGGCACTCACTCACACATGAAGAAGAAGGCAAAGCACATATAAAAATGTCTAGTCCTTTATTGTAAACTTCAGCAGTAACAAACTGTCTCAACGTTTCATGCAGATGCACTGTGCTTTTTCAAGAGATACATCATCACATCAAACACCATTTTAAATAGCAAATAATTAAAACCAGGTGTAAATACAAAAATTAATTATGGGCACTCTATTTGCTTGATAGCCACCACACAACACATAATCAAGTAATGAATTCATTGTTTCAACCTTAAATTATTTCAGTAAATATTTTATACAACTTCTTTTATAAAAAAAAAACAACTTTTGTTTTATTTCAAATTCCATTACAGGGGTGGAGGTAGTTCCACTTTCTCATTTAATCCAGGGTAACTAGTAGCACATAATCTATGGATCCAATAAGTTTCCTTCCAGGCTAATTTATTATTGATGTCTCCACCTCAAGGGCCAATTTTAAATTTTTCAATTCTTATAAAATTCCACTCATGTGTTTTTTTGTCTTGTGCAAAATGGGTATGATGTGCTGTGACATATTACAGATTATTATTGCTGATGGCACACATATGTTCATCAACTCTTTCTTTTAACTTTTGTTTGGTCCTACCCACATAATAAACACCACATTTACATGTTGCTAAATAAATATCATAGGTGGTATCAAAGTTAATAAAATAATTAATGCGTAACAGTTTACCATCCACTGGATTGGAAAAAACTTTAGCAGCATTCATTTGTGTGCAATACTTACATCTCATACATTTAAAGCAGCCAGGAGGCAGAGATGATACCCAGTTGGTTTGCCTTGGATTTGTGCACTCTATGCCTGTAGGGCATACTGAAGCATTTGTGTGTGCAGAATTAATATCTAAATTAACATTCTGCAAACCATTATTTTCAGTACCCATTAGTGTTACTTTGGATGAGCTCTTCTGCGCTGTGATATTCATGGTGTGATTGTGCTCACACTCTATATTAGTCAGGATCTGAATCAGAGGTTTCTGGAGGGAGTAGAACATGCAATGCTATTTTTGTTTGATAGCTAGTGGTTAGTTTATCACCCACATTTTTATCCATTTAAATACCATGAGTGGAGGGTTTAAAACATGTTTACTTTAATTTCTCTTCTGTCTGTAAAATGGGCCAGTGCTTACATATAATTTGTTCTACCCATGCAGAATCTACACTACACATAGTTACAAAATTTAATCTACTATCTTCTTGTTCTGTACTATTTCTATCAGAAAGTAATGTATCTCTTTGTAGCCCTCTAACCTGATTCTTCACTTCTGAAATGTCATTTCGATTATACTCTCTTGTTACAAATCTGTTTTCAAGATCCCCAGCCCACTCCACCTCATCCCTTCCAGTTATGCCTGTTTAGCTACAAAGAAGTCAAAGACATCATTCTTAGCCTTGACACCAAGAAAAGTGCAGGGGACGATGGCCTTGAATCATTTTTCTTGTGGTTAGGCTATGCCCAGCTCACAGCCCCCATCCTTCACATCTCCAACCTCTCTATTACCACATCCACTGTTTCATCCTGCTGGAAATCTGCCCATATTCTTCCTCTCTTCAAATCAGGAGATCCTTGTGCCTTAAACAACTACCCTCCTATCTCTATCTTGCCCGTTCTCTCCAAAGTGCTGGAAAAACTTAAATACAACCAACTAAAAAATCACCTCGAAGCACACTCACTCCTAAACCCGGCCCAATCTGGCTTCAGGTCGAAGCACAGTACCATCTCAGCCTTGGCTAAAGTCTCTAATGACTGGATCCATGCTATGGACACCAAGAAGGTTACTGGTGCAGTCTTTCTAGACCTCAGTAGAAGCCTTTGACACTGTAGACCATCACCTCCTAATCACCTGTCTTGCCTACATAGGTGCCACTCCACTTACCTTACAGTGGTTTAACAGTTATCTCACAGGAAGGATACAAAAGTCAAAGCTGATGGCCTACAATCTGCCCCCCTTCCAATTGCCAGAGGAGTCCCTCAAGGCTCCATCCTAGGACCAATCCTTTTTCCCTGTACATCAACAAACCTTGACTTCCACATAAAAAACTCTAGCATACATTTCTTTGCGGACGTTACGATTTTGTATGCATCAGGCTCGTCCTTAACTGAAGTCAGGGAAGCACCCCAAGCTGACTTTATCCAGTTAGGAAGCAACCTTATCAATGCCAAGCTTCTCTTAAATGCCAAAAAAACCAAGACAATGATTTTCTCAAGACTTGCCTTGTTGGGTGCCCTACCTAACCCACCTTAAAACTTCACAGTTACCTCCTAGGTGAACCCTTGGAAGTCGTACCTAAATTTAAATATCTAGGTATGTGGATAGACAACAAGCTTTCCTTCAATGACCACATCGAGGATCTATCAAAGAGGCTTAAAGCACGCTTGGGTTTCTTCTTTAGAAACAGGACCTTCTTTTCCCTTGTGACCCACAAAAGACTTGTCCAAACAACATTCCTTCCCTTGCTTGACTATGGAGACATTATCTTGATCTCCTCCCCAACCTTAAGCCTATCTAAACTGGACGTACTCTATCACCGTGCTCTTCGCTTCATTACTAACTCTGCGTACAGGACCCACGACTGTGATCTTTATGCAGCAGTTGGGTGGACCTCTCTTGCCACCAGATGCCTCCTGCATGCTGGCATTTGGACTCTCAAATTACTGCTACTACTACATTACTACTCCACAAACTGCCTGTCTATTTAACGTCTCTCATACACATCTCGCATAGCGCCTACTCCCTAAGGAAATCCGACCTTATCCTACTAGATGTTCCCAGGACACGTACCACAGCTGACCAAAGAGCTGTCTCATACACCCTCCCAAACATTTGGAACCAACTACAAGCCATGCTGAAGCTAACTAGCATTGAATCAATTAACTCCTACAAAACACTAGCTATCTCTAAATTAAAAGACATATGTACTAGGCCCCCAATGCCAAGTCAACTTCCTAGGTACCAACTGGCCCTCAACTTATTAAGCTGAAATGTGTTGCATAATTTAGGGCAAGGTTAGAGCTGGAATGTACTGCATATATAGCATAAGGACTTCTATTGTGTATACCTCTTGTATTATATATTTTTTCTTTGTTGTTCTACATTTTATATCTCCTGTCTATATAATTGTGAACTGTATGTGTATGTGCCTCAGGACCTCCTTGTGAATGAGCTTGCTCAATGGAGTCTTTCCTGCAATAAACTTGAAATTGAACTTGTCATATTGTTCCAGTTCACTACAATTTCATCTAGTATGAATAAAGTGACCTCTTGGAATTTGGCTTAACAGTGTGTCTAGGATGACACAAACTGGCTGGCAGTATAGTATTTCTAGCTGTTGCTTTGCAATACAATGTGGTGACTAGACCATAATTATCATCCTTTAAAATAGTTATATCCAAAAATGCAACTTGTCTCAAATCACTTTGTACAGAGAATTTCAAGTGTGAAATTGTACTCTCTAAATACTGAACAAAAGAATGCAGTGCCACTTCTGTATCTTGCCAGATTAAAAGACAGTCATCAATAAATCATTTATAGATGGCTATTGACTCAAAAAATGGATTTCTTATGAGTCATATAATTAGGTCTCCTCCCACATGCCCATATACAAATTGGAAAAATTGTGGACAAATGATGCCCCCATTGCCGTTCCACTTATCTCCAAAAAGAATTTGCCTTGGTACATGAAAACATTGTATTCTAAAACAAATTTTGCTAAATGAAGCAGAAAATCAGTAGGGGGTTCTGAACTAGCCTCTTGCCTAAATAGTATCTCAGAGTTTGTAACCCTCCCTTGTGTGGAATATTGGAATATAAGGCCTCCACGTCGAGGGTTACCAGCTGGTCAGACTCCTTGATGTGGAGGTCTCCAACATTCAAAGCATGTTTGGTATCTCTAATATGTGACCACAAAAGTGAAACAAATCCTTTAATATGCTAATCAACATACTGGCTTAGAGGCTCAATAATAAAACCAATGCCAGTCACTACTGGGCGGCCTGGAGGTCTGGTCAAATTTTTGTGAATTTTAGGTACCAAGTAAATTGATGACTGTATAGGATATTTAACTGCTCAAAGTTCCAAAGTTTCCTTCTCAATAATCCCATCAAAAAATGCCTTTTGTAAATAGCCATATATTTTACTTTTAAAATTCCAAGTCGGATCAGTATGCAAGGACTTGCATACTTTTTCATTAGATAACTGACGTTCCAATTGTGCCACATAATCTACAGTGTTAAGCACTACCACACTGTCCCCTTTTTCTGCTTGTTTGATGGTAATGACCTTCTTATTCTGAAGAGCGCAAAAACCATCACTCTCTGCTCTTGTCATGTTGACATATGTTACATTTTTCTTTTCAACTGCTAGTTTCTGAAAGTCAGCCTCACAAACTTTAAAGAAAACCTGCACAGTGGAATTCTGTGGGGGCATACATTTAGATTTAGCCCTAAATTGTTTTATTTCTAAGGGTTGAGATGACTCTAAATCTGCACTATGCACCTCATTAGTCATATTTGATGTTACACTACCTAATGCATCCTCAACATTGTTTCTTGCAAAAAAACATTTAAGATTCAGGTTGCATACAAATTTATTCAAATCTATAAATGAATCAAAAGAGTCAAATGTTTTTGTGGGTATAAACTTTAGTCCTTTGTTAAGTACTGCTAAATCTGCTTCTGTGAGTAAATAATTAAACAAATGAATTACATTGCATTCATGTACAGTACCATTTAATAGTATCCCCTTCTCCCTCATCTCAGAGGGTGAAATTGTCCTCTCCTGTTCCTCTGATTTGAGTCCCTACCCCGAGCTTGATAAGTGAATTGGTATCCTTGTTTGCTTGCTTTTCAGCCCCTTCTTGTTTGTTTTATAATCCTTGAAATGCCACTTTTGGACTGCGTCTCGAGGTAATACTTCCTGTGTCTGTACTCCTTCTTGTTGTGGGTCCAACCCCTCTTCCATGCTGTCCTTGAGAAAAACTGATGAAGCCTCATCTGACACACTTTCTACTGTTGAATGTTCCCAAATTGGCATTGCCTTTTTTCAGGATCAATTTAGGCAGTTTTTTTCCAATTAAAGACATAGTTATTTGCATAGTCTCTTTCATCACATTTGACATTTTTTTCTTCCTGTGCTCTTAGTTTCTTAATAGTTTCTCAACTGCTTTATGTAAGTCCAGTTTAAATGTCTCATATTCTGGTAATTCTGAAAATCAATTGAATGCTTATTCTTTAATTGTTAATATTTCAGTCAGCTTGGGGTCAGGGCTGGAATCAGAGGAATCAGAGGAACAGGAGAGGACAATTTTACCCTCAGAGATGAGGGAGAAGTGGATACTATTAAATGGTACTGTAAATGAATGCAATGTGATTAATTTGTCTAATTATGCGCTCACAGAAGCAGATTTAGCAGTACTTAACAAATGACTTAATTTATGCCCATAAACACATTTGACTCTTTTGATTCATTTATGGATTTGAATAAATTTGTATGTAATCTGAATGTTAGATATTTTTTTTACAAAAAACAATGTTGAGGATGCATTAGGTAGTGTAACATTGACTATGACAAATGAGGTGCATAGTGCAGATTTAGAGTCATCTCAACTCTTAGAAATAAAACAATTTAGGGCTAAATTTAAATTTTGGCCCCCACAGAACTCTATTGTGCAGATGAAGAGAAAAAGTTTACATGTCAACATGACAAGAGCAAAGAGTGATGCTTTATGCTCTCTTCAGAATAATAAGGACATTACCATCAAGCAAGCAGATAAAGGGGTTAGTGTGGTAGTGCTTAACACTATAAATTACGTGGCAGAATTGGAGCATCAGTTATCTAATGAAAATGTATGCAAGTCTTTGCATACTGATCCAACTCTGAATTTTAAAAGTAAAATATGTGGCTATTTACAAAAGGCATTCTTTGATGGGATTCTTGAGAAAGAAACTTTGGAATTTTTAACTGTTAAATGTCCTATACATCCATCAATTTACTTTTTATTGAAAATTTACAAAAATTTGACCAGACCTCCAGGCCAACCAGTCAAGGCTGGTATTGGTTCTATTAATGAGCCTCTAAGCCAGTATGCTGATCAGCATATTAAAGGATTTGTTCTACATTTGCAGTAACATATTAGAGACACCAAACATGCTTTGAATGTTGTTGGAGACCTCCATGTCAAGGAGTCTGACCGGCTGGTAACCCTCGGAAGTGAAGGCATTATATACCAGTATTACACATGAGGGAGGGTTACAAGCTCTGAGATAATATTTAGGCAAGAGACCAGTTCAGAACCCCCCCCCCACTGATTTTCTGCTTCAATTAGCAAAATTTTATTTAGAATACTATGTTTTCATGTACCAGGGCAAATTCTTTTTGCAGACAAGTGGAATGGCAATGGGGGCATCATTGCCCCAAATTTTTCCAGTTTATAAATGAACATGTGGGAGGAGACCTACTTATGTAATTCTGTAAGAAATACATTTTATGAGTCAATAGCCATCTATAAATGATTTATTGATGACTGTCTTTTGATCTGGCAAGATACAGAAATGGCACTGCATTCTTTTGTTCAGTATTTAGAGAGAGTATAAATTGACACTTGAAATTCTCTGTACAAAGTGATTTGAGACAAGTTGCATTTTTGAAGATAACTATTTCAAAGGATGATAATTATGGTCTAGTCACCACATTGTATTGCAAAACAACAGATAGAAATACCATACTGCCAGCCAGTTCGTGTCATCCTAGACTCACTATTAAATCAATTCTGAAAAGTCAGTTTATTCGTACTAGATGAAATTGTAGTGAACTGGAACAATATGACAAATGGGCTGAGGATATAGTGAACAGATTTGTAACAAGAAGGTATAATCAAAATGAAGTTTCAGAAGTGAAGAATCAGGTTAGAGAGCTACAAAGATATACATTACTTTCTGATAGGAGTACAGAACAAGAAGACAGTAGATTGAATGTTCTAACTACGTATAGTGTAGATTCTGCACAGGTACAATAAATTATATGTAAGCACTGGCCCATTTTACAGACAGAAGAGAAATTAAAGCAGCATGTTTTGAACCCTCCACTCATGGTATTTAAATGGGCAAAACATTTGGGTGATAAACTAACCACTAGCTATCAAACGAAAATAGCATCATATGTTCTACTCCCACCAGAAACCTCTGATTCAGATCCTGACCAGTATAGAGGGTGAGCACAATCTGACACCATGAATATCACAGTGCAGGAGCACTCCCCAAAGTAACACTAATGGGTACTGAAAATAATGGTTTGCCGAATGGTAATTTAGATATTTATTCTGCATACACAAATGCTTCAGTATGCCTTGCAGGCATAGAGTGCACAAATCCAAGGCAAACCAACTGGTTACCATCTCTACCTCCCGGCTGCTTTAAATGCATGAGGTGTAAGTATTGCACACAAATTAATGCTGCTAAAGTTTTTTTTAAATCCAGTGGATGGTAAACTGATACGCATTAATTCTGTTATTAACTGCGATACCACCTATGTTATTTATTCAGCAACATGTAGGTATGGTGTTTATTATGTGGGCAGGACCAAATGAAAGATAAAAGAAAGAGTTGATGAACATATGTGTGCCATCAGCAATACTAACCTGTAATATGTTACGGCATATCATACCCATTTTGCACAAGACAAAAACATAAATGAGTGGAATTTTATAGGAATTGAAAAAGTTAAAATTGGTCCTTGAGGTGGAGACATCAATCATAAATTAGCCTGCAGGGAAACCTATTGGATCCATAGATTATGTGCTACTGGTTACCCTGGGTTAAATGACAAAGTGGAGCTACCACCACCCCTGTAATAGAATTTGAAATAAAACAGTTTTTTTTTTAAAGAAGTTGTATAAAATATTTAATAAAAGAATTTAAGGTTGAAAAAAATAATTCATTACTTGATTATGTGTTGCATGGTGGCTATCAAGCAAATAGAGTGCTCATAATTAAATTTTGTATTTACACCTGGTTTTAATTAAGTATTTTCTATTTAAAATGGTGTTTGATGTGATGATGTATCTCTTGAAAAAGCACAGTGTGCCTGTGTGAAACGTTTGAGAAGGTTTGCTGTGTTGGTGTGGCATAGGCGTTGTTATTGTTGAAGTTTACAATAAAGGACTATACATTTTTATATGTGCTTTGCCTTCTTCATCATGCATGAGAGAATGCCCAGATTATTCTGTTTGCATTAAATATTTTTACCAGTGAGCACCATGAACTGTGAGCGACTCTGTATTTTTGGGATCCTCTTGGACTTTGTTGATTCCCTTGAGGTACTTGAACGTTTCTATAATGTCCCCCCTCTCCCTCCTTTCCTCAAGGGTATGCATATTAAGCTTCTTTAGCCTCTCTTCATATGGTTTCTAGTGCAGACCCTGCACTATTTTAGTTGCCCTCCTCTGGACTGCCTCCAATAACCCATGGATGCGTAGGTCATTGGTCAGGCCCCACCTGGAGTATTAGTATAGTACTGGTGATCTTTCCTGAAGAAGGACATCTGATTGTTGGAGGGGGTGCAGTGAAGGGCCACAAAGATGATCCAGAGATTAGAGAGCAAGCCTTTCATGGACAGGCTGGGAGAGCTGAATATGTATTCACTGGAGGAGAGGAGGGAAAGGGGGGATATGAGCGAGACCTTTAATTAGCTGAAGGGGATAAACAAGACCAATGCAGAAGTGATTTTTCAGATGAGAAAGGGGAGGGACATGAGAGAGCATGGACTGAGATTGCAGGGGGGAAGATTCATTAGGGAAATGAGGAGACATTTTTTCACAGAAAGAGTGGCGGACAAATGGAACACCTTACCAGACTAGTTAGTTTCCTGTAAGATAGTGGGCAGTTTCAAGAGGGGTTGGGACAGAGTAAGGGGAAGGGATACTGGGAAGGGGAGGGAGGGGCTGCTGCAAGATGAGGGGCAAGATGCACACTCGAGCCAACTCGATAGAACATGAGGCCTGTTTCTGCTGACAATTTTGTATGTTCGTATGTTCATCCTGTCTTATGTCCTTACAGAGATGGGGTCTCCAGAACTGCATGCAGTACTCTAGATGAGGTCTCACCAACAGTCTGTACAGAGGGATGACAATTTCCTGTTTTCTACTGGTAATTGCTCTCCCTATGCATCCCAGTATTCCTCCAACCCTCCTTACTGCCTTCTCATTGCCTCCTTACCTTTAGGCCATCTAATATGACTACCCCCAGGTCCCTTTCCATTTTTGTTGTTGTTACTACCCCCCCCATTGTGTAATCTTCCCCTGGATTTTTTTTCCCAGTTGCATTACTTTGCACTTCTTTCCATTGATTCTAAGCTGCCATAGTTTTGACCATTCCTCTAACCTTGCCAAGTCACTTCTCATCCTTTCCAACCTCCCCTTGTGTATCAACCCTGTTTTAGATCATTGTGTCATCTGCAAAGAGGAATAGTTTTCCTTCCAGTCCCTCTGCAATGTCACTTATAAAGACATTAAAGAGGACAGGCCACAATACTGAACCCAGAGGTACCCCACTAGTAACCCCCCATTCTTCAGAGTGGACTTTGTTTACTATAATCCTCTGCATCCTGTTGTCCAGACAATTTTTTACCTAGGCTACCACCCTGGGACCCAGTTTACCTATGCTGAAGCGACAGCATTGTTGTCGACTTTCACCATCGAGACATCACTGATGTTAACCGGAGAAATTTCACCGGTCAGACATTGGTCTGTGTTTCAATCAGGGAGCCATGCCCCTGAACCCCCATGTGGAGGGCTGTACCCCCCATGCCCCCACCTCTATGAATTGTGAACTCCAAGTTGGAGTTAACTCAAAGGGGGGGATGAAACCAGGCGAAAGGCCAAAATTTTGCCTGTGGGTCCCCCACAGCAACATTTCCGAAACTTGTTGAAAATGTTGCTGTGAGGGATTTTGCTGACGGGGTTTCACCCTTTCATCAGCATATCCTAGGACCCACTTCCAGGCTGGCTAACTTGTTTATTAATGTTTTGTGTGGGACTCTGTCAAATGCCTTGCTAAAGTCTAGGTAGGCCATGTCCACAGTCCCTCCCTGGTCTACCGATTTGGTTACCCAGTCAATGAAATCTATTAGATTCGTCCAACATGATCTTCCCTCTGTGAATCCATGTTGCCTTGGGTCCTGTGCTCTGCTGGCCTCAAGGTACTCAACAATTCTTTCTTTTAGAAGTGATTCCATCATTTTCTCTACCACTGAGGTCAAACTAGCAGGTCTGTAGTTACTTGCCTCTACCTTGCTCCCACTTTTGTGAAGGGGAATCTCATCCACCTTCCTTCAGTCTTCAGGTACCACACCATCCTCCCTTGATTTGTTAAAAAGGGTAGTCAGTGCTGTCACTAGTTCTCCCCTTAGTTCTTTCAGAATTCTGGGGTGAATCCCATAAGGCCCCATTGCCTTGTCCACCATGTGTTTTAGAAGTTCTTTCAGGACCCTTTCTTCTGTGAACAAACTGGTATCTCCCCTATCCAAAAGTTCTTCTATTGTTTGGTTTAGGTGCATCTCCCCTCCTCTTCTTTTGTGAATACTGAACAAAAGTATTCATTCAGTATCTCTACCTTTTAACTGTCACCCTCTGCCCATCCCTTCCCTTTATTAAGCCTCACTATCCCTCCCTTGGTCTTTCTTCGCTCACTAAAATCTGAAGGCTATCTTTTTCTCCCTAACCTTTCCCGACACCTCTTTTGAGAACCATAATATTTTTTTCCTTCATTTTGTTTATTTGCTTCACATAAAGTCTTATTGCCTCTGTGATGGCAGCTTTAATTTTGCCCCATTGTTCCTCCACCCCTCCCTCCTGTCCTTTTGCTAGTGCATTCCTTAGGCACTCTCCCATTCTGCCAAAGTCAGCCCCCAAAAAGTCCAGTACCCTTGCTTTTGTATGGCTTGATTCTATGACAGTGTTTATTGTGATCACACTGTCTGGTGGTCGCATGTTCCCAGATGGCTAACCACTCCTAAATCTGAGATCCTCTCACCGTACCAATTTGGGATTACCAGATCTTAGACTGCTCCCTCCTGAGTGTGTTCCAACACTAACTGCCCAAGACATGCCCTCTGTTGGGCACCGAGAATGACTCTGCTCTTGGATGTGGCTGCAGCAAATGTGTTCCAGTTAACATCTGGCATATTCAGGTCCCCCATCAAAATTACCTCCCCCCTTTTCTGCCATTCTAAGGATACCTCCTATCATTTCCTTGTCCATGTCCTCCCCCTGAGATGGGGGTCTGTATATAACCCCTGTGTGGATTATGGTGCCATTTCCTGTCTCCAAGGTGACCCACAGTGCCTCCTCTCCTCCCTGTTTACCCTTTAGTTCTGTTGCTTTGATCCTTTTCCTTATGTAGAGAGCTCCTCCTCTTCCTCTTTTACCCTCCCTGTCCCTCCTGTAGGTTGTATACCCTGGTATGTTGACAACCCAGTCATGATTCCCTGTGTACCAGGTTTCTGTGACTGCCACAATATCCAGGCATCCATAAAGGCCACTAGTTCAGGAAGCTTGTTACCCAGACTATGGGAATTGATACTTATTGCCCTCCATTTTTGATGACCTTACCACTTTTAGCCCGATCCCTGTACTTACTGCCTTTGCCTTATATAGAAACATAGAAACAGAATTTGACAGCAGATAAGGACTGCTTGGCCCACCCAGTCTGCCCATTTCCCTACCTGATGGATAAGCTGCAGATCCTAGTTAACCAGCAGTCTACTTCTTTCTACCCCCACCCCCTAGAATTGCCTTATGACTGTCCCATGCATGCTTGAATTCCACCACTGTTTTTGACTCCACAACCTCCTCTGGAAGGCCGTTCCATACATCCACAACCCTCTCTGTGAAAAAATACTTCCTTAAATTACCTCTGAGCCGCCCCTTCTATCTTCAAATTGTGCCCCCTTGTTCTTGCACACCTCTTTTTTTGAAAGATGCTACCCTCTTGGACTTTGTTGATTCCCTTGAGGTACTTGGAAGTTTCTATCATGTCCCCCTCTCCCTCCTTTCCTCGAGGCTATACATATTAAGCTCCTTAAGTCTCTCTTCATATGTCTTCCGTTGCAGACCCTGCACCATTTTAGTTGCCCTCCTCTGGACAGCTTCCATCCTGTCTATGTCTTTGCGGAGTTGGGTCTCCAGAACTGCATGCAGTACTCAGATGTGGTCTCACCAGCTGTCTGTACAGAGGATAATAACTTCCTGTTTTCTACTGGTGATGCCTCCCTATGCATCCCAGTATCCCCCAGCCCTACTTGCTGCCCTCTCACATTGCTTGCCCACCTTTAGGTCATCTGATATGACTACCCTCAGGTCCCTTTCCATTTTTGTTGTTGTTAGTATCTCACCCCCCATTGTGTACTCTTCCCCTGGGTTTTTGTTTCCCAGGTGCATTATCTTGCACTTCTTAGCATTGAATCTAAGCTGCCATACATTTGACCATTCCTCTAACCTTGCCAAGTCCCTTCTCATCCTTTCCACCCCACCTTGTGCATCAACTCTGTTGCAGATCTTTGTGTCATCTGCAAAGAGTCATACTTTTCCTTCCATTCCCTCTGCAATGTCACTTATAAAGACATTGAAGAGAACCGGTCCTAATACTGAACCCTGTGGAACCCCACTAGTAACCCCACTTTTTTCAGAGTGGACTCCATTTACTATTACTCTCTCTGTCCTATTCTCCAGTCAATTCTTTACCCAGGCTGTCATCTTGGGACCCACTCCCGGGCTGGCTAACTTGTATATTAATCTTTTGTGTGGGACTGTGTCAAATGCCTTGCTAAAGTCTAGGTAGGCCATGTCCACAGCCCCTCCCTGATCAACTGCTTTGGTCACCCAGTCAAAGAAATCTATCAGATTTGTCTGGCATGACCTTCCCGCTGTGAATCCATGCTGCCTTGGGTACTGTGCACCTCTGGCCTCTAGATACTCAACAATTCTTTCCTTCAGAAGTGATTCCATCATTTTCCCTACCGCTGAGGTTAAACTAACAGGTCTGTAGTTTTCTGCTTCTGCCTTGCTTCCACTTTTGTGAAGGGGAATCACATCTGCCCTCCTCCAGTCCTCCGGTACCACCCCATCCTCCCATGATTTGTTAAAGAGGGTAGTCAGTGGTGTCACTAGTTCTACCCTTAGTTCTTTTAGAATTCTGGGATGAATCCCATCAGGCCCCATTGCTTTGTCCACCTTCAGTTTTAAGAGCTCTTTCAGAACCCTTTCTTCTGTAAATGGGCTGGTATCAACTTCTGTATCCAGAGTGTTTCTAATGTTTGTTTTAGGTACCTCCCCTCTTCCTTTGTAAATACTGAGCAAAAATATTTGTTTAGTATCTCTGCCTTTTCACAGTCACCCTCTGCCCACCCTCCTCCCCTTTATTAAGCCTCACTATCCCTCCCTTGGTCTTCCTTCGCTCCCTGATGTACCTATAAAAGGTTTTATCCCCCTTCTTAACTGAGTTGGCTATCTTTTCCTCGGTTTGGGCCTTTGCTGTTCTGACTGCCTTTCCAGCTTCCTTTTGCTTTAACTGATACAGTTCTCCGTACTGTTCCTTCATGATTCCTTGTACTTCCTGAATGCTTTCTTTTCTTGAACCACTGCCACTTCCTTTGAGAACTATAGTGGTTTCTTACCTGTTTCATTTTGTTTATTTGCTTTACACAAAGGCTTGTTACCTCTGTGATGGCAGTTTTTATTATTCCCCATTGTTCTTCCACCCCTCCTTCCTGCCCATTTGCTAGTGCATTCCTTAGGCACTCACCCATTTTGGCAAAGTCAGCCCTCCTAAAATCCAGCACCTTTGTCTTTGTATGGCTTGACTCTATTGCTGTGTTTATTGTGAACCATACTGTTCGATGGTCGCTAGTTCCCAGATGGCTACCCACTTCTACATCTGTGATCCTCTCTTCATCTCCATTTGAGAGAACCAGGTCTAAGATTGCTCCCTCTTGAGTGGGCTCCAATACTAGTTGTCTAAGGCATGCCCCCTGTAGGGCATCTAGAATAACCCCACTCTTTGAAGTGGCTGCTGCAACTGCACTCCAGTTAACATCTGGCATATTCAGATCACCCATCAGCAATATCTCCCCTTTATCTGCCATTCTAAGTATACTTTCTATCATTTCCTTGTCCATTTCCTCCCCCTGAGAGGGGGGTCTGTATACAATCCCTGTGCAGATTGTGGTGCCATTTCCTGCCTCCAAATTGACCCACAGTGCTTCTTCTCCTCCCTGTTTACCCTTTTGTTCTGTTGCTTTGATTTCTTTTCTTGTGTAGAGAGCTACTCCTCCTCCTCTTTTACCCTCCCTGTCCCGCCTTTTTCTCCATTTACCCCTGCCCTTCCCCCTATTGACCTCTCTACCTTGGGGTTAATCTCACTAACTACCCTGTTTTGTGGGAGGATGCTGGGAAATCCCTGATCCTTTTCAGTGCTCTCCCACTGGCTAGTTTAAAAGCTTGCCAATGAAGCATTTAAACCTATTGCTTAGGTTCCTGGTTCCCCTCCGGGACAGATGCAGACCATCATGCCAGTATAGGCCTGTATGCCTCTAAGTGGACCCCCAGTCCCTAATGAAGCCAAAACCCTGTGTCCCATATCAGTTTTTCAACCATTAATTGAATCCCAGGTGCGAAGTACCCTAGCCTCACCCATACCATTGACAGGCAACACCTCTGAGAAGGTTACCGTGCGTGCTACTTGTCTAAGGCCCTTCCCCAACTCCACAAACTCCTCCTACACAGCTCTGATCCCATTCCCAGCTAGGTCATTTGTCCCTAGGTGGACAATGACATCCAGCTCCCTCTCCTGTGCAACTGCTCCCATGATCCTGAGGATTCATTTCCTGTCCCTCAATGTCATGGTGCCAGGTAGGCACCTTGTCTCCCTTTAATCCCTCCCACAGTTCTACCCTCTAATGATTGAGTACCCCACCAGGAGTTGTTTCTTTCCCCTGTGGGATCCCATGCCACCCTCCTTTGGATCTCCTTTGTGGAGGTTCCCAGCATCCTCATTGGTCTCCACTGTGGGTGCCTCCATAGAGGAACAACGCTCCACCAGAAAGGCATATGAATTGTGGAGAGGCACAACTGGAGGGATGCACCTCTGCTCCACCACCGTCACCCTCCCTGAGCCCACCGTCATCCAACCACTTCTTATTCTAGGCAACCTCTGAGGCAGCGGCTGTGGCCCTGGTGGTCCCTGGGTGGGGAAGAAGATGTCCCAATCCCCTGCCAAGTCCTGGGTGGGTGAGGAGGTTTTCCTACTCCTTGTCAGATTGACCTAGAGATAGGCAACCTCCTCCATCAGAGCATAGAGATGTCTGCAAATAGGGCAGCATTGTAGCCTGCATAATGTCTCCCAGAAGACTGCCATCCCACAGCCAGTGCATTGCACCACTCCCCATATGTTTCATGCATGGGCATGGTCCACAACTCTATCAGATACAAAGCAGTGTCATTCTGGAACACCATCCCTTTCACTATGAAAGCTGTCCCTTCCCCTAAAATGTTCACTGCAAAGCTGAAATTACATCTCCAAGAGATGTTTGTACCTGCTTTGCATGACTTACAAAACACTGTTGACTTAATGTGCCATCTGAATGCCTTATTTTTGCACCATATCACTTCATTTTGTATTTTGATACTGATGCACTTATGCCAAATCCACTGTCTTTTTGCATACTCTTCTGTACCTGAGTAATGACTGAAAAATGGTGCTTCAGTGCCTGTGCACTTATCTGAACATCAACATTTTTATTCATTTATTCATTTATTTATTCATTCATTCATTCAAGGTAGAAGCAATACATGTCCTAGCATGTCAATAAATGGCTTTTGCAAGCAGTTACAGTTTATGTGGTAGTTTTGTTTCATGCCTAAAGGCTCATTCACACTGCACCTTGCTGCAGTGGCCACTTTCAAATTGTTCAAAAAATGTAAAGGAAATGCTATAGAGCCACGTTCACATGGCACTGGTGCTTTCGGTGCTCTTTCCCTTTCCGTTGATTTAGGTTTCATTCCGATCACGGTTGGGTTGGTGGGAACCTGTAGTGATGTGGGAGGTTTGCCTGTTCAGATTGCACAGGAAACCACCTACACCACTCTGCAAACCTAGGAAAAGAGGGATTGTAGTGGCAATGCCATGCAACAGAAAACTGCCAAAATGGGAAGGTTCTCACTGAGTAGCAATGATCTGGCCACTGTGAGCCACTGACAACTGCTTAGAGTTGATCGTGTGAACAAGCTTTAAGTCTCACAGGTACTTTGGAGCCTGTCATGATACAATGCAGTAACTTGAAATAAGTGACTCATCACAAAATACTGAATGACAACAGAACTTAATTGCCGTTTAATTACTGTTCTCTGCAATATACTGCAGCATTTTGTTGTCTACTGCAGCTTTACTGCATTGCACTCTGGATGGCACCCCTGTATGTGCTGCAGGTGGCACGATGGTCATTACAAGCTGTTAAAGTGCACATACATCCTGTTTGTATTGGCTGTGTACATTATCAGCCAGAATGTAGAAAAATGACAATTTGCCTATATGGTGCTTCAGACCAGTAGAGGGCTTGCTACTTGTGCTGTTGCGTATCCATTTATCTGTCAGACTGTCAATCACTGAGATTGCAGAACCCAACAGCTGCATTGAGCCAGTAAGAGGGCTTGCTGCTTGTAGTACAGCAAACCAATAGGTCTGTCAAGCTGTCAGTTACTGTAATTGGAGAGATTAACCAATCCAGTGGACATGCATGTGTGCAGGCACGTGCACTCGCACGCGCACACACACACACTACATTAGCAGCCAGCCAGTGTGCAGAAAAAGTGCAGTGAGAGGGCTTGCTGATTATGCTGAAGCATACCCATTGGTCTGTCTGGTTGTTGGTCACTATGCACAAAATTAGCAGCTCAACCCTTGCTCATTCACAAACTTTAAATGGCTTTTTCGATAGGAGGGCTACTGCTTCATGGCATACATCAGTTAAAACAGAGAATTCAGTGCACACCATCTCCTCATGGCAAATCTAACACATAAAATATTCTTTCTGTCTGAAGTGGTCCCTCATTTTGTCTCCAGTAGAAGTTGGAGCCTCTTGGTGTTTGCATCAGGGCACAGCTGTGATGTTGTTCAACTACCAAACATCAAGGTAGATCACCCATCAACTGGGTCCCTATTCTAAACTGTAGCTGCCTGAACTGACTTCTTTTATATAAGGTGCACTGCCTAAACTGGCTTCCTTAAATTAAGGTGCTATCCCCAACCAATGGGTAAGTAAATGGTGAGCAGTAAAATACATAACATAATACATCCCCAAGCATTAAACAAACACAACATTATGTGCATTCACAAATGCTAAATGTTTTTTTTTAAATTAAGGAAGCTACTGCTTTGTGGCCTATATCAGTTAAAACAGAGAATTCAGCACACACCTTCCCCCCAATGATTAATGTCTGAGCGATGTATGACTTTCAACAGCTCACTCCTCAACAGTACTACTCATTGCTTAGTGATTGCACCTCAATTAAAGGAAGCCAGGTTAGGCAGTGCCCCTTATATGAAAGAAGCCAGTGCAGTTATCTACATTTTAGAACTGAGACCTAGCTTAGGGATGGTTTACCCTGATGTCTGGTTGCTGGGCAAATTCACAGCGGGGTCCTAATGTAAACACCAAATAACCCCACCCCCAACTCCTATTGGAGATAAAATAAGTAAGTGGCCAATTTAGGCAGAAATAATATCATATCTGAAAGATTTAACCTGGGGGAGGGTGCACTCAGAATTCTCTGTTTTAACTGTTGGTCAGTATGTACTGTATATAGAGTCCAGCAACTGCTTCAAACCAGTGAGAGGGTGTGATGTCTGTGCTGCAGCATACCCAGTGGTCTGTCAGGCTATATCAATCAGTGTGATTGCAGAACTCAACAGATCTGGTGCTTTCACTCCCACTGCCACCAATGACTTGTTTCATCTTAAAGGAGAACTATGTTTTTTGTGCCTCTCACCTTATATTTTAAAGCAGCAGTGCAATGAAATTGTGCAACATTTTGGCTCTACCTTTTTTCCACTAGAAAAGATTCCAAGCATCTTCCTGTTTAATTTGGTGGTACAATTTTCTAATCCCACCAACATTTGAGTATTTTATAAATATTTTAAGTGAGTTTTTTTCTAAAGAAAAGAAGATGGCTGCCACATTTTCCATATGAATAACACTGTAGACCTGGCAAAGGTTAGGACAGAAAAAATAAAAAAGTTTCTTGGTACACAGCATAGAAGGTACCTAAACAAGTACATCTGACAGGTATGTTAATAGTTTTCTTAACTGTAGCTGAAACTAGCTTTTTTGGAAAATATTTTTTCGTTGCACTGTTGCTTTAAATGGACTTTGTAGTGGTACAGCTCAAACCACTGCCTAATCTAACTGGCAACATTTTATGGGCCATTAAACAAGTTTCAGAATTCCAAACAATTGATTTAATTAGCAAATAACAGACAGAGAGCATTTTCTCTGCAGTTTGAACATACTGTATGACAAACAAAACAGAAATCATGTTGTACTCTGCCATTATATTTGGTGTGTGTTGGGGCTGTGGAAACTATCCTCATGGGAAAAGTGGTAATGTGAAGGTGGGCATAGGATTCAGTGCCATGTAGAAGGATAGTCAATTTACATTTTCAACCCAAACTTTACATCATATTTGCAGGATATCCAGATTCACTTACTTGCCTTTCATACTTTTATTTGCCCTGGATTAATTCCAGTATGGAATTTCTGTGTTGCACCATTCAAGGGTTTCTGCCTCACAGACTGCCCAGCTTGTTTGCAGTGCTGATCTTGTTAAGTGGGGTGTGAGAGTAATTGCTGCTGTGATTTGTACTTGTACATGAGTTTGTGCTGCTCTCACAGAGATTATATTGGACCCTGATGCCACTGTAAACCCTTACAGAATGTCCCTTTTGATATACCTTCTTCTGGTCTTGCTCACACATTTGCATATGCAGGTACTCTTTTGTGGCTCATTCTATGTTACTTTTAATATGGTTTCCATATTTGCAATAACCCTTATTTAAGAATGGGGCTATTAAACAACCTCTGGTGACACAGGGAAGCCTTTGGAAAGACATATAGTAATTGTAGGGCACAATTCTGCATATATTTTGCATATCCTCTGCAGACTTGCTTGCCAAAGGCAAAGCAAACATATTGGTAGCAGCTGAACAGATGTGGTCCTGGTTGAGTTATCCATTTAAGGGCTGCATTTGGGGCTTGGTAACCCTCACTCAGTTTGCTGGGGAGTTATAGTAAGTGTGTTACTTTATCACCACTAGTTGGCCTCTGTTGCACAACAGAGAAAGTAGTTTCCTTTGAATTTCATGTCAGGTGGAACATTTATGTCATGGCATGTTAGTTAATGACTTTTGCAAGCAGTTATAGTATACAGTATGTGGTAGTATTTTAATTTTTCTAATTCTCAATTGTGCGCTACAGGTGGTAAAATGATCATCACTGACAGTTGCTAATGTGCTATAAATCCCATTTTCTTCGGCTGTGCACATCATTTGCTAGCCAGATTGCAGGAAAATAATGATCTGCCTTTCTGTTCATTTAAGCCAGACAGAGGGCTTGCTGCTTGTGTTGTTGCATACCCATTAACCTATCAGACTGTCAATCACTGTGATTGTAGAGCCCAACAACTGCATGAAACCAGCATACGAGTGCTTGTTGCTTATGCTGCAGCATTCCCATTGGTCTTTCAGGCTTTCAATCAGTGTACTAGCGGAGCCCATCTGTTCTGGCACATGTATAGACACACACACATGCACACACACACACACACACACACACATGCACACTACATTAGCAGCCACTCAGATTGCAGGAAAATGACCCTCCACCTTTCTGCTGCTTCAAGTCAGTGAGAAGGCTTGCTGCTCATGCTGCAGAATACCCATTGGTTTGCTAGGCTGTCAGTCACTATATGTTGTATGCAGAGTCCAACAGCTGCTTCAAGCCAGAGAGAGGGCATGATGCTTGTGTGCCCATTGGTGTGTAAATCATTATGATTGCAGAGCTTGATAGATCTGGCACTCCCCAGTACCCCTCACCAATGGCCATCGCCACTGGTTTCAACATAAAGGGCAACTATCATTTTTTTTTGTGCATCTCTTCACATATTTTAAAAGGACTCTATAGCAGCACAGCTCACACTGGTGCCTAGTCTGACTGGAACACTCATTAATGAACCATTGGACAGTTTTCAGAATCCTATACAAAATCAGCATTATTCGGCAAATAACAAAAAAGGGCATTTTCTCAGCAGTTCAGACATAAAACCACCAAAACAGAAATTATTTTGTAGTGTGCCATTATAGTTGTGTGTTGAAGCCACAGTAACTCTACTCATCAGTGAAATAGCAATGGGAAGCCGGGTATGGGTTCAATGTGGTTTCCAAGGGTAGTGAATTTACATTTACCCCCTAAACCTAACACCATATTTACAGCACCTGCAGAGCAGATTCACCCACTTGCACTCCATGCTTCTACCTGCCCTTGGTTCATCCTTGTAAACCTCATTGAACCCAAAACTATGGCAGTGCTTTGAGGACAGCAGACACTGACTTTGTTTTGCTGCAGCAGCATAGCCAACATAAACAGCACTCTGTAGCTTTAATTTTAGAAACATAGAATTTGACGGCAGATAAGGACCGCTTGGCCCACCCAGTCTGCCCAATTCCCTGCCTACTGAATAAGCTGCAGATCCTAGTTAACCAGCAGCCTACCTCTTTCTACCCCCACTCCTAGAATTGCCTTATGACTGTCCCATGCATGCTTGAATTCCACCACTGTTTTTGACGCCACAACCTCCTCTCGAAGGCCGTTCCATGCATTACAACCCTCTCTGTGAAAAATATTCCTTAAATTACCTCTGAGCTGCCCCTTCTATCTTCAAATTGTGCCCCCTTGTTCTTGCACACCTCTTTTTTTGAAAGATGCTACCCTCTTGGACTTTGTTGATTCCCTTGAAGTACTTGAAATTTTCTATCATGTCCCCCCTCTCCCTCCTTTCCTCGAGGCTATACATATTAAGCTCCTTAAGTGTCTCTTCATATGTCTTCCGGTGCAGACTCTGCACCATTTTAGTTGCCCTCCTTTGGATGGCTTCCATCCTGTCTATGTCTTTGCGAAGACTGGGTCTCCAGAACTGCACACAGTACTCCAGATGGGGTCTGACCAGCTGTCTGTACAGAGGGATAATAACTTCCTGTTTTCTACTGGTGATGCCTCTCCCTATGCATCCCAGTATCCCCCCAGCCCTCCTTGCTGCCCTCTCACATTGCTTGCCCACCTTTAAGTCATCTGATATGACTACCCCAGGTCCCTTTCCATTTTGTTGTTGTTAGTATCTCACCCCCATTGTGTACTCTTCCCTGGGTTTTGTTTCCAGGTGCATTACCTTGCACTTCTTAGCATTGAATCTAAGCTGCCATACATTTGACCATTCCTCTAACCTTGCCAAGTCCTTTTCATCTTTCCACCCCACCTTGTGCATCAACTCTGTTGCAGATCTTTGTGTCATCTGCAAAGAGATATATTTCCTTCCAGTCCTCTGTAATGTCGGCTAGGAAGACATTGAAAAGGACCGGTCCTACTACTGAACCCTGTGGTACCCCACTAGTAACCCCCTTTCTTCAGAGTGGACTCCATTTACTATTACTCTCTGTGTCCTATTCTCCAGCCAATTTTTACCCAGGCTGTCATCTTGGGACCCACTCCCGGCTGGCTAACTTGTATATTAATCTTTGTGTGGGACTGTGTCAAATGCCTTTTCTAAAGTCTAGGTAGACCATGTCCACAGCCCCTCCTGATCTACTACTTTGGTCACCCAGTCAAAGAAATCTATCAGATTTGTCTGGCATGACCTTCCACTGTGAATCCATGCTGCCTTGGGTCCTGTGCCCCTCTGGCCTCTAGATACTCGACAATTCTTTCCTTCAGAAGTGATTCCATCATTTTCCCTACCACTGAGGTTAAACTAACAGGTCTGTGGTTTCCTGCTCCTGCCTTGCTCCCACTTTTGTGAAGGGGAATCACATCTGCCCTCCTCCAGTTCTCTGGTACCACCCCATCCTCCCATGATTTGTTAAACAGGGTAGTCAGTGGTGTCACTATTTCCACCCTTAGTTCTTTTAGAATTCTGGGATGAATCCCATCAGGCCCCATTGCTTTGTCCACCTTCAGTTTTAAGAGTTCTTTCAGAACCCTTACTTCTGTAAATGGGCTGGTTTCAACTTCTGTATCCAGTGTTTCTACTGTTTGTTTGAGGTACCTCCCCCTCTTCTGTTGTAAATACAGAGCAAAATATTTGTTTAGTATCTCTGCCTTTTCACAGTCACCCTCTACCCACCTCCCCTTTATTAAGCCTCACTAACCTCCTTGGTCTTCCTTTGCTCCCTGATGTACCTATAAAAGGTTTATCCCCTTCTTAACTGGGTTGGCTATCTTTTCCTCAGTTTGGGCCTTTGCTGTTATGACTGCCTTCCAGCTTCCTTTTGTTTTAACTGACAGTTGTCTGTCCTGTCCTTCTGTGATTCCTTGTACTTCCTGTAGCTTTCTTTCTCTTGAACCTTCACTGCCACTACCTTTGAGAACCATAGTGGTTTCTACATCGTTTAGTTTTGTTTATTTGCTTCACACAAAGGCTAGTTACCTCTGTGATGGCAGTTTTTATTATTCCCCATTGTTCTTCCACCCCTCCTTTCTGCCCATTTGCTAGTGCTTTCCTTAGGCACTCACCCATTTTGGCAAAGTCAGCCCTCTCAAAGTCCAGTACCTTTGCCTTTGTATGGCTTGACTCTATTGCTGTGTTGATTGTGAACCATACTGTTCGATGGTCACTAGTTCCCAGATGGCTACCCACTTCTACATCTGTGATCCTCTCTTCATCTCCATTTGAGAGAACCAGGTCTAAGACTGCTCCCTCTCAGTGGGCTCCAATACTAGTTGTCTAAGGCATGCCCCCTGTAGGGCATCTAGAATAACCCCACTCTTCAAAGTGGCTGCTGCAACTGCGCTCCAGTTAACATCTGGCATATTCAGATCACCCATCAACAATATCTCCCCTTTTTCTGCCATTCTAAGTATACTTTCTATCATTTCCTTGTCCATTTCCTCCCCTGAGAAGAGTCTGTCTACAACCCTGTGCGGATTGTGGTGCCATTGCAGTCTCCAAATTTACCCACAGTGATTCTTCTCCTCCCTGTTTTCCCTTTTGTTCTGCTGCTTTGATTCCTTCCCTTATGTAAAGAGCTACTCCTCCTCCTCTATTACCCTCTCTGTCCCTCCTGTAGATAGTGTATCCTGGTATGTTTATGTCCCAGTCATGGTTTTGTGTGAACCATGTTTCTGTGACTGCCACAATATCCAGATGTTCCTCCTCCATGAAGGCCACTAATTCAGGAAGCTTGTTACTCAGACTACGGGCATTGGTACTCATTGCTTTCCATTTTTGATGGCTTTACCTTCAGTTGCAACATCCCCACTGACCTTTCTACCTTGGTCTTTTCTCATTTAGTACCCTGTTTTGTAGGAGAGGCTGGGATTTTCTGCTGCTTATCAGTGCCTCCCTTGACTAGTTTAAAAGCTTGCCAATGAAGCATTTAAACCGATTGCTCAAAAGACTTGTTCCTTTCTGGACAGATGCAGACCATCCTGCCAGTATAGGCTGGTGTCCCTCCAGGTGGAACCCCAGTCACCAATGAAGCCAAACCCCTGTGTTCCACACCATTTTTTCAACCATTCATTAAACTGCATGGTGCAAAGTACCCTCGCCTCACTCATGCCATTGACAGGCAGCACCTCTGAGAAGGATACTGCGTGTGCTAGCTTGTCTTATGCCCCCCCAGTTCTACAAAGTCCTTCTGCACTGCTCTAATCTCATGTTGAGCCAAGTCATTTGTCCCTAGGTGGACAATGATGTCCAGCTCAGACTCCCGTGCAGCTGTTCTCGTGATCCTGAGGATCGCTTCCTGTCCCTCAAGCCATGGCACCAGGCAGGCACCTTACTCAGTTTTCCCTGCTCCCCCAGTTCTATCCCCTAATAATTGAGTCCCCACCAGGAGCTGCTTCCTTTCCTTGTGGTGTCCTCTACCTCCTTCCTGTGGGCCTCCCTTGAGACAGTTGTCCTCAGCCTCCTTAATCTCCTCTGTGGGTGCATCCATAGGGGAGCTGTGCTCCCCCAGAATGGTGTATGGATTGTGGAGTGGAACAACTAACTGGGTGTGCCTCTGTTCCATCATCCTCACCCTCCCTGAGCCCACTGTGGTCCAACTGCTGTGCTTTCTTTGCAACCTCTGAGGCAGTGGTGGTGGGTCTGGTGCTTCCTGGATGGGGGAGGTTCCCTTCTTAACATCCAGTCTGGCCTGGGGGAAGGTTCCCTTACTGCTGTCCAGTGTGGCCTGAAGACAGGCAAATTCCTCCCTCAGGGCAGAGAGTTGTCTGCAAATAGGGCAGCATCTCAGCCTCCAGAAAGTCTCCCGGAAGACTGCTGCCCCACAGCCATTACATTGCACTACTCCCCACATGATTATGTATTTTTTTTTTGTGTGTGTGTGATTGGTTTGTTATATAGCAATATAAATATTATACAATGTGTATGCTTATATTTTCAGTGCTGTGTGCTAGAGAGGATATGACATTGATATGCACCTTGCACTCTTGAGGAAATGATGTCAGAACCCCAGGTATGAAGGAACTATTTCCAGGGGTGGGTGGGAAGGGTTGGGCCTAAACGGTGCCCTCACAAAACAATCAGCTAAGAGCTCTGACTCACCGCTGCGATGAGTGCCTTCCTGTCAGCAAGATACCATACACAACAATTTGACAGAGCAAATTCCTGCTAATCAAACAGAGAAAATCCAGACATCCAAGTCAGACACAGGTAAACCTCCCCAGCCCAAAACTGCCTGGTGGTTTGTGCTTCTAAAGCAGTCAGCCCCAAAATAAGTCAGCTGAGCTTTAAACTCTTCCTGCACTGAAAATCTTAGAATTGTAACAAGACTGTCTTTCCTGATTAAGTTCCTTATTTCACCTTTCAGTTAGAAGTAGCCTCCACCTGTAGAATATCTGCTACAAACCAAAGACAATTGCAAGGTTCACCTCCCTCTTATGTGAGCACAACTCGCTTTCTTGCAAATCCTATGTTCAGTATTGTAGCTCCCAGCAAGAGGTAGCTTGCCTTAAAAAATATTAGCTGGTTGAATTTTCTTTTTCACCTCACTCACACCACCACTTAGTAGCCTTTAGTCTCCAGTGTCCTCCCCCTTTATATATATACACACACACGCACACTACAGGAACTAGCTAGAGTCACTTTGTGGCACTTTCTCTGTGGTACTTCTCTGTTCCCATTCCATGCTATACACACTCAGTGACTGAAGCCATTCAGTGGCACGTTTCTCTAGTGTCCCTTTCACACATATCCTGCAGTACTTGCTTTCACCAGCAGGGCTAATCAGCAAAGCCCTCCAGTGCCAGAACACACCACCACTAGTGATATTAAGTACAGTGTCATCTGAGGCAATTACCAATGCTGTGCAGAATTTTCATATCAAGACAGAACAGAATTTCTGCAAAATTTCCAAAAATTTGGACTCATTATGCAGAATTTTGTTGGAAGTAAAATTCAGAAATTCCAAAAGTGGAATTGAATTTATGGTTTGCAATTCAAAGTTTACATAAGTCATGGATTATGGACAGGATTTTCAAATGGCTTACATCGCAATGGGTACACTGACGATAAGGTGTTTGGGGCTTGTGGCACTCTAATGGATTTTCTATCCCTTACAGCAATTGCCACATGTTAGAGCAACTTTTTCTGGTCTAACTTGCGCAGTCCTTGGGACGCTTTTGCATAGCTTGCACCGTGATATTTGGCACAAGCTGCAGTAAATCGGGATAGCTGTCACAATTGCACCTGAAATTGTAAAATCAGGTACAGCTGCAATGACAGGGTTTGGCACACTGCCAGAACCTAAGTGTCATGGTGCAGGGCATAGTACAAGTGCTACACCATACTTTGAAAATCTGGCCCTATGTTTCTACAACCTGCAGGAAAATTCTTCTATTTTCAATTAAAATAAATTTGGAATTCCACTGAATTTATTGAAAAATTCCAAAAAAACCTTTTGGAGTCAGAGCTGCCATTCCAGTTTATCTCTTCTGGCAGAATTTCACTTTCCACACAGCTCTAGCTAGCAGTCACCACCACTGACAGTGTTAACAAATAAAGCCCTCTTTAGCCAAGACTCACCGCTGTTGAGAACTGGTTTGGGCTTTGAGGCTGCTCTGGTGAACTCCACTGCCATCAGGACTAACATCTGCAAAGTTCTGGATGCCTTTAGAAAGATTAGGAGTGGCAGTGAGCTATAGCAGAATGGGGAGAGAAAAAAAAAAAAGCAGTAGGGCTATCCTCTTTTAAACACTTCCATTTGTTGAAAGTCCTGTGATGCTTGCTAGAGGCATGAAATACCTACCTCTTCCACCTAACTGCTAGCAATGTCACCCAGAACCGAGTAACTAAAAATTCTGAAACAGACTCTGATTGCTGTCTAAACATGGATCCTACACCAACAGTACTGTACCTCAAACTGCAAGCAATCCCACCCAGTACCCTTATTTAATTTATATCACTATTGTCTCAACTGCAACTCACTGGTAATGACCTGTGGCCCGATTCCAGAAGGGCATACACCCAAGGTGAGATACTCCAAACCCCATGGTGTATCTTGCTACTTATGCTAGTCAATATGCCAGCCCCTATTCCAAGATGCAGGTTGTGCCTTGGCATTTGCAGGCTGTGACAAATGCAGTTTATGCCATCACTTATGCAGCAGCCCACAATGCCTGGCGCAACTGCAGGTTATGACAGCAACCTAGCCCAAATCCAGTAGGGCAGCTGTCGTAACCCATGAGTGCAATTCCAAAAGCCACAGTGGTGTGACTAAGTTAGAACAGCTCTGAGCTGCTCTAAGTGTCAACTGACAGTGCCATCCGTTGGCTACCCACCTCCTGGCACCGTGGCAATGGCACAGACTTGTTCCCCAATGTCCCCTATTGTATACCCCTACCCCCACCCCTAAATAGCAGGGACCTCTGGGGGTCCATTCTCTGATGCACCCCCTGACACCTGTGTCACCTGTCCTGCCCCACTCCATGCCACCTGTTGTGGCTGGTGGTGTTCTGGGGTGAGGGGTACTTTGGGGGGCTGCCAGGAGTTCATCTGAGTTGCAACTTGTAGCAGATATATGCCATGTGGGGCTACTGCCACACATATGGCATATCTTGCAGGCTGCAATTGTGTGTAGGGTCCTTACATAGAGGTGGACCGCACTAACTACAACTGTGTGCAAGTTATTTGGCTGTCTTGGAATTGGGCCACTTGTTTCTTATTTACTCATTGTTACTGAAATGCCTTTTGACATTTAATACTGTATTTAATTTTACAAGCTGCCTCTCTGTCTTATAGGACCTGCAGTCTGAGGAAAAATACATTTCTTTATTGTACATAAGGATTAGATTGGGCAAGAATGCAAATTAAATCTGTTCAACATCCTCTAATACAAATTATATGATAGGCTTCTTTTCAGACACCCTACTCTCACTCCTACCTGTGTCTCACCTCCTGTTTCTTCTCTGAGAATTGTACCCACAGTTGAGTCCTTGATTTGTGGGCACCCTCTTTGATGTGGTGGGGAGAACAGCCAGTCGGCCAGTATCAAAGAGTTCTATTCTCCCCTGCCTCTATCCTGACTTCAGGGTATTTTTTAATTTGAATACATCCTCACTGCAATGGATGTTAGTATATTCAGTGAGGACCCCTTCCCCCCACATGACATTTCATGTACACTCTGGCTCTTAGTACAGCTGTCGGGAAATGCACCATGCAGATTACCTCTCCTGACCTGCTTAAAATAACTGGATGCAAACAGTAAGTCAGATCAGGAGTTACAGGGCTGAAGCATGCTTTGCTGCTCTATCACTGCACATACAGTGCTTACAATGTTGTCTCTTTACACACCAACAAAATGTAATTTAACTCTCTCGTCCCTTGACCACATGCAATTTCACTAGCCACATGCATGCGCTGTCACCACAGACTGCTGAACAAATGCACTGTCATTCTCCCACTACAACATGCACTGTCACTTTCAGACCCTCTCACACTTGCCATTTAATCCACCACACTCCTGTAAACATGGGCTGTCTCCCTCAACCCCCATACACATGCACTGTTGCCCCATAGGGCTCTTAAGCACATTCTCACTTCTAAACCACCCCACACTTGCACTGCCACCCTCAGACCTCCACTACACAAAGTCACTGTCCTTCATAGACTCCCATACATGTGCACTGTCACTCTAAGTACCCCACAAATTCATAGACCCTCCACAAACATGCACTGCCACCCTCAGATGCCCCCACACAAATTCTCTATTACATACAGACTCAGATGCATGCAGTGTCACCCTAAGGCCCCACACACATGTGCTGTTAAATATAGATTATCCAGACACATTCACTGTCAGCCAAATAACTCTACTTACATTTAATATTAGGGGAGGCAGTATAGCACAGTGGTTTAAGGCTCTGAGCTGAAATCTGGAGATCTGGGTTTGAATCCCACAGCCCCCAATTGCATATACTGTGTGACCCTGAGCAAGTCACTTAACTTCTCTGTACTCCCAGGTTGCACCTGTAAAAAAGCTTTCAGCTTAGTGTCTCTCACCTGGTTAAATAATTGAAAAAAAAATGTATATATATTATCGACAGACCCCACACATCCATTACTTTTCAACCATTATTTCTTCTCAACTTTTTTTTTGTATAACCTACAAAACCAAACAACACAAAAATAATACCATGCAAGCAAATACTGTTGGCTTTTGGCAACTCATGTTCATATTAATTATGTAAATTAATGTATATACAGTTTTGCTGTTCTTGGACTTCAACTTCTATGGCTGCTTGTCTACACCAGGCATCATAATCTTCTGCTTGTAAGTATATAGTAACACTGTACCCTAGGGGTACGGTAATGCAGCTGGAGCTGTCTCACTTCATTGAAATCATTGCACAAAACGGTGATGCCAGCAGCCATTTTGGAGTCATCTGGGAGTGACAGAATAAAATCTGCAGCTGATATGTTTATAAATTTCAGCAGCAACCAAACACAATGTGACAATCAGAATAGAATAAGCTTTTGCATTGATCAACATAGCAAACCATTTCTTATTACTCTATGCCACTGGTTCTGATGCTTATTAACTTTTTTTTACTGGTTGGGTGTCCTTTAATGTCCTCTTCTTGTGCCTAAGGTGAACCACCTTGCAACAGACACTGCTCCCTGACATTATTAGGTTACTGTTGATATCAGGACCAAGTCCAGTCCACAAAACCAAGCCTCTAATATAGTCAACATAAACTGCAGCATGGTGCCATAGAAGGTTGAAAAGGGTGGAGAATGAAGCATGCACAAATATTTTTAACATGATCTATTACTTTCAACACCTTTTGTTTTGACATTCTTCTCATTCATTTTATCTGCGACCATGGAACAGGTACCTTCCCAGAGATTAACCTACCCATTACAATGCTCTCTGCACACAGTTTCTTTTATAATTCCAGCTCTGCAAGAAGTGGCAAGATCAAGCAAATTATTAAAGCAAAAATGAAGCAACTGCTCAGGAGAAGAGAGGCTCACAATAAGTACACACCATCTATCTTGACTTTCAGATCCCATGTTTATCTAATTTATAGAGAATATTGACTTGCAATAAAAAGCAGTGTAGAGAGAGACACTCTTTTATTAATTCAGAAGTGTTGTCTCTGAGGGATAAACAAAAGCACAAGTAGCATGTACAGTATTTATTTTTGAAGTCTCTCTTTCTCTCTCCTTCCTCTCTCTCTCTTTCTGTTTCTCTCTCTCTCCTCCTACCTATGAAGCTACTTTTTGAATGCCTCAACCAGAAACCACCACTTTATGAAACTAAATACTATCCCAAGGGGAATGAAAAACAACACAATATTACACCTGACTGCCTAAGAACTCTACATTATGGAGGAAATTTAAAATAAAAGGCATTTGGTTGAATACATTTTGACGGAAGTTCTTTTTTTTATCTAGTCCCAGGAGAAAAGTGGGAAAAAAATCTGCATATCAATGCAAATGTTTAAAGTGTGTAAAGCCCCAGGAGAGAGAGAACAGCAGCAGCACACTGATGTTGTAATTCCTAATAAATGGGCTTCAATTAGCACAGCACTGTAAATGGAAAGGAAAAAAAAACATCCCTTACAGCACAGATATTTCTAGCTAGAGATGGTGCTCCAATATTCTTTATTTAGGACAGAGGGAGGGGAAGCCCTCTTTTTGGTGTGCTGTGCGTAACGTCACAAAGCTTTACAAAACCAACCCAATAGACCTTGCACTAGCCTCCTTCACAAGAAATACACAAACTATGGCAAACTAAGATGTGCCATTTAAAAACAAAAGTTTTTATTATGGTCACTGTGACCCCAGCCTACCACTTCTGGGTCGGGTGCTATATTTAGTTTGCCTCTGCTGCGAGCTGGTGAGAAAAGGACATTGTGCAGACATACAACAGTCCATAAGCACCTGCTTGAGGGCAGTTGTAGCCATTATTGCTGTGGCTGTAGCGAACTGGGGTATTTTGACCAGCTGTTTTAAAGTGAGCCTTGCCTCTAGTTCTCCACAGGAAACAGGAAGAGAGCTGATAGTTCTCAGGGATGCTCCCTGAACTACAAACACCAGCTAGTAGAAACATAGAAACATAGACTTTGATGGCAGATAAGGACCGCTTGGCCCACCTAGTCTGTTCATTTCCCTACTTACACGATAGGCCGCAGATCCTAGTTAACCAACAACCTATTTCTTCCTACCCCCACAAGAATTGTCTTATGTCTGTCCCATGCATTCTTGAATTCTCCCACAGTTTTAGACCCCACAGCCTCCTCAGGAAGGCTGTTCCATGCATCCACTACCCTCTCTGTGAAAAATACTTCTCACATTGCCCCATAACTGCCCCCATCTTTAAATTGTGTCCCCTTGTTCTTGCACATCTCTTTTCTGAAAGATGCTACCTCTTGGACTTTGTTGATTCCACTGAGGTACTTAAAGTTTCTATCATGTCTCCCTCTCCTTTCTTTCCTCAAGGGTATACATATTAAGCTCCTTTAGTCTCTCCTCATACGGTTTCTCTTGCAGACCCTGCACAATTTTAGTTGCCCTCCCCTGGACTGCCTCTATCCTGTCTATGTCTTTGCGGAGATGGGGTCTCCAGAACTGGTCACAGTACTCCAGATGGGGTCTCACTAACTGTCTGTACAGAGGGATAACAACTTCCTGTTTTCTTCTGGTGATGCCTCTCCCTATGCATCCCAGTATACCCCCAGCCCTCCCTACTGCCTTCTCACATAGCTTGCTAACCTTAAGATCATCTGATATGGTTACCTTCAGATCCCTTTCCTTTTTATGTTGGCTTGCCGCGCTAGTGCGCAAGTCAACATCTTGTGAGAGTGAAGATTTGGGGGCACGGCCGCTGTTGGGCGAATGCAGGGTACACATCAGTAGGTGCTTCCCTCATTCCCCAATCAACATACATGCCCGGCGTCACACCATGTATACATAATGGGGCAAGCACATCTAAGAAAAGGTCCGCTGCAATCTGAGTGAAGCTCGTCATATGCAGCGGTCAGCTTCTCTTGCCATGCTCGCCATTATGAGTATAGTCAGCAAGCGAGCAGTCGCCTAGCATTTGCCAACATCGGGGTGCCCAATCCTATGCGTTAACCCCCTGCTGGGTTTGTGTGCGACAGGGGGCTCACTCCCATCGGCATAACCCCCAATGTTGAATGCAGAGAGTACCCAATCTCCTCGGCTCATACTCCCGCTTTCTTTGTTTGCCGACAGGGATGCCCAATCCCCATCGGCATTACTTTCTCCCGGTGTTGTGTGCTGATGGGGGCCCTCCCCATTGGCATAAACCCCCAATGTTGAATGCCGAGGGTGCCCAATCCCTCGGCTCGTGCCCCATTTTCTTTGTTTGCAGATGGGGGTGCCAATCCCCGTCGACATTACTTTCTCTCCCCCCCACATTGTGTGCTGATGAGGGTGCCCAATCCCCCGTTGGCTACTGACACCCCCCAAAAAAACAGTTAGGTGGCATGCTGGGAGCCACCCCAGTGTGCCAAATGCCCTGCAAAATGAAAACTGTCCCACAATGGTTTTCCGTTTTTTTTACCCAGTAAAACGAAAACCATCCCTTGTAGTCTCGATGCCCCTTCCCCCCACCCGCACCCAACTCCTGTGCACCCTGACTCCCTCACCCCCTTCAACCTATACTTACCTCCGGAGTCTGGCGCGGCGATCTTCCGTGAACGGGAACACGTCTGCACTCTCAAAGCCAACCATGAACTGAGGAAATGCCAGTAAGCTGTATAATGGAATGAACAGAATTTTTTCAACTTTGCTGCATATGTCAGCCATTTCTTGGCATTTTGGCACCAATTTTCAACATGGGGTTTTGGGGCCCCTCCTCATGAATTCTATCACTGTCGTGGCATTAATCAGCCTCGAAAGATGATTTCGCAGTCACTGTGCAGAAATCACCTTTCGGGACACATTAACAAAATGACAGTGCCAGTGTTCATGAGGTGGCCTCTCAAAAAGCCTATGTTCCAAATTTGGTAGAAAAAAATCCAACAAATGCCTGTTTTACGAGTGTGCATTGCACAGTTGCTACACAGGCTCGTAACTTCACACATTTGAAAAAATTTTAATGCTGGATTTTCAACATTGTCATTTTTGTACACCTCCTTATGAACAGTACAGCTGGCATTTTCCACATCCTGCCCGAAATGTGTTTCCGCACTTCCGGCGCACAATAGCGCAGTTGCTGTGGGAAATCAGTGTTTGGGCCATATTATGAAAATGACAGTGACACAGTTCATGAGCAGAGTACTAAAATGCCTATGTTGAAAATTTGGTGATGATACTCCATAAAATGACTGTGTTACGAGCGTGCGTTGGCAGATTCACCGCGCGCTCATACCGTTAATGCATCTGTGATATTTTCACTCTGGATTTTCCCATTGCCATTTTCCACACCTCTTGATGAACAGTACAGCCATCATTTCCATATCCTGCCCAAAATGTGTTTCCACACTTCCAGTGCAGAATAAGCGTGGTTGCTGTCGCGAGGAAATTAATCTTAGGACACTTGAGAAATAATAGTGACAATATGACATGAGCAGAGGTGCTAAAATGCCTATGTTGAAAATTTGGTGCAGTCTTACCATAAAATAGCAGTGTTGCTGGCGTGCGTTGCATATTTCCCACGCACCCTTGTAACTCCGCAAATTTAAATATTTTTGCCACATTTTCATCACTGGCATTTTTTACCTCCTTATCAACTGTGCGGCTGTCGATTTTCACATCTTGCCCAGCATGTTTTCCCGACTGCACTACCAAACACCCAAAGGACACCCTAATGCCTGTCACTCTCTGCAGGGTGGGGGTGGGTTTGCATCAGTTCAATACTTCACTGCCATTCCTATGATGCATCTCTCTAACTCCTGCACTGCCAATGCCAGCAAGCCAACATTCGGCATTGACAAATGCTTGTTTGTTGTTGTTACTACCTCCCCCCCATTGTGTAATCATCCCCTGGGTTCTTGTTTCCCAGGTGCATTATTTTGCACTTCTTTTCATTGAATCCTAGCTGCCATACTTCTGACCATTCCTCCAACCTTGCCAAGTCCCTTCTCATCCTTTCCATGCCTCCTTGTGTATCAACCCTGTTGCAGATCTTTGTGTCATCTGCAAAGAGGCATATTTTTCCTTCCAGTCCCTCTGCAATGTCACTTAAATACATTAAAAAGGACTGGACCCAGTACTGAACCCTGCGGTACCCCACTAGTAACCCCTCTTTCTTCAGAGTGGACTCCATTTACAATTACCTTCTGTGTCTTGTTGTCCAGCCAATGTTTTACCCAGGCTACCACCCTGGGACCCACTCCCAGGCTGGTTAATTTCACTATTAATCTTTTGTGTGGGACTGTTTCAAATGACTTGCTAAAGTCTAGATAGGCCATGTCCACAGCCCCTTCCCTGGTCTACTACTTTGGTCACCCAGTCAAACAAATCTATTAGATTTGTCTGACATGACCTTCCCGCTGTGAACCCATGCTGCCTTGGGATCTGTGCCCTACTGGCCTCTAGGTACTCAACTATTCTTTCCTTCAGAAGTGACTCCATCACTTTCCCTACCACAGAGGTAAAACTAACAGGTCTGTAGTTTCCTGTCTCTGTCTTGGTCCCACTTTTGTGAAGGGGAATCACATCTGCCTTCCTCCAGTATCACACCATCCTCCCATGATTTATTAAAAAGAGTAGTCAGTGGCTTCACTAGTTCCCCCCTTAATTCTTTTAGAATTCTGGGGTGAATTCCATCAGTCCCCATTGCTTTGTCCACCTTCAGTTTTAGGAGCTCTTGCAGAACTCTTTCTTCTGTGAAAGGGCTCAAATCGACACCCCTATCAAGAGTGCTTCTGTTAATTGGATTAGGCACTTCCCCCTCCTCTTTTGTGAATACTGAGCAGAAATATTCATTCAGTATCCCTGCTTTTTCACTGTCCCCCCTCTACTCACCCACCATTCATTCTATTCAGCCTCACTATCCCTCCCTTTGTCTTTCTATGCTCTCTGATGTACCTATAAAAGGTTTTATCCCCCTTCTTAACAGAGTTGGCTATCTTTTCCTCAGTTTGGGCCTTTGCTCTTCTGACTTCCGTCCCTGCTTTCTTCTGCCTTAACTGGTACAGCTCTCTGTTTTGCTCCTTCTGTGTTTCCTTATACTTCCTGAATGCTATCCCAGCTATCCTATCTCCTTGACTTTCCCAGCCACCTCTTTTGAGAACCATAGTGGCTTTTTCTTTCATTTTGATTTGTTTATTTGCTTCACACAAAGACTTGTTGCCTCTGTGATGGCAGTTTTGATGATTCCCCATTGTTGCTCCACCCCTCCTTCTAGCCTGTTTGCTAGTGCTTTCCTGAGGCACTCTCCTATCTTGCCAAAGTCAGCCCTCCTGAAGTCCAGTACCCTCACTTTTGTATGGCTTGACTCTGTAGCTGAGTTTAATGTGAACCACACTGTTTGATGGTCACTTGTTCCCAGGTGGCAACCCACCTCTAGATCTGAGATCCTCTCACTGCCCCCATTTGAGAGTACATGCTCTAACATTGCTCCCACACGAGTGGGTTCTGAAACTAGCTATCTGAGGCCTGCCACCTGTAGGGCATCGAGAATGGCCCTGCTCTTGGATGTGGCTGCAGCAAATGTGCTCCAGTTAACATCTGGCATATTCAGGTCTCCCATCAACAGTATCTCCCCTTTCTCTGCCATCCTAAGAATGCCTTCTGCCATATCCTTGTCCATTTCCTCCCCCTGACATGGGGGTCTGTACACAACCCCTGTGCGGATTGCGGTGCTCTTTCCAGTCTCCAAGGTGACCCACAGTGCCTCCTCTCCTCCCTGTTTACTCTTTTGTTCAGTTGCTTTTATCCCTTCCTTTACATAGAGAGCTGCTCTTCCCCCTCTTCTCCCCTGCCTTTCTCTCCTATAGGTTATGTACCCTGCTATATTAACATCCCAGTCATTGTTCTCTGTGTACCATGTTTCTGTGACTGCTACTGTATCCAGGCATCCCTCTTCCATCAAGGCCACCAGCTCAGGGAGCTTGTTGCCCAGACTACGGGCATTGGTACTCATTACCCTCCATTTACTGATGGCCTTACTCTTTTTTGCCCCATCCCTGTCCTTCTTGCCTTTGTCACTTTCCCCATTTACCCCTGCCCTTCTCCCTATCGCCACCTCTATGTTGGTGTTTACCGCACTTACTACTGTGATTTTTTTTGGGGGCTAGGATTTCCCTGTTTCTTTCCAGTGCCTTTCCACTTGGCTAGTTTTAATGCTTGCCAATGAAGCATTTAAACCTATCACCTAGGATCCTGGTTCTTCTCCTGGACAGATGCAGCCCATCATGCCAGTATAGGCTTGCATCACTCCAGGTGGACCCCCAGTCCCCAATGAAGCCAAATCCCTGAGCTCTGCACCAGTTTTTCAACCACTGATTGAATCCCATGGTGTGGAACACCCTAGCCTCTACTACGCCATAGATGGGCAGCACCCCCGAGAAGGTTACCATGTGTGCTACTTGTCTAAGGCCCTTCCCCAATTCACAAACTCTTCCTGCACTGCTCCAGTCCCTTTCTTAGCCAGGTCCTTTGTTCCTAGGTGGACAATGACATCCAGCACCCTCCCCTGTGCAGCTGCTCCAGCAATCCTGAGGTTTCGCTCCCTGTTCCTCCAAGCCATGGCACCAGTCAGGCACCTTACCTCCCTCTCCCCTTTCTCCCCCAGTTCTACCTTCCTAACAATGGAGTCTCCCACCAGGAGTTGTTTCCTTCCCCTGTGGGGTCCCATGTCACCCTCCTGTGGGTCTCCTTTGTGGAGGTTCCCAGCATCCTCCTTGGTTTCCACTGCACATGCCCAATGAGGAACCACACTTTGCTAGAATGGCATAGGAATTGTGGAGAGGTACAACTGGAGGGATGCGCCTCTGTTCCACCACCCTCACCCTCCCTGAGCCTACTGTGGTCAACAGCTCCTCTTTCTTGGCAACCTCTGAGGCAACAGCAGTGGCACTGCCACTGGTAAAAAATAAGGCATAGTAATTTTAAATACTTATTTGACTCTGAAATTCCTGTGCCTATGCTATGCATGAGTAGCACACACACAGAGGGAGCTGTTTATACTTTTTAAAATGCAACTTTTGTTGTGAGTCACTGTGACCCTATCCTACCACTTCTGGGTTGGGTGCTGTATTTAGTTTACCCCTGCTGTGAGTGGGCAAGTGCATGCAGGGTGTGTGGCGCCATGCATGGAGATGCACACAGAGATACACACATCGGTGCATGTCAGCTGTGTACACTGTGGACATCTAGGGCCTGGGCTACATGCCATAAAAATTAGGTAACAGTAATTTAGTTGTACAGCTGACATACACATGGAGAAGGAGGGGATGTGTTGCTGTTCTGTGTGTAAAATGTTTACAACTGCTGAACGGGTGAAACAATTTGTTTGCGAAAACTGTGTGCTAATAGATGTCCTAAGGAATGAAATTAGTATCCTTCAACATAGATTGAAGGTAAAAGATGAAATTAATGTGCTGCAACAATTCATTGACCCAGTTGTTAATGTGCCAGAGCAAGACTGTCCATCCTCACAAAAAATAGCACTAGACGTAGCTATTAATAGCACACATAGGGAGAATGTAGTAGAAGAATGGAGCACAATTCAAAAAGTACCAAAAAAAGGGAGAATGAATATTGGTGGCTCAGAAAACATACCCCTGTATAATAGCTTCCAAATACTAACAGAGCCTAGTACAGCCTCTAATCCTAATTACCTAAGTGAGCTAAAGCCATTAATTGACCAGTGTTCTGGCCAAATTTCCCTCATTCACTAAAAATTACCACCAATAGCTTAATCTGGTTCAAGGTCAGTTGGCATTCATCTGTATCCCCCTCCCCCGGGTCGTGCCTGAAAATAAGCAGGATTTGTCTAGTGCACTTACCCGGTCAACAAAAGCTAAATAAATAAATAAAATAAATAAATACATTGAAATTAGCATACTATCAGCTGTTACACCTAAACATCAGGATACGAATACATTGAGGGGAGGGGAAAGTCCATGCCATGTCACATGTGATGTCCTAGTGGTGGGTGACTCCATTTTAAGAGCTACAGATCAGGTCCTGTGCAGGAAACAAAACAAGCATACTACAGTGAGTGTCCTCCCAGGGGCTGACAGACGGGATATCAGGCAGCTCCTTCCAGGATTGCTAGATAACACAAAAAAAAACAGTTACTGTGCTACTTGTAGGAGTAAACAATGTCGGGAAAAGAAGTATGGTAGATATACAGCAGAATTTTGAATTTGTGGGGGCAGCACTTCAGGACAATGGATGTGATATATTGATATCTGAAATTCTCCCAGTCCCTAGGGCAAGTACTGACAGAAATAATGACATACGACAGTTAAATGGTTGGCTGAGAAGGTGGTGTTATAGGGAGGGACACACCTTCATCAAACACAAGGAACAGTTTCAATGCAATGAAGTATTTGCTCCAGATGGCCTACACCTAACTAAAATGGGGAAAAGAATACTGGCACCCAAGCTTAGGGCATCAATTGACCACCATTTAAACCAGTATTGATGGGGGATGAAGGGCAGGCATCCACACATATCAGAGAAAAAACATCCACAATTACAAACCTACAACAACTTAACTGATTGCTACTGAATGTCAGAAGCTTAACAAATGCATTTGATGAATTAAGATACACCCTGGATAAGGATAAAATTCATATCTATGCCATCACAGAAGCCTGATGGGATAGGGAAGATGTCTGGGACAAACAGAGACCTAGATATGTACTGTACTCCAAGGACAGGGCTCAATCTAGGGGAGGAGGAGTAGCATTGTATATATCCAATAAATTAACATCAAAGCAAGTGGATACCTGCCACTGGGACCCCCATTGAATTCATCTGGACCAGGCTCACCCCTACAAAAGGGCCTAAGATAGACATAGGAGTGGTATATAGACCGCCCCCCCATACCTTCTCCCTGATGACATGCCACTCTTAGGTAACCTAAAAACTCTTACAGCAGTGACAAATTGTATACTTCTGGGGGATCTAAATTTGCCAGGTATTGACTGGACTAACCTTATAACTAGTTCTGATACAGAGTATCATTACATAGAACTCTTTAGCCTAGCAGAGCTACAACAATATGTGACTCAAGGAACCAGAGGAGATCACACTCTGGATTTAGTCCTCTGCAATATGAACAAACTGTACAGAGTTGTACAGTCACCTCTCCACTAGGTTCAAGTGACCATAATATGATCACTTTACCCTGTTAAATGATATAGGTAACATCAAGGGGGACACTATCATTTACAATTACAGTAAGGCTGACTGGAGTAGCATGAGTAGGGACTTGACAACATGGGCATGGCAAGATGAGTTTAAAGACCTCACACTGACAGATGTGTGAAACCCTTGAAAGTAAAATCAGCATATTAGTTAGTCAATATGAACCTTGTAACAAGAAATATAACAAAACAAAAACAACACCTGCATGGATGACAGCAACAGTAAAAAGGTGCATCAAATGAAAAAATAAGGCATATATAAAGGCCAAAAAAAGTGGTCATGCATCTTGCCAGCGTACATACCATGAATCCCTTCAACATACAAAGAAAGCAATTGCACAGGCTAGAAAGAAGCATGAGCTACATTTAGCTAGTATAGTCAAGGATAACCACAAATCATTTTATTCCTATATAAATAATAAAAGGGGAGGTGTCAAAAGCATCATCCCAGTAAAGAGTGGTAATGGCTCAACTGTTACTGAAAATGGCCAAATGGCCACCTCTTTTAATACATTTTTCATATCAGTTTACAATGACAACTCCAGTAATACTAAAAATCAATTATCAGGAAAGGGTCAAACCTGTCCAGTTATTGACCATAGCAACATCAGGGAGAGACTACTCAAGCTAGATCCTAAAAAAGCTCAAGGACCAGATGGGTTGTACCCCAGATTTATTAGGGAGGTGGTGAATGAGCTGTCTGGCCCAATTACAGCAATATTTCAGACTTCTTTGGCACTGGGTGAGATGCTAGATGTATGGAGACTGGCAGATGGAGTCCCCATACATAAAAAGGGGTCGAAATATGACGTGAGTAACTATAGGCCTATCAGTCTGACAGCTGTTTTGGGGAAGATAATGGAGGGTATTATTAAGGACTTCATGGTCCAATATATGCAGGATAGGGGGAACATCGACCACACTCAGCACGTCTTTGTCAAAAGACGATCTTGACTGACAAACCTTTTAGAGTTTTATGGGAAGGCCAGTAAACTACAGGATGAGGGAGGGTCTGTGGATGTCATCTTCTTGGATCTCTTAAAAGCATTTGATAAAGTCCCACATGGGCAACTAATTGACTCTCTAATAGAGCGTGATATCCCAGGCAATATTACTAACTGGATTGCTTGTTGGTTGTATGATAGGAAGCAGAGAGTCTATATTAGAGGTACATACTCAGACTGGTCCTGGGTCACCAGCGGGGTGCCCCAAGGTTCTGTCATGGGGCCAGCCTTGTTTAATATTTACATATCCTCTATGCAACCTAAGGAGGAGATATGGGTATCCAAATTTGCTGATGACACCAGGCTAGGACTACCAGTAAACAACAACAAGGATGCCGATACGCTACCAAAGGTTTTGGGTGATCTATAGGAGTGGGCAAGAATGCATAAACTTACTTTTAATGCTGTCAAGTGCACTGTTATGCATCTGGGTTCCAAAAATCTGAAGTATAAATATAGACTAAATGGAATTTCACTAAGGGAAGTCACGGATGAAAGAGACCTGGGAGTCAGAATATCCAACCGTCTTACTAGTAAGATACGTTGCAACCAAGTGGTTAAAAAGGCAAGTGGTACCCTAAATTTCATTAGATGACACGTAAAGAGCAGGGATAAAGAGGTTCTTGTACCCCTCTATTCTTCCCTGGTTAGACCACATATGGAGTACTGTGCACAACTGTGGGCACCAGGAGGTAAAACTGAAATAAGAGCACTGGGGAGGGTACAGAGAAGGGCAACTAAATTAATCAGGGGGTACAAAGTCTGGAACATCAGGATAGACTGCAGAAATTGGGAATGTACAGACTGGAATATCGTAGGCTCACAGGGGATATGTTTTTGGAGTATAAAGCCTTCTCAAACCCAGATCTGTGGGACACGTTAGACCTGGATACCAGAGACCAAAGCTATAACACAAGGGCACATCCCCTACAAATCACACACAACAGATACCATAACAGTAGAAGGAAATATTGGTCCTCCGTAAGAATACAAAAAGTTTGAAATAGTCTCCCTATAGAGGTGGTGGCCAGTGAAATCTATGACAAATTTAAACATAAGCTGGATAAACACTTAAACAGTAATAAAATAAGGGGGTACTGGTAAGTGGCGAGCACTATGGACTATATGTCTTCTTTGCTCTGAACCAATGAAACCTATGAAAACTGATCTATCTATCTATCTATCTATCTATCTATCTATCTATCTATCTATATTCTTTGCAAAAACTATGTTAATGCATAAGTTAGGGTTGCTATCAAACTGTAAAAAGGAGGGAAATATGACCTTAGGGTTTCCAAACCTAATACCCAGCTCCACCCTGCACACAGCAACAGACATCGGAGCTGTGCATTGGGGTCATTAGCCATGACACTCACCCCATTCCTTAAGTAAATAAGCTGAGATGGACACAGTATAGGATAATGGGGTGAGTGTTATACTGATGACCCTGCACACCCCATGCCTGCTGGTGTGAAGGGTGGGGGTGGAGCAGTGCTGCCCCTAACATCAGTACTCAGGTATGAAGAGAACCATCAATAACAGCATTTCATTCATAACAGCACTGTACTGACAGTGCTCTCCAATACAGCGGCAGTACTGAATGCCGCCAGGCAACATAGCGCCAATGGTAGCGATCGGATGACCACTATCATTCTACAATGAATACAAATAAATCTCTGTGTTCTTGTGGGAGGTTCTACACCTCAACACCCCCAATGCGGGGGCTCTGCCCACCACACCACCTGTACTTAAAGATCCTGACTCTGACGGGAACGGATCACAGGGAAAAGCTAAATCTGTGGGACAGTGGAATTACTGTTTCCACAGCCCCTTGTACAAAAATAGTTCTTTGGAATATGAAAAATGTAGAAGGGAGAGCAGGATTAGAACCCTGGTCACCCAGTCTTTCTTGGCTGAGCTGCTGCCTTTACCCACTCTGCCATGGGGACAGATCGGCCAGTGATTGCATTTTCCTCCTTCTTAACTTGCTCTTGTCAGCAGCTGAAAGCAACAGGTGTAGTGCTACTTGCTTGATACTATTCTACCCATGTCACTATTCCAACATGTTCAGTCTCAGCAGCACAGTTTATACCACGCTGTTCAAGAAGTGCAGTTCTAACCTGGTAGGCTAATATCAAATCTCCTTCCTTTTTATGGTTGGATTGCTACCCTAACTGATGCATTAACTTAGTTTTTTGCAAAGAATTTCCTTACTTTTTGAGATAGTGTAATCATATCCTTATTTGCCTGTGGGAGTACAGGACCCTTTGGGCCCTGTCCTCCCATCCCTCCATAGATGCGTATATGTATGTAGCTGTGGAAGGGCCCTGCACTTCTGTTTATAGGACAATAGTGAACAAATTGCCAGCATAGCCATCTTATTATTCCATGCAACTGCAATGCCATTTTGTACCACAGGTGTGAAAACATGTTTTGACTAGGATTTGAAAAATGACAGCTGTGACATACATGAGGTGGGGTAATAAGAAGTCTATTGAAAATTTGGGGTCAGAGTCTTTAAAATTTCAAAGTTACAAGTGTGTAGCAAAACTGCAACAAATGGTCATACCTTTGGCATTTGTACATATTTTGACCCCATATTTTCAGCATAGACTTCTTATGACCCCAACTCATGAACAAGGCCAGGAAAAATGTTCAGATCCTACCCAAAAGGTGAATTCAACAAGCGACCGTAAAATCACCTTTCAGGTGGCAGTGTCATATTGTTCATGAGATGGGGATCCCAAAAAGCCATGTTGAACATTTGGGGTGAAAATGTCAAAAAATGGATAAGTTATGCATAAAAGTTGAAACCACCAATGAAACACATTCAACCACATTTACTTTAGTTTCACATATTGCAGTCACCAGTTCCAGCAACAAGATGTGTCTTCGATATAAGAGTGGATCTGGAACCTGGGACCTGTTCAGGTGAGTAAGAGGGTGTGGAGGTGTACTGGGTGTGTGGGGTGGTGGGTGCTGAGTGGGAGGTGGGGGAGTCAGATCAGTAAGGGACCATTTTATCTTAAAAAAAATATTGAGGACCATTTTCTTCATTACAATTACTTGGACAGCAATTGGCAGGTGGGGGGTACCACAAGACACCAGGGAATATAAAACTACAAGGGGGACAGTGATCAGGGGTGGGGTATCATTAGGCATCAGGGTATATAAAATACAAAGGGGACTGTGATTGGGGAATTGGGGGTACCAATAGACATTAGGGAATATAAAAATACATGGGGGACCGTGACTGGCTGATTGGAGTTGTCACTAGACACCAGGGAAAAATATTTTTTTTGTCAGGGGAAGATGATCAGCAGGTGGGGGGTTGCCAGTTGACACCTGGGAAACTAAAGAGAGGCAGTGGATGGAGAACGGGGGAGGGGGTCACTAGATACCAGGGAAACTAAAGGGAGACAAGGGACGGGTATTGGAGGATGGGGGTACCACTAGACATCAGGGAAATGCACCAGAGTACAGTAGAAATGCAGCCAAATTGTATCACAAGATTTTGCCTTCAAGAAAAAGGATCCTTTTTCATGATTCATGATACAAAAAAGGATTTTTTTTGTATCACACAGTCATGAAAAAAGATTCCTAATAGTAAAAAAAAAACATTTCAAGGGCATGCTTCCACTGTGAAGTGCAAGTGACTCCTAAGGGGGTCCTGAGCACACAGACAGATTTGTTGGTGTCTCTCAATGATGCCAGTTTAATAGCTTTTGAAGCTTTTTTTTGAAAAAACAGAAACAAGATGGCAGCAAACAAAAAAGGAATATAAGAATACGAAACAATATTCCTTTTTCATTTCTTAAAGCTATCCTAAAGTGCTTACTGAGCATGTTCAAAAACATTTTTTTTCAATATTGAAAAATTAACTTTGGAACAGATTATTATATTTTCACCAGCCTAGCAAAAGGCACATCTGTGGGCTAGTCCTTTTCTGCCCTGAAAATGTCAGGCCAAGATTCCAAACTGTATGAGCTGTAGGCCAGTTCAAAGGAAAAAAAAAACAACAAAGTGGTAAAATGCTTTTCCACTTCTCCAGAACTCAGAAACTGCACATTCAACTGGAATGTAACTTGCCACAACCAGAGATCTGCCCTTGGCAATGGTTCATGCAAATCCTATGAACAGTTGCAAAGTTATTAAAGTGCAAAATCTGGGATTTAACACCACCACCTGACAGCATTTCACACCTGAACAGGTGCTTTTTCAAGGGTTGAAAAAGCAGCTGTTCGGATGCAAAAAGCCATTGGGTGGTGTTTGTGCCTCCTACCAGTTGTCTGTTACTGAAAAAGCAACTGTTCAGATGCAATACACCATCAGGTGGTGTTTGTGGCTCCTACTGGGTGTCTGTTATTGCCTCAGCTTTGCACCTTTCATTACAGTGGTGCGACAGGACCACTATAGTTAGGGTTGAGAAGCCTGTTTAAAGTTAAACTCCATTTTTTGCACCTTAATATCATGGCTCTCTTTGACAGAATAAGCTGAAATTTTGTATGTGTTGTCTAGTAGGCAATGTATTGCTGTGTGTAAATTTTTGTGATGGTAGCTTGTGTGGTTCTTGAGATCTGCATGTGTCATTTAAAAAAAAAACTATTTTGTCCTATACTTTACATTGTTTTGTTTTTTTTGCTCTCACCTACAGCTTACATGGAAAGGAACTGTTGCCCCAAACTCACAGGGGACATGTGTCATGTCCCAAGGTAATGCCTTTGACTAGTCCAGTGAAAAAATATAAAAGGATTCTAGAGTTATAAGGCTTTAAATGTTATTGTTTTCTGACTTGCGCATGCAGAGTAGGGGCTTAGAGATAACGTTTTGTGTGAAAGTAAATATTTGATGCTGCAAATGCTTGTTTGTTTTGGCGACACTGACTTGGCAGGGCACCAAACATTTTTGGTGCCATGCCAACAGCCATCTTATTGATTCCTTCCATGAACTGACAAATATGGAAAAAACACAAAAATGCTGTGATTTTAATAAACAAACGTCAAAACCTAGCTAAATGGGTCGCATTTAGCTAGATGCTGATGTTTGTTTTTAAGTATTGTGCCCACATATATGTTTTCTGGGCACCCAAAATCCAGAGTGTCCAGCTTAGTGAGAGGAGACCTTCCCCTCAATCTCTGTATGAGAACAGTGGGATCTTCTTGACTTCTGCAGCCACAGCTGGAACTCATGCTGCCAGCTGCAGATTCAGCAGTGAACCATTGTTTTCCTGGTCTCTGGTAGCACTCTCTACCCTCCAATCCCCATACTTCAATTTATAAAAATAACTAATTCATCCTTTGGTGTTAGTGGTATCCCCCACCCTCCTTTATGTATCTCTGGTGTCCAGTGGCACCCCAACCCTCCAATCCCCATATGAAATATGTAAACAGTATCTCCATTGGTGTTAGTGGTACCCTCACTCTCCCACATGTTTCCCTGGTGTTTAGTGGCAGCCCCACCCTCTGATCCCCATATTTCATTATTTGTTGGTGGTCAGTGGCCCTCCTCCAGAGATGTTTAAATTTCTAAAAAAAAACAACAGAAAACAGTCATCTGACATATTTTTTTAACCTGAAAAAACTAAAATGGTCCCTTGTCATCTCCCCTGTCTCCCTTCACCATCCCTACCCTCCCACTGAGCACCCACCACCCTACAAACACCCTTTACCTCATATTTACCATCAGAGGTTGTAGGCTGTCATCTTCTTTGCACCAGGACACATTTGCACCCTTCAAAGCTGAACCTCAAACTGAGGAATAAAGGTAAGTGCCGTATGATATATTTCAAAGGCATTTTGAACTTATATTCATAACTGCCATTTTTGGAATTTTTTCATCACATTTTTGACATAGCCTTTTTATGACCCCACCTTACAAACACTGTCACTGTCATTTCATTAATCAGGCCCGGAAGATGATTTTATGGTAGCTGCATGAAATCACCTTTCAGGACTGAATAATGAAACCTCACCACCAATGCTCATGAGGTGGGGTTCCAAAAAGGCCATTTTGAAAATTTGGTGATAAAATTCCAAACAATGACTGAGTTATGCGCATGCATTGAAAAATTTCTACTCATGCACATAACTTTGGTAATTTTCATTATTTTGACTCTAAATTTTCAACATAGGAATTTTTTCCACACCACCTCATGAACACTACAGCTGTCATTTATCATATTCTCTCTGAAACTTGTTTTTGCATTTGTGGTGCAGAATGGCACTTTGGGACAGATTTGAAAATTTTTACCTAAAGGGTTTATGAGGTGGGGTCATAAGAAGATTATGTTGAAAATTTGGGGTCAACATATGAAAAAATGCCAAAGTTATGAATATTCATAGCAATTACGTTAAGCCCGTGTGTAACTTCAAAAATATTAGATATTTTTACCCCAGACTTACAACACAGCCTTCTTATTACACCACCTCATGTATGTCACAGCTATTATTTTTCAAATCCTGGCCAAAATGCATTTTCACATCTGTGACATGGAATGGCACTGCAGTTGCACAGAATTATGTTTTGGCGGGGATTCAAAGATTTTCTGTACCGGGTACATGAGGTGGTGTAATAAGGTGCTGTGCTTACTAATTTAGTCATTGTTGTCCCATAAATGAGTTATTAAAATTGAGGGCTCCCAGTTTCACAGCCAAGCATACATATATGCATCTATGGAGGGATGGGAGCGCAGGGTCCAAAGATCCTGTGCTCCCACAATAAATAAAGATAATATTGTACTATTTTAAAAGTAAGAAATAAATAGAAAAAAACTGTGTTAATGCTGTAGTTAGGGTCAAAGCCTCAAAAGTAGGGAAATGCAACATTAGGGTTTTCAACCATAACACCCCACCCCCAACCTTCACACACCAACTGGTGTTGGGGGTGCCTTGAGGTCATCAGCCCTAATGCTCATCCATTCTCCTATGCTGTACCCATCTCAGCTTATTTTCTTATGGAATGAGGTGAGTGCTAGGGCTGATGACCCCAAGGATCACCCCTGACACATGTTGGTATGTACAGGGTGGGGGTGAGGTTTTAGTGTTGGAAACACTAATGCCACATTTCCCTACTTTTGTGGCTTTGACCCTAACTACAGCATTAATGCATTTTTTTTGCAAATTATAGGTATATAAATCTTTTATAATAAAAACTATTTTAAATGGCACATCTTAGTTTGCTGCAGTTTGTGTGCTGCTTGTGAGGGAGGCTAGTGTGAGGTATATTGGGCTGGTAATGTGCAGATATCTAATCCACAAAGATAGCCTAATACTTGGATTATTGCTTGGATAATGCACTCAACTGTAGGTGGTTCCATATACAGTTGCAAAAAATGTGGGGGCTCTAAATGGGGCAGATCCCTCCATACTGTTATCATGGTTTTGTGAAATACACAAAACTGGCATACTCTTCATCGGGGGGAGGTAAAGTCCCCCTTCCCCCCAGAAGCTGGAACTCAGTACTACATGCAAATAAGATGCTCCAGATGTTAATGCACATGGGATGTGCCTCACTGAAATGTGTGACAGATATGGGGCTTTGACATGGCAATATACATGTGTCAACGGCATTGCCACCATAGCAGACCCCACTTTCCTGACCTTGTACCTACTCCTGGGCCAACACTGTTCACAAGTATTGGATTCTGCCTGCTTCTCCCTGATGATCCAGTGATGCCTTACTTCAAGCACTCCCTGATCCAGTTGTAGTCCTTATTGCCCGGTGGTTCCTCGTTCAGTAGCTCTGTCCCTACACATTAAAGATCAGTGGCAGCACTAATACCTTCTCTCACTGGAGCATCTATTACTTTTTACAAGCCTGAGTGTGACTTTCAACTCAAGGTTTGCAACCGGCCTCAGCCTTATTAACCACATGGCTGCAACCAAGGGATACTGTAGGCAAAGAGCAGGGGAGGGTTACTTAATAAAAAAATGAATTACTAGTCAAAAATAGTGTGCTAAATGAATTAAATAGATTGAATTTTAGGAGGTATTTCAGCAACCTCAAGCTCTGCCCCCAGGTCACCTTATTTTGCAATGCAGTTTGTAACCACACAGAGAAAGTCTTGCAGATTCTTTGTCACTAGCACAACTGGGTGCAGAACAGAGCAATGGTGCAAAGTGGTTTTCTGCTCTAAATTACAAACTGTGGATGGAACTCCCAAATTATTTACCCTGGCAATTCAATTGATTCCAGTGATGCACTACCTGCTTTTTGATCAACAGATAATTTACAACATCCAATCTGTCAGAACCTTCATGGATGGTATCCACCCAACCATAGTGTGACCTCTTTCAAATGACGGAAGGGTGACAATACTTTCAGTTTTTTATATTACTTTATAAATTGAATTGTGCTGTAGTGTTGAGGGTTCTGATGGACCCTGCCATACAGCAGAAACAAATATGCTGTGTTTTGGAACTGCACATAAAGGCAATTTCCATGCACAGTCTCAACACACAGCACGTTTGTTTCTGCTAAATGGCTAAGCTCATCAGAATCTATCATACTGTGGTACAACACCATAAATAATAGATTATGCAAACAACTGGAAGTATTGTTTTGGTATAGTTTAGTTTAATGGACTCCCATGGAGCATTGATTTAAATTACGGTGCCATTGAATGGTAGCAATGAGCATGCTGCAATTTGGCACCATCTCTATAGAGGGGTGTGCAAATAGTACACTTTCTTATTGTGATGGTTCAAAGTGTCATCAGGCTTCTTATGTTGAAATGCTTAGGGTCACAGAATTGCCTGTACATAGACACAGATATAATGACAGCAGAAATAGGTTCATTGGATCATCCGGTCTACCCACCCTATCTAACTGCTCAGTGCTGGCACCAGTAACCATCCTACTCCTTTATTTCTGCCACCCCTTTTCTTTTTTGTTGTTAATGCATTTTATTGAGTTTTCCAGAAAGAAAGAACAAAACACAATGACATACAGAGTCAACATTTCAGTACTCCTCATTACAGTACTAACAGTACACAGAAGTTACAGTTAACACATTTCTTATGGATACATGACCATGTCAGACAGACAAATAGTGGAGAAATACAACCACTATTCATTGTAATGTCAGCCAGAGTGGACTGAGTTTGTTGCCTAAAATCAGTAATGGTACATTAAGGACTTCATTACCTACATATTAGTCATGATAGTGCTTTGGATTGAATCAGTTCTCATAGTAGGACTTTTGTCTTCATGGCTTCCTGAGGACTCTTAATGGGTGTACCTTGTGTCATGGTAACCAGATTACATCTTTCTAACTAATACCATATGCCTGTTCCATCCCTGCTTGAAGAGGATCACTGATAAGGACTGTACCACTGCCTCCAGCAGCTTGATCCACTTGTCCACCACTCTTTCTATGAAATGTATAGACTTTCCAGTTGAATCTTGCTACCCTTATATGAGATTAAGTGAGTTCTCCCTTGTCCCTACTTTTTGAGCTGAGGGAGTAAAGTGCCTTGGTGTCCATGCAATTATATTGTGTAAGTGCTTGTGCAACATGTTTGAACCTTGGCTTAAGTTCTCTCTGTCTCTGCCACAGGGTCTGCCAACCTGTAGGAGTACCATAAAGGTAAAGGAACTCTCAAAGGAGGTTCTCACCCCTTTGAGGTGTTAAAGGGATGAGGTTCTCAAAACCAAGGGCACTATAGGGAAGAAGGACCAACTCCAAAAGGGAGAGGTGCCACTTAGGAGAAGGGGAAGATGGTGGCAGCAAGAAATGTGAGTGCCTGAAGGATCCTTGAGCAGTGGACATTTAGTTTAAATTCTGCTTGGGGGGTGGTGAGTGTTGTCCACTGTCCCTCTGAGCCATGGGCAAAACCATTAAACCTTCCTGATGTAGAAATGCTTAGGGAATGCAGACTTGGTTAGAGCTAAACAAGGGAGGACTGAGTTAGTTGGCAATACTGTGTTACTGCTCCTGCAACATATTCAAACTTTGGCTTATGCTCTCTCTCTGACCCTTATAAAGGAAGTACCACCCTAGGATGTCGTAAAGATGCAGGAACCTTCATGAGAAGATTCCACCCCAAAAAGAAGTGTCACAGGGATAAGGTTCCTGAGACTAAAGGCTTCTTAGGGAAGAAGGCCTGGACAACAACATTAACAGAAAAAAAAAAATTTCAAGGAGAGGAGAGACACCACATAGAACTAACAGACTGAAAAACAAAGATTCTGTGAGCAACCATCTAGCTTCAACTCACAGGGGAAACTATAAATCTTATGACTTTTGGCATTATAAACCTTATGACTTTTGGCATGGAGTTGGAGAAAAAATCCCTGTGGAAGAAACCTCTAAGAAACCGTGGCATTGGTTGTCATCCTACTTGGACATAAGGATCCCTGCTCAGTGAAGGCTACAACCTTCAGGAGCAGCCTTTAGAGTCAGAAGGAGCATGTTGGATCTCTTGGTCTAAGAGATTAGGAGGACCAATGAAGATGAGGGGATAGGAATGTCTGAGAGGGTAGTCCCTAGACAAACTGAGAAACATGGAAAATTGCCGAAAACTGAAGGATAAATGCATGGAGGTACAACAAATAGCATATAATGAAAACAAGCCACTGGCAAACTCTGAGCAGGACAGAAGCATCAAATACATGGGACAAAAAATGAAAGCAGGAGTCAATCTTAACATTGGTTTATTACCCCGAACACTAGTGCAAATTGACCAGGGCTAGTGCAGCTAACTTTCTACTAGCCTGCCTTGACTAGTGCAGATTTTCATGGCTGTTAGTGAAGTTAAAAATGTCTCTACTTTAGCATTCTGTAATCTTCATGCTAATGTCTCTCGGTGTTCCAGATGGCCAGGTGTGATTAACAGCTCATTAAGAGCTGCAATTATTTGGCAGTTCAAGAGAGGGATCCCAAAAAAGACTCAATGAGTCATTATCACTCCACTGTTAAGACTTTCAGCTAGTGTTCAGGGTGTGATCAAGGGTAGAGTGCTGTTAAGTCACTAGGTTCCAGTTTTCTGAATGTGTCTATGTCTAACAAGTTGTCCAATGTTATTAAGACCATTGCCCATCATTTCTCTACATTTTGAGTGTTTTTATCCAACATTTCAGTGACAAAATGCAAAGAGGTATAGAGGATTGGCCCTGCAGGTGGTGGGGTTTTATCCCAGCCGCACCGTAACTTCCCTCTCCCCTCCAAATCTCTTGACTCTGTTCTTTCCCTGGACACCACTGCAGACCAGACTCTGAAGTGACCATCCATAGCTGCCATTACTGGCAAGTAGGGGTCCTTAGCTCTTCTAAATGTACCATGCCAGCCATCACCATCCATACAGGTCCACCCTTATCCCACTCAGCATGTCCTTTCAGCCTAAAAACAAAGCTTTGGATCATGTATGGTACAAAAATAAACCTTGATAAAATACTTAATTTGAAACCTTGAAATAGGCATTCCTGGGGTGCATAGATCATCCTATACAGAAATAGAAATAGTATAGTGTTATGCCTGTGTACTGTTTCCCCTGGGCTGATGAAAGGACAATGTTTAAGAAAAAGCTGTTATTGTTGGGGCAGAGTATATTAAAATCAATGCTTTTACAAATAACAATCTTATAGTTTTCTATTTCCCAAGCTCCTTAGGTTTGTCTAGCCCCCACCCCAAATAAATCTTAGATGTGCTCCTGGCTCACTTGAGACTGTACAAAAACTTTAAAAAGTGCAGATCTCCAGCTGACTATAGGGTGGGGACTGAGAGTGTCTTTCTCTGCCTGACTCTGTTTATTGCCCTGTGGGTGGTGGTGACTGTGTGGAGAGGTGCATGATGATGTCAGCTATTGTGTACACAGAGCTAGGATTGATTGATTGAACATTTGCTGTTGTGATATCCTCTCTCTATTTGGTGTGGGGGGCAGAAAGTGGAAGAGAGGAGGCTATGGTACAAAACAATGGGGGGGGGCTTGCTGTGATGGCACTGCAGTCTTTTTTTTCTGCTGAAGAGCTGGACACAGTGTGGGAGCAGGATAAATGTGCAATAATCAGAGTATTTATTGGCTTTGCTTGCATTGTTTCCTGCATTAGTGATCATAATTTACCATAATAATTAAGGGCTAGTGCAATCATCTGCGGGCTAGTGCAATTTTGAAACATCTTGCCCTGCTGGCTAGTGCAAAAAAAAAAAGTTAAGGTTGACCCCTGAATGAAAGTCATGGTAGGCTGAGCAACACAGGAAAAGGGAAGATAAACACAGTGGGAAAATGCAAAACTAAAGCAAAATAAGCATAAGAGAGAAATAAATAAGTGCCTTAGCTGGGATTTGAATCTGGGCTGCCCAGAATAATTTTCCAGTCTGTGCTACCAGCTGTGCCACCAAGGCAACACAAAATCTGGAACTCCAGAAGCACATTACTCTTTCTCTAATGTACAACCTAGTGCTGCACATATAATTACATTTTTTTTGTCCAAGGGTGCAGATTGCATATATATGGAACCCAAACTGAAGAGAGATCTAAATAACTGCCTTGCCTGGGGTTGAACTCAGGCCACCTAGATGCCAAGCAGATGAGTGGAACACAGGGAGGGCAGAGAAAAATTGCACTAATGCAGCAGGAGTATCCACCCATTTACAAAATGACACGGGCAGGGCAGAAGGGTGCAAGGCAGCCATGTGTGTGCAACAAGAAATATTTACACCCTAAGGAGATTTGGGCATGCTCTGTTTAAATGCTGATTGAGGAATGTGGCTGGTGTTACTTGCTGTCATTCTAAACCATGGGCAAAGCCCTTAAATTATTCAAAGACTTAAACAGTCCATTATTCAGGTGTATTCATTGAGATGACATACTATCCCATCCATTTTTGTGGAAGTTGGCAATTCCTTTCAGTGCAGATGTTGCTGCTCCAGAAGGCTTCACAATCTTCACTCCACAAACTGGTGGGCCACTTAAGACTGCTTTACCTCACCTCATGCTGACTTCTCTACTGATTCTCTCTCTACTACAACAGATCAGACTGCCATGGCCTAACCTGAGTAACAGGTTTTGGCATCTGCTATTTGCACAGAGCATGAAAGCATGACACTCCCATCTGTTCAGTTGGCACATACTGGGGGAAGGGGGCCTCTCTGTACTCAATGATCCCACTACACTTGAACCTGATACTGTGGCTCCACTGATACAGACACCCTTAGAGGCCACTAATTCCAGAATGTTATCAGGCTTGGGTACCACACTGAGGGGGATATACCAGGACACAAGCAGGCTCCTTCCATAGGCATGATGTCTGCCACTGAACACCCTGGACTGGCCATGAATATTTCTGAACTCACTAATGCAGGCACAGCTCCGGGTCTTACAACCACGGACCATCCATAGTCAACATATAGTTCATCTGGTACTGATGCCTAATGTTTACAAGGAAACTCCATTCAGGGTAGTCCAACCCCTTTCAGCTATGAGGGTTTATTTTGCCATCCTCTGAAACCTGCAAAATAGAGGAATGCCGTTTGTCTCCACAACAAGGGCAGCCTTGAGGACTCCATTGATCATGTCTATGTTGGAAAGATTCTGCTGAATGAGTCTTTGCATTTCTACACCACAGAAGTTAACACCCCTGTCCATGCCCTGGTCAACACCACCTACAGTATGATGTCAGATTTAAGACAGCAGACACCCTTAATTAGACACAAGCAACCGGTCAATCAAAAAAATTATTTGATTGACTAGCTGCATGCATCTAATTTAGTGTGTGTTAACAGTGTTACAGTTTTATCTGACTCTTTGAGCAATCATTCTTCAGTAAATGTGTTTGGTCTTGCAAAGCTACTAAATTTCCTTCAATGAAGTTAAGGGTTTGGATATTACAAAAATGTAATATAGCAAAATTTGAAGAAGCTCTGTGTGCAGTTGGCTGGTCCTTTATGAATCTTATCTATGGCATTGACAATGTCTTTGATTACTTTTGTTAGGAATTTTCCTGGATTTGTGAAGAATATGCACCTTTTAATGTCCTAAGGTTGAAAGGACACTCTCAAAAATGGGCCACTTTAGAATTAATACATTTGATGAGATATAGGAATAGGGTGTGGGACAATTATCATGCCAGTAAGGATCACTGGGCATTAGCTAAATCAGAAAGCTACAGAATAGGTGTAGTAAGTTAACTTGGGAATGAAAGTTACAATATTATTCTGAAAAGCAGGCATCCATTATTAAAGACTCCCATAATTTTTGAAAAGGGCTAAACATCCTACTGGAAAGAATCACCAGTTAACAACTAGCTAAGTTCAACTAAATGGATCCCTTTACCTTGACCCTTCACTCTTTTCAGATGCCTTTAGTAATTTTGTTTACTTGTGAAATGGAAAAATTGAAAAATTGGCTGCAAATATTCAAACTACAAACTCCAATTATCTAAATCATCCCAATTTACTAGTTGATGCTCAACAACCACTGTTTTATTTCAGAGCTATAAGTGTACAAAAACTTGCTTGAAGTATTTACATAAATGAAAGTCAAAGACTCAGTTTGGCTGAGATCACTAAGATATGAAGTTATCTGTTGCATAGGATGAATTGGCTATTCCAATTACTAAACTGTTTACTCACTTGTACATAAGGACATTCCTTCTGCCTGAAAGTTTGCTTTTGTTTCTTCTACCTTTAAAGGGAAAGTCCCCTCAGCCTTTTTTTCTGTTTGCCAGTATAGTGCCTAAGCACAAACAAGGTTTTCTCTTTTCCAGACCTGTAATTTCATCCTAATTTTACATTTAAGTGAAGTTGCTTCACTCTGTTCTGCCCTGGTGTGAAAACCACCCCACTCATAAAAGGAAACATGGGAGCAGATAATGTGTATTTACACACCAAAGGGACTCTAAGTACATAAAGAGCTCCTAACATACAAGAGTTTATCAGATGAATAACAAAACTTCACAAGCACCAGCATCCTTCCATCTGCATTTTTCCAACTCAGACACACTTTAAACAGTAGAAAGTATTAGAGAATGTACCTTGAAAAGTGTGATGATCAGCACAAGACAAGAATACAGGAGCTTAAGAGGACATACAACAGAGCTGAATGACAGTAGCACTTCTGCTGATTTGTGCATGTATGCATCATCAACTCCCATGATGCCATGCATAGGTGGTGTCATGATCTTTACAATGGTGTCAAACAGGATTTTGCACCAGGGCAGAACAGAGTGAAGCAACTTAGTTTAAATTTAAATTGGGATGAAATTAGGGGGTGTAAGCGGGAATCATTTTCCATGCCTACAAGCTACACAGGTATACAGAAAATAGGTTGAGGGGACATTCCCTTTAAAAGTGGAGATAGGCAGGATGCTTCCAATTAAAGGCTAATTTCAATACTTCTACACTATCCAAGGCTCAAGAATGTATACAGAACAAGTCACATTAAACTGTTTCTCCAATGAGTTGGTTTAGCATTTCCAAATGAGTTTCATAAGTGTTGCTGGATGTAGCACAAAGCCCTGCACAATCTGCTTCTTTAGATGTGAAACTCAGTTTTGCATTGCATTGTCACTGGACTGCTTATGCATTCCAATTGATTGGCAAAAACATTTTACAAACAATTGCTCTTCAGCTGCTTAATCACTGAAAACAATTCAATACAAGTTGCCAGTGCACTGTCAACTGTGAAAAACAATGCTAAACCAACTCATTGGTGAAACAGTTTAATGTGACTTGTACTGTAGATCATGATCAAATAATGGATTACATACAAACATATGACAGTCTAACTAATGAGCAACATGAATTTAGAAAAGAAAATTGCACTATTATAACTCTTGCCAATTATGGCATGTTTAATTTTATATGAAATCTCAATGTTTATGGAAACATAGAATTTGATGGCAGATAAGGACCGCTTGGCCCACCTAGTCTGCCGATTTCCTACCTAGAGGATAAGCCGCAGATCCTATTTAACCAACAGCCTATTTCTTCCTATCCCCCACAAAAATTGCCTTATGTCTGTCCCATGCATTCTTGAATTCTCCCACAGTTTTAGAACCCACAACATTATCAGGAAGGCTGTTCCATGTGTCCACCACCCTCTCTGTGAAAAAATACTTCCTCACATTGCCCCTGAGCCATACCCCCCTCTATCTTCAAATTGTGTCCCCTTGTTCTTGCGCATCTCTTTTTCTGAAAGATGCTACCCTCTTGGACTTTGTTGATTCCACTGAGGTACTTAAATATTTCTATCATGTCCCCCCTCCTCCTTTCCTCAAGGGTATACATATTAAACTCCTTTAGTCTCTCCTCGTGTGCTTCTCTGCAGACCCTGTACCATTTAGTTGCCCTTCTCTGAACTGCCTCCATCCTGTCTATGTCCTTGCGGAGATGAGGTCTCCAGAACTGGACTCAGTACTCAGATGGTGTCTCACCAACTGTCTGTACAGGAGGATAACAACTTCTTGTTTTCTGCTGGTGATACCTCTCCCTATACATCCAAGTATCCCTTCCAGCCCTCCCTACAGCCTTCTTGCATTGCTTGCCAACCTTAAGGTCATCTGATATGATTACCCCTAGGTCTCTTTCCATTTTGTTGTTGTTACTACCTCCCCCCCATTGTGTAATCTTCCCCTGGGTTTTGTTTCCCAGGTGCATTACTTTGCACTTCTTTGCAATGAATCCAAGCTGCCATACTCCTGACCATTCCTCCAACCTTGCCAAGTCCCTTCTCATCCTTTCCATGCCTCCTTGTGTATCAACCTGTTGCAGATCTTTGTGTCATCTGCAAAGAGGCATACTTTTCCTTCCAGTCCCTCTGCAGTGTCACTTATAAAGACATTAAAAGGTACTGGACCCAGTACTGAACCCTGCGGTACCCCACTAGTAACCCCTCTTTCTTCAGAGTGGACTCCATTTACAATTACCTTCTGTGTCCTGTTGTTCAGCCAGTGTTTTACCCAGGCTACCACCTTGGGACCCACTCCCAGGCTGGTTAATCTGACTACTAATCTTGTGTGTGGGACTGTGTCAAATGCCTTGCTAAAGTCTAGGTAGGCCATGTCCACAGCCCCTCCCTGGTCTACTACTTTGGTCACCCAGTCAAAGAAATCAATTAAATTCATCTGACATGACCTTCCCCCTGTGAACCCATGCTGCCTTGTGTCCTGTTCCCCACTAGCCTCTAGGTACTCAACAGTTCTTTCCTTCAGAAGTGATTCCATCACTTTCCCTACCACAGAGGTCAAACTGACAGGTCTGTAGTTTACTGCCTCCATCTTGGTCCCACTTTTGTGAAGAGGAATCACATCTGCCTTCTTCCAGTCCTCAGGTACCACACCATCCTCCCATGATTTGTTAAAAAGCGTAGTCTATGGTGTCATTAGTTCTCTGCTTAATTCTTTTTGAATTCTGGGGTGAATTCCATCTGGCCCCATTGCTTTGTCCACCTTCAGTTTTAGGAGTTCTTTCAGAACCTTTTCTTCTGTGAAAGGGCTGAGATTGACCCCCCATCAAGAGTGCTTCTGTTTTTTATTTATTTATTTATTAAATTTTGGTGACCGGGTAGGCCCACTGAGCCCCGAAGGTCCCTTTTCAGGGGTGACCCAGGATAACAATACAAGTTATAAGAATGAACAAGGACATAAGGAACATTTGAGGCATTGAGAGTTACATCATGAGGTGGTTACAGTAAAGAAAAATAGTGGATACAGGCATGGTAAAAGAAAAGCAGTGGATACAGGCATGGCTTACAGGCACGGTAAAAGAAAAGCAGAGGATGCAGGCATGGGTACAGGCATGGTTATCATCATGACATGTAAGCAATTGGTAGTACTGTGCATATAGTTTATTCAGGGGTTACACATGACCTCTGGCGAGCAGTCTGTATAAGGCAGGTAGTAGGAAGGTTAATGGATTAGGCACTTCCCCCTCCTCTTTTGTGAATACTGAGCAGAAATATTTGTTCAGTATCCCTGCTTTTTCACTGTCACTCTCTGCCCACCCATCATCCATTCTATTCAGCCTCACTATCCTTCCCTTTGTCTTTCTACGCTCCCTGATATACCTATAAAAGGTTTTCTCCCCCTTCTTAACTGAGTTAGCTATCTTTTCCTCAGTTTGTGCCTTTTGCTATTCTGACTACCTCCCTGCTTCCTTCTGCCTTAACTGGTACAGTTCTCTGTCCTGCTCCTTCTGTGTTTCCTTATACTTCCTAAATGCTATCTTTTTCTCCATAACCTTCACCACCACCTCTTTTGAGAACCATAGTGGCATTTTCTTTCATTTTGATTTGTTTATTTGCTTCACACAAAGACTTGTTGCCTCTGTGATGGCAGTTTTGATATTTGTCCATTGTTGCTCCACCCCTCCTTCTAGCCTGTTTGCTACTGCTTTTCTAAGGCACTCTCCCATCTTGCCAAAGTCAGCCCCCCTGAAGTCCAGAACCCTCACTTTTGTATGGCTTGACTCTGTAGCAGAGTTTATTGTGAACCACACTGTTTGGTGGTCACTTGTTCCCAAATGGCTACCCACTTCTAGATCTAAGATCTTCTCACTGCCCCCATTTGAGAGTACAAGGTCTAAGATTGCTCCCTGACAAGTGGGTTCCAAAACTAGCTGTTTGAGGCATGCCACCTGAAGGGCATCAAGAATGGCCCTGCTCTTGATGTGGCTGCTGCAAAGATTCTCCAGTTAACATCTGGCATGTTAAGGTCCCCCATCAACAGTAACTTCCCTTTCTCTGCCATCCTAAATATGCCTTCTATCATATCCATGTCCATTCCTTCCCCCTGACATGGGGGTCTATATACAACCTCTGTGTGTATTGTGGTGCCATTTTCAGTCTTTAAGGTGACCCACAGTGCCTCCTCTCCTCCCTGTTTACTCTTTTGTTCAGTTGCTTTTATCCCTTCCCTTACATAGAGAGCTACTCCCCGCCCTCTTCTGCCCTCCCTGTCTTTCCTGTAGGATGTGCACCATGGTATGTTAACATCCCAGTCATGGTTCTCTGTGTACCATGTTTTTGTGACTGCTACAATATCCAGGCATCCCTCTTCCATCAAGGCCACCAGTTCAGGGAGCTTGTTGCCCAGACTACGGGCATTGGTACTCATTACCCTCCATTTCTTGATGGCCTTACCCCTTTTTGACTCATCCCTGTCCTTACTGAATTTGTCACTTTCTCCATTTACCCCTTCCCTTCTCCCTATTGACATCTCTATGTTGGTGTCTACCTCACTTAGTACCCTGATATTTTGGGGAGGGCTAGGATTTCCCTGCTCCCTTCCAGTGCCTCTCCCCTTGGCTAGTTTAAATACATGTCAATGAAGTATTTAAACCTATCACCTAGGATCCTGGTTTCCCTCCTGGACACATGCAGACCATCATGCCAGTATAGGCCTGCATCCCCTCCAAGTGGATCCCAGATCACCAATAGGTCTCTGCACGTTTTCAACACATGATTGAATCCCATGGTGTGGAGCACCCTAACCTCACCCGTGCCATAGACAGGAAGCACCTCCGAGAAGGTTACCATGTGTGCTACTTGTCTAAGGCCCCTCCCCATCTCCACAAATGCTTCTCGCACTGCTCTGAAACCTTTCTTAGCCAGGTCATGTATCCCTAGGTGGACAATGACATCCAGCTCCCTCCCCTGTGTAGCTGCTCCTGTGATCCTGAGGATTTGCTCCCTGTCTCTCCAAGCCATGGTGCCAGGCAGGCACCTTATCTCCCTTTCCTCTTCCTCCCCCAGTTCTACCTTCCTAACAATGGAGTCCCCCACCAGGAGTGTTTCCTTCACCTGTGGGGTCCCATTCCACCCTCCTTTGGGTCTCCTTTGTGGAGTATCCCAGCATCCTCCTTGGTCTCCACTGTGGGTGCCTCCATAGAGGAACCACTTTTCCAGAATGGCATAGAAATTGTGGAGAGGTACAACTGGAGGGATTAGCCTCTGTTCCAACACCCTCACCCTCCCTGAACCCACTGTGGTCCAACCACTCCTCTTTCTTGGCAACCTCTGAGGCAACAGCAGTGACCCTGGTGGTCCCTGGGTGGGAGGAGGTCCCACAAATCCTGGCCAACTCAGCCTGGAGATGAGCAACCTCCTTCCTCAGCCCAGAGAGGTGTCTGCAGATGGGACAACACTGCATCCTCAAAAACATCTCCCAGAAGACTGCTGCTCCAGAGCCACTGCACTGCACCGCACCACTCTCATCATGTCTTTTTTCTGGCCTGCTAACTGTTATTTGGAATATTTACTCTTTCTTCTGTTTGTATATTTCTTTTTTTTTCTTCTCTCCCTACTTAGTTACTGCCTCTGCACTCTTTTATCTTCTGATCTTCCTTTTCTGAGACAAGAAGTTCCTATATTTCTCAGTAGTCTCCTTACTTGCTCAGAGTCAGACCTCCAGCAGTTAGGGTGGGATGGAGAGCTACTCTTGCCCTTCTAGGATGGTGAGTCTCTGGTGGCTCTGGGATCACTCACTTCCTGCTCCCAAACAGGAAGTTCCTGTTGTCAGTTAAATCCTGCGCCTATAAAAGTAGAACTGGTTTAGGGTGAGGGGATGGAGGGGAGAGAAGGAGGGCAATATAGTCCCACTGTATTGTATGCCATTATTATGTAGTGTTGTAACTTTATTGTGAATTGGATTTTCTTGTTGCTAAGGGATCCCACTGAAAATGAGCCTTGGCTAAACTGGGCTATCCTTTTCTGGAAAATTTTCTCAGAATAAAACTTTTACTACTTCTACTACTACTATTATATTAACTATATTCATGAGGCCTTGGGTACTGATGCGTGTAGGCTTTCTATATAGTCATCTCTCCAAGGCATTTGACCTTGTTCAACATCCACTATTTTTAAATAATTTAGGTTGTTTGGACTTTTTTCCTCTTTCTCAATGGTTTCATGATTATTTGTCTCACTGTACACATCACGTAAAGTTTCAAAATATCTTTCTTTATCCTCTCTCTGTTATCTTGGGTGTCCCACAAGGTTCAATTTTGGGACGACTTTTATTCAGTTTATTTTTAAATGATTTTCCTTTGTCAATAAAAACTTTAAACTTACTGTTGGATGTGGATGATACTGTGATGAAGAAAAGGATCTTCGGAATTTAACTTCTTTGTCACCATCTAATTTTGACTTGATACTTATTAGGTTCATTGATCATAGCTTGTGTTTAAATACAAAGAAGACAACAATGGTTTTCAATTCATAGAAAATTCAAAATATTCTCCCAAGTCTTCAAATTATGACCTATTACGGTACAGACTTGGAGCGGGGCAATACTTATGAATGTCTCAGTTTGATCTTGCATGTAAGTGATATTATACCAAGCATATTGATAGTTTGGTAGGAGCCATTAATCAAAAATTTGGATGGCTTTTTCAAAATCACCAATTTGTTGCATGAAGCACAAAACTCTTAATATTGTTGAATATCTTTCCCATACTAGATTATGGAATGGTTATTTATTCTTCAGCTTCCCCTACATTACCACTTGGTAGAATTGCTGCTAAGCAGAGCTTGTAGATTTGCTTTCAACTTGCCAATGTAGTAAAAAAGTAAACATTTTATTTTTAAACAGGAAAAACATGTCATTAGGACTGAGGTCCTGTTTACAAGACAGTTCTATAAATGCATAAACGTAGTCATTAGTTATATGAAGTTATATCCTGGTTAACTCTGACCAAGCATATTCATTATCAGTCTGGTTACTGGGCTGGGAATCTGAAGAATGATGATGTTGCTCCCGCTAGATTAGATCTCCAGTTATGGCCCCTATTCATACATGAATCTTTACTAAATGATCAATCAACTCACTCTGTCACTTGCCTGAACACAAAAAAAAGTGTGAGACAATTGTCTTTTTATTACTGTATTGCCTTGTTTTGGAATTCTATACCAAAACAGCTAAGGGATATTAAAAGGTTTTATCCATAATTCAATCACAGGAGTACAGTGTACATATTTATGGAACACATGCAAACAGAAGAGAGAAAGAAGTAAGAGTGCCTCAGCTGAAACTTGAACCCAGGCTTCCCAGAATACCATTCTAGTTGCACTACTAGCTGTGCCACCAAGGCATCTGGAAATATGGCTGTCCCAGTTGAGGCTCTTACTTCTTTCTCTCATCAGTATGTTAATTCTTCTGATATATTATAATTTTAGTGCAATTGTATATTGTGATTGCATTCATGTAATGCCTTGTTTGTGTTTTGATCATGGATGCCTTTGAAAATGGTCATTCTGTATCACTCTTCATTGTCAATGGGGAGTTAATACATATGTGTAATGAGCACCCCTACTGGAGTAGTGGCACAGCTCAAAGCTGTCAATCATCATAGAACCCTGAGCACATGAACATTCCAGATAGCAAAGATTCTCCAGTCTTTGCTGTGCCACTTAAGGGTAGACAGCATAGAAGATTCTCTCTGAAGAATAATTGTATTATTTTTGTTCATTGTTAAACCTTCACAGCTGTATAGTATGTTGGGTTTCCTGGTGACAGTGAGCACCCCAAAATTTAGAAATCATTCCTGTTAAGCTACAGCTTCCAAATTGACAAACCTACCACATTTTTCCCCATTATTCTGCCTTCTGTGCATGCAATGGGGATCACACACCACTGCCTCCATACAGGGTGTCCCAGGTCTCCAACCTCACTAGTCTGGTGCTTCAGGTAAGTGATTTAGTTTTGTTTTGTGGGGGCACAGTCATTCAAGTAGATGATTTTTCATAAACTTTCTTCTTTCTTCCCATCTCACAGTGTTCTCTGAGTAATGGACCTTCCTCCTTCCCCTTCTTAGCTGGGGTTGTCTTTATTAGTTTGGAGCCACTGAGTGCTGAGGCTACATTTTTTCCCTTTTTGTTGGGTTTGTTTTGCTATGTGGGACTTGGATTGCCTGGTGAATTGAAGTACTGTGCTGTGGTTCTATTTCTCAGTTACTGAGACACTTTGTTTGCTAATTGCTTTTCCTGGTCCCTGATCAGCTTTCCAACCATGAATAGAGTGCTCCAGAGTGCTTCATCTCAGAGTCATGCCTTGTAGCACATTTCTCACATTCCCAGAGCTGTGCAGTCCGGTGACCATTGTTGGCAGTTTGCAAACTGAATTTTGCACCTTTTTTTCTACAGGTGCCTTGCTTCTTCTACCCATAGTTTTGTGCCCTGGTCTACGGGCATGCATTCACAGATGTGGTGATATCACACACATACAGTAGGCATGATGTCACACAGTTCACACACTTACCTGTTCTTGCAGCCAGCTCACACAGCATTTACTCAGCATTGGAGCTAACCTAAGAGCACATAATTGCCTTTTTCTCAGTGTTCATTTTTCACTAGCAGTACAAAGATGGCTTTTCCTGTTTAGGCAGTGTTACTGTCTCATGCTCCCCATTAGGAAATATTTTACCTGGGCATCTGCACAGAAGTCAGTACATTTTTTATTCTGCCCCCTGCTAGATTAGGAGATGGGGTTAAGGAGGCAGTAATACCACCTAATTGGGTGTAATGCATATAGGAGTCTTACATATTCAGTTTTAACCCTTTTGTTTTGTATTTGAATTGGGCTGCAAGACAAGTGGCACCATGTCCTATCAGAGAGCTGTAAATTTCAAGCATTGTAAGACCTGCATGAGGGTGATGAAATCCTCACCTTTACAGTCTTATTGCCCTAACTGTGTAACGCAATCTAACATGTCCATGAAAAAATATGCCCTGGAAAGGTTCTGCACAAATGTCAGAAGCTGAAGAATATCCCGTATGGATCCCTTTCACTGCTATTGCACTTACTAAACTAGCTTCAAATTCATCACTGTCCTTTTTCAGAACTAAGTTTATTTATTTATTTATAATTTTTTTATTATTATTATTTTTTACCAAGGGAGGATGGCTAGGCAATTATGTCTATGTTCAATCTTGACACGGGGGTAGGAGGAATACAGATACAAACTGAAATATTGAACCAGATTAAGCTGGTGATGGTATTTTTAGTGAATGTTTATGTTAATAACACCATTTATTGGTTGTAGCTCCATTGTGAGTTCCTGGGGAGTCCACAGCCTATTCTGGATGTGGAAAATACTTGAACTGTGAGATAAAAGTTCAGAATAAAGTTCCATTGTTCAGTGTCTGAATCCAAAACCTGCCAAGTAATTTTTACCTGAGTCTTATCAAAGACAAACAAACTCTTGTTATACTTGTGGATCCATCCTACATCTCAGATGTGCCAGTGACCAGGTTAGATGTAATCTGTGTGGAGACCTGGGACACCAAGGGCTTTGCTGTACCAACCCCCCAATGTAATCTTTGATGAGAGTGGCAACACTTTTTGATCCTTTTTTTAATTAAGTATGCTTTATTGAGAAAAATAGAACATGATATACAACAACAATAACAACTACAACACAACCACAATAAAGTACAATTAAATTATTTTAATGGGATATACCCCAAAACTCTGACTTTCTGGAACAGGATGTTTATGTTGCACAGGCACAAAAAGCATGTGCCAGGTTTGCTCTGAATGCACTCTTGTCTTTGTCCTTCTGGTCCCCCCCACTCCAAGACTCCCGCTCCCTCATCAGCACCTGCCCTTCTTGCACAGGCATCCACCTTTTCCCTGAATGGAGATGCTTATCAACCAAAGGTGCCTCCCTCAGAAACCACTCCTTCCCAGTCTACACCTAAGGTATCATCAGTCATGTTACCTATAGTGGCAGACTCCCCCCCAGTCTACCAGATGGAAATGTGGAGGCCCCTTCTACTAATGTGACTGAAATGGTTATGGAAGAGGCCACATCTGCTAAACCTGAAATGTCCCACATCCAACCCCTGTGGAAGATGTTTTCCATATTGCCACTCACAGGCAATACCTAAAGGGACAACCTCAATTGAAAGTCCCTAAACTGAATGAACAAGTTTTATTAAATCAATATTCCCTACTGCAATGAGCCTGTCAATGGAGCTGTACTGCAGGGAAGGGGATTCTTATGCATCTTCAATTGCCTTGTTATCCATCTGTTGCAGAAATATTTTCTTTATACAATGAAAACCTTCTTTCAAACTCTTAGACATCCAAGAAATGGATAAGCTGGACCTGGGCTGTGCCAAAGGGGAGCTCCAAAGCTGACCCTAAAGGAAAGAGGACCTGAGGAACTTTAGCACTGTGTTAATTAGTAGATCGTGCTGACCTCTCAGTGCAGTGGCAGCACTACCACTTGCAACTCTGACAACCTGGGTTCAGAAACAACCCAGGACCATGGAGCATCAGACAGCTGTTGGGGGCTGGCTGAGTGACCTATGGACAGCTCCCCACCTTTGGGACGGTGGGCTGTGAGATCCCAGCACATGAGTAACACTCGGTGGTGACTGAGTATACACTGACCTGGAACACATACAGCAGGGATGAGGCTGGGAGGACATCTGCTGAATATGCATGACAGTACATACATCCATGCACTGAGGTCCTTGCACATTTGTGCCTTCAGAGGAACCACAAGCAGAAAATCCCATGGGGACAGCAGCAGGATTATGCTCCCTGGGCACGCACCCAAATGAGAAACCAGGTGTAGCCTCACCTGGGGCCTCTGGTTGATCTCAATCTCTCCTCTCTCCCCAAGGAACTCCGTTGCAGGTTGCAAGCTGCCGGTCACCCAGGCTGGGCAACTTGGGGAGGATGCTAGGTGGACTAGCCCAAGGTCAGAATTAGAGATGGGTGAAACTGCAAAATTTCATCATGCGAAATATTTCATAAAATTTGTGCATTTCGCAAAATTTTTCAAAGGTGCAAAATGCGAAATTTCACACATGATGTGCGACATTTCACCCATGGAGAGCAAAATTTTGCCAGCGAAACAGTGAAATTTGCTACTCGCAGATACAATTTTGCCATTTTGAGGTGAAATTTCACATTTTACAGATGAAATTTAACAGCTTCAAACCCACAGAATATTTTGCAGACTGGCGGGATTTCGCAAAAAATTTCACTTGGTGAAATGATCAATTTCACAGGAATTTCACTGGTAAAATTAAATTTTTCCACATCTCTAGTCAGAATGAGGGGTACATCCCCATCTGAACCAGACTGATAAATAGAGTTGAAAAACATTAGTAGATCTTTTTTCTTCTGTCTACCTTATGGGCATAATTTCACCTTTTGCAGTGCGTCTCAGAAAGCCAACAGCGTAAAATCCCATAAACAAAGAACCCCCACTTTCTCTGTGTTGGACTAGTTCCCTTATGATGTGTTGTTCCTTAAGGACTCCAGCCCCTATGATACAGCTGATATTACTGCTGCTAGGAGAGTGTGGATATGGGGAGGGTATTTATGGTCCATCAGCAAAGAAAATTATACTGGAGTTGGGATTTGTTTTAAAACTCTAGAGATTGTGGTGTGCTGCTTAGTTGTGATTTTTTTTTTGTATATAAACATTTTATTGCCTAGAACAGAGCACAGTATAAATCCATAAGACAGTAAGACAGATATACTCCAAACGTATACAACATAATCATCAACAGCATAGGGCCTCAAAAATATATCCATATATCAATTTGGCTTCTGTCAATACATACAATAAAAAGCATTGTACAGTAACCAACAGTTAACAAGTCCCCAAACCAAAAAAAATCATGGAATCCCCACCCCAGAGTCATCTACCTTCTTACAAGCCCCAAAAATAGAAATTAGAAATTTGGTTATATCCACATGCAATCCTTGCTAAATCCCCATGTAAAAATGCCATTGAGGCCAACCATCTATTCCACATCTTGAAAAACTGAGGAAGAACATTCCCCTAGCAAAAATCACCCAGTACAGTAGAGAACAACAAATACAATAACCATGTAACTACAGAAATAAGGATAACCCAAGTGAGAGGTAAATGGGAGGGTGAAAAAACGTGAGGAGAGTAAAAGGAAAGGGGATGGGAAAGAGAGGACAGCTACACTCGTGGGGGAGAGTGCAAGACAAGATAAGTCTGGGAAGTGGATCACATCAGAAAGTGATGCCTAGCCTGACAGAGGTCCACGAGCTGGAGGTCAAGTCAGGCCCAGCAGTATGGAGCACAAAGTAAAAATTCTGAGTGACCAGTCATTGGGCAGGAGCAAGAACCATAGTCAGGTACCAGAGCAAGAGATTGCAATAGAGACAGTGGTAAGAGGGAAGTGTGGGAGGCAGGGTAGGGGTTAGGGCAGTGTTGAGGGGGAAGATGAAGAGTAGGGAGGCTGCAGTGGGGAGCTCAGGGTAGGATTACAGTCAATCTGGGTTGGAGTCCCTATAGGAGACCTCTGCAGTAAGCAGAAGCAATTAGATGTGCACTACGTGTACGCTTAATAGGGCCTAATGTTGTTGTAGAAGTGATGTTTTCAGTCAGGTTGTTAGTCCATTTGGGTGTTCGAAAGGCAACAGTTCTTTGACCAGTAATCCTTCATTGTGATTTGCCCAGGTATGCTACCTTTTCCAGAACCAGGGTCCATTTCATTAATATGTACTGTAGCATGATAGAGCTGTACCTTACTGTTTTGGTCATATTTCATATGATTTTATGTATATAATACACCCGGGAAGCCCATGAAAAACAAGGCCAAGTTGTGAGGGATCATGGGTACAAAGTACATGGGCCCTAGAATGATGTGATTTTATTGTTGCTGGGCAGAGAAAGTGTTAGCTGCTTAGCCAGGGACTGGATTTTGATTAAATCATTTAAAAGGAGGCAAAAGAATAATTAAGCAGAGCTGGAAGCAGGCACATCCATTTGTGTCTGAATATCCCACAGCATCTAAAAGAGCCTGGATGTCCGGGGACCTTTTGCCTTGAGAGGACTTCTCTGAGATAATCTAATTACAGCTAAATGCAGGGGTTCAGTTAATTTATTTTTTGTGAAAGTTAAATACTTCTATGAGTCAAAATCTGGAAGTCATTCCAATTTTTTGGAAGTCAAAATACTTCCCAGATCCCACAGTTTAAAAGCCAGTATTCTAAGAATGATCAATTTATGGATGTTAATATAAATATTAGTGATAAAATGCAATTTCTTTTAGAAAAATCCATAATTTCTTAGTTTATGTGCCTTAAGTTTTGGAAGTCATTCAATTTAGTTTTTTACATTTTGAAGTCAGTTACTTCCTCCCCCTTTATTTTGGAAGTTTTTGCTTTATTTTTGGGAGTCAAATACTCCCAAAATGGAGTTGACAGAAGCCCTGGCTAAATGGACTAGCATTTGGGGAAATTGCTGTACTCTGTTTAGCTTGATTGTTGCCATTGAGGGGGGCTAGATCTGCTCCTGGAATTCAGTCTGAAACTGATTTGCCTCTAAGCCCTGTGTTACCTGCAAAAATGAACTTTTTTTTGTTTTTTGTTTTGTTTTTTTTTAATAAAATAATAAACACTGATTGGTTGTATAGCCATGGCGACCAAATGCTAGCCAATTGCATGGAAGTCACTATTCACTGGACCTGTCCTTTGAGAAGCCCATACATCAAGGGTGCAAGATTGTATCAAGGCCTTTTTGCCATTTTTACCCTTTTGACTTTGGTGAAAGAACATTGCGCTTGGGACCCTGTCTGCTTAGAGAGCAAGAGACAATTTATTTTTCAAGACATTCTCTAGGACCACAAGAGCCAAGACTTCTGCTACCTCTTTTAAGAACACTTTGTACTTCAGATTCAGCAACTAAGGACTTGAGGTAGAACTTTCAAACTAGAATTTTCAAAGTTTAGTTATTTTTTGTATACTTCCATTTTATTTTCCCTATCCTTTAACCAATGTCTAAAATTATCTGTCTTTAAGTTATTTACTGTATTTATTAATTAATTAATTAGTAAAGCCTTTGGCTTATTTTAAAACAGTTCTGCCAGTGTCTTTTATTTGTTGTGTTTTGTGAAAGGGTTGTTCAAACTATACTACACCTGTGTCACTGCTTAGGGTGAGATACTACCAAAGTAAAGTACCACTAGGGACTCTGTGAATGAAAGGAGGGGAGGAAATACAAAAGGTCTCAGGAGGAGTCTGTGGGGGTTTGAACCAGTTTCTGCATTTCTGGGAAAAGACACGTAATAGGGTGTATAGGCCCCCACCTAAAGGCCTATAAACACACCTGTGGTTTTCTGGTTCATTGTGCAGTGGCCAAAAGAGTTTTCTCCAAGGAACACAGACTCAAGAGTGTAATTGCACCCCTTTTCATGAAGAGAGGGTGCCCTGGGATCCTCTGGCATATGTTCAGTTGTGAAACAGCAAACATGCTAGAAGGACAGAAGAGGGGTATCCCTGACCTGGATCACAAGGGGATTCACTACAGCCCAGGGAATTCTGGCCCCACAGGAGGGGGCTTGTGACACTTACAGCCTCCAAACCAAGCCATCCCAAATAGCCCTTTTTTAATTGAGCCAGCCTTTTTCATTTATTGTTAGTCACATATAGTCTGGGGAAGAATTTAACTGTGCCATGTCTTAGATGGATAGGGGAGCGTGGATGTGAGAGGTTGGTGGGTGAACAGAGGAACTTGGAGACAGAACTAAGGTACAAGACACTAGATTAACATTGTTTTATTACAAGTCACATACATAGACAATCAGACATTTATGTACTGGATCAGGTAGGGCGGCTCACAAGATCAGCAGTATCAGAACTCAACTAATTCAGGTAACTCTGGTTTCTCTGGTAAGCAAACACAGGCCGAGTTTACTCACACACCAGCAGTTAATAGCATTCTCCTTCTTTCAATCTAGCTCCTAGAAAAGTCCTACCTCCTTTGACTCCTAGCCCAGACTGCTTTACTACTGCCACAAGGGTTTTTTATACTGTGCTTCAGTAATCAGGTGATCTGCCCCTCACAATCATTAACATTAATAACATTAGTATAATGTAATGAACCAGAATTCCACACAGTCATGAACATCATTATGAGTACATCTATGATGAGCATTGTTTGCAGAATATATTTTGTGCAGAACAGACTTATAATAGAAAAACACAATGGGGGGGTTTTGCTATTGAATCTTCCTCTACATTTGCATAACTCCACCCGCTCTTACTGCTTTGGGATAAGATGAACAGGAAAGGACCTGACAGACCTCTATAGAACTGAATCAGGAAAGAGGAAGAGAATCCAGCAGCAGGCTGAGGCCTTCTAGATGAATAGCAGCCTGTATCTACTGTAAAATAAAGTTAGGCATGGGCAGGTAGTAAAATACCCTATCCAATACATTACTGGTGGGTACCTCTAAGCTACCCTAAATTACCCTAAAATAGCCTAATAAAAAATGGGTAGTTGGTTAGGGTCGCATAGTTAGTACCCTAACCATTTTACTACCTTATTACCCTATTCTGACCAGCACAAAATGTGAAACACTTTGTTAAAATAGCTTATATTTTTCAAGTACTGCCTTACTGTGACTGTTTCTTCTGGTGTATTCACTATACTTTTTATTTTCAACCATGTAGTAGACATATGGTTCCTTATTAATGGGAAGCTAAAACTGCAGCAGTAGTAAGGTACTTTGAACACTAGCCATTTATATAGTTTCCTGTATTTTCTCCTAAGTCATCTTGCTGGCCTAAGGATACCCACAATGTTTTTTTTCTTCCCCCCCCCCATCTTATTTCTCACACTCGATTGTTCTTGCCTTATCTACCTTTTTTTTTGGATTTTGATGATGCCAGTGCTGAACAGTTTAATGACAGCAGTCAGTGTGGCTTTAGGCAGAAGGCGTGATATTGATTGCCACTTGCTGCTGTGTATGTTGCTGCCGTGGCCCAGGCCAGTGATGGTGGGACTTGTGGAGCTTGCTTGACTGCTGCCACCTATCCCCATCATGCTCTCTGAGCTGACCTCTCCAACCACCCACCATGACATCGAGACAGGGAAAGAGACCGGGTCCAAAGAATAATTCTTTTTGTTGCTGCTGTGCTGAAAAGATCAGCGAGATGAGCTGAGAAGCCAAGAGCACTCACTGACACAATTCACCAACACACTGTGGTGGGATTGGCTGTGTAGTGCTACTCATGTGCTCTAAACTCCTCCAACTGCCATGTAACCATGCAGCAGCAAGACCATGTGACCGGCGAGAGCTATCCTGTCCCTAGTATGTGTGGAGTTGTTGGCTGCATATTCATGAGCTGATGCCCGCCTACTCCATCTTGTTACTTCTCTTTGATTTCTAAACCTTGAACTCATGGCTGAGCTGCCACAGTGAGATGAAAATCCAACCCATTATCCTTGTCAAAACTACCCGACAAGAGAATTACACTGTTTTGGCAGTTAGGGTAGTACATTACCCGAACTACCCTACCCGGCCAAAAATAGGCAATTCCTACACTACCCAACCAAGTTACCCATCGGGCAGCCCATGCCTAAATACAATGCAATTGTCACAAGTTTACAGATTGTAAACAATACAACCCTACAGCACCATTTATCTAAAGTGGAATACCAGGCATAGTATGAATCTGTATCATAGCAAATTTTATCTGTTCAGTCTTTTTTAGGACCGCATTTTCTTAGGCTTTTACATCTTAGAATGTTCATGTTCTTTGCTAGTACTCCTCTCTATGCCAGTGTTATGTGTAATGTTTTGTTACAAGACAGTGCAGACATAAACATATTTCAAACAGTACTTGTTTTCTGGCTGTTTTCATGTAAGAAAATAGGTTTACCAACAGTAATAGGCAATTTGCAACATGGCTGCAAGCACCAATCCACATGTTTTAGCTAGGGTAAGGCAGAGGAACCAGCTTGACCCTAAATCAACATTACATTGCATGAAAGAGAAAAGTTTAAAGGTGAGACTGCAAAAAGATAAAGAAATGGGATGGAAGAAGAAAAATACCAAAGCAAGGGAGTTTGCTTCTAAGTGGCCATCTCTGTAACTAGATAGAAGGATAGAACAGAGGGACAAATGATAGAAATATACATAGATTAGATTCAGAAGCTTCTTTATTATCAATTTACTTCATTTTCTGTTTTTGTATATTTCATTCTGTTCATTCATGGATCACTAGCCATTGGGGGGGAGGAGATATCCTGTCCCCCTGTTTTACAACACCAACCTTTTATTAAAAAAAAAATCTCAGTAGGGACTAACCCTACTACAGTGTACTGAGAAATGTTTTTTGTGACTCCATTTTTTGTCTAAATGTGTCAACAGGTAGGATTGATAGATGCCCAGCACTTTACATATGCTAGCAGAATGTACCCATGTTAGGGGGAACTTCTCTATGAGGATTGAGGTTTGGCCAATTCTGTCACCTACCCTGACACTTTTATTTTTTTCAGCTGAAATGAAGTGGATAGAAGCATCTGAACATAATATGATTGGTGTCAAATTTAAAAGTACTAGAGATCCACAATTTGGCCACGGGTACTGGAAGCTGTATGTACCCCTTTTAATGGCCACAGAAGTTAATAAGGAACAATGTACTTCGATTACAGCTCGAAAGTCCATTTTTTTTGAGTTATGAAGACCCTATGGTCTGGTGGGAGGACAGCAAGAAAGATTTCACAAAATTCTTTTAAGAACATTCTAATGAAGCAGCCCAATCCAAATATCTTAAATACTTGGATTTACATCTACAGTTCCATAAATGTAATAGTTGGGCTAGATCATCGACAGAAGAGTTTTTTTCCCTCCCAAATTCACACACTTGAGCAGGTAATTAAGCCTTTTCAATATAATAGACTGATCTCCCTGATGGCCAAACACAAGTTTGGTACACAGGATAGAGTGCACCAGGTGACCTCCTCTGCCAGATGTGCTGAGAGAATAAGGTCTAAAACCATATGTGGTCTGCAGGATGAGAATAGGTGGGTTGTTGCAGACAAAGATGGAATATCACGTATCATAGATTCCTACATTGTGCACAGCTTTGGGATCAAATTTACAGGCTTGGTAGAAATTGATGTTTTTTTGAGAAATGTGACATTTCACCATTGTCCAAATTTTGTCTTGAAAATTTAGTAAGGGACATTACCCTGAATGAAATGGTACAGGCTATAAATTGTCTGAAATCTGGCACTGCACCAGGTAACAATATGAACTTACTAAGATGCCAGTAGATAAAATGGCTTTATGCTCTATCTATCTGTTCAATTATGCAGCCCCCCCCATGTCTACAGAAGGACCTGCCCTGTCCCCAAATACTCCTGAAACCTCTCAATTCCCCCTTCCCCTACAGTAACCTTCCCCTTCATTCTGTCCCATGCTTTCTTGAAGCTATCCACTGTTCTCAGGGAGACCACCTCCTCTGGCAGTTGATTGCACTTGGTCACCACTGTTTCAGTGAAAGATTGCCTCCTCATCTCCCTTCTGCACTGAATCTTCCCCAACCAGCTTTCGGCTATTCCCTCTAGTGGAACTGTTCCCATTAAGACTGAAGAGACACTCCATATTCACCTAATGAATGCCTTTAAAGTATTTGAAGGTCTCAATCATATCCCCTCCCTCTCTTCAGTACACAGTGAAGTACATGTTGAGCCCCTTGAACTTCTTCTTATAGGAGGTGCACTGCTGGCTCTGGATCATCTTCATCACCCTTCTCTGGACTGTCTTCAGCAAGTTGACAGCCTTCTTAAAGCAATGGCACCAATGCTGCACACTGTACTCTAGGTACTGTCTTACCCATGACCTTTATAGCAGTAGTATGGCCTCTGCCTTCTTGCGGGTAATACCCCTGTCTATGCAGCCCAACATCCAATTTGCTTTTGCTGCAGCTCCCCTGAAGTGTGCTGAGTGCTTCAGGTCACTCTTGATAACCCCAGAATTCTTTTCTTCTTCAGACTTGGTGACCTGCACACCACCCAGCCAGTATTTGGTCTGTGGGTTCCTTACTCCTAAGTCCATAACTTTGCACTTTTTAGTGATGCAACTCCATTGCCAGTCTTCCCTTGCTCCCTATCTCCCCCTTCCATGTCCACCCTCCCACAGAGCTTTGTGTCATTCATGAACAGGCAGAATTTACCCTTGATCCCATTCACTATGTCACTGATGAAGATGTTAAAGAACACTGGACTGAGCACTTAACCCTGTGGGACCCCACTGGTCATCAGCCTAGCTTCTGAGAATTCCCCCTGATCACCACCTTTTGGTGTCTGCCCTTTAAACAGTTTTTGCCCCATCTAGCAACCTTGGCCCCAACCCCTAGATCCTGCAGCTTCCTGACCAATCTCCTATGAGGTACAGAGTGTAAGACCTTGCTGAAGTCCAGATACAAGACATCAACCACTTGACCCATTTCCACCGTCTTGACATCCCTTTGAAAAGGTCAATCAGATTAGTCTGGCAGGATCTCCCCAACATCAATCTCTTGCAGCCTGATTTCCTTGAATGAGTCCATCAGTCTCTCCTCCAGGACAGTCTCCATTAGTTTACCCCCTATTGAGGTCAGACTCACTGGCCTGTAATTCCCTAGTTTATGGACCTGTTTTATTGAGAGGCACTACAAGTGCAGTTCTCCAGCCTTAGAGTACACTCCCAGACCCCACAGAGGTGTTAAGCAGGGCTACCACAGGGCAGACCAGCACCTCTGCCAGTTCTTTTAGAACCCTTGGGTTCACTATATCTGGTCCTGGGGATTTGTCCACCCTCAGATCCTTTAGGCCCTTTGGCACCTTGTCCTCCTCTATTACACTATCAGTGACAGCACCCCCCTTTCCTGTCCCTCCACCCTGCTCCCTTTGGCACTTGCCTGTCCTCTGTAGTGAAAACAGCACAGATGTATTTGTTAAGTACCTCAGCTTTCTTTTCACTTCCTTCTGTCCAGCCCCCCCCCTTCCTTTTTTGGGGAGTGACGGTCTTCCTGTGGAGTTCTATAAATGAAACTGTGGAGTTCCATCTGGAAGAATTAGTGATACTTTTAATTCACTACTCAGGAGCAAGTCACTGCCATCTGACATACATAAGGGACTGTTGATATCACTGTTGAGAAATGGGGATACACTTGACCTCTTTAACTGAAGACCTATAATCCTTTCAAACACTGATTTTAAAATGTTGGCAAAAATTTGAGTAGGCATATTGCAGTTGTTACTGAGCATCTCATTCATCCTACTCAGGTGTGTTCAATCCCATTGTACTCAATATAGAATGTCTATCATGGGAAATTGTTGAGTGTGGGAATAGTGGTGTTTTAACTAGAGTTTTATGATATGTTGATCAACAAAAAGCAGGGCTGTACCCAAGACTTTACAGGCCCCCTGCAAAACATTTTGTGGGGGCCTACCTCATGATCAAAACATTGATGTAAAATAACCATTTACACATTACTTATTATCTTAAATAGATTTATTCATATTATTGCACACTAGCTACAATAAAAAGCAAAGCAAACATTATATAATAAAAAGCAAACAATAAAGAGCTGCATTAAATATAACTTTTCACACCCAGAACTGTATTTTCAAAAATTAATACATTTTGCTTCCCACCCTCCACCCACCCTCCTTGACAGACACAATTCTGTTTTTCACATGGGCCCCCAACTCACCTTGGCCCTTCCCTGCCAAGTACAGCTTGTTTTAAAAAGTCCCTAGCACAGACCTTGCCACCTCCACTCAATTTCCCAGAAAATCACAACTTTACCCTTTATTTACCCTTTTTTTTTGTAACAGAAGACCCTAAGTCAGCACACATCCTCCTGGATGGACACAAGGTTTTTGTTACACAAACCCCCCACTTGTCACAAACTTTCCACCCTCCACCCACACATCCCCAGACAGAGACAATTATTTTTATACACGAGGCCACCACCCCCACATGATCCTTTCCAGCCTCAACAAACCTTCCCAGACAATCATAATTTTGCTGTTTGTTTCACAAGCCCCCCACATGGCAAAGACCTTGTCACCCTCCTGGACAGACACAATTGTGTTGTTTTACACAAGCTCCCTACTTGGCATGCATCTTCCTACTCTCCTGGATAGACATAATTTTTTTCTACACAAGCCCCTTCCCCCCCCCACACAAACTCGGCATGGACCTTACAACTCAACACAGACTTTTCCAGACCTGCATATGTTCTTTTTAAAAACAATTCCCCAACTCAGCATAGACTTTCCCACCATCCACTGACCCATCTTTACAGACTAACATAATTTTTTTTTTTTACAAAAGTCTCACACTCAGCATGGAACTTCCCACCCTTGATGCATCTTCCCAGACCTATACTATTTGACTAGCCCTTCCAGAGCTACATTTTCACCTATATTTTTAAATTTCTGCCTTACCATCATTACCACTCCCATTCCATAAATAGCATACATTATCATCAATGTAAAAACACACATACCTGCTTTTTCAGATTTCAGGTCAGGGGAAGGACATGATTCAGAAGAAAATACAGCAGCAGCAGTCATTCAGGGCTTGCTTGAAGCTTGCCTAGTGAAGTCCGACACTAAATCATAGGAGTCAAGTAAGCAGGCAGTAGCAGCAAGTGGGAGTCTGCCTTCATGTGCAGTCCCTACAGTCTACCTGTGCCTGCTGATCAAGAGGGGGAGCAGTCACAGAGGTGACTAACCATGACTTACAGCTCTTAGTTGTTTTTTTGTAGCTGTATTTGGCAGGTGCCAGCAGTCTTAGTCAGGACTCTGACTATGTTAGCCTTGGATCTTTAAGGAGGTGGAGCAGAGTCAGTTGTGGTACTCATTGGTCAGAGCCAAGCAGCCTAAAGTAGGAAGTGTGGCTGTCTCTTGCACTGTGTCCTCAGAATTTTCACCACAGCAGTATTAAGATTTTGGAACAAGGAAGGTCGCTAGCAGTGCAGCTCTGCCCTCCTCCCTCCAATCTTGTCCACTTCTGTTTACATCTCTTAAGTGGACCAAGTGGAGGACAGAAGATTAAGCAAACCTGCAAATGGTGTGGATTTTGATTTTCAGGCAGGCAGGTTTAATTTGCTCCAGCTCTCTTTAATGAGACGTATCACTTAAACACACACCAGACATGCATCACTCTTGTTATTCTCCTAGACGTTTGTCCTGGTCAGCGGGCGGTAGAGGCATGCCAGCAGCATCTCTATTGTGCACACAGGAGAGTGTCAATAGCATCATAATGATGATGACTGCCAGCCAGGCCCCTTGCTATGTAGTGATAAGAGGCAACATAAGGAAAGTTAGAAAGCACTATTGGAATGTGGTTGGCAATGCTGGGCCCCCTGCTGATGTGGAACCTCCTGCAACTGCAGCCATTGCACTTCTCTGGCCCTGACAAAAAGCCTTTGACTTAGTTTCTAACATTTGTTTTTATTAAAGTACTGGAACTTATTTATTTCCTGCTATCTCTGTGGACAGGATCAGACTTTGTTATGGCAATGCCACAGTTACAGGCATTAGCCTGTATAAAAGAAAGTAAATGTCCTAATAAGATAAAGAAATACAATTTCAGCCCTAAACAGTTTGCATCTCTTAGATCACTTGAAAATGATGATTCTATTTTCATAAGAAGTGCTGATGCTGATAAAGGGGAAGCAATAGTTATACAAGATTATAATACATACAAGGAAGAATGCCTGAGTCAATTAAACAGCATAGATACATACAGAAAACTAGATGAAACTCTACTATAAATACCTCTAGATTACTGAAGGAAGTGTTGGAAGAAGCACTAAACAAATGGGAAATATCTGAATGGGAAGCAGAACCATTAATTAATATAAATCCAATTATGCCCATCTTTTACACACTGCCAAAACTATAGAAAAATGATAAATCCCATCCTGGTAGACCAATAATAGCAGGGACAGGGTCACTTATGAACACAATAGCTATATATGTAGAATTCCACACCCACTTTTTTGATTCCTCTGACACCTAGGTATACCAGGGATCTGACACATATTTTTGAATTATTTTGAAGACATAAACAAAGAAAACGTTGATAAGACTGACCTGTTATTCATAACATTTGATGTGAGAGATCTTTATTGATATATTCATCAGAGTGAGGGTCTGAAAGCACTAAAAACATTTTACACATGAGGACAGATGAAAAAGCATCTAATGCATTACTTCTGAAGTTAGCAGCCCTAGTCTTAAAACACATTTTTTTAAGTTTGAAAACACACATTATATGAGTATGCAAGTGAAAGGGACTGCATGAGATTTTGTATGGCACCAACATACTGTATGCCAATCTCACCATAGCAGTATTTGAAAATGGTTTTGTACTCAGTCCCCCTTACAATACCTACTCTTGTAAAGTAAAAATATGAGCTTGTTTCATTGCTGACATTTTGATGCTTTGGATAGGCATCGTTGAAGAACTACAGGATTTTCGTAATTACTTAAGTGGTAGCACAGAATACTTACAGTAGATTTTGTGATGAATCACAGCAACTGTAACATTGTATTTCTGGATTTTGGAATTAAAAATGAGGGTGGGAAACTATATACGGATTTCAATAGAAAAGACACAGATCGAAATAGTCTTTTACATTATCAGAGTTACCATACTAGAAAATGGCCTAGAAAATTACAGGAAGGGATCCCGACAGGACCATATCTTAGAATAAAGAGAACTTGTGTTAAGGAAAATGGTTCTGAAAAATAGGCAAAAGAGTTGGACCCTAGGTTCTAGGAAAGGGGATATCCTCTAAAATGTCTTAATGAGGCCAGGGATAGAGATATGAGGACTGCCAGAAATGGACAAGTCAGACCAAGAGCAAAACAAGAAGAGGTGACTAGAATTGTTTTTTTTGTACAGCATTTTCAGACAATCATTGGATATTTCACAGTGCTATACATAGGAAATGGAATGTCCTACAATCTCTACCTGGAGGTGAACAACGTTTTTAAGGAGAAACTGATGGTGATGGCCAGGAGAGTACCACATTTAAAAAAAAAATAAATTGGCAAGATCTGAACATCAAGTTCCAAATAGGCAAATTAAAAACTTTCTAGAGACCTTTCTAACTTTACTCAGACCACAAGGCAATTTCGCCTGTGGGAACTTTGTTCACTGCTCAAATGCCTACAGAGTAAAGGTACTGAAGAACATGACAACAGATGAGAACTCGTTATGTGTCAGAGTGATCATATTGTTTACATGTTGGAATGTCCTTGGGAACATGTATATGTGGGGTAAACAGACAATTGAATATAAGGATTGGAGAGCACAACAAGCATTTGTCGATGCTGAATGTTGCTTGCTTATATGTGCTGTTTAGGTATTTGGAAGTGATAGCACCATGCCTAAGAACCGTTATGTGCCCCCCCTCTGCCAAGACATCCACTGTGTATTTCTGTTCAGTATTCACAGAATAGGGGAAGGGGCAAGGGCCACAGTAGTACAGCAGTTGCCAAGGCAGTGAAAAGGTAGACAATAGTCCATTCACAGGCAAAAAAGCCCTGCAGAAGCTGACTAAATTGAAGGTGGACAAAGCAATGGGACCAAATGGCATACACCCAAGGATATTAAGAGAACTGTGAAGGGAGATAGCAGTACCTCTGGCTGCCATGTTCACTGAGTCATTCAACACAGGAGTGGTACCAGAGAATTGGAGAAGGGCACATGTGGTCCCTCTACACAAATGGCAGCAGGGAGGAGGCGGGGAACTATAGGCCGGTCAGCTTCACCTCAGTAGTGGGGAAGATCATGGAGACATGGTTTAAGGAAGGGATAGTGGGGCATCTAGAAGCCATCAGAGCCCAGGACCATAGGCAACATGGATTCACAGTGGGGAGGTCATGTCAGACAAATCTGGTTGATCTCTTTGACTGGATGACAAAGGAAGTAAATCAAGGTGGGGCAGTGGACAATGCTTACCTTGATTTCAGCAAAGCCTTCAACACTGTCCCACATAGCTGGGTAGGCTGGGCATGGGGAAAAGGGTGTAAACTGGGTTAGAAACTGGCTAACAGACAGGAGGCAGAGAGTGGTGGTAAATGGGGTGCAGTCCGGGGAGACGGGGTAACCAGTGGTGTGCTGCAGGGATTGGTCCTGGGGCCAGTCCTGTTCAATGTCTTCATTAGTGACATTGTAGAAGGGCTGAAGGGAAAGGTCTGCCTGTTTGCAGATGACACCAAGATCTGTAACTGGGGGATACCATAGAGGAGGTGGAGAAAATGGGGAGGGACCTGGGGAAGCTTGGAAAATGGTCTGAGGACTGGCAACTGAAGTTTAATTCAAAAAAGTGCACAATTATGCACCTGGGACACAGAAACCCTGAGGAAAGCTACATGATAGGGGGTAGGGGAGTTGCTGACAGTCACAAAGAAGGAAAGAAACCTGGGGGTTCTTATTTCAGATGATCTGAAAATGTCAAAGTGGTAAGGCATCTGGGAGGGCCAGTGACATGCTGGGGTGCAAAGGTAGAGGTATCACCAGCATAAGGAGGGAGGTAATTATGCTGTTATATAAAACCATGGTCAGGGCCTCACATGGAGTACTGTGTGCAGTTCTGGAGGTCGCACCTTCGTAAGGATATTAACAGGCTGAAGGTGGTCCAGAGAAGGGAGACTAAGATGGCACGGAGCTTGCAGTACAAGACTTATGAGGAGAAATTAAGGGACCTCAATATGTACTCACTGGAAAAGAGGAGGGAAAGAGGGTATATGACAGAAACATTCAAGTACCTCAAGGGTATAAATATAACTACTGAGAAGCAGGAGACAGCTGCTATAGTCACATCTGCCGGCTTCTGGGTGATATTTTTTTGTTCTTATAAATCTGTAATCTCCAGTATTTCAGTAACCACATGACCACACTGCCTTCTTTAGGTAATTTTATGCTGGTTGATGCCAGGTGTCAGATGGCAGACAGAGGGCTCACCAGATTGTGGTGCCATTTGAAAAACTTCATAGATTGATCTTTTACTGGTGAGCATTTTGGAAACCTCGTGAAGGTCTCACAATTTTTAATATGATTTTATCTCATGTCTTTCCCCTTTAGTCCCCCATCCCCACACCCTAAAGTCAATCAGTGGCCACAGCTGCAGCTTTCTTCTTGCCTGGATGGTGGGTGAGCAGCTGCCTTCACAGTCTGTCAAGTCTGACATCTTTCAGTGCCACTTATTGGTCATCTTCCAACACAGGCGAGGCACTGCCAGCCCAAAACTAACTCAGGACAAGCAGCTTTCAAAGTGGGGAAGAAATGGAGTGAGCAAGAATCAAGTACTCATTCAGATGCGACGTTGATTTTAAGATCAGCATTCTGGTGTGGACACTACAAACAGAACCCCAGCTCTTTAGTAGTAAAAGTAGTAGTAAAAATGTATTTATACAGAAATTTTGCTATTAGAGTTCGAAGAATCCCTATTTACAAGACAATCCTGTGTTGTACAAATATTTAAATAGTTACTAATTTTACAAAATACATTGCATTCAATACACATACCATTCATACAATTTGCACCACAAATACAACATAATGGTCAATCAACTTATATTTATAGCTACCTATTACACAAACATCTGAAATGCAGTTCATGTTTTACTGTGGTTCTGTATTCTAAAAAGGACAAATCTGGGTCTCTAAGAAAAGGGGTAAGTCTATTCCAGCTAATTGAAACTTTATATTGAAGGGTCATATTACCAAAACTATTTTTAATTTTTGGAACCAAGAAATCTCTGGCACCTTGTTTCCGCAAGTTTAATCCATGATCAGGTTTTATTCACTTTCTTGTCAAATGATACTGTGAATCATTTTTAAATAATTCTTTTTTCTGGTTCAGCCAGTTTCTCTCAGCTCCCTGACTTAATGAATTCAGCCTAATTCAGTGTACACCTCACAATGGTGAGTGCCAATGTCACATTTTAGTACAAATCTAGCTATTTTATTATAAAGAACATCCACATTTTGTAACTGTTTTTTTGAAGTATGTCTGTAAATATGACTCCCATAATCAATCACTGGTAATATTAGTTGGTTTGCTATATTTAATCGCATTTCTTTTGTTAAACATTTTGAAATTCGTCTCATAACCCCTAATTTCAAATTTGTTTTCTTAATTAATTCTATTACATGTTGATCAAAATTTAAGTTTGATCAACTTGAATACCCAAGTATTTATAAACTTGTGTTTGCTCTAAGATTTTTCCTTCCTGGGTCTTAATTATTAATTTTGAGAATGTTTTATTTTTCTTCTCATTACCAAAATACATTGTTTGTGTCTTTTTACTATTTATCAGGAGTCCAAGCAATGAAAAGAACTTCTGCATTACTATAAAATCACCCTGTAATTTTTGTACTATTTCATCTGAATTTTTACCTAATGCAATCAAAACTGTATCATCCTCATAAAGTCTAACTTGTGAACTTTTTATCAATTTTGGTAGGTCATTCAAATAGACCAAGAACAAGAGGGGCCCCAGGATTGAACCCTGGGGTACCCCCCTTGTCACATAACCCAAGCCAGACTTATGACCATTTGCTATAACAAATTGAGTTCTCTTATCTAAATATGATGCAAACCATCCACAAGTCTCTTCCTCTATTCCCACACACTTCAAATTTTTAATCAAAGTAAAATGATTCGCCAAATCAAATGCTTTTGATAGGTCCACGTATACCACACCCATCGACTTCCCTTCCCCCAAGGGAGTAGCAACTAAGTCTAGGAAGTCAGTGAGCATGGTATCCATTGATCTATCTTGTCTAAAACCTGACTGAAATCGGGTTATTTTCTGATATTTCTCCAAATATTTCATTAACTGTCCATGAACAATTTTCTCCAGAATTTTTGAAACTGTTGACAATAATGCTATAGGACGATAATTTGATGTGCCCATTGAGTCACCCTCCTTATCTATTGGGATTATTTTTGCTTGCTTCCATATTGATGGATAGAATCCATCCCTTAGACTCCAGTTAAAAATATCCCTCCAAATGGGTGATATTTCCTGTACAGCTTCCTTTAGGAGTCTATTTTTTCTCTTATCAGGACCACAAGCCTTATTTATCTTTAAATTACTTATTATATTATATACTTCTGAAGTTGTCACTACTTTAAGCAGAAACATAGGTGCTTGATTTTCCTTCCAATTATCAAATTCTTTATTTAAATCCATATATTGGACACTATCCTTTTTGGTTTCAACTCCCAAATCCAAATCTGGAACTTCAATAAAATATTGATTTAATATTTCCGCCACTTTTTCCACTTCAAAAATAAATCCGTTATGTCTCAATTTTATTTCTTTTTGATTTTTAACGGGATTAATAAGATTTTTTATCAAGGACAAATATTTCTTAGGATCAATTGATTCGTTAATCCTTTGTTTATAATAAGTAGCTTTTGATTTCCTAATTTCCTGGACCACCCTATTTCTTATTGTTTTAAAACTGTCCCATACATCAGATTTCAAAGTTTTATTAGCTTTTTTCCAAAGTTGATTTTTTGCCCTAATTAACTTCTTTATAGTTGGAGTCACCCAGGGCAAGTGATTTTGCTTTTGATTAACTTTTTTCCAAGGTGCAAATCGGTCACATGCCTCAATAAACATAAGTGTAAACTCCTGTACAGCTAAATTCAGGTCAGGTATTAGGAAAATTCTATGCCATGGTAATCCCTGTAAATGCTTTCGGAATAACTGCTTGTTAAATTTTGCATAGCTTCTTTTATACTCTATCGAGGATTTCATTTTTGGAGCTTTTTTAATTCCCAAATTTATAACACATGTAATTACATTATGATCCCCCAAATTTGGTTCCCCAACTTCCTTGTTTACTGCAGTCAATTCTAGAGAAACAAAACACAAGTCCAGTATACTACCTTTACTTGTTAATTTCCCTTTCCTTGTAGGAACATCAATTATCTGCACCAGGTTTAAACATTTCATAGAATTTTCCAAGACCCGGCCCCTTGGACATCCCCAAGCAGCATTAAAATCACCCATCATTATCACATTTGTTTGACCTATACATTCCATAATGGTATGTGAAAATTTTTTAAAAGACTTAGTGTTAATCTTAGGTGGAGAATAAACAACTCCCACAATAAGATTAATTATATAAAATTTTAACAACAAACATTCAATTCCTTCTATTTTCCCGTATATATTACCTCAGAAAAGCCCAAATTATATCTGGTATAAATTATAACCCCTCCCCCCATGACCCTCGATCTTGTCTATAACAATAAAAATCAGTAAGTTCAATTTCAGATTGAGGGATGTCTTTTTTTAACCAGGTTTCTGTTAGGATAGCAATATCTGGCTTTTCCAATTCAACCCAAGCTCTGAGGAGGTCCATTTTTTGATTAAGCTTCTAGCATTATCTAACACTAACTTTATTACCCCATCCTCAGGCCCTGGGTTTGTTTCAATATCCCCACAAAGAACTAGGGATATCAAGAGCATCTGGTCAGTTGAGGAAACATTTCTACAGGGAACAAACCTAAAAGTGCTCTGAATCTGCTGTCTAATCAATTTAAAAGGATTTCTCCCTCTTAATAAATTTTTTGTTCTTAATTGCCCTATTCTAGGTTGACAGAGATTCAGATACACCCCGGTGAAGATGCTCTTCATCTTTTTACTTGATTTTTCAATTTAGCTTAAAAATCAAGAGAAGCACTAAAAGCACTAATCTTATAGCTCAGTTTTCAGTAATCAATAGGTTAGCTAGATAAAATATTAACCTTTTATTTATAACTTGAGTTACTAATAAGTACTGTAACCTAAACAATTCAAAATATCTATAGGTCCGGCTGTCCCAATTTAACAAATATAGCCCCAAAACATTATTAAACCTTATAAAATGTCCTTCTGATTTCTGCAGAGTTATTTTAGAATCCCCTTTTTTCTGTTGCCGAGTCGCGCTGCCATGCTCGTGCTTGTGTAGTGCTAGCTTCATGTGGTGCAGCCTCTCCTCCTCTGATGACACTCTTTGTAGATTTCACTTCCTTGTTTGCCCAGTTACCGAAAATTAGCTAGGCACTTGAGGGTAACTTCACGACTGTACTGCAACACAATTATAAGGTTGGCAAAACTGTGCAGTTCTTAGCTGAACTAGCAGATGGAAACAGCCTCAGCGTTACCTGGAACAGTACTTTGCAGTGCGCGCTTTATGTGGTGCAGCCCCTCCTCCTCTGATGACGCTCTTTGTAGATTTCACTTCCTTGTTTGCCCGGTTACCGGCAAATTAGCTAAGCACTTGAGGGTAACTTCACAACTGTACTGCAGCACAATTACAAGGTAGGCAAAACTGTGCAGTTCTTAGCTGGGCTAGCAGATGGAAACAGCCTCAGTGTTACCTGAAGAGTAAAGGCTTCTCAAAGCACTCTGTTTATTGTACTGTAAGTGGGCTGCATCTAATTCGATTATTTACTGTACCTTACATCTGGATGTATGGTAGGCTCAACTTTAAATAAACTCTGCACTTGAATGAACACATGATGCCATAGAAACATAGAATTTGTCAGTAGAAAAGGACCGCTCAGCCCATCCAGTCTGCTCAAATGTTCTCTACCTACTTGTAACGCCTGCCTGTATATGCTACTGTATGTCTTATTCTGCTTGCGTCCATCAGGACATCCTTGTGAATGAGCTTGCTTAATGGATTTTTCCTGCAATGAACTTGAATTTACTCCACCTCCATAGCCCTTTTGATCTCTGTTGACCTTCTTCTTCCCCTTTTTCTAATATACCCCTATGTTTATCCCATGCATGTTTCATGCCCCTTACAATTTTAGCCTCCACTACTTCTCCTGGCAGTCTGTTCAAGGCATCTATCACCCTTTCAGTAAAGAAATATTTCTTTACATCTATCCTGAACTCCCCCCAGCTTCATTGTATGCCCCTTGGTTTGGGTGCTTATTCTCATTTGAAGGAAACTCCCCAACTGTACCCTGTTTACCCCTGTGAGGTACTTTTTATATTTTGAACATGTCACCTCTACCCGCCACTCTTCCAGAGTGTACATGTTGAGATTCTTCAGCCTTTCCTTGTAGGAATTCCTGTGAAAATCCTGAACCATTTTAGTTGCCCTCCTCTGTAAAACCTCCACCCTATGTCCTTTCTGAAGTGTGAACTCTAAAACCGGACACAGTACTCCAGCTGGGGGTATACCAGGCAGTGATACAATGGCAGCACAACATCCCTCCTCCTCCTACTGGAGATGCCACTCCTTATGCACCCCAGAATACAATTTGCCCTGCCCATAGCCTTGTCACACTGTACTGCCACCTTGAGGTCCTTTTGTATAATAACCTTAAGGACTTTTTCATGTCTAGTGAGTATCAGTACCTCCCCCCATCCTATACTTAGCATAGGGGTTCCTATGCCCTAGGTACATGATTTTATACTTGTTGGCATTGAACCTCAACTAAATAAGAAAATGGAATTGATTTGAATGAATTGCAGGCTTTTATGCAGCTTTTCGGGGAGTGTGCATGTGTGTTATAACTATTTGCTTTTGATTTTGGCCTTAAATCAGGGGCAGTCTTGTAAACAGATAAAACACATTAAAGAAAGACTCATAAGAAATGTGATAAAGTCTTTGTACATTAGCCAGGGCTGAGCTTGCTGAACCCTTAACAGTGCATTGCAGACAGGAGAGATGCAGCCTGTTACTAATTAATGAGCTTCTCACTGGTCACCTGTGAGCCTCTTATGGGCCAGAGCTCATTACACAAGCACTTGTCGATGTTGAATGGTTGCTTGCTGGCATTAGCAGTGGAAATGCAGGAGTTAGACAGATGCAGTATGGGAATGGCAGTGAAGTATTGAACTGACCCAAACTCCACCCCCACCCTGCAGAGATGGACAGGCATTGAGGTGTGCCTTTTGGTTGTCGCCCATAACGGTCATGACATTTTACCTCACCCTACCCTGCAGACACTGACAAGTGTCGAGGTGTGTCTTGGGTGTTCAGGTTTTACACTCACCTCATTCCATAAGGAAATATGCTAAAATGAGTGCAGTATAGGAGAATAGGGTGAACTCTGGGGTCAAAGAGTCCAAGGCACACCTCAATGCCTGTCACTGGCTAGAGGGTGGGGGTGGGGGTGGTTGTGGAATGGCGTGAGCATTACTGTCAACAATCCCAAGTCACACTCTGATGCCTTTCAGTCCTTACAGGGTAGGGCATTATGGTCAGAAACCCTAATGCCCTGGGCGTTTCTTGGTAGTTTTACCCCAAGTTTTCAACATGGGCTTTTTGTGACCCCACTGCATAAACAGTGACACTATCAGTTCATTAGCTGAAAGGTGATTTTGCACAGTGACTGTGCCATTTGGTGCCACAGGTGGGAAAACACATTTCAAACAGGATGTAAAAAATGACAGCTGTACTGTTCATGAGGAGGTGTAAAAAAATGGTAATGTTGGAAATCTGGAGTAAAAATATAAAAAAACTGGTGAAGTCATGAGTGTGCATAGAAACTGCACAACACACACCTGTAATTTAATTTTTGTGGGGATTATTTACACTAGACTTTCAATATAGGCATTTTGGGACCTCTGCTCATGAACAGTGTCACTGTGATTTTCTTAATCTGTCCCGAACATTGATTTTCCACAGTGACTGTGCTATTCTGCACCGGAAGTGCGAAAACACATTTTGGCCAGGATGTAAAAAAATGACAGCTGTGCTGTTCATAAGGAGGTGTGGAAAAATGTCAGTGTTTAAAATCTGGAGTGAAAATATTACAAATTTGTGAAGTTATGAGGGTGCATGGAAACTGCACAATGCACGCTCATAACACAGTCATTTTATGACTTTTGTCACCAAATTTTCAACATAGACATTTTAAGACCTCTGCTAATGAGCAAAGTCACTGGGATTTTCTTAATCTGTCTTGAACATTGATTTCGCACACCGACCACGCCATTGTGCACTACATGTGTGAAAACACATTTCAGGCAAAATGTGAAACATGACAGCTATACTGTTCATAAGGAGGTGTGGTTAAATGGTAATGTTGAAAATCTGGAGTGAAAATATTAACAATTCTCAAAGTTACATGTGTGCGCAAGAACTGCTCAATGCACTCTCACAAAACAGTCATTGACGGGAATTTTTCACCAAATTTTCAGCATAGGGTTTTGAGGGGCTTACCTCATGAACTGTGACATTGTTGTTTCGTTAATCAGTCCCAAAAGGTGGTACTGCACAATGACCGCAAATCACCTTTCAGGATGAAATAACAAAATGTCAGTGACTGAGTTCATGAGGTGGTGTCCCAAGAACCCCATGTTGAAAATTTGGTGAAATAATTCCGAAAAATGGCCACGATATCCACCTAAGTTGAAAAAAAAAACTATTTAAGCCATTATGCAGCTTACTGACATTTCTTCAGTTCGCGGTCAGCTTTGTAGAGTGCAAACAAATTCCCGGTCCACTGAAGATCATCAAGCCCAACTCCAGAGGTAAGTATGGGGTGTGGGGAGTGTGGGGAGGGGGTACATAGTGGGTGGAAGCAGGTTGGTGGAAGAGGGCCATGAAAGACTGCAAGGGACCATTTTCTATTTTTACAGGTTCTAAAAATATAGAGATGATGTGGGATTCTTTTTTGCACACTGGGGTGGGCTCCCAGTGTGCCAGCACACCTGGGCATTTCTTTTGGGAGGGCTGGAACCAACAGGGATTGGTCACCCCGTCGGCCATACTCTGTGATTCGGGAGTGTGCATTAGCTGAGGGGGATTGGGCACCACCTCAGCACACAGCAAATGGGGGGCACATCATGCCAACAGGGTTTGGGCTACCCTGTTGGCAAATGAACCGATGAGGGTGCATGCTGACAGGGGGATTGGGCACCCCCCATTGGCTTTTCATTTATTTATTGAAATGTTTCACCAGGAAGGCACATTGAACAGTGGGCGGTGGCTTTCCATCAGCTTCATGGGGACTGTGAGAGGTTGACGGAGAAGCCGTAGCCATGGGTACACCACACAATGCAGTTGTACAATTGGTTGCTGCAGTCAGGGATGCCCCACAGCAAAAACAGCTGATTGCATAGTGATGGGGCACTCCCCAATTGCAGTGGCTCAGTTTCTTTGATCACAGTGGCCTGCTCATTAACTGCCCTCATTGACTGCATGCTCCTTTATTCACTGAGGCAGAGACAAGCCCCTGAATGGGCTGCTACCATTCGACATAACACTGCCATGCCTCCACAACCCACTTGTGAAGGAAGCCTGGCATAATGTCTTTCTTTCACATGCATGCAAGCAACACAAAAATGGAATAGGAAGGAATGATCCAAATTCTCCTGCAGTTCAACATGTTACTGTCCAGAAACATGCAATGGCAAATCTCAATTTCTTTGGTATTGAAAACATGTTACTGGCACTGGGGGTGGAGGAGTGGGGGGGGGGATTGGGACAGATTACATTTAACCAAGGAAGCTTGCTGATAATGAAATTGAACACTTTGAAAAAATGTTATGGTTTGAATGAGGAAATTAATTGGTATCTGATTGTATGAAAGATTCTAAGTGGACTGGTACAGTAGAATCAGTAATATCTTCCTCTTAGATGAGAGAGTAGAGCTATTAATTGGTAGCCAATAACTAAAAAAAGTTTGTAAAAAAAGCAGTATTATGTACATATTGTTTAAAGAAACTGAAAGCTTACTGTTACAATCCAATCCTAAAAAACTGACACCTGACTTTGTAAAAAATACAGTTATCTGTTATAGTAGAATTAATAAGATTTTCATCTTAGATGTGATGAAGAAAGGAATTGAGTGACTGCTATTTATACTTAAAAATATTACTAATAAACAAACTGTTTTCAAAAATATGTCAGCTATCCATACTTAAAAATACTACTGGTAAACATACTGTCCCCATCTTAGTCTAAAACTGATTTCTGTACCTTGGGAAATTGCAGGTCAATATTCTTTATGTTAGGTTACTTTAGTAGAAATTACAATATCTTTGAAGTTCATTAAAGAATGAAAACTTATGTAAATAATGGACTGTGGATATGGTTAAAAGCCTGGTCTAACAAGGAGATTAAGAATAGTCAGGACTAATGGGGCCTTTGGACCTTTAAACAGCTTTGCTTCTGTTAGTATGGCTTCTTTTGCAAGTTGGAGCGTACCATGGTATGTAATGTGTGATATCATAATGCGGTAGTGGAGTGTCTGATGTCATTCCACTTACATAGGAACACTGATCCAATGGCTTCTGGATATAAAAAAGGCCTCAAAAGAGCAGTTCTCCCCTTTGCCTCACAAGGAGTCAAAAATTAAGCAAGAAAGTAACTAAGGTATTTTGCAACACTATTTAGCAGGCATGCTCACATACAAGGATTAAAAAGATGCATACTGTAGTTCAATAAAAATTGATCTTTTTTTCCATCACCATAGTACAATTTTGAAGGCACAAACACAAAGCAGGTAGTTTGATAACTCAAAAAATTTGAATGGGTGAGTGATGATGTTTGAGTTATTTTTTTGAAACACTAGATAAAAGCAAAATGTGCTTTATGGTGTGTTCCTCTTATCAGTAGGGAAAGAATGAAGGTTAAAACAACTGAATATTTGGATATTTGAAAGCCAGAATTAAATGACCATAACAACAAGGACTTATATTATCAACATAGTAGAACTGATGTATGTTTATTAAAAACTGAAAAATATTTAATTTGTGGGACTAAATAGTTTGAAGTGACATATTTTAATTAAAAGTGATACTCACCTCTTTTAATTGATGAAAGCAAAACAATGAAAAAAATGAGGAACAGCTGTGATATTTAAATTGGGTGAGTGAATATATCATAAAATGGTAACCATAATCAAAAAAGAAGCAGTAAATACTTATTTTATAGTTTTCTTAGGTTCATGAGATTGAAAGAGGCACCGGATATGAGACAAAGGCAAAAATATTATAAATGAAAGGTACTACTAAACTAAAACATATTTGTTTGGTTGCAATAATGTATGAATATAAACAATGCATTATATGAGTGTAATTACAGTGTATCTTATTTGTTACCTCTTTATATGTCTCTAAGGTCATCATTGACAATTTTATTTTAAAAGATTAGTCAATCGGCAACATTAAATATGTTGTATACATATATATATGGATTACAATTAGTGAAGTTATAATAATAGAAATATATGATTTATATACTATTATGTTATATATTTTACAGTGAACAGTTCTCCCTGATGAAGTGCATTAGCATGAAACAGCAGTTTTGGTAGTTAACTAACTGAAAAATAAAGAAAAATTTGAACAATTTTTATACGCGGTGAGTGAGCCACATTTTCAAACTTTCTTAGTTACACTCTGAGAGTGCTACTCTGAATAAATGGGTGAACTTTAACAGCACATTGCGTGACTAGAGGGGTAAGACTGGGATGTACCCTCAGCCCAATTTTGTATGTTCTATGCCTTGACCCTTTGATTAGACTAATTAAAAGGATCCAAGAATCCATGGGATAACCCTTAGAGACTTTATACCACCTGTCAGTACAATAGCGTATGCTGATGATTTCTATTTGCCTGTAGCTCATGGATCCTCAGGAACAACTGCAGTTCACTGCCTAGAGGTTTTATCCTAAGAAACAGGGCCAGGGCTAAATTATGATAAGAGTATAGGGATTATTGTAGATTGGGGTGTATTGGCTACACCTATGCCTCAAAACATTGCCTGAATAAGAATACCAGAGGATATGTTTAAAGTTCTGTCTTTAGCGGTCCTGAAAATTTGGCTCAGCTAAATTGGAAGATGTGTTTGCAAATTTGAACTGCAAAAGTAGCTGATTGGAGAAGACAGCTCATGTTTAAGAAAAAAATAATTATGTTATAAAAACATTTTTTGCTTCCTATTTTTGTATATTTAGGTCATGGGTACTCCAGCAAACAATTGGAAGCTAAGTTTTAGAGCTATTTCTTGCAGTGCTGAAAAACATAAAAACATAGACAATGATAGCAGAAAAAGAAAAGAGGTCTATATGCTCTTCACAAGTTCCCTGTAATCCCTGGAACCTATTGTTCACCCAGGTACTAACCCTATCTGTTCTCTCCCCATACTCCTGCCTGGTCCTGTTGACCGTGGCAGCCATTGTCTCCTTCATCCTATCCCAGGCCTGCTTGAATCCCCTGATGGTGTTCACATTCACCATCTCAGCCAACAGACTGCTCCAAGGTTCCACCACCCTTTTCACAGAGAAGTACTTCCTCACATCCCTCCTGAACCTCCCTCCTTTTTCCATTTGTGCCCATGTTACTACGAGTTTGTATTCAGGCTAAATAACTCTCTGCAGTTCACTTTATTAATTCCTGAAACTTGAAGATTTCTGTACAATTTCCACTTTCCAGTGAGTACATTTTTAGTGCCTTGATGTCCTCCTTATAGGATCTACAATGCTGGCCCTGAATTGTTTTTGTTACTCTGTGCTGCACTGTCTCCACTCTATCCTTGTCCTTTCTGATGATTACAGGACTTAGTAACACCCATTATGAATCAAGACTGACTAAACTGGGACTATTTAGCCTTCAAGACAGGAGATGGAGAGGTGATCTACTGTTCCTCTGTAATATTCTTAAAAAGAAAGACTTAATGGAAGAACTGGGTATCCAGTTTAACAACAGAATCCCACACTTAAGATATCATAATAAACAACTTATAGTGCACAGACCCAAAACAAATAAAAGGTAACATTTTTTTCACATTGAAAGATGACCAGGCAATGGAACTCATTGCCAAGTTCACTAGTAAACTCAGAGTCATTGGAGTGTTTCAAATGTAAACTAGATGAATATGTCCTCCATTCGAGATCCTGGAAATAACCCACATGGTGGTGGGAGACAATCTCGATGGGCCCCAGCTTTCTCTTGTCTAAAAATATCAAGAAACCATTAGGGGTAGCAATGGAGAGACTGAGTCAGTATGGGTGCAACTCATAGCAACTCAGACAGGAAAGTACATTTAGGGGTATCACCAGCAGAAAAAGGGATGTAGTGTTACCCCTATATAAATCAATGGTGCAGCCACACCTGGATTACTGTGTCCACTTCTGGAGGCCCCATCTCAGGAAGGACATAGATGGGTGGAGGTAGTACAGAGAATGGCAACCAAAATGGTGCATGGCTTGCATCAGAAGTCCTATGAGTTAAAACTCAGGGAATTAAATATGTAGCGGTAGACAGTGCTCTCTTGGGCTCTCTAAAATAATGACTATGGCCAATACTATTGGAGTCTTTTGTACTCTTTGAATTTCCTAAGGTAATTACAAGGACATTGAAATGCATTTGCTGTCTTCTGTTGTACCTGGTATTTTGAAACTGCACCCCTCTCCATTACCTGTGCACAGTCTCTCATTGTGTAAACAAAATGGTGCATGGCCTGCATCAGAAGCCCTATGAGGAAAAACTCAAGGAATTAAATATGTACTCACTGAAGGAAAGGAGAGAAAGGGGAGACTTGATAAAAACATTCAAATATCTCAAGCATATCAATAAGGCACAGGAGGGTGGCATATTGCACAGAAATAGGTGCTCAAGGATGAGGGGGCATGATATGAAGCTGGAAGAGGGGAGACTTAGATGGGATATGAGGAAATATTTCTTCATGGAAAGGGTAGTGAACACCTGGAACAGCCTCCCAGCAGAGGTGGTGGGTATCAAAACAGTAACAGGTTTCAAACATGCATGGGATAGACACAGGGGGACCTTAGTAACACTGCTGGTGAGGGTAAGGCCAGAGATCAATTACAGTCTACAGTAGCACAGTAGGTAGGGACTTAGGGCAGACTAGGTGGGACAAGATGTCCTTTTCTACTGACAACTTCTATGTTTCTATGTGTCTATGTTAGGGGTGATCTATAGGCCTCCAGGACAAGTGTAGGAAAGGGGCAGAGATCTCAGGGGGGAACTTAAAGAGGGGTTGAAAAGTGTGAAGTAGTGGTGGTGGGTGATCTGAACCTGTGTGACACTGACTGGGAAGTACTAGAAGCCAAGAGTCAGACATTGCTGGACACTTTCAAAGATTGTCTACTGGTGCAGCTAGTTAAGGAACCCATGTCAAGTGACATTGGTGAAGGAATCCATGGCAGGTTGTGTCTTTTCACAGAAGTCAGAAAACTATGTAGCAATGTGCATGGTGAAGAGGGAATGAGGGATATGCAGATTGACCTACAGAAGCTGGAGGGATGGTCAAAGGTCTGGCCATTAAAATTTAATGCCAAATTTAATGCCAAAAAGTGCAACATAATCCACCTAGGGAAAAAGAATTCCAAAACAGAGTACTGGATGGGTGGGGAGAGACATAGCAGTACAAATGAGGAACAGATCTAGGAGTTCTCATCAGTAACTCTCTTAAACAAATGAGCCAGTGAAACAAGTCCTATAAGAAAAGGTAATACTTCCCCTCTACAGATCGCTGGTGAGGCCTCACCTGGAATACTGCATCCAGTTCTGTTATGTTTGTGCTTGTGCAAGAAACATCTTGTGGTTGCTTCAGAGGACATTTTGGAGGTGTATCAGGGACTAGTCCAATGTAGAGAAACCTACAGTAGGCTTGTCCCTAACAGACCAATGAGCATGCAACCAGACTGTGGCACTAGTCACAGTTTCTCAGCTGGAAGTCATTCTCTAGTTGAAAGAAATGAAGCGCTCTAATGAGAGCACTTCATTCCTTTCATTTACATAAAGCTTCAGCCTGCCAGCAAGTAGCTGAGTGCCTTTGAACTCTGTGTGTCTCTTGTGGCCAGCTTGGCTGAGCCCCACTCCCTCTTTTTTTTATGTCTTTCATCCTGTTCTTTCTCATTTCTCTTCTCATCCCCCCTGCTCTTTTCCCCCTCTCTTTTCTTTGCCTCCATCTTGTGGTTCTCCCTCACCTGTCCCATTCTCCATTTGTTCCCCCACCTGCCTGTCTTCCTCCCTGTAGCTTCCTTTTCCTTGTTTTCCTGTGGCAGTGTTCTGGTCTTTGTATGTTTCCTACTGCAAGTGTCTTCTTGTCTCTTCTCTCAAGCTCCCCCTTGCAGGCAGCATGTTCTGCATTTCAGCAGTCCTTGGTTCTGATCCATCCTGCTAGTGAGCATGAGCCCAGCGAGCAGCCTGCAGCAGCAGCAATCTACCACCCCATGGCAGAACAATTCATACAGCTGAACTCCCTGAGGTGAACTCATGTGTGTTGAGGGTACAGGGCTGGGGGGGACAGAGCTGCAGACGGACAGAGGTCAGGTCACACCTCACATGCCGCGTAGGGCTAATCAGTGAGTCCCAATCTCATTCTGAGTAGCAGCAAGTGGATAGCAGGCACTTGTTTAAAATATGGCTGCATGTAGAGAGAGAGACACACAGGGAGAAAGAGACTGAGAGCCAGAATCAGAACTGCAGTACATGTAGTAAGTCCAAAGCGCAGCTCAGTGTCTCACAGGCAGATTCCCCATCCCCCCAGTCCCCGTCATGTGAAAGACACACCAAGATCCAGCAAATGCAACCACACTGACTGGCTACAGTGCACTTAGAGAGAGATAGTGACAGTGAGAATGTGAGGCTGGGACGTACAACTTCTGTGGAGTTGTACTGCCGCTGGTCGGGAGCGCAGGTCAGTGTCCTTGTGGTGTGTTGCACATTAGTAGAATCAACAAGCAGATAGCTTCAGACAGTGCCAGTATCATGGATATGGTAGTGACAGCAGATCACATCTCTGCAGCTAACTTTCTGAAATGTGAGAGACAGCTGCGAGCTGCTGTCACTGTACTACACAGGGAGAAGACAGAGAAACAGAGTGCAAGATGTACTTGAGAGACAGACAGGGCAAAGAGACAGAGCAGGATTACTAATTGATACTCATATCTTTTTATAGTATATGGGTGCTGCCTATTGTCAATGGATTTCAGCAACTGCTGAAATCTTGTTGTAGTACAGTTCAAAGGTCAAAAAAGTTGTTGTACTATCGTTCTGACATCACATCGATGGTACAACAACTTTACCTATGACCTGCTGCCTGATTGGCTCAGATGACACTCTATAGAAAAACAAAAAAAACATGGTGGCTGATTGAGCTGAAGCGAGCAGCAGAGCCACCAACAGAGAAGTCGGGAATAGGGACACGGAGAGCCATACATGGCTCCCTTTCTAAAAACAATTTATTTTATTTTTTCTCACCAATTTAAATAAAAATGATGTGCTGAGGAGCAGGATGGAGCATAAGCTGGAACGGGCGCAAGCAGAAGCACCAGAGGGGAAACAGGAGCAGCACCTATTGCAAGTATCGAAAAAAATAAATGTAAAACAAAAAAAACCCATATACTATAAAAAACAGTGGATGGGTGAACATCCACAACTAAGTTTGCGTCCCCATCTTGGGCAGTTGATGACATCAACGAGACCTTTCGAGCTTCGCTCTCGAGGTCTCTGTGATGTCATCAACTCCCTCGATGGAAACACAGCCTTTTTGTGGATGTTCACCCATCCACTATTCTATATGTTTTGTTAGTGCCCTGTTCCCTTACTGTGTCTCCCTGTCAATAAAATTGTGCAGCATCACCCTCAGCTGCTCTCTGTTGGTGTGTGGACAGACAATTTCATTAGTGAGAGAGACAGACAGCTCAAGTTCATTGCACCCCCAATACCCATCCATGTATGTTATGCACAACAAATGTGTCTGGCGTTATCCTAATGGGTGTCCAAGTGGAAGTAAAAGAACTCAAGGCACTATTTGCAAGAGAAGGGGAATTTTAAAAGAAAACACAAGGAAACTTGCACATATTATACAGTTCCCCTAGCATTATACAAAATACATACAAAAAAACCCAAAACAAAAATAAAGCAACTAATTATTTTATCAGAAATGCATCTCCATTATTACAAAAGAACATAGAAATAGAAACATAGAATTTGACAGCAGATAAGGACCGCTTGGCCCACCTAGTCTGCCCATTTCCCTACCTGATGGATAAGATGCAGATTCTAGTTTATCAACAGCTTACTTCCTCCTACTCCCCACTAGAATTGCCTTATGCCTGTTCCATGCATTCTTGAATTCTTCCACTGTTCCTGACTCCACAACCTCCTCTGGAAGGCTGTTCCATGCATCTACAACCCTCTCTGTGAAAAAATATTTTCTAACATTACCTCTGGGCCGTCCCCCTCTATCTTCAAATTGTGCCCCCTTGTTCTTGCACATCTCTTCTTCTGAAAGATACTACCCTCTTGTACTTTGTTAATTCCCTTGAGATACTTGAAAGTTTCTATAATGTCCCCCCTCTCCCTCCATTCCTCTAGGGTATACATATTAAGCTGCTTTAGTCTCTCCTAGTATGTCTTCTGATGCAGACCCTGCACCATTTTGGTTGCCCTCCTCTGAACAGTCTCCACTCTGTCTATGTCTTTGCGGAGATGGGGTCTCAAGAATTGCACACAGTACTCCAGATGGGGTCTCACTAACTGTCTGTACAGAGGGATAACAACTTCCTGTTTTCTATTGTTGATGCCTCTCCATATGCATCCCAGTATCCCCCCAGCCCTTCTTACTGCCTTCTCACATTGCTTGCCCACCTTTAGGTCATGCGATATAATTACTCCTAGGTCTCTTTCAATTTTTGTTGTTGCTATTAACTCACCCCCATTGTATACTCTTCCCCTGGATTTTTGTTTCCCAGATGCATTACCTTGCACTTCCTTTGCTTTGAATCTGAGCTGCCACATATTTGACCATTTCTCCAACTTTGCCAAGTCCCTTTTCATTCTTTCCACCCCACCTTGTGTATCAATCCTGTGGGAGATCTTTGTGTCATCTGCAAAGAGACATACCTATCCTTCCAGGTGCTCTCCAATGTCACTTATAAAGACATTAAAGAGGACTGGTCCCAGTACCGAACCCTGCGGTACCCCACTAGTTACTCTCCTTTCTTCACTGTGGACTCTGTTTACTATTATCTTTTGTGTCCTGTTGTCCAGCCAGTTTTTTATCCAGGCTACCACCTTGGGAGCCACTCCAAGGCTGGCTAGCTTGTATATTAATCTGTTGTGTGAGACTGTGTCAAATGCCTTGCTAAAATCTAGGTAGGCCATATCCACAGCCCCCTCCCTGATCTACAACTTAGGTCACCCAGTCAAAGAAATCTATTAGGTTCATCTGACATGACCTTCCTGCTGTGAAACCATGCTGCCCTGGGTCCTGTGCCCCACTGGCCTCTAGGTACTCAACAATTCTTTCCTTCAGAAGTGATTCCATCATTTTCCCTACCACTGAAGTCAAACTAACTGGTTTGTAGTTTCCTGCCTCTGCCCTGCTCCCACTTTTGTGAAGAGGAATCACATTTTCCCTCTTCCAGTCCTCAGGTACCACCCCATCCTCCCATGATCTGTTAAAGAGAGTAGGCAGTGGTGTTACTAGTTCTACCCTTAGTTATTTTAGAATTCTTGGGTGAATCCCATCAGGCCCCATTGCTTTGTCCACCCTCAGTTTCAAGAGTTCTTTCAAAACCCTTTCTTCTTTGAATGGACTGGTATTGACACCCCTATTCAGAGTTTCTCCTGTGTTTGGTTTAGGTACCTCCCCCTCCACTTCCGCTGTGAATACTGAGCAGAAATATTCATTCAGTATCCCTACTTTTTCACTGTCACCATCTGCCCACATTTCCCTCCTCTTTATTCAGCCTCACTATCCCTCCCTTGGTCTTTTTTCGCTCCCTAATGTACCTATAAAAGGCTTTATCCCCCTTCTTGACAGAGTTGGCTATCTGTTTCCCAGTTTGTGCCTTTGCTATTCTGACTGCCTTCCCTGCCTCCTTCTGCTTTAACTGATAAAGTTCTCTGCCCTGCTCCTTCTGTGTTTCCTTATATTTCCTGAATGCTGTCCTTTTCTCCTTAACCATCCTTGCCACCTCTTTTGAGAACCAAGTGTTTTTTTCCTTTGTTTTGTTTTGTTGATTTGCTTCACACAAAGGCTTGTTGCCTCTGCAATGGCTGTTTTGATTATTCCCCATTGTTCCTCCACCCCTCCTTCTTGCCCATTTGCTAGTGCTTTTCTGAGGCACTCTCTCATTTTCCCAAAGTCAGACTTCCTAAAGTCCAATACTCTTGTTTTTGTATGGCTTGACTCTATGGATGTGTTTATTGTAAACCACACTGTCTGGTAGTCATTTGTTCCCAGATGACTACCCACTTCTAAATCTGAGATCCTTTCTCCTTCCTCATTTGAGAGTACCAGGTCTAAGATTGCACCCTCCTGAGTGGGTTCCAACACTAGCTGTCTAAGGCATGCCCCATGTAGGGCACCGAGAATGACCCTGCTCTTGGATGTGCCTGCAGCAAAGGTACTCCAGTTAACATCTGGCATATTCAGGTCCCCCATGAACAATATCTCCCCTTTTTCTGCCATTTTAAGGATATCTTCTATAATTTCCTTGTCCATTTCCTCCCCCTGAGATGGGGATCTGTACACAACCCCTATGCAGATTGTGGTGCCATTTCCTGTCTCCAGGGTGACCCATAGTGACTCATCAAATTCCTGTTTACTCTTTAGTTCTGTTGCTTTAATCCCTTCCCTTATATAGAGAGCTACTCTTCCTCCTCTTTTACCCACCCTATCCCTCCTGTAGACTGTGTATCCTGGTATGTTGACATCCCAGTCATGGTTCTCTGTGCACCATGTTTCAGTGACTACCACAATATCCAGGCATCCCTCTTCCACCAAGGCCACTAGTTCAGGGAGCTTGTTGCACAGACTGCGGGCATTGGTATGTATCACCTTCCATTTATTTTTTATGTCCTTACCCCTTTTAGCCCCAACCCTGTCCTTATCATGTTTATCTGCATTTATCCACGTCCTGTTCCCTACTGGCTTCTCTACTTTGGTGTTTACCTCTCTAACTACTGTGTTTTGTGGGGGGATGCTGGGATGTCCCTGCTCCTTTTCAGTGCCTCCCCCCTTAGCTAGTTTAAATGCTTGCCAATGAAGCATTTAAACATTTCACCTAAGATCCTGGTTCCCCCCTGGACAGATGCAGACCATCGCGCTAGTATAAGCCTGCATCCCTCCAGGTGGCTCCCCAGTCCCCAATGAAGTCAAATCACTGAGCTTCACACCTGTTTTTCAACCATTCATTGAATCCCATGGTGTGGAATACCCTAGCATCATCCATGCCATAGACAGGCAGCACCTCCGAGAAGGTTACCGTACATGATACTTGTCTAAGGCCCCTCCCCAACTCCACAAACTCCACTTGCACCGCTCTGATCCCATTCACCTCCAGGTAATTTGTTCCTAGGTGGACAATGACATCAAGCTCCCTCCCTCATGCAGCTGCTCCTGCAATCCTGAGGATTCGCTTCCTGTCCCTCTGAGCCGTGGTGCCAGGCAGGCACCTTACCTCCCTATCCCCTTCCTCCCCCACTTCTACTCCCCTAATGATCGAGTCCCCCAACAGGAGTAGTTTCCTTCCCCTGTGGAGTCTCGTGCCACCCTCTTGTGGGTCTCCTTTATGGAGTTTCCCAGCATCCTTCTTGGTCTCCACTGCAGGTGCCTCCATAGAGGAATCACTCTTTGCCAGAACAGCATAAGAATAGTGGACAGCTACAACTGGAGGGATGCACCTCTGTTCCACCAGCCTCTCCCTCCCTGAGCCCACCTTGGTCCAACCGCTCCTCTTTCTTGGCAATCTCTGAGGTAACAGTGGTGGCCCTGGTGGTCCCTGGGTGAGGGAAGAGGTTTCATGAATCCTAGCCAGGTCAGCCTGGAGACGGGCATCCTCCTCCCTCAGACTAGAAAAGTGCCTGCAAACAGGGCAGCATCACAGCCTCCAGAATGTCTCCCAGAACACTGCTGCCCAAGAACATAGAATTTGCTTGCATATAAGGACTTCTTGGCCCTCCTAGTCTGCCCATTTTCCCTGCTTATAGTACAGTATCACCACAGATCCTACTTGAACTCTGGTGCATTCATCTCCAATTGAGCAGTGCTTGGCAACACTCCTTTCTGCTTCCCCCTGCCTCCCTCTGCATGCTATCCCATCCCAACTCTCTACCTGGTCAGGGTAAAAATCCTTCCCACTCCCTCCCTCTGTGTGCTCTCCTTTTCCTACCTTCAACCTCAGTCCCCCACTGCAAGTTGTGATGGAGGGAGTGCCCTCCTCCAGTGCTGCCAAAAAACAGACTGACACCAGGGTGCCATATCTCCAATGTTGGAACTTCGGGACTCATCTTTTGTAAACCTGAAAAAAAGTCTCTTGAAGTCTTCTGCTCCCCCAACACCCTCCAGCCCCTCACACTCAAGCAGCCCTCCCAGCACCCACCACCCCACTACCACCCATGCCCCTCACTTACCTATCCAATGAACTCCTCCATTGATTGGAGCATCCTGCTGATAACACCCCTGCCACATAAACTATGCAAGGAAACATTTGGCATTGACAAATACATGTTGTAATGCATCTTTCTGGCCTTTCCATAAGGTTTATATCCTTCTTCAAATAAGGGCACCAAAAAGGGGAGTTGTAGTCCAATTACGGAATTACAAAGTTTTGTATGTCTGGATAATATAATGGGGTTGTCTAGTTACAAATGAACATCGTATTGCATGGATGAGATGAGTTGCTTTCCTGGCAACCTGGGAACAATGGTCATTTGAGGATAGTGAGTTATTAATTATGATCCCCAGATCCCGTTCTTTATTTACTGATTTCAGAGTGGTCCATTCAATATATATTTGTATTTTAGATTGTTTTGTCCAAATTGTAAGACTATACATGTATCCCTTTTCTTCTACTTCAATGCCCTCCTTGACAGAAAAGGGCAACTCTTCCCCCTTTACCAGTTCTTCTATCCCTCCTGAACAGTAAATACCCAGGGACCATCATTTCACTGTTATTATTATCTGTGGCCCACATTTCCATGATGGCCACAAGGTCCACCTCAGTGTCTGCTATCAACACTTGGAGCTCACTGAGTTTGTTATCTGGGCTCCTGGCATTAAGGCATATCCCCTTCCATTTAACTCCTGCTTTAACTCTATTACTGGCATTCTGCTTTCCATGCCCCCTCTAAAGTGGTACCCAATGTCTCAACACCACTCCTTAAGCCAACTGTTAAAGTCCACTATTTCAGTGTCCTTATCCTATTATGTCTTCCCTCCCTGTCCCACACTGGGAGGACTTTGGAAAAGGCCAGGGAAGCTGAGTGTGCTATCAGTCTGTGTCCCATTCTCCAGAAATTCTGCGTCACACTCTCCATTGACTGGTTAGCCAGAACATTGGTATCCAGGTGTACCAACACCACCAGGCCCCCCCCCACCTCCACCATCCTCCTATTTTGTTTAAGTCCAGGTTGAAAGACCCTTCAGGTAGGCATAGTATCAACCCCCTCCCATCTGAACTATTCCATATCACCATGTCAATCCCCTGATCATTGAGTCTCTGACCACTAGGACCTTCCTGTCAGACTTAACCCCTTGGGTTCCAATGTGTAGCTTTTGGGGCAGCAGATTAAATCCTATAAAAAGAAACACCACTTATCCTGCCCTGTGCTCTGGTGGTTTGAACATGGTTATTGCCAGTTCTGCTATAACTGTGTTTCTCTTTCATAACCTTAAGTAGCTCTTAAGGCCTACAAGCAGGGTTTGGCCTTAGCTCCAGAGAGAGGCGCATCCTCTTTTGAAGGAATGGGAAAGAGGGTATTTTGGTCCCAAATCTGGGTGGCTCATTCCTATTCCACTCTATTTGGAAAGCATGTTTAATAATATTAAGCAGTGAAAACATACAGCCCAACAACTTTTGCTAGTGTTGTGGAAGTCAGTCTATCACTCTGCCTTAAATATGAATCTTGGGGCTACAACTGAATGTAAGTAATGCACTACTGGGTAGGTGGAATTAGCTTTCTGCAATTACTGGATAAACATACCCTGCCATGTTCTCAGACACACTTTGGCTTTGTTTCAATAGTAGGCTAAACATCAAGGGAAATCAGAAACACAAGGCTCTTTCAAAATGTTATTACCAAAGACAGACATGTCCAGCACAGTTCAAATCAATATCTCACTTATTCTTTCATTGCCTGTACATCCAAGCTTTTTGGAGACATGTGGTAAGGACTTGGAAAACATTATTTATCTTGAAACCTTAACTATGACTTGTGTATGTTTGGTCCTTCCCTGTGGGGTTGGTACAGTACTGTGATATGACAATTTCAGTTTTGTTTGTTGTTTTCGTTTTTTCAAATATTGGATTTGGCAATATTGCTATACATTTAAGTTGCAACTGCAGGAGGGTAACGATGAGTATATTATAAATAGTGTGACAGCTGATTTGCATTATATACAGTACAGAGACTTGAATTTGCGCTGCATAATAGACAACAGTTCTGTCTTGTGTGAAGAAACATTACGTGGTTGTAATGGATTTTGTGAATACCTTGTTTTCTGTATTTTAATCAGCGGGTTCTCATTTTTTTTTAACTCAGCTTTATTGAGTAGATTATCACCACAGCACAATATACACTGCATTAGTGAGTAGATTGTCTAAAAGGAAACATACATCACAATGGACAGGTACACAAGCAATGTTACTGTTTTCATTATTTGAATCTAGTGATGAAAAGTTGTGGCTCACCACCTGTCTCAGCAAGGAATGGTTCTCAATTTATATCCCTGGGTTCAGAGTTAAATGATCCCTGTTTTCTTATTTTTGTTTCTCCTTTCTGGTAATAAAATTCTCTGATGTACTGATGATTTATTTTAGTGAATTGTTTTGTTGCTGACTTTTTCTCAACAAAAATTTCACGACTTTAACAAAAAAGTGCCTTGAATTGTTTTACATCTACTTGGAAAACTTACCAGCGCAGAACCAAAGATGGGCAGAAGGCGGGGGTGTAGCCAGGGATTTCAGATCTGTACACTAAGTGGACTTACTGCTACCCTGCCCCCTCCCGGTGTAGCCAGACAATATACAAATGTACACCAGGACCATGTTTGTTGCCTGATTTGGCACAATAAATACAACTTTTGTATCTCATGACAATGGTTGCTGCCATGCATGGGTAACAAATGCCATGCACTGTTCCCTAAGACAAAGAGAGTATTAGTGACCAGTCCTTCTAGTTTCAACTCCTATGAATAAAATTATAGAAAGGTTCAGTATTTTCTTAGTTTTCGTGGAAAAAGGAAGCTGTTCAGAGCCTATTTGCTACCCCCTTAAATAAACTTGGACACCATGGAGTGCTTGGAGTATGCCTGCCTACACCCATGGCAGAAGGGACTTTAGTTGAACATTTCATCAGAAGGACAGCACATCCTGACAGTACAGCATCCCTCTAGTACTGCATCCAGGTGGCAGCATTTATGGTATGAGCCCAGTCCCAGTGTGAGACAAGAACCTTTGATCTTCTGGGCTAGAGGCGAGTTGTTCTGTCAACTGAGTGATGCTAACATTTTAGTTTTGGTGCTGATTAGCAGAAGACCATTTTCTGACATGAAGGACTATGGTCTATCGAAAGCTGCTTGGAGTGTTGCATTGAATTTGGGGGTGGAATCAGAGGCAGCATGCAGTTGATGGACAGACTGAACAGGAAGGTGGTCAAGAATAGATCATTGTGGTGCTCTTAGTTTAGGTGTTTTTGGTGGCAATGACAAGATGTGTTGTAAACACTAGTTTGAAGAACTCCTGGAAAGAGGATAGAGAGAGATAGAGATAGGGAGTTCCGGGGGGGGGGGTGCAGCTACAGATACCATCCTATCACCAATCAAGTATAACCTTGTTTTATGGATGTTGAAGAGTGAGTCCTGCATATAATACAAAAGGCAAAGAATCTCAGCACAAAAGCATTGAGGTATGGGTTACCTGGTATGAGAATTAGCAATAAAGTCAGAGAAATATAAACAACACATACACCAGTAATCCAAAGAATCATGGTAAGAATATGTTAATCACCATGAAAGAATTTAGCCAAGAACCCTGTATAAATGCTTCAATTGTAATTTACATATTCATCTCATGGTGCCTTTCTTTATTGAGTTATGTGTAATTTTGCGTTTCCATAAAATGTTTTTTTTTTCAGGTTGTAATGTGCTCAATAAGGAGGGCATACTGTATATAGATACCGGTAAGTTCCATAATCTTATGTGCAGTAAAGCTACATGAGACCATTTGTAAGTCATCTTCTAATGATATTCCATACAGAAATAATTATATAAAATGTTTTCATACTGCACACATAAAACTACCCATGTGACATGTGTGCTGCAAGCATGATTTAAATGTTAAATTGGAACCAATTACATGCATGTGGCATGCGTGCAGCAAGCTAGTGTGGAAAACATGCTTTTTATGTTAAATTGGAATAGACTGCATGCATGTGGCATGTGTGTAAAATGCAAATGGTCACAGATAACAGCACACATAAAAGTTAAGTGACTTGCTCAGGATCACACAGTACACATGTAGGGGTAGATGACATTCAAACCCAGGTCTTCATGTCTACAAGTCTTCTAGTTTGCATTTCAGTTACTATAACCACTAAGATATACTGCCTGCATACATATGGCTTGTTTGTGCATCAGTACAAATCTGCATACATCTACATGCATGTGGCATGCTTATAGCCACTGCTACACTTTTTTTAATTTTCTTGTCCCCCCTTATCTCAGCTGCAAAGCTGAACTGTAGCACACATACCAATGAAAACACATGTGATTCTTTCCACCACCAATAGACACACTTACCCACAAAACTACTTAATTACTTCTGTCTGGCCTGTACTTCTATTTTCTCTCCATAGTTTTGTATGCTTCCACACAAACAGACTTTAAGGAGCAAACCAAAAAGTAGCAATAACTCGACACCCACCCACATGGGTGGTCCACCCCCCCATGCACACACACTGTAGTGGGTGCAGCCACACTGCTACAGACAACCCACCAAATATAGATTTAAGTCAATAGTCTCTTACCTGAGTACTAGGGAGCCACATGTAGGAGTCTTTAAGAAATGATGTGCATGGGTCAGAGGGCTGGGGTGTATCCCCTTGAAATGAATGGAGTTATTTTTTATTACTATTTTATACATTATAATGGTGAGTTGGAGAATAATGAAGGCCACTGTTCTACAAACAAGGCCCTTGTTAGTCGATCTGTGGCCTTCATTAATCTCCAACTCTCCATCAATAATGTATAAAATAGTAATAAAAAGAATCCTCATTCATTTCAATGAGGCATGCCCCTGTACTCTCCCTTGCCTTATGTCATAATGTTCCTGAGCATGGGGATGTGGATGTCAGCTTCAGTGGGGGCAGAGGTGGGTGAAGTGCTCCCACTTTGCTATGCAGAGCACTTTGCATATTGTTCTTTAATCCGCGTAGTGCTCCGCAACACTAAGCAGAGTACTACATCTTTACATTTGAATGTGAAGTGTATTGTTTTCAATGTACAACACGTTACTTTGCCTTGTGATGCAGCATTCCCCTTATTTTTGATGTGAAGTGCCATTGATTTGAATGTACTTCGCTTTGCTTTGCCTGTTTATTGTTATGTGAGGTGAATTTTGCATTGATTCATGGGATGGCAGGTCACATTGGCTCTACATTGACTTGCACAGCCTCAGTTCTCCATAGTATGTGTAGTGGAAAGCTGGAGACAGTTTGTTCTCAGAGCTCTGCGAATCAAACCATCGAAAAAGCTTTAGAAAGTCACCTATGATCCAATTATTTTGGTCAAAATTTAGTACATAGATTGTAGGAAATCCCCCAGTGCTTATATCATAGAGTGTTTATTGTTTTGTGTGCATTATGAATGTTAATTTAGAACATTCAGTCTATGTACTGACAGACACTGTAGAAATGTGCTTCGGGGAAAGGTGGATCTGTGGTGAAGGGAGATTCACAGTGAGAAAGGCAGTCTTTCTAACTGTTGTTGGGTAGCTAGTGTGCTAGTGTTTGTGTGTTCATGTACATACAGTAATACTTGTGGGACCTTTATATAATTTTTTACCATTTGCTGTGGTGCTGTGCTTTTGTTCAGTCCATTTAAAAGATTTGGTTGTAGTGTACCGAACTGTTAAATTTTCTGCACATTACTTTTAGTTTGTGTGTGCGTGTCATCAAGTCAAACACATTTTATTGCACCACACCATAATCACAGCACTCTGAATCTCTTATCCATCTGCTGTATTTTTTACTGTTTCATTCTATCTAGGTAGTGGACTGGTACTGCAGCTGCCCCCCTCGCAAAAGAAAGTATTATTTGGCCAGTTTGGGATTTGTGACCACTGGTTAAGGTGTTGTTGTGCCTCTGTAGCTGCATCTCAAGTGCTCAATCTCCATCTATCTGTGTGTCTGTATCTGTTTAGGGCCCAGTCTCCATCTGTAAGCCACAGTTGTTGTTTTTTGGCTTCCCATCCACCCCACAGATCAGAAATCTAAATTTGTTGTTAATTTTCTGTGTAATCCCAAAAAATGCCCTCAAAGAGAAATGCATGCAAAGATGTTTCTGGCCATGGCACTGTGCCTAGTGGCAAGACTGGCCATGGGCATGTGCATTTTAGTAAGCAGTATAAGGGAATAGTTGATGACAGTAAAGGGATTTCTCCAGCTGTGTTTTTCACAGCACAATCAGTTACTTCAATGATGGTTGGAGATGCTGTTGTCCCTGCTGGTGGTGGTAGTAGAGTTGGTGATGGCATAAGTATTGTCCCAAGTTCAGCCTGTGACCAGTTAACAGGTTGCCGAAATATTGTGGATGTCACATTCCCAGACCTCATCCCCACAGTAGTTGAACATGATTCTGAGCCTGATGATGACTCACAATCACAATCTCATGCTTCCAGTGATGTTGAGGTTATGCCTGGGGCATCCAACAATTCAAATGTTGAAGAAAACATAGAGGATGATCATACTGAGGCTGTGGTTGGACTTGGAACATGTTCTCCACAGGACAGCATCCAAGGTGAATTTGTTAGTAACCCACAAAATTAGAAAAAATAACTGCTTACAAGAAACGTCTTTATTTTCTTGGTGACTCTGTGTAATCTAAAAAAATGCCCAAAAAGACATGGTTAGGCAAAGATGTTTCTGACTGTTATGTATGAGCCACATAAGTCAGTGAGATATAAGCTTTAGGTCTGTGGGCAGAGCATTCTGTCACAACATGTGGAATAAAGAAAAAAAGAAAAATCCTTGAAGGGAAAAAGTACTGTGTCAGAGTGGGTTAGGGCCAGGAAAGGTCCCTAAATCTGTGCTGGTAACAGCAGTGCCTGCAGCATCACCTTTAGCATAAGTGATGTGTGAAATAAATTCTGTGTGTGTGTCTGAAATAAAATCTACCAGCCAGTCCTCAAGTAACAGCAAGTAGCCATGTAGGTTAAAGCTGCTAATTAACACCAGAGATTTACCACAGGCATGAGGAGGGTGACTTTGAATGTTCAAGTAGTGTTCAGAGTACCAATGTGGTGCATAATTCACTTTGAATGTTGTACTCATTGTCATTTCATGATCACGAGTCATGAGACAAATCATGTTCTTCATCTTTACAATCACAAATCACACAATGTTAACTTTTTTTGGCCCAACACTGTTGTTTTTTTTTTTTAATCTTCAGTTTCATCATGAATCAGGACTGGGAGAAACCCAGTTATCACGTCATGTCACTCAAGATCCTTGGTCTAGTACGATGTTTCTGTTTGTGTTCACATTCTGTAGGATGCTCTTTTCAAATCTTTGTCCTCACAGGAAGCTGGACTGATTTAATCCAGTAGATATTATCTCAGCACAAACATTATACAGTTCCAGGATTTTCATCATGACTGAGTCACATCATGTCACGATCACGAGTCATGAGACCTTAGCATAGGTGATGTGTGAAATAAATTCTGTGCGTGTGTCTAAAATAAAATCTGCCAGCCAGTCCTCAAGTAACAGCATAGATACATAGATACATAGACAGTGTCAGCAGATAAGGGCCTATGGCCCACCCAGTCAGCCCATTTGAGCTTGTAAGTTCAGTTTGTTTTCCTAGAAGTCTGTTGCCCCTTACCCCTGACCTCCAGAATTCCTTTATGTCTATCCCATGCATTCTTAAATCCTGTGATTGTTTCAGCCCCCACCACTTCCTCTGGCAGGGTGTTCCACTTTTCCACCACCCGTTCTGTGAAGAAATTCTTCCTCATGTTTCCTCTGAATCATCCTCCCTCCAACTTCATCCCATGCCCTCTAGTCCTGGAACATCTTTTTCGCTTAAAAATAGTGCATTCCTGCACCCTGTTCCTCCCTGTAAGATACTTGTATGTCTCTATCATATCCCCTCTCTCCCTCCTCTCCTCTCCTCCAGGGAGTACATGTTCAGTTCCTTCAACCTGTCCTCATAGGATTTGTGATGCAATCCATGTACCATCTTTGTTGCCCTCCTCTGAACCTTCTCTACCCTGTCTATGTCCTTATATAGGTAAGGTCTCCAGAACTGTACACTGTACTCCAGGTGGGGCCTCACTAGTGTTTTGTATAGTGGAATTATGACCTCCCTTTTCCTGCTGGTGATACCCATGCCTATGCATCCCAGCAACCTATTTTCTTCACCTGCTGCCTTGTCACACTGTTTCCCTACCTTGAGGTCATCAGAGATGATAACTCCAAGATCCCTTTCCTGCTTGGTGCATGCTATATCCTCACCCCCCAACTGATATATTGTGCAAGGGTTTTTGTGCCCCATATGCATTATCTTGCACTTCTTTGCATTGAATTTCAACTGCCAAACCCCTGACCATTCTTCAAGCTTCTGCAGGTCCCTTCTCATTCTGTCTACACCCTCTGGTGTGTCTACTCTGTTACAGAGCTTTGTGTCATCAGCGAACAGTGAAATTCTGCCTTCTAGGTCCTGCACCATGTCACTGATGAAGATGTTGAATAGGACCGGTCCCAGCACTGATCCCTGTGGTACCCCACTGGTCACTCTTCCCTCTGTGGAGTGACAGCCATTTACCATCACCATCTGTGTCCTGCCACCCAGCCAGTTACCTACCCACCACACTACTGTCCTGCCAACACCCATATTCCCCAGTTTGTGTAATAGTCTTCTGTGTGGCACAGTGTGAAAGGCCTTGCTGAAGTCCAGATAGGCCATGTCCACTGCCCTCCCCTGATCCACCTCCCTAGTCACCCAGTCAAATAATTCAATGAGGTTGGTCTGACATGACCTCCCCCTGGTGAAACCATGCTGCCTTGGGTCCTAGTAGTCCTGCTTCCAAACCAGCAATACCCTCCTCTGGAGCAATCTGGTTTTGAATGTAATCCTCGATAGGCTGAGTCCACATCGCATTCTTCGCTTTGTTGCGGTTGTTTACTTTTAACCTCTGCTATGATCTCTTCCTCTGTTAGAGGCTCAGTGACCGGGCATGACTCGTCAACATTTAGCCATTCTCTGAGCTGCTCTGTGTTTTCCATCAATTGTAAGTCACAGGCGATCTGTATTGTTTCAATGCCAATTTCTGTGTTTGTTTCCTCATCATTAATTTCTTTGGCAACAGTTTGTTCGACTCCATTTGTAAAAATGTGCCCTAGAGTGTCTCTCCAGCATTTCTGAATTTTTGCAGCTATAACCTGCTCCCAAGCTTGTGCTGTGATGTAGCACTTGTCCTTGATGGTGCAGGTTTTAGAAAAGTCACCAGTTTGGGAGTTGTGTCTCTTGAGATGATTTCTCTTAGGAACTGTTTCCTATACAGTTTTTTAAGAGTGCTAATGACCCCCTTGTCCATCGGCTGCATGCAGAATGTTGCATTGGCTGGAAGGTAGAGGACAGTAATTCTGCCATCACGAGATTGCAGTTCATCAGCCAGTAGATGATCTGGGCACTTGTGCAGTAATTAGGAGGGCTTTGGTGAGCAAACCATGTTTCTCGTAGCAGTTAGAGGTGAATGATTCTACCTTCACCTCTTGCTTTCTGACAACGGAGATGGTGGATTTTGGCAATCTGTATTCAGTGGCTAGTTTAGAAATCGATTCACCATTCTTTAGGCAACCAAGGATTTCAATTTTTCTGTCGAGATCTAACACCTTTCTTTTGCATGGTTCAGCCATCACAGACACTCGGTTATTGCAGGGGAGGGTCTGCTCAAACACTGAATGTAACTGAGGCATAAAAATGTTGAGGTAAGCTACCTGCTAATGGAATAATGGGAAACACCTGTAGCAAATAAACTTGGAAGAGTGTTTTGGGTAGAGATACACAGAAGGTGATTGATGTATATGAGTGCCTCATTCGGAAGCAGAATACTTTTGTTTATTGCTTATTGAGATGATTGAGTAAAACAAAACCAGAGAGATGACTGGGAGGTTACCTCACAAGACAGAGTATGCTAAAACAAAATACAAAGGCAGCCGCTAATTATGTTTTAACGTGTGTGTATGGGGAACAAGGAAAAACAGTGGGGTCCAATGTACAACGACACTATAACCTAAAAATGTTACAGCGAGGGATGCTATAATGAGATACCACTGTATTTATTTCTTGGGGGGGTTGTTAATCTTGTTTTTATTGATCTTGATTCTTCTTTACCCTCATAATGGTAAATGCAATTCACCACCTCCTCAAAATGTTCAACCATCCCACGCCATTATGCTTTCCGCAATAATAATAATTTTTTTGGTTACTCATCATTACTTAATTTTATGTAATAATAAGTCATGTTGTTGCCAACTATTCGGACAATGCATGCTTTCAGCACAGTTGCAATTGTGCTGGCCAAAAGCCATCTTCAAAACACTTTTATTGCAGAATGTGTAACAGCATAACAGTTTCACCTGTAATGAAAAAGCACACTGCATCCGTTATTTTGCATGCCATCAGTTATGTACAACATAAATTTAATTAAAGTGGACAGTAACTGATTAATTATGTGCTGCTGCTTGTACTGTCTCTATTTTCACAAATTATATTCATATATCGAAAGGATCTGTATTTAACTGCTCCTGAATAAAATCTGAAGCTGTCAGTTGTGTTTTGTGTTGCTTTCTTTGTATGGACAATATTCTTTGCAGTTGCTTTCACTGAACCAAGAATTTTGAGTTTTAACTATGTCACTTCATGGTTTTAGACATGTGAGCATGAACGTATCAGTACAGTGCCCACGGTTCTGAAACCATGAATTGACATAGTCAAAACTCCAAATTTTTGGTTTCATGAAAGGAACTGCACAGAATGTTGTCCATACAAAGAAAACAACACAAAACACAACTGACAGATTTAGCTTTTATTCAGATGCAGTTAAATGTGGATCCTTTACAGGAATGAATACAATTGATGAAAATAGAGACATTTCAAACAGCTGCACATAAGTAATCAATTCCTGTCCCCTTTAAATAACACGTAATACAAATCAAAAATAAAATATTACCTGAACATAAATTACATACTTAGTGTGCATCAAAACACAAATATTAATTAGGAAAAAGAAAATAAATAAAACCAGAGGAGATGCTTGGGGGGTTTAAATTGACATCCAAAATATATTTTTAAGGGGCATGTAGGGGCAGTTGCTGATCACCACTGATATTACTCAGCAAGCCTGTCTCCTCATTCTGCTCCTCAATATGAGAGAGATTCTACACAGCTGCCTCCACCACCATTTGCACAACATAGACCACCACCCACAGCACAGCCAGGTCAGCCACGGTCACAGGACATTGTGGGTCATCTCTGGGTGCAGCTGCAAGAACCTCCACCTCTGCTGCCTGCATTTCTCTGCACATCTGCCAATGTGCAGGCAGATGAAGTGCTTTGGCTGTAGCTGCAAGAGTGGCTGCTAACTCCTGCAGCTTGGCCTCCCATTGAATTCAGTGGTGGACAGCTAGGTGGTTTCACTGACCATCAGTGCCAATGTGCCCACCCTTGGGCCCACAACGGACAAGCACCTGGCACAATTTGTTCCACACAACAGTAGAGTCCCCAGGTAGACACATGAAGAACTCCCACATGGGAGAGCTCCATGCAGGGCCCAGTACAGGCAGTGGGGGACACCACTGGCCACCTGCTGTGCTGCTGCTGCTGGTGGTGGAGGAGCAACAACATGCTGCGGTTGTTGCTCATCTGGCTACTGCACCTGCTCCTCCGCTGCTGCACATCTGGTGGCTGCTGCTCCTTATGCTGGCAGACCACTGCTGCTGCAGATCTGGCTGTGCCTGCATTTGAGGGCACAAAACTGGCCCTGTTTAACATAACTGGGCAAACAAGTCCACCAAACATCCATGGCCCCCACTGACCACTGCTTTTCCTGCCATGTCAATGATCTATCACGAAAATAAAAAACTAGTACAAGTACTAATAACTCTACCAAAAACAAAGCACTCACAAAAAATGTTTTTAAACCAAAAAAGAATGTAAAATTAACTTAAACTTCCTACACTGATTAACAAACTAAATCTAAAAAGGTTTAAAACTGAAAGAAGCAAAATCAAGCAAGTTTTTCACCCTGCAATCACCAACAACCCCCTCACACAAACTGCTCTAAATAGATCAGTGATGTGCACAACTCTTTCTTTTTTTTTAATTTAAAGTTTATTGTGAACATTTTGGTGTTTTCCACCTCAACATACAAATGGCATACATACATGGACTTGAGCATGGTACATTAGACAATTGATAACATGAGTCAACCCCCCCAAAACCACAACACTCACCCTCCCTCCTCCCACCATCCCTCTCTACCCATATTGAGCACACAAAGTCCATCGTTCAACTACCTTGACACTATTTTGAGCAGCAGATTAACAGACTGGGAACAAAAAAGCCATATAGCCGGTTTGACCTTATTGTAAAGAGTATAACGTATGTAGGGGATCCCAGATTGTCTTGAATTGCTCCATTCTATTGTTAAGGCTGGCGATGGCCCTTTCCATGCTAAGATTCGCCAGTACAACTCTTTCTACAAGAGAAAGTGAAAGTAAAACACTCACTTGCTGCCTATTTAAATTTCTCCCTGAATCATGTGACCTGCAGACCTGCAGAGACAGTCAGGCATGTGACCAGTGTCCTATTTATTACCAGCTTCACCTTCTCCAACTACAATTCTAAGTGAATGTGAAGTGGCCAACGAGAAGTACATTAAGGTGAATTTCAACTTCTTTATGGGAATTTCATGTAGTGATCCGCAAACTCGAAGTTGACCACTTCAAGTTCACTACACCAGCAAATTTAAACTTCGTGGCATCTCTAATTGGAGGAGGGGCATAAGCTTGACTATAGTATGGCTCCACTAGTTTGTGCATACTATTCCGCTCTACTGTCCCTGAATGCGAGGGACAGCCCTCATTTTACCCCTGAAAATTGCTCTGGCCCTCATCCATCCCTCATGGAAAACATGCTGCTCACACAGAGGATGTCCTATAAATTTAAACTTTATGGCAGGGGTACCATTTCAGATTTCAGCATGGGGGAGTCAATAACCTGTGGAGGCCAGGTGCTAGTTAGCCCCTAGGCGGAAAGCTTTGGAATGTCTGGAAAATCTTTAAAAGGTAAAACTTATTTGTTGTGACTGAAAAGTGATATGCAGATCAGGAAAAATTCAAATGTATAAGATTTATCTGTCTATAACCCTGAGCAGTGCATCAAATTTGGGCTTAAACCCACCCAGTTACTACCAATTTTTTTCCTGGCTGAAGTTCTGAACTCCTCCCCCAATTTCTCTCTCCAACTCCATTCCATTCAATATTGATCCCATATGGGTTGTGAAGCTTCAAAAGCCTCAGAAACATGAAAAAACACATCAGTATTTCATTCCTTCCTCCTTCCCCAATCCCCCTGTTCAAAAAACATTATTTATTTTGACTTACCCAGCCATCTGGCCAGAACCTGTGGGCTAGTCCAATGTGCCACCAGACCAGTTTTCAGTCCTCTCCACCTCCGTCCTTCTGCCAGAAGCTAGATGCTAGAACTGACCATTGTAGGTTCCCAACATGGTCTGTGACCAAGTCACCTCATCAACCAAACCCACCCAACCTGTGTTGCTTGCTTCTTGCTTAGCTACTGTCACACTGTACTGATCAAATGCTATGAAGGCTGCTCACACCACTGTCACTGCTGCTGTGAGGCCTAGCTTGCTGCCACAGGGGTCCCATGCTGTTTGTTTTGTGAGGCGAGCCTAGTAGAGTAAGTAGGTAGCCTAGTCTCAAGTTATCTTCTAGCTCACCCCCAGCCCCTTCAGTCACCAAAGGAGACACAGACTCAATAAGAGTAGACCAACAAAAATATGCTGCCACAACACTGCTATTGAGAGTTCAGTGCTCACTGAATCCTCCAAGCTGTAGTGTGCAGCCTGTCTACTCTGTGGTGGGAAAGACAGTGTCCCACTTGTGTGACACATGTGATCATGCTTGGCTGGAGCTCCTCCATGTCATGTGTGATTGTGCCACCTCTAATAGGTAGAGAGAGAGTGGACAACACAATACAGACACAGTCGAGTCAGGAGTGCACCTGCAAAGTGAGCACAACACAGACCAGGGGGGCACTTATTGTGCAAAAGATTAAATCCAATTTTTTTTCTATTTTGTTAGCTCAGTGCGTGGGTGCTTTAATCATCATGATTACTCATGAAGACTTAAACACATCATCATAGCCAACTTCCAAAGCTGAATTATCATTTTTAGGCAAAATTATTTAATGAATTCTAAAAAGGTAACCAAATTAAATTGAGTTCTTCAATTTTATCCTCTAGCAGGTATAAAGCTCTGTCTATTTTGCTATTATCTGACATGTGCTCTACCCATTACTTATAGGAGGGAGTCTCAATGTCTTTCCAATGTCATAAAACTGTTTTTTTTGCAACAGTTAAACCATATTACAGAAAATGTTCTGGTGCCTTGCATAGTCCCATCTTATTTGAAATCCAAAAAGGGCAATGCCCGGGTCATAGGGAACATCATATCCTAATACTGCACCTTAGGTAGACCAAATGCATTCCCAATAGGTTTTAATCTTGGGACAGCATACCATCATGTGAGAAAGAGTTCCCTTAGCCTTTTTACATCTCTGGCAGGTCAGAGATAGTGAGCTATCTATCTTATGTAATCTCGCTGGGGTTAAGTATGCTCTCTGGAATGTATTAGAGTGTATCTGCAATAACTTCTTATTTTTAATTCCCAAATTTCTAGATCACTAAATTCTGCCAAGTCCAATTCAGATATTGAGCTGTTAAGTTCTTGTTCCCAAGAAGATCTAAGTAAAGTAAAAGATGGAGGTAGTCTTTCCAATAATAATTTGTATATTCTCAAAATCAGCTGTTTGTTTGATTCTAACCCTGAAAAGAAATCTTCTCGAAGTGAAGACTCCAACTGAAAATAATTATGGTTATTTTTGTAAATAAAGTTTTTAGCTTGAACATATTGCCAATAATGCCTATCAAGTACATCAAATTCAGTGTTAAGTTGTTCAAATGTATTGAATGCATTTAGATGGTAAAAATCCCCAACAGGGTGGATCACCATGGAATAGTACCATATACTAAATACATCATCTATTACTGATGGGGGAAAGCACTTATTATTAAATAACAGTGTCAACCAATACATTTTATCTGGAGCATTTAGGAGTTTAGAAGCTTGAGCCCAAACATATTTAACTACTGTAGTTGTTTCTAAGCTTTCTGCACTCTGACAATGTATTGGTAAAGAACTTTTTAACTCAGTTCCCTTAATAATTTCTTGTTCTAGGCATAACCCTGCCAATAGATGATTTTCTGATGTGTGAAACCAATAAAAAGCTATTTCTAACTGTGCTGCCAAATAGTATAATTGGAAATTGGGGCAATTCAGGCCCCCTTTATTCTGTGGCTGTACTGATTTTTGAAAGGATATCCTGGGATGTTTCCCTTGCCACAAGAATTTTCTTACCAATTCATCCAAATCCATAAAAAAAGCATTTATTCAGGACGACAGGGATAGCTTCAAACAAAAACAATAATCTAGGAAAAATGTTCATCTTGAGAATACTGATTCTGCCTTTTAATGTAAGAGGGAGATACTGCCACTTTTTCATGTCCAATTTAATTAAATGTGATAATGGATCAAAGTTAAGTTGAATGGCTCTTTTAGTTTCTTTAGCCAGCTGTACTCCTAAGTATTTAATTTTGTTCTTACTTATAGCTAATTAAGTTGGGTGGGTTAGATTGTTTGGGTTGTCCAGATATAAAAGTTCAGTTTTTTACCAGTTGACTTTTTTTTTATTTAGTTATTTAACCAGGTGAGACACACTAAGCTGAAAGCTTTTTTACAGGTGCAACCTGGGAGCACAGGGAAGTTAAGTGACTTACTCAGGGTCACACAGTATGCAAGTGGAAACTGTGGGATTCAAACCCAGGTCTGGTCTGCTGGATGTCGCCAGATTTGCAGCTCAGAGCCTTAAACTACTGTGCTATACTGCCTCCCAAGTATAACCAGATAGAGCTCCAAACTCACTCAGAATATTATTATTAATGATAGGGTAAGCAAAATTTGGATTATTAAGTGACAGTAGGACATTGTCTGCATACAGCATGATGGTGTTGAAATTGTTCTTTATTGTTAGCTGTAGATGAAGTTCCTGAGGTCTTATCTTGGTTGCTAAGGGCTCTAAGCAAAGGGAAAAAAGAAGTGGGGAAATAGGGCAACCCTGTCTCATTCCTCTAAATAATGGGAAAAACATTGAATATGTGCTATTAGTGCTTACCCTGGCTTGAAGCTCAGTATAGATTTCCCAAACTGACTCTATAAAGCTACCCTCTATCCCAACAGCTTTAACAGTTTCCACCAAAAAATGCCCATTGCACCTTATCAAATGCTTTTTCAGCACTGAGTGAGAGGAGGGTGGTGTCTGTACCCGAGTAAGACTAAATAATGTCAAATGCTTGTCTTGTACGGTGTTGTAGCATCCTTTCTTCTATAAATCCTACCTGATCTGGGTGTACTAATTTATGAATAATCTTAGTTACTCTAGTTGTTAATATTTTAGTGTAGATCTTATCATCACAATTTAAGAGTGATATAGCTATATATGATCCACAGTGATCTGATGGTTTATCTTTCGTAAGTATCAAAATAATTAAAAGATTATGGGAGTTTATTTTCTGCTTGAATAGTTTTATATAGTTCCTGCAATCTGGGCACCAGGATAGGTTCAAGGTTCAAGGTTCAATGCTTATTGTTCAGCAATCAAGCCTTTACAACATGCTAAAAACATAAAATTATGTACAAAAAAAAAGAAAATGTTAAAATCTAATACTGCATTTAAACTTTTGACACATAAAAATCCATGAACAAATTAATTATCATAGGCAGAGAGACGTTTTTCTTTATATTTCATCACCTGATGAAAAAAACTTGAAACCATCTTAGCCTCCTCCAATGTCTGAGGATGTAGAAGTATAAATAGAATACCATATTTTGCATTTGCATATTTTTTTTTTTATTATTTAGTTGTTTAACCAGGTATAGCACACTAAGCTGAAAGCTTTTTTACAGGAGTGACCTGGGAGCACAAGGAGGTTAAGTGACTTGCTCAGGGTCACATAGTATGCAAGTGGAAGCTGTGGGATTCAAACCCAGGTCTGGTCTGCTGGATGTCACCAGATTTGCAGCTCAGAGCCTTAGACCACTGCGATTATACTGCCTCAATTTAATATTTAATAAGAAAATCATTTAACAAGTTAAACCACAGGGTTTTATATAAAGGGCATTGTACCGTAATATGATAAAGATCTTCTTGGAAACCCTTATTACATCTGCATAGCTCCAAGCCTGAACTGGGTGGAATTATCTTATTAAAGAAAATATGATTAGAAAAAATGATTCACAGTCTTGCCCAAGTGATCATTTTTCTTTCTAACGGCATCAACCCAAGGGTAAGATACTTCTCTATAAATACATCGATCTTATTTTGAGCAAACCAACTGGCCTGATGTTGAACTCTAAGGAGATCCATTTGCTTATCACAGGCAAGCCTAAGTATTTTCTTTTTAACATACTCCTTAAATACATGAGATATTGATATTGATTTCTCCCAATCTGTCCAAAGATGAAACATATTAACACTTCCCAAAATACATTGGATATTTTTAGCCCAGGGAGACCTAAAGTTTTGTTTATGCCAAGAGAGTTTTTCTCTTAGACATAATAAAGGCATAAGATTGGTCTGTTGATTAATAATTTTTAACCAATAACTCATAAGATGTATATCGATTATTGTAGCAATAGGCACTCTACCCAATTCTGCCCTAGCTATAACATTGGAAGTGGCAAGTGGGACCTGCAATAGAGATTTATAATAGAGAAAGAGTGGAGTCTCCAGCCATAAAGGGATGTTATAGTTCCAGACCTCTGCACCGTATGTAAGAATAGGATTAATTTTGGCCTCACCAGCAATCAATGCTGGTGAGACTAAATATCCTGCGTATTTCCTACCAAAACATAAGAGGGCCTTAACAATCAGTTTTGCCCTTATCACTTGTCCCCTCCAATGTTCTATCCAATTTCCATTCGAACAAACTTCACCCCCAAATATGTATAAGAGGATACCACCTCTATAAGTTCATTATCTAAATAAATCCTTGGTTTAATTTGATGTCCCTGTAAAGGTGCAAAAATCAACAGCTTAGTTTTTTTTTCATATTTATTATTAAATTCAAATGTTTACATTTAAAGCAAAATTGATTTATTTTATTTTGTAAACCTTGAACAGATAAGGCGAAAATAATCAGGTCGTCTGCATAAGCCAGACAGTGTACTGGAATGTTCTTAATTCTGGGGGAATCAAGAATATCTGTATCTTTATAAGTCAAAAGAGAATCAATATACAGATTGAAAAGTAGGGGAGCCAAAAGACATCCCTGTTTAACTCCCGAAGTTGTACTGAAATAATCAGAGACATTACCCTTATTGTCCTATCTAATAGCCGATGTTGTATATGAATATAACCTAATAATAGGGGCTAATAAATTTAAAAGTACGTGTCTGTTTAGTAATATCTCCCATAACTTGAATCTATTAACCGAGTCAAATGCTGCAGAAAAATCTACAAACACAGCATACAGCTTCATTTTACGGAATGATCTATATTCTTCTATTAGATGGGCTAAAATGTAGATATTATCTATCGTGGAAAAATCCTTACGAAAACCTACTTGAAACATCGATAAAGGGGAATTTATAATTGCCCAATCTTGTAATTTATGCAATATTGTTTTAGCAAAGATTTTTCCACTGATGTCAATAAGACTGATTGGGCGATAATTAGATGGCAAATGGAGCTGACCCTTTTTATGGATTGGGACTATTATATTTCTTGTCCAAGATAATGGAATAAATCTCTCTTTTAGACAGATATTAAAAAAATTTGTGAAAAAAACTACCCAATAATTCAAATGTCCCTTATAAACTTCTCCCGGTATCAAGTCGGGTCCAGGTGCTTTATTATTTGATAAATTCACAATGGCTTCTTCCTCCTCTCCAAATGAAAACACTAACGATGTGTATTCCCCCCAATGTTAAAATTGTCTGTCACATCGTCACCATTGGTAAGATGTCTATTAAGTAATAAGCTATAATAAGATATCCAAGTTTCCTTGGGGATATATGTGGGAGGTCTAGAATTCTGCTCAACTGTCCCCTTGGACACTAAAGCCCAAAAAAGCCTAGTATCGACCTCCTTAATAACTCAGTACATTACTCCCCATTGTTTTTCAATAAATTCTCTTTTTATCTGAAGGAGAAATTCTTTATACTCCCTTCGCATTTTATTTAGATTTATAATCGCCATCTTACTCAGATTTTTTTTAGTCTGCCTAATGGCCCTCATCAAATTTCTTTTCTCTCTCCTGCAATGCTCATCTAACCAGGATACTAGCTGAGGCTTAATACTATTAACTGAGTAGATCAGTGTCTTAATTTGTTGATACCCTAAGTTTAATAACTCGCTCATCCTTTCACCTTTGGAACTAGTATGTACCTGCTGAAATAAATCAACAAAAATAGAAGAGTATAAGAGGTTCCAAACTCCTTGCATCGACTCATTATTCAATCTTAACCTCTTTTTCCCACTAATCTCAATATCTGCCAAAGGCTTGTTTAAGGGGGGGGATATTACTATCAGAAATCCTAAAGTCCAACAGAATTGCTGTATGATCACTTTCTGTTCTCATAGCCACATGTAGTCTCCTGCAAAGATGATAGCTAAGGGGAGAGCATAATATAAAATCAATTACACTCTTACCAACTGGGGAAAAAAAGTACTTTCTCCCCATTGGTCCCCTTCTAATCTCCCATTAAGAATCAGGAGATTATTATCTGTAATAAAGGTACAAAAATGTCTCCCTGCCTCATTAACAATCATATCAGTTGTGTTTCTTTTTTCCAAATCTGCCATATATAATAATTCTTGTAACAATGATAAATTATCAAACTCTGCTATCCTAGCATTAAAATCCCCTGCTAAAAGAACAGTATCTATCCAATTTAACTGTATCATTAAATCTATTTCCATCTATAATTTGGACCTGAAATCATATGTTGAATAAGTATGAAAACCGGGTGGAATATAAATGTTTACAATCAGAACTATACAGAGATCCCAGATAACCACTAACATAAGAATTTTGGGAGTGGAGGAATAGCTTTTAATTACCCTTAATCCCTCCCTAATTTTAATCATAGTAACCAGACCTCCTTTGTTTCTCCTGTGCTTTTTTCCTTTAATTACTGGAGCAAAACTAGTTTCATATCCATTCAGGTAAGGAGATGTCAAGACCCATGTCTCCTGGAAAATAATCACTTCATGTCGAGAAATAAAAGTAACCCACTGCGGGTCCACAAACTTATTATGGAGTCCTGCTATATTCCAATTAAGAACAATATAACAAGGGTTACTTTCTGACCCCCATTCCTGCTCTAATGTGGTGTCATTACTTTGTATTTCCAGAAGACTTAGTCAAGGTTGCATAGTTTTAAATTGAACTGATGTATCCCACTCATTCACTTCCACCATGTAAATGCCCACCTCATCCAACACATGTCTATTTTCAAAAAGTAATGCTAACAATTGTACAGAACCAATAGTACGGTTAATCTGAGTACCCTCTTTGTCATTCCAGACTCTATTCACCTCCACAAATTCTTCAGGAAGTATATGAATTTTAATAATAGTTGATAAAATCATCCGCAAAAAATGTAGGCAGATTAGCAGCAGCTTCTCCCTCCAATATATCCAGCCCAAAAATAGAGATCATTGAGGTTTTGGGGGAAACTCCAAACTCCCAATTCAGTGTTACAAGAGTAGTTTTAAATGTATCATATGTTAACATTTTCCCTATTTTTGCCCTGTTGTAAACATTTTTCCAGATTGTTGACCAGGTCACTGGTGTTGATAACAGTAATCCCAAAGAGTTTACCAGGCCTTGCTTAGCCCAGACAAATTTTGCCATATCCATATTGGGAAGCATAAAATAAACTGAATTAAAAAGATTGTAAGTATCCCTAGTCATCATAATAAGGGCATCTGCAACAGTTGGTAACCCTAATTCTGCTCTCAGCATATGGGCTATCATGTTGGTTAATGTTACAGTAGTTTCATAATGTTTAAAGTACATTTTATCTAATTTAAAAACTACTTCCTTCCCTGTACATATTAAATTATATGCTTCCAAATCATCCCCCTTGGGGTTACTGTCCTCCTTGGCCAACAAATGATTTGAGCGAAGGTATTTATTAAACTGAACTACATTAGTTGAATTCTCCTCAGAATTTGTTTTGTGTTTCACAATGGGATCACCCTCCCCTTTTCCTTGATCTTTTATAGATATCCCATCCACAGGTATAGATTTATTTTAGTCTTTTCATCCTTAGTATTTGTTTCGTCTTTCTGATTTCCTGATTTATGAATCTGAATAGGTCCAACAGGCCTATTCTTTTTATTCCCCCCTTTTTTCCTACTTGTTCCACCCCTCTTTTTACCCTTTTTGCCTTTTGGGGGCTCATGAACATTTAGGGGAGAAAATGACAAATTATGCCCAAATCTATGAACTTCCTTTCCCCCCAATAATTGTGAAATTTATTGTTCTAGTGCAGCAAACTTCGCAGCACAAAAACAAGAAAGATTTTCCAGGGCTGTCTTAATACCATTATATGCCTCCAATAAGACAACGTTAGACATTACTGGATGGGCAAGAGCCTTAATAATATATTTCGATATAGTATCCGGACATTGAAAACAAAAAATCTTTATCTAAATGGATATCCTGAACCTCTTTGTCCATTTTTTGAAATAACTCCTCAGGCGCATCATTAAGGGATGAATACAACATTTTTTTAGAGTCGATACTGCAGCTCCCTACCTCACTTGAAATCTCTAATGGACTAAACAGCTTTATTCCGGAGGGAAAACACGAAATACCATCATCCTTATCTATATAATCCCCTTGCCCTGACATACATTGCTGACTAGATTCTGCCTCTCTCATCCATTCATCTTGTCTAAAAACCTTGGAATAATCCACTGTATTTGTTTTTTCCCCAAAAATGGTACAATCATGACCACCTGTATTAGAAACAGTGTGTGGACTGTTCATTTTTAGAGCATCCTGAAAGATATTATTAGGAACTTTGGTAAAGTTTTTTTTTTTTTTAAGTCAGTAATTTTCCCTTGGGACACAGCTTTAACACCAATCTCTAAATTACTAATTACTTCCAAATCCGGAATTATAATCTTATTATCAAAAGAGGATAATTCACTAGATTCCTCAAATTCCCCATGATTCCCTTCACTACCACTAAACTGGTTCTCCAATAAATTGGTCAAAATATCTTGATTTGTATTATTCAAACTGTTCTTATCCCAGCTCTTAGCCATCAAAATTTAGTTTCTTCTGTTGGGTTCTAAATTATCTCCAGCTAAATCTGATCTATACTCCTCATTCATAAGCTCCTTAAAGGGATGAGGTGGGTAAGATAATGAGGGACTTTCTACTAATTCCTTAGGGGTCGAAGCCGTGATAATCAGTTCCTGCATAAATACACAACAATTACCTTTTTATTCTTTTAGGATTTATCCTTTGTTTCCCTTTATTTGCCCCTTTAGCAGTTTTATTTACCATCTTACCACTTTGAGTATACATAAAAGAAAAAAGATTTCCTAAAAATCAAATCCTAACTCCAGAATAAATAAAAATATCCAAAAACAGGAAGTTTATAAACTGATAAGTGCGAATTTAAAAGTGGGACTGAAAACAGAGTCAGGTGAGAGCTTATCTAGATAGCTAAATCATCCACAGGAATCACTCCTTAAATTTGTAGAAAGCCCACCCACCCAAAAACAACCAGTCCCACCACTTAAAACCAAAAAATACAAAACCAAAAAACCTGTTTAAAATAAAATCCCTCTCTTTTATGAAGCAAATTCTATACAGAATCTACTCGAGTGGTGCTCGCGCCACTCCAAACTCTTACTGCGTTTGCACTATGCGTGGCCTTGATGTTTAAATACAACAGCAAACCCTCCACACAGGCAAACCTGCTCAATTATTGGCTCACCCTGAGCTCCAAATTACGTGCAGGTAAATGGCCTCTGCACACACCTGGGTAATTCCCTCAATTCAGCAGAGCAGCAAGATGAAAAATCAGAACAGTTTCAGTTACTAAGTCACACATATGCTGCACTCACAGCCATTTGCTGAAACATCAAACAGGCTGCCCAACTGTTCCGATGACACAGATCTCTTGAATAGCAGCTACTAGGGATATATTGCACAAGTGTCCCATGTGAAATAGAAGGCTGGTGATCTTCAGGAAGGTAGTTTCAGCGCTATGTGCGTGGCGCGATGTTTAAATGCAGCAGAAACCCCTCCCACACAGGCAAACCTGCTTAATTATTGGCTCACCCCTGAGCTTCAAAATTACGTGCAGGTAAATGGCCTCTTGCACACACCTGGGTAATTCCCCTCAATTCAGCAGAGCAGCAAGAAGAAAAATCAGAACAGTTTCAGTTACTAAGTCACACATATGCTGCACTCACAGCCATTTGCTGAAACATCAAGCAGGCTGCCCAACTGTTCCGATGACACAGATCTCTTGAATAGCAGCTACTCGGGATATATTGCACAAGTGTCCCCGTGGAAATAGAAGGCTGGTGATCTTGCACAGAAGGTAGTTTCCAGGATAGAGGATAGGTTCTTGTAAACCTCAGATGGTAGCCCATCGGGCCCCAGGATTTTCCCCTTAGGAAGGTTATTTATACTGGACTTAATTTCTTCCAAAGTGATTTCTTTATTTAGGAGCTACTTATCTTGTTCTAAAATTTTTAGTAAGCATAGTCTGGCCAAATAATCAACTATCTGTTCAATAGGTGTCAGTGTTTCCAGGACATATAGCTTTTCATAAAACTTTTTGAAAGTATGATTAATTTTGCCTTCAGATGTCATAAAATCCCCATTCTCCCCTTTTATAGCCTGTATTGAATTTTTATTGGATTCACAATGCAGTTGATAAGCCAAAGTTTTCCCCGGAAAGTCTCCAGAGTAATGGTACTTAGCCCTTGCCCTGCACATTTCTCTGTTAGACTGTTCTTGTAAGATTTTTTCCAGATTGTCAGTGGTTTATAATACTTTCATTTCTGTTTGTTCTATAGCTATATTAGCATGTTCTTCCTGGTCTATGGAATGTTCTCTCTCTAAATTTAGTACATCTGTTTCCAGTTTCTTTTTCCTGATGCCCACCTGAGCAGAAATCCAACCACGCATATAAGCTTTCATGGCATCCCAAATGGTTAGGATGCTTTGTCCCTGGTGGGCATTAGTTTTCCACAACCATTCAATCTCTTCCCTCATTCCTTCTTTGAATCTGGGATAGTACCACAGCGAGTTATCCATAGTCCATTTATAGTGTGGGGAGGATTGTTGATGAATGCTGTATTTTAATAGCACCGGAACATTGTCAGATACTCTAAAAGGTTTATATATAACTTGTTTAGTCTCCTTCAGAATTGATTGGGATAAAAAAAGAAAATCTCTCCTTGAATATGTATTGTGGACTTTGGAGAAGTGGGAGAATTTCTTTAGATTAGGGGATAGACGTCTAAAAGGATCTGATAATTGGAAATCCCTGATAAATTGTTTTAATAGCGCTATTGCTTTTTTTTTTGTCCTTTCTGGTGCAGGAGGAGCTGTCTAAATGGTGCAAGGTTACGTTATAGTCACCACCAATCAGAAGCAATGAACTGAGTTATGCTAACTCTAAAAAAATCTCTGTAAAAAGGGTTAAGTCTTCAGAACTGGGACCATATAATGAGACCAAAGTAAGAGATTTGCCTGAAAGAGCAATTTCTACTAAAACATAACACCTTGCCTGGTCCAGTATTATTCTACTTAGCTTATAATCCAGATATTATTTAATATAAATAGCTGTCCCCCAGCTTGATTTGAAAATATGTTATAATGATCTGTTGCCCTGAAGAGATTCCCAAAAGAGGTTGCATCCTTATAATTAAAGTGAGTTTCTTGTAATAATAAACAATCTAATTTCCTTTTATTAGCTATTCTAATCACCTTTCTGATTTTAACCCTATCCTTACACCCATTTAAATTCCAAGAAATAACATTTAAATCAATCATAATGATATACTTGTCACAACCCTGCTCAACAGGTCAGGCCCTCTGCTCCCACAGTGCCAACCTCTGAGTGCAGTATTATGAACAGTTAACAGAACAGGGTAACCCTACTGTCTGTTTGTGGGTCTGAATCACCTTTGGTCTCAAGTTCTGCACAGATTCAAACTGTGAGCCTTATTCTAGCGTACCCAAATGTACAGGCTTGGATAATTCTGCTATTCGGGGAATGCCAGATATCTTTTGCCGAAGGGCACCTAACCAGGTATCCAAAATGAACCTAAAAACTCTATGAAAGTTAGGAAAATTCTTACCTTTTCCCAGTTTGGTATTAGCATTAAGCTTATGAACAGTGTCAACTTTAACCATCTGTACTTCACATGCAAAAGAAAGAATTTTGAAGGCACACCAGGCAGTCTCTTTACAAACATACGAACATATGAAATTTGCCAGCAGATAAAGGCCTAGAGGTCTATCAAGTCTGCTCAAACATGCAGCTAGCACCCCTTATTCTGCAGCTGCCCCTCCCTTCCACCCTTCCCCTTCATTGACCCTTCCCCTTGTCCTCTTCCATCCCCTTTTGAAGCAGTCCACTGTTCTACTGGATACCACTTCTGCAAGTAACGCATTCCACCCAACCACCACCCTGTAAAAAAGTGTCTCCTCATCTCCCTCCTGAACCTTCCTCCCTCCAGTCTCATATCATGGCCCTTGGTGTCCCTCACCTCCCTTACTTTGAACAGCCCCTCTGTACCTGTCTTGTTTATTCCTTTCATGTACTTAAATGTTTCAATCATGTCCCCCCGTCCCTCCTCTCCTCCAGTGAGTACATGTTCAACTCCCTCAGCCTCCTCTCATATGATAAGTCCCCAGCCCCTTGATCATCTTTGTTTCCTAAAAGCTTGGCCTCAGTAACAATGTCCCTCTTCGAATCTGGTGCCAGTACTGCGTGCAATGCTCAAGTCTGATCTAACTAATGACCTATACAGTGGCAGAATCACCTCCTCCTCCTCGAGAATATACCCCTTGCAATACAACCCAGCATTCTGTTGGCCTTTGCAGCTGCCTTCCTACACTGTGCCAAGTTGTTCATTGACCCTGTAATGAGCACCCACAGATCCTTCTCCTCCTCTGTCTGGGCTAGCTGCACTCCTACCAGCTGGTAACTCCTCCTTGGGTTCTTCATTCCAAAATGCAACACCTTGCACTTTTTGGCATTAAAGCCCAGTTGCCAGGTGTCTGACCAGGTTTCAAGCTTTGCCAGATCATCCTGCAACCCCTGCCATCCCCCTAGGTCATCCATCATTACTCCTACCTTGGTATCATCAGCAAACAGACTGATCTTGCTCTTGATATCCAATGATATGTCTGCAATGAATATCCCTAACAACACTGGTCCCAACAATGAGCCCTGTGGAACACCACTCATCACTATCCTTGGGTGAGAGAGCTCCCCACCCACCACCACCCTCTGTTGCCTTCCCTGAAGCCAGTTTCCTACCCATGTCACCAGCTTTGCACCTGCCCCTGTGCCTACTAACTTACTTCCCAACCTTCCATGTGGCACTGAGTCGAATGCCTTATTGAAGTCCAGATACAGGACATCCATTGCATGGCCCCTGTCCAGTTGCCTAGTTACCCAGTCATAGAACTCCACCAGGTTGGTTTGGCAGGATCTGCCCCGTATGAAGCCATGCTGTCTGCTGTCCTGTAGTCCTTTGGCCTCTAGGAGGGCCACCAGCCTTTCCTTCAGGATAGTCTCCATTAGCTTATCCATGATGGATGTGAAGCTCACTGGTCTGTAGTTTCCCAGTTCATCCTTGGGGCCACTCTTGTGGATGGGCACCACATGAGCCATCCTCCAGTCCTGAGGTACACATCCCGAATGTAGTGAGGCATTAAACAGGTCTTCCAAAGGTCCTGCAAAGGACCTCTGCCAGCTCCTTCAGTACCCTGGGGTGGATGCCATCTGGGCCTGGTGCCTTATCCACCCTCAGTGCCTTCAAACCCTCCCGAACTCTGCCCTCCATGATTTCCCCATCTGTCACCCCTCCCCCGTTTCTGCCATTTCTCCCCCCTTGAGTGTCACCCCCTCTTCTCTTTAGTAAATACTGAGCAGAGGTACTCATTTAGTGCTTCTGCCTTATTGCACCCTGCTTCCACCCAACCACACTCCTTCCTAGTCCTTACTATGTGGTCCTTACAGCTTATTTTCTCCCTGATGTACCTAAAGAAGTCCTTCTCCCCCTTCTTAATGCTTGGTGCCAGCCTGAGTTCTGTAGATGCCTTGGCTTCTGTCAAGTCCTCCTCCCTGTCCTCCCCTATCCCTGTTTTCTTGTACTTCCTAAAGGCAGCTCTTTTCCTCTATACCTTTTCCATGACCTTCTTGCTCAACCAGCTCGGTTTCTTAGCTCTAGCCTTCTTGCTCTGGGCCTTGCAGCAGGTTTTGGTTGCCATCACTATCTCCAGCTTGATGAGCTCCCACCTCTGGTTAGTGTCCATACTAGATTGAATTCTGGCCAGGTACCCTTTTACCATTTCCCCCATTCTCCCAAAGTCAGCCATCCCAAAGTCCAGCACTCTTGTGCCAGATTCCACTCCTTTCTTGTGCATATCCAATGTGAGCCATACTGAGTGGTGGTTATTCCTCGACAGTGGTTCCTCCTCTGTAAGTTCTCTCACAAAGTCCCCATTTGCCAGCACAAGGTCATGGGTATTCCCTAACCTGGTTGGTTCACTGACCATTTGCAGCAGGAAGCTGTCCTGGAAGGCATCCAGCAGTACCTGGTCCCTTCTGTTCCTGGTTGTTGGGGTACTTCAGTCCACTCCTGGCATGTTGAAGTCCCCCACAATCACCACACTATCTTTCTTGCAGGTCTTCCTGATCTGTCCCGCTAGTTCCCTGTCTAACTCCTCCATCTGAGATGGCGGCCTGTACACCACTCCCATTCTAAGAATCCTATCCTTGGAATCCTGGATTTGCATCCAAATTGACTCCATACTACCCTTCTCCCCTTCCTCCCTTACACACTTCAGTCCTTATAGATTTACTTAAAAATGGATAATAAAATGTGTAATATGTAAACACAGAACCATTTCTCACAAAGCATACAATCACTTAAAAGAACAAGGTTAAAGTACAAAAATAAATTTCTACCACAATACAATTAGACTTTCCTATCTAATGTATTACCTTCTAAACAGTGCTTAGAGTAGATGTTGTTTTCTAAGACCCCACAAGAAAAGTGTCTCTAAAATCAGCCACAGAATTGTTTAAGCTGTCCCTAACCCAGCATCTTCCACGATGTCACCTAGTTTCTCCTTGAATATTAAAAATTATATAACCATGATGTCTTATCACTCAGGAGATATATTAAATAAGGTGACATCAGCAAACACTCATTTCCCACTATGACTCTTTGATCTTGAGTGGTTTTCTGCTTCCCTGCCCACATCAAAAGACCTTTTACAGTTCTGCAGTTTTCTCACCTAGATGCCATATAGCTTTTTAACACCAGCTGAAACTAACTGTTCTCCCTCTGAAGACATCATGAAATTGATATTTTTGTTTCCTGGCTTCAAAGCAATTCAGATTATAAACACGGCCATAAAATGCAACTTGGAAGTTAATCACATTACAGAGATCTGCTGTTTAACATATCCTGTCGTTTGAACTGAAACCGGGGGTCATCCAGGAGCACAGGATGTCTCATGACAGACAATCACCCACTACATTTTTATTTTTCAAAATCATAGAGCAATCAGAACCAGCTGGCCAAGCGTCACAATCCTCCCTACATAGACCGAATTTGAGGGCTCTATCCCCTGCATGGGATGAGCTTCCCAAATCAGTTCACTCCTCATAGACGTGCGATAAGCCATCGCTGTTCTGATTTGTCACTCCAGCCCTATATAGGATGGTCATGTGGTACCTTTGCAAAGCAAGACTCCATCTTAACAATCTACCATTAGTTTTTCCCATTTGCATCAGCCAAACCAGGGGATTGTGGTCAGTTTGTATCACAAAATGCTGCCCATATAAGTATGGCTCTAACTTCTTTAGGGCCCACACTATGGGAAGACTCTTTTTCCACAATAGAGTATGCCTGCTCCCTGGGAAGTAACATTTTACTCATGTACACTATCGGGTGATCTTTCTCTTGGTTGGATGTCTGACTCAGTACTGCCCCAATACCCACATCTGAGGCATTAGTCTGAACTATAAAGAGTTTGCTATATTCAGGACTTGTCAATACAAGAGCACTGCACAGTGCTTCCTTCAGTCTGGTAAAGGCTTTTCCACAGGCTGGTTCCCAGGTAATTTTCTTAGGCATCCTTTTCTTTACCAAGTCAGATAGGGGAGCAGCCAGGGCACTGTAATTGAGTACAAATTTCCTATATTACCTAGCTGTCCCTAGAAAACTCCTGACCTGCTTCTGCATTTCTGGTCTGGGCCATGCCTTGATCACCTTTATTTTTGCTTGGCTAGGACAGAGCTGTCCCTGGTCTACCACATGCCCAAGGTATGCCACTTCTCCCATGACCACCTGGCACTTCTCAGCTTTGACAGTGAGCCCGGACCTCTGTATCCTACCCAACACTTCCCTAAGGTGGGATAGGTGTTCCTCCCAGCTGGCACTAAAGATGGCAATGCCATCCAGGTATGCCATGGCATACTCCACAGCACCATTTAACACCTGTTTCACCAACCTTTGGAAAGTTGCCAGGGTGTTCTTCATTCTGAAAGGCATTACTTTAAATTCAAATAAGCCTATCAGAGTGATGAAGGCTGACCTCTCCCTAGCTCTGTCTGTTAACTCTACCTGCCAATACCACTTAGTCAGGTCAATTGTTGTAAGGTAGGTCGCCCCTCCCAGCTTGTCCTGGAGTTCATCCGTCCAGGGCATCGGGTGGGCATCTGACTTCGTGACTGCATTCAGTCCATGATAGTATAAACAGAAACAAGTAGGGCCATCTGGCTTGGGCACAAGGACTAGGGGTGAGGCCCAGGGGCTATGGGATCTCTGGATTACCCCTAAATCCAGCAGTTCCTCCACTTCCCTCCTAGAGTTCTTTTGGACAGCCTCTGACACCCGATATGCTGTCTGCTGTATGGGCATCTGTGTCCCTGTCTCCACGTCGTGCATTCCTAAAGGGGTTAGTCCAGGCTTGGTGCTAAACAGTGGGGCAAAGTCTGCTAATACCTCCCTTACTTCCTGGATCTTGTCCGGGGCCAGTTGGGGAGACAATTTAACTGCCACAACAGAGGACTCCCATTTGCTTTCTTCCAGCAAGTCCAGAAGGGGTCTCCTTCATCCATCCCTTCCCCAGGACTACATACTGCAAACACCATGTCAGCCCTATTAGCATATGACTTTATCATGTTGACAAGGTACATCCTTTCTGTCTGTTTTCTGTCAGGTAACCCAATAATATTGTTCACATCTATTACCTTCCTAACTACTTGGTACGGTCCTGCCCACTCAGCCTGCAGCTTGTCTTTCTGGACCGGAATAAGGATCATGACTTCCTGACCCACCATGTATGAGCGAGCTCTGGCTCTGCAGTCATACCACACTTTTTGTTTCTGTTGGGCAGCTGTCAGGTTGCTCTGGGCTGTCCCCATAAGCTCCTTCAACTTTTTCCTAAACCTAAGGACGTAATCCACTATGAGAGTTTCCAGGGTGGCATGCTTGTCTTCCCAGTCCTCCTGGATCAAGTCTAGGGGCCCATGTACCCATCGTCCATATAAGAGTTCAAAGGGGGAAATCCTGTCGACTCTTGGGGCACCTTCCTGTATGCACACAACAGGTGGGGAAGGTATTTCTCCCAGTCCCTCCCATGCTGTTCAGTAAATGCCCAGAGCATTGACTTCAGGATACCATTAACTCTTTCCACAAGCCCACTGGCTTGTGGGTGATATGGTGTTGTGCATCTCTGCACCACCCCACACTTCTTCCACAAACATCTCATCGGTCCAACATGAAGGAATCCCCTCAATTGGTGATAACCTCCAACCACTTGCTGAAACCCAACATGGGAGAAAATCCCAAGTAAGGCATCTGCCACTTTGTCTATCCTCAGTGAGGATAGGGCGACTGCCTCTGGATACTGGGTGGCATAATCCACCAGAGTCAGGATGAACCTCTTCCCGGAGGAGCTGGGGGTATTTAAAGGCCCCACAATATCCATTCCTACCCTCTGGAATGGCTCCTCCACTATAAGCAATAGAATCAGGGTGGCTTGGGTTTTCTTGTACACCTTCCCTATTTCTTGGCACCGGTGACAAGACCTGCAATACTCCTTCACCTGCTGCGTGAAGTTGGGCCAGTAGAAATTCTGGGACAACAACTGCATAATGTGCATGATTCCCAGATGACCAGACAAGGGAATATTGTGTGTAATCTTGAGCAACTGCTCACAATACCCTTGGGGAATGACAAGCTGCCTGCCTATCAACCCTCCCTCTGTCTGTGCAGCCTGAGTATACATCAGTCCATTTTCCCAATAAACCTTATGTCTGACGTCACCTCCCTGTGCACCGTCAGAGTCTACCCAAGCCCTCAACTTCTCTAGACTAGGGTCACTTCTCTGAGCAGCTGCAAACTCCTCACACATTCCCAAGGTATGGGACAGGTCCACTTCAGTCTCTAAACTAGGGTCCCTAGCACTAGCATCAGGGCACTCAGGATCACTGTCATCCCTAACCCTCTGATGATGGGTCACCCCTCCTTCTTTGGAGTAACCCTCTGTAGCTGTGTGGTTAACTTCTACTGAGGAAATTTCTACACTCTTTTCATTAGTCTCGTTATGAGGAGACACAGGCTGGGGAACCAGCCTACCAGTGGTTTCCACGATGGCTACTGTGGGGTTCAGGGAACTACAATTTTCTCATGCTGCTTGGCTACAGGTAACTGCACATACCATCCCCTGTTTGAGATTGCTGCCAAGGATGATGGCCACTGCTAATGTTTTGGCTGCAGCCACCTGCTGCATAATTCCCCAGTTTCACACCAGTCTAGGAGAACACTAGCATAGGTCAATGTTTTCTCCTCACCAGTAAAGTCTTGTACAGTGACATATTCATTAGGTATAAGCTGACCAGGCTCTATCAGATCCCCTTTTACCAATGTCAGGGATGGCTCTGTGTCCCTTAACCCTTGTGTCTGTACACCATTCACCATGACTGGGTGCATGTTTTCCCTCATGTTCACAGGCATGCTTCCAGGGACACATAAACAACCCACTTCGTTCCTAGCACCACCTTGCATATTGCTCATCCTTTTGGGACACTGTCTGGCAATATGCCCAGTTTCTTTACACAACCAACATTCATTTCTTTTCTCAGAGAAATCTTTTCTATGAAACCTGTGGCTAACTGGTTTTGGTGGAGGCAGTGAGGGTTTTAGCTGCCCTGAAGGAGCATTTTTCCCTTTCGGTGCTGCCACGCCCACCCCATTCGCTCTCAGAGCAGGTCTGGTCTTGACACATTGGTCCGAGATTTCAGCAGGCTCTTGCACTGTTTTGGGATCTCGGTCCTTCAGCCAGGTTTTCAACTCTGCTTGGCATGTTCTAATAAAACAGCATTTTCAACTTTATCTACAGAGTTTGCTTCAATTCCTTCCAACCAAGATTTTAAAAAATGATGTTTCATGGCTAGCTCCTTGTAGCTCATATCAGGCTTCTCCTGAGCTTCCAGAATTTAGCTCTGTATGCTTCAGCAGTTAATTCAAATTTTTTTAACAGTGCAGCTTTAAGTTTGCAGTAATCATTACTGTCCTCATTGTCCATTTGACCCAATGCATCCCAAGCTTTCCTGGTAAGTAGTGGAGATAGCTAGAAGCTCCACGACTCTCTAGGAATTTTAGCCTGAATACAAACTTTTTCAAAGGAATTTAAAAAGGAATCCATATCCTCCCCCTCTTTAAATTCAGCTATTAATTTGGAATTCAATTTCTAACCCAGTCCTGTAGTTCCAGTTAAACCCAAGCCACTTACCTGCTCTGGTGCGGGTGGTTCGAGTTGTAGCTTCTCCAGTTCATGTTGCCTGTGGCACTCTTGCTCCTCTCGGTCCACCTCTCACTGTTCATGGTCCACCTCTCACCTTTCTTGCACCTTCTTCTCCTCTGTGGCTCACTCCTTTCGCTCTGCTTCCCTCTGTTCTTGCTCCGCTTCTCGGCGTTCTCACTCAGCCTCCCTCTGGAACTCCAGCTCCATTCTGCATAACTCAATCTGCAGCCTGAGTACTTCTGGCTCCAGAATGCTGTTTTCCTTCCCCTGCTGCTGTGGTCCTTCACTAGCACTGGCTCTGTTGTCATCCTCATCAGATCTGGACACTGCACTGGCTGCTAGCCCTCCACACTCAAGGTTTTACAGTCACAGTCAGTGACTCAATGCTCTAGGTATCTGCTACCTGGAATCTGGAGTGTGCAGGGTGGGAGCCTGTTAATTACTCCTGCAGTAGCACTCTTTCACCTGTGTGTTTGACTGTGAGCTCTGCTATTATCTAGAATTGTTGGAGAGGAGAAGAAGGAACAAGGCTGCAGGTGGAGTGTGCAGGGTGAGAACCTGTTAATTACTCCTGCAGTGTACACCATTGCCTGTGTGTTTGACTGTGAACTCTGCTATTATCTGGAATTGTTGGAGAGGAGGAGAAGAAGGAAAAAGGTTGCAGGTGGAGTGTGCAGGGTGAGAGCCTGTTAATTACTCCTGCAGTTGCACTCCATTGCCTGTGTGCTTGACTGGCGAGTAGAGGGATTGGGACATTGGCTCCTGCCAGTGGTAACAGCTCTTGGGGAGAGGCTAACTGTGTTTGAAAGCTCCGCACCACTCGCTAGCGCTAGCATAGCAAGAGCAATAAGGAGTGGTGTGAGCGCCACTCCTCAGAGGAAAAGGCTATACAGACTTTAACTTTGATTGCTTACACATAAGGTATTTGATTGTATTAACTGAATTGTTTCAGGTATAAATTGTGAGTATTTTAAGGGGCTTAGGGACCATAGGGTTCTGTTATTTATAGTGCCCAGACATTTTATCAAATCATCAAATCAAATCAAATCAAATCAAATCAAATCAGCTTTATTTTTATAGCACCTTTCAGAACCAAGGTGCTGTACATAAAATCAGATACAAAAAGATAAAATAGACAAGAACAATAAAACAGATCATCCATGACTAGGGAAAGCTAAGCTAAATAAATAAGTTTTTAATTAAATTTTAAATCAATCGACAGCTGGGCATTCTCTCAACTGATGAGGTAGAGAATTCCACAGGGCTGGCACCGCAAAAGCAAAGGCACAAGAACCAGATGTCTTTAATCGTACCCTGGGAATCTCCAGCAATCCCTCATTGGTGGAATGGAGAGGAAGGAGGGGGCAGTAGGGTACCAAAAGATCTTGCAGGTAACTGGGTCCCTGATCATGTAGGGCTTTGAAGGTTAGCAAGCCAACTTTAAAGGTGATCTGCCACCAAACAAACAGCCAGTGCAGCTCACGGAGCACAGGAGTAATATGACTGGTTCTAGAAGTCCCAGTCAAAAGCCTGGCCGCCGCGTTCTGCACCAGCTGCAGGTGGTGGATATCAACCCCTAGTAGCCCTAGGTAGAGGGAATTTCAGTAATCAAGATAGGTAGTGACAAAAGCATGGACCAGTGTTGGAAGATCATCCGGGGGAACCAGGTGTTTCACCCAGACGATATTCCTCAGATGGTAAAAAGAGGAGTTGACAACAGCTGACACCTGAGATTTTAGGATCAAACCATCATCAAAAATAATGCCCAGGTTACGCACCTGATCTGAGGTAGTGAGTGACATACCACCAAGTAATAAGCCTGATGGTTGTCCAGAACCCAAACCAGCCCCTGGATGACCTGGGTCCACTACCAGCACTTCGGTCTTATCCGGATTCAGTCTCAGCCAGCTGGAACTCATCGAAGATCTGACCTCAGTAAGGCAATTATTTAGCACAGAGAGTGCATCATCCTGTCCGGGCAGAAAGGACATATACAGCTGAGTATCATCTGCATAGCAGTGAAAACTCAGACTGTATCACCTGATGATATTTTCCAATGGCAGCATGTACACTGCAAACAACATGGGGTCTAAAATGGAACCCTGCAGTACCCCACAAGGCAGGGAGTGGGCTCCAGAGAAATAAATTCCAGTGTAAGTTCTCTGAAACCTGCCCGTGAGGTAAGAATTGAACCATTTAAGGCCTGTACCAGGCAGACCACAAAAAGACTGCAGGCACTCCAGCAGCACACCAAGGTTTACAGTGTCAAATGCAGCAGGGAGATCAAGAAGGACTAGAATGGCACATGCCTTTTGATCTCTAGCCATTAGGAGGTCATTCAATACCTGGACAAGAGCAGTCTCCATGCTATACTTCTTCCTAAAACCAGACTGGAGAGTATCATAGACATTGTGAGTTGTAAGATGATCATCCAATTGCAACGCAACCACCTTTTCAATAACCTTACCAACAAATGGCAGGTTAGAGATAGGCTGGTAGTTAGCTAGACAATCTGGATCCAAGGAGGTTTTTTTAAGGAGTGGTCGAACAACTGCCTCCTTGAGGGGGTCAGGAAAGACCCCCCCTCTCCAGGGACTTCCAGACAATGTCAGCAAGGATCAGGCAGATAACAGCTACACTTCCCACTAGAAGGAGTGTAGGGCCCGGATCCAAACTACAACTGGTTGGGTGCAATGTTTGGATGATCTTCACAAAGTCAGTGAACTCCAGCCGGTGAAAATCTGACCAGACAGACTGAGTACATGCCACATCCCGTCAACCACCGCAATCCCTCGTAGGAGAGGTTGGACCGATGCCTGACCTGATGCTGGCAACCTTATCCTTAAAAAATCGAGCTAACTCCTCACATCTCAGCTGGGAAAAAGCTTCTCTGGGCTGGAGACAGATTGGATTGCACAATCTGTCAACAGTCCAGAAAAGCTGAGATGGTCGAGTCTGTGCGACAGACATCTGCCTGGACAGGAATTCTGCCTTTTTATGGGTGATTTCTGATTGATAGAGATCATAATGTGCCATCAGCCTAAGCCTGTCAGCATCATGGCTGGACTTCCACCAGGCTCTCTTCATCCTTCGTCCAATTCACCTCAACTCCTTCAAGGAGCCATCAAATCAAGGGCTTCTTGGGCGAAAGGTGAGAGGGCGAACATGAACAGGAGCAATCTTGTCCAGAGCATCTCCCACAGCCTTATTATAGGCTAGTATGAGATCATCTGGACTCATGCATTCACCTGACAAGCCCAATAGGTCCAGTACTGCCGATAGGTTACTAGGGTTAATGCCCCTTAAAGGGCATTACTGAATCACCTCCATGGGGCAGACCTATTAGGGGGGCCCTGAAGTGGAACCTTATGGTGTGATGGTCAGACCAGCTGACTGGTTCCACCCCCAGATCAGCAATCTCCATACCCAAAAGAAAGATCAGATCCAACGAATGACCCCCTACATGGGTCGAGGAGGTAACTACCTATGTTAGGCCCAGTGTCGTCATCAACTGGAGGAGATTTTGACCAAAATTTGAGAGTTCATCATCATCCCAGGCATTGAGGTCCCCCAGAACTATTAATCTGGGGGACCTCAACACCATGTCGACGATGAAATCTGCTATCTCCTGCAGGAATTCTCCACCATCTCCTGGTGGACAGTAGATGAGGAGAATCCCACAACCTACACCCTCTCCCAGGATATATTAGAAGGATCTGATACTTCCCAATGGCACATCTAAAAGGCCTAGCTCAGTCTTAAACATAATGGCCACACCCCCCCCCCTGTGATCCAACCTTGGATGGTGTATCACCGACAACCTGGCTGGAGTCGCCGAGGCCAATACAGAGCCTGGATTTTCATCCAGCCAGGTCTCAGTGATGCAAACCAGATCAGTTGATCTATTTATCAGTTTATATATTTAAGTAAGGGTATACTTAAATTGTTGTGGTTTATATTTAACGGTGTTTGCTGGTATTTCTACTGTTCCCTGTTTGGCCAAGTGCTGTATGTTTAAGACTGCTTTTTTAAAAGTCTGTGTTCTGACATTTAATAGATTGAAGAGCCATACATTTAGAGATAGGAGTGTATATAGTCCATGTAATAGCACTTAGTAGTTAAAAAAACATTTTTTAATTGTTTGTGTGTGTAGGGGTTATTTGGGGGTGCCATGGGGAGCCAGAATAGTGTATGGGTCATCCCTTTTATGTGATTTATGGCCTTTTACCTGCCTTCTGGTTTCAGACACTATGGTGAGATGTTGCCGGTAGATGGGGATTTGGAGAAGCCGGAGGGATGTCCCGTGCACAGTAGAGGGTGGTAGCATTGAGTTTGTTAGGTCCAGGAGGCACCCTGAATGATGGGCTCAAGGGAGAGGCCAGACATGTTTGGTGCCTGTCTCCAGAGATACCACCAGACTGAGTGGTCAGGCAACCCAAGGTGCTACTTTTCCCACAATTCCCCTGAGGGCAGTGCTATGCAATGCCAGATCAATTAGGAACAAAACCACAATTATTGCTGACCTTGTTGCCTCAGTTGATCTGGCTTGCATTACAGAGACCTGGGTTGTGGACAATGCAGGCCCAGTTTTTGAGGCAGCCATCCCACCGGTTATACTGTAGCGCACTGCCCCAGAGAGGAATGTAGGAGTGGTTGTGTAGCCATTTGTTTTAGATATGACCTGCACTTCACCTTGCACCCAGTGGGAACCCCGGGTTCTTTTGAATGTGTGGCCATTTTTGGGGGTCCAGGCATGGGTTGCAGGATTTTCCTTGTCTATCGTCCTTCTGGGACAGTGGGGAATTTCCTGCAGGAGGCTGTATTATTCTGGGGGATTTCAATGTTTGGACCAATGACAAATCATCTCAGCTTGGTCATGACCTCCTCCAAATTATGTAATCTTTGGGCCTGTCACAAGCTTTTCTGCTGTGACTCATTAGGGCGGCCACACGTTGGATCTGGTGTTCTCACTGGGGCTTGAGATAAGTAATCTCGGGATTGATTGGGTGGTTTGGTCCTATCATTGCACGGTGAAGTTCATGTTTGGGGCTGCCACCAGATGCCCTCCTCCTACAGAGATAACGAGCTGTCGCCCTTTACAGTGATTGACCCCGGAGTCCATTTTTGTGGCAGCTCATCTATCTGATGTGGAAAATGTATGCAGTGGAGATGTTGGACTCATGGTGGACTCGTATAATAAAGTTCTATCAGATGCCATTGACTCCCTCGCACCTGTCTGTGTACGACCCAAATCTTCATACCCCAGGTCCCCTTGATTTGATGGGGACCTCAGGGAGATGAAGAAAAAGGGTCAGAGGTTAGAGTACTGCTGGACGAAGTCCACCTGGATGTGGACAAACTGGGCCTGCGTGTGCATTATAATGCATACCAGGGGGCAATCAGCCATAAGAAGACAGCTTTCCTGTCCAGTGAGATTGCCACCTGGAAGAACCGACCAACTATACTTTTTCAGACTGTGGACAGGCTACTTCATCCTGCCTGTCTGCAGCCGAGGAAGGTTTTTTCAAATTCTGAATGTGAAGAGTTTGCTCGGTTCTTCTTGGACAGAGTGTCCATTATCTGGCAGGGAATCTCTCCAGTCAGCAATGTTATAGCTGGCAGTGGTCACCAGAGGGGTGCTAAGTGCACTCTGCCTGGTTGGGGGGAGTTTAAACCAGTGGATGCAAGTGATGTTATTGGGGTGACAACCAATCTGAAGTACACTTTTTGTGAACTGGATCTGGTGCCGACGCATTTCTTGATGAGATGCATCGACACCATTGGACCAGTGTTTGCTCTGATTGTCCGGTGTTCCTTGTCTGAAGGGGGTCTTTCCCAATGGCTTGAAGGAGGCACTGGTGAGACCACTCTTAAAGAAGCCATCTTTGGACCTGTAGGTCAGGGCAAATAACCGACCTTTCTCCAATCCTCCCCTTTCAGCAAAGGCTGAGGAGAAGGCAGTGGCGCTTCAGTTAGAGAAGCATCTCATGACTCATGAGCTGTACGAACAGTTCCGGTCAGGGTTTTGAGCAAGGCATAGCACAGAAACTGCACTTGTTCAGGTGCAGAATAACCTCCTCAGGGCTAGAGATCGAGGAGTAAGGACAATTCTTGTCCTTCTTGATTTCTCATCAGCTTTTGACACTGTAGACCATTGTGTATTGCTTGACCACCTCAGGGAACTCTGCAGACTCACGGGCACTGTCATCTGCTGGTTTGAATCCTTCTAAACTAATAGAAGGCAATGGGTTGTGATAAGGAATTTCTCCTCCTCTCCTAGCCTCCTTTCTTGTGGAGTTCCTCAGGGTTCAGTTTTGGCCCCAATGTCATTTGCAGTGTATATGCTGCCCCTGGGGGGCATTAGGAATTATGGCTTGGGTTTTCATTGTTATGCCAATGACACCCAGCTATACTTATCCTTTGCCCAAGGAACATCCAATGCAGTGGATGTGTTAAACAACTGCCTTGCTGAGATCAATGATTGGATGGCATCTAGCTGGTTGTGACAGAACCCCGATAAGATGGAGGTATTGGTTGTGGAGTCAGAGTGCGTGATAGGTTGGCATCTGATTCAGAGACTGGACTTGTTCTGGGCTCTGTCTCATTGAAGACCTCCTCAAAGGTGCAAAATCTTGGTGTTATTAATAATAAAAATAATAATGATAATAAGTTTATTTGTAAAGCGCCTTTCAGCATACCAAGGAGCTGAACACATTAAAACCACAACATCAAATATAAATCAGTAATACATATAAATAAAATCATATCGTAATAATAACAAATATTAAAATGAATTAATAAATACAAAATAATATCTCAGCACAATAAAATTAACTTAACCATCTAAGAAGGCCATTTGCCAAAGATGAGTCTTCAAATTCTTGAATTCCTCCAAGGAGGTGCACTCCCGTAACCGTCGTGGTAGAGAATTCCAAAGAGTGGGAGCAGCATGAGACCATGCTCTGCTGCCAGAAGATTTTAAACTCACTCTCAGAATCTCTAGCAACCCCTAGTCGGCCAAGTGGAGTGATTGGCTGGGGTAGTAAGGCACCAGAGGTTCTTTCAGATAGGCTGGACCCTGATCGTGAAGGGCTTTGAAAGTCAATAAAATAACTTTAAAGGTGATCCACCACCATATAGGAAGCCAGTGCAGTTCGCACAGCACTGGGGTAATATGACAGGACCTACTTGTCCCAGTCAGAACCTGGGCTGCAGCGTTCTGCACCAGCTGTAGGCAGTGGATTTCAACCCCAGAAAGCCCATAGTAAAGGGCGTTGCAGTAGTCCAAATGTGAGGACACAAAGCGCGGTCCAACATCGGCAAAGAGTCAGATGGAACAAGGTTCATAACCCTGGTGATATTCCTAAGAAAGTAAAAGGAAGTCCTGACAATGGCCGACACTTGCGACTGTAATGTCAACCTGTCATCTAGAACAATCCCAAGGCTACTCACCCATTCAAAGGTCGGAAGTGACACACTGCCAAGAAAAATTCCAGAGGGTGTGCCATCACACAACCTCTCTATCTGACCACCCGGGTCCACAACCAGAACCTCTGTCTTCTCTGAGTTCAACTTTAACCAACTAGAATCCATCCAACCCTGGATTTCTTCCAGGCAGTTGTTAAACACTACGAGAGCTCCATCCTGGTTGGGTGTAAAAGACAGGTATAGCTGGGTATCATCTGCATAGCAGTGAAATCTTAGCCCATACCATCTTATAATGTCTCCAAGGGGCAGCATATACACTGCAAATAACATGGGTGACAGCATGGAACCCTGAGGCACCCCACACAACAAAGGAGTTGGGCCAGAGGAAAAGACTCCTGGCACAACTCTTTGTGATCTCCCAGTGAGGAATGAGGTGAACCATTGTAAAACAGTTCCCAACATTCCATAAATTTGCCTCAGGCATGCTATCAACACCAGGTGATCCACAGTGTCAAAAGCTGATGAGAGATCAAGGAGAACCAGAATGGAACGTCTCTTCTGATCTCTCACCCTCAGAAGATCATTAAGCACCCGAACCAGTGCAGTCTCCAAGCTATGTCTTTTACGAAAACCAGATTGGAAGGATTCATAGATATTATGGATGGTTAAGTGGTCTTCCAGTTGGGCTGCCACTACTTTCTCAATAACCTTCCCAATAAAGGGGAGTTTAGAGATTTGTCTGTAGTTTGAGAAACAGTCTGGGTCCAATTTAGCTTTCTTCAAGAGAGGTGTCACCACAGCCTCTTTCAGGGAGCTAGGAAACTCATCTGACTCAAGGGAGCTCCAGACTATTTGCACCAGGACTGGACCAATGATATCAGTACAACCCAGAATTAGGAGAGTCGGTCCAGGATCAAAACTACAACTTGTAGGATACACACTTTGGATGGTCCTCATGATATCCACGAACTCAGGTCGACCAAAGGAACTCCAAGAGAATTGAGGTACTGTGAACTCACACTGTTCTACGACATCACCCTTAGAGATTGCCGGACACAAGTCTGCCCTAATGTCGGCCACTTTAGTTGCAAAGTGTCGAGCGAGCTCCTGACACTCTAATTGCGAAACAGCTTTCCGAACTTGCAGACACGCTGGGTTGCACAGTCTGTCTACAGTCTGAAACAGCTGAGCCAGCTGATTCCGAGCAACTGCAATCTCCCTGGACAGGAATTCTGCCTTCTTATGGGTGATTGCAGATTGATAGATAGAATAATATTCCATCAATCTAAGGCGGTCGACCTCAAGGGTGGACTTGCGCCAACAATGCTCTAACCTTTGCCCTTGTCTCAGCATCTCCCTCAGTGTCCCATCAAATCAAGGGAACCTGGGGTGAAAGGATGGGGGCACTCACAAACAGGAGCAATAAAATCCAGGGCCGCAATAGCGACCACATTATAGGCCACCACCAGTGTCTCCGGATTACTGCTCACCAAGACAGGGGATGATAGGTCAAGGACCGCCGGAAGGCCTTGGGAAGTAATATTCCGTAATGGGCGGTACCTGACCAGCTCCACAGGGGAAGGCCTTCTCAGAGGGGTGCAAAAATTGAACCTCACGGTGTAGTGGTCTGACCAGGTGATTGGTTCCACCCCTCTATCGGATGCATCAATACCTAAGAGGAAAACTAAGTCCAGAGAGTGCCCAGATTTATGAGTAGCAGTGGAAACTACCTGTGTGAGGCCCAGAGAAGACATTAATTGGAGAAAGTGATTGCCAAATTGTGAGAGTTCATCGTCAACCCAGGCGTTGAAGTCACCCAGAACCATCAGTTTGGGTGACTCAAACGACATGTCGATAAGGAAGTCTGCTACTTCCTGTAAGAAGCGTTTCCCATCTCTGGGTGGACGGTAGATGAGAACGATTCTAATGCCTACACCCGCTACAACTGTGCACTCAAAGGACTCAGCCTCACCCACTACTACATTTGTGAGGCCCAATTCTGTCTTGAAACAGATTGCAACCCCTCCCCCGGTCTAATCTCGGGCGGTGTATCACCGAATACCCAGTCGGTGTCATGGCCTCCACTATGGGGCCTGAATTTTCATCCAGCCAGGTCTCAGTGATGCAAGCCAGGTCACCTGAGCCAACAAGGTTGGCAATAATGGTGGTCTTATTCCTGACGGACCTGGCATCGTATAACACTGCCTAAGTTGGACAAACCTCTGAGGCTGTCAGGTCTATCTGCCTTCTAGATTCAGTAGTGCCCTTGGGTATGGGCACCAGACATGGTAAACCATGATCTGGGTTCCATTTCACCCCAGGGTGCCTTCTGGATTTAATAATCCTGATATGGTGATCCTCCTCATTCACCCTCTCCTGTTCACACACCCCCACCCTCCTCACTCTCCTACGAACAATCCCCAATGCTCTACAGCACTGGTAAGTATCGAATTATAGGGGAGGAGTATAAAATGGGTGGAGGCCACGAAGAGAGGAGGATGAATAGCACACCACCATGGGAACTGAAGGCCAGCACATGTCGCTGCTTAAACAAAACAATAAACCCCAAACACAAAATAGTCAATCTTAACAGCATAAAATTAACCAAATAATCCTAAACAAAACCAATATAAATAAACAAAATCAAATAAACAAAAAATCTTACCTCATAGAAAACCGAGTCTGTACTAGACTGAAGACTGATAGGAGTTTGATTATGGAGGCTCAGATTTCCTCTGTCGTTTGCTCCTGTTTTTTCCATCTTAGAAATATCGGCAGGATAAAGCCCCTTGTTCCGCCTCTGAACCTCACCACTTTGATGCATGCCTTGGTTACATCGATGCTTCACTACTGTAATGTGGTCTATCACAGGGTCATGGGAGGATCTCTCCGCAGACTGCAGCTAGTGCAGAATGCAGCTGCCCAGTTACTTACTGGGCAGCCAAAGTTTTGCCATATTACATCGGTGTTGCGTGAGCTGCATTGGCTGCCAATCAGGTGGAGGATCCTCTTCAAGGTGGGGTTTCTCATATATAAGGCCCTACATGGTCAGGGCCCTGGTTACATGTCATACCTCCTGGTTCCTGCTAGCTTAGCTCGCTCCCTTCATTCTTCCTGTGAAGGCCTCCTAGCAGTTCCTAGGTCAAGGTTGAGATTGGCTGGTGATAGGGCATTCAGTATCACTGCTCCTGTCCTGTGGAACTTGCTTCCTTCTGGAGTTAAGGAGGACCCCACCTTGGAGGTTTTCAGAGCCTGCCTTAAAGCCCTCCTATTCACCCAGGCAGTTTTAGATTAAGTTACTGACCTGTGATTTCTGCTTTGAGTAGAATGGTTGATGTTTTGTTTTTTATAAATATATATAGGTTTATAACTTTTTTCTCATGTTTTATTGATGTACTATGAATATGTGTTTATTTATCTGTATGGTGCCCAGATCCTCCAGGAATGGGCATCTTTAAATAAATTTTTACCTTGCCTTACCTACCAACAGGGCATCCACGAGGTTCTGCTTGGTGGCTATAACCTCGTACAGGACTCCTCTGTACATGCACAACTGCCTCAAGTAGTCTACAGTATGCCCGCTGTAGTAGGAAGCCATCTTCTTTCCTAACTATGGCTACTCTAACTTTCACTTTGGAAAAAAAATAAAACAGGTTGGAACTTTACTGTAAGCCAAATTATATAGTTCTGTTTCCTTTTTAAAAAATAAATCACTGCTTTTTTTTGCAAGTGAGCTGTACAGTATCAAGCTGACACACTGAACAATTAAAGCTTGTATTACCCAAAATTATCCCACCCCTTCCATCAATATGTCACAACCCCACTCAGCAGGTCAGGCCCTCTGCTCCCACAGTGCCAACCTCCGAGCACAGTATTGTAACAGTTAACAGAATAGGGTAACCCTCCTGTCTGTTTGTGGGTCTAAATCACCTTTGGTCTCAAGTTCTGCATGGATTCAAACTGTGAATCTTATGCTAGCGTACCCAACTGTACAGGCTCAGATAATTCTGCTCTTTGGGGAATGCCAGATATTTTTCACCTAAGGGCACCTAACCAGGTATCCAAAATGAACCCTAAAAACTCTATGAAAGACCTTAGGAAAATTCTTACCTTTTCCCAGTTTGGTATTAGCATTAAGCTTATGAACAGTGTCAACTTTAACCATCTGTACTTCACATGCAAAAGAAAGAATTTTGAAGGCACACCAGGCAGTCTCTTTAAATATAGATTTACCTAAAAATGGATAACACATATGTAATATGTAAACACAGACCCATATATCACAAAGCATACAATCACTTAAAAAAATAAGGTTAAAGTACAAACATAAACTCCTACCACAATACAATTAGACTTTCCTAACTAATGTATTACCTTCTAAACAGTGCTTAAAGTAGATGTAGTTTCCTAAGAGCCCACAAGAAAAGTGTCTGTAAAATCAGCCACAGAATAGTTTAAACTGTCCCTAACCCAACCTCATCTATGATGTCACCTAGCTCCTCCTTGAATATTAAAAATTATACAACCATGATGTCTTATCACTCAGGAGGTATATTAAATAAGGTGGCATCAGCAAAAACTCATTTCCCAATATGACTCTTTGACTTTGAGTGGTTTTCTGCTTCCCAGCCCATATCAAAAGACCTTTTACAACTCTGCAGTTTTCTCATCTAGATGACGTATAGTTTTTTAACACCAGCTGAAATTAACAGCTCTCCCTCTGAAGACATCATAAAATGGATATTTTCATTTCCTGGCTTCAGAGCAATTCAGATCATAAACATGGCCATACAATGTAACTTGGAAGTTAATCACATTACATAGCTCTGCTCTTTAACATATCCTGTCATTTGAACTGAAACCTGGAGGGGGGGAGGTCATCCCAGGAGCAAAGGATGTCTCATGACAGACAATCACCCTCTACATTTTCATTTTTCAAAATCATAGAGCAATCATAACCAGCTGGCCAAGCATCACAATACTTTTGTCCCTTTACTGTATCCCTTCAACCTAAGTTCTTTTTTTATTTTTTTTAAAAGAGACCTACCAGAGAGACCAAACACAGAAAAAAAAGCCATAAGGATGTTGTTGACCTTTAAGGCCTAGATTAAATCCTCTCAGATGATCACATTTTTTTAAAGTTTGATTTATTTCTAGCTAGGCGGAATAAAGAGCTGAGGCACCCCTGTATTTTCATTTTTTTTACTTATTTTATTCTTTTTTAAAAAAGAAAAGAAAAAGGAAAGAAAACAAAACCACTTCTCTCCTTCAAATAGTAAAGCAAAAATTAGCAGCCAGCATGAAACTTCATACTCAATACCTCCATAAAGCTGCTTTCTCTAGAGTTGTTTTGGCATCCTGAAAATGAATGGACTGCCTTTACCTTCCCCCCTAAAGAGGTTGCTGAACATCTGGTGAACGTGTAGTTCTAAGGGATGGAGACTACCGCCTAGGCTACCACTGAGCGGGGAACCCACATCGCCACCCATAGTGGAGTGACAGGCCCCCCTCACCTTGCCCCCACCAACCCGGGCAGAAATGGCCCTATAGAGCCAAAAAAAAACTTCCATGAGTATCCCTACCTCCAATAATCTTGTAAGTTTATAATACATGTCTCACCACCATCTTATTGCTACTCTACTCAAATTGAAGAACCCGTATAATACTTCAACTCCATCAAATCCTAAGTTTAACTCAGATTTTATTTAAGAGAGAGAGATTATAGTATCCAATGCAGTACATATCAGAGGTGGTAGAGGTAGAGGCAGATGCATGAGCCCTAGAATCATGAAAATCTGCTGTATATTTTGGGTGTCTTGCCGAGGCTTCCTTTATCTCCAATGGGGCATGGAAGAACATCATCTTGCCATCCAAATTTAGTCTAAGCCTGGATGGATATAATAACATAAAATGAATGCCTTCTTTTTGAAGCTTGTCTCTAATGATGTTGAAGCTTTTACATTTTACTAACCTGTAGGGGGGATGTCAGGATATATCTGTAACTTTAGACCTTTATAATATATCCCCTTCTCTATGCATGCTTTTGACAAGATTTTTTATTTGTCTTGGTAGTGGACAGGTTTTATGTACATGAACCTAGGCCTACCACATTATATCTTGGACCAAATGCTCTTTGGGCCCTGTCGAGCTCTATCTTCTTTTGTGGGTAGGAGAGACCCATGGCATTTGTTAAAAGTTCTTCACAGTATCTAAGAGGGTCAATGCCCTCAACACCTTCAGGAAGGCCTGCAATCTTCAGATTCACTCTTCTAGATCTGGAGGTCCTCAGTTTTAAGTTTAAGAAGCTCAAGCTCTTTATTACTATTTTCAATGTTCTTTGACATTCTGGGGATAGTATCTTCAATTTTACCCACTCACTCTTCACATTCTATAGTGTGAAGAACTAAAGTTTCAAATTTTATGACCACCTCTGATAACTTTGAAGTAAGAATGGAGACAGAAAGGTTTAGAGTGGGAAAACCCTGTATTTCTTTTAGCAGAGCCTCTTTCATGTGTTCTTCTTCCTCCCCAGAGGAATCATCAATGGTGTCTGCTTTTTTTTTCCTTTTCTTTATCCACGTCAGGATTTCCCCCTCTTTCCTTCTCCTTGTCTTGTTTTTTTGTACTCCTTGTTTTAACAGAGGAGGAAGCCATGACATCTTCTTGGGGGGGGTTACTTTTTTTTATTTTTAGGAAGATGTAGAAGCAGAGCAGAGAATTTACAGCAGCAACGGAGGGGTGAGAGATAGCAAGATTTAAGGCTCTAGGTTTTTTAACTGGTTACTTTTTTTTAAGCTTGACCCAGCAGAGTTATTATTTTTTCTTTTCTGTCCATTAGATGAGTAGATTTTCTATGGTTCCCACGGGGATCCTGGCTCTGTTATACTGTGCACAATATTTGAATTACTCGGACTACAGCCCTCAAATGAAAAAAAAAGCAAAGGGTTTACCTCCTTCAACTGTGGAGTGAAAACAGCAGGCCATTCCAGTGGAGGTTTCTCTATAGCCACTTTGCAGTCTGCAGAGTTCTTCTCCTGTAGTCATTCAAGGAAGGAAGAAGAGGAATGCTGTGAAGTGTAGTCCTGAATCAGGTATGTAACCTCTGTGACTCAGTGACAGAGTTTGGACATAACCTGCTGAGGAGGTAAGATGGGCATTCAACACTGTGCTTTCACCCAACAAGTTACTGCCAAGACCAAAGAGCTATTGTCAGAATGACTGGAGAGGGAGGAAAGAGGTGAAGGGTGACCAGTGAGACCACTCAAAAAGACATACACTTTTCCTCTACAAAGGACAGATGAAATTAAAGCATGTTTGAGGCATTAGACAAACCCAGTCCAACTCAGTGGTGCCGGCATTCTCCAACATGCAGCTCACTCAGCAAAAACACTCTGACATGCGCAGAGTGTCACACTCCCGACTAAATCCAGTTTTAATGAAATTATTGCCACACCATAAGAACAACCTAGGAACAAATGCGGGGAGGAGGGCAACTGTCCCCCTCTGCCCTATCTAAATGGCACCCCTGCTTTATGGTAGAAATTAATTTTCAGGGGCTAACATCAGTGTAAGTAAATACAATGGTTTCCACTGTGTTCTGAGGCACTGTATCTCCATGTTTCAGGATGTGTCCTGATCATCATGTGGGGTTAGTGTCCCTCACTGTCCCTCATTCTGAGTGTCCACATCCCTCATTTCAGCGACAAAATGTGAGATATGGTGAATGCTTCCAAGATCCTATTCAGTACAAAGAGTGCTGAGCATGGCCATAGTGTATATGCTCAATACAGAATAACAAAGGGAAAGTAAGTGAGCCGTAACAGTCCTGGAGAAACACATTTGTAGCACTAAATATACAAAGGGGATTTGCATGGCCCCAAACAGAAAGTTCAGGTTTCACAACACAGAGGCCCCTCTTTCCACATCTGGAATGGAGAATGTTAGCTGACTATATCCTAGGCATTTAATGCAGTAAGCAAACATTTATTTATAAATTAATGACAATCTTATGACAAAAATCAAAATCCATCAAATAACTTCCAAAAAGGTCAGAATTAATGAGTTTATCTAATTTTCGGAGGAATTCAATGGAAAAGGTATTTTAATGGCTCTAATCACCAGCAGTAGTATGAGAAATAGAAAGTGATATTTTTTTTGATGAGATTTGCACCAGCTTAATTGCTGCACACATGGTAAGCATGTAACACATGCAACACGTGAACCTGGTGTGATTTTTAAATGATGTTCATACCAGCTTAACTGCTGCAGTCATGTCAAGCATGCAACATGCAAACCTGATGTAATTTTTAGATGTTCACACCAGCTTACCTGCTGCATATGTCAAGCTTGCAGCAAGTGAATGTGATGTGCTTTTTAGACCAGGTTCACAGAGGTTCACTTTGTGTCATGTCAGGCCAACCTCATTGAATTTTTTGACTGGGTGACTAGGGAGGTGGATCAGGGAAGGGCAGTTGACATGGTCTATCTGGATTTCAGCAAGGAATTTGACACTTTGCCACATAGAAGACAATTACACAAACTGGGGAATATGGGTATGGGCAGGACAGTAGTGTGGTGGGTAGGTAACTGGCTGGGCGGCAGGACACAGAGGGTGGTGGTAAATGGCTGTCACTCCACAGAGGAAGAGTGACCAGTGGGGTACCACAGCGATCAGTGTTGGGACCGGTCCTATTCAACATCTTCATCAGTGACATTGCGCAGGACCTAGAAGGCAGAATTTCACTGTTCGCTGATGACACAAAGCTCTGTAACAGAGTAGACACACCAAAGGGTGTAGACAGAATGAGAAGGGACCTGCAGAAACTTGAAGAATGGTCAGGGGTTTGGCAGTTGAAATTCAATGCAAAGAAGTTCAAGGAGGTAGAAGATTTGGTTTGCTGGCCAAGGCACCTAGCTTCACCTGAGCTCTTTCCTTCTAAGACTGCTTGAAAGGCAGAGTAGAGAAACTTACCAGAGCAAGGGAAAAGGATTAAGACTTAGTTTGGCTAAGCAGATTTACTGTGTGGTGGTGTTTTTATTTTTTTACTCACAGGGATTGCTACTGTTTGTTGCTAACATTTCATTGCTTTATTTTTTCTCTGATTCAAATTGTTGTTGCTGGTATACCTTCTTCTGCATTATTACAAGGTGTGCCTACAGGTGTGTGCTAACAGATTACTCCTGTAATCTTCTGATTCAAATTGTCTTTTGCAAGGTATATCTTCTGTTACTGCTTTATTTTTCTCTGGAGCAAAGTGTTTCTTACAGCGTATATCTTCTCTGAAATTATTACAGGTGGTGCTTTATAGGTTTTACAGTTTTAGCTAACATTAGGATAAGCTTTCAGGGTTACTGCATTTGTTGTTGACTGATTGTTTCTGCTCTTACCTCCTTGTTCTTTCATCCGTGGTTCTTCTTTTTAGACAGGGGAAGGGCCCAGCCACCCACCCCCATCCCAACCACCCCACGCTACACTCCTTTTATAGGGTACCACAGTTGTGACATTTCCTGTGGCACAGCAGGAAGGGGCAGATCAGTGGGGCCTCCACAAAGTGATCTAATTTACAGGGCACTAGTAATTTAACTTGTTATAACAAGTTAAACAAAGCACAATTAAACCATTACTTGCATTTTTTTCCTTTTTCTCCTTCTAATTACTCTGACTAGGTTACAAACAGCAACTTATTTGGAATGGATTTAATTAACTGCAGGTACTGTGGAACAATTTTCAGAAGGACAGTCTTACAGGATTTAGGACACTGTCCTACATGCTGAGCCTTTGGAGATCTTTGGGCTCAGCTCCGGACAGCATGGGCAGAGATTGCACGCCTCAAATTTCATATTGAAGAGGAAATACATTATAAGAACCACCCATTTCCCCAGCATCCAACAGAAAAACCTCGACCGCAGAGGGTAGTTGGTCCAGGAGGTTGGCAGGTGGTTAGGAGAACAAATCAGGTACCCCATCACTCTCTGCTCTCCAACACATTACCTCCAAAACCATATAAACACTACAAACAGGTATCTGCCTCTATCTCTGAAATCAAATAAAGAGGCAGAAGACACTGCAGAGCAGGACACTGCTGCACAGGAGCTAGCACAACAAAACTCACCCAAATCAGGAACCAAAACAAAACAAGCACAAAGGAAATCCAAAAAACTTCAGATCATAGGAGACTCCATGATTTGGGGAGTTGATACCCATCTCCAGCCAGGGATGATGGTCAGATGTCTCCCAGGTACATCAGCATGGAGAGACACTGACCGCATTGCTAAAATTGTTCACAAAACAGGAGAAAACATTGATGTCCTAGTACACATAGGGACTAATGATCTCACCAGCCGGTCAGTTGTGGAGACCAAGGAACACCTGACTAGGCTGGGTGACAACTATCATCTATTTCGTCCAGCATCTCCTTCTCTGAGATTCTGCCAGTCTGGAGAGGGGAGCAGATGGATGGAAGGTCAGAGAAGGGAGATAGGGGAGCTAAACACATGGCTCAAGGGCTGGTGCCAGGAAAAAGGACACATATTTGTAGGAACTGGCAACAGTTCTGGGAGCCAAAGTTCTTTAAATTTGATGGACTGCATCTGACTAAAGAGAGTCAGTGCATTGGGGCAGAAGTTTGGCGTCTTTGCAGAATATTTAAACTAGCAAATGGGAGAGGGGTGCAGCACCCCATCGTCGAATGGGAAGAACACCCTCCCCTCAGCTAGTGGTCAAACAGGAATTCAGCATGTTTGCCGTCATTTGCATCACCAGGTAAGAAAAAGGTTTGTCTCCCATATGACGCCAGGGTAATGCCAAACTTCACCCAACAACTAACACACCAAAATCTGGCCAATGGAAAATCATGTACACAAATGCTCACAGCCTGGGAAATAAGATCCCAGACCTGCAGGCAATAATGTCAGAGGCTAAACTGGACATAGTAGCAATTAGTGAGACATGGTTTACCAGTAACCACCTGGGAGACTTCAGTACCTGGCTATGTATTGTTCAGAAGAGACCGAGGTGCAAAAGGGGAGGAGTGGCCCTGTATGTTAATGAAAATATCAAAGCTGCAGAAATTCAGAATACACATAAGGAGCCAGAAGAACTGTGGGTCACCCTGGAAACAGGAAATGGGACAGCCATAAGAACTGGGGTTGTCTACAGGCCCCAGACCAGAGGGAGGACATAGACACATTACAGTTAGAAGATATACAAAACATGACAGCTAAAGGGGAGGTTCTGATAATGGGAGACTTCAACATGCCGGATACAGATTGGTCAATACCAGCAGGAACATCTGCCAGAACTAGACTCATAGTGGATTCCCTGCAGGGGAAGGGCCTCAAACAACTGGTACAGCAACCCACAAGAGACAGGGCTATCCTAGATCTAGTATTGACTAACAAAGAAGGGATCACAGATCTCCAGGTAGAAGGTCACCTGCGGGCCAGTGACCATCACATGGTATGGTTCAATTTGGCTACTACATCTAAATCATCCCATTCCAAGGCAAAAATATGGGACTTCAGAGGAGCTGACTTTGATAAGATGGCCAACAGAGTTAAGCTAGCCCTGGCAAAAAGAAACACAGGTGAGGGGCTACAGGCAAAGTGGGCAAGCATTAAGGATGCAATACTTGAAGCAACATCCCATTGTGTTAGACAGGAAAGGAAGTGCAAAAGAAGAAGGAAACCACTTTGGTTCTTAAATACAGTAGCAGAAAAGGTCAGAGCCAAAAGGCTGGCCTTCAGGAAATATAAGGGAACACAGCGGGATGAAGATAGGGAGGCATACCAAACTGCCCTAAGGGAAGCAGGTAAGGCAGTAAGGCAGGCAAAGTCCCAAACTGAGGAAACACTAGCACGAACAGTAAAAGAAGGTGACAAGACTTTCTATAGATACATTAGTGAAAGGAGAAAGTCCAGAGGGGGTATTTCTAAGCTTAATGGAGAAAAGGGAGCATGTGAGGAGGAGGACCCTGTAAAGGCATCTATCCTAAATAGATACTTTTGCTCAGTATTTACTGAAGAGAAGGTAGGGCAGGGCCCACAGCTCAGCATCATGGACACGGGGGAGGAGGTGAGCACTACTCCCTTCACAAAAGAAGGGTCCTACAAGAGCTTGTTAAGCTCAGGGTGGATAAGGCAATGGGACCTGATGGCATACATCCCAGGGTACTTAAGGAGCTAAAGGAGAACTAGCAGAGCCATTAGCAGAATTGTTTAGTGAGTCTCTGAGCACAGGAGAGGTCCCAGAAGACTGGAGAAGGCTCATGTAGTCCAGCTCACAAGAGTGGTAGCAGGAGGAGGCAGAGAAACTACAGACGGTCAGTCTTACCTCAGTAGTGGGCAAGATTATGGAGGCACTCCTTAAGGAAAGGATAGTGCAAAACCTGGAATCCATAGGGGCACAGGATCCAAGACAGCATGGGTTTACAAAGGAAGGTCCTGTCAAACTAATCTCTTAGATTTCTTTGACTGGGTAACCAGAGTGGTGGACCAAGGGGAGCAGTTGATGTTGCCTACCTTGACTTCAGCAAAGCTTTTGACACTGTTCCACATAGAAGATTGATAAATAAGCTGGGTAGGCTCAGAGCAGGTCAGAAGTTGGTCAACTGGGTGGCAAACTGGTTGGCGGGCAGAAAACAGAAGTGGTGGTAAATGGTATACAGTCAGAAGAGATGCAAGTCACAAGTGAGGTACCTCAGGGATCAGTCCTGGGGCCAGTCCTCTTCAACATCTTCATTAGTGACCTTGCAGATGGACTAGAGGGTAGGCTTGTCTGTTTGCAGATGACACCAAGATCTGCAACAGAGTAGATGATCCAGATGGGGTGGGCAGAATGAGAAGAGATCTGGATAAACTAGCAGAATGGTCAGAAGAGTGGCAACTGGAATTTAATGCAAAGAAGTGCAAAATCATGCACATAGGGAAGAGAAACCCTGAAGCCACCTATAGGCTGGGAGGGAGTTCTAGCAGTCACAAAGGAAGAAAGAGACTTGGGCATCATCATCACTGATGACCTAAAATCATCAAGCAGATCTCTAAAGCAGTAGGTAAGCTAGGGGGTGTTAGGGTGTATTAGTAGGGGTATCACAAGTCGTAAGAGGGAGGTAATAATCCCTCTGTACAAGACACTGGTTAGGCCCCATCTGGAGTACTGCGTGCAGTATTGGAGGCCACACCTTCACAAGGACATTAAGCAAATTGAGGCAGTCCAGAGAAGGGCAACCAAAATGGTGCAGGGACTGCATCAGAAGACATATGAGGGACAGATTAACGGACTCAATATGTATACCCTTGAGCAAAGGAGGGAGAGGTGATATGATCAGGCATTCAAACACCTTAAGGGCATAAACAAGGTGAAAGAGTCTAACATGTTTAAATATAAGAAAAATAGCAGGACAAGAGGACACAGCATGAGATTAGAGGAGGCCGATTAAGGGGAATGTGAGGAAATTCTTTTCACAGAAAGGGTGGTGGATGCATGGAATGGCTACCACAGAAGTGGTGGCTATGAATACAGTGCAGGGCTTCAAACAGGCATGGGATAGGCATAAGGGAGCAATACAAATGACTATGAATAGATAGGCCACTGACAGAGCAAAGGCTGATGGCACATTTATAAGGTAGAAAAAGAAATGGGCAGACTGGATGGGCCTTGCGGTCCTTATCTGCCATCAACTTCTATGTTTCTAAGATAATGCATATGGGGCACAAAAACCCTTGCACAATATATCAGTTGGGGGGTGAGGATATAGCATGCACCAAGCAGGAAAGGGATCTTAGGGTTATCATCTCTGATGACCTCAAGGTAGGGAAACAGTGTGACAAGGCAGCAGGTAAAGCAAATAGGATGCTGGGATGCATAGACAGGGGCAATCACCAGCAAGAAAAGGGAGGTCATAATTCCACTATACAAGACTCTAGTGAGGCCCAACCTGGAGTACAGTGTACAGTTCTGGAGTCCTTACCTACGTAAGGACATAGACAGGGTAGACAAGGTTCAGAGGAGGGTGACAAAGATGGTACATGGATTGCATCACAAATCCTATGAGGACAGGTTGAAGGAACTGAACATGTACTCCCTGGAGGAGAGGAGGGAGAGAGGGGATATGATAGAGACATACAAGTATCTTACAGGGAGGAATAGGGTGCTGGAATACACTATTTGTAAGCGAAAAAGATGTTTCAGGACTAGAGGGCATGGGATGAAGTTGGAGGGAGGACGATTCAGAGGAAACATGAGGAAGAATTTCTTCACAGAATGGGTGGTGGACAAGTGGAACACCCTGCCAGAGGAAGTTGTGGGAGTTGAAACAATCATGGGATTTAAGAATGCATGGGATAGACATAAAGGAATTCTGGAGGTATGGGGTAAGGGGCAACAGACTTCTAGGAAAACATAAACTGAACTTACAAGCTCAAATGGGCAGACTGGGTGGGCCATAGGCCCTTATCCACCGACACTGTCTATGTATCTATGTACTGTCTATGTATGTGAACCACATGAAAACATTGCAAAGTTAAGCACGTGGCATGCATTCTGCATGTGTGCAGCACACTTATATTTCTTTAAGGGATAGTTCAAAAAATGTCTGCTTCAATTGTGTATGATATGGTATGGTATGTATTGTACTGTATTTATTTAAATCGTATGTATGTTATGCTTGCCATGTTTTTGGCCTGGGTCCGACCTGATAAATGACCTTTGGTTCAGTTGCTCCCACTTGATAATCAAATTTCAAATAAAATGAAAGGGCTATTGGACATTTCTGCCTCAAATAATATCCAGTCAAATCCTAATTCACCTAACCTCTCTTCTCTAATGACACTTACATTCAGGGAGATCATGGCAAGTAAGCAAAACTGCAAGCTCCAGTAATGATCTGCTGTCTTGCATGCTAAAACAATGTTGCTTGTTTGATGATGAAGATGATGATGATGATGATGTGAAATTGGGATGTTTTGTCAGGATGAACCTCTCTATTTAAATTAGATTAAAAATGGATAGAAAAATTCTGAATCCTTATTGGTCAAGAGGCAATAGCAACCATTATGTTATCACAGTACAACACCATGGTCTGAGAATAATCTTACACAAAAAAATACTCCATAGAAAGTCTTATTAAAGTTCTATAGAATCCATTTTATAATCGTAATAAGGGACTCCAGAGCATGAGTTATGGTGACATCACTTCTGGGGTGATTGAAGCACTCAGTTATGCTTCATGCTGCCCAGCACACCTGAGGCATGACATTATCCCAAACTAACACTTGACCTGTTCTGCCTTACTGCTTAAATAGACCTGACAATTACTGGAAACTCAACTTTGTTTTACCCATATATCATAACTTGCCTAAATGTGATTTAACTGAAACAAAGTGATGTGTGCAAGAGAAAAATAATTGAAATATTACTAGTCAGATCATTACATTGGGTAGAAATGTCACTCTTTTGGAAACACGTTACAGAAGACAATGTAGGAAAAATAATTATGCAAGCAATGTCTGCATGGCAACTACTGTTGTTACAGAAAACCAAATCTGGGTTGCAGGCAGCACTAAGCATATGTGCAGTAGTCTGCAACCAGCTGTGAGAGAAGATGAGTGCTATGTACTATAACGTCTACACAAAAACAAATCTGTGTAGCACTTGATGCAAACTGTGGGGTGTTTCTGCTATGTGATACTAAGTAAAATATTCCCTGTGGGGAAGCCCTTAGAGGTTGAAGGTAGGGAGAGTAGGAAGGAGAAGGAAACATAGCAAACATTGCAGCCATGGGCCATCAAAAATAAGCACATATGTGGGTTGGGCATTTCCCTAAACATCAGCAGCTACTTCAGGGCCATTCAAATGCAAGATAATAGTAAATTTCAAAGTCACAAATATTTGCGCCTATGTGCTAAATCAATTGAGCAGCTACTGGAGGCCTCTAAACCCAAAGTATAAGATGCTGTTGCACAGGGTAAGGAAATGTTAACAGTCCTTACAGCAACAGTATACTGTATCTGAGAAGTAAGAACGTAACCGTATATAGTGTTCAGTGTTGTTTTGTAAGGAAATCCATATGGCACAGGGTCATGCGCTGTACTCCAAAACAGCACAGCAAACAATGCCACAGACAAAATGTCAGTCTCTGACATAATGTCAGGCACAACAGGGGCAACTCAAGAATGGTGCACACCCTATTGAAATTAATGGGGATTTTCTTTTATGTGGGGATCTTTGTCCCTTGCACTCCTGGAATTTAAATAACCAACTCTGGGAGGGGGTGGACTTTGGGGATGGGGAGAACCTTGAGAGGGGGAAAATTCATTTTGTAATAAAAAAAGAGTACTGCAACACCATGAGACCTTGTAGGGAACTGAACGACAGTCCTAGGTCTCCACTGCTGTTGTGTCCCGGTGCCCTAGCCACTCCACCACCGGAGCAGCTTGGCCAGAAACCACAGCTCAGGCTTCCTGACTGCTTCCTGAATGTGGATGTCAGTGACAGGGGTAGTGGTACTTGCTTTCCACTCTTATACCCCTGTCTCTGTAACTGTGTTCATGTTTCACACAGCACGATTCTTCCTGCATTGTTTTTGCAGTGCTATATTCACAGGGTACCAATCCATACACATTCAGATCTGTTGTATCAAAATAGTGATGTTAGAATGCTGTTGCACCACAGCATCTATCTATGTCACTACAATACTGTGGTAAAACAGCATAAAATTCCATATCAATTAAAGGGGACAGGAGTTGATTTCTTATGTTCAGCTGTCTGAAATGTGTCTATTTTCATAAATTATTTTCACACCTGTAAAGGATCCCTATTTAACTGTGCCTGAATAAAAGCTGGAGCTGTCAGTTGTGTTTTGCATTATTTTTTTGCAAGGGTATCATTCTGTGCAGTTTCTTTCATGGAATCAAGAATTTGGAGTTTTGACTATGACAGCATAAATCAGTATCTGTATATAGTAAAAGTTGCAGCCATGGGACATCAATAATAAGCACACATCTGGGTTGAGCATTTCCTTAAACATCAGCAACTACCTCAGGGCCATTCAAATGCAAGATAAGGGTAAATTTCAAAGTCACAAACATTTTTGCCTATATACTAAATCAATTGAGCAGCTTACTAGAGGCCTTGAATCCCACAGTATAAGATACTGTTGTTGCAAAGAAATGTTAACAGTTGTTACAGCAACAGAATACTGTATCTGAGAAGTAAGAATCTGACTGTATATAGTGTTCAGTGTTGTTTTGTAAGGAAATCCATATAGCATGGGGTTATGTCACCGTACCACAAAACAGTGCAGCAAACAATGCCACAGACAAAATGTCATGCTCTGACATAATGTCAGGCACAACAGGGGCAACATAAAAATGATGCACACCCCATTGAAATCAATAGGAATTTTCTTTTATGTGTAGGGGCTTTGTCCCCTGCACTCCTGGATTTTTAATAGTCAACTTGGCAGGGTGGACTTTGGGGATGGGGAGGACCTTGGGAGGAGGAAATTCATATTGTAATAAAAATTCAATTTGTAATAAAAAGAAAAATACTGCAACTCCTTGAGTGGAACCGAACCACAGTCTCAGATCTCCAATGCTGCTGTGTTCTGGTGCTCTAGCCACTCCACTACGGGAGTGGCTCAGCCAGACATCACAGCTCAGGCTTCCGGAATGTGGACATCAGCGATGGGGTAGTGGTACTTGTTTTCCACTCTTGTACCCCTGTCGCTGTAACTGTGTTTGCGCTAGACCCCGGAGTCAGTAAAAAAAACAATTATGACTTACTCACCACACATAATGACTGATCTTTTCAATTAGTTTTACATTTCTGACTTGAACTAACTGAAGAAAAACCCCACCAATGTTTTCAGCTTTCACCATCATTGAATTTTATTATGTAGCAGTTTGTCGTATTTTTTTAACTTTGTATCTTTTTTATTAAAATTTTGACTATAAAAGTTAATAAAATGTATGGAAAAGCCCCCCCCCCCCGAAATCAATGGGGCATGTGCACACACAGCCTTCGCCTTCTGACATCACAAAACAGGCCTGCATGTGCCTACGTGGGGGTATGCTGATGGGTTAAGGTCAGGAAGCAGCTCCGTTTTTTGCATTTGGGATTTAGCAGCATTATAACTTCATAAATTGGCAGAAGCAAAAGGAATTATTTATGTCCCTCAACTCTGGGGCAGGTGAGGTATTGCATAAGTTGGGAGGGAGCTGCAACTAGTCAGCGGCAGCTAAGAAGCTGGCTGCTCTTTAAAATGCAAGTACAAAGTGCAGTGAAACAAATCCCCACACAGTAGGGACCCACTAAAGCACTCTAACCAGTCAAAACAACAACAAAATATACTTCCCTGAAAGTAACAGGTTGAAGCAGGGCAATGAAACAGTATATAAAAATAAGCAGCAGTAATACTAGTTGCTTAAAAAAAGAACTGTAAGTCTAAAATACGGTATAGGTAGGGCCTCTTAAACACCCCACAGAAGCTAGAAGATACCCTTTTGCAAACAGAGCTAACCATCAATGTTAGTTTACTAGTAGTCGTAGAATCTGTGAGACTAAAAACAGTTTAAGGGAGGACCCCAGAAACACCTCCTGTGTGGTATACCAGAACTGAGATGTAGCCATAGTTTAAATTTAAAGCTAAAAAAAACTCATGCATATTAAAAAAAACATTTTCTGATACAGTTTCTGAACTTGTTTTGGCTTTCATCATATACACTAATCAAACAACAAACATTTTGTCCATTGGACCCAACTGACCATGCTCCGCGCTCCGGCCTCCTATGGGTCTGGGAACTCACCAGCTGATCACCTGTGCTTGGCCTGCTCCACGACCTCATGGGGAGTCTGACTTACTCACAATGCCGCAACAGTCAGAGAGAGCCCAGTAGGGCTGCCAGCAGTAGATCAATGATGAGCGATCACCTTGGCTTTTCAAGTTCAGCCCCCCAGGCCTCACAGCCCCCAAGCCCTCAACCAGCCAGACAAGCCAGCCCAGCATGCAGCAGGCACACAGACTGAGTAGTCTGTGAGAGAACATTCTCCTCCTTCCTACTGCCCACTGCGGGCCTTACATACACATCCCATACAGTACGTTGCTCACTTTAGTAGCCTGTTGCCAGTTTGGTCAGGTGTCGGGTGATGATTTGGTTGTCATTGTCGGGTGGCTCCATGGCTCAGGCTGCCACTGCTGCTTTACTCGATAGTGGTGCTGGTATTTTTTTGGAGCTGTGTGCTCCCTCCTCCCAATCCACATAGTTGGTCCCCAACCCAGACCCACGTCCCCACTCCAGTTCTCCACACAGTGGAACTAGTGCACCTACCACTCCTCCTCCTCCTTGCTGACTCTAAAGACCTGACCGAGACTGAGTGAGAGTCACCTGACAGACCCAACCAACACAGTCATGGGCTGATCCTGACCATGACCAGACCACTGACTTGCTGCCTTCACATGATTGTTACTTGGCATATGCTAGAGGGCTGACTGGGACCTGCACAGCCACACACTAGTCTCTCTCTGGGCACCAGACATGTCAGGACAGTGGACACAGTTAACTTAGTTTTAAATTAAAGGCTGAACTGCCAAACTTCATTCCTGCAGAAAATGCTGCTCGCTTCATCGCCCACACACCAACACAGGTGCCTTTTCTCTCTTAACGGTCTATTCTCCCACCTAGGCTTGTTCTCCTCGCTGCCTCATGCAGGCAGTCACAGATACTCTCAAGCTCCTGGCTCCTCCTTCTAGCTCTCCTATTCGGTGGATGCTTTGTGTGCAGGAGCCAGAGGTGTATTTTATTGTCTGTAAGGCTCAGTGGCAGCATTTGAGGGGCGTTAGATATTTGTGGCCCCCCTGCCTCCCCCCCAGAAAGAAAAAAAGAGAAAACACACTGCAGTGCTCCACAAACCAAGACGGGTCACAGAATTATCAACTGCAGTGGATATTCAACTACACTATTTCATGACTGCAATCCAATGCAATTGCAACTGCATTGAATTGCAACTGACTGCCGACGACTGCTCTGGGGTCTAGTTTGCGTTTCACACAGCGAGGTTCTTCCTGCACTATTTTTGCAGTGCTATAGTCACAGGGTACCAATCTATACACATCCAGATCTGTTTTATCAAAATAGTGATGTTAGAATGCTGTTGCACCACAGCATCTATCTATGTCACTAGAATACTGTGGTAAAACAGCATAAAATTCCATATCGATTAAAGGGGAAAGGAATTGATTACTTATGTTCAGCTGTCTGAAATGTCTCCATTTTCATAAATTATATTCATACCTCTAAAGGATCCCTATTTAACTGTGCCTGAATAAAAGCTGAAGCTGTCAGTTGTGCGTTGTATTATAGTGTATGCTAGAACGTTGTTAACCTTAGGAAATCATCCTTTCCTAAGGTTGTTATACTATTTTTGTGACATAGGACTGTTGTTAACCTATTGATGCTACATCTCATAGATAGGTTAACAACGGGGATTGCTTTGTGCATGTGCACTACGCGACCCTACGGCCTTTCAGAAATGACTGTGGCAGTGAAAGCATGACCCGGAATGGCTGCAGCGGTGACAAAAATGTAAAAAGAAAGGATCCTGATAATTATTTCCACTAGAAATGCATGACCATACACTATAAAATATAATGTATGGTCATACTTCGGCAATCAGTTTGAATAACCAGCTTGAGGTTGCCGTGGTGACATAAACCTCTCGAGCTTCAATCTCGAGGTTTACATGGTCACCATGGCAACCTTTCGCCGGTTAACAAACCCATTACCGATGCATGTCCATACTTTATCCTCTATATTTTTTTTGTATGGACAACATTCTGTGCAGTTCCTTTCATGGAATCAAGAATTTGGAGTTTTGACTGTGACAGCATAAATCAGTATCTGTACAAGTTCTGAGGTTGGCAGCCACAGGCACACCTTAAGCAATATTATAACATACTGACAACATTTCACATATGGCCAGAAATAGGAAACCCTTTATAGTTGTGAGGGGAAAATGGGCCCTGGGATGTTCCAGGCCCATTACAACTCAACATTTTAACTCAATATTAGATAGATATTAAGCACAGATGGAGCATACCCTTCTACTAGGAAGACAGAGTGCCCACCTGGACACATTTGTGCTGAGGTACATGCACAATCGGCTGCTGCACTTAGCCCCTTGGAGATTCAGTGTCACAGTGCCTTGCGTCACAGATACAGAGGCTTAATATATCTAATTAAATCCTTCCCTTTGCCCTCAGGTATAGATACTTGGCACCTACCAGCTGCACTGACCGTTCTGCAAACCATTGTTTCTTTCACTGTTTGTTAAACTCAGGTGCCTCTGCCAGGACCAGTCTTCATCTGAATACTGTACCTTGGCTGAAAAATGGGACTAAAATGCAGAAATTAGCAAACATCCCTCCTTGAGGATGAGCAACCAACAGGTCCATGCTTCCCCTCTCCAGTTGGTCATCCAAGCCTCCAAAGACCCACATTGGAGGGAGTCATTGCTACTTGGACCCAGGACACTGCCACCATCCTGCCATCCTTAACCTGAGAAGCCCCCAGCCCCAAAGCTGGTTGCTGCTGGAAAAAGTACACCTAGGTGCTCAGAAGCACAAGGGCTCTGCTTCATTCTGTTACTCCCTAACACAGAAAGACTGTGATGTACTGGGATACCCCTGAGGACAGTCATGTTAGACAGCATCTGTCTGTCTGTCTGCCTGCCTGCCTGCCTAATTATCTATATCTATCTATCTATCTATCTATCTATCTTATCTATCTATCTATCTAGACATCTGTCTACATAAAAGGAATTGTGCACTATACAAATTAACTGGGTACTCTCTACCAATATCTAACAAAAGGCAAAACAAGCAGAAGAGTACTCTTCACACCATACTTCTACAAGCACAGAAGGTTTTCAATTGATAGTTTTGTTCAAAAGACTATGCTTGCTGTAGTAAGAGCACAAATAAAAGACTAGGAGTTAAACAAGCCCTTAGCCATACAGCATGGAGCAATGCTGGAGCTTAACAAGTACAAGATGTACCTGAAACCTACAAATTTTAGAGCCCTGAGGCTTTTTGCAAAACAGTGAACACAATCATTCAGAAACATTTCTCTTTCTTTACACAACTGCTGCAGGGATTAAGGATCATGTAGTAACCCATATTTTAGCAACTTTTTCTGTCAAGAGCTCTCTTAGCCCCACCCTTACAAACCCAATGGGTGTCAACTTTCAAATCCTTCCCAAATAGGCGTTTGTGGTAAATGCTGGTGTATGCCTCAAACATCCATTATAGGTGGGATTTCAGAGTTGATGACCATAGAGTACAAGAAGGTGGGGCTAAAAAAAAAATTGACAGAAAAAGTAAAAAAACATATTTAAAACCAAAAAAGTTATGAATTAATTAAATAAATCATTAAAATGGATGGCTTACTAAAATGAATGGGCCCTTGTCATTATAATGAGGTCAGCAATTGGAGAAGCAGCACATTCAGGGACACTGAAGAGTCAGCATCAAGGGACAGAGGAGCCATTTGAGGGAAAGAGGTGGATGCCAGTGTCCAACCAGCTACCAGACACCAAGGCCTGCTATGCTCCTCCCCCCACAGGAAGCAACAGAGACCCCGATCAGCTGTCAGCCACTGAGGCAGGCCATCCTGGTTCCCCTATTGGAGTGGCGATAGGAGCCATTCTCAGTGGTGATCCAGCCCTCCACTCTCAGAAAAGGTTGTTATCCTTACAGGAGCCGTGGTTGAGAGTGGGATCCCATATAGGAGCCATGCTCTGTACCAATCCAGCCTGCCATCCTTATGAGAGGGGATATCCATATTGGAACCTTGCTGAGTAATGATTCAGTCTGCCACTTTCGACAGAGGGGTGCATTCTTATAGATGCCACATCCTTATTCCATGGCTTTTATGCACTCCCACTAACCCAAATAGCTAAATGAACAACTGGACCCACCAGTACAGCCACTCCTGCTGCATAAAGAACTGTTCAGCCATCCCCATTTCATCTCATCCATACCCCAGTTCACACCACATTTGCATAATAAAAACATGCAAATATCACTCTCATTGATCAATTCTTGTTTAAAATGACATATTGTAAATGACACACAGAAGTCATACAGGGTGAATGAGGCTAAGGGGGAGGCAGTACTAGACCTTGTAATGTCCAATAAGGACATTATTAGGGACATTAAAATGGAGGCTGCAATTAGCCAGAGTGACCATTGGGGTTGCAACAAATGGCTATTGACACACAGATGCTGGCCTTCAGGAAAGCAGCTTTGATAAATACAGAGGAGACAATGTGGGAAAGAATCAAGGACTTTCATATGATCAAAGGGATGGAGAGAAAGTAGGCAGTATTTATTTATTGAATTTTGTTGACTGGGTTAACTCAATGTGCCTGACAGAGTCCCTTTTTCAGAGGTGACCTGGACTTAATTACAGAAATAATACATCAGGAATAACAATTACAGAGAAAACTTGGACAATAACAAATACAATGATAACTTATTATGTTATAGAGACACATTTTTATGAAAAAATAACAATAAAATAAGACTATATGAGAGTTACATCAGTGTATAGAAGAGATGAAATCTTCATCTCATTGTATACGGGGCAAATAAGAAAGGCAATTTTGTCACAGGCCATCACTATAGTAGTGCTTCGGTCTATCACTGATTCTGCTCCATCAAATAAACTTTTGAACCCTTCTTAAATCCCACAAGAGTGTAGATTTATTGAAGAGCTTTGGGAAGAACATTCCAGATGGTGGAGCTAGAATTTGCAAAGGACCTACTGACTGCTGATGATCTGACTTTAGGGACCTCAAGGAGCGTTCTTCTAGAAGATCTAAGGGCACGCCTCTCAGGTTTGATATTTATTAGGCCAGTTAGGTTTGGGGGAGCTTTGGGACCTTTCAGTTGAGAAGGCAAGGCATAGGGATGCATAGTTCAGTCTCCCTGGGAGAGGGTCATTTAAGAGAATCAAGTACTCTGCGATGGTGTTCCTTGAGTGAGGCACCCAGTGCAAAATGAGCTACAGTATGGTATGGTATGTGGTACGGTATAATGATTTCAGCTTTTCTGATTCAGAGCTTCTAACTAAAAGGAGAACTAGAGAGCCATAGAAAAGGGTGGATAGAAGGGTTGAGTTAGCAATGCAATGGTGAGAGTCATTGGAGAGGTAGGGGCTTAGTCAATATAGGAGACCACTTTTTTGGTGCAGAGTTTTTGCAAGATGTTCTATATGATCTTTGAAGGGCATGTCCTGATCAAGTTGAACATCTAGGTAGATGAGGGAACCAACTGTCTTGATTGTTGTTCCATTTGAGATGGAAAGGAAGAGCTTAACTGCCCTTTGTGGGCCTACACATTTTTCGCCAGAGAGGATGGCCTTCATCTTCTTGCCATTTAGAACCAATTTGTTTGTCTGAAACCAACCCTCAAGTAAGTGCAAGTCTTTGGAGAGGCTATTATTTATGTCAGAGATATTATAAGAGCTATGGTAAAGTACCGCATCATCAGCATATAATGAAAGATTTGATCCACCACAATTTGCAGACATTTCATTGATATATATATATATAATGAAACTAGCAGCAGACCCAAAATTGACCCCAGTGGGACACCATCACTAATAGGGCACCTGTCTGAGAAATCACCCATCTATCTGACAATCTGTGTTCTTGTTGCTAGGTAATCTGAGAACCACCATTGACATAGGTTATCTAGGCCTAAAGATTTTAGTTTAGCTAGAAGTAGCTGATGGTTCACAAGGTCAAAGGCCTTGGTTAAATCAACAAAGACCGCTCCTGTCATCAGGCCATTATCTATACCATTCAAGCTGTCAGTAGTCAGTCAGACTAAGGCAGTGTCTGTATCGTGGTTTTTATGAAAACCATGCTAGTTTGCAATGAGTAAATCATGCTGATCTAAGTAGTCCGTGACTTGGTTGTAGATAAGTCTCTCAAGTAATTTATTTAGAGTACAGAGGTTTGAGATTGGGTGGTAAGTTTTCACTTGTCCTTTTGCCCCACCCTTGTATACTGGGGTTATAAGTGACATTTTCCAAGCATTGGGGACCACTCCTTCTAAGATGGATCCATTAAAAAGTGTGCAATGGGATGTGCAATTACTGGTGCTCCAAGGCTGAGGGGTTTGGGGTTCAGCTTATCATATCCAGTGGTGCCGGTAGTTTTGAGCCTAGAGAGGTTTGACAATACTTATTTTCTTGTCACAAGTTTAAAGTGGAAATTTGGGTGTGGAGGTTGTTGGCACTGAGATCAAGGGGTGCTATGAGGAAGGCTTGAGGAAAGTTCTTGTACCTGTCGAGGTTAGTGAAGAAGACTTTGAAAGCAACGGCTGCCTTTCTAGGACTTTTACACTCTTTCCTTCAATTTTGATACCACAGTCACTTTGTGATGCTTGCCCCTTTTAGATAGCATTTTCTTGGGGGATCAAAACATTTCAGGGTCCTTTAGAGTCTTCTCTTGTAGGATACATAAGTAACTCCTTTTAGCATGCTTTAATTAAAGGATACCATTTCAGAGGACACTCTGGACTGCATAAGGACTATAAAACTCAAAAAAAATATACAAAACCTATATGGACAGGTAGAGATACAAGGAGAAACTGGGTATAAGTAAGCACTCATCAGGGATGGAAAGGCAGAACTGAGGCTAGCAGAAAGGATCAAGGAGAATGATAATTCTTTAGATGCATTAGTCAAAGAAAAAAGACAAGAGATAACTTAGAATAAATAATAAGAAAGTTGGGGTGAGTACCAAGGGAGAGGCAATGTAGAGAAGGCAGGTATACTGAATGAATACTTTTGTTTGGTATTCATGATTGAGGAGGGAAGCCCACTACCTAACAGCAATAAGAAATTCAACAATACAGGGTACAGATTTGAGATGGGACTATCAAGGGAATGGGTGCTTAAGTGACTGTAGAACCTAAAAACCAATAAATTAGCAAGGCCAGATGGGACTCATACTTGGGAGCTGATGGAATCTAGGCAGGTGCTAGTAGAACCATGTATAGTCCTCCTTGGAGAACCAGTAGCAACATGCATAGTACCTGAAAACTGGAAGGTGGCAAATGAGGTTCCATTACATTAAGTGTGTGATGGAAAATTCGAGAAACTACCAGCTGGTAAGTCTTACATCAACACTAGGGAAATTTACGGAGTCAATTATTAAAAGAGGGGATAGTCACATTCTTAGAGGAAAAGTATGGAAAGCAGTATGGAGGGTCAGACAAGTCAGACTGACTCAAGTGACTTTCTTTTAATGTAGTAACACAAATAGCAGATAGGGTCCAGGCAGTGGGTATATTACACTTACATTTTGTCAAAGCTTTTGACTCAGTGCCACATAGGAAACTGGTTAAGAAGGTGAGCAATCTGGAGATAGTGGAAAAAATAATTACATGGGCCAAAACTTGCTGACAGATAGAATCCAGAGGGCAGTCCTAAATGGTAAATTCTTTGAGGAAAGGGCAGTGACTAGTGTCATACCATGTGGGTTGGTCCTGGCTGGGATATACTCCTGTTTATGTACCACAGGAGAGGGTGTTCATTAGAGCTGTCAAAAATATAAAATACTGCCGTCATAATGCCCACAGAATTACTGTTGCAACTCTGTGGAATTTCACAGGATTTGTGTGAACATTCTGTGGAATTTTGCAAACTTTTAAATTTCTGTTATTTTGATCTAGTTTTTAAAGTACATATCCAAATGATACCAAGTTTAGCAGGCATACAGGTGCTGACAGTTTCCATACATGTACCAAATGTAAGTGTCCTAGATTGAAAAGGAGCTGAATTATGGGTGGCCAAAGATTTAACTAAAATTTAGTTTTAAGTTTTTTTCCATCTGATTTTAACATTTCTAAACCAAATTTCTCTGCAGTTTCAGGTTTTAGAGAAACATGCAACATGGTTATGTACCCAAGTTTTAAGTCTCAATCTTTAAAGGGGCTGTACTATGGGTAGCCAAACATTTTGCCAGCATTTAGATTTTAGCGTGGAATCATTTTGAAAGCATTCATCAAAATGTTGTAAACTTTGGCAGGTGCATAGGATGCTACTTCAGTTATACATGTGCTCAGTTTCCAATTTCTAACCCTAGAAGAACCTGAGTTATATGCATATAAAATTCTCATGAAATTCTGCACACAAAAAAATGACATTGAGCATCTATCAGTTTGAGACGATGTGTCATAATGTCATGATGTTTGGCACACCATTAAAACTCCTATCTAGATGTAATTGTGTCAGTAGAAGGCTCAGTTATGACCAAATTAATAACTTTCAAAAATTCTACCACATTTTGTCACATTTTAAATTTCAGTTATTTTGATCTAGTTTTCTAAGTACATATCCAAATGATACCAAATTTGGCAGGTGTATAGGAACTAATGGCTTTCATAAGTGGACCAAATTTCAGAGTCCAAGATTGAAAGTGGTGAGCTGTGGGTGGCCAAACATTAAATCAACATTACATTTTCAGTGATTTCCATCAATTTTAAAAATTATTTTACAAATTTCTCACAGTATCAGGATTTAGAAAAATGTGCAATGTAGGTATGCACCTCAAGTTTTAAGTATCAAATTTTAAAGGGGATTGTGCTATAGGTAGCCAAACATTTTGCCAACATTTCAATTTTAGTTATTTTAGTATAATTTTGAAAGCATTCATCAAAATGTTATAACATTTTGCAAGTAAAAGGTTTATTACTATATTTATATATGTGCCTAGTTTCAGAGTTCTAGCATTAAATGTGCCTGAGCTACATGCAGATAAAAACTTCCATGAAATTTTCCACAAAAAAATAAAGTGACAGACTTTGAACACCTATAATTTTGAGAGAACACATCCACTGAAATTCCATAAATTCAGAATTTTCTTATTCTGCACAGCTCTAGTATCCAGATTAAGATGAGTCTGACCCCTTGACAATATCTAATAGAGTGACTAGATTTGGTGAAATCCATTCTGTGTGGATCTGTCAGATTATAAGAAATTCAGATTCCTTATCCAGCTCAAATTCTGAGTCAGTTAGGCATCAGAATAATCAGAATAACAGTTGGAACTGGAATTTCCAGTTCTGAATCTGACTCATAGAGACCCACACCATTTAAATAATAAATGAAAACCAAAGCAATCTCCCTTCCCTTTACTTTGTTTCACTTTCTCCCTTACCTGCTGGGACTACCTGGATGGAGCATGAGGGATAGGGATGAGTGTGTATTAGTGGATGGATGGTTCTGGTCCAGCAGCAGGTCTATTCAGGGCATCTCCATCGGGGCCAGGGCATTTCAGTTCAAAAAGATCCATCTTCCATAACAGACAGGCCAAAACTGAGACCCCTCTCCTGAAAATGAACCCATCCCGATCACATAATTTTTGTTTCATCACATACTCCAGCCCAACATGTCACCACTGACTCGAGTTGCCCACTCAGTCCAGTTGCTTTTTGCCAGCCACTATTTACAATTGCCACTAGCCCAGCAGTGTACAGTGAACTCTGCTCCACTCCTGATAAGTCATTGCCTAGCTCAATCATTCAAGCTGTTTCAAGCATTCCCTAAAGTACTCCCTCACAAGTCCTGCTTCTGACTTCTGATGAAGTAGAGTTAGACTGGTTGGCTCGAACAAAACCCTAGTAGAACAATCTCCAGATGCTTTACTGTGAGTGCATCTGCACAATTGGTTACCAGGGTTTTGTTCCAGTCAGCCACATCACTTGGTTCTCTTGCTGTTGGGACAGCAAAGACTGGGCCAGAGGTTAGGTCAGTAGCAAGTTGTGCTAACTATCCATCATACAAGGCCAAGTAGCTGCAAATTACAGAAACTGGAGAATGGGTGAGGGCAGGAGGAGGCCCGAGTGTAGTCTGAATCTTGGTGATGGTGGTAGACAGCACTGCTGTGTGTGTGGTGATGACAGTGACAGTCAAGACTTGGGAAGGAGAGCAGTGGAGTGGAAATTCAACACTGCCTGTGGACTTTAGTAAGACTGAAAATTGAATCACCAATGTGTGGAACCTGGAGATGACCCAAAGATGGAACTGTCTGGTACTTACCTACCACTAATCCATCCATCCATCCATCATGCTTCAGATGTAGCAAGCAGGCAGCAGCCATACAGAGACAAGGGAAAGGAGGTACAGAGACAGGGGAAGGGACTTGGAGTCCTGTCAGGTGTTGGGGGGGGAGTGGCTTATGTAGCCAGATGCAGAACTGGTATTGGATTCTGATTCCGCCTTTTTTTCAGATTTAGGATTTTTGCCCTCAAGCTGCTTAAATCCAAAATCCAAAAAAGTACTTGAAGGTTATTATATCAAATACCAAGAATCAGGTTCTGATTTTTCCTACATTCAAACTCTGTGGGAAGGTTGTCAGTGAAGAAGGGGTCAATATTACGAGACAGGATGTGAGGTAACTGACGAAATGGTCAAGTATTTTTCAGTTGAAATTTAATACCAAAAAGTGTCTTGTGATGCACAGGAGCAACAAAAACTGATAAAAGTGCACTATTTTGATGGAATATCAGCAGACAGCATGAGGATAATGGGTACTAGGAAGTAGTGATTAGCAATAACTTAACGCAGGCTGCTCAGTACAGTCAGTATATGGAAGACCTAATTGAATGCTGGGGTACATAGGGAAAGGGAGACAGATTACTAGCAGGAGAAAGGAGTTGATATTGCCAGCAGGTCACTGGCGAGACCACATATGGAATATTATGTCCAGTTCTTGGGCCTGTACCCAGGAAAGGACAGGAATATTTAGAAACAGTGCAACAATGTAATGGTGGTTGCCTGGCCTCACCCCTTATCAACCATTAGTGCCACCAAACTGAAAAATAAAATCAGTCAAGTTCATTTGACTTAAGTGTATACTTAAACCAGAAGCTGTATCCTGAAAAAAAATGTTTTATATAATCCACCCACATGCAAAACAGTGCCAGTATTAGGATTTTATCTTAAGTTCATGGTGTAGGCTTGCAATGTAGCACAGAGGTTAGGGCACTGGGCTACAAATCAAATGACCCCATAGTCATGGGTTTGACTCCCACAACTACTACATGACTAGGAAATGACTGTTTGGGTGGGTAGGCAGAGGGTGACAGTGAAAAAGTAGGGATACTGAACAAATACTTCTGCTCAGTATTCACAAAAGAAGAGGAGGTGGAGGTATCTAATCCAGGCAATAGAAACACTCTGGATAGGGGGTAGATACCAGTTCATTCACAGAAGAAGGGATTCTGAAAGAACTCCTGAAACTGAAGGTGGACAAAGCAACAAGATCTGATGGGATTCAGCCCAGACTTGTAAAAGAACTAAGGGGAGAACTAGTGACACCTCTGACTACCCTTTTTAACAAATCATGGGAGGATGGTGTGGTACCTGAGGGCTGGAGGAGGGCAGATGTGATTCTCCTTCACAAAAGTGGAAGTAAAGCAGAGGCAGGAAACTACAGACCTGTTAGTCTGACCTCAGTGGTTGGAAAAATGATAGAACCACTTCTGAAAGAAAGAATTGTTGAATACCTACAGTAGAGGCCAGTGGCACACAGGAGTCAGGACCAAAGGCAACATGGATTCACAGTGGGAAGGTCATGTCAGATGAATCTAATAGATTTCTTTGACTGGGTGACCAAAATAGTAGACCAGAAAGGGGTTGAGGACATGGCCTACCTAGACTTTGGCAAGGCATTTAACACAGTACCACATAAAAGATTAATAAACAAGTTAGCCAGCCTGGGAGTGGGTCCCAGGGTGTTAGCCTGGGTCAAAAATTGGCTGGACAACAGGACACAGAGGATAATGCTAAATGGAGTCCACTCTGAAGAAAGGGGGGTTACTTGCAATGTATTGCAGGGTTCAGCACTGGGACTGGTCCTTTTTAATGTCTTTATAAGTGACACTGCAGAAGGACTGGAAGGAAAAGTATGCCTTTTTGCAGATGACACAAAAATCTACAACAGGGTTGCTACACGGAAGGGGGGGGTGGAAAGGATGAGAAGGGACTTGGCAAGGCTGGTGGAATTGTCAACACTGGCAGCTTAAATTCAGTGCAAAGAAGTGCAAAGTAATGTACCTGAGAAACAAAAACTGAGGAAAGAGTACACAATGGGTGGCAAGGTACTAACAACAACAAAAATGGAAAGAAACCTGGGGGTAGTCATATCAGATGACCTAAAGGTAAGCAAGCAATGTGAGAAGGCAGTAAGGAGGGCTGGGGAGATACTTAAGCAATAAGGCATGACAGGGTGTGTGTTATCATGTAATAACATCACTCCTGGGGTGGGTTGAAGCACGAGGCAAAGCTGAATAAGCTTCCACCACCCCCAGGAGTGATGTTATTGCCACAACACACACCCTGGAGTGCCTTATTGGAATTATACAAAGGCTTGTTGTTACATACAGAATAAAAAAATGATTTAAAAAAATTATTTTGTTAGTATGGAAAAACATTTTTGCTTCTTAAGAAAACAAGTGACAAATTCTCCAGATGCAATGTTACAGTGATGTTATTGTGTAATAACATCACTGTCTCAATGGATCAGCAGCCAATCAGCTTCCTACATTTTTCCTTGCCATTGTGTAACGGGATGTATAGGGAGAGGCATCACCAGTAGAAAACAAGAAATTGTTATCACTCTGTACAGACAGTTGGTGAGACACCATCTGGAGTACTGTGTTCAGTTATAGAGACCCCATCTCCACAAGGACATAGACAGGATGGAGGTAGTCCAGAGGAGGGCAACTAAACTGGTGCAGGGTCTGCACCAGAAGCTATATGAAGAGAGACTAATGAAGATTAATATGTGTACCATGAATAAAGGAAGGAGGGGGGGGACATGATAGAAACTGTACGTCAAGGGAATCAACAAAGTCCAAGAGGGTAACATCTTTCAGAAAAAGAGATGTGCATGTGTAACCCCCCTGCAAATGGGGGTTCCCAAAAGACTTCCAGGAGCTTGCTTGAATGCTCCAAGCCTGAATGGTGTTTGGCATTTAAGCCATTTATCAGTGAGTGTTTTAGAGCCTCTGGTACTGTCTCTTTAAGAGCTGTCTGCTTGCAGACATAATTAGTTTGTATGGGGGACTGTGTGCTTCTCTGAGTACCACTCGAGCTGCTGCCAATTCACTTCATTTTGCAGTCACTAGGAGTGCAAAGGGAACCTATCTAGAAAGATGTGACTGTTTGCTAGAAATTATTTGGAGTAGTAATGAAATTGCAGTTTGTCTAACCTGCTTTCTTTGCAGTCAGAACTGTGTCTGCTAGTTCCCCATTCTAGTTTTGAACTGCTGAACTGGACCAATCAGTGTGGGGTAAGCTAGCTCAAAATGATGCCTTGGACGAATCAGAACTTGACTCATAATCTGAGCCAGCCACAAGAGGATTGTAGGGGCAGTGACTCTGGGAGATGTAGTTTAGACTTCAGTGCCTTTTTGGACCAACAGCAGCAGTCTATTGTGAGTGACAGCCAATCCAGTCAAGAACTGGGAGGAACTCAAAGGAAGTGCCTGGTTTTTGTCGGTTGGAGTTCAGTTGAGCTTTGGCAGTGAAGAAGGAAGGAGCCCTGTACTTTTTCAGTGTGCAGTTTTAGTCAAAAACGTGTAAGGCCCAGAGTTCCGTCTGCAGCTTGTTAGGACTGAATCTGTCCTGTGAAAAGAATCAAAGGATCTCTGAAGAGTAGAAACCAGGCTCACCCTGTAGAAGACTGGAAGAATTGCTGAAAATTGCACTCGGGTCTGTCAGGAACTGAATCTGCTGTGTGTTCCTCCCGGTATTGTGCAGTAATTGCATCGGGATACAGATGCAGCCTGCCTGGTATAGTGCTTTCTTTTATATGGATGTATGAAGAGGTTTGTGTACCTCAAGTGAGCCCTGCTGACATTGAAGGACCCTATCTTATTTGGAGGTCGTGAGTACTAATTCAGGGTTGCTCAGTGTTGAATTGCCACATTAAATCCAAATGGAATTACTGTACTGCTGACTGTTTAATTCTCCTTTCTCTGTGTGAAGGGCCCTACCAGCTGCCACGGTTTGACTAGCCACTAGGGCTTGGGTACCGGGACAGTAACTGATAGGATAGGCCTGTGCACAGAGCCACAGGTAGATTATTAGAGTGATAAGCTAATTAACCTGATTTCCCGTCCTTGTTATATCCCCTAAATAAATCAGAGCTACTTGTTTCAGCAAAGTTGTACTGCCTGAGGTATTTGTCTATGTTAAGCACTGTACTGTGATTGTTGCACTGTATCTCATTTCACAGGAGGTCCCAGTGACGGAACCAGACCTGGGGTAAGTGTATACTGTGAAAGTAATTTGATATATTGTGTGGGCCACTAGTGGAAGAAAGGGTGGTTGCAGTGTCCCAGAGGGCTGTGACCGTTAGTTTAACTATCGCAAACCCTGACCTCTGGGTGGAGGCACCGCCATTGGATCCAGGCCCTCAACCTGTTAGTGGCAAATCAGGCAGGGTAGTAGCCCCTGGGATAGCGCCATCTAGGGTTACATCTTGAGGCTCACCGCTGGGATTGTGTGTCCCTCTAGTGGCCATATTTACGAACCACTGTTAAGAAAAAATGGGCACCTGACAGAAGTGGCTGCACCGGCTGGCGGAGGGTGTACTGGGGAGGAGATCGACCCCAAAATGCTATGCTTATCCTGGACATCCCCTGGGTATCAATACGGACACTGTGCAGGGAGTACTTTCCAAGGTGGAAGGTTTACAAACCCTGTGGTGGTGGGTCGGCATGCTAATCTGCTCACCCACACTTTCCTGGCCCTAGTAGAGTTTAAGGATCCCATAGATAGCTCCAAAGTGCCACAGACCATTGCCCCAGAGGGAGCCCTCACTGCTTGGAGAGTGATAACTAAGGACAGTAAAGACCGGGGAATCAGCCCTCACCACTATCTGAAACTTTGAGGAGAAATTTGCTGAATGGTTGCTGGGAGAGGGGAAAACTGTGGAGGACTTGAAGAAACTATTCTGCCACCTGGGGTGTTCCTCCCCAACACCCTCTCCTGCTCCAGTGCCCGTGAATGGTGGCTGAACCAATGCAGACTCCTATTTCTGCACCTGCCATTAGTCACGACTCTACCGAAGGTTGAGGATCTTCTCTGCAGCCTCCCACCCCCAAGGGGAGGATGACTGGGAGACCTGGATAGACTATGTTGCCCCCAAGTGCTAGAATGGCAATGCTCGGAAGGTGAAAAGAAAGAGGGTTAGTGGGAGGCCTCCAACTGCCCTGGCTACCATCCGTGCGCAAACGGGCCAGTAACCCTGAAGCGACTGCACAGGCCTATCTTGAGGCCTTGGAGAATGTGTATGGGAGCCCAGATTCTGATGAGGACCTATGGTGGAGAGTAAGAGATGCACAACAGTACCAAGGGGAGTTGTTGTCTGTGTATGTATCTCGGCTGGAAAAATTGTTGCAAGAATGTCTCAGAAAAGGTAGTTTGCCAGCGATTGAACTGGACCGAACCAGGCTGGACAGGATCCTTAAGTCTGCCCCCTTCTCAGAACTGCTGTTGCTCAGTTACGCCTGCCAGATCGACTGGAATCCCCACCCTCCTATGATGAGTTAATGAGAGAAATTGAGGAGTTGAGAAAAGACGACCTCGGGAGGACCTGCACCAATAGCTGCGGCTACGACCCGAGTGACTGAGGGTGACCCATCAGTGAAGTTCAGGGCAGAGGTTGGCAGTCAATGAGTGCTCTGACAAGGAAAAGATATGTCACAATGGGGCGAACTGTTGAGAGAGATCCGGAATTCAAAACAGTCCCTTTATGAAGGCCACGCCTGCAAGTACGGCCCTGACCTATATCCGACTGCATTCGTTATGGGGTGGGGGTACCCACCATGTATCTCCTGCTGATAACAGCTCTCGAACTCGATTCCTTGACCATGGAAGTGGAGAAACTGACTGAGATGTCTCCAAATGCTTATCACGCCGCGAGACAGAGATGGCACCAAGGTTTCCAGTTAGTAATACTCCGCCCTGGCTCCCAGTGTGGCGCCCGCCAGCTCAAACTCCAGAAAGTATGTTTTGCTATAATTGTGGGAAAGATGGGCACATGAAAAGGGAATGCCAGTCCCCAAAAGACACTGACAAAGTTGCATATAGGCTACAAGGAGAGCTGGAGAAGAAATCAGTGGTTAAGAGGTGCACCATGATCCCAGTGAGGGCACCAAAATGCTAATTCACGCCCTTTGTGGCGCAGGTCTGTTGCCCAGGCCCCACTACCGCCCAGACTGGTCCAGAATAGTGGGTCCCTCCATGGAGACCACTGTAAAGGTGAACGGAGTGTCTACAAGAGCTATATTAGACAGTGGCTCCAAGTGACAATTATGTTCCAAGATTGGTATCAGAAGCATTTGTCAGACGTACCCTTACAACCATTAGAAGGACTGCAGGTGGGGTTAAGTGAGAAGGCCATACCCCTATTCCGGCAGATCCTGAATTTGCTGTCTTTCCCACCTCCGTGGCTGGAGTGGCTGAACAAGTAGAGACCCTAGCCTTAGTGTGTCCCCCACTGGACTGTATGATGGTGTCCTTTGTTGATTGGAACAAATGCTCATATGTTCGGAAGGCTGGCACAGTTGTGTTACTAAAAACAGGGGTCAAAGACTAGTAGAGCTTTAAGAGTTCCGGCTTTAATTAAGAAGGCCTATGAGGCACAGAGAGATGCTGAAAAACAGAACCAGAGGAACCGGTCGGAATTGTATGGAAGAAGGATCTCGAGTCTCTGATCCTGGCGCCAAATACCCAGTGTACCTTACAGGGAGAGGTCCGTATCAGAAAGGATGTTAAGAATAAAATATTAATGTTGGATGCACCAGGCGATGGAAAATTGCCAGAGGGACTGCTGGTCAAGCCAGTATTTTGCCCGCTAGAGCCCATGCTTATGCCAGAAGGGTAATGGTCCAAGTTCATAATGTGTCTGAAAGAGACATTCGAGTAAACAGAGGTTGCATCCTGGCTAATGTGCATTGTGCAGACACTGCAGTGCTACCCAGCAGCAAGAGTTCAAGGAAGAATGACAGAGTAACGCCTGACTTGTTTGATTTCGGCGACTCCGCTGCCAGCTGAATGGAAAGTGAAGATCAGTGAGAAGCTTGCCCAGAGAGACCAGGTGTTTTCTTTAAAGGAATGGGATGTAGGATGCGTGCAAGGAGCTGAGCACAATATCCGCTGCATGACGAAAAGACCATTTCGTGAGAGGTCTCGCGCCTGGCACCTGCTGACATAGATGATGTGAGACGGCATCTGCAAGAGATGTTAGCTGCTGGTGTAATACAAGAATCCAGAAGCCTTATGCTTCCCCATTGTGGTAGTGAGGAAAAAGAATGGAACAGTAAGGATGTGTGTGGATTATCGCTTCTTAAACCGGGCGGACTATCCTGATCAGTACACAATGCCCCCATTCAGGATGCTTGACTGTTTAAACGGGAGCAAGTGGTTCTCTGTGTTGGATCTCCGCAGTGGTACTACCAGATCCCGATGGCTCCCAGAGGACCGTGTGAGAAGACGGCCTTTATCTGTCCGCTTGGCTTCTATGAATTCATGAGGATGCCTCAAGGGATTTCAGGTGCCCCAGCCACTTTTCAACGATTGATGGAGCGTGCAGTGGGGACATGAACTTACTAGAGTGCCTGGTATACCTAGATGATGTTATTGTGTTTGGCAGCTCACTGGAGGAACATGAGAGCAGATTATTTAAGGTATTGGACCGACTGGAGGACTTTGCCTTAAACCGTCCATTGATAAGTGTCAATTCTTTCAAACATCAGTAAAGTATGTGGGACACATAGTATCCACCGAGGAATAGAGACCGACCCAAGTAAAGTTGAGGCCTTGACCACCTGGCCACAGCCAAAAATCTAAAAGAACTGCAAAGATTCCTGGATTCTGTGGTTATTATCGGCGCTCATCAAGGACTATTCAAGAGTGATCCGCCTTGCTTAACCTTACTAAGGGTATCCCCAACCCACAAAATACCAAAAGTCAGCGCCCTCAAGACTGAAAGAGTGTTTTTTCATCCGAGTGAAGTATTTGGGGCCCGCTGACTCTGATTGTGAGACTTTTTCATGAGATCATATATCAACCTACCCATGCTCCAGTGCTGGCCTATGCCGATCCAAGAAAAACCTTACTGGCCCCTGCACACTGATGCTAGCTTGCAAGGGTTGGGGCTGTTGTACCAAGAGCACGAATGGCCTGAGACCAGTGGTCTTTGCCAGTAGAAGCCTGACCCCATCCGAAAGAACTATCCTGTACATAAGTTAGAGTTCCTAGCTTTGAAGTGGGGCTATTGTTGACCAATTCCATGAGTACTTGTATGGCTAAAATACTAGTAAAACTGACAATAATTCCTTTTGACCTATGTGCAGACCTCAGCTAAGTTGGATGCCACTGGCCATAGGTGGCTTTCTGCATTATCTATATGACTATGCTCGAATACCGAGCAGGTCTGAACCACATAGATGCTGATGTTTTCCCGGAGGCCTGTCCCAGAATGATTGGGTCGATTGGACAGAACTCTGACATTCGGCACTCTGCCGGAAGTTTGACAGGGAGGAACAAATGTCCACGGACGCAGTGGACTGCATGGTGGATTGCTTGGGAGCCTCTGAGAATTCATACCTGCTGCTTATTCCCACTTTTCTGCAATAGACACATTGGTGCACTGCCTCAGCTGGACAATGACAGTATCGGCCGGGCTCAATCCCACTGATCCCATGATCAAAGCAGCTTTAGAAGCCTCTATGCAGGAAAAGATGTGTCCAAATTACGCCTCCACTGATTTGAGAACTGCACTGCTATACAAAGAAGGTCCTAAGTTGAAACTGATCAATAAACTGTTATACAGAGAAACAGTAGACAGAGGGGACAAGTAGACAAACAACAACTAGTGCTGCCCATTGCCTTTCGAGACTCAGTACTGAGGTCCTTGCACAACCACATGGGGCACCTTGGTATAGACAGAACACTTGACTTGGTGAGATCCAGATTCTATTGGCCTAAGATGGGGCTGATGAGCAACAACATTCGAATCCTGTAGTCGCGCTTACAGAGGAAAGCTACCCCAGAGGGCTGCCCCCTTGTTAACATCACCACCAGTGCACCCATGGAGCTGGTCTGTATTGATTTTCTGAGTTTGGAGTCAGATCAAAGAAATATCAGTAATGTGCTGGTGGTCACTGACCATTTCACGAGATATGCCCAAGCTTTCCCCACCAAAGACCAGAAAGCATCCACTGTGGCCAAAGTACTTGTAGAAAACTTTTTTGTTCATTATGGGGCTCCACAAAGAATCCATTCTGATCAAGGGAGAGACTTTGAGAGTCGTCTGATCAAAGAGATGCTTTCTCTGTGGGGAGTGCGAAAGTCCAGAACCACTCCTTACCACCCCCAGGGGGACCCACAGCCTGAACGTTTCAACCGTACTTTGCTAGATATGCTAGGCACCTGCACCCAAAGGACAAGCCTAGATGGAGCCAACAAATTAGCACCTGGTACATGCTTATAACTGCACCAAGTGATGCCACTGATTCTCCCCTACCGCCTGATGTTTGGAAGAGAAGCTTGACTACCAGTAGATGTGTGTTTTGGGGTCTCCCTGATGGGGTTCAAGCTGACAACTATTTACAGTATGTGCAAAAGTTAAAGGCCCAGCTAACTCATGCGTACCAACTGGCTCAAACCATGGCTGCCAAAAGAAATCTGGCCAACAAAGAAAGGTATGATAAAAGGTGAAAGCACAGGAACTCCAGGAGGAGATCGGGATTGCTAAGAAATCTGGGATTGCATGGCAAGCACAAGATTGCTGACAGATGGCACCATCTCCCTCACATTGTAGTGGGCAAACTAGATGATCTGCCAGTGTACAAAGTAAGGCCTGAGAATAATTCAAAGATGTAAAAACAATGCATAGAAATCATTTACTGCCCATTGGACAAATCTTAATTGAGTCTGAGCCCTAGAAGATGCCCCCTCTGGACCAGTGACTAGAGCTGCTGCTAAGAAAAGATCAAGAAAGTCTGGCACCTACAGAAGCAAGTTAAAGTGTTCCCTCCACAAGTCCCAGTTGAGCATGACTGTCAGTCCATATCGGAAGAAAGTGAGAGTGACTTTGAATACTATCCTTCTTACGAACTGAGTCAATTGTTTCGGGCAATCCCTAGTCAATACTGGAGATGAAGCTGGGCCTTCTGGACTGTCTAAGCCCTGAGCTTCATCCCTGGAGCCAATGCTCCCAGAAAGTGAAGTGCAAAGCATCAGATCAGATGAAATGGAATCATTGTGCATGGTTGAACTGTTTGAGCTTTCAGGGAGGAAAATGATAGATTGGGGCAGACTGGTGATACACGCAACAAGAAGAGTATTTTGAGTGCCCTGACAGTCCACTGCCAGTGTCCAAAAGCGCCCATGCGAGCCAAATGTTGTGGACTCAGAAACTGTAACTCCTGGAGCTGAAAGTGCCCCAAGTTCTAGCCTCTCTACCCCCATGGAGACTCCCTGACAAGTGAGGACAATGCTGAAAATGAGGCTCAGAGTGCAGAGACTATAACAGTTCCTCCTAGAAAGACTGGTCGAGCTGTAAGCCTGTGGTGCACCTCAGCTATGATTCACTTGGGAGGCCTGTGGACTTGCCTCTCAATGTTGTCCATAAAGGAGTGTATGTGTCCCGAGCTCATTGCCCAAACTGAGCATCAGTGCTAACTCCAAGTTACTTGTGTTGCCTTCTTCTATATGGTGCCCTTGCCCCATCCAGCCCCAAGGTAACTGATAGGAAGGGCCCCTCTTCAGGTTTCATGTACAAGAGGTAATAACTTGAGTTATGGTACAATGTGTATGTAATACTGTGTAAAGAGTGAGTACTGCAATGTTTCAGAAATGTGTTCTTGGTAAATGATATATTGACTGATGATTACATGTGCGAGCCTAATGCAAATGTATATGGTTGCAGTTGAAACTTATAGGTACTTTGTTGACGCGACGCCAAGCTTTCCCAGGCCAGAAGGGTAACCCCTGCAAATGGGGTTCCAAAAGACTTCCAGGAGCTTGCTTGAATGCTCCAAGCCCGAATGGTGTTTGGCATTTAAGCCATTTATCAGTGAGTGTTTTAGAGCCTCTGGTACTGTCTCTTTAAGAGCTGTCTGCTTGCAGACATAATTAGTTTGTATGGGGACTGTGTGTTTCTCTGAGTACCACTCGAGCTGCTGCCAATTCACTTCATTTTGCAGTCACTAGGAGTGCAAAGGAACCTATCTGAAAGATGTGACTGTTTGCCAGAAATTATTTGGAGTAGTAATGAAATTGCAGTTTGTCTAACCTGCTTTCTTTGCAGTCAGAACTGTGTCTGCTAGTTCCCATTCTAGTTTTGAACTGCTGAACTGGACCAATCAGTGTGGGGTAAGCTAGCTCTAAAATGATGCCTTGGACCTAATCAGAACTTGGACTCATAATCTGAGCCAGCCACAAGAGGATTGTATGGGCAGTGACTCTGGGAGATGTAGTTTAGACTCTAGTGCCTTTTGGACCAACAGCAGCAGTCTATTGTGAGTGACAGCCAATCCAGTCAAGAACTGGGAGGAACTCAAAGGAAGTGCCCGGTTTTTGTCGGTTGGAGTTCAGTTGAGCTTTGGCAGTGAAGAAGGAAGGAGCCCTGTACTTTTTCAGTGTGCAGTTTTAGTCAAAAAACGTGTGTAAGGCCCAGAGTTCCGGTCTGCAGCTTGTTAGGACTGAATCCGTCCTGTGAAAAGAATCAAAGGATCTCTGAAGAGTAGAAACCAGGCTCACCCTGTAGAAGACTGGAAGAATTGCTGAAAATTGCACTCGGTCTGTCAGGAACTGAATCTGCTGTGTGTTCTCCCGGGTATTGTGCAGTAATTGCGATCGGGATACAGATGCAGCCTGCCTGGTATAGTGCTTTCTTTTATATGGATGTATGAAGAGGTTTGTGTACCTCAAGTGAGCCCTGCTGACATTGAAGGACCCTATCTTATTTGGAGGTCGTGAGTACTAATTCAGGGTTGCTCCCTGTTGAATTGCCACATTAAATCCAAATGGAATTACTGTACTGCTGACTGTTTAATTCTCCTTTTCTCTGTGTGAAGGGGCCCTACCAGCTGCCACGGTTTGGACCAGCCACTAGGGCTTGGGTACCCAGGGACAGTAACTGATAGGGATAGGCCTGTGCACAGAGCCATAGGTAGATTATTAGAGTGATAAGCTAATTAACCTGATTTCCCCTGTCCTTGTTATATCCCCTAAATAAATCAGAGCTACTTGTTTCCAGCAAAGTTGTACTGCCTGAGGTATTTGTCTATGTTAAAGTACTGTACTGTGATTGTTGCACTGTATCTCATTTCACAGGAGGGTCCCAGTGACGGAACCAGACCTGGGGGTAAGTGTATACTGTGAAAGTAATTCTGATATATTGTGTGGGCCACTAGTGGGAAGAAAGGGTGGTTTGCAGTGTCCCAGAGGGCTGTGACCAAGTTAGTTTAACTATCGCGAAACCTGACCTCTGGGTGGAGGCACCGGCCATTGGATCCAGGCCCTCAACCTGTTAGTGGCAAATCAGGCAGGGGTAGTAGCCCCTGGGATAGCGCCATCTAGGGGTTACACATGAACAAGGGGTCATAAATTGAAGATAGAGGGGGAAGGCTCAGGGACAATGTGTGGAAGTATTTATTCATGAAGATGGTGGTGTACACATGGAATGGCCTTCCTGAGGAGGTCATGAGATCAAAAACAGTGGGGGAATTCATGAATGCATGGGGCAGACATAAGGCAATTCTGATGGGAGTTAGGAAGAAGTAGGCTGGTGGTTAACTAGGATTTGTACCTAATCCGATAGGTAGGGAATTGTGCAGACTGAGAGGGCCAAGCAGTCCTTATCTGCTATCAAAGTCTATGTTTCTATGTTTCTATGGGGTTAGAACCCACAAGCTTACAGCCTCAGAGGCAAGACTGCAACCTGCTTAACCACTGACACCTTAAGCAAGACATTTTCAGTTATTTTCACTTAATATAAACCCTTTCATTTCTGGCTAAGCCTTCTGAATGGATTGTTGTTTCTCAATTACATGATCACCTGTCCTGGGAAAATATAAAGCTGCAGTAGTTCAAAGGAAAATTATATAGTTTGGAGATAGCTCACCTAAAGAGAAGGCAAATTGCTAATGAGTATTGATTCTGGTTATTTCTCTCCCTTAGTGCTCTTACAGCTGAGTATGCCTTTCAAATAATTAAGCAATCTTTTGCCCTAAGCCTTATATCAGTTTCTCAAGATCTGGACTGGGCTAGTTCAGCTCTTAACCTTGTTAGAAACACCATTGGGTCAATACTGGTGGCTATTTCTGCTGCATTTCAAACTTAGCTGTTCAGGAACCTTAGTCATTCAATTTAGACATCAATATATTTAGCACCTGTATGATCTACCTGGGGGGCATTTATTGTTTATCGTTATGAACAGCCTTTTATTTTCATGCTGTTGCTTCAGTTTGTTTGTCCTTTGAGTCCACTGGGAGAGAGGAAGATCATCTCTGTCATACAGACTTCTCTCAATGATGTCGTGATGTACTTTAAATTATTATAGGTGACCTAATGTAAATTGCATTTTTCTCAGTAATTCTTCCATTTGATGTCATCACTGGGCCTCACTCAAGTGAACTATGCAGATCTGCCAAGCCTACCAGTCATTTACTATGACACTCTAAATACATTAGTTTCAAAGGAAACAAAACTTTCTCAAAGTGCACATAAAGCCCATACTGAAAAAGAACATTCATTTAGAGTACACACTTGTGTTTCTTAGGGTGGTTAGGGGACACCTTGAGGAACACGATTCTAAAATTTCAGCTACAAGTATGTAGACATGCCAAACCAATCAGCCATTTTCTGTGACAATCTAAATGCATTAGTGTCAAAGGGAACAATTTCTAAGAGAGCACATGAAGCTACCGCCCTGAAAATGAACTTTCACTTGGAGTACAAAGTTGTGCTTCTGTGGTTGTTTAAGGGACACCTTGGGGAACATGATTCTGGAATTCAAAGCAAAAGTATGCAGAAATGCCAAACTATTAGCTATTTTTGTAACTCTCTAAAGGCATTAGTTTCAAAGGGAACAAAATTGTTTCTTAGGGAGCAGATGACCCCCTTCCCCCAAGAATGAATATTCTCTTATAGTACAGACGTGTGCTTCTTGGGATGGTTAGGAACACCTTGGGGAACATGGTTATGACATTTCAGGCACAGATATGCAGAAATGCCACACATACCAGCCATTTTCTGTGGCGCTTTATTGTTATAACACAGTAGTTGTCTAAAATGTGATTGTCGGAGTCCATGCTTCCTTCCATTATTGTCAATCTGCAATATACAAGTTGAAGCTGTCTTTTTAGTACTGTGAACAGGCTGCAAAATTTAATTACAGTATACTGTTCCAATAAAGTATTAGTATTCTCACTACTCACTTAATGTCTTATGACATGCCATTCCCTGTCATATGAGTCAGTGCAGTGGTCCACTTTGAGTGACAGTTCTGTGCCATCTGGCAGTACCAGCCAGTGATGTCCCCTGTCAACTGCCCTTCCTCCTCTGGTGACCTCCCACAGAACCACTGTTATCCTTTGAGCATCCTGTAATGACACAATGAAGGAATAATGCTTGACAGGGTGTGTGTTTTACTAGGATAACGTCGCACCTTGGGTGATTGGGAATGTGGCCGCAGGCCAAGTGTGTCCAACACCTAAGAAGTGACATCATCCTAGCACAACACATACCCAGGAGTGCATTATTCAGATTATAAAATGGTGTCATATTTAAAAAATAAAGTAAAAAAATTAGTTTAAGCTACATTGTTATCTCAGTTTGTGTAAGGGCAGGTTTCTCTCATCTGTCACCTCCCTGCTTTCTGTTCGTTCTTGTTTTACTTTGATAAGTTAGTAATTGCAGTGCCAGCCCTTATCCAAGTTTCATTTTAATCAGTTTGTGCATGGAGATGCCTTTCTTAAGCTATAGTCTGGTTGTGCCTGGAGATGCTGTGAGTAATGCATCGTGTTGCCCCACAGTCATGATTGTGGTTTGCTTCCCCCAATGCAGTCAGCATTTGTTTGACAGGGGGAAGAAAGAAGATTTTTTTTAAAATGCTGATTTATAAATAAAGCATGGTGTGCTTTTGAAAAGCACATGTACTCACTTTGCTTGTGCTGGATGAAGAGCAGGGACCGAGAAGAGTGACTGAAGCTGGTCATGATGACGGCTCTGTTTGACTTTCAGCAGCTTTATTTAAAAAATTTGAAAGTAGCACAATAAATGTGTTTTTGTTTGATATGGGACACATTAATTTGTTGTATTTTCGATTCAATTTGTGGCAGTGGGAGGGAGGGATTTATGTTTCAAAAAAGAATGTGATACTAGCAAACTGCACAGTGGCTACACCATTTGCCGGCAACTTGAACAAAGCATGTGCAGTGATTTGTTTTACATTTGATGATCCATGATGTTATGCTCAGATAGCATCCAGCCTAGCTCCAGACTGACCAATCAGAGCCCAGTGCATTTTCTTTTCATTGTGTAATATTGAACACGGATGTTTTAATCTGTGCATTCACTCCATAGTACAGTATCAATACTGCATGTTGCATGCACTGCATATGCTGTACTCACTCTAGTGAGACAGTACAACACAGTGGGTTAAGGCTCTGAGCTGTAGATCTGGAGACCTGGGTTTGAATCCCATAGCCACCTAGGTGCATACTGTGTGATCCCAAGCAAGTCACTTAACTTCCTTGTGCTCCCAGGTCGCATTCGGAAACAAGCTTCAGCTTAGTGTGCTACTCCGGGTTAAACAATGTTTCCTTCCTACCTTCCTTCCATTCATCAACCACCACACTGAGTGGGAGCAGTGAACACCCATCCCTGTGGGCCCAGGAACCATCACACATAGTGGCTTGGTGGCCTTGACAGTCTTGCTTCAACCATTTTTCAGAAACCAGTTCTATTGTTCAGTATGTACTGTGCTTTTTATTGTTATTTTGATTTCTGGGGCATAGCTTTCCTAGCTGGGGGATAGTCAGGTGGTCAGTGAAGTGATGCTAATATTACTAGCTCTATCCTTTAGTCTTTGCCAGTCTTATGCATTTAATATTTGCATCACTTTTGTGAGTCTGCGTACATTCTTAGAGTGACTGTAAACAGTTTAATCTAGTCATGCCTGTAGCAGTCCTACCTCTTCACCCCACTGATATTCCACTCTGTGTTGTGATGCACTGTACTTTGGGTTGAACATCAAATCTGCATGAAAGCCATTCTTTTATTAAAGCTACAATCTCTATACCAAACAAGTACTGTATTTCTCTGTGTCAAACCTGTAAGTGGTACTTATAACACTCAAAAGACAAAGAACCTCTGTGTGCAAGCATTGAGGTAGTGGTTACTACAAAGGGCATTTGGCTGGGAAGCCAAGTTTCAAAGAAATACAAAATCACACATGCCCCCACAATGCAAAGAATCGTGGGCTGCATATGCAAATCACCACAGAATATGCTGGTTTAACTTTAAGCAGAAATACATGGTGCCTACTCATGTCATGCTTGTGATCTCCTTCCCCATTTTACTGTTCTCAGGTCTGTGGACCATATATTAACATCTGAATAAGTGATAAATACTGTGCTTCGAGTTTAGCAGTTGTCATGGTGACCAGTTGAAAACTGACTCAATGTGAAAATAGTCCTGTTCAATGTTAACATGTAGAACTTGAACTTAATTTCTGTCCAGATTGCCTTTGATAAAGAAGTTAGTACTATAGTACCACAGGAACATCAAAAGTTATGCCTGCATGGGGCTACCATGATAGTGGTTAAAATCTTTTGAATACCATGACCTTGGAGGTGTCCCCATTCCTCCCATGAGAACTTAATGAAATGTTCACAGAGTGTATTTTTAACATCTGTTTAACATACAGTATAGGGGACTGTGTGTGTTATGTACTGTAGTGTACTTTATTTTAGAGTTTCTTTATACACTCTAGTATCAGCACTTGCACAAGGGGCTTTATAAAACTGCTGCTTATTTCTGGCAGACAGTATCATTTCACTACATTCACACTCTCAGGAGAGAAACAAGCATTTGAAAATGCCGAATGTTTATTGCGTTGGTCCGTTAAGCTCACTCACTGCCCCTCTGTCACTCGCTCATTCTGTTTCTCCCAGTAGTGCAGGCTGCTGTTTTGTACTGGGCTCCTGCCTGCATTGGCACCCTTTTCTGTACACAAAGAAATCCGCAGCTGTCCCGACAGAGTTCCGTTGAGGTGACTCACTCCACCTCTCTCACTCACTCATTCTGTTTCTCCTGGCATTGCAGGCTGCCCTTTTGTACTGGGCTCCTGCCTCTGTTGGTGGCTTTTTCTGCCCACAAAGAAATCTGAAGCAGTTCCAACACAGTTCCGTTGAGCTTGCACACTTGCCCTCTCTCACTGTCTCATTCTGTTTCTGCCGGTGCTGCAGGCTGGCCTTTTGTACTGGGCTCCTGCCTGTGTTGCCACCTTTTTCTGCCCACAAAGCAATCCACAGCAGTCACCATAGAGCTCCGTTGAGCTCACTCACTCCCCCTCTGACTCACTCATTGTGTTTCTCCTGGTGCTGCAGGCTGCCCTTTTGTACTGGGCTCCTACCTGCATTGGCACCTTATTTCTGCCCACAAAAAAATCTGCATCTGATCCCACAGAGCTCCATTGAAGTCGCTCACACCCCCTGTCTCACTCACTCATTCTGTTTCTCCTGGCACTGCAGGCTGCCCTTTTGTACTGGGCTCCTGCTTGCGTTGGCATCTTTTTCTGCCCACAAAGAAATCAGCAGCTGTCCCAACATAGCTCCATTGAGGTCGCTCACTCCCCCTTCTCACTCACTCATTCTGTTTCTCCTGGCACTGCAGGCTGCCATTTCGTACTTGGCTCCTACCTCTGTTGGTGCCTTTTTTTGCCCACAAAGAAATCTGCAGCAGTGCTGACAGAGCGTCATTGAGCTAGGTCACTCCCCCTCTGTCACTCGCTCGTTCCGTTTCTGCTGGTGCTGCAGGCTGCCCTTTTGTACTGGGCTCCTGCCTACATTGCCGCCTCCTTCTGCCCACAAAGAAATCTACAGCAGTCACAATAGAGCTCCGTTGAGGTGGCTCACTCTCTCTCTCTCTCACTTGCTCATTCTGTTTCTCCCGCTGCTGCAGGCTGCTCTTCTGTACTAGGCCCCTGCATTGCTGCCCTTTTCTGCCGACAAAGAAATCCGCAGCAGTCCCAGCAGAGCTCCGTTGAGCTCACTCACTCACTCCCCCTCCCTCACTCATTCTGTGTCTCCCACTGCTGCAGGCTAACCTTTTGTACTGGGCTCCTGCCTGCATTGGTGGCTTTTTCTGCCCACAAAGAAATCTGCAGCAGTCCCAACACAGGTCTGTTGAGCTTGCTCACTCCCCTCTCTCACTCGCTCATTCCGCTTCTGCCAGTGCTGCAGGCTGGCCTTCTGTGCTGGGCTCCCCCTCATTGAGGTCGCTCACTCTCCCTCTGAGACTCATTCATTGTGTTTCTCCCTGCGATGTAGGCTGCTCTTCTGTACTGGGCTCCTGCCTGCGTTGGCACCTTTTTCTGCCCACAAAGAAATCTACAGCTTTTCCGACAGAGCTCAGTTGAGGTCGCTCACTCCCCCTATCTCACTTGCTAATTCTGTTTCTCCTGCCGCTGCAGGCTGCCCTTTTGTACTGGGCCCCTGCGTGCACTGCTGCCTTTTTCTGCTCACAAAGAAATCCACAGCAGTCCCAACAGAGCTCCATTCAGCTCACTCACTCCCCCTCCTTTACGCCCTAATTCTGTGTCTCCCACTGCTACAGGCTGCTCATTTGTACTGGGCTCCTGCCTGCATTGTTGGCTTTTTCTGCCCACAGAGAAATCTGAAGCAGTTCTGACACAGGTCCGTTGAGCTTGCCCACTCATTTCTCTCACTCGCTCATTCCTTTTCTGCTGGCGCTGCAGACTGGCCTTTTCTACTGGGCTTCTGCCAGCATTGCCGCCTTTTTCTGCCCACAGAGAAATCCGCAGCAGTCATGCTAGAGCTCCATTGAGGTTGCTCACTCCCCCTCTCTCACTCGCTCATTCTGTTTCTCCTGGAGCTCCAGGGTGCCCTTTTGTACTGGGCTCCTGCCTCTGTTGGTGACTTTTCCTGCCCACTAAGAAATCTGCAGTATTCCCAACAGAGCTCCGTTGAGCTTGCTCAATCCCCCTCTCTCACTCACTTGTTCCATTTCTGCCAGTGCTGCAGGCTGCCCTTTTGTATTGGGCTCCTGTCTGCATTGCTACCTTCTTCTTCTCACAAAGAAATTTGCAGCAGTCATGATAGAGCTCTGTTGAGCTTGCTCACTCCCCCTCTCCCACATGCTCATTTTGTTTCTCCCACTGCTGCAGTCTGCCCTTTTGTACTGGCCCCTGCATGCATTGCTGCCTTTTTCTGCCCACAAAGAAATCTGCAGCAGTCCTGACACAGCTCCGCTGAGCTCACTCAGTCACCCTCTCTCACTCTTTCATTCCATTTTCAGGCTGGCCTTTTATACTGGGCTCCTGCCTGCATTGCCACCTTTTTCTGCCCACAAAGAAATCCACAGCAGTCATGATAGAGCTCCATTGAGCTTGTGCACTCCCCCTCTCTCACTCACTCATTGTGTTTCTCCCGGCACTGCAGGCTGCTCTTTTGTACTGGGCTCCTGCCTGCATTGGCATCTTTTTCTGCCCACAAAGAAATCAGCAGCTGTCCCAACATAGCTCCCTGAGGTCACTCACTCCCCCTTCTCACTCACTCATTCTGTTTCTCCTGGCACTGCAGGCTGCCATTTCATACTTGGCTCCTGCCTTTGTTGGCACCATTTTCTGCTCACAAAGAAATCTGCATCAGTCCCAACAGAGCTCCATTGACCTCACTCACTCCCTCCCCTCACTTGCTCATTCCACTTCTGCTGGCGCTGCAGTCTGCCGTATTGTACGGGGCTCCTGCCTGAGTTGCCGCCCTTTTCTGCCCACAAAGAAATCCACAGCAGTCATGATAGAGCTCTATTGAGCTTGCACACTCCCCCTCTATCAGTCACTTGTTCTGTTTCTCCCATCACTGCAGGCTGCCCTTTTGTAATGGGCCCCTGCGGGCATTATTGCCTTTTTCTGCCCACAAAGAAATCCACAACAGTCCCAACAGTGCTTCATTGAGCTCACTCACTCCCCCTCCCTCACTTGATCATTCTGTGTCTCCTGGCGCTGCAGGCTGCCCTTTTGTACTGGGCTCCTGCCTGCGTTGGTGCCTTTTCCTGCCCACAAAGAAATCTGAAGCAGTCCCGACAGAGCTCAGTTGAGCTCGGTCACTCCCTTCTCTCTTACTCGCTCGATCCTAATCTGTCCCAAATACTGATTTCTGACAGTGACTGCATTATTCTGTGCTGGAAGTGCAAAAACACATTTTGGCCAGGATGTGAAAAATGACAGCTGTTCTGTTCAAAAGGAGGTGTGTAAAAATGCCAGTGTAGAAAATGTGGCGTGAAAATATTACTAATTTGCAAAGTTACATGGGTGCGTGGAAACTGCACAACGCATGCTCGTAGCACAGTCATTTTATGGACTTCATCACCAAATGTTCAACATAGGCATTTTAGGACCTCTGCTAATGAACAGTGTCACTGTCATTTTTCATAATGTTTCCAGAACACAGATTTCCTACAGCAACCATGCTATTCTGCGTCTGAACTGCAAAAACACATTCCGTCCAGGATGTGAAAAGTGACACCTGTACTGTTCATAAGGAGATGCAGAACGATGGCAATGTTGAAAATCTGGAGTGAAAATATTATAAATTCACAAACTTAGGAGCGTGCGTGCAAACTGCACAATGCACGCTCGTAACACCGTCATTTTTATAGAGTATCATCACCAAATGTTCAACATAGGCATTTTAGGCCCTCTGCCCATGAACAGTGTCACTGTCATTTTCATAATCTGTCCCAAACACTGATGTCCCACAGCGACCACGCTATTCTGCGCCGGAAGTGAGAAAACACATTTTGGCCAGGATGTGAAGAATGACAGCTATACTGTTCACAAGGAGGTGTGGAAACATACCAAAGTTGAAAGTCTAGCATGAAAATATTGCAAGTTCGTGAAGTTACGAGCATGCGTAGCAACTGCACAATGTACGCTCGTAAAACAGTCATTTTTTTGGATTTTTTCCACCAAATTTGCAACATAGGCTTTTTGAGAGCCCACCTCATGAACACAGGCACTGCCATTTCTTTAATTGGTCCCAAAAGGTGATTCCATGCAGTAACCTCAAAATCATCTTTAGGGGCTGAATAACACCATGACAGTGGCTGAATTCATGAGGAGGGGTCCCAAAAACTCCATGTTGAAAATTTGGTGCCAAAAGTCAAAAAAATGCCTGAGATATGCACCAAAGTTGAAAAAAACCTATTTATGCCATTATACAGCTTACCGGCATTTCCTCAGTTCACGGTCGGCTTTGAAGAGCGCAGACTTGTTACCGGTCCACCGAAGATTGTCGTGCTGGGCTCTGGAGGTAAGTATGGGGTGGAGGTGTGGGGAGGCAGGGTGTGCACGGGTTGTGAGGGGCCGCATACTCGATGAGGGACTGTTTTTTGCTTTACTGGTGGAAAAAAAAGACATTGCAGGACTTTTGTTTTTTGACAGGAGCATTTCTGGACATTTGGCACCCTGGGGTGGGCTACCAGCATGCCAACTGACTGTTGGGAGGCCAGTTGTAGCCGATGGGAATAGGGCACCCCCGTCAGCACAAAAGTGGGGGGGTGCAAGGGCCAAGGTGGATTGGGCACCCCCTTGGCACAACTCTCCCACTACTGTTTCAGGGGGGACTTATGCTGATGGGGAGTGGGATCCCCCATCAGCACATCAAAGTGGGAGGGGGGGACATAATGCCAACTGTGAGTGGGCTCCTCTGTCAGCAACTCATAGCACCGGGGATGGAAGCTGATGGGGTTTGGGGCCCCGTCGGCAAAAACACGCTGCTGTGGGGAGGAGGCACATGTTGCCAAGGGGGATTGGGCACCCCCTTGGCACAGGAGGCTCACTCATATTGTTTGTGAACATGGCGGCAAGAAACCACCATGTTCGCAAACAATATCAGAGTACCAGGGTTCCACCCAGCAATGACGGGTCACTCCCTCATTGCAGCGAATAGCTTACACTGCAATAATGAAGCAGCCCCTGATTCCAGTGGCTAATTTTTTACAAGATTGTGGCATGCTGGTGGAACTATTGTCAGCAGCAGCATGACACAGCATTGTGGAAAGTGGGCCAAACCTTTAAAGGCTGTGGGGGCATTGGCCACAACAGTGCTATACCTCCACAACCTGCTTCTGGAGGAAAGCTCCCGCAATATGTTTCTTGTGCTTGCACGCAATCAACATAACACAAATACCACTGTCTTTAGTTTCTGGGAAACCATAGCCTTGGATGTGTCCCTCTTCCTCCTGGGAGTACTTAGTGAAATGTGCACAGAGCACATCTTTAACAGATGTTTAGTGTATAGGGACAGTGTGTTCATTTTGGAGCCTATGCTTAGTTGCACAGTTCATGACATGTATGTGGTAATGTGCATACTGCAGTTACAGAAAATTGTACTTTTTATGTTTGCCCTTGTGCTTGAGCAAGGGAAAGTATATTGGTTTGATAGAGGGTTTTGAGAGGTGTGTCACTGTTAGCTAATTGCAGTGCAGTCTGCAAGGGGCTCGACAGTGTCAGACCAACCATCAACCAGGCAGATTAAGAAACTCTTCTGGTCTTGCTGGTAAGATGAATCATAGGGTGGCTCTTTCCTTTGGTCTACAAAAGCTGCCCAGCAAGGGCTGATGAGCATCATGGTAAGCCTGCTGTGATCCTCCTCCCAAATATATAAACAATCCCTCCCACACTCTGCCAAGTATCTCTACCACCTCCCATTGCTTCCCACTTCTCACTTTTCTGACACTGGGGTGCCCAATCATTGGTGCTGGCTAGTACTCCTACCCTGCCCATTTTCACTGTGCAACACCTGGTAGCCCAGCCATGATACTGCTAAACATAATACTGACACTGGAGTGCCCAGTCCCCAGTATTAGCACCTGAAATAAATAAAATTGTCCATTGTAAACGTTTTTATTTTTATACACCCTGTAAAACATAAAACCATCCATTGATGACTGTTACGGCCACTGGCATACTGCTACCACTAACCTCCCCTGACCTGATCCTCACACTCAGCACCCACCAGCCCACACTCTTTCACCCATTATTTGTTAACTTTAGACACTGGGGTGCCCAATCCCCAGTGCCTGCTATTACCCTACCCTTCCCATTTTCTCTGTGTGACACTGATGAACTCACACATGGTGCTGCCAAATATAACACGAACACTTGGGTGCCCAGTGTTGGTACCTGCAATAAAGAAAACTGTCCCTAATAATATTTTTTTATAAACCCTACAACAAGAAAACAGTTCATCAGTGTCCGTTGCTGTAGCATGCTGCTATTGATACCCTCCCACTCAGCACCCACCAGCTCACCCCTCTACACCCCATTGTTACCTAGCAGTGGTCCAATGCTCCTCTGTGGACTGGAGACACATCTTCATGCTTCAATGCAAGACCGGGAACTGAGGAAATCAGGTGTACGGTTAAATGTATTTCAATGAATTTTGAACTGGTTACAATAACTTGCCCATTTTTAAATATTTTTGACTAAATCTTCAACATATACTTTTTGGGATGCCACCTCATGAACAAGGGTGGTGACATTATACAAATCCATTCTAAAAGATGATTTGAGATTCACTGCACAAAATCCCCTTTCTGGCAAGATTTAAAAACTTTCTCCACCCTTGTTCATGAGGTGGTGTCATAAGAAGGCTATGTCAAAAATGTGGGGTACAAATATTTAAAAACAACAAAGTTATGAGTCTACATTGACATTTTTAATGCACACTCATAACTTTGATAATTTTTAATATTTTGACCCCATATTTTCAACATAAACATTTTTTTCACACCACTTAATGAATGTGACAGCTGTCATTATTCAAATCCTGACAAAAATGTATTTTTGCAGTTGAGTTACAATAGTGCCTTTCAGGAAGATTTGAAAATGTTCTCCACCCTTGTACATGAGGCAGGTCATAAGAAGGCTATGTTAAAATATGGGGTAAAAATATTACAAAAGAACAAAGTTATGAGTGTACACTGACATTTTTCAATGTACACTTGTAAATGTGGTAGTTTTCAATCTTTAGGGCCAGATGTTCAAAACTTGGCCCCGGGGAAAAATTAGCACTGCACAGCATGCAAATATAACTTCGACCCATTTGCATGCTGTATTCAAAGGAATAGCCCCGGGGCTATGCTGAACTCTTGGCTTCCCTTAAAATGGTTCAAAAAAGCTCATTCCATTATTACCTCATTTATCTGGATGTGGAAACTCCCGAGATGGGCTTACCACAAAATGGCAGCTCCCAAAGACCCTGGGGATTCTATTGTTGGGCTAGTCAAACTTGCAAATATCTGAAATGGCTTACCACCCCCAGCAGATCTGAATCCCCTTCTGTATGTTTCCTTGTGGCTAATACTGGAAAGAGAATTGATTTCTATAACAGGTATGTCCCCAGAAATCCTCGTACATGTTTCACTGAAGGATCTCCCACACAGCTTAACCTGCTCTCCTATTGCCACATCAGTCAGGATATATGCACAATTATTAATTTTTAAGGTATAAACACATAAGGGACATAAACAAGCCACTTATAGGGAATCCTAACTTTAAAACTGGAGGCCAACCTATCACAGCCCAGTGTGCCTCTCAACTCAGGGAATCTAAAATATGGGACTTTTTCTCAGCTGGAGCTTGCAGTTCTGTGGAAGCTATTCTGAATAAATATTCTATTAACAGATGGCAAGTGTTCAAAGTATATCAACTGAGACATCTATTGATACAGAAGAAGGACAATCGGGGGGGACTACGATGCAATTTTTTAGATCCCTCGCCTTAATAACTAATATGCCCCAAGTAATATCAGTGGCATACAGTGCCTTATTTGATAAGGCCTTTATAGCCCAGGATGGTAAACCTAAATACTGGTCAGAGCACTTCCCTAGTGTAGATGGTAAATGGAACAAAATCTGGAGGATACATATATATATATATATATATATATCTATATCTATAAAATCACTCAGAACAGGATGAGACTAACGCAATTTCAACTTTTAAATAACATGTATTGGAACCCAATTAAACTATTTAAGATAGGTAGAGCTCCCATCTCAATGTGCAACAGATGCCAAAAAAGGAAGGAACTGTAAGACACATTTTTTGGGGACTGCCCACCAATCAAGTCACTCTGGGATTCAATTAGAGGTAAAGCGGACCCTTTGTTGGGTGTAGATGATCTCTTCACTCCTGAAGTGTGCTTGGTTGGGAACTTTGCACAAATTGCAGTCTGCCAACACAGGTACTATATGGCATAGATTTCTTTATCTCTCTAGAAGCTGGTATTACACCACTGGCTGGAGGCACACACAATTACTTATACAGAATGGTTTCAAGAACTACTATTCAATTTAAGAGCTGAACAACTCAAGGACAGCTTGAGGGGCTCCTCTTCTAGGTACCAGAAGATTTAGGAGATTGCCCACTTTATATTTGGTTCAATCTGAGTCTAAACTACTCTAAGTAGGCTCCACTCGCCTTTACTGCTATAGCCCCCTTTACTTTCTTAGCCTGATGTCTCAAAATCCCCTTAGCTTAAGTAGTTACTGTCAACTGATGCCAAGTGTGGGGGGAGGGGGACATGAAACTGTATAATCTTACCATGTAATACTGCTGAATGTTTGTGACTAGTTGTTTCATGTCAGGGTATTCTGCTAAAATCATTAAAATTCAAATTTCACAAAAAAATAAAGGAATAGCCCTGGGGCTAAATCAGTTGAATACAGCATGCAAACGACAGTCTGCAAACAGGGCACTGAGTGCATTGCAAACATAGCTTGGCAACTAAGATAGCTCTGAATATAGCAATTCAGCAGTGCAAACTACAAAAAACAGCCCAGTGCACACAGACATGGAGTAAGGCAAAGGTGAACTACATGGTCAACGTGTGTGTTAGCAAAGAAATGGATTCATTAAAACTGCAAACAACAGTGCAGACCAAATACTGCAGAACTGTGCTATGGTTCTGACGGTTTTGTATGTGGCAAACCCATTTGCATGGTGCTCATGTTTGCCTGGCACTAACACATTTGTCCAGCACAAAAATTTTGCTATATTCAAAAGTGCTATGCAAATGAGCCTACTTAGGCAATCTGTGGGCAAAAAGCCACTTTAGTATGTAATTGTTGCTTGATTTGCATGTAGATCCATGTGGATTGCCTGGCACTATTACAGGGTACAACTAGCTTAATCTATAGGTCAGACTGGAACTACAGGTTGATAGCTACAGGCTGGGCCTACCCACAGCACCACCTGTATGTCAGACTTGAGAAACATGTCAGTAGCTGCAGGCTACATCTGTACACAGCAGCAGAGTCTGGTGTGCCCCAGGGAACTAGCACCACAGCCACAGGTGTTGGTGCTGCATGCCATGGACATATTGTAGTCTCTGCTATAGTACTTAGCAGACACTACAGTACCATAGTGGCTGGTTTAGTGAGGGACACAGCAATGCTTATGGTGTGTCAGGCATCAATGACTGCTGCTCTCTGCACAGTGACAGGACCAGCTGGCAGGTGTGTTCTGATAGTGGACAGCACTGTCATGCTGTCCTGTGTCCCACATACACTGAGCCACTGGAATGGGAAACTCACAGTAACATACACATGGCTGGCCATGTGTGCCATGGTGTCTACAGATGTGAGGTATGTGCTGGGGGGGCTGACACATACCATCATATATGTACATCGGTGTTGGGGTATTCCAAAAACTGAAGCATATGCACTGTGGGGATGGTCCCAGCCTTGTGACAAAACACACTATATGGTCCAGCCTGGCCACCTGTGCACCCTCTCCTCAAAACCCTCCAGTTCCCCAGTGCCTCATGTGTGTACTTGAGTGTGATGGTGTACCCCAATAGGGGAACTGGAGGATTGTGCTGTATGGCTGCACTGCCAGTTATTTAATACTTCCATATGTATTTATCACCGTGTTGACTGAGTAGCTACAGTGGGCCATGGCCTGTATTCAGGAACAACCCGGGGCCACTACATGTGATGACACAGTATACAATACATACAGCAACACACAATTCACATATAGCAATGCAGTTAGTTTGCTGCTGCAAATAGAGTTTTAGCTCTGTCTTATAATGTACATGATTGTTAGCTTCCAAGCAATGTTGAGGCATTGTACTCCACAGTGTGGGTGCCTATGCATATGGAGTGGCCCAGGGTGGCCGTCCACCCTTGCTGCCTCCTCATTGGCTGCATACAGCCTTGTTCACTTTTGCTGCTGTGTCCACACACCCCATCCTTGGTTTGCCCAGAGTTAAGACTACCTTTTTATAGGCAGTAATTTGCACTGTGCTACATGTTGCGCTAATGCATGTTGCATGGCGCTATAGTTTTGAATATACTGTTGCTCCTGTATGAATGTCCCCGCCCCTCACTTTGCACAGTACGTACATTATCTTTTAGTGCCGGCACTAGACATTGTGCTAGAGCTATTTGGTGTTTTGAATATAGCAATCCAGCATAAATGTGACTCAATCATGGTGCAATTGGTTTGTGCAAAGCACAAAGTTTTCAATATCTAACCCTTAGACTCCAAATGTTCATCACAGCCATTTTGTTCACACCATATCATGAACATCACAGCTGTCATTTTTCAAATCCTGCCCAAAATGTGTGTTCACACATACGCTTGTGGTGCAAAATGACATTTCAGTCACTATTTTATAAATAAACATCTGTCATGTTCAGAAGGAGTGGTCATAAAAAGACTATGTTGGAAATTTGGGGTCAAATATGAAAAAACAACTAAGTTAAGAAGAAAAGTTGAATTTTTTTTTATTTAAAGTTTATTAAGAAAATTTTATTTTTTTCCACCACAACATACACATGGCAGACATACATGAAGATGAACATGGTACATTAGACAATTGAAAACGTGAGTCAGCCCCCCCCAAAACCAAAATCACATCCCACACCCTCCCCCCTACCACCACCCCTGGCTACCAGTATTGAGCACAAAAAGTTCATCGTACAGTCACATTGACACTATTTCGAGTGCCAGATTAGCAAACTGGGATCTGAGAAACCATATAGCCAGGCCAACCATTTTGTAAAGAATATAAGGTATATAAGGGATCCCAGATTTTCTTGAATTGCTCCGTTCTATTACGAAGGCTGGCAATAGCCCTTTCCGTGCTAAGATTCGCCAGCAGCTCAGACAACCATTCATTATAAGTGATCTCCTGTTGGTCAATCCAGTGCCTTAGAATAAGTTTTTTAACTGACATGGCTATAAGAGTTATGTGATATTTACGAGCTCGAACTTTGACCTCGGAGAGATCACCCATAATGCACACTGCGGGCCTAAACAGGTCTCCGGGCCCCAAAAGAGGATCAATTGACTGCTTGATGGTAGTCCACAGTGGTGATACTTTGGGGCAAGACCAGAACACATGAAGAATTGTGCCTTCCTCATGCGAATATCTGAAACAGGTTGGAGCGGGCTTGAGGCCCAATTTGAATAACTGGAAGGGAGAATAATATGCATTATGCAGGATATACAATTGCAGTAATCTAAGCCTGTCTTGAGTCACAAATTTGTGGCAGTCGTGCCACAGTTCTGGCCACTCTGTGTTATAATCTGGGAACAAGGAGGCCCATACTTCAGTAGGCCCAGAACAGCCAGGAAATTTCCAGTTATGAATGGTACTGTAAATTGCCGAGACTGCACCAGGACGGCCACAAAACTTAAAAAGTTCTTGACAAAAAGGGATACGGTTCACCGCAATAGGAGCTTTACCTAGGACTTTCATTAAAGAATGTCTCAATTGCAAGATACGGAAACTGTATTTATTAGGAATTCCCAATCGGCTAATTAAATCATTGATTGGGAGCCATTCACCATTGTCCGTAATAAAATTGGAGATTTGCATGCCATGCAAACTGGGTATCCAGTTGAAAGAAATTGGTTTACCATCTATTTGAAATTGGGGATTCCCCAATATAGGTTGATTAATATCTCTGCCTGGGTCATACCTGAGATACCGACATATCTGGGCATGGGTCCTCAATGAGGTTATAATAGTGGGGTTCCTAACTTTTAATGGAAGAAGTCTCTGCTTAGCAAATAGTAGACCCACAGGATCTAGGTCACTTGCATGAATTAGAGCAAGCTCAATTTTAAGCCAGGCAGGAGCATCGTGTAACTTGTCCAATGTGAGCCATCTTAGATACTTATTAATATGACTGGCCCAAAAGTACGAAGGAAGATGAGGGAGACGAAGTCCCCCTTTTGTCTTGGGGGCAGTCAATTTATAATAAGCTATTCGCGGGGGTTTATTATGCCATATAAATTTAGTGATAAGAGATTGAACTTTATTAAACCATGACATAGGAAGACACATGTTAAGCATTGAGAGAGGGTAAAAAATCCAGGGAAAAACATTCATTTTGATTAGATTTATTCTACCCCATAAGGACAGGGAAAAAGATGACCATCTAGTAAGATCTTGGGAAATTGTGAGAACTAAGAGGTCAAGATTTAACCTGATACTATGTCCTGCACACCTAGTTAACTCAATAACCAGATATCTCAGTGACTCGTATCTCCAACTTAGCCCCAGGGCCAAGATATCCACCTTAAGCACCTTATGATTTAAGGGATAAACTATGGTTTTATTAACGTTTAATTTGTAATTCGAAATACTACTGAACTCCTCAATAATGTCCAACATGGGTGGTATAGAGACCTTAGGATTAGCAATCTGAAGAAGCAGGTCGTCCGCGTATGCTAGAACCTTCACCTTGCACGGGTGAATAGGAGTCCCCTGCACTGCTTGACACGCTAACAATTTGCGGATCAATGGCTCCAGATAGATGTTGAACAACAACGGTGACAAGGGGCACCCCTACCTGGTTCCTGACTGCAGCATGAACACCTCTGAGATCACCCCATTACAAGTAACAAGAGCTGAGGGGAAGCGGTATAGAGCCTTGATCCATTCAATAAATTCTACTGGGAAACCAAAGGTGTCAAGAGTAGAGAACAGGTAGCACCAGTTTACCCTGTCGAACGCCTTCTCAGCATCCAGCGAAATCAATACGGCCGGATAAGGTGCATCTCTACACACCGAGAAGACATGCAACAGGGTACGCATATGGTCAGAAGATAACCTTCCTGGCATAAAGCCGACATGCTCTGGGCCTACCAGGTTACTAATTACCATATTGAGACGATCTGCCAACACTTTGGATAAGATTTTTATATCGATATTCATAAGGGAAATGGGCCTATAGTTGGAAACCATATCGGGAGCCTTGTCCGGTTTCGGTATTAAGACTGTAAGAGCTTCGAATAAAGAAGGATCTACCAGTTGCCCTGATATAATCTGCTGAAATAAGGGGAGAAACATTGGGATTAACTGACTTTTAAACTTTTTGTAAAAGTTAGTGGAAAAACCGTCCTCCCCTGGGGCTTTATTCGTAGGTGAACTCTCCATCACCTTAGAAATTTTCTCCGTCGAAATAGGGACTAACAGGTGATTCCTCTGGTCCTCAGACAGTTGGGGTAAATTGATACTTTTCAGGTACTTACATATGACCTGTTCTGGGAAGGGGAATGGCATGGGACCATATAAGTCTTTGTAATAACTGGTAAATTCCTTTAAAATGTCTTCAGGGTGAGTTTTAGAAGTACCATCTATCCTGAAGGTTATCGAGGCTATATATCGAGATAACTCCATTTCTTTGATCCTAAATGCTAAAAGGCACCCTGCCTTTTCCCCTTGGTTGGTATAGGATGCCCGGGTCTTTAACATGGCATATATCACTTTTTCCCTCAAAATATCATTATACGCGGATCTTACTTTGATTAATTCCTGTCTGACTGATTCCGGAGATTGTGGGGAAAAGTTCTTCACTAGTTCCCTCATTTTAGATAGCAATTGAGACAACTTTAAGGTAGCCATTTTCTTCCTATGGGTAGCCATACTAATTAAGATGCCCCTCATATAGGCTTTAAAGGTCAACCATAGTATATCAGGACTCCCCAAGGGGTCAAAGTTGTGTTCATAATATCTTTGGATATGTTCTTGAATGTGTTTGACTAAATCCGACTCTAAGAGCAGTTGATCATTTAATTTCCACCTTGGCCCTCTGCTGGGTAAAGAAAGTAATGACAATTGACAGGCTACTATTGAATGATCAGATAGGGGACCTGGTAATATTTTGGCCTCTAGCACCCCTGGTATTAATGAGTGAGATTGGAAAATGTAATCTATTCTGGAGGAAGAGTGGTGGACAGGGGACGTGTAAGTATACATCCTCTCATGAGGGTGTAACACCCTCCAGATGTTGCAGAGGCCTATTGGGTCCATTAACTCCCTTAATGCCCTCTGGGCAGGGGATAGGCCATTTCTCTGATGACACATTTTATCAACTGAGGAGTCGTAAACTAATTTGAAGTCTCCCCCTATGATCATGGGTAGCGAAAAAAATGGCAGTAGGACCTGTATTAATTGTGTGAAGAAGCTAGGTGTATCCTGATTCAGACCATAAACACTGCCCAGCAAGATCTCTTTATTGAAAAGCAATCCATGTACTAATAAGTATCTACCCAAGGGATCTTTGACCTCCTTGATCATTTTGAAAGGTATCCTCCTGTGTACAAGAATCACCACCCCTGCACTTTGAGTAGAGCCCCCCACAGAAAAGTATTGGCTGAATGGTTGCTTTCATAATGTGGAGTTTCTGAATCTAACAAATGTGACTCTTGCATATAAACAATGTCAGTACTCAAAAGCTTTAAATGCTTTAATATCTGACACTACTTGATTCTTTTCCAGACCCCTTTTATGTTTCAGAAAGCTATGGTAATTCGATTAGCCATCTTTTCCAGATAAGCTAACCTGGCCTAGAATAACTGCTACTTCATGACCCGACCAGTGAATCCAGCTTTTCTGGGAATTTGTGCTCAATACTAACACCCCCCCCCCAACCACCCTCCAGAAAATGAAAAGACTAAACCTAAACATTGTCCTTCCTTACCATTACCCCCTGCGAGCCCACTAGCTATCTGGAATCCGCAATGCATGCTATCCTCAGCTATACTTTCCATCCATCTCCCCATCGCCCTGCCCTTAAGGAGGAATGACAGTCTGCCAACCCAAAAATCCAATGCGATTAACACTACTAGCAAGAATATAGGAGGTTATGTAAGCTGAAAAATATTAAATGCACCCCAGCGGGATCTTAACACGAACTGTTGTCAAAACCTTAGGCTTGCAAGGAAAAAAATAAATCCCCTTAACTAAAGGCAGATAGCCCGAGAATACACTTGGGGAAGAGAGCAACGGTATTTAAACATAAATTTAAAAACAGAACACCTGAAAGGACCCTCAATCCCCGGAGAAGTGAACAAATGGATTGCCATAAGAACTGAAAATTGCATTCAGGAAATGCCGAACTGAGCTCTGTGTGGAAAGCCGGAAAACTCAACAATAGAACTATAGTGCCCTCTTGTGCCATTTAGCGGCACTCTCAGTCTCATTGCAGGACCAACCCTTCATTAATTATAATGTTCTACTTGAGAAACGCAAAGGCTGCACGCTTTCTGAAAAAATAAATAAATAAATAAATAAACACTTTATCTCAACCCAGATCAGGAACTCCCAGAAAATTTTAACACAGCCTTTCCTGTAAGTTACACTTTCTGTGCTGTGCAAAATAATACGAGGATCAAATAGAACTTGCTATGATTACAATGGTACTAATTGGGGACATGCAGTGAGTCCACCGGTTTCTTACACAGTTACGGTATGTCCCTGCAGAAATTAAAGTCCTCAGGAACCATTAATTCACTGAATATAAATCAGAACCTTCATACTGGATTTAAACATGAGCATAGTAGACTGATAGCATCCCTTCAAGTCTCCTCCATCACTTCAACGAGCAGGGAACAGATCTGGGAAGGCTTTCTGCAGGGCTACTTTAGCACTCTCAAAATCCTCAAAGGTCGACCAGACTCCAGAGATAAGCACCTGCGAGTGTGCAGGATACCCCATACGAAATTTCACTGCTGCAGCAATGAGCTTTGAGACTAAAGGGTGAAATAGGGATCTGCGTTGCCTTACATTGGCAGGTAAATCTTGGATGATGCGAATTCACTTCCCCTCCCATAACACTTCTTGCATCTCCTTGGTCTTGCCCATAAAGAACTGCTTCTCCTGAAAATTCAGAAATTTTATTATTATGGGTCGGGGATGGGCGCCTGGTGCAGGCATCAGCCTAAGGGCTCTGTGGGCCCTCTCTCTGGTGTACGTTGAGCCAAACAGGGAAGGACCGGCCAATTTCTCTATCAGCTTCTGTATAAATAGAATGCTATTCGACCCTTCCTCCTTCTCAGGCATCCCAATTATAACAACATTATTTCTGCGGCTCCTCCCCTCTAAATCCTATATTTTCTGCTCTAATTTCTTAATTCTTTGCCGATTATCCACCACATCGCTGCTGGTGCGTTCTGCTTTTTTCTCCAGTGAGATGAGGCGAGATTCACTGTCCGCCATTCTGGTAGATAGATCCTCCAATGATGTGGTAATCTGCTTTACTTCATTAACCACTTATTTAAGGTTGTCCCGAAATGGTTTCAATTATTGGAGGAATAATTCAAGGGTGAGAGGAGTCGCATCAGGATTGGGATTTGCAGGGGCCGCTCCTGTAGTTTGCCTTGTGCCAGCCGCCGGTTGGGCCTGGGATCTCTTGCTGCCTTTTTCCAACGTAACAGGACGGGTATGTTTTGGCATGGCGAGGCACATTTTGGCTTCCATTTCCTCCAAGTCTGCTGCCAGGAAGGTCACTGTGTCGGCAAGTATACCCAGGGAGTGCAACCAAACGTAGAAATTACCAAAATACCCTGAAATTAGCGTTAGGCGATGGGAGTGGAAGCGGGAAGCAGCTACTCAGACCTCAGCATCATGTGATCTCCGAAGAACAGTTGAATTGTTTCAATATTTACTCATAACTTTATTTTTGCAGATTTTGGCACCTAAATGTTCAACATATCTCTTGTGTTACCCTACCTCCTAAACATGACAGGTGTCATTTTTGTGTTGATTGCACGCATGCAGAAGAAACATGTTGCGGCAGCTTGCTGCAGAAGCAGGATGTGGAGGCACAGCACTGTTGTGGTCAATACCCCCACTACCTTTTGAGGCTTGGCCCGCTGTCCCCAATGGGGTGGCATACTGCTGCTGACACTAGTTCAACCAGTGTGCCACCACCTTGAAATGTTTTAGCCACTGCAATCAAGGGCCACCTGATCATTCCAGCGTCATCCGCTGCAATGAGGGAGCGACCCATCATTGTAGGGTTCCCTTGCACTCCCTGACCAGTTTGCTGACAGGGATTCCAGTCCCTGTCGGTTTGTGTTGTTTGCCGAGGGGGTGCACAATCCCCCTCTGAAGCATGTTCCCTCCCACTGGTTCTTTGCGGATGGAGGTGCTCAATCCCTGTCAGCATCCCCCCCCCAGTTCTTGTGTGCCCAGAGGGTGCCCAATCCCCCTCAGCTCATGAGACCCCCCACACTAGTATGTGCTGATGGGGGTGCCCAATCCCCATAGGCTCCAGTCCCCCCACCCCAAAACACGCAGGTGGCATTCTGGGAGCCCACCCCAGTGTGCCAAAAGTACCTGCAAAAGGAAAAAAATGTCCCACAGTGTCTTTTATTTTCTAACCCTAAAAAGAAGGAAACGGTCCCTTGCTGTCTGTTCCCCCTCCCCCAACCGCCCCCTCCACTGTGTACCCCACCTACCCACACCCCCCTTACCCCATCCTTACCTCTGGAGCTTGGTGCAACAATATTCGGTGGACTGAGAACATGTCTGCACTCTTCAAAGCCGACTTCGAACTGAAGAAATGCCAGTAATCTGTATAATGGCATAAATATGGTTTTTTCAAATTTGGTGCATATCTCAGTCATTTTTTAGAATTTTGGCACCAAATTTTCAACATGGGTTTTTGGGACCCCTCCTCATGAATTCAGCCACTGTCATGGCATTATTCGGCCCCAAAAGGTGATTTTGTGGTCACTGTGCAGAATCACCATTAAGGACCATTTAACAAAACGACAGTGTCAGTGTTCATGAGGTGGGCTCTCAAAAAGCCTATGTTGCAAATTTGGTGAAAAAAATCCAAAAAAATGAGTGTTTTATGAGCGTGCGTAAGGCAGTTGCTATGAACGCTTGTAACTTCGCGAATTTGCAATATTTTCTCGCCAGATTTTCAACAATGGCATTTTTTAACACCTCATTATGGACAGTACAGCTGTCATTTTCCCCATCCTGGCCAAAATCTGCTTTCACACTTCTGGCACAGAATAGCGTAGTCGCTGTGGGAAATCAGTGTTTGGGACAGATTAAGAAAATGACAGTGACACTGTTCATGAGCAGAGATCCTAAAATGCCTGTGTCGAAAATTTGGTGACGATAGCCCATCACATGACTGTGTTACAAGAGTGCATTGCACAGTTTCTACACACCCTTGTAACTTTGCAGATTTGTAATATTGTCATGTCAGATTTTCAACACTGGCATTTTTTCACACCTCCTTATGAGCAGTACAGCTGTCATTTTTCACATCCTGACCAAAATGTGTTTTCGCACTTTGGGCTCAGAATAGCACGGTCGCTGTGGGAAATCAGTGTTTGGGACAGATTAAGAAAATGACAGTGACACTGATCATGAGGAGAGGTCCTAACATCCCTATTTTGAAAACTTGGTGACGACGTCCATGAAATGACTGTTATAAGCGTGCGTTGAACTGTTTCCACACACCCTTGTAACTTCGCAAATTTGTAATATTTTCACGCCACATTTTCAACACTGGCATTTTTTCATACCTCTCTATGAACAGTACAGCTGTCATTTTTCCCATCCAGGCCAAAATATGTTTTTGCACTCCTGATGCAGACTAGCATGATTGCTGTAGGAAATCGGTGTTTGGAACAGATTACGATCATGCGAGTGAGAGGGGGGAGTCACCGAGCTCAACTGAGCTCTGTCGGGACTGCTGCAGATTTCTTTGTGGGCAGAAAAAGGCCCCAAAGCAGGAGCCCAATACAAAAGGGCAGCCTGCAGCACTGGGAGAAACAGAACGAGAGAGCGAGTGAGAGAGGGGGAGTGAGCAAACTCAATGGAGCTCTGTCGGGACTGCTGCAGATTTCTTTGTGGGCAGAAAAAGGCATCAATGCAGGCAGGAGCCCAGTACAAAAGGGCAGCCTGCAATGGTGGGAGAAACAGTATGAGTGAGTGAGTGAGAGAGGGGGACTGAGTGAGCTCAATGGAGCTCTGTTGGGACTGCAGTGGATTTCTTTGTGGGCAGAAAAAGGCACCAATGCAGGCAGGTGCCCAGCACAAAAGGGCAGCCTGCAGCACCAGGAGAAACAGAATGAGCGAGTGAGAGAGGGGGGGAGTGAGCAACCTCAATGGAGCTTTGTCGATACAGCTGTGAACTTCTTTGTGGGCAGAAAAAGATGCCAACACAGGCTGGAGCCTAGTAGAAAAGGGCAGCCTGCAGCGTGGGGAGAGACAGAACAAGCGAGTTAGAGAGGGGGAGTGAGTGAGCGCAACAAAGCTGTATCGGGACTGCTGTGAATTTCTTTGTTGGCAGAAAAAGGCACCAGTGCAGGCAGGAGCCCAGTACAAAAGGGCAGCCTGCAGCGTTGGGAAAAATAGAACGAGCGCGTGAGAGAGGGGGAGTGAGCGAGCTCAATGGAGCTGTGCCAGAACTTTAGAGTTGCCCACCCTCCAGCCCAGGGTCCTCCATGGTCCTATATTACAGCAGGGTCTCTGGAGTGGAGACAAAGCAATGAATGGCTACGCCCACACCTCCTTATGAACAGTACAACTGTCATTTTTCACATCCTGGCCGAAATGCGTTTTCGCATTTCCGGTGCAGAATAGTGCGGTTGCTGTGGGAAATCAGTGTTCAGGACACATTAAGAAAACCACAGTGATACTGTTTATGAGCAGAGGTCCAAAAATGCCTATGTTGAAAATTTTGTGATGAAAGTCCATAAAATGACTGTGTTACGAGCGTGCGTTGTGCAGTTTCCACGCACACTTGTAACATCGCAAATCAGTAATATTTTCACACCAGATTTTCAACACTGGCATTTTTTCACACCTCCTTATGAACAGAATAGCTGTCATTTTTCACATCCTGGCCAAAATGTGGTTTGCACTTACGGTGCAGAATAGGCCGTCGCTGTAGAAAATCAATGTTTGGGACAGATTAAGAAAATAACAGTGACACTGTTCATGAGCAGAGGTCTAAAATCCCTATGTTGAAAATTTGAGATGAAAGTCCATAAAATAGCTGTGTTAAAAGCATATGAACTGTTTCATACCCACTTGTGACCTTCGGAGAATTTGTAATATTTTGCCCACATTTTCAACACTGGCATTTTTTCACACTTCCTTATGAACAGTTCAGCTGTCATTCTTCACATCCTGGCAAATGTTTTTGCACTCTGCCGTAGAATAGCCCAGTCGCTGTGGGAAATCAGTGTCTGGGACAGATTAAGATCGAGTGAGTGAGAGGGAGGAGTGACCGAGCTCAACTGAGCTCTGTTGGGACTGCTGCAGATCTCTTTGTGGGCAGAAAAAGGCCCCAACACAGCAGCCCAGTACAAAAGGGCAGCTTGCAGTGGAGGGAGAAACAGAACGAGAGAGCGAGTGAGGGAGGGGCACTGAGCAAAGTCAATGGAGCTCTATCAGGACTGCTGCAGATTTCTATGTGGGCAGAAAAAGGCGCCAATGCAGGCAGGAGCCAGTACAAAAGGGCAGCCAGCAGTGCAGGGAGAAATAGAATGAGTGAGTGAGATAGAGGGAGTGAACAAGCTCAATGGAGCTCTGCCAGGACTTTACACTTGCCCACCCTCCCTTCCAGTGTCCTCTGTGGTCCTCTATTATAGGAGGGTCTCTGGAGTGGAGACAGAGTAATGATTGGATGCTTTAGGATTGCTGTAATAATAAAGATTTACTTCTTCTGTTTCTTTCTCTAACTGAGCTAAGTACTCAGCTATACTGTTATGATTGCCGTAATAATACATATTTATTTGTTCTGTTTATATGTCTGACTGAACTGAGTAATACTTGGAGTGCAACAGGATTTCTAAGTGAAACTATATGAGAGCTGAGAACAAAAAGTATTGTAGCTGAGGTGTGAAAAACAGACAAGGAGGCTTTAGGATTGCTACAGTAATACAGTGTCTAATGGATGACATTTTAGCCTGAATTACCCCTGTCAGCAAGGGGTCAGTAGGGGGACTACGGGGGGGACAGGAATTTGAGTAAATAGGGGCCTACCACATGTGCTAGGGTACAGAACCTGGGAGTAAGAGCCCCTTGCATAAGATGGGGGCCATAATGGGGCAGGTGCCACATGTTTAGGGCAGGCATCTTTGGAAAGGTGGAGGGGTGTACAGTGTGTGGGTGTGCCATGATCCTGGACTGGGCTTGGAGGATGGGAGGTGTATGGTCTGTAGATGACTGGCGAGTTTAAGGGAGGAACCGTGGAGGTTAGGGAGGAGTGTAAGTGGCAGAGCAGATGAGTATGATAGGCATCCTGAGGGGGGGGGAATAGGGGATGACAAAGGGGGACAGAGGAAGAATGACTAGTGACTGTAACTGACCCCAGTATCAGAGGCACTAGCAGGAAAGAGAGGAGAAGGGAGGGGTGCCCAATGTGAGGCCAGGTCTGCCTCCTGATGAGGGAGGAAGGCACCACAAGGAGTACCATAGGAGAGAGTAGATGGCTGCGGGTAGGGAGGCCCGATAGGTGGCTGAGAGGATCAAGTAGGAGGGAGTAGCATAGAAAAGATGTTGAACGGGTATCGATTATGAATAGATTTATTACCTCTGCTATGGGACAGAGAGGGAGAGGAACATACATGAAGGGGGAGGACAAGAGGGGCATAGAGAGGATGGCAACAGGTAGGGAAGAGATGAAGGACAAAAGGGTAGAGAGGGCTAGTATGGAAGGAAGGGGTGGTGACTGAAGGAAAGAAGGCACAGAAGGGGGAAGGATGGGAGGGCATCACTATGGGGTAGAAAGGAATGGGGCTCAAATGGACAACAGTGGGGATAGGAGGGGTTGAAATCAGCAGGGAGGAGGGAGGTTGACATGGGAAGCCCAATAGGAGTGAATCAGGCTGGGAAGGGGTTCAAGGGATGGGAAGAAAAGGCAGAGAAAGGGGTGAGGTGGAAGTAGGGGTACAGATATCGAAGTCACAGAGTTGCAGTTGAAGGGGTAAGGGACAGGAAGAATGAATACTGGGGTGGTGGAAGGGGCATTAGAAGGGAAAGGGGGTAAGGGGCAGGGGGTACTCATCCTTGGGGATTCTATACTGAAATGGGTGAGATGGGGTAGAAAGGGGGGAAAGGCACACCCATATTTGGATTGAAGTTGTCCCCAGGTTAAGTGCAGGAGGGGCAGGGCAGGCACTGCTCAAGCATGCAGTGAGGGGCAGGAAGAAACCACATTTACTATTGCATGTGGCTACAAACGACTTGGGGGATACTGTGGAAGTAGTGAGGGGGAGGATTGAGTACTTGGGCAGGCAGTGTGAGAGGGTGGGGAACTCGGTGGCATTCTTGAAAGTACTGTCAGTACCACAGCCTCCCCCAAACACACACATACACCCCAAAAAAAGCTGTATAAAAGTCTGCAATTCATTCAAATCAGTTCCATTTTCTTACTTACTTGGGGTTCAATGCGAACAAGTGTAAAATCATGTACCTAGGGCAGAGGAACCCCAATGCTGGGTATAGGATGGGGGGAGGTACTGATACTCACTAGACATGAAAGGGTCCTTGGGGTTATTATATCAGAGGACCTCAAGATGGCAGTACAGTGTGACAATGCTATGGGCAGGGCAAATTGAATTCTGGGGTGCATAAGGACTAGCATCTCCAGTAGGAGGACGAGGGATGTTGTGCTGTCATTGTATCACTCTCTGGTATACCCCCAGCTGGAGTACTGTGTCCAGTTTTATAGTCCACACTTCAGAAAGGACATAAGGTGGAGGTGTTCCACAGGAGGGCAACAAAAATGGTTCAGAATTTTCACAGGAATCCCTACAAGGAAAAGCTGAAGAATCTCAACATGTACACTCTGGAACAGAGGCGGCCGAGAGGTGACATGATCAAGACCTGCAAAGTACCTCACATGGGTAAAGAGGGTACAGTTGGGGAGTTTCCTTCAAATGAGGATGAGCATCCAAACCAAGGGACATACAATGAAGCTAGTGGCGGGGAGGCATTCAGGATAGTGTGAGAAATATTTCTTTACTGAAAAGTGGTAGATACCTTGAACAGACTGCCAGGAGAAGTGGTGGAAGCTAAAATGGTAGGGGGCATTAAGCATGCATGGGATAAACATAGCTGTATATTACAGAAAGTAGAAGGAGGGGGTCAAAGAGATCAATAGGGCCATGGACATGGAGTAGGTTCAAGTTCATTGCAGGAAAAATCCATTAAGCAAGCTCATTCACAAGGAGGATCTGATGGATGCAGGCAGAATAAGACATGCACTAACATATACAGGCAGGAGTTACACATAGATAGAGAACACTTGGCCAGACTGGTTGGGCTGAGTGGTCCTTTTCTGTTGATGAATTCTATGTTCCTATCGCATCATGTGTTAATTCAGGTGCAGTGTTTAAAGTTGGGCCTAACATACATCCACATGTGAGCTACAGTAAATTACTGAATTAGTGCAACCCACTTATACTGCAATAAACGAACCCCAGGGCTTTGAAGCACACTCTTCATAAGGCTGTAAAGAAGTGGGGTTCTATTTGTGCAGTGTCCACACCAGTATGCTGATCTTTAAATCGACACACATCTGAATGAATACTTGATTCTTGCTCACTCCATTTCTTCCCACTTTGAAACCTGCTTGTCCTGAGTTACTTTTGGGTTGGCAGCTACCTCACTGAGTTGGAATGACCAATAAGTGGCACTGAAAGACATCAGACTTCACAGACTGTGAGGCAGCTGCTCACGGACAGACATAAGGCAATTCCTACTGAGGTAGGAGGAAGTAAGCTGTTGATTAACTAGAATCTGCAGCTTATCCATCAGGTAGGGAAATGGGAAGACTAGGTGGCCCAAGCGAACCTTATGTGCCAGCAACTTGTATGTTTCTATGTTTCTCACCCACCATCTTGGCAAGAAGAAGGCTGAAGCTGTGGCCACTGATGACTGTTGGGGTTTGGGAATGGGGGGATCAAAGGGGATACATATAAGGAGATAAATCATAATAAAAATTGTGACACCTTCACCAGCTTTCCAAAATGCTTACCAGTAAAAGAACACTCTGTGAAGTTTTTCAAATGGCAATACAATCTGGTAAGCCCACTGTCTGCCATCTGACACCAGGCATCATCCAGCATAAAATTGCCTAAAGAAGGCAGTGTGGTCATGTGGTTACTGAAATACTGGAGATTACAGATTTATAAGAACAAAAGAATATCACACAGAAGCTGGCACATATCCCTATAGCAGCTGTTTCCTGCTTCTCAGTACTTCTATTTATACCCTTCAGGTACTTGAATGTTTCTATCATATCCCTTCTTTCCTTCCTCTCTTCCAGTGAGTACATATTGAAGTCCCTTAATTTCTCCTCATAAGTCTTGTGTTGCAAGCTATGTACCGTCTCAGTCGCCCTTCTCTGGACCATCTCAAGCCTGTTAATATCCTTAAGAAGGTGCGACCTCCAGAACTGCACACAGTACTCCATGTGACCTGACCATGGTTTTATATCATGGCATCAATACCTCCCTCCTTATGCTGGTGATACCCCTGTCTATGCACCCCAGCATGCCACTGGCCCTCCCAGATGCCTTACCACTTTGACATTTTCAGGTCATCTGAGATAAGAACCCCCAGGTCCATTTCCTTCTTTGTCACTGTCCCTAACTCCCCCCCCCATTCTGTACCTATCCCAAGGTTTTTGTGTCCCAGGTCCATACTTTTGCACATTTTTGAAGTACAGTTCAGTTGCCAGTCCTCAGACCATTTGTCAACATCCCCAGGTCCCTCCTCATTTTCTCCACCTCCTCTGGGTATCCACTGTGTTACAGATCTTGGTGTCATCTGCAAACAGGCAGACCTTTCTCTTCACCCCTTGTGCAATATCACTAATGAAGACATTGAACAGGACTGGCCCCAGGACCGATACCTGCGGCACACCACTGGTCACTCCCTCTCCCCAGACTGCACCCCATTTACCACCACTCTCTGCCTCCTGTCTCTTACCCAGTTTCTAACCCACATTACCACCCTTTCTCCCATGCCCACCGTTATCAGCTACTTTTTCAGCCTCCTATGTAGTGCACGTGTCACACGCTTTGCTTACATCAAGGTGGCGTTGTCCACTACCCTGATTGCTGCCTTTGTCTTGCCCAAATACATCAACCAGATTTGTCTGACATGACCTACCCACTGAGAATCCAAGTTGCCTATGGCCCTGGGCTCTGATGGCTTCTACATGCCCCACTATCCTTTCTTTAACCAATGTCTCCATGATCTCCCCCCCCCACTGAAGTGAGGCTGACCGGCCTATAGTTCCCCACCTCCTCCCTAGTGCTGGATTTCTATACGGGGACCACATGTGCCCTCCTCCTCCTATTCTCTGGTACTACCCCTCTGTTGAATGACTCAGTGAACATGGCTGCCACAGGTACTGCTATTTCCCTTCACAGTTCTTTTCTTTTTTTTTTTTACGGTTAATAAGTTTTTTATTGATTTGATTTTAACAAACATTACAAGGAATAAAGCTGTCAGATACATAACAATAATATTACAGACCTGTTATATCCGTCTGTATGAATACAGTTAGAGGAACAGGCTTACAATAACTTGAGGAGCAGAGCCTAAACAAGCGGGCAACAGAAGAACTGTATTATTCCCTGGATGGACGAACAACACCTGCCCAGCCGGGAAGTAACCTTCGGGAGTAATACCTGCTGGTGCTCATGTCCTGTAAATACCATATAAATTGGCTTACCTGGACTATTCTCAATGATACCTGCCTTGCTGGCACAACCGTAGAGTTCTAAGATGGTCCAGGGCTGCTTCCCTCCAGTCAGAAACTTCAAAATATGAGAGAACACACACAAAGCAAACTTATCTAGAGATCATCAGTGAATAAACTAGCAATTACTCATAATATTCCAAGTTGCTATTGGTACAGGGGGCCCCGGAACCACAAACAGTGTCTCTTCGGCCCCAGCTCCAGACTCAAACATGAGAGGAGGGTTTACAAAAGTGAAGAGGAGCTTTTTCAGGTGATTCCCTCCCTAGGTTTCAAGTACATTATAAGGGGTTTTCACATGTTGATATATTTAGAGAGGATATCAGCTACAGAGTGTAACATTCTGGACCAGTTGGCCACCTGAACCAAGGAGATAAGTACCTCCTCCACCGATGGGATTACCTGTGTCCACCATTTCCACAAGAGGAGTCTTTTTACCTGCATACTTATGGCCAGGAGCAATTTTATCTCTGAGAGGCTTAAGTCGGGGGCTGAGGACTGGATTCCTAGTGTCAGCATCTGGGGGGACATAGGAATGGGTTTCTGAAGAATACTGGACCCCACCTCACCAGCTGTCTGCCATAAGTGCTGGATCCTCCTACAGTGCCATAATATATGGATTAGGTAGCCAGGGAGCTCCTGACATCTCCAGCAGAGGTCAGATTGGACCAGTTTAGCCTGGCAAGTACCACAGGGGTCCTATACCATGAATGTAGAATCTTATTCTGTATTAGCTGGCTTCCAATATCAGGGTATGCCCCATGTGTAAGCCTGAGACATGTGTTACAGTCCAGATCTGTGATGTGGGCCTGCAGTGCCTGCTCCCATTTATGCTTAGACTCCTCTGCTTGGGATGGAATGGTGTCCCTAAGGGCAGTGTATATTCGGCTAGACTGGCCTCTTTCTAGGGCCAGCCAAGATTCTGCCTGAGAAACTCACTGCCTGTGGTGTTGGTTGTGAGTGTATTCAGAGATCACACTCCTTATTTTGAGGAAGCACCAGAAATCTCTGGATGGGATTCCATACGTTCTCCTCAGTCGTTCGAATGAATTGAGGGTATCTGTGCCAGGGATATACATATCCCAGAGCTTTGAGAGCCCACCTAGTTCTCACGAGGGCCAGGAAATTGATTGCTTATTGATAGTGATCTCACTATTACCCCATAGTGGAGTGAGTCTTGAGAAGAGAAGGGAGGGTACCCAACTTGTTATGCACCTTGGCCCAGTACTCCAGAGAGGGGCATATCGTAGGGTGAGAGTGAATGCCCTTGGGGGGGGCAATTAAATAGCAACAGAGATAAATGTGCCCGCTCACAGACCTCTCTCTCCATACCTAGTCACTGAGGGGAGTTTTGCTCTATGGATGTGAACCATTTTAGTGTCTGAGCCATCTGAAAAGCCCATTTATATTACTCAAGCCATGGAAGGCCCCAGTCTCTATCTGTCCAATGTGCTCTCAGCTTATTTCTGCTGTACCTAGGCTTCTTAGTGTCAGTGGCTCAGTAGGTAGCACACTCGCCTCTGAGGCTGGGAGATCAGAGGACTGTGGGATCAGTTCCCACATCTGGCACTTGGGTTAATATCTTAGTACTGACACTGTAGTGCAGCATGAGAGGAGTGCAGCACTTCTGAGGTGCCGTCTTTCAAATGAGATGTTAAACTGAGGTCCCATCTGCCTGGATTGGTGGTAGTTCAAGTGGATGTTAAAGATCCCATGGCACTTATCGAAAAGAGTAGGGGAATTTCCCCGGTGTCCTGGCCAAATTTCCCTCACTCACTAAAAATACCGCCAACAGCTTAATCTGGTTCAAAGTCAGTTGGCTTTCATCTGTATCCCCCTCCCCCTTCCCCGGGTCGTGCCTGAAAATAGGCAAGATTTGTCTAGTGCACTTACCCAGTCAACAAAAACTAAATAAATAAAATATGAAGGAACCCAGCAGCGAGTTCAGCATGGTAAACCAGTATTGTGGGATTTTCAAAGGAATGTGAGAGAGGAGGTACCTAATTTTAGGTGCTGTGACCATTTTAATTGCAGAAATTTTACCTACAAGCGTGAGTTGGAGGCCTCCATCTATCCAGCTCTATGAATGAACGCCAAAAGTGTATGACTGTATATTCATTTCCAAAGTTTATGCAAATAGTAGTAGTGATATTGCTGCCTAAGTACGTGAGTCCATCCGGAGCCCAACGGAGACCATGCTGGGTAACCAAGTGGGAGGTACAATTAGAGTTCAAAGGGAGGACCCGCTTCTTGGACTGATTAATATTGAGCCCTGAGAATGTATTAAATTCTGACAGGGTGCTCAATAACGGAGGGAGGTGGCAATATCTGCTATAAGAAGCAACAGGTCATTAGCATACATGAGAGTAGGGTATTCCCTTTCTCCCACTTGTATCCCGGAGATTAATGGATTCTGTCTAATAGCTACAGCCAGGGGTTCCACTACCAGAAAAAAGAGTAGAGGAGAGATAGGGCATCCCTGACGTGTGCCTCTACCCAGTATAAAGGGGGGAGACAGCATCGAGTTGGTGAGTACCCTAGCTGCGGGAGATGAGTATATGGCCCCTATCCAGGCCCGAAATCCCACCCCCAACCCCATGGTGCCGAGCACTTGTTGGACATAGTCCCACTCCAGGGAGTCAAAGGCCTTTTCAAAATCTATTGCTATTGCTGCAGAAGGAGATGGCAATGTTTTAGACTTATGGATCAAGTTTTCGAACGATCTAATATGGTCTGCACTAAATCGTCCCTTAACAAAGCCTACCTGGGATGGGTGGCTCAAACTGGGGAGGACCGGGTTTAGTCTGTTAGCTAACAATTTTGCTAGTACCTCACTGTCCGCGTTCAAAAGGGATATGGGCTGGTAGCTTGATGCTTTTAGAGGGTCTTTACCCTTTTTAGACAGGATAGGGATGTTTGCCTCACTGAGGGGGGGGCACCTTCTTGAAGCACTTTGGTGAACACTTGTTGTAGTATCGGGGAGATTGTGGCCTGCAAAAGCTGCCATATTTCAATGGGAACCTGTCCCCTTCAGGAGCCTTTCCCTTTTTAAGAGATAATATAGCCTCTGCCACCTCATGAGGTGAGATCAGGACATCTAAGGCCAAGGCCTGATCGTCTGTGATTTGAGGAAGGTGTAAGGATTCTAAAACTGGGAGGACACCCTTGGGGTCAGGTGCTCTGGATGATTTATATAGTGTGGAATAGAAGTCCATCATTATGCTATTGATTCCTTCTGTCGAGGTGTGGGTCTTACCCCCTGAATCCACTAAGGCATCGATGTGCTTCTCAGCTTGCTGCTTTTTAAGGCGGAAGGCAAGGATCTTACCCCCTTTCTCTCCCTCTTCCCAATATTTGTGCTTTAACCTAAGAATAAAAATCTCTGCTTTCCTAGATAAAAGTTTGTTCACTTGCATCTTCAGGGATGCCACTCTGTGTCCTGCCTCCGACCTGAGGGAAGGGACGTGGAAGACCCTAAAGGTAGCTTCCACTTCTTGGAGTTGTTTTTCAAGCCCTTAAGGTGCTATTCCCTCCTCTTGTGACACCTGCTCGCAAATCCCATTATCTCCCACCCTCAGGGTAACTTTAAATGCTTCCCAGGTATTGCCTGCTATTGTATCTGCTATGTGGTTATTCCAAAAAAATTCAGAGGCTTCACTTTGAAGCCAGGGTGAAAGTCTGGATCATGAAGCAGCAATGGTTCCAGCCTCCAGGATGGAGAGGTAGGGGGAGGGGTCCCCAGGTGAAAGAGAGATGCACAGGGGCATGGTCCGAGATGACCAATGGATTAATAAAGGTGTCAATGGTGTTCCTGGTGACTGCTGGAGAAGTTAGTCAGAGATCTATCTGACTAAGGGAACTGTGTACTGGAGAATGGAAGGCGTAGTCTCATTGGGAGGGGTGAAATGCCCTCCAGATATCTGCAAGGCCCATATCTTGTTGTTACTGGCTCAATGCCAGTGATGCCCTGGAACGGGGCTCTGTGTTATTGGGGGATCTATCAAGTAGCAGGTCCAGTGTGAGATTAAAATCCCCTCCTAATATTACAGGGGTATCACCGGGGGCCAAGGAGCCCAGCGCTTGGGCCAGCTCATGGAAGAAGGAGGGCGAGTCTTCATTCGGGGCATACACATTACCCAGGAGTAAAGGTCCCTCCCCTGTGTCCATGAGCACAGCCACCCCTCTGCCCCCAGGGTCACTCACCTTATGCACCAGTGTCCAATGAAGCTGCTTGTGAAGCGGTATAGCTACCCCTCTCTTTCTGAAAGGGGCCGATGCATGTATGACTTGACTCACCCAATCTCGTTTTAGTATATCACGGTCCTCTCCTGTGAGTTTGGTCTCCTACAGCAACAAGACCTTCGCTCCCAGCCTTTTAAGGTGCTGCAAAACCTGTTTCCTTTTGTTAGGGGTATTAAGCCTCCTGACGTTCTATGTCAAACATGTTATATCACCTACTGGTGAGAGGGAGCAAGTATCTTTCCAGGAAATGTATCATAGTAAACCAGCAGGCTGGGAGCAAGGTTAGTTCACCCCAGGAGAGACAAATCCCTGTCCCCATCACCAGATATGGAGAGAGTGAACAAGCTAGGCATTCCCTGACAGTAACAAAAGACCTCAATCTAACATCTAGCAGTAACCCTGTGTGTGTCTCTTGCATTGAAAACAAATAATAACATATACATATGAACCAACTTTATACAGGATGCACAACCTTCCATTCATATTGGGGAAACAGAGGCTTCCCATCAGCCGCAGAGCCCTGCTGTAGGCCGACCTTTTTTCCCAGGGCACTATCCTGCGATGTTCAACCCCCGTGTGTGTTAGGGGGAGTTCGTGGGAGGAAGACTCCCCAACAGGGTACCGTCATCAACACAATCACAGTATTAATCCAGTGAGTTACTTGTAGCCACAGAGGGGTGTTGACACTGTACCAGTCATTTTTGCATGAGTATTGGGGTACTAATGGTAGGGCTAGAGGGGTCGAGGTAGTAGTTTCCTCTAGTATAACTAGGCGTGAAATGGCCTCTGAGGGGAACCAGCAATGCTCTCATTACAGGGGGCTATTATGAAAAGAGTAAATGGGGGGGATTAATCCACTATACGAGGAACATATGTGATCTGGTGCCTCTGGGGGGGCCCTCTCCATCAGGGATCGGGTACTTTGGCCCTGATTCAGGAATATAGGTCACGGCTCGACCAGCCCCCGAGCAAAAACCAGGTTGGGAACCCAACTGCCCACCCTGGAGGGGCCTGAACCTTCCATGTAAAAAGAAACAGCAGGCTAATAGTGAACTTATTAGGCCTAAACTTCACAGTTCTTTTCACATCCTTGGGTGTATGCCATCTGGTCCCATCGCTTTGTCCACCTTCACTTTACTCACCTTCTGCAGGATTCTTCTGCAGGTGAATTGACTATTCTCCACCTTTTCATTCCTTTGCAACTGCTGTGGTCCTTCCCCTTCCCCCTCTTCTGTGAATACTGAACAGAAAGACACAGTGGATGTCTTGGAGGGGGGACCACATGACAGTTCTTAGGCATTGTACTTTCACTTCCAAATACCTAAGCAGCACATATAAGCAATCAACATTCGGCATTGACAAATGCTTGTTCAAATCCCCTCTGAAACTTTTTTTCGCAATTGAACTACAAAATTACTTTTTTGCTGGAATTTAAAAAAATTCCACCTGTCTTGATCATAATGGCAGGTCATAAAAAGACTGTTGGAAATTTTGGATCAAAATGTGGGAGCCCACTGAAAATTAGATATTGCCTCCCAGCTGGCCTATCCAGGGTAAATACAATCTAAAAATGTGTAAAACCAAGATACTACTGAAAATGAGTCCGGCCTATGCTTGGTAAATATATAATAAAAACTTGTACAACCAGTACCACAGCAACGCAAGCGACAAACATTTGGCATTGACAAATGGTTGTTTATATACGGTAGTATCGGCATTTGCCTTAGGATCTGATAGAGTAAAAGTGCTGATTATTTTTGACAGACAGTATCGAGTCACAACATCCAGACTCTCGGGAGAAAAAAAACAGCTAGTGGCAGAAATAGCTGGGAAACCATGACCTCGGATGTGTTTGCCTTTGTCCTGGGAGTACTTAACAAAATATGGTATCTCTCTTGTGTTTTATACTCATAAGTGTGTATTGTGTGTTATCACATGGGCAGCCTTTATTGAAATATTTCACAATGTACCATAATATGTTTCACAGTGCAATACAGTGTACACTACATTTTAACTTTGTAAGATTTCCATATAAATGAAAACATCATAATCATATTTACACAGTATAGTACTGTAGCTACTATAACTTACAAAACAAATTGTCAATGGGAAACACAATCCAAACAACTAATATAGTAGATAGTAGTATATCAAAGTGCGTTATTCACATTCTAGTGGCATGCTTGAGCTTGGCGACCACAACAGGCAAGACATTTTGCAAGTGTGCAATGTATCATTTGCAGTGTCTTCTTTTAAATGTCTTCCAAAATAGTTTGATGGCATTGAACAGTTCTTACTTTGTTCATGGTTTTCTTTCTCCTGATAAGCATTTTCATAGCATGCCACACCATCTCAATAGGATTCATATCTGGTGACCTGGTGCGATAAGTATAAAACTCCAAAATACTGTATTACTAAAAAGCGTCTTTCTTATTGGTGCTTCTGTTAAGTATTTACTCTGGTGGCGTCCTGACCCAATTGGGGGTATGGTGTGTGTGACAGCAGCATGTAATTAACTAACATATCATGTCACACTGACACATGATTGATATAAACCTACACTGAAGGCACACTGATGTATGCAGTAGTTTCAAAAGAGGGCCATCTATCCGAGTGTGGCGGCTAGCTGCCACAGTCAGAGTGAAAGTTTCACCAGATTGGTGAGGAACAGGAAAACATCTGTCAATATAGTGTTTGCAGGCTAAACTGTGGCACCCTGCAGTTAAGATGAACTACAGTACGTCATGAACAGCATGTTCCTCTGAGGTTTTGTGATGGATGAACAGTGTCTTTCTTGACCCCAGCTCTTGGACTACAGTGGGTGTACTTGTGGACACACAGAAAATGGACCACGCATATTAACTGCCATCAAAGGTACAATCAATATATCAGGCATACACCATAAAGCAAGGTGGCACCCATGCCATTGCTAGAGAAAAACTATAATTTAAATCAAATAGCATTCTCATGGCCAACACATCCCTATGTAGCACCTTCACAGTGAGAATACTGTTTGATTAAAGTTACAGTTTTTTCTCCATCAATAGTGTGTGTGCCATTTTGTTTGTATGGTGTACTTGTGCACATGGATGTGCCAGGCCATTTAGTTAGGTTAGATTAGAGACAAGTGTTTCCCTGGGGCTCCAGCTTTCAATCCCACCACTGTCCAGTTACACACTGTCTTATCCCAAGCACATCCTGGAACCTTTCTGTGTGTCACCTCTCTGTGTGTGTGTGTCACTTCTCTGGTTTCTCCCTCATCTGTCGCTGTGCTATTGGAATTGCCCTGTGTGCCTGACATGGCAGTAGCAGCTCCTCATCTCTATTCTAGATTGTAAGGTGTTTTATGATACAGTTGGGATGACAGGTACTACTAGCCACATTCCATTTCTCTTCCTGTGTATGGACTGTTCGAGCATGTGTGCTTACTGCAACTCATACGGCAGCTGGCAGAGAAAGTAAGAGTAGGGCTGTGTTGGTCACCATAAAGGGCTGTACTGCATGGTCCCACACTGACCAGTAAAGGGGGGGTTAGGCTGGGTACTGTGCTGGGTGCAGGAGGGGCTTCAGATTTGCCACTGTTTGGTGTTCTGTGTGGCATCTGGTGGTCCAGTGGGGTACCACTGAACACCTGAAATTGGCTTAGGAACATGGGTGGGGAGAGGACAAGATGCCCCTGGACACTTGAGGGCATTGCACAGTACCAGCTTGGAGACCAGCGTGGGGATCCACTATCCCCATGGACTCAGCAGTAACACCGTGTTGGGTGCTTGGCAGGTGGGGGTACCAATAGACACCAGGGCATACATAGGCAGTTCAGGGATGGGCATTCAGGGTGAGGGGTACCACTAGATATGAGGGGCTATCATGCAGGCACCATGAAGGGTGCTCAAAGGGTGGGGAGTGCCACTGGAAACCAGGGACCTCTTGACATCATCAGGATAGGTGTTTGGGGGGCACTAGACACCAGAGCTTGTAGGGCAATCACCGAGATGTGTGCTGGAAGGGTGCCACTAGACACCAGGTCATCCATTGTTTTAGTGGGATGGGGGTTCAGAGTCTGGAAGGTGGGTGGCTGCAGTACAGCTATCCTGCTACCAGGGCTTTGTGCCTAGTTAAGAGTAAGTTTGCAAAGGTAGTAAATAGCACACCTTTGGGTTCCATTTACTGCCACCACAAAGCTCTGAATTTACTGTTGAGCCCATATGCAGGGAGGGACCCATCATTTGCATGGTCATAGCATTATGTTAGCACTTGGGTGCTAACAAGTTTTGCACATGCTACAGTGGTCTCTAAATATAGATCCCACCCACAAACTGGACTCAAAACCCAGTTAACGCAGGCAACCACCCATTAGTGCCGACACTAACTTTTCAATATCTGGATCCAGGTGTTTACATCTATTAAACAGACAACTGACTGAGTATGTTGATGGCTTAGTAATTATTTTCTACTTTTATTTTTAATTTTTTTACGATTATATTTTCTTTTTGTAACCGCCGAGCCCCCAAACCCATGAATGGTTTGTCCCAGCCATAACACCGACCCTTCTGGGAAGCCCCAGTGGGGCCTCAAAACAGAACTGTCATGGCTGACAGGTTGGGTACCATGCCTGGCTCATACATGGGGGTGGCAATTTTTCCTGGCTAGAGTCCCTTTTTTTAGAGCTAGGACATGCAATGACACAAGGGGTCATGCATCTGTCCTAGCTCCACCCCATGTCTTGATATGGCATGCTTTGTCCCCCAGCCTCCACTAGAGGGCAATCAAAGCCGACACTCTGGACCCCCCCATCCTGGAGAAGGAGAGCAGTCCTCTGGATGCTCAATCCCTCTCCTCCCCTGCCGACCCCTGCTCATTTCCGAACACGGTTCACCAGCGTGGGGCGATGTGTGGCATCCAGCCCTTCAACCCTCAGCCCCACTGGGCTGGGCTATTTTCCACTTTTATAATAAATTACATAATCTGTTTGTGCATTGTGCCATGTTTGCTCATTAAAAAAATTGGTGTTTCACCTTTGCTTTTCACACTGCTAATAAAAAAGAATTCAATAGAATTCTTGTATTGAGATGTCAGAAACTGCCAGTTACTAAGTAGCCCTAAGTATTTCTATTAGAAATTAAATATTTTTTCCATCTTTTGTATGTCCATTTTTATGGCTGTGGGCAGAGCCTACAGCCATTTTGTGATCGATCTGTTGCTCCCAAAATGGCAGATCGTGACACCTTCCATTGGACATTTGGAAGTATCCTTCCGAACGTCCAATGGAGCTTATAACACTCTGCCATGATTGTCCATTATGGAGTAACAGTAGTAAAACAACTTTATTTATACAGGTGATTATATACCATAGGGTCTAAAAAGCCTTGTTTTCAAGGCAATCCTGTAGGTTAATTAATAAGTTTCAGCACAGGGATAATAAATGAAAATACACAGCTATATACAAGTTCATAACTTACAATACAAAACAGCACTATTTCGGCTGTTACTTCCATATTCCTGCTGCCGCCATCTTGAAAACTGCAACTACACATGCACGAATGCCACACATGTGCAATTCCATCACATCCGCCATCTTGTGGATGGCACTCCTCCCGCACCCTCCCACAGCTCCTGTCCTCCACACTCCCTCTGTTCCCTCCCAGCACTGGCCGGTAATGAAACCCTCATGCTCCCTCCCACTACTGCAGTTCTCCTTGCTCCCTCCATTTCCCATTCCCATGCTGACATCGGGATGCCCAATCACTGTGTCAGCATCATGCAGCCCCCCCAACTCATGTGGCACACTGGGAGCCAACCCCAGTGTGCCCAAGTTTATGTTTTTTCCTCTTCCTGTGCCGACATCAGGATGCCCAATCCCCATGTTGGCATTACATACCCCCAACTCATGTGGCACACTGGGAGCCCACCCCAGTGTGCCCACATTTTTTTTATTCATTCCCCCCGCTGACATTGGGGTGCCCAATCCCTGCATTGGCATCATGTCTGTCCCCCCACTCATGTGATACACTAGAAGCCCACCCGAGTGTGCCCAAATTAGTTTTTTCCCTGTAAATAAAGAAAACAGTCCCACAACATCATTTTACTTGTAAAAATAAAATGGTCCTCATCGTTGCCCCAGTCCCCATCCCCATCCCCCATCCCCACTCTTCCACTGAGCACCCACCTCCACGCATCCCCCCCTTACCCTATATTTACCTCCAGAGGTCAGCAATGTCATCTTCTCAGGATCGGTACAGGTCTGCATTCTTCAAAGCCAAACCACAAACTGAAGAATCAAAGATAAGTGTCATTTAATGACACTCAATGTGGTTTTCAACTCATCATGATATATCAGCCATTTTTAGGAATTTTGACCCCAAATTTTCAACATGATGTACTTGGGTCCCCACCTCATGAACACTCTCACTGTCATTTCATTACTCAGCCCTGAAAGATGATTTTGCGGTCATTGTGCGGAATCATCTTTTGAGACTGATTAATGAAATGACAGTGGCACTGTTCATGAGGTGGGATCCCAAAAAGCCCATTTCGCAAATATGGTGAAAATATTCCCAAAAATGGCTGTGGTCATTTAATTATGCATTGCGCAGTTCGCACTCACGCTCCTAACTTCACAGATTTTTAATATTTTCACTCCAGATTTCCAACATTACCATTTTTGCACACCTCCTTATTAACAATATAGCTATTATTTTATACATCCTGCCCAAAATGTGTTTTCGCACCTGTGGTGAAGAACGGCACAGTCACGCTGCAAAATCACCTTTCGGGACAAGTGAAGTAAATAACAGTGACACTTTTCATTAGGTGGGGTCCCAAAAATGCCATGTTGAATATTTGGTGAAACCACTCAAAAAAATGGTCACATTATACCCGGTCGTTCCAAATTTTCTACACACAGGTGGAACTTTGGTCATTTGGCAGATCACCACAGCCATATTAGCTCTAGCTACAGCTTGTTATAGTATAGTGGCACAGTTATGTCCCTATATTAGGGTTAAGTCTTCACTTCTACATTAAATCCAAAATTTTGACATTTAAGAACTTCTCAATCATTCAGCTGACTCATATGAAATTTTGCATGCTCCATCAGGGAGCAAAGATCTCTTGATATTGCATAGTTCGTTCCAGTTGGATGCTTGACATACAGGCCCAGATATTCAACAGTGTTGTGCCATGCGCAACCCACTGATGTGCCCCGGCATGATATTCAAAAGGGAAAAGTGTGCCGCACAAATCCCGATGCTCCGGAGTGCATCAGTAATGTGTGCAGGCACAGGTAGGGCATGCCCATGCACTCATGCACAGCCCGATATTCAGCCCGGGATGCAGAGGCATGCATTTGCAACCCTACCTGTGCCAGCAAAAAGTTGATAAAAAAGGAATGGATGGCCACCCACCGTGAGCTGCGCATTGCAGGGCACAACATGGCAGCTGCCACCTGTGGGTGGCCACCGAAGCCCGCTGCACCTGGCGGCACCCCCCCATGCCCGATCATTGGCATCTGTAAAAATAAATGAAGAATTCCATCCAATATCCCTGGTGGTCCAGTGGACCACTGTCTGCCCGATCGCGGGCATTAGTTTTTTTTTATACTTCAGCTTTTATTGATATAATGTTGTATCATCCAGGTTCACAAGAACAATACATATAGCCATATAGATTGTACATCAAAAAAAATAGCATCCTTAACTATGGCTGAGCACAGCCCGCTGCCAACAACTGGGCTGCTCCCAAAGAAATAAAATATTACAATACATACCTTGCTTTGTATTTTAACAGGACAAAAGCATGTATCATCTTACAATACTATAACAGTTTTGTCCAATACCTTAACAAGGTTTCCGATAATAGAAACCACTAATCTCAACCAGTTCATAAAGATTCAGAGTTCCTAACCCATACCAGGCTATTGGAAAAGAAAAAAGGAAGGAGAAGCAGAAAACAAACAAAAAAAAACCCCTTCCCCCCTACTCTCTGTCTTTCCCACCAATTGTAGACCTCGGCACCCAAGTCAGTGAGTACGTGCTCCTTAGCTGTCGGAGGTGAGACTAAAGACTGACAGATCTCAGTTGAGGACATTAACGAGTTTGCCAATTTAGCTCTTTGACAAAGCAAAGTCAATAAAATCACCTTGTTCCAAAACTCTATTAAAATAGACACCCCTCTTTACCCAAGCCATGGAGTAACACTGGTCACCCAACTCCCCCTATTTCTCCATCCTCCCAAGCAAGAAGCTCCCACCTGGTCCACCTATTATTGAACTGTGAGGCTCTCAAATTTAAAGAAAAGGTGATTCTTTCATATATTTTAATATTGTTCACCAGGTCCTTCCATTCTGATTCCGTAGGCGCCTGCGCGGAAAGCCATTTCCTGGAAATCGCCTTGCAGGCAGCTGCAGTCAGAATATTCCAGAGGTATTTAGCCTCCTGCCCTCTGATCTCAAGAGGGAACAAGCCCAGAATCACATGCTCCGGGCCCATCAGGCTTTCAATGTTGAATATTCCACGCAGGCACCCTAGAATGCTACTCCTGAATTGATTGAGCCGAGGGCATAACCAAAAGATATGGGCCTGTGACGCCGGGGTAACACCGCACTCCCGCCAACACGAGGGTTTGACCTGCGGGTTCCATCTAGCTACCTGTTCAGGAACCTGAAAGTACCTGCTTCTAAGCTTCCACTCAAATTCCCACCACCCCAGCGATGAGGAAGTGTGCCAGGCATTCCCAAAGGACTGCAACCACCTCTAGTCATTTAATCTTATCCCTAGCTCCTCTTCCCACCTTACTTTAATATATTTTGTAGAGTACTTACAATCATTAATATAGTTTTTGTACAGCACTGAAATTGCCTTCTTCCCCTCCCACGACCACCAAATGCCCTCAAACACCATCGGTTGAGAGATTTCCCCTGTAGTCTTGATGGTGTCATGCAAATGTTTCGTTATGTAATCTCTGATCTGAAAATAAAAAAGAAGATCTTTGTACAACTATCCAAACTTGACTACGGCCTCTTCAAACATTAAGATTTGATCTCCCTTTAGAAACTGCCAGGGGGCCTTGTAACCACCCTTCTCTTGTGACTATACCAGGGGTCCCTATGGGCCACCGTGTGCAAGGCACTTTATGACCAACTCTGATACTTCCACTGGTAGGCCCTAGAGGCCCCCCTTTCACAACCCCTCCTACTTCCCTCAAGAGCTGCCATCGTACTGCCAAAAAAAGACAGCAAAGGCCGATGGCACATTTATTAGGTAGAAAAAGAAATGGGCAGACTGGATGGGCCTCGTGGTCCTTATCTGCCGTCAACTTCTATGTTTCTATGTTAATAAAGGAGGAGATCTGGGTACTGCAAGGTCGATTGACTTCCACCTGGACTGATAAGTGGGATGTAGTAGTAGAAGCGCAATCCTCAATTGGGTGGCTATCCAATATCCCTCTAAGCCCGGTATGCCAAAGCCCCCCTCTCCCTTAGGGAGCAAGAGCGTCTGTCTTCTTATTCTTGGGCGCCTACCTGACCAAATTAATTTTAGCACAATCCTTTCCAGACTTTCAATCTTTCCTTTGAAACTATGCAGGGTACACATTGAAATAAAAATAAAAATCTGAGGAGCAGTTTCATCTTGGTTGTCTGTATTCTTGAATACAGTGGGAGAGGAAGGACCGACCATCTTTCTATGTCAGCTTGTATTTGCCTAATTAAGGGGGGAAAGTTTAAATCGTAAAGTTGGGAATTATTAGGGGATAAATTTATCCCCAGATATTTCATACTACGTAGATCCCACTTCAAGGGGTATCTGTCCCTTAATATCTGAGATGGATTATAATTTAGGGTAATGGCTTCCGTTTTATGGGTATTAAGGGTATAGCCCGAAAGCTCTGAGAATTCGTTTAGATGTCTAAATAGGTGAGGTTTGGAGAATTCCGGCTCTGTGATATATAAAAGAATATCATCTGCGTATAAGGCCAGCTTGTGCTCCTCCCCACCTATCCTAAACCCCTTTATACCCCGCTTCTCCCTAATTCTCTGTGCAAGTGGTTCTAAGTACAGAGCAAAAAGGATGGGTGACATAGGACACCCCTGTTGTGTACCCCTCCCGAGTAGGAAAGAGTTGGAGACGTGGCCATTAGCCTTAATAAATCCCTTTGGCGTATTATATATTTTGAAAATAGCCTCAATAAATAACCTAGGGATTCAAACTTTTCTAGAACTGCCCAGAGGAAGGGCCAGGAAACTTTATCAAAAGCCTTTTCAGCATCAAGGCTAAGAAAAATAGAGGGGTCCTTAGTGAAATTTATATAGTCAATCAAGTGGGCCATCCTACGCAGATTGTCCTGCGCCTGTCGGGTGGGAATAAATCCGATCTGGTCAAGGTTGATTAACTGCGTTATGAACTTCTGCATACGCCTAGCCAAAATTGACATAAAGATTTTGTAATCAGTGTTCAGGATGGAAATGGGGCGCTACGAGGGGCAAAGTGTTGGATTTTTCCCAGGTTTGGGAATCACTGAGATAATGGCTTGCTCCCATGAAGTGGGGGGGCAGTATCAGTCTGTGTTATCATGTTGTATACTTTATGTAATTGGGGTAGTACTTGTCCCTTAAAAAGTTTGTAAAACTCCCCGGGCAGCCAGTCAGTGCCTGGGTATTGTAAGGTTTTCAGTCCGGAGATTTCCCTTCCGAGTTCCATCTCAGTGGGTAATGATATCTTACTGAGATATTCTTTCACTTTATCCTTCCTCGTTTGGGGCATAGGAGGGGCGTATAGGGATATATAAAAGTCCCTAAAGGCCTCAACTATATCTGCCATCTGATGTGTTTTGCACCTGATAAACGGATGTACTATAGTGGGTATCACTGCTCTCGCCCTCTGGGACTGCAGACGAGCCGTCAAAAGACGAACGGCCCTCGGGCCGCCTTTTCGTAGTATCTCTGCTTTAGGAACATCGCCTTTTGGTCTACTTGATAATCTAGAATGCTGTTTAATCTAGCTTTTAGTTTACCCAATTTTTATAGATCGCAGCTTCATATTTCAACGAAGCTTAGATTCACATGCCTCAATCTCCGCCTTCAGGTTTGATTTCCGGGCTTCCCGCTGCTTTTTTTTATATGCTGAGATGGCGATAAATTTGCCCCTTATTATAGCTTTAGTGGTGTCCCAGAGAAGCGGAGCCGGCACCTCTATGTCCTCGTTATCAGCTACAGCCTGCTTGATTGTTTCAGCAATTGCCAACTTCACCTCAGGATCCTGCAATAGGGACGTGTTGAGTCTCCAAAAAGTTTGTTTGCTAAAATCACCCAGGTGAAGCTGGCAAAACACTGGTGCATGATCTGACAGTGTTCTGTCCCCAGTCCAGCTATCTTTTATCTGCCCAACATTCTCAGTGGGAAGCAGGATATAATCCAACCGAGAGTGGGATTGATGGGGTGCCGAGAAGAAGGCATAATTTCTCTGCTTGCCATGCGTCGTACGCCACACATCAGCATATCCCAACTCCCCAAGCATCTTCACAACCCTTCTCATGCATCCCTTATTGCCCCGGGGAACCCCTGCGGAGGTATCCAAACTAGGATTTAAAGCTAGATTTAAATCACCCCCCAAAATAATCTCCCCTTCTGCCCATTCTTGCAATCTTAGAAAAATCCTACGATATACCAGAAACTCGGAACCGGGTGGCACATAGATGGAAGCCAATGTTAAAGTTTGCCCCTAAAAATTCCCCTTTAAGAAGGCATAGCAACCCTCCCCATCCACCAATGATCCAGTTTGCTCAAAGGGCATCTTGGCCAGGACCAGGACCGCCACCCCCCTTAGCCTTCCCCTCCCATAAGAAGCACATGCCGTAGCACCAAAGCTAAAATTCCCCAACTTCTGATGCTCTTTCGTAGAAAGGTGCATTTCCTGCAAAAAGAAAAAGTCAGCACCACTCTTTCTAAGAAAGGACAGAGTTTTACTTTGTTTGACCAGATTAGTCAGGTCATTTACATTAAAGGAACAAAAAGTCGTGGCTCTCCTGGCCATTCGAAAAGGTGCACCCAGATCTCCTCCTTCGTCAAAATTAACCCTGACTATCCCTCCCAGTCAGACCACAGATTCACCTTTCAGGTCTCTATCTGTCAGCCCTCTCAGATCGCTCACGTGGCAAGCTGCAATTAGGGGATATTTACAAAAAATGTACACAACGCCTGGGGATAAGGGTACTCTGAAAATAAAAAATAACAGGAGCAAAGAAAAAGGAAAGAAAGAGGACAGAAAGCCCCTTTGGGTGAGACAGTAGTCTCTTACGATACAATAAACCTAGTAAATCTATTTCAGTATACGAACTATACCCTAAGTGTATATATGTATATAAAAAAGAACAAACGACTTCCAAGGTAGGGGACCCAAAAACCTAGGATCCCTCGCCCTAACCTCTAAGAAAAGCCCAACAAATCAGGCTATGAGGTAGGGGTTGAAGAGTGAGTATGCCCCAAATGAACAAGGCCTCTTCAACAAAACTGCTCACAAGGAGTGGTTATATAGGTAACTTATAACACCACGGATTCACTAAGAGACAGTTTCGATTTTAAATGCCCCAAGGATAAACCACTAACTTAAACCGTGCGCACCCCAGGGACATACATTATCTATCATCTCAATATATTCTGGCATAAAGTAAAAAGATTCCCATTCCAATAAAAGGACTTGTAATCAAGAAGGCGTACACAATCAAAATATTAACTAGTGGGGGGGTTGCCCATGGTGTTTCTATACCAGTCTCATTCCATCTGAGAGGGTCTAGGTGGTCCCGAGGTAACGCCCCTCAACCAGGGACACCAGAACCCCAGACCATCCACTCCCCCAGCTCACCCATCCTATTCAGCCCCCACCTCCCCAACACCCATCCAGCCAGATCGGGGAGTTATCTTCATAAGTCCCACAAAGGGAGGTGAAAAATAGCCAAACCTGTATGGCCCATGAGAATTAGACCGTGCTTCCTTGTCCAATAGAGTCCTCAGCGACAGCTCCACTCGAGTCTCTCAGGTGCTCCCTACGCAAAAGCCAGTCCAGGGCTTCTCTCACTTTTCTCAGAGGCCCCAGGTTCCCCCATCCAAACGTCGCCTGGGGCATCGAATGTGAAGCTGATTTTATCTTCAGTAGCCGATCCACCTCCGATGATGGTATCGGGATTCCTTTCTTCAGTAGGGCCTCCACGGCTTTCTTGGGGGTAAGGTATAGTTGAGTGCCCTCTTCCCAGAACACAGGAAGCTTTGCTGGAAATGGGGTTTGAAATTTAATACCCTTTGCCTTCAGTGCTTTGAGAATTGTTATGTTCAACTGCCTAGCTTGTTGAACTTCTGGACCGTAATCGTGATCCAACGAGCTCTTTGCTGACAGGTAGGACAGATCTTTTTTGCCCCAGGCCCTCCGCAAAATATCTTCCTTGGTTTTGAAACTGCTTAACTTAAAGATTATTGAGCACGGGTGGGCTGCATCCCCCATCGGTTTCTGCCCCAGGGATCTGTGAGCTCTCTCTATATTTAAGACATAATTCGGAGGTAAGTCCAACACATCCCGGAGAAGGTTTTCCAAAAACGCCGACATAGGCAACTCCTCAGCCCCCTCAGGTAGGCCATAGAGCCTGAGATTACTACGTTTTGATCTCCCCTCAAGGTCAAAACATTTACTCTGCAGGGCCTGCGCGTGGTGAAGCAAGGCCTCTATTGTGGTGGTGAAATGCTTGCCATCCTCTTCCATTACTTTAATTTTGCCCTCCGCCTCGGTAATTTTAGTATCCATAGTAGAGATTTGCAGGGCCAGTGCTTGGAATTCTTTCCTCCATTCTGCCCTCGATTCCCGTATTTCCTTCAGGATATTCTCGTATCTGGTACGTGAAAGCGGGTCCGCCTCGGCCTCTGTATCATAACTCGAGCCTCTCGTGCTGCTACGTGAGCGGCTTCTGCTGTGGTCAAAGGATCTAGGAGGTATTCCTTCTTCACCAAACACCTTCCTCGGGGTTCTACTTGTTGTTGGTAGACCCCGATCTCTTTTGTGACCTTCTTTTGCCATTACTTGTGATAAATTCAAGCAGGGAATGGGATAATTTAATCCCCGGGGTGCTGAGGATCTCCCTTAGGCTGCTGTCTGCTCTGTGGCGGAACTGGAAGTCCCGATCATGAGCATTAGTAATAAAGAAATATGTCCTATATCCCTGGTGGTCCAGTGGACCACTATCTGCCTGATCACGGCATTAGTAATAAAGAAAAGTAATCTGTCCTATATCCCTGGTGGTCCAGTGGACTGCTATCTGCCTGATCACGGGCATTAGTAATAAAGAAAAGTAATCTGTTGTATATCCCTGGTGGTCCAGTGGACCGCTATCTGCCGGTTTGCGGGCATTAGTAATAAAGAAAAGTAATCTGTCCTATATCCCTGGTGGTCCAGTGGACCGCTATCTGCCCGATTGCGGGCATTAGTAATAAAGAAAAGTAATCTGTCCTATATCCCTGGTTGTCCAGTGGACAGCTATCTGCCCAATCGTGGACATCAGTAATTAAAAAATGAAATATGTCCTATATCCCTGGTTGTATAGCGGTACCCCACTACCCGCCCACTGTGCCCCACCACCCTACTCCCCCCAAGTCCCCCAGTCAGCTGGCAGGCAGCAGCACCCCACCGCCTGCCACCCGCTGGCTGACACCGTCAAAGGGCTGTATGCCCATTGGTTCACAGCATGAGCCAATGGGTGTGCAGCCGCACCGCCATACACACATTCTGCATAGTACGTATGGGCTGCGCACCCATTGGCTCACTGCGAACCAATGGGCCACAGACTGCACACGACAGTGTCAGTCGGTGGGTGGCAGGCAGGTGAATGCCGCAAACGGCTGACCGAGGGGGTGGGGCGGTGGCTGCAATGGCGAAAAGAATACCACTATACCACCGAGATATAAGACATATTTTAATTGCTAATACGCGATGGACGAATCGATCACTGGACCAAAGATATAGACGATACCTAACGTACTAATACCCGTGTCGGCAATAATCACTACTCCTGGGGATATGAACAACATTACATAATGCCCACGAGCAGATGCGATCCATCAGACTCTAGAAAGTGATATCTCCTTTCTTTTACTGCAGCCAGCGATTGGGCTGTGGACACAATGCCTCACTGCAGGGCGCGCCAGTCCTCGACGGCTGCTATCTGGCAGGCGCCAGGTGCAAGTGGTCAGGGATCAACGCACCTGCATGCAAATGGGGCCATAATGACATGCAAATGGCCCCATTTGCTGCTTGCATACATTATGGCCCCATTTGCATGTCAAGTTTTGAATATCGTGGTTGCTGTGCATAGCGCAATGGAACTTGTGCTAGTGTATCCCCATGCTCCACTCTGGCCACTTGCGCTGGCATAGTGCCACTGCATCATGCACACTGCGGGTGGCCAGGGTGTGATATTCAATGATGCTGTGCCTTGAGGCAGCTCCGTTGAATATCGCCCAGTCCACACCCCTGTGCAGCCAAGTTGCGCTACGCCCAAGCTTGTGCCACAGCCTGGCGCAGTTTGAATATCTGGGCCATAGTGTAAAAAAATGTGAAATTTACCATTTTTAGAGAAATTGTTTGTTACATGGCTGTGCCAAAAAAGTGTGGAATTATGGTCTGAAATTTGTATTGTACATACTGTATGTTTTGGGTTACAAATGTGCCTTTTGAAAGTTTGGTGAAACAATATTAATCTGTTCCAAAGTTATTATACTTTAAAATTTCCCATTATTTCCTATGGGACCACTTAGATGTAGCGCTGCTCGAGAAAGAATCCTTTATCACAAATGCAGAATCCTTTTTCACAAATGTGGGCTCTTTTGCCACAAATGCCGAATATTTTCCCATGCTGCTGCCATCTTGCTTTCAGTAAGCTGTGGCAACTAAATTAAATAACGTAAAAAATGTAGGTGTTTAGTAGACAACAGTAGTTGCCTTTACCTAATTGGGATCCCTAGAATTCAATTCCGGGGTTAGATTTTTCATACCTTTCTCAAAAATGTGCCTTTTGAACATGCAGAAAATCTTTTTTCACAAACAGTAGAAAAAAGATTCATGAAACCGGATCCTTTTTCACAGTTTGTGAAAAATGATTTTCTTTTACCACAAATTGCAAAAAAGGAACTGTGAAAAAGGATTTTTTTTTGTAATTTGTGAAAAAAAAAGACTATTAAGACAGCTGTTTCTTTGTCACTGCACAATTCACAAATGGTTTGGAATTTTAGTGCCTCTTTCTGCTTTTGTGAAAATTTATTACTTTACTCTGGAGTTCTGCTGGTTTAAATTTTGCTTAGTTTTCCATAGGATAGCATTGCAATGGGAAGTGTACATGGTCATTTCATTGTCAGTGCGCTATGAAGACACACTTTGCAATTTTGTTCTGAAATTTTCAGGATACAAAGGGCTTGCCCCACTGATATGCCTTTTACTGGTTTCTTAAAAATACATTATATTAGTGTTGAGTTACAGTACACAGGCTTCAAATTTTCCTGTGTTCTCCATAGGATAACATTGGAATGTCAGGTGTTTCTTTGGTTCTGCACACTACACAATGGGAGCACAGAGCCCTAAAGAAGGGTAGCACTACACTATCTCAAAAATTATACATGGATGGGAGTGCAGAGCCCAAGGGTCTTGCGCTCTGACACAGAAATACTTAAGGACTGATGGAAGTGCAGGGCCCGGAGACAGCTGAGCTCCAACAGGGAAATAGGGATATGATTATAGTATCTCAAACAATTATGGATGGATGGCACTACGTGCTCCCACATGCAAATATAAATACCATTATGGAGTGATGGGAACACAGGACTTATGCATAGATGGAAGTGCATGGCCCGGTGTGGCATCCCACATGCAAATTAGCAGAGGATTATGGAGTGGTAGAGAAATAAGGACACAATTAAAATCTCTCATAATTACAATCTCTATTTGCATTTGCACAAGCAAATAAACCTACAATTATGGTATCTCAAAAAGTAAGGAAATTCTTTGTAAAAAAAAAAAATACTTTGTTAATGCATCCATTAGGGTTTTAGTGACAAAAGTTGAGAAATGGGGTCTTAGGGTTCCCAACCTTAACACCCCACTCCTACCCCGCAGGCATGAACAGGCATGGGGTGTGCATGGGGTTTCATGGGGTTGTCAACCCTAATACTCACCCAATTCTCATATACTGTACCCATCTTAGCTTACTTACACATGGAATGGAGTGAGTGTTAGGGTTGACAACCCCATGGCACATCCCACACCTCTTCCTGCCTGCAGAGTGGGGCTGAGGGGTTAGGGTTAGGGTGAGGGTGGATTGTTGGGTTTAGGAACCCTAAGATCCCATTTCCCAGCTTTTGTCACTGGAACCCTAATGGATGCATCAATGATGTGTGTTTTTTTTTTGGCTAAGAACTTTTATATATGCACACGGTTTCTTAAATAAAAAACTAAATATATTTTTTCTGTCTTTTTTCTATCCATATATATATATATATATATATATATAGATATGCAGTACTTTCTTCAATGAGAAACTATATATGTTCTGCTCAATCCACCTGCTCTTGGGTTACAGCTACACAGAATTTTAGACTTATAGGCCCAGACACTCAAACTGCGCCAGACTGTGGCGCAAGCTTGGGCACAGTTCAACTTAGCTGTGCAGGGGTGTGGACTGGTGATATTCAACGGAGCTGTGCCATGGCTCAGCAGCATTGAATATCACACCCTGGCCACCCCAGTGTGCATGGCGCAGTGGCACTGCATCAGCGCAAGTGGCCAGAGTACAGCATGGGGATGCGCTAGCGCAAGTTCCATTGCACCATGCACAGCAACCGCGATATTCAAAAGTTGATATGGATATTTCTATTTTTGGACAGATGCCCATGATCGGGCACATAGCAGTCCACTGGACCACCAGGGATATAGGATGGATATTTCTATTTTTGGACAGATGCCTGCGATTGGGCAGATAGTGATCCACTGGACCACCAGGGATATTGGACTGTTTTATATTTTTGTACATATGCCCACCCGATCGCGGTCCACTGGACCACCAGGGATGTTGGAAATGAAGGTTTTTTTTTACAGATGCCTGCGATCGGGCATGGGGAGGGCACCGCCAGGTGCAGCCGGAACATGGGTGGCCACCCACAGGTGGCATCTGCCTTGTTATGCCCTGAAATGTGGCAGCTCACCTGTGGGTGGCTATCAGTTGTTACCTTTTTGGCGTGGCTTTGTGCTGGCGCGAGAGTAGGGTTCAGCATGCATGGCTCTGCATCCGGGCTGAATGTCCGGGCTGTGCAGAGTAGCCAAATATGAGCCCCCACCTGTGCCTGCATACATTACTGATGCTCTCCGGTGTATTGGGATTTGTGCTCTTTTTTCCCTTTGAATATCATGCGGGCGCATCAGTGGGTTGTGCATGGCGCCAACATTATTCATCATCATAATACCCCTTAATATCTGGGCCAAAGTGCATAATTTAAAACATTGTCTTTTTTCCCCTCCAGTGTGTGGAATTTATTTGGAGATACTGCTATCCTGTATAACATAGGAATGTAATTTCCTTGCTGGAATGTGTAATCATATTGCTGTTTTCAAGATGCTTTATGTATCTGTATTTGAAGTACATGTAATGGAAAGAAGGGAGAGTGGGGACATGATAGAAACGTTTCAGTACCTCAGTGGAATCGGTAAAGTCCAAGAGGGTAGCATCTTTCAGAAAAAGAGACGTGTAAGAACAAGGGGACACAATTTAAAGATGGGGGGGTGGTTCCGGGGCAATGTGAGGAAGTATTTTTTCACAGAGATGGTAGTGGATGCATGGAACAGCCTTCCTGAGGTGGTTGTGGGGTCTAAAACTGTGGGATAATTCAAGAATGCATGGGACAGACATAAGGCAATTCTTGTGGTGGGTAGGAAGAAATAGGCTGTTGGTTAACTAGGATTTGTGGCCTATCCTGTAGGTAAGGAAATGTGCAGACTAGGTGGGTCAAGCAGTCCTTACCTGCCTTCAAAGTCTATGTTTCTATGTAAACTAATAAATATAAAGTATAAAAAAAAAAGAAACTATATATTTTCTTTTTCAAAATAAGCAGATACTCCAGCAACAAAATGTGCCTTTATACAGTATGTTTCCACTACTGTGGTACAGCTGTATCATTTTTTAAATTTTGAAATCAGTTTTTGGGATTCTCTTTTTTTCTTCTTCTTCTTCTTCTTCTTCTTCTTCTTCTTCTTCTTCTTCTTCTTCCCATGTAAAATCTGCTTATGCAAAAAATATCACCTGCTAAATTATCACAAAAGATCACAGGTTTTCAAAAATTACATAGTAGAAAGTGTTATTTCTCTATAAAAATATGTAAACATACGTTTGTTAAATCTCTGGCATGTTCTGCATTAGCCTACAGGATACATATTTTAATATACTTACAGTATGCTGCATGCACAGCTGAACTTTTTTTTTTTTGATCTCTTGCAGGAAGAGATCAGAACCATGGCCCTACAGCTGGCAGAGGGGAAAAAAGGCAAAAGCACTTTGGTGGGTTGCAACTGAGATAACCAAACATAAACAACCTACCATGTATCCACCAGAGGAATCAGAAACAAAGGAGCCCACAGATGATACAACAAGATGGACCCCACAAAGGAACCTAAAAAATAAGTACCCACCAGATAACCAAGAAAGCAAGTACCCATCAGATAACCAAGAAAGCAAGGACCACCTTGATGAACAAGCAATGAAGGTCCTACCAGATGCTGCACCATTCACTAACAGCCAGGTCAAGAACATCAGGGACCCAGAGGAGCTGGGGGAATGGTGTGCCCACTGTCAAAGAACATTTAACTGCAGAATAGAAGACTGTTTAGTACACAGTACTACATCTGAACTTTTGAACTCTTGATTGTGAATCACGATCTGCAAAACTACAAAACTACAGTGTAAGTGTGAACACTGACTTCATATTTTCATACACTACTGCACCTTGTACCATTCTAACTTTGGGGTGCAAGGTGAAGTAAAGTAAAGTAAAGACACAAACTGGTAGCACTCAGCAGAAAATAATAAAGCTTACTAGATATTCAGTTCATTTCCAACCTTTATTAGACTGAACATGGCACTAAGCCCCGAGGCAAAGTGCTAAGGCTTAGTTCTGTGTTCCCAATTTGTGTCTTTGGTTTGTCTGATGAGTTGGTTGGCACCCTTCTATTTGTGAGCACATGGCTCCATGTCCTGATGGCAGGTAAATAGTTGGGTGCCTGAGGGCTCACAGGTATTAGAGTGGATGAGTGTCTGAGGGCATATGAGTGCTCTTGGGTGGGACAGTACTTTGCTTTACTACTGTTAGTTAATTTAAGGAGTGTGACACAGTGTGGGGGTTTGGGGGCTTCTGGGTGGGACAGTGTGTGGGGGTCTGAGAATTATGGGATGGGACAGTGTATGGGGGTCTGAGGGCTCTGAAGTGGGACAACATGAGGGTGGCCTAGGGCTCTTTTGTGGGGCATTGGCTGGGGGCATGAGGGCTCTTTTGTGGGACAGAGTATGGGGCCTAAGGGTGATGGAGTGGGACAGCGTATGGGGGTCTGAGGGTTTTAGGGTGGGGCAATGTGTGGGGTTCTGAGGGCTTTGGTGGGACGATGTGTGGGGATCTGAGGGTTATAGGGTAGGACAATGTGTGGAGGCCTGAGTGTTCTGTGGTGGGACAGTGTGTGGGGGCCTGAGGGTCATGGGGTGGGACAATGTGTGGGGTGGCCTGAGGGCTTTAAGTTGAGCCAACATGAGAGGGCCTAAGGGCTCTTTTGTGGGATACTGGGTGAGGGCATGAGGGCTGTGGGGTGGGACAGTGTATGGGGACCTAAGGGTTCTAGGGTGGGACAGTGTGTGGGGGTCTGAGGGTTCTGGGTGGCACAATGTGTGGGAGTTTGAGGGCTGTGGTGTGGGAAAGAGTGTGGGGGCCTGACGGTTCTTGGGTGAGACAATGTGTGGGGGCCTAAGGGCTCTGGGTTGGGACAGTGTGTGGGTGGGTCTGAGTGCTCCGGGGTGGGATAGTGTGTGTGGGGGTCTGAGAGCTCTGTGATTGAACTGTATGTGGGTGTCTATTGGGCAAATGTATGACAGTTGTATTAACCACTGCATAGCGGTGGCAACAACCAATATTACAGTGTACAATGTTTGTACAGTAGCATAGTATTTATTGTGCCAATTGTGGAAACAAACATGTCCTGCAGTACACATTGGTTTAGTCTGTACCCCTGAATGTTAAGCATTTTATTCAGCCTCCAGTCCTGTTGAGTGTATCAGGATTAAAAAGCAAAAATGTAAGTAATTTATTGTATCTCTGTGTAAAGGATACCTTTTGGGACTCCTGTCGGGTATAACAGGGTCTCCTGTTAATGAAAACAAAAAGTTTAGCACCTGTATGATACTACTGCACAAAGTAAAAACTAGATTTTAAATTTACAAGAGAGGAAAATACTGTACTACTGCAGTGTGAAGTGGATGCATGATCACCCGACTAAAGTATGGAGATGGTGCCTGTTTTAAAATGGAACAGTCAGCACAAAGGGCCCCACACTCAAGTGTGGGGTTGGTCTGAATGTGAACTTTTTGTGAAGAAATATTTTGCTTTTTTTACTGTTTAGTGTAGTATATTTATGCAATAATGCACGATAGGGTGTGGGTCATGCTGGGATAACCTCACGCCTTGGGTGGTTGGGCACGAGGCTGCAGGCCATGTGAGTCCAATACCTGAGAAGTGAGGTTATCCCAGCATGACCCACACTCTGGAGTGCATTATTGCTATTATACAATGACTCATTTGTAAATAAAATAGAAAAAAGGAGAAAAAAGATAATTTTTTTAATTACTTTAACTGATTTCTGGCTGAGAATGTGTACATATGGAAAAAAATACTCAGGTGTTTTTCTTTGCCACTGGGTGGTGCTGTTGTAAGACTGATGCTGTGTGTTGAGGCTAACCTTTTTGTTGTTAATGATCAGCTGCAATCGTTGTCTCCCCCTCACCCCTCCATCGGCTGATCTCTTCATGGTTGTTTTAATTTTTTTTTCCTTTTGTACTGCAGTTTAATTTTAAACAGCTGAGTAGTTTCTTTACTGTGGCTTGGAGTCATTTACTTCATGGAGGAAGCACTGAAATGAGCAAGTGTTGTATCAGTGAGTACAGGAGGCCAAGCGGGTGACAGTACATTTGGGACCTGTACCGCAGGTGGACAAAAGGGCTTCTGTAGCTTTGTATTTTGCAGATAAATGTCACCGAGTTGTACAAAAAGGCTATGGGCATGAGTGGATTTTGGGGTTTTTGGTCTCCAACTGTATAGCACTGCAATTACTTGTGCACGTGCTATGATACTATTGCATTTTTTGGCCAGTTTCACTGTTGGAAGTTTTTAGCTTTATTTAGCATAAAATAGCAGGGGACACTGATTTAACATACAGAAACAGGGGACGGACACCGAAGGCGGCATGAATACCAGGATCACTGAGTAGGGATGTCAAATAGGAATCAAGGTGGCGTGCATGCCAGGGTCACTGAGTCAGGTTGTCAGCAGGAATCGTTGAAGAGGCTACAGGTGGGGAAGTGAAGAAAAAAAAGAAAAGAAACTTGGGGTTTGCATTTTTGATGGTTTAGTCACTTGTCGTGTAGGCAGGTACTGTATTTCCTTAAGGCCACTCTGTTTTATAACATGAAGGGAGCAGAAATTAGAGGGCTTGTTCAGCAATTTTTTATTGTCCTGTTGTGGTGTGGTCAAAAGACAGGTTCAGCGTGAGCTGGTGCAGTGATAATTTTTTTGGTCCTGCAGTCATCTTCGTGCCTAACCTTCATACAGTGAGGTTATGCTGAAATAACTTCATTAGTGAAGGTGAGCACTGACCGATCAGATTGGCGCATTCTTTCTTGCCATTGTGTAATAGATTAGATCACACACATTTTGCTTACAGTAGTTCTAGGCTGACATTTCCTTTCTGTTTACTGTAGTATATATAGAATAATATATGAGGGGAGGGAGTGCATAACGAGAATTTAATGCACACCTGAGGGGTGGGATGCTACATAAATCCTGAGGGTGAAGCCTGAGGGGTTTATTAACACATCCCACCCTGAGAGTGTGCATTAAATTCTCATTATGCACTCCCCCCCATGTATTGTTTTATATAATTGCTGGGTAGCATTTTCTCACCTTGAAAACACTACACAGCAAAAAGTAGTACAGGCAGTAGGTGTTGCTGATGTTGAAAATATTTAGGTAACATTGGTGGTGGAGGAGTTTAAAGTCCCCCACCCACATGCAATTCTCTGCTCTTTTAAGATCATTGTAGGTCCCTGTCTCTCACCTTTCCTGTTGTGTTTGTGTTATTAGTTGAGGCGCGGTGGCGAGGCGGGAAGTGCCATTTTTCCTTTTTTTTTTTTTGCCAAGTGTGAAGCAAAAAAAGTACTGCGTGGAGCTTCCAGGGCTGTCACATTTTTCAATGAGAAAGTAAAATCCTCAAAAGTGTAACCGAGCTTTCCTGAGGTAAATCCTTGTGGCACTGCAGAGATTGGGGAAGAGATACTGTAGTGTGTGTGCATTCAATTAAGCAGCTAGCACATTAGCAAAGTGAGGGAAACTTGGCCCACGCTCACTGTTATAACCTGCGGGTTATAACAGCAAATTATAACTGGGTTTCTCTATGAGAGAAAACACTCCCCAGTTATTAAAGTAGATTACATCACACACATTTTGTTTATAGCAGTTCCAGGCTGACGTTTTCTTTTTTACTACAAATCCCAGACTCCCCACCAGCTGACATCAAAGCAATCACAGCAGTAGGAGATTCAGTAGACTGCAATGCATGTTAGAGCTTTTATAAGCTCAGAGTGTACAGTAAGCAGGATAAAGTCAAACATGCATCTGCATGGTACTGAACCTCCTGCAGCTGCCTACTGCTTTTATGTAAGAAGTGGGGGGATTCTGGGATTTGTAGTAATAGCAAATTTCAGTCTAGAAGTAAGTAAAATTAGTGTGATATAAGCAAGCAACAACACATGATGAGGTGTGGGTTATCACCTGGTAAGAGCATGCTCAGGGGTGTACTAAGACATGAAGCGCTTGTGCAAAGTGCCTTATGCCCCAGGTGTGCTCTTATCAGGCAATAACCCACACCTCAGAGAGTGTTATTGTGCTTAAAAAATAGGCCCCTGTATTAATTATTTAATGAGTAAAAGGAAAAAAATATGAAGAAATCAAAAATATAAAAAAAGAGGGTTTAATACTTCAAATAGAAAAAATAGTCCCCCTATTAAGTCACTTTAAAAAAGTGTTTCATTTGCATGTCTCAGGTTATTTTTCACTGTTTTTATTAGTATAGATTCACTTTTCACATTGTGTTTTTCCTATGTTTAAATGGAGAGAGCTATCCTTACCATGAGAGCCAGCATGTGTTTTGAGTCAGAGGTGCCACCATGTTTGCTTAAATTGCTGCATGTCTGTCACCGAGTCCCCATACCCACAGTGAGAAATAAACATTGGCAGAAATAAAGACTATTTTATTTCATTTTTATAGTGCTTTTCTTTTCAATGTAGGTAGTGAAATTACTGACTTGTCAGGCGTGAACGTGTTCTTTGCTTTGTGTTTTTGTTATTTAAATAGAGAGCGCTGTCCTTTCAATGAGAGCCAGCATGAGTTTTGACTCAGAGGTGCCACCGTATTTGCTTAGGTTGCTGCATCTCTGTCCCCCAGTCCCCATACCCAGAGTGAGAAATAAATATTGGCAGAAATAAAGACTGCCTATTTTATTTTGTTGTTACAGTGTTTTTTTTTAAATAGGTAGTGAAGTCGTCACTTTGGTAGTGGTGTCAGGAGCGAGGGTATTCTTTGCTGGCGGCTTGGAGCGAATGTGTCCATTAGCGGACGCTGTAGACTATAGTTTGCTGCTTTTTTAAACCATGGCAGACAGTGCGGAAAAGTAACAGTTTTGAGTTACAGAGAGAAGTATTCTGGTTCCCATGTTATTTTTGCATTGTTGAGCTGTGATTTACTAGACACAGTAAAGTGTGTGGGGGGGTCAGGTCGAGTGCATACTACAGAGATCCGAGTGAGAATACAGGATTGGAAGTGGAAATATGAGGAGGAAAGGCTGCGTGAGTAACAGAAAATTAGTCATTTTGTAGTTTGTGTCTGAAGGGGGATCTTGTATACTTGCTGTGAGTGAGATATGATTACTGTTGTGCCAGAGGTGCTGTTGTGCTAGATTGCTGCCACTTCAGTGAGCTCTGCTAGTAAGTGTTTCTGTTTATGCTTGGCAGAGCTCACTGATTCCTTGTTGTCATGGGGCATCCTGGTGGGCAGTAGTCCCCATTGGCTACTGTATCATCTGATAAGAACATGGCTCAGATGATGTAGTAGCCAATCAGAGATGTGGATTTCTTAAGCCCATTTTATAATCTGCTATACTACAGTAAACAGTAAATGAACCAAAATGTCTTTGCACACAAAGTGCACTTTGGGACCAGCCCCACTTTTGAGTATGGGGCCCTAGGTGGTGGCTGTTCCCCCTTTAACTTTGTGTGTAAAAAAATACACTATAGGTTTACTTACAGCACTGATTAATGTTGTAGTATAGCAGACTGTATTACAGTGTACTGTCCTACTGTAGTCTGCTTGATATCTGTTACTACAAATCCCAGAATCTATGCAAGCAGACAGCAGAGCATTAGCAAGCAGTGGGAGGTTCAATAGCCTGCAGTGTATGTTAGAGCTTTTATAAGATCAGAACATAAAGTAAACAATACAAAGTCAAACAGGCACTGCATGCTAGTGAATCTAACACTGCTGCCTAGTGGTTTGATATCAGCCTGGGGAGGGGATTATGGGATTGGTAGTAGCAAATAGTGTCAGCCTAGAACTGTGTAAAAAAAGGTCTGGTATAATCTGCCATACTGCTGTACAGTACATAACACAATACTGTGAGCAAACCAAAATATTTGGCACATCTGTTTGGTTACAGCCCCAAACTTGACTCTGGGTCCCTTTCTATGCAAAAAAAAAAATACCACAGTGCAGTACAGTACAGTATGAGTACAAATGCTCAGAATGGTCTTAAAAAGACCAAAACAAAAGCAGAGTATCTGTTTACTAAGTATACATTAAGTGCACACAAAGTAACAGTTTGAAAGCAATAAAAGGGTGTAAGCAATGAAAGAAAGAATGATAACACTTGTATTTGTTTACATTGTCTGGTGTATTTATTTGTTTGCAATGCTGAACTTCTTCAAATTTCCTGGTTGACTGCTCCCCAAGGCATAGGTTTCTAGTGAAAATGTAATGTGGATCTTCAGGATGACTTCTGTGTGGCATCTGTAAAGAAAAAAAGGTAAACTGTATCCAGGTGGTGAATGTCTTTGTTCAATATCACCACACAGAAAACATTATAATGTTTGCATTTCCTGTGGTATAAATGTGAAATTTGGTGTGCATGTTCCCCAGGTTGTCCTTGAAGGCACAAATGTGCCCTGGTTTCTAAAAAAAAAAGTGTGAAGTGATTTTTTATAAGTGATTTCTGTGTGCTGTCTGTGAAGGAAGCAGAGGGCAGCTCAAATGTTGGATTTCCACTTTGAATGTCTGATGGCAGAGAGCCTGCTTTCTCTTCACTAACACCAATACAAAGCAAGCATAACTTTTGAATTTCTTGTGGTCTAAGCATGAAAATCAGTATAATCTCAATGTGTCCCCTGATGTCCACCAAGTGTCAAGATTTCTAATGAAAATGTAAAGCAATTTCAAGGATAATTTTTGTGTGGCACCTGTAGAGAAAAAAAAGGTAAACCATATCCAGGTGGTGAATGCCTTTGTCCCCAGAACCCCACCAATAAAGACATAGACAAGATTGTGTGCGGTTGCTCATTTTGGCAATCAATTTACAAAGCATGGTAATCACATTATACATTTCCACAAATTCCATTTTACAGTCTCTTCACCATAATATTTATATGGGTGGGATATTCAGACTGCACCAGGCTGGGGTGCAAGCCTGGGCACAGCGCAACATGGTTGAGCCAGGGTATAGTCCAGGCGATATTCAGTGGTGCTGCACTATGGCTCATCACCGTTGAATATGGCACTGAGGGCACACACACTGCGCATGGTGCACTGGCACTGCTCCAGCTCAAGTGGCATCAGGGGAGCAGGGGTTGCACCAGTGCAAGTGAGGTTGCGCTAGGTGCAGCAAGAGCAATATTCAGCCATGAGCATGCAAATGAGGCCATTATGTATGCAAGGCACAAATGGGGCCATTTGCATGTCATTATGGCCCCATATGCATGCAGTGTGCCAATCCCTGGTGGCTTGAGCCTGGTGCCCTGCCAGGCTGCAGCCATCAGGGACCGATGCCCCCTGCCCCTCAGTGGGCAACTAGCCCATAGCCCGATCACAGGCATAGCAATATAAAACCATGGCAGTCCAGTGGACCCTCTCCCCTGCCCGATCGTGGGCATATGACTATAATATCCCTGGTGGTCTAGTGGACCCGATCTCCCACCCGATCATGGGTATATGAAGATAATATCCCTGGAGGTCCAGTGGACCTGATCTCCTGCCTGATCATGGGCATATGAAGATAATATCCCTGGTGGTCCAGTGGACCTGATCTCCTGCCCGATCATGGGCATATGAAGATAATATCAAAGATGGTCCAGTGGACCCATTCTCCTTCCTGTTCATGGGCAACTGTAAATAATAACCCTGGTGGTCCAGCGGTGCCCCCTCCCACCCCACCCACCCACTGGGCCCATGCCTGCATCCCCCGGTCAGCGGCAGGTGGCAGCTCCCTGCTGCAAGAATCGCTGGCCGCCCACCGACTGACAGCTGTACAGTATGGCTGTATGCCTATTGGTCACCACGGTGGACCAGCAAACGCTACAACCATACTATATGCTATCGATCGGTGGGCAAACTGGGTAACTGAGGGAGGAGCTGCCACCTGCCACTGACTGGGGGATTGCAGGGTGTGCAGACCGTACTGTACTACACAGTCCCAAAATGCGAACGAACCATTCACATTTCGGGACTGTATACTACTCTACACTACGGTCTACATTTACATTTGCCTGTGATTGGGCAGGAGATCGGGTCCACTGGACCACCAGGGATATTATCTTTATATGCCTGTGATAGGGTGGGAGATCAGGTCCACTGGACCACCAGGGTGTGTTTTACTACAGGCCCATGATCAGGCATAGGATAGCGGTCCATTGGACCACCAGGGTTATATTATATCTATGTCCATGATCAGGTAGGGGATTGGGACCGCTGGACCACCAGGGTTAAATATAACTATGCCCGCGATCGGGAGGGAGGGAGGACACGATTCCCGGACTGTGTCCTGGGAGGTCAGGTGGCCACCCACAGCAGGCAGCCACTGTGTTGCACCCAGTAATATGGCAACCCGCCTGTGGGTGTCCCCCGACTTGTTCCTGGTTTTGACAGGCACATCTTTGTGACCCCCTGTGGGGCAGAAGGTGGGTTTGTGCCTCCATAGGCACTGCACATCCCCAGCTGAATATCGGGTTGCGCTGCATATGCATGGGCATGCCCCCTACACTTGCGCCACATTCATTACTGGTGTTTCCCAGTGCATCGGAGATTGCACGGAGCAACCTACCCCTTTGAATATCACGCCGGGTGCATCGTTGGGTTGCACATGGCTCTACACTGTTACGCCATGCACAACCCCTTTGAATATCCCACCCTGTATGTACATCCACATTCTTGTTCAATTAATACATTGTATCACTTTCTTCTTTTTTTTCTGCCCCAGATATACATCATGGGGGGGGCCCTGCCTCTTCTTCTTATGCTGTAAAGGGGTATAAGCGTACATTGTACCTCTGCCTCTTGCTTATCAATCCTGTGTCCTTTTTGTGTTTCCCTTTTGTCCCCCTTTCTTTCCTGTCCTCCTCTGCCCTTTTTCCATTAGTCCACCTCCAGCTTGTGATGGACGGTGGGCTTCCCCTTTTTCCCCACCCCCCTTACCATCCCCCTTCTTGGCTTTTAACCCCACCTTTACCTTTACCTTTATCAGGGCTGGTCCATCCCCCCCAAGCTGGCTTTGTCAAGGGGTGTCTGGGGTCTTACCATCACAGAACACTCCTCTCGATAATGCACTATTCCAAACTGTCAAAAAAAAAACCTTGTTGCTCTAGTCGTTGACTTTGAAAAGGCTTTTGATTCAGTAGAGTGGTGATACCTGTTTCATACCCTTTCCTCAATGGGGGTAGGACCCGGCTTTCTCTCCTGGATTAAACTATTATATGCTTTGCCCTTAGCTAGAGTATTGACTAATGGCAATCTATCTGCGCCTTTCCAATTGCAGAAAGGTACATGACAGGGTTGCCCTCTTCCCCCCTCCTGTTCATTTTAGCCATTGAGCCTCTGGCCATTGCGCTTCGGGAAGCGCCCTCTATTCCTAGAATACTGATGGGAGACACCACTTTCAAGACAATTTTTTATGCTGATGATCTTTTGGTCACTACAGAATGCACTCCACAGGTGATTCAATCCATTCTATCTACATTGACTGTATTTTCTGGAATATCAGGCCTTAGGATTAATCACACAAAAACTGAGGTGCTCCCTCTAAATTCGGTACCCTCTGGTACAGGCATCGCTGCCTTGGGTCTCAAATGGTCCCCTAATGGTATAAAATATTTAGCTATCACCTTACACCCTAATTTGTCCAAAATGCTCATAGGCAACTTTTCTCCCCTGGTGGAGTCACTTAAACAGGATATGGCCCATTGGAAAGCCTTGAGGCTCTGATTAGCTGGGAAAATGAGACTCCATCAAGATAATGGCAGCCCCAAGATCTTATATCTGTTGTCCCATTTCCCTATACCTATTCCTTCGAAATGGTTCCAAAAATTGGATGCTGTCATTGGCAACTTCCTTTGGGAGGGCTCCCAACCATGGTATAGCAACCTTAAACTTCGTCAGCATTGGAGCAGGGGAGTTTGGGGACTTCCATGGTTTCAGGGTTACCACATGGCCTTTGTCTCAGCCCAGACCACTTTATGGTTCTCCAATATTGGTCTCACTTCACCTACCTGGTTCCCTTTGGAGGCATCATTACTACAGGCCCCCTCTCCTGTGGTGGCGCTGTACAGTAAAAAAAATCTCCCCTTGAATCTCCCTCCTCCTATTCTGTTGTCCATTCAATACTGGCAAAGAGTTTTAACTCACCTAGGCCAGGATTTAACACCTTGGAGGTTAATGCCTCTCTGGAACAATCATGCCTTGGTAGTGGGTGGTAGTACGATCCACTGGAAAGCTTGGGAATCTCAGGGCATCTCTTTTGTACAAGATCTGTTGCTCCCTAATTTTAGTACAATGGATAATTTTAAGGCATTAAAATCCAGATACCACCTCCCGACTTCACATTTTTGAAGATATCTCCAAATTAGAGATGCCATCACCCTTCTCTCTAACTTTTCTAAAAATAAAGGGTCGCAGTCAAGACCACATCCTATTACATCTTGGTTACATCACCCTAGGAACAGAGCCAGTGTGATTTATAATGCTCTTAGAGATGCCTCTGCAAATCCTACCTTGTCAGCTAGAGCCCAATGGGGAAAGGATTTTCGTTCTCCTATCTCTGAGCTCCAATGGGACCATGCTTGGATGAGATTACACATGTCGTGCAGGGATGGGCGCACCCGTCTCATTATGAACAAGACCCTCCACAGGTGGTATAGGGATCCAGTTAAACTCAAAAAGATGGGGCTCCTCCAGCATGATACTTGCTGGAGATGTGGCAGTCAAGGGGCTCATCTTTTTCATATACTCAGGAGTGTCCCAATCTCCAGCATTTCTGGATAGTGATTCAAGATATGTGTGCTTTCCTGTTTCCTCAAGTAGTACCAGATCCCCCCTCTCCTCCTTTTAGGCTGTGCCCATTCTCACACACCCAAGCATTGTCCAGTGGCCCAATGGGTCAGAGCTGTGGGGGCGATAGGCAAAAGACTTATTTTAATGAGATGGCAGTCCCCAGAGGTCTCATCCTTCCGAGAGTTCCTTCAGGCACTAGACCAAGGAGCTATATATGAGAGGCTCTCTAGTTTTGCAGGGGGCTTGATGGTCCAATTTGACACACGCTGGCAGCCATATCTCCATTCCAAGTACTGTCACGATGTCCAATCCTAGGTGGTCTACAACTTCCGGGAGGCCTCTGTCTTGTCTGGAGTTTATATGCTATCCCATTTTTTTTTTCATTATTTGTCAAGGTCTTTTTTTTATCTCAGAATCAGTTTGCCTTCTTGTTTCTTTTTTTGGTGTATATAGTTCAAATTAGTGTTAGGCTTGATCCAGGACTCAACTCCATTTACCATACCCTATTCTAGGCCTTACTTGCTACTGTTATTTTTGGGTTCCGTCAGTCAATAACCCACGACTTCCACTCTTTCGGGTGGGAGGGTCTAGGTAGGTTCTGACAATCCTTGGATACTGAGTTGTGTTTTTTTTTTCTTTCCTCTCATGCATATCCATGTTATCCTGTATGTTGGGGAGTATTTTCATTGCATAGGACAGTGCTTCCTCTTTTACTCCTTATTCTTGGTATCCCCTATGTTTGTATCTCTGATGTCCATACCAAATGTTGCGGTATGGTTAAATATATCATCTCAGTATCATATGTTTGTTTTGTATGTCCTGCTTGAAATAACAATAAAATCTTTAACAACAAAAAGAAGTTGTGTGTGTCAGCTCCCTAATCTATTACTCAAAGACTGGCAAACTTATAAGCAGCCAAAATTTCCAAAACAAATTCAGTAATTAAAGTTGAATTTCACAAGCTTTTGTGAAATTGTGGAATGTTGTAATAATTCGGTCAAAGCCGTGTCCTTTCTTTTTGCCCAGACATACACCTGAGTTGTCATTAGAGATGCAGGGATTTTAAAATTTGCCAGCGAAGTGGCCTATTTCACCATGCAAAGTAATTCGCAAATTTCTCCTGTTTTAGCCTGATTTCACCAAGGAAATGTTTTGTCTGCAGAAAAGTGAAATTTCACCTTGGAAGGTGAAATTTTACCTTAAAAGCCAAATTTCACTTTTGAAAGCAAAATTTCTCCTTACAAGATGAAATTTCACCATTCCACAGGTGAAATTTCATGGCACCATTTCGCTACGCAAAAAGGGTGGAATTCATGGATTACTCTGCTAACAAATTTTTGTCACTTCACCCACCTCTAGTTGTCCTTGAAGAGGAAAGTAAAGCTTGGGTAATGTAGTAATAGGGTAGCATTCATATGATGCTCCATAGTAAAAGTATAGTGGTGCAAAGTGTCAGATCACTGCACCGATTGATGAACTATGAAGAATAGCCATGGATATTACCAAACACTACACTGAATTATTGCAATATGCCTGATAACCACTAGAGTTCACTGACTTAACTTGTGGATTCACATGCATGTGCAGCATTGTTTCTGTACAATGCCACCAGCCGACTCTTTAACACCTCTGTAGATTACAATGTATATTTTTACTATTTGAAAACAATGGCACCAAGTGACACCAAGTCTTACACCTAGTTGTGATTTAAGCCATTGTGACAGAAGTATCTGGATATCTTTTGTCATGATGGAGCATGATGTTGGGCACCACTGCCACAGGAGTGTTGGAGGGGTATTGCAGGGCCATGATGCTAGAGTAGCTAAGGTGATTCTGTTGTAATAAATGCATTGTGAAAGTTAAAATCCACAAGTAGAATTCTAGTGGCATTACTTATTATGTGTCCAAGAATTTTTGAGCAAATTTTGCCAGTTAGTTTCTAACATTTCCACAATGAATTTTAATCTACTAAGCCACACAAAGACATGCCACTGGCAATCTCTCCCTGTTTTTATCCACTCTCAGCTGATTTACATACCACTGTATTGTGTTCTCTACTGAACCTGCTGTCTAACCACTGTAGTACTGTGCATTCTGTACCTATCTCGACCTATGTAACCCCCAGGTCGCATCTGGAAACGAACGGTCCCCGCTCAGTATGCTTATCTGGTAAATCTCTTAAATAAATAAATATAGCTTAATTAGATATCATCAAATGTTTACTTTGGTATGCATGCTAAATCTTGAGTGTATATGTACAATAGCACTGAAGCTATATACATCCAAATATTTTTCACATTTAACAAATAACTAAATTGTGAAACTCTGAACCCCAGTAATTTACAATTTGCATAACCAAGTATCTATCTATTTAGAAGTTTCTATGATTCTTCCAAGAGTATGCATATAAATGTTCAATTTCTAGCTCCAAATGTGGCTACTGCATAAGCATAGAAATATTATCAGAAATTTTCATATGAACAATAAATAGCCAGATGTTTAGCCCCAATCATTTCCCTGCCACTCATCCAAATGTCATCAAACTGTTTAGGGCTGCTTCTAAACAGTATGCATTCCAAATGTCAGACCTCTAGCTATAACACATACCAAGTTATGACTAATTAAGTAATTTCAGAAAATTCCAAAACATCATAAAATTTTGTGAAATTTTGCTTAATTTCATGAACATTCTGTGAAATCAGAATGTGTTACTTTCGCCAGTCCTATATTTCACTTAAGTATGCACCTGTATGCTGCTATCATATCCCTCTCCCCCACCCATTCTCCAGAGAATACATAGATATATAATTCAATTTATGTTTATTAAAGTTTTCCAGAGGTCATACAGAATTTAAAAAGTACATACAGATATGTCATCAGACAACCACGAGGACATAACATATTTCAGGTTAGAAGGTCTAGTGCCAATTATAGATTGAGTAGTGTGTTGCCTTATCATTATTATTAATGTAATGAACTATTGTGAAGAAACACTGGTCTCAGAATCAGTAAGTTATTGCTTACTACATCATCTACCTTAAGCAATCTAGTAGGTTTGTGGCCCTTAAAGGGACACTGTCAACCTGTTTTTCATCATATTATTTCTAGTTAAAAACCCACATTTTATGATTGCTTACCTTCTCAAAAAATCATTGATGTCACTGTTTGTTTTGTATGTCACCTTGTTTAGTAGAACTGAAATACATGCTAATGTATATTTATAAACAACCTTGTTTTGTTTACAATCCTGAGTCTGTTCTCACTGGATACTTCCTAAGCATTAGAAGCACCCCAAACAGTGCAGTCACTCATGAGGCAGTAGCCTCCTAACCTTCCACTGCATCATGGGGGGGCTAGGAATATTGTGGGTGCTCCCAAGTCCAGAAAAGATGCAGTTGGAGCTGATCAAGGAATGTAAACAAACGTGTTTTGGTATGGTAACACCAGTATGGTAGGCAGTCTGTTTTTTACTTTTTTAATGAAAACAAGAATCAGAATCAAACTACCAGCTACATCAGCAGTCTTTGCAGAATGTTGGTAATCATAAAATGTGTTTTTTAAACTAGGGACACTTTGAGACTTAAGGGGGTTTACAGTATCCCTTTAAAGGGACACTGTTGATCCCCTTAGACCTCAGTGTCTCTAGTTTAATAAACGCATTTTATGATTGATCTCATTCTGCAGAGCTTGCTGATGTAACTGGAAGTTTTATTCTGATCCCTTTTTCTTTTTAAATGTGAAAACAGACTGCCCTGATGTTACCAAAAACATGTTTGTTTACATTCCTTGAATATAACTCCCACTTCATCTTTCTTGGACTTGAGAATAGAGATGCAGCAAATTTAAATTCTGCTGGTGAAGGGCCAGCAAAGTGGCCAAATCTGCCTAGTGGAGCAATTTGCAAAATTTTGCCGTCTAAAGCTGAATTTCGCCTAGGCGAAATTCGCTTCTGTGGGTGAAATTACACCTTCCACAGTGAAATTCCACCTTCCACAATGAAATTTCTCCTTCTTAGGGCAAAATTCCACCTCCTGTGGGTGCAATTTTGCCACTGAAGGTGGAATTTTGCCATGGAAGGTGGAATTTTGCATGGAATGTGAACTTTTGCCATTCTGTGAAGCGAATTTCACTCACTTTGCCCATCTCTACTTGAGAACACACTAGTACAGTCTTGCCACTCATGATGCATTCACAGGAGAGGAAACTATTGTATCATGGGTGGTTGCACTGTTTTGAGGTGTTCCATTATGTCCACGAAGCATGCAATCAAAGTAGAACAAGGATTTGAAACAAAATGAGTTTGGGTATTTCAGTTCTATTAAGAAAGGATGCAGATAAAGCAACCATCCACATCAATGAATTATAAAGATGGTAAGCAGTCATAAAATGTTGGTTTTCAACTTGAAATAATATGATGCTATCTATGTTTCTGTGATGCAAAAAGGGTTGATAGTATCCCATTAAGAGGCACTCTCTGGTCTGTGTGCCATTAACCATGTTAGCCATTCATTCCAAACAGAGAATAAATATTGAGACTTTTTACTTTCCCCTCATATGACTCTGCTCTATTCTACAGGAACACTTTTGTCACATTCATTGTATAGTTTTCCACCTATTCCTATCCTACTTTAGATGTTGATTCCAAAACTGCATACAACATTCCACGTGTGATTGAACCAGTGATCTGGTGAAAGTTTTATTATGTTTGCAAAACTACATGAAACTGCTGGTTTAAATTTGTGCAATTTTCACAAGTTTGAGTACTAGAAACTTAAAATTTGTTGGCAGAAAAGGACTGCTTGGATTACTCGGTCTGCCCAGATGATCCCTGCTTAGTCTATCCCTGGAGACCCTAACTGGTCCCCATCAACCCACCCTCCCCCTGCAAATTTTCTAATATTCCCCAATGCCAATCCCAAGCATGCTTGAAGCCCCTACTGTTTTTCCCTCCACCACTTCTGCTGGCCGACAATTCCGGGCATCCACCACTCTTCCATTGAAATAGTATTTCCTCACATCCCTCAAAAACTCTCCCCCACCTCTCTAGCTTCATCGCATGCCATATGGTTCTGGTGTTCTTCCTCATTTGAAAGAGACTCCCCTCATGTACCCTGTTCTTCACTGTAAGGTACTTGTAGGTCTCTAGTATGTTCCCTCATGTCTTCCAGGGCATACATGTTGAGATCCCCCAGTGTCTCCTTGTAGGGCTTTTGCTTCAATCCCTGCACCATTGTAGTTGCTCTTTCATGTATTGCCTCAACTTTGTCTCACAGTGGGGTATCACCACTGGGTAATATAGAGAGACAACACCACTTCCCTCCTTCTGTTGAAGATATTTCTACCTATGCATCCCAGCATCCTGCTGGCACTACTCTCTGCTTCATCACACTGCCCTGCCACTTTGAAGTCATCAGATATGATAACTGCAAGGTCCCTTTCCTGCTTAGTGTCCTGTGGTACCTCCCCACCACAAAATATAGTAGTAAGTAATACCATTACAACATTTAAAAACAGATTGAATACATTTATGGGTATAAAAAGATATGACTACTACCCTTAAGGATTAATAGGGTGGCAAGTTCATAATGGGCATAACACCTAACGTGCTTGTAACAATCTATGAATCTATGAATCCTATATTCAGTTCTTGGGTTCCTATTCTGTAGGTGCATGATTTGGCACTTTTTGGCATTGAACACCAATTCCCATGCTCTTGACCAGTTTTTGGTTACACAAGATCCCTATGCATTCATATCACCTCTTCCTAATTGTCCACCCTATTACAGATTGTGGTACCTATTACAGATTTTGGTATTATCTGAAAAAAGGCATACATTCCTTTCCAGTTAATTTGAAATGTCACTTATAAAATCATTGAAGTGGACAGGTCCCAATACTGAGCCCTGTGACTCCCTGCTGATCACTCTGCCATCACTAGAATTAGTGTCATTAACCAGCAGCCACTGTCTCCTATCCAATAACCACTCCTCTCGAGTTGGCACTACCAACCCTCCCTTTTACTTCAGAGCCATGTCCCTCATAGATACCCACAAACTTATTAACAGCCTACCAAATAGGGGCAGCCCAAGTAGTGATGAACTTCACCCCTGCTTTCTTCAGCACATTGCCCCTTTCATCTCCAAATCCCTTACCTTTATATTTAATCTAGCATTGGCATCATCATCCATGCCCACCTCATGGAAAAATGCCAAAGTCATTCCTATTTTTAAGGCTGGTTACCCCCTATCACCCAACAACTACAGGGCTATCTCAGTTCTCCCCCACCTATGCAAACTTCTTTCAAAAAAGTGTCCACTACCAGCTCTCTGAACATATAGAAAAATACAGCCTGCTTTGCCCTCAACAACACAGGTTCCGAAAACATCACAGCACCACCTCAGCCTTGGCCCACTTCACCAGTCACATCCTCAGGAATATGGATATGGGAATTGCCACTGGGCCCGTGTTTGTTGACCTGACAAAGGCATTTGAACTTGTCGACTACAACCTTTTCCACTCTAAACTCCTACACCTTGGTTGCTCAGCCAAGTCATCAATGTGGTTCTAGAGCAACATCTCAGGCAGATCCCAATCTGTGAACATCGGTACAGCCACCTCCCTGGCCATGTTCATTTCTACTGGAGTACCCAAGGACTCCATTCTGGCCCTCTGTTGTTTTCCCTGTTTATAAACTCCCTTCCTGCTGATAGCCTGTCCTGCAAGGCCCTAATGTATGCTGATGATCTTCTTTTATACCATAGAAACAAATCCCTGGCAAATCCATCTACCACCCTCACCCAAAACTACAGGGCAGCCCATAAGTGGTTTCTGCCAAACAGGCTATTAGTCAATGAAAAAAAGACTAACACAATGCTCCTGGGGTCAAACTGTACCTTTCTAAACTTGCCAAAACTAATTTCTTCCTCACAGTACTTACACCTGAAGTGACCCCCGTCACAGATTGTCCCCTGTTTTAAATACCTTGGTGTCATCATTGACCCATCCCTTACTTTCTCTGAGCATATCAAAAACACAGTGCAAAGGGTCAACCAGAAACTAGGGGCTGGTTTTAGGCTCAAACACTATTTGACCCCTGAGGCAGCCTTGCCACAGCACAAGGCAACCTTCCACTATTAGATTACTGTGTCCCAATTTACTCTCATGTTTCCTCCTCTCTGCACATCAGACTTACCACTGCCTGTAACAGCATCTGTAGGTTTTCCCTCTTGGTACCCTACTCCACACATCAGTGCTCCTTATACCTGTCCTTAGGGTGGCTCCTCTCTAAGGATGGCATGATTATGCCCTTGGCTGCATCCTAAATAGTGCCATTAGAGGTGGCAACTGGTCACCTTACTCATCCTTTCTCGATTCTAGAGTGACTCCCAGGTGCCTCTGGGAATCCTCAGTATCACCTCTGGAAGTTCCCAGGACTTCCTCTCCTCTGGGTAGTAAGGCCGTGTCCCATGTGGTGCCCACGCTGTGGAACAAACTCCCCACGTCCCTCTGTTCACTCTACTAGCAACTTACTTTTAAAACTCATCTTGAAGTCTAGCTGCTGTCTGAAGCTAAATGTTCCTGCTTTGCTGGGTAACCTAAGGATGGGAGTCCTCTCCCCAACCCCTGTTCCCTACCCAGCCTTGCTTCACGTAGGGCTGTTCATAGAATGTATTGGCTCTACCTTCCCTCTAATTGCACTTGCTCATTACCTGTACTGTATTACATTTTCTTTATGTATCAGCATTCTTTGTACAGTATGTTATTTGTCTTTTATTTGAGCATCTTGTATCCCAGTGTATTTTGTACCCAGTGTTGGGTAAGTTACTTTTTCTATTATTTCTATTACTTTTGGAAACTTGTTCCAGAAAGCTCTGTGCAGTCACTAGCAAGGATGGAGAAGCACTGGAAAAAGTAATACACCTTACAGTTACAATTACTTATGTCTTTTTATACAAAAGAAATACGTAACTGTAATTGATTATATTTATTTTAAAGTAACTAGTAACTAACCTATTACTTTCAAAAAATGTAATCTGTTATAGTTATTTATTATTTGTGTATTGTTTTTGTATAAAAAGAATAAGTAATTATAATTGTAAGGTGAATTACTTTTTCTAGTACCTCTCCATCCTTGCTAGTGACTGCACAGAGCTTCCTGGAACAAGTTTCCAAACGTAGAAAGTAATAGAAAAAGTAACTTACTCAACACTGCTTGTACCTTTTCTGTTTTGCCTCAGTATTCTAAGCATTGCAATGTATTGCTAGTTTTGTGTAGGCCCTTGTAACATTATTCTTAAGCTATGTAATTTGTGTCTCTCTTACTCATACTGAATGTGCAATCTTCATGGCCCAGGTCGTGCCTGAAAATGATCCCAAGGATCAGTGTACCTACCCAGTGAACAAATAAATAAATAAGCTAGTTTCTAACACATTTTACCACTTTGGCTCCCACCCCGAGGCTGCTCAATTCTGTAATCAGCCTCCTGTATTAATGGCCTTGTTAAAGTCAAGATAGGCTACATCTGTTATCCTCCCCTGACCAATTTTCGTGCTAACACAGTTAAAGAACTCAGTCTAGTTTGTCTGGCATGATTCCCCACCCCCCATTGAATCCATTCTGCCTTTGGTCTTGCAGTCCATGGAATTAAAGATATTCCACCAGCCTTTCCTTTCACAGTGTTTCCATTAGTTTCCTTATCACTGATGTGAGGCTCACCAGCTTGTAGTTACTATCCTCTTCCCTGCAACTGCCCTTATGTAGAGGTACCACTTCTGTTGTCCTCCAGCCCTTCAGAACTGTGCCTGATTCCAGTGAGCTGTTGATCAGACCATCATCAGAGCAACCAGTACCTTCTTGAGTTTCTTCAGTATCTTTGGGTGTATGCCATCCAATCCCATAGCCTTGTCCACTTTTACAGCTGCCAGTCCCTTCAGGACTATTTCATCTGAGAGTGGACTGGAGTCCACCTCCCCTCCCTTTCTGTTCCTGCTGATCACTGGTGGTCATCCCCCCTCCCTCCAAGGTGAAAACTGAGCAAAAAGAGTCAAAATCCGATGTAATTTTGTTTTATTGTTTTTGCACCAAATTTTGTATCAAATTTCACATTTTGTCCCAGACTGTGCAATTTTAAAAATGTGAGTTCTTAAAAATGAGCAATTTGAAAAAAATAATGCCACTAGATGATCACAAAAAAAAAAACTAATGTTTTTCTTTGAATATACAGCTGCTAGTACAATTTTCCTAAACAATTTATGCCAGCGCTGTTATTATATGGTGAATTTCAATGTTGTCGAAAGCACTCTGCTGCTGCATAAGATGCAGGGCACTCTATGGGTGATGCACTTGTAATGCTATAGGTTGACAACAAAAACAATGTTTTTCTTTTAATATAATGTTTCTAGCGGAATTTCCCTGAACAGCTTTGCCTAGTGCTACATAGAGGTGGGTGAAGCAACAAAAATTTGCTACACGGAGTAATCGATGAATTCTGCCCGTTTCGCATAGTGAAATGTGAAATTTTGCCATGAACTTTTGCCCGTGGAATGGCAAACTTTTGCATACGGAACGGTGAAATTTCACCTTGTGGTCCTTCTGCAGGTGAAATTTTGTCTTCCAAAGTGAAATTTCACTTTCTGCAGGTGAAATTTTGCCTTGGTGAAATCAGGTTAAAATGGGAGAAATTCATGGATTACTCAACTTGTTGAAATCGGCCACTTCGCTGCAACTTAACAGGCAAATTTTAAATGTGCTGCATCTCTACTGCTACTCCAAACATCAGTGCTATCACCCATCAATTAAGTAATGCATGTGTTCTGCACTCAATTGATGAAAAAACAGCACTTATCTCGTCACTCAGTGAAGGCACTTCATCATAGCTATCACTGCCAAAGAGATAGTAGCCAGTGGCATGGTGCAAAATGATAGTTTTTTAGTGCAAAGAAATGTGCAAAAAGGACTGAACAGTAAAGCTGCCCACTGGACCAAAGTTTTGCATCCTCAGTATTTTGTTTTTTTAAGGTGCAGGCTATGATGTAATGTGGGTCGAGTGGTGGGCAAGATGATAGTTTTTTGTTAACTGAGTTCCAATTTGTAACTGAGCCTTTCTATGCTATCTGTTGTTTGTCTTTTCCCAAATGTACCTAAAGTAGGCCTTATCAGTTTTCTTGAACCCTTCCATTATCCTTAGCTCTGTGATGGCCTTCACCCTCCTAATAAGATGTTTGCTTTTCTCCAATTTTTTTCTTTATAGACCTTTCTGTTGAACCTACTGCATTTTGCTCTCCTTTATAGACCCTAAAATCTCTCTTTTTGTCCTAGATTGCATCACCCACTTGACTGTCCATCCATATTAGTTCCCTTTACTCTTGTGCTGTACTAATAAACTTAATGAACTCTTGTATTGACTCATACACAGCCACTTGTATTGCTACCTACTTTTTCTTGCCCTCTACCCCATGAATGTTCTTCAGGAAATCTTTGATTAATTTTGTAACACATTGCTGGAATTTAGTCACTGGGAATCCTGCACAGTGTTGAACTTCAGAGTGTTGTGATCATTATGTCCTATTAGGTCCTCAGTTGTGACATTCTTGATAATGACCTGGTTGGATTTTAAGAGGTTCAAGATTGCATTTCCTTTTTACTAGTCTGAGAAAGCCATCCTGTATAACCTCTACACCTTTGGCCTTAATATCTTCCTGCCTCCATTGAGTCTCAGATTCTGCCTGTTAGAATGAGTTCTGCAATGATTAAAATTATTCCTTGACTCACTGCCTTTCTAATTTCCTCATCTAGCTCCTCATGTCAGCTGCCCAGTTAAGTGGTCTGTAGACTACTCCTATACCACAACCCCGCTTCAGCCACACAGAGCCATAGCTGACTTCACATACCCCCAGATAGATTTATCCTCCAAATCCCTACAGGACTCCCTAGCACACACTACCACTCCCACAGCCATTACATTTGCTCAGTCCCTTGTAAATACAGCATAGCCCAGGACATTTAGATCCCAAATATTGTTCTGGTTAGCTAATTTTTCCATTGCTGCTACTATATTTAACTGCTCTGCAGCCATTATTCCATGCAGCTCACCCATTTTATTCCCTAAGTTCCTTGCAGTTTTATACATCACTCTTCTTTTGCCCTTCTTTTCCCCTTCTTGTCTTTCTATCTTTGGTAACTATTGAACAGCCATTATTCCTGCATTTTCTGCTGCCTGCAAGTTCTTTTTTGCCTTGGCCCCTGTGAACTAGGGGACAGCCCACCTGTCTCCTTTTGTGGAACTGTATAATGTGCCAGAATATTTTAGAGCATTTGGTTAGTGAAGCTCCTTTTAGAGTAGTGCAGTGTGATTACTGATTCCAGCCTAATCAGATAGGATGTCATCAGACATATGTCATTCCTTGCAACACATTTTTTGAGTGAAGTGTGTTGTACCCCACAATCCAGCACACTCACTGGATTGGAAAAACTCCATTGACAAATATGCTTTTCAATGGAAAACCTGCATCATTGGCCAGATCAGCTATCACTGGCTGCAATCTGATTTCCAGCCACTTAATTGGCTCACACTCCGACATACCTCCAGAGCATGATTTTCTCCATTAAAGTCATACCAATCAGGGTTGTGCAAAATTTAAATTCTGCCAGTGGATTTCCTACTAACTGCAGAACTCACCTCCACGAATGTTTATGGAAAAAGCCTGAATATCTTGTGAAATTCCACTCTTACCTGTGGAATTGTTGGCATATATTGCAGAATACTGTGGTGAATTGCAAAAACTATTGAACTAACTGCAGTTTGTTTTTTCAGACTAGTGTACAGTACAAGTTTTACAACTGTACTGCTACTGCCAGAACCAACTGCATTGCTGCTGCCAGAACCTACTATGTTGCTGTTGCCAGAATTACCTGTACCACTATCCCCACAACCACGCCGCAGACCAAATGCACTAGAATTACACATCAGGATTTTGCTGCTGCATTCCTCACATCCACTGGCAGCTTTCTTGCCACCTATCATTTTTGCAATTTGGTAATTTAAAATTTGCAAAGAAAAAATTAACTATTTCAGTTAATTAATAATATATCAGTTTTATATTTTGTAGGAGGATAGGAGAAAATTACTTATGCACTTTCAAACTATTTCTATGAAATAAATATTAAATGGTATGTTTTAAAACCCTATTCTGAATACAGAAACTGCAGACAGATAAAGCAGCAGATCTTTTCACTTCCAACAGCCTCTCAGGAACTGCACAGAGCAGTAGGAGGAGCAGTCACTTGATAGAGAGAGGGTGTGGGCTGCTATAGCAGCTAACCCTTTGACAAATAGATTCCTGCCCATAGAAAAAAGTCCAGGTGGCAGCATTGCTGACAAATTTTGGGGGGAGTGTTCCACAGAAAATGTTAGCGAACGGTAAACTTTTTGGACATACCGAGGAATTTTTGATGAAATTACAGTGTGGAATTATACCATTAAAAATTTAGCTTTGGACAAGAGGGATGGTATCATTAAAGGAGGAGAGTGGAACTGTAAAAAAATAGCACTTTTCCCATTCAATTACCACCAAAATTAAGCGTGTGGTTAGCACACACACTGGGGGTACTTCACAAGCCGAAACCAGACATTTCTTCTGCAACAATCTTTTTCCAACAGACTGATTTATGGCATGCAGGCATTCCCTTCAGCCCAAAACGCTACATTCCTCACATCAGCAATACGGTGGTCCGAGGTGGACCACACTTAGAGGTATTTCATATTCAGCAGCACTCTCACGTCATATCTCTTCATTTCACTTTGACTTTACAGAGGCACTTGCTTTATGTTTCCCTTCTCTGAGTCTCAGCCAGACTTCAACTGAGGTAGCAATTGTGACAACACGAGACATTTCTACTGTCCCAATCCCATTTCTCTTCAAACCTTCTCCACCAGGGGTTGTCTTACATTATCGGGATCATTCTTTTTATTTTAAGGTCTTACACAGTTAAATTGGTGTTCTTTTAGCAAGAATCAAACCACCAAAGACCTTCCGGATATCCAGTCACCGATGCCACACATCAACTGATCTCCCCTAGGGGCGCCAAACAGTTCCATGAACTACAGATACCAAGGTCTCCCCAAGGAATCTGGCACTCTCCTGGACCTACAGAGGCCCAGAGGCACTACCAGCTCATTCAGCTATTTCAATTTCTAGACTGTCTTCACCCAGGGGGCTGCTGATTGTGCCACATGGAGGACCTGGACAGTCTGCCACCCCACTGGGGTCCCAAACAACCATTCCACACATGGACCTTTCTCTGCTTCTGCAGGCTGCCCAACCTGAGAATCTAACCGCTGTAGCGACCATCAGCCAGGGGAATAGGAGGAAAGCTGCCACCTCTTCCCCCTCTACAGTCCAGGCTGCCACTTCTGAACCATGCCCCAGTCCCCATCTGCCAGAGCAGGCCCATCCACAGAGCATACACTGACTGACAGGCTGCACTCACCCATGGGCAAGACTACTCGAAACACAGGGCCCCCATCGGTGCTTACCCTATCAAGGTGCAAGAGATCACTTGACAGGCCACTTTTTTTCTTGATTCTTGGGCTCCGGCTCCCACACTGCACCAACAGGCCCTGAACATTTGCTCCACTGCTCCCTCTCTGTACTGTCTGAACAGCTGTTTCTCCATATATGGGTCTTTGAGGGAGGTGGGCTATGTTGACAAGCCATTCACCCTGGCCCCGCCACGGCCTCTGGCTGGACTTGCAAGCTAAACACCCAGACTCCTCTCTCTTCTGCTGTCCCTTGAATATCCCCCCTAAAATGGTGCCAAACCCTCTCTTTTATGTCCCTAGAATGGGGACCCCTGCCAGCAGCAAGCAGGCCCAACGTCCCAGACCTAACAGCACCAGCTCTTTTCCTCTCTTTCCAGTTTTTCTCTCCGCTCTCTCTCTCTCTCTCTCTGTCTACATTCTTCTTTGTATCTGTCTTGCCTTTGACTGTGGTACATCAGTCCTTGCCTTGGAACAAATCACTCTGAAGCATGCCCGATCTACCATTTGCCCTGTTCCTTTTCTGACATGCTCAGTTTGCAGTTTGCTTCATTCCTGCTCATCTGCCACCCTGGCCTTCACCAGTTTCCATGATCAGCATCACCTTTTCCTACACCTCTCCTCCCTCACCCTCCGGGTCCCATCCTCGTCAGCCCCCTCCAATCCAACTTTCACACCACTTGCCTTCTCCTCTCAGGGGACATTGAAATCAACCCTGGTGCCCCTGACCACCCCCATTAAACACCTCCGTATTCTAATGACATCCTTTATGGGATATTAAACATGCCTTAGAAATTGTACATCTAAAATGTGAGGAGATTACTAACTAAAATGGCCGAGCTGGAAGTCTGGATCTCTGCATGCAGCCCAGACATACTGGGTCTCTCTGAGACCTGGATAAAAGGTTCCACCCCAGATCACTGTTCCTCCCTACCTAGTTACACCTTCCTTCACTGTGCTTGCATCACCTTTCACTGTTTGGGGATGATGTACTCCTCTACTATCAAAACTTATTTTCTGCCATGCTTCTTGGACAGTCCACTAGTGATCTCTATGCAGAGTGGCTTGCTGCAGAGCTAACAGTTGCCTCTAATAAAAAGCTGATCACTGGGTGCTGTTATAACTCCCCAAAGAGTGGTGTCCCTCATCTTTCATTACTCCTGAACATCCTTGAAGTTAGGTACTAAATCCCACGTTAAATTGCCCGACAAACTGAATCCTTACCCCATAATCCCAACCTTTCTTTTTGCCTGACAATCATATTTCCTGTTACACATAATCCCAACATAGCGTGTATGGCTGTGCTGAGCTTACTATAACAGAACTGCAGCAATGATTTAGTGCATTGGGCACACGCTCAGAATGAACATTGCCACTAAGGATATTAACTTGCAGTGCATGTCATGTGGTACCTTTTCTAGAGTAGAGACAGACAGGATGGTCTGAGCGATTTACATACTGTTAGAAATGGGAAGAATGAATGTGTTTAAATCAGTATAATGATTATTTGCAATTACAGAGCTGCAGCAGTGATTTACTCACTATCAGAAAGGTTGAAAAAAACCAACAATGGATAAAGGGCAGGGGTGAGAGACTTCTTAGCGTTGTTATCTCTATTCGTTTTACTGTCAAGGCAATTAATTCATGGTAGCTTAACAGTAATTGACAGTGATTACAGTCAGTCACTACTGTAGGCCGGATATAAGGCAAGCATGGTAGTGATGTTCTGACTGTTTGTGCATATACTCTCAACGTAAACAATGACTGAAATATGTGCTGTGGTGCCTTCTCAGAAGGGGAGCAATAAAATATGTATCAGCAGTTATCTTCTAGTAAAAGAGAGGAACTGTGGGGATTTATTCTATTGGTGCTTCCAAAGTAGGAAATCGTTGCGCTGTCTTGGACATGGTGCCACTATTCTTGTAGGTGGACAACAGCACCATAGGAGCCAGAAAGAGCACAATCATGCTCTGGATGCAACAGATGCTCCAATTGCATGTGTCATGGCATTAATGAAGTGCCACGCTGTGGACACGAATGATACCCCTGCCCAAATTATCCAGGCAGAGATTGCAGGTCTGCCTGAGGAGGTAAGACACAGACTTCCCAAAAAGTAAACTGTGCAGCAAGTGGTTAAAAGAGCCAGACTCCTTGACATGCCATCAGAGGCCCTAACATTGGAGGATATAATAGTGCCTGAGGAGTTGCAGCTTGTAAACAGCCACAATTGGTTTGCCAGGACTCTACTTGTGGGAAGGAAAAAATATTAATATTTTACAACAAAAGATAACATCCGGAGTTTGCACAGTGCACCTTACTAGCTGATGGATGGAACATTCAGAACTGTCCCACATATGTTCTGTCAGCTGTACTCGATACACGCACCTGTTGGCACACCAGAAAACTCTCGCACACTCCCACTGGTTTATACAGTGATGTTCTTGAAATCGTAAGAGTGCTATCAAAGTCTTTTTCAAGACTTACAAGATCTTACAGACAAGGAACATTTAACATGGTCTCCATCTGTCATAATTACAGACTTTGAGCATCAGCAGTGAATGCCTGCAGGATAGAATTCCCTGAAAGCAACAACAAGGGGTGATTATTTCATTTTGGACATATTGTATGGCACAAAATACAGAATTTAGGACTAGCCACACTTTACGGCAATGAACTAGAATTTAGCTTAAAAATGATACACTTGGTGGCATTAGCTTTTTTGCCACCTGAGGACATTAAGACTGTTTTAATGGAGATAAAGCAAATAAAAGATATTAGTATTCCATTAATTGAGTGGTTCGAGGAGAATTATATTTTGGGACTTATTCGTAGGCAGATGTGGAACAAAACAACAGTGCTCAGCTCACCCATATTTTCACATTTCCACCAACATTTTGGTCTGTGTATGACCAGCTTGGTCAAGGGATTCCAAGGACCTAAAATAGAGTGGAGGGATGGCACAGGCGACTGGGTGCTCTTATTGGAAGGTCACATGTTGGATTCAACAGATTTGTCTCTGAACTGTGCAAAGAGCAAATAATGACAGAAACCACTACTGAAAAAAATTAAATGAGAGTTGCCTAAATCACCACCAAAGAAAATATATGCCCTATGTGAGGAAAAAATAAATATCGTGGTAAGCAAGAGAGAACAGAAGGCTGCACAGGATTACATCTGAGGAACTGCACACAACTTGGCGATCTGAGACTTTTAACTACAGATATGCTTTTAACTGGAGTTTAATAAAGTTGAATTTTTTAATATTGAAGGAAAAAAGGCTGTTGGACACACGGCAGATTCAAAAAAGGTAAGGAAACTTTTAATTATAGCACTGGTGGCCATGCAATGCACATATTGTCCTTCATCCTTGCTTGGAACATTTGCATTTTTGCTTGTGTGTTACAGAAACTGCCAAGTATAACAGCTGACTCACAGGTTATTTTCTTTAACTTTTTAAACATTTGCTTATGTACCAATGCCGTTGCTTGCTGGTGGCTCCTCCATTACCTTTGTAGTTTGTTAATGACTTGTTACATGCTGAGTAAACTTGTTCAGTCTCTCCTGCCTGCTGTTGCAGTTTTATGTACCGAGTTGGGATTGTGTGTTGTGTGGGAATGTGTGCTGTCAGACAATTGCAATGTTGATATTGCAGCATCCGGAATTGAATGTCGGGCTATCGGGTGATGGGATTTAGTACGGATCCCCATCCTTGCCCTTCTCTCCCACTCTAAAGACACCTTTCTACTAGATGACTTTAATATCAATTGGGATGCTAACCCTCTCTCTGAATTCAACTCCATTATTCAACAACTTAATGTCACCCAGCTAATTACCTCCCCCCTCACGCCTAACAATTGGACCAATAAACACACTACTCTCGACTGGATCCGAATGACTAGAGCTGACAGAGTTAACAATGCTGGCACTCTGGCTGAAGCCATTAGTGACCACTCCCCTACCTACTGTGTCTGGTGCACAAACCCGCATGCCCCCCCTCACCTATTTGACCTTTCACAATTTTTCTACATATGACCCCCTCAGACTCCAGGACAACCTCAGTGCAATCGATTGGACCAACCTCTACAGTGCCACTGACACTGCCTTAGCTCTGGACACATTTGTCTCTGCTCTCTCTCATCAAAGAAAAGCATTTCCTGATCACTACCTACAGAGTGTGAGGGGGCAACACTGGCTGGCTCTCCTCAGATCTCCTTAAACTGATGAAGGAGTGGGACGCTAAATGGGCAGCTTATAAAGCAACCCCATCCCATCCCTCTGGAATGACAACCATTATCTGCAAAATTTCTGCAAGGGCCTCATCCACTCTAGGAAGCTGGCCTACTACCAATCACTCCAGACCAAACATCTCGGTAACACTAGTCATTTCTGGTTCTCCATTCATGCCTTGCTATCCCGCTCTTCTAAGCAGTCCCCTTCTCCCATAACCACTCAACAAGGCCCCCTGACAGATCCCTTAGATACTGCAACTGCACTCAATGCCCACTTCTCCAGTCTTAGCAGCTACATGGCTAAACTTCCCACCTCGACCCCCCATGACCACAGCCCCTTCTTTCAGTCCCAGCTGCCGTCTTTTTTTTTTTGTGCCATAGCTCCTATCCTCCCTTAGAGGTCTGTTTTGCCCTATCTGCGTCCTCACCTTGCCCAGGCTTTCCCCGGGTGGGGCCATTGGAGGGGCTTCCCTCCCCAATGTTAACTGTAGACTTAGCTCTGGCTTTCCCCCTGGGGTTGGGGCCATGAGAAAGGGACCCCCAGCAGACATGTAAGGCAGTTGAGGATGTCAGCAGGGCAGGGATGTCATGCCAGGGGTTGGCTTTTTTTTTACTGCTGCTTCGGGGGCAGGGACGTGCAATGACAACCAGCATCGACCATGCCCCCAATATGTTGGTGCCAGCTGCACTACACCCCCAGCCTCTGCCAGGGGACAACAAAGTGCCAGACACTCTACACCCCCCCCAGAGAAGGAGAGCAGTCCTATGGAGCCTTAATGCTTCTCCCCTGGCCATCCCTCTGACTCACATGTCCATACCCAAACCCAGGCCATCAGCATAACAAGCGGAAATCCAACCACTGTGCGGTTGGCGAGCAGCTGCCCTTCTTTCTATTTTAAGACCATATCTCCTCCTGGGACTCTCAAACTCCTCCTCTGCCTGCCGTCAAGAGGGAGGGCTGGCAGTGATGGTATATATCCCCCCACTTCTTAAAACTAGTGACCCATGACATTGCCTACCCACTCACATTCATTTTTAATCTGTCCCTTACTACTGCCACTGTTCCTTCTATGTGGAAACAGACCGAAATTGTCTTTTCACAAATTAGGTGATCCTAGTCCCATGGATAACTACCTCCCTATCACCATTTTGCCCCACCTTGGGAAGTTCCTAGAGAAGGTGGTAAACTGCCCAATCATTGACCATCTCACTAAATATAACCTTCTTTGTGCACAGCAACATGGTTATAGGAAGGGGCACAATATGACCACAGCCTTTGCCCTCTTCACTGATCATGTGTTCAGGAAGATGGATGAAGGAAAGTTGACTGGCATAGTGTTTGTATATTTGTCCAAGGTATTCAACCTTGTTAATTCACAACCTCCTAATCACAAAATCTGGCACCCTTGGCTTTTCCTCAGCCTTCACTGCTTGGCTCTCAAACTACCTCTGTAGCAGAACCCAGATGATTTGCCTTGATGGTGCCACCTGCCCCCAGCTACCGGTCTCAGTGGGTGTCTCAGGGGCTTCATACTTGGCCCCTCCTCTTTTTCCTCTTTATTAACTCCCTCCCATTGGAGGTTCTCTCATGTAAATCCCTTCTCTATGCTGATGATCTAATACTTTTCCAAAGTGATCACTCACCTCCCTTTCTGTCCTCCACCCTCACTGCTGAATTCTGCAAGGCCCATCATTGCTTCCCCTCGAACTAACTATTGATAAATGCTTCCTAAACAAAGGCTATGTTTTTCAGCTCTAAACCAAAACTCAATGCCCTTGATCGCTCTGGCTGCCTTCTTATTGTCCACTTCCCGGATGGATCACCCCTTAACACTGTTTCCACTTTCAAGTATCTTGGGGTAATCCATGATATGTCCTTTACCTTCTCCGATCACATTGCCAAACTGATGCATTGCAGTAACCAAAAGATGGGACTCTGCTATCGCCTAATTGAGCATCTTTCTCTCTTCAGGCTCATCTTGCTGTTGCCCGTAGCAGCCTCCTCCCCCTCCTTCATTATGGATGTCTGGTGTACTCCCTTACCTCTACTACAAACGTACACAAGCTGGACTCAACATGTATCTGGATATGCCACTTTGCCCTTCATGTCCCTCTCTCCACCTACCACTAGTCTCTCTCTACCAGTCCGTAAACTGGCTCTCTCCTCAAGCCCGTTGCTCCTACCTGCTGGCTCAGACTATCAGGGATGCTTTACATAGCTCCTCTGACTCCCCTCTTGCTGAGGATATTCCTACCAAGCTCTGTATATATAGATTATATATTTTGTTTATATGTATTGTATTTACATTTGCTCTAATGTGCACCGTATTTACTGTATCTTCCACCATGTCTTTACTAGTTCACGACTGTAAGCAAGCCTAACTTGCACTGATTTCTTGATTGCTTGTATGCTACCAATGCTGTTGCTTCTCTGTATCCTGTAAATATCTGTGCCAGCTTTAGCCTGTGCCATGCCTGAAAAAGGTCCTTGGAACAGTGCACCAACCCGGTTAACAAATTAATAAATAAATAAATCTCTGCCTATCTACACCTAGAAACCGAAATTAACTAGTAAGTTCCCAGAGGGTGCCTACATGCACAAAACAAATCGTGTGCACTTCAGTGCTTCAATCAGGTGATTGCATCACCTTGAACTGTGGATAGATCTGGTAGATCAGCTGATTTGTCTGTCTTGTCAGTGCCAGTCTTACATTACAGTATTTAAAGCCAATTTCACCTCGCAGCTACAGGTAGGTTGATTTGCTTTATCTTGTTATCTTGTATCTTTGATAATGTTTTTGGTTCAGTGGCTGAACTCACCTTGTTCTAAAGGCATCAAGCAGGGGTTTTCTGCCCTTCACAACAGTTGGCATTTCTGGCTTAATTGACAAATCTGTCTCCTAGGAATTCTCCGCAGCCTCTTCTGAAACCAAACAAATGTGTTAACACTATTCAGTTTATTCCCCCTGATGTGCGCTTTGAAATTGGGCAGTATGCATGTCAGAATGGTGTCATGAATGCCATCAGATATTCTGAGGGCAAGTACAAAAAAAGAAATTAACAAGAGCACTGTGCACACCTTCAAGTTCAATTACCTTGATAAGCTTAAACAAAGTCCTGATTCTGCCAACCTAAGAAGCTTTGTTTTAAAAGCCAGAGGTAGGCCCTACTCTCTTGTTAAATGACATAGAGAATGAACTGAAAAACATTGTAAAATCTCTAGTCAGAGGGCACTGTAATTAAAGGCCATGTACTGACTGCATAGCCACTGAGATTATAAAAGCCTCACACCCTGAAATGCTTATACAAAATGAAGGAAATTTGTCCTTTTCCAGGCAATGGTCTTTGTTGTTCCTGAATCGCATAAGGTTTAGCAAGAAGAAGGGCACAAAAGCTGCAAGAAAAACACCTGAGGAGTCTGAGTCAATGAAATCAGGATTTTTTTGAGGTAATTACCACCACTGCAAGTCAGGAGCTCAAACCACCATAGCTAGTATTGAACTTAGATGAGACTGGAGTAAACCTCATACCACATTTGGAGAGGACTATGGACACTGTAGGCAAGAAACAAGTGAAGGCTGAAGGGCTAGGTGATAAGTGTCAACTTATAGTAGTACTGTCTGGCCACTATCTCCCCTCCACAAATTATCTATCAAGGTAAAACTGACCAGTGCCACCCAGCTTACACATTTTTACTAGACTGGTATGTGACACATACTGAAAATCACTGGGCAAACTCAGGCACTACAATACAGTTATATCAATGTGGTCATAGTCACTGATATCAATCCCTTAAAAGAGAAACTGAAGCTACCAAATGTTCAGCAGATCCTTTTAACATTGGATTTATTCAGGGACTGCACAACTGAGCAGATCATAGCAACCATTCATAGGCACAGCATTGTGCCTGTGTTTGTACCAGAATCATGTACAGATCAGCTGCAGCCTTTAGACATCCCTATTAACAAGGTTTTCAAAGACAAACTGAAGCAACAGTTCAGTGACTGGTATATCACTCAGGTTTCTGAGAAACTGAAAAATGGAAACCCAAGCAACCAGATTTCCACTAACCTTCATACAACCACTTTGAAAAACTGCTATGCTTGGTGGCTTGTAGCAGCTTCACAAAACTGTCTGATGGTTTACATGCCTGCAAGCAGGGATTCGAGCTTGCTGGCGTACTCTGAGTACACTTAGATTGTCTTAACAAACAGGGTAATTTCTGTACAGCACTAAACACTTTGTAAACACATAATTTTTAATTTAATTTTTTTCCAGATTAGACTGATACAATTGGAAAGTAGAAGAGTGTACCACAGGTTGTCCAAGACCATTACCAGCTATGACTCACATGGAGTTTTTTTGTTGTTTTAGCACCTCGTTTATTTCCCCTAGTTCACTAGTTCCCTTCGAATTTGATTCAATAAATACTGTAAGAAAAGGCATAAACTATTTACTCTCCTTAGTTTGAACCAAACCAACCACACTATATGAATGCCATCAGATGTGACCGTGTGGTCTGTGAAAGTGACAGAAATAAATGCTGACAAAAATATTCACCCCTTAAAGGCACAGTGCAAATACAGCAAATATTTTGTAAGTGAATAATTCTAGTTCTACAGTATAAAAACATGCAGTCAAACATCATTATCATTGACCAGTGCTTGTTTTTAATGTGTTGTCCAAAGGCCAGCACCTCAAACAGGACAGTAGCCACCCAGTGTAACCTTACCGTGTCAGTGTTACGTATGAGCTCACATTACTGGTGGTGGATTTGAATCCTTGAACTCTAGGATCAGAGAAGGGAGAGTTCTATCACACTTATAATTGAGACCCAAGTTAGCAGATTGCACTCCCCTGCCTGTGCTGCAAGTATTTTGCTCTGTTCATAGAGCACAGCTGCCTACTACACATTCTGTTCATACCACATTAAACTTGCATTGCTCCAACTGCAATCAATAAACATATATTTTTAATGAAATGTGCATGTTGGAAACAAGATTCTGTAATGTATCCTATAAATTGTGTAACAGCAACATAACATCTGCCATCTGTGTAGCATAAAATTAGCAAATGCTGTGCAGAAGTACATTTTCAGTGAAGTCCACTATCTCCAAACAGTCATGTCTTAAAATATTTGGAACATTTTCAATAAATCTGCATGGGGAATATTTTTAACTGCATTCCTACACCCCATATATATTCCAAACCCCCTCCTCAAATACACGCCCAAACACATAATCATCTCCAACCTGACTGCAGATACGTCAGTGTGGAGACTGGTTAAACACATAGCTTCAGTGCATGTCAAATAACAGAAACATAAACTTTGATGGCAGATAAGCCTAGTCTGCTCATTTCCTTACCTATTGGATTAGCTGTAGATCCTAGTTAACCAACAACCTATTTCCTCCAACCCCCCTGCAGAATTGCATTATGTCTGTCCCATGCATTCTTTAATTCCCACACTGTTTTTGACCCCACAATCTTCTCAGGAGTATTCTCTTAGTAGTAAGTTGAGCAAGATCTGGTGAGAGCCGTTTTGGCTAAGATGAGCATTTATGAGTGCCGTTGAAGAATGCCATACAGCAAGATGGTGGTGGTGATGAAACTGCACATGCACAATGCTCACAAAGTCTGCTTCAGCACTATGATCTTGTGCATGGCGGCCATCACTTTCACTGTCACAGAAGAAAAAGAAGTGTCCCTGAAGTGGATATGTTTATGCAGTCAGTGGCGGGGAAGTACCGCATAAACACACCACTGAAAACTGTGCCATAGAACTGTGGAAGCACACTGGACAGTGGTCTAGTCACTTGCTTCCACAGTACTAAGATCTTGTATTGCCAAAATGACTGCGGAGCTCCATCCTCACAGCTGTAAAAATAGTGTACTCTGCCAACAATGCATAGGCACACAGCAACCTGAATTCATTTAATAGGGCTAGTCAAAGACATAAGAAAGCTCTTGTATTCTGCATTGTTATGTACAGAAATGTTGCATTAACAGATGATTCCTTATTTCAATGGATTCCGGTGTACTGTGCTTATATGCACACACATACTAATCTGTGTGCCATCTGAATATTCATTTAATAGGTTATTCTATTATCTGGTATATGTTTAAGTGGGCAGGCTCCACGGTGCAGCAAATGAAATAAAAATAACAAATAACAAAAGATTTAGACACAGCAGCCTATAACTCACTCTTCCTCTTTCTTTCTCTCATGCTCTTTTTCTCTCACACTTTCTGTCTGGTTCTATCTTAGTCCCTCCCCTCTTGCTGTTATGATTATAATAGATTTAAAAAGGTAAAGAGTTAGATCAACATTTCCAGAAAAGTTCTACATCTGTTATCCCTTCACAACAAATATATTCCCACTGTGGGAGAGTTTATCACCTGAACAATAGCCCCAAGCAGTGCTATGATGATTGAATAAATAAAAAAAATAAATCAGTAACCTAAGGCCAAGCTTTAACTGAGCAATTTTTTGTTACACGATTTGCTATTTGCCATCCTTTAGATAATGCATTAAACTAGGACGTGCCTGAAAATAGGCAAATGCTTATCTAGTGCACACTTCCTGGTTCATGAAAAATAAATAAATAAATAAACCTTCCTGCTGAACTCTGGTGACTATCCAGGAGAAAGCAAAAAAAAATCACACGGCACTTTTTCAGAAAAGTTTTGGGATCCTCCTTTATTGCACGGTATTAAGATCTTACAGTCCAGTGAACAAGATTAGATCAAGCATTTCCTCCGCACCATTGAGCAGTTTAACATGTTGCAATAGTTGTGAATTGTGTGTAAAATTCTCCATGTTTTTGTTTAATTTCAAATTAATTTCAAGTTTTTTTTTTTTGTGTTTTTTGTTGATTTCATGAGGGTTTTGATCTAATACATGTAGTACACCCTCTCCCTAGGAGTATGCTGATGGTCACTGTTCGTGGTGAGGGGTGTTCATGGTGAGGGGGTCAGCCACAGCAGAAACTTCCCAAGACTGACTTATGTTTGCCAGGTCCTTAAAGGTGGGGTGCATTTGGGCCCCCCAGCATTCCGGGGTAGGAGGAAAAATTGTGGTTAGTAGCATAAACAGCCTATTAAAGAACAGAGGCAACTCTTTCTTCAAAGTAAAACAGGGGATCCCGTTTTAATAGAATGTGATGCCACTCAGTGGGGCAAAGTACTTACTGAAAGAAAGTCAGCATACTGCAGCAACCCATTCTGATATGAAAGGATCAAGTCCAGATTTCTCAGCTTCAACCATGATTCTCTGATAATGTTTATACAAGCATTAGATCTTTACTTGTTTCTTTTTGAGATATTACATCCTGCTGTTTGAAGTGCAGATTCAAAATCAAATTTGGATTTGTGTAATTTGATATCATATGTTTAGCCCTTATTAAAATACATATACACTCCACAATAGAATAGAATTAAAACTAAGCTAATTTAAAAAAAATCAGTCTTCTTTTTACAGCTAGCACCTTGCTCCTTAACTTATGTATGGTTGTTTCCGATGTGTCCGATATTTACAATATTGTTATTTTTACAACTTTATAATTCCCAAGATTTAAATTTATTTAGTTATGCTGGCCTTTTAATATTAGTATTATTAATTTATTTCCCTTCAGTTGTCAACAAAACCATGCACTGAACAGTTGTAAGTTGCCTATCTAATTCTGTTGTGCACGTTGCATTTGCACTTAATACATTTTTGCACTACGGACCTTTTTGCACTAGGAACTTTTTTAAATAAATTGTCACTTTAAGGGATCCTCTTTCAAATATAGCTATAATTTACAATCTCACCAGTCTTGAGAAAGTGCAGTAATGAGAGCGAAAACATTCGACTAAGTAAGATTTGGTTTTCCAAGGGAAGGGGGAGCCATCTTTTGTGACGTCCTCAACTGTTTCAATTGTTGTACTTTGCAAGTTACGTTCATTTTATACTTGGATTAATAAAGCCTGGAGTTCTATTGAAGCTGATAAATCTGGACTTGATCTTTTCATGTCAGAATGGGTCACTGCAGTATGCTGACTTTCTTTCAGTAAGTACTTTGATATGCTTCTGTTGGCAGCTGTGTAGGTGGAGTGGAGCCATCTGGTTTTGTTGTCAGACTCAATGGAGCATTTAATTAACCATGGGGAAAATGTATCCACTGGACCTTTATGGTCATATAGTCCCAAAAGTCCCAAATGTCTCTTCACTTAAAGTCCATTCTGTGGGGCATGGTCCTGATGACCCAAAATTTCCAGGCAGCTCACTTCATCCTGAAACAAAGATCAAACTGCTGCAGGGCTGCATCCTCACACAGTCCTGCATTCCCATCATCTCTGCACAAAATGGTCTCTCACTTCAGGGCCACTGCTCCACTGTCCCAAAAGGTAAAGATCATTCTTGAAGTGTGGCACACTAGCCTCTCACCTCAGGGCTATCTCTCTGTCCTCCCAGCTACCAATCTTCTGGTGCTGTGAGTGGGCAGCCTCTCACTTCGAGATTTCTGGCTCCTATCCTGCCTCTTGGCACACAGGTCCTTGTGTGTGACAGTCCCCATCAAGCATGGTGGGACATCCCTATCTTATCTGCGATTACTTTGCTCTCCCTCGCACCCCACTCCTGTAGCTGCCTCTTAGCATGCAACTGCCATCCTCCCTTGGAGTGTTGGTTTCATCAAGCATTTCCCCAGACCAGCGAACCCTCTACAGCAGCAACCACCATGTCCCAAAAAGGGTGCTGGCCCTCCACCCATGGTCATGGATGAAACTACCAGGCTGCTAGAGTGGGCAAATGACCCTGCTTAACCTGTTCCACTTCATCTCTTTCACTTCCCTCAGAATCTCCTTCTTTTCTGACACACACCCTTATATCACTCAGTCCACCCACAGGGTACTGCCACACTGCAGCAGTCCCCTGGGGCAGCAAACTATTAACCCTTAACAGTCCAGGGATGAGATGTCACAATCACTTATCCCAACTGGTGCATGTCTTAATGCACTATAATAATGCCCCTATTCTGGGGTGGGGGGTTACATGCAAATCAGCCATATTCTGAGCTTTGCATATCAGTGAGGTGCAATATGTTTAAAGAAATGTCTGGCTAAGCTATACAGTACATAGCACAGTCCGCAGTGCACAGGTAGATGTTTTAGAGCTGCATTGATACAGCACAATCATGGTGACCATCCTCCAAGCGTTGTTTGAAAAGTATACTTCCCAACCCTAACAGTTCTGAAGGTAGCTCTTTCTAAGGATAGTTTCTATAAAAAGGGCTAACTTTGAAACTGTTATGGTTAGAATCTTAATGTTTAAATGAAACTGGGAGTCAACTTGACATATGCAAAAAACATTTCCTTATATTGATACACGTCAGTGTATATCAATATGGGAAAAATAAGTGAAGACAGTATATCAATACATTTTTACACTTATCAATACATGAAAGCTGCATTGTTATGCCTTCCCCAGATCAACCTGACATCAAGCTTTCATTTAAAAAAATTGATTCCCTGCACTAACCTTCTAAAGTTAGTACTTTCCAAATATAACTTCTACGAAAATGGTTAACTTTGGAACCTTTAGACCACAGCAAATAAATACCATGGTTGTCGGGATTTACTGCTTGTAAATATCAGAAAACATATATAGTATGTACTGTATCTATACATATTGTTTGTTTAACAACTGCTCCCTTTCTCATGCTCTTCCCTTCCTCTCAAAGCATTCCTGTTGTCCAGTGACACTACCATCTTCTCCCTGTCCCCTTGCAAGTTGGTGTCAAGTGGCACATCCCACCTCCCTCATCACCCAATCCCCCCTTCAGTCCCATGATGTTGACCATTAAAAAAGACTTCTCGCACCTCACACTCACCCACCATCTCATTACAAATAATGAAAACTATGACATTGAAGGGTTTGCAGCACTTTCAGTCTGATGCCCGTCAGTTGCAGAGGTGAATGGAGAATCTTGCCAGTTGCTGTGATCACCCTGAGGTTGAGGTTTGGGGTTCCTGAGAGGAGCTGGGGATGCCACTTCACATCAGGATGAACCTGACAAGGGACAGGGAGAAGCAATGAGTGTCACTAGATACCAAGGAGTCTTTGAAAAAGAGACAGGAAGAAGAATGGGTTGCCACTAGACACCAGGGAGCACTTGACAAGGGACAGGGAGAGTGAGGGGGTGTCACCTGATACCAGGCAGAATTTGCAAGACGAGAGGAAGGTGGTGTCAGCAGACACCAGCAAAATCACAGAAGGGGCACAGTAGAAGGAGGGGTGCTAGCAGACAACAGGAAGAACTTTCAAGGTGAGGGGTGGAGAGAGAGGGATACCACTGGACATAGAAACATAGAAGTTGACAGCAGATAAAGACTGCAAGGCCCATGCAGTCTGCCCATTTTTTCTACCTTATGAATGTGCCATAGGTCTTTGCTCTGTCAATGGCCAATTTATTCATACTCATCTGTATTGCTCCCTTATGCCTGTCCCATTCCTGTTTGAAGCCCTGCACTGTATTCATGTCCACCACTTCCTGAGGTAGGCCATTACATGCATCCACCGCCCTTTCTGTGAAAAAAACTTCCACACATTACCCCTTAATTGGCTTCCCTCTAATCTCATGCTGTGTCCTTCTTGTACTGCTATTTTTCTTATATTGAAACATGTTAGACTCTTTCACCTTGTTAATGCCTTTAAGATGCTTGAATGTTTCAGTCATATCACCTGTGTCCTTGTTTGCTCCAGGATATACATATTGAGCTTCATTAATCTGTCCTCATATGTTTTCTGATGCAGTCCCTACACCATTTTGATTGTCCTTCTCTGGACTGCCTCCATTTTGATAATGTCCTTGTGCAGGTGTGGCCTCCAGTACTGCATGCAGTACTCCAGATGGGGCCTAACCAGTGTCTTGTAAAGAGAGATTATTATCTCCCTCTCATGACTTGTGATACCCCTACTAATACACCCCAACATCCCTCTAGCCTTACCTACTGCTTTAGTGGTCTGCTTGGATGATTTCAGGTCATCTGTGATGATGATGCCCAAGACTCTTTCTTCCCTTGTGATTGCCAGCAACTCCCCTCTCGACCTATAGTTAGCTTCAGGGTTTCTCTTCCCCATGTGCATGATCTTGCACTTCTTTGCATCAAACCCCTGTTGCCACTCTTTAGACCATTCTGCCAGTTTTTCCAGATCTCTTCTCATTCTGCCTACCCCATCTGGATCATCTACTCTGTTGCAGCTCTTGGTGTCATCTGCAAACAGGCAAATCTTACCCTTCAGTCCATCTGCAATGTCACAGATGAAGATATTGAAGGGGACTGGCCTCAATACTGATCTCTGAGGTACCCCACTTGTGACTTTCATCTCTTCTGACTGTATACCACTTACCACCAATCTCTGTTGTCTGCTCACCAACCAGTTTGTCACCCAGTTGACCAATGTCTGACCCACCCCGAGCCTCTCCATCTTATTAATCAATCTTCTATGTGGAACAATATCAATGTTGAAGTCAAGGTAGGCAACATCAACTGCACCCTCTTGGTCCACCACTATGGTTACCCAAAGAAATCTATGAGATTAGTTTGACAGGATCTTTTTGTTGTAAACCCATGCTATATTGGATCCTGTGCTCCTATGGATTCCAGGTGTTGCACTATCCTTTCCTTAAGGAGTACCTCCATAATCTTGCCCACTACTGAGGTAAGACTGACTGGTCTGTTCTTCCATACTTACTATCTACTACCACTCTTGTGGAGCAGGATCACATGAACCCTTCTCCAGTATTCTAGGACCTCTCCTGTGCTCAGAGACTCACTAAACAGTTCTGCTAATGGCTCTGCTAGTTCCACACTTAGCTCCTTTAGTACCCTGGGATGTATGCCATCAGGTTCCATTGCCTTGTCCTCCTTGAGCTTAGTGAGCTCTTGTAGGACCCTTTCTTTTGTGAAGGGAATTGTGCACACCTCCCTTCCCCCTGTGTCCATGGTGCTGAGTTGTGTGCCCTGTCCTACCTTTTCCACAGTAAATACTGAGCAGAAGTATCTATTTAGGATAGATATTTTTCCTTAGTCCTCCTCCACACACTCCCCCTTATCCCCTTTGATCTGATCAATACCCCCTCTGGACTTTCTCTTTTTACTAATGTATCTATAGATAGTCTTGTCCCCTTATTTTACTGTACTTGCTAGCATTTCCTCGATTTGTTTGTTTGTTTGGTATTTGTTTAACGGGTTAGCACAACTGGAATTAAATCCTTTTACAGGTGTGACCCACAAAGTCAAACATGACAAATACAATAACATAGAGCAATAAGACATTTTAGGAAAAATAGTTTACGTCAATTACATACAATATAATATTCAATTAAAACAATTACATTCTAAAAAAGACTTAAAGTGCAAGTACAATGAATTTTAAGAAGATCCATACGAAGACAAATTCCTAATAATAAAAATTACCATTCCAGATATTTGGACCTACAAAAGAAAAAGCTCTCTGCCCACACAAAGTTCTTCTTAAAGGAAGCCTCAGAACCACCTCATCCCCCCAGCCCTAGAAGATGTAGTCAAATCAAAGTGCTGTAAATATTCCCATAGACTAATAGGTGTGCCAGTTTGAAGTATTCTAAAAATAAATTTAGCCATTGCATAGTCATAGTTCTGTTTTGTTGACAACCATCCCATTGTATCTAAGACTATGCAGTGGTGAGTACTGAAGGGAAGTGACAAGGCAAATTTACCTAACTTTTGAATCAATATTGACATTTTAGCTATGAAGTTTACAGAAGCATTGTCTATAACCAAAGAAGCATAAGTAAGTGTTGGGAATAAACATTGTTTAACTATCGCTATTCTGGTCTGATCAGTCAAAAATGACCTAGGTCTATATAACATGTCTAATTTCTTATGAATCTTGGTTGTTACGTTGCTTAAATGAGCATTATAATTTAAAACAGGGTCTAGTGTGATGCCCAAGTATCTAAAAGTATTTGTGTTCTCAAAAGTGGAACCATCTAAAGCTTTAATATGAAGACTGCAACCTCTTGCCTTTAATTTGGACGATGTACCAAATACCATTGTTTTTATTTTGATTATATTCAGAACCAATCTATTACATGCCAGCCAGCATTGGAAGTTACCCATTTCCCTGGTCAGGAGTACATTCAACTCACTAATAGTATTACCATGAGCATAACCTACCACATCATCTGCATAAAGTGTCAAACAGACATCATTCAGGGCAGCAGAGACCCCATCAAAATATAACAAAAACAAAATAGGACCCAGTATGGAGCCCTGATGGACACTATACTTAATGGGTACCTTTTCAGAGACACACCCATAATATTTAACTATCTGATGTCTATTTTGTAAATAATTGGAAAACCACAACAGAGCAGGGTATCCCAGCCCCAGTGTATTTAACCTATTAATCAGGAGTTCATGGTTAACAAGATTGAATGCCTTGGTCAAGTCCATGAATGCAGCCTCAGTTAGACATCCCTTCTCCATACTCTCAAGGACCACATTTGTGAACTTGACCATGGCAGTCTCTGTCCCATGCCCCTTTCTAAAACTATGTTGATTTCTAGACAACAGTTCATGACTATCAACATAAGCAGTGAGTTGATTATAGACTATTTTCTCTTGTACCTTGGCAACTGCAGACAAAATCAAAATGGGTCTGTAGTTACCAAAATCATAAGGTAGACCTGATTTATAAATAGGGACCACCAAAGAGGACTTCCCGATATCCAGAACCTCTACTGTCACAAAAGATAAGTGTATCAATACACTGATGGGATAAGCCAATACATCTGCTGCATCACGCAATAAATTTGGAGAATGATCATCATATCCAGCCGAGCTGCATGACTTAAGCTGCTTTAGAAATTTAAGAACCTCCTCTGGGGTAGTGATTTTCAAATAAAATTTAGATTGATTAACAGTATCAGAGGCTCTAGCTAATAAAGCATAATGACTGGTCCCAAAGTATTTATCCAGGTCAGCAAATCTTTTGTTAAACTCATTTGCAATAAGTTGGGGAGAGGTAACTATATCATTACCCAACGTCATGGTCAATTCAGATTTAACTGAGGGTTTAATTAAACTATTAACTGTGCCCCAACATTTTTTTATTATCCAAAAGCCCATCAATGTGCATTTGTCTCAAGAATTAGATTTTTGATGATTTGGTCTGGGCCTTACACTTCTTGCATAAGCAATGGTATTTTTGAAGGGCAGTCAGGGTACCAATTTTCTTATAGTTTTTCCATGCTTTATCCCATATTCACATAAATTTAAATAAAGAAGCATTAAGCCAGCCAGCCTTTTTCCCAGATTTACATCTCCTTACATATGGTGCTATAGCAACTAACACAGCTCTAAATTCATGAATAAAAAAATCTACATCCCACTTTATAACAGGAATGATATGCAAATAGGACCAGTCTACCCTTTTCAGTTTTTTACAAAACAATTGCTGATCATAATTACAAAAATTTCTGAAGGTCTTTATTACAGGCTCAGGTTTCTTTGGACCCTTATGTATCCACCGGCTTAAAATGAGACTGTGATTGCTTATGGAGTGTGCTATAACACCACATTTCAAAATATGGTTTGGTTTGTTAGATGATATTCAATCTATTACAGTATGTCTTTTAGTTTTACCATTTAGTCTGGTAGGCAAGGTAATCAATTGTTGTAGATCAATAGGATCCAACATGGCATCAAACTTTACCTCATCAGATCCCACCCAATTTAAGTTAAAATCCCTTAAGGACAAGATTTCACCAACAGCTTTATAATTCAAGTTCTCAGCAAATTCTTTTAAGCCTTCTTTACTAGACGTTGGGTGAATATAAGAAAAACAAATAGTTAATGTCTTAATATGACCCAAAGATACCTGGATAGCCAAATCTTCACCCTAAAGTTTATAGTCTTTAAATAGACACTTTTTAGAAACCAAATAATGATTTTTACATAAAACATACCCCCCACCCTCCCTTTTTCTATCTTTTCTATACATTTTATAATCAGGTAGATGTATAATATCATTAGAGACACTTGGCTTCAACCACATTTCACTTAATGCCAATATATTAGGTGGTTACATCTCAGTCCAAGCTTCCACCTCATGAAATTTGGGAAGTAGGCTTTGGACATTGAATGCATAATCCTCATACCAAAAACATTAAGCCTGAAATAATCATCATCAGCCAGATCATTATTATCAGGTCCTGGGTTCAATTCTACATCACCAGCAAGCAGTAACATAAAATACCCACATGCCAAGCCTCTCAGACATACCTCCTATTTAACACAGACCCCAATCTGTCTAGATAAGCTGCAGTGTAAGCAATATCCCATTTGTTTGTGCATACTACCCACAATATGTTCATGATTCAGAGAGTAGTTATACGTTATACATGATACATGAAAATAAATCTTCAGCTTTGCAGGAATTAGTGACAGAATACACTATTTTGCTAAACATAGTGTATATGCACAGGATACAGCACATGTATAACACCATTAACATAATACCACCACCTGCCATTGTTATATCACTAACTACAAATCGAGTTTATATGGTTTCTTCACTGTGGCATTCCTAGCCCAGGTCATTATCTGGTCAGACTCCTTGTGAGCCCACTTTGCCTCCCCACTTCACTGTTGTCATGCAGACACTGCTGCACTTGCAATACAGGAGCTCTTAATGTCTGTTGCCTCTTCTTTGCCTGAATCTACCACCAGCAGGATTCGGGGAAAACAGAGTGGGTCCAAGGACTTCAGGTGCTATTAAATATGTGATTGCTGCAGGTGTGTAGCAATAAGTGTAGTTGCTATGATCAACAATGCTTCCCAGTTAAACCACTTGAGACCAAGTTCATTCATAAAAATTAAAGCAAGGGGCACTCTTACAACAGTCTCAGTATACAGCACATAAACTTCTGAGGCAATTTCCATGCAGGGGGATCACAGTGCAAATCAAGCAGTTCAAGTCTAAAGCAGGCAGTGGAAATAAAGTGCAATGATTTGTAGACTTTATATTAACTCAACACAGATTGATAGCATGTCATACAGAGTGGCAATAAATGAGGCATTTGCAAAATAGACTTGCCCCAATGATGGAAAGAGACAGGTCTGAACCAAAGCCTGCCACACTCTGGTCAGACTCCTTGTGAGCTTGCTTTGCCTTCCAACTTTGCCGCTGCCATGCAGACACTGCCATGCCTGCAATACAGGAACTCTTAATGTCTGTTGTCTCCTTGTTGCCTGAAGCTGCCACCAGCAGGATTCAGGGAAAACAGACACAGTCCAAGGGTGTTATCAATTACGTGATTGCAGCAGATGTGTAGTAAAAAGTGTAGTTGCTATGAGCAACAATGCCTTTGCCTACCTTACTGCCTTCCACACCTCCCTTAGGGAAGTTTGGTACGCCTCCCTATCTTCGTCCTGGTACGTTGCCTTATATTTCCTGAAGGCCAACCTTTTGGCTCTGATCTTTTCTGCTACTGTTTTTGAGAACAAAAGTGGTTTCCTCCTTGTTTTGCTCTTGCTTTTCTCCCTAACATAATGGGATGTTGTTTCAAGTATTGTATCCTAAATGCTTGCCCACTTTGCCTGTACCTCCTCACCTGTATTTCTTTTTGCCAGGGCTAGCATAAATCTGTTGGCCATCTTATCAAAGTCAGCTCCTCTGAAGTCCCATATTTTTGCCTTGGAATGGGATGATTTAGTTCTAGTGGCCAAATTGAACCATACCATGTGATGGTCAATGGCCCCGAGGTGACCTTCTACCTGGAGATCTGTGATCCTTTCCCCATTAGTCAGTACTAGATCCAGGATAGCCCTATCTTTTGTGGGTTGTTGTACCAATTGTTTAAGGTCCTCCCCCTGCAGGGAATCCATTATGTGTCTAGTTCTGGTGGATGTTCCTGCTGGTATTGACCAATCTGTATCTGGCATGTTGAAGTTTCCCATTATCAGAACCTCCTCTTTAGCTGTCATGTTTTGTATATCTTCTAACAGTAATGTATCTATGTCTTCCCCCTGGTCTGGAGGCCTGTAGATAATCCCAGTTCATATGGCTGTCCCATATCCTGTTTCCAGGGTGACCCACCGTTCTTCTGGCTCCTCGTGTGTATTCTGAATTTCTGTAGCTTTGATATTTTCAGTGACATAAAGGGCCATCCCCCCTTTTTTTTGCACCTCGATTTCTTCTGAACAGTACATAGCCAGGTACTGAAGTCTCCCAAGTGTGGTTACTGGTGAACCATGTCTAGTTAATGGCTACTATGTCCAGTTTAGCCTCTGTCATTGTTGCCTCCAAGTCTGGGATCTTGTTTCCCAGACTACAGCCATTTATGTACATGATTTTCCATTGGCCAGATTTTGTGCATTAGTTGTGGGGCGAGGTCTGGCTCTTCCCCTGCACATCGTATGGGGAGCTGGACTTTTTTCCTTACCTGGTGATGCAAATGAACTACAAACATGCTGAACTCCTGTTTGATCACTAGCTGGGGGGGGAGGGGTGTTCTTTCCATTTGGTGTATCAGGTGCTGCACCACCCTCTCCTCATGTGCTAGTTTAAATATTCTGCAAAGACATCAAACTTCTGCCCCAAGGCACTGACTCCCTCCTTAGTTAGATGTAGTCCATTGAATTTAAAGAACTTTCACTCCCAAAACTGTTGCCAGTTACCTACAAAGTTGTGTTCTTTTTCCTGGCACCAGCCCTTGAGACACACGTTTAGCTCTCCTATCTCCCCTTCTCTGACCTTCCATTCATCTGCCCCCCCATACTGGCAGGATCTCAGAGAAGAAAATGCCAGATGAAATGGATAACAGTCTGTCTCCCAGTCTGGTCAGGTGTTCCTTGGTCTCCACAACTGACCGGCTGATGAGATCATTAGTCTGTATGTGTACCAGGACATCGATGTTTACTGCTGCTTCCTGCATGATTTTAGCAATGTGGCCAGTGTCACTCCACGCTGATGTACCTGGGAGACATCTGTTCATTACTCCTGGCCAGAGGTAGGTATCAACTCCCCGAATCATGGAGTCTCCTATGATCAGAAGTGTTTTGGATTTCCCTTTTGCTTTTTTTGCTTTGGTCCCTGTTTTGGGTGAGTTTCGTGTGCTAGCTCTTGTGCTGTGGTGTCCTGCTCTGCAGTGTCCTCTGCCCCTTTGTTTGATTTCAGTGGTAGAAACAGATACCTGTTTGTAATTTTTATATGGTTTGTGGAGGTGATACATTGGTGAGCACTGAGTGATGGGGAGCCCAATTTGCCCTTCCTAACCACCTTCCAATCTCCCAGACCAACTACCCTCTGTGGTTGAAGTGCTTCAATTGGATGTTGGGGAAATGGCAGGTGGATCTTGTAATATATTTCCTCCTGAATATATGATCTGAGGAGCTCAATCCCTGCCCATGCTGCCCAGCACTGAACCCTTAGATCTCCGATGGTCCAGCATCTAGGACAGCATCCTAAATCCTGTATAACTGCCCTTTTGAAAAGTGTCCCACAGTACTTGCAGTTAATAATATCCATTCCAATTGAGCTGCTGAGTTTACAACCTGGTCCAAATAATTGGAAGGAAAATGAAAGCAAAAGCTTGATTTTTATATTAATTTTTTTTGTTTCTTTGTGTTGTTTGTTTGTTTTTCTATAACTTTTCATAACAAGTTAAATTAATTGTGCCCCTATAAGTGAGGTCATTGAGTGGATACCTCTTTGATCCTCCCCTTCCTGTTTTGCTACAGGAAATGTCATGACTGTGCTACTCTATGAAAAGAGTGCAGCAGGGGGTAGTTGGGGATGGGAGTGGGTAGTTGGGCCCTACCTATGCCAAAAAGGAAAAAAACACTGACCAAAGAGACGAAGTAAAAGCAGAAACAATCAACCAACAACAAATGCAGTCAGTATCCCGCAGTCTGTATATCATATGCGCTTCTGTAATTAGCCTTGAAAGCTTAGCCTAAAAATAAATCAAACTGTTAAACCAGTAAGCACCACCTGTAACAATTTCACAGAAGATATACCCTGCAAAAAACACTTTGCTACAGAGAAAAATAAAGCAGTAAAAAAATTAACAAAACCTGTAAGCACAAGCTGCAGAACACTTTAACAGAAGATAAACCTTGCAAAAAACAATTTTAATCAGAGAAGATTACAGAAGTAAACTGTAAGCACAAAACAGTAACAAACCTGTAGACTCACCCTGTAACAATGCATCAGAAAGTACACCCTGCAACAGTAATTTGAATCAGAGAATAGCAAAGCAGTAACATTTAAGCAAAAAATAGTAACACACAGTAAATCTACCTAGCCAGAAGAAGCCTTAATTTGTTTCCTTGCTCTGATAATGTTGTTCCTTGCTCTGTCCTTACAAGCAAGCCTAGAAGAAAAGAGTTGAGGTAAAGCTGATTGCCATTGCCAGAAAACCCAGTCTTCTACCTCAGGAAATGTTTTGAAAGAGAGTGAGAGGTAAGGGGTGCCACTGGACACCAGGGAAAACCTGCAAGATGAGAAAGGCTGGATTCCACTAGACACCAGGAAGAAATTGTTAGAGGAGGCTGAGAGGGTGGGGGTGCTGCCATACACTAGGGAGTGGCTGAAAAGGGACAGTCACAGGAAGAAGTGCCACTGGACACCAGGGATAATTTACAAGGAAACAGGGAGAGGGAGGGATGACACTGGCAGCAGGGATTGCTTGGAAAGAGACTGGGAAGGTGTGGCTCTAGACACCATGTAGTCCTTGGGAAGAGGAGAAAGCTCTCAGAGTGGGGGTAAAAAAAAAAGTTTACTAGCCACACCATGGTTTTAGCTCAAAATATCTAATGATCTTTTTTGATGGTGTTGTGTCCAATGATCTTTTTTCTTATGTTGTTGTGGCCATAGAGCTGGGTACTTGATTTGTCTGAAATGAAAGCTTGGAGTCAGCTCAATATGGTTAATGCATATTGATAGAGTTACTACATATTGATAAATGTTAATATACAGAGTATCAACAGAGTAGAAATATGTGAAGAATGTATATTCATAAATGTCGGCACGCATCCACACATGCAAACTGTATCGACAAGACCATGTTAATTGGAATCAAACGTGTTAGTTGGAAAAAGAAATGAACTTCTAAGCCCCAATACAAGGGGAGCTCGTATAAAAGATAATTTCTATGAAAATGGCTAACATTGGAATTATGAGGGCTAGAAACCTCACTTCTTAAATTTGTTTTTTATATCCCCACAAGTCTGCCTTGGCACCTCCCCAGCCCATTCCCAGCCCATCACCAATCTTATCACAGACTTACTGGTTAGCCACCATTTGCACAGAAACACTGCTTGGTGGGTGGCATGCTGCATCACTTGTAGTAGAGCCTTTTTGGGGGGGTGGCAACATAGGACAGCCCATCCATCACTTTTCCTCTGTTTTTCCTCCCCAGGGGCATCATATGTGGAGATGCAAGCCCACATGCATGCAGTGGCACATACCTGTGCCAGGACATCTAGTGGCAGCCCCTCTCCTTTAATTTGCCCCTAACTACGCTGCCATCTTGTCACCCACAAGGTGGCAGTCCCACAGTGGGAGGCTTGCTCCCTTCCCTGAGGAAGGGGAGCAGTCTATGGGATGCTTGATCTTTCCTTATGATCCGCTCTTTTTCCTGAATGTGGATTGCCAGCCAAATAGGCTGCCTGGAAACTTCATTTTTTAATGAATGCTTGGATTCAGCTCTACATGAAAAGCTATGTTGATTTTTATTGAGCTGTTTCAATATACTGCAAACATAGTAGATATGCATAAAATTAGATATATTTTCTTAAAAAAAGCAACTTGCAGTAGTTGTAATATTTTTTAAAAATGTGATTTTCTGTTTATATTTAATTTAAAACAAGAACAGCATAACTTTTCAGTTAATTCTAAATTCCAAACATACTGTGATATAATCACATCACAAAATCGATTTCCCTCTGAGCAACATCATAGTTTTCTCATACCATTGCTGGCTTCCAGCAAATAATCGGTCAATATTAATGTAACTGTCTACAGTCAGATTGGAGAAGCTGCTAAGCTTATAATGACTTTCTTTTCATTTGTATATGCAGTACACAGCACAACAGGCATCTAACTCATTCATTTCTAAAGCACTTCAGTATAGTTTGTATATGAAAGGAACTTTATACAACCAAACGCTGTTCTAATCTATTTGTAAAATAGTAGTTTCTTTGTCAATTATTTGTCAGTTCTAGGAATGAAACAGGACCTACTGTAATATGTGTGTTAACCTTTGTGCTGAATGTGCTGTGATAAATTTCCTTCAATGTTTCTTGGTAGGATGGGGAGCAATGTAGATGCACAGGGTAACATAGAATACAGTGCATTGTGATTACATAAACTCAGAGGAAAAGTGGAGGTCCATAGTCATGTACTCTATCATCAGGTATCCCTGGCCTAGGCAGTGGAAATCTGAATGTCAAATGCACTGCCATCCAACAGTAAAATGTTGTTACCAATAGAGGTGGAGAGCATGCCCCTTCAGACTGTTCTTTCCATCAGCTATTACAGTGATGATCAGGTCTATAGCTACTGTAGGAAAATAAAACTTGTAAATCAAAACCCTCTTTGTCACTTCTACCACCCTTTGTATACAGGTCTGTACTCCTGACCCCTTGTATAATCCACATTGTACTAACTGTACAGAAATACATAATACAATCACACAAATGATAGCACATCAGTGCTTAGTTTTGTGCATTTAGCTTTGTCTTTAATTCAGACAGACCTCACCAGTCATTATGTTTATTTATTTTAAAATTGGTAACCAGGAAAGACACACTGAGCTGAGGGTCATTTCCAGGTGTAGCCCAGGAGAGGGGAACAATATCATATAGCAGTGGGACAACACATATATAAAAACATTTGAACAGCACACAGTACAAAATTGGTACAGAATTAGAACACATAGAAAACAGCAGTATGTGCATAAAGTGCAGTGCAGCTCAGTAAGAAACATCTAGTAACTGCATATGTAGGAGTACCAGCAAGACTTGGTGCATGGAACAATATTGAACAAAAAGACAAATTACCTGATGGGCAAGTAATTTCTTGACCCCATGACAGTGGATGATCACAATAACAGCTTGGAAGTATAGCCTAGAGGTTAGAGTAGTGAGCTGTGAATGAGATTGGTTCAGCAGACCTGGGTTTGATTCTCCCAACCTCCACTTGCATATTGTGTGACTCTGAGCAAGTTACTCAACCAGTCTGAAGCTCCCAGGTCGCCCCTGAAAACAGGCAGTTGTGCCTAGTGGACCTTACTTAGTTAACAAAGAATAAAAACAACAAAAAAAAAATTAAGGCAGGAGTCATGACTAGAGTTGCAGTGAATTTAGAATTTGCCAGTGAAATTGCAGTGAAGTGGTCAATTTAGTATCACATAATGCTATGCAAATTTCAACCGTTTTTGCCAAGGCAAAATTTCACCTTGTAGGGCAAAATTATACATGTGAAAAGGCAAAGTTTCACCTTGGAAGGCAACATTTTGCATCTAAAAGGCTCATTCTGCCTCTAGAGGAGGGCAAAATTTTGCATTACACCGCAGCAAAAAATTATGTGAAATGGCCAAAATTTGTTTAATATTACACATAGCATAGTTTAGGCACTTCACCCATCCCTAGCTGTGACCCAGCTGGCTGCTTACTCTGATGGTCATAGCATTGTCTTAAATTGTATAAGGAGTAAAGGTAACAGCAGCAGATGTGGAGAGACTGGAGTTTTAACTGGTGCCTGAATGAGCCAGGGGATGGTGAGAGGCAGAGGGAGGAGGGAAGGTGGTTACAGATTAAAGGAAATTTTTTTATTTATTTGCTTTTGTTAACCAGGTAAGCACACTAGACAGCAAAGTGCCTATTTTCAAGAGCGACCTGGGAGAATTACAGGGTATCCATGAACACAAGATTACATACTGGAGCTTACAGTGAATGTTACATACAGGAGCGACATGCTCCGCCATTGGGCAGTACAGCAGTGAACATCAAATAACAATTAGGAATTTGCAGCAAGAACAACACTAGCAGGAGCAAAACATCAAAACTGTAAGGTACAGATGCCTTTAGTGAGAGAGAGGACTTGGTGCTAGACCAGGTTAGGATAATGGTTAATAGCAATAGACGCCACTCCACCTGGGGCGGTAAGTGCATAAGGAGGGAGAGCAGCAGAGGAGATAGCACTGGGAGAACTGCACACTTGGGGGGTGCCTGATTTATGCTTAACACAGGCAGGTTGATGCAGTTTTTAGGAAGTTCCAAAGGGAAGATTTGAAGCAAGGGTGGGAGGAGGAGGCACGAACACTGGCAGGAAGGGAGTTCCACAATTGGGCCTGAGTAGCGCATGATCTGAGGTTGTAGACAGGGTAGGCATGTTTTAGGGGAAGGGCGAGCGAGGCGGGAGTGGCCATTCTAACTATATTGTCAATGAAGTTACCAAGGGTGTAGGTCCGGAGTTTTTCTAGGGGTAACCACTCCATTTGGGAATAGAGCTCACAGTGGTGCATGAGGCGGGGGGCCAAGAGTGCAAAGCGGCATATGTTGTTGTAGGTGGTGTCCCATTTGGCAAGGCTAGAGAACGGGACAGGGCAAAGGCAACAAGCCCATAGGAGAGTGTTGGAAGGAGAATCCCCTTGGCAATAGCAAGCCGGGCTGCGGGGGTGAGGCAGTCTTTTGTTCTGTAGGCTAGGCCGAGCTTGCCATTCGTCACTTTACAAATGTTCCGAATGTGCGAGGACAGATCGAGTTGGGGATTGAGGCTGACAGTGAGGTATCTAACAGAGTCGGTGTTCGGAAGGAGGGAGTCACTTGACCCATGGATTTGTAGGGGAGTTGTGCAGGAGGAGGTTTTGCCCATGGAGCCAAAGAGCATGGCCTGCTTTTTCTTCAGGTTCACTATAAGTTTGTGTCCATCGAGCCAGCTCCTGATAAGAGAGAAATTGGAGTTGAGCTGGGATTTGATGGAGGTGATGTTCTGTGAGCTGGCGAGGATGACTAGGTCATCGGCATAAAGAGTTAGGTGCCCTTTGGTGGTGGCAGAGGGCAACTCATTAATGAACAGTGAGAACAGGATGGATCCAAGAACGGATACTTGGGGATAGGCTGTTCACAGGGGAGAGGGTTGAGAGGGTTCGATTAAAGCAGGTGTATTGCTGCCTGCCCCCTAGGTAATTGGTGAACCAGTCAAGGGCATGGTGGAAGAATCCATAAGACAGCAGGGCGGAGAGGAGGAGGGGATGGTCCACCCAATTGAAGGCCTTAGATAGATCAACGAAGATGGCCCCAGTCAATTTGCCTTGGTCAGTCATGGACTGGATCTTTGTGGTAACCACAGTCAGGGCAGTTGATGTGCTGGGCCCTTTTCTAAATCTGTGCTGAATAGGGGATAGAACATTGTGACCCTGGAGGTAGTGGGAGAGCTGCGAAGCAACTGCCTGTTCAAGGAGCTTGCTGGCAGTGGATAGTATAGCAATGGGGTGATAATTGTTGACATCTTTTGGGTCGCCATGTTTAAGGACAAGGATGACCTTGGCAACCTTCCATATGCAGGGAGGATGCCTGAGATAAGGGAGGTGTTGAAGATGTGGGAGACCGGTCTGGCGAGGAGAGGAGCCCCCAGGTTAAGTAGCTTCGGCTCTAGGTTATTGTGGCCAACTCCCGTGTTGTGGGAGAGGCTGGCAAGGAGTTTCTGGGTCTCACAAACAGTGATTCATTTAAGGTAGAAGGGGGGATGTGGGGGGATGCTATCAGAGGTTTAGGGGTGGAGGGTAGGGAGGGTGTGCGAGCTGGCAGGTCTGTGAACATGCGGTTGAAAGAGGTGGCGATGGTTAGGGAGTTGTTACATTAGTGCCCCTGATGAGCATATCTGTGGGTTGTTCCTTGGCTGACCCTCTGAAAAGGTTTTTCACATTTTTCAAGAAGCTCCGGGGGTTATTTGCTGAGGCAAGCAGGGCAGCTCTGCAGTACTCACTTTTAGCAGTGTGAATGGCTCTCTTATAGGAGTTCCTTAGTCGGCCATACTCCAGAAGGTCATTGTTGTTTTGAGAGAACCTGTGTTTTACCCAGATTTTGTCACGCCGCTTCATGAGGGAGAGGAGGTCACTATTGAACCACTTTGTAGCTGTGCCTCTAACTCTCCTCTTGGAAAAGGGAGCATGCCTATTTTGCAGTGGGACAAATACTACAAGGAAGCAGTCTAGGGCTGCGACTGGGTCATTAGTGGCAGAGATCCCTGACCAGTCAACCCCCTGTAGGTCTTGGAGGTAGTTGTCAATTGAAAATTTAGAGTAGTCCCTCATCAGGAGCACTTGACTGGGGACTTTGGGAGAGCTAGAGCCACATACGCAGTAGGTGGGGGAGTGGTCGGATATGGCATCAGGGAGTATCTCTGCGTGGATGATTTTGTCGAGCTGGTTGCTCATCACCTAGTCAATGAGTGTCCCAGTGTCTCCACGGGGGGAGGAACCTAGTAGGTTCAGTGATGACCTGATGGAGAGTGAGGCCAGAGAGCAGCGGCTTGTACTGCTTGTGGTTGGGCCCCAGCCAGCTGAGGTTAAGGTATCCTAGGATGAGGAGCTCATTTGAGCCAACCCTGTCCCTAAATTGCTCAAGCAGGGATGAGAGCCCTAGTATGCCTCCTCTTGGAGGGTTATAGGTGCAGACGAGATGCACCTTTTTACTATTCCCTAGGAGAAGGAGGGAATGGAGGAACTCTCAGGGTTGAGGGGTCAGGGTGAATACGCAACTAAGGACATGTTTAGGTGCACTTTATAGTATAGGAGCACACCACTGCCATGCTTACTACCTGCCCTATCACACTGGGCAAGGCTGTACCCTGGGAGAGAGCAGGCAGAGTCAGGGGTGCTGGGCTTGAGCTAAGTCTCAGTGATGCCCAAGATGTCAGGCTTATGGAGGGCCACCCAGGCTGTTAGTTCTGCAAGGTTCTGGAGGAGGCTGCGGATGTTGAGATGAGCTATCATAAGACCTTTGGCCGCACACCAGGCTGTGGGGGTGTGCCGGTTGCCGGGGTGGCCGGGCGACCCAGACAGCTGGCTGGGGGACCAGTCATTGCGTGGGGGGTCCATGTCACTGCATCAATAGCTGGCCAGTGAGAGTACACAGCAGGGGAAAAAGGTCAAAAAACAGTGGGAGAGAACCAGGCAGAGGGTGGCAGCAGCCGATGGATGAGGAAGCTATTTAAAGAGCAGCAGATAGGGAGCTCAACTAGGCTGGTTGGTAGGTCGCATGCCCGGGGGGAGGACGTCCCCAGCAGGATGGAAGACTCAGTGAGAACTGGAGGCTGGTTGGGAGAAGCAGGCAGGGCTGGGTGAGGGAGAGGAAGCAGGACTTGGGGGGGGCTCACAGTGGTGTAACAGGGAGACAAGAATCAACAGGGATGGTTTAGCAAGAGTTAACTATGTAGGCCAAATGGAGGAGTTAGGGATGCCCCTAGTGGCAGGACAGTATAGCCTGCCAATGGCAAAGTGGGCTGATAGGTTTTCACCCACACATGACCTCCACTATAAGTTTGAGTGACGACCATGGGTGGTGGCGGGGGCAGTGGGGCGGCCGGTGCAGCCGGCCAGGCCAGCACTTCCAGCAGCTGAACAAGCACAGCAGCTCATGTGAAGCAGAGCGCAGCACGGCAAGGCAGTCAGCGAGGCAAAACGGCTTGCAGAACTCTTAAAGTTGTCCGGAGAGCTGCAAACAGGTACTCCAGAGCTTATAAAAAATTAATTGTCCAGAGAGCTGCAGTCCTTGGAGTCGTGCTCCTAATCTGCTAATTTACTTTGCAGGAGTGTAGCTTGGAGGAGCTTCGTGGGCTAGGGAGGGCCCGAGCAGGTAGCCATCGCAACCTCTTCCCTCTGTAGGTAGGCACCCTAAGGAAAAAGAAAGAGTGGAGGTGAGCACTTATAGCAGGAGAAACTGGGGGGAGGAGAATAGGAGCAGGGGTACAACTGGTGGACGTGGGAGTGGGGGAGAGCTGAGAATTACGGGATTTACTCTGTTCTTATACTGTACTGTACAAAAAGGCTGTTTCAACAAATGACAATCACAGACTTAGTAATAGCTATTAGGCGATTTCAATATACTTAAACTGTAAAGGTCCTTTACGAGGCAAGTAGAGAACACAGATGGCACAATGGAATACAAAACGGCTGTTGCAGATGCCCAGGAGAGGGTCAGGGGTGTGGAGTGGCAAAAGTGCAGTGGTCCCTGGATCAGAGGGAACAGAAAGCCGGGAGGAGTTGAGAGAAGAGTTGTAAGAAAGAAGATAGGGGGAGGATGGACTTGAATGAATAGTCAGCAATGATGTGTGTGGGGGGAGAGTCTGTGGCAAAATAGCAAAAGGAGTTGCAAAGGGTGTCCAGTCTGTCTAGGGAAGTGGAAAGGGTGGTGCTATATACCACATCTAAGGTGAGTTAACACTTTATTTTAAGTGTGCTTAACTACACTGAAACTACTGTATAACTACAATGTAACTACTATGTAACTTTTGTATAGTTATATATAACTACAATGTAGTAGTCAACTAGTGTCACATTTGCAGTTTAGTGTAGTTACACAATTTGAATGCACTGGTAGTTACTGCAGTTACTGTTGCCTCCCTTTTGCCTCAACTCAATTCTGTCTGGCAAATGTAACTATGTATGTTGCACTTTGCAACAGCTGCAATTTTTCTGTTGCACTTTGCAACAGCCATTACATGCATCATTACACTGCCAGCATAAATCAAATGTTCTGCTGCACTTTGCAATACATGTTACATGTGTAGTTACACTTCCAGTTGTGGTTGCATGTGTAACTACCACTTAATGCAATTTGTATAACTACACACCAGGAAGGGTCCCTACCTGTGTATTCTTCGCCACCCAGCACCACTCCACACAGCAGATCAGTGGTAAAGGATGGTATGTAGCCATGTCCCACCCCAGCCACCCATGTGGGCCACAGCAGGCCAGGATTATGGGTGCAGAAGAGGTGTGGGTCAGTGCCACAGAAGTAGCACATTTCTTAGTAACCCCAGAACTGTAACAAGCAAATACAGAAATTATGGAAAAGATTTTTAATGTATAAATAAACAATGTAGTTGTATAGCAATTAAAAAATATTAGATTGCATGTTTATAGAGCAGTAAGTGCATGAGGGAATGATTTGTGAAGGAAAGCATACATCAGAACTACAGCATTGACAATCAGTGTAAGTGTATAGTAGTTACACCATTCTTCATATGCTTTATTTCAAGTGTCAGTTTCTGCATACTTACTGTGCAAATACATGTGTGTTAGGAATTAACTGTGGAAACAATGCCAAAGAAGCAGTACATTCCTTAGTAACTTTAGCACTGTTACACCCTTCTTCTTACACTTAATTTTAAGTGTCAGTTTCTGTGTACTTACTTTGAAACATAGAAACATAGAATTTGACGGAAGATAAGGACCGCTTGGCCCACCTAGTCTGCTCATTTTCCTACCTAACAGATAAGCTGCAGATCCTAGTTAACCAACAGTTTACTTCCTCCTGCCCCCCCACTAGGACTGCCTTATGCCTGTCCCATGCATTCTTGAAGTCCCCCACTCTGTGACTCCACGACCTCCTCAGGGAGGCTGTTCCATGCATCCACAACCTTCTCAGTGAAAAATACTTCCTCCACATTACCTCTGAGCCGTCCCCTCTATCTTCAAATTGTGCCCTCTTGTTCTTGCACATCTCTTTTCTGGAAGATGCTACCCTCTTGGACTTTGTTAATTCCCTTGAGGTACTTGAAAGTTTCTATCATGTCCCCTCTCTCCCTTCTTTCCTCAAGGGCATATATATTAAGCTCCTTTAGTCTTTCTTCATATGTCTTCTGGTGCAGACCCTGCACCATTTTGGTTGCCCTCCTCTGGACAGCCTCCACTCTGTCTATGTCTTTGTGGAGATGGGGTCTCCAGAACTGCACACAGTACTCCAGATGGGGTCTCACCAATTGTCTGTACAGAGGGATAACAACTTCCTGTTTTCTACTATTGATGCCTCTTCCTATGCATCCCAGTACCCTCCCAGCATTCCTTACTGCCTTCTCACATTGCTTGCCCACCTTTAGGTCATCTGATATAATTACCCCCAGGTCCCTTTCTAATTTTACTGTTGTCAGTATCTCACCCCCCATTGTGAATGCATCCCCTAGGTTGTTGTTTCCCATGTGCATTACCTTGCACTTCTTTGCAGTGAATCTGAGCTGCGATACATTTGACCATTCTTCCAACCTTGCCAAGTCCCTTCTCATCCTTTCCACTCCATCTTGTGTATCAACCCTGTTGCAGATCTTTGTGTCATCTGCAAAGAGACATACTTTTCCTTCCAGTTCCTCTGAAATGTCACTTATAAAGGCACTAAAAAGGACCAGTCCCAGTACTGAACCCTGTGGTACCCCGCTAGTAACCCTCCTTTCTTCACTGTGTACTCCATTTACTACTACCCTTTGTGTCCTGTTGTCTAGCCATTTTTTTATCCAGGCTACCACCTTGGGACCCACTCCAAGGCTGGCTATCTTGTGTATTAATCTTTTGTGTGGGACTGTATCAAATGTCTTGCTAAAATCTAGGTAGGCCATGTCCACAGCCCCTCTCTGGTCTACTACTTTGGTCACCCAGTCAAAGAAATCTATTAGATTTGTCTGACACGACATTCCCATCGTGAATCCATGCTGCCTTGGGTCCCAGCCCCACTGGCCTCTAGGTACTCAACAATTCTTTCCTTCAAGTGATTCCATCATTTTCCTTACCACTGAGGTCAAACTAACTGGTCTGTAGTTTCCTGCCTCTGTCCTGCTCCCACTTTTGTGAAGAGGAATCATATCTGCTCTCCTCCAGTCCTCGGGTACCAACCCATCCTCCCATGATTTGTTAAAGAGAGTAGTCAGCAGTGTCACTAGTTCTACCCTTAGTTCTTTTAGAATTCTTGGGTGAATCCCATCAGGCCCCATTGCTTTGTCCACCTTCAATTTTATTAGTTCTTTCAGAACCCTTTCTTCTGTAAATGGACTGGTATCGACCCCCATCTTCAGAGTGTTTCTCTTGTTTGGTTTAGGTCACTCCCCCTCCTCTTCCTTTGTGAATACTGAGCAGAAATATTCGTTCAGTATCTCTGCTTTTTCACTGTCACCCTCTACCCACATTCCCTCCCCTTTATTAAGCTTCAGTATCCCTCCTTTGGTCTTTCTTCGCTCCCTAATGTACCTATAAAAGGTCTTATCCCCCTTCTTAACAGAATTGGCTATCCTTTCCTGGTTTTGGCCTTTGCTATTCTGACTGCCTTCCCAGCCTCTTTCTGCTTTAACTGATAAAGTTCTCTGTCCTACTCCTTCTGGGTTTCCTTATATTTCCTGAATGCTGTTCTTTTCTCCTTAACCTTCCCTGCCACCTCTTTTGAGAACCATAGCGGTTTTTTCCTTCATTGTGTTTTATTGATTTGCTTTACACAAAGGCTTGTTGCCTCTGTGATGGCTGTTTTGATCACTCCCCGTTGTTCCTCCACCCTCCTTCTTGCCTGTTTGCTAGTGCTTTTCTGAGGCACTCTCTCATTTTCCCAAAGTCAGCTCTCCTAAAGTCCAGTACTCTTGCTTTTGTATGGCTTGATTGTATAGCTGTGTTTATCGTGAACCACACTGTTTGGTGGTCGCTGTTCCCAGATGGCTACCCACTTCTAAATCTGAGATTCTTTTCCATCCCCATTTGAGAGTACCAGGTCTAAGATTGCTCCCTCCCAAGTGGGTTCCAATACTAGCTGTCTGAGGCATGCCCCCTGTAGGGCATCAAGAATGACCCTGCTCTTGGATGTGTCTGCAGCAAAGGTGCTCCAGTTAACATCTGGCATATTCAGGTCCCCCATCAACAATATCTCCCCTTTTTCTGCCATTCTAAGAAAGCCTTCTATCATTTCCTTGTCCATCCCTTCCCCCTGAGATGGGGGTCTGTATACAACCACCATGAGGATTGTGGTGCCATTTCCTGTCTTCAGGGTGACCCAAAGTGCCTCATCTGCTCCCTGTTTACTCTTTAGTTCTGTTGCTTTGATCACTTCCTTTACATAGAGAGCTACTCCTCCTCCTCTTTTACCCTCCCTGTCCCTCCTGTAGATTGTGTATCCTGGTATGTTGACATCCCAGTCATGGTTCTCTGTGTACCATGTTTCTGTGACTGCCACAATATCCAGGCAACCCTCTTCCATCAAGGCCACTAGTTCAGGGAGCTTGTTACACAGACTATGGGCATTGGTACTCATCACCCTCCATTTTTTGATAGCCTTACCCCTTTTAGCCCCATTTCTGTCCTTACTGCCTTTGCCTTTTTTTACATTTAAATCTGTTCTGTTCCCGAATAACTTCTGTACCTTGGTGTTTACCTCACTAATCACCATGTTTTGTGGGGGAGGCTCAGATTTCCCTGCTCCTTTTCAGTGCCTCCCCCCCTTGGCTAGTTTAAATGTTTGCCAATGAAGCATTTAAACCTCTCACCTAGGATCCTGGTTCCCCCCCAGACAGATGCAGACCATCGCACCAGTATAGGTCTGCATCCCTCCAGGTGGCTCCCCAGTCCCCAGTGAAGCCAAAACCCTGAGCTCCATACCAGTTTTTCAACCACTCATTGAATTCCCTGGTGAGAAGTGCCCTAGCATCTCCTTGCCATAGACAGGCAGCACCTCCGAGAAGGTTACCGTACGCTCTACTTGTCTGAGGCCCTTTCCCAACTCTACAAACTCCTCTTGTACTGCTCTGATCCCATTCCTAGCCAGGTCATTTGTTCCTAGGTGGACAATGACATCCATCTCCCTCCTCGTGCAGCTCCTCCCACGATCCTGAGGATTCACTTCCTGTCCTAAGCCGTGATGCGCCAGGAAGGCACCTCCTCCCTCTCCCTTCCTCCCCCATTTCTACCCCCCTAATGATTGAGTCCCCCACCAGGAGTTGTTTCCTTCCCCTGTGGGGTCCCATGCCACCCTCCTGTGGGTCTTCTTTGTGAAGGTTCCCAGCATCCTCCTTGGTCTCCACTGCAGGTGCCTCCATAGAGGAACCACTATCCACAGAAGAGTGAATGAATTGTGGAGAGGTACAGCTGGAGGGATGCAACTCTGTTCCACCACCCTCTCCCTCCTTGAGCCCACCCTGGTCCAGCCTCTCCGCTTTCTTGGCAACCTCTGAGGTAGTGGCACTGGCCCTGGTGGTCCCTGGGTGGGGGAGGAGGTTTCACAAATCCTAGCCAGGTCAGCCTGGAAACGGGCAACCTCCTCTCTCAGACCAGAGAGGTGCCTGTAAATAGGGCAGCATCACAGCCTCAGAATGTGCCCCAGAACACTGCCACCCCACAGCCGTTGCACTGCACCACTCCTATCATGTCTTATTTTGTGTCCTCTCTGTTGTTTCTCTGGATGCTTATTCTCTCCTCTCCTTACAACTCTTACCCTTCCTGTTCTGGGACAGCAACTTCCTATCTTCTTCAGTAGCCTCCTTCTTCCTTGCTCAATATCAGACCATCAGCTGCTGGGGGGGGGGGAGATTGAGCTACTTTTTTCCTTTAGGGTTGACAAAACCAATGTTTCTCTATGATCCTTTCATTCCTACTGCCAAACAGGAAGTTCCTGTTGACAGTCAAATCCAGTGGCTATAAAAGTAGAACTGGCTTTGGGTGGGTGGGATGAAGGGCAATTAGTAAGAAAAAAGGCTAGCAACAGGAAGTTGTAATTTGACTCACCTACTTTTATAGTGTCTAAGCCACACCCCAATTAAGCTGTCTTTCCTCCTACTGGTTTAGCAAAGTCAGCTGATACAGTACCCTTCCCAGCACAGAACACACACTGACTTTCTTTCTTTTCTTTCTTTTTTTAACCCTAAATAAGACCCCTTCTACTTCTAATAAAGTTATCTGTCTACTTAATCTTAACAGACACTGACTCCTGCTGAGATATAAGTTTTAAATTAATAAGAAAATGTAACTTCTTTTAGTTAGCTACTTTCTGCTCTACAAGCAAGGCTAGCAACTTTGCAAATACATGTTAGTCATTAACTGTGGAAACAATGCCACAGAAGCAGCACTTTCCAAAATAACTACAGCATTGTTACACCCTTTCTCTTACACATTATTTCAAGTGTCAGTTTCTGCATACTTACTTTGCAAATACATGTTAGGTAGTCATTAACTGTGGAAACAATGCTACAGAAGCAGCACTTTCCATTCTAACTAGAACACCATTACACCCTTCTTCTTATACTTTATTTTAAGTGTCAGTTTCTGTGTATTGCTTTATAAGTACAGTACATGTTGCAGTAGTTAGGCATAAACTGTGGAAACAATGCCACAGAAGCAGCACGTTCCTTAGTAACTACAATACTGTTAAAAGTCAATAAGTATGTAAATGAATGACTTTTTATTGTATAGCAATTTACAATGTTAGAGCACATGTTTATTTTTAGTATTTTTTTTGTGGTCACACAGTATACAAGTGGTGGCTCTGGGATTCAAACTCGGTTCTCCAGGTTTGCAGGTCAGTGCTTTGAACCACTGTGCTATACTGCAGTGTCACTAACTACACTATAACTACTGTATAACTACACTGTAACTGCACTATTATGTAGTTGTTAACTAGTTTCACAATGCATCTTGTGTAGTTACATGACTTTAAATGTGCTGCTTCTGTCAGATTAACCCACACCTCTACTGCACCCTCACCGCTGTCCTGCTGCTGACCAGGTTGGTGGATAAGGGTGAGGCATGGCTACTGTTGGATGAGAGTCCTAATTCTTCTGTACCTAAGACTAAACTGTCCCATTGTACAATGCTGAACAGTCATAAGACTGACTGATTGTACATCATGTATATTGCAGCCATACTTTAGTTGCTACTCTATTGTGTTTCAACTGTATTCTTACATTTAATTGTACCTAGCTGTACTCAATATGTTCAATGTATTCTATTTCCTGTACTGTTCTCTGATAATGTAATGTATTGTTTTTATTACCTATGTACCATCTTTATGGCCTGGGTCATGCCTAAAAATGGTCAACTGAATCAGTGCCACCCTCAAGGCCTACACATTACATGGTGCTTGCGGGTCAGCCAGCAACAGTCACCGGCTCCTCCTCTGCCCCAGTTCTGCTCATCAGAAAGAGAGGAAAACAGATGTATAGAGAAAAGACAAGGGTGGGGCAAGAGATCCCAAGAGACAGCTAAAGGAAAGGATGTAAAACTGAAAAAGGATTATGCTGGCCAGAGGACACGAGGAGGAGGAGGACCTGAGGTTGCTGGCTTTGGCCTCAGCCTCTGGGTGGTCAATCAGACAGAGAGAGAAGAGAGAAAGGTAAAGTAAAGAGGAAGAAAGATGGGGAGGAAGAGAGAGAGACCCCACCACATCCTATACCCAGAAAGAATTCAGGGAAAAGGTGTTGTTTGACATCCGGGAGGTTACTGCGCCTGTTGCTGTCCCACGGGGACTACAGTATTTGGCTAAACCAAAGCTAGTCCAGGTGCCCAGACCTTCCAACTGGAGGAGATGAACAGCAGTTCATATGGGGACTCAGAATCAAGTACCTCCCAGCTTGAAAAGGTGAGAGCAGCATATTAGACAGACAGTCTCATACATCAATTCCTCCTGAAGAGTAGGTGTGGAGAAGGTCTCTCCCCATCGGTGTTGTATAGAGTGTTGACAGCCACCCCAGGACAGGACCCCTCCAGCTACTGTTGTCCCAAGAGGGAGAACCCAAAGGGTTCAGGTTAAAATCCTGTCCAGGACAAGTCCTAAGCCCCAAAAAAAGGGGGGAAGAGGAGAAATTATGTAAGAAGGAAGAAGGAGTCTCCATGGGCCCTCTCCTCCACTCCCCATATAGGGGATATCCCCCACCACTAAGGTACCATCATGGGCCACAGGACTGGACTAAATCCCAGAAGAACACCCCCCCCACTGATAAGGGAAGGAACCACAGGGAGTCTCAAAGGCCGGTGCAAGAAGCCCTACTTGCCCTCCCCCCCAGGGTGAGCTCTCTGTTGCTTAGGAAGGTAACAGAGGACTCAGAGGTACCAATGTGACCCCGCCCACAGTTAGCCTCAAGGAGGGGGGAGGGAAAGAAGGGAGGGGGCATCACCCATGTATTGAGGCCCAAAGGGGAAGGAGGGTGGGTACCAGTGATGAATAGTGAAGATACACAGAAAGATTAAGAATTACAATAGGTACATCATTTTCATATCTTCCCTGCGTCAGTCTTCATTCATCACTGTCTAGGTGAATACTTAGCCACCCTGAAGGGGTCTCAGCCCTTCCCTGAGGGACATGAGTCTCTCAGCCTCTCATGGAGGAGGACCATGAAAGGAGGAGACCCACTGCAGGCCAGTCAGACCTGCAACTGGTCAGGGTGAGGTGGGGTCTCCCATCGCGTGAGATACAGAAGTCACCCCTGTAGTTCCTGCCTTGCCCTGTGGGAGAAAAGATGGGTCCCCTGGAAAGTGGAGGCAAGCACACTATGCCGGGCCAAGGGTGACAACCTTGATAGGACCTTGATAGATGAAACCACTCCATCCGCTCAATGAAGATCACTGTCACTGCTAGCCTTGAAGCTACCTAACTAGAGACATTTTTGGAGGACTGAAAGCTATTTCTTGAGATTGACATTTCTGGGCTTTAATAGCTGGGCTTGCAGGGTTCCTGGGGGACCTCAAGGTCAGTGTCACGCACAGAGGTGGGGAGTGGGGTAGGCTGGAGGGCATGTCCTTTACTCCCCTCCCTCTAGACTCCTGGGGTAGCCAGCTGGGGGAGCCGACTCCTCCTGGAGTTGAAGTAGTGGGCCACTGACTTTCTGGGCTGATTGGAACCTGTGACCTGCTAGTGGACTTTCTACGATTTGAATCGGAGTTGGAATTTGAAGTCCGTGATTTTGAAGACTGACTTATATTGTTTGCTGCTTGTACTGACGTTTGGGCGGGTTATCTGATATTTGTATCTTGTTGTTTATATAGTATTTGGAAATATTTTTAGCTTGACAGGACCTCTGCTGACTGCAATTATATTTTTTCTTTTTTATTTTTGTTTGTTTAGTGGAAATAATATGAGCAGTAAGAGTGCCTTATAACATCTTTGATCCCACCTGTTTCCAGTATTGTGAGAGATTCCTGGAGGGTGGATTCTAAATTATTTCCTTTGTTTATTATTTTTTATTATGACAATGTAATTATTATTATTTGTTTATTTTTTGTGAAAGTGTTTAATTTGTTTTTAAGTACCAGGTAGTGAGAGGACCTGGGAGAAATTTAAAATTGTTTTTGGTTAATTTTTGGTTGATCCTCAGGCTGTGAGAGGACCTGTGGGTTAAATCAATAAATTAGGTTTTGTGTTAGGGAGTTGGTTTAGTTTCATTTTAATTTTAGTTGATCTTATAATTTGTAGTTGTATAATTTTAGTTGTAGGAAGTTCAAGGGTAGTTTAGGATTGGGGCTGTTGTTTTGTAATTTTATTATATTTATTGTTTTATAAATTGAGCAGCTAGATGTGCCTGCTTGTCCCTCCTGTCTTATGCTATTCGCCTCTGCTCTCCATGCCCTCCGCCCCTTCTCTTCACCTCCTGCCTGCTTATATTTATCATCGTTGTCGAGTAGCTGGGGATTGCTCAAAGGGGAGTTGGGGGTGGAGTGGGGGTTGTGGACAGTGGAGTGAGCGGGGCCTTCCCATAGGGGTGGTCAGGCCCAGAAGACGCCCTGGGGCGAAATGGCAGCTAGAATGTGGTGAATCTGTTCTGGTTCCCATACCCAAGGGCACCTCCAGTTTGGGAGGGCAAGTGGCTGGGATAACTCGCCAACCTCGTCCAACTCAGGCGTTGTTATGCAATGCCAGATCTGTCTGCAAAAAGACTCGTCTTATTGCAGATTTTGTTGCAAGGGCAGATCTGGCTTGCATTACCGAGACCTGGTTGGATGAGAATGTAGCCCCTATTTTAGAGGCCGCTGTTCCCACTGGGTACTCGGTTATACACCGCCTGAGATTGGATCACGGGGGGGGGCGGTGGCGGTCTGTTTCAAGACCGAATTGGGCCTAACTGGTGTACCAGTTGAGGAGGCCAGTTCATTTCAGTGTACTGTTGTAGCTGGTATAGGGTGCAGGATTGCCTTCATTTATTGTCCACCAGGTGATGAGAGGCTTTTTCTGTAGGAAATGGCAGATTCTGCCGCCGACATGGCCTTGGAGTCGCCCAGACTGATGGTTCTGGGCGACTTCAATGCTTGGGTCGACGACGAATCTTCATTTTTTGGTCAACATTTCCTCATTTGATAACATCTCTGGGCTTTACACAGGTTGTTTCCTAAGCTACACACAAGGGAGGTCACTCTCTTGACCTGGTCTTCCTCCTGGGGATCGAAGCTTCTGATTTGGTGGTGGAACCAGTTAGTTGGTCCGATCACTACTCAGTTGAGTTCAATTTTGAGGCCCCCCTGGGTAGGTAGGCCCCTGTGGAGTTGGTCAGGTACCGCCCATTGCAGGATGTGGTCCCTGAAGACCTGATGGTGGTTATTGACCTCTTGCCATTGGATGAGTCTTGCACTGATCCTGAGCAGCTGGTAGTGGCCTATAATAGGGCCATATCGGTATCACTCGATCAGATTGCGCCAGTCTGTGTTCATCCCCTTCTGCATCATCCTGCCGCCCCATGGTTTGATGGGGCTCTGAGAGGGTTGTGGAGGATGGGGCGTAGGTTGGAGCATCATTGGAGGAAGACCACTACTGATGCCGACCACCTTATTTTGCTAGAGCATTATAAACTTTACCAAACAGCAATTTCCCATAAGAAGGCAGAATTCCTGTCCTGGGAAATTTCTGTTGCACGGAATCGACCGGCTCAGCTCTTCAGAACTGTTGACAGACTGTGCAACCCAGCCTGTCAGCAGATCTGTCGAGTTTTTACTCAAATTGATTGTGAGGAGATTGCTTGAGTCTTTGTGAATAAGGTTGAAGACATCAGGAGGGAGTGCCTCCAACCTCATTCTAAGGATGTTGCAGTTAATCAGTGTCCTGTCGCAGAGCCCAGAGTTTCCTGGAGTGCCTTTGACCTGCCGGATCTCGTAGACACTATGAGGACTGTCCATGAGATGTGTCCCACATGTTGTAGTTTAGACCCTGGCCCTACCTCCCTGATTTTGGGTTGTAGCGAGATCATCGGCCCGGTCTTAGCTCGGATTATCCGGTGTTCTTTAGATATGGGAGTGTTTCCTAGCTCTCTGAAGGAGGGGATGGTGACCCCCCTTCTGAAGAAAGCATCTTTAGACCCAGATGACCTAGCAAACTACAGGCCAATCTCTAACCTCCTTTTCATGGGGAAGGTTATTGAGAAAGTTGTGGTGGCTCAATTGGATAACCATTTGACCATCTGTAGTTTGTACGATCCTCTCCAGTCTGGTTTTCGCAAGAGGCATAGTACCGAGACTGCTCTGATTCGGGTGCTCAATAATTTCCTGATGGTGAGAGATTGGAGACACCGTTCTATCTTGGTTCTCCTTGATCTATCATCAGCTTTTGATACTGTGGATCATGGGGTTCTGCACAAATGCCTGAGGTCCCTTTGTGGGCTGTCGAGTACAGTCCTCAGATGGTTTTCATCTTTCCTCAAAGGGAGAACGCAGAGAGTGGTCTCAGGTTTGTTTTCAATGGGCAGACTGGGTGGGCCAAGCAGTCCTTATCTGCCGTCAAATTCTATGTTTCTATGTTTCATCCAGGGCCTTCTCTCTGCCATGCGGGGTGCCTAAGGGCTCGGTGCTTTCTCCCATGTTATTCTCAGTATATATGCTACCCCTCGGAGACATTATAAGATGATACGTGCTGAGGTTTCACTGCTATGCTGATGATACTCAGCTCTACCTGTCTTTCGCACCTGACCAGGCTAGTGCTATCTCGGTACTGAACAACTGCCTCACAGGCATCCAAGACTGGATGAATTCCAGCGGTCTAAAGTTGAACCCAGGAAAGACTGAGGTTATGGTTGTGGACCCGGGTTGCAGGGTAGAGGGACTGAGGACTGGTCTCCCCTCCGGATTAATCCTGGGGGTGGACTAGATCCTCACCTCTGAATGGGTGCGTAACCTGGGAGTGAAGCTTGACGTTGGTTTGACCCTTCATCATCAGCTGTGTGCAGTCATCAAGCTGGCCTTTTTCCATCTTAGAAACATTGCCAGGATTAGACCTCTTGTTCCACCCAGTGACCTGCCGGTCTTGGTCTATGCCTTTGTGACATCACGCCTTGATTACTGTAACTCCCTTTACCTAGGACTTCTTGGGGTTGATATCCGCCGCTTGCAGCTAGTGCAGAGTGTGGCAGCACGTTTGTTGACTGGGGCTTCTAGAAGTTCTCATATTCCCCCCATCCTGTGCGCTGTGCACTGGCTGCCAATACAGTAGCAGATCACCTTTAAAGTAGGTCTTTTGACCTACAAAGCCCTACACGCTCTGGGTCCCGACTGCTTGAAAGAGCTCCTGGTGCCTTACACCCCACTGTGACAGCTCCTCTCAACTGACGAGGGGTTGCTGGAGATTCCGAGGTTAAATTTGGAGTCATCTGGTGCCCGTGTGTTTGGATTTGCTGCACCTACCCTCTGGAATTCTCTGCCCTGTCAGCTCCGGGAGTGTAGGATGGTGGGGAGTTTTAAGCAGGCACTAAAGACCTTCTTATGGGAAAAGGTGTTTCCTACTTTGTTCTGATTTTATATTGTTGTATTTGTATATATCTTTGTATTTGATTTTATACTGAATGTATTTGAATATGTTTTTATGTCTGTTCTTGCTTTGCAGCACCTTGAGACTTTGAAAGGCGCTCAACCAAATAAATTTTATTATTATTATTATTATAATTATAAGACACTCCTGCTTAGTGCTGTGAGAGCTCCAGGTCATGTGCAGAGAGGGCAATGGCCTGTCTGGTTGCCTCTGTATCAGGCAGCAATGCCTGCACCTGGCCTAACATTGACCACATATGACTGTTGTATGCAGCATGTGTGCCTGATGAATGGCAATGCTGAGCATGATACGCTCAGAGAAGAACACTCTCCATCCCACAGAGTCCTCATCTGGGGGTTGGTTGTGCACTGGGTGTCTATGCCCAGAAGGGGTAGCCAGTATCCTCACTCCAAAAGAGGGATGAGGCAGGGTCCCTTGAGACCCCTGTTGTGCTCAATACATGCACTGGCAGTATGTAGGGGCTGGAGTTGGGGCAGATGGGCACTGCCAAGAGAGGGACAATGCCTCCTGGAGGGAATCAGCCAGGGAAGGACCACGAGGTACTCCACACTGAATTCGTTAAGGAAGACATGTGTCTTCCACTCAGTACTGCATCTTGTAATGTGGAATAGGTGCAGATTACTGACCAGCCTTGATAGGAAGCACTGATACTCTGTCTGATCAGCGTCTGAGGGCAGATGGACAAAGGTATCCTCTTCCTCAAAGGAAAAAGAAAGGGAGGCTGATAAATCTGAAAAGTCTGAGCCCGGCTGCTGCAGGGGAGACAGGCTAAAGACCTGCTCATCCATAGCCCTGACATACCTGGGGAATGTGGCAGCAGTGGCTTTAAATTGCTCCCATGTCAAAGGCTCTGAAGGACCCACATAGCCTGGGAAATGAGGGGGGCTGCAGAGGCAATGAGGAGACACACTTTGCCTTATGCAAGTGACCTTTGCCAGGGCAAGGGTATCTCACTGGTGATCTTGGAACTCCTGAGGATCCCCTGGTCTGTGCAGCTACTGGCCACTCAACCAGCTCAAAGCAGTCAAGACTGAGCCTTGTAGGTGAAACTCCCCATTGAGGAGACCGGGGCCTCATAGAACCAGAAGGGTAGATCTCAACCCCACCCAGTAAGGCCTCCCTCAAAGAGGATGAGGGAGATCATAAGGGCTCAGCATTGTGACTCCTCCCCAAACCATGAAGGGTCCCAGGGGAAGGTCACTGCCCCACACCCTGCCTCCTCAACCCTGTCGACTCAAATGTCAATCTCTTCCTCACTCCTGAAGCTAGGGACTGTAGCAATCCTGTAGGCCCCCTGAGGGAGGCTGCAGAAGAGGGAGTCCTGGTTCCAGCCCGGGAGGGGAGGCACTGGCACCAAGACTGGCAGCTGTCCAGGCCCCCAAGACCCAAACCACCATGCCCTCAAACTGAGGGCCACTATTAGCAGGCCTGCTCCCAGCCTCACCACTGGCATGGGAGCCAGTGTTGACCACAATCACTGTGCCAAGGAAAGGGATGCCTGGGAGGGTGCAGAGGTACTGGGCACTGGAGAACCTCCGACTCTGAGAAGTTGGGCAGCCAGTCCAGATCAGTCTCCCGATTATCTGGCTCTGGAGAGGAGGAGATCCAGAAGACCACCAGACAAGCAGCCACAGAGGTTTTCCCACCTACACCACTGCTCACAGCACAGCAGGAGGGCCCAGTACAACTGGCGGTTTTGTGCCAATCACTGGAGCTGCAAACAGCCCCAGGATCAGAACATTGCAGGCGGGCAGTGCAGAGGAACCACCCATGCTGGGCCCAGCATGCGTGGGCCACAACACCAGGACAGCCTGCACTCCTGAGGAGGTAATTGCCTGTGTGGTGCTCCTGGCCTGGTCCCCGAGAGAGACGGACCATTACTCCGGCACCTCAGAAGTGACCTCCTCCTTGGCAAGGCTAGAAGGGGAGAAGGCGCACTCCTCACCAGTCTGTATAGAACTGGGTGGGGATCTGGAGGAAGGGCAGGGAGACCTGTGCTTGAAGTCCCTCCTATGATGACACCCTCTGAGGATCACGTCTGACTTTCCACACGTGGTGCTCAAGTACTCCATGATCCATGGAGAAACAAGTGTTGCAACAATCCATATTGTGAGATGGACCCAGGCAGGTGAGGCGTCGGTCATGCCAGTCCATGATGGACATCTGCCAGTGCAGGAACACTAGCTCATAGGTAGTCCGGGCCACCTTGGAAGAGCGCTTTTTGTCCCTGGATGAACGACATGACTCACAGTAACTAAAATAATAATAAGAAACAGAATTGGTGCCACTTCAAGAAAGAAACAAGCATTTGTCAATGACGAATGTTGAATGCGTTGGTCTGTTGAGCTAGCTCAGTGGACCTCTGTCACTGGCTCAGTCTGTTTGTCCCGGTGCTGCAGGCTGCTCTTTTGTAGTGGGCTGCTGCCTGCATTGGCTCCTTGTTCTGCTGAGTAAAAAATATGCAGCTGTCCCGACAGAGCTCCATTGAGGTGGCTCCTTCCCCCTCTCTGACTTGCTCAGTCTGTTTTTCCTGGCGCTGCAAGCTGCCCTTTTGTACTGGGCTCCTGCCTGTGTTGGTGGCTTTTTCTACCCACAAAGAAATCCACAGCTGTCCCAACAGAGCTCCATTGAGGTCGCTCACTCCGTCTGTCTCACTCACTCATTCTAGTTCTCCTAGCGCTGCAGGCTGCCCTTTTGTACTGGGCTCCTGCCTCTGTTGGTGCCTTTTTCTGCCCACAAAGAAATGTACAGCAGTCCCGACAAAGCTCAGTTGAGCTCGCCTACTCACCTTCTCTCACTCGCTCATTCAGTTCTGCCAGTGCTGCAGGCTGCCCTTTTCTACTGGGCTCCTGCCTGCATTGCTGCCTCCTTATGCCCACAAAGAAATCTGCAGGAGTTAGAATACAGCTCTGTTGAGCTTACTCACTAGATCATTCTGGGTTTCCTGCCACTGCATGCTGCCCTTTTGTACTGGGCCCCTGCATGCATTGCTGCCTTTTTCTACCCACAAACAAATCTGCAGCAGTCCCAACAAAGCCCCGTTGAGCTCACTGACTGCCCCTCCCTCACTTGCTCTTTCTGTGTCTCCTGGTGCTGCAGGCTGCCCTTTTGTACTGGGCTCCTGCCTGCATTGGCGGCTTTTTCTGGTCATAAAGAAATCTGAAGCAGTCCCGACACAGCTCCACTGAGCTTGCTCACTCCCTCGCTGTCACCCTTGCATTCCATTTCTGCCGGCGCTGCAAGCTGGCCATTTTTACTGGGCTCCTGCCTGCGTTGCTGCATTTTCTGCCCACAAAGAAATCTGCAGTAGTCACACTAGAGCTCTGTTGAGCTCGCTCACTACCGCTCTGTCAGTCTCTTATTCTGTTTCTCTTGGCACCACAGACTGCTCTTTTGTATGTGGTTCCTGGCTGAGCTGGCACCTTCGTCTGTCCACAAAGAAATCTGCAGCTGTCCCGACAGAGCTCCGTTGAGGTGGCACAGTCTTCCTCTCTCATCACTCATTCTGTTTGTCCTGATGGTGCAAGCTGCCCTTTAGCACAGAGCTCCTGCCTGCATTGACGCCTTTTTCCGCCCAAAAAGAAATCTCAGCAGTCCTGATAGAGCTCCTTTGAACTGACTAAGTCCCCTGGTCTCACTCGCTCATACTGTTTCTCCCACTGCTGCAGGGCGGCCTGTTGTACTGGGTCCCTGCCTGTATTGACGGCTTTTCCTGCCCACAAAGAAATTCTCAGCAGTCCTGACAGCACTTCGGTGAGTTTGCTCACTTCCCCTCCCTCAATCGCTCTCTCATTCTGTTTCTCCCAGTGCTGCAGGCTACCCTTTTGTACTGGGCTCTTGTGTTGGGGCCTTTGTCTGCCCTCAAACAAATCCACAGCAGTCCTGACAGAGCTCAGTTGAGCTCGGTCACCCCCCCCCTCACTTGGTCGATCTTAATCTGTCCCAAACTCTGATTTCCCAGAGTGACTGTGCTATTGTCTGGCAGAAGTGCAAAAACATACTATAGCCAGGATGTGAAAAATGACAGCTGTAGTGTTCATAAGGAGTTATGGAAAAATGCCACTGTTGAAAATGTGGCATGACTGTATTAAAAATTTGTGAAGTTACAAGGGTGCGTGGAAACAGTTCAATGCATGCTGGCAACACAGTCATGTTATGGCAGTCCTGACAAAGCTCTGTTGAGCTCGCTCACTTTCCTTCTCTCACTTGCTCATTCTGTTCTGCCAGCACTGCAGGCTGACCTTTTCAACTGGGCTCCTGCCTGCGTTGCTGCCTTCTTAGGCCTACAAAGAAATTTGCAGCAGTTACAATACAGCTCTGTTGAGCTCATTCACTTGCTCAATTTGGTTTTCCTGCCACTGCAGGCTGCCCTTTTGTACTGGACCTCTGCATGCATTGCTGCCTTTTTCTACCCACAAACAAATCTGCAGCAGTCCCAACAAAGCCCCATTGAGCTCACTGATTCCCCCTCCCCCCCCCACTCGCTCATTCTGTATCTCCTGGCACTGCAGGCTGCCCTTTTTGTACTGGGCTCCTGCCTGCATTGGCAGCTTTTTCTGTCCAGAAAGAAATCTGAAGCAGTCCCGACACAACTCCACTGAGCTCGCTCACTCCCTCTCTGTCACTCTTGCATTCCGTTTCTGCTGGCGCTGCAAGCTGGCCATTTGTACTGGGCTCCTGCCTGCGTTGCAGCATTTTCTGCCCACAAAGAAATCAGCAGCAGTCACAGTAGAGCTCCGTTGAGCTCGCTCACTACCGCTCTGTCACTCACTTGTTCTGTTTCTCTTGGCGCCGAAGACTGCTTTTTTGTATGGGGCTCCTGGCTGCATTGGCACACTTGTCTGTCCACAAAGAACTCCGTAGCTGTCCCGACAGAGCTCTGTTGAGGTGGCACAGTCTCCCTCTCTCATCGCTCATTCTGTTTGTCCTGGTGCTGCAAGCTTCCCTTTTGCACGGGGCTCTTGCCTGCATTGACGCTTTTTTCTGCCCACAAAGAAATCTCAGCAGTCCTAATAGAGCGCCGTTGAACTGACTAAGTCCCCTTGTCTCACTCACTCATACTGTTTCTCCCACTGTTGCAGGCTGGCCTGTTGTACTTGTCCCCTGCCTGTATTGACGCCTTTTCCTGCCCACAAAGAAATCCGCAGCAGTCCTGACAGCACTTCGGTGAGTTTGCTCACTTCCTCTCCCTCAATCGCTCTCTCATTCTGTTTCTCCCAGTGCTGCAGGCTACCCTTTTGTACTGGGCTCTTGTGTTGGGGCCTTTGTCTGCCCACAGATAAATCCACAGCAGTCCTGACAGAGCTCAGTTGAGCTTGGCTACTCCCCCCTCTCACTCGGTCGATCTTAATCTGTCCCAAACACTGATTTCCCAGAGTGACCGTGCTATTGTCTGGCAGAAGTGCAAAAACATACTGTAGCCAGGATGTGAAAAATGACAGTTGTAGTGTTCATAAGGAGTTGTGGAAAAATGCCACTGTTGAAAATGTGGCATGACAGTATTAAAAATTTGCGAAGTTACAAGGGTGCGTGGAAAAGGTTTAATGCATGCTGATAACACAGTCATGTTATGGCAGTCCCGACAAAGCTCTATCGAGCTCGCTCACTCCCCTTCTCTCACTCGCTCATTCTGTTCTGCCAGCACTGCAGGCTGCCCTTTTCAACTGGGCTCCTGCCTGCATTGCTGCCTTCTTATGCCCACAAAGAAATTTGCAGCAGTTACAATACAGCTCTGTTGAGCTCATTCACTCGCTCAATTTGATTTTCCTGCCACTGCAGGCTTCCCTTTTGTACTGGGCTCCTGCCTGCATTGGTGGCTTTTTCTGGTCAGAAAGAAATCTGAAGCAGTCCCGACACAACTCCACTGAGCTCGCTCACTCCACCTCTGTCACTCTTGCATTCCGTTTCTGCTGGCTCTGCAAGCTGGCCATTTGTACTGGGCTCCTGCCTGCGTTGCAGCATTTTCTGCCCACAAAGAAATTTGCAGCAGTCACAGTAGAGCTCCGTCGAACTCGCTCACTACTGCTGTCACTCACTTGTTCTGTTTCTCTTGGCGCCGAAGACTGCTCTTTTGTATGGGGCTCCTGGCTGCATTGGCACCCTTGTCTGTCCACAAAGAACTCCGTAGCTGTCCTGACAGAGCTCTGTTGAGGTGGCACAGTCTCCCTCTCAAATCGCTCATTCTGTTTGTCCTGGTGCTGCAAGCTGCCCTTTTGTACGGGGCTCCTGCCTACATTGGCGCCTTTTTCTGCCCACAAAGAAATCCCAGCAGTCCTGATAGAGCTCCGTTGAGCTCACTAAGTCCTCTTGTCTCACTTGTGCATACTGTTTCTCCCACCGCTGAAGGCTGGCCTTTTGTACTGGGGCCCCTGCCTGTATTGATGCCTTTTTCTGCCCACAAAGAAATCTGCAGCAGTCCTGGCAGCGCTTCAGTGAGTTCGCTCACTCCCCCTCCCTCCCTCACTCGCTCTCTCATTCTGTTTCTCCCAGTGCTGCAGGCTGCCCTTTTGTACTGGGCTCTTGTGTTGAGGCCTTTGTCTGCCCACAAACAAATCCGCAGCAGTCCTGACAGAGCTCAGTTGAGTTCATTCACTCCGCACTCTCACTCGGTCTATCTTAATCTGTCCCAAATACTGATTTCCCAGAGTGACCGTGCTATTGTCTGGCAGGAGTGCAAAAACATATTTTAGCCAGGATTTGAAAAATGACAGCTGTTGTGTTCATAAGGAGTTGTGGAAAAATGCCACTGTTGAAAATGTGGCGTGGCAGTATTACAAAGTTGCGAAGTTACAAGGGTGCGTGGAAACAGTTCAACGCACGCTTGTAACACAGTCATGTTATGGAGTTTTGTCACCAAATTTTCAACATAGGGATTTTATGACCTCTGCTCATGAACAGTGCCACTGTCAATTTCTTAATCTGTCCCGAACACTGCCTTCTCACAGTAACCACGTTATTCTGCGCCGGAACTGTGAAAACACATTTTGGTCAGGATGTGAAAAATGACAGCTGTACTGCTTATAAGGAGGTGTGAAAAAATGGCACTGTTGAAAATCTGGTGTGACAATATTACAAATCTGCGAAGTTACAAGGGTGCGTGGAAAGTGCGAACGCATTAACTTGTAACACAGTCAATTGATGGGCATCATCACCAAATTTTCAACATAGGCATTTTAGGACCTCTGCTCATGAACAGTATCATTGTCATTTTCTTAATCCATCCCAGACAGTGATTTCCCACAGCGACCGCTCTATTCTGCACTGGAAATACGAAAACACATTTCGGCCAGGATGGGAAAAATGACAGCTGCACTGTTCATAACTAGGTGTGGGAAAATGGCAATGCTGAAAATCTGGAGTGAAAATATTACAAATCTGTGAAGTTACGAGCATGCATACCAACTGCGCAACGCACACTCATAACACAGTCATGTTATGGAGACTCATTACCAAATTTTCAACATAGGCATTTTAGAACCTCTACTCATGAACAGTGTCACTGTCATTTTCTTAATCTGTCCTGAACACTGATTTCCCACAGAGACCACGCCATTCTGTGCCGGAACTGCGAAAACACATTTCGTCCAGAATGTGAACAATTACATCTGTACAGCTCACAAGGAGGTGTGACAAAATGCCAATGTTGAAAATCTGGCATGAAAATATTGTAAATTTGCGAAGTTACGAGCATACGTAGCAACTGCTCAATGCATGCTCGTAAAACAGTCATTTTTGGGATTTTTTGCAACATAGGCTTTTTGAGAGCCCACCTCATGAATACTCACACTGTCGTTTCGTTAATCGACCCCGAAGGGTGGTTCCACGCAGTGACCACAAAACCACCTTTCGGAGCCGATTAATGCCATGACAGTTCAAGAATTCATGAGGAGGGGTCCCAAAAACCCCATGTTGAAAATTTGGTGAAAAAATTCCAGAAGTGCTGGAGATATGCACGAAAGTTGAAAAAGCCCTATTTATTACATTATACAGCTTACCGGCATTTCCTCAGTTTGCGGTTGGCTTTGAAGAGTGCAGACGTGTTCCTGGGCCAGCGAAGATCGATGCGCCGCACTCCGGAGGTAAGTATGGGGTATGGGGGGGTGTGGGGAGACAGGGTGCGCAGTGGGTAGGTGTGGGTTGTGGGGGGCAGGGGTGTTACGAGGGACCGTTTCCTTTTTTACAGGTTGTAACAAAAATAAGACATCGGGGGACCGTTTTCTGATTTAACAAGTGCTTTGGCATGCTGGAGTGGGCTCCCAGCATGCCACCTGTGTGGGTGGGTTAGCCAATGGGGGATTGGGCTCCCCTGCAGGCAAACAAGGCAAGGGGGAGGGGAGCTGCAGGAGCCGAGGGGGATTGGGCACCCACTCGGCTACAGCAATGGAAGTGGGGGTATCATTATGCCAACAGGGATTGGGCACCCCATCAGCAGCAGGAACAAGAGGTTATAGAATGCCGGCGAAGTGAGGCTCGTGACGCAAGTAACCTACAGTGGGGGGAGGGGGTATATTTTTTGTGAACACAGCAGCAACCTGCCACTATGTTCACAAACAATATCAGGGATCCCACATCCCACCCTACAAAGACGGGTTGTTCCCTCATTGCAGCCGATGGCTGACACTGCAATGATGAGGCGGCCCCTGATTGCAGTGGCTGATTTTTTAGAAAGTTGTAGCACGCTGGCTGAACTAGTGTCAGCAGCAGCGTGCCATTTCATTGGGGGATGGGGACAAGCCTTTGCAGGCTGTGGGGGTATTGGGCACAACAATGCCACACCTCCACAACCTGCTTCTGGAGAAACCTGCCGCAACATGTTTCTTGTGCATGTGAGCAATCAATATAAAAAGAAAGGTCTTACCTGATTCCTGCAGAAAACTGCACCTATTTACTAGTGGATGGCAGAACAGGAACAGAGCAAAAACGAAGTTGACAACAGTGTTGAAACAACTCACTAGGCTGATATGTCACAGATAATATTTCTTCAGCAGGAGTAAGGTGCTGCACTCTCAAGAGTGGAAGAAGCAGAACTGGAGTGGAGTGGAGTTGCTGGCCAACCATGTAATGTGTCAGTCACAAGTGCAGTGCTGCCTCCATCAACGGCTCCTCCCTTACAACAAAAAAACTTGCACAGGGTGCTGCACCTCTGGCTGTTACCCAGACAGTGATGAATGTTGAAAATTGACAGAGAGAAGATGGGTAGTATTGTGCGGTAGTTACACAAATCGCATGAAGTGGTATTTATTGCAACTACTGTTGCCTCCCTTAAGTCTCAAATCAATTATTTCTGGCAAATGTAACTATGTATGTTGCATGTTGCACCTTGCAACAGCTGTTACATGTGTAGTTACACTTCCAGCATAAATCAATTTTTATGTTGCACTTTGCAACAGCTGTTAATTGTGTAGTTACACTTCCAGCATAAATCAATATTTCTGTTGCACTTTGCAACAGCTGTCACTTGTGCAGATGCACTTCCAGTATAAATCAATTTATGCCAAAAGAGAAATGGTTGTGGCTGCATGTGTAACTACCACTTCATGCAAATTGCATAACTACACACCAGTCAAATGTGAAAGTAATTAACAACTACATAGTATTTACAGTGCAATAACAGTGTTGTTACTTCATAGAAATGTGTATCTAATGACATAATATGCAAATGCAAAACTAATTACCAACTACATTGTAGTTACAGTACATGTAACTACACAGTACTTACATAGCAGTTACATTGTAGTTATACAGTAATTACAATGTGCTTATGGACACTTAAAATAAAGTGTTACCAGTGAGAGTTGTTATTTCCACCTTTGCAGAACTTCTTCAAAATTTGGCAACTTTCATGGATGTTTCTGAACTTCCGCCTGTGGCACATTGGAAAACATCCAAATGTTTTGTGTCAAATTTTGCCCTGTTCAGCTGGAAGGGAAAAAGAAGAGAAAAAAACTTTTACCTGGTGTCTAGTGCTCCCCCCATGTCCTGCCTGAAATAAAAATAAATAATTCCCTGGTGACAAGCAGTCCCTCCCTCCACCTGATCACCTGCCTGATGTTTAATAAAAAAATCACTTGTGGCTAATGGCCCCTCCCCCAACCTGATCTCCTGCCTGACATGTCCAGTATAACCCCCCATTCCTATCCCTCATATAGTAAAATATATATAGTAAAAATTTTCCCTGGTGATCTAGTGAACCCCCACCATCCCCAATTCCTAGTATAACTACTTATTCCTTGGTGGTCTATTGGACCACTTGCCCCCCTACCCCAATAGGTTGTGTCCCATCACCCTGCTCCCACCAATCCCAAAATTTAGCAGGCAATCCACACAGCCCTCCGCTGTCCTACACGGCTCGCTGCCCACTAAGCTGTCAGTGAATAAACGTGTGCTTGTACAAGCACGTGCTCATTCATTGCCAGCTCAGTGGGCAGCTGGCAGTGGAGGAGAGCAGAGAGCAGTGCGGGTTTGCCTGCTCCATTTCAGAATAGGGAGAGCAGGGTGATGAGACACTACCTGCAGGGGTGTGAGGGCAAGGGGTCCATTAGACTTCAGAGATAAGTTCTAAGTTCTTGTACTAGAACCAGGGGTAGGGAGGGTGATTTACTAGACCACCAGAGAAATTTTTTTATTATATATTACTATACGGGGATAGGGATGGGGGGGCTACACTGGACGCCTCGGGTGGGTGATCAGGTGGAGGGAAGGGACCACTAGCCACCAGGAAATGTTTTTATTTACACATCAGGTGGGGGGAGGGACCACTAGCTTACAAGGATTTTTTTTATTAAATGTCGGGTGAGTGATTGGGTGGGGGAGGGACTGCTAGCCACCAGGGATTTTTTTTTAATTAAATGTTGGGCAGGTGATCAGGTGGGAGGAGGGACTGCTAGCCACCAAGGAATTATATTGGGCCATTGAGCAGCAACTGCTGGGGGGGGGGTGCCACTAGACACCAGGAAAGTAATTTAAGTAAATAGTACTGTTAGTGTGCAGGGCAGGAGGAATTTCCGTGAAAGTTTGGAAAGTGATTCCAGAACTTTTTCAGAATTTAAAGTCTGACTTTTGCTTAAATTCCACCTGCAGAAGTTTTTTTTTTCACACACCTCTACACATCTGCATACTTGAAAACAGGGAGAACCATTTTGGCAACACTATCCCTGTGGACATACAGAGATAAGCAGTCTTTATTCCCATATAGGGCACCAAGCTTGGAACAAGGTTTTGCATGGATGGCATCAATGTGGGTTGAGAAATCAAGCTTGCTGTTAAGCCCACTCCAAGGTATTTGAATGACTGAACTGCATCAAGGGACATGCCATTCAGAGTGGTGAAGACGGGTTGGGGGGGCAGTGAGTCTTGCTGATTTCTGACTAGTATTAAAGGTCATAGACACCTTTTTGTAGTGCTGACTCTGAATAGGTTAGATTGGAATTAGTGCAGAACATTGTTGAAGTCCCGTTGGAGTAGGTCTTCCACATCTGTGGTATTTGGACCAGAGGTGAATATGACTGTTTCATCTGTATACATGCAGATATGACAGTTGACACAGGCAGAGGGAAGGTCATTCAGGAAGATGGAGAAAAGGACAGGACCCAGGATCGAGTCCTACAGGACTCAAGCTTGAATAGGAAGGGGATGAGACAGGGCTCCTCCAACCTGTACAGATTGCTGATGAGCCATTAGGTAGGAATGAAACCAAGCAATGGCAGGTGATGAGTGCCAGCAGAGCTCAGCTTGTACAGGAGGACAGCATGGGACACCATGTTGAAAGCTTTAGCCAAATCAATGAAAATGGTGACAGTAATGTACCCCAGATCCATTCTGGACAATATGGAATCAGTAACATGCAGCAGGGAGGAGATGGTAGAATGGTGTTTCTGGACCCCAGGCTGAAATGGTGAAAGGAAGTTGAAGGATAAAAGAAAGTCAAGGAGCCTAGAGTGGACCAGTTTCTCTTGCAGCTTTGACAGGGTGGGGAGGAGGGAGATGGGACAGAAGTTGCCAGTAGAGGATGGGTCAACCATTTTGGGAAGCGGAAAAACTCTGGCCAGTTACCAGGACTAAGGAACAGCACTGAATGAGAAGAAAAGACTGAGTAGGAGAGTAAGGGGAGCTGTGATGGCAGGAGCTGAGAGGTGGAGGAGCTTGGAGTCCAGACCATTAGGGATGGACTTTGATGGTTGAGGGAGAAAAGGGCAAGCAGGGTTTCATGGATAGAGATGGGGAAATGGAAACCAGGTGAACTATGTGAGATGAGTCGAAAGGGAAAGAAAAGGAGCTGGAAGGGCAGGAGGAAGAGCGCAGGTTGTGAAGAACTCATAGAAGTGAGCTGAAAGAGAGGTAGGGTCAGAAACAGGTGAGCCATTTATCTAGATGATTGGGGGAGCGGACTTGGCAGAGGGGTTGAAAAGAAAGCAGGATAACCTTTCAGAATTTAGTAGGAGAGTTGAGGTTGTTCCAGAGCTGCCTTGAAATAGCATGATTTTGCAGCCTGGACAGCCTTCGTACAGTTATTCACAGAAACCTGTAACAGATAAGGTCGATTGAGGAGTGTGATAATTTGTAGCAGACCCATGCAAGATCTTAGGACCTGCACAAATCCATGATATTGGTGGTAGTCCAGAGGTGGTAGGAATTGTTTACTCTGAATCTCCTGAGGGAGGTGTGCTCATCAGTGCAAGTGCCATGTCAATATCCGAGGCAGGGAGGATGGCTGATGAATCACATGCAGTGAGGCCTCTCAGTAGTACACTGATGCCTTATGACCAGAGAGATTGGGACCAAATGTATTTAGGCAAGGAGAGTTGATGCCAGATTTTCTAGATGCAGAAAATTGGGCAGTTGTCACTAGACAAGTCTTTCAAAATACCTGCTGTAAAAATATGGTGGTGGTGGTGGGAGGTTAGAACCCTATCCAAACGGATTAGGTTAACAGAGTGATGATTTTAGCTGGGTGGGTTTAGAAATCACCTAGGACAAATTAAGGGGCACCAATGCAGTTTTTTTTTTTGAAGTCAGACAGAGAGGAGGTTGAGTTTAGGTAGACAGCTCCTGGCATTCAGATGGAAATTGCTAAGACCCTTGCCAGTAGCAGAAGGAGGGTGGAAGGTGAGGGACCAGGGCTGAGCTTCACATCAGCAGACAACAGTAGGAGCAGAAGAGTGAGGAGAAGGACTGAATGGAGCTTCCTACCCCTGATGCAGTTTGGAGAGGAGGGAGAAAAGGAGCAGTGAAAGAACAGGAGGGTACAGTGGAGGAGCTCCATGTTGAGAGAAGGGGATGGTAGAAGACCAGCTTGGATGGGGGGGGGGAATTGTAGGGAGATAGGTGCATGGGTGGAGGGGGAGCAGGAAAAAGAACTGGATAGGGGAGTAGGGTGGAAGGGGTAGTGGAAGGAAGGGGAAAAGGAGCTGTCAGAGGATTGGAAGGAAGATTATGGCCAAATTTGAGGGAGGCAAGAGCAAGCTGGCAAAATTGTAACCTCAATAGAAGCAGTGTACAAATAACAAGCTAACAACACTAGATAGAATATTAAATTAAGTGAGCTACGTAAATGAGCAATGGTAGTTGCTAATACCTGGTTTAGACCTGGGGTATGATACAAGTAGGAAGGCAGCAAGCAGGAGAGGGCTGCAACTCAGACGTACCCACAGTACTGACTAGTTAAACATCAACAGGTAGTGTGGAGACATCTAGAAGATATGGTTAACATAATTAAAATTACAGTGTTTTACCTTAACATTCACAAAGTTAAGAGAACAAAAATGTGTAATGTGGATGCACCCAGGTAGAACTTTTCTAGGAGTCAGTAAAACTATGGCTAAAGGAATGGAGGCAGTAAAATTACATGAGGGTGGTTGAGCATCTGCTGGCAATGAGCAAGCACTGAAACTAGACCAGTTAGATTGAAGCCAGTTAGACAACAGTGAACAGACTGAAGACAATGCAAGCAGGAAGCAAACTGTGATAAAATAGCAGTCATATATATGGAGAGTGTGGAGCATATGTGCCTAAGATATACATGAGGTTGCAGTATAAATAGGCAAAACAAGGAAAACAGCAGTCACCTTAGGCAAAGAATAGTATGGAATAGTCTAGACCAATGAGTACCTGGGTGTGTAGGGTGTGCAAGAGTAGGGAGTCAGTCAAGCACAATAACTGGCTAATGGCCAACCTCAGGCTGACTCCAGACAGACTCCATAGATGCCCTTATTCCTGCAGCCTTTAGAACTCCAGTCTGCTATGTAGAGGCCCTCTTGACTGCAGGATGGGAGGTGAGAAAGATGGTAGAAACCTGACCTCAGAGCCCCTAGTGTTGAGCAGGCGTACAGCACCTGAGTGAAACAAAAGGCAGTTCATGTTCCCGTTTGGTACTCATGAAAGCCCCTCCCACAATGTGCCTGACTGCTGGCACCATGAGAGGGTCCAGTGAGAACATCAACAGAGTGGGAATCAGGTAGTGAGAGCCAGCAGAATTGACTGTATCACCACAGAATGGTGCCCCCTCCCCATACCAGCATGTAAACCATGGCATACACATTCCCACACCTATGACTAAAAGAATAGCTTACCTACAGTATGAATAAGAACAAACCCTGCATGTGTGGGGTAGGGATTTGGATGTAAAAGGGGCAAGAGGTGAGAGGCGTTGCCTTAACTAACTTGCATATGAAGGCTGGTTTCCACAAACAAAGCAGACCATAGCTAGAGGAACTTCGTGTTTCAAAGCTAATGGCTGCTGTTAGTCTATGGAAATGGGACTGTCTATAATCTTTCAAAGTACGGTGGAGAAGTATTTGTTATAGTAGAAGTTCATTGTTTGATTAGTTATTGAACAATTACAAACATTTGTGATATCTTAAAAGGAAAAATTTAAAAGGACATATTTAAATGCCATGCATTCTGTCTTAAAATACAAACATTAAACAGGAAAAGACTGGAGAAGAAAACAAAGTTAGATTAAACAGGAGAAAATCAGGTCATCATGCCTTATCAATACAGTGCTCCAGAGTTATCTAACATTTATATTTCATCTGATCCTTCATTAATATTTCTGATTAGTATATCACAATATAACCATTCTTTCCAGATTATCATTGCCATAGATCTGCAAACTATCTCTGAGACCCTTATCCTTCCCAATAACTTATATCAGCCATAATTACTGCTACAAATTAATACAGTTAGTAGCATATCATAAACAACTAGTAGGCCTCCTAAAAATTAAAATCAAAATCATGGCATAAGACACATTAGATGGAGGGAAACATGTTAAGAACTCAAACAGTCAAAGATACCATCCCATGGGTATCAAAATGGGCAATACCCAAAGGGATTGCACTCTAGATTAGGCATATAATATCTCAAACAACAGGACATCCCTTACAGAAATATATGTATTTGTGCACATGCAGAATGCATTCCACATGCTTAATTGTGCAATGTTTGCATGCAGTTCACATACAGTAAGTGATCCTAAGTGAACCAGGTCTAAAAAGCAAATCAGGTTCACGTGCTGCAAGCTTGACATGTGCACAGCAGGTAAGCTGGTACTGTATAAACATCTTCTAAAAATTACATCAGGTTCACGTGTTGCACGCTTGACATGACTGAAGCAGTTGAGCTGGTATAAACATCATTTAAATGTCACATCAGGTTCACATGCTGCATGCTTGCTATATGTGCAGCAGCTAAGCTGGTGCAAATCTCATCTAAAAAAACAGTTTCTAGTTCTTATACTACTGCTAGCAATTAGAGTAATTAAAATACATTTTTATTTGAATTCCCATATAAATTAGATAAACTCATTAATCCTGATCCTTTTGCAAATTGTTTAATAGCTTTTGATTTTTGTCATTAAATTGTCATTAATTTGTAAAGCATTGTTTTCTTACTGCATTAAATGCCTAGGATATAACCAGTCAATATCCCCCATTCCAGATGTACGAATAGGGGCCTCTGTATTGTGAAGCCTATCCTTTTTGTTTTGGACAATGCAAATTCCTTTCATATTTGGTGCTACAAATGTGTTTCTCCATGACTGTTTCATCTCACTTACTTTCCCTTTGTTATTCTGAATTGAGCATATACACTATAGCCATGCTTAGTACTGTTTGTGCTGAGTATGGTCTTGGAAGCATGTACCATACCTCACATTTTGTCACTGAAATGAGGGATATGGACTCTCACAATGAGGAACACTAACACATGATGATCAGAACACATCATGAAACATGGAGATACGGTACCTCAGAACACATAGGAAACCATTGCATTAGCACCTGAGAATGAATTTCTACCATTAAGCAGGGGTGCCATTTAGGTAGGGCAGATGGGGGCAGTCCCCCCCCTCTCCCCCCATATTTGTGCCTAGGTTGTTCTTATGGTGTGACAATAATGGCTTTAAATTTGGATTTAATCCTTTGCACAACAAGTGCCCACCTGGCATGTGAGTGCTCATGCTGCAGGTACTCTTCAGATTTGACTGTATCTGTATTGTATTGTCCACTCTCTCCACCTTTTAGCAGTGGCACAATCACATGTGATGTGGATGAGCTCCAGCCAAGAAAGAGCGTATGAGCCTTGCAAGTGTGACTCTGTCTTTCCCACCACAGAGTAAACAGACTGCACACTACAGCTTGGAGCCAGTGAGCACTGAACTCTCAATAGCAGTGTTGTGGCATCATAGTTTTGTTGTTCTACTCTTAGTGAGTCTCCATTCTCCCCTGGTAGCTGAAGAGGCACAGGGTGAGCTAGAAACTAGCTCAAGACTAGGCTACTTACTTACTTACTCTACTAGACTTGCCTTGCAAAACAGCAGCACAGACCCCCACGGCAGCAAGCTAAGCTTAGCAGCAGTGGTGACAGCAGTGTGGGTGGCCTTCATAGACCTTGATCAGTGCAGTGCAGCAGCAGCCACAGCAGCAATTGAGCAAGAAGCAAGCAATCCAGGTTGGGAGGGTTCGGTTGGTGAGGAGACTTGGTCCATTGGGGACCTGCAATGGTCAGTTCTAGCATCCAGCTTCTGGTGGAAGGGGGGGTGGACTGAAAACTGGGCTGATGGCACACTATGCCAGGCTGCATGTTCTGGCCATATGGCCAAGTAAGTAAAAATAAATAATTTATTTTACAGGGGGATTGGGGAAGGAAGGACTGAAATACTGATGTGTTTTTCAAGTTTCTTCACCTTTAGGTGGCTTCATGACCCATAGGGGATGGATATTGAATGCAATGGAGTTGGGGAGAAAGACTGGGACAAAGTCCTTTTTTTTGGGGGGGGCAGAACATCAGCCAGGAAAAAAATGGGTTAGTAAATGGGGAGGGTTAAGCCCAAATCTGATGCACTGCTCCGGGGTATATACAGATGAATCTTGTACATTTGAATTTTTATGATTTGGGGGGGGGGGGTGTTAAGCCCAAATCTGATGCACTGCTCTGGGATATATACAGATGAATCTAATACATTAAAATGTTTTATAATTTGCATATCATTTTTCAGTCAAACCAAATAATTTGTACCTTTTAGAGATGTTACAGGCATTCTAGAGCTGTTCCTTGCATTCATGGACAATTGAGTGGTATGGTATGCACAGACTATTGGAGCCCCACTATAGCCAGGCTTATGCCCCCTTCCCCTGTGAAGTTGACCGCTACATCTCCGTGCTCAGGCACAGTGTGACAAAGGGCAAAGGAGACTGCAAGGGTGAGCACCATTGACATGAATGGGGCATTTTTTATTGCTTTTTATACATTATTCATGGAGAGTTGGAGATTAATGAAGGTGACTGCTTGACTAACAAGGGCCTTGTTAATAGAACAGTAGCCTTCATTATTCTCCAACTCACCATCATAACATATAAAATAGTAATAGAAAATAACTTCATTCATTTCAAGGGGGTATGTCCCAGCACTCTGACCCATGGACATCATCTCTTAAAGACTCCTGTCTCTGGCTCCCTAGTACTCAAGTAAGAGACTTTTTATTTATAGCTCTACTTGGTTGGTTGTCTGTAGCAGCATGGCCACACCTGCTACTGTATGTGTGCATGGAGGAGGGGGACTGGATGTGTGTGTGTGTGTGTGTGTGTGTGTGTGTGTGTGTGTGTGTGTGTGTGTGTGTGAAATTATTGCTACTTTTATGTTTGCACTTTAAAGTCTGTTTGCATGGAAGCATTAAAAACTATGAAGAGAAAACAGTAGTAGTACAGGTCAGACTGAATTAATTAAGTGGTTTTGTTGGTAAGTTTGTGTATTGGGGTGGAAAAAACACATGTGTTTCCATTGGATGTGTGCTACAGTTCAACTGTAAAAATGAAATGAGGGAGAGAAGAAACCTGAAAAGCATAAAAGTGGCTACAAGAATGCCACATGCAAGCAGATGTAGTCAGATACAGTATGTATTGAAGTATAAGTGAGACATATGTGTGCTGACAGTATGGCTTAGTTTTGAAAGGCACTGAGCTGCAAGCCAGGAGACTTGGACGCATGAAGACCTGGGTTTGAATCTCATCAACACCTAGTTGTGAATGGTGTGATCCTGATCAAGTCACTTAAGTTTAATGTGTGCAGTTATCAGTGACTACTTTCTGTTTTGTACGCATGCCACATGCATGAAGTCTTTCCCAATTTATCATAAAAATCATGGTTTCCACACTTGCTTGCTGCACGCATGCCATATGCATGCAATTGGTTCCAATTTAACATTTAAATCATACTTGCAGCACGCTTATCACTTGGGTAGTTTTATATGTTCAGCATGAAAACATTTTTTATAATTACTTCTGTAATGGATTAGGACCTCACCTAGAGGTGGAACAAAGTGGCAAATTCAAAGCCATGAAATTAGACTTAGATTTGAAACACAGGCGTACTCTGTCCCTGATAAAAGTGCTATGACTGTGGCAATTAGACCCCAAACAAGCCAGCACACATGGTCAGAAAGGACCAGCATACAAGGGGATGCTTCCAAGGGTACAATGCAGCACATGCTGCTCCATGCCCAATTTGATGAAATACATGGCAGGTATTTCCTATCAACCACAACCTGTCATACTTATAGGGTCCCATGAACTTTGCCGCTACCCAATAGATGGGAGCTTTAATTCTGCATAATTAATCCTATTACCCAACAAATATTTGTGCAACAACAAGTTACTTGAACTCTTATTAGAGCCCACCATTGACCATTAGCTAAGGTATAAAACTCCTTTCCAGTGGAATGCCCCACTAGGTTATCCTCTTTGCAATCCCACAAAAGTCAATGCTTTAACCTTATAAGAGGATCTTCGTGTTAAATGCCCTACCACTATAATCAGTATAATCACAGTCATTCTTAATAATTCTGGATACCTGGGCACACATTTTCCTATAGATCAGGATATATATTCATTCACTGCTAGATAGAAAAAAATGTAAAGGTGCCATATGACACTAACTCAGTCAAGATACTGTAAGCAGCAGATCCAAGATAGCTGTGATTATATATCACAATTTAAATTACATAGCGTATCTATTTATTTACAGTGTACAATAGTGAAACAGCACTTTAACACAAAGCTATAAGAGACCTTCATAATGACTGATCTATAAAAACGTAGTCTCTCCTTATTTAGTTTGCAATAAGATTAAGTGCTGTTCGCTGCAGGAATTTGCAAGGAGTTTGATAAAACATATAGTTCAATTATCATGTAGTCCTAAGGCATCCTCAACAAAACAAAGTACTGAAGGTATAATTAGTCAAAGTACTTCAGATAACATGGGCCGATTAACCCACCTCAACTTCGATTCTTTGTATCAGTGTGGAAGTTTCCTTTTTCATAGTGATATACATATCAGTGTTATTGTAAATTTATATTAGATAGAAGGTTCTTCAATAATTTTATGCCATACAGTACTGCAAGCCCCACCAATCAAACCTCAAATGGCCATGCATACAAAACCAAAGGAGGCTCATGGGCAACTCTATACATCACACCTTAGGTTCACCACCAAAAATGTGCCATGTGCCACGAAGGGTTCCTAATCTACATCAGGCCTGGGTAAATATTCTGGCTTCTCTCCATCCATTTGATAATAGAACTTCTGGTCCATGATACCTATATGGAGCAACAAATCTTGATCTGAGCAGAGTACAGTAAATTTTGGCAGATAAGGATTCAATTTCCATCCCCATAGGCAAAGCTGGTATAACTGTATTTGATTTCTCACATAACAGCATTCAAAGGTGTGGCTTTCCCCCTCTGGCTTCCATAATTCCTGGTCCATCTCTTTACTTGGGTTCTCTGGTAATCAGGCAAGCCAACCTTCATCTGCCCTAGATCAGTAACAAGCCTAGCCCAAAATGCTCGTTACACAATCTATCAGGCCATCATGTTTCTATAGCTAGGCCAAGACTCCTGGCTTCAAAATATTCTGGCTCATTACACTCCACAAACCATCCGTAGCAGTGGTACGCACAAGTTATATGGACTAATTTAATATAGTTTTAAGAAAAACTCATCACTGCAGACTACCCAGGCAATAATGCCCCAACACTGACAGTGTGGAGATTAATTGAATGCTTTAATAGTCAGGCACTCACCATTCTGGACTACAATTTCTGTTTCCATCTAAGACTTTTTAATAAATTTTCCATAAAATAAGATACTTCCCTCAGTATAGGAATTCGAGGTCAAGTAGTGGCAAATGGTGACTGAGTGAGACAGCCTCTTAAATAACCACACTGGCCAGCACAACAAGAGACATTAATTACACCATCTCATTTCCAATGTTCTGACTAAAATAACACTAGTCTGATTATCTATTGTAGCTGCGAACGATGAGCAGCAATGCATAGTATAGCAAAGCCATGAGTCTTTGCATGCTCAAGCGTTCAGTCCACACTCAGTTCATGCTATCCTGATACTCTAAGTGTTCATTTATATATAAAAGCTTTTCAATCATGAATTTACTTGTTTGCTCCGTATAATGAGTCAGTTCATATTTTATGATGTGATAGGCTGTTTAATAAAAAAAATAATAATAACTTATAAGCTGAGTGGATCCTTTGAGTGGAGCAGCTGTGTGGCCATTCCACAGCTCCTGCTTTTCAGTTGTTGAGTAGCAAGATGGCCACAGTGCTTGTGAAGAAGTACGGGTTGCTGCACTCAGACTACTACTAATAATTTCAAGTGTAACGTTTTCTTACTTTGTTAAAGTAAAAATATGGTTAATGTAGAAAGTGTAGCAGCTGCTGCAAAAATGCTTGAATATGGTTTTAGCTATAATAAACAGCTCTAGCAAGAGACAATATGGCTGCAAAATAATAGTAATTTGGGGAGTGAGAAAAGTGTAAACTAGCAATTTTTGCACTAACCACTGAACCACCTAACTGCACTTTGTAATCGTTGTGATACACACACACTGACGAATACATATACACATATATGTATATATATTCCACTATAACATAGCAGTGCATTGTCTATGCCCATTTTCACAGATAAAAAAAAAGACAACGAGAGACCATTTTCTTCTTTTCAGGCTCCGAGGGGTATAGGGGGTTGGGGGGTTGCCACTAGACACCTCATTTGAAACAGCAATGAGATGCATAAAGCTGAAACTGATCTGGATAGTGGGGGGGGTATAGACTAACAATTTCTGCACTAACCACTGAGCCACCTAACTGCACTTTCTAATTGTTGTGACACACACACACACACACACAAACAAACACACATAGATATGCACTGACTAACATAGAAACATAGAAAACCTGGAATGTGATGGCAGATAAGGACCACTTGGTCCACCTAGTCTGCCCATTTTCCTACCTAACAGATAAGTTGCGGATCCTAGTTAACCAACTGCTTACTTCCTCCTACCCCCAACTAGGACTGCCTTATGTCTGTCCCATGCATTCTTGAATTCTCCCACTGTTCTTGACTCCACAACTTCCTCAGGAAGGCTGTTCCATGCATCCACAACCCTGTCTGTGAAAAATAATTCCTCACATTACCTCTGAGCCATCCCCCTCAATCTTCAAATTGTGCCCCCTTGTTCTTGCACATCTCTTTTTCTGAAAGATGCTACCCTCTTGGACTTTGATTCCCTTGAGGTACTTGAAAGTTTCTATCATGTTCCCTCTCTTCCTTCTTTCCTCAAGGGTATACATATTAAGCTCCTTTAGTCTTTCTTCGTATGTCTTCTGGTGCAGGCCCTGTACCATTTTGGTTGCCCTCCTCTGGACAGCCTCAACTCTGTCTATGTCTCTGCGGAGATGTGGCCTCCAGAACTGCACACAGTACTCCAGATGGGCTCTCACCAACTGTCTGTATAGAGGGATAACAACTTCCTGTTTTCTACTATTGATGCCTGTCCCTATGCATCCCAGTATCCCCCCAGCCTTCCTTACTGCCTTCTCACATTGCTTGCCCACTTTTAGGTCATCTGATATAATTACCCCCAGGTCCCTTTCCATTTTTAATGTTGTCAGTATCTCACCCCCCATTGTGTACTCTTCCCCTTGGTTTTTGTTTCCCAGGTGCATTACCTTGCACTTATTTGTGCAAGGTAATGCACATCCCACTGTACAGACAGCTGGTGAGACCCCATCTGGAGTACTGAGTGCAGTTCTGGAGACCCAGTCTCCACAAAGACATAGACAGGATGGAAGCTGTCCAAAGGAGGGCAACTAAAATGGTGAAAGGTCTGCATCAGAAGACATATGAAGAGAGACTCAAGGAGCTTAATATGTATAGCCTCGAGGAAAGGAGGGAGAGGAGGGACATGATAGAAACTTTCAAGTACCTCAAGGGAATCAACAAAGTCTAAGAGGGCAGCATCTTTCAAAAAAAGAGGTGTGCAAGAACAAGAGGGCACAATTTGAAGATGGAGGGGCGGCTCAGAGGTAATTTAAGGAAGTATTTTTTCACAGAGAGGGTTGTGGATGCATGGAATGGCCTTCTGGAGGAGGTTGTGGAGTCAAAAACAGTGGTGGAATTCAAGCATGCATAGGACAGTCATAAGGCAATTCTAGGGGTTGGGGGTAGGAAGAAGTAGGCTGCTGGTTAACTAGGATCTGCAGCTTATCCATTAGACAGGGAAATGGGCAGACTGGGTGGGCCAAAGGGTCCTTATCTGCCGTCAAATTCTATGTTTCTATGTTTTGCATTGAATCTAAGCTGCCATACATCTGACTATTCCTCCAACCTTGCCAAGTCCCTTCTCATCCTTTCCACTCCATCTTGTGTATCAGCCCTGTTGCAGATCTTTGTGTCATCTGCAAAGAGACATACTTTTCCTTCCAGTTCCTCTGCAATGTCACTTATAAAGACATTAAAAAGGACCAGTCCTAGTACTGAACCCTGCAGTACCCAGCTAGTAACCCTCCTTTCTTCACTGTGGACTCCATTTATTACTACCCTTTGCATCCTGTTGTCTAGCCATTTTTTTATCCAGGCTACCACCTTGGGACCCACTCCCAGGCTGGCTAACTTATGTATTAATCTTTTGTGTGGGACTGTATCAAATTATTTCCTAAAATCTAGGTAGGCCATGTCCACAGCCCCTCCCTGGTCTACTACTTTGGTCACCCAGTCAAAGAAATCTATTAGATTCATCTGACAAGACCTTCCCATCATGAATCCATGCTGCCTTGGGTCCTGTGCCCCACTGGCCTCTAGGTACTCAACAATTCTTTCCTTCAGAAGTGATTCCATAATTTTCCCTACCACTGAGGTCAAACTAATGGGACTCTAGTTTCCTGCCTCTGTCCTGCTCCCACTTTTGTGATTAGGAATCACATCTGCCCTCCTCCAGTCCTCAGGTACCACCCCATCCTCCCATGATTTGTTAAAGAGAGTACTCAGTGGTGTCACTAGTTCTACCCTTAGTTCCTTTAGAATCTTTGGGTGAATCTTATCAGGCCCCATTGCTTTGTCCACCATCAATTGTATTAGTTCTTTCAGAATCCTTTCTTCTGTAAAAGGACTGGTATAGATCCCCATCTTCAGAGTGTTTCTCTTGTTAGGTTTAGGTACCTCCCCCTCCTCTTCCTTTGTGAATACTGAGCAGAAATATTCATTTAGTATCCCTGCTTTTTCACTGTCACCCTCTACCCACATTTCCTCCCCTTTATTAAGCCTCAGTATCCTTCCTTTGGTCTTTCTTCGCTCCCTAATGTACCTATAAAAGGTCTTATTCCACCTTCTTAACAGAGTTGGCTATCCTTTCCTCAGTTTCGGCCTTTGCTGTTCTGACTGCCTTCCCAGCCTCTTTCTGCTTTAACTAATAAAGTTCTCTGTCTTGCTCTTTCTGTGTTTCCTTATATTTCCAGAATGCTATCCTTTTCTCCTTAACCTTCCCTGCTACCTCTTTTGAGAACCAGAGCGTTTTTTTCCTTCATTGTGTTTTGTTGATTTGCTTTACACAAAGGCTTGTTGCCTCTATCATGGCTGTTTTGATTACTCCCAATTGATCTTCCACCCCTCTTTCTTGCCTGTTTGCTAGTGCTTTTCTGAGGCACTCTCTCATTTTCCCAAAGTCAGCCCTCCTAAAGTCCAATACCCTTGCTTTTGTATGGCTTGATTGTATGGCTGTGTTTATCATGAACCACACTGTTTGGTGGTCGCTTGTTCCCAGGTGGCTACTCATTTCTAAATCTGAGATTCTTTCTCCATCCCCATTTGAGAGCACCAGGTCTAAGATTGATCCCTCCTGAGTGGGTTCCAATACTAGCTGTCTGAGGCATGCCCCCTGTAGGGTATCAGGAATGACCATGCTCTTGGATATGCCTGCAGCAAAGGTGCTCCAGTTAACATCTGGCATATTCAGGTCTCCCATTAACAATATCTCCTCTTTTTCTGCCATTCTAAGGAAGCCTTCTATCATTTCCTTGTCCATTCCCTCCACCTGAGATGGGGGTCTGTATGCAACCTCCATGTGGATTGTGGTGCCATTTCCTGCCTCCAGGGTGACCCAGAGTGCCTCATCTGCTCCCTGATTACTCTTTAGTTATGTTGCTTTGATCCCTTCCTTTATATAGAGAGCTACTCCTCCTCCCCTTTTACCTTCCCTGTCCCTCCTGTAGATTGTGTATCCTGGTATGTTGACATCCCAGTCACGGTTCTCTGTGTACCATGTTTCTATGACTGCCACAATATCCAGGCGACCCTCTTCCATCAAGGCCACTAATTCAGGGAGCTTGTTACACAGACTATGAACATTGCTACTCATCACCCTCCACTCTTTGATGACCTTACCCCTTTTAGCCCCACTCCTGTCCATACTGCCTTTGCCTATTTTACATTTACCTCTGTCCTTCTCCCTAATGACTTCTCTACCTTAGTGTTTACCTCACTAATTACCATGTTTTGTGGGGGGCAGCTGGGATTTCCCTGCTCCTTTTCAGTGCCTCCTCCACTGGCTAGTTTAAATGCTTGCCAATGAAGCATTTAAACCTCTCACCTAGGATCCTGGTCCCCCCCCGGACAGATGCAGACCATCGCACCAGTATAGGTCTGCATCCCTCCAGGTGGCTCCCCAGTCCCCAGTGAAGCCAAAACCCTGAGCTCCATACCAGTTTTTCAGCCATTTATTGAATTCCCTGGTGAGGAGTACCCTAGCATCACCCTTGCCATAGACAGGCAGCACCTCTGAGAAGGTTACCGTATGCGCTACTTGTCTAAGGCCCCTCCCCAACTCTACAAACTCCTCTTGTACTGTTCTGATCCTATTCCTAGCCAAGTCATTTGTCCCTAAGTGGACAATGACATCCAGCTCCCTCCCTCGTACAGCTGCTCCCACGATCTTGAGGATTTGCTTCCTGTAACTCCAAGCCATGGTGCCAGGCAGGCACCTTACCTCCCTCTCCCCTTCCTCCCCCATTTCTACCCTCCTAATGATTGAGTCCCCCACCAGGAGTTGTTTCCTTCCCCTGTGGGGTCCAATGCCACTCTCTTGTGGGTCTTCTTTGTGAAGGTTCCCAGCATCCTCCTTGGTCTCCACTGCAAGTGTCTCCATAGAAGAACAACTATCCACCAGAAGAGTGAATGAATTGTGGAGAGGTACAGCTGGAGGGATGCAACTCTGTTCCACCACCATCTCCCTCCCTGAGCCCACCCTGGTCCAGCCTGTCCTCTTTCTTGGCAATCTCTGAGGTAGTGGCATTGGCCCTGGTGGCCCCTGGGTGGGGGAGGAGGTTTCACGAATCCTAGCCAGGTCAGCCTGGAGATGGGCAACCTCCTCCCTTAGACAAGAGAGGTGCCTGAAAATAGGGCAGCATCGCAGCCTCCAGAATGTCTCCCGGAACAATGCTGCCCCACAGCCATTGCACTGCACCACTCCTATCATGTCTTATTTTGTGTCCCCTCTCCTGTTTCTCTGTATGCTTACTCTCTCCTCTCCTTACAACTCTCACCCTTCCTGTTCTGGGACAGCAACTTCCTATATTCTTCAGTAGCCTCCTTCTTCTTTGCTCAGTGTCAGACCACCACCAGCTGGGGGAGAGTGAGCTACTTTTATCCTTTAGGGTTGACAAAACCAATTTTTCTCTATGATCCTTCCCTTCCTACTGCCAAACAGAAAGTTCCTGTTGACAGTCAAATCCAGTGGCTATAAATGTAGAACTGGCTTAGGGTGGGTGGATGGAAGGGTGGGATGGAGGGCAATTAGTAAGAAAAAAGGCTAGCAGCAGGAAGTTGTAATTTGAGTCAACTGCTTTTATAGTGTCTAAGCCACACCCCCAATTAAGTTCTCTTTCCTCTTACTGGTTTAGCAAAGTAAGTGATACAGTACCCTTCACAGCACAGAACACACACTGACTTTCTTTCTTTTCTTTCTTGTTTAACCCTAAATAAGACCCCTTCTACTTCTAAAAAAGTATCTGTCTTGCTTAATCTCAACAGACACTTACTCCTGCTGAGATATAAGTGTTTAATTAATAAGAAAATGTAGCTTCTTTTAGTTAGCTGCTTTCTGCTCTACAAGCAAGGCTAGCAACAGGACCAATATGTATATATATATATATATACATGTGTATATATATATATATATATATATATATATATATTCCAGTATAGCATTGCTGTGCACTGTCTACACACAAAGAGCATTGCCACACACACACACTAACACACATACACTGTCTTTTATCACATGTATTTACTTATACAGCTAACTGTATCTTTTTCTGTATTTATAATAAGCAGTGTGTTTTGCACTAACACATTGTACTAATTTTTTATATGACTGGGTAACTAAGATAGAGGACCTGGGAGATGTAGTGGATGTGGCCTATCTGGACTTTATTGGGGACATTGGAGAGGGACTGGAGAGGAATGCATGCCTATTTACAGATGATACAAAGTTATGCAATGGGGTGGACATGCCAGGGGACTGAAAGAATGAGAGAAGATCTTAAAAACTGGAGAAACGGTCTGAAGAATGGCAGTTGGGACTGAATGCAAAGAAGAGTAGGATCAGTGCAGGTGTGATAATAAAATAAGTTTTGTGTAGACTTTGTCTTGATGGTAATATAAAAGAAATACATAACAGAGTTGTGGTTAGATAGTATTAATGGAGAGAGAAAACCATATAGCTCAGATACTAAGTTTTCAGTGCAACACAAAGTTATAGACAAAACATGTTTAAATAGTGAAAACTTGAATATTCACAAATAATATTGACAAAGGAACACAGTTACACACAGAAACATGTTTACACAGTGCCAGCACTGACAATGCAATTGCAGGATGTCTTTCAGTTTCTCTAGTCTTTAGTAAGACTTCCAACATGGGATGGTTTATGACCTTGTAGATCTGCATAGCATTCCTTTTGTGGCTTTTGAACATAACACTGCTACATCTTATCTGCAAGTGCTGTGCTTCCCTGCCAACTATTTCTCTAAAACTGTGGCATTCATGTATAGAATGAAACTGTTTTTTTTAAAGGCCTATTATTAAATCACCTATTTTGTGCATCTCAGAGCAACACTGGCAGGAGGAAAAAATTAGAAAGGGAGAACAATATCAATTTCAATTACAGTTGGAAGGCTGATTAAGTTGACATGTTTATGAGCTATGAAACTTTCTTGAATGAGAATTCTACCCACATTGAACAAAATAGTGTTTTCAAGACTGTTCAGCTTAAATGAACACAGCAGACTGCTTGCTTCAATTAGTATAGTGATTCTACAAAACTTCTAATTTTATCTAGTCCATTGGGTATCTGGAGAGCTCCCTTTCTCTGCTGTCACAGTAAGACATCTGCAGGACTACGCCCGTTACAGCCATAAAAAAAGTAATGCCTTTTACATGAGTTATTTCAGTGTTGAATATCCATGCTAACCATCGTAGTGGGAGATTTGCCCATGGCTATTTTGCGCACACCTGACAACATACTGCACATAGGTTATGCTAATCAGTGCAACCAACTAATAGCAGAAAGGCAGTATAATGGCAGCTAATGGCAGAACATTAGAACAACTGCAACATTCAACTGTATATAGTTGAGGGTACTGGATTTCAGAAGGTATGATTTTAAGAAGATGTGAGAATGCCTCATTACTAAACTGACAGGGGGTGAGGTCATGGGAGGTGGGAGAAAAGTGGACCAGACTAAAGGATGGCATAGTGATGGCAACAAACCTCTGTGTTAGGCAAGTAAGCAAAAGTTAAACAAAGAAAAGACTGTTATGGTTCTCAAAAGAGGTAGCAGAAAAGATAAAAGCTAAAAGAGCAGCATTCAGAAGGTACATGGAAACCCAGAGTAATGAGGATAGGGAAGTATATCAGGAAAAAACAGAGAGGGGCAAGCAAAGCAGTAAGGAGAGCAAAAGCTCAAACTTAGAAAAGAATATCTCAGGGAGCTTCAATAGGGCATAAAGCATTTTTTCGGTATGTTAGTGAAAAAAGTAAGACAAAGGGAGGGATTGTAAGTTTAAAGAGGGAATGGGGAGACTACACAGAGAAGGATCAAGAAAATGTAAACATATTGAACACATACTTTTGTTCAGTTTTCACAGTAGAATGAGAATAGGAAGGACCACAAAGAAGCAGCAGAAATGTAAAGGTGAAAGAAATAGACAGTATCCCGTTTTTAGTAAGGAGAGTCTTGAAAGCACTTGACAGCCTGAAAGTAGACAAAGTCATGGGGCCAGACAGGGTGCACCCAAGGATACTGATGAAACTTAGGGAGGTACTTAACTTGTGCTTACTTGCTTAACACAGAGGTTTGTTGCCATCACTATGCCATCCTTTAGTCTGGTCCACTTTTCTCCCACCCCCATGACCTCACCCCCTGTCAGTTTATTAATAAGGCATTTTTGCATCTTCTTAAAATCATACCTTCTGAAATCCAGTACCCTCACCTATATACAGTTTGCCATATGCAAAGTAGTAGATCAGGGAGGGGCTGTGGACATGGCCTACCTAGACTTTAGCAAGGCATTTGACACAGTCCCACACAAAAGATTAATATACAAGTTAGCCAGCCTGGGAATTGGTCCCAAGATGATAGCCTGGGTAAAGAATTGGCTGGAAAATAGGACACAGAGGGTAACAGTAAATGGAGTCCACTCTGATGAAAGGGGGATTACTAGTGGGGTACCGCAGGGTTCAGTATTAGGACTGGTCCTCTTCAATGTCTTTATAAGTGACATTGCAGAGGGACTGAAAGGAAAAGGATGTCTCTTTGCAGATGACACAAATATCTGCAACAGAGTTGATGCACAAGGTGGGGTGAAAGGATGAGAAGGGACTTGGCAAGGTTAGAGGAATTGTCAAATGTATGGCAGCTTAGAGTTAATGCTAAGAAGTGGATGGTAATGCACCTGGGAAACAAAAACCCAGGGGAAGAGTACACAATGGGGGTGAGATACTAACAGCAACAAAAATGGAAAAGGACCAGAGGGTAGTCATATCAGATGACTTAAAGGTGGGCAAGCAATATGAGAAGGCAGTAAGAAGAGCTGGTGGGATAATGGGATGCATATTGAGAGGCATCACCAGTAGAAAACAGGAAGTTGTTTTCCCTCTGTACAGACAGCTGGTGAGACCCCATCTGGAGTACTGCATGCAGTTCTGGAGACCCAATCTCTGCAAGGACATAGACAGGATGGAAGCTGTCCAGAGTAAGGCAACTAAAAAGGTACAGGGTCTGCACCGGAAGACATATGAAAAGAGAGACTAAAGGAGATTAATATGTATAGCCTCAAGGAAAGGAGGGAGAGGGGGACATGATAGAAACTTTTAAGTACCTCAAGGGAATCAACAAAGTCTAACAGGGCAGCATCTTCCAAAAAAAGAGGTGTGCAAGAACAAGGGGGCGCAATATGAAGATGGGGGGTGGCTCAGAGGTAATTTAAGGAAGTATTTTTTCACAGAGAGGGTTGTAGATGCATGGAACAGCCTTCTAGAGGAGGTTGTGGAGTCAAAAATAGTGGTTGAATTCAAGCATGCATGGGACAGTCATAAGGCAATTCTAGGGGGTGGGGGTAGAAAGAAGTTGGCTGCTGGTTAACTAGGATCTACAGCTTATCCATTAGGTAGAGAAATGGACAGACTGGATGGGCCAAGCGGTCCTTATCTGCATCAAATTCTATGTTTCTATGTTACTGTTTCACATCTAACAGGCCTTTTTAACAGATCACTGAAGACTGGTGTGGTCCCAGAGGACTGGGGAAGGGCAAACCTAGTCCTCTTTACAAATGTGGTAGCAAGGAAGAGGCCTGTCAGTCTGACACTGATGATCTGTAAGTCGATGGAAACACTATTGAACAAAAGGATTATGGAATATCTTGTTTCCAACAAATTGCAGGACCCAAGGCAGCATGGTTTCATGGAGGGAAGGTCATGCCAAACAAATCTGATAGACTTCTTTGACTGGGTGACCAAGGAGCTAGAACAGGGAGTTGCTGTGGATGTGGCCTATCTGGATTTCAGCAAGGCTTTTGACACTGTTCCACATAGGAGACTGGTGGGCAAGTTGGGTAACTTAGGGATAGATAATAAGGTGGTTACCTAGATAGGAAACTGGTTGGCAGAGAAGACACAGAGTAATGGAAATGTAGTGTGCTCAAAGGTAGGGAAGGTGACCAGTGGTGTTCCACAGGGATCAGTGTTGGGACCGGTACTATTCAATATATTTATAAGTCACAGTGAAGTCTGCCAGGATAAAGTGCAGTGTCACAGGTTTCCTGCATGACAAACGGAATTAACTCTCATTGAAATTGCATTGTTTGTTGCAGTAACTCTACTGCAGAATTCTGCAAAGTTGGGCTTCATCCTGGTGGGCTTCACTGTAAATAGCAGAAGAACTGGAGGGGAAGGTCTGCCTCTTTTCAGATGACACCAAGATCTGTAACAGAGTGGACACATCTGAGGGGGTAGATAGAATGTGCGGGGATCTAATAGACTGGAAGAATGGTCAAGGGTATGGCAGCTAGGTTTTAATGCAAAAAAGTGCAAAATAATGTATCTAGGTCATAAGAACCCAGGAGTGGAGTACAAGATGGGCAGAGTGATATTGACAAAGATCAAGCAGGGGAAAAACCTAAGGGTAATCATATTGGATGACTTGAAGGTTGCAAGGCAGTGAGAAAAAGCAATTGGGATGGCTAGTTGGATGCTGCGATACATAGGTAGGGGTATCTCCAGTGGGAAGAGAGATGTGATTCTGCCCCTATGTAAATCATTTGTAAGGCCCCATCTTGAGAACTGTGTACAGTTTGGAGACAGCATCTCAGAAAAGACATAGCTAGAGTGGTTGGAGGTGATCAAGAGGAAGGCAACCAAAATGGTGCAGTGTCTGCATCTTAAGTCCTACAAGGAAAGACTTAAGGAGCTGAATATGTACACCCAGGAGGATAGCAGTGAGGGGGAGATAGAAACTTTTAAATACCTTACAGGACATAATATGTTTCTGGTGGATAGTGTCCTTCAGATGAAAGGGTGTTCTAAAACAAGAGGACATAATATGAAGCTGAAGAGGAGCAAATTCAGGAGGGATGTGATGAAGTACTTTTTAACTGAAAGGGGGTGGATACTTGGAATGGCCTTTTAGAGGAGGTGGGGAAGAAAACAGTAATTGGATTCACAAATGCCTGGAACAGGTACAAGGAAATCATGGGGGTGGGGTAGAAGGCAAAATAAAAAAAAAACAATTGGGCAAACTGGGTGGGCCCAGCAGCCCTTATCTGCCATCAGAGTCTATGTATGTATGCATCTATAGGTATGTATCTATGTAATTGGTAGCACTCATTAGGATAAGCCACATGTACAGTTCTTAGAGCTCTTTGCTTCTGTGCAGGATGATTAAGCTTGAACCATCAAACACATTCGAAGTCCAGTTTATGTTGGGTAAGAATATTTGAGATCAACTGTAACAGTGTTATAGCAAGCTGAGATTTTTGGTGAAATCCTCACAAAAAACTCCAGGCAAGCAAAGTTCAAAGAAGCAAAAAAGTTGCTTTACTTCAGCACCAACAAGGTTCACCACACCTTGTTTAGGTAGAACAAATACAAAACCAAATACTGTTTAGCTTCATTCAGCTCTTCCATTCACATAAGTCCTGTTCTGTCTATCCAGCCCCTGAATCCTCTTTCTTGTTTTTTCTGTTTTCCTTCTTGCTCTCAGGCTTGACTTATTTGTGTCTCTCCCCCACAGGGAATTCTGGGGCTTGCATAAAGCCAATACAGTTGGCCATGAAAGGAGCATGCCAGAAATCAGAAGGATTGGGTTTCAATTTCCCCTCTTCTCCTGCTAGTATCTTAGTGAAGAGAGGGTCCCGAGTGAAGGTTGTATTGATCCTTTCATATATACTACCCCTCAGAACTATGCCCTTGGCACTCTCGGCACTGGCTATCATTGAATTGCCCTCCCAGGAAGAGAAAACAAAATCAGCATTATTATGCAGGGAACCCACCCTGTGGTGCACCTGGAATGAAAATAGCTGCAGAAGCCAGGTACCACTGGGTGACTCAGGAATTAATGTCCTGCATGGCATGCAACCATTTGAGCAGTGCATGATCAGTGACCAAGGTGATGTGTCTTCTCAACAAATAGTAATGCAGGCCTACTATTGACCACTTCACTGCCAGACACTCTTTTGCTAGCATGACATATAATTGTTCCCTGGGAAACTGTTTTCTGGACAAATAGAGAATGTGGTGAATTCCATCCTCAGAATCTTGTGACAAGACAGCCATCAACTCTAATTCTGATTCATCCATGTACAAAATCAATGGACAGTTGTAATCAGGACTTCGTATGACAGGTCCTTTACAAAACACAGTTTTGATAGTTTAGAAAGCCTTCTAACGCTTTGAGGACCACTGAACCTTCTATGGGGCAACCTTTTTAGTCAGGTCAATCAGTGGGGTAGCAAGTGTTGAAAACTCCAGAATGAACTGGCGATAATATCCTACTAAGTCAAGGAAGGACCTAATTTGCTTTTTGGTAGTCTGTATGGGTAGTCAGTAAGGGCTTTTACATTATCAACAACTGGGCATACATGGCCATTCCCAACCATGCATCTCAGGTATTTTGGCTGTTGGACCTGCCTCCCAGAGTGACTAAAGTACTGCAGTCACATCCAGCAGGTAAGTGTACCAGTCAGAGGTATATATTACAACATTGTCCAGGTATGCTGCTCTTATAACATAAGGGGATGGAGGATTCTATCCATCATTCTCTGAAATTTGGCCGGGAACCATGCAACCCAAAGGGGAGCACAGCAAAGTGATACAGACCAAATAGGGTGACAAAGGTAATTTTCTCCTAGGATTCAGGAGTTAGTGGGATTTGCCAACACCTTTTAGTCAGATCTAGGTACTAATGTACTGGGTCCTACACACTTGGTCCAGAAGTTCATTTGCCATATGCATAAGATAGGCATCAGACTTGGAGAAGGCTCTGACTTTCAAGAATTTAGTACAAAAGCAAGTGGATCCATTTGATTTTGCAACTCATGCAATAGAGCTACACTTGTCACTCTGAGATTCCTCAATGACTCCCAGTTTCAACATACAGTGGATCTCCTCTGATACTGTCTCTTGGATATTTTCCTGGAGTCTCTATGCCTGTTGGAGGATCTAGACACCTCAGTCTGTGCCTATGGGGTGTTGGATCACATGTGTGCATCCTGATTTTAGGGAGAACACATTACCATAATTTCCTTCCAGTTGCTGGGTTTCATTTTTATGGGTCAGAGTGAGCCATTCATCCAATGGATGGGGCTGGCTTCTTTTATAATTTTAGGGTATATGTTGAGGATTCCATTTTCAGTGTCCTCATCTGTCACCTGACTAGTGCTCCCTTTAGTTTCTCTGGGTCATGTAGCAAAACCTTCCTGTCTTTACAGGGTTTCAACAAATTAACAGGACAAACTTGATTTTTTTCCCTTTTTTGGTCCAGTTGTAATACCTCTTAATCTTCTGGCCTCACTTTTCTCAGGACCTCATATGGTCCTTGCCATTTAGCCAGGAGTTTACTTTCAGAGTAAGGGAGCAAAATAAGTAATCTGTCACCAGGTTTGACCTCCCATAGTCTGGCCCCTTGGTTATTAGTGTCCTGCCAGGGTTTGCTGTGCTTTGAATACATTTCCACTGGCAAATCTGCCAGTCATGCGCAATCTTTTTTTCATTTGCATTACATATTGCAGCACGTTAGGGGGACTATGTGCCTGTTCTTCCCTTATCTCTTTTGTGAGATCCAGGATCCCTTGAGCTTTTCACCTGTACAATAATTCAAAGGGTGAGAAACCTGTGGATGATTGCCGCCCATGCCAAACTGGGAACATTAAATAAAGTAACAGTGCATCACAGTTTTTAGCCTCAGCTAAAACAAATTTATATAGCATACCCATTAAGGATTTGTTAAATCTTGTGACTAAGTCATCGGTCAGAGGGTGGTACACTGAAGTCTGGATGGACTTAACCTTCCTCTTAAGTTTTGACATAAAGTTGATGCCCTGAACAATTAAGATATCCTTTAGTAGTCCAACTCAGGAAAATACCTTTAGCAATTATTTGGTTTCTGAGTAGGCAGTAGTGGAACATGTATGGTAGGAACAGCCTTGTGGTATTGGGTGGCATAATCCATTATCACCATAATATACTGATACTCTGCTGAACTTTTAACCAGGGGTACCACCATATCAACCCCAATTCTTTCAAATGGAATATCTATTATAGGCATAGGAATCAGTGGGACCTGCTTTATACTTCTGGGGGCAACCAACTGAGACTGTGAAGGAAGCACAAAATCTGCCACTTCGTTCCACATACCTGGACAGAAAAAACATGCAAATATGCACTTCTTGATTTTCTCTCATCCCAAGTGACCTGCAGTATGTATGGCATGAGCAAGTATAAATATCTCCCTTCCTGCAGACCAGGGAACCAAAAGCTGATAGTTTATAGCGCCTGTGTGTTGTTCTTGTTCTACCCTGTGCAGAATGGATGTTTTTGGAAACAAGCTGTTTACAGCTCATGTTGTCTTTCCTGGTGAACCCTTTTCAAATAAATAAATATTTTGGGATGCAGTATAGCACAGTGGTTTAAGGCTTTGAGCTGCAAATCTGGAGACCTGGGTTCGAAGCCCACAGCCCCCACTTGCATACCGTGTGACCCTGAGTAAGTCACTTAACTTCCCTGTGCTCCCAGGTCACACCTGTAAACAAGCTTTCAGCTTAGTGTGCCACTCCTGGTTAAACAATTGAAAAAAAAAATGTCATTTTTCAGTTCAAACCTTGGAAATATTTGTGCTTTTTGTTTATCAGCCACACTTCCATTTATCACTGCAAGGTTATGATAAGCATTTAGAAACATAGAAACATAGAAGTTGACGGCAGATAAGGACTGCAAGTCTTATCCAGTATGCCCATTAATTTTTCTACCTTATAAATGTGCCATTGACCTTTGCTCTGTCAATGGCCTATCTATTCATACTTATCTGTATTGCTCCCTTATGCCTAACCCATGCCTGTTTGAATCCCTGCACTGTATTCATATCCACCACCTCCTGACGCTGGCCGTTCCATACATCCACCACCTTTTCTGTGAAAAAGAACTTCCTCACTTTACCCCTTAATCAGCCTCCCTCTAATCTCATGCTGTGTCCTCTTGTCCTGCTATTTCTTAGAATCTCATCATTTCTTTGTTTAGAAATTATAACAGACCAGAATTTGAAACATGTCTGAGCTGACCTTCTGTTAATGTGTATGTCAGTTCCTCATGGGAGTCACTTCTGACCTTACTTGTACCCAGGTCCTTGCAGTCCTCAACCATTACAACCTCGGACAGAGTGGATTCTTTGTTTTTCTCCCTCTGTGTCTGTCCACAGCACTTCTTGGGCTTCCCTTCTGAGTCAAATAGTTTAGCATTAGTGAAGGGAAATATTTGTTCTAAGCCCTCCAATGGTTGTTTGGGGATAGCTCCCCAACTTTTGCCCTTCATTCTTCAAGGTGCCCCTTCATTGCATACAAGATAAAGACAGAAACAATTGTGATTTCATTTGCAGATTAGTTTATATAACAGTAAAAGTGTCTCAGTAGGTAGCATGCTCACCTCTATGTCTAGAAGATCAGATGGTCTTAAGTTCTAGCCCCACATCAGGTACTTGGGGTAATATCCATAACTGACACTGTAGTGCAGTGCAAGGGGAGTGCTGCCCACATGAGGTGCCCACTTCCAGATGAGACGTTTAACTGATGTTCCTTCTGCCCATCTGTGGTTACTGTCCAGGTGGAAGTAAAAGATCCCATGGCACTTATCGATGAAGAGTAAGAGAATTTGCCTCCTGTCATGGCCAGCATTCCCTTATCAATGAAACAGATCTGTGTAAGCCCCAGACACACCAGGAAACATGCCATGACCTAGAATTATAAATGAAATCCACATATCATGCATTACAAAACTAGTTTGTTGCATACACAATTCTAATGATTGAGAGAAAAAGTAAAACAATGGTATTTGGAACAAAACAAAACATTGAAATGAAAGAAAACAGTATGCCAAAGTAAAGGTAAATGGATATGACCTGGAAGAAGTGCCTAGTTTTAATTGCTACGCTATTTTTGCACAAATGTCATTATGTTTATATGTAAATAAATTGCATATTTTTTTTAATGCATGTTTTTACTTATGTGTTATGTATGTTGTGAAAATGCCCCATTTCCCTTACTGTAGATCCTTTTTTTTCCCCTTAGGCATAATGGAAAATGACTCACTGATGCAGACCACCTTCATGGTAAAATATAATAAAATGGCTTAAAAAAATCACAGGTTAGGGTTCCTTTCCTGGTTACACTTTGTAGGTACTGGGTCATTATAGTGTGGATAAAACCGCACATAAAAATACCGCATGGAATAGTGCAAATGGCTGTACAGCGACAGTGGTTTTTACAGCATTTGGTAAGAACCACAACCTCTGTCACCATACGCATCCATGTGGGATAGTGAAGGATGCTGCCAGGGCGGTGCCTGGCCGAGCTGCTCCTGTGGTGGAGTGGCTAGAGCACCTGCCTCCAGCAACAGGGATCTGGGGCTGCAGTTCAGTTCTTCCCAGGTCCCACTGTAATGCTACCTTTTTTTCTGCAGCAAACACAGTTTTGTCCCACTCCATGGTTGCTTCATTCCCCAAAGTCCATGACCCCCCAGAAGTTGATTATATTGAGTCTGGGAGGTGTGGGGGGCAAACCCCCCTGCAAAAACAAAGATCATCCTCAGGTGTGCACTGTTCTTTTCTGGTTGGCATGTTGCACCAACATTATTTTGCAGCATGCTTATTTGCATGTGGCATTCTTGATGTATGTAGTTTTGACAGTGACATTATGACCCCATTCCCAAACTGTAAAACAATACATTTGTGCATGCAGCCCAGTCTCCATTTGAAGTGGAAACACCTAGCAGGCTAGCACTAAGGCTTCAATCAGGTGGTCAATCTGATAAATTTTATTGACTGGATGACCAATGTGTTGGATCAGGGAGGAGCAGTGGACATGGCCTACCTAGATTTCAGCAAGGCCATCGACACCATTCCACGTAAGAGGCTGTTAAACAAGTTGTGCAGCATGGGAGTGAGCAATAAGGTGATAATATGGGTAAGAAACTGGTTATGGGATAGAAGGCAGAGGGTAGTGGTAAATGGAGTTCCCTCTGAGGAGGGGAGAGTGACCAGCGGGAGTACCTCAGGGATCAGTGCTGGGCTGGTCATGTTTAATATCTTCATTAGCAAAATAGAGGAGCTGGAAGGGAATGTCTGCCTCTTTGCAGATGGCACCAAGATCTGCAGTAGTCCACTAGTGGACACTCCGGGAAGGGTGCACAGAGATTGAAAATGGCTGGAGGAGTGGTCTAAGGTTTGGTAGCTAGGGTTTAAAGCACAAAAAGTGCAAAATAATCCATTTAGGCCATGGGAACCCAGTGGTGAAGTACAAAATGGGAGGGGAGAGATACCTGCAGTCTGGGGTAATCATATCAGATGACCTAAAGGTGGTCAGAAAATGTGATAAGGCAATCAAGAGAGTTAGTGTGATGCTGGGGTGTATAGGCAGGGGTAGCACCAGCAGGAAGAAAGAAGTGGTGTTGCCCCTATATAGGTCCTGGTAAAACCCCACCAGGAGTACTGTGTCCAGTTCTGGAGACCACATCTCAGTAAAGACATTGACATAGTGAAGGCTGTACAGAGGATGGCTACCAAGGTGGTGCAGGGTCTGCATCAAAAGCCCTATGGCAGAGGCTAAAGAAGCTCAATATATACACCCTGGAGGAGAGGAGGGAGCACGGGGATATGACTGAAACCTTTAAATACCTCAGGGGGTGAATCAGGTACAGGTGGGGAGGTATTTTGTAGAGGACAAGGTGCTCTAGGACAAGGGTTATGATATGAACCTGGAGGAGGGATCAATTCAGGAGAGATGTGAGGAAGTACTTCTTCACAGAAAAGGTGGTGGATGCCAGGGCCAGCCTTCCAGAGGAGGTAGTGGTGTGTGTGTGAAAACAGTGGTGGGATTCAAAAAAAGCCTGGGATAGGCACAAGGGATTCACAGAAGAAAGGAAGTGGGTGGAGAAGACAATGCTGTAGACCAAGAATGATCTGCAGCATAAGCGATCACAATACAAATGGCAGACTGGATGGGCTAAGTGTCCCTTATCTGCCATCAGGTTCCATGTTTCTATGTTAAGCTCACCGCTATGTCACAGGCAGCTGCTGAAATTGCCTTGATGTAATGCAAGGTTTGACTTGTTGCTTTCATTTTTATTAATGGAACCAAAAACCCCTTATGACTATAAGATTTGCTATTGTGGGTGAGTGTGATCCATTATTTCTTGTGTTTTGCATTTGACCAGGGGTTAAATTGGGCAGAAACTCTCAGGAACTCAGTTCCAGCTCCTCTGACACCTTTCTCCATTGAGTACAATTGGAGAATTCCACCTCTTAGGGATGACAGTTCTACCTCCAGCAAATGTAAGAATTAGAGTTCCACCTTCCATGCATTTCCAATTTAACCACTGCATTAGACAATGTGCTAATTTCTGTACATAAAAACGAATTATTTGCACGGATTGTTTTTTTTACCCTGTGCCCTCTTGTACTTCAGCCCCCACCCACACACTTTGCCCATGGTCCAGCACCCACAGAAAACAGAGATCACAGGTGAAATCCCCACTATAGCAAAATGCTCACTGTGTGACCTTAAGCAGGTCACATAACATCCTAATGCACCAGAACACACAGGTCAGTGCTAGTAACAAGTGAGACCCAGCCGCAAACTGGATTGTGTAGCTCATCTGGGCTATAATAGGTACCTACATTCTAAGTTACAAATGTACATATTTAAGTCATGCCACACAAATCATATCAAGGACATGTACAATACAAAAGAACAACAGCTTGCCAGGGGTTGATCTGCTGCCTTTGGGAACTGCATTTGAACTGCGGCTGCTTGTACAGAGTTATTGGTAGCCATGTACAGACATTCTTACCAAACTGCTATTTGGCCAGTGACATAAATAAACACTGCTGTGCAACATTTTCCTGAATACCTGCTCTGCTGCCACTTCACATCCCTGTATTGTTTGGTCTGTTTTCCGAAACCAGTGTTTCTCAAGCCCCAAATCCTAGGCACCTCAAAGGGCCTCAAAGTGCAGCCACCAGAACTTACTGGTGGCTTCATGCCTTATTTGTTTCACACCAAACCCTATTATACCCATAACCCCTGATATAATACATTGTATTTTCACACAGGGGGCCAGATATTCAAAAGGGTTGCGCCATGTGCAATAGGGTTGCTCCAGCGCAAGTCCGAAAATGCGCCATTCTGCGATATTCAGCGGGAGGCAGATGCATCCCCCAAATCACGCTGAGCAAGAGTGCAATGATAATGAATGCATGCGCAACTGAAGGGGGAGGAACCATGCATAAATGGCGCAGTGCGATATTCAGCAACATGAGCCATGCACAATAGGGGAGCAAGCAGAAGTTGCTCGATAGTGGAAATGAGCCAAAATAAAAAGGAACAAGGGAGATGTGCAAGAACGCTACAGGGAAGGCACATGTGGCTGAACTCTAGCCAGACACACAGGGCAAGACAGACACACAGGGCAGGACAGGGAAAGGGCACTCTGAACCCACAGGCACAGGGAAGGTGTGGGGAGCCACAGCCACAGTGCAGAAGGGGGAAGTGCCACACAGCACTGAGACCACCAGAGGAAAGTGTTCCCAGTGCAGGGGAAGTAGCAGCCAGGACAGCGGGAGGAATACAGAAACAGCTGCTGGGGGGGGGAACACAAGCCAGGGACATGGCCAGTGCCACCATCCAGATGGAGGCAGTAATGAGGGGGGTAAGAAGGCAAGCAGCAGGGGGCGCGGCCGTGGAAGGGCCCATCAGCGGTATGCCCCCAACAGGCAGTACTGAGCCCGCACCAGCTTCGAGCTGTACACAGATACCGAGATCATGGGCTGGTACCACCTGAATCGGGCAATTCTGAGGTGGCTCTGTGAGCTGTGCAGTGATGTGATGCAGGCACCCACATGACGGAGCTATACTCTGTCAGTGGAGACAAAAGTGACAGCTTGCATATGCCTGCTCGCCACGGGTACCTTCCAGAGACCAACAGGGGACACCACAGGCATAACCCAGTCAGCCGCATCACGCCACCTCACCCAATTCCTCAGCGCACTGCTGCCACATACTGTGGAGTACATTCATTTCCCCAGCACACCGGCGGAGCGCACAGCAAACATACAGGAGTTGCACAGGGTAGCACGTATGCCTGGCATGCTAGGGGCAATAGACCTCACCCATGTGGCCATCCGCACACCACCTGGCACCGAAGGGGCCGCATATATCAATCGGAAGGGCTATGAAAGCATCAACTGCCAGGTGGTGTGTGATGCCAGGGGGTGCATAATCAATGTCTGTGCCACGCACCCTGGGGGAGCACATGATGCCTTCATCTGGCACCAGTCAGCACTGTGCCACAGAATCAAGAGTGGGGACATCTCCTCTGGCAACTTAGTGGGTGAGTATGCAAACCACATGGACAAACATAGAGCTTGGGAGGGGCGTGGTCAGAGGTGACATGGGTATTGGCCTAGATGGCCCAAGGCAGGGCGACGCTGATCACCAAACTAACCCCCACCCTCTACACACAGGTGACAGTGGATACCCACTCCGTCCCTGGCTGCTCACACCATACCGTGGCCCATGATCCCATTGCAGCAATGCTACAATGAGGCACATGCCACCACATGCAATGTCATCGAGTGGGTGTTCGGGATGCTGAAGGCACATTTCCATTGCCTGAACACATCTGGCAGTGCCCTATAGTACAGCCCCTCAAAGGCCTGTGGGCTATTCCTGTCCTGTTGCATCCTGCACAACATGGCCAATGACTTTGGGATAGCCATACAGGTTGAAGAGGGGGACAGCGACGGGGACGATGATGATGCTGGTGAAGATGGTGATGGGCAGCCCCCCACTTGGGTGACGGGATCCCCAACTGATCCGGCTGGCACAGCTGCACTGGGACACCATCACAGAGGAGCACTTCAGCCAACCCAGGTAAGTCATGGGGCCATGTGCAACCACCAGTGGCAAAGGCACAACCCACAAACACACATGGACACACACCAGGGGTGCATGCTGTCAAGGAAAGTGGCCGAGCATGGAACTGCACACACCGCCAGGGATGGGCAAGGTCTAACATGGCACTCGGTCATACACACACACACACACCTCACAAGACATGCACAAAGAGTAGGAGGCACGCTGACCCAGACCACCACCCCTAGCCACACATATGTCCACAGACCACCACGCCCACTGCCTGTCATTGTGCGTGTGTCAGACACTGGGCACCATTGCACAGTGGTGTATAGTGCAACGCAGGCATCATCATGCACACGCCACAGCGGACAGCAGCCGGGAGGGTGTGCAGATGGAACGTGTGTCTGCGTGCAGGGCCGGGTACCCCACCCGTGCATTGCCCGCTGAATGACACAATGCACACAGACCAGCATCAGACAGTAGCCATGCTGGGAGACAGGTCAGTCATGCGCCACAGTGCCACAGCCTCCACAGATGCATGGGCGGCCCCACTAAGATGTGCTACCAGTGCCAGGCTGACCACTGGCCTCATGAGGTGGCATCGACAGTCCCCCAGGGGTTCCACTGTGTGAACGCGATCGTGCTCGTGCAGGGGTCTGCAGCACGGTTGTGCTGTGCCGAAGCGTGCTGGGATGCCCACAACTGAACCCGGTATCGACAAGGATGGTGTCGCACGACGCCGGGAATGGGGGGTGGACATTGCACTGTGTGGTGTCTGCGACACATGGGCAGATAACTGTGTGCCCACTGTGGCCATGACAGCTGTGAATGCCTGTGTCTGCCTGTCAATGGCAGTGGTCACATCCGCTCACAACCGGTCCATCCCTGCCAGGAGCAGAGCGGTGTCTCTCCTGCGCCGCTCCTCTGCCTGGTGCAGAGCCTCACTCAGTGCATCCACTGCCATCACAAGCTGCATTTTCTGATTGACTGATGCTTTCAGGATGCGGGTGTGCTCATCTAAGAGGTCATCTGCCTGATCGGCATGCTGTCCCTCATGGTGTCCGCGGCCCTGATGCTCATCACCCCTTGAGGGTGGGCACTGCACACCAGGGCCAGGCCTGGGCATGTCCACAGGGTGGTGCACTGATGCTGCCCCCTGACACTGTACCCCCATGGCCATTGGCTGACTGCTGATACTGTCCCTCTGGCTGCCTCTATCCAGGGCTCAATGGTGCCACCGCAGTGGCCGCAACAACCCCACTGTCCTGGACATACACCAGTGCTGCCCCACTGGTGCAGACAGGCACAGCTTGGGACTGTGATGTCACGCAGGCCTCCATGGTGGCACCACCCTCAGCCATGGCCGCTATGTCACCTGCTGTGTGGCCATCCTGTGGCCCACACGTTTCACTGCCCATGATGTTAGCTCCATCATCATCGGTGATGGATCCGGCACCAGCCTGAGTCTCAGCAGGCTGGCATCCATGGACGCTGGCACTCTAGGACACGGGCAGGGCCTCCTCTGCACCTGCTCCACCAACATCAGTCCGGACGTCCAGGTGGGCCCACTGTTGCCCTCACCCCTGTATGCCTGTGGAGGTAGATGGGCCCTCCTCCATCTCCATGCTACTGCCCTCAGTGGAGAAGCCCACCACTGCTGACCCATGTAGATGCTCAGGAGCTGTAAGGGAAAAACAGTAGCATTAATGTATGTGACCTACCTTGTCCCCCCAATTGACAGACCATGACCTACCATGCAGTGACGGGCTACCACCCGTCTGGAATCCACCACCCGGAACACCCTTGATGGCACAATGATGCATGCTGCCAGCAACCCGCTCTTCCTGTGGGGTCAGGCGTTGCACCTCTGGCTGTTCCCCACCAGTCACAGACTGTGCTTCCTTATGGCAGCCACCTTCTCTTTAATTCTCCGCCTGTCTGTGCTCATCTTCTTTTTGCACTCCTGCAAGGAGTGCTGGTGGCTGCCATGCAGGTTGACAGCACGCGCCACCTCCTCCCATGCAGCAGCATGGGCCTGTGGTGTTCCCTGGCTTCCACTGCACAGCGGCTCCTGGTCGAGGTGGGCCTCAAACAGGGCATCTGTCTCTGCCTTTGTGAAGTTTGGCCTCCTCTTCCTCCCATGTCTCTGTTCCTCTTCCTCCACCTCACAATCGGTCATGATTCATCCTGTGAGAATGACAGGTGTTACCTGTGACTGTGCAGTCCCATGCATGTCCCAAACACCACAGTCCACACTCTCAAACAGCATGCAACTCGCCGCAATAGACTGCAGTAACCGACTATGGCCAGTGCAGCCAAATGTCGCATTTTTATAGTGCAACCCATGCAAATGAGGTGAGGCACATCTTTAAGTGGATGCAAATGCAGTGACTGCACCATGGAATGGCTGATTAGATGATTTGCATATGCCGGCTGAATATCACGCTGTTGCACTTTACGCAGTTGTGTTGAACGTGCTGAGCGTAGGGTGCAGTTCTGTGACATGCGCAGTACACACCTAACTGCGCATGCCCGGGTTGATGACGGAGGTGCCTGCCATGCTGCTGATGTGCTGTGCAGAGGAGGCAATGCAGGGCACGGCCACCATTGTGTCAGTGGCGCTACAGCGCTGTTCACATATATGGTGCTGTGGCACTGGGGCGTCATAGGCGCACTGTGGCAACAGCGCTGTAGGCCGCTACAGGAGGTGGCACACAGGCACCCAATCATGCTACATGCATTGTATTCCAATCATGCTGTGGCTGTCCATGCACCAGAGACCCTTGACCCTGTGCCTGACCTTTGCCCCCTAGGCACCATGCGTCAGTCATGGGTGCACCACTATCGCGCTGTTCAGTGACAGCGTGATAGGGAATGGCAGCACTGTACCGTGCAGCATCTGCACGTGGCAGGACTGCACTGCGGAGGGCCATTTTGAATCCACCACACTGAAGAGATGGCGGGAGGCGAGCAGTAATGGGGAGCCAGGTTGAGCTAGCCAACCTGGTGGCAATAGTTGAGCCCCATGCTGGGGCTTTGTATGGAGATGCACCCCTGGACAAGGCCAGGAGTGCGGTGTGGCAGGAGGTGGCCGACGCCCTCGAGGGGATCAGTCACTGTCTGTGGTTTGTGAGTTGTACTCTGTGCACTGGATGCCTGTGTGCAGTGGTCCACGGGGCCTGCACTGTGTGCATGGCACCCCTGCCAGACCATCCATGGCTTGTGCAGCTGACACCCTTGCATGTCTGTGATATGCACAGTCTGCTGGTGTGTTAGTGGTGGCTGTCTATGCTGGATAACAACAGTACCCGGCACAACTGCCAGGTTGCCTTCCATCACCAGTATGGTGCACATCTGCCTCCGGTGGCACTGTGGCCTCCGCTGTTGTTGTCCCCCCTCCATGCTGTTGCTTGTGTCTGTTGCAGGGGGTGTGCTCCAGTGCCTATCACCGGTGCTCCGGTGGCATGCTGGTGGCATAGAGCTTCATGGTTCCTGCGCAGGATAGCTGGCACACCTGTGCAATGTAAGGGTGCTGGCCATGTGTACACATCAGCTGTGGCCACACACCAGTGGCTTGGTTGACCCGCTACTGTGTCCCTGTGTTGGTGTGCCCTTGGGTATGGGTGGGTGTTTGTTCTCGCACTGTGTTGCATCCTGTGTGGTGCATGCTTCCATGCTACACTGTGCGTGTCTGTGCTGGCTGTTGTGGCCAGTGCTGGGATGGGATGTGTCCTTGGGAGGGTGTGCAGGGTGCTGTACCACTGGAGGTGGGGTCTGGGGCATGCCCTGTAACATGTGGGATACCTCGTGTGGCAACGCATGGTCAGTCTCTCAGCTGTACCTCGGTGGGGACGTGCAGGGTGGCACTGTGTATGCTGTTGTTGCACTGCTGTCTGCTGCCATCCACAGCAGGGTGCACATGGTGGGGGTGCCTTGCATGGCTCTGTGGTGCACAGGGTTGTATTGTCACAGTGGGGGTGGTGGCATGCATTGGGTGTCCTGCACTGTTGGGTGCTACTCCTGGGAAGGGCGTATAGTGATTGTGGTGCAGGGTGTGCTCTGTATTAGTGCAATGGGGTGCCATGGGGTGGTCAGATCTCCTTGTGTGCTGGTCACAGCTTGCCAGGGGGTTTGCTGGGGCACCATGGCCCAGCTGTGGGTTGGTTGCTGGTATCGATGGGCCAGTGGTTATTCCAGCTCTCCCCTGGTTGTGCAGTGCATGGGGTGTGGGGAACAATGTCTGTTCTGCTGTGTGCTCCTCTGCCCATCTGTGGCATGAGTGGTGGGCCCCTGCATCCCTGGTTGTGCTGTTGCATTGCTGCTCTGCTGCAGGCGGCATCCCTGGTTGCACTATGGCGCATCTGGACTGCTCCACTGAGCATCCCTTGTTGCACTATTGTGCAGGTGGTGCGATATTCAGTCATCGGGCCGTATGCACATTTTGGCCTGTGCAGTTTTTGAATATTGCGCTTCTTGCACATCAGTGCAGTGGACCTGCGCTTGCTCCTGCTGTTGCACACTTTTTGGGCGCAGTTTGAATATCTGGGCCAATGTACATTAAATAATGTCCCTGATGTATTTTCACTTGAACTGCATCTCCAAGAGGTAAGAAATTTTCCATTCCAATCAATTTGTAATTGGGGGTCTAAAGAACTCTGTGGCCAAAGAAAAGTGTACTGGTGGCCACGCGCAGCCTCAGTGGTCTCATATGGGCAAGGCCCCTAGAATTCTGCGGCCACAGAATTTTGCGCAGAACTTGCAATCTACCACAGAACTTCTGCGGTGCCGCAGAATTCACTCTTCTTGGTGATTTTTTATTAATATTTCTGTTTATCCATAGAATCTGGTTCCCTTCCCCTCTTTTTTATATCCAAAACCCTCCTATATGCTCAGAATGTGATGTTATCATTGCTATAACATCATGCATTAGCTAACGAAATGACTGCATTCTGCAACAGAAATGAACAGTCTATTATCTACCACAGCTCCACTGCCAGAGATGGTGGCACAGCACATCATGCATGGTGATATTTGCTCAACCTGCACTACAGCCTAATACAATTTTCAGTCTTACATTATTGCGCTAGGGCCAACTTAAACAAAACCTTGTCAATTGCACAGACTTGTTAAGTCCATACCTCACTTTGTACAGACCTATTTGTGCCTTTAAGGTATAGAGATGCCATCTGAAATGGATAACTGGTAAAATGAATTTAACTGTCATTTTTAAGAAAAATAAAGTCATTATGCCCAGAAAAATGGAACATAATAATGTGTAGACCTGTTGAAATAACAGACCTGTTAAATAAATAATTGCACTATAAGCATTTTTGCCAGGGTTATTGATTACATATTGTCATTGGTTGATAGAATCACCTAAAAGTTATGAAGAAATGTTGTGTGCAGGGACAGCTGTTGGGCCAGAGGGTAGCATGCTGTGTTTCCCTGCTGGCAACTCAGGTTCAGAGATTAGCTCTGGGAGCTGGCTGGGCAACACAAGGATTGGTGGAACACATCACTGCTCCGAGCCTGGGAAGGTATGGTGCAGTGTTCTGTCACATGGTGGACACATTGTGATGAGCTGGAGACCTCTGTCTCACAACTGGTTCACATGCATGTCATGGCTTGATGGTGTTACGCAGTGTGTCAGGGTAAGCAGGCTGACATGAAAAATGAGTTTTGCAATAACTCCTCTATTCTATTTCCAATGGGACCCGTATGAATGAGGATGCAAGTTTATGGAAATTAAAAAAAAAAAAAATATATATATATATATATACACACACACACACAGTATCTCTGTCTCTCTCACACACACACACACACACACACACACACACACACATATTTGTATGTATGTTACAGATTGCATATAAATATATAAGTGATACACAGTGGGAACCTCATGAGTGGTGTAGAAAGCATATACAAATGTATAAGTGATAGACAGTGGAAACCTCATTAGTGAGATAGATAGCATGCATATAGAAATACCTTACTTATCATGTAAGATCCCTTCTACATATGTCATTTATGCAAGAGGCTAGGACTTAAAGGGAGAGACATCTGTTTTGCTTTTTTAGGCATAGAATTATTTTTTATAAGTCTGTTATTTTTTGAACTAGTGTTACTGTGCTTTCCACCATCCTGATTGCTATAACCACTGCCATGAAAGTGAAGTCAGAATGACAAGCTGACACTGTGATATGGTAGTTTGTTAGTGCCGCAGAACTTCCGCAGAAATTACAAACCACCGCCACAGAAGTTCTGCGGCAAATAGTAGTCTTGCCGCAGAACTTGGTCCCACTGTGCCGCAGAAAAGTAGGGGCCCTGCATATGGGAAACATTGACCTAGAAAGCATACTGCCTTCTTTCTCAGTGTGGAGGATGGTGCCTTTTTTAAGCAAATGGAAAGGGCACAACATGACATTATAATTGCAGACTGCAGTCAATAAGATGTATAAAATTGCAAGAAAAATTCCAGACATTTCATTGGCTGAGAAACGCCAACTCTATGTGACAGTGCATTATATCTCTATAAATGCACAGTCAAGTTCCAAATCTCATTTTCATCCCCAGGAAAACCTACTAACAGCCATTTTATAAGTGTAATAAGCCCTTCCAGGGTATGTATCATAGGAATTCATTGCACCTCCTAGGGGCATAAAGACACTTGGCCTTCGGTCTCGTGCCATACTTCACCCCTGAGGCGTGCATTCAGACACTAAAATGGACACCCTGTTGTGGCTTATTACATAAATGTAAAAACCCTGTTTGTGAGTTGCATGATGCTGCTGCTCAAAGTGGGAAGGGGGCCTCCTATCAAGTCATTTTTGAGTGAGACCATATGATTGCTTTGAGAGCAGATTTGTTATCTGAACTGTGCTTTTTACTCTTGGGACATGGTGTAATGTATATTCAAATGCTGGTTTGATTCTCAGATGTTACATTGGGGCTGTTCAAATCAATATTCCTACTGCGATACCCACTCAGTATTTTGTGAGCACACAAGTGATTTTGTGAGTGCTTCCAATATGCTGACCACATTACTAAAACCAATGATTGTTCCATAACCAAGAAAAATTAGAACAGACACCCCTAAACAAATGTTAGTTGCTTTCAGTAGTGCAGATCTCAACTTCAGCTGTATCTGCTCCACACCCCCCACGTACCTGTCCTCCACCACAAGGGAAACTATAGCTGAGCCTTGCATGAATAAAAGATTAAGGAATGCATAAATGCTCTTCTTTTTCCATAGAAATCACAGAATACACATTCACATGTTTCTTGTAAATTGTGACTCACATATAATGTTTTCAAGGACAGCATTTCTATGGCCATACTTTGAACAGTAACACTCCCAGAGAAGCATTTCTTTTTCTCAGCTGTGTTGCTTTTAACTTTGGTCACCCCCATCCTCCACAACAAAGAGGATTTATGGTTGTGCCTGGTAATACTAAACATAATAATTACATCTTAAATACATGTTCATCACATTTTATATAGGAACTGACTACATGCACTGCCAATGCTTCTAGTACCTTAACCTTTTCACCAGTCATGATGCCCCTACCAGAAGAACCCCAAAACAAGCATCCTGTCTTCTTACATATGCAGCATACATTTTCCAGAACCCCCCAAAAAGTATAATTACCACTGTGTTTGATATCATTAAATTCACATTAATGACAGTATAACTGCTCATACTATTTCATCACAAATCTCTGATGCACATCAACAATGCTCCTGGCAGCATACATTTTTTATATGTCATGATGCCTTCACTCACATCATCATGCATCACTTTTTCAATACTAGTACTCTATAAAAAACACACTATAGTGATTTTCTGTCTCATTTATTTAATTTCATGAACATTGTAACTGTAAAATATTTTATTGTTTCACTCTAAGAATGAAAGTCACTACAGCACAGTTGTTACAGGGTGCTGTAGTTGTACTGAGAAAGTGATGTATGCTGATTTAAAAAAAAAGCATTATGACAAGTGGAAAGATGAAGCACGGGCATTATTGGAGTTTTGTTCAAATAAAATAAGATGAGAATTTATGATGTAGTAAAGCCACATTTACTCATACCAGACACAACCAAAATTGTCCTTGATGGTGGTGGGGGAAGAGCATACATTGCAGCCTGCATGGTTGTGGGACAGAGGGTTGTGTTAGCGACATCGTGGGTGTATATGCTTAGTCATACAAGATGCATGATGAAAATGTATGGGGCCATGAATAGAGATGCAGTGAAATTAAATTTCGTTGGTGAAGTGAACACGAAGTGGCCACTTTGCGTTGTCACTCCGCTATGCAGAGTGGCCAATAGGAAAGGCTCACTTCGCCATTGCTTCACATTGTCATTCTGCCTTAATGTGAAGTAAGGCAGAGTGGCAACAATATTGGCAGTCCCCCACTGCCTACCTCACATACACACACACAGTCACCAGAATTAATTTGAATCCCCAAAATTCTACTGTCTTGTTTCCAGAAAATTCCCCAGTGCTGACAAAGTGAAATGAGAGCACAACAAGAAATACAAAGTCTCCCAGAATTAATGACACACTCAGTCATGTGCACAGTGGTCACACACAGTCACCAGAATTAATCTGCATCCCCAAAATGCTACTGTCTTGTGTCCAGAAAACTCCCCAGTGCTGGTGAAGTGAAATAAGAGGGTAACAAAAAATGCAAAGTCTCCCAGAATTAATGGTGCACTACGTCATGTGAGCAGTGGCCACACACAGTCACCAGAATTAATTTGCATCCCCGAAATGCTACTGTCTTGTGTCCAGAAAATTCCCCAGTGCTGACAAAGTGAAATGAGAGCACAGCAAGAAATGCAAAGTCTCCCACAATTATTGGCTCACTTATTCATGTGTGCGGTGGTCTCCAGAATTAATTTGCATCCCCAAAATGCTACTGTCCTGTGTCCAGAAAATTCCCCAGAGCTGGCGAAGTGAAATGATAGGGTAACAAAAAATGCAAAGTCTCCCAGAATTAATGGTGTACTGCAAATGCACAGACAGATTAAGATTGTGCTGGCCACTCAAGAGATGCAGAGTCAGACGCAAAGGCACAACAACACCCAGCCAATGCTCACAAGTCACAAATCCAAATCTGGAAAAGAATACCTTTTGCCAGTTGGGGGGGGTGCATGGCAGTAACAGTCCACTACCAGTAAAGATACCACAAAACAGTACTGTATATAAAATTGATGCCAGTGTGGTGGATAGCAGGTTCACACTGCTGCAATTACTCTGGCACAATAAAAGTTGTCTGATTTAATAGTACACATCGCACACACACTCACATACACACACTACAAGTATTGTGCAGCAAATTGAAAACCTTTAGCAATATAACCAAATGTTTTAAACAAATTGAAATTATACACTGCTGCACCACTACAATCAGCAAAAAAGTCAAGAATTACTGAAAATTTTACTGTGTGTACATTAACACAGTTATACAAGAAAAATATAACCAAAACAGAAAGCCTGCCTTTTTCTCCCAGTTAATCTACTTACACCACAGATACGCCCCTCCCCCAAAGCACACTTCACAGTACACAGACTGACTGTTCTAAATTAACATTCAAAATCCATACACAAACAATAAACACTCAATGATATGAGCACAGGAGGGTTTCCTAGAATTGATGCACTAAATTTTGAGCGAATAAAATGGCTCAAAAAGGTTTTTTTTAACAGCTTTTAGAGGATCTGAATCACAGAGTTCTGAGAGGAAACTGTATCCATCTTCCACTACACACACACTACACAGAACTGAGATTGTGCAGCACAATCTAGAGTCCATGTGACCTGCAAACCCATGAAGCACTGTGAATTCGCCTTGGAGCTCAATGACAAGGCGAAGTAATGCGAAGTACATTGATTTCAATGTACTTCATCTTAAAATTGGTGGAGAAGTGGTTTGGGGAAGGTGGAATAACGCAAAGTCATTGTTTTAAATGGACTTCGCATACCCCATTATAACTTGAAGTACTCCGCTTCACGCCAGGATGCCAGGATTTCGTGTTAATTCGCGAATCACTCCTCGGAGCAAATTTTGGCCACTTCGCCCACCTCCAGCCATGAAGCATGATTTACTTTCTCTTCCAAACCTGAAGCCCATGTCTCAGGTAATAAAACTGGGCCTTACTTCCTCACAAGCAAACACTCCTGCATTCTTCACAGTAGTACTGTCACTGTACAGACAAAGGTCAGCATCACTCCGAAAGAAGGTCTCTCCTATAGAAACCATCTCTGAATCATGACATCCTTCATAACTGCTGATTGATATCAAACCTCCCATTTTTGGACAAGGTTACCAAGAAGGTAGTAGGCCTATAGCTCAAGTTTCATCTGTAGAGCATTAACTGTTATGGACAACTCCAATTGGTTACCAGACAATGACACAGCACATAGGCCACTCTCGTTAGGCTACTAAATGACCCCTTATGATTGTGATGCTTGGCCAGCTGGTTATGATTGTTCTATGATATTTGTAATATAAAAATGTAGTATGTGATTGTCTCACATAAGGCAGCTGTGCCATGGGTGCCCACCCCACAGGTTTCAGTTACAGTCAAATGACCTGAAACCAGGAGGTAATTAAAAGACCAGAGATACTTAATTAAGGGTCTCCTGTTTTTCTGTCTTAATTAGAACTGACCCAGTTGCCAGGATATAGGGCTTGTAAAGTTTTATGATAACTATAGGAAGAACATGTTATGCCACCATGGTGCTAAAGCTATAAAAACCGTTGATGTTCCTTGGGAAAACAGGAACTGCTCAAGATCAAAGAGAAAAGGCTTGATTACAGACTTATAATTTGGGAAATGAGTTTTTGCTGATGTCACCTTATTTAAAATACCTTCTGATAGGACATCATGTTTGTATTTTTTTATATTCTAAAAGGAGGAGCTAGATGACTCCATAGAAGAGGTGTGGGGAGACACAGTTTAAAATATACTATGTCTGATCTGTGAGATATATTCCATCTTGGGACTGTAGAAGACACAGCTCCCCAATCTCTAACTTTAAAAAGCACTAAAGAGGTAATTCATTAAATAGAAAAAGTTTGACTGTATTGTGGTAGGAGTTTTTGTTTTGTATTTTGTCCTTGTTATTTTAAATGACCGTATGCTCTTTAATATAGTGTTCTGTGTTTACATTTTACATATTTTTATCCATTTTAGTAAATATATTATTTTGAAAGACTGCCTGGGTCTGCAAGTTCTTTTTTTACATGTGACGTATAGATGGTTAAATTTGACAACTGTTCAGAAGCTTGATGGTGTTACTGAGCTTGAGTAAAAAGGTAAGAATATATCTAAGGTCTTTTATAGAGTTTTAAGGGTTCATTTTGGAAGCCTGGCTGGGTGCCCCCTCATAAGATTGTACTGCAATCCCCAAAGAGGGTACAAATCTGTGCCTGTACATTGGGTACACTAGCATAAGGTTCACAGTTAGAAATCCTCCAGAACTTGAGACCAAAGGTCATTCGGACCCACAAGCAGACAGGAGGGTTACCCTGTCTGTTACCTATTCACACTCTTGTGCTCTGAGGTTGGCACTGTGGGAACAGAAGGCCTGACCTGCTGAGTGCATTGGTGACAATGGTAAGAGATCAAGGAGAATTTTGTATCTTGGTTGTCCTTGATCTCTCTTCTGTGTTTGATACCATTACCCATGGAGTACTGATTGAACACCTAAATCACTTTGTTGGTCTCACCGACATTGTCTTGGCTGGTTTGAGTACTACCTAGCAGACCGGGTGCAATGGGTGGATGTTGGGGAGGTGAAGTACTGCCCAGCTGCACTTAGCTGTGAAGTGCAAAGGGCTCATCTGTGTCTCCAGTGCTATTTGTGATACACTGTATATGCTTCCATTTGGTGAGGTCATTAGACATTACAGTTTACAATTCCACTGCTAAACAGATGACATTCAACTGTACATGTATTTTGCTCTTGACAACTGAGAGCCAATAACAGTGCTGTAGTACTGCATGATTGACATCAATGCCTCGATGGCATCCAGTTGGCTAAATTTTAACACAGACAAAACAAAGTTGCTACTGATAGAATCAGGTCCCCATTAGCTGGCAGCGATGAATGGTGAGCTGATGACTATCTGTCTTAATGACACTCCTCTTATAGCAATGGATAGGGAGAAAAATCTGGTGGTCCAATTGGACCAGCAGTGGGATCTAGACACTGGAAGAGCAGGAGTCAGCAGCAAAAACATTGCTTGTATTAAGCCCAATCTGATGCAGGAGGATCTCTCAAACCTAGTGCACACTTTTGTTACATCTAGGTTGGATTACTGTAGTGATTTATACCTCATGCTGAATAGATGCCTTCTGCCCTGCCTACAGCTGGGTCAGCATGCTATGGCCAGGCTGATATCCAGTTTATCTTGTCCTAAGCATGTCACGCCAGTTTTCTGCAAGCTGTACTGGCTGCTGCTTCAATGCACCATTGTCTTCAAAATGGATCCTTTGACCTAAAATACAAAACACTAAATGGTCTGGGCCCCTTGAACCAGCTCTTGGTGAAGTATGAGCTCACTCCCCCTTAGCACCACTGACACTGACACACTAATGGCCTCCATGTCGCACCTACATCATTCAGGTGATAGACCTTTTGCAGTGGTGGCTCTGTGGTTTTGGAATGCCCTGCCTTCAGTCTGCAAAGGGCTTCCTCAGTGGAGATACTCCAAAGGACCTTACAATTTTGTCTTTCCACCAGGTATTTAATTAGGTGCTCTGACCTGGCAGAAAAAAAATATTGCTGTAACTTTTCTTGAGATTAATATGCTTTATTGAGAAAATTTAATATGATACATAAAATACTAACACACAACACATAAAACACACAAAAAATTAGATAACAGGTATGCAAGGAACTACCCATCCCATGTGCATTCTGTGATGATGCAGAAACAAATGGAACTCCTTATTAGTTGTGGTAATGTAACTTAGGCTTGATTGTCATTCATGTCTGGGGAATAGTCTTGGGCTACTGCTTAGTGTACAGGCCACTCGAGACAGTGCCGGGCTAGGTATTATGGAGGAGGGCATCCAGAGTGCCCTACCATTTTCTGTATAGGCCAGGGGTGCGTGCATGTGGTTGATCATTTTTTCCATGAGTAGGGCCTCTAGCATAGCATTGTGCCATTCCCCATAGGTAGGAACTGTTTAATCCATCCACTGTTTCAGGATCAGTTTTTTTGGCCATGGCTAATATGAAAGCAATTTGGTACTTGCCGACTCCTAGGAAAGGTTCCAACTCGAGGCCCAGTAAACAGGACTGTGGGGTGAAGGCATTTTCCAGTTCCAGCACTGGGTTTAAATGCTTTTGGATCAAATCCCACAGGGGTTTAGCCTTGGGGCAATCCCATAGGATGTTTTTGAGGTAGCGTCTGTCCTGCTTATAGTGGGTGCAGAGATCCATGCTCAGTTTCTTCATTTTGTGTAGCTTGATGGGGGTGTAGTACAGACTGTGGTTGATTTTGAATTACGTATCTCTGAGGCCATCGAATTTCAGGAATCTATATGTGTTTCTCTATAACACAGTCCTGCTGTTGGGAAAGCTAGATCTGGGAATTCAGATTGCCAGTATGTGCAGTAGGCCATGCTTTGACTTGTGGTGAGAAAGAGTAGTTTTTTGTATAAAAGTGACAAGGCATGTCTTTTTCTGCAATACCACAGAGTTTATCCCATTTTGCAACATTCCCAAAGTCCTATCGTTTAGGGCGTAAGACCACAGTTAGCATGTGTTGTAGCTCGAGAAAGGGGAAGATTGAAATGAGTGTCAGTGCTTTCTCACATTGTAGTTTGTCATATGAGATCATGGTGTCCTCGTCTATGAGGTGGTGGAAAGAATGGGGTTCTTCTTGGCCCAGAAATTTGGGTGGGATGGTTTTATTTTGTTTTTTGAAGTTGGGGTTACCTGAGTGGGGCTGCTCTGGGTCAAGTTGGGGGTTTGTGACCAGCAAATTGTGGAGCTGGCTACTGACTTTAACTGAAGTCCTGAGGGGTGAGTTCCTCTGAGCCATCTGAAGGTTCCAGATGGGTGTACATGTGAGGGCTCTGAGACTGAGTCTCGCTATTTGGCATAAGTCAATCTCCATTTGTTTCAATGAAGGCAAATGCCTGCCTGTTCCTAGTTGATTGTTGTGCCTTCTCCAACACAAAAATTGGGAGGCATGGGCTGTGAGGTAACAGAGTCAGAGGTCTGGGAGCTGCAGACCACCCACTGATCTGGAGGGAGTGAGCTTGCGGTATGCCTTGTGTGATGTTTTACTGTTCCAGAGAAAGTGGGAGAGGACTGACCACCATGCCTCTGTCAGGGTACACCCTCCATACTTATGGGGTATAGCAGCCTGGGGAGAATGTTCATTGTAATTATATCAATGTATGCCCAGAGGGTTAAGGAAAGAGAGGACCACCACACCAGGTCTTGTTTTATACCAGATCTGAGGTCATCAAGGTTCTTGGTTTGCATTAGTTTTTGGTTCCATGAGATGATAATTCCTAGGTATTTTATGTTATTTGGAGACCAGGTGCCATCTCTTTGCATGGTTTGTGACTTGATGGTGTGGCAGTTGAGAGGCATAAAGCAAGATTCTGAGATGTTGATTTTATATCCAGAGTTTCTGCTGAACTCTTGCAATAGGGCCAGGGTGGGGAGGTATGGAGTGGCATGGGTTCTTTTAGGTGCAGGAGGGGGTCGTCTGCATATGTCAAGATTTTATATCACTGATCCCTGACTCTTTGATGTACTCATCTAATAGGATTCTCCTCCTCAAGGTTTCTAGGTAAAGGTTGAATAGGTTCGGGGAGAGGGGGAAGCCTTGTCTGGAGTCCACCTGCAGACTGAATGGTGACAAGAAGATTCCATTGCATAGGACTTTTGCTGTGGGGTGGAAGTATAGTAGTTTGACCCATTCTATGAATGAGAGTCCAAATTTGCCTAGGGGTTCAAATAGAAAGGGCCAGGAGACTCTGTCAAATGCCTTTTCTGAATCTAGGGAGAGTAGGGCCATGGGGGATAGGGAATCCCTGGAGGCTGCAGGAATGTGGATCAGTTTTCTCAGGTGGTCTGATACCAATCTGCCTTTCATGAAGCCCTCTTGTTATGGGCCTCTCAGTTTTCCTATCACCACACCTAGTCTTGTAGCAAGAATCTTGACCAGGATCTTCAGGTCAGTATTGAGAAGTGAGATGGGCTTGTAATGGCCCCTCTGGTCGGGTCCTTATCTGGTTTATGCAGCAATGTGATGGTGGCTTCCTGTAAAAGGGGGTAAAGATGGCCTGATTCATTCACTTGTTTGAAAAGATGTGTCAGAGGACCTGTGAGGTCCTGTGCAAGTGCTTGTAAAAGTTGGGGGAGAAACCATCCAAGCCCAAAGCCTTGACCAGGGGTACAGAGGAGATGGTCTGAAGCACTTCATGTTCTGACACCTGTATGCCAAGGCTCTTTTGGGGATCTAAAACTAGCTTAGGTAGTTTGGTTTGTCACTGGAAGAGTTTAATTTCTAGTAGGGACTCCAGTGCCTTTTGGTGTAGAGAGCTTTATAAAAATCATAAAATGCAGATATGATCTCATGAGGGTCAGTGAATAACTTGCTGGATGCTTCCAGAATGGAGAGGACAGGTCTATGCTGCTGCTGTTGTTTGAGCCTGAGGGCAAGCAGTTTCCTAGCCTTCTCTCCTTAGTCCATGTAACGGGTTTGGCTCTACAAGTGGTGAACTCTGCCTGTTCTCACAGGAGCGCTCCATAATTGGCCCTAGCTACATTGAGCTGTAACTGGATGTCCAAGGTTGGTGAGCCTGAGACTTTCTGTTCGAGGTCCATAATTGTGTCTAGGAGTTGTGTGCCCTCTGCGTCCCTCTTTTTCTTCTTTGTGGAGGCTAGGTGGATGAGTTCTCCCCTGAGGGTGCACTTGAATGCCCCCCGAGGAGTCTCTGGGTGGGTATTGAGTGGTTGTTTGTGTCGAAGTAGAGTTTTACAGTTCTTTTTATTCTTTCTAGGCACGCTGGGTCCTTTTAGAAGATTGTTATTAATTCTTCATGCTCTATCATGGGCAATCCAGTGTAGGGTTAAGAAGGACAGTGTAACTGGGACATGATCTGAAATTACCTTGGGGCAAATCTCACAGACAGTGGTTGTCTTCAGGATGTCTTGGTTTATCAAAAACAAGTTGAGCCTAGAGTGAGAGTCATGTGTGGATGACCAGGATATGAACTCTCATGATGTGGGGCGTAAGACTCTCCATATGCCCACCAGGCACAGGGCTGACCTCAGTTCATGTAGGGAGCATTGGTTAGGGGAAAAGCCCAAGCATTTGGGATTCAACATGTCCAGGTTATTATATAGAACAAGGTTTCAGTCCCCAGCTACAAGCATTGGAAGTGTGGCATAGTGGATAGGGTTGTGAGCAGGGAGGTGAAAAATAGTGATTTGTCTGTGTTTGGGCCATATATTGCTGCCAGAATGGCTTCCTGATGGTCAAGTTGGCATTAGATCACCACATATCTGCCCTCTGGGTCAATATGTTCTGCAGTTGGGTTAAAGAGAATATTCCTATGGATTAGTATGGCCACACCCGCCATCCTGTTACTGTTTCCCACAGCAAAATCCTGGCACACCAATTCTCACCTCCAAAGAAGGGCTCATTGGGTGGGTAAGTGTGTTTCCTGGAGGAGGGCAATTTGTGTGTTCAGGGCTTTAAGATGTCTGAGGATCTGGTGCCTCTTTTCCTTTATTTGGGCACCTTTAATGTTCTACGTGGTGCAGACATAGAGTTTGGCCATTATGGAGGTTTTAGGGTGACTAGTAGGGAGTGTGTTGGGCAGTGGTATAACATGAGACAGGGTTGGGGTCACTGTAGGTCATCCACTTCCCAGAACTGGAGACCTAGGGTTCTCCCACTTGGGTGGTAGTGGTACAGCAGCAGTGGTCCAGCTCAACAGTGAGTCAAGTCACCTGTAAGAAACTCAGCAGTGTTAGACTGTTATACTCATACAAACATATCATAGACATGCAAGCTGCACTACACCTAAGAAAACTACAAAAACTATACTGGTCTGATCGGGTTCAGTCTCTGGTCTCCCTAGTAGACCTATTGGTATCTAAGGGATCAGGTGTACCTAGGGAGATCCACGGTCTCTGTCCCATTTGGTAGCCCTGTGTGCTTTATTGTCCCCCCCCCATTCAGTCCCGGACCATCCAGGTGTAGACCACTGAGCCAATATTATCAAACACAGTGAAGGTTATAATCAGTTCCGGGAGCAACTAAGGTGGAGGACAATTTTCATGGAAGTCCCTCCAAGTTGCATGCAGGGCATATAATGGTTCTGTATCCTGTACTGTGGCTCCCTTGCCTGACTCAATTGCAGGCCTTGGAATGATGGGGGGGTATAGTTGGACACTCCGCCTTATAGGAATCCTTCCCTTGTCCTGGGGCATTGTGGTGGGCTTCAGGGATGAGAAACAGTGCTCTCATGGCTGTAGCATTGAGGCTTTACAGTTCTGTGGCTCTCCACTGTACCCACCTACTGTAACATAGCCATCTGATTACCCTTTTGCTGTTAATCTATTTACTCGCCTTTATCCCCTATGGTGCTCCATCCTGCCAAGGTGCCCAGCCCTGTCTCCTGCTCACAGCATTACCCCTCTACTTCCTCAATGGCTTTCCCCCATGGAGGGGTGGCAGGGACCGCTCAACCCACCAGAACAGATCCAGTGTGGGGGGCTGCCACCTATCACTGCAGCTGGACCTGCAGCGTCCAACAGTTATCCTACCGAGGGGTCATTTTCCATTTTCTACCCCCCTGAGAAGCACAACGACATGCAATGATGCCAATGGCTGAGCCACGTTCGTTCCTGCACATGACACACTGGGTGACTGCCCCATAACTGCCCCCTGTGTGTGAGCCATCGGTGCTGACCCCCAGCCTGCGCTAGGTGTCAGGCATGTAGCGGACTCTGTCCCAACCCTTCCCTGAGAAAGGAGAGCTGTCCTCCGGATGCTCAATCCTCTCCCTCCCCAGCCAACCCCTGGTGGACCACTCGCACCGTGAACACGGGTTGCCGGTGTGGCAGGAGGTAAGGCATCATGCCTCAGCCCTCCATGCCACTGGGCCAGCTATCTGATTACCCTTTAGAAACTTTATGTATGGCAGATTTAGGTATGCCAGTGACAGTCAAGAGTTTTTGCAGTCTGGTTGGCTGGGCTTCTCGGAGTCTCAACCCTGGACCAGATGTGTGGACATAATTTCTCCAGCCAATGTGCTCAAGATCATCTTTTAATCGTCAGACAGACATAATGTATAGTGATAACTGCTGTAGATGGGAGTGTTGCAAATGAGGGAGACAGTTTAGTTTGCTTTGGACAGAGTTCTTTCAGGTTAGTATGCTTTGAATTGCTCCTGTGGAGCCTCAGTGGGTGCTTGTATGTGTCGCCAGTTCATTAGGTGGCGCTGACACTGTGATGGGTTAGTCAAGAGGTTATGTGTGGGGCTGCATCTGTGCCATGTGCCATGAGCCAGTACAGGGAATCAGGATCTCAGGATGTGGATTTTGTACTCCAGATATCAATCTTCCAGGGTGGGTATCAGTCATGCAGGCAAGGATGGGATGACTAGGCACAGCTGGTTGTGTTTTGCACATCATCTGCAGTTGACCAAGTGAGTAGATGGCTGAAGATTTATTGTTCTCCTGAAGAACAAAGGCTATAGACTCCTTGGTGGGAAATTTTGTGGAAGGGAGGAGAACTGTGGCCATATCTGTTGTTCTGTTTTAGCTAGCCATCATGTTTCCCCTGAGTTCACTGTTAATGTTGGTTGCCCTCCTCCCAATCCACAGCATCCCTGGACATTTTAAATTGTGCCCCATATCACAGTCCATAGAGGGTAACATAATTTCAGGGTTAACAGGACATTTGGAGTGCTGCTGAGGATGATGGGGGGGGGGGTCATCAGATTCCAGTGCAAGCAATAATAATACATTTTTAGTAGGCAATTACTGTAAAAGCTCATGTTGTTGCATTGGGTTCTGTATGGAGTTATCTAGTCTTTCTTGCTGTACTTTTCTTTTGGCAGCTTTGGCAAGAAAGGAAATACATTGGGTAGGCAGTTAAGTAGTTTCTTGTGGGCCACTTCTGTGTTTGGTAATCGTGAGCTGGTGGGAGTCATTACTGTCAGCCAAGCTGAATATATCATTAGAAAGGTGGTCTGAGCTTTGTGTAATGCCTTTTTTTTATTTCTTGGTAAACTTCTGTTTGTCTCTTACTGCGTGTGTCACATTGCTGTATAAATGAAATCTTTGTCTGTTCCAGGTCAGTGCCACCTTTGGTTTGGCTTGGGTTTAAATGTGCTGTTTTATGTGAAAGGATTGGCAGTGGGTGATAATGACCCTTGGTTTGTCACCTTGCTTTGGTGATGATTGGAGGAATCTGTAAACTGAGTCCAACATGTAAGTTGAGCCAGTGCTTGGTGGACCAGCTACTTCAGCTACCAATTTTTTAACAAAATCCATGAGGTTAGAACCCTCAGTCTGCTCTGGAATGCCAACTATTACCAGATTATTTTTCCTCATTTGACTCTCCTACTCTTCTAGTTTGTCCTCAACTTTATTTAGTTTTTTTAAATATCTAGTAGCTCCTTGTGGTCCATGGCTTGGTTATCTTCCATTGAACTGATGAGGGATTCTGCATCTGAGACTCGAGTGCTGAGTGAATTCAGAGCAGGTTTCACAGCCGTAATGTCTATGCCTAGTTTGCAGACTGTAAATTTCACTGTGGTCAGTTCTGAGAAGAATTTATCCAATTTGTCTAGCTTTTCCAGCTTTTCTAATTGGTCAGCTTGCAGGTCATTAAGAGATGCAATCAGAGGGGATTGCAGGGGTGAGTTGGGTTTCTGCCATTTTGATGGCTGGCTTGTAGGGTGCAGAGTAGGACTCACACAGGTATTCATTAGTTGAGATTCTGTTGTTTCCATGAGTCAACTTTTAAAGATTTCATTAACTGGGATGTTCCGCTAATGACTTCTTGTATTTTAGTATGTCAGTGGTAGAAAATTAACAGAGAAAAAGCAGTGGTTTTTAGTGGTGAACTGGGAGCTCAGACAGAAGCTGCCACTCAGGGTGAGCTCATCACGTGACTCTTATTGCTGTAACTTTTTGACTGCTAAAGTTTTAGATCCTTTATAAGCAGCCTGTGTATAATGTTTTGATGTTTTATTCGAATGTTTTGTATTTATCTATTCAGTAGATGCTTGTTATGTGAGGCAACCTGAGCCACTTTTTTTTTTAGGTACTTAGGTAAAACAGGAGTAGAAGTGCACCAGAGGAATTTCTAGTCTACTCCCCCACTATACAGAGGTGATCCGTTTATCTTCCTAGGTATCCATGATGGCATCTAAGTAAATCTTAAAACAATCCAGACTTGGAGCATCAACAATATACTGGAGAAAGTTATACCAATGATTTACTAATCTTTACATAAAATAAGAACCTCTTTAATCAGTTCTAAATAGTTTACCATGAAGCTGTTTATCATGTTTCATAGAACTGCATGTTATATCTTAAAGTTCCAAACCCATATCTGCCAATAATTCATTATTCTTTGGTACATCAAAAACTAGAATAAGATATCCTCTCACCAATCTCCTTTCTAGGGTGTGTAATTATAATATTTGTAACCTGTCTAATTCAATTTGTCCATACCATATAAAGATTTTGTAAATCTCCTTTGTGCCCTCTCCACATTAATGATATCACTGTTGAAAAAGGGAGAACAAAACTGTGAACAATAATCCAAGTGTGGCCTCAATAAGCATCTATATGGGGCAAAACAACATTTCTATGTTTGCTAATAAAATTTCTTTTAATGCACCCCAAAATTCTGTAAGCTTCAGCAACAGCAGCTGAACTATTTGATCTAATATACAGGTTTGGTTGAATAACAACACCTTGGTCTCTCTCATCCTTGAAAGCTTTCAGTACAGTGGCACTCAAGTTGTAAGATGCACTGATGTTGTTATTTCCCAAATGGAGCACTACACATTTGTCAGGGTTACATTTTATTTCCCAAGTTTCAAACAACTGAAATAATAAGTCAAGATCTGCCTGGATCTTGGTGGCATCATCTCAGTTTTGTACTCTTGCCTCTAATTTTTGTGTTGTCAGCTAATTTATTAATAAAACTATGTAGACTTAAATGAAAATGCTTTGTATATATGTTAAACAGGATCAAATCCAAAACAGAGCCCTGAGGCACTCCACATGTAACAGGAATATAATGTGTGGCTGCACTACCTACGTTGACTTTTTGTTTTCTGTCAGTTAACCAGTTATAGCTCCATTTTACTATTCTACTGTCTATATTTAGTTTATCAAGTTTTGAAAGTAATTTACAGTACCACGGTGAACTCGATCAAAGGCCTTACTACAATACAAATCCAAAACACGTTAAGAAGGATGCCATACAAATAAGCAATTGTTTGATTAAACAAAGAGATCTTGGACCAGATTTTCAAACAGGGCAAATGCTGATGCATAGACCATGTTTTGTTAGCAGGAAGATGACTGGTCCCAAGAAGAAATACTTGCTTTTTGATTAAGCAAACTGCTGTGGCAGTAAATAGAAAGGCATTTTATGTTCCTTGGAGGCTTTGAAAGCTGTTATACATATGAAGTAAAAGTCAGATTACAGATTCTGAAAACAAATAACATGATTCAACAGAAACCACTATTCTTGATGAAGTGGTGCATGCCATGAAACATAGTCTATACAAGCTCAAGTTCAAGTTTATTGCAGGAAAACTCCATTGAGCAAGCTCATTCACAAGGAGGTCCTGTGACATAAACACTTAAAGTACAAACACAGATAGGTAATAACAGTATATACATGAAATGCACTTTACATGATACAGGCTGGATATACATACAAGGGTACCACATAGGGGACCGCAGGTGGTAAACATTGATATGAGACAGGGAAGCGATTTACAGGTTGCATACTGATAAATGAAACATGATGACTGGTGTGTGCAATACATATATTTTGGCAGCTAGAACAAACAACAGTCTACAACTGATATGGGGGCAGGAGTGATTTGATAGAGTAGTAGTGGAGTGTAAGCATAGATAAAGCCAGGAGTAGAAGGCGAAGGGAAAGCAGTTAATATGAAAAATCAATTATACCTTACCAGTGGATAAATATGGCACACATGGGGAAGGAAGAGACTTAATGACAGTTACAGGTGTCTTTTATTTTGGCTGAACTTAGCGATTTGTAGAAGTTTATTGAAACTGTGCTAGTTAGTTTCAACACGGTTTGTAATTGGTTCCAAATGGAGGGAAGGGCATATGCAATATACGTTTACCAAAGGAAGTCCAGCGTCCTTGGTATGTCAAGCATAATAAAGTCAGATTTTCTTAACAGTATGCACTATGTGAGATACTAACAAGAGAAGAGAGATAGCTTGGCAATTTCTGCAGGAGCAGTTTAAGAGTCCATAGCCCAGCATGGAAGCAGGCGTCTAGTAGTAAGGGATGTCCAACCAACAGCTGCATATAAGTCACAGTGGTGCGTAACGGTAAGGAGTTGGTAATGAACCATAATGCACGGTGATAAAGGATGTCCAGTTTACTTAGATTTGCAAGAGTGGTGGAGGAATAGATTACATCGCCATAGTCGAGCAGGGGGAGAAAAGTGGCCTGTACAAGCTTGTTTTGAGTTTCAAGGGGGAAAAGGGGCCTATTTCTGTAGAAGAAACCTAACCTTGCTTTTAACCTTCTAGAGACATCTTCGACGTGGTCATTGAAAGATAATTTATTGTCGATCCAGATACCTAGATATTTAAATTTGGTTACAACTTCCAGAGGCTTGTTTAGCGTGGTGACAATGAAGTCTTGGGCAAGGGTATTGGGGGGGCCTGTGACAGCACTGCGGGAGAATATCATCGCTTTAGTCTTCTTAGCATTGAGCAGAAGCTTTGCCTTTATTAGATTATGCTCAAGTTGTGCGAAGTCCACTTGAAGCATTCCCTTGACTTCAGATAACGACGAGCCAGAAGTATACAACACAGTATCATCTGCAAAAAAGTGCAGATTGGACGTAGATATGTTAGCATCTAAGTCATTACTGTACAGAGAAAACAAGATAGGGCCTAAGATGGATCCTTGGGGGACTCCTCTTGCAACTGGCAAGGCAGCAGAAAAAAAGCCTTCCGCCTACACTTTTTGGAATCTTCTAGTTAGGTAGCTAGAGAACCACTGGGTGGTATGGTATGTGGCACCCAACTTTGCAAGGCAATTGACTAATAGTTTGTGATCAACAGTATCAAAAGCTTTGCTGAGGTCCAAAAAGACTGCACCAGTTACCTTCTTAGCATCTATAGCAGAGATCCAATCATTGGTTACTTTTGCTAGTGCAGTGATTGTGCTATGATTAGCCCAGAAGCCAGATTGAGCTGGGTTAATGAGAGAGAAGGTTTCAAGTGAGATTTTAACTGAATATGGATCAGTTTTCGAGAACTTTAGAAAGGATAGGCAATATGGAGATAGGCCTATAGTTGTTTACATTGCATGGGTCACCAGATTTAAATAGAGGAGGATATGTGCTGATTTCCAGCAGGATGGCACAATGCAGATGTAATGGAAAGATTGAAGATGTGGAGAATTGGGGCAGTGAGATGGGCGTAGCCTGACATTAGGAAAAAGGGTTCCAAGCCATACGTCCCTGCGCTTTTGGTGTCTAAGTTAGAAGAGGATCTTCTACTTCTTTATAAGTTATCTCGCGTTGGAAGGGGCTGGGTGCAGGACTAGATGTAGGGGGAGGGGTATGCTGGCTCACTGCAGCACCAGCATAAGGTGACGAGTCAAAAGTTAATCCAGCTGTGGCAAAGTGGGAGTTAAGTTCCTCCAGGATTAGGGACTTGTTTTCCACAATCTTGCCATTTGCAACTATCTTTGTTGGGGCACAGGGGGCCATTGGTTGTCCTTCTATAGCTTTGATAGTCTTCCATATTTTATGAGGGTTACCTTTAGCTTGTTCGAGAGTAGAAATATAATAGTTAGCTTTAGCAGGTAAGTTTTCACACAGTTATTCCTAGCTGTTCTAAAGGCCTGCCAATCCGAAGATTCTTTGGAATGTCTAGCTTTAGCCCAGAGCTTATCTCAAGCTATAAGGGCTGCCTTGAGATCCGAGGTGAACCAGGGTTGGAATTGTTCCTGCCACTCTTACTTTGATGAAAGGGGCATGCTTATTTATTATTGTAGTGAGTTTGTCATTAAGGATGTAAGCTGCCTTGTTGACATCTTTGGCTAGGTAGAGATCTTGCCATCTGATCATGCTCAGGTCAGATAGGAAGTTTACTGCACTGAACTTGCGAAAGGATCTTTTTGTTATAAAGATGGGTTGCGGCCGGGCCTTAATGTGAGATCTTATGCAAGCAACAATTCCATGATCGCTCATGTCATTGTGAAACACTGCCGAATGAGATATTTTGTGTGGATGGGTGGTTAGTACCACATCTAGAATTTAACTGTTGGCAGTATTTACAGTGTTGTTCCTAGTAGGTTCACTGACTAATTGCCCAAGACCTATTTCGTCACAAAGGATTTGAGGCTGTGTGATTTAGGTGACAGCCAGTCCATATTTAGATCTAGAAATATTGTTTCAGTTTTGATCTCTGAACATGGTTTCAAAGATTAAGGACTTCATCACCACCAGACGGGGTCTATAGCCACCTAGGATAGTGATACATTCCGAGGAGGGAGATGAAGGCTCATAAACTAACTAAAATTCCTTGGCTAGAGATTTGCAACTAATATTGGTGACCAAGTACTTAGATTCGGGGTAGATAACCACACCCCTGCCTCTAGACTCTCTATCTGCTCTAAATAAATTATAGCCCTGCAGTGATATTTGTTGATCAGTGTTCTATAGTCTATAAAGGTGGAAGATAAAGTTAAATAAAAGTGCAGCATAATCAGAGGAGATAAGTCTATTTTCTTAATTATATGTTATTATGTGTGGATGTGTATCTGCCCTCAGAAGAATTCCTACATCTCTTATATTAAGGTTGCAAAGTGAAGAATTTGCATCCTGGAATAGTCTTGTTGTCTGCATGGACCACATTTTGAATGAATTTGAAAAGATTTAATAATCTGATTTTCAAAGACTCCCAATATTTTTTGGCAGTTGACCAGGTTTGTCACAAGAAAAGTGCCATACTCATCAAAAAGTGATAAATACAACACTCTTTGACACTATTTGCTGGGGATCATTTCTGAAGTTTGGACATAGTAGGACTTTCTTTTAGATGATCAAGCTGTGTCTGAACAGCAGAGGCTGAGGGTGGGGTGGATAAACACTGATGATAACTTGAAAAGTTAACTGGGAACCTATCAACTTTGCTTGTACCTGCACTGTGGAGCTCTCTTCTGCCCTTCCTGTCAATCACAGAAAAAGGAAGATCCTGCCAAAATCTGTCTTGATATTTTCTCTGTATTTTTATCCCCCCTCCCCCCACTCACACACACAAACATTTCTTACTGTTTCAAGTTCATAATTTTGGATCCAAGTTCAGACATTATGTACTTTCAAACATTTAATATTCTAAGCAAAAGAAAAGATCAGATACCTTCAAACTATATTCCCTCCCACAATACTGACCCTATTTGAAACATGCACCAACTTACTCGCACCTGCAGCCACCTCAACTATAGTCATCTTTTTTCCTACGGGTGACTGATTTGTTATCCATATTTGGGGAAAGGAGTCTACTAGCCCAAGATAATATTAGTGAATAAGTGAGTGAAGTATATTTGGGCAGGTGGTTACTTGAGGAGGTTGGTGAATGACTGGTCAGCTTGGAATTTGAATAGCAGTAAACATCATAGTTAGGAGATGGTATTAAAGAAACTGTAACATTTTATGCAACTAGATTATGTAACACTAATTATTTTCCTTCTTTAAGGTAACCATTCACGTTTACCATTTTTTGTGAACTTGTGGCAAATGTAGTGCAGTATTTTATACAGGAAGAAGTGCAAACTGCAAATGTACAAAACCAAACTGAACACAATGAGGTAAAAAAACATACAACAGTGAAAATTAAATTAAAGTGCTGTATTTACAGTAAGTCTGTGAAAACAAAATGTAAGAATACTTCATGGGGTAATTTTCTCCAGCGATTTCATCAAATACAACAAAAAAAACTAAAGTGTTTGAGTGAAGTTATAATAAACTATTAAGTGTCAGCTAATTATGGCCCAGTAGCACTGAGGGCTGAGGCACTGGGTGACTTACTTCTCACCACACCCGTGACCCATAATTTGGGAATGAGCATGGGCTGCCTGGGGTCAGCTGGGGGGGAGGGCTGGGAGTGAATAGAGTGGCTGCCTGGCAGGTCTTCTCTCCCAGATCGGGAAGATCAGCTCTCTCAGACAAAGACCACCACTACATGGAGGCATGATGGTGGTGCAGGCAGAGAGGGAGCCGGGCACTAGGCCAGGGGTGGGAGGAGCGGAGTCGGACAAGCCAAGGCATGCATGCACATCCACACATGTGCCTGACCTTGATTGGGGCTCTGGGGACTAAAGGGACAGAAAAGTGGAAATTGTGGGTGGCGACAGCTGGATGATGCTCCAGGCTGGCTCCGGTGGTCCTGCTGGGAAGTGGGGGTGGCCCTGAAGGGACCACAGATGTCTGGTATGGTTGTCTGATACTAGAGATGTTGCAGAATTTGATTTCATGGTGAAACTGCCATGAAATTGGCAATTTCACCATGTGAAATATTTTGCAAAATTGAAAATTTTGCCCACAATTTTGCCCGCAACTCTATGTACCCCTCTAAGACCTTAGTGTCTAGTGGTACCCCCAACTGATCACTGGCTGGAATAAAATCAAGAACCCCCACCCCGAGTCACCCTGAGCCCTGGCCCCATATCTTTGTGAAAAAAATATCCGCCCCTGTCCCTTGTGTCTAATGGACACCCCAGCTGATCACCAGCTGAATTCAAATGAAGAACCTTCCCTGCTCCCCCTAGTCACCCTGAGCCCAGGCCCTGGATCTTTGTGAAACAAAAAAACCAAAAAAAACAACAATCCCCTTCTATGTCCCTGGTGTCTAGTGGTCCCCCCTGGCCGATCACTGGCCGAATTCAGATTAAGAACCCTCCCTCCTCCCCAGTTACTCTGAGACCTGGCCTCATAACTTTGAAAAAAATGTAATCTCCTCCCCTGTCCCTGGTGTCTAGTGGACCCCCATCCACCCACCCTGTCGTAAGTCACTCGGAGCCCACCTCACCCCCCCATACCCCGATTTTGCCACCGGCACAACCCTCCACTCACCTCCATGGCCGCAGCCCATCTGAGTGCTCAGTAAATGAATGCTTGCTTGTACAAGCATACACTCATTCATTGATAAATTCAGACAGCCAGCGCTCTCACTACTACTGGTAGTGTAGTGAGAGTGCTGGTTGTCTGTCTGTAAAACAATTTAATCTCTCTTGCAGCAATTGAATGGACCTTCAGCTGCCACTTGGCAATTCAGTTATCTCAAGCAGCAGGGGCTCATTTAAGAAATTGACTGAACTCAGATCACTGTACCATTGGATGCTGTCAGCTTACCATTAATGGCTCTGACTGTTTGTATAACTGACAGTAGGGCTCAGTACATTTTCTGGATTTAAAGGCTACCTTTATTTCATGTTTTCTGATAGCAGGTCAGATCACCAGTGAGCTGCTTGCATCTCTTCTCAAAACCCACACCAATTTTATTTTCAAAGATACAGGGCAGGGCTCAGGGTGATTGGTGGAGGAGGGAGGGGTTTTAATTTGAATTCGGCCAGTGATCAGCCAGGGAGGGGGGGACCACTAGACACCAGGGACATGGGAGGAGGGATTGTTTTAATAGGAAAGATTGGGGGCCGGTGGCAAAATTAAGAAATTTCGCCCACACTTCACAACTTTTCACCCGCAAGTGACAAATTTTGTCAGTTCGTGGGTGAAAGTTTTCCCGCACAATGGGCAATATTTCACATTTTGCACTGCAAAATATTTCACATAAAGCACAAATTCTGCAAAATATTTTGCCTGGCAAAATTTTCCAATTTCACACAATACTAGCTGACATAAGCCACCAGCCTGTGGGAAGGAAATACTTGCATAAAAAAATGAGTATTAGCTAATTAGTGAAACATGCAATAAAATAAAATACCTGGTCATTTTAAATACAAAAAAAGCTGTACAGTGTAGGAACACACAACCAAATCTAGCAGTACTGGCACCTTAACAAATATGCCAATATGCCATCTTAGAAAACAAATTACCAAAGCACCCATCTCACTGGTATCACAGACCAGACTGCAACATAGATACATAGATACATAGACAGTGTCGGCAGATAAGGGCCTATGGCCCACCCAGTCTGCCCATTTGAGCTTGTAAGTTCAGTTTATGTTTTCCTAGAAGTCTGCTGCCCCTTAACCCTGACCTCCAGAATTCCTTTAAGTCTATCCCATGCATTCTTAAATCCCGTGATTGTTTCAGCCCCCACCACTTCCTCTGGCAGGGTGTTCCACTTGTCCACCACCCGTTCTGTGAAGAAATTCTTCCTCACGTTTCCTCTGAATCATCCTACCTCCAACTTCATCCCATGCCCTCTAGTCCTGGAACATCTTTTTCGCTTAAAAATAGTGTATTCCTACACCCTGTTCCTCCCTGTAAGATACTTATATGTCTCTATCATATCCCCTCTCTCCCTCCTCTCCTCCAGGGAGTACATATTCGGTTCCTTCAACTTGTCCTCATAGGACTTGTGATGCAATCCATGTACCATCTTTGTTGCCCTCCTCTGAACCTTCTCTACCCTGTCTATGTCCTTACGTAGGTAAGGTCTCCAGAACTGTACACTGTACTCCATGTGGGGCCTCACTAGTGTCTTGTATAGTGGAATTATGACCTCCCTTTTCCCATTGGTGATGCCCCTGCCTATGCATCCCAACATCCTATTTGCTTTACCTGCTGCCTTGTCACACTGTTTCCCTACCTTGAGGTCATCAGAGATGATAACCCCAAGATCCTTTTCATGCTTGGTGCATGCTATATCCTCAACCTCCAATTGATATATTGTGTCAGAGTTTTTGTGCCTCATGTGCATTATCTTGCACTTCTTTGCGTTGAATTTCAACTACCAAACCCCTGACCATTCTTCAAGTTTTTGCAGGTCCCTTCTCATTCTGTCTACACCCTCTGGTGTGTCTACTCTGTTACAGAGCTTTGTGTCATCAGCGAACAGTGAAATTCTGCCTTCTAGGTCCTGCGCAATGTCACTGATGAAGATGTTGAATAGGACCGGTCCCAGCACTGATCCTGTGGTACCCCACTGGTCACTCTTCCTTCTGTGGAGTGACAGCCATTTACCACCACCTCTGTGTCCTGCCACCCAGCCAGTTACCTACCACCACACTACTGTCCTGCCCACAGCCATATTCCCCAGTTTGTGTAATAGTCTTCTATGGCACAGTGTCAAGGTCTTGCTGAAGTCCAGATAGCCATGTCCTGCCCTCCTGATCCACCTCTCTAGTCACCCAGTCAAAAATTCAATGAGGTTGATCTGACATGACCTCCCCTGGTGAAACCATGCTGCCTTGGGTCCTGTAGTCATTGACAACCAGATGTTCCACCAATCTCTCCTTCAGTAGTGCTTCCATGATCTTCCCACTACTGAGGTGAGGCTGACTAGTCTGTAGTTCCCCGCTTCCTCTTTGTTCTCACTTTTGTATAAGGGGACTACATCTGTTGCCCTCCAGTCTTTGGGTACCTCCCCTGTTTCCAGTGATCGGCTAAACAGGATAGCCAGAGGTTCAGCCACCACCTCTCTTAGTTCTTTAAGGACCCTGGGGTGCACCCCATCTGGCCCCATTGCTTTAATTAGCTTTAATTAGCATTACAATCCCATGGCAGCCAGCTGTGAATTAAACATAAAAATTAAATGTAATAATATGTACCATCATTGCTTGTTCTGTTAGTTACATTTTTGTCACTAGCTTATTCATACTCAGCAGCTGTGAATCAACTAGTTCCAATGTTGTCACTAGCTTATGCCAAACTGCATCATCATCCTTGTAGGGACACTGACACAATCACAAAGCTGTGACATCCTCATGGAACTTAGCATACATAAACATTCCACTGGGCAGTTACCAGCCAGTTGCATTCTTGCCCTGCAGCAGTGGAAAAACATGTCACATTGTTCAATGCTTGTGTTCTTTTAATTATAAAAAAGGTTCCATCCTACCTTAAGTAGGCTCAAGCATCATTCACAGCATTCCATCATCATGCTTTCCATGATGTTTTTGTTCAAAAAATGTATGGATAACTTCAGTTGAGTGTTCTCTGCTCTAAGAAAACCAGAAGACTTTGATTCTGGTAACAGTAGGATATCTCAGCTCAGCTGGTCTATGAGAAATAGTTTCAGGAACATGGCAGTGGTGTAACTCAATTTTTATCTAAAAACAGTAAGCTTGTCAAAGTAAAAGCCCAACCAAGCATATTTTAATATGCTGAAACTGTTCTTCTGGAGAGAAAACTCTTGGGTGTGTCCTAGAGACAATGTTGGGAACTAAAAGAAAAATATAACATTCCATTTGTTTGTGTCATTCCACATTGTCACTGAGTTATTCAAATTGTCAAAAAATGGGCCAGACCAGAATTAGTACATTTGAGAGATAGGAATAGGGCTTGGGTGACTAATCAAGCTAATAGGGACCACAGGGCACTAGTTAAATATCAGGACTTATCGAATAGGTGTACTGTAGTAAGTTAACTCAAGACTGTAAGTTGCAGAATTATACTGAAAAGCAGTCTTTCACTACAAAAGACTGACTTATTTTTTGGAAAGGGTTACATGAACTGCTAGGAGAGAACTGCCATACAAAGGCCAGCTCAGTTAAATTAAATGGATCTCCTTTTTCTAACTCCTTACTCATGTCTGATGTCTTTAATAATTCCTTTACTGAAGTGGAAAAAGTGATTGCAGATAGTCCAACCATTAATTCAAATTGGTGAAATTGTCTGTCTTTACAAGTGGATGCTAAATGCCCAACATTTTATTTTAAAGCTATAAGAATACAAACACTTGTTTGAAGTACATACGTAAGCTGAAGTTAAAGATCCAATTTGACCCTGACCACTTAGGTATAAAGTTGTTGACTGTCGCATTGGAAGAATTGGCAATTCCAGTTACTAAATTGTTCAATTATTCACTCGTATACAAGAAAATGTCTTCTATTTGGAAGCTTGCATTTGTTTTACCTATTTTTAAAAGCAGTGCTAGACAGGATGTTTCTAATTATAGGCCAATTGCAATGTTTTCTCTACTATCCAAGGCCTTATAATGCAAAATACATGACCAAATTATGGATTGTCTACAAAACTGTGACATACTTACTGAAAAATGACATGGATTTAGAAAGAAACTTTGCACAACTACAGCCCTTACTTATTTCACAAATTACATTCATATGGATTTGGACAGTGGTGAAAATGTGGGATCTATATGTATCCATCTGGCCAAGACATTTGACCTTGTTCACCATCCATTATTAATAACAGCTTAGGTTGTTTAGTTTTTTCCTCCACCTGTCTTACAATAGTTTCATGATTATTTATCTCACCAAGTACAAGTGTAACCACACAGTCCCCTGGGTTACTAGAATCATATCAGTAATTATTGTTAGGAAGGGAGCAGGCAGCTGGCAGGGAGCACATTAGAAACATAGAAACATAGACTTTGATGGCAGATAAGGACCACTTGGCCCACCCAGTCTGCCCATTTCCCTACCTACTGGATAAGCTGCATATTTTAGTTAATGGGCTCCTTACATAATGACATCATTGTTTACTCAGCTAGCCTGAGGGAAGAATGATTAGGTCAATTAGAACTCTTGCAGCAGCATAAGCCACACTGTGTGGATAGCTGCTTTGGGGATCTTAGAATGCTCAAGTCTGTGTCGAGAGTACTGAGTCAGTAGAGCTTGAATGAGGAGGTATGAGTGGCAGAAGGACTGGCAGTGGGCTCTGAGGAGAGGGCCCAGGATTCTCACCCTAGTGGAGTGTCATTTCCAGCTTCCAGTTGAAGTGGTGGAGACAAGGCTACAGCAGGATTTCCTGATTTCTACTCCCTGTGAAGTGGAAGGAACTGCTTGTTCTCAGTGGACTCAAGGGACAATCCCCTGAATGTTCTGTCTTATTTTCAGCTGTCTTGTATCAGACCTGAAATAGACTGTTTTGACCGGCTACCCAAGACAGTGTTTTCCTTTTCCTTTTTTTTCATTGTTCCATGCCGTGTGGACATGACAACTTTTGTGAGTACTGTTCTAGGAGACTAATTCTCCACAATTTCTTAGGGGATTAGATTGTGTGGGGTGCTTGTGCCCCTAGATAAGGCTGGATCACACCTGTCAGTGCCCCTAGTCTCACCAATGTGAGTGAAGTAAAGTTAAACTATGTACCCCAGTGAGTGCAGTTTGTTCTCTGGTCACTCCAGTTTGTGACAAGTTAAAGTGTGGGACATCTAGCATTTTAGTGGGGAATGGTGGTTTCAATGGTGTAACCCTGAAGAATAGCAGAGACTGCTGGTTGTGGTCAAGGTAGGAGAAGCACCATCTAAGTGCTTACAAGGCAGGGCTTCCTGGTTCATAAAGGGCACCAGTATGTTTACCTGAACAAGGGCCAAGCTGCAGGTTTAGATGTGTGGCTGAGTTTCACATATTGTACCTATGTCCGAGGAGAGTTCTGAGTGTGTGGCTTAGATTCATTAAATGACACTCATGGGAAGAGAGATGTTCATGTGCATGGCCAGGAGTCCACTAATGCATCTTTTGGGAATTTGGGAAGAAGATTTTTCTGTTGTTGTTCAAGAACTGTACTGCATGCAATGAGAGTTCCTGAATTTGTACCTGTCCAGGCAGGACCTACCCTTGGGGGTCCATGTCTGCTTTTACTTTCCATCTGTTCAATAAAGCCATACTGCACAATCCCAGTCACTGTTTTGGACATTCTGATTATTGCTTAAAGTTGTGTGGATTTACTGTGGCCCCCTCAGCAGGTTCAATCTAGCATATATCTGTATTGCTCCCTTATGCCTATCCCAGCCTGTTTGAAGCCCAGCATTTTATTCATAGCCACCACTTCCTGAGGTAGGCTGTTCCATGCATCCACCACCCTTTCTGTGAAAAAGAACTTCCTCACATTACCCCTTAATTGGCCTCCCTCTAATCTCATGTTGTGTCCCCTTGTCCTGCTATTTTTCTTATATTGAAACATGTTAGACTCTTTCACCTTGTTAATGCACTTAAGGTGTTTGAATGTTTCAGTCAGATCACTTCTCTCCCTCTTTTGCTCTAGGGTATACATATTGAGCGCAGTTAATCTGTCCTCATATGTTTTCTGATGCAGTCCCTGCACCATTTTGATTGTCCTTCTCTGGACTGCCTCAATTTGGTTAATGTCCTTGTGAAGGTGTGGCCTCCAGTACTGCATGCAGTACTCCAGATGGGGCCTAATCAGTGTCTTGTGAAGAGGGATTATTACCTCCCTCTTTCCACTTTTGATACCCCTACTAACACCCCAACATCCCTCTAGCTTTACCTACTGCTTTAGTGGTCTGCTTGGATGATTTCAGGTCATCGGTGATGATGGAAACTGTGTAGTACAATGTCTAACCTTTTTTCATTTTACAGGTGGGTGGTGTAAAATGTTTTTTTTTTTTTATTTTTTAAGGTTTGTGCACTAGGTAGGCAGCATAGGTCAAATAGATTCCCCTAAAGGGTTAAGGGGAAGGCAGGTTGGTGGTTTTAATTCCGGATAGAGGGATCACCAAAGTTGTCTGGTGGGACATACCTCAGGCAGTTTCTTGGAGCCACTGAGGATCCATAGATAGTACAGTAGTAGGATAGGAACTGAAGTTTATTCAGTGGGCCTCTATCCTTAGATGCTACCTGCAATTTGATTGGCACATGATAGGGAGGACTTGATCAACCCTCCCATAGGGGGCATCAGAGGTAGGATGGCCTGGTGCCGGGTGAAGGAATGAATGCAGACAGTCATTTACCTGGTAGGGGATGAGTGTAACCGCCTAGTCCCCTGGGGTTACTAGAATCCTATCAGTATTATTGTTAGAAAGGCAGCTGGTAGGGAGCTTATTAGGTGCTCCTTACATAATGACCTCATTGTTTACTCAACTAGCCTGAGGGAAGAATGATTAGGTCAAGTAGAACTCTAGCAGCAGGATAAGCCACACTGTGTGGATAGCTGCTCTGGGTAGCTATAGAATTCACAAGTCTGTGTGGAGAGTCTTGAATAAGTAGAGCTTGAGTGATGAGGTGAGAGTGGCAGAAGGACTGCCAATGGGCTCTGAGGAGAGGGTCCAGGGTTTCTCACCCTAGTGGAGCATCATTTCCAGCTTCCAGTTGAAGTGGTGGAGACAAGGCTACAGCAGGATTTCCTGATTTCTACTTCTTGTGAAGTGGAAAGAACTGTTTGTTCTCAGTGGACTCAAGGGACAATACCCTGTATGTTCTGTGGTGTTTTCAACTGCCTCAGATAGGACCTGAAAGAGGCTGTTTTGATGGGCTACCCAAGATAGTGTTTTCCTTTTCATTTTTTTCATTGTTCCATGCCCTGTGGATGTGACAACTTCTGTGAGTACTGTTCTAGGAGTCTAGATCTTCACAATTTCTTAGGGGATTAGATAGTCTGGGGTGTGTGTGCCCATAGATAAGGCTGGATCGCACCTGTCAGTGCCCCTGGTCTCACAAATGTGAGTGAAGTAAAGTTAAACTGTGTACCCCAGTGAGTGCCGTTTATTCTCTGGTCACTCCAGTTTGTGACAAGTTAAAGTGTGGGACATCTAGCATTTCAGTGGGGAATGGTGGTTTCAGTGGTGTAACCCTGAAGAATGGCAGAGACTGTCGGTTGCAGCCAAGGGTGGGAGGAACACCATCTAAGTGCTTACAAGACAGGGCTTCCTGGTTCGTAAAGGGCACCAGAATGTTTACCTGAGCAAGGGCCAAGCTGCAGGTTTAGGTGTTTGGCTGAGTTTCACATATTGCACCTATGTCCGAGAAGGGTTCTGAGTGTGTGACTTAGATTCACTAAATGACACTCTTGGGAAGAGAGATGTTCATGTGCATGGCCAGGTGTCCACTATTGTATCTTCTAAAAATTTGGGAAGAAGATTTGTCTACTGTTGTTCAAGAACTGTACCATGCAAGGAAGTTCTTGAATTTATCTATCAACGGGTCCTACCCTTGAGATCCCTTCTGCTTTTACTTCCCATCTGTTCAATAAAGCCATACTGCACAATCCCAGTCACTGTTTTGGACATTCTGATCATTGCTTCTGGTTGTGTGGCTCTACTGTGGCCCCCTCAGCTGGTTCAATCTAGCATATGCCTAGCTGCCTCCACCCCAGACCTGGGTCATGTTATTTACACAAGGTTCATGTTGTTTATTTCTACACCCCCACCTCTCTCTTCCTCTAGAAAATAAGCCAAGTGTACATCCTAATGCCAAGGGTGGCACTTATCTTTTAGTAAAGTAACTTGGTATGCCAGTATATGGGCACCAGTGTTTTCCAGAAATTTAATGGGGGTGTGCACACTAGTTAAAAAAGTGACCTGGGGTTACAAAAAATGGGGGCTCATCTTGGGATATTTAATTTTGGGTGAGAAGCATGCTGAGGATATGTCTAGGTTATTCCTGTCTGGTGGTAGTGTCCCAAACAGAGGATCATTTACCAGAAAGCAAGTTGTGCCCCATAAAATGCCACCTGAAAGTCTTTTGTACACAAGTTATGGAAAAAGAAAGAGGAAAAAATTTGCTTGTGTGTTTACTTTGAATTATAGACTGAGAGATCATTGCCTTGCCTTGTGGAAAAGTATTTACAAAACGAGTTAAAACTTGCAAATTTCAGAGAAAGTATTTGTGGACTTAAAGACAGTGTTTTCTAAGTGCTCAGAAAGTTTCAAGTGTGTACAGTGAAATTTATTAAATCGCTAAGGAAAATACTCAAGAACTGATGAAAATGTCTTCGGTCTTGCCCTTCAGAAATTCAAAGAAAGAAAAAAGTGGCAGCTTGCTGTTTTAAATTTTACTTCCTGATGTTGCCATGGGAGTACAGCACAGAGAGAGAGAGAGAGAGAAATCGTTGCATGGCATTGTATAAATGGCCCAGTACCCAACCCCGCATGCCTGAATCTCACTTGTGGAACATTCATGGAGGAGCAACCTGTAGTATTCAAACAGCTTGTAATTAAGTATAGCAAGAAGAAGGAATCTCTTGCAGCAAAAAGCACATCTGCAACAGCAGTATTTCTATTTTACACAATCCCGAACTCAACACATATTCTGACTGACTAAAGTAATTGAGGTGATAATACCAATGATAATTAGGACCACCAGCCGTTTCACCCCAGAGAGACACTTCAAGTTAGCAGCAGTATTCCATTGACAATGCAAACCATCCACTGCCTGTAAGTACCCTTTGTAAAGAAATTAGCTATGATACTAAAGTCAAAAAATTAGTAAGAACTTGGCAGATGCAATGAATGTATTGAAAAGAGAGAAGAGAGAAAGAAGCTAGTGAACTATTAAATCTTAGACTTTACTATGAAAGTACTGTTTTCAAAAAAAAGTGAACTTTAAAACAAACATTTCTCTAGTCAAATACTTGTAAAAGTAATAGATTAAGAAAAATAAAAAAAACTTGTGTTGAGAATATCAGTTAAATACAGAAGATCCAAAAAAAGAATAAAACTGATTTTAACAAGTGTGATACAAAGTTACAGTCACACAGGAGTATAACCAACAACATAAACAAAGCAGTGCTATTTTAGAACAGAGTTTCAAAAAAAAAAAGTTTCAAATGGTTTCTTGCTAAGTTGTGGAATACCATTGCAGCAACCAGGCAGCCTGTTTGGGCTTTTCCAGTGTGTTAAAACCAAATCTCAGGGTGCTTGCAAACAATAATAATTTTAGGACTTATGTTTTAACTTTCAGAACATGGCATAACAAACCCATCACTATCTGCTCATGCTAGGGCATGATAGAAGAACAAGAACAAGCTCATTCTAGCAATTGTATCACTGTTCATCAACACCGCTGAGTAGCTTTACTGAACTATAAATTAATACTTGCATAGAATACTTAAAACCAGGAAGAGATATTCTACCTCTTCCCCATTGCACAGAACTTATAACACAATTTAGGATAGCATAGCAGGTAGCACAAAGGAAGTAAAAGCAAAACACATCTGTTTAGCTCCAGCTTGAACACGAACAGAGGACCCTGTATAATGAACAATAATGACAGGCTGGATGCAGTAAAAAAGTGACCCTATGGAGTTTGTAAAAATTTCTTTACAATATATATGCAAATGCTTACAGAACCAGAAAAAGAAAGTATTCCATACTGCAGAAAGGTAGAGGTAAATGCTGCCAGTAAAATTCATTAAATCCAAGGAAGTGAAAAACCCCAAATAAACCTCATAGAAATACAAAAGTAGGAAAGCATAACCGTTGGAAAACAGTACCTCTTACAACAGTAGAGAAATAGACAATTATGAAATTGATACAACCACAACTTCTAAACAGAAATATATAGAGAAAAGGAAAAACAGCAACTTTAGTAAACCCTAAGCCAATCACCATTGGCCTGGAATTTCCATAGAAACCTCCCAATTTCCTTGTAGAGAAGCTCCAAGATATATGCCTTGCCCCAGAATACAGAAAAAGACTACTCTTACTCTACACTAAGTATTTGTAACTAACTCAACAAGACTAGCCACCCTAAACCATACTTCTACACATTAGTAAAAAACAACAACAAAAGAAATTGTATGCAAATAAACTGAAAACAAAATATAGACAATTACCTACCCCTAAAATATAGGAAAAACACAAAACACAAACATACCTAATTGTAAGAAACATACCAACACATCCCTAGAAAACAAACAAGTAAATCCCAATATAAAACAAGAAAACACAAGTAAATACATACCAATGTTGATCAACTCTGTAAGAATAGTAGACAACCCTGTCCAAGAGACATTCTATAATATTCCCATGGTTTGTCCAGATAGGGTGAGAGTCTATGTCTCAGATCCATAGAATAGTACTACCCCAGAGATTGCTGCCATTCTTGAAAAATGTGCCCGCCTACCAAAAGTGAATTCAGCCACTGTCCACTCAGCCATCTGCCACCAAAGAGGCAGCAACCCAGGATGGAGGTGCCTTTCTTCTGGTGATCCAGGTTCATCTGTACAGTAGTAGCATCCAGGTTCAGCTCCAGCAGCATCCAGGTTCATCTGTGGTAACATCCAGGTTCATCAGCCCAGCAGGATTGGAGAAAATTTCCAGTCCGGGTCCAGTAGGAGGTCATGGAAGCATCTGATCCAAAGATTTCATCTACCCAGCAGCCGAAGATCATCAGGCCGCAGCTCCAGAGCAGTGATGTTGACATCCTTTTGTCATCGAGAACTGGTAAGAGACCTTTTTCATTTTTAAGTTAACTGTTTCCTGCAAGTTTGAAGACTATTTGGAATATTAATTTCCAGTAGACTTGCCATCTAGACTGCAGTTCTTTCAGGCATTGTGCCTGTTTCAGGACTGTGCTTCAGTAAGCTGCAGCCTAGGAGAGACTCTTGTTATAGTGCTTCAGCACTCTGGACTCCTCCTTAGTTTTGGACATTACAGGGATCCCACCCCCAAATGTCTTGCAAATGTCTTTATGTTTTCTGTTTTTGTACTTTTGTAGAAAATCCTTTTAAAAATGCTTTTTGGGCTTGTGCAGTATCCAGTGGGAGGGTTTGGTCACTGTTTTTGACTTTACAGGTTGAAGTTGTGTGCAGAAATGTGTTTTTGTAGTGTTTTCTTTAGCAGGTGTTCCTGGAAGAAGACAAGAAGACCCAAAGAGGATTGGTGGGACTCATCAGAGTCCTCCTTTTTGTAGAGTTGTTAGGCTTGTGTAACTGTGTAGTACAATAGCTAACCTTTTTTCATTTTACAGGTATGTGGTGTTTTTTTTAAGGTTTGTGCACTTGGTAGGCAGCATAGATCAAATAGATTCCCCTAGAGGGATATGGGGAAGGCATGTTGGTGGTTCTGATTCTGGATAGAGGGATCACCAATGCTGTCTGGTAGGACATACTTCAAGCAGTTTTTTGGAGCCACTGAGGATCCATAGATAGTACAGTAGTAGGATAGGAACTGAAATTTCTTCAGTGGGCCTCTATCCTTAGGTGCTACCTGCATGTGACTGGCACATGGTAGGGGAGGACTTGATCAACCCTCCCCGTGTGGGGCATCAGAGGTAGGATGGCATGGTGCCAGGTGAAGGAATGACTGCAGACAATAATTTACATGGCTGGGGGTGAGTGTAACAACCTAGTCCCCTGGGGTTACTAGAATCCTGTCAGTATTATTGTTAGGAAGGCAGCAGGCAACTGGTAGGGAGCTCATTAGGAGTTCCTTACACAATAACATCGTTGTTTACTCAGCTAGCCTGAGGGAAGAATGATTAGTTCATGTAGAACTCTCACAGCAGGATAAGCCACACTGTGTGGATAGCTGCTCTGAGGAACTTAGAATGCTCAAGTCTGTATGGAGAGTCTTGAGTGCGTAGAGCTTGAGTGAGGAGGTGAGAGTGGCAGAAGGACTGCCAGTGGGCTCTGAGGAGAGGGTCCAGGTTTTCTCACCCTAGTGGAGTGTCATTTCCAGCTTCCAGCTGAAGTGGTGGAGACAAGGCTACAGCAGGATTTCCTGATTTCTACTCCTTGTGAAATGGAAGGAACTGTTTGTTCCCAGGGGACTCAAGGGGTAATCCCCTGAATGTTCTGTGGTGTTTTCAGCTGCCTCAGATAGGACCTGAAAGAGACTGTTTTGAATGGCTACCCAAGAGAGTGTTTTCCTTTTCCTGTTTTTCATTGTTCCATGCCCTGTGGATGTGACAACTTCTGTGAGTACTGTTCTAGGAGACTAGAGCTCCACAATTTCTTAGGGGATTAGATAGTCTGGGGTCCGTGTGCCCATAGATAAGGCTGGATCACACCTGTCAGTGCCCTTGGTCTCACCAATGTGAGTGAAGTAAGGTTAAACTGTGTACCCCAGTGAGTGCAGTTTATTCTGTGGTCACTCCAGTTTGTGACAAGTTAAAGTGTGGGACCTCTAGCATTTCAGTAGGGAATGGTGGTTTCAGTGGTGTAACCCTGAAGAATGGCAGAGACTGTCGGTTGGGGTCAAGGGTGGAAGGAATGCCATCTAAGTGCTTACAAGGCAAGGGCTTCCTGTTTCGTAAAGGGCATCAGAATGTTTACTCGAGTAAGGCCAAGCTGCAGGTTTATGTGTGTGGCTGAATTTCACATATTGCACCTATGTCCGAGGAGAGTTCTAACTGTGTGACTTAGATTCACTAAATGACACTCATGGGAAGAGAGATTTTCATGTGCGTTGCCATGTGTCCACTACTGCATCTTTTGGGAATTTGGGAAGAAGATTTTTCTGATGTTGTTCACAAACTGTACTGCATGCAAAGGAGAGTTCTTGAATTTGTACCTCTCCAGCCTGGACCGATCCTTGGGTTCTACTTCTGCTTTTACTTTCCAGCTGTTCAATAAAGCCATACTGCACAATCCCAGTCACTTTTATGGTCATTATGATTATTGCTTCTGATTGAGTGGATATACTGTGGCCCCTCAGCAGGTTCGATCTAGCATATGCCTAGCTGCCTCCACCCCGGACCTGGGTCCTGTTACTTACACAAGGTTTATGTTGTTTGCTTCTGTACCCCCACCCCTCTCTTCCTCTAGAAAATGAGCCAGGTATACATCCTAACACCATGGGTGGTACCTACTTTTTAGTAAACTAACTTAGTATGCCAGTATATGGGCACCAGTGTTTTCCAGATATTTAGTGTGGGGTATGCACACTAGTTAAAAAAGTGTCCTCGGGTTATACAAGTAAAGTTTCAAAATATTTTTTTTTCTCTCTTCCCATTTACCTTGGGTGTCCCACTGGGTTCAATTTTGGGACCTTTATTATAATTTTTAAATAATCTTTCTATGTTAATCAAAATTCCAAATATACTGTTGTATGGGATGATACTGTTATTTTTGCAGAAGGCAGAGATCACCAAAGATTAACTAGCTTGCCACAGTCTGATTTTTATTTGGTACGGTTTTAGTTTATTAATCACAAACTGTGTCTGAATACAAAGAAAATCAAAACAAATGGTTTTCAGTTCTTGGAAAACTCATGGTACCTCCTGAAGTCTTTAAATCATGACCTATAGTGGTACCGTCTTGGGGAAGGTCAATACTTATAACCATCTTTGTTTGACCTTGGAGTGTAAGTTGGTTATTCTGAACATACTGAGAAGCAGGTAAAGACCATTAATCTTTTTTTTTAATATTGTACTATTTTTACTCATGAAGCCAAAAAAATCTTTAGCATTGTCATATATTTTTCCTATAAAAATAGATTTGTTATTTATTCTTCTGCTTGGCAGTTATTACTACATCATGTAGAAATATTGCTAAACAGGGTCTGTAGATTGGCTTTTAACTTGCCTATGGACAAACCTATTCATGAGTGGTATGAAGTTTTGTGCTGCTTAAATCTGACCCAAAGTATATGTTATCAAACTGGATATTAGGCTTGGAAATTGAAAAATAAATAACCTGTTGTTAAACTAATCTTAAAACAAGAAATAAGTAAGCGCCCATAATAGCAACAAGCACTGGAGGACACATATAGAGTTAGTTTAAGTCCTCATTTAATCAACATAATAGCACAGTATACACACACTCAAGTAAACGGCATGCGAAACTGTGGAAAAACAGCAAGGAAACTACTAACATTTCATTCGGCTGCTGCCAATCATCAGAGCAGCACCATAACTGTATGTTTCCTCCAGTGCTTGTTCTGTTACAGGTACTACTTATTTCTATTTTTGCTGCAGCTCCTGTTTTTAGCCCTGTAACCTAGTTCCTAGTGCTTTTTTTCTTTGTGTTACCCTTAAACTAATCTCACTTGCCATGGACCCAGATCATACTGGGATTTTTATTAGATCCTCAATTGATTCACTTTTTATGTTTGCCTAAATATAAAAAACAAAAGTGGGGCAATTGTTCTTTTATTACCATATTGTCTCATTCTGGAATTCTATGTTGAAACACTTACAATATATTGAAATGTTTTATTCATATGTATCTCAGCGTATGCACATTCCTCTGAAAATGTTGACAGCACACACAGAAAGCGGCACTCCAGAGAAAATAATCTGAAAATACTGTATTCGTCTGCAAATGTTTCACTGTAATTGTATGTGTTTAATGTTTTGTCTGTGCCTTTGACCACTACGAACATATGAACATATGAATGTGCCAGCAGAAATAGACCACCCATTCTATCTAAGTCTGCTCGAGTGTGCAGCTAGCACCCCTAGTTTGCAGCTGCCCCACCACCCTCCCCTTTGTCATCCCACTGCCTCCCCCACCTCCCCCTCCCTGTCCCATGCCCTTTTAAAGCTGTACACAGATTTACATGATATTACCCATTCTGGTAGTGCATTTCATTTTGCTACCACCCTTTCTACGAAATAAAATTTCCTAATTTCCCCTCCTAAATCTTCCCCCCTCTATTCTTAGCCCATACCTCTGGTGTCTCTCCCCCTTCTTAGCTTAAAGACCCCATCTGCCCCATCCTTATTGATCCCCCTCAGATACTTGAATATCTCTATCATGTACCCCAGTCCCTTCTATCCTCCAGAGTGTACGTATTCAGGTCCCCCAGCCTGCTCTCATAGTCTCTCCCCTCAATTCCACATACCATCTTTGTTGCCCTTCTCTGAACCCCCTCCAGTAGCCTGATATCATGCTTTAGGTATGGCTTCCAAAACTGCACCCAATACTCTAAGTGCAGCCTTACCAGCGACCTGTAGAGGGGTAAGATCACCTCTCTTCACCTGGACAAAAAAAACCTTGCTATGTACCCCAGTATTTTGTTCGCTTTTGCAGCTGCTCTCCTACACTGAGAAGTGTTGTTCATGGTCCCTGTTATTATTACCCCTAGGTCCTTCTCCTCCTCAGTGATCCCCACCTTAACCCCCCCCCAGCCAGTATTCCCTCCTTGGGTTCTTCGCATCGAAGTGCATAACCTTACACTTCTTTGCATTGAACCCCAGCTGTCACCTCTCTGACCACTCCTCTAGCTTGCTTAGGTCCTCCTGCAGCTGATTCCATCCTTCCCCTCCATCCACCACTGCTCTGATTTTGGTGTCATCAGCGAACAGACTTACCTTGCTCACCACCCCATGTGCAATGTCTGATATGAAGATCCCAAATAATATTGGCCCCAGCACAGTGCCCTGTGGCACCTCACTCATCACCAGCCTTGGAGTTGGGAGTTCCCCTCCCACCACCACCTGTTGCAGCCTCCCACTCAGCCAGCTTGTAATCCAGTTTGTCATTTTTGCCCCTACACCAGTTAGCTTCCCCCCATGCTACCCATGAGGCACTGAATCAAAGGCCTTGCTGAATTCCAAGTAAAGAACATCCACTGCATGACCTTATCCAGCTCACCTGTCACCCAGTCATAACATTATATCAGGTTGGTTTGACAAGATTTCCCTCAAACTAACCCATGCTGCCTCATATCCTGGAGGCCATTGTCCTCCAGGTATGACACAAGTCTTTCCTTTAGTATCGTTTCCATGAGTTTGCACATTATGGAGGTGAGACTTACTGGATGATAATTACCTGGTTCATCCCTTGGTTCGCTCTTGTGTAATGGTAATACATGTGCCATCCTCCAGGCTGGTGGCACATATCCCGACTCCACTGAAGTACTGTACAGATCTGCCAGCAGCTCCGCTAACACCTCCACCATCTCCTTCAGCACCCTGGGGTGGATACCATCTGGCTGTCATGCCTTGTCTTCCTTCAGTGCCCTCAGTCCCTCTAGGACTCTTCTTGCCTCAAATCTTCAATCTGTCCCCTCATCTCCCCCCAACCCCACCCTCCCAGCCCATGGTAGTAGCAGTCCCCCTTTCCCCTTTCTATCCTCACTATTGTCTCCATGCACTTCCTTTTCTCCCTGATGTATCTGAAAAAGTCTTTCTCCCTCTTGTTAATTCCCTGCTCTAATCTCAGCTCCCTCTGGGCCTTGGCTTCTCTCACTTTTCAGGCCACCTCCTTGGTCCCTCTTGCATACTCCTCCCTGTCCACTTCCTTCCCCATCCTTCTATACCTATGGTGCTTCTCTTGTTTTGCCCTCACCACCTCCACTACCTCACTTGTTCAGCCAGCATGGTTGTCTTGCTCTGCTCCTCTTACTCTATGTTTTGGTGCAGGTTTCTGTTGCCTCTGTAATCCCCGTTTAATAATATCCCATTCCTGCTCCGCATCCATCTCCTGCCTTATGCCCTCCAGTTTCCCTTTCAATACTTCCTGCATCCTCCCAAAGTCCACTCCCTGAACAACTGATTTCTCTAGCTCCCCACACATTGTGATATTAAACCACACTGTTTGGTGATCGATGTCGGCTAGTGGGTACTCCACTTTTATTTCCCTTATTGCCTCCCCATTTGACAATACCAGATCTAAAGTGTTCTTTAGCCTAGTACTTATACTAACCAACTGTGTCAGGAGACCCTCCTGGATCACGTCCAGGAGCACTTGCTCCCTAGCACTGGAGGTGACTGGAATGCTCCAGTCAACCCCCGGCAAATTGAAATCCCCATGATGACCACCTTCCCTTTTCTACATACCTTTCTGATTTGTCCCGCTAATTCCCTGTCAAGTTCCTCACACTAATATTTTTGAAGATAGGCAATTTTTATTCAGTAGCCCTCATTTAAATAAAATGAAATGAAAATTAACTGTTGGTATGTAATTATTGCATCATATCATCCAAGGATGTAGGAAAGCTTACTCACTGAACACATTTCTGTACAGTTTTTTTAGTATCTGTCCTAAACCATATGTCTCTTTGTTACCATTGTTGTCATTCTTATGTGGAGTGTCTGAGTTAGTGTAGGCCACTGAGTAGTTTCTGTATTTGTTTAAATGTCTTCTGTTAAGAGTACAGAATACAGTATGTGTACAACCTGTTTAGAGATTAGATGAAACATATGACAACAATCTGTTTTGTTATATATTGCGAGGCAGCAGTTGGAGAGAGTCTGTAAATTTTTATTTTTAAATAGGGGTTGCAGTGTACAAAATAGAAATTTCTGGTTACATCTCTGATATCATCATAGGGAGGAGGAGAAGAAGAAGATTCTGCCTATTTATGTAGCAATGCAGCATATTACAAGAAAGTTGCTGCAGTAAACAAGGCAATTTCAATGGCAGTTAATCCCTTTTGTTATACAGTGCAGTGACTCAAGGGGATCTACGATGCCAGTTCGACAAACATTTTGTCTACCGGCATTACAGCGATGGCTTTATGTTGACCGCAATTGCAGTTGGCAAAAAGCCATCAAGAAAAATGTTTTTTGAGGGAACTTTTGCCCCCAAACTTCCCATGCAGAGGGTTCTGCCCTCACACCCCCTAATTTTAATATAATCAACTCTGAGTTCATTCAGGAAGGGGGTGTAAGACCTTGAGAAGCAGTGCCAGGGTCCCACCGGTACATTACAATGGCAACATCAAATTGGCACTGTAATGTGCTTTGCTGTCAAAATGTTGCTGATACATCACCATACAAACTTAAGGCATTTTGTTGCGTCATGATTGCACCATTGTATGCCGGACTGCCACTTATAGCAGTCTGTGCCAAAAAGCTGTAGCACTTAAGCTCAGACTGACTAAATTACAAGGTTTCATTAATGAAGCAAGGCAGACAGTCACCTCGTTTGCACAATGCAAACATTAAAGTCTCTGATTTATCTGTGCAGGATGCTGTTAGAGCCTTGGTGGGATATGTTCTGGTCAATGGTGGTGGTTCCAATTGTTTTTCTGCCACTTAAACCTATGCTATGTATGAAATGAATGACCTATACAAGGTTGTCTTGGAAACCTTCTGACCATTCTTTTCTGTGCCATACAGATCAAGTAGGTTACCCGACTGATGAAACAGTCACATTCTTACTAGGTATATTTTGACCACCCTGGAACATCTAAGTGGTATAAATATTTCTCTGAGACCTTGGTTGATTCATGCAGACACAACAAGAGACTAATCTCTTGGTTAATAACAATAAAAAAATCTGTACTGACCTTTAGTAAAAAGGAAGCTACTATGCAGTTCATAAGAGGATAAAGCAAAGGAAGCTCCATACATTAGCGACCTTGATGCTCTCTAAACTGTCATGCTGAAAAAATAACTTGTAGAAGGTAGGACTCGATATACAAAATATTTTTCAAAACTGCAATGGTTAAAAAGGAATCACAAAAGACTGGAGAATTGCTTGCTGATCCCATGGACATACTTGAGATCTATTGGCCAGTTTGGACTGGCTGACTGCTCTAAAAGATCTGTTTACGTCTGCATGGGATCCCAGTAAGAAACTCTTGAGGAATCTCAGGACCCTTATCTGCACCTATGGCATGGGAACCTGAACTAAGCAGCTGCTGGGTGGAACACCTCAGTTAATCTGACTGTAAAAGGTGGAAGCCTAAAGACCCTCAACCAGTTGGGTCACCCATCGTAGCTTATCCAAGTCCTGTACTATGTTCCAGATGTAGACTGTTTCCAGGAAGACACAAGAGTGACTACCATCTTATACTAACAGCTTAATATGGGAAGACTCCTACACTAATGAACTAAGTACCTTGCCATGCCTGAGCCAGACATGGGTGGAGCATGGGTCCCTCTGTCAATAAATCCCATTAAGATATAAAAATGATGGTTTCTAACTGCAATGTTGGCTATTGGAGTAATCAGGGAATTGTAAGATACTCAAATTTTCTGCAAAACATTGGAATTAGAGGAGTTTTTCATAACAAGGTTAGCTTTTGTACGTCACATGGTTCACTCAGTTCTTTCAGTACCTCTGTCACAGGTAGCCTGGATGGCCTGTATAAACATTTGATCTGAATGTTGCCTGTATGGTAAAGGGACCAGTTCGAGACCTTGGACTTTTGACATACTGTATATGGTGAACAAAACTTGCTGATTCAGCGACTGTTTTCTCAGGTGTACATACTGTACTGTTGACTGTGCCAGGACTCTGTTCCTCCACCAGATAAATCACCAAAGGCATTCTAGGTTTGTTCCATTCAATTTATAATGTATCCACCTCTGTCAACATCATTTTGCCTCAAGTGCCAGCTCAGTTGCTAATGTAGTTGACTGTCACCACAGTTTGGCTTTTTCTGATCTTCAACTAGTCTTAACTAGGAGTGTCTCAATGCCATAAATGGCTCTCATATCTTAAGACTGGAGATTCTGATTTCCTGGGATAACATTCCTTCTGATCTAATATTGCACTCAGCCCATGTGGTTGGCACCGGTGACCAGGATCAACTCTAAAAGATGGAGATAGAGAAGATCCTCTATGGGGGGTTGGCATTTCCTCCCGACATTCTGTTGACTTGCATGCAATGCACAATATGCATAATGTGACCTGGTAATGTTCCAAGATCAGGAACCAGTAGTATATCTAACTTTAAAAATATTTGGTCCCCCTTAGAAATGCCCTGTAACATGGCACGGTAGATCTTCAATTACTCCACTGGGAAGCATAAGACCCCATATAAACTAAGACTCCCTACTTATGATGGGTCTGGGTTTGACCTGGGTACAGGTATGATGCTGTTTGTATTCACATTTTACTGGGATTGTCTCCAAAGTCATTGTCCATATTTCATGATTCTTTAGTATTAACTTTCAACTCACTACTTTATGCAGTGCTTTATTTCAGAACATTCTAAAATGCAGTGCTATTTAATATTTTGAACAGTGCAATAACATTTTTTTTACAAAATTCTGAAGGGGTCTCATCTTTAGTATGAATCAGAAGACCTTCTGTGTAGGGCTGTCAATAGACTAAAATCTGTAGGCATTTGAGGGGTGATAGAACTGATTAATCATGTTATTAATTTCTCCATTCTTTGTTGAAAAAGGTACAGTTGAACTGACCTCTCAGATATCTGTCATAAAATGTCTCCGGCTCTGCTAGTGTTGCTGTGAACTTTTCTGTGTTCACTAGCTAGCTGAGATCATACAAGATCTGTATCTGTGGTGTCTCCTGTACTAGTATGTGAGCCAATAAGCTTGACAATGCATTACTTTCTGTTGTATTTGGTGGCCAAAAATAAGTACCTTAAAACACACCAGGGTCTTGGTAGAAAGAAAAACATGCATCACATAAATGTAGGCCTTCTGTGTTTACTTCCATACAAAGAAAGGTGGAGTGAATCCCTAAATGTATCTGTTTGTCTCATAACTGGCCAAATAATGGAGGAATTAATACAGTCACATCATAAGAAAAGTGTCAAACACTGATGTCAAGTGTTGGGGAGTTCCTGTGAACTCATTTTTCCATTATTGCATGCTGGAATTTTGCAATTTTTCTGTGTCTCCAAAATAAAGTTTTTGGTTTTTTTTTACTGCAGAATCACCTATTTGATCTTCATCATCATTGCAGACATGCAGCTGAGTGCCATGCTATTCATGTCTGCAACACACAAAATACCCACAAAATAATGCTAGATACAAAAAAAAAAACATCTATCGGAGGGTACAAAACACTGAGGAAGGGGACTGTTCTGGGAGAGAAGAAATACCCCTACTTACCTCACACACTAGGCTAGAAGGCAAACTACTTATAGCAAAACTGCTTATACCATCTGTATGTGGTATGACACTAATTTTGATACTGTCTATTTTGTATTACTTGTATGTCTGATGTTATTTGTTGTATGTTGGACACAATTGTAAAAGAGAGTTAACTCTCAATTTTGCCTTCCAAGAAATTGAATTTGAATTTGAATCTGGCACCCTTAAATTATTTAGGCATGCAGACTGGCAGCATACCTAGACCTTCATAGGAGCTGGAGTTGAAACAGCAGGAAGCCAATTAACTGTTACACAACGAACATACTTTGAATTTAAAAAAGACTGTTTACTGAGGGCAACCAGGATTTCTCTGTTGTAAATTACTAAAGGGGAGAAAAATATTAAAAGTTGTGAAGCATAGACCAAGATGAGCATCAACAGTGTGCTCCTTGTCCCTTCAACAGACACAAAACAATGAGCTAGTACCTGCCCAGTGGAATGTTAGTGCAGCCTACATTCCATGATGATGTCACTGCTTTGCAATGTGTGTCACTGGCTCACTGCCCCTAGCAGGATGATGTAATTCCCAGCAGTTTTGAACAACTGAATGACAATGTGGAATAGTACAGAAAGATAAATATTTTTAGTTATGTAAGGTAAGATAGTTAATGTCTACGGGGAACATCTAGGCTTCTATTGATAGCAGTTTCACCTCCCAGACTATCTCAGCCAAGGGACAGTGATCTGATCACCCAAGTACCTTCCCAGACTGTGGAGCCAATGACTGTTTATGAGACAGTAATTATGTCAATCATGTTGAAATTTCAAATGAGCAACCTCAAAAACCAAAGAGCAGAACAGCAAGGTCAGATACAGAAAAGCAACACAAAAACAACAAAATGCAGCACTCTTTTGATTATTTGCCCCTTGATTTCATCACCCTTACATGATGTCCTATTCACTCATCCTGGGTAAGCTGAGGTCTGCTGGCCTTTTAGCTCCCGCTGTTACTTGGTTCCATTCCTACCTAATGGGCCAACAGCAATCAGTACAAGTCAGAGGTGCCCTGTCACCTCTCCTTCTTATCCAGGCTGGCGTTCCACAGGGCTCCATCATGGGTCCCCTTTTGTCCATCTTCCTGAAGGACCTCCCCTCTGCCTGTACCAATTCTCATATACACATGTATGCAGATGACACAGTCATCTTCACTTCCAGTTCCTCTACCGCAGCTGTGGAAGATGTGCTCCACAAGATTTCAATAATGTTCTGCACTAGTTCCAATCTAACCAACTCAGAGTCAACACTGAAAAAAGACGGTGTCCATGACCTTTGATAGCAGTCAGAAACTAGCCAGACTCACTGCCCATCTTGTTTTTACCACTCTGGATGGCACACCTCTAGATGCAGTTCAGGCTTTTAGGCTTGGAGTGTGGCTAGACAGCAAGCTTGATTTCCCAGCCCACATAGATACCATCCATGCAAAACTCCATCCCAAGCTTGGTGTACTGTATGACAACAAAGACTGTTTATCTCCACATTTTGAAGGGAACTTCTTACCAAAATGGTGCTCCCTGTTGTTGACTATGCAGATGTGGTCTATGGTGCTGACCCTTCCACTTCACTTGCCAGACTAGATACCCTCTGAAACTCTTTGTGTCACTTTGCTACAAACCTCCCACGTCACACACACCATTAGTCATTGTATTCATCTGTATCCATCTTCTCTCTGCCCTCACATTGCCTGGTTCTCTGTACTTCCTTCACATCCAAATTCTGGTTTGGGTTCCTTCCCTCTTAACTGTCCTCTCCCAGCTTCCTCCTTCTTCCTGTTCCCTTTGTTCAAGAGACCATTGCACCTTTGCTACTCCTCATCCCTTCAACTCTGCTGGGCAAACTGCCTTGTTCTATAGACTTCCCTTACTCTGGGACCCAGTCCGTCCTCCTTCCAACTCTCCCCATCTCCTGCATCTCTCAGGCACCAGTTGAAACTCCAACTCCTACCCACCTGTTTGTGTTACCATTCCTTCTGAAAACCCTGAACCAAGTCACAACCATCCTGGTAAGCAGCCGGTTGAGTCCCCACTCCTGCATTGTTTCACTAACACACTACTTCAATCTCCTCCCTACAGTACGAGGTCAGACAACATCACACCCTCCATGTAATTTACCTGTTATCAATATTGTACTTATTCACTGAATATTGCTGCCAGGTCTGAATGTGCACTTGTTAAGTGTCATGTTTGAGCTGGACTAGACTATACTCTCTGTGTATGTAAGTTTTGTATTTTTCTAACTTTGTACGTGTTTTATCTAATGTTGTTGCACTGTTTTATTTTTATATATTGTGCTGCTGTTATTTCTCTGGTCCCCTTTGCCAGGTCACAACTGGAAACAAGCTCTGGCTTAGTGTACCTCACCCAGTTACCAATTTTAAAATAAATAAATAAACCTCATGTATCTGCAATCCACCACAATCAGACCTGGCATGCAATTATTTTTGGTCTATGTCAATTCACTCCCATCAACTAGCTCCGTATCAATTCACTCCTGACCACTCGCTCCCAATCCAATTCACTCCCACTAATTACACTCCACGATAATTTGCTCCCTGTGGTGCTACTTAAACAATTAAACAATTATTTGCTGGGTAATTCAGTAAGTCATTAAATATGAATCAATTGTAGTGACCAGCGTTCTTCAGTATTCCTAGTACTGCAACCATGGCTGCACACTTCATAATGTCTGAGTGCAATAAAAAGAAATTGGTGGATGCTGACAACTATGTGTACACTCATCACAAGCAGGGCTACAATGGAAAGTCTATATGGCAGTGTGAGTTTTGGAAGAATCCAGCCAGCAGTATTTGCATTACTACCTGGCAAATGCAGGGAAACACATGAAAGGCTACTTAATGCTTTAAAAGATTTGAACCCCTGTCTGGACCCAGCAATAATCATGACCGACTTTGAGAAGGCAACAATTCAAGCTTTCAGAACAGTGTACCCCAATGCTACTCAAGTTGGGTGTTTTTTTCATTTCTCTCAATGCATGTACTGAAAAATACAAACAGAAAGACTAGTACAGAGATATGCCCAGGACCGTGAATTCAGCATTAAGTGTCGTTATTTACCTGCACTGGCTTTCTACCCACTGAATCAGGTTATTAGTAGATTCGAAGAAATCACAGACGAAACACTAAACATTTTCCCAGCTGAATTAGAACCCATCATTGACTATTTTGAAGACACAACAGCCAGATTCCATCCTATCCCAGAAAATACTTAATACACAGTTTGACACTGAAATGTCCAACCCCCGGTGCCAGCAAATAACAACCCCCAGTCACAAATAACACTCTCCCACACTCACTCTGACACCGGGGTACCCAACCCCCAGTGCCAGCTAACAATGCACCACACCAACTAAGCAGCACTAAGCAATATCTGGGTGTGCATCCTCTGGTGCACTCAAACAACACACTGACACTGGGGTGCACTAGGTTACATAGTCCCCACTGCTAGATCCCTGAAAAAAGAAAAGTGTCCCTCATCATTATCTTTTTTGTAAGACCTGAAACAAAGAAAACTGTCCAGTGATGTCTTCTAGCCCTATGACCCTCCAACCCACCCACACTAAGCACCCACCATTCTACACACCTCCAATTACTCACTTACCTAACTAGGATCCTACAAAGTAATACTGTCTGCCACCAGCAAAGCTCTTCTCCCTACCATGACCATCTGCAAACTGACAGATGACAAGTTCAGTAAATGGCTTCTAAATGCCTTTTGAACTTTTACACATAACATTGTCATTTTTTTAAATAAAGCTTTTTGTACCTTGGTTTGTCGGCAGCTCTTCAACCCTGTCCACATCTCCCCATGACCAGCGTGTACATACCCCCAAGTAGGATCTCTAGCAGGGCCAGGGGAGGTTGTTCTACCCCAATGGGAAATCCAGACAACCCATTGGATCCGATGGGTGGTGTGGGCCACAAGGAGACAGGCATGACGTCACATAGCCCATTCTCCTCTTTTTCCATTTTCTGTGCCTTAGTCCCCTGCCATAGCACCAGTATGTGTGTGTGAAGGTGCACACATCCTGCACAGCTGCAGCTCCACCTTTCAAGTTAATCGAGCATGCACTGCCACTGGGCCTCCACCTGGTGGCAGTCATGGGTCAAGCTGCCTGGCCGCCTTCCCCGGCAAAGGAGAGCAGTCCCAGGAATGCTCAGTCCTATCCCATGCCGCTGACCCCCAGCAACCCATGTATGTTCCCAAACATGGGTCACCAATGGGGCAAGAGCTAAGGCATTCAACACCTTAGCACTGTATGCCACTGGGCCAGCCAAGCATTGTCATTCTCTAACATTTTTTCCCTACATTTTCAACATAGATTTTTTTTACTCCCCTTATGAAAAACACAGGTGTAATTCTTCAAATTTGCTCTGAAATAATGGGGTTTTTTGCATTCGCTCCATAAAATCACCTTTTTGGACAGGATTTAAAAATAATTACAGCTTTCTTGATAATATGGTAGGGAAAGAAAAAGATTGTCTTGAAAATGTGGGGTCAAAATCTCAAAATACAACAAAGGTATGAAGAAACATTGACATTTTTCACTGTTAATCATAACTTTGCTATTTTGGGAGGTTTTGACCCCACTTCATTAATGACAGGGGTCATTTTTAAAACTCTCACCCAAAATGTGTTGTTGTGATCATGCTGCAAAATGACACTTTTCACAGGATTTCATAAATGGCACTTGTCATGTTCATAAGGTGCAGTAACATAAAGCTTACGGTGAGAATGTTGGTTAACAAATGTAAAAAAAAAAATATGAAGAAATGCTGAAACTTCCAACACAATCATAATGTTGCACTTTTTTATATTTGCTTGTACACATTCATAAACTGAACATATTGGTACTGTAGTGTAGGGAGCTGTGTAGGTGTGTACTGTATAAGCCAATGGATGTGGAAATGCAGGAGGCTTGTCTCTTAAAATCCAGTTTTGAGAAGGCTGATGATGACAGTGTTCAGCTGTCTGATTGGCGTAAACTTCTTGTAGTTCAAAGGATAAAACCCCACTGATCACACTGGTGTTCTGCTTATTTGCCAGTTGGCAAACATTATCAGGCTTTGAAGATAAACATCAAGCCTCACACTGTGTGTGTGTGTGTGTGTGTGTGTGTGTGTGTGTTTTTCCCCCTAGTTATAGACAGAACGTACCTATCTGAAGGCACTAAACAGAGTTGGGGAAAAACAGCATGTGGATTGCAAATATAATTACTGGTCAGCAATTTTTCTCTATGAGCTGTCCCAGTTGATATTTGCCATAATAACCATTAGGTTTTTACAGCATTCATGCACACTCTCTTTTAAAATAAGCATGCCCTTATTGGCTTCTGTTTTTTGTGGGGGTGGAATTAACACTTCCACAAACATGGAAGCTCCATCTCTCGCTTACCAAGGAGCTGCCACAACCTGACCTGTCTTTCCTCATTTTTATTATTTTTTTTAAATATATCTGGTTCATTCTACCTTTTACAGCTTTGAAAAGCTTTATCTTATTGATCCTGCTGTTTATCTGCTTTGGGACTTAGCCAGCGCAACCTGAAATGGAGTCATGGCTGACTGTCCTAGCATTTGTTAAGCGGAATCGCAAACAGTAAACTGTAAGTAAAAGAGAATAACAAAAGGAAAAATGAAAATGTTGATTCTAAGAAAGAAGGACACATACACAGAGAGTGTGTGTGTGTGTGTGTGTGTGTGTGTGTGTGTGTGTGTGTGTGTGTGTGTGACAAAAGTTAGACTGGCAAAAAATGGTCACAGGTCTGGGCACTAAATTCAGGCTGGAGAAAAACTGCCGAATAGCAAATATAAAAAATAAAGGATGGGGTAATGTGCAAATGAAAATTGAATGCACACCCTTGGTGTGAGATGCTTTTATAACCCTCCTGAGTTTGCTCTCGGGATTTATGTAGCATCCCACATCTTGGGTGTGCATTAAATTCTCGTATCACACTCTATCCCATCTTTATTCTCTGTATAATGGCTTCAGATATGTTAACAGCATATCAACAATGAACAGAAAACCCCAGCGACAATTGATTTGATATACATATTGGTTATTTTCCTTTTAAAGAACTCATGATACCAGTTAGATAACCTTGAAATATGTGAGAGTTAGACACAATTTGGTTTATAGTTCATATATTTTACTGTCCTTTTTTCATATGGCTCTGTCCTCATGTCTCTCCCCTTCAGCCTCCACCCCAGCTACTTTATGCCACCTCCAGGATTACCCCATCTACATCTTACCTCATTGTGTGAGTGGATGCCATGGATGGTGGTGGTATGTTGCCTTCAGGATTGCAGCATCATCCTACAGAAATGGATTCTTTTCTGCCCATTACTCCCCCTGAGTTAAAACTGGCAATATGCAAGGGTGCATGCTTTCAATACACACCTCTAATTTTCAGTTCTGGTGACTGCTGCTGTGGCACCTACCCTCAACTAGGTGGCAGCTAAGCAGCAGTACACACTGCCCTCCAAAGGATGAAAGCTGTCAATGGATGCTAAATCCTCCTTCCTGCCACCAGACCCTGAACTGCGATCCATTCCTGAACCTCGATTACCAGTGTGACATAAGATGAGGTGTTCAATCCCTCAGTCCTCCATGCCACTGGCCTGGCTACAAGTTTACTGTAACTCAGATTTCCTTAGACAATACTGCTTGTGGGCCTGAGGGGGCTGAACCTGCAACCCACTGATTTACAGTTCTATGCTTTTACCCTGCATACCATTCAGCCAGATCGATCTTTTTGCAGTCTTTCTCTTTTTCATATTTGCTGCGCTTGCGCACCAAACATTTTATTACAAGTGAAAGGGAACATTAGAGGTCTGTCACTACTTAGTCCACTGTAGTTGAAACTGGAAAGGGATCAGCAGTCTAAACAACAGACCACACAGTGTGGTCCTGACACCACTCGCTGCTTGCTGGGCATAAACTTTGTGTACTTCAAAGGACTAAGCCACTCCAATTGGAGAGGGCTTCAGTCCTTTGATATGCATGAAGCTGGACAGTCAGCAAGCAGCTGATCAGCTGTCAAAACTACGAGCCCACACTGCCAGCTTTTTTGTGAAATTTCTGGTCATGTGTGACCAGTTTTCCTATAGCAACATAATTATTCAACTAAATGTTGTGAATGTCCCAGTATTTACAATAATTTGTTTTAAATGCTTTATAATGCCAGCCCGGTGGTGCTGAGGGTTGAGGCACTGGACGCCACACCTCACGCCACACCGGCAACCTGGGTTCAGGAATGGACTTTGGCTGCTGGAGGTTGGCAGGGAAGAGGAAGGACTGAGTATCCCACAGCTGCTTTCCTTCCTCTGGGGAGGGTTGGGGCACTGCAGCGCACTGTAGCGGCTGCTGGTGGAGTCCAGTAGCACTACAAGCAGTGAGCAGCAGAGTGGGGGAGAGCTCGGCCGGCGTCAGCATGTATGTGCTTGCACGCCATTGCACGTCTGGCTCTCTAGGGCAAAGAAAACAAGGCAGAAAATGGTGGGGAGTGATCTCGGTGGCTGATGGCTCTGCCCGGTGCCCCACCCCCCATAACAGAGAGGATCCTGCATTCAGAGCAACGTGAGCGATTAATGGCCAGCTCTGAGGAGGTGCCAGATCGGACTCAGGGGGTGTGGGTGTCAGCAGCCGGGGGATCACAGGGATCTGCTCTGCAGAAGGAGAAGAGAGAGAGATGTGATAAAAAAAATGCCTTATAATCACTTTTTTAGTATTTATTTTGGAACAAATGCACTCCGCAAAATTTAGGGAAGGGGCTAAATCCTAAACTCATGCATTGTCTATTTTTGTCTTCTAAAAGGCAACATAAAATAAGGCTACATTCAGACAGTTTGTTTGATTCTGAACATGTATGTGTACCTCTAAAGTGAAAACGAGCATTGGAAAGGCATGAAAGGCATTTCTGAAAAACTCAGCTGAGATTGCGAGTGTGTGCATTAGCACCCATCACTGATGTGCATATTTGGGATCTCTGCTGAGTTTTTCAAATAAGCTTTTCATGCAACAGAAATAACCATTACATAGGCAGTTACCTGCCAATGTTAAAGCGAGGTCAGCACCTAAAATAGCATATAGCTAAATGGCAAAACAGATCAATTTTAGCCAAAAGAGTAATGCCAAAGTTATTTATTTGAGAGAACATGTAGATGTAAATGGAAATAATCTCACTCACAAGAAGACAAATGTCAGCCCATACTGCGGGGCATACTAAAAGCAAAACTGGACACTTCCAGTGCTCGTGGAAGGAAATAAGTTTCCAATTGCAGAAGCAACTACAGATACAAAATGAAAAACAGAGTTTATCTAAAGTCTAAATTTTTGACCAAAACGAGGTTTGTTGAGTTCATTACAAACACTCCATTTCAATCAAGAGACTGATGGCTTGGTCGTCCCTTCAGTGTGCTATCATTCAAGTGCACCCTTATGTATCAACCCTACTAGTCATCTTCAGAGTGTGAAGCTTTTCATGCCTTTCCAATGCTCCTTTTCACTTAAGAGATACAGCTGCAGCTGCTCTGGGAGCTGTTGGCAAAAGCTGGCATGTGAGGGAAAAAGGTGCCAGGTGATCCGACTGAATTTCTACACTAAGATTTAATTCAACTACATTAGGGTCTGAAAGAGAAGCAGCAAAAGTGAACACTCTGGTTGGCCGAACTGTATTTAAATTTATAACTTTTTCTCTTGACTTGCACAATACCACCACCCCGGGGCCTCACTCCCTGTTCCCCATCCCCAGCTTTCTTTGCTTACAAGGAAACCTTTTTATACAGTTGAAATCAATGCAGTTTTACTTGGGCTGTGGTTTTGTTGATGGTGCTTTTTAGCAGAACCTGAATGAGGGAAAATATATTTAACTTACAGTACATCTACATGTCCGGTTACCATGGAGATTCAAGTGGCTGACCCAGTGGTAAACAATATTTGGTGCATTGCTGGATTAGCGTTTATAAGGCGCAGTCAACAGAAGGTATGCAGACATGGTGCTGGATTCTCAAAACACTGAAGGAGCAAAACCATCTGCAAGTCTCCAAAAGTTCTGCAATTGCAGAAAAAAAGGAATTACGCTGAGTGGTAAACATAAAATGTCTGCAGCTGTGGAAAAAATACACTGCAGACTAGGGAAAAAGTGCAGCTGCAGATGGTCCTGAGGGGAGAAAAGCCATTGAAAAGTCTGGCATATCCCCTTAAAGGTTATTCTCAGCCAGTGCTTTTTCACAGTTGTGGAAAAAATGTTGTACATGCTGCGCCACAGAGAGTGAGGTGTATTTCTCCCTGAGCAAAATGGAGTATACCAGCAATTGAGGTACAATTATAGTGGAGGTTCAAGCATCAAGCAACAGCAAACCAGTGTGTGCATAGTATTGCCAGTTGTTACATCACAAATAACACACATTTTCATTGAAAGGCAAAAAGCCACAACCACTAGACCTGTGCAGCCCATAAAGGAGCCCCACAGGTAGTACATGCAGAGCTGGTAATAGTCTGCGGTGAGTGCTACTGAAGTAGGCAACATAAACACTCCAGGTAGATACACAACCATAAGTTCCACCATCAGTTACAGACAGCCACTGTGGTGCATAATCCTGTTGGAACCAATGATGCTGTAGCTGTCCCATTTCAGGGACTGGCTGTTGGTCTCTCTGTGAGTACTTTCTGCTGCATCTATGGCAAGACGGTCAAAGTATGCTGCTCCAGTTAATATGGATCACCTGTTGTTGTGCCTGCTGAGCCTTTTCTTCATCTGCAGGTCCACACTTCTGAATTTTCAGCAGCTGCGGAAAAATGTTGCAGATTTTCAGCACTTGTGGAATTTCACTACTTGCCTGTTTTGCAATTTTCCTCAACTGTGGAAATTTTCTTTATGAATATGCCACAACTAAATTTCCACAGTGCTACAAGCCATTTTTCTGTAACTACAGAATTTGTGGCTGTTTGAGAATCCAGCCAAGGGTGTTCGGGTACTAATACACCCTACCTCCTCGTTCCATTGCTCTCTCACATTGTTATATCAGGAGACGAGCTGGGAATCAGCAGTAACTGGACTTTAAACTAAAACATAGAGCTTAGAGTACCTCCCTCTAACTGGAGCAGCAATTATTTGCAACATATAGCAGGTTCCCCTGAGTTGTTGTTGAACTCAGAAATGGTGCTAATAGTTATAAATTGCACCCTAGTCAGTTGTCAATGTTGGCTATATTAATAGTGTAATGATGAATTTTTGCCAAAGTTTTCTATCTAGCAGGATTGGTCTCGAAGCAGTTGAGGCTCTGGTTGGCTATCTCAGTAGTGCATGAACCAGCAATTTCAACAGATCTAGTGGTAATACATGCCGGTTCTGTTAACTTTGTGTCCCTCCAGGTATTTTTTTAAGGGTGGCAACAGCAATTTCCATTGCTAGGTAGAGCCCTCATATTCAAAAGCTAATCAAATTTTGTTTATATGATAACAGCATTTAATATTAACTTTGGGGCCATATGTGCCTATTTACGTGTCAGCCCTATTCGCCTCTGCATTCTGTGGGTTTTCAGTTGAAACACTGTGAGCTCCTATTGTCGAGTTAAAGTTGTAAAACATGAAGAGTCAATCAGCATCCGTCTGTAATGGCATTAAGGAGGCTGCTAATGTTTGGTACAATGGAAGCTCCTGTTGCTATTCCAGTCAGTAATATCTGTATTACTTAAGTTATAAGAACCAAACTTTTAACAGAGCTGGTAGCAATACATGTCAGATTCTAAATGGTTACAACAGCAGTTTTTGTTGTTAATCAGATCCTTTAGAATTTGGAGCTAATTATCTTCTGCCCATACCAGCACTTAATACTTTAACTGCCTGATCATACGTCAGCCTCACCCATCTTAATATTTTGTGGGCTTTCAATTGATGCAACATGAGCTCCTATTGCCACACTTAAATTGTACCATATAGGTTCATAGGTTCATAGGTACGGGGTTCAGGTCTAATAGTCAAGTAGGCCATAAGCAGACTTGCAACTAACTGTGGATGTATTCTAATTTCCCCCCATGTGTTGGTCTAAACAATGTTTAAATGAGGTAATAGATGGAGCTCCCACCACCTGTTCTGGTAGGATATTCCACTCTTTAATCACCTTCTGATTAAACCATGTCCCTCTCCTGCTGGTCCTGTATAGATCTCCCTTTAGCTGATATGAGTGCAGTCTGGTGGCTCTACTCTGATTATCTTTCCTTGTTAACCCAGAGGTTTCCCAGATCAAATGGTGCCCGCAGGAACAAGGCTGCACCTATGGCCATCACCGCAGCCACCACCCACTTGGCTGCAATTCTGCCTTCCCTCCTGGATCCCAAGCCTGGACACAATCCTGAGGATGTTCACGCCTGAACAGCGCCCACAGGAACAAGGCAGCACCTACGGCCATCACTGCAGTCACTGCCTGACTTGGCTGCATTCTTTGCCCACCCTCCTGGATCCCAAGCTCAGACACAATCCTGAGGACTCTCGAACCCGAACGGCGGCCGCAAGAACAAAGCAGCACCTATGGCCATCACCGCATCCACCACTCGACTTGGCTGCATTCTCTGCCCACCCTCCTGGATCCCAAGCCTGTACACCATCTTGAGGACTCTTGCACCCGAACAGCACCCACAGGAACAAGGTGGCACCTACGGCCATCACCATGGCCACCGCCCGACTTGGCTGCATTCTCTGTCGGCCCTCCTGGATCCCAAGCCCGGACACAATCCTGAGGACTCTCGGGCCCAAACAGCGCCCACAGGAACGAAGCAACACCTACAGTCATCACCGTGGCTGCCGCCAAACTTGGCTGCATTCTCTTCCCACCCTTCTGGATCCCAAGCCTGGACACAATCCTGAGGACTCTTGTGCCCGAACGGTGCCCGGAGGAACAAGGTGGCACCTACGGCCATCACTGCGGCCACCACCCAACTTGGCTGCATTCTCTGTCAGCCCTCCTGGATCCCAAGCATGGACACAATCCTGAGGACTCTCACGCACGAATGGCGCCCACAGGAACAAGGCGACACCTAAGGCCATCACCTTAGCGGCCGCCCGACATGGCTGCATTCTCTGCCGGGCCTCCTGGAGTCCAACCTTGGACACAGTCCTGAGTAGGTACCACTACTAGATCCTCTTGCTCCTGCTGTCTTATGATTGGTTCAGTGCTTGGCTGATCGGACCGTGATTGGACGGTTCTACAACCCTGAGCCATCCGATTGGAGCGCCTTTTGACTGTATATCGAATAGCTGTTTCTGCACCTTTTCAACGCCAAAAAACAGCTCCTTTTTGCTGTGACCTATTTCTGTCTCTAACTGATAAGATAAGGGGAATTTAGTCTGTAAATGCCTGCTTCTCTGCCTAAATAATTGTATGTAATCTTAGAATGTTAACTATGCTTACTGCACTGCATTAATGGTAGGGTTTTTGCTTGGGTAGATGCTCTGTACACTATTATTTGTAGTTTTTGCTTGTTCTCTCCTTCGCTACCTGCCCTGCCCCATGTCTTTGTTCCTCCTGACTATTCTCTTGGTTAAAATCTCTCTCATTACCTGCCTTCCCCAATAGACCCCTTGCTCATCAGTGAACTACTGTCTCCTTTTACCAATATCCCAGTCTCTCACCATAGCAACCCTTCCCCCCCCCCAGCTCATACCTAGTGTAATTATCTATCTACCTCAGGGCTGTGACCTCACCTTTTGTCCTCCCTGGTATCCCCACCCCTCTAATCTCTCTGTCCTTTACACATTTTAATTTAGCCCCCACTCCACCACTGACAGTCTGCCACCAGTCTCCTGCTCCCTCCTGCTCTTGTACTTAACCTCCCTCTCTCTTGCTCCCCCAGGGACTATCACGCCCGAACGGCACTCGCAGGAACAAGGCAGCACCTACGACCACCACCACGGCAACTGCCCGACTTGGCTATATTCTCTGCCCACCCTTCTGGATCCCAACCCTGGACACAATCCTGAGGACTCGTGTGCCCGAACGTGCCCGCAGGAACAAGGCGGCGCCTACGGCCATCACCGCGGCTGCCACCCAACTTGGCTGCTTTCAGTGCCCACTCTCCTAGATCCCAAGCCCGAACACAATCCTGCATAGGTACTGCAGCTAGAGCTTCTCGCTCCAGCTCTCTTATGATTGGTGCAGCACTTGGCTGATCGGACCGTGACTGGACGGTTCTACAACCCCAACTCAACTGATTGGAGCACCTTTTGACTGTATATTGAATAGCTGTTTTTGCACCTTTTCAACATCAAAAAACAGCTCCTTTTTTCACCTGCCCCCTCCACCCCCTCCCAGGCCTCCTTTAAATACACCTCTTGACCCTCCCCTTTCTTACATCTCCATTCTCATTGGCCTACATATACCCTGCCTACCACCTGTCTTCCTGTCAGGGCTTAAGTGTAAAAACTTGACTCTGTGCCCCATTCCTTATCGTTTTCTATCTGCACTTCTACTCCCTACTGCTCTGTCCCTCTCATGCCTAGGCTGCTTATCTCAAACCAACACTAACCTGAACAGTTAGCCTTATTTTCTCTCATTCACCAACTAGTGAAGACATTTTATTTCCACTGTCTCAATTCAGGTGGATAACATACAGGGATAACAGATTCCCCCTATAGCCACTAAATACGCCAGAATGCCTGGTCCAATGCACACAATGAGAGGGTCATTGCCTCTCCTGCTGCTTCTGGTCCCACTAGTGGGCATAGGTTTCACCACTTTAGGACCTGAAAAGGAATCTCCTACAGCATAAGCAACACAGGAGCAGAAACTGTTCCTATTAATAGGAATGACCACAGGATGTGGGGGACAGCTTAATCTCCCTTAAGCACTATCAACACTACTGGAGGCTAAAATCTAGTCCTACCCTTTAGCAGCCTTACTGTATGGCTGACCAGGCTACATTAGCTCTATTACTCTAGTACAACAAGGGTCCAGGCATCCTGATGCTAGTGGTAAACCATGGATGCACCTATGCCACAAGCTCATACTGTTCCTCCTGCTGCTATCTGGGAATGTCCACCCTAACCCGGGGCCACCCCCACAAAGCAGTCTATGGCAGGGAAGTACACATCATAATGCTGGGACCATCCCCATGCAGTCCTTGTTAAAAGGAGAGCTGAAAATCATATCACTTAATATAAACAGCCTCCTCCCTAAGTTCCCCAGATCCAAGCATGGGTGGTACAGCTAAAACCGGACATTACTGCCTTCATGGAGACCTGGCTATCACCCAAAATCACAGATGTGTCCTTATCACTGGAAGGCTACAACTCTTTCCGTCAAGACAGGCTCACCAAACGGGGGTGGCAGCTGCCTAGTCTATGTCCAAAATGACATTAAAGTGCAGATGATGGACTGCAGCCTGCACACTAGTGAAGCGCAAATCCTCCACCTCAAACTTACCATTGGTCAGCAAAACAAAGTACTGCTGCTAACAACAGTCTACATACCCCCAGGGAAGCAGGCTGCTGTGCTCAAGCTCTTTGAGGAGAATCTGAAGCATTTGGGAAAAGAAAGAGAGCAGGTAATTGCTGGGAATTTCAACATAAACTGGCACTCTAACAAGGAAAACGTAGCCAGGAACCTAATAGCTGGCCTATAACTTACGCAGATGGTTACCCTTCCCACTAGGCATAACTACAAAACAGGCACCAGTACACTCATTGACTGGCTACTCTGCTCCAATCCTGATCACATATCAGATGTTAATGTTCTGCCCAATAGCCTCAGCGACCACTCGCCAGTCATGTGCAGTTGGGCAAACAAGTTCACAAAGTGCCCACCGAATGTTACTACTAATCGTGTGCCGAGACCTGGGCTATTAAATGATTTCAAACTCCACTTATCCCTGATCGACTGGTCACCGCTTGACCTTGCAACTGATGGCAACCTTGCCTTTGAGTTCTTCTGAAATTTGTTTACTCAGGCATGTGATAATTTTGTCCCCATAAAAAACAAAAAAGGTCAAAGGAACCCACACACCCTGGCTTAATACCACACTCCTAGATCACATGCATAATAGAGACAACCTATGGCACAAAGCTAAGGGCTCGGGAAAGCTGCACAATGTATCCCCATACAAAGCTGCAAGGAACTCCTGTACTAGGCTCATTTGCTCTGCGAAAGCAAGCTATTTCAAGGACCTCCTTAACAAAAACTGGGGGTCCTCCAAAGGGTTTTGGAACTCACTAAAATACTTTACTGGAAGGACTTCCAGTGGATCACCTGACCTGATCACCACTAGCGATGGGTCTATCCAGGAACCCCTACTGCTTGCCTACGAGTTCAATGCCACGTTCACTGAACTATCAGGGTGCTACCCAGAGAGTTCCTAAACCCACTGTATAACCAGCCTCACGGCAACACCATACTCTCATCAGCGAGGGATGCGCTGCTACTTATCTATTTTAGGCAAGTCTCATTCTCTGAGACCATCAAGCATGTAAAGAAGGCCCTCGGAAAGACCTGAATGGGGAGTGATCAAATATATGAAGTTGGTTGTCCTAACACTTGATGAACTAGCAGCCCCAATCTCCAAGGTTTTTAATGTCTTCCTAAGATCGGGTGTGTTCCCAGATGTCTGGAAATCTGCCCTGGTTACACCAGTTTCCAAATCTGGGGATAAAACATTCACCGCCAACTATAGGCCAATATCCATCCTCCCACCCCTCTCCAAAGCTCTAGAGAGAATAGTCTTTGAACAACTCACTGACTTCCTTGACAGTCACAAATTACTCTGCAGCAATCAGCATGGCTTCTGCAAAAAACACACTACCATCACCGCACTGGTGGATTACACCACTCAGCTCTACAATGCCCTTGACCAAGGGATGGCGGTGGGATCAGTTTTCATTGACCTCACAAAAGCGTTTGATGCAGTTAATCACCAGCTATTACTAAACACACTGCTCTCTATGGGATTGGCACCTGATACAGTCACCTGGTTTCATAGCAATCTGTTGCAAAGAACTTAACGAGTTAGAATCGGTGACTCACTCTCTGACCCAAAGGTAGTGGCCATTGGAGTACGGCAAGGGTCTATACTTGGACCGCTCCTTTTCAGCCTGTTCACTAACTGCCTCCCTGAAGCCTGCTAGGCAAGCATCATATTATATGCAGATGAGGCCATTATATCGGTCCCAGGCAGGGACCACTTGACCATCGAGGAAGGCCTACTCGATAGTTTCCAGAAACTTAAACCTGGTTCTGTCAACACAAACTTCTACTAAACCATAAAAAAACCAAAAGCATGCTGTTCTCTTTCCCTCAGAACAAAAGGAATTTCTACCCCCTTCGAATTCTGAACCTAAAAAGTGACACACTTGAACAAGTCTCCTCATTTAAATATCTGGGTGTTTACCTTGATGACACTCTGAATTTCTCCCACCACGTTGATCAAGTTGTCAAAACCACCAACATGAAACTGGGCATCCTCCATAGAAACAAGCACTCGATGACACCTGCAGCCGTCAAATTAGCCACAGGCAGCACAGTATTATCATTCGTTGATTATGGGTTATCAACATACATCGCAGGATCTGACACTGCCCTAAGCAGGATACAAAAACTCGTTAACAGAGCTTGTCATCTGGCACTTGGGGCAGATCGATGGGCTCACACCTGTGTACTCTACTCCAAGCCTGGCTGGCTCCCTCTGCACCTAAGAGCCCAAAACCAAACTTGCCTGATCGTAAAAAAAGCACAACTAGGCCTCATGCCGGAATCCATAAGCAGTTTGTTCAAGAACGTAGTGCATACTAAAGAAAACAAGAAATGCAACAAAAGGAGGACTTCAAGTCCCTTTCAAGCGCACATCCTTGGCCCAAAAATTCAATCAACAGATCCTCCTGCCTTTTCCCTTGCTTTTCTCCCCTACCCCTACCCCCAATCCCCCTCTTTTTCTTTAACTTACCACCCTCCTACATCACCTTACCCCTCATCTTTTCTCCCAACCCACACTGCTTCCAGTTTCATTGACAACGTCAGTCTGGTTGTTTACTTCTTCCCCTATCATCCTCCCCCCCAACATAACACAGCCATATTACTGGCATGTTCATTATTTCCAGGCTATCCCTACCCTACAACAATTGATGTAATGTACTTTATCTATTATTAAGATGTACCTGAAACTAGCAAGTCTTGAACCTCATGTGACATTGTAATGATTTCATGATGCCTACCATGTGAGCCCTGCTATCTATATTGTATTGTATTGTATAGTATTGTATTTGTATTGCTCTTTTTGTCCCTGACTTGGAACCTTTGAAAATGAGTCTTTGACTCAAAGGTCTTAATCCTAATCGAAATAAATAAATAAAAAATTAAAAAAAATCATGTCATCATGCATAGCTCTGTATACAAAGCGTAAATCTCCTCGGATTCTCCTGTAACACATGGAATACATACCCAAATTCTCAAGTCTGTCCTCATAGGACTTATCATTGACTGCTTTGACCTTTCTTGTCAATTGTCTCTGTACTCTTTCTAGCACTACCACACTCCCTATGCTTTGAGGCATGCTAAAAGGTGTCCCAGATTCCAGAAATGGTCTTACCAGGGAACAATACAGCAGGACCAACACCTCACTGCTCCTACTTTTATGTTTCTTAGTATGTTTCCCAGTATACCATTTGCCCTCTTGACACATTCTCTGTTCTGCTTATCATATTTAAACGTGTCTGTTATTCAAACACCCAAGTCCCTCTCATTCTCCACACTTATAATGACTCTGTTATTTATAGTATACTCTGCCTTCTTATTATTACTACCAAAATGCATCACCTTACATTTGGCATCATTACATACTAATTTATGCTCATTGGCCCATATTTCCAGTTTTTTTAATTGAGTCTGAAATTTAAGTTCTGCCTTTGTATTGTTTACTATAGCCCCCACCTTTGTATCATCCACGTACTTACACATCCATACTCCATCTTCCACCTGCATAGTCAAAACAAAAATCCTAAACAGTATAGGACCCAAAATCAATCCCTGGGGGACCTCACTGGTCACCTCACCCCAGTCTGAATGATATCCCACGAATGCCCACTCTCTGCCACTGATCCTCCAACCAGGATCCTGTCCATGCAATCAAACCTTTATCCAATCCTATCTCTAACAATGAGGCTAACAACCTATCATGTGATAGACTCAAATGCCTTAGAGCAGTCCAAATAAACTACATCTATAGGCAAACCCAGATCCAGAGCTTGACTCACAGGCTTGAAGAAATCCAGAAGATTCATTACACACGACCTTCCCTCTACAAAGCCATGTTGTGTGATGTCCCTCACTCCCAATGTAATTAATTCATCTTCAATAAAGTCCTTTATGCAACACTCCATCAATTTTCCCATCACTTGAGATGATGCTTATGGGTCGATAATTATCCACTTTATTTTTATCCTCCTCTTTTAGGATTGGAGTAATGTGTGAATTCTTCCACTCATCTCTGACCTTACCCATTTTCAGAGATAGATTGAACAACAGCATCAGTGGCTCACAAAGTGCTCCACCATTTCATTCAAAAAACATGGATGCATTCTGTCTGGCCCACAGGATTTTTAAGTTTTTTAGTTTCTTATAAACCTCTCCTTCCTTTAAAATTATTTGGGTGTCATACTCTCCCTTTATATCTGGACTATTAAGTTCATTTTTATTTTCTTGTTTCTGGAAAACTTCCAGAAAATACTTGTTAAAAACACTGGCCATTTCCCTTTCATCCTCAATTATGCTATCCCCTAATTTTAACTTCACTGAATGGTTGGGCCCATATCTCAGACTCTCAATATAACTATAGAATTGCCTACAATTGACTTTTTTACTTGTAGCTAATTTCAGTTCAGCTTGTGCTTTGGCCATTCTAATCGTTGATTTACATTGTCTTAACTTACTTTTAAATATTTTTTCATTATACTGCATCTGGTTCTTCTTATATTTTCTGTATGCCCTGAAAAGGAGAACGGAAATCCTAGCTCCCCCCCCCAAAAAAAAAATCAGGGTAGTTAGTGTGGTAAACACCAAGAAAGAGAAGTCTATAGGGAGAAGGGCAGGGGTAAATGGAGAAAAAGACAAAGGCAGTAAGGACAGGGATGGGGCAAAAAGGGGTAAGACCATCAAAAAATGGAGGGTAATGAGTAACAGTTCCCATAGTCTAGGTAACAAGCTCCCTGAACTGGTGGCCTTGATGGAAGAGGGATTCCTGGATATTGTGGCAGTCACAGAAACATGGTAAACAGAGAACTATGACTGGGATGTCAACATATCAGTGTACACAATCAGGGACCCTGGTTTTCCATTTTTTACCGGTAACACCGGTAGCATTCACGGAATCCTGCTTGGTATGCGGAATTTGAATTCTTGTACCGGTGCCTCACGGAAATTGCATGTCACTGCACAAAATCTCTAAGATTTCAGCATCTTTTTAAATTTTTTTTATTTTCTCCTTCTATGTCCCCTTCTCACAGCATCAGTCTCCACTTTTCAGAGATCTCTAGGCTGGGTATCCCCTAGCTTCACCCCCAGGTAATGCTCAGGAGCTCCTATGGACCTGCCCCCATCCTGCCTGGGTTGTACCCCCCCAGGTGGGAAGGGAGGGGACCCCAGATCACCCCCTCCATACTCCCTTAGTGTGTGTCGGGTAGCCCAGTGGGTCCTCATGGAGCCTGGTTATGAAGTCTGGGGCACCTGGGTCCCTTCTGCCAGTGGCTGATGTGGGGTGATTATTCCTGGTTTTCTGGTCTCTGTCCCTGAGGGTACCAGCACTAGAGGAGATCCAAGGAGGTAGGTCACATAGAGACATGTCACTGCTCCAGATCCTGGCTAGCGTCCTCCCCTCCTGATCACTCTGCAGCACCATTGCACCACCACCATGGTCACACAGGTGGTGGTAAAGCAGCAGGACCTGCAGCCCACCCTCCCTGGAGGAGGAGAGCAGTTCCTGGATGCTCTATCCTACTCCCTTGGCCAGACCTCCAGCATCCCAAGTTCGCTTCCAACCCTGGGTTGCTGGCATTGCAAGCAGTAGTGCTACCACAGTACCAGCAGGCCGACCCAGATTTCAGCATCTTAAAATGAATGCTGCTGTGCTTTGCATTCTTTCTACTTTGCTGCATATAGAGTCAGTAAGGAAATCATCCACACAGCTTTGTTGTAATCAGCCATTCAGTTTAACCACCCATGCTTCCCACCTACATCTCCATCACCTGAGGACTGCTTTCCTTCCTGAAACCACAGTTTTCTTTGTAGTATGTGCCTAAGAGTCTACAAGTATCAGTACACATGGACAGGGCCTCTGGAAAATTGCAGGAAAAGTAACCTGAAATTGCAGAGTTTTTGCAAAACTTGCTGGAAAATTACAGGAGTTCTACTATAGATCCTGGAGTGCTTCACAATAAATCCTTTACTGTTTTCTACAGCATATATTAGTCAGCATAAACTACTAAATGAATACACTGACACTTGAATATGTTTTAAATATGAAGAAAGACTTCTGTTTCTAACACAATCCTAAATGGATAAGATGTGTTGCCTCTTCCAAAATGTAAAAACATCTGCCTCATGCAGTGCTAGATTGTATTTAGTAAGCCACAGAAAATCAATATTAAATAAATCCAGAATAAACAAATGTTATCTGTTTCTGGATGTAGAATAATGAAGCCTGATCAAAAGCTATTTACAGTGCTCTGTCAACTATTTCACCCACTTTGGTGTAAGAAAAAATAAGCAGATCGAGTGGTGAATAACTCAGTTTTAGTAAAATGTTGTAAAGTGTTTAATGTTCATAATTTGTACTGTAGGTACTGTGCACTATTATTAAAATTATATATTAAAACATTGTATATGGGTGTTATTATAGCTGGAAGTATAGCCTAGTGGTTAGAATAACAAACAGTGATTGAACTGGGTACATCCAGCAGATTTGGGTTTGATTCCCACAACCTCCACCCACATGCTGTGAGACTCCAAACAAGTCACTTAACCTCCCCAGTGCTTCTAGGCCACTCCTGAAAACAGGCAGTTCTGCCTAGTGGGCCTTACCTGGTTTACAAAGAATATAAAAAAAATACCAATATATGTCTAGTACTACATCGTAGAATAGTAGTCAGGGTACCATGTAATTTTCTTGAGTTTTACTTGGGCTGCAATGATTTTGTGTAGGTAAAAATAAATGTTCATCTACATTTTATGTGTTTTATAAGCTTACTTTTAGATTTTAGTCAGGTTTTTATTTTATTCTTTGCATATGAGAATCTAGGTTGTAAATTACTAAATGCAGGATCACTGTTACCAACTAGCTTATTGAAGTTTATAATCAGCAGGGCCATCCAAAATCCTCAGTTGTTTGAATGAAAACTAGTCTGAATGAAAATATGTTCACAAGGAAAAAGCTGCCTTACTACTTATGAAAAGACTTCACAGTCAGCACCCCATTTAGGTGAATTAGATCATGTGCACCTTTTCTCCCACCTGCTGTTTCAGTCTCTGTGGCAACAAAAAGTTTTCTGATAGACTGCTTCAACAAAAAGCAAATGTGAAGTATTTAAGTGTACTTATGTTTGGCCAGTGGATTTTGAAAGCACATTCAATGACATACAAAAGGTAGGACCCCAGGGGCTGTATGATGCTGGTGGGCAGTGGTGCTCAATTCACATCTGAACAAAGACATGAAAACTGGGAGACACCCTTTTCATGGACCGCAGTGAAAAAAAGCATCCACATGTCTGGGAGATGCTTGAATCCATTGAAGGTCCTCCACTAATCACTTGTGGATTTTTAGGTGAAGACACTTTATTTCAAAGAAGCAAATTCAAGCATTTTTTGCTCCTCCTACCCCTGGCCATCCACTCCTTCAGGCCTGCCAAGTCCCCTACCACCGCTGCTGAGTCACAACCACCATCCACTGTCCCTTACTTCTGTGCTACAGGTAACCCAAAGTAACCCTTTATTGAGTGGGCCCCTACCCTGTGGGAGGCTACCAGGGAGGAGAATTGCCCCAAAGTGCTTCCTGTGTATCCTGGGCATGACAGGGTCAGAACGGACACATTTCTGGGGCTCCGGCTTATGGAGGGACCAGCAGCATTCCTTCGGTTTGCCAGAAGGTGCTTTCCCATTTTCTTGGGAGCATGACAGGCCACATGATGTCAAGGCACAAGCCGACGTTCATCACGCTCCCTCCCGCAGTGAGGGCCAATGTGTTGTCGTGCCTCTGGCCTCCACCAGGGGACAGAAAATGCTGAGTCGTGAACCCACCCTCCCTCCTAGGAGAAGGTGAGTGGTTGTTGGACACTCAAGCATTCACCCACCAGCTGCCCCCAAACCCAAGTATGTTCCTAATCCTGGTCAGTGGTGTCACAGGCAGAAATCCAATTCATGCAGTTAAATTATAGATAGAAAAAAACAAAGGTAGTCCACCTTAGCGGTGATGGTTCAGATTAATTCACATCTGAGTTCTAATAAGCAAAGAGACCAAGTTATTTGTAACTTGTGCATGTGGGGTGTGGGTGTTGAACAAAGGGGATCATAATGCTGTCACTACTGCCATCACCCCAGAGGGATGTGGACTGCATTGTTGCTACTGCCATCACACCGAAGGGGTGGGGGCTGTAGTGCTTCTGCCATCACCACTGGTGGATGGAATGTAGTCTGCTGTCATCACATCTAAGGGATGGGGCCGCAGTGCTGCTGCTTCTGTCACACCTGAGGGAGGAGGTCATAGTGCTGTTGCTGCTGCCATCACACCAGAGGGATAGGGGCCGTAGTACTGTGGTGCTGCCATCGCACCTGAGGGATGGGAGGTAGTGCTGCTTCCATCACACCATAGGGATGGGGCTGTAGTGCTGCTGCTGCCATCACATCTTGTACCTAAAATAACTTTAAATTGGTACAAGGATGGAAGGATGTGCAATAGTGGAGGTCAAAATTGCTAAAATGCATGTTAGCAGAGTTAAAAATTGTTAAATAAAGTACACAGAACCAAATACCGGTAAAACCGGATTTTGGCTTTGCAGACACCGGTGACAATACCATTTTTTACAATGTGCAAAATGGAATATACCCTTTCTCAATCCCGGTAAACCAGTGTCCCTGTACACAATCTATAGGAGGGACAGAGAGGGTAGAAGAGGAGGAGGAGTAGCTCTCTATGTAAGGGAAGGGATCAAAGCAATGGAACTAAAGGGTGAACAGGGAGGAGAAGAGGTGTTGTGGGTCACCCTGGAGACTGGAAATGGCACCACAATCCACACTGGGGTTGTATACAGTCCCCGTCTCAGAGGGGAGGAGATGGACAAGGAAATGACAGAAGGCATCCTTAGGATGGCAGAGAAAGGGGAGATATTGCTGATGGGGGACCTCAATATGCCAGATGCTAACTGGAGCACCTTTGCTGCAGCCATGTCCAAGAGCAGAGCCATTCTCAATGCCCTACAGGGGGCATGCCTCAGACAGCTAGTATTGGAACCCACTGGGAAGGGAGCAATCTTAGACCTGGTACTCTCAAATGGGGACGGAGAGAGGCTCTCAGAACTAGACGTGGGTAGCAATCTGGGAACAAATGACCACCAAACAGTGTGGTTCATGACAAACTCAGCAGTAGAGTCAAGCTATACAAAAGTGAAGATATTAAACTTCAGGAGGGCTGATTTTGTCAAAATGGGAGAGTGCCTCAGAAAAGCACTGGCAAACAGGCAAGAAGGAGGGGTGGAGCAACAATGGGGAAACATCAAAACTGCCATCACAGAGGCAACAAGCCTTTGTGTAAAGCAAATAAACAAATCAAAATGGAAAAAAAAACACTATGGTTCTCAAAAGAGGTGGCAGGAAAGGTTAAGGAGAAAAAGATAGCATTCAGAAAGTAAAAGGAAACACAGAAGGAGCAGGACAGAGAACTGTACAAGTTAAAGCAGAAGGAAGCGGGGAAGGCAGTCAGAATAGCAAAGGCCCAAACTGAGGAAAAAATAGCCAACCCGGTTAAGAAGGGGGATAAAACCTTTTGTAGGAACATTAGGGAGTGAAGAAAGACAGAGAGATACTGAGGTTGAATAAAGAGGAGGGTGGGTGGGCAGAGAGGAACAGTGAAAAAGCAGGGATAGTGAATGAATACTTCTGCTCAGTATTCACAAAGAAAGAGGAGGGGGAGGTACCTAATCCAGTCAATAGAAGTACTCTGGATAGGAGGGTCATTATCAGTCCTTTTACAGAAGAAAGAGTTCTGAAAGAACTCCTAAAACAGAAGGTGGACAAAGCAATGGGGCCTGACAGGATTCACCCCAGAATTCTAAAAGAACTAAGGGGAGGACTAGTAACACCACTGACTACCCTTTTTAGCAAACCATGGGAGAATGGTGTGGTACCTAAGGATTGGACAAGGGTGGATGTGATTCCCCTTCACAAAAGTGGGAACAAGACAAAGGCAGAAAACTACAGACCTGTCAGTTTGACCTCGGTGGTAGGGAAAACGATGGAGTCTCTTCTGAAAGAAAGAACTGTTGAGTACCTAGAGGCCAGTGGGGCACAGGACCCAAGGCTGCATGGATTCACAGTGGGAAGGTCATGTCAGATGAATCTACTAGATTTCTTTGACTGGGTGACCTAAGTAGTAGACCAGGGAGGGGCTGTGGTTATGACCTACCTAGACTTTAGCAAGGCATTTGACACAGTCCCACACAAAAGATTAATAAACAAATTAGCCATCCTGGGAGTGGGTCCCAGGGTGGTAGTCTGGGTAAAACATTGGCTGGAAAACAGGATGCAGAGGGTAATAGTAAACAGAGTCCACAGTGAAGAAAGAGGGGTTCCTAGTGGGGAACCACAGGGATCAGTACTGGGACTGGTCCTTTTTAATGTCTTTATAAGTGACATTGCAGAGGGACTGGAAGAAAGAAAAAGTATGTCTCTTTGAAGATGACACAAAGATCTGCAACAGGGTTGATACACAAGGTGGGGTGGAAAAGATGAGAAGGGACCTGCAAGGTCGGAGGAATGGTCAAATGTATGGCAGTTTAGATTCAACGTAAAGAAGTGCAAAGTAATGCACCTGGGAAACAAAAACCCAGGGGAAGAGTACACAATGGGTGGTGAGATACTGACAACAACAAAAATGGAAAGGGACCCGGGGGTAGATATATCAGATGACCTAAAGGTAGGTAAACAATGTGAGAAGGCAGTAAGGAGGGCTGAGGGGTACTGGGGTGCATATGGAGAGGCATCACCAGTAGAAAACAGGCAGTTGTTATCCCTCTGTACAGACAGTTGGTGATACCCCATCTGGAGTACTGCATGCAGTTCTGGAGACCCCATCTCTGCAAAGACAGACAGGATGGAGGCTGTCCAGAGGAGGGCAACTAAAATGGTGCAGGATCTGCACCAGAAGACATATGAAGAGTGACTAAGGGAGCTTAATATGTATACCCTTGAGGAAAGGAGGGAGAGGGGGGACATGATAGAAACTTTCAAGTACCTCAAGGAAATCAACAAAGTCCAAGAGGGTAGCATCTTTCAGAAAAATAGATGTTCAAGGGGGCACAATTTGAAGACAGAGAGGGACGGCTCAGAGGTAATGTGAGGAAATATTTTTTTATGGAGAGGGTTGTGGATGAATGGAATTGCTCTCCTGAGGAGGTCATGGAGTCAGAAACAGTTGGGGAATTCAAGAATGCATGGGACAGACATATGGCAATTCTAGTGGGGGTTAGGAGGAAATAGACTGTTGATTACTAGGAACTGCAGCTTATTCATTAGTTAGGAAAATGGGCAGACTGGGTGGGCCAAGCAGTCCTTATCTGCCATCAGATTCTATGTTTCTATATTTCTCTGTTTCTTATTGTTTATCATTTTTTTAATATTTTTACGGAACCATTTTGGAACCCTTCTTCTACTATTATATTTCCCAACCTCTGGAACATAACTGGTTACACATTCCTCAGTTTTCACTTTTATGGAGTTCCACATCTTATCAAGGGGTAGTTTGTTAAGTTCCTGCCTCCAGTTCCAATTACTCCAAAACTGCCTTATCCCAGCTAAGACAGCCTTTTCAATATTCCTTATTCTTGTCTCTCCACTTAACATTATTTGTGTTGTATGCAGTTTCAAAAACTATCATATTATGATCGCTGGTCCTTAATGGTTGTATGACTTCTACATTTTCTAGACCTCCTGCTTATTACTGAATATCAAATCTAATACATTACTGCCCCTGGTGTTCTCTTTAATGTACTGTTCTAAAATGCTTTCTAGACAGTAGTCTAAAAATCTATTTTCCATTTACCCAGACCCACATCCAGAGTTCCAATCAATGTTTGGAAAGTTAAAGTCTCCTAGTAATATTACATCACCAGTAAGTTCTTGATCACCTAATGATTTCAGAAAGGCAAGATTCTCCTCCTCTGTCAAATTTGGGGAATGAAAACATAATCCTAGGGTTATAGCCCTTCCCTTTCTGTTAAGTTTTATCCATAGTTGTTCTACCACACTGTCTTCCATTCTTCCCTACTTAATTCCTGGGGTTTTTGTGTGGCTGGATACACATGGAGCAATGCCACCCCTTCTTATTGTGTCTTGTTTTTTGGAAAAACTCATATCTCTGTATTCCTTCTACCCAATCATCAGTCCTAAGCCATGATTCAGTGATGGCACAGATATCTATATTTTCTGTCATAAGGGTATATTTTAATTCGTCCATTTTTTCCTTCACACTTCTAGCATTCAGAAGCAGTACCCTAATGTTGTCCTCCCTAATTCCCTCCCTTACTGACATTCTATCATATCCTGGTTTTAACTGGCTATAAACCTGTCTCACATTTGTTTTTAGTTTAAATGTTTCAAAACTTCTTTCTTAAACATAAGGCCCAACTCTCTGCTTCCCTTTTTATGTTTGATTGCATGCATGTGCAAGAAAGATAGTGCCACCATATGAATTTTAGTAGATGTGCCACTCTGCTTCCAATGTCCTGCTTCTTCTTGCACGCACGGCCTCACCGCACCACTAAATGTCCAAGCTGTTTATGACAGCAGTTCAGATGCAATGGCGTACAGTTGAAAGCAAAAGACTGCTACAATCAGCGGTGGTAACTTGTAGGCAATTTGCATACTGCCGTCAGCAGGGAATTTACATACTGCTTTTTGCAGTATGCAAAGTGCCTACACATCACCATTGCATCTGAACAGCTGCCATAGACAGCTAAATTTTCTTCTTGGCCCCCCCAACAAACACCCAAGTAGCACGCTGGGAGCCCACCCCAGCGTGCTCATGCGCTCCCTCCCCCGCACACTGTATGGCTGACAAGGGTGCCCAATCCCCCATCGGCTCCACTGGGCCCCCAAACAAACTTTCAGGTTCCACACTGGGACCCCACCCCAGCATGGCAAAAGTACATATGGCTGACAGGGGTGCCTAATCCCCCATCGTCTCCACTGTACCCCCTCAAAAAACAAACTTCCAGGTGCCATGCTGGGAGCCCATCCCAGCGTGGCAAAAGTCTGTATGGTTGACAAGGGTGCCCAGTCCCCCCGTCAGCTCCACTGCTCCCCCAAACAAACTTCCAGCTGCCATGCTGGGAGCCCACCCAGCATGGCAAAAGTCCCACGTTGTCTTCCTAAAAAGGAAAAAAAACAACACCTGTAAAAAAAAACAGTCCCTCAATGACTGTTTTGCCCCTTCCAACCCTCACCCACCCTCTGCACACCCACCTTCCCACACACCCCGACCCCATACTTACCTCCAGAGGTCAGTGCGATGATCTTCGGTGGACTGGAACACGTCTGCACTCTTCAAAGCTGACTACAAACTGAAGAAATGCTGATAAACTGTATAATGGCATAAATGTTTTTTTTTTCAACTCTGGTGCATATCTCGGCCATTTTTGGGAATTTTTTCACCAAATTTTCAACATGGGATTCTTGGGTCCCCACCTCATGAACACAGTCACTTTCATTTTGTTATTCAATCCCAAAAGGTGATTTCGTGGTCACTGCGTGGAACCACCTTTCGGGACTGATTAATGAAATGACAGTGTCACAGTTCATGAGGTAGGCCCCCAAAAACCCTATGTTGAAAATTTGGTGAAAACATTTCCAGCAATGACTGTTTTACAAGCGTGCATTGTGCACTTCCTATGCATGCTCATAACTTTGAGAATTTTTAATATTTTCACTCCAGATTTTCAACATTGCTATTTTACCAAACCTCCTTATGAACATACAGTTGTCATTTTTCATATCTCGCCCAAAATGTGTTTTCGCACATGTAGCGCACATTGACATGGTCAGTGTGTAAAATCAATGTTTGGGACACATTAAGAAAATCACAGTGACACTGTTCATGAGCGGAGTTCACAAAATGCCTATGTTGAAAATCTGCTTTAAAAAATCCCCAAACAAATTACATTATGGGTGTACATTGCTCAGTTTCTATGCACGCTCGTGACTTCACCAGTTTCTATATATTTTCACTCTAGATTTTCAACAATGCAATTTTTACACCTCCTCATGAACAGTACACCTGTCACTTTTCACATCCTGTTCGAAATGTGTTTTCACACCTGTGGCACCAAATGGCGCAGTCGCTGTGCAAAATCACCTTTCATCTAACAAACTGATAGTGTCACTGTTTATGTGTTGGGGTCACAAAAAGCCCATGTGGAAAACTTGGAGTAAAAATACCAAGAAATATCCAGGGCGTTAGGGTTTTCGGCCATAACACCCCACCCTGTAGGGACTGACAGGAGTCAGGGGTGTGACTTGGGATTGTCGACAATAATGCTCATGCCATTCCACCCTCACCCCCGCCCTTCAGCCGGTGACAGGCATCAAGGTGCGCCTTGGACCCTTGGCCCCCAGAGTAAACTCAATTCTCCTATACTGCACCCATTTCGCTTATTTCCTTATGGAATGAGGTGAATGTAAAGCCCAAACACCCCAAGGCACACCTCGATACTTGTCAGTGTCTGATGGGTAGGGTGAGGTGAAATGCCATGACCGTAATTGGCAACAACCCAGAGGCACACCCCAATGCCTGACCATCTATGCAGGGCGAGGGTGGAGTTGGTATCAGTTAGATACTTCAATGCCATTCCTATACTGCATCTGTCTAACTCCTGCACTTGCACTGCTAATGCCAGCAAGCAAACATTCGGTATTGACAAATGCTTGTTTGCTAAGTGCAATCCATCACTGCAATACATCCTGTCATTGTTACAAAAATATTCACAGGTTCTAACACAGTTTATTCCTTGTAGTAAACACCACCTTCTCATCCAATTATTGAGTCTCATAATTTTTTGATTTACTATAGAGCTTGCTCTGGGGATGGGTAAAATCTCTGAGTAGATTGCTATTCCATCTACAGTATATCCCTTATTTCCCTCTCTATCTTCATGTACTCCAAAATCATCTGATCTTCTTTGTCATACACAATACTACTGGTCCCAACATGTATCAAAACTCTAGGTTTATCTGTGCTTTTCTTAATGATTTCTGGGACTAACCTACTAATATCCTTTAATTTAGCTCCCAAAAAATAGGAACTAGTCACCCTTTCCTTGTCAATCCTAGTAGTATAAGCATCAGTAAACTTTATTATTGAATCTCCTAGTATATACACCCGGTTCCCATCTTCCACTTCTATAAATGGACTACTTTCAACTTTCATATCCTCATTACTTGTTGGTATCCCAATGTCATTCTATATCCCTAGTACAGGATTTTGCCCCTGAATATCAGGATCCGGACTTATGTTTCGTTGCATGCCATCCCCATTTCTTGTTGGTATCCCAACGTCATTCTGTATTCCTAATACAGGACTTTGCTCCTGGATATCAGGCTCTTGATCTATGTTTTGTTGCATGCCATCCCCATTTCTTGTTTGTATCCCAATGTCATTCTGTATTCTTAATAAAGGACTTTGCCTCTGGATATCAGGCTCCAGATTTATATTTTGTTGCATGCCATCCCCATTTCTTGTTGGTATCCCAATGTCATTCTGTATTCCTAATAAAGGACTTTGCCCCTGGATATCAGACTCTGGATCCATATTTTGTTGCATGCTATCCCCATTTCTTGTTGGTATCCCAACATCATTCGGTATCCCTAATACAGGACTTTGCCCCTGAACATCAGGCTCTGGACCCATGTTTTGTTGCATGCCATCCCCTATGATTAGAAAATTATTGTTTCTTATACATACTTTTGGGCTTCTGCAATCCTGTGTGTCTGCCAAAAGCAGAGTGACAGAGGGCAGGGTGCTGGCCGTGCTGTGTAGCATAATTAATTACCATTATATACCTTTGAATGAGCTGAGTGCTGTACTCAGAAAGGAAGTTGAGGGCTGTAGTTTTACTGTCCTGTTGGGAGAACTACAGTCTGTTACCAGCAGTTTGTTTTTAAGTGGAGGCCTAAACCGAGTGATACTTGGGTTTCTGAAGACTTATTTTTAATAGTTTCACAAACTTTTTTATATTTTAAAAGGCTGTATGCTGGGAGGTGGTGGACGCAACCTTTTGACAACTTCCAGTTTGTGGCATTTATAGCCTGAGGGGCGAGCGAATGCTGTGAGCTTGAACGCGCAGTGCCTATGTGCAGAGACGTGCACAGAGACATGCGCATTCGGCATGTGTTACGTATATTATGCATGTTAAGTGGGAGAAGTCTTTTATAGAATAGTAAGCGCCATGTCAGGTACAGTAAGAGATTTATAATATGCTATGACTGAGTTATTACAGATAAGAGGTACAATGGTATTTATAGAAGAAACAAAATGGAGAGATATATAGTAGCATTGAGGAGTGATGAGTTAGCTATAAAATGTGAGGAATGTAGTTCCTTTAGCATTGATAGTTATGAGGGGCTACACACGATTACATCTGTAAACAAAATAAGGAATTGAAAGAATTGAAAATAAAACTGCTTGGCTTAGAACTGTAACTGAAATGTTACAGGCATAATGCTAATATTGGAGCAAATAAAACTGAAGTGGCTATTGCAGAACCATGTCATAAAAGTGACAGAATATCAGTGGAGAATGATAGCAAATGGGAGGAGCATGAAAGCACTAGGAAAAGCAAAAAATGAAGAAAGGCCATGGAATTTATTTATAGATATATACATATCTATCTTCTGTTGGCACCCTTTGCAAACTGTGTGAGAGGCCTTACGGCACCATGCATTCCTGCTTAAAGTTGAACCAGCATAATATTCTGTGGTGATTTGCATATGCAGCCCATGATGCTTTGCATTGTGGGGGCATGTGTGATTTTGTATTTCTTTGAAACTTGACTTCCCAGCCAAATGCCCTTTGGGGTAACCATTGCCTCAGTGCTATATATATATATATATATATATATATATATATATATATATATACATACACACTTTGCAAAAACTTTGTTAATGCAACAGTTAGGGTTTTACAGTGGCAAAAGTGAGGAGATTCATCATTAGGTTTACCACCCTTGCACCCCATGACAACCCTGCCCCCACCAACAGGCATTGGGGTGTGCGTTGAGGTCATTGGCCCTTACTCCACCCATTCCATGTGTAAATAAGCTGAGGTGGTGCAGTATAGGAGAATGGGGTGACAGTTAGGACAGTGACCCCAATGCACACCCGATGCCTGTTGGTAGGGGCAGAGTGGTCATGGAGTGCAAAAGGTGGTTACCCTAACGGCAAATGTTCTTGATTTTGTCACTGTAAAAAACCCTAACTGTCTCTGCCCCTCCCCATGCAAGCCCTTTCATCAGCCTTTGCCTGTTTCATGAGTTTTCTCCTTCCTACCACAGCCATATCTTTTTCACCCACCACTACACCAGGCTATTCTCCACCAAGCTGTCTTCACTTGCGAACTGCAGGCACTTAAGGCTCCTCCTCCTCCTACTACTACTCCTTATCTCAGTCTCCATTCACCCCAACCCCAGCCCCACACCCTCTACCGATTTCATCCCTCACTCCTCCCCAGACCCACTAAACAGCTCACTTTTGCTCACCTTAACGTGCAAAGCCTTTTGGCAAAAAAAAAAACCTTAATCGAGTCCTGTGTGATGGCTAATGCTTTTGATGTCATTGCCCTCACCGAAACCTAGCTGAAGGAGGACATCTCCCCCAATGAAATCCTCCTTAAAGGTTGCTCAGTCTTTAGAAAAGACAGGGAAGGGATGCGTGAGGGAAGCTGCCTCATCTGAGTTAACGATCACCTCCTTGCCACCAAATTCAACCCCCCACTTCCCACCTCCTCCCTTGAGACCTTCTCAATTAACCTCCTCCTTGGAGCATATAAAATGGTCACAGTCAGCATGGTGTACCTGCCACCCTCCTCCTCACCCAGTGATCTCGACTTCTTCATAGATAACAAGACCTCCCTCCCTCAAGGGAGAGATTGGATCATCCTAGGGGATTTCAACTTAAACTGGCTGCCGCTCACTGAGACACCACCAAGAAATCCATACTTGGCCTTGGCCTACACAAGCTCATCACTGAACCTACCAGAACCAACTACAAAACTGGATCTAACCCTGTCAATGATTGGGTCCTGGTCTTACAACCCTCCCATGTCACTGCCTCCAGAGTTCTTCCCTACTCAATCAGTGACCACTGTGCTGTTTTCTGGGGATGGTCTACACCCCCCATGCCCACACAAATTCATCAAAACCAGGAAATTGAAGAAGCTGGATTCTGTGTTTTCCAAAGCCGCCCTAGCCCAAGACTGGTCCTTCACTGAAAACATTTCTGACATCTGCAAAGTGCTTGAAGCCTTTAACAATAAGTTTCTTGCCCTCTGTGACCATTTCATCCCACTTATAAAAATCCAGGTTAAGGGTTCCAGCCAAGAATGGGGCATGCTCAAGCTTCACAAACTAATGAAGGAGAGTGACTGAGCCTGGAAGTTGTACAGAACCCACCCCCCCAACTTCTCCAAGACTTCAAATCTCTCAGGAACAGGTGCAAATCTTCCACAAGATCTGATAAATCCTCCTTCATCCTGGAAAAACAATGTGCTGCCCAGAGGAGCACTAGGAGGACCTGGAACATTCTTAACAACTCTATTGGTAGGAGAATATGTGAAGAACATATTTGCCTCATCTCCGAAGGGACAACCACCACTGAGCCAAGCGAAATGGCCTCCCTTTTCGATAAATACTTTGGGGACCTTAACCAGTATAAGCGCAGCACCACTCTTACCCCGTTTACCTCTGCACCCCCCCCAGTATCACATCCTAAGTTCCATTTCAGATACCTAACCCCTGGTGAAGTGATCAAGTTAATCAGAATATATGACCCAAGACCATCCAAGGGCACCTACAACATTGACTTCAGAGTTCTTTGTCTTGTCTGTGACTCTCTGGCCATCCCTCTCACTAACGTCCTCAACTACTCCCTCTGCATGGGGTCCTTCCTGAAAGCATGGAAGTGCACCATTATTAAACTCCTTCACAAACCCGGTTCCAAGGAGGTAGTATCAAACTACCATCCCATCTCCTTCCTTGCCCTTTCTCCAAAACTTCAGAGAAAGTAGTCCACAGGCAAACCATGGAATTCCTCTCCAAATACAATCTGCCCACAGAGGCCCAGCATGGTTCCATGCTGGGCACAATACCGAAACTGCCCTTGTCAGGTTCACCCATTCCATAGACAAAGCCAACAATGAAGACCTCTAAACCAGTGCTGTGTTCATAGACCTCACCAAAGCCTTCGATCTCGTTGATCATGAAGTCCTCCTCCGTACCTTGGCTGTCCTCCATTTCTCACCTGAGGTCTGCCTCTGGTTCAAGGATTACCTAACGGGCAGATCCCATCACACCGTTATTGGTGGTGTCCTCTCTGAATCCTGCCCCATCAAATACGGCATCCCCCAAGGGTCCATCCTGGGCCCTATTCTCTTCTCTCTGGTCGGTAACTCCCTTCCTGACATCTGCACCTCCTCAGGACTCATTCTCTATGCTGATGATGCAGCCTTTTTCTGTCAGGACAAAATTCCCAGTGCTCTCATTAACAAACTCCAATTCAATTTCAGCAGACTTCACAGCTGATTCACGTCCAAAGGTCTTGTACTCAGCTCCAAAAAAACTAAGTTCATGGTTTTCTCCAGCCCCTGCAAGCCCCTTGGCTTTGACCTCTCCCTCTATAACAACCTTGGTAACTCCATTGAAAGAGTCAGTGAATTCAAGTACCTTGGCTTACTCCTGGATAGCCACCTGAATTTTGATGCTCACACTAGCCTCACAATCAAAAAAGTCCACCAATGCCTTGGTATCCTCCACAGAACCAAGCATTACCTTAACAGGGAATCTAAATCCCTCTTAGTCTCCTGTTTCCTTCTTCCTGTCTTTGATTATGGTTCACTTGTCTCCCTCCTCCACCTCTCCATCAAAAATTTCTCCAGACTTCAAAGCTCCTACCACAATGCTATCCACTTTGCCTCTGGTCTCCTTAAACTCACACACCACTGTGACCTTTATAAGCTCACTAGTCGGCCCTTCCTTGAAGCCCGCCTCAATTCCAAGATGGCCACCTTCTTCTTCAACCTCTCCTGAGGACTGCTCCTGATTGCCTAACTTCTTTCTTGCAGACAGCAACCACTACCAGGACCACTAGCCTGTCCTCCACTCTCTCTTTCACTGTTCCTTTCTGCCGGACCACTCAGGGCCAGAAAACACTCTCCTTTATGGGACCCAAGCTCTTCAACTCTCTCCCTCTGGAACTAAAATTCTGTCCCTTCACAAATGCCTTCAAATGCAATATCAGGAGACATTTCTCCCTCACCTGCATCTGCTCGCACCCCTAATCTGGCTCCCCTTCTGCTCTCTTTTCCCCTCACTCTCTGGTTATCCATCTCTGTCACTTACCCTCTCTTTCTAGCACTTGTAGTTTTGTCCCTCCACTTAGGCTAGTTTTTAGATTGCACTTAAATCTTTTGTTTCCCATTGTTACATTATATTATTGTTAAACCCTCACTGAATGCTTAATGTCACCTTGTATGTTTTAATTCACCAAGGCTAGTTCATAGTTTTCCCTTTAGACTATATTATCCTGATTTTAAGTACCATTATATTAACCCTTGCTGTAAGTTAAATGTTTTAGCCAATGTCCTGTCTCATGATTTTTGTATGTAACTGAATGCTTGTGTAAACAAGAAGCAATGCTCACATGCTTTTCCAGTATAACCAATAAAAATTAAATTAAATATTTTGACCCCAAATTTTCAGCATAGCCATTTATTCACAGCATCTAATGAATGTGATAGCTGTCACTTTTCAGATCCTGGACAAAATGTGTTTTCATACCCGTGGTGCTGAATGACGTTGCAGTTGCATGGAATGACATTTTGGGCAGGGATTTGAACATTTTCACATACCAGGTTCATTAGGTGGTGTAATGAAAAGGCTGTGTTGAAATTTTAGTGTACAAATATGGTAAAATGCCCAGGTTATGACTGACCATTACATTATTTCAGCGTGCACTCATAGCGTCGCCAATTTTAAATATTTTGACTCCAAACTTTCGACACAGTCATTTTTCCACACCACCTCATAAAAGTGACATGTGTCAATTTTAAAATCCTGGATGAGATTTGTTTTTGCACCTCTGCTGTGAAATGACATTTCAGCCAATATACTACAAATGGTACATGTCATGTTTAAAATGCAGATCCTAAAGTGAGTATCTTCTAAAGTTGTGGTCAAAATAAAAAAAAAAACAAAAAAAAAAAAATTGTTTAACAAGCAGCAAATACTCGGCATTGACAAATACTTGTTCTTTATTAATGAGGAAAGTGACATAAAAAACAAGATTACTGTCCCTTGGACTTTATTAGCTCTGACTGCTTGTCTACACATGACATCATAATGCCCTGTTTATGACATCAAAATGATCTCCATAACAACAGATTGTGATTTCATCAATAGGACTGTGAATGCAGAAGTAGACAGAGCAAGTAGGGCAGAGATCCTGTTTCCATGCAAATGTCTTTAGCAATAAATAAATAAGGGCAACAATTACAGAAGGGGTGAAAAATAAGCTAAAATGTGTCAAGATATAGTGTTTTTCAGAGTTGTCTCAACAATTTATTTTTTATTTATTTAAAAGTTTGGTGCTGGGAGAGGCACACTGAACCAAGGCTCATTTCCAAGTGCGACCCGGGGGAAGGGGAGAAGGGAAGCAAAAAGCAATTACAATATTTAGAGAAATATAGTGGTTGAGGTAAAGACATTAAACACTGTAATCAACAAATAATAGAAGGTACACTTAATAAGAAGCTGTATAAAATTACAAACTTTGAATAATCCATGAAACATAGTTAGTGCAAGGCAATGCAGCATGGAGCTGTGGAACACAGTAGTTACATCCCTAAATCCCTAGTATACTGTAAGCAAACATTCAGCATTTCACAAAGGTTTGTTTACATTTTGAACCCACATTTTCAATACAGTCTTTCTTTTAACCCACTTTATGGACATGGCAGATGTCATTTTCAAATCTCCCTGCCAATGCTGTTTTTGCGTTCTTTCTGCAAAATCATGTTTCAGGTGTGATTTGATAAGTGACACCTGTCATATTCATGTCCTGGAGTAATAAAATAATACCTTGAAAATTCATGTCACTGTCTAAGAAAACATTATGTGTGAACCTTTTAGTTTCTCAAGCATAATAATCTCACTATTAATGCTCTTATTATTCATTTGTTAATTTCAGCAGCTGTGCCATTAATGTCCAGCAGCTTTACAGCAAATACAAGCAAGTAAGCATGATTGGCATTTGCTAGTTCTTGTTAAAATGATACTTTTATAGCTTAAATTCTAACTGTTTTATGGTACATGATTTTTTTTTGCCCACTAACATACATAACCCCTTTAGAATACCATCATTCCATCAGAATGCTCCATTTACAACCATTGTTTTATAATGTAGTATACCTACTGCCTCTGGGACCCAGCTCCCTCATATACCAGGTTGCACCAACAAGGACTACAAGGACATCCAATAAAATCTCAATCAAGATCCCTTACCGTCACACCACTCAAGGTCAGTGATCCTTTGAATACTGGGCACCGCTATGGATTACCCCACTCCCACCTGAAATAGCCACTATTAGCAAAATCGGCTTGTTCAAATCTGCACTTAGATCCCACCTGTCCAGCCAAGGGCAATGCACCTACCATACCTGATCAACCCACCTGGTAAAAAATGCTGACTACCCCACCAATGTGCACTTATGCAGTCACCCAATCTGCTTATTCCCCTTCCTACCCTCCTCCACCAACCCCTCCCCACCTCAGCCCCAGTCCCACCCCTCTATTCCCAGGGGTACTCACCCTACCTATTTCCTAACCTCCTGTCCTTCCACCCCCACCCCTTCCTGACAAGGCTACCCCTAGCCAGTGGTTCCTGCAAGTTAAATACCTCATTAATTCCCCCTCCCTTTCACTGTTGAACTTCCCTGCCTCCTCCCCCCACCCAATCTCTCATGCTAATTACTGCTGCAGCTCTGACTCTGCCTATATGTTAAGGCATAAACCCTATCTCATGTACTCTGTTAGTCATATTACTATTGACATTTGTTTAATGTTCATTGAAACTCTGTGTTTTACTATTGTACGTTCACATTTTTTACTGATGTGGAACCTTTGTAAATGAGCTTGTAGCTCAATGGTTGGAATCCGAGATTTCAATAAAATAAATAAAAATATATAATGTCACATAAAATGGAATGGCTAAAGAATGACATCTGATTGACTGAAACGGGTCACATGTCTGCATAATTCTTCAGCATGATTACATAGTGCACACTTAAATTCAGTTTTTTTGCTTCAACAAATTTTATAAATGCAGTAAGATACTTACTTAGGGGTATGTACAGTATGTCCAAGAATTGCACTCCTTGTATTTGTTTAAAGGCATTGATGTATGCATCATACTGACTAACACGCCGTAAGCATGCTATTATTACCCCATAATTATACACATTGCCATGTTTTATTTCTTACATAGAATCAGGCTTTCCCAGTGACCACTATAACTGGTCTGGGCTTAATATCTGTGAGCTGTAATGACACTTATAACCCAGTTTTCCCAGTTACAGATTTAACATAACTAGTCTTCTTTAATACTGTGTATGCCACTGCCATGAATGTGCCTTCAGTCAGGCTGTTTAAACTGAGAGGTTTAGAAGGATCAGCCCTAGTATCTGCTCATACACCAGCTGGCCTAATTACTGTTCTCTACTGACATCTTGCCTTCAATGCCACCTAGTTTCGAAACATCTTCAATGTTGACATATATCTGAATGACTGCATTCTATACTCTAGCCCTCCCCCAAACCCCTTCTCATATTTAAACCTGATTTTCCATGGAAAGCCACGGGATTCATGACTGCTCACCTGGAACAAGTATAAATGAGCTTACAGTTTCTACTTTATAGCAGCTGCGGACCCTGTAACTCACAGTGCTTTGAGAGATATTGACCAGAATGACAAACCTGGGAAGCTGTTGGGGACAAAGTATGTAATATAAAAGAAATTATAACTGCCTCATTGAAATAGATTGTACTTTCAGTCCTTGCAGTAATTCCCCAAGAGCATAAATGCCACGGCCATTGCTTTTAATTTTTGTCTGTCTGATTTTTTAGGGTGGTTGGGTTGAGGAGAGGTGGCAGGTGCTGAACTTAGCAGCTAATAATTAGCAGTACATACTGTATGATTCACTACTTAATGTTGTACCCTCTCCGGTCTGAAAAATGTACCAGTTGTGACCAAATCAGTAATCCAGCATACCAGGTCATATACATTTAATGGTGAGTTGCATTTTGCATGCCAGCATAAAAACAGCCTCTTGACAAAAGCAATAAGAAGCAAGGTAAGACAAGCAGTTTTTGTTGTAAAGCACACAATCCCAAAGGCTGAGGAAACAGTGTAATACCAACTACATAGAATAGAATAGTTAACATAACGATATAGAATAACTTAACTAATACAAATATCTGTACTCTTAATTTTCAGAAAACACTAGTGCAAAGAAAAGCAGGCTATTTTAAATGCCTCCACTGACAAGCAAGATTTAAGATGGTAGGGTAAAGAGTTCCACATCACAGGGTCAGCAGCCATGAATAACCTATCTCGTGATATTTTTAACTGAAAATGTGGAATCCCAGCAGATTCTCCCCAGCTGAGTGGAGGAGATTTATTTATTTTGTTTATTTAAACATTTGGTAACCTGATCAGCAGCATAGAAACATAGGACTTAGTTTAAAGGAGAACTGTCAGAGTTTGTTAGCAATTTATGTTAATGTGACACCTGGTTGCTGGGAGAATTTCACAAGTATGCTTTTTATATATGCGTATCCTAAATCATTTCAGTTCAAAATTTTGTTAAATCAGCATGCTATCTTTTATGGAAAAGTTCAAGACATACGCCAGCCTGGTGGCGGTGAGGGTTGAGACACTGGATGCCACACCTCACGTCATGCTGGCGACCCGGTTTGGAAGTGAGCCTGGGCTGCCAGGGGTTGGCAGGGGAGGGATAGGATCGGGCATCCGCAGGACTGCTCTCCTATTCCAGGGAGGGATCCAGGGAACCATTGCTGTGTAGTGGCCCCTGGTGATGACTGGGGGGCACTGTCAGAGTGATGGCAGCAAGTGGGGAAGAGTGCAGCAGACATTGGCACATAGTGCCTTGGACATCATTGCATGTCCGCACTCTGCAAGGGGTGTAATTCAAGGGCAGAAATGTGGTGGAGTGATGATCTCGGCGGGTGAAGGCCACACCCGTTGCCACCCCCCAGTTCCCAAGAGGATCCTGCCACAGAGTGTGAGAGCCCTAATTGGCTGGTTCTGTGGGGGTGCCAGACTGGGCCGGGGGGGGTGCGGGTGCTGGTGGCCAGAGATCGTGGAGATCCATGCCATCAAGGAAGGAGGTACAAATAGAAATAAGATTTAAAAAAAAGAAAAGTTCAAGACATACATGAAATCACATACATATTGTATAATTCCACATTTCATTAACATGATAAAATAATCTAAAAAACAGAGTATGGTTTGTAAACAGAAAATAACACTCACATCAATAGAATGATAGATGCAGATTAAACGTGCTTTGTTTTTACCATAGTTTAAACATTTTTATGCATTTTAATCATATGTCAGGACCACAATTACATATTTTATGATTCAGGAGTTAATGTAACAGTTTGCAATATATGATGTACAGGGAAATACAGGAAGATTTTCAGGTCCAAATAGTGATTTTGTTTAGAGATCTGTGGGAATTTGCCATTAGAAAATACTATCAATAAGTTTTGATTGTGTGAAAGCAGTTAACCATAGGTTTGGTCCTGTAACCTACCACTCTGGGGACAGAGCTAGTAACGTTTAGTTAAACAAGGAGCAGCAATAGCTGAGGAAGTAGTGCTTCACTGAAATAATGGTGGATGCCTAGAACAGACTGCCAGTGGAAGTGATGGAGGCAAAAACAGTAGAGGCTTATAGAATGCATGGGATGTACATAGGGGAATAGTAGTAAATAGTCAGGGAGGAGGGAGGGTCACTGGTGACCAATTAATGTCTGTGGAGACAGACTAGCCAGGGACCATCTGGGCAGACTGGGAGGGCCAAGCAGTCCTTTTCTGTTGACAAATGCCATATTTCCATACTTCAAATAGTTGTTAAAATAGGAAGAAACCACAGAGGACTAATTCACCAAACTTTAATGGAAAATAGATATTTTGCAAAGTTAGAAAGTAGATCCAGAGATCTAGAATTAATCAGATACCCTAGCAAATCAGATGTCGGTGGGTAAAACTGTCTCAGTCTTGGGGATAACCATTTCTCTTTTTCTTTCCTGTAGAATTTACAACAAAATAGTTATTTATTTTATTTATTTATTAAGTCTATGGTTACAATGCTTTTGAGCTGGAAACAGCTCATTTACAAAGGTTCCACATCAGCAAAGAAGGGTATCAAAACAAACAGAGGTAACACATTGCAGTGATTTCTATATAGAACAATAAAAGTAGCATACTAGTACATTGTAGATTGTAGTAGTTAAATCAACATGTCAAAGTAAAAATAACAACAGAATCCAAGAGAAGCCAGCCTAGAGGCCTTGTCAAAAGCAACAAAGGTAGGAAAGAGCAAGTATGGCAAAGAGTGAGGAAATAGAGCAGGGGAAGCAAACAGGGTGGGTCGGAGGGGAAGGGGCAATGGGAGGGGAAAGGGCAACTAGGAGGGGGCAGGGGTGGGAACAGGCTTGTGAGAGAGGAATAGTTTGGTGTACTAAAGTGCGAGGAAACTAGAACAGTAACAGTTAGGTGAAGCAGTCACAGTTGCTGTTAGCCAAGATATGCTGCCTGAGCATTATTTTGAAAGTTCCAAGACTTGGAGCTGAAAGAAATTCACTGTTCAGGTCATTATACCACAGCGGTGCATGGTTTATTTTTGTTTATTTTTTTATTTATTTGTGTCTAGGATTACAAAGTACCTTTGAGCCAAGGCTCTTTTACAAAGGTTCCATATCATGCTGGTTACAGGGTAACAGACACTAAAACATAAAACAGTTTCAGGTACATGGTTTTAGACAGTAACTTTGCTTGACAAAATCAGACTGAGCGATAAGTAACTCAAGAAACAATAGGAGGAAGAGGGCAAGAAGGGGAGAGGGCTGAAGGTAGGGGAAGGCATAGGTGTAGAGGGTCAGGGTGAGGCAGCCAAGGGGCCTTGTCAGGACAGACACAGGGCAAGTGCATTAGAAGTTGCATTGGACAGGTAAGTGCAGAAGAGTGCAGAAACTGACACCTATAAAGTCAGAAGCAGCATAGGGAATGAAGATGTTATGGGGTGCAAGCACAGGTGGAGGTGCCAGTTATGGAGTGGCGGAGCTTTTTTTTTGAACGCTCCAAGCATTGTTGTGGATGAGGTGTCACTAGAGAGCTCATTTAGCCAACACGGAGCCCTGTATGCAAATTACCTTTGGCCTTGGGATGTGCGGCAGCGGGGGATTTGAAGGATTTGGGGCTTAGAGCTTCTGGTGTTGTGGTTGGTGATTTTGGGTTTGAGGAGGGTGCTGACTCCTGGTGGTGCCTTTCCCATCATGATTTTCTTAGCAGTGATGCAGGTTTGGTATTTGATTCGGTTGTTCAGCTGCAGCCAGCCTGTTTTGGAGTAGAGGTCGGAGGTGTGGGTGAGACGGTGGGAACCAGTAATGAGTCGGCAGGCTTGATTGAGGGAAGTGGAAACATGCCTGAGATATGAGGTTGTGACAGATCCATAGATAATGAGACCATAGTCAATGATGCTGATGAAGGATCTCTGGACAGCTATGGACAGACCTTCTGGGGTTAGATGTTTCCTACATCGGAAAAGTAGACCCATCCTGGTGTTGGCTACTTTTGCCACGTTATTGATGTGTGGGACATTATAGAGATTATAGTCGAGGGTGAGGCCGAGGTATTTGAAGGTATGAACTTGTTCGAGGGTGATTCCTTGCTTGGTTTTAATGGAGAGCTGATATTGTTTGTGTTTGTTTTGGGAGATGCAGAAGATCATGGTCTTTGTTTTTTTCTGGTTAAGTACAAGTCTGTGTTTTGTGAACCAGTTTTCAACTGCAGAGAAGGCCTGTTGGAGGTTACCTTGTAGATGGACTGGATCATGGTGGGATGCCAGGATGACAGCATCATCCACGTAGAGTAGGATCTGTTCAGGGCAGGATTCTGGCAGTGAGTTCAGAAAAAGGCTGAAAAGGAGGGGGCCCAAGATTGAGCCCTGTGGGACACCGGACTGGACTGGTCTGAGAGTGTGTCAGCAATTCTCACTCTTTGGGAGCAGTTGTCTAAGTAGCTTTTGAACCAGTTCACAGAGTTAGGTGAGAGCCCTGCTAGTCGAAGCTGGGCAAGTAGGAAATTGTGGTTGATGGTATCAAAGGCTTTAGTTAAGTCGATGAAGGTGGACCCAGTAAGATGACTGCTATCGAGTGAGTGATGGATTGTACCAGTGATTTCAAGTAGCGCCGTGGAGGTGCTATGACCTTTTCTAAAGCCATGTTGCTCCTTGCACAGGATGTTGTGATTGTCTAGGAAGTCGGTGAGCTGGTCTGACACAATCCGTTCTAGGGCCTTAGAGAGTGGAGGTAGGATGGAAATTGGACGGTAAATCTCAGTAGCTGTTTTGTCACCACATTCATGAATTGGGGTTACCGTGGCAGATTTCCATAAGTCAGGGAACTGGCTAAGGCTGAGGGAGAGGTTGAAAATCCTGGTCAGTGGTCGGAGTACTTCTTCAATTGTGACTGATAGCATTTTGAGGTCGAGGGAGTCACTGCTGACTCTGGAGTTGCAAATGGCTTTGGTAACGTAGCTGAGGACTTGATGAATTTTTACAGCTTTAAATTAGAAGGGAGGGTGGCTGGAGGTGGCTGGGGGGGCAAGGGGAACCACCTCATCGAAAAAACCCTGTGGGAGTACAGCACTGTGGTCCGTGAAGGTGTAATTGAATGTATCAGCAATGAGTTTCTGGTCAAGTGTAGTTTCACCATTTATGCTGAGTACTGACGGGGTGATTTAGATTGCTTCCCGGTGACTTCTTTAATGTTATTCCAGAAGTCAGAAGTGGTAGGAAAAGAATCTTTGCCCTTGGGAGGTCCAGCATCTAGGTACAAGGAAAGTTTGGTATTTTGAACATCTGGTGCACTGATATAACAATATAACATGTTTTACATCATCCTGTTCTCCTAGGAGACATTAACAGTTTGGAGAATCCACATTCTCCCCTTTCTGTCTAAATAACAGAGAATTACTATTATATAGTTCTAATTTGAATCTGGCTATTACCTTCCTTTCACCTGGACTCAGTAATAAATTCAGATATGAATCTTTTCCAGATTTAATCTGTTTATTCCATTGTTATACTTTTGAGTATGACAGTTTTTCCATATCTTTTTGAATATAGATGTCTTTGTATCCTTTCTTCACATAGGTGGTAATCTTTACTTTAGGTTTTATATAAATGTTGGTCATGGGATGAATTAGGCTAGAGGGGTACATCCTTTTCTGTAGAATATTTATATATGGTAAATCACATCCATTTATAGAGTATTCTATTTCTTCCTGCAAATAGAGGCTTGGATATCTGCTCTCAAGTAGTATCATGAAATCCAATAAAAAAAGTTATATTTTTTTCATGTAGCAGGGTATTAAGGGGAGGCTATCTTAAGTCAACTCTCAAAATGTGTGAGGGAACACAAACAGGAACCTGTAGCTAGTTTCTGTAATTGTTTTTTACAAGATCCTTTCTAGCTTTCTAGAGGGAAGGGGGTTGGTAGTAAAATGAGTTTGTTCACAGATGGCTCTAAATTGGGGGCAGTGGTAGACAGCAAGGAGGGTAGGAGGGCACTACAGGATGACCTGGAGAGGCTAGAAAACTAGGCCCATGTGTGGCAGTTAGGGTTTAATGCATGCAAATGTAGCATTCTGCACCTGGGTGTTAGGAATCCTGGGTATAACTACCACTTGGGGGGGTACAACTGACTGTTTTGACAATGGAGAAGGATCTGGGGGTGATGATTGAAGCTAAAGGGAATCACTTGGAGCAGTGCAGAAGAGCAGCAACTAAGGCAAACAAAATGCTAGGGTATTTGGCCAGGGGGACAACATCTAGGAGAAGGGAGATTATACTTCCCCTGTACACCTCACTGCTGAGACCTCATCTGGAGTACTGTGTGCAGTACTGGCACCCCTGCCTAAAAAAGGACACCACACTGCTGGAGAGAGTCCAGAGAAGGGCGATGAGGATGATTAGTGGTCTGGGAAGGGGGTTGTCATATGAGGACAGACTTAGAGAGCTGCACATGTACTCTCTGGAGGACAGAAGAGATGGGGGGATATGATAGAGACCTTCAAGTACTTGAAGGGGTTCAACAGAAGGAACAAGGAGGGTCTGTTCAAGTTAAGGGAGGGGGTGACTATGAGTCCATAGTCGAAAGTTGGCTGGGGGTGGTACAGAGGAGAGATAAGAGGGCATTATTTCATGGAGAGTGGTGGCACCCTGAAATGCACTGCCGGGATGACCTGGTAAAATTGGTAACTGTGGGAGGTTTCAAGAAGAGTTGGGACTGGCACAGCGGCAAAGTACAGGGTGAGGGGGTTGGTGAATACTAGAGGTGTACAGGGAGGGGAAGGGGGAGGAGGGAATGAGGGATGGTGGTAGAGCAACTACTATATACTACCAGTGAGCTGAGTCAGGTAGATAAGATAGACCATTAGGCCTAATCTGCTGACAACTATGTATGTACTGTACATGTGTGTGTATGTATGTATGTATGTATGATTATTACTCCCCATACCTCAAATGCATAGAGCAAAGCCAGTTAAATTTTTATGTTGATTGAACGCATGCACAAGAAACATAATTGTGGCAGCTTTCTCCAGAAGCAGGTTGTGGAGGTGCGGCACTGTTGTGGTCAATGCCCCCACAGCCTTTAAATACTTGGCCCACTTCCCCCAATGCCATGGCATGCTGCTGCTGACACTAGTTCAGCTAGCGTGCCACTACCTTGTAAAAATTTAGCCGCTGCAATCAGGGACTGCTTCGTCATTGCAGTGTCAGCCATTCGCTGCAACGAGGAAGCGACCCGTCATTGCACGGCGGAACCTTGAAACACTGATATTGTTTGTGAACATGGCGGCATCTTGCTGCCATGTTCACAAACAATATTAAACCCCCCCCGCCAAGGGGGTGCTCAATCTCCCTCGGCAGCATGTGTCCCCCCCACCGTGTTTGTTTGTCGACGGGGGCCCCAGTCCCCGTCGGCTATAGTGGCCCAAGGTTTATGTTGCTGACAGGGATCCCATTCCCCATCGGCACTGTGTAACCACCCCACTTTTGTTGTCTGCTGATGGGGTGCCCAATCCCCATCAGCATAGTGTCACCCCCGTGTTGTGTGCTGGACGGGGTACCCACCCCTGCTGGCATAACTAAGCACCCCACTTTGTTGTGTACTGATGGGGTGCCTAATCCCCCATCAGCTACAGCTGCCCCTCAAAAAGAATCCATTGGCACACTGGGAGCTCACCTCAGCGTGCAACATGCCCCTGTAAAATCAAAAACGGTCCTGCAATGTCTTTTTTTTTTTTTATTAACCTGTAAAAAAGGAAACAGTCCCTAGGCGGTCTCCCTGCCCCCCTCCCACAACCTGCACCCACCCACTGCACACCCTGCCTCCCCACACCCCCTTCCCCCCATACATACCTCCGGAGTCCGGCATGATGATCTTCAGTGGACCGGGAACACGTCTGCACTCTTCAAAGCTGACCGCGAACTGAGGAAATTCCGATAAGCTGTATAATGAAATAAATAGGATTTTTTCAACTTTGATGCAAATCTCAGGCATTTTTTTTTAAATTTTGGCACCAAATTTTCAACATGGGGTTTTTGGGACCCCTCCTCATGAATTCTGGCACTGTCATGGTGTTATTCGGCCCTGAAAGGTGATTTCGCGGTCACTGCACAGAATCCCCTTTTGGGACCAATTAACAAAACAACAGTGCCAGTGTTCATGAGGTGTGCTCTCAAAAAGCCTATTCTGCAAATTTGGTGGGAAAATTCCCCAAAATGACTGTTTTACAAGCATGTGTTGAGCAGTTGCTACGTACGCTCGTAACTTTGCGAATTTGCAATATTTTCACACCAGAATTTCAACACTGGCATTTTTTCAGGCCTCCTTGTGAGCAGTACAGCTGTCATTTTCCACATCCTGACTGAAATGTGTTTTTGCACTTTCGGTGCAAAATAGCGCGGTCGCTGTGGGAAATCAGTGTTCAGGACCAATTAAGAAAATGACAGTGGCACTGTTCATGAGATGAGGTCCTAAAATGCCTGTGTTGAAAATTTGGTGATGATACTCCATAAAATGACTGTGTTACGAGCGTGCATTGCACAGTTTGTATGCACGCTCGTAACTTCACGAATTAATAGTATTTTCACTCCAGATTTTCAACATTGGCAATCTTCTGCATCTCCTTATGAACAGTACAGCTATCATTTTTTCACATCCTGCCCAAAATGTGTTTTCGCAGTTCCGGCACAGAATAGCGTGGTCGCTGTGGGAAATCTGTGGTTGGGAAACATTATGAAAATGACAGTGACACTGTTCATTAGCAGAGGTCCTAAAATGCCTATGTTGAAAATTTGGTGATGGAAGTCCATAAAATGAGTGTGTTTCAAATGTCTATTGCGCAGTTTCCACGCATGCTCATGCCTTCGCAACTTTGCAATATTTTCACTCCAGATTTTCAGCATTGCCATTTTGCCACACCTCCTTATGAACAGTGCAGCTATAATTTTTCACATCCTGGCCGAAAAGTGTTTTTGCTCTTCCAGCAAACAATAACACGGTCACTGTGGGAAATCAGTGTTCAGGACATTTTAAGAAAATCACACTGACACTGTTCATGAGCAGAGGTCCTAAAATGCCTATGTTGAAAATTTTGTGATGAAACTCCATAAAATGACTGTGTTAAGAGTGTGTGTTCTGCAGGTTCCATGCACCCTTGTAAATTTGCAAATTAATAATATTTTCACGCCAGATTTTCAACACTGGCATTTGTTCACAGCTCCTTATGAACAGTACAGCTGTCATTTTTCACATCCTGGTCAAAATGTGTTTCCGCACTTCTGACACAGAATACCTCCGTCTCTGTCAGAAATCAGTGTTTGGGACAGATTAGGATTGAGCGACTGGAGGGGAGGTGACCTAGCTCAACTGAGCTCTGTCGGGACTGCTGTGGATTTCTTTGTGGGCAGGAAAAGATGCCAACGCAAGCAGGAGTCCAGTACAAAAGGGAAGCCTGCAGCGCTGGGAGAAACAGAATGAGCTAGTGAGAGAGGAGGAGTGAGCGAGCTCAATGGAGCTGTGTCAGTACTGCTGTACATGTCTTTGTGGGCAGACCAAGCCATCAACGCAGGCAGGAACCCAGTACAAAAGGGCAGCCTGCAGCAGCGGGAGACACAGAATGAGCGAGTGAGGGAGGGGAGAGTGAGTGAGCTCAATGGAGCTCTGTTTGGACTGCTGTGAATTTCTTTGTGGGCAGAAAAAGGCAGCAATGCATGCAGTGGCCCAGTTAAAAAGGGCAGCCTGCAGCGGTGGGAGAAACAGAATGAACGAGTGAGAAAGGGGGAGAGAGAGTGAGTGAGCTCAACGGAGCTGTATCATGACTACTGCAGATTTCTTTGTAGCCAGAAGAAGGCAGCAATGCAGGCAGGAGCCCAGTACAAAAGTGCAGCCTGCAGCGCCAACAGAAACAGAATGAGTGAGTGACACAGGGGCAGTGAGCGAGCTCAACGGACCAACGCAATCAACATTCAGCATTGTCAAATGCTTGTTGCATTTGTCACTGTCAACATGTGATTTATGGATGAGCCACCATATTTGTAATTAAAATGTTTAATCCCTCCAGTAGTATTTTGGATCTTGTCTGCTAAAAGATCCAGATTATTTTACCAAGTCAGTGCTGACACAAAACTAACCCCAAAGGACACTGTCTCTATTTGTATTCAGCTCATTACATGACTTGCATACTTATTTTACAACAGTTTGTTACAAAATGTGTGGTTTATTAATTCTTTTGGGTTGCCAGCAGTTCTGGAGCCATGTCTGAAATCTGCACACAGAACAGGAGACACGTGCATTCACAGTACTTCCAGCGGTGCATGTGTTCAACCGAGCAACAAGGTATGAGCTTGGTCTGAACAAAACTGTTTTTGTGAAATTTTTATGATAAAATAGGGAATGATGTAGAGATGTGTGAAACAAGGCCACTTTGTGTAGTTCATTTGCACTGCATGCAAAGTATTAATTTTTTTTTTTATTCAGTTTACTTTAATGGCACAGTGATGATACATGAGTTATACAGCCCTAATCAGGCTGACACTTGCAAGTTACATATGCCACTATCATAAAAACATGTTTACAAGAACAATATCATTAAGATAAACAAGATTGACCTAACAATTAGCGAAGTAACCTAATACAACTTTACCCCATCCCATCCCTACCCAACACCAACCACCCAAGCAGCATCTACATACAGATTGGGGCACCATAAGGATTCTCACTAGGAAGAAAAACAAGGACTCAAAGGATACATCTAGCAGGGGGGCATTTCCTATGGCTAGAGAGACTAAGCTTGCCAAGTAGCTAGAACAGCATCCAATAGGCCCCAACTGGAGCCATAGGACTGGATCCTGTTGTTCATTTTGGCTATGTGTAACTCCAATTGTAATGCAAGCGTAATCTCCTTATACCATTCTAGGACTGGTGGCAAAGTGTTAATTCTTATGATGGTAATGACTCCACAAAATGGCAACATGCAACTTTGTCTGTGAAGTTCATTGCAAAGTTTTACTGTGCATCGTGGTTACAATTTCACGAAGTGGGTAAAGTGGAACTTCAACAGTGAAGTTCATTACAAAGTTTGCCCGACACAAGCACTGACTTGAGAGTGTACCATGTGACACACTGTTTCAAAAGTCAAAACACAAAGATGCTGGCTAAATGCCTTCCAAAAATACTGTGGTGAATCCAAAGAAACACAGTGATGAGCAGCTCTATCCGCCACACTTCAGTGTGGAACTGCAAAGAGACAGAGGCTGCACACTGTATGTAGATGTGGATGTATCATGTGACCCAGAGTATCTTGTTTACAAAGCCTTTTTCTGAATCTCTTTCAAGCAAAACTTTGCCCTCAGGCAAAGTTTACTGCAAACTTTGCTAGGAAATTAACTTGGTGACGTGACAGCTAAATTAAACCAGGGATTTGAAAAACTTTATGGAGTGCTTTGAGAAGGCAAAGTTGGAAAATTTGCCAGAACTTCACTGGCAAAGAAAAAACTTCTATGCATCTCTATGGTACAGACATTTAGGATACAAATATATAAAAAGCATACTTGTGTAATGTTCCAAGCTACAGGGTGCAACATCAACATAATTTTAAAATAAATACTAGCAGTGTCCTTTATTTTTTTTGGTGTGTTATTTCTTTTTCCTCCCCTACGTGCTACCGCCTCAGCCATTCCTTCAGGCTGTGCCAAGGCGGCATCTAACCTGTCTTGTTCCCAAGCACTGACCCTCATATTGCAGTCGTCTCCAAGGTAACCCAGATGTAACCCTTCGCCGGATGGGTCCCCCTCCTCCGAGGGGTAGGCACCAGAGGCAAGGCTAGCACAATACTTGGCCCTGGGGAACTGCTGAGGGACCAGGAGCTCTGGGACATTGACAACCTCAGATCAACAGGCAGCCATCATCCGGTTGAATGCGGAGCCATTTTTTCTGTTTTTCTGGTGATGTTCCCTTGCATTGCATTTGCACTTCTCCTGGTCTCCACCGGAGGTCGCTGCAGAGTGACGCCTTCCCACTACCCACTCCAGGAGAGGAGAGCAGTCTTGACAGATGCTCAATCCTCTCCTTCGCCTGCCAGCACCCAGCATCCCGAGTTCATTCCCGAACCTTGGTCACTGGCATGGCTCGAGGTAAGGCGCCAGCACCTCAGCCCTCTGCGCCACCGGGCTGGCTGCAGTGTCCTTTAAGTAATGTCATGGACCCATCTCATATAGGACCTTGACTAAATAACAAGCAAGTCTTGATGGTGGTGAAGGAGGGTTGTGGCTTTCTCCTGTAAGTCATTTATTCCATCATTTGACCTTCTGAAAGAACAAAAATCAAGGAATTCCAGCAAGATAAATGTTTTTATTTTAAAGCTTATTTAGCCGGGACAGCCCATCTAAGATGTACAGTAACATTTTACTTACAGGGTTGTCCTCCTGCTACCCAGTTTTACAGCTACAGTAAGAGGACTGAAGGACAGGGTGGTCAAGTGACTTGCCTAGGGTCATGCAGTGAGCCACTGACAGAGCTTGTGGTGGGATTTAAACCTGTGAACTGCTGTTTCACAGCTCAGTGCTCTAATCACTGTGCAAAACTGTCTCTCTTCGATACCTTAAATACTGCAGTCTGGACAATAACTATATAGTCATCTATTCATTTTATACTCACTTAATATTGACTCTGTTGAGATCACTATCTGGGTCACAAAATGACCAGTTGCTTGGATTATCCACTTTGTTGGACAAACAGTTAATGGACATCATATGGAATGGAATCCATGGATATAGATAGATGAGACTGTACAAGTGACATAAAAAAAATTGTAACCTGATTGGTCAGCTAAAGTGTTTACCCATTGGTAAATCCTGCAGTAAACCATGGCTGAGAAAGGGCATCTATAAATCACAAAACATAATAAAACACATTTTTTTAATTTATTTTACACATGGAGCCATAATATAATCACAACAAATACTCCATGATATGTGTAATTGGGGGATTAGGATTACCCTCTTCTCTTGTGGTTAAGATACAGGGCTGTGACTCGTGTTACACCACATGAGGCATCAGTAAATCTCCCAGTGCCCCACATTCTGTCAGCTCATGCCTTATTGCTTAATTATTTCATTTTGCTACAAGCAATGTATTACCCAGAGTACCTGAAGACTAGCTGATAAACTTCAAGTATTCCTGCTAAAGAGAAGAAAACAAATTACACAAGACCCTTGAAGAAAGCAGCAGAATGGAGTGTCTTGCGTATTTGCTTGAATGGATCAATGCTGGGTAAGTTGGACTTTCTGATACCTGTTACAAGAGCCGACCCACTTGTTCATCCCGAATCTTTGCCGACACTTTTGTAAGAATCTCAGTGAATGACATCTGAACTCTTCCTGAGCATCAGATTACATACTGCCCTGTCTAAGTACAGAGTTTAGGTTGTGAAACAGCAAGTACAGTTATGCCCAGAATCATGTTGTTTTCTGCTGTGTGATCGTGTAGCAGTGCATTGTTTTTGTGCTGCATCTTCACTGTCAAGGCATGTCACCTTTATGGCACTGACTTGATTTATTCATTACTGAGCCTGTATATTTTGATGTTCAGTAATTGCTTCTCAGTACCATAGAGTATTATTTTCAACAGTCAAATATGTGCGTGCACTAGTTCAGTGGTGATTCGCTTGCTTTCCCTTATGTTGTATTATTAAGTATATGACCACCTTTACAAACCTCTTTAAAACACCTTACCCTTATTTTGTTAGCAACCTGGGCATTTTGGGGAATCCAAGAGACACCGTGGAGAAAATGTTTACTGGATTTCATGTTTATACTACAGGAAATTCCAAAGCTATAACTGCTTCTGTCCAATATTTGTGAAACAAAGGAAGTGGATTGCAGCAGACATTCATGCTGCTCTCTGTTTCACAAACACCATACAGATGCACCCATTGAATACCACTTGAACCTTTTTTTAAAAACCTGGGTATTTTGGGGACTTCAGATGGCACTTTAGGGAACATGTTTACTTAATTTCATATTTACTCCATAAGACATTCCAAAGTTGTAGCTGCTTCTGTCTGATGCTTATAAAGTAAATGCAGAGGGTCACAGGAGACATTTCGTCTGCACTCTGCTTCACAAAGCCCACAGAGGTGCACACCTCAAAAACAATTGTAACCATTTTTAACAACCTGGGCATTTGGTAGACTTCAGGGGGCACCGTAGGTAACATGTATACCTAATTTCATGTTTATACCACAAGAAATCCCAAAGTTATCATGGCTTCCATTTGATGTTTATGAAGCAAATGCAGGTCTTTTCAGAAGACATTCAAGGTGCATTCTGCTTCACAAACACCACACAGATGCACCCCATAAAAAACACTATAACATTCTTAATAACCTGGGTATTTAGGGTATCTCAGGGGTCATCTTTGGGAACATGTTTACCAAATGTCATGTTTTTCTTTGTTCAGCTTCTTTATTGAGGGTTACATACAACATTGAATACATTTAGGAAACATAACATACTGTAATATCAACAGAACTTGGTCATGAAAAGGATACATCAGCAACAGCACGGGTCAAAACTCATTTTGGCAAAGCTGCTCTAATCTTCTCTTTACCCACATTGTGGGATGGTTTACAAAGAAACTTGAAGCTGAGCTGCCCTGTTAGCCTGAATATCTTCAAGGTGCTCTACAGTCACTACATGAAAGCACCTTGCAAATGTTTTCCTCACTGCTAGCCCACTAATTCAGCAACTCCCCCTTCCCATCCTGACGCTCACCATGTTTCTACCCCTGGCTCTCACTCTTTCCCTATTAACTCTTCCTGCTGCACCCACCCTTCCCTGTCCTCTCCAGCCTGGCTAAAGTCCCACCCCATCCATAGTAGTGTCCCAATTAGCTACCCCACCTCCATCATTATCATAATAAACAAGTACTCGACAGCCATTGTCACTTTCTGTGGTTTTAGCCCAATTTTTCCCCCAGTCATCGGTAATATTTCCCTCCTCTTCTTTACCTCTCTAACCTGCCACCCCATACATGGCCTCTTTCCCCTATATGTGTAGTTGCCGGCTGCCTCACTCAAAAGATCTCTGCTTATAAGCCCTGTATGCCTATAGTTGATTGTACATCTGCTGACTTCTTCAATTGTAAAATAATGCTGTTTTTTTTTATTTATTTCAACCTTGTACTGTACTGTATACACTGTATATACTTTTTCTTCCTTGTGTGTTATTGCTTTTTGTATACCTGCTTCTCTACTGTTCTTTGATGTATTCATGACCAGGTCCACTTTGCAAATGAGCCTTGGTCAAATGGTGCCCACCTGGATAAATAATGATTTTGATTGATTGATTGATTGAACTGATATTTGTTTAGAGTCACTAAGACAGTATTGACATAATTGCAAAAATATGATACACATAACAGCACAAATACTGTATGGCATACAGCCCATGAGTCGCAGCAACTGCATTTTATTGTAGTTACTATGGCCAGAATCAGTGACAGGCATTATTAACCTAAGTTATTATCAGGTGTCCTTTGAGTGTGATCAGTGTCGTAACTTGAGAAAGGGGTACAGTAAGTTACCAACATAGGTAGGATATTACACTCCTAGGTGCCTGGTTCACTCTTTGGGATATGCTTCATTAGGTCAGAGGATGGTGGCATTCTCTGCAGGAGGACGCTCACTGGGCTGCTCCTCCCTCAGCTTTGCAACAGATGAGTGGGGGCATTGTCCATCATATTTAGCTACTGCAGAACCATGTTGTACAACTCACAAAGGAAAGGTAATTTTTATAGCTCTGAACCATGGACCCAACATATTCAGATAAGAAGGTAAGTCACCATTGGTGGTTAGCTGTGTTCTTTATAACTGAAGGCAGAGTTTCATATTGTTGGCCCACATCTGAATAGAAGGGAGATCAACAGCTAGCCAGGTCTGGGCTATGAACTTCCTGGCATTTACCAGGTATATCGACTATAATTATAGGTTCTCTTTAAGTTGGTGCCTGTCTAGATCAGACCCCATTTGTAGCTCAAAGGTGATTTAGGAAGAGAAGACCCAAGGACCTAAGTGATGACATTGTGGACCCTTTCCCAGAACTTCAATTATTTTGGAAATGTAAACAAAGTGTGAATAAATTATCCCTTATCAGTTACACTTTGGGAAAACTGGGAACTTTTCTGGGTACAACTGATGTAGCCTCTCTGAGGGATATAGACCCACTACAGGGTGTTTAGCTGGACCTGACACCGCTTGTTGCTTCTGGAGTAGTTTCTCAAGACTTTCAATGCCCCAGACCAGATTTCCAGAGTGACACTAACACTAAGATGAGCTTTCCATCTGGCTTTTATATCAGCATTCAGTATCTCGCACCCATAATACATTGTAGTATACTGACAGGGGTTTAGCACTGGGTTGGGGCTTGTAGAGTTCCATTCCAGGGGTATGCATGCTAAGACAGTTGCACTCCTGAGCATATTTTAAGGTAAGTGAATAAGTCACCTGGCCCTAATTTCCATTTTCTCTGTAGTTCAATGAAAAACATTAGCTTGCCTTTCTCATATAACTGCCCAAAGTAGTGCAGGCCTTTCTTTTCCCACCTAAGGAGCCCTCTGTGATTGTGTACTGAGTAGTTTGATTGGGTCCTTAAGGCCATTATGATTGTGGAGTGGGAAGTGATGCTGGGAGGTGGGCACTAGGTGTTTGTGAACAGCTGTAAAGAGTCTGATCAGTGTTTTCATAAAATAGTTAGTGTTATCTAGTACAGATAGATACCCCAAGGCTGGGGACAAGCATCCCTTCATTAGATCACACCTCTGCTCCTCCTATTCTAGTTTTACCCATGCAGGTGTTTTCAAACTGTATACTACAGGGATGAAGGCCAATTGTGATGCCCATTAGTACTGGGGAAAATGTGGCAGTGCCCTTCCCCTAGTCGGACTAGTATACTAAGGATCATACTAAGGAAGACAAGGAGCAGGGAAGCTGTAAGCTCATGGGTGCTCCTATACTATCAAAATATAACTAAATTAGTGGTAATTAAGTGTCACTTCTGTGAGTAAAAACGCATCAAGGCATTTTTTAAATTCTTCTTTTGTCTTGCTAATGATGACATCTAGGGGCAATTTGTTCCAAGGTTGTATAACCCACAAAGTAAAGAATTTTCTATTTTTATAATGAAAATGTTTACTAGCCAATTGTAAGGGATGCCCTCTAGTATCATATTTGCTGTCTTTAAAGAGGGATTCTGGTCAAAAGTACTACTTTGCAAAATCAGAATCAGCCTACCCTCAATAACTCTCATAACAAAATTAGGTTTATACATTATTCTGTTTTATAGTTATGAGCTATTTTGTAACCCTGATCTCACTCCCTGTTCAAAAAAGCCAGTTTCAGTGATGAGCCACTGGTGATGTCACAACCAGAACTCACAGACTAGTCTTCCCTGTAAACAACCTTATAGGATCTGTTTCTCTGAAGTTATAGAAACTGTAGCTGCAGTAATCATTAACAAAATGACAGAGTTGCCTGCAGTGCTTGCATTTACAGAATGCCCAGATGCATGGTACTGTGCTCTAGAGTGCATCAGGAGGTGGTTTTGAAATGCAGTGCTGACTCAAAATATAGAATGTCGAAGTGGTGCACAATTTTAGAATGTTTTTGGGGGAGCATGCAATGTCAGCATGTGGCAGGGATGAGCTATCTCACAGTGTGGTGGGACACTCAATCTCAGAATGTGACAGGGACACACATTGAGGAATTTAATGGAGACTGGAAATTCTGGAATATAGTAAGGATGTACACTGTCAGAATATGACAGGATACACCATTTTTGTTTTGAAACTGCTTGTCCATGACACATTCCAGAATTGTATGCACCCAAACCACATTTCAAAATTGTGCATTACATCCCCACCACAATCCAACATCTTGCGTTCCAGCCATATTCCTAAATTGTGCACCCTGCCGCATTCCAAAATTACAGAGCCAAACAACATTCCAAAGTTGTGTTTCAATGCTGCATTCTGAAACTGTCATTGCCACATTTCGAAGTTGTGCATCAGTGCCACATTCCAAAACAGTGCATCACCATCACATTAGAAAACTGTACACCACCACCATATTCCAAAACTGTTATTGCAACATTTGGAAAGAATGTGTCACCGTCTCATTCCAAAAATGTGCATCAGTGTCACAATTCAAAAATGTGCGTCAATGCCACATTCTGAAAATGTGTGGTATCACTGCCACATTCCAAAATCATGCATCACTGCCACATTCTGAAGTCATACATCACTGCCACATTCTGAAATTGTGTATCACCTTCACATTCCAAAATAATGCATGACCACCACATTTGAAAATTGTGCGAGACTGACACATTCTGAAATCATACTTCACCACCACATTCCAAAATTGTGCCTCACTGCCACCCACCAAAATTGAGCATCACTGCCACATTCTGAAATCATGCGTCACCACCACATTCCGAAATCACGTGTCACTGCCACATTCCAAAATCGTGCAATGACTAATTCAAGATTAATAATCAACTACAAGAAAACTAAATATATGATCTTTACACATCATCAAAGCCCCCATTGTCACACACCACTAGTTGTAATGAATGCCCTTGGCTCTATGCTTGAACAGGTCTCAGAGTTCAAATACTTTGGAGTCACATTAGACACCCCGCTTACCTACCATTTGCACATGCAACATCTCTCTTCCTCTATTAACACTTGACTGGGGATCCTGTAAAGGCATGAACACTGCCTACCCCCTCAGGCCATGCAACTTGCAGTGTCCTCATATAGTCTATCTTTTGTGGACTACGGATTAGTAATCTATGGGTCGGCTGACTATACTGCCCTATGCAGCATCAACCTCACCCTCAACAAAGCTTGCCACCTAGTCACGGGATATGGCATGTTAACTCACACATGCGAGCTTTATAAATATACTGGCTGGCTAAACCTCCAGGGCAGACTTAAGTACCATACTTGCCTCCTTGCAAAAAAAATACAACTTAAGCAAGCCCAAATTAGCCTCCACCCACTTATCCACACAACTCCTCATAGGAGGACACAAAGGCACTCAGCTAATCCTACCCTCCTAGTCCCACACTGCAGAACATCACTTGGACAAAGATCCTTCCACTATTGTGTTCCTCTGTGGCTGAACAGCCTACCATCCTCCATCTCTCAGGCCCATAATCTCAACCTATTTAAATCAGGTCTCAAAACCCTACTCCTTGACTCAACAACCTGTGACTGTATCTAACCCTCCTCACACCTTATGATCTCCTTCCCACCCCCACCAGCACCCCATTCCTGAGTCATACCATACACAGGTACCTACCCTATCTCAGTAAGTATCCTGCAGCTATAGTATAGTTTGTTGTTAGTCTCTCTGTCCTACGTCTCACCAGATCTCTATCCCCTCTATATAATTATTACAACTCCAGGTCCTTCAAGATCCTATGAAACTACGTACTGTCTTAACCTGACCTGGAACCTTACTTATGCTCTCGGTTGTTGTAACCCTCAATTTACTTATAAGCCAGGACTGTATGACCTTATATTATTACTTATTATTGTATGTGTACCTTGTTTTTTTGCTTCCTCTGTACTGTTACATTAATCTGATGTGGAGCCTTTGCAAAAGGGTCTATGACTCAAAGGGTTGTAATTCTGATTTCTATACAATAAACAATTATGAAATCTTGAGTCACCACAACATTCCAAAATCATGCATCACCACCACATTCTCAAATCATGTAACACCGCCACATTCTAAAATCGTGCATCACCGTGACATTCTAAAATAATGTGTGACTGCCACATTTCAAAATTGTGTGAGACTGCCACATTCTGAAATCATACATCACCGCCACATTCTGAAATCATACATCACCACCACATTCTGAAATTGTGCTTCACCACCACGCTCCAAAATCATGCATCACCATCACATTCCAAAATCGTGGTTCGCTGCCACATTCTAAAACCATACATCACTGCCACAATCCAAAGTCATGTATCACTGCAACATTCTAAAGTTGTGCGTCACCACCGCATTCCAAAGCTATGTGTCACCGACACATTCTGAAGCTGTGCATCACTGCCACATTTTGAAATTATGCGTCATTACTAGATTTTGAAATTGTGCATCACCACCACATTCTGAAGTTGTGCATCACCACCAAATTCTGACATTGTGCCTATGGCTAGATTCTAGAATTGTGCATTAGCGCCAGATTCTGAAACTGTGCATCAACGCCACATTCCAAAGTTGTGAGTGACTGCCACATTTCAAAACTGTGCATCAGTGTCAGATTCCAAAACTGGGCATCACCACCATATTCTGACATTTTGCATCACTGCCAGATTCTAAAATTGTGCATCACTGCAACAGTCTGAAGCTGTCTGTCACTGCCACATTCTGAAGCTATGCACCACAGCCACATTTTAAAATTATGAGTCATTGCTAGATTCTGAAATTGTGCGTCACTGCCACATTCTGAAATTGTGCATCAGCACCACATTCTGAAGTTGTCCGTCAGAACCAAAGTCTGAAATTGTGTATCATGTCTAGATTCCAAAATTGTTCATTAGCGCCAGATTCCGAAACTGTGCATCAGTGCCACATTCCAAAGTTGTGCATCAGCACCACATTTTGAAATTGTGTGTCAGTGCCAGATTCAGAAATTGAATGCCACCACCACATTCTGACATTTTGCGTCACCACCAGATTCTAAAATTGTGTCAGTGCCGCATTCTGAAGTTGTGTGTCACCAGCACATTCTGAAATTGTGCATCAGCACCAAATTCTTACGTTGTGCATCACTGCCACATTCCAAAATTGTACATCACTACAACATTCTGAAACTGTGTCACCACCACATTCCTAAACTGTGCATCACCACCACATTCCCAGACTGTGCATCACTGCCACATTCCAAAATTGTGCATCACTGCCACATTCCAAAATTGTACATCACTACAACATTCTGAAACTGTGTCACCACCACATTCCTAAACTGTGCATCACCACCACATTCCCAGACTGTGCATCACTGCCACATTCCAAAATTGTGCATCACTGCCACATTCCAAAATTGTGTATCACTGCTACATTCTGAAATTGTGCATCACCACCACATTCCAAAATTGTGCATCACCTCCACATTCCAAACTGTGTATCACTGCCACATTCCAAAACTAAGCATGTTTCCTATACATTCTAAAATTGTACCTGCCCTCCACATTGTGAAATTGTGTGTTAACTTCCAAATTTCAATACTGCCTGTCATTGCCACATTCTGAAAATGAGCATTCCCACCATATTCCGAAATTGCACATTCCCATCACATTGTGAAAATGATTATCACTGCCACATTCAAAATATGCATGTCCAAGTTACATTCTAAAATTATCCATCCCTGCATCATTCTGAAATTGCATGTGACTAACATATTCTGAAATTGAGTCACTGCCACATTCCAAGATTCCAAGTTCACACTGCATTATGAAATTGAATGGTTCCTCCACAGTCTGAAATCAAGCATACATACCAACCACGTTCTGAAATTGTGCATCACCACCACAAGCCAAATTAATGCATCCAAAACACATTACAAAATTACATATTCCCGCCACCTTCTATTACTATGTCTCCCACATTTCAAAATTATGTATTTCTGTCACATTCTAGAACTATATGACACTGCTATGTTATGAATGTTTGTGTCCCTGCCACTTTGCAAAATTGTGTGGCCCTTCTACTTCCTGAGAGTGTGTCATTATTCCATTCCACAATTGCAGTCTAGTGGCATTTCAAAATCTCATCTCTGCAGTATTCTAAGAACTGTACACATTTTCATCATTCTAAAGACATGTTTGCTGCTGTATTCCAACCCCCCATCACATTCTTAAGTACTATACCTTGCATCTGCACAGTATGGAAATGCATTCCCTGACCCACCCAATGTCAGCTTTTCTTTTTTAGATGTTTACTAAAACTGCAGTTTTATGTAATATCAGAGAAATAAGTCTTACAAGGTAATCTGCAAGAAGGATTAGGGTATGAGTTCTTGTTGTGACATCATCAATAGCTCTACTGAAACTGGCTTTTTTGAACAGGCAGTGAATTTAGGGTTACAAAATGGCTTGCAACTTTTAAACAAAGTAACTTAGAGATCTCATTTTTGGCACGAGGCTGATTGAGGGTATGCTGATCCAAATTCTGAATTTATTGATGCCAGACATTTTGGCAAGACTTCCCCTTTAACCTTTAAACCAAGTTCAGACATCAAATACGGGTCATTGATAATATCAAATAAGAATAGTAAATCACCTCTCAGTCGAAGAGTTTCAAGAGATGTTAGATTAAGGTAAATACTGTAAGTCTGTTGTTTCATAGTTTTGAATCAAGTTCAGAAGACAGAGGTCCATAAATGAACTTGCCACCATTCAAACTTAAATGGTGGAACAAAATAATATTTTTTCACCCATAAAGATATCTAAACTAGTTTTAAAAACTCATACTTCCACTCTCTACCACATGTCTTGGTAATGTATTCCAAGTGTTAACGACTCTCTGGGTGTACCACTGGCTTCTTTTAACAGTATTATTTATTTCTTCTATAAGTCTTAGGTTATGTGACCTTGTATCCTTATAATGAATTGTATTTTTGTTTAAACCAATCAGCTCAAATAGTTCTGGATTATTTTAGGCTTTAAAAATCAGACACAGTTCTCCTCTCAAGCATCTATATTCCATGGAATATAGCTACAAATACTTTATCATGATATTGTAAACCTTGGACTTCCCGAATTTGTTTAGTGGCTTTCTTTTGTACTTTTTATAGTCTATTTTTCCCCTGAATGGAAAAAGGAGCACTGAAAGGTAGACAGTATTCCATGTGAGGGCGAACAAGTGCTGAATACAATGGTAGGATAACCACAGAATCCCCACTTTTTAGTGACCTGAGGATGCAACGTATGATTTGGTTACATTCCCTAGCAATTTTATCCATGTGGAAATCAAATTTTAAGTTATCAGTTATCCAAACCTCCAGCCACTGTATCCTAGGCCTTACCTCCCACTGGTCACTGCCTTGTTTCACCTCTTCCTTCCTAAGGGATATGCCCACCCCTGTCTGTGTGCTGCTCCCCACTTGTACTACCCGAACATGCTCCAGGGTATTAACAAATCTGAAGCTCACCTCTCTACAGGTATTAATGCTACTCCTCCTGATCTCTGGAAATATCCACCCTAGCCCTGGTCCTACCCCCTTGCCACCAACTAATCAGACTGCACCTGGGGAACTCTATATAGCCTCCATCAACATCTGCAGTTTGCTAAAGAAATTTGATAATCTACAAGGGTGGGTTGCTCAACAGTGGCCAGACATTAACTCGGTGGTAGAAATCTGGCTAAATGGCTGCACTCCTGACTCCACAGTAGCTCTGCCAGGGTACACAATATTTCAGGCTGACAGACTAGCCAAAAAAGGGAGAGGCTGTGCAATTTATTTCCATGACACCTTCCAAGGTCTCACTCTACCTTCCCCAGCTCTTCACCATGGTGCCCAAGTCCTCTCCTTCCAAGTTAATGTTGCTCCTTCCAGGGCACCTCTCTTTATCTCCTCTATCTACATCCCACCCAGGAATTAAAAAAGTGCATTCCAGTCAGTTCTCGCCCACCTCCAGCAACACCCAGATAAGGCAGAAATGAATGCCCTGGGTGATTTTAATATCAATTGGTTAGCAGACACTGCCGCTCCATATAGGGATGCTGCAGCCATCCTCAGTCTAGCTCAAGTTGTGCCCACTACCACCCGACACAACCCGAGAACAGGTACCTCAACTCTCATTGACCTAGTTCTTACTAATCACCCTCTCAAATTCACCCAGGTCTCCATGCTACCTGACACACTGAGTGACCACTCCCCAGTACTAGGGCGCTCATCTTACTTGGCTACAAAGGCCCCTCCTAAAGTTAGCTTTCAGGGAAAACTCAGTCCAAGCAAACTACAGTCCTTGAAATACCACCTCATCAGCTGGGACTTGTCTCCCATTGCTTCCTCGCCTGATATTGATGCTGCCCTGGAGTACTTTGTCAATTCCTTCAATTCTGCCTGTGACCTTTTTGCACCTTTCTGCAAATGAGTCATTAAAGGAGCTGACACCCCGTGGATGTCTCAGACCCTTCTGGACCTCATGGGCCACTGAGACAATCTCTGGCACACAGCCTTGGAGACTGGAAGGCCCTCTGATAGGCAACATTACCGTGAGATCAGGAACCACTGTACCTGGCAGGTCCATCAGACAAAAGCAGAATACTACAGAGCAGCCCTCACCACCTCCTGGGGGAAGGGGCGCAATTTCTGGGACTCCCTCAAATATCTTAGTGGCAAAATCTCTAATGCCTCACTCTCAGATACTGGTAAATGGTGGTATCTCCATGGACCCTGACACAATAGCAAATGCACTGAACTCCTCATTCTCAGACCTCAGCAGTGTGCTCCCTGCCAAGTGTTTTTGCACCCACCCCCACCATAACGTCAGCACCCACCCAAGTACCCCCTTTTCGCTTGAAGGTCATCTCCCAGCATGATGCTGCCCCCCTCCTGCTAAAGGCACTCAGTAAATCCTGGTTCAGCAGTGACAATTTCAATCTTAAAATACTAAGGCTCACTCTCCCTTAGGTACTCTACCCCCTCACTGCCCTGCTAAACTACTCCCTTGCTCTAGGTCAGTTCCCCTCCATGTGGAAAACTGCCCTCATCACTATGCTCCTGATGAGTGGTGACCGAACCCTGCCTAGTAATTATCGACCCATCTCAATTCTACCCCCTCTCTCCAAGGTTCTTGAAAAGACAGACACCATCCAAGTCGCAGACTACCTTGCTCAACACAATCTCCTCTACTCTGAACAACATGGTTTCCAAAAAAAACATAGTAACACAACCACACTTTTGGAATATATCAACACTATCCATACAACCCTGGATTTCAGAAGCATTTGACACTGTCCACCACTCACTTCTTCTAACCTCGCTAAACTAAATAGGTTTCTCACAGGATACCGCCACATGGTTCTCAAACTACCTGTCTGACAGAACCCAAAGAGTCAGATTAGGGCATACCTTATCATCCCCCCTCAGAGTTACATCTGGGGTCCCCCAAGGGTCAATCATTGGCCCCCTACTTTTCACTCTATTCCTTAACTCTCTGCTCAAGGCCTGTTCTGGGATTCTCCTTCTATACGCAGATGATACGGTTTTGTTCTGCACCCACACCAACCCTACCGCCCTCCAAGTAACCCTCCAAGGGCTATTTAATGAGGCTGAATCCTGGTTTACTGACCATGGGCTTGTTCTAAACTATAAAAAAACAAAATCCATGCTGTTTGCCCTTGCCCAAAACAAGTTCAGTAACCACCCCCTGCTCATCCATAATTCCCGTAATGAGACCCTGGAACAATTTTCTACCTTTAAATACTTAGGAGTTACTCTAGACTAAGGGCTAACCTACCATGAACATATCTGCCGACTTACTACAGCTGTAAATGTGCGCATTGGTCTGCTACACCGCTACAAGCACTGTCTCCCCCCTGAAGCTCTACAGCTAGCCATCTCCTCCTCCATCCTGTCACTCATTGATTATGGGATTATCTTCTATGGCACTGCTGACAATGCCTCCATCAACAAAATTAGGGTTTCCCTGAATAAAGCCTGTAGACTGCCAAAGGATGTGACCGGCTTACACACACCTGTACACTGTATATCAGTATAAACTGGCTTAATTTCAATGATTGCCTAAAGTACCAGACCTGTCTCCTTGCCAAGAAAATCATGACTGGCCTCACACCCCCAGCTCTTGTGACGCTGCTCCCCTCCTCTAACAGCACCAGCCGCACACGGCACACTGAGAAATCACTCTACCAGGTTCCTTGCTGTAAAACCTCCTGAAGCAAAGAACTTTCAGATATCACACCCCCAATTGGCTGAACTCATTTCCTATACCAGTTCTCCTGGCTCCTACCCTAGGACTGTTCAAATCCCTTCTCCATAGCAAAATCTTTCGTGACTCCACCTGTGACTGTACCTGACCTACCCATGACTGGAAACTGCCATGACAATGGACCCATTTGTTCCTACTTCTAGAGTGCTGCTGTTGTTACTGTATTTATTGTATTTTGCTACTATACTGCATTGTCTTTGATTGTTGAAATTACCCTGTAACGCATCTACCTGTTGTAATTTACCATGTATCTTTCATAAGGTGTGATATTTCCCACACTACTATTTATATTGTGATGTCTGTACACCGTATGCCCTCTATTGTTTTCTATGATGTGGGGCCTTGGTAAAGGAGTCTCTGACTCAAAGGTATTAATTCCAATTGTAGTCAATAAATAAAAAAATAAATAAAAAAAATAAAAAATCCTTTTCATTGGTAGTAACCTCAAGTGGAATGTTATTAATACTGTATTGAAATATTAGGTCCTGTATTCCAAGGTGCATAACTTTGCACTTTTGTTCATTAAAGGCTAGTTTGTGTTCTTGTGCCCATTGAGCCAGATGGTGTAGACTGTCTTGGAATACTTTAGCTGTTTCAACATTATATACAATGCCCCCTACTTTGCAATCATCTGCATACTTACAAGACCAAGTACCTGTAGGAGCTTGCATAGATGATAATAAAATGTCGAATAAAATAGGACCCAAAAATGAGCCCTGGGGCACTCCACTAGACACCTCTCCCCAGGGAGACATAAAACCACGTATTGACCTACATTGTGTTCTGTTACTCAGCCAAGAGTTGATCCACCTAATTATGTTTGGATGGAACGTAAGTCTTATTAACTCTTGAGCAAGAATTTTGATAGAGGCGGAGTTGAAAGCTTTCGAAAAATCTAGGAAAACCACATCCACTTGCATTCCTTTACCTAAAGCAACACTAACTGGTTCAAAGAAAGGCGATAAATTGGTTAAACAGGATCTACCCGATACAAAGCTGTGCTGAGACAGGTTATAGTGTCCTACATCTGATAAATGTTGTATAATATGTTTTTATAATAATTTTTCAAAAATTTTGCCCAGCACAGGTGTAAGGCAAATAGGCCTATAATTTTTTTATATCCTGTTTCTTCCCTCCCTTATAGATAGGGGTCACAAGTGCTTTATTCCAAATATTTATTGATTTCCCATCTTATAATGAAGAGTTCAACAAGACAGAGATGGGTCCTGCTAATTAAATAATAAGTTCTTTCAAAAATGTCAGTGTCAAGCCATCTGGGCCAGCAGAACTACTGTTTTTTAATGACTTAACTATTTGTATATCATTAGAACAAAATACTGGATAATCAGACTGCAAAGCAGGTAGATCATCGGGAAATACATATTTTTCTTTGTGCACACTTAGAAAATAATGTTTAAAAGCTTTGGCCAGCTCAATTTCTGAACTCATAATTCCATTTTCTGTAGTGATTGGTCCTATGGTATTCCCATTGTTTTTCTTTAGTGACCCTATGTAATTATAAAATATCTTTCTGTTTTCTGTTACTGTTGTAGCCAGTTTTATTTCTATTTCTTTTTTGGCTTTCTTGATAATTTTTTTCACATCCTTAATGGCTTTCTTATATGTGACCTTATTGATATTAGTGGGATGTTGTTTGGCCTTTTTATATAGTTTCTTTTTCTTTCTTATAATTTTCTGGACTTTCCTGTTCCACCATACAGGGACCAGGTGCCGTTTTATATATTTTATCCTTTCTGGTACCCAAGTTTTAATACATATATTTAACTTATCATGCAGTTTCTCCCAGATTTGTTCTACATCAAGGTTATCCAGCTCTTTCTTCCAGTCTCAGAGACTTAGAAAATTTCTAATACTGGGATAGTCTGCTTTAAAGAAATCCCTGAATTTACTTATACCATTAATGGGTTTATTCCCGGTAATATGTAAATCAAGTTGAATTATGTTATGGTCACTTCTACCAAGAGGCGGCAATACATTGGGAGGGTAAAAACATAGGTCTGAATTTATAAATATTAAATCAAGTATATTCTCCATCCTCATGTCCTCATGCACCACTTGTACCAAGTTACCCTGGGAGATTATATCAATAAATTTATTTTCCAGACCACCCGAACTAGTCAAATTTCAGTTAATAGATGGAAAATTAAAATCACCCATGAGTATGACATCATTTTTCAGGACCGTACTTTTGATTTAATTCAGGTCAGGAAAATGTGTTTCTTCAGTTGTCAGGTTGGGGGAGCGATAACCAAGGCCAATAATTAATTCAGTAGTGGTATCAGATAATGTAATCCCTATTATCTCATTATCATTACCAGAAACTTGTGTTAACTTGAGCTTATTTGGTTTCAAATGTTCTTTAATATAAAATGCTTCCCCACTACCTTTTTTATGTTTATGTGCTTTGTTAAGGAGAATATAACCTGAAATGGTAACCCCCTTCTTCTTCTGAAAAACCATGTTTCAGCAATACCACACTCATAATATCATTACTGTACAGAAATAAAGTAAGCTCTTCTAGTTTATTTTTTAGACTCTGAGCATTGGTTAAAAGTAATTTTAGGGGTTTAACATCTTCATTATTTTTATGTTGTTTTTTGTCACTGGTTAATGATAGTGGTGTAGTGTTAACTTGTTTTTTGCACCCTTTTAGGGAGGGACATGAAGTCCCTCTCACCCCCTTAGATACTAGTTTAAATTTTTGTTAATACAATCAGTTATACTTTTTCCTAGAGGAATAAGCAATGTATATGTTTAGTAAAATTCCTTTGCACTGTCTCTAATTGGGTGCAATTAGATTTCATTTATGGGCACCACAACTGAGAAGCATATTCTAAGTGAGGTCTTACATAAGCCCAAAATAAAGGCATCATGATAGTTGGATCACGGGATTTGATATTACATCAAATAAACCAAATAACCTTGTTTGTTTTACTGATGACCTGATTGACTTGATTCGAATGCTCCACGTTATTAGAAATGATAATTCCTAGATCTTTTTCATCAGTGGTAATCAGTAAGGTGGTACCTCCCAGAGTGTAAGAAGTATTGGAGTTCTGGAGTCCCAAGTGCATTATTTTACATTTTTTATTATTGAGTTCCATACCCCATTTGGTTAGCCAATCAAAGATCTTATTTAAATCTCACTGTATGGTTTCAGCCTGGTCAGGGGTAGCACATGGGCCACCAATTTTAAGATTGTCTCCATATTTAGTGGATGTGGAGATGCAAGTGCTTACCATATCTGAGATGAAAGCCTGGAAAAGGCAGGGGCCCAAAACTGAGCCCTGAGGCACCCCACTTGTTACAAGACCTATATCAGAAAGTTCACCATTGATTAATACTCTTTGAGTCCTACTATTTAGCCAATTACATATCCAGTTGGTAATGTATTTATTTATGTTAAGATGTAGTAATTTAACCTTTAATGCCCAGTGAGGCATAACATCAAAGGCTTTCCTAAAGTATGTGATGATAACATCATATGGGATTTTCCTATCAAGCTCAGAACTAATAGTCTCATAAAAACACATAAGGTTGGTTAAGCAGCTTCTGCCTTGCTTAAACCCATGCTGTTCAGGATCATGTCTATCTATGATTGGTGTAATGATGTCCTTAATTAGACTTTCTAGAACTTTGCAGACAGATGAGGTAAGACTGATGGGTCTATAATTTTCCCATGAAGATTTTGTGCCATTTTTATAGATGGGAATGACATGGGCATGCTTTCAGTCTTCTGAGACATAGTCGTACAATATGCATCCCTCAAAAATTGTTTTCAATGGGTATGCCAAACAATCAGACAAGAGGTATAATAAATGTCCAGAGATATTGTCAGGGCCAAAACTAGTCTTGCCTTTTTGTGCTATATGTTTAGTATGAATCTGGTCTAAAGTTAAAGTGATGTGACTAAAATCACTGGGACTGGAACTTTGTACATTCCATTGATCGGTACTAAACATTTCACAGAATTTTGTATTAAACAGATTTGCCATGGCTTTTGGGTCATAGATTAAGGTGTCATGAATCAGTATGGGCCCAACCTGACTAATAGTTTTTTTAGAGAATTTTTGTTGGAGTAGAATTGTTTTCCATTATTTTTATTAGCTGTTCTAACAAGGTTATATTCCCAATTAGCTTTAGCTTTTCTTATTTTAGTTTTACATTTCTTTTGTATAGATACATAAGCTGCCAAATTACGGATGCTTTTGGATTTTAAGTAACACTGGTATTTTTTGTCTTTCAGTTTGAGTAATCTTTTTATTAGTTTATTTAGCCATTTTGGGCAATGTCTAGTATGATGATATTTTCACTGGTAGGTATCTACTTGTCCCTAAATTGGAATAAGTTATTTTTAAAGTAATTCCAGCATTCTTTAGTATTCAATCCATCAAAATCCGTATCCTAGCAAATTGAATTTAGTTCTTCCTTGAGATATGTTAAATCAGCTTTGCATATAAATACAGTTTTGTTGATCCAGTGTTAGGTGTAAAAAACATCTGTAAACTGAATGAAACAGAATTGTGATCACTGTTTCTAACTGGTGAGTTAAAATTAACATTTATAAGACCTAGGTGGTCATTTGCTAATACTAAGTCAAGGATTCTGTCCCCTCTAGTTGGAGTTGCGATATGCTAAGTCGAAGTTGATTACAGATAGAGAGGATTTCTTTCTCCATTACTAGAATGGGATGATTTTTCTATCTAATTAATATTGCCAAGATTAAAATCAACAGTAATAATAATATCATCCGGTGCTGCAGCATTTTAAATTTCCATCAAGACTGCATCAAAGTAGTCAGGGGGTAGAGTCGGGAGGTCTGTAACAGGTACCAATAACAAGTGGTTGTGAATTAGAGGGAAACAATTTAACCCAGATGGCCTCTGTTTCAAGATCATGAGTATGGATTTTTTTCTGAGACCTCAATGACTTTTATGCTGCTATTAATAAATAAGGCAACACCACTTCCTTTTCTAGAGGATTGATTGAGTTTATAAGATCAGAGGGGATGAGGGGGAATGTGAGGAGGAGGACCATGTAAAAGCATCTATCCTAAATAGATACTTCTGCTCAGTATTTACTGAAGAGAAGGTAGGGCAGGGCCCACAGCTCTGCACCATAGACACAGGAGGGAGGGAGGTGTGCACTAGTCCCTTCACAAAAGAAAGGGTCCTACAAGAGCTCGATAAGCTTAGGGTGGACAAGGCAATGGAACCTGATGGCATACATCCCAGGGTACTAAAGGAGCTAAGAGTGGAACTAGCAGAGCCATTATCAGACCTGTTTAGTGAGTCTCTGAGCACAGGAGAGGTCCCAGAAGATTGGAGAAGTGCTCATGTGATCCTGCTCCACAAGAGTGGTAGCAGGGAGGAGGCAGGGAACTACAGACCAGTCAGTCTTATCTCAGTAGTGGGCAAGATTATGGAGACACTCCTTAAGGAAAGGATAGTGCAACACCTGGAATCCACAGGAGCACAGCATCCAAGACAGCATGGGTGTACAAAAGGAAGGTCCTATCAAACTAATCTCATAGATTTCTTTGACTGGGTAACCAGAGTGGTGGACCAAGGGGGAGCAGTTGATGTTGACTACCTTGACTTCAGCAAAGCTTTCGATACTGTTCCACATAGAAGATTGATTAATAAGCTGGGTAGGCTCAGGGTGGGTCAGACATTGGTCAACTGGGTGGCAAACTGGTTGACAGACAGAAAACAGAGAGTGGTGGTAAACAGTATACAGTCAGAAGAGATGCAAGTCACAAGTGGGGTACCTCAGGGATCAGTCCTGGGGCCAGTCCTCTTCAATATCTTTATCAGTGACATTGCAGATGGACTGGAGGGTAAGGTTTGTCTGTTTGCAGATGACACCAAGATCTTCAACAGAGTAGATGATCCAGGTGGTGTGGGAAGAATGAGAAGAGATCTGAATAAACTAGCAAAATGGTCAGAAGAGTGGCAACTGGGGTTAATGCAAAGAAGTGCAAGACCATGCACATAGGCAAGATAAACCCTGAAGACACCTAAAGGCTGGGAGGGGAGTTGCTGGCAGTCACAAGGGAAGAAAGAGACTTTGGTGTCATCATCACCGATGACCTGAAATCATCCAAGCAGGCCTCTAAAGCAGTAGGTAAGGCTAGAGGGATGTTGGGGTGTATTAGTAGGGGTATCACAAGTCGGAAGAGGGAGATAATAATCCCTCTTTACAAGACACTGGTTAGGCCCCATCTGGAGTACTGCATGCAGTACTGAAGGCCACACCTTCACAAGGACATTAACAAAATTGAGGCAGTTCAGAGAAGGTCAACCAAAATGGTGCAGGGACTGCATCAGAAAACATATGAGGAGAGATTACCTGAACTCAATATGTATACCCTAGAGCAAAGGAGGGAGAGAGGTGATATGTTTGAAACATTCAAACACCTTAAGGGCATTAACAAGGTGAAAGAGTCTAACATGTGTCAAATATAAGAAAAAAATCAGGACAAGAGGACACAGCATGAGATTACTGGGAGGCCAATTAAGGGGTAATGTGAGGAAGTTATTTTTCACAGAAAGGGTGGTGGATGCATGGAACAGCCTACCTCAGAAAGTGGTGGATATGAATACAGTGCAGGGCTTCAAACAGGCATGGGACAGGCATAAGGGAGCAATACAGATGAGTATAATAGATAGGCCATTGACAGAACAAAGGCCTATGGCACATTCATAAAGTAGAAAAAGAAATGGGCAGACTGGATGGACCTTGTGGTACTTATCTGCCATTAACTCCTATGTTTCTATATAGACTGTAAACTGGAATACAAACGTCCCATGGATGCCTTATTGTCACCCCAAGTTTCAGATGTGGAGATAATATCGATGTCCTGTATTTTTAATTTGTTCATCTTGTTGATGAGACTTCTAGCATTGAAATACATATTTTTCAAATGAGTTTTAATGAGAGGATATTTGTAGTTTGAATTGTTATTTTTGTTTGTTTTTAGAGGAGGGAACATCTTTCACTTCTCCTCTCATTCAATTAGTTTAAATGAGATGAGATTTTGTCTACAATATGCTTGCCATGCAAAGTACTACCCCTACGACTTAAATGTAATCCATCCCGGCAAAAGAGTTCTGGTCTATTATCAAATTTCTCCCAATGAGTAATACAAAACAGACCCTGTCTCAGACACCATTTACACAGCCATTCATTTATGATTTTAATCTTTCTGGTCTGATACTCAGCAGCTCTAGGAATAGGAAGAATTTCAGAAAAACAAATGTCTGTCCCTTGCTGGATTTTTTGCACAGAGTGATATGCAATGTTTTTAGCACCAGCATGTATGGCAGATAAAGAGCTATCACCACAATCATGTGGGATATTATCAACCATAGCTGTTATGTCTGAGATTTTTGCTCCTCCAAAAGTGGAGCAGGTTTCATTTATTTTGTCTGAATTACAGATAGCCCTATCAAGGTGTTTGATAAGGGATTCATCTAAGACATACACTTGTCTAGCACTGTTAGAAGTGGAGCTGGAACTAACCTCCATGCTAGTTGGGGCAATTTGGTAGATATTTTCAGTGTTGGTATGATTATCTAATACTGAGGCTGGATTTATAATTGGACAATGCTGGGAAGGTACAGCAATGTCCAGTAGGTTGGTAACTACATTCAGAGCCCCAGGGTTCAGGCTGGGAGTAAGTGAAGTAGTACTAGGACCTGCTAACAGGAAATGTGAGCCAGAACTAATGCTTTGTACATCTCTATCACTAGAAGGTACAGGATTCAAGGGGAGAGAACCCAAAGGGTCATGGGTGCTGGATGAAACTAAGTTAGTATCCCCAGTGTCCACTCGAATGGGGTCAAACCTGTTAGAAATGGGAAGGCAAAAATTATGGGCCTTTCATCCTTTTTTTAAATACCCTAGTATTTTGCACTATGTGCCAGTTTTCCTCTATTGTATCCCCTTTATCATCTTCCCTGTCCCGTTTTCTATTTACAGAGGCTGACAGGATACTAGTGGTGGGACCAGGCACATTTACAATGGGTATGATATGGTCATGAGGTACACGATCAGCCAAGTTGTTAGTACATGCTGGTGTTGAGACATTGTTAACATTAACTGTTTCATTGAATGTTTTAAATATGTTTACCATATTTTTCTGGTTGATCTCTAGGACTGCAAGTCTTGTGTTAAAATAATTTATTTCTTGTAGCATACCAATGTTTTGCTGACATTTGGGACATTCTGTATGTAGAGTTGCATAGGTTTAACAGCTGAAGTGATGGTATACATAGAGCAACTGGAACATTTAATTCCAACATCACCATCTAAGGTCATAATAGTTTCAGCCAATTTGTGGTGTGTTAGAACAGTACCATACAATGCAACTAAAGCGCTAACAAGACTCACACAGTTTATAATTGTTATGTACTTATACACATTTAGATGGGATTTTTTTCTCATAGTTTGAGTATTATGCACATAAAGTTGGAGAAAGAAAAGCAGATTACGTGGGTCCTTGACCCAGCTTCCTCGCCTGACCAGTACGTGTTGCTGTGCATGCCCTGCTCACTACCGGGCTAAATTAAATAGATCAGGTGACCCAGAAGTCCAAACCCAGGGTCACTGAGCTCCAAACAAGAGCTTTTGTAGTAAAATATAAAATAACATGTGATAGCCACTCATTCACAGCTCTGGCACACTAGTGTGTACAAAAGTAGCCTCCAGCAAGAGAAATAATGTCCCATGAACAGTCAGTAGTTCACAAATTATAGTAGCCTGAACTACAGACTCTCTTCCTATTTCCTGCTTAGACAGGATCTAGGACTCCACTGCAGTTCACACAGAATGTAGGATAAAAACTTTTTTGGGTGCTGCAAATTAACTCAGCTCCTGGATAGAGCATCGTGGCCCAGTGCACCCAAAAGACAAATTGCACAGTTCGCCCTGCTTGCCACAGGGCTATATTAAATAGACCAGGTGATCTGGAAGTTCAAATCTGGGTTCACTGAGCTCCAAACAAGAGCTTTGTTAGTAAAATATAAAATAATGTGTGACAGCCACTCATTCACAGCTCTGGCACACTAATGTGTATAAAAATAGCCCCCAGCAAGAGAAATAATTTCCCATGAACAGCCTGTAGTTCACAAATTATAGTTGCCTGAACTATAGACTTTCTTCCTATTTGCTGCCTAGACAGGATCTAGGGCTCCATTGCAGTTCACACAGAATGCAGAATAAAATCTTTTTAGTAATTGTAATATGTTTCTGCAAATATCTGCACTTTTACAATTCCAGAGAAATGTATGCATTATGGCATCCAGTTGCTTAACACTTTGCCAGATAGGTGGAGTGGCAGTGCCTGGAAGATATACAATCATCTAGATAAGAATATCATCTTTATTATGTTGATTCTTCCAAGTAGGGACAGAAGTCGAGACCACCACCTGTCACGGTTGTCACCCAGTTTACTTAATAGAGGAACAGGGTGTAGTCTAACTGATTGCTTTAGCATTGTTGGAATGGTGATCCATAGGTATTTAATTTTATCTACCATCTGCAGATCCCTTAGAGTTTTTGTTGACCTCTTTCCAGTTTATTTTACCAATAAGCATAACCTCACTTTTTATACAATTGATTTTGTGTCTGAGGAGTGTTCCATACTCAACTGCCTGCAAACCTTAGGCTGGGTCTTGCAGGTACAAGAGGAGGTTGTCCACAAATATAGCCACTTTGTATTCTTCTTCTCCTCCTCCTCATACACCATGCTGGTGCCTTTAATTCAAATTGCAGCTGCCAAGGGATCAAAGGAGATAACATATGTGAGAGGGCAAAGGGGGCACCCCTGCCATGTTCCCCTCCACAGTTCAAATACTGAAGTGAGAGAGCCATAACCTGAATCTGGACCATAAGGGAGGTGTACAGCACTCTAATCCAATCCACCAAGCCAGATCTCACACTATATCTCCTCAGGGCCTCTAACATGTTTCCCTACTTCACAGAGTTGAAGGCTTTCCCCACATTAAGGGCAAGGACTGCTGCAGCAAGGGTGGCAGGTTTCTTGGATCATTTATGAATGATATTTAAGGTTCTGTGGATGTTATGCTTCCCCTGTCTCCCTTTCACAAATTTCACCTGATATACTGTATACAAGTTGGACGTATATTTTCTTGGCATGATGCTATAACTTTAGCCATAATCTTCTAGTCAGCTGTCAGTAGGGAGATAGGCCAGTAGGAGGCATAAAATGTGGGGCCCTTGTCCTCTTTGGGAAGTACCATTATTGTAGCAGACCATGTGGAGGAGGACAACATACTTCTCTCTACAGCATGTTGTAGAGGGGATTGAGTAGCAAGTCCAGAAGACTTTAAAAAAGCCAGTAGAAAGGTCATCTTGACTTGTGGCCTTGCCCCTCTCAAATTCCTAACAGCCATTGCTATTGTAACTCCAGTTTAGTAAAGGAGGACTCTAGGACTTCAGTGATATCAGATGGAAGAGAGGTGATCTTGGCTCTGGAGAAGAAGGCATCTAGCTGTACTTTTGAAAGGGATACCTCTGAGGATCATAGGGATGTGTAGAATGTGCAGAAGGCATTGTCTATCCCATTATTGTTTGATGTGGTTCACAAGAGGCATTTGCTATCTGTGCAATTGTTCTCACCCCCTCTTTGCACTTTAATTGCAATGCAAGGTATTTCCTACCCTTATTCCCATCAAAATACTGGCCTGCTTTGGTTAACAAGATAGTTATCTCAATTGTTCTCCTTCTAAGAGTGTTTAGCTTCAACATGAACTTCTTTTTAACTCCTTCTTTCAGTCAGGCTGTTGACCCTAAGCAGTGCTCTGTGCTGATCTAGCCTCATCACCCCTGCAATCTCCCAGTACTTACCTTTCTCCTGGGATGGTACTGCATGGTATCCCCTTTTCATGGTGGAGGTACTCTGGTTGGGGCTGGTTTTTTGGGAATGCTACAGTTGGGACCACAGAAGTGAATCTCAGTCGGGGGTCTGTGGGCTGCACAAGGCTGCCATGGTGCTTGGCTGTGTTTTTCATGTTTTCACCCTCCTTCTCCCAAAGATACCATTATCAGGAAAGACAGCTGCACCACGGGGAATGGTGGGGTGCTGCTATGGGGGCAACTACCCCAATTCAAATACAAGTACAGAAACAGATGCACTTACTTCTCTTAAAGAAATGGACCAAATAAAAAAAATTGTAGAATGCAAACTTAAATAGTTAATCACAAGTCTGATTTATGAACTGATTTTGTGGTAATATTTTAAAGAATGAACTGTCACGGTTTGTATTACACTGTTTACTATATTTTTAAGAATGTGGCTGGTATAAAAAAAATTAAATGACTGTTCTTTTAGTGATTGGGTCACAGTATGATGGTGTAACAGGTGACAAGGTATTTAAAGAGTTATGTTTCTGTGAGTCTCCACCTCTTGATGAAGCCTGTGAAGGTGAAGCACTGAGGTGTAGTGGATTTGTGGTAATTTACCAACGTAGACTTGTGATGAACTATTAAAGACTGTATTCTATAATTTTTCTGATTTACCATTTCTTCAAGAGAAGTGCGTGTTCCTACTTCTGTAGCTGAACTCTCCAATGATGCTGGCTTAGATGGCTGTGATTCACGCAAGGCATGAGCACTCATCCAGCCAATCGGCAGTCCCCTAGCTCCCCTATTAAATTTTGCCTGCACTGCCACCCGTGGTCACCCAAATGGCAGTTGTGCAGTGACAGTAATCCCCCGTCCTTCTGTGGAAGAGCAGAACATTTTGTGTGATGCTCAGTCCTCCTCCCTCAGCCAGCCCTCTGATCATTTAAGCTTATACCTGAACACAGACCATCGGTGTCACAAGTAGTAGCACTACTGCTGTGCTAGTAGGCTGGTGCAAAAACGTTTGAGCTTCTTGGATGACCTGATGAAGGGCTGAAGTGGGCCAAAGCATATGTGTTCTTTTGCAAGCTTCCACCTTCTGTTTGAACTGCACAATTTCTTTGTCTTCACATATCTTTTTGTGGCTAGCAAATTAGATGCTCTGCCCTGTAATAAATGCCTTTAGGGCATCCCATTGGGTGGAGTGAGATGTGTCTCCCTCTTTGTTATTGGTTAAAAATTCTGAGAATGCTTTGGAGATAAATTCTTTGTAGGACATCTTTAAGGAAATCAGAGTCTATTCTGCAAGGTTTGATCACAGGCGCTGTGGCCTCCAGGGAGATATTCATAGTTTCTGGAGACTAGTAAGATACCACAACTCCTCACTAGTTCACTGCTTCTATCTTGAACAGTACCACTGGGTCTAGTAGAAGCCTATCAGTTCTGGAGTATCACTGATGGGCATACGAGAAGAAGCTATATTCCCTGCCCTGGGGATTTTGGTGTCTTCAAACATCTATCAATTTATAGGTGGAGTCCAAGGTCAGCAGGACTTTTACATTGTGTGATAAAGGACCGGGAATCTGTTTGATGTATCTGGCAAAGTGTCTTCAACACAATTATAGTTCTCCCTCTACCAGAATCCAAGGGCCAGGTAACTGCACCATGTCAAGTGAGAGCTTTTGATAGAGACCAGGTCCTCTATGTTAAGGCTGTATATGGATCCCACTGCAAAGGTCTCACTCTAATTCATTTTAACTTGGGCCAAAGCATATCTGTCCCTTGGATCAACTTTACTCATAAGCACATTCCCCTAGACGCTCGATGGTAACCAAATGCCCACCCCTTGCCCTCAGAACTGTAACAGGAAACTATCCATTACCCTCCCTAACTACTGCTGGTCTTCCATGACTGATTTGTGTACAGTATGTGCCATATGACAGTGGATTTGTAGAAGTGTGACACTATCAGTTCAATGCAGAGTGGTCTGCAAGGGGCTCATCAGTGTCATACCAATCATGAGCCAGACTGATCATGACACTGTTCTGGCTTGCTGGGCTGAAACTTTGTGTAGTTCAAAGGAGAGAGCCAACCCAATCATAGGCTGACTCTTTCTTTTGACCTGCATAACACTGCCGAGCAAGCACAGCTGATCTGTCATGGTCAGCCTGCTGAAAACCATCCCTCATAGGTTGAATTACACCTTGCAAAAAAGAAAACCATCCATCAATGTCTGTTGCTTTTGCTGCCCTTACTGTCTCCCCAACCAATCATCCCACTCAGCACCCATCACCCCCCCAAGCCCAACCTACGCATGTTAATATTGCACCACAGGGCTGACCAATACCCCATGATTGTTGTTACCCCCCATCCTACCTGTTTTGCTTCTGCAACACCCGGAGCCCACCCCCAGTGCTTCCAAACATAACACTGGCACTGGGGGTGTCCAACCCCCAGTGTTGCCACCTGAAATAAAGAAAACCATCCCTCACAGTTTTTATTAATATACCTCATAAAAAGGAAAACCATCCATCGATGTCCATTGCTACCACTCCCGTTACTGTCCCCCCACCTGACCCTCCCGTAAGCACCCACCACACCACACTCTCTCAAGTCCTTACTTATCTAACGGGGGTCCAAAACCATAATCCTTTCTGGACCACAGAATCGTCTTCACTCTTCAATGCCAGACCGTGAACTGAGGAAATCAGGTATGTGGTTTAATGTATTTCAATGGGGTTTTGAACTTGTCATAATAACTTGGCCATTGTTGAATATTTTGGACCCCAAATTTTCAACATGCCTATTTGGGGACCCCACCTCATGAACAATGGCATTGAAATTAGGCAAATCTGTCCAAAAGGTGATTTTGCAGTAACTATGCAAAATCACCTTTTTGGCAGGAGTTAAAAACTTTCTTCATCCTTGCTCATGAGGTGGGGTCCCAAAAGAAGGCTATGGTGAAAATTTAGGGTAAAAATATTAAAGACAACAAAGTCATGAGCCTGCGTTGAAATTACGAATGCAGGCTCGTAACCTTGGTAATTTTCAATATTTTGACACCAAATTTTCAACATAGCTATTCTTCACAGTACCTCATGAATGTGACAGCTGTCATTTTTCAAATCCTGGCCAGAATGTGTTTTTGCACTTGTGGCATGAAATCACCTTTTGAGCAGGATTTGAACATTTTCTCCACCCTTGCTCATGAGATGGGCTTATAGGAAAGCTATATGGGGTCATAAGAAGACTATGTTGAAAATCTGGGGTAAACATATGAGAAAACAACAAAGTTATGAGTCTACAGTGCAATTTTTCAATGCACACTCTTAACTGGGGTAATTTTCAATATTTTGACCCCAGCTTTTCAACATAGCCATTTTTTCACACCAGCTCATGAATGTGACAGCTGTCATTTCTCACACCTAACTCAAAATGAGTTTTAACACTTGTGGCACAAAATGGCATTTCAGCCATTGTTTTATAAATGACGCCTGTCATGCTCAGAAGGAGTGGTCATAAAAAGCATATACCATCACTGCAGCTACTCCCCGACTGCGAAGACCACCACAGCGTCAGAAACCGGGCAAAATGCACCCGTCGCTGTGGTGGTCCGTGCGGCGATTGGGACTACCTTGCTGGGTGATTCACCACCCCCGGTACAACTCCGACAAGGAGTTAGAATCCTAGAAATGCGGGGCGTGGGGGGGGAAGCCTTCCACAAGGGGGGTTCATGGGGCATAGCACCCCGATTGTGAACACTGATATCCCATGGCTACAATGCTGACAGTCGGCATTGTAGCTGTCACGATAGGAGATGTCAGTGCGAGCGCTGCTGAAGCGGTACAGGCAAACCCATAAAAAGATTATGTTGAAAGGTTGGTGTAAAAATGTAAAAAAAAAAAAAAAAGTAATTAGGAAACTAATTGTTCCCACATTTACTCATAACTTTATTTTTTGCAGATTTTGGCCCCTAATGTTCAACATATCCCCTCTGTCCCCCACCTTGCAGAAGGCACAGCCCTCAAGGTCCAGGGAGCGGAGGGGCTCCGAGCTGCCAGCAGGTCGCCGGCACCTGTGCAGCCGACCAAGGGTTCCAGGAGGCCAGGAGAAGCAGGCAGAAAGAAGGCGCAGCCCTCGAGGTCCAGAGAGCGGTGGGGCTCCGAGCCGCCAGCGGGTCAGCGGCACCTGTGCAGCTGACCAAGGGTTCCAGGAGGCCGGGAGAAGCAGGCAGAAAGAAGGCGCAGCACTCGAGGTCCAGGTAGCGGAGGGGCTCCGAGCTGCCAGCGGGAAGGCGGCACCTGTGCAGCCGACCAAGGGTTCCAGGAGGCCGGGAAGCAGGCAGAAAGAAGGCGCAGCCCTCGAGGTCCAGGGAGCGGAGGAGCTCCGAGCCGCCAGCGGGTCGGCGGCACCTGTGCAGCTGACTAAGGGTTCCAGGAGGCCGGGAGAAGCAGGCAGAAAGAAGGCGCAGCCCTGGAGGTCCAGGGAGCGGAGGGGCTCCGAGCCACCAGCGGGTCGGCGGCACCTGTGCAGCCGAACAAGGGTTCCAGGAGGCCGGGAGAAGCAGGCAGAATGAAGGTGCAGCCCTCGAGGTTCAGGGAGCGCAGGGGCTCCGAGCCGCCAGTGGGTCAGCGGCACCTGTGCAGCCGGATCAAGAGTTCCAGGAGGCCGGGAGAAGCAAGTAGAAAAGTACGGGCAAAGCCACAAACCAATCGGAAAGTGACCGCAGTCTGTGCCTTGCTTCCGATTGGTGTCCCTTCCCCATAGACTTAAACTGGGGTTTGCTGCACTATTCTGGCCGGGATTTCTGCTATTCTTTAAATTATTTGGAATTCCTCATAAAAAGTGCTGTTTTCTCTTACTTTGTGCCTGATTTATGGGCTGTTTTTCTGTATTTTAAAATAAGTGTTACAGTCTTTTGAAATGATGTGTGGGCTAGACGCTTAGGCGCCTAACCCCCCCATACCCTCCCAGTCTATTGTTGTGCAAATCTTAAGTTTTAGCACCGTATTGCAGATTACTGCAATAAAGGTACCCTGCTGACTGCCTTCTCCTCTGTCCCCCACCTTGTAGAAGGCGCAGCCCTCGAGGTCCAGGGAGCGGAGGGGCTCCGAGCCGCCAGCGGGTCAGCGGCACCTGTGCAGCCGACCAAGGTTCAGGAGGCCGGGAGAAGCAGGCAGAAAGTGACGGGCAAAGACGCAAACCAATCGGAAAGCGACCGCAGTCTGTGCCTTGCTTCCGATTGGTGCGCCTTCCCCATAGACTTAAACTGTGGTTTGCTGCACTATTCTGTTTGGGATTTCTGCTATTCTTTAAATTATTTGGAATTCCTCATAAAAAGTGCTGTTTTCTCTTACTTTGTGACTGATTTATGGGCTGTTTTTCTGTATTTTAAAATAAGTGTTACAGTCTTTTGAAATGATGTGTGGGCTAGACTCTTAGGCGCCTAACCCCCCCATACCTTCCCAGTCTATTGTTGTGGAAATCTTAAGTTTTAGCACCTTATTGCAGATTACTGCAAAAAAGGTACCCTGCTGACTGCCTTCTCTGTCCTCCACCTTGTAGAAGGCGCAGCCCTCAAGGTCCATGGAGCGGAGGGGCTACGAGCTGCCAGCGGGTCATCGGCACCTGTGCAGCCGACCAAGGGTTCCAGGAGGCCAGGAGAAGCAGGCAGAAAGGTACAGGCAAAGCCGCAAACCAATCATAAAGCGACCGCAGTCTGTGACTTGCTTCCGATTGCTGCGCCTTCCCCATAGACTTAAACTGGGGGTTGCTGCACTATTCTGGCTGGGATTTCTGCTATTCTTTAAAATATTTGGAAATCCTCATAAAAAGTGCTGTTTTCTCTTACTTTGTGCCTGATTTATGTGCTGTTTTTCTGTATTTTAAAATAAGTGTTACAGTCTTTTGAAATGATGTGTGGGCTAGACGCTTAGGCGCCTAACCCCCCATACCCTCCCAGTCTATTGTTGTGCAAATCTTAAGTTTTAGCACCTCATTGCAGATTACTGCAATAAAGGTACCCTGCTGACTGCCTTCTCCTCTGCCCCACCTTGTAGAAGGCGAAGCCCTCGAGGTCCAGGGAGCGGAGGGGCTCCGAACCGTCAGCGGGACGGCAGCACCTGTGCAGCTGACCAATGGTTCCAGGAATCCGGGAGAAGCAGGCAGAAAGGTACGGGCAAAGCCGCAAAACCAATCGGAAAGAGACCGTAGTCTGTGAATTGCTTCCGATTGGTGCGCCTTACCCTTAGACTTAAACTGGGGTTTGCTGCACTATTCTCTCCGGGATTTCTGCTATTCTTTAAATTATTTGGAATTCCTCATAAAAAGTGCTGTTTTCTCTTACTTTGTGCCTGATTTATGGGCTGTTTTTCTGTATTTTAAAATAAGTGATACAGTCTTTTGAAATGATGTGTGGGCTAGGCGCCTAACCCCCCCATACCCTCCCAGTCTATTGTTGTGCAAATCTTAAGTTTTAGCACCTTATTGCAGATTACTGCAATAAAGGTACCCTGCTGACTGCCTTCTCCTCTGTCCCCCACCTTGTAGAAGGCGCAGCCCTCGTGGTCCAGGGAGCGGAGGGGCTCCAAGCCGCCAGCAGTTTGACGGCACCTGTGCAGCTGACCAAGGGTTCCAGGAGGCCGGGAGAAGCAGGCAGAAAGGTACGGACAAAGCCGCAAACCAATCGGAAAGCGACCGCAGTCTGTGCCTTGCTTCCGATTGGTGCGCCTTCCCCATAGACTTAAACTGGGGTTTGCTGCACTATTCTGGCAGGATTTCTGCTATTCTTTAAATTATTTGGAATTCCTCATAAAACGTGCTGTTTTCTCTTACTTTGTGCCTGATTTATGGGCTGTTTTTCTGTATTTTAAAATAAGTGTTACAGTCTTTTGAAATGATGTGTGGGCTAGACGCTTAGGCGCCTAACCCCACCATACCCTCCCAGTCTATTGTTGTGCAAATCTTAAGTTTTAGCACCTCATTGCAGATTACTGCAATAAAGGTACCCTGCTGACTGCCTTCTCCTCTGTCCCCCACCTTGTAGAAGGCGCAGCCCTCGAGGTCCAGGGAGCGGAGGGGCTCCGAGCCGCCAGCGGGTCGGCGGCACCTGTGCAGCCGACCAATGGTTCCAGGAGGCCGGGAGAAGCCGGCAGAAAGGTACGGGCAAAGCCGCAAACCAAACGGAAAGTGTCCGCAGTCTGTGCCTTGCTTCCGATTGGTGCGCCTTCCCCATAGACTTAAACTGGGGTTTGCTGCACTTTTCGGGCCGGGATTTCTGCTATTCTTTAAATTATTGGAATTCTCATAAAAAGTGCTGTTTTCTCTTACTTTGTGACTGATTTATGGGCTGTTTTCTATATTTTAAAATAAGTGTTACAGTTTTTGAACGATGTGTGGGCCAGCGCTAGGCGCCTTACCCCCATACCCTCCCAGTCTTTTGTTGTGCAAATCTTAAGTTTTAGCACCATTATTGCAGCACGCAGTAAAGTTGCACGCTGCTGACTGCACTCCTCTGTCCCCACTCTAGAAGGCGCAGACCCCGAGGTCCCTGGAGCGGAGGGGCTCCGAGCCGCCAGTGGGTCTGTGGCACCTGTGCAGCCGACCAAGGGTTCCAGGAGGCCGGGAGAAGCAGGCAGAATGGTACGGGCAAAGTCGAAAACCAATCAGAAAGCGACCGCAGTCCGTTCCTTGCTTCCGATTGGTGCGCCTTCCCCATACACTTAAACTGGGGTTTGTGTCACTATTCTGGCCGGGATTTCTGCTATTCTTTAAATTATTTGGAATTCCTCATAAAAGGTGCTGTTTTCTCTTACTTTGTGCCTGATTTATGGGCTGTTTTTCTGTATTTTAAAATAAGTGTTACAGTCTTTTGAAATGATGTGTGTGCTAGACGTTTAGGCGCCTAACCCCCATACCCTCCCAGTCTATTGTTGTGCAAATCTTAAGTTTTAGCACCTTATTGCAGATTACTGCAATAAAGGTACCCTGCTGACTGCCTTCTCCTCTGTCCCCCACCTTGTAGAAGGCGCAGCCCTCGAGGTCCAGGGATCGGAGGGGCTCCGAGCCACCTGCGGGTCGGCGGCACCTGTGCAGCCGACCAAGGGTTCCAGGAGGCTGGGAGATTCAGGCAGAAAGGTACGGGCAAATCCGCAAACCAATCGGAAAGTGACCGCAGTCTGTGCCTTTCTCCCGATTGGTGTGCCTTCCCTATAGACTTAAATTGGGGTTTGCTGCACTGTTCTGGCCGGGATTTCTGCTATTCCTTAAATTATTTGGAATTCCTCATAAAAAGTGCTGTTTTCTCTTACTTTGTACCTGATTTATGGGCTGATTTTCTGAATTTTAAAATAAGTGTTACAGTCTTTTGAAATGACGTGTGGGCTAGACGCTTAGGCGCCTAACCCACCCCATACCCTCCCAGTCTATTGTTGTGCAAATATTAAGTTTTAGCACCTTATTGCAGATTACTGCAATAAAGGTACCCTGCTGACTGCCTTCTCCTCTGTCCCCCACCTTGTAGAAGGCGCAGCCCTCGAGGTCCAGGGAGCGTGGGCACCGAGCCGTCAGCGGGTCGGCGGCACCTGTGCAGCCAACCACGGGTTCCAGGAGGCCGGGAGAAGCAGGCAGAAAGGTACGGGCAAAGCTGCAAACCAATCGGAAAGTGACCGCAGTCTGTGCTTTGCTTCCGATTGGTGCGCCTTCCCCATGGACTTAAACTGGGGTTTGCTGCACTATTCTGGCCGGGATTTCTGCTATTCTTTAAATTATTTGGAATTCCTCATAAAAAGTGCTGTTTTCTCTTACTTTGTGCCTGATTTATGGGCTGTTTTTCTGTATTTTAAAATAAGTGTTACAGTCTTTTGAAATGATGTGTGGGCTAGACTCTTAGGCGCCTAACCCCCCATACCCACCAAGTCTATTGTTGTGCAAATCTTAAGTTTTAGCACCTTATTGCAGATTACTGCAATAAAGGTACCCTGCTGACTACCTTCTCCTCTGTCCCCCTCCTTGTAGAAGGCGCAGCCCTCGAGGTCCAGGGAGCGGAGCGGCACCGAGCCGCCAGCGGGTCGGAGGCACCTGTGCAGCCTACCAAGGGTACCAGGAGGCCGGAAGAAGCAGGCAGAAAGGTACGGGCAAAGCCGCAAACCAATCAGAAAGTGACCACAGTCTGTGCCTGCTTCCGATTGGTGCGCCTTCCCCATAGACTTAAACTGGGGTTTGCTGCACTATTCTGGCAGGGATTTCTGCTATTCTTTAAATTATTTGGAATTCCTCATAAAAAGTGCTGTTTTCTCTTACTTTGTGACTGATTTATGGGCTGTTTTTCTATATTTTAAAATAAGGGTTACAGTTTTTGAACGATGTGTGGGCCAGACGCTTAGGCGCCTTACCCCCCCATACCCTCCCAGTCTTTTGTTGTGCAAATCTTAAGTTTTAGCACCATATTGCAGATTACTGCAGTAAAGGTACGCTGCTGACTGCCCTCTCCTCTGTCCCCCACCTTGTAGAAGGCGCAGACCTCGAGCTCCCTGGAGCGGAGGGGCTCCGAGCCGCCAGTGGGTCTGCGGCACCTGTGCAGCCGACCAAGGGTTCCAGGAGGCCGGGAGAAGCAGGCAGAAAGGTACGGGCAAAGTCGAAAACCAATCAGAAAGCGACCGCAGTCCATTCCTTGCTTCCGATTGGTGCGCCTTCCCCATACACTTAAACTGGGGTTTGTGTCACTATTCTGGCCGGGATTTCTGCTATTCTTTAAATTATTTAGAATTCCTCATAAAAGGTGCTGTTTTCTCTTACTTTGTGCCTGATTTATGGGCTGTTTTTCTGTATTTTAAAATAAGTGTTACAGTCTTTTGAAATGATGTGTGTGCTAGACGGTTAGGCGCCTATCCCCCCCCCCATACCCTCCCAGTCTATTGTTGTGCAAATCTTAAGTTTTAGCACCTTATTGCAGATTCACAATAAAGGTACCCTAGCTGACTGCCTTCTCCTGTTTCCCACCTTGTAGAATGCGCAGCCCTCGAGGTCGAGTGAGCGGAGGGGCTCTGAACCGCCAGCGGGACGGCGGCACCTGTGCAGCTGACCAAGGGTTCCTGGAGACCGGGAGAAGCAGGCAGAAAGGTACGGGCAAAGCCGCAAACCAATCGGAAAGTGACCGCAGTCTGTGCCTTGCTTCCGATTGGTGCACCTTCCCCTAGACTTAAACTGGGGTTTGCTGTACTATTCTGGCCGGGATTTCTGCTATTCTTTAAATTATTTGGAATTCCTCATAAAAAGTGCTGTTTTCTCTTACTTTGTGCCTGATTTATGGGCTGATTTTCTGAATTTTAAAATAAGTGTTACAGTCTTTTGAAATGACGTGTGGGCTAGACGCTTAGGCGCCTAACCCCCCCATACCCTCCCAGTCTATTGTTGTGCAAATCTTAAGTTTTAGCACCTTATTGCAGATTACTGCAATAAAGGTACCCTACTGACTGCCTTCTCCTCTGTCCCCCACCCCTTGTGGAAGGCGCCAGCCCTCGAGGTCAGGGGAGCGTAGATGCACCGAGACGCCAGCGGGTCGGCGGCACCTGTGCAGCCAACCACGGGTTCCAGGAGGCCGGGAGAAGCAGGCAGAAAGGTACGGGCAAAGCTGCAAACCAATCGGAAAGTGACCGCAGTCTGTGTTTTGCTTCCAATTTGTGCGCCTTCCCCATGGACTTAAACTGGGGTTTGCTGCACTATTCTGGCCGGGATTTCTGCTATTCTTTAAATTATTTGTAATTCCTCATAAAAAGTGCTGTTTTCTCTTACCTTGTGCCTGATTTATGGGCTGTTTTTCTGTATTTTAAAATAAGTGTTACAGTCTTTTGAAATGATGTGAGGGCTAGACACTTAGGCGCCTAACCCCTACCGCCTACCCTCCCACTCTATTGTTGTGCAAATCTAAAGTTTTAGCACCCTATTGCAGATTACTGCAATAAAGGTACCATCTTGACTGCCTTCTTCTCTGTCCCCCACCTTGTAGAAGGCGCAGCCCTCGAGATCCAGGGAGCGGAGGGGCTCCAAGCCGCCAGCAGGTCGTGCAGCTACTGTGCAGCCGACCAAGGGTTCCAGGAGGCCGGGAAAAGCAGACAGAAAGGTACGGGCAAAGCCGCCAACCAATCGGAAAGCGACCACAGTCTGTGCCTTGGTTCCGATTGGTGCGCCTTCCCCATAAACTTAAACTGGGGTTTGCTGCTCTATTCTGGCTGGGATTTCTGCTATTCTTTAAATTATTTGGAATTCCTCATAAAAAGTGCTGTTTTCTCTTACTTTGTGCCTGATTTATGGGCTGTTTTTCTGTATTTTAAAATAAGTGTTACAGTCTTTGGAAATGATGTGTGGGCTAGACTCTTAGGCGCTCTAACTCCCCCATACCTCCCAGATTGTTGTCAGCAACCTAAGTTTTTAGGAACCTTTATTGCAGATTACTGCAATAAAGATACCCTGCTGACTGCCTTCTCCTCTGTTCCCCAGGCTGAAGAATGCGCAGCCCTCGAGTTCCAGGGAACGGAGGGGCTCCGAGCCGACAGCGGGTCGGCGGCACCTGTGCCGCTGACCAAGGGTTCTAGGAGGACGGGAAAAGCAGGCAGAAAGGTACGGACAAAGCCGCAAACCAATCAGAAAGCGACCGCAGTATGTGCCTTGCTTCCGATTAGTGCACCTTCCCCATAGACTTAAACTGTGGTTTGCTGCACTATTCTGGCCTGGATTTCTGCTATTCTTTAAATTATTTGGAATTCCTCATAAAAAGTGCTGTTTTCTCTTACTTTGTGCCTGATTTATGGGCTGTTTTTCTGTATTTTAAAATAAGTGTTACAGTCTTTTGAAATGATGTGTGGGCTAGACTCTTAGGCGCCTAACCCCCCCCCATACCCACCAAGTCTATTGTTGTGCAAATCTTAAGTTTTAGCACCTTATTGCAGATTACTGCAATAAAGATACCCAGTTGACTGCCTTCTCCTCTGTCCCCCACTTTGTAGAATCGCAGCCCTCGAGGTCCAGGGAGGCGGAGGGCACTGAGCCACCAAGCGGGTCAGGCACCTGTGCAGCCGACCCACGGAGTTCAAGGCAGGACAAGCAGTCAGAAAGATACGGGCAAAGCCGCAAACCAATCGGAAAGCGACCGCAGTCTGTGCTTTGCTTCCGATTGGTGCGCCTTCCCCATAGACTTAAACTGGGGTTTGCTGCACTATTCTGGCAGGGATTTCTGCTATTCTTTAAATTATTTGGAATTCCTCATAAAAAGAGCTGTTTTCTCTTACTTTGTGCCTGATTTATGGGCTGTTTTTCTGTATTTTAAAATAAGTGTTACAGTCTTTTGAAATGATGTGTGGGCTAGACGCTTAGGCGCCTAACCCCCCGCATACCCTCCCAGTCTATTGTTGTACCAGAATCTAAAGTTTGAGCACTATTGCAGATTACTGCAATAAGGTACCCTCTGCTGCCTTCTTCTCCTGTCCCCCACACCTTGTGAAAGGCGCAGCCCTCGAGATCCAGGGAGCGGAGGGGCTCCAAGCCGCCAGCAGGTCGTGCAGCTACAGTGCAGCCGACCAAGGGTTCCAGGAGCCGGGAAAAGCAGGCAGAAAGGTATGGGCAAAGCCGCAAACCAATCGGAAAGCGACCACAGTCTGTGCCTTGATTCCGATTGGTGCGCCTTCCCCATAGACTTAAAGTGGGGTTTGCTGCTCTATTCTGGCTGGGATTTCTGCTATTCTTTAAATTATTTGGAATTCCTCATAAAAAGTGCTGTTTTCTCTTACTTTGTGCCTGATTAATGGGCTGTTTTTCTGTATTTTAAAATAAGTGTTACAGTCTTTTGAAGAAATGATGGGCTAGACTCTTAGGCGCCTAACCCCCCATACCCACCAAGTCTATTGTTGTACGCAAATCTTAAGTTTTAGCACCTTATTGCAGATTACTGCAATAAAGGTACCCTAACTGACACACACCTTCTCCTCTGTTCCCCACCTTGTAGAAGGCGCAGCCCCTCGAGGTCAGAGACAGAGGGCTCCAAACCCCATGTGGTCGGCGGCACCCTGTGCAGCCGACCAAAGGTTCCAGGAGAGGCAGGAGAAGCAGTCAGAAAGACTCTGAGCAAAACCCATGAGCCAATCAGAAAGCGACGCAGTCTGGCCTTACTTCCGATTAGTGCTCTCCCATAGACTTAAACTGGGGTTTGCTGCACTATTCTGGCGGATTTCTGCTATTCTTTAAATTATTTGGAATTCCTCATAAAAAGTGCTGTTTTCTCTTACTTTGTGCCTGATTTATGGGCTGTTTTTCTGTATTTTAAGATAAGTGTTACAGTCTTTTGAAATTATGTGTGGGCTAGACGCTTAGGCGCCTAACCCCCCCCATACCCTCCCAGTCTATTGTTAGGCAAATCTTAAGTTTTAGCACCTTATTACAGATTACTGCAATAAAGGTACCCTGTTGACTGCCTTCTCCTCTGTCCCCCACCTTGTAGAAGGCGCAGCCCTAGAGGTCCTGGGAGCGGAGGGGCTCCAAGCCGCCAGCAGGTCGGCGGCACCAGTGCAGCCAACCAAGGGTTCCAGGAGGCCGGGAGAAGCAGGCAGAAAGGTACGGGCAAAGCCACGAGCCAATCCAAGAAAGCGACCATGATCTGTACCTTGCTAACGAGTTAGTGCGCCTTCCCCATAGACTTAAACTGTGGTTTGCTGCACTATTCTGGCTGGGATTTCTGCTATACTTTAAATTATTTGGAATTCCTCATAAAAAGTGCTGTTTTCTCTTACTTTGTGCCTGATTTATGGGCTGTTTTTCTGTATTTTAAAATAAGTGTTACAATCTTTTGAAATGATGTGTGGGCTAGACTCTTAGGCGCCTAACCCCCCCCATACCCTTCCAGTCTATTGTTAGGCAAATCTTAAGTTTTAGCACCTTATTGCAGATTTCTGCAATAAAGGTACCCTGCTGACTGCCTTCTTCTCTGTCCCCCACCTTTCAGAAGGTGCAGCCCTCGAGGTCCAGGGAGCGGAGGGGCTCCGAGCTAAAGCAACGGTCGGTGGCACCTGTGCAGCCGCAAAGGGTTCCAGGAGGCCGGAGAAGGAGTCAGAAAGATCACAGACAAAACATGAGCCAATCAGAGAAAAGCGACCGCAGTCCTGTGCCTTAGCTTCCGATTAGTGCGCCTTCCCCATAGACTTAAACTGGGGTTTACTGCACTATTCTGGCCGGGATTTCTGCTATTCTTTAAATTATTTGGAATTCCTCATAAAAAGTGCTGTTTTCTTTTACTTTGTGCCTGATTTATGGGCTGTTTTTCTGTATTTTAAGATACGTGTTACAGTCTTTTGAAATGATGTGTGGGCTAGACGCTTAGGCGCATAACACCCCCATACCCTCCCAGTCTATTGTTGTGCAAATCTTAAGTTTTAGCACCTTATTGCTGATTACTGCATTATAGGTAACCTGCTGACTGCCTTCTCCTCTGTCCCCCACCTTGTATAAGGCGCATCCCTCGAGGTCCAGGGAGCGGAGGGGCTCCGAGCCGCCAGCGGGTCGGCGGCATCTGTGCAGCCGACCAAGGGTTCCAGGAGGCCGGGAGAAGCAGGTATAAAGGTACGGGCAAAGTCGCAAACCAATCGGAAAGGGACCACAGTCTGTGCCTTGCTTCCGAGTGGTGCGCCTTCCCCACAGACTTAAACTGGGGTTTGCTGCACTATTCTGGCCAGGATTTCTGCTATTCTTTAAATTATTTGGAATTCATTATAAAAAGTGTTGTTTTCTCTTACTCTGTGTCTGATTTATGGGCTGTATTTCTGTATTTTAAAATAAGTGTTACAGTCTTTTGAAATGATGCGTGGAGGCTGAAATGACTTAGGCTTCTTACCCATACCTCAGTCTATTGTTGTGGCCTGAAATCTAGGTTTAGCACCCTATTGCAGATTACTGCAATAAAATTTCCTCTGACTGCACTTCTCCTCTGTGTGAGCATTTGTAGCAAGAAGGAAAGAAAGAAGAGAATTTTGAATTAACTGACTTCCCGGCTTTGACCTTTTGTTTGGCGTATGAATCACAATTGGATCTTGACTTTGACTGGCTGAAAACCCAACACTGGTAAATGACTTTCATTTGAAATAAAGACCAAGAGACTCTTTTCTTATTTTGTTTGTTTGCCCCAGGAACTAGCTTAGCTATCTGGGCTATAGACAGGGAACTGAAAATTAACTGTGTATGTAGTGCTCAACAAAGAGCCAGGTATTATTTTCTTTTGTTTTGTTTGCATCCTGAGTTATTTTTAATGTACCTCTCTCAGTATTTTTACTAATAAACATACAGTCATAGTGCTGTGTTACTCTGAATATCCTAGGTTGTGGTGCAAAGTGTGCTCATATCCCCACCTACAAGATCCCAGTGCAACACAACCCCCTCACTGTGTTACAGCCTGGTTAAATAAAGTTTGATTGATTCTTTTTTTTGATTAAAATACTATAAAGTATCTTAATTAGCAGAAACAAAACAGTCAAATTTAAAATGCAAATCAACATGTATATGCTGTGAAAGCAGTGCAAAATAAAATGATGTGCAGAAGCAAGAAAAAGTGCTCAGTGCAAACTGCATTAAAGTGTTCAAAAAGACTCCTTCTGGGAATGTGCAAATAATTTGAATTTCACTTCATCGGTAGAGATGGGTGAAGTCTGAAAAATCTACTCCATAAATTAATTTGCAAATTTCGCACAATTCATAAAGTGGAATTCATGAAATTCATGGAATTCGCTGAGCCTGAATTGTGCAAATTTCACCGCAAAGCACAAAGTTTCACCCACAAATTTTGTGCTTCATGTCAAATTCATGCAATTTGTGGTGAAATTTGTTGCAAAATTTGCAAAAATCATGCAAAATGAAGTTCGACAGGTCCGGGGAGGCTTCATGAAGCTCAGTGAAGTGCGAATTTCAGCCACAAATATTTACTTCGCCACATCTCTATCAGTGGGGAAGAAGTTAGATTCTTTTCATGACAAAAATCTGTAAGTTCTCATGCCAAGGCAACAAAGCACATTAAAATATATGTAAAGAAATACAGTAGGTGGCTTTTCCAAGGTTTTCAATGCTGGAGTTCTTTTTTATAACATATTTCCCTGTGTATTTCATTTATCATTTCAACAACAAGACCCGGGAACAAGACTCTGGACTCAATAGTCTCCACTTATATATATAATTCGCAGCCTTGGCTCAGGAGTGCACTGTCTCCCTTCACAGACCGGGGGGGGGGATGATGAATGAAATATCTCAGAAAAGAATTCCGGCATTAAAAACTTTGGTGCTGAACATGGAAAAAGAGGTTTTCTATTGTTCCAGCAGTTTGATAGGATTTCTGGGAGAAGCTGACCCCAATCTCCTCTCCCTAGTTTGTGAACAGACACAGTGCAGTTCCAAGCCAAGGTTAGAACTATACATAAATAAAGACTATCCAGTCCAGAGTTTTGTTGTTGAAATGGTGAATGTAATACCCTAATAAAAGAACTTCAGCATTGAAAACTTTGGAAAAGCAGCCTATTTCTTTACATACATTTCAATGTGGCTTGTTGCCTTTGCATGACAACTTATACATTTTTCTCAAGAATCTTACATCCCCGTTATCTAATCACTGTCCCCAATCCCCATGCTGACATGTATGTCCTTGGTAGTCTAGAGGCATCCCGCCCTTCCCACCGCAGTCCGCTCCTGCAAATATTGAAAATAGTCCCTTGATGTTTTATTTTTTATTTTTTTGCCCGCAAAAAAAAAAAGGTCCCTCGTCGATTAGCCCCACTCCACCCCTACCTCCCACTCAACACCAACCACCCCACACCCACCACACACCCTCACTCACCTGAACAGGTCCCAGGTTTGATATTCACTCTCTCAATCGAGGGCATGTCTTGCTGCTGGAACTGGTGACTGCAATCTGAGAAACTAAAGTAAATGCGGTTCAAAGTATTTCAATGGGGGTTTCAATTTTAATGCATAACTCAGCCATATTTGGACATTTTGACCCCAAGTTTGGGGTGCCATCCTTAGACCCTCTTCTCATTGCTAACTTCCTGAATAACGCCTTCACAGACCTAAGCAGTATGCTCCCTGCTAACTTTTTCAATCCCCCCATCCTAAGAGACTCACAAGGGAAACGAGCACTTCCCCACAACCATCTGCTATTTCATTTCAAAGAAGTTTCTGAAGCTGATGCCAGAAAATATCTGGAAAAGGTACCTGAGAAATAAAGATGCTGCGGGGACTCTCTAGACCTTAAATTTGTCAGCCTGGTGCTTGACCATTGCTGTTCAGTTTATTCTTAAATAATCTCCCGGCCTCCTGCCCATGTCAAATGCTCCTTTACGCAGATGATACAGTCATATTCACCAGCAACTAACACCCTGAACTTCTAGAGGCAGATCTAAAAAGAGGTTTTGCATCTGCAGAACAGTGGTCTAAGGAAGATAGATTGGTTTTGAACTATAAAAAGACTAACACAAGCGGGGGGGAAGGCTCGGTACCCAACTAGGGATCTGAGGTTCGAGCAGACTTGATAGACCATACGGCTTAATCTGCTGGCAATTAGTGTATTGTATTCTACCCCTCAAAGCAAACTCAAAACCTTCTGTCTTGCAATCATGAATGATGGCGGTACCACACTGGAGCTTGTTCATCATTTCAAGTACCTGGGCATCACAATTGATTCCATCCTGTCATATGCCCAGCACATTGACAATACTTCAAGGGCCATCAGTACAAGAATCAAGATCCTCTACCGGCACAGGCACTGTCTTGCTCATGAAGCTCTGAACATGGCCATCAACAGCTCAATTGTCACATTCATCGACTACAGATGGTGATCTACAGATCTGCAAGGGATTCAGCCCTCCATTGGATCTCTACTGCCTTAAATAAAGCCTATCATCTCCTGAAAGATGCTGCTAGACTCACGCACGCCTGTGATCTCTATATCATGGCAGGCTGGCTACAGCTTAAAGGAAGAATCAGATATCAAGCATGCCTCTTTGCCAAAAAAGTCTCACTAAACCTTCTACCACCAGGTATACAGAACTTACTGACCCTTCCACAGGGCTTGAAACAGACCAGAAGCACCGCCTCTCAAGTATTCCATGTACCAAAGTGCTGCACTATTTTGGCACAGTGGGGGTTCTCTTACCATGCGTCCCTCTGGACAAATGCACTACCTCAAGTCATCTCTGATGCCGCAACAAATCACTCTTTCAAACACAAATTTTGCCAACACCTTCTTGCCATGGTTACCTGTGCCTGTTCCCACTAAGACCCCTTTGAGTCAGTATTCTCAACTGTTGAAGTCAGTAATCCACCACTAGCACTTAATTACCCTGTCAATTGTACCACTGAGTAGCCCCAACTCTGCACTTCATCAACCCCCCTCGTCCTTCCACCATGGCACTGCCAAACCTCACCCCCACATCTATTACCTACCCTATCCCCTTCCCACCCCCACCAATCCTATCCTTTTACCATTACCTCTCCGCTTTATTCCCCCTCTGTATCCAGTCCTAATGCTTTATGTATCTCCTGGATGTAGGCATACATTGTACAATGCCTCAGTAGTGTTTACCCCTGTACACTAATTGTATTGCTTGACTTCCTCTACCATATATATGTATTTGTATATTGTCCCTGATTTCTGTTCCAGTCTGTATTTGTCAACAGATGTGGAACCAATTATCGAGTATCTATTCAATGGTGTTATCCAAGGTTCCAATAAATAAATAAAAATGTTCAACATGGCCTTTTGGAGACCCCACCTCATGACCAATATGACTGTCATTATGCAACGCCCACCCCAAAAGGTGATTTCCTGGTCAGTTGACGAATTCAACATTTTGGCAGGATTTGACAATTTTTCCTGACCTTGTTCATTAGGTGGGGTCATAAGAAGGCTACCATGAAAATATGGGATCAAAATATGTCAAAATGACAGTTATGACCATTCATTGCAGTTTCGCTATGCACGTTTGTAAGTTCAGAAATATTTAATATTTTGACCCTAAATTTTCAGCATAGGCTTGTTATTACCCCTCCTCATGTATGTCACAGCTGTAATTTTTCAATTTCTGATCAAAATGTATGTTCACACATGTGGCAGAGAATTATGTTGCAGTTGCATGGAATTACATTTTGGTGGGGATATGAAAATTTTCAGAACAGGGTACATGAGTCGGTGTAATAAGATGTCTATGTTGATGCTTTTGTTACTGTTGTCCTATAAATGAAAGTGCAAGGTCCTTCCACAGCTACATACATACATATATATGCATTTATGGAGGGAGGAGAGCATAAGGCCCTTCCTTCAGGCAAATAAGGATATGATTACTCTAGCTCAAAAACTTTACATGTTTGGGAGCACAGGTCCCAGTGGGCCCTGCTCTCCCACAGGCAAATAAGTCTATGATTACACTATCTCAAAAAGTAAGGAAATTCATTGCAAATAACTATGTTAATGCATCAGTTAGGGTTGAGTATAAAGCAACAGAAATAAAGAAATAAGACATAGATCTCCCAATCTCATTATGGGGCCAATTGAGCATTATTAAAATGAACCTCTTGCCTAGAATATTATATCCGCTGGGCATGTTAGGATTTTATATCCCCAAAATTTGGTTTTCTAAATTGAGAAGAAGGTTGAATCTTTTTTTGTGGAGTAAAAAAAAGATACGTAGATCCTACCACAAGTTAACCACACCTAAAGTTAGGGGTGGCCTTCCGCCCCCTCTTTTTTCATATACTACCTAGTGCAACATCTAGGCAAGTTATGTTACTGGCAATAAAAAGAGGAGCACCGAATATACTTTCCTTTATGGGTGACTATTGAGAAATACCTGGCTTCCCAGGTAAGATGCTCGTTATACTCGCTGCTTTATATTTCTTCGTCCCATATCCCCAAAGCCTTCAAATAATCCCATGGGATGGTCGATAAAAGTGTCCTTCAGGCACAAGCATTATTGGCAGTTAAATGGTGTCAATCTTGAATCAGCCATTATTAATAATCCCGATTTCAAAATCGGTAATGCACCGATTGCCAAGTCCTTTTGGCATAGATTGAAATGCTGTAAGGTAGCAGATGTCTGAGAGAGGGTAACTTTTATTTCTGGCTCAATCTGGTGGTTCGCATATCTCTAGTAAAGAGTCTTTTAAATCCTTGCAAGTTAATAAAGCCCTGTCCAGGTTTCACAAACATTTTATAATTGCGGATATAGGGGAAAAGGATCCTACTGTGTTATTGCAGGTTGCCTCACGGAGGAATAAAGTTTCTATTTTATATAAGACCTTGCTAGACTGGGACACCAGATTACAGTCAGGTCTCTGTCCTTATTGGATCAAAGAATTGGGTATCCTGGGTGATCCTAAGAAATGGGATAGTATCTGGACTACTTATATAGAACTGTCAAACAGGATAGGCTCAGGGCAGTAAATTACAACATATTGCATAATCTGTATCTAACTCCCTCTAAATTATACAGAATAGGCCGCGTGCACACACCAATGTGCTGTAAATGTAAGACAGGAGAGGGGTCCCTTTATCATATGCTGTGGTTATGCCCGTGTATTAAAGTCTTGTGGCAAACTATTTGTAACTCCCTAGATTCGATTCTCGGTTTATGGACCTTTTCACCCCTGAAGTTTGCCTAGTAAATTTTTTCCTGGTGGCACCCTAAGCAAAAGAAAGGCACACATGGCATTGATAACGGCAACTGCAAAGCTAGTAATAGTGAGGCATTGGACCGATGAGAAAGCACCTTCAATTATGGAATGGTATAGGGAATGCGTCTTGGCACTGCAGCTGGAGAAACACATAGCGGCTATGCGAAACAGAACTAACGCATTCTCTACTCGTTGGGTAGTTTAGAAGCCGTTATGGTGATATGGAAATCTCCTAATATATAAATGTATTTCTCTGTGTCATAGATACGTGATTTGTAGTACTGCGCAGCCTTGGGGGGGGCTGGGGCAGGGAGGGATAGTTTTGTATTTCTTTTTCTTTTCTTTCTTTTCCTTTTTGGCTTATTTGTTTTCTTTTTATGTACCTTCTGCCTTACGAAGTCACATGAAGTTGTATATCTGGTACTAAAATTAATAAAGAGTTAAAAAAAAAAAAAAAGGAATAAGACATTAGGGTTTCCAACCCTAACACTCCACCCCCACACTGCACACACCAGCAGGTGTCGGGGTGTGCCTTGTGATAGTCATCCTTAATGCTCACTCTGTTCTCCTATACTGTACCAATCTCAGCTTATTTACTTATGTTATGTTAGAGATGAAAACCCCAAGGCACACCCCGGTGCCTGTTGGTTTGTGCAGCGTAAGAGTGGGGTATTAGGGTTGGAAACCCTAACATCATATTTCCCTACTTTTGCCACTTTATCCTCAACCCTAACTGATGTGTTAATGCAGTTTTTTGCAATGAATAGTATATAAGGTAGAGTTTTCTTAAGAACTAATAACTCCTTGAATCTATATGACCCAGAACATTCCATGCTCAACAATTTAAAACAGTGGATGGAATTATGGTGAGATCTGAAAGAGAACACAGAGTTTAATTTCCAAGAAGCATCAGCAGTGTTACAGAAATGCAGACTTTGTGAGTTTTAGTCAACTCTTGTTTTAATAGGGAAGTTATTTCAAGGTTAACTGTTCTGGTTAAATGATATCAAAATATCAAAATTCCCATGCACATCAGTTTTACATGAATGGTTTTATTTTTATAATTTTAGAATCTATGAACGTTTAGCTCAATTTAGCCAATGATACAAAAGATCAGTGGCAGATCCAGGAATTAACAGAAGAGGGGGCACTTGGCCTGGGAAACCAAACCTGACTAGAAAGGTCTGGGGACATGTCCCCCAGGAAATTTTGAAAAAGTGTGAAATGGTGCATTTTGGTACATTTTAAGCCCAGTTTCAGGAGCACAGTGTTCCCTTTTCATCACGGGGACAGAGCCTATTTCCTATTAATTCAACAGTGTGCATTTCTTGTAACTTGTGTTACAGCCTGCCTGATGGTGTGGTTGTTTGCTATATTAATTTAATTTATTTTTATGCACATATTTAGTGGTATTCTTATGTATGGATGTTTGAACTGTTTAGTGCAGAATACACTCAAAAATGGAGCTTCTCCAATGTGTTATCTTGAAAACTGCATTTTAAATAAATACAGAGTCGTTAGAAGCTGATGGCTAAAATCACAATATTAACAACTGATCTCTGTTACTTAAATGGGGTTACTTAAAGCAGCTTTATATACAGGATACAGGGGAGATTGACTGCCTGATTCCCCCCCCCCACACACACACAAATACATACCACCTATTATCCCAGAACAGAAACTCCTGTGTTCCTTGCACCATCCCCAAAATGGTTAACTGTTCTATCGGGTGCCTTGCTCACTGACACCAGATGTGGACATACATTACTTACCCCATCTCCCATGTCAAGCAATGTACATAAAGTGCACTTCACAAGGGAAAGTCATCAGACTACTTAGTCCACCTCATATCTTCCAGCAGAGTGTGGATAAGGCCCAACTATAGCTCTTTTTGAATGCAAGGTGGCAGTGGCAACTTCATGTACTGGGCCCTGTCTATTTTCTCCCTGGACCAGCCTCCTACCTCTACTGACAGAACACATCTAGCAACAGTTTCGTAAGGGGGACCTGGCTGGCTGTGAGTGGACACTCAAATAGTCAAGGCTTTGATACAGGGCTGTCATAGGAGGTGCTGATACAGTGGCTACCCCCTGCTTCCTCCTCCACAGCTGGGACTGTCTTCCTGCGCAGCATGTTTCATACTCTACTGGCCTGTCACCTACATACACATGACCCACCAGCTCCAACTTCCACCTGCCACCTGCCTTTACATTTTTTTTAAGTCAAATGGATTTGCACTCTTTATCATTATCACTATCTGGGCTTGTGACCTCTTAGCTCATCTGGAGTTCATCAGATGAGCCAGGAGATCACAGGCCCAGGGAGTGATACTGATGTGGAATGCAAGTACCTTTGACTAATGAAGTAGCAAAGCACTAGGGATCTGCTGATGCCTGGCATTGCTCAGTTCTTCTATGGCTCAAAGATATGATCACATCTTAAAGTACAGGGCACAGCTTGCAAGAGTTACCACTGATCTAGTGCTAATGAAGTGGTATATAGCCACAAAACACTGGTGTGGTGAACAACAGTGGTGTAAACTGAAAACTAAAAGTTTACTGAAGAAAAACAGGAGCTGATCCTTTCACATAGTTCTACGCTTAAGTCATATTCGCTTGCCACTGTATGGGACCCCTTGCTTAAAAGCACACAGTGAAGTGTTGAGTGCATCTGTATGAAAAGACATGTGTGCCCAAGAGGGAGGAAATGAATGATCAGATGCAATTCCAAAACAAAGCCTTGATATACATCAAATGCTCAGGTAAAAGACAGAACTGGACATCACAGCCAGAAACAATTTGCGAAACCTTACAGCAAAGAAATTGCATTGTGTTATTTTTCCTACATCCAGGCATACTGGGTTAAAGATGTTGAGTACTAAAAACACTTCATTTTCTGTGCACTAAGTACACATTTACCAGGACCTAAATGTAGCCACGATCTACTTGGCCAAATATTAAAAAGTCCTGGGACACCAAAAGTTCCCTTCTCAGATTTCATTTTTAGCCACTTAGCCTACATTTACCAAATCCGAATGTTTGATTCTTGCTGATATGAAAGGGCATGAAGGCCCCAAAGCAGTAGTCATATGTAGGTAGCAAGGAAGCATAAAAGGTTACAACATGTGTTAAATACACATCACTGTGACTATTGCTAAGTTACATTTACTTTTTAAATGATAGGATGTAACCTGGTCTAACATGAGCCGAAGGTAGTTTAAAAGGCAATCTGCAGATTAAGAGCCAGCATCTGGTAACAAAGCTTTACCCAAGCAGACCAACCTCACAATAATGACACCACACCAAGATTCTTTGGTGAAAATAAGGCCACAGCTTTGCTTAATGTAATAATAAGATTCTACAATCAAATTTTAATTCTACATATCTATCATCTATCTATCTCTATCTCATCTATCTATCTATCTATCTATCTATATCATCTACTCTCTATATATATATACATATATATATATATATATATATATATATATATATATATATAGAGGGCAAACTCGCTATCGCATCAGTTGGTTAGCTCCATTAGCGAAAGCGAATTGATGTTAGTTGAAACTTTTAGGCCTTCTCCAGCTCATTACCTTTCAATTGGAATCGGGCTACATAAATCATCGGTCCTAGTGTCACCTCCATCACATGGAAAGAAGCTGAGGAATAGGAGAATGGGGTAACAGTTAGGACCGAGACTCAATGCACACCCGATTCCAGTTTGGGGGTGGCTGAGGGTGCAAAGGGGTTTCAACCCAACATCGAATTTCCTCGCTTTTGTCGCTGTGGAACAACCCTAACTGATGCATTAAACAGAGTTTTTTGCCTCTAATTTCCCTTCTTTTTGAGAAAGATAATGAGAAATGGTGAATGTAATGCAGCGTCGGGAGCACGGGGGTAATCTCTTGTCGCATTATAACATTGTGCCCACAAATGCAAATCGTAATGCGCATGGTGACGCAAAGCAAAACAGAAAGAGGAACAGTACCATAGACAGAAATGTTAAAAACAATGGAAATGCAACCGCAAATGAAAACGCAAAGGGTAACATACTTGGTGGCGTAAACGTGAACGGTAAGTGAAACGGGTATGGAACCGCAAGCAGAAATGGTAATGGTAAGAGTAATGTAAGCGCACAGGCTGGTTTTCCCCAAAAGCTGTATAGAGAAAGACAGTGAGTAGAAAGAATGTATGCAAAATAATGACTCTCAGAACACAAAAATCAGTAGTTGTAATACTAAATTGCTTATATCTCAGTAACCGTGTGACATAGAAAAAAAAATTTAAAAGTCATATGTATTATCACTTTCCTGGCTAGTTTTATATGTAGCCCCCACATGGGGCTATAATTTGGCAAAACTCCGATCTCGCACTACTTTCGAGATAACCGGCCTCAAAGCGCCAGCGAACGCTGTAATGTTATCCTATGGGAAAAAACAGAAGTTCAGACTGCCATAACTTTGAACAGTTTAATATTTATTCACAAAATTTCAAAAGGCACATCGAGGACCCTGGCCACACATTCCCTGAAGATTTTGGGCCGGTCGCTGAAACCCTGTAGGCGTGACCGTAGAATTCCAGAAAAAGCGTAAACGCACGCGCAGATCATGCTTAATAACTCCACAACCGTGTATCCGACCAGTACAGAACTTGGCAGATCCCAAGGTGCACGGGTCTTTATTGTGCATTCTAAATTTCAGGCAAATCCGTCAAATGTTTGCAAAGTTATTAGGGCAAAATTTGGGTTTAACATGTAAATGGCTTAACTAATTCATGGTAGCACTATCATTACCATATAATATATATATATATATATATAGAGATAGGGAGGCAAAACCCATTTAATGCATTAGTTAGGGTTGTTCCACAGCGACAAAAAGTGAGGAAATTTGTGTTAGGTTCAAAACCCCTTGACCCCCCCCGCCCACCCCCAACCGGCATTGGGATGTGCATTGCCAGCCCCAACTCTCACCCCATCACATGTGTAAAAACAGCAGAAGTATAGGAGAACAAGAGTTAGGACCGACGACCCCAATGCACACCCCAATGTCGGTTGGGGTGGGCGGGGTCCAAGGGGGTTTCAACCCTAACACCAAATTTCCTCACTTTTGTCGCTGTGGAACAACCCTAACTAATGCATTAAATGGAGTTTTTGCCTCTAATTTCTGTTCTTTTTGAGAATGATAACGAGAAATAGTGAATGTAATGCAGCAGCGGCAGCGAGGGGCTCGGAAGGCCCCGTGCTCACGCCATGTGATGTCTTGTGGCATAGTAACAGGAACAGCAACATAAACAGAAGCACTAACAGTGGCGCACATGGTAATGCAAGAGCGAATGAGAACAGAAAGGGTAACGCACACGGTGGCGTAGACTGGAACGGTCTGCCATGTGATGTGTTATCACATAGTAACATGGTCCCTGCAAACAAAAATGTCAATGGGCATGGTGACGCAAAGTGAAACAGAAAGAGAAACAGTACTGTAGACACAAATGGCAAAAAATAACAGAAACGCAAGTGCAAATGAAAACGCAAAGGATAACGCACATGGTGGCGTACATGTCAACGGTAAGTGAAACGGGTATGGAACCACAAGTGGAAAGGGCAACGGTAACAGTAATGTAAGCGCACAGGCTGGTTTTCCCCAAAACCTGCATAGAGAAAGACAGTGAGTACAAAGAATGTATGTATAATAATAGGTATTGGAGCAGAAAATGAGGACTTGGAATACTAAATAGGTTATATCTCAGGAACCGTACGTTAGAAAAAATTTAAAAGTCATATGATCTATGACTGTCCTGGCTAGTTTTTGCTTAGTTCCCATAAGGGGGCTAAGCAATTTTCTTGATGAAAGTCCGTGATCTCGTGACTGTTTCTGAGACATGGCCCTGAAAGCGCGCGAACGCTCAGAATGTTATCCTATGGGAAAAAGAGAAGTTTGGAGCACGATAACTTTGCCTCCCATAACATTTTTCACCAAACCACTGAAAGGCACATCTGTGGGCTGTTGGCTGTCTTCCCTCCAAATTTCAGGAAAAAAGACCAAACCATTATTTTGCAGCAGGGTGCCAAAGGATTCCTGTAATGCGTCGGACGCCATAATGTTATCCTATGGGAAAAAATGTCAACTTTGGAGTGCCGTAACTTTGCCGTCATGTAATATTTTTTCAACACAATACTGAAAGGCATATCTGTGAGATGTTGGCTGCGTTGTCTCCAAATTTCAGCCCAAAACTCCCAACCGTTCTTTTGCAGCGCAGTGCCAAAGAATTGCTGTCATTTTCCCACAGACTACAAAACTATTGTCACAATTTGCGAAAGCTTAAAATTTGTGACAGTTTCTATGATATCGAAAGTATTTTATGAAAGTACTTTTTCCAGAAATTTGAAAAACATATTTCTGGGGTGTTTTACCCCAAAATAAAGACATGGCTAGCATCCTCAGGGTCCGACTAGGTGAATACAGAAAGAATTAGGTTGCTAGAGGGTCCCAAATTTAAATGCCAAGCATTTTTCTGATCACTAACTGAAAACAAAATGGCGGATTTGTGAAAGTAACAGGGCCATTTGCGAAAGTAAAAATGCATTTGAGAAAGTGTTGAACTTTTTGTTAACTTTTCCCATTGACTTATAATGGGAAATTGTTTTTTGAATAACTTTTGAACCGTTTAATATTTTTTCACCAAATCTTGAAGGGCACATTGGGGACTCTGGCTGCACATTCCCTGAAGATTTCAGGCAGGTCGCGCAAACCGTGCGACCTGTAGGCCGACTGTAGAATTTCCAGAAAAAGCGTAAACGCGTGCACAGATCATGCTTAATAACTCCACAGCTGTATATCTGACCGGTACAAAACTTGGCAGATCCCAAGGCCTATGATTCTTGATCATGTATTCCAAATATCAGGCACATCTGTCAAATGGTTGCAAAGTTATTAAGGTGCAAAATTGTGGGTTTAACATAGAAATGGCTTCTCAACCCTAACTATGGTAGCACTACTGTGCTACCATAATATATATATATATATATATATATATATATATATATATACACACACACATATATAAATATCTACATGGTCACATGAAAGAATAAGACCCCTGGGAAGCAAATTCAAGTGGTATGTCCAAACAGTAAACCATAAACATTCATCTGAATTTGGGAAACTCTGGCCCATGGGTCAGGCAGACATGCCAGGGCCCTGCCACTCCCATGGACAGTTTCCCCACTAACTTCCAAATTCCAGGAGAAGCATGACCCTTAGCAAGGAACATGCCCACCCAGGACCATATCCCCTGACTTGTAATCATGCCCGTTGAGCTGTATTCTGTTGTCAATCTTAATCATGGGTGACCACCAATTCCGCAAAGGGTACCCTCCCCAGGGTCGCACCTCTGGCCCTCAGTCACCTATTACCATTCTTCAGTACCACTACTTTGTTTTATATGCCAGGCTTGAATTTCCATCCTGTTCAAATACATCATGAAGCTGCAAATAGCTATAGCAGAACAATCATGCTGTGGCCTACCGCTCTAAAGGGTGGGTGAGTAGGAGCTTTGACTTGTGGATGTTGAAAGACGAGACCACTTTCACTGTTCACACTTAAGTACCCCTGCTGACCACTCCTCCTGTAGATGACCTGTGTGGACCCCTCCCACCAGGCACGTCCATGCCTGATAGGTCAGACCGCTGCAGGGCTGACCCCATTTAAGAAGGCATTGGCAAGCATGCACCCCTTGTTTGTGGCCATGTGCAAAGTGCCCCCCGGTGATAACCTGAGGGGGTTCATTGCACAAGCAGACCATCAATACAATAATGACACCACACCCAGATTCTTTGGTGAAAATAAGGCTGCAGCTTTACTTAACACAACAATAAGATTCTACAATCAACATTTTAACTTTACGAGATTATACAGTATGTGTGTGTGTGTGTGTGTGTGTGTGTGTGTGTGTGTGTGTGTCTATATATATATGTGTGTGTGTGTATATATATATATATATATGTGTGTATATATATATATGTGTGTATATATATATATATATATATATATATATATATATATATGTATATGTGTGTATATATATATATATGTATATGTGTGTATATATATATATGTATGTATATATATGTATGTATATATATGTATATATGTGTATATATATATATATATATATATATATATATATGTGTGTGTGTATATATATGTATGTGTATATATATATATATATATATATATATATGTGTGTGTGTGTATATATATATATATATGTGTGTATGTATGTATATATATGTGTAAACATATAGATAGATAGATAGACACACACACACACACATGGTTACATGAAAGAATAAGACCCTGGGGCAATAAATTCAGGCGACATGTCCAAAGAGTAAACTATTAACATCCATCAGAATTTGGAGGAACTCTGGCCTGCAAGGCAGGCAGACCAACCCAGGGACGTGCCTCTCCCTTAAACAGTTTCCCCACCGATTTCCAAATTCCAGGAGAAACATTACCCATAGCAAGGAACGTGCCCACCAAGGGCCAAACTCCCAACCTTGTAATCATGCCCATCCAGCTGTATTCTGTTGCCAGTCTTACTCATGGGTGATCACCAATCCAGTAAAACATATCTGCCCCAGGTCTGAGCCTCCAGCCCTCAGTCACCCATTGTCATTCTTCTACAGTGCTCACTTTGTTTTATATGCTAGGCTTGAATTTCCACCATCTAAAATGCATTATCACATTTCCCCACAAATGCCCCAGGGGTCTAGCCTTTTTACTGAAGTACTAATTAGCATAAATCCTGCAATGAAGAATTGAAAATATCACTCACGATTAAAGGTAGATGTATTCCATCTACCCTATGAAGGCCATTCCCCTCCCTATTTATGTAAATGTGTCTGATCACTTCAATACCATATGAGGGAGCAAACTGAGAAACTACCCTGTTGACCTCCCTACAAGCCTTTTCCATCATCTGGAAGTTACATGCTCCTTCCCCCCACCTCTGGCGTGGTATGATTTGGGATCACACGATGCATGTCCAGGGGAGAAACGATCACAGATAGAAGTATCCCATCTTGAGCCATGCAGTCAACTTTAAGATACCCAGAGGCACCAACTCATTGCCCCCCAGATGCAGAACCATACCCAGCTGTGGGTTCTTAAGGAGACCTAAAACGCACACTAAACCCTCCAACTGATTCCACTTTAAACCCCCCTTTCCAGCCCATTTAATAGTAACCCACTGCTCTGAGATTCCCAGCTGTATGCCGTTCGGGTGAATTGCCACTCTGATTCGAGCATCCCACACATAGGAGTGGCCTATGATTCATTATTTTAGGGGCTGCAGCACCTGCACCCATGATCAAACAAACACAGTGTGCATAACAAAATTTTTTTTTTATTCCACACTTCCCAAGGAGTCCCCCTTTTCTGGCCTAAGGCAGTTTCTATTCCTGATGGGGCCTAATGTAACCTTTGAATGCGTGTGATGCCCATCTGCCTACCTTCTTGATTTGCTCAGCATTCATACTCATCCTACATGCTTCAGTGGCAGTACTGATTGTAAAATAATGTATACCAAGGAATCGTGTGACCTGACCTATAAATCACAAACCCCTTCCGTAAAACCACTGAGAATTGGCACCTTGTGACAGGCTTCTCGTTCTCATGTATGAAAAGATTACCCTCCTCCCTGCGTTTTTCAGACACATATTCTTGCATTAGTAACCAGGAACAGATAGTTCTGACTTTGGTTCTATATAGGGAGATGATGGCAGGTGGGCTGCATTGATTTGTTTTGGACTTACAAAGAAATAGGAACATCTTATCCCAAAACCTTGTGACGTCGCAGTCCTGGATATTGGCCCCCAGCCCGACCCCGTGTGAGTCTGGTACCATTTCAGAAATACAGAAATCCCTAAAAAACATGCAGGAGAATAAGGAACTAAACCGCTTGGCTTCATATTGGGAGAAACAAACTGTTCATTGCCTGTAGCAGTTTAACCAGTTCAGAAAGTCCAATAGGCTTTCTGATGTACTGCCTCCTTCCCCGTGACCTAGCCCAACCCTCCACCATCTTTTTTGTAATGAGGGATAACAGAACACTGAACTAAATCAGATTTTATTGCTTCTCAAGCTGCCATACTGCTTTCAGTATTTGTGTTGATGATGAGTCTGCATTCGGTGACAACTGCCTGAATTGATCAAACTATAATCGAGATGAGGCATCAGTGATAACATTTGTCTTGCCTGGCAAATGCCAAGCTCTGAAAGTGATGTTTTGCTGTAAGCAGCATAAGACAAAGATTCTCAGCACTCTCATCACTTCCCTAGATCTGGACATTTATTAATTATCTCCTCTACTGCCTTTTTGCCCATGTAGAACAACACCTGCTGGTTCCAGCAATGAGAAATTCTGGGTAAACCCCTATCCAACCCACTCCATGGGCCATCAGCCTGTGAACCATGAGCCTTAATAAAAGTGCCCCAAAACCTATTCCCCCCAAGGCATCGGTTACCAGCTCGTCCCACTTTTGCCTTACACCCATCCTGCCAAAATGATATGCCGTTGAAATCATGCAAGAATACCTCACACACACTGAGGTCTGCCCTCATTCCCTTTGACACCCTGATGTGGTGATGTGGCCAGGTTTGGACCGGCAGTTGCAGTGGATAATCGCCTAATGAAGGGCTTCCCCAGGTGAACAGCTCGACATGCAAAATTCACTTGTCCCAGCAGGGATTGCAACTGCCACAAGGTGACCTTCTTAGCTGTCCCAACCTCCATGAGCAGGCGCCTCAAAGTCTTCACCTTGTCCTGCAGTAACCTGAACATCCTATTTATGGTGTCCAACTCAATTCCCAAGTAGACGAAGCAAGCAGTGAGCTCTTGCATTTTTTTCTGGTGCCAGTGGTACATCAAAGTTTCAAGTCAGACCACAAAAATCCCCCAATGTATCAGCACACCTACTTGTATCTCTGGGTCCTGCAATTAGGAAATTATCAAGGTAATGTATAATGCTGTCATTAGTAGTGTGAATTCTGGCTGCCCATTCCAGAAAGGAAGCAAAATTTTCCAATGCTGCACAGCTTACCGAACACCCAATTGGCATGGCCATATCATAATACCATCATCATCATCATCAAATCTTCATCATCAAATCTTTATTTATTCAGGCGAACATCATTGAGCAAGGCTCATTTACAAGATGGACCTGATAAGGTCAAGGTTCAACAGTTGATACACAACTGATACATCAACACACTTATATAAAACAGTTATACATACAGGGGAAAAAACGTTTATAAACACAGTGATGTACAGTAAAATTCACATGATAAAATGGGTTATAGGAAAGTTAAGCTAATATTTACAGTATATACAGTGTATACATATCCCAGTGGAGGGGCCATGGCAAACACACAGCATAATGTAATACTAGGATGGTGGAAGGTATTACTGGGTGCCATAAGACGGGGTGTCTGCCTGGGAGGGAGAACTGAAGAACAAAGATTATGCCATATATCATGAATTTTTTGGGAGGGAGATTGTGAGATGACAAAGCTAGCTCTAGCGGTAGCAACTGCATTTCTCTGTGAAGAAAACTGTACAACGCTGTTTAAAGGATGCAATTGGTATAATATTGGACAGTTTTAGGGATTTTTGTAGGGTGTTCCATGCTATAGCTAGAGAATAGCTGATTGCTGCCCTCCCTAGCCGGGTGTTGAATTTGGGCAATTTGAACAGGATGATATTGTTGCTTCTTAGGGCATAGGAGCTAGGAATGGTCTGGGTGAAGCAGTCCAGAATATAGTTTGGAAGTTTTTTGATAACGCCTGTAAATCCATAGAGCTGCATTTCTGTTCCTTCTGAGGGATACCACTGCCCTTTGAACAGGAACCCCAACAGCTGGTAGTCACTGGGCCTAACCTGTAGCAAGCGGAAAGTGGACTTGATGTCGCTTTTTGCCTTTAAGGCACCAGGTCCCAAGCCACAGACCATCTCAGCAGCATCGTCGAATGTCATGTACTTTACCAAACTGTCCTCCAGTGTGATGAAATCATTCACTGAATCGCCCTTTGGGTAAGACAGGTGGTGGATCAGTCATGTACTCACCAGGCACCTTTCTGGGAATAATCCCCAACAGTGAGACTGTGAGATTAGGGTATAGGTGGGCTGTCAAAGGGGCCTGCTACCCGACCTGCTTGTACCTCTTTTTGGACCTTAAGGGTGATTATCTCTGGGAAGGTTAATGCAGACTTAAGGTTAAGGGAAGAGGTGGCCACATGGGAAACTTTATACAGAATTTGAAAGCCTCTACTGAAACCCATAATTAACATTCTTGCTGCTTGACAGTCAGGATACTGGGAGAGCCATGGGACCAGTGAGCCAAGGCAGACTGGTATGCTAGCAAGATTTTCTGGGCCCTTATTTATTCTTGTGTCCACCAGTTGCATCTGCATCCTGGTGTCCCGATGAACCTCCCCTGCAATCCGTGACCTGGTGACCACCTCTGCAGCGTTTACATATGTAGCTGAACTTGCAATCGGCTAAAAAATACTTCCCTTTATTGTAATCATAGCATGCATTGCTGGCATCTTTTTTTTGTTCTTTCTTGTTCTCCCCATAACTTTGCCATGCAATGACATGTCCACTATCTGTATAGGTAACCTCGTTCGGTTTTCCCCATGTCCTATACTGAGCCCACAGTTCCAGGTGCAGACTTTCCCATTTTAGCCCTGGCTGGTGAGACAATTTCAGTCAAAACTGCTTGTCATACTTCAGCCATGCATATCCTTTGAATGAAAGGTTTGCTAATCTGATTGTGTCACAATATATAAGCAGAGGTATAAGTTTTTCTGGGTGTTTCAGGCCATATACTGACATGTAAATTTCAAATACTGTAGCCCAGTTTTCAAAGGTGAATGGCACCCTGGACCATCATGGCCTCCCTTTCTTTCCCTTTTTGTCCTCCTCCTCCTCCTCCTCCTCCCCTTCAAGGATCTCCCTATGCAGTAAGGAGAACATGTCAGTGTACTCTCCCCTCCATATATTTTCCCATACCACATTAGAAAGGTGGTCTCCCAGGGGGGGTCATCCACCCCCCCATGGGCCCACTGATTGGTAGATTGTGGAGGTGTTGCTTCCACTCCTACTTCCATGACCGGTTGTGCCATAGCCCCTCCTTGCATGAATGGGTTCTCCTGCTCAGTCTGAGTACCCACTACAGCCTCTGTTGCATTGTAGGTGAAACCACTATTTGTGAAGGGGACGTGGCAACTGGCTATGACACAACTGTGCTTGGGGGTACCCTGGGCTGCTCTGAGCCAACTTGGCTTCCTGTAATGATGTTAGTTGGGTTAGAAATGGATGTAGTCCCCATCAATATCTGTATCACCCCATTTTCTACCACCATAACTTGAACCGCCAGGTTCTCGGACTTGGGAGCCACTCACTTGGTTGACCCACGGATCCCCTCTGGCTGCGGATCCACTCCCCTTCCTGAAGGGACGTGCATATCCTCCAGTAAATCCTCAGTGGCTGATGCAGCAAAAGCTGGGGCCAGATTAGCTGCATCCCTCTGACAATTCTACCTGTGTCCGAACCTGTGGGTGTGGGCCTAACCACCCCTACATGTTCGCACCCATGGATCTGCCATCATCAGTGTCAGTCACGGGCAGGGTTGGCCACTTCGCAGGCCAATGTGGCCACATTGGTCCACATGGGAACACAGAGAACTGTGGCATGTGTGGGTTACCCCACATGTGCAGTGTTGGTGGTTGCTTGTCTCTAGCTGTGCTCACTTCCAACCAACCAGACTGCCTCCCACAGGCAGGAGAGGGCATGGGTTATGAGCCCCCATGATCACTTGCTCCCTCTGAGCGAATGTTGGCCTTTGTCCACTCTGGGAGCTGCTTTCCTCCCATGATCTCATGTGTCCACTGAAGCTGGGACCCCCCTCCGTCAGATGCACGTCCCATATTCTCAGAGACCTTGCCCCTTCTGGACCATCTCAGTTGTTGGTCCCCGAGATGCAAATCCACTGGTGCAGCTAGTTCTGTTCATCATGTCTGCTCCTCATCTTCCGTGACCATGATTCCCTCCCATTTGAGCCTCTCTTGCAAAGCCTGTGCTATGTTATACTGTGGTCTCTATGCCACGCAGTTGACAGCGTCCTTCTCCCCCCATTCTGGGTTTCATTGTCTGATGGCGCTGAGGAGCCTGTCAAATTATCCTTTTCATACTCACAGAAATGAGCTGCTCTGGAGGGGCCTCTCATTCGTCAGGTCTCCTGGACCCCTGATTCTCATCCCTCTGTAGGCTTGATGCTGCTGGGGCTGACATGCCTTCCTCCACCTGCTTGGCTGTTGTCTGACTTCCTCCTTCATCCACGGGAGTCAGTGCTGGTCACTTGGATGACTGGTCCTGCCCTCTCTTTTTGGCCATACTGTCCTGGGCTCTAGATTCCTGTAGATGGGTGGAAGGCTGGCGCCATCGAACAGACTGCCATAAGCCCTCCACCTCCCTGTGGTTCATTGCGCCATCAAATGCATCATCGCGCAGACTGACATGGTGGTCAGGTCTTGTGACAATCTGCAGTCAAGGCTCCAGTCTGACCATTATCTGCATCCAATTCGGGTCCCAAACTTCTTGGAGTTGCCGAACAGCATCAGCTATGGCCCTATGCACCTCCCTCAGGGGATGGCCACGAGGTCCAGGCATTCCCCTAGTTTGCAGGACTTAGTGCAGCCACTTGGGTGCAATTCACTTGGCTGTCTTCCTAACCTGTTCTAGAGGGCAAGGCTTACCAGACAAAGTGGAACCTAAACTAACAAAAAAGAAGAAAATTGTTAGTTCTATCAATCCACAGCTTGGCAAGTATAGTTTCTATTTGGGTGTTGGCAGAAATGTACTATGCTCCCCAGTGCCCCCCACCCATTTTCTCATACAAATCTGCCTCAGGAGTCCTCCCCTGTCCTGCCCACCTCCAACAGACCTCTCAATCTTCCCCCCATATGGCATTGCTCAGATGTCCACCAAGCCCTGGTGCCCTCCCCATGGCCAGCGGCCTCCTCCGCTGAATTCCTCCCATTCCCAGTTGAAGGAAAATAGATTTTCCCACTGCCAGATGTCCCCCCTTCAGACCCCCAATTGTCCAGATGAGACTTGATTATGGGTTCCCAAACCTCTCAGTCTGGACTGCCCAGGGTTTTTCGAGCCACAGGCCCACCCCTTGTCTGTTCTAACCCAAGTTCTCATCATGCCCTTGCGACACAAATAACACCCCTATGTCCCATCACACCCTCTTTGTAATTATTTATTTATTGTTTTTTTAGAGGGGGTAAAAGTGGCCACTGAAGAGAAAGGAGGGAGAGGGTGATTTCAGATGATGTGGGCCCCTGATGTTTTTTCCTTGGTCAGTTGTACAGCTTCCAATGTAGCTGACCCCTTGGCCCACCTGATTTGCCCATCCAATTTAACCCAGCATACACAACATACTGTATTAGATAATTTTTTTGCTTATTCATAGTGCCGTTTGTTTATGTGCCATGGTCTCTTTAAGTGCTGACGGTTTGTCCACCATGCACAGGATGAAGGGAAATGTTGCTGGGTGCATGCACGAGTTCAGTGCATGCATCATGATGCTTATTGTGGAGCCCACTCAAGATGACCACCAACTGTAGATGGTACATGCGTTGGTGTGCCTGCATGCGCAAGAAGTGCCCGGTTAATTCAAAATGGTCATATTTACGAAATAGCAGCATTCTGACAGTCCACCCAGGGGCTATTCATGCAACATGGAGAGGAATGGTGGAGAACTGACAGGGCTGCTGGATGGGTCTGCCCATTTTTCAGAGCAGCACACCTGCGGCATGGTGGAATTCCATGGGCTGAGCAAACCTGTTGATCACAGGAGGGATGCCCAGTGAGATTCCGGACAGAGAGGATGGCATCCAGGAGCAAGAACCATCCAGTTCCCTATGGCGCAGGACCCACCTGATAGGCCACCTGTAAATGGATGAAGTTGAGACCCATTCTAAGCATCAGCACTGAAAGTGGTGGCTGCTGAGAAACTAAAGTTTTTTTGTTTGTTTTTTTGATCCTGCTCCCTCCATATTCTGGCCTAACAAAAATGCAGAGGTACAGGGTGAGGCCGATCAGGGGAGAAACCATTCTGGTGAAGCGCAGGGGTATAGTGGTGGCTGGTGCACTGAGACTGGGGTAGGTGTGTGTTAATATTTGTCTGAACAAATCCATTTTAACTTGTCTTATTGTCTTGAATGATAGAGACGACAAGCATATCCATATAAAGCACTTTATTGCAAATGTTTTTATTGCAAACTGCAAAAAACTGAAAAATAAAAATATTGTTATATTTTTGCATATTTTTGATGCTTGTGTGGATTTATTCATATCACTACCCATTATGTGCTCACTGTATTTTTGTGGAGGAACAGGGGAGAAACATAGCCAGATAGCATTACGGGGACTGTAGGGCAGCCATACACAAAACGGATGCATGGGAGCCCTAGGCCTGGAAATGGCCAAACCATGGAGGCTAATGGTGGGATCTGGAGCAACCAAGAAGGGGCAGAGGGGTAACAGAGATATACGTGTGACAGAATTAGCAGACATGTGCCCATAATTCCCCTAATATAAACATGTACCTATATATGCACTGTCTGCTTCGGGCCTGTAGATTGGCTCTGGACTCCAGGGACTAAAGCTGTAGCTTGTGGATGATGAAAGAGGGAGAACCCTCTCTCTGTCCACACTTAAGTAACCCTGCTGACCTCTCCTCCTTTAGATGACCTATGTGGACTCCCCACCAGGCACCTGCATGCCTGATAGGTCAGACCACCACAGGACTGACCCCATGCCAGAAGGCATTGACAACCCTGCTCCTCTTGTTTGTGGCCGTATGCAAAGTGCCCCCCCGGTGATAGGCCTAGGGGCTACATTTAACTCTTTTGGCAGGCAAGGGAGCTTTGTAGACTAATCTCTCAGCAGAGTGCTATGAAGTCAAGTGAAAACTGTTGACATGCACTTTTTTTGCTGTGTGTATATATACAGGCATTCACCAATGGCTGTTAGCCAATCACATTTCAGTATGTGTTTTATTCTTTGGATAACAGTAAAGCTACACTAAAGGGACTTAATACAAAAACCAGTAATTCTTGAAGAGAGAATTGATCCAAGGACAGTACTGGTAGACCCATTGGATAGGAGCATAAACCAAACCTCAGGGGAGATTTATTTTATTTCTTTAAACCACCATATTTACTGAGGAGCTATACTAATTAGAACACTGTTTTGAAAAGAATTGCACCATTGCATGGATTAATTGTAGTAAAAAAAAATCTAAAAATGGGAATGCTTAAATTGTAATGAGAAATGGTAAGGTGGATAGTTTTCCCACTAACTTAAACTTATATTTTTGAAACATAAAACTACCCCGACTGTAAACAAAATATAATATCATCTGTAGGTAGCTAAGTTTTGCAGACCAATAAAACTGGTCATGAGGAAAATTTGGATTGCTATGTCTTATAACAAATAACACACGTTTTCCTAATAGGAAGACCGAGCACCCTCGTAAATAACCAAGCCAGCATTAATAGTTTGCTATTGAACCACTAATGTAGAATAAGTAACTGCACTCATTTTTTTCACTATCCTAGCAAAGGGTAAGTGGATCAATTAGACAAGACTACAAGTTCAGCATTCTTTACATGGAGCATCAGTTGTTGGGTTCAACTGGAGAGGGGGCCCTGCATTATCTGAGACCATCTGTTTACTGTTTACTTTTTTCTTCCCAAGAGCTACACTGAATTAAAGGCATGGGGCAATGTCTTGTAATTACATCCTAAATGAGGAATGAAATGACATACCATATGCCTGGTGTGATATTCAGGCAACAGAATGTTATGCAGTTATAACGCACCATTTTATATACAGACAAGAACTTTTTTAGGGAGCAATCAGCTGGGCTTACCTGCATTTGGCAACACTCTGGAATGTCAGCAACACTCAGGAGAAACAGCAGGAGCACTTGGTGACATGGCGGCAGCATTATTGGGACCAGAGCAGTGGGGGAGTGGGTGGAATCCGGCCACAGGCAAGCTAGCATGGCAAGTGAGAAAGAAGAAACTTAGCAGGGTAGCAGTAACAGACCAAAAACTACTAGAGTATGTGGTGGGAATTAAAACAAAAAAAACATTTCCAAGGCACAAATGTGACTCCATTACTGATTGGTCCACACTGTGTGTACGTGAAACACACATGAGTAGGTTGAGTGCTGGACCAATCAGTAATTACAATCCCATAGTAAATCTGTGTCTCTTTCAGTTCTGAGCCAATCCTGACTGCTATCAGCACCTACCCCTTGCTGGCAGTACAATTTATATCATACAGCTGGAATGCAAAGTATGCTGTAAATTGTAAGGTAGGGTTTTCATCTCCCACTTAATTCTGAGCAGCGGTGTAAAACTCAGCTGCAGTTTTAAACTCAGCTGCAGTTTGTGGTTCAGCAAAGGGGGTTGGCCTGAATTTGCCACTGAAGATAACCAAGTTTAGAAACATTAGAAACATAGAAGGCAACAGCAGCTAAAGTGAGTACCAGGTCCAATATTGCTTCTTCTCTGGTAGGTTCCACCACAAGCTGCTTGAGGCACATCCGCTGCAGGGCATCCAGGATGTCTTTGCTCCTAGCTACATCCTGGGTACTCCAATCCATATCAGACAAATTGAAGTCTCCCAACAGCAGCACTTCACCTTTGGCTGCCATTTTGTGGATAGCATCCACTAGTACCCCATACACCTCCTCCCCTTGTGCTGGAGGTCTGTAGTTCCCACCAGTGTGAATGGCAGTGCCATTTTCTGTCTCCAGAGTGACCCGCAGTGCTTCTGCTCCCTCCTGCATGTTAACAATAAGGACTAATGTGTTATGTTACAGAGGGACTTTGAGAAACAAAGTTACTAGGCAAACATGTGGCAGAAGCAGCTTAACATGTACAGTATAGGTGCAAAATTATGCGCTTGAGTGCCCAAAATAGGACCATAAAGTACACATTAATGGTGATAAAACCAATGGAAACAGAGCAGGGCAGAGATACAGAAGTCATCCTAGGCAGGACTTTGAAGTAGGTGTAACAATATGCATCAGTAAAGAAGGTCAATATGACTCATGTATACATCAAGCAGGGACTAGACAGCAAATCAGGTAATTCATTGAGTTAATTCAAATCAGGTAATTCATCATTCAGGAGATCTAATGTTGCCACTTTGCAAAGCACGCATGAGGTGTCACCTGGTGCTACATTCTCACCATACTACAAGAAAATCGTTGTATGATTGGAAAAGTTTCAGAGATGAGTACAGTGGATCATAAAGAATGAGAGTGCACTGTAATACAGAAATTATAGCAGCAAGATGAGGAGGCAAAGGTTATATACATTGAAAATAATGAGGTAGACTCAGGTAGCCTGTTCATTGTGAGCTAGGAAATAAAGGAACTAGGGTACATGGGCTGAAGCTGAGTAGGATGGGGATGTTAAGAAAATAGTTAAGAATTACTTCAAATAACTAAATTCCTAAAATATAAATATGCATTTGCCTATATACATGACCCTTTGATATATAATTATGCTGAAGAAGGCAGTGTAGCTAAAACATTTGTAGCTTTTGAAATAACAAACAGAAAATATTATTTTTATCTATGTACTGATTTTTCAATTTATTTGCCCAGGGTAGCCCATTAGAGATGCAAGATCTCATTTTCAGTGGGGACCTGCCTCTACTCATTCCACAGCGAGGTGGTTTGGAGCACTGGGAGATTAACTGACTTGCCCAATACCATACAATGAGTATTTGGTGTTAGAGGGTATGAACCTGTGGTTTCCTGAGTCCCAAGCTACTGCTCGAATTAAAACCTCACTACTTCCAAAATTATATAATAAAATTTGTGTGCACAAGATTTTTTGTGAAATGTTTTGTTCTGACAGCAGTTTGGAGGCCAGAAAATCAATTAGAGGGCTAGTCATATCCCAGGCCTCATCCAACAATTGTATTTAAAGCAAACTGCTATTAAAAAGATGTGAGAGTTGAAATATATGTACAGTACATTCATTTACTAAGGACATTCTCATGGTTTAGATAAACAGCAAAAGAGGGAGTTTTACTGTCTGCAGTTTGTGTCTGTTTTAAGTTAACGTGCAGTGGGTTGAGGATAAGGAAGGATTAATAGCTGTGAGGATGGAGATAGGCTGATAATTTATAGGAACACATAAAAAGAGTTGTGCAGTTACATGCTGAATTGATTTCTGACTAGACTTTTGATAGGAGCCACTGGTGGAGAAATTTTGCCCATAGCTTATTATCCCACAAGCCTCTACTGCTTCCTGACAGTGATCAACAATTTGGAATTTAAAAATGAGAATTCCCTAAGAAGTGGGCTTTCTTGTGTCTTACATTACTATTATTAATTTTTTTTAATTGAAAACAGGTAGTACTGCTTTGTGCATTAAAGGGACACGTTGTACTTGCAAGCATGTTCAAATAAAGCTTTCTTTACTTTTCTGAACAGATAAAAAAGATTGCGGTAATACATTTTAACTGACTAACAGTGGCTTGTAATCTGAATAATTATCTTTATTTGTCAAGTACTTTAGTGGTAATACATTTTAATTGGCTAACAGTGGCTTGTAATAAGTATAATTATCTTTATTTGTTAAGTACTTTATATTAGATTTCAATGCATTGTGTAGCAGATGATAAAACAAACAGTAGGTAAAGTGTAATAAAAAGAAATTCATGAACAGGCTAAGTAAAATAGGGAATTTTTTGCCTACATTTAGATTTACCACAATCAGTACATGAACAAATCTCTAAGGAAAGATTGTTCCACATATGGAAGCTGCAAACAGAAAAGGTACAGTTGCTATTGGTAACACTTTTGGTGGAAGGCACAGCAAGAAGGCTTAACTGCAGATTTTTCCACAGCAGATTTTTTGGACATATGGATTAGAATAGACATAGTGTAAACTTCTAAATATTTACTAAAGCTAATGTAAACTAGTGAATTTTTTTATCAGCTGTTTTTTCTTGTATATAGAAGAGAATACACACCAATGTGAAATGCATAATTTTTTACTTAATTTAATGTAAACTCAATTTTTTTAGCAATTAATTTTTATATATGGAATAGAATAGACATTAATGTAAACAGTGGAATTGTCTGATGTTACAAATTAAAAGCTGATACAATAAATTGTGCAAATATTGCGAAACTGAACAGAATTTCAATGGAAGCAGTATTTTGCAATCCAACCCAGCATTAGCAGCAAATAAAACAAGCATTTGTCAATGCCAAACATTGCTTGCAGGTATTTGCAGTGGTGTTTGGCACTTGGACATGGCTTGAAAAAATCAGTGACAAAGAAGTAAAATGAGGGACACAGCTTAACAATTGGTTCTATCCCCTGAAGCAGGCAGCGTAAGAGTATTGGTGTAAAATTCTTTGTCTGCAGAAAAGCAAATCTGTAACTCTGTTTGACAATATTGTGAGCATACAGCATATCCACTGTTCAGTCACAGAAACACACATTTTAGGAGAGATGGGAATATTTTGAGGCAAAATCAGGAACATCTTTGAAAATCAGGGGAAAGCTGAGAGGTATGGTCTCTCTTTCCCCTCTCTCTCTCTCTTACCCCAACTCTCTCCCTCTCTCTCTCTCTTTTTCTCTCCCTCCGCCTCTCTCTGTCTCTCTGTCTTTCTCCTCATCTGGCTCTCTCTCTCTCAACCCCCTCTGTCTCTTTCTCTTTCCCCCTCTGTCTCTCTCTCTCTTTCCCCCTCTGTCTCTCTCTCTCTCTTTCCCCCTCTGTCTCTCTCACTCTCTCTTCTTCCCCTCTGTCTCTGTCTCACTTATCCCCCTCTTCTCTCCCTCTTGTCTCCTCTGTCTCTCTCAGCAAATAAGCATTTGTCAATGCCAAATGTTGGCTTGCTGGTATTGGCATTGGTATTTAGAGAGATGCACAAATAGGACTGGCAGTAAAGTACTGAACTGACAATGACCCCAACCCCACCCTGCAGATAGTGACAGGCTTTGTAGTGTGCCTTTGGGTCATCAGCAATAATGCTCATGCCATTTCACCTCACCCTACCCCACAGACACTGACAATTGCTTCAGTGTGCCTTGGGGTCTTTGGGCCTTACACTCACCTCATTCCATAAGGAAATACACTAAGATGGGTGCAGTATTGGAGAATGGGGTGAACTTTTGGGCCAATGAGTCCAAGGCACACCTCGATTCCTGTCACTGGCTGCAGGGTGCGGGTTGAATGGTGTAAGCGTTACAGCCGACAATGCCAAGTCACACCCCTGATGCCTGTCAGTCTCTACAGGGTGGAGTGTTATGGTTGGAAACCCTAATGCCCCAGGCATTTGTTGGCATTTTCACTCTGAATTTTCAACATGGGCCATTGTGACCCCACCTCATAAACAGTGACACTATGAGTTCATTAGTTAAAGGGTGATTTTGCACAGCGACTGTGCCATTTGGCAACACAGGTGCGAAAACACATTTTGGTCAGGATGTGAAAAATGACTGCTCCACTCTTCATGAGGAGGTGTAACAAAATGGCACTGTTGAAAATCTGGAGTGAAAATATGAAAAATTGGTGAAGTTACAAGTGTGCATAGAAACTGCACAACACTCACGTGTAACTCAATTGTTTTGGGGAATTTTTAAACCAGATTTTCAAAATAGGCATTTTGGGACTTCCACTCATGAACAGTGTCACTGTGATTTTATTAATGTGTCCTGAGTGTTTATTTTGCACAGCTACCACACCATTGCATGCCACATGTGTGAAAACACATTTTGGGAATGGTGCTAAAAATGACAGCTGTACTGTTCATAAGGAGGTGTGAAAAAATGACAATGTTGAAAATCTGGAGTGAAAATATTAAAAATTGTTGAAGTTACAAGTGTGCGTTGAAACTGTGCAATGCATGCTCATAACACAGTCATTTTTTAGAATTTTTATACCAAATTTCCCAGATAGGCTTTTTGGGACCCCACCTCATGAACAGTGACACTGTCATTTCATTAACTGGTCCTGAAAGGTGATTCCACACAGTGACCATGAAATGACTTTTCAGGACCGAGTAACGAGATGACAGCACATGTGTTCATGAGATGTGGTCCCAAGCACTCCATGTTGAAAGTTTGGAGGCAAAATTTTAAAAAAATGGCTGCGATATCCACTTAAGTTGAACCACCCTCCCCCCATTTATGCCATTATACAGCTTACCGGCATTTCTTCAGTTCACAGTCGGCTTTGAAGAGTGCAGACATGTTCCCACTCCAACGAAAATCATGGTGCTGACCTCTGGAGGTAAGTATGGGGTGAGGTGGTTGTGGGGAGGTGGAGTGAGCAGAGGGTGGTTGCTGGTTGGGGGAGGGGACCCGACAGTGAGGGACCATTTTCTTTGTTTCAGGTAATTGAAAAAGAAAAAAAAAAAGAACAGGCATTTGGGGTATCTTCAGCATTCACTTTAAGGAGAGGATTAGGCATCTGTCAGATTTACATACTGTTCTGCTCCAGCCTGTATTGTTTGGATTGAAACCTTTATATACCTCATGAAAAATTAAATTTAAGTGGCCTTTTGTACAGTGCAGATTGCAGTCACTTTCATGGACTCCTGGGGTATGTACGTGTTTGTGAGCCCATAGTCCCGTCTCCAGATTGCTGTGTGTGTGTGTGTGTCTGTGTCTGTGTGTCTGTGTGCGCGTATGTGTGTGTGTCAGTCAGGGATAGCTCACAAGTTTTACAATGAGGTATGTAAGCTGCTTGCCTCCTGGCACTGGGAGCTTCCACATGGACAGGGAGCCAGGGTGGCACTGACATTATCAGTTGTCAGTGGCCCAGTGACCAGCACGGGAAATGCGAAAGTTACCAAACTGATCAAAGGCCAGGCAGCGTGGTCAATTAGTTGGAGCAGAAGACAGGAAGAGACCCGGGGCAGCCCAATGCTAAAGGCACCAGCAGCCATGGATGAGGATACTCTGGCAACCCTGAAAATCCTCACAATCAGGGAGGTTGGAGTAGGCAAATCAAGGTAGGAGGCCAGAGAGGAGTTGGTTACTTATTATAGAATTGAGGTACAGAGGAGAGCTTACCTGGATGGTTTGGTTCGAGTCTGGGGATTGTCATAATTTTTTACTCCATCATTCCTTGCACGGGGGTGTGATTTTAGCAGTACCCTGGAGATGACATCGAGACCCCTATGATTTCTACTGCAACCCCTACAATAAGGGTCTCTTGGCATTTTTTTATATAAAATTTAGTAGCTAGAGGAGCTGTGCAACTCATGTGAAGCTACTAAAAATGGGCTTTTGCATTCTCTTATAATTCTGGTGAAAATGAACTACTGCCCTTGCACTGTTTAATAAAACAAAATTCTGATCAAATGCGAGTTCATTCTATTTGACTTCCATATGTATATTTTTGTTAAAACTGTGGACCAGTGCATTCAGGTGGCTGTATAAAAGGGACACATTCTTTTTCTCAAAGACATTTATTGGTTGAATGTAAAAAGTAATCCAGTACGTCCCTGTTGCATTTGTCTTGCATGGTATTGAAGCCTGAACTGTAAACTTCTCTTCTTGTGTGACCCTTTCCCACATAGAGCACCAATAAGACTGTTTTTGCATTTGCAAGTTTTTTTTAGGACTTATATGGTTATTTCTGATGTTGACAGCTGGAAATGAGTGGGGCATGGCCCCAGACGTTCTCACAAATGAAGTAAAAAAAAATGTATGAGTATTCGTTAGACAAACCAGCTACAGTTTGTGTTTGTGATAACCCAACAATGAATCGATGCTTCACCAAGAAAGGCACGTCGGGAGGCATGTCATCAGTGCCACTGCATGATGAGCGTGTCTCTGATTGCAGTGGCACTTTTCTTAGAAGTTGTGTCCACTTTACATAATGTTGGTGTCAGCGCTAGCATGCTGGCTTCTTGGTGAATGAGGGACGCACCTACTATAGAATGCCCTGCATTCACCAAAAGACACACCTCTGAAATGTGCTACTAGCACAAGACGTTCCTTGCACAAGTGCAGAAGCAAATGCAAAAAGCAGATGCACTTCATGACCTGCTGTGTGGCTGGAAGATGACAGTAAAGACCACAAAATGAGTGAGGGCTCATACTATTGTATAAACTATTTTTTTTCAAAGTCCAACTATGTAAAAGCTTTTTTTGCATTTGCACTTGCAAGATCAGTGTGTGATACAAACATATAAAAATATGCCAGTGCAACCACAGCTAACTATTGAGCAAAATACTCCACTTTGCCCCAATGCTCTGCTCTCTATAGCTTTCTCAGAGGGCATTAGCAGCAACCATATTTGCAAGCTTGCAGTGATTAAATCTGCAGTTGACTTGCAAGCTCATTCTTTTCAGTAAGTATATGGCACTCATGACTTGAAAGACTGAAAATTACTAAACTACAGAGCATGGTGATAGATCCTAGGAGGGGAGGGGGTAAGTACTAAGAACACATTAGGAAGCACTTAATCACTATAGTCTTGAAAAAAAGAGGTCAAGGAGAGCACTTATCAAAGTATATAATTACTAAGAAATGGTACTGTATAAACATGGTAAACTCAAGTTATTACTGTACTTCGTACTCAGCTCAGAATATAGTACCAGATGTCATAAAAGAAAATTAACAAACACATTAATGAAAACCAGTTACTTTTTCCTTCAAGATATAATACATGCTTAAAACAGTTTTTCTCAGGAAGGTTGTCCAGAAAGTAATCAGATGCCATCCTGGTAAAAACCTATGAATCTCAAGGTCCCTTACTCATGATACAGCATACATTCAGTAAACTGCATCTTTGACATTGTGGACTTGTATATCAAGTGTGCCACATAGTGATGCATATATAGATGCAACATAGACAGTTTTCATGCACTCAATTGAACACCATGTTATACACAATTCTTATGATTTGACCTATTATAACTTGTTAAATTCTAGATCTGCTATTGGCAAATTATTTGGGGGTCAACAACCAGCCTAGTTGACAAATATCCAGAACTCTATTCTCTGTGAGCAAGTCTTCTAGAAAGAAGTATATCCTGAGATGAACCGTTTAGCTTTTTTTGTTTTTTTTTGGGGGGTGGTATATAATTCAGTTGTACTTGAGGACTGAATCATGCTTGAAGATAAAGTCTGTGGATGAGTGCAAGATGGCAGGGTTACCTTGAGAGTGTTGCATATCAGGTTTTCATTCTGACAAAGGATTATGTGCCAAACTCACCTAGCAGAGGTGAAAGCTATAGCTCTCAATCCCTCTCACTCTGAAATAGTGAGCAGCATAACCCACATACAGTAAAGCAACCTTTAATAAAGAGTATAGAACGCACTTCAGATGTCATTCACAACAGGGCTCTTGAAGTTCTCTGAAACACTCCTTGGTCAGAAGAAAGGGTGAGAGAATGCGGGCATTGTCAAATTCAGTTCATCTTATCGTGGGGCCAGTGACTTGGGATTATATTCAATAATTTGACTGAGCTATTTCATTCCCAATCAGTAAATGGCATGGGGTGAAGCAGACCACAAATAGGGAGAGGGGGCAATAGAATCCTTTGATGTGAGTGATGAATATTAATTACTCTCACTTGTTTTGTGGCAAATGGTGTTGGCATGTCACTGCTTGAGATTGTTGTTTGTGGTGATGTGATGGAACCTGTAACCAGTAAGGCCACAGTGGTACAGGTAACTGAGCAAGAGTAATACTAGAAATATTCATTGCTGACTTCAAGACTTATATCCCCTATAGCCTCTGTTTTGACTCCATGTCAAGAACTGTATTCCCCTTGGCCCTATTAATTTTAAAATTACACAGTAATACCCCAAAGAAAATGAATGCATCAAGAAATATACAAAAGAGAAGTACTAAAATTTAGGCCATTATACTGCCATTTTCAATACTGTAGCAGCAATCAATAGTAATTTTGTAATTAGGTTTTTATATTGACTGTAGTGTAATCTATCTATCTATTTATCTCTCTCTCTCTCTCTCTCTCTCTCTCTCTCTGTGTAGATAGATAGATAGATAGATAGATAGATAGATAGATAGATAGATAGATAGATTTCCAAGAACACCTGGCTATGGAGCAACTGTCCTCCTTCCTTGACTCCTTTTCCTTTTTCAGTCCTTTCCAGTCTGATTTCCATAAAAAAACACTCCACCACCACCTCCCTCCTTCAACTTACTGACATCATACTCTCAGGCATGGGTCAGGGTTGCATCACCTCTGCTATCTTTGTCGATCTGGCAAAAGTCTTTGACACTGTTGCCCATTCCCTCCTCCTCAGTAAGCTGACTGTGGCTGGCCTCTCCGATTCCGCTACCAGCTGGTTCTGGACCTACATCACAGGCTGGTCCCAGTCAGTCAGAGCTGGTAACTCCATCACCACTCCCCTCCCTATCAACACAGGTGTTCCACAAGGCTCAGTACTTGGACCTATGCTATTTTACATCTTCTTGAATGACCTTCCTGATGCCTGCACATCTGAAAATATACACATGTACACAGACAACACTGTGATAGTCACCTCCGGTTTTTCCCCCTCTGAAGTGGCTACCAGCCTACAGTTGGACTTCAACAATATCCAGCACTGGTTTAATGCTAACCAACTCTCTCTAAATGTCAAAAAAATGGTCTGTATGACTTTTAGTACCAGGCAAAAACTGACCAGGCTTGATACCACTCCCACCCTACATACTCTTAATGGCTCTATACTGGAAGACTTATCTACTTCAAGTACCTTGGGCTATGGCTTAACAAGAACCTTGACTTTGGGGTCCACATTGATGCCATCCACAAAAAGCTCATCTCTAAACTTGATGCCCTTTACAGACACTGCAGCTGCCTGCCTCTGCTAGCCAGGAGAGAAATCATCCAAAATATGATTCTCCCAGTTTTTGACTTCAGGGATGTTATCTACGACTCTGCCACCATGTCCACCCTCTCAAGACTGGACACTCTCTTCAATTCCTTCTGCCACTACTTTCTTGGCTGCCCTCCACTTATTCACCACTGCAATCTGTATACCTCACTCTCCTTCCCCTCCCTTACTTCCAGGCACCTTGCGCATTGTGCATATTAAGTTGGGAAGTACTGTTTCAGCTCTCTACCACCCTACCTGACCTCCCTCCTTTTGATCCCATGTCCCTCCTGCTACTCCCTACATAACTTCATCCACCATACACTTGATCTCCCCCCATGGTGTACAGCATCTGGCCTTGCCACTTTCTCATACAAATTACCTAGTATATGGAACTTCCTTTCTCTAGACATTCGCTCTGCACAATCCCATCATTACCTGTCGCTTCTCCTCTGTAAGCGTACTGCTCACTGATGCAAATGCACATAATCCTCCCTTCCTCCTCTTACTTCCACTCCTGCTCCCCATTCCCAGCTCATCTACCCTTTCCCTCTATTGTGCCTGCTCCGTCTACCCCCAGGACTATCTGTCAATGACCTTTACTCCGCTCTTCCCCTCCTTCCCTTACTTATCCCAATCCTTCCCCTCTTCTCTCCCACTACTGTTCTGCCAACCCTCCCACCACTGTTTTGCCAACCTCTTATCCCCTTGTGGGGTTTTCAGCATCCACAAGGGAGCAGGCCTTTGGCTTTCCTCTCTCTCCCATCCCTCACCTGCTATCTCCCCAACCCCCCTTTCTCATCAACCTCCATTAAGTGCTTCCATCATTAGTATGGCCACTCTAATATGTTAATTTATAGCACATTGTGTTTTAGGAGAGTAGTCTTCTGGCTATCCTTGCTCCCCCAACTCCCCTTGCTCCTCATCCTCCCTCTGCTCCTCTCCTTGTTGGTATAACCACTCAAATATGATAATTCTAGCACTTTGTAGTCCAGTTCTCTGTTAATGCTTCCCCTCTGTGCATACACTGTGTTTTCCTCCTGCATGATTCTATGCTCATCCCCTCTCCCTCCTCCTCCCTCCTCCCTCAGCTCCTCCTCTTGTCAGTATAGCTACTCTAATATTATAAATTTAGTACTTTGTAGTATATTCCTCTGCTAATAATGTGTATTTGAATTGCTTTTGACTTATTATGTATTTTAATCCTGCTCCCTCTATATATCATTTATTTGGCTAGTATGTATTGCTATTGTAGTTGCACTCTTTTTGCTTTTTCTCACCCTTGTAACCCCCGGATGCTTCTGGAAACAAACTGTTTACAGCTTATGTTGTCTTTCTTTATGAAACCTTTCAAAAATAAATATATATTAGTTTTCTATTTCAATTATTAATAGTAACTCAGCACAACATACACTGATAGAGAAGGATGAGAAGGAGGTAGAGGAAGATGGAGGAGTAAAGTAGTCCCACACTGACTATTGAGGAGCTATTAAATGAGTGGTCATTCATCCTATTCCTTTATGGTAATTCTTACTGTTGATGACTCTGTGTCACAGACATAATGATGAGCTAGCTGGTGATGGCAATATCAAAGTCATATTAGTCTGATGGTGACTTGGGGTGGTGTACTTCAGAAGAGTCCTTGTGCTGCTGCTGCAGCTGCAAGTGATGAGCTGTACTACAGTATATAAGCAGTGCTAGTGCTAGTAGGAATCTGGGAGATGTAGCTGCAATACACCCCAAAAATGCATCACATCCACTTCATTATTTTTTGTACTAGGTTTACATACATATGTTTTAATTATTTTATAGTTATTGTGTATTTACGTTTATAGTGTATCAATTCATAAAAATGAGGGAGGTATGTATCACTTGGTGTGTAATTGTAGTACAGTAATAGCACTAATATAATATGATAATACTATCACAATATGCCAATTTTATTAGTATTTTATTTATATTTATATTTTGTCTACATCAATATTTCATACAAAAAATTCACAGAGGATGAGGTATAATTGACCGTTATGTAATATTCATATGTAATACTCTACAGATATATCTAGTTATGGTAACAAATAAATAAATAACGAAAGAAAATCCAAATAGTTTTATTTAAACCTCAGTGGATAAACAAAATGTTCTCTAAACAGAAGGAGGTGATGTTGCTGTGCACCCAGACCTAACATTAGGCTTCTAGTGGGAAGCCATGCTGTCTACAAAACTGTGTCTGTGCTTTTCCCAAGGGAAGTATAGCATACCACCAGCATAATACAGGGATTTTGATTTAAATCCCAGAAGGCAGCTTCAAGATGGAGCCCATTAAGAGCATGAAGCTGTTGCTGAAAGAGCATCTCCTCCTTGAACATATGTAGGCAGGCTACAGTAGTAGCGAGCAAGAACATACTGTATAACCACTTTATTTCGCTGTAAAAAAATATTCACTATATTTGCGGGACAAGAAAAATGCGCGGATATATGTTTACAGCTGAAATATGTTTACCACCGAAAGTTGCCATAACACATGTCATTTTCATTCGGTGGTGGCGGGGTAAAGTAAGCCTACTCCAAAAGGTACTGTGTGCTTTATTATTCTTATTATTCCTGCCGGGTGGGGTGTTACTGTATGTCTGCATTGAAAACAGAAGCCAAAGAGAGCAATGTGTGCATTTGATCTTGAACTTTATTTACCACCAAAAATGTCAAGAATGCATGTTAGTTTCATTCGGTGGTAGTGGGGGGCTCACACATAAAGGGTAGTGTGCGCTTCTATTATTCCTGCCTGGGGGGATACTGTATGCCTTCATTTAAAACAGAAACCAAAGAGAGCAATGGGTGCATTGGTGCTTTTGTGCTTGTGTGATTTTACACTTAAAACCTCACTTTTATTTCATTAAAAAGAAAGCTTAGGAGTGCTTGCTGTTACTTCTGTGTTTATTTTTAGTAATTCAGACACTTAGCGTGCACTTCTGTTATCCTTGCATGTTAGAAACCCTTGATGATATCATCTTCTCTCTCACCAAGTGTTGTTATGCTGTCTACCAACCACTGAGCATTTTTCAATTTTAGAGTCTGCATTTGCAGATCGACGTTGATGTCCCCACAACCATAGCCATTTCGTAGTTGCTCTGACACAGTATCAGCACACCAAGCTGTAAAATGATGTTTTAGCTGATCTTTAAAAATCTTATTGACAGTTAAGTCCAGTGATTGTAATAAATTTGTAAATGATACGGGCATCAATATGGGTATTATGGCATTTTGCTCGAGAGCTTGCAGAACATCATCAGTCATGTGGCCCCCTGAACAGATCCATTATCAGCATGGATCTTTGTTCAGCCGGAAGGTCCATCTGTTTTTTTATTTTTTCAACATAAGGAACCAAAACCTCAAAAATAAACTGCAGCATAGTGTCATTACAAGCTCAGTGGTTCTCTGAGTGACTAATTAACCACCCCTGGGGGAATTCACAGGCAGGATGGCAGCTATTGGTTTTTCCTTTGTAGATGATCTGGGGTGGTAGGAGTTCCCCAATCATTGAAACTGCAGGAACGACAGACGCCTGCCTCTTGTTCCTCAATCCTGAGACCTCCACCTACTTGGAGCCAGTAGCTGCCGTAGTCCACTGGCTGCATGGCACTAGCTGCACTCCTGTTTCGTCCATGTTAATAACCAAAGCTGGTGGGATAAGATCCTGGCTACAGGCTGTTGCAATCCTTTCAAGAAATTTAGACTTCAGTTGTGGAAAGTCCAGTGGGGTTTTATGAGCTGCTTTTGTGGCTTTACATTTTGAAAACCCCATGCGGCTCAGTAATTTCCATGACAATTGCCTGCTTAAAGTCAACTGACCACCATTCTCTGCCAGAAGGTCAGGATTGTGTGCCTTTACCACACCAGAGGCACTTGCAGAGACAACTCTGGCGTCAACAACTGCCCCCTCAGACTGCAAACTTTTAATGATATTATGCAACTCCTGCTCCACATCATCAAGAAACAGTGCTGGACATCCGCGGAGTTTAGTTGGCAATTCAGGAGTCAGTTTGCTAGGGTCAGGGTTTTTTGTCAGCTGTGCAAGGTAGTCCTTTTTAAAACCGCGTACAGAGCTCTCATTAATGGTTGCTGAGTACTTTTTATTACAAAACTGCACGGCCTTCATAACGCCACTCTTCTCAGGATATTTACCAATTTCTAACCGTACCTCAGCTGTGTATTTATTGTACTCGGTCCATCACTTTTTAACAGGAGGCTCTGAAAGTTCAGCTACAACAGCCTCTGCAACACTTAGTGGGACTTTTGCAGTTTGAATCAGACTGACAGCACAAAGCAGCTCCCTGGACAAGTCTCTCTTCACAGCCAGCTTCTTGGTGAGTTACGAAAATAGTGACATGTTATCCAGTTAATACACAAACAGCAATGAGTACCGGCATCTTAACTGCTTCTTTTTATGATTTTCTGATTTTGACAGCTGACTTCTGGGTTCAGTAAATCACTGCTGAAGTGCTAATATAAGGTAACGTGAATTACTCTGGTGGTCCCGACCACACAGAAATTAGGATACATGGATATTTTGCATTATACAATAGTTCCACTTCCAAGGAATAGCACACAGGACATCTCAGAGCATGTATATGAAAGGGTACAGAAAATGAAGCGAGACCTGGAGAAGCTTGAAAGATGGTTGGAGATGTGGCAACTGCGGTTCAATGCAAAGGCGTACAAAATAATGCACCTGGGTAGAGGGAACGTTGGGGAGAGCTACAGGTTGGGAGGGAAGCTGACTGTCACCAAAGAGGAAAGGGGCATAGGGGTTTTAATCTCTGATGACCTTAAGGGATCAAAGCAGTGCACTAAGGTGGCATGGAGGGCCAGTTGCATGCTGAGATGCATAGGCAGGGGTATCATTAGCAGGAGGTGGGAGGTGGTGATGCCATTGTATAAAACATTGATAAGACCTCACCTGGAGTACTGCATGCAGTTCTGGAGGCCACACCTGTGCAAGGACATAGATAAGGTGGAGACTATCCAGAGAAGGGCAAAAAAGATGGTGCAGTGCTTGCACCGCAAAACATATGAGAAGAGACTAAAGAACTTCAATATGTACTCACTGGAGGAGAGGAGAGAGTTGGGGGACAAAATTGAAACTTTCAAGTACCTCAAGGGCATAAACATGGTACATGAGAGGGACCTTTTCTAATGTAGAAAAAGTAATAGAACAAGGAGGCACAATACGAAATTGAAAGGGGGTAGATTAAGAGGTAATGTGAGGAGGTTTTTCTCCACAGAAAGGGTAGTCAGCACTTGAAATAGTCTGACACAGGAGGTAGTGGAGGAAAGCACAGTGGAGGGGTTTAAGCATGCCTGGGACAGGCACAAGGGAAGCTTGAGAGGGGAGGGAGTGATGGAAAGCCATTGATTACATAGGGCCTACGGGCAAACTGGATGGGCTTAGCAGTCATTATCTGCTGACAATTTCTATGTTTCTCTGTAAACAAGGCCCTTTGAGAACTTTAAGCATAGGCATGACTATGGATGCCTGCTAAACCCACCCCAGCCAGCTTCTTCCATATTGTACATTCTTGGAGTGGAACAAGGCCTTTAAAATGCTGCAGTAGCCAGCACAGACTCTGACAGCTGGCTAAGCATTCAGGGATTCCTGCATGGTTACATATTGTAGCAACACAGTAATCTGAGATTGAAAGGAACTCTAGGTCCATCAAGTCTGACCCCCCCATAAATAGGGATTATGTATGCTAAACAAGCTTGTACTAATTTATAGAGCTAAATACCCCTCCCACTCTTCTTCCCAGAGTTACTCTATAATTTCCCAATTAGACATTTTCCTGGCATATCTTGAGGCCTGTATTGTCTTCATATCTACTGTCTCCTCTGGTATACTGTTCAGTATATTAATGACCACCATGGAACTGTAGCGTCATACCAGGGCCTTCATGGGGACCCATTCCCACACTCTAAGGAGTCATCCTTGATTTGGGATGTAAAAATACACTCTTGGACAAGCTTCATTAGTACAGCACCTCCACCTCCTCCTGTGATGGTCCTTTGCAATGCACTAGTTGTCTTCTAGAATGCTACCCCAAGGAAATCATCATGATGTATTTCTACATTAAGATGGGAGGGGGAGGCAGCACCATAATTGGATTACTCCAGAGATCCTGGAAATCTACAGACTCTGTGACAAATCTTGATCCTCCTTCAACTCCACCCATGGGAACAGAATGGTATATATACAGATTCCTCAGAAATCATGTGGTAACACTAAAGCAAACATGGAAAGCAAAAGTACCACATAGTGGCACTCCCACAACTTGCCTTGGTGCACTTTTTATTAACTTAACCAAAGGCCTTGACAATGTCAACCATAGCTTATTTCTCCAGAAACTTAAGAGGGGTGGATCTTTCTTCAGAAATATTGTACTGGTTCAGGGGCTACTTTTCAAACATGACTCAAGTAATGAAGGCTAATGGTGACACTTCCCATCCTAGCACATTAAGCCTTAATATCCTTCAGGGTGCTCTACTGTAAGCCCACTTCCATTCAGCTGGTTTATTAACATTCAAACAGTGGCATGCTCGGCCACAGACACTGGCATCCACCTTAACACTGATGATACTGTTATTTACCCCTCCAAGACTCAACTGATAAACTCAGTGTTGAACTACAAATAGCTTTCAATACAACAGATACCTGGATGGAAAATAATCTCCCACAATGGTAGCCACAAACATCCATCATGATATCCATAGTTATGACTAATCATAGCTAGACTTGAGCCATTCAGTTCAATTTCAGACTGTTAAGGGCATAACTGGATATTGTAGTGGATGACATGGCTGTCACAAACTCGCTCAGCCAGTCAGCCCCCTACTCCCAAAGTGCCAACCTCTGAGCGTATGATTTGTGTACAGTGAACAGAAGAAGGAAACCTTCTTGTCTGTTTTGTGGGCTCAAGTCACCTTAGTCTCAAGCTCTGGAGGGATTCAAAATGATAACCTCTTGTCAGCATACCCAATTATCAGTCTCAGATAATTCTGTCTTCGGGGTGCCAGATATCTTTGCCTATGGGCACCCAAACAGGTCTTTCAAATGAACCCTTAGAACTCTATGCAAGACTTTAGAGAACTCTATCCATTTCCCAGTTTGGTATACAATAAGCTCATACACAGTGTTAGTTATAACCTTTAAAAGCTCCACTTAAAATAAAAAGAAATGTCAAGGCACTCCAGGCAGTTTCCGTTGTAAAATATATCTTTACTTTAAAATATCAAAACAGAACAATAATTACAGAACAAATATATCCCAACACATACAACCTTAAAACAAACAGGTAAAAGTGCAGTTCCTGCAATACATGCATTCAGACTGGTCTAATGTAATATATGCTTACTTTCTTTCAGTGCTTTGATGGTCTCTCTTCTCTTAGTCAGAAATATTGTCTTCTGTGTCTCTGTCAAGGTTCTCTCAGCAATTAAACACAGTTCTGATATGGCCTTCTCCGCCTTGGTGTAACAACATCCATAGTTTATCTCACAGGAGGTCCAAATAAAACATTTCAAAAAACATAATAGGTGACCTCACTGCCTTTCCTCCCTCAGGTTAACCAGACCAAATCGGTTTGTGCTCTGCTACACATACATCTCAAACGTTTTTTGATCTAAGTCACTGAATTCAAAGCAAAAGTATATTTGCCTCTTTAATTTCATCTAGACCTTGGAATTTACACCTCAAAGGTCTCTCTGATGTAATTCAAGGGTTCCCCAGGAATGTGTATTGGACCTTCCAAATTCATCTGGTCCTCCCTGGCCCAGGCATCAACCTCTCTTCAATGTCCATTCTGGCTTCTCTCTGACACCCCTCCCTCTCAAGTTCTTCCTGACAACTATTGCAAGTCAAAGTATTTTCCCTGAGGGAATTATGATGGCTAATCTTATTTCCTGGGATGAAAGCAAATTGACAAGGTAATTGCACCCCAGATATCTGCAATTTAACTATGTCCTGTCCTTTGAACTTTTCCCTGTGGGGTCTTGATGTGTCAGTTCCAGTAAGACAGTAGTTTCCTCAAACTGACCTTCCCATCACATATATTATATGTAATAAAAAATTGATACAGCACTCAGAGCTGGCTGTCTACGTCACACTACCACTGAACTGCTTAACAACTTAAAAACTAAAATAATGCTCTTCATTTCCAGCATATCACCTTTCTCTTCCTCACATGGTTCAGATATAAGAAGCTCCTCCAGATAATGTAAATTGCCTCAAATATCTGATTGTATGGCTTGACCCCAAACTACTGTATACTTTTACGAATATATCACTGGAACAGTCAAGGGTACAAATCAAAAGCTTATCCTTGTTTACTGCACTTAGAATGACCATAACAAAAGCATCAGAAGCTAATGCTAAGGTGATCTCTGCTCACTATCTTGGAATATTTGAGAGGGATATATAGGTCAGCAAATGATTACTTGATTCCACTACTGCTGCACTGTTCAACATGTATCAGTTTGTACTTAGTAGTGAGTGATGCGGGTCACACTGGAGACTGGAGCCGGAGCCAGTATTTGCACTGGGGTGCTATACTGCACCACAGGGTGAACATTTGGAGAAGGCACTAGGGGAAGCCAATAGCACAATGGCAATAAAGGGGGAGTGCTGCTGGTTGGGGACTTTAGTTTGCCAGAAATAGATTGCAGCCTTCCAGCCACAGCCTCAGCTGGATGCAGAGCCATCCAAAACTCCTTGTAGGGTGTGTTTCTCAGGCAACTAGTCAGGGAGTCCACTCAAGATGAGGCAACACTTGTCACCCAACCAGTGCAGCAGTAGCACTACAGCTTACAGTACCAATGACCCAGGTTCAGAAATGAGCCCAAAGTGTCAGAGTCTCAGCCGGAGGTTGAGGTGGATAGAGCATCTGATGGACTGCTTTCCTGCTCCAGGGAGGGAGGGACACATAGTTGAGCAACATCTCAACCCCTAGAAGTGGCAATGGGCTGCTGCATTAAGACAGTGTGCAAATGCAGGGGGATAGGTGGGGTAACAGATGTCATCACATCAGGAGCAGGAGCATGCCTGACATCACACAGATGTCATTGTACATCTGTTCTGCAAGGGTGGAACCTACACAAAGAAAAAACCCTCTGGCTGAGCAGAATCACACCTGATCCCAGCAAGTACTACTCCACTGTGCCTACTGGGGGTCTGCCAGATACCACATTAGCATTTTGGTCTTTCTTCTATGGTGCCAAGGGGGGAGGAAGTCCCACCATGGAGGGGAAAGTCATGATCTCCTGGATGAATGGTAAGTCATAGGGCCCAAGATGGTGAACCAGAAAGGAGATTCAGAGGGTGAAAATGGGTATATCCCTGCAGACCATAGGGGAATAAAGAGAATTAAAAAAAGGAAAAAGACAAGGCAACACTGGATATGGAGCTTACAAACTAGGACAGTGTTGCAGACATAAAAATGGGTGTCTCCAAGGACCAATGATCAATGTACAGTGTGGTTTTAACATAAAGATGGTGGCAGAGACAAACCACATAAGGATGAGGTTTCTGGAATTCAGGAGGGTGGATTTAAAAAAAATTGTGAATGCCTCAAAGTCAACCTAGCAGGTGGGATTGCCAGGGTGTGGTGGAGGAACAGTGGGATAAATAAAACAAAGGCATAGTGAAGGCAACTTCCATCTGTGTGAAGGAAGTGAGCAAAATCAAGAGGAAAAAGATACCACTATGATTCTTGAGGGGCATGGCTGTGAAGGTAAAGGCTAAAGGGGCAGCATTCAATAGGTACAAAGAGAGGCAGAGGGAAGAGAACACAGAGGTGTACCATGTAAAGCAAAGGGAAGCAGGGAATGTGTGGAGGGGTACTAAGGTGCAGACAGCAGAAAGGATAGCCAAAGGGGTGGCTAATGGGACAAGACTTTCTTCAGATACATAAGTGAGAAGAGGAAGACAAGGGGAAGGATTACGAGAATAATAAGGGCAAGAGGAGATTGCGTAGAGGAGGATCTGGAAAAATGAAGATATCCTGAACAGGAACTTCTGCTCAGTCTTCACAGAGGAGGAGGAGGAGGTCAGACCACAAAGAACAGCAGAAACATTTTGGTGAGGGAAGTGGATACATGTTCATTCACAGAAGAAAGAGTCCTGAGAGGATTTGCAAATCTGAAAGTGGACATGGCTATGAGGTCAGACAAGAAACATCCAAGGGTGCTGGGGGAGCTCAAGGAGGTACTGACAGTACCTCTGACAGCCCTGTTCACCAACTCACTTGAAACAGGAATGGCTCCAGAGGACTGGAGAAGGGCAGATGTAGTCCCACTCCATAACAGCAGTAGCAGGGAGGAGGCTGGCAACTATAAGCCGGTCAGACTAACATCAGTGGTGGGGAAGTTAATGGAAAAACTATTAAAAGAAAGGCTAGTAGAGTTTCTTGAATCCACCAGGTTACAAAACCTGAGGATTCATAGGGGAGGTCATGTCAGATGAACCTGCTCGATTTTTTTGACTGGGTGACCAGGGAAATAGATCAGGGAGGGGCAGTGGATGTGACCTACTTAGACATCAGCAAGGCCTTCAACACCATACCACATGGGAGGATTATAAGAAAACTGGGAAGTTTTGGGGTGCGATCCAAGCTTATAAACTAGTTAAGGAACTGGTTGATGAAAATGCAACAGAGAGTGGTAGCAAATGGCATTCACTCTGAGTGGAGAGTGTTCAGCAGGGTACCTCAAGGCTCAGAACAGGCCCAGTCTTCGTCAATATCTTCATAAGTGACATACAAGAAGAGCTAAAAGGGGAAGGTATGCCTCTTTGTAAATGACACCAACATCTGCTGTAGGTTACATACTCCAGAGGAGGTGGAGAGAATGGGTAGAAACCTGAAAAGCTTGAGGAGGAGTTGAGGGTATGGCAACTCCGTTTCAATGCAAATAAAGTGCAAAATCATGCATATAGGGCATAGAAACCCAGAAGTGGTGGACAAGATTGTGAAGAGGTATTGACAGCCACAAAGCAGGAAAGAGGCATTAGGATTATCAAATCTGATGACCTCAAGGTGGCTAGGCAGTGCAACAAGGTAATAGAGAGGACAGTGGGATTCTAGGGTGCATAGGGAGGGGAATCACTAGCTGAAGGAGAGATGTAATGTTGCCACTGTATCAATCATTAGTGAGACCCTACCTGGCGTACTGTGTCCTACTCTGGAGACCACATCTCAGGAAGGACATACATAGGGTAGAGGTTGTCCAGAGGAGGGAAACTAAAATGATGCAGAAATTACATCAAAAGCCGCATGTGGAGAGACTGGAGGCATCTCAATATGTATACCATGGAAGCGATGAGGGAGAAGGGGGGAAACAATACAAACCTATAAGTACTTCATGGGGATGAACAAGGTGGAGGGGGAGTTCATTTCAGAGGAGAATGTACCCCAGGACAAGAGGGCATGAAATGAAGCTGGAAGGGGGGAAGTTTAGATGGGATTAAATAAAGTGCTTCTTCACTGAAACAGTGGTGACCACCTGGAACAGTCTACCAGCAGAGGTGATGCAAGTGAAAATATTGGTGGGCTTCATGTGATAGGCACAAAGGAATCTTCATAGGAAAGTCAGGGGAGAAGTCGTTGGAAATCAGTTAGGGATGGGGTCTGCGGTGACACTATAGGCATGGGGGAAATGAGCAGACTAGGTGGGCCAAGCAGGCCTTGTCTGCCAACAAATTCTATATTTCTGTGTAAATCCCCAGCACTGTAACTTGTATACCAATTTGATGGTGTCTCATCTGACAGTAGGCATGAGTTCAAATGGACTACCTGGTGTACAAATGCTTGCAAGTTCATATCCTGAATATCTATGCAGCCTCCTTGTTGAACCACTTCAGAATGATCGCTTGAAGGAAAACTCCTTGGGCACTTTTCACATTTCTAGAGTGTGTAAGCCAGCTGGCTTGAAAACCTTCAGTGTAGATGCTCCTACCACCTGGAACACAATACCATATACTGTCAATTGAATTTATAACTCTAATGCCTCTTAAAGAGCCCTGTATTAGTATTTCCTCAAAACGTGTAAGTTCACATAATTAGCTGACTTTGCAAGCATCAAACCTTTTCTTTCACTCTCTTATTCTTTCTTCTGCACATCTCATTACTGCATAGCTGTGCACTACACTAATCATCTTGGATTTTCTTTGTGCTCCATTCTTTAGGTAACTACTATCTCTGTTCCTGTAGCTTGTGTTCTTTTTTTTTTTTTTTTTTTTCACTTATTTATTTTGTTCTTTGTTCAGCCCGTCTGTATATTTTAACTTTTTAATTATTACCACTTGTAAATGCTAAAATATCCGCGCTGCCTCTGTAACTAGTCCCCCAGGGCCCACATGAAAAATAGCTATTACAATTACACATGGCTATTCTGATGTGCAAAATGACAAATAAATTAAATAATGAAGTGGGGATCTATGGGAATAAGTACCATACTACAGCCCAACTGCTGCATTAATCACGCATCACAATCATTAAAGAAGGACACTTCCAACTTGTAGAAGGTGCAATTGCTTGTACTGAGTCTCCATTTCAGGACCATTTCATTTTCTCACTAAGAAGACTCAAACAATTTCATATTTCAGACATTGGCTTCATAAATGGCCATATTACAGTCTTAGACATTCTCCCTGCTCACAAGGTTCTTGCTAACGCAGTGTGTCATACATTTGCACAGATTACTTATTCTGGCTATGTTTCCTTCAGTATCCCATCTGGCTTTCAACCAATGGGTAGGGGAATACAGCACCCCTATGTCATTTCATGAGGAGGGCTGCACTGGGGTTGCAGATCTTACACCTATGAGACTATGATGCCATTGATCCCTACTGATGTTGCTCCTTACTGCCTGCTTTCTGGTCTGTTTCCCCAAAGATCCAGTGTTGCTCACTCTCAGACTCTTATTCCAGGTCCAGGAACTTCTTCAGAGACCTTACCCAAATCCTAAAAGTCAGAGAGAAATGTTCTTTGAGAGAAAACCATGCGAGTACTGCCTAAGCTGCTCCATATATATTCCTAAGCTACTCCTATTTAGCTCTGTGTTCCTCAGTGGCTTTAACTTTCTCTGCTAGACTTTATTGACCCAACCAGCTCCCCCTGGCTGCCTGGAGGCTAGTAACAGCAGCTGTCCCTTTGTTAAAAGGAAGGAGGATACTACACATAGGTTCACCATTTTCTGGGAGAAGAAGGGACTTCTGTTACCCCTGTATTTGCCACATGCGAGCTTCAGGGCATGTCCCTGTAAGCAGCTGAAGCTGTGGGTGAGTCAACCCCACAGTGGACTTCATGAAACAGCAGAACACTGGCACTTTCTCATACTATGACGTGAACTTGAAGTTTCAGGAGCACTTTGTCATTTGTGCCAAAATAACTCTGGAAAACCTTTTGCCCTCCCAAGTGGCCTGGGCAAGACCCAAGACAACCATCCTCACCACCCCTGTCATATTACCCACCCTTTTCCCACTCCAGTTCTTTCACACATTTTTTTTAAATACTGCTGGCCCCTGGCACTATGCTAAGAGTGGACATCTTTTCATAGACACCTACCTTCCAAGCCCAGTTTCTCCAGTACCCAAAATGAATTTAATTGAAAGATGGGCCCTCTTGGCCACTGATCTATGACTTTGGGGGGTATAGTCAAAATTGCCAGATCATTCAGCCATCCTCCCATATCACATCCAGCCTGCTCCAACTCTTGATTATGCAAAAGATGTAAACACTCCTCTCAATCCATTTGGATCCTCAAGTACCACACTGACTCCCATTACTTCATCATTATTATAACATCTTTTTTATATACTATGCAGTTGATCCATTTGCATTCTTTAGGTTCTGTATGAAGACTACTGTAGTCATACTACTTTAGCAGAGCATGCAAATTTTATTCAGTGTCAACAGAAACATTACTGGGACACCACACCACATCAAGTTAAGGATTATTTCTCTGGGTTAATGTTGAGTTATGTAGGCAAGAAATATCTTCAACATTCCATTCACTTATATCAGAGCCCACGCTGAAGTTGGTGGTTCAAGCAATGCAACATGGTTACTGAGGGAAAAACAAAATTAATACGTTGTTTCCATCATATCTGTTGCATTTAATGTCCTCAAAGAATATTCTACTGATCCTAGAACAACGCAGTCATGAAAGACTTCCTGGTAGGTGCTTTGCTAAGAACACTTGAACTCCTTTAGATACACTTTTTTAATTCCGCAAAAGGCACACTACTGACCCTCACTTCAGGATCATTATGCTGCTCAATGTATTTCTTTCTGTAGTAGTGCGATGTGGCTATAATGGAAGTCATGCTTTGTATACACCTAGCAACAATCTATTGGTGGCCATACAAGAGGCCTTGCTGCTTCTGAATCCCAACAGAATCAATCCCTTGTGGACAAACTCCCCACACTTGGCTGATGACCATTTACCTAGGCAAGAACTTTGCTCTTTATCATGAACCATGGTACTAGTGACCCTGTGTTGTTCCAATCCACACTGACCAAAATACATACCATAGCAGCACTTCTTCCTTGCATGAGGCTTGCTGTTATAGACACCACTGCAACTCCAACCAGGAGCAATATCTTCCACTAGATGAGTTGCTGATCTCTTGCACAGTTCCCCTGGGAACTGTAGATGCCTCCTCATGGAGTTCCACTCTTTTAACTCTTTTTTCCAGTCACCATGTCCTGTCTTTGAGGCCCTTTAACTGTTGTCTCTAAGCTGTACAATTCTGAGGCAATCCTGTGTTAGACAAGTGCTGCCTGTGCTGCTAGTTCCCTAAAATGGGGGAACTACATATAATAAGAAGTCTCTAACTGTTAAGAAAAGGGTTCTTAGGACACCAAAGGGATTACAGTGATATCATAGAACCATAAGAGCAAAACCTGAGTGGGTACTGTTATGCCACCAGAGCTCTGGGTTGCCCTGTCAACCCTGTTCTTCACAGTTTTTTTATATTTCATAATATATAATTTTTCTATTTTGAAATACAAATACCGAATCTGCATATAAATAAACTGCCACGGCTCTTTTTCACCTGTTAATCAGGCACACCAATAACCTTCTGTTCAGATCTTCCTATTCTGTCTGACTGTCTCCCCCTCCACCAGTGCTGGTCCATAAAAATTGATATAACAAGCCCTGTCATTTTGAAATGGGTCTTGTCTTTACCATGATCAAAAATTTTGTAAACTGCAAAAGATTCTGTGGGATTCTAAGTTCTAAAAGAATCCTTCAGTGCAGTTCTATATGCAAAATGTCTATCAGAAACCACCAGCAAAATGATATAATTGAAATGCTCGTAGAGCAGAATGCTTGTTCTGCTAGTTTGACAAACTGTCCAGTTTCAGAAACGGATCATATATACCTCTTGCTCACTTCTATATATGAGTTTACTTACTATTCTGATGGTTTTTCACAATTTGTTTGTTTGTTTCCAACTGGCAGCATTGCCCAATGCCATTCAGTGCCACGGCTGCTGGAAATGAAGTAGTAAGAGGTATCAAATTAGTTACCTGTTAAAGATCAATTGCCAACCTGTGACTTTTTTATTTGAAATCTGTCATGTCTTCATGTTTGGCACATTGAAAAATGTCATATTAACCAGAATCTGTGTTTGTTGTCTTTGTTTACATAGCTCACCTCATGGCTTGTATTTCAAACACCAGCAGCACTGATTCCCAATTTTATTTTTTCTTCAATCACAGCAGTCTGTGCTGAAGCACCAGTGGAGTTTTAAACCAGCTGATAAACTTGCTTGTGCAGTGGTTGACATTTCCCCAGCAATTGAACTTGTTATCATATAAATGAAAATATTAACTGTAAAAGAAAAATACTGATCTAGTGTATTTTGTAAAAAAATAAATAAATGCTTGTGCCGTACACTGTACTCACTCAGTGAGAACCTGCCATTCAAACACACATTTGAAATCAACTGGTATAGAATAAGGGCTTGTTACGATGTTTCTAATTTATATTTTATTTTTCTTATCTACTGACATGTCATGTAACAGCATATCAGTTCTAATTAGCAGTTTTTCAGCTGATGAGAAAGACAATATCTGCCCCCCCCACACACACACACCATTACGCTTTCTCATTCTGTCTACCTAATCCTGGTTATTTCAACATTTATATGTTACATTTTGTGCATTCTTGCTTTAGGTTTGTTTTTACTTACGCACTGACAATACTGTATAGTAACAGTAATGACACACACTGATCGCAGGGTGCCATCTTGAGTACAATTGCACCAATTTCAGTGAATTTTCACAATTCTAATTTTGTATATCTGTAGATATTTCTATGACAGGATGATGGAACAGATAGTTCATGTTATGTGCAACTAAATGTTGTGTTAGCACAATCATTTCAGTTAATTTTTTATAGATTTTATTTACATTTTTATAGAACTCATTGGAGCTGGGCTGACGTGAATTCTACTTTCATGGAACTTTCACAAAATTTTGTAAATTTTGTGAAATTTCCCAAATTACCACCTTTGGTAAAAATTGGAATCTTCCGAATTTGGTGACTTTTCACCCTGTTCTACAAAATTTTCTGGCTGAATTCTGGAATAATGCACATGAACTCTGGAATGACAGGTCTGAGGAATTCCATTCTGCAGTTTAATACATTAATCCACAATACATGTAATTATTCTGCAATTCAATGATCAATTCTGTGGAATTTAATTTATCAGTTTAATACTTCAGTCCACAATTCATACATTCATTCTGCAGTTCAGTGACTCACTGAACATGAATTGCTGATTGATTTATTAAACTGAGGAAAACAATTCCGCAGATCTGACCACTGACAGTGATAAGTTCTGAGGAATTTCTTTCTGCAGTCTAATACTTATGCACAATGTATACATTCATTCTGACATTCTATGTTGGAATTTCTGCAAAAGTTGCCAAAATGCATTCTGAAAATTTGCAAAACTGAAATTCTGACTTTTGCCAAAATTCCGCTGGCTAAGTTTAATTTTGCACAGACCTAGAACTTATACATTTTACACAGATCAGATTTCTACAAACATTTATTTAGTCAGACTAAAATTATGTTCGTATGTAGATATGCTGTAGTACATTGGGTGTGAGGACAGGATATTTGGAATATTGTTTTTTTAATTTTTTTGCTGATGAAGGTAATAATTTTTGGGTAGTCATGACATACTCATTGGTCCATTCTAAACTGCTGCCTCCCCCCTTGGGAACTCAGCCAGTGCAATGTTGTACAATAGATTGCAGACTGTTTCATATTCTAGTCTAGAAGACATCCAGCTCAATATACTATTGAGGATGGAGGTAGTGTACAAATGCTTGTGCCATTCAGTTTGTGGATAAGTGGGGTAGTGACAGCCAGTCAGTTTAGTTTCATCCTGTCTGCTCATGCAAACACATTTTTTTGTAATCATTGGTTGGTGTAGTGCCATTTACAATACAGCAAATGTATTTTTATACTGCCATTAGCACTAAATGCTGTAATGGGTGTGTATTGGACAGAGAGTGGAAAGTGTAGCAGTGCATGTTCTGATTGGTGAGTTGAAATATTGGGAGGCACAGTAGGGTGCTACAAGTTGTTATATATTTCAGTTGCACTGGATTATCTTTATTATGAGCAGGTTGGTGAATTTCAGTAGAATCCATGTCATAGTTGGAGACATTAATTTTAAATCCAAGCCCTACCTACCTTTTAACAATTAAAGATAAAGATTAAACAAAACCAGCTGACTCAGAGTTCAATATGCCACAAATAACATCATTCACTATAAAACAACAACCAAGAAACCAAAAAGAGAGATAAACGTAATACTTTGCCTGTGAAAATTACGGCACCAACATTATCACACCATGTCAAGGGGTGAGATTTACATGCTATTATTTACCAGACAAGAAAGTGATAAATGGTATGGGCCTGATTTTCAAATACAGATGCAAAGCTTGTGACTAAGTCCTGCATCACTGCAAAGTCTGACGAACCTGTGTCCAAGGGTGTGACGCAACTTGCACCCGATTTTACAATCTTTGATGCAGGTTGCAACAGTACCCTCAGTTTATTGCTGCTTGTGGCAAAGCTGTGGTGAAACCTCATAAACCAGCTCCCCCATGGACACAAAGTTATGCCAGAGGGAAGCTGGCACAAAACTGTGTCACTCTGCTGCAAGGGGCTTGTGGCAGAGGGTTTGTGGAAGGCATCTTCCAAAAATTGCACTGCAGCACAGGTTTGATGCAAGTCACCACTTGTGTCAAAATCTCTGCCACAAGTCCTTTGCAGTGACCACAAGACATTAGAAAATTTGTCCCTATAGATCCACAGCTGCTTATTAGCAAGCAATATAGGCTTTCCACAAAGCGTATATTACATTTTGAGAATGTGGTTAGAAAACTTCAGCATTTTCAGATAAAACACTACCTGTCAAAATATGAGAGGGACACTGGTCAGACCATGAATTTGACCCAGTTCAAAATTAATAGTCATTAGTGCAACCATTTGAAGCTACAGATTGATGGACACATGCCATACAAATACTGCTTCATGATACATTATGAAAATAACTAAAAATCAGTCATAAAAAAATAAGTTACAAAAAAGATGATGGTCAATGAGCACAGACAAAAATACCTATGTCTTTTACCCTTATACCACATTACTCATTTATAATACTGGATGCTTGAACTCCAGAACTGTTGCTGCTGCAAGATGAGTTGTCAATTTTTTTATAGTTTATAATGAAGAGCTGCCCAACTTATAGATTTGAAACAATCTCCTGAGCTCCCCATCTCTCCCATGACAGACTGAACATGTTTCTGCATGAACAGGCATTGAAGTGAACAAGTAAGAAGTGACTTTTTTATGTCAGTGTCCTTTGTCTCAGTGGATCTGCTGCTAGGTTATATCATGAACTGGACCTTCACATTTCTACCTTGTCTACTTATGTCAATATTAAATTGGTCATTTTTTAAAGGCACAAGCATTGAGCTCTGTGTTTCAGCTATAGCAATTATAGAATCACGGTGCAGGGCAGTACCGTGAATGAATTTTTTTTTTGTGAAAAAACAAAACAAAACCAAATGTACTTGTATACCTCTCACAAGAAGGCATACCAGTTTAGTACAGACACAAGTAAACAAAACAAAAATAAGAAGATCCAGCAAATGATGCAATTGAACGGCAGATCACACACTGACCCCAAAACATCACTTCACACTCACCTCAAAGTCAAAGCTGTCTGTACAGGAACACACGTTTCCAATGAAAAGAAAACAAAGAAGTTAGGAGGCCATTTAAAAGTACAACAAGTTAATCAACCCTTCATTATAAACTATGAAAAAGAAATACACAAAAACATCAGTGATAACAGATGGTAGTACCTAATGAAGTGAGTACAAATCTTGTCAGCTTGTAGGTGTCACTTGAAGTCTGCAAACAGCATCCCCCCCCCCACCACATCATTACTTCTTCCTGAGTCAGTGTGCTGCATGGTTCTCTTCTCTCAGCAGCTACTCAGTGCAGTTCATGCACCCAGTATTTTGATAATTGCCAGTTGCCCAGCTGTTTGAAACAGCAGGAGCTGTTTATTCATCAGTGACTTTCCACCAATTGGAGAGCTCAGCACTTGTAACCAGGGAGGGACTCTTATCTTCAGTCCCTGGCTACCATGGGCCTCCCACCACTGCTGCAGTCATGAGAAGGACATGAGCCAGTGGGCCTGGGGTTGGAGCATTCTTGCCCTTTTGAGTTCCTCCAGTGAGCCCCTCCAGTGTAGTTTGAAACAGAAGGAGCTGTTTCTTCATCAGTGACTTTTCTGCCAATTGGAGTGCTCAGTGGTCTTCATATCCCACTGGCTTCTAGTGGTCCCATGTGAGCAGCACAGCAGGAGTGTGAGTCCTGGAGGGGAGTCACTAGAGGGAAGACACCAGGACACACTGCCTAAGCCCCATCCTGCATGTGTCTGTAAGTATTTTTATACTGGTTAGCCTTTTAAATAACATGCTATATGTATGCCATCAGTGTACATCTGAATAGGTACTCATCCAGCTCGCATTCCTATCACTTGCCTCCTACCTTTCTGCTCTGTGTAAGTAGGATGGCCTACCTTGTGTGAATAGCACTTCTGCATTAACTTCTTGTGCCTCTAAATGGGTACTGATAACCAGCCTCTATCATAGGGAGTTACTGACAGACTGCATACCGTACCACAATCTGGGCCAGATTTTCAAAGCCCTGAGAAGAACTCAAGGTGCATGCATCAAACATGTCTGACACAACTGGCACCTTGTGCCAAAAGATGTGGCTGGGAGCTATTCAGTAAATCAGCCTGTGTCAAACACAGGCTACATGTGGCAAAGGGGATTTATGCCAGCCTTGCCCCCAAAAATGGGCTGCGGCATGGTGCTAGGGGTTCTTGCAGCACATGTAGGCTGCCATATCCCCTAATTTGACATTTAGAAAATTCTCCTAGAGGACAAAGGTCTAAATACCATTAGACCAGCCAAAGGCTGGTCTAACATCACTTGGATTTCCTCTGGAAGAGTTGTCAATTGTGTGCCACTGTGTTGCTCTCCTCAAGCCCCAATCCACCCATATGGTGATCTATGAGAAAAAATAAACTCCTTGGTGATCTAGTGATCCCCCAACCCAATATGCCTACAATATGCCATGTAAAGTATTATAAAAAGAGATTTCATTTGTATTGGTCCTTGTAAAACAGGAGAAGATGGAAGGTTTGGTACCTTTTATTGGACCAACAAGTGTCTTGTACAAAGATGGAATTATACACAATCTTTCGGGGACACACAGGTACCTTCTTTAGGTGAATAGCAAACCTGAGCAACAAGCAGTATGTATATCCACTGTGAAGCAATTAAAAATCAGTAAGTGAAGTAGGAAGGTGATAAAGAGGACTACAGCTTCCTTTCATCTCCTACTGACCTGTTCCTACTACGCCCCCCTTCCCAATTTCTTATGTTTTTTTTTTTTTTTGCATCTTAGACTTTCATGTCTAGTCCCCTTTATCACCTTCCTACTTCACTTCCTGACTTTTAATTGCTCCACAGTGGATATAAATATTGCTTGTTGCTCAGTTTTGCTGTTCACCTGAAGAAGGGACCCGTGTGGCCCCGAAAGCTTGTGTATAATTCCATCTTCGTATAAGACACTTGTTGGTCCAATAAAAAGTATAAAACAAAAGAAAAGTCACTGATTGGTGCTCAGTGTTCTCCACAGCCCAATAAGCCTGTATATGACACAGCTGCCAATGTCTGAACCTGGTAGTTTAGTGGTCCCCCACCCTCCTCAGTAGGTAGTGCCCACCTCCTTGGTCTCCCTTTCCTGAGCCCCGATCCAGTGACTGGCAAAGCCCTCCTCACACCATCACAGCTGGCCACCAAATGAACTATCAGAGCATGTACTGTATACAGAACATGCTCTGATAGTTCTTCAGTGGGCAGCTATTGAAAATGAGGAGAGCTGTGCTATCATGGGATTGGGGTTCGGGATGGCGGGAGCTGGGTGTTGGGTCACTACATACCGAGGGAGGGGTCACTAAACCACCAGGTTTGGACATTAAGTATCAGTGTCATATAGGGGAAACCTTGGGCACTAATCAATTACTTTTTTTGTTCTATAATACTTTACAATGCAGGCATATCGGGGCTGGGGGTCCACTAGATCACCAGGGATTTTATTTTTTCTAATATTTCACCTTATAGACAGATCAGAGCTTGAGGTTGCTGCAATCCACTACCCTGCTCCCTTCCAAGGGTGCAGGGGCTGCCAGACCATCCCACAGCTTGTGGCATACCTTGTGGATACGCTGTCTGTTTGGTGCACTGCCACTGATGCCGCAATCTATGGGGCATAGGCTACAGGACCTTGCCTGATACTGAGTCAGGCACAGGGTCCCTGACACAGTGGCAGTCAACACAAGCTGCCATTGTCACAGTTTGTGGCTGACATTTGAAAATCCATCCCACTGTATTTAGTGCTAAATCGTATTACCTGCCTCCCAGCTCAACTATCACCACTGCCACATTTTTTTTTATTGTTTAGTCAGTCTACATATCATTACACATTTTATTGGTGTATGCTAAACATATTTCATTATGGCCTGTTGCAAGTTACTAATACTGCATTCCCATCCTAATTGCCCTGCTCTAAATGTGTACTGCAACTTTGCCTGCGTCCCCCCATCAAGCCTCTTGCTTTTCTCACTCTCCCTCCCTCCTCCCATGTTGGCCATTGCCATGACTCCCTGTTCTAGGTCCCCATATGTTTCCTCACTGTATTGCTCCTTCCCCTTGTCAGTAGATCCGTCCTCCACCTCAACCCCTTGACTGCTTTCACTCTCCCTCCTTCCCTTACTTTTCCAGCATTTGCACTGACTCCCCCCAACTGCTTTTCACTCTCCCACCTTAATATACAAGTTAGCCAGCCTTGGAGTGGTCCCAAAGTGGTAGCTTGGGTAAAACATCGGCTGGACAATAGGACACAGAGGGTAATATTAAACAGAGTACACTCTGAAGAAAGGGGAATTACTAGCAGGGTACCGCAGGGTTCAGTACTGGGACCGGTCCTCTTTAATGTCTTTATAAGGGACATTGCAGAGGGACTGGAAGAAAAAGTATGTCTCTTTGAAGATGACACAAAAATCTGCAACAGGGTCGATACAGAAGGTGGGGTGGAAAGGATACAAAGGGACCTGGCAAGGTTGGAGAAATGGTCAAATGTATGGCAGCTTAGATTCAACGCAAAGAAGTGCAAAGTAATGCATCTTTTTTTTAGTTGTTTAACAAGAAGTAGCACACTAAGCTGAAAGCTTTTTTACAGGAGCATCCTGGGAGCACAGGGAAGTTAAGTGACTTGCTCAGGGTCACACAGTATGTAAGTGGAAGCTGTGGGATTCAAACCCAGGTCTTGCCAGCTGGATGTCACCAGATTTGCAGCTCAGAGCCTTAAACCACTGCACTATACTGCCTCCCATCTGCATCTGGGAAACAAAAACCCAGGAGAAGAGTGCACAGTGGGGGGTGAGATACTAATAACAACAAAAATGGAAAGGGACCTGGGGGTAGTCATATCAGATGACCTTAAGGTGGGCAAGCAATGTGAGAAGGCAGTAAGGAGGGCTGGCAGGATACTGGGATGCATAGGGAGAAGCATTATCAGTAGAAAACAGGAAGTTGTTATCCCTCTGTACAGAGTACTGCGTGCAGTTCTGGAGACCCCATCTCTGCAAGGACATAGACAGAATGGAGGCTGTCCAGAGGAGGGCAATTAAAATGGTGCAGGGTCTGCACCAGAAGACATATGAAGAGAGATTAAAGGAGTTTAATATGTATATCCTGGGGGGGAGACATGATAGAAACTTTCAGGTACCTCAAGGGAATCAACAACGTCCAAGAGGGTAGCATCTTTCAGAAAAGGGATGTACAAGTACTAGGGGCACAAATGGAAGATGGGGGAGGCTCAGAGGAAATGTGAGGAAGTATTTTTCATGGAGAGGGTTGGATACATAGAACAGCCTTCCTGAGGAGGTAGTGGAATCAAAAACAGTGGGGGAATTCAAGAATGCATGGGAAAGATATAAGGTATTTCAAGTGGGGGGGGGTAGGAGGAAGTTGGCTCTTGGTTAACTAGGATCTGCAGCTTATCCATTAGGTAGGGAAATGGGCAGACTAGGTGGGCCAAGCGGTCCTGATCTGCCGTCAAATTCTATGTTTCTATGTTTCTTCCGTTACCTTTCCAGAATTTTCACATACTCTCTATACTTGGTCCCCCTATCTTGTATCACTACTCTGCTTACCTGTCCTGCCCTTCCTACCTTTCCTTTTCTCATAAATTGTACAAACTCCCTATGTAGGCTCCCCTTATCACTTGTATTACTGTGCTGCTCACCTGCACTATCTGTCCCCTCTTCTCTTCCTCCTTCCAACTCATCCCTCCTCCTCTCCTCCTCCATCCCATCTCGCCGTACTGTGCACCCCCTACTTTATCAATCAAATTTCCACTTTCTCTCCTGCCCCCTCTCTGTCATAGCTCCCCCCACATTCCTTCTTCACCAAGATCTAATCCCATATTTCTTCCAGCCTTTCTAATATGTTGCTTACTCCCTCTTACTACTTCCCTTCCTGTTTTTCTTTGCTTCCCTCCCTCCCACTGGCTTTCCTTCCACTCTCCTCCCCCTACCCCATCCTCTCCCCTTCCCTTCCCATTTTCCTACCCTCCCCTTCTCCCACCTCTTCTCTCTTGCATTCCCCCTGGCTCCCTGGTAGCTCACTCTTCCCCTTCTCTTGGCTCCATCTTGAAACCCTTAAATCCTTTCTCCCTCCCATTCCTCTCCCCACTGCACCCCCTCTCTTCCCCTCATCAGCAATGAAAATACATATCTCACTCCATTAAGCTCCTCATCTCGCTGCTACACTTAGTGGCAGGTGATGTTGAGCCCATTCCTGGCCCTGTACGCCCTCTTCCCACTTGTCTCCCCAAAGGGTTGAGAGTGTCTCACATCAATGCCCGAAGCCTCCTCCCCAAGATCGACCAGCTGCAACCACTCATGGTCAGTCTTCAGCCAGATGTGCTAATTATGTAGGAGTCTTGGTTATCCCACAAGATACCTGATTCCACAGTTGACATCCCTGTGTATACCCTCACTTGGCAGAATCATGCTGTGAGGGGTTGTGGTGTTGCCATCTACCTCTCCTCTACCATTCAGTTTGTCCATCTACTCTATCTCTTCCCCCTCTGCATATGAACTTCTCCTTCTCAAACTCTCTCTGCTGTTCTCTATCCCTATCTTTGTAGCTGGTGTCTACTGTTTCCCTGGACTACCTACATCATCTGTCACTGAACTCCTGACCACTATCTCCTCTCATGCCTCTTCTGGTGAATTACTCTTCCTTGGGGACAAAACTATTAACTGTCTCTCTCCCTCTCAACCTAAAATCTGTCAAATATATTAAGTCCCTCAATCTAATCCAATTGATCTTCAACCCTACTTGACACAATCATAAATCCCTCAATCACCCTTTGCTGTACTGGGCTCTTACCTCTCAATCACACCACATCATAGATGTCAGCATCCTCCTTAATGCCATTAGTGACCACAACATGGTCTACTGCGTGTGCATGATACACCATCCCAAAGACCCTCCCAAATTCCTCCAGATCCGGTCATTCTGGTTACTGGATGTATCCTTCCTCCATGTAGATTTGGTAGCTACCAACTGGTCACCCATCTCTTCTGCTAGATCCATTAACTCTGCCCATGACTACTTCAGTACCAGAAACCTTGAAATTTGGGATCAATATGCCCTCCTTTGGAAACCCAGGATCTGAGTTTTCCACCTCTCTTGGATTTCTGTGGAGCTAATGGCCTGCCTATGTGCACATGATCTTGCCTGGAAGACTCACAAGTCCACTGTTTTCGCCTGCTGACTTGCATAAGTACTGTGCCCATTGCAATGCCTGTACCAATGCCACTAGACTTGCCAAAGCTGATTATTTCTCCTCCACCTTCCAGAACAACCTTAACTACCTCTCTATGTTCTGGGAAGTCATCCGCACCCTTTTCTCTCCTCCAACACAGTCATCCTTCCTGGTCCACAAGGCAGATAACATCCCAGTTTCTAACCCCCTCTATTTTGCCTCTGAGTTCAACTCTATCTTCACATCCTGTGCCTCTTCCCTTATCCCCCTCTCTCCCCATCCCTCCCCTGTCCTCCCCTGTCCTACCACCCCCTTCCCCTTCTCCTTTTCTCCTGTCTCTACAGCTGACCCCCTCAATGCCCTCCTTGTGCTAAATCATTTCAAGGGTAAAAGCCCTTATGGTCTCGACTCCAAACTCCTCCATCTTTCTGCCCCTGCAATTGCTCTTCTTATCACCTCTCTTCTTAACCTTTCTTCCTCCCTTGCTCCTGTCCTCAATGCCTGAAAACAGGTCACCATCATACCACTTCCCAAAGGTGGAGACTCCACCCATCCTGACAACTACCACCCTATCTCCCTGCTTCCCACCTTAGCTAAACTTCAAGAACACCTCGTGTTGTCTCAACTCTCCCCCTTCCTTGACTCCTCCTCCTTCTTCACTCCCTTCCAGTCTGGTTTCCATAAATCCCATTCCACCTCCTCTTCCCTTCTCCAGCTCACTGACTCCATTCTCTCAGGCATGGATCAGGACCTTATTACCTCAGCCATCTCTGTTGACTTGGCCAAGGCCTTTGACACCATTGCCCACCCTCACCTCCTTGACAAGCTCATGGCAGCTGTGCTCTCTGACTCCTCCACTAATTGGTTCCATTCCTACCCTGAGGGTAGGACTCAGTCTGTTAGAATTGGAGACTCACTCTCCCCACTCTCCCTATCAGTACTGATGTCACCCAAGGGTCTGTCCTTGGTCCTACTCTTTTCAGTCTTCCTGAAAGATCTTCCTGCTGCCTGCTACTCTGCGTCTATCCGTATGTTCTCAGATGATATGGTTCTATTTACCATTGGTTCCTCTCCCTCTGATCTGATGGCCTAGCTCCAACTGGACTTCAACAACATCCAGCAGTGGTTCCAGTCTAAAAACGACAGTGCCATTAATTTCAATGGTGTGTGCTGCTTCTGTTGTGGTTATTAATTTTCCTGGCCTTATTTAAGCACATGGTGTTTTGCTGGCAGCATTGTTTGCTGTCCTGTTATTTCCACATTATGACCCCATACCTCTGAACCAATGACATTAACAGGTGTGCATTGTTGTAGGTTAATGATAGAATGCATTTAGTGGGAAGTAAGGCATGAGGCATAACGGAGTGCCTTTAACCACTCATGAAGAGTGCTATACAATAATGCGTAGCCTGAAGTGTGTTAACATAATCATGAAATGGTTCCTTTTTGTCATTATTAAAAAGAAAAGCAAAAATATCTTTCTAATTTAAAGAAGCAGTGTAACAAAATTGGACAAAAAAAGTCCTACCATTTTACAATACAAAACATTAAAAACATTTTTCAGTTTTACTTGGTGGTAAACTTTTCTAGATTCACCACACTTTGAGTACTTTGTAAATGTTTCCATTTAGGTTGTTAAAAAAAAAAGACAGCCACCACATTTGGTTTAGAAATAGCACTGCAGACCTATCAAGGGTTAGGAATGGGAAAATAGCCCCCCAAAAAATAAATAAATAAATAATGGTGCTCAACCTAGGAGCTACTTAGAAAGTAGATTTCACAGGTGTGCTATTACCTTTTATTAATTGCAGCTGACACTAGATTCTGGGAAAACATTTTTTCTTGCACTGACTGTTGCTTTAAAAGTAAAACAAACATTTTGATGTATTTGTGAAAACGTAGGATTTTGTAGTTATAGTATGTGCTCACTAGGTGGCATTCAACTTTCTTTAAAAATTCTTTTTTGCCATTGTTTGCCTGCAGGGAAAGTGTCTGCTTTGTCCTAATTTACTGTATTTTCTGGTCTGAAGGCACTGTTTATAAGGTTATTTTGTCATTCAGTTTTTCCCCACAACAGGATTAATAAAATATCAATGACATAAGGGTCTGTTTTCTATAGCAGGTGGGATAGAATGATCACTGTGTGGAGAAGCACATTAACATAATCATGAGAACATATGTGTTTGTTGCTGCACATGAGATAAGTGAATTCTTTTTTTACACTAAGTAGAATGCTCCTAGCCAAGAAGCAGTGGATTGTGATGCCAGGGCAGGACAAACTCTCCTGTTTTAAAACTAAACTGAGCTGTCAGTGGGAGTGAACATTAACTTCCTGCTGTGGTGGTGGGGGGAGAAAGTATCATTAATTGGGGGGTTACAGGCAGCAGAAACTAAAGTGGCCTGTCAGACCCATTAAGAACATTAGGAATGTATAATGTCTGATCAACAGTGTGCATACTGGGTAAGAAGGTAGCTACCTAGACTAGGATAAGTTGCATGTTGGCAGAGGGTTGTTTCTGTCATTCTGTTGAAGCAGGGATATTAGCATGGCCAAAATTCCTCATAGCCTATCAGGTTTCAGGATTTATACCATCCTTTTCATAATTCACTATTACAGGTTATTTAGCAGTAGGGGCCATTTTGGTAAACAGTCTGACTCAGATTAATTTTCTGTATCCTGACTGAAGTTTGTATAGTTGGATGCACATTTGGTCAGATAAAAAAATACACTTATACATCCAGAAACTGTACAGTATATTCAGAAAGCAGGGCAATGTGTATTGATAACTGTATATCATATAGTTTGAAGCATGCATGTGGTGTTTTAAAAAGTGTTGCAGTGTTGAAACAATTACTTATTATTTGTGAGTTGTTTGAGTGGTAAGACCCAGCTTTTATTTTGATTTAAAAGTTTCTTAAATTATAGGATAGGTTCTATGAGAAACAAGTCTTGTTTATAGAACATCCCCAAATCAATTAAAAAACAGTAGACACATTAATTAACAGAGATGAAATTGATTAAAAGAAGTCAACAACAACAACAATAATGCCAGAAGCTTGGGGAATAAGATGGTAGATTTAGAAGCACAAATGGAGAGGAAGGGATTACATATTGTAGCCGTAATGGAGACCTGAAGTTCAAGTACCAAATCTGGGAAGTGGGGGTCCCAGGGTAAAGGTTATTCAGGAGGGATAGGAGTGGTAGAATGGTGGAAAGAGTAGTGTTATACATCAGGGAGGGAATAAAGGTCACAGAAGGGATGGTGGAACAGGAAGAAGTGGAAAGCATATGGGTCACGCTGGAGAGAAAGGCTGGGACAGCATTAAGACTAGGGTGGTATACAGACCTCCTATGCAGAATGAGGAAACAGGCATGCAGATGCTGAAGGAGGTTCAAAGAACATAGAAACATAGAAACATAGAAGTTGACGGCAGATAAGGACCGCAAGGCCCATCCAGTCTGCCCATTTCTTTTTCTACCTTATAAATGTGCCATCGGCCTTTGCTCTCATGCTGTGTCTTCTTGTCTTGCTATTTTTCTTATATTTAAACATATTAGACTCTTTCACCTTGTTAATGCCCTTAAGGTGTTTGAATGCCTCGATCATATCACCTCTCTCCCTCCTTTGCTCAAGGGTATACATATTGAGCTCTGTTAATCTGTCCTCATATGTCTTCTGATGCAGTCCCTGCACCATTTTGGTTGCCCTTCTCTGGACTGCTTCAATTTGGTTAATGTCCTTGTGAAGGTGTGGCCTCCGATACTGCATGCAGTACTCCAGATGGGGCCTAACCAGTGTCTTATAAAGAGGGATTATTACCTCCCTCTTATGACTTGTGATACCCCTACTAATACACCCTAACACCCCCCTAGCCTTACCTACTGCTTTAGAAGTCTGCTTGGATGATTTCAGGTCATCAGTGATGATGATGCCCAAGTCTCTTTCTTCCTTTGTGACTGCTAGCAACTCCCTCCCAGCCTATAGGTGGCTTCAGGGTTTCTCTTCCTATGTGCATGATCTTGCACTTCTTTTGCATTAAATCCCAGTTGCCACTCTTCTGACCATTTGCTAGTTTATCCAGATCTCTTCTCATTCTGCCCACCCCATCTGGATCATCTACTCTGTTGCAGATCTTGGTGTCATCTGCAAACAGACAAGCCTTACCCTCTAGTCCATCTGCAAGGTCACTAATGAAGATGTTGAAGAGGACTGGCCCCAGGACTGATCCCTGAGGTACCCCACTTGTGACTTGCATCTCTTCTGACTGTATATCATTTACCACCACTCTCTGTTTTCTGCCCAGCAACCAGTTTTCCACCCAGTTGACCAACTTCTGACCCACCCCGAGCCTACCCAGCTTATTTATCAATCTTCTATGTGGAACAGTGTCAAAAGCTTTGCTGAAGTCAAGGTAGGCGACATCAACTGCTCCCCCTTCGTCCACCACTCTGGTTACCCAAAGAAATCTATGAGATTAGTTTGACAGGACCTTCCTTCTGTAAACCCATGCTGTCTTGGATCTTGTGCCCCTATGGATTCCAGGTGTTGCACTATCCTTTCCTTAAGGAGTGCCTCCATAATCTTGCCCACTACTGAGGTAAGACTGACTGGTCTGTAGTTCCCTGCCTCCTCCCTGCTACCACTCTTGTGGAGCGGGATCACATGAGCCCTTCTCCAGTCTTCAGTCTTCTGGGACCTCTCCTGTGCTCAGAGACTCACTAAACAGTTCTGCTAATAGCTCTGCTAGTTCCACCTTTAGCTGCTTAAGTACCCTGGGATGTATGCCTTCAGGTCCCATTGCCTTATCCACCCTGAGCTTAGCAAGCTCTTGTAGGACCCTTTTTTTGTGAAGAGAGTAGTGCTCACCTCTCTCCCCTGTGTCCATGGTGCTGAGCTGTGGCCCTGCCCTACCTTCTGTTCAGTAAATACTGAGCAAAAGTATCTATTTAGGATAGATGCTTTTACATGGTCCTCCTCCTCATGCTCCTTTCTCCATTAAGCTAGTAATACCCCCTCTGGACTTTCTCCTTTCACTAATGTATCTATAGAAAGTCTTGTCACCTTCTTTTACTGTTCATGCTAGTGTTTCCTCAGTTTGGGACTTTGCCTGCCTTACTGCCTTCCCTGCTTCCCTTAGGGCAGTTTGGTATGCCTCCCTATCTTCATCCCGCTGTGTTCCCTTATATTTCCTAAAGGCCAGCCTTTTGGCTCTGACCTTTTCTGCTACTATATTTGAGAACCAAAGTGGTTTCCTTCTTCTTTTGCACTTCCTTTTCTGTCTAACACAATGGGATATTGCTTCAAGTATTGCATCCTTAATGCTTGCCCACTTTGCCTGTACCCCCTCACCTGTGTTTCTTTTTGCCAGGGCTAGCTTAACTCTGTTGGCCATCTTATCAAAGTCAGAATGGCTCTGAAGGGGAAGATTCTGCTAGTGGGAGACCGAAACCTTCCAGATATAGACTGGGATATCTCATCAGCAAGGTCTTCTAGGAGTGGGGAGATCCTAAGAATACTCCAGGGCACATTCCTGCAGCAGCTTGTCAGGGAGCCCACAAGGGAGGGAAACATACTTGACATGGTCCTAACCAATGGAGATAGCATGGAGGACGTGGGGGTGGGGGCCAGCCTGAGACTTAGTGACCATAGAACAGTGGGCTTTAAGGGCAGAGCAGGATATGAGGATAGTCAAACCACCACAAAGGTCCTAGACTTCAGGTGAGCAGATTTTCCCAGGATGAGGGAGATACTCTGGGAGGAAATAAGGGGTTGGGAGGTGATGGAGGGAGGGGCTGAGGATCTGTGGAGAAAGATCAATTGGGGGCTCATTAAAGCAACAGAGGAATGTATAATGAGGGTGAGAACGAACAAAAGAAGGAGGATGCCATTGTGGTTCAATAGGGAAGTGAGGGGGGGAATAGAGGAGAAGAAAAGGACATTCAGGGAATATAAGAGGATGCAGGGGAAGGAGGTTCAGGAAACTTACAAAGAGAAGCTGAGGGTGGCAGGACAGAAGATTAGGAAGGCTAAAGCAGAGATAATTGCTAGGCAGGCCAAATGGGGAGACAAGACATTCTTTCAGTACATAGGGAAAGGAAGAAGGTAAGGCAGGGATAGTAAGGTTTGGGGGGATTACAGGTGGAAGGGGATTTCGAGAAAGCTGAAGTTCAGAATGGTTACTTCAGCTTGGTTTTCATGACAGAAGGGAAAGGAAGGGGACCAGCCCAAAGTGAGAAGGAAAAGGGGAGAGGTTGTGTGGATCCTAGCCCGATCAGTGTGGACGAGATAAGGGAGGAATTAGATAAGTTGAGGGTGGACAAGGCCATGGGCCCAGATGGCCTACACCCTAGGGTGCTGAGGGAGTTAAGGGGGGGTACTGCTTGATCCACTGGTGGGGCTATTTAACTTGTCCCTGGATACAGGGTGGGTACCGGAGGACTGGAAGAAGGCAGATGTGGTGCCACTTCATAAAAGTGGCAGCAGGGAGGAGGTGGGCAATTATCACCTGGTCAGCCTCACATCAGTGGTGGATAAAGTAATGAAAGCAATACCGAAACAAAGTGCAGTTAGCTATTTTGAGGAGTGAGGGCTGCAGGACATTCAGCAGCATGGATTCAGTTGTGGCCGATTGTGTCAGATGAACCTGATCAAATTCTTCGATGAGGTGATGAGGTTGATTGATCAGGGTGGGGCAATGGACATGGCCTACCTGGACTTTGGAAAGGCCTTCAACATGGTGCCCCACAGAAGACAGGTAAATAAGTTGGGGAGTCTAGGGGTGGGGTAGAAAATAACAAGATGGGTGGAGAGCTGGCTGACTGGTAGAAGCCAAAGGGTGGTGGCCAATGGGGTGCACTCTGGGGTGATAGAGGTGATGAGTGGGGTCCCCCAGGGGTCAGTGCTGCAGCCAATTTTGTTTAACATCTACGTCAGCAGGATAGCAGAGGGGCTTCAGGGGAAGGTCTGCCTTTTCACAGACGACACAAAACTCAGCAACAGCATGGACATCTGGGGGGGGGAATGGAGGCAATGAAGAATGATCTAAGGTTACTGGAAGAGTGGTTGGAAACACGGCAGCTGAAATTCTATGCCAGGAAATGCACAGTGATGCACTTGGGGAGGGGGAATCCAAACACTACATACACATTGGGGGATATAATGGCTGCAACCAGACAGGTGAAGGATCTAGGAATTATAATCACTGATGACCTTAGGATGGGGACCCAGTGCAGCAAGATAGTAGCAAAGCTAACAAGATGCTAGCGTGCATAGGGAAAGGGATAACCAGCAGAAGGAGAGAGAGATGCTGATGCCACTCTATAGTTCCATGGTGAGGCCATACCTGGAGTATGGGGTACAGTTCTTGAGGCCCTATCTACAAAAAGTCATAGATGGCATGGAAAGGGTGCAGATAAGGGCCACTAAAATGGTGCATGGGTTAAGTGGGAAGACATATGAGGTGAGGTTGAAGGAGCTGGATTTGTATCTTCTGGAGACAAAAAGGAAGAGAGGGGACATGATCAAAATATTTAAGTATGTGAAGGGGATCAACAAAGTGGGGGAGAGCTTATTTTTAGGGAAGGTAGATAAAAGACTTTTTTTTTCTGTGATACCTAGCTTATCTGTATCTGCACCCTACCCTTGGTTTAACTCTACTACACCCCTTTTTCTGGCATGTTCCCTGCTATTTGCACTGTAAACACTCTCTCTGCTGAATGTTGATGTATTAATGGTTGTTGCACTTGTTGGATGTGGAACCTTTGTAAAAGAACACTTTGTTTAAATGTATTTGTAATCCAAGAAAGAAAGAAAGAAAGAACGAAAGAATTAGGGGGCATGGACTGAGGGTGGAGGGGGGAAGGTTTAGGGGAAGCATTAGGAAGTATTACTTCATGGAGAGACTGGTTGAGCCCTGGAATGGACTGCTGGAAGAGGTGGTGAAGGCAGTAAAGTGGAGGGTTTCAAGAAAGCCTGAGACACACATAAGGGGCTGTCAAGGGGAGGAAGGTGGAATCTTGCAGGAGGGGTGAAGTAGAGGGGGGAATGGGCAGACCTGATCGACCTGTAAGGTCCTTTTCTGCCTTTACATGTCTATGAATCTATGAATAAGTACAAATGGATTGTTCCTACAACAATCATTTTTTTAGATCAGGTCTAAAAACACCAAGGATTGGTGAAATTCTTACAACTGAGAGCTGAGTTGGGCTTACATTACAGATCAACGGGTGTATAACATTTACACTGTGTTATTTTCACTGACTAGGTGTGTTCATGACAAAATATTCATTATTAAAAAAAATAATGTTAAAGTATCACACTGTTATCTTTTTACTGTTGTCTCTGATCTGACTGCTCAGCATTCCAGCAGAAACAGCAAGATGTTATTTAAGTCCCAGCTCAATATTCTTTCTGCTAAAACCAGATAAATTAAGCCCCTTGGCACACGAAAATAAATCCTGTCATTATAAATTCATATAGATTTAGGGTTGTGCAAAATTGCCTCTAGTATTGTTGCAGAATAATATTTGTGAAAATTACAAATTCTGTGCAAAGCTGCCTATCTTCACATGTAGAAAAGTGATGCAGCGAAATTTAATTTCACCATCAAAATTCTGATGAAATAGGGAATCCCGTCCAGTGAAATATCTTGAGAAATTCATGCATTTTGTGGAATATTTTACAGGTGCGAAATGCAGAATTTCAAGTACACATCTATTAAATAAAAAATAAAAAAAGTGTTTCCGCCCCTCCTGTCCAGACCAACATTAAAATCTTTATCCCCACATCCCTGGTGTGTAGTGGTCCTACCCCCTTGGCCGATTACCAGCCCGATACGAAGACTTACCATCACCCCGCCAAGATTCTGCTCCATTCCCCATCCAGAATTTGAAATAAAATAATGTCTTTGGTGTCTAGTGGTCCCAACTCCCTGGTCAATCTCCGGCCAAATGAAGAATGACCCTCCTGAGATTCACACCTGTCCCTCCCATTGTCCATAAGTGCTGCCACCAACACTGGGGCCAACATCAGTCATCATGTATGTAATTAAAAAAAATTTCCCTGATGTCCAGTGGACCCCCCACCCTGTCTGTTAGTAACCCCACCCCACCCTGCACCCCCCATCTAGGACCCCAGCAGGCCACCAGCATAGTCTCCACTCACCTCCATAGCCGCAGCTCATCTGAGACATTTACAAATGAGTCCAAGTGAGCCCTTTCAATGAATGAGATGTGTGCACATGCTCATTCATTGAAAGGGCTCACTCAGGCTCATTTGGAGAAGCACTCAATGGGGCTGCCAGCCATCGATGTGAGGGGAGGGATGTGCCAGTGGCCCACTGGGGTCCTAGATGGGGGGTGCAGGGTGGGGTGGAGTTATTAAAAGACAGGGTGGGGTGTCCACTGGACATCAGGGAACTTTTTTTTTTTTTTAATTACATACATGATGACTGATGTTGGCCCCAGTGTTGGTGGCGGCACTTATGGACAATGGGAGGGACAGGTGTGAATCTCAGGAGGGTCATTCTTCATTTGGCCAGTGATACTACCGGACAGGGTAGGGGGTGTGGGTCCACTAGACACCAGGGAAAGTTTTTTTTTAATTACATGATGACTGATGTTGGCCTCGGTGTTGGCGGCAGCACTTATGGACAATGGGGGAGACAGGTGTTTATCTCAGGGGGGCATTCTTCATTTCGCGGCAGATGGCCATGGGGGTGGCACCACAAGACACCAGAGAAATTAATTTTTATTTCAAATTCTGGATGCGGGACAGGGCTGAATCTCAGTGGGGGGAATTCTTCATATGGGGCCAGCATTCTGCCATGGGGGTGGGACCAATATACACCAGGGATGAAGGAATAAAGATTGTAATGTTGGCCTGGACAGGAGGGGGGAAAACCCCTATTTTTTGTTAATATTATCATCCCCTGGTTTTCAAGTGTGGAATTTTTCCCGCGGGTGGCAAAATACTGGATTTTGCTGGCAAAATTAAATTTCAAGGGTGAAATTCCCATTTCACCAGGGGAGGGATTTCACATTTCGCATCTGTGAAATATTTCGCGAAATGTGGGATTACGCGAAATATTTTGTTTGGAGAAATTTTTTATTTTGCACATCAATAATGTAGAAACAGCATACAACTGCTAGTTTGGGAGTGAAATGGTGTTTTCAAACATTTTATATTTAGTAAAAATGGCATTTTTACAAAAAAATCAGATGTTCACGTGATTTCAACATTTGTGTGAAGATAACCAAATCTAACAATTTTTATAGGAAAATACAATTTTTTTCCAGCCTTAATAGTATCATTTTTTTTTTCCAAAAACATATTTCAGAAATGGCTGAGGCAGAAATAATTAGTGACTTATATGACATTACCAAAATGTTGTGGGACTGTGAGACTGGGAATAGAGCAGCAATGAAAACAAGCATTTGTCAGTGCCAAATGTTCACCAATGACACTGCTGCTGTACTGGGTCTTGCTTGTATATATTTTTACTATATATATTTTCCCTGGATAGAGCAGATGAGATTGTTATCTAATTTTCAGTGATGTCCTACTTTGACACATTGCTAGATTGTAATTACCCAGGACAGGGCAGTTGAGAGGGAATATTTACTTTTAAGTATGTTCCCACATTTTGAACCCAAATGTCCAATAGGTTTTTTATGACCTGACATTATGATCAAGGCAGGTGAAATTTTTAAAATCCCATCAAAAAGGTGATTTTACCGTGTGACTGTGGACACAGGTTTTGGAGGAGATTTGAAAAATGGCACCTGCCATGTTCAGGAGGTAGGATAACATAAGGGATATGTTGAACATTAGGGACCAAAATCTGCAAAAAATAAAGTTATGAGTAAACGTTGGAACAATCCATTTCCTCATAACTTAGTTTTTCACATTTTTACCACAAATTATCAACAAAATATTTGTATGACTACCCCTTCTGAGCATGACAGGTGATATTTATAAAACGATGGCTGAAACATAAGTTTGCACCACAAGTGTTAAAGTACTCTTTGGGTAGGATTTGAGAAATGACAGCTACCACATTCATGAGGTGGTATGAAAAAATGGCTATGTTGAAAAGTTGTGGTTAAAATACTGAAAATTATCACAGACATGAGCATGTGTTGAAAAATTGCAATGTAGACTCCTAACTTTGCTGTTTTCTTATATTTTTACTCCAGATTTTCAACATAGTCTTCTTATGAACCCACCTCATGAACAAGGGTGGAGAACATTTTCAAATCCTGCCTGAAAGGTGAGTTTGCACCACAAGGATTTGAAAAATTACAGCTGTCATATTCATGAGGCGCTGTGAAGAAATGGTTGTGTTGAAAATTTAAGGTCAAAATATTGAAAATTAGCAAAGTTATGAGCCTGCAAATTTCAACTAAACTACAAATTTGTAAATTTCAATGTAGGCTCATAAGTTTTGTTAATATTTTTACCTCAGATTTCCAACATAGCCTTCTTAAGACCCCACCTCATGAACAAGAGTGGAGAAAATGTCCAACTCCTGCCCAATAGGGGAATTTTCACAGTGACCACAAACTCATCTCCCAGGACAGGTTTGCATAATTTCACTGCCATTGTTCATGAGGTGGGATCACAAAAAAGGCAAACATTCAAAAATGAACAAGTTATGCCACCCAAGTCCAAAACCTCATTGAAATACACTGAACCACATACCTGATTTCCTTAGTTTGTGGTCCGGTGTTGAAGAGTGAAGATGTGTCTGCAGTCCAGAGAGGATTACAGCATTCAGCCACCAGTGGGTAAGTAAGAGTTTGGAGGGGTGAGGGGTGGTAGGTGCTGACTCAGAGGGTTGGGTGGTGGGACTAGTTTCAAGTTTATTATTTCAATACGATGAATAAAATAACATTTTGTTACATCACCATACCATATTAACAATAAATACAGATATCTCATTACACTGACTTTACACTTAAAAACAGAGTGTTCTAAGATTAAAAACATGATTCAGACTATCTTTATTCTGTTTATAAACATTGCAAGGCCGCAAATATATTTAATTTTACCCACTCTTATTAGCTGTTTCATACAACTCTCTTTGCATTTTAAATTAAAAACATGAATTAGTGGCATGGTGGGTGGTGGGACTAATGGTAGCAGCTGCAACAAACATCAATGGGCATTTTCTTTTTTACAGGGCATGTTTACAAAAAATACTAGGAATGTTTTTCTTTATTTCAGGTGGCAACAATGGGGGATTGGGCAAACCCAGTGTCAGTGTTATGTTTATTGGGGGATGCTCAGCAGGAGGGTCAGGTGGGGGACTAACAGCAGCGGCAGCAACAGACATCTATGGATTTTTTTTTACAGGTTATATTTAATAAAAAATATATGGATGGTATTCTTTATTTCAGTGGCAACACTGTGATATTGGGCACCCCAAGTGTCAGTATTATGTTTGGAGGGAGGGTGCTGAGAGGGAGGGTCGGGTGGGGGACTAATGTTGGTGGCAGCAACAGACATCTATGGATGTTTTTACTTTGTTACAGGGGATATAAAAAACCTATGAGGGATAGTTTTTGTTATTTCAGATGGTGTCACTTGGGATTGGGCACCCCCAGTGTCAGTGTTATGTTTGTGGAGGTGGTGTGGTGTGGTGGGTGATAAGTGGAATGGTTAGGAGGAGGAACAGTAACACTGGAGGCAGCAACAGACATTGATGGATGGTTTAATTTGTGGGTGGAATTTAACCTCAGCAAGCTGATCATCATGACAGATCAGCTGTACTTGCTGGAGCAATAGATCAAAGGAGAGAGCCAGCCTATGATTGGGTCATCTCTTTCCTTTGAACTACAAAAGTGTCCACCCAGCAAACCAGAAGAGTGTGTCAATATCAACCAGGCTGGTGATTGGTGTGACACTTATGAACCCCTTGCAGACCACTCTGCATTGGACTGGCAGTGTCACAACCCTCAAAAGCCACTCTCCTAACAAAATGTTCACTGCAGGTGCACACACGGTGAACATAAAAACAGGTTGTCACAACCCCATGGAAAGCAAAAATAAGTAGGTAAATAAATAACTAAAACTGATTATATTTAACCTCAGTTTCTAATACTAGTACATAGTATTAATAACAACAAGCATTTGTCAATGCCGAAAGTTCGATCATGTGCACTGGTGCCATGGGGGTTATGAGCTGGTGTTTGCAAATTTCAACATGGGTTCATAACTTCATTGTTTTTTTAATATTTTTATACCACATTTTCAACACAGTCATCTTACTGTGCCACCTCATGAAGAAAGGAAAAGTACAATTTCAACTCCTGTCCCAAAGGCACTTTCATTTAGTGGCTGCGAAATCATGTTTCAGGATGCAAAAAAAAAATTTTGTCCAGGATCAGGAAAATGGCAGCTGTCACATTCATGAGGCGCAGTAAAGAGATGGCTATGATGAAAATTTGGGGTCAAAATATTGAGAAGTACCAAAGGTACGAGCCTGCATTTGTTAATTTAAGTGCATGCTTGTAACTTTGTTGTTTGTTAATATTTTCACACCAAATTTTTAATGTAGCATTCTTATGACCCCACCACATGAAAAGTGGCAGTGTCATTTGGTTCACTCATCCCAAAAGGTGATTTCGCAGAGCCACCATGCCATTCTGCATCACAAGTGCAAAAACACGTATCAGACAGGATCTGAAAAATGACAGCTATACTGTTCATAATGAGGAGGGAAATAATGACAATGTTGAAAATCTGGAGTAAAATATTAAAACTGGCAAGTTAGGAAGTGTGTAGAAACCACACAATGCACGTTCATAACGCAGTCATTTGCTGGATTTTTCACTCAAATTTGCAACATGGTTTTTGGGACCCACCTCATGCCAAGTGGCACTGTCATTTCATTAATCCATCCTGAAAGGTGATTCCGCACAGTGACCACAAAATCACCTTTTGGGACTGAGTAACAAAATGAAAGTGACAGTGTTCAGGAGGTGGAGTCCAAAGAACCGCATGTTGAAAATTTGGGGGCAAAATTCCTAAAAATGGCTGAGATATCAACCTAAGTTGACCCCTCCTCCCACTGATTTCCATTATATGGCTTACCTTGAAATGTTCACTTTGCCTGTCTGCTTTGAAGAATGCAGATGTGTCCTGGTCCACAGAAGATCATTGTCCTGACCTCCGGAGGTAAGTATGGGTAAGGGGGGGTGCGGGGAGTTGGTTGTGCAGTGGGATGGGGACAGGGAGACAATGATGGACAGTTTTTTTTTCAGGTTTAAAGAAATAAAGACATTGGGAACTGTTCTTTTTTTATAGGAGAAAGGATGGAAACATTTCTGGACACTGGGAGTGTGCTCCCCAGTGTCTGGGGTGGGTAGGGAATGGAGGGTGAGAGGAGGACAGCAGCAGTGGGAGGGAGAGGGAGGGATTTGCTGTTTGTGTGGTGGGGGGGCTCAAACAGAACGAGGGTGTGGGAAAGACAGCAGCAGTGGGAGGGAGAGGGAGGTGGAATTGATTTACTGGTGGGGGCCTTGAACAGAATCAGAGTGTGGGGAGGATAGCAGCAGCAGTGTGAGGGAGTGATTTGCTGGCAGGGGGGCCTTGAACAGAATGAGGGTGTGGAGAGGATAGCAGCAGTGCGAGGAAGTGGGAGGGAGTGATTTGCTGGTGGGGGGATTGAACGGAAATGCAGGGAGGACAGGAGCAGTGGACAGGCTCAGTACATTCACACTGTAAACACTACAGCAGTGAGAACTCGCAACCAGGAAGTCAAAGTAATGCAGGTCATTGCAACATCAAAGGACCTAGTCGCACCACTATTGGTTCAGCTCTGTACTTTGAAAAGTTTGCCAACTCCACCCCAAAAACAGAAAGTGATTCATCATCAGCCTGCTTACTGATTTGCCTGCCGCTGACCTGCCCCTTGGAACTGAGCTCTCCAGTGGATGCACCCCCCTACACCCCTGTATAGCAACTTTCATTTAAACTAGTTCATACTGAAAGTGCGCACAACAAACCTAATAAAACAACCTATGTTTAAAATATCCAGTTATCTTTAAGAGACTGGGAATGGTTTGTTGTTCAGAAAAGGAGAGGTCTAGATAGGGTTGGGTGCATGTATTGGGTGACATTGTATGAGATGTTACAGATACACAAGCTGATGAAACTATTGTAGAATGTTCTCTGTTTTGGAGAGGCACCCATTGTTTAACACATAAAATACCTTACATACTGTAGACTTCGAGATAAGATCTTCTTAGGACAAAATAAACCTTAGTAGATAACCAATGTTGTGGAAACCTCTCCATCCAATAGCATACAGCAGAGACCCCCCGCCCGGATGCAACATAGAACAATGCAGAATTCTACAGAGCTATTGCAGGAAAAAGTGCACTTCCTATTTGGGAGCAGAAAAGGAGTGATCACAGAGCCACAAAAGACTCACCATCCTAGAAAGAAAGGAGTAGCTCTCCATCTCCCCCTAGCTGCTGGAGGTCTGACTTTTAGCAAGTATGGAGACTACTGAGAAATATAGGAACTTCCTGTCTCAGAACCGGAAGATCAGGGGTTTTAAGGGCATGGAGGCAGTAGGTAAGTAGGGAGAAAAATAAAATAAATAAATGAATAAATAAATAAACAGAGGAAAGAGTAAGTATTCAAAGCAACAGTTAAGGGGCCAGAAATAAGATGTGATGGGAGTGGTGCAGTGGATCTAGAGCAGCAGTCTTCCAGGAGATATTCTGGAGTATGCAGTGCTGTCCCATCTGTAGTCACCTCTCTGGGCTGAGGGAGGAGGTTGCTCATGTCCAGCCTGAGTTATCCAGGATTTGGGGGACTTCCTCTCCCACCCAGGAACCACCAGGGCTACCGCCGTTGCCTCACAGGTTGCCAAGAAAGAGGAGTGGTTGGACCACAGTGGGCACACACGGTAACCTTCTCAGAGGTGTTGCCTGTCTATGGCATGGGTGAGGCTAGGGCACTCCACACCATGGGATTCAATCAGTGGTTGAAAAACTGGTGCAGAACTCAGGGGTTTGACTTCACTGGGGACTGGGGTTTACCTGGAGTGATGCAGGCCTATACTGCTGTGATGGTCTGCATCTGTCCAGGAGGGGAAGCAGAATCCTAGGTGATAGGTTTAAATGCTTCATTGGAGAGCATTTAAACTAGCCAAATGGAAGGCACTGGAAAGGAGCAGGGAAATCCTAGCCCGCCCCCCCCAAGAAATCAGGGTAGTTAGTAAGGTAAACACCAAGATAGAGACATCAATAGGGAGAATGGCAGGGTTAAATGGAGAAAACAACAAAGGTAGTAAGGACAGGATGGGGCAAAAAGGGGTAATGCCATCAAGAAATGGAGGGTAATGAGTACCAATGCCTGTAGTCTGGGCAACAAACTCCCTGAACTGGTGGCCTTGATGGAAGAGGGATGCCTGGATGTCGTGGCAGTCACAGAAACATGGTACATGGAGAACCATGACTGGGATGTTAACATACCAAGGTACACAACCTACAGGAGAGACAGGCAGGGTAGAAGAGGGCGGGAGTAGCTCTCTATGTAAGGGAAGGGAAGGAAGAAAAGCAATGAAACAAAAGGGTAAACAGGGAGGAGAGGAGGCACTGTGGGTCACCTTAGAGACTGGAAATGGCACCATAATCCACACAGGGGTTTTATATAGACCCCCATCTCAGGGGGAAGGAAGGGACAAGGAAAGAATAGAAGGCATCCTTAGGATGGCAGAGAAATGGGAGATATTGTTGATGGGGGACCTGAATATGCCAGATGTTAACTGGAGCACCTTTGCTGCAGCCACATCCAAAAGCAGGGCCATTTTTAATGCCCTACAGGGGCAAGCCTCAGACAGCTACTGTTGGAACCCACTCGAGAGGGAGAAAACTTAGACCTCGTACACTCAAATGGGGACAGTGAGAGGATCTCAGACCTAGAAGTGTGTAGCCATCTGAGAACTAGTGACCACCAAACAGTGTGATTAACGATAAACTCAGCAGCAGAGTTAAGCCATACAAAAGTGAGGGTACTGGACTTCAGGAGGGCTGACTTTGCAAAATGGGAGAGTGCCTTAGAAAAGCACTAGCAAACAGGAAAAAGGAGGGTAGAGCAACAATGGGGAAACATCAAAACTGCCATCACAGAGACAACAAGTCTTTGAGTGAAGCAATAAACAAATCAAAATGAAAGAAAAGTCACTATGGTTCTCAAAAGAGGTGGCGGGGAAGGTTAGGGAGAAAACGATAGCATTTAGGAAGTATAAGGAAACACAGAAGGAACAGGACAGAGAACAGTACCAGTTAAGGCAGAAGGAAGAAGGGAAGACAGTCAGAATAACATAGGCCCAAGCTGAGGAAAAGATAGCCAACTCAGTTAAGAAGGGGGATAAAACCATTTATAGGTACATTAGAAAGTGTAGAAAGACCAAGAGATGGATACTGAGGCTGAATAGAATGGACGGTCGGCGGACAAAGAGGGGCAGTGAAAAAGCAGGGATACTGAATGAATATTTCTGCTCAGTATTCACAAAAGAGGAGATGGGGAAGGTACCTAATCCAATTAGCAGAAGCACTCTGGATAGGAGGATTGATTCCAGTCCTTTCACAGAAGAAAGGATTCTGAAAGAACTCCTAAAACTGAAGGTGGACAAAGCAATGGGACCTGACGGGATTCACCCCAGAATTCTAAAAGAATTAAGGGGAGAACTAGTGACACAACTGACTACCCTTTTTAACAAATCATGGGAGGATGGTGTGGTACATGAGGACTGGAGGAGGTCAGATGTGATTCCCCTTCACAAAAATCGGAGCAAGACAGAAACAGGAAGCTACAGACCTGTCACTTTGACCTCTGTGGTAGGAAAATGATGGAATCACTTCTGAAGGAAAGAATTGTTGAGTACCTAGAGGCCAGCGGGGCACAGGACGTAAGGCAGCATGGATTCACAGCGGGAAGGTCATGTCAAACAAATCTAATAGATTTCTTTGATTGGGTGACCAAAGTAGTAGACCAGGGAGGGGCTGTGGACATGGCCTACCTAGACTTTAGCAAGGCATTTGACACAGTCCCGCACAAAAGATTAATAAACAAATTAGCCAGCCTGGGAGTTGGCCCCAGGGTGGTAACCTGGGTAAAACACTGGCTGGACAACAGGACACAGAAGGTAACAGTAAATGGATTCCGCTCTAAAGAAAGGGTTTACTAGTGGGGTACCGCATGGTTCAGTACTGGGTCCAGTCCTTTTTAATGTCTTTATAAGTGACATTGCAGAGGGACTGGAAGGAAAAATATGCCTCTTTGCAGATGACACAAAGATCTGCAACAGGGTTGATACACAAGTGGGCGTAGAAAGGATGAGAAGGGACTTGGCAAGGTTGGAGGAATGGTCAAGTATGGCAGCTTGGATTCAATGCAAAGAAATGCAAATAATGCACCTGGGAAACAAAACCCAGGGAAGAGTACACAATGGGTGGGGGAATAGTAACAACAACAAAATGGAAAGGTACCTAAGGGTAGTCATATCAGATTACCTTAAGGTTGGCAAGCAATGTGAGAAGGCAGTAGGGAGGGTTGGGGAATACTGGGATGTATAGGAGAGGCATCACCAGCAGAAAACAGGAAGTTGTTATCCCTCTGTACAGACAGTTGGTGAGACCTCATCTGGAGTACTGCGTTCAGTTCTGGAGACCCCATCTCAGCAAGGACATAGACTGCATGGAGGCAGTCCAGAGGAGGGCAACTAAAATTTTGCAGGGTCTGCAAGAGAAGCCATATTAGGAGAGACTAAAGGAATTTAATATGTATACCCTTGAGGAAAGGAGAGAGAGGGTGGACATGTTAGAAATGTTTAAGTACCTCAGTGGAATCAACACAGTCCAAGAGGGTAGAATCTTTCAGAAAAAGAGATGTGCAAGTACAAGGGGACACAATTTGAAGATGGGGGGATAGAGGGAGGACAGCTCAGGGGCAATGTGAGGAAGTATTTTTTCACAGAGAGGGTGGTGGACACATAGAACCACCTTTCTGAGGAGGTTGTGGGGTCTAAAATTGTGGGAGAATTCAAGAATGCATGGGACAGACATAAGGAAATTCTTTTGGAGGGGTAGGAAGAAATAGGCTGTTGGTTAACTAGGATCTGCAGCTTATCCAGTAGGTAGGGAACTTGGTAGATAAGGTGGGCCAAGTGGCCCTTATCTTGTGTCAAAGTCTATGTTTCTGTGTTTCACTTTCAATGGCAGTTAATCCTTTTTTTCATGTAGGACTCTGTGACACTGCACTGCGTTCTGGTGGTCTCCACTATACCTCTAGATTTAAAGCAATATAGACTCCATCATAGGTGTAATTTTAGGGGGAATGGAGGGGGACATGTCCCCTCCAACTTTTTCCTACATCTAGTTCACATTACTATAGTCCCCCTCAGCTTTAACTTCCACCTCACCCAGAACCACCCCAGAACAGAAGAAGGTGGGCTTGTATTTTCCCATTTCCAATTTGGTGCATCTTTTATTCCCACAGTCCCAGAACATCAGTCGATAAGTGGTGCTACATGCATACAGTGTAATTCACATGAACTGTTGAAAATGTTAGCCAATGTGTTACATCACTGGATTTCTATCTCCCTTCAGTGCCATGTTAGATAGCCACGGGCCCCTGCATACACTAAGAAGGGATCTCTAGTAACACATGCCAGTTATTATGAAATGGGTAGAAAGAATACTGAATTCTGATTGGCTGAGAGCTGCTTTTAGCTGGGCCACTATCCCAGCACAACAGCCCAGCTGAAAGTATTATGTTTAAAAGTACAATAAATTTACTAAAAATTACCCATTTCATAATCGCAGTAAGGCACTCCAGGGGGTGTGTTATGGTGGGCTAACAGCCCTTCTCAGGTGGTGGAAGCCCTCAGCTACACCTCGGGCTTCAACCCACTCCAAGGTAGGCCATTATCCCACCATAACACGCCCCCTGTCATGCCTTATTGCTTAATTAGTTCACATTGTAAAATAAGTCCATACACCTGGGAACAGCAGAACATTGGCTGCACATGCTATAGGAACATCTTGAGTAACTTCTCCTTTACCAGTGTTAATAGAACTGTTGGAGAGTTGCAGGTGTCTTCAAACCATACCAGGATAACAAAAGAATCAATAATGGCCCAAGCTGATGTCCTACAAACCTTCACACACAGCCCTCCCAACACAGAGCCCCAGCTATATCAGCTATGAGGGAGAATTGATTTTTTTTTAATAATATCCATTTTGCCCCTGAATTGTGCTTTTATTGAGTCCTCATGCTCAGCTGCTTTTCCACTACTGAGCTGTTGCCCTTCCTTGAACAAACACACCATATAACCATGGCTTACTCACCATTGTGGAGCTGCCCTTTCTGCCTGGCTATGATGTAATCAGGGTAGTTGAACTGATCACAATGGTGGGACTACATTCAGTAACATGGGAGAGGTCAGCCATTTGTGTGCCAGAGAAACCCTTCCCTTAGTCAGTACACTTGAAAGTTTTTTCTCTGGGTAATGTCTCCAAATGTAGGATCTTAGCTAGTATTGTAATCCTGAAATGTTCATGCATTGTCTGCTCCATTTACTATCTGGAATATAATGCAACTATTCAGTAGTTCCCTGAGTGGCTAACATGGAATAAATGGTACTATAAGTTTTACAGAGCAGATATTCACAGTCTGTTTAAATTATCATTAACATCAATTATACAATGGCATATGAAAATCCTGTAACCTCATTGGTCAAAAAACATCACATGACCGTGTTATATCCTGCATTATACAATGGGTCAGAAAAATCAAGAAATCTGATTGGCTGGTTGGTACTCTGAGGCATGAGTAAATCTTACTATAACTCACGGGAAAAAAGTACCAGTCAGTCAGCCGCATGTCTGCAAATGTCATTCTGACCCCTGGAAAAAAACAATGAAGCTGCCATCTTTTGTTCCCCAGGAAATGACAGTGCTGACCCCGGTAGCCTTATTCTTGCCTCTCACCATCCCTGTTCAGTCACTAACATATTTTAAATCTCATCCAAATGTTGAACTGGGCAAAGTCTTTCTTTACTAAAAATGAGGGCTACAAGTCATGGAAATCGCAGCCAAAAGCAGAGCTGTGAAACTGGGCATGCACCTGTACATATGTCCATGGTCACGGCCCTGCTTTTCAGACTTGATTTCTATAAATTGTAGTCCTCGTTTCTAATAAGGAAAGACTTTGCCAAGTTCAGCATTCGGAGGAGACTTAAAATATGTTAACAGTTGAACGGAGACTGTGGAGAGTGAGCACGATCCTCTCCAGCCTTCAGTGCTACTACCCGCAGACTGTCAACTTTTTCCAATCCTCAGACACTCACTCCCTGACTGTACACAGCAATCCTGTCTCTGTACAGATACTGTGACATTTGTGGTCAATAGGGAACAGACACAGATGTATTAAGAGCAGCGACAGTGAGTGTAGCGGAGATCGTTCTACAGAATCCCTCCCTTGCGCTTTCAGTTCTCTGCTGCATATTTTACCAGTTCCAGTTCAGTGCAGAGTGCAACATGTTAACAAACACCAATAGACTTTTTAAATGGGAAAAAAAAATGGCAGCATATGGACAGTGGGAAAGGTATTTACAAAAAGATCTACAATTGTTTTGTGACTGCCAGCATGGGCAGGAGTTCTTCGAGTCGGCGCTGAAGTTTCAGTGGGCTTGCTCATAACTGATAGAGAGCTGAACTTTCATTCTGGCTGGCCAACATTTCAAACTACTACTGTGTCTCTCTCTCTCTCTCTCTCTCTCTCTCTTTCCCAAACCTTTCAGTCACAGGCAGGGCTCTCTCTCTGTGGTAAACCAACAAGTAGGGAGACTAGAAAGGTGCATGTTAATTTTTTTTTTTTATATTTTGCAATTTCCAGCTGTCCATATGCTACCGTTTTTTAATTGGAAGGGACTTTTTTATTACTAGTGGAGGGATATTATCACTGCAATATTTGAAAAAAAGCCCAATAAAGTATTATTTAACTTACTATATTAAAATTATTTCTTTTAATTTATGCCCATAGTATAATGGCAATAATCTGCTCCAGGGTGTGGGTAATGCTGGGATTTACTCACGCCTGGCATGGATTTGGTCACCAGCCTGTGGCCTTGTGACCAAATCATGCCAGGCATGAATAAACTTGCATAACCTACACCCTGTCATGGATTAATGCATAAATAACCGACGGCTGAGGAATGGCATTTATAAAAACATACTTAAACACATTTTAAATTTATTTTACACATGGGTCCATTGTCTAATTGCAATAAGGCACTCCAGGATGTGTGGGTTATTGAGGGATTTACCCACTTCTTGTGTGGTTAAGTCACTCGGCTGTGCCTCGTGACACACCACACAAGGCATGGGTAAATCCCCCAATAACCCACACTCTGTCGTGCCTTATCGCTTACATAGCATACTGCACATAAAAAAAATGCAGTATTCTGTTAGATAGCCCCCAACCCACACTCTCTCACAACAAAAGTAACATTTTCTCTCACTTCTTGATGTCTTTAAAAGCTACCCCATGGTAGAGCACCCCAACACAAAGATGATAAGAATAGTGTGAGTTTTGTATATCTTTGGGCATTCAAGGATCCAAGAGTATCAGATTTGAACATGCCTTTAAATAGTCTATCCATGCTATGTTAAGGTTGCAGTTGTTTTCTTACAGCTCCATGATGATTTGTATGCAGTTTAAGCTGATCTTTGGTGGCGTATGGTTTGTGTTCACCACCTTTTTGTTCCATTCCTGTGAGGTTATTGGGAGTTTGAGAAACTTTCTCTAGCTTGTATTTTGTGGGCAAGCAGGTTATTAGAATATGGTTCTTGAAGAGATTTTTAGGGTCTTGTTTGGTCACAAGGAATATGTTGTGTGCTGCTAGGCATCAATTGTTAGCCCAGGACATTTGTATAGTTCTTTTTTACAGTTAACTAAGTAGCAGGGATAGTACTTTCAGCCAGATGTTGGGCATGAAATCTGGACCGAGAATTTCTAACTGGGGCTTTCATTAGCTTTCCATCAATCTCCTTACTGTAGGTGTAACATGTTTCTGCCTTGGTGGTAATGCTTGCAGAACTTGAGGTTTCTGAGCACTTGGTTAACCGTGTGATGCTAAGCAGATCTTTAGTGCACATTAGATTCTCTCTCTTCTCTGCATGCAAGTATATGAGCATTTTACTTTACCAAACTTCATCTTCTTCCAGTAAAGTAACATAGTTAATAAAAGTACATTTGTCATTTTAGATGTATACATATGCTTTAATGTTAATGTACTCTTCCTGTGAGTTCGCTGTCTACTGTGTAATACATATGATCAATAAGAGTTGTTGGTTCCAGTAATTCATAGACAATAATAAGCCTAATCATCCTTTTAGGATACTGCCCAAGATTGTCAGAGAAATTCTTGCAATGTCACAAACTAAGGATTATGACCGTTTGTGTACATAAGCAGTAAAAACAGACAAAGTGCATAGAAAAAGTACCATCTCTATGCAAAGGCTCTTAGAAATACTGTTGGGAAAATAACTCAAAAATATATCAAACGAATACAGACTTCTTTTCAAAGTAATGCATTTATCCACGTTTCCTGTATCACTAATGACTGTTTAAGGACAGCTTATTGAAATAATGTTTGCTTTTGTACATAGCACCCATGAAGCACTGGGCAGGAATTAATAATAAATATTGCAATGCTCCCTGTCCCCCCAACCTTTACACCAAAATTACTCCTCTGGACTCCACACCCATTCAGTGCTTGGCGCCTTATATGAGCTAATCAGTGAGGCTGCAGATTGGTGAAAGTTGTGATGGAGCACTTGTGATGCCAACACCTGTCCACTAGAGCAGTACTGACACCCCTCACAGCTCATTCCTTTAAAGGCAACTGAACAGTCACAAAATTACCATTTTTGTTACTACCAACCTTAGACAGATTTGAACCTGTGACTTAATGTTAAAGGGCTCTGTACTGCACTGCCATTCTACTGAGCTACCCAGATCCACTTGAGGGTCAGTACTCTCATACACTAGTCTTATTTTCTGTATTCATACGTGTGTATATTTGTTCAAGTGTAAATATTTCAGTGATGGTTTTATATATGAGGAGGGGAGGCAGTATAGCGCAGTGGTCTAAGGCTCTGAGCTACAAATCTGGTGACATCCAGCAGACCAGACCTGGGTTTGAATCCCACAGCTTCCACTTGCATACTGTGTGACCCTGAGCAAGTCACTTAACCTCCTTGTGCTCCCAGGTCACTGAACAGGTGGTGGACAAGTGGAACACCCTGCCAGAGGAAGTGGTGGGGGCTGAAACAATCACAGGATTTAAGAATGCATGGGATAGACATAAAGGAATTCTGGAGGTCAGGGGTAAGGGGCAACAGACTTCTAGGAAAACAAACTGAACTTACAAGCTCAAATGGGCAGACTGGGTGGGCCATAGGCCCTTATCTGCCGACACTGTCTATGTATATGCACCGTAAGTGTAGATGTTACATAAACTACTGTATCTGGTACACATCTTTTGTCTGGTGTTATAGTAATATAGAAACATAGACAATGATGGCAGAACCACCAGTTCATCCAATCTGCACATAATTCTCTCTCTTGCCCTGAGACATGTTATCTATATTTTTTTTTTGTCTGCACTACCCACCCCATGTTCCCTGCCTTACTGCTGCCCCCGAGTAATTACTTCACCCTTTATTCTGCCCCAGGCATGCTTGAAGCCATTAATGGTTTTGGCACCTACCGCCTCATCCAGCAGACTGTTCCACGCTCAAACACTATGTATGTAAAATAAAAAGTCCTCGAGTCCCTCCTGAATCCCGTCCCCACTAGCTTTCACTCATGTCCTCATGTTTTAGATTTATTAGTCCTGTTGAAACTTCCTTAATGTTTGTCTTGTTCATTCTATTCAGGAACTTGAAGGTCTCAATCAAATCACCCCCACCACCTGGCCCCAGTGATTACATGTTCATGTTTAGTGCCCTAAGCCAGATCCTCATAGGATCTTCTCTGCTGGCCCTGAATCATGTTTTTTTACCCTACAATGCACCATCTTAATCCTGTCTTTGTCTTTCCTTATGTGAGGACTGCAGCACTGTGCACAGTACTCCAGGTGCAACCCTCCAAGTGATCTAGAGAGGTAGCAATACCTCTTTCTATAGCTAAAACCCTCCCAATACAGCCCAGTATCCTGGTTGTCATGCTGTGGGCCTTGTAATGTTGGCTAGATTGTTTAAGGAGTCACTTATAATGACTCCTTCATTTTTCTCAAGTAGTGCTCATCTTAACCGTCCCACACAATATGTTGTCCTTGGGTTCCTGTTATCTGTGTGCATCACCTTAAACTTGTTGGCATTGAATTGCAATTGCCAAACCTTGGACCATCTCTCCAGCCTTTGCAGGTCCCTCTGTATCTCTGTTACTCCTTCTCACTGTTTACCTTATGACAAAGCTTAGTGTAATCTGCACACAGACACATCTTGCCCGAATTCCTTCTCCTATGTCACTTATGAAAACATTAAAAGGACTGAATCCAGGACTGAACCCACTGGCACCCCATTTTGTGACCCTCTCTCCTGGATTTGACTCAGTTTACCACTACCCTCTGCTTTCTCTCAAACCAACTAACCACACTTATCTAGGTCCTTCACAGCAATTTGTTCTTTCTACCTTTTCAGGAGCCTTCTGTTTGGCACTCAGTCAAATGTCTTGTTGAAGACAAAGTGAAGAAAATCCACTGTACGTTCTTTATCCACTGCCAAAGTTACACAGTCATAAAATGCTAACAGGTTGGTCTGACAAGTGGTCTTTTAGCATTCTGAGCAGAAGAATCAGTTCTTATACCTATATTGCATAGTTAATATGTAAGTACAATGCAGTCATTTGGGACAGGTGTATTTAGCAAAGGAGAACTGAGATGATAGATTCATAAATGTAATGAGATTGCAAATGGATGGGGAAGTAGAAGTCAGGTAGACAGAGTTTGAGTAATTAATAAGAGCAGGCAAAGGTATGGGAAGTTTTTGATCTATACATGTTATAATGGTTAAGTACAGGAATACAAGAAGAGTCACAGTCAGAAAGGGAATTTCAGAGAGAAAAATGAGTTTTTTGTTTAACACAGAAACATAGACTTTGACAGCAGACAAGGACCGATTGACCCACCCAGTCTGCCCATTTCCCTACATATTGGATAAGCAGCAGATCCTAGTCAACCAACAGCCTACTTCTTCCTAACCCCGACCAGAATTGGCTTATGTCTGTCCCATACATTCTTGAATTCCCCACTGTTTTTTGATCAATGGAAGGCTGTTCCATGCGACCACCCCCTCTCCACGGAAAAATACTTCCTCACGTTGCTCCTGAGCTGTTCCTCTTATCTTCAAATTGTGTCCCCTTGTTTTGCACATCTCTTTTCTGAAAGATTCTACCTCTTGGACTTTGTTGATTCCTTGAGGTACCTGAAAGTTTCTATCACATCCCCCCCTTTCCCTCTTTTCCTTGAGGGTATACATATTAAGCTGCTTTAGTCTCTCTTTGCATGGCTTCTGGTGCAGACCCTGCACCATTTTAGTTTCCCTCCTCTGAACTGCTTCCACCCTGTCTATGTCATTGTGGAGATGGGATCTCCAGAACTGCATGCAGTACTCCAGATGGAGTTTCACCAACTGTCTGTACAGAGGGATAATATCTTCTTGTTTTCTACTGGTGATGCCTCTCCCTATACATCCCAAAATTCCCCCAGCCCTCTTCACTGTCTTCTCACATTGCTTGCTTACATTTAGGTTATCTGATATGATGGCCCCCAGGTCCCTTTCCATTTTTGCTGTTGTTAGCAGCTGCCCTCCCATTGTGTACTCTTCCCGTGGGTTTGTTTCCTAGGTGCATTACATTGTACTTCTTTGCATTGAATCTAAGCTGCAATAGTTTTGACCATTCCTCCAACATTGTCACATCCCTTCTTATCCTTTCCACCCCCATCTTATGTATCAACCGTGTTGCAGATCTTTGTGTCATCTGCAAAGAGGCATACTTTTCCTTCCAGTACCTCTGCAATGTCACCTATAAAGACAATAAAAGGACCGGTCCCAGTACCAAACCCTGTGGTACCCCACTAGTAACCCCCTTTCTTTGGAGTGGACTCCGTTTACTATTACCCTTTGTTTCCTGTTGTCCACCAATTTTTACCAGGCTACCACCCTAGGAACCACTCCCAGGCTGGCTAACTTGATTATTAATGTTTTGTGTGGGACTGTGTCAAATGCCTCTAAAGTCTAGGTAGGCCATGTCCACAGCCCTCCCTGGTCTACTTCTTTGGTCAGCCATCAAAGAAATCTATTAGATTTGCCTGACATGACCATCCCACTGTGAATCTATGTTGCCTTGGTCCTGCCCCGCTGGCCTCTAGGTACACAACAATTCTTTCTTTCAGAAGTGATTCCATCATTTTCCCTGCCACTGAGGTCAAACTAACAGGTCTATAGTTTCCTGCCTCTGCTTTGCTCATAGTTACCCCTGATAGTGATATTTCATAGCGAGGTCCCCGCAGTGACTACAGTGCCTAGCCGCAGTGGGATACCTGCTGGAACCATGTCGCTGTCTGTCGGGGTCCTGCACCCCAATCAGCTCCGAGTGGAGTTAAGAATCATAAGTGGTGGGGTGCAGGGCGCTGGCTGCTGCGTGGTGGGTTTGGGGCGAATCCCCCAAAGAAAAAACAACAGAACAAAGTGCGACCCAACAGCCAACTGCAGAATGCGATCAACCTGCTGGTGTCGCTGATGGGGCATTCGACAACATTTTTGTCAGACTCCCGTCGTGGATCCCTTTGCTCACACATTTGTGAAGGGGAATCACATCCGCCCTCCAATGTTGGGTAAATTACTTTTTCTATTACTTTCTATTACTTTTGGAAACTTGTTCCAGGAAGCTCTGTCCAGTCACTAGCAAGGGTGGAGAAGTACTAGAACAAGTAACACACCTTACAGTTATAGTTACTTATGTGTTTTTATACAAAAGTAATATGCAACTGTAACTGATTACATTTATTTGAAGTAACTAGTAACTAACCTATTATTCTCAAAAAATGTAATCTGTTATACTTTTTTATTACTTTTGTATTGTTTTTGTATGGAACAAAATACGTAACTGTAACTGTAAAGTGTATTACTTTTCTAGTACTTCTCCATCCTTGCCAGTGACTTCACAGAGCTTCCTGGAACACATTTTCAAAAGAAATAGAAAATAATAGAAAAAGTAACTTACCCAACACTGCCACCCTCCTCCAGTCCTCAGGTACCACACCATCCTCCCATGATTTGTTACAAAAGAGTAGTCAGTGGTTTCACTAGTTCTCCCCTTAGTTCTTTTAGAATTTTGTGATGAATCCCATCAGGTCCCATTGCTTTGTCCACCTTCAGTATTAGGAGTTCTTTCGGAACCCTTTCTTCTGTGAATTGTCTAGTATTGACCCCCTATCCACAGTGCTTCTGCTTATTGGATTTAGTACTGCTGCCTCCTCTTCTTTTGTGAATACTGAGCAGAAGTATTTGTTCAGTATCCCCGCTTTTTCACTGTCATTCTCTGGCCACCCACCCTTCCCTTTATTAAGCCTCACTATCCCTCCCTTGGTCTTTCTTCGCTCCCTAATGTACCTAATAAAAGGTTTTATCCCCCTTCTTAACTGAGTTGGCTGTCTTTTCCTCAGTTTGGGCCTTTGCTATTCTAATTGCCTTCCCCACTTCCTTCTGCTTTAGCTGATACAGTTCTCTGTCCTGCTCCTTCTGTGTTTCCTTATACTTCCTGAATGCTATCTTTTTTTTCCTTAACCTTCCCCATCACCTCTTTTGAGAACCATAGTGTTTTTTCCTTCATTTTGATTTGTTTCTATGCTTCATACAAAGGCTTGTTGTCTCTGTGTTGGCAGTTTTGATGTTTCCCCATTGTTCTTCCACCACTCCTTCATGTCTGTTTGCTGGTGCTTTTCTCTTGCACTCTTCCATTTTGCCAGAGTCAGCCCTCCTAAAGTCCAGTACCCTCACTTTTGTATTGCTTGACTCTACGGCTGTGTTTATCATGAACCACCCTGTTTGGTGTTCACTTGTTCCCAGATGGCTACCCACTTCTAAATTTGAGATCCTCTCTCCATCCCCATTTGAGAGTACCAGGTCTAAGATTGCTCCCTCATGAGTGGGTTCTAACACTAGCTGTCTGAGGCATGCCCTGTAGGGCATGCCTCAGAGAGAGACAAATGTTACTCTTTTGGGAGAATGAGATGTATTTATATCTCGTGCCTCGTGGGACTACTTAAGTTTAAGCAACATATATGAGGTCCCTGTGTTCTGCTGCTAGTCCGTTACTGGAAATCTCTAGGATATGGGTTGGATTTGGAAGGTGTTCCTTTTCATTTGTGGCCAGTTTCTATGGAATTCACTACCCAGTGAAATTCAGAACTGCCCTCACCCTGACACTATTTAAAAAGAGATTCAAGACCACACACATCGGGTGAACCAATGCAGGTGCAAATGGTGACTTGTTGTCTACTTTCTTTAGGATAATCCTGGGGGTGACACTGGAGTACAGCCCTCCTAACTGGTGGGTAGCTTGTATCTTTCTCCTGCAGTACTTGATTGTGATATTGTCTTGCCAAACCTGTAATTTCTGTTTCCTGGTACTGAATGCTTACACCATTTGTACTCAAATTGTGATTAACCAATGTTTGCTGCATGCAGACTTTCTTCTGTTTACTTGATATCTCCCCTGCTTATTGTATTGTAATCTTGTCTGTTTTTCAGTAAAATTCATTTTCAGTTTTGGTAGAAGCATACAGACAATTTGCACTGCAATCATTGTGAAAAGCTTTATTCAGTTCTGTATGAAACTAATTCCAGGTCACCCCTGAATTAAGGACTTGCATGTCTCAGTGGGCCTACCCAGTCATCAAAATTCAAATCAGTAAGATTCCAAGTGCTATCTTTGCAGCAGAAATCAAGATAGCATGATATTGTGTTGTTAGTTTTATCATAATTGATATCTTGATGGTAAGTTTCATCACAATGGAGTACTGAACTAATAAAAGAGCAGCTTTCACAATGCTGATTACATCACAGCTGCCTAGTGTAGCACTAAGTCCAGAATTGAAACCAAAGAGAAACAGTTGAGTCTTTAAACAAACAACAGGGACCTGATTTTCAAAGGTTGATGCAGGGCTTGCATAAAACCCTTCACCAACCCTGTTGTTTGGCGCAGCTTCCTCACACACCTTTGATGCAACTAGATTCAATTTTACTACATCACTGCAGCTGTGACAGTTTCCACACTTTATGACAGCTTGCTCCAACTATTTGGCGCAAGCCCTGTAAAAAGGGTCTCCCAAATGGCACAAGTTAGGCTAGAGGTGAGCTGGTCTAAGTTGCAGCATTTGGCACACGGGAATGAAAATCTTGATCAGCACTGAGAGAATGCTGCAAGCCTCCTGCCCCATATGATCTGAGCACCAGAGGCTTGCCGCATTTGCAGGGCTTTTGAAAATTGGGTGCTAGGTATAAAAGCTATAACTAGTGAGCTTAAGTATAAATCGGACATGCAATGATCTGACTCAAAATGTGTGTCATCATGTGTGAGGGCACAGGACATTCATAGCTTTGCTCATGGCTCTGCCACTCATGAGGTATGGTCCTTCTCCCTCACATTTGAAGATAAAATGTATATTTTAAGTCCATTCATTGTATGTCCCATATCCACATGTAGTGCTGACTGGAGAGTAAACAATGCAAGTATTAGGTATATACAGAATATTGCTGGGCATCAGTGTATAACATATTTCTTTTCCACACCTGAGGTATGAGATATCACACAAACCACTGGAGCAAGCGAGAGAAACAAATGGTGGTAAATGGTACAAGATGGTGGCGCGCTGGGCTAGCCATCAGCAGCAGCAGTTTTAGAGTTTCTGTTGTTTTATAATTTTCAGTTTTTCAATGTTTTTAGTTTATTCTTAGTTGGGTATTATTTATTGTTGTGTTATTGTATTATCGTTAGTGAATGGCAGCTGGTTTAGATAGGGAAATCAATGAGTTATTTAGTTGATACTGTAGCTCTCATGTGCTAGATACGGGAAGTTTTCTGCTCTTTCACATGGTGCTGTAAAACTATAATGGTCTGTTATGTTGTGTTTATTTGGCAGAGCATTTAAACCACTAAATATTTTTTGGAACAATTGCACAGTTACATGAAATCTGTTTACTTACCAGCTTCTGGTCATGGGTTGGACATCCTGTGGAGGCAGCCAAAGGATATTGATGAGGCCTGTAGAATCAGCCAAGGCATGTGGAGGAACTCTGCTGGTGAGGTTGAGATAGCCAGAACGGCACCATTGCACTTAGCTGGAGAAACTTAAACCGAAATATCATTGGAGCCCTGACTGGATGGGACTGTTGTATGGAACTCTGTGTGTGGGATGGCCGTGGTAAACACCATGAGTGTACCCTAGGTGGGTTTGGAGGTTTGTGGGGATTGGGATTGGGGGCTTCCTTACAGCTGTCCTCCTGGGGGGTTGTTGGTGCCCAGTCTCAGATGGGAGGCATTGGCTTGAGGTCAGCCGAAGGGCTGGGTCTTGCTTGCGTGCCTCCTAGGTCTTTGGGGGGTGTCTAGTGTTGGCTGGATAAGCTCCTGGGACTGTGGCCATGAGATAATTTGTGCCAGATCCTTTCTTTGGTGGTGGGTATTTCAGGAGTTCTCCCCATGATTCAAACAGATATCCTTGCCTGTTCTAGTGTGCAACCTACAAATTATTTCCTGGCACAGCTGCGGAGGTGGCTGACACTAAGCAGGGCCTGCAAAGAAGGAAGTAGGGCTATTAGCTCATGGACTACAAAGAAGAAGTTTAAGGAAGAACGTCCCTAAAGAAAGACTACTTACCAGTTTGGAACTATCAATTGGGCTTCCCTGGACTACTAAGGAGCTGGTTTGGATATTTAGCAGATTTTATTTATTTGGTTATTTAAAGCAATAAGAGTACTTTCTGGTCAAAGTGCATGCTTTACTCTGCGGTGCTCTACAAAGCCCATGTGAGAGCTGGTGACTTATTGGAGTATTTATTTGATCAATCAGTCCCAAAAAAGTGAAAGTTTGGAGGGACACATATATGAACTTTCTTCATGAGAGACTCAGCAAACTCTTTTTTGAGGAACATTTAAACATTTCTTACCCGAAGACTTTTTGTCATATTTCACTGTTTGTTTTTGTGTTTTATTTATTTTGAGGGTTGGATTTGGGGGTTTGTAGATTTGTGGGGCTTGATTTTTGTGTATGGTTGTAGTGTGAGAGCTGTTGCTTTGTACTGTTGAGTTACTGCTGCTTGAAGTGTAGGAGATGTTATGTGTTGGGCGCATTCTTTGGTGGGCAGGCATTACTCCCCCTCCAGGTTGAGGGGTCTGCACCCCATTTTGATTGCCCCCCTATCAGCCAAGGTCTATAGACATTGTCAATCTTTGGGGATAGCACGGAGGGGTCGGAGGGGTGGGGGGCCCTGGCCTGGCAGGGGTGTGGAGCGGAGTGGGCTGATCAAGGTAGTGGGTTCAAGGAGGTGTCCTGGGATGAAATGGGTCCAGAAAAGGGGTCCTTCCTCCCTGGTTCCCATATCCAAGGGCTCCACTATTGGTGGGAAAATAATGTGATCTTCCACGGCCAACTCAGGTGGTGTTATGCAATGCCAGGTCAATAAAGAAAAGCAATAATTGCTGATCTTGTTGGAACATGGCTTGCATCACCAAGACCTGTCTGGATAAAAATGTTGGTCCGGTATTGGAATCAACAATTCCAGCCTGGTACTCAGTGATATACCGCCTGAGATTGGATTGTAGTGGCGGGGGTGTAGCCAACTGTTTCAAGATGGAACTGGGCCTTGTAGAGGTACCAGTGGGGGCCACCAGATCCTTTGAGTGTATCATGGACACAGGTATGGGTTGCAGGATGCTCCTCATCTACTGTTCTCCCGGAGATGGGAAAGTTTTCTTCCAGGAAGTTGCAGACTTCATGATCGACATGGTGTTGGAATCCTCCAGTTGTTTGATCCTGGGGGATTTCAGCGCCTGGATTGATGATGAACTCTCACATTTTGGTCAAAACTTCCTCCAACTGATGAACTGTGGCTTCACACAGGTACAGCTGTGACCCATAATCAGGGCCACTCTCTGGACCTGGTGTTCCTCCTGGGGATGGAGGTCTTCTACCTGGTGGTGGAACCGATCAGGTGGTCTGACCATCACATTATAGGGTTCAGTTTTGTGGCTCCCCCCAAATAGGCCTACACCTTCAGAGATGGTGCAGTACAGCCCTTTAAGGAGTGTGACCCCAAGGGTCTAATGGCAGTGCTGGACCTACCTAGTAGGCTGTTCGAATGCTCTGATCCAGGGGACTTGATATTGTACTATAATAGTGCGGTATCGGGGCTCTGGATTCCATAGCTCCTGTCCGGGTTTACCCACTTACTCTTTGTCATCGGTCCCCTTAGTTTGATGGGATCTTGAAGGAGCTGAGGCAAGTGGGGCAAAGGTGGGAACAGTGTTGGTGGAAATCCGGCTTGGAGGATGACAAGCTTAGACTGATGGCCCATTACTCAGACTGTCAGTCAGCAATCTCCCATAAGAAGGCAGAGTTCCTGTCCAGGGGGAATGCTGCAGCAGGGAATCAACCAGCTCATCTCTTTGAGACTGTTAACAGGTTGTGCAATCCAACCTGTCTTCAGAATCGGAGAGTGTTTTCACAATCTAAATGTGATGAGTGCACTCAATTCTTTGCAGATAAGGTTGCCACTATTAGATCGGAGATCCATCTGACTCATTCCAATGAGTACTGTGGAGGTTGGTGGGAGATCACAGACACCCAGTGTGTCTGGATGAACTTTGATCAGCCAGCAATCATGGATAGTGGGAAGATTGTCCAGGGCTTGTGACCAACTTGCTGTGGTTTGGATCCTGGTCCAACCCGCCTCCTTGTGGAGTGCGTGGAGGTCATCAGGCCAGTCCTGGCAGAAATTGTCTGGTGTTGGTTGGAGAAGGATGTGTTTCTGAGCCCCTTGAAGGAGACAGTGGTGACACCTTTTTTGAAGAAATTCTCCCTCGACCCAGACTGTCTCGTGAACTACAGATCAGTCTCTATCCTGCCCTTTGTGTGCAAGGTTATTGAGAAGGTGGTCGCATTGCAGCTTGAAGACTTTCTTACCACTCACAAGGTCTATGATCCTCTCCAGTCTGCTTTCAGGAAGAGGCATAGTACTGAGATGGCTCTTGTTTGGGTACTTAATGATCTCCTGATAGCGAGAGATCAGAAGAGCCATTCAGTCTTGGTTCTTCTTGATCTCTCTGCAGCGTTTAACACCGTGGACCATGGGGTATTACTGGATCACCTGCAGTTGTTCTGTGGACTGTCTGGGACAGTCCTCAGATGATTCCATTCTTTCCTCATGGGCAGGAGTCAGAGAGTGGTTTGGGGGAATTTTTCCTTGGCCCCTCTCCACCTGACCTGTGGGACACTGCAAGACTCCGTTTTGTCTCCCATGTTGTTTGCAGTGAACATCCTGCTGTTGGGAGACATTATAAGGTGGCACAGGTTGAGTTTTCACTGCTATGCAGATGATACTCAGCTGTTCATGTCCTTTGTGCCTCAACAGAATGATGCTGTCTCAGTCTTTAACAACTGCCTCTCCGAGATTCAGGACTGGATGAGTGCCAGCTGCTTAAAGTTGAACCCGGATAAGACTGAGGTGTTGGTGGTGGATCGAGGTCATCAGGTAGTGGGGTTATCTCCTGGTCAGCCATCTGGAGGCATGCTGGGGACAACCAGTTGAGATCCTCTGAATGGGTGCAGAATCTGGAGCGTTGTTCTTGATGGTGAGCTGACACCTAAATCTCACTTGTCAACAGTCATCAAGTCCTCTTTTACCATCTGGTAGGAATATCACCTGGATAAAGCACCTTGTTCCACTTGATGATCTTCCAATGTTGGTCCATGCCTTTGTGAGCTCCTGCCTTGACTACTGCAATGCTCTGTACCTAGGGCTCCTGGGGTGGACATCTGTCACCTGTAGCTGGTACAGAATGCAGCAGCCAGGTTGTTGATGGGTTTGTTGAGATCTAGCCATGTCGCACCTGTGCTCTGTGAACTGCACTGGCTGCCTGTGTGGTGGAGGATCACCTTCAAAGTCACTTTGCTGACCTATTAGGCCCTATGTGGACAAAAGCCATGTTATTTGTAAGACCGCCTTCATCTCTACTGCCCCCTCCACCTACTCTTCCTCCAATGAGGGATTGCTAGAGATTCCTAGGGTCCGTTTACAGACCTCGGGGGCCAGAGCTTTTTCTTGTGGCTGGACCCTGTGGAATTCTCTGCCTCATCAGATTAGAGAGTGACTGTCTACTGAGACTTTAAAGTCCACATTTGACTTAGCTTTGCGGATGCTGTTTAATTTATTACCTATTTGCTCTTCCTGTTTTAATCTGTGTGTTTTAATTGTGAGTATTTTCAGTTTTTGCTTTGCACAAGTGCTTTGGCATTTGAAAGTGCTTTTAAAATTAAAGTCTAGCCAGCCCAGTGGTGCTGAAGGTTGAGGCACTGGATGCCACACCTCGTGCCACACTGGTGAGTGGGTTAGGAATGAACCTGGGACATCAGGGGTCAGCAGGAGAGAGAGAGAGAATTGAGCATCTGAAGGACAGCTGTCCTCTCTCTGGGGAGAGTTCTGGGGACTGCTTGGCATCCTTGCAACCCCCGATGGAGGTCAGGGGCAGCACAGGCAGGCCAATCAGTGTAATAGGGGGAGGGGTGCGGCAGGCATCAGCAGGACAGCCGTGCGCTGACGCTATTGCATGCCACACTCCCACAGGGAAATAACAAAGAAAAAAAATTCCCTCTATAGGATCGTGGAGATGATGGGAGCTCCAGGGGCAGGACTCACATCCCACTGCTGACCCATCTCCTTGGGGAACTCCTGGCCGACCCAACACATCCAGGTAAGACCTCTCTAATACCAGACAGGTCATTAAGGGAGAACTGACCCGTCCCGGGGGTGACCTGGGAGGCTCGGCCTGCCTGGGGTGTCGGAGGAGTACCTTTGAGACTAGAGTTCAGGCAGGGAGTAGCAGTCCTCACCACGTGAGCACCCCGGAAGGATGTACGGCCTAGGAGGAGCATAAATAAAGTCAATAAAAAAATAAATAAATGAAGTCTGACTTGTCTTGGTTTATACCAGTATCAAACATGCTTACCCTGAGTATGTAAAAAATAATATATACAATAAAAATGGGTATAAAAATGATGAGATAAAAAACATATATTGACTAGTGACATCAGTAACAACAACAACATATCAAAAATATGTTGTCACCACTATCATAATGGATGTTTTTAAGGTTACAATCATTATTGTGGAATACTGAACCAATCAGAGAGCAGCTTTCACAATGTTGATGACAACACAATACCAAGTACAGCACAGAAGCCAGCTGTTAAAGAAAAACAGAAAAACCTTCAAACTGTAGATTAAAAGCTTAAACTTGTAAACTAGTGTTGTAAATTTTGAGTATATAATAGCGTGACTTGAAACAGGCAATTCATTATCACTTGTGAGTGGGCAGGACTTTCATAACACACTTATGGCTCTACCAGTCATGATTTATAGTGCTGCCCCCTCACACTTGAAGATAAATTGCATATTTTGAGTCAGCCCATTCTATATCCCCTATATGTTTTGCTGCTATCTGTAACTTTATTTTTTTATAATTACAGACTTACAGGATAGTTGGGTAGTTTTGTGGTTGGTAGGTGCTAGCAGAGTGGATCAAAAATGAAAGTATTGTCATGTCTCACTCTTGCTATTAAAACGTGGTGCTGTGTGTGAAAGCCTGACATGTCTCCATTACACATACTTCTGAATAAAGGAGAAACAGAAACATTGATGTGACAAAAGAAAAAAATATAGTGTGTTCGTAATACCCTGCCCCACCTCCGAGACCTAATGTCTATATGGGATGTATGGCACGCCTACCTGTCCCCATGTCTCTGCTCTTTGCTTTTTACCCCCTGGGTGACTATTAAGTCCTTAACTCTGTGTTAGCCATGTTAAAGCCATGAATGGTCTTGGCTCCCACCACCTCAGTTGGTAGGCTGTTCCATGGCTCAGCCACTTTGTTCGTAAAAAAGAACTTCCTCAGTTCCGTCCTGAATGTCCTTTCTGCCAGCTTCTACTCATTTCCTCATATTCTAAATTCATTATTCCTGTTAAAACATTCCTTGCAGTTTACCTTGTTCATTCTTTCAGGAACTAGAAGGTCTCTATCATAGTGCCCCTCTTCCTTCTGGCCTCCAGCAAGTGCTGAACATTTTCAGTTCCCTAAGCCAATCCTCATGGTTCTGTCTTGCAGGCCATTAATCATTTCACAATATATCCAGCCTGTCCCTGTATTTCCTCAAGTGAGAGTTGCAGAACTGGGACCAGTACTCCAGGTTGGCCTTACCAGTGATCTATAGAGATATAGTAATACCTCCTTTCTCATGAAAACAAATCTTCTCCCAGTACACCCCAGTATCCTGGCTGCCTTGCTTTTGGCCTTGTTACATTGGCTAGATTGTTATCACTTATTATGACTCCTAGGTCCCTTTCCTGCAAAGTAGTATCCAGCTTATCCTCTCCCATCAAATATTCTATCCTGGGGTTTCAATTCCTAATGTGCATCACCTAGCACTTTTTATAGATGAACTTCAAGTGCCAAACTTTGGACAACCTCTTCAGTCTTTGCAGGTTCCTCTCGACTCCTGGCCCCCTGTTCACTATCTACCCAAACATAGAACTTAGTGCCATTTGCAAAGAAACACATCTTGCCCTGAATTCCTTCTCCTATGTTGCTGATGAACATGTTGAAAAAGACTGGACTCTGGACTGAACCCTTTTGTACTTATGACCTCTCTCCCCAGATTTGACTCAATTACTGTTACACTCTGTTCTCTCCCTAAACAACTACCCATTGATCAATGTCCTTCACTGCATCTAGATTCTCCAGCTTCTTCATTTATTTATTTATTTATTAGCTCATTGGCTTACAGACCTTTGAGTCAAAGACTCATTTACAAAGGCACCTCATCAAGAGAGCAATACATCACAACAAACAAAAACAGTACAAAGATACAGTACATAGAACTTAGATTATAAGAGCAGCCAGTGTTACAGAAATTCACTGGTGATACAAGCTTGGTAATAGGCAGGTCACAGCAGACATAGTATGGGTACATCAGTACCACGTCATGTAGAACAACCAGAGATATTTTTATTACATTAGTTAACAGATGATGCCTGAGACCCCAGGCATTTACAGCAGAAAATAGACAGGGCATACCTGGCCTAGGAGTGAGAGTAAGGGACTGGCGGGGGGATTATTTGCAGTTGCAGCATCGGTACTTGTCAGATGGCTTCTGGGGAGACCTTGAAAGGACCAAGCTTAGTGGAGTCAGCTATGTTGGCTGGAAGGAATTGAACCAGGTGGGAGCCCGTTAGTAAAAGATATCTGGGCAAAGAGGTCCTTACCCTAGGGACAATAAGGAGGTTTTGACAGAGCTGTAGGTGGAGACTGAGGGGAGCCCGCAGCAGGTAGGTAGCTACCCCCAGGAAAGGAGAGCCCCAGTGGGGTCTTTTTCTAGCAGTAGGCTTGGAATGGAGTCTTTCATCAAAGTTGAGCAAGTTGGTGGCGGAGTACAGCAGGCACGTGTGGGTGTGCCTGGGGGCTCCCAGCATAAGCCTGCAGGCCTTGTTTATAGAGAGCTAGATTCTTGCAAGAGCAGTGTTGTCAGCTGCAGCATAGATGGGCAGCCCATAGTCGATTAGTGCCAGGACAGAGGAGGTGATTGCCAATCTAAGGGCCTCTTGCAGTAGGCAGTCCCTATGGTGGTATAACAGTCCAATCCTGGCATTCATGGCAGCAGAAAGGGCATTGATATGGGAATGGAAGGAGAGTGCTGAATCAAAGGTAATGCCCAGGTACTTGGATGAAATCTGCTCAATGGGGTTTAATGTGCTAGGCAGTATAACGAGGGGGACACCACTGGCTTTGCTTTGGAGATGCTAGAAGAGCATAGCTTTGGTCTTTTTAGGTTAATAACTGCCGTGATGTGAACCAGTGCTCAGCTCTATGAAAAGCTTGTTGGAGGGTGGTCTGGGGTGTGTTGGGGTTGGGGTCTGAGGTGAAGAGCACCGCGTCATCCGTGTAGAGGAGGATCTTACTTGGGTAGACCAAGGGGAGAGAGTTGAGGTAGAGACTGAAGAGGAGAGGGCCTAAAATAGAGCCCTGGGGAACCCCAGAGTGGACAGGTTGCATGTCAGATATTGCTATTGATTTTTACTCATTGAGTTCTGGTGAACCATGCAAGGGGACCGGGGGAGAAACCAAGGCATCTGAGGGAGTCAAGCAGGAGGGGATGGCAGACCATGTCAAAGGCCTTGGAGAGGTCAATTATCACAGCACCGGTGGGAATTCTGATGTCAAGGGCAGAGTGCAGGAAGTTGGAGAATTCTAGTAGAGTGGTTGCAGTGCTGTGATCTGCATGAAAGCCATGCTGCTTGGGGTATAAGATATTGTGCATGGCCAGGTATTCAGTAAGCTGGTTGGCAACTATTTTTTCAAGGGTCATAGACAGTGGGGGGAGAATGGAGATAGGACGATAGTTACCCATGGTAGAGTGATCACCGCTCTTTAAGATGGGAGTGATGATGGCAGTTTTCCAAGTGCTGGAAAACTGCCCCAGGCACATAGAGTGATTGAGCAGTTCAGTAAGTGGGACCAGGATAGCATCCAATGTCAGATGAAGTAGCTTAGTGTCCCGGAGGTCAGTGCCAGGTTTGTTACTACCGATGGCTTTTTGCAAAAAGGGTCTAGCTTCTAGTGGGGAGATGGTACGTAGATAGAAAGGAGGTCATTGGAGAGTGGGCAGGGGTGTTACTGAAATGGGGTCAAAGAAGTTACTGGACCGGACTGAACTCAGGTCTGAGAAAGTGTGGTTTAGGCAGTCTGCAATGCCATGGGAGTCAGAGCAGACAGTTCCATTAATCGAGAGTTGAGGGGGTGAGCAGAATTTCCCATTCAGCTCTTTTACATTATCCCAAAAGTTCCTAGCTGACCCCCAGGAGGAGACAAGAGCAGATTGGTAGTATTGGGCTTTGGCTTGTTGAATGGCCCAAGTACACTTATTGCACTTGGCGCTGTATGCCTGCCTATCAACTGGCTTGCCAGATTCCATGGCAATGTGCCCTAGGTTGTCTCTCATTTTAAGTTTTTTGAAGGAGGGAGGGAGTGACCCAGGGTGTGCCTTGCTGTTTGGTGTGATTTCTAGTGAAGGGGGCATAGAGGTTACAGGCAGTGTTAAAAAATACGTGTGAAAAAGTCCAGTGCCTCTTCCATGGACGGTGCAGCCTGATGGGGGACCAGTCCAGTTGTGAGAGGTACTGTTTAAGGCAACGCAGGCCACCTGGGAGTAGGCAATGATGTTGGGTGGTTTACGGTGCAGGTTTGCTGTTGGTAGTGGACCAAGAGAATATGACGGGGAGTGGTCACTAAGTGAGTTGGGAAGTACACTGAAATTGAGCACCCTCTGGGGCATTTGGTAATACTGATGTCTAGAAGGGTGCTAGTGCCAGTAGAGGGGTTGAATCTAGTTGGGGAGGTGACAAACGGAGACATGTGAAGGGTGGCAAAGATATCTCTGGTTTGAGAGGCCGTGGCAGAGAGCCAGTTGATGTTCAGGGCACCAACAATTATCTGGGCCACTTTGGGAAGTAGACCAGCGAGGTAGTCACCAAGCACCTGAATGGTGAGGTCCTGCTTTCTGGAGGGAATATAGGAAATGGTGAGAAAGAGTGGGCCCATCCCAGGGCTGGGGGAAATTTTTAGCGTTAGGGCTTGTACCCCGTTATCAAGCTTGGGTGGGCAATCTTCTGTGTGGCACCAACTCAAATGCTTTGCTAACATCAAAACAAAGTAAACCTACTGCAAACCCCTTATTTACTGCATTAGTTACCCAGTCAAAGAATACTATCAGGTTGGTCAAACAAGACCTCCCTGCCATAAACCTATGCTGTTTGCTATCCTGGAGCCCATTACTTTCCAGGTAGTGTACTAGGTCCTTACTAACTAATGTTGCTATCACTTTACCCACAGTAGAGGTAAAACTGTCAGGCCTATAGTTACCGAGTTTCTCCTTGTCCCCATCCTTATGGAGCAAACTTTGTCCATTACCCTCCAGGCTTTTAAAACCATCCCTGACTGAATTGAACTACTGAATAGACAATTTTGATGCCAGTTCGCTGAGCACCATTGGATGCATCCCATCTGGCCCTGGGGCTTTATGTATCTTCAGGGCTGCCAGCCCTTTTCTGCCCTTTCACTTGCAAATACCATCTGCCTAATTTCTGGGATCCCTTTTGGTAGCTTTTTTGCCATTGTCTAGCAGAGGCCCACTATCTTCCACTGTAAAAACTGAGCAGAGGTATTTGCTATGAAATGGCTGACTTCTGCACAACTTCTTCTATTACCCTGCATCCATCTGTCAACCTAACAATGCCTCCTCTCATCTTTCTTTTTTCTTTAATACTGTATATCTGAAAAATAATTGTTCCCGGCCCTAGACCCCTTCTGTAATATGTAGCTTTGTGACTGCTTTGCATTCCTGATGGCCTCATTGGCTTCTCCTGATTTTACTTGGTACTCACTCCATTCTTCATGCCTCTGCATCCACTTGGATCTGATGAGCAGTGTGTGTAATGGCTATAGTTCTAGGCACTGGTTTTGGGTTGTAATTGTAAATACATAACATGTGTATGTGCATGAACAAGCAATCTCATGACATAAGTTCCTATATAATATAATATAACAGGATAGAGGGCTTCAGTGTACCATGTAACCTGTGTCCCTATTACGATTGTTTTTGAGTCCAGAAATTTTATGAACATCAGTTCTCAGACTTTCTTCCGATGTGCTTCTCAAGTTGCTTTTAAAATCAGCAGTGCATGTTATTATGAAAATGTTGTGCCTACAACTTTTGATTCTATTTTAGGCTATCCTGACTTGTAATATGACAGTGTTTTTCTGTTCTGGCTATACCAGGGTATACATTTTTAGACTGGAAATAAGGGATTATTCCTTTAAATAGTGACAGTGCAATGTTTTAAGCAATTTTCGCAGCTGTTTTGAAATACACATTATTTTTGCATGCATACAACGTGAACTAGCATGCAACAGATGTGAGACTAAAATATAATCTCCAGCATTACATCAGCTGTGCTTTCACTAGCCTGATTCAGCCATCTCCCATGTTGCTCAACAGCACGGTACTGAATCAGTTTAGTAATGCAAAGTAAAGTAAGCAACCGCACACTCCAGGGTTTGTGGTACTGCTAAAATACCATATGTCACAGGTGGATTGTGAGTCATGAGGTATAAGGCACAGTTGAGGGACTTGAACCACCTGGAAAGTGCAGTAATTTACTGCATTATCATACAGCCTAGAGTGTGATATTCTATTATTACATTTTTTTGGGGGGAAAATTAAACAATAAAAAGGAAGTATAATTTGAAATGTCTGGTAATGTGAAAGTAATGCACAATGATATGACCAGCTCTGACCAATCAGATTGCTTGTTTGATCCAAATAATTTTATAAATGGTGTTAATAAGGTTATGTTTATAAGTACAGACCTCTATTCCTGACCTTATTGCACATTAGATGACATCAGGGTTACCTTTAGTCCATAAACCAAAGCTTCCTTCAAATCCAAAATAAGATAATGCAGATTGAAAACAGTGGAAAAGGGCTATCTAAAACAAAACAAAACAAAACCAGCATTTGTCAATGCTGAATGTTTGTTTGCTGGCATTGGCATTGGTAGTGTAGAAGTTACAGAGCTGCATAATAGAAATGGCAGTGAAGTATTGAACTGAAGCCAACCCCACCACCACCCTGTAGAGAGTGACAGGCATTGGGGTGTGCCTTTGGGTCATCAGGCATAACGGCCATGCCATTTCACCACACTCTGCCCTGCAGACACTGACAAGTGTCACGGTGTGCCTTGGGATCTTTGGCCCTTATGCGCACCCCATTCCATCAGGAAATACGGTGAGATGGGTGCGGTATAGGAGAATGGGGTGAACTTTGGGGCAGAAGAGTCCAAGGCATACCTCGATGCCTCTCACTGGCTGCATGATGTGGAATGGTATGAGCATTACAGGCAAGAATCCCAAGTCACACCCTGATGCCTGTCATTCTCTCATAGGGTGGGCGTTATGGTTGGAAACCCTAACACCTCAGGCATTCACTGGTATTTTCTCCAAATTTTCAACATGGTTTTTTGTGACCCCCACCTCATGAACAGTGGCAATATCAGTTTGTTAGCCGAAAGCTGCTTATGCACAGTGACTACGGCATTTAGCACCACAGGTGCAAAAACACATTCTGAACAGGATGTGAAAAATGACAGCTGTACTGTTCATGGGGAGGTGTAAAAAATGGCAATGTTGCAAATCTGCAGTCAAAATATTAAAAACTGGTGAAGTCACGAAGGCAGATAGAAACTGTGCAATGCACACCCGTAATGTAATTAGGTTGGGGATTTTTTACAGCAGATTGTCAACACAGGCATTTTGGGACCTCCAATCATGAACAGTGTCACTGCGATTTTCTTTATCTGTCCTGAACAATGATTTCCCACAGCGACCACGCATCTCTGCGCTGAAAGCGTGAAAACACATTTCGGCCATGTTGTGAAAAATGACAGCTGTACTGTTCATAAGGAAGTGTGGAAAAATGCCACTGGTGAAAATCTGGACTGAAAATATTACAAAGTCATGAACTTATGAGGGTGCATGGAAACTGCACAATGCTCACTCGTAACACAGTCATTTTATGGACTTTAGTCACCAAATTTTCAACATAGCCATTTTAAGACATCTGCTTATGAACAGTGTCACTGTGATTTTCTTAATGTGTCCCATACATTGATTTCGCACACCAACTGCGCCATAGTGTCAGTGGCTCAGTAGGTAGCACACTCGCCTCTGAGGCCGGAGATCAGAGAGCTGTGGGTTCAGTTCCCACATCTAGCACTTGGGTTAATATCCCAGTACTGACACTGTAGTGCAGCATGAGAGGGGTGCTGCACTTCTGAGGTGCCGTCTTTCGGATGAGACATTAAACCGAGGTCCCATCTGCCTGGATTGGTGGTAGTTCAGGTGGATGTTAAAGATCGCATGGCACTTATCGAAAAGAGTAGGGGATTTCCCCGGTGTCCTGGCCAAATTTCCACTCATACAGTAAATATACCACCAACAGCTTAATCTGGTTCAAGGTCAGTTGGCATTCATCTGTATCCCCCTCCCCCGGGTCGTGCCTGAAAATAGGCAGGATTTGTCTGGTGCACTTACCCGGTCAACAAAAGCTAAATAAAAATAAATTGTGCGCTACATGTGCGGAAACACGTTTTGGGCAAGATGTGAAAAATTACAGCTGTACTGCTCATAAGGAAGTGTAATAAAATGGCAAGGTTGAAAATCTGGAGTGAAAATATTGAAAATTCGTGAACTTACGAGCGTGCGTAGGAACTGCGCAACGCATGCTCGAAAAACAGTCATTTTTAGGAATCTTTCCAACAAATTTTCAACATAGGCTTTTTGAGAGCCCACCTTATGAACAGTGGCAGTGTCATTTCATTACTCGGTCCCGAAGGGTGATTTTGTGCAGTGACTGTGAAATCACCCTTCGGGCCTGATGAACGCCATGACAGTGAGAGCATTCATGAGAAGGGGTCCCAAAAAGCCCATGTTGAAAATTTGGTGCCAAAATTCAAAAAAATGGCTGAGACATGCAGCAAAGTTGAAAAAAAAACCCTATTCATTACATTATACAGCTTACCGGCATTTCCTCAGTTCATGGTAGGCTTTGAAGAGTGCAGACGTGTACCCGTCCACCAAAGATCGCTGCGCCGAGTCCAGAGGTAAGTATGGGTGGTGGGGTGGGAGGCAGGTGCACAGTGGGTGGTGCGGGTGGGCAGAGACTGCGAGGGACCGCTTTTAAGTTACAGGTTTTTTTTTTGTTTACATGACGACGCGTGACATTTGCCATGCTGGGGTGGGCTCCCAGCATGGCACAAGGACCGCTGGTGGGGGCAGGGGGAGCGTGGAGCCGACGGAGGATTGGGCACCCCCATCGGCAATGGCATTTGTTGCCACACTGGGGTGGGCTCCCAGCGTGGCACCCTGTACTGGGGGGGCAGTGGAGCCGACGGGGGACTGGGCACCCCCATCGGCTATACCATGCGAGCCACGCGAGGGTGGGCACCCAGCGTGCATATGTAATGCTGTTTGGGGGCGAGCACAGCCAATGGAATGCCTGTGTGTGTGGGATGCTGCATGAGCAGGCGATATCTTTATCGCTGCTCACTGAAGTGTAGCTCCCCTTTCAACTGTACTCCACTGCATTTTGAGCTGTCATAGACAGCCCAGCAGGCATTGGAGAACCGCGCCGCGCCTGCCAACACACTGACTGAATTGGAAGAGGGCTGCCACACCTCCAAAACTCGATGATGGCACTATGTTTCTTGCACATGTGCAAGCAAACATAAAAAATGGATAGGTACAACATTTTCACCATAGAATGCACTGCTACTACTATAGTCCTGATAAGTAAAGAAGTCAGTGGTTAGGTGGGAGTGATGAGTGGTTAAATGTTATCCTACTCTCATGTAGGCTATCATATGTGAGCAAACCAGAAAAATAAGGTTGTGGTTCATCTTGGTGGAATACCACTAGTATTTTTCAATGTGTAATATATAAAACACGTTCTTTTCTATAAATAAATAAGTCCTACTATCTATATGTCTGTTTCAGATATAAACAAGCATTTATCAATGCTGAATGTTGATTGCTTTGTCTCGCTGAGCTCGCTTCACCTTTCTCATCTGGGTCATTCTGTGTCTCCTGGCACTGCAGGCTGCCCTTTGTACTGGACTCCTGCCTGCATTGGCACCTTTGTGGCCACAAAGAAATCCACAGCTGTCCTGTCAGAGCTCCATTGAGGTTGCTCACTCCACCTCTCTCACTCACTCATTTTTTCTGCTGGCACAGCAGGCTGCCCTTTGTACTGGGCTCCTGCCTGCATTGCTGCCTTTTTCTGCCTACAAAGAAATCAGCAGCATTCCCAACAGAGCTCTATTGAGCTCATTCACCTCCCTCCCTCACTCGCTCGTTCTGTTTCTCCCGGCGCTGCAGGTTTCCCTTTGTACTGGGCTCCTGCCTGCATTGGTGCCCTTTCTGCCCAAAAGAAATCCACAGCAGTAGCAACAGAGCTCAGTTGAGCTTGGTCACTCCCCCTCTCTCACTCGCATGAACCTAATCTGTCCCAAACACTGATTTCCGAAAGTGACTGCAGTATTCTGCACCCGAAATGCGAAACCACATTTCAGCTGGATGTGAAAAATGACAGCTGTACTGTTCATAAGGAGATGTGAAAAAATGCCATTGTTGAAAATCTGGTGTGAAAATATTACTAATTTGTGAAGTTACAAGGGTGCATGGAAACTGCACAATGCACGCTCATGACATAGTCATTTTATGGAGTTTCATCACAAAATTTTCAACATGGGCATTTTAGGACCTCTGCTCCTGAACATTGTCACTGTGATTTTCTTAATGCATCCTGAACACTGATTTCCCACAGCGCCTGCGTTATTCTGCACCAGAAGTGCGAAAACACATTTTGGCCAGGATGTGAAAAATGACAGCTGCATTGTTCATAAGGAGGTGAAGAAAAATGGCAATGTTGAAAATCTGGAGTCAAAATATTGCAAATTGATGCAGGTTCGAGCGATCTCTTGTAAAACAGTCCTTTTTTTGGGGTGATTTTTCCCGCCAAATTTGCAACATAGACTTTTTGAGAGCCCACCTCATGAACACTGGCACTGTCGTTTTGTTAATCAGTCCCGAAAGGTGATTCCGCACAGTGACCGCATAATCACCTTTTGGGACTAATTAACACCATGACAGTGACTGAATTTATGAGAAGGGGGCCCAGTAACCCCATGCTGAAAATGTGGTGCCAAAATTCCAAAAAATGCCTGAGATAGGCAAAAAAGTTGAAAAAGCCCTATTTATCCCATTATACAGCTTACAGGCATATCCTCGGTTTGTGGTCGGCTTTGAAGAGTGCAGCCATGTTCCCAGTCCACCAAAGATCATCGCGCCAGACTCCGCAGGTAAGTATGGGGTGTGGGGAGGCAGGGTGTGCAGAGGGTGGGAGCAGGTTGTGGGAGGGGGCAGGGAGATTGAGAGGGACTGTTTTCTTTTTACAGGTTAATCAAAAAAAAACATTGTGAGACTTTTTCTTACAGAACATTTGGCATGTTGGGTGGGTCCCAGCATGCCAACAGAGTGTTTTTTTTGGGGCCGCTCTAGCCGATGGGATTGGGCAACCCCTGTTGGCACAAAACGGGGGTGCAAGAGCTGAGGGGGATTGGGCAACCCTTGGCACAACTGTACTGCTTCTTTGGGGGACATTAAGCCAATGGGAGTGGGCTCTCCGCTGGCAACATGAAAGTACAGCCACTGAAGCCGACGGGATTGGCAAACAAACATTGTGGTGGGAGGACACATGCTGCCTATGGGGATTGGGCACCCACTTGGCAGTGGGGGTGTTTAATATTGTTTGTGCACACGGCGGCAAGCCATCACCATGTTCATAAACAATATAACAGTAGCAAGGTTCCGACCAGCAATGACGAGTTGCACCTTCATTGCAGCGGAATGACTGACACTGCAATGACGAGGCAGCCCCTGATTGCAGCGGCTGAAACCTTTCAAGGTGGTGGCATGCTGGCTGAACTAGTGTCAGCAGCAGCATGCCACCCCATTGGAAAAATCAGGCTAAGCCTCCAAAGGCTGTGGGGTCATTGGCCACAACAGTGCCACACCTCCACAACCTGCTTCTGTAGCAATCTGCTGCAATATGTTTCTTGAGCATGTGTGCAATCAACTTAAAAAGTACTTGATATCAGTAATAAAAAAATTTGAAAATGTTTAAAAATTCTAGAGTTTTCAAAAGGTTTTCTGTTGATATAGTATATTATAAGTGTATTATTAGTATATTGATATGGAATAAATACATGAATACTATGAAATTAACTGAAAAGTACTACCTTCTGTCAATATAGTGTAAATGATTCACTAGTGTATCAATAAAGTAAAACTGATTTCATGTATATTGTGACATTGAAGAAGTACTGATGTGCTGTATACTGTACGTGTTGGCCTGATTCCAAGCTTTCATTAAAAACAAAAAATTACATTTCTAGCCCAATAATTGCAAAGTCAGCCCAATCTTAAAATAATGGGCGCAATTTTCAGAGTCACAACATGATTAACGCACAGCTGTGCTAATTACGACATGTCACAGAAAACATGGCCTAACTTCACATTGCAATTGCTGAGAGGTGCACTCCACAAATGCTGCATGCACCAAAATATCATAGGATCATAGAACTTGTCAGTAGAAGAGGACCCCATGGCCCATCCGTCTTCCCCTTTCCCCCTGCTAACCTTGAGCACCCACCACACTCCTTTGTAACCCCTTATGCCTGTTCCATGCCTTCTTGAATCCCAACACAGTCTCAGCCCCCACCACCTCATCTGGAAGCCCATTCCAGGCATCCACCACCCTCTCAGTGAAGAATCATCCTCTCACAATGCCTCTGAAGTGTCCCTCTTGCACTCTCATGCCATGCCTCCTTGTAATTGTGCCCTCCTTCATGTGGAATAATTGCCCAAGGTCCACTTTGTTTATCCCTTTGACTTATCTAAAGATCTATCATCCCCTCTCTCCTTCTGGTCTACTATATGTAGAGCCCCAACTCTACATCTCTGTTCATGTGGTATGGTCTTCATCCTTGCACCATCTTGGTCACTCTCCTCTGAAAACTTTCAATCAAATCTATGTTTTTGGCATGTAAGGCCTTCAAAGCTGGACTCTTTACTCAACGTCACAGTCTCACCATGGCCTTCTGCTATAACCTGAGAAAAATGTTACCAATGCATCAAAATATATGTAAACAGGATACAAACATTTCAGCGCATTTGTTCATTTTGCAGGCTGTGTCCAAACTAAGGACATGCACTTGCATCGTTTGTTTGGAAATACAACCAAGTTTCTTTCAAAGGCCTAACCTTTCAACCATGACAGCTGGAAACTACTTGGGTTTGTGTTAAAAGTTTTGAGTCATGTCATCAAGAATACTGTACATCGTGTTGATAAGATCTTGTTTTATAGGACAATGTTTAAACATTTTCAAATGTTTGATTCATATATTGTAGGAGCAAAACATTTACTGTTACAGTAGCGGATTTTGTTGTGAAAATGTATTTTCCAAAGGGTCTGATGTGAGCACATCAAATCCTCATTTCTCTAGTAACCCCAAATCTTAGAATACATAAATTATGCATTTTACCCATGGTTAGCTGACTAAGAGACATACATAACTCGTAGTATCCATTGCCTCTAGCTAGCCATGTAGAATAACCATCACAAACTGAAATGTCAGTCTCTACATTACTCATGTACTTCAGTGTGTAAGAGGGCTGGGAAGGCAAGGTACTTTGCAGTTTCATTACGGTTTCTATAGCAGCTTGTTTAACTGCTATGAGTCCTTTCTTTAGTTGATAAATAGACCTAATGGTGCTCCAATCACACACAACTCAATCCTCTAGTACACTGTTTTGATACAATGTGTAAAAGAACTGCTACCTTTTGCATGTCTTGTTTCCTTCTGCATTATACTGAATTCAACTGCAGTGCTTGTTACTAGGGAGAAAAAAATTATCAGATCTTTTTCTTTAGCAGTGAATGATGCATTCCAGACATTCTTGGATTTTCCACTGTGGCCTTTTTTTTCAATTAATTTAACCATTTCTAAAATATTTTTGTATTATTCATGTTCTGATTAGTGGTACACCATAATAAATCTACTCCTCCCCCCCGTCTCAAGAGTCTCCACCCTGAGTTAACATTTCAGCTGTTCATATTATACCAATAGTTTGGATATGTTAGAGTGGTTTTAGCTCATACTTTTTGATGACTGTCAGCACAAAATCAACCCAACCAGTTTGCATCCATCATGGTAGGTCTGGGCTGGTCCAGTAATGCTGCAGCTAGGGGGCTGTATGACATGCTGAGGTCCCTGGTCCATGCTTCGAGTACATGTTTCAGCTGCAGGCCAGTTGAAACAAAAACTGATGCAGCACTTGCACAGATCCTCCAGTCTCCTTCATGTATGTTACCCCGATGACCCAGTGGAGCAGAACATGGACAGCACCTCAGTGTCAAGTGGGGAAATGTTGCCTGATGTCCCAATGGCAAGCCTTTATGTTAGTGTACATGAGGATCTGTCATGCCAGCATCTTGGGGTGGTTGGGCTTCAAAGAAAATCTTAATGTGGATAACAAGTAGGCATTAGTAGGATGATGTCTCCACTCATAAGCTCTAACTGCCTCCTGCACAGCACTGGATTTTTCCTCTTTCTCTGATGGAGATCATTTACTTCCTTGAAGGACCCACCACAAAGGGGAAATTCATTTTTACTGCTGTGTAAGATAAGGGCTTGTCAGAGGTGGGTGATAGCCTAGCACCAAATAGGGGAGGCCTGCCAAAGGGGTAGAAAACTATAACACATTGTGGCAGTTCTGCAAAAGGAGCTGGGTTTGTTAAACAAGCCTTAAAATACGTCTCTGTCCTTGAGGGAAAAAAATAACCTATATGAGAAATGATTATGCTGATGTTTCGTATGGTCTAACTTGCAACTGAATCATTTTACTGTTTTGTTCATTGCACTGATGTTTTAAAGAGAGCAATTTTATATGTTTATCTTTCTGACTAATACTATTTCTTTTTCTTCTTCTTTTTCTTCTGCAGGTAGCAGACAACATTGTGGACATTTCCCAGAAGGATTACTACTAAAGCATGAATGTTGAAGATGACCATAGGTCTTCGAACCCAAAGGATGCTGGGGCTCAAACTCTTTAGAATGATCTGGAGTCAGGTTCTACTGATCTTATGGGTGTCTTTGCTGGATGTTGGCTTGGCCTCACCCCCTTTCTGTCCAGATGTTTGCTCATGCAGCAATCAGGCAAGTCGGGTCATCTGTACTCGGAGAGACCTAGTGGATGTACCAGAAGGTATTTCTGTCAACACACGATATCTGAACTTGCAAGAAAACATTATTCAAGTCATTAAGACAGATACGTTCAAGCACTTGAGGCACCTAGAGATCTTGCAGCTGAGCAAGAATTTGATTCAGTAAAATTGAGGTGGGGGCATTCAATGGACTCCTAATCTGAACACTCTGGAACTATTTGATAATCGGTTGACTACTGTTCCAACGCAAGCATTTGAGTACCTTTCAAAGTTGAGGGAACTTTGGTTAAGAAACAATCCCATTGAAAGCATTCCCTCATATGCTTTTAACAGGGTTCCATCTCTAAGGCGACTAGACTTAGGAGAACTTAAAAAGCTTGAGTATATCTCAGAAGCTGCCTTTGAGGGTTTAGTAAACCTGAGATATCTAAATCTGGGAATGTGCAACTTGAAGGATATTCCCAACCTGACAGCTCTGGTAAGACTTGAAGAATTAGAGTTATCAGGAAACCGATTGGAGATAATACTGACCTGGTGCATTTCAAGGACTAATTAGCCTTCGGAGGCTATGGCTAATGCATGCTCTAGTTTCTGTCATAGAGCGCAATGCTTTTGATGACCTGAAGTCCTTGGAAGAGCTCAACCTCTCCCACAACAATCTCATGTCCCTTCCCCATGATCTCTTCACTCCTCTGCATCGATTAGAGAGGGTGCATCTGAACCATAATCCTTGGCACTGCAACTGTGATGTTCTCTGGTTGAGCTGGTGGCTGAAGGAGACTGTGCCAAACAACACAACTTGCTGTGCTCGTTGCCACTCCCCTCCCAATTTGAAAGGACGGTACATTGGTGAACTAGACCAAAGTCACTTCACGTGCTATGCTCCTGTCATTGTGGAACCCCCAACAGACCTTAATGTCACAGAGGGGATGGCAGCAGAACTGAAATGTCGAACCGGCACATCAATGACATCAGTCAATTGGCTGACACCGAATGGCACTTTAATGACCCATGGCTCATACAGGGTACGAATCTCAGTCCTTCATGATGGCACCCTGAACTTCACCAATGTCACTGTTCAGGACACTGGTCAATATACTTGCATGGTGACCAACTCTGCTGGCAACAACACCTGCCTCTGCCACTCTGAATGTCAGTGCTGTTGAGAGTCCCATCAACAGCTACACCTACTTCACAACAGTTACTGTGGAAACCACAGAAGGTTTGCAGGAAGAATTGAAGCCAACTGACAATGACCCAAGCCCAACTCCTCCTGGGGAATGGGAAATGACTTACTCCACAACTTCTCTTACACCACGCAGCACCCGCTCAACAGAGAAGACCATTACTATACCAATTACAGATGTTACAGAAAACATCATGGCAGGCCTTGATGATGTCATGAAGACCACTAAGATTATTATTGGATGCTTTGTAGCCATAACTTTCATGGCTGCTGTCATGTTGATCGTCTTCTACAAACTCCGGAAGCAACATCAGCTTCACAAGCATCATGGACCAACCAGAACCATTGAAATTATCAATGTGGAAGATGAGATGCCTGCTACCAGTCCTGGAGATAATCACATGACCCTTCCCGCCATAGAGCATGACCATCTCAACCACTACGCAGCTTACAAGGCTCACTACAACAATAACACAGGCACATTAAACTGTGCCAAAAACCCCATTCTCAACTCTGTCCATGAACCTTTGCTCTTTAAGAGTAGCTCAAAAGAGAATGTACAGGAGACACAAATTTAACTCTTTGAAACCCTCTGACCAGATGGCCACTTGTGGTATGTCTGTTAGCTCAGTTTACATTCTACTCTCTCTGAAGTCCAAAACTCAGTGAAAATTGTGACTGGAGTCCACATTTTGATATTGCTTGGATGTTTCACTGTCCAACTACCTGTTGTGCTACTAAATTTTGCAGCTGTCTTTTGTCAAAAATGAAAGCCTATTTTGTGCTACAGCTCTTTATGTCAAAATTACATTTCAGATATATTTTCATTAATGAGTACAAGCTACAACAAACTATAAGACAATTAATCATCGAATTATGAAGGCTGCAAATTTATTTGTTTTTAAATTGCTCAATTGCTTTTCTGGTAATTTTACACCATAGATTTCTGGGGGGCAATATCATTGATCAATATTCTCTGTGCATCTAAAATATCATTGAATACAGGGTTACGTGAAACTCCATCATCACAGAGAGGAGTCATATCCTGAATAGGCTTACTAAAGGCTGTCCTTGAAATTCTCTCAGCTCATTTTGGAGCAAAAAAAATACCATGTGCATATAAAAAGTCATATAAGAAAGGAACTGTCAACACATTTTTGATCCACAATTATGTGCCAATCTTATTTTCTTTTACAACTTACACTTTAAAATGATTGTGGTTTAAAGTATTTTTAAAGATGGCAGTTTGGGGATACTTGAAGTTTTAGAAAAGACTTTATCCTACAGCTGAAGCAGCAGTATTATCTGCAGTATGAGTTGGAAAGAGTATTTTTTTCCTGTGGATTTACTTCTCTGTAAAGACTGCTATGGACTAAACATATTAGGAGAGCTTTCCTATTTTAATGGAGTATCATGAAGCTTTAGTGCATAGTGTACAGTCTATCAAGGGACGACTCAAAAGGTCTCATAGGCCTTGCCCCACTACAAGAAACTGGATCAAGAGGTCAAATGATTTCAGAATAATTTTAGAAGAGGAAACATAAATACCAACACAAATGGTAAAGCAAAAATATAGTTCACCAGCTGGGAATTCTAACTGCTAAAAAAAAATTCCTTTTTGTTAAAACAAAATCTTTATGAATTTAGGTTTGCCACTGTTTTATAAATGGCTGATTGTAAGTGTCTGTTTTTGTTCCTAACAATCATCATAAGTAGATTTGAATGGGATAGGAAACATTCACTGAAAATTTTATAGCTGTGGTCTTTTAAATGAATCCTTTGGGGGAGCTTCAAACCAATTTCACTAAGTCAAAGTGTGTCTGGTTTCTTTCAAGCTCAGAGATTTCTTTACTGATAAAAGAGAAACAAACAAAACAACAAACCATGTGCCATAATTATCTAACAATTATTTCATTTATTTCATGTGCTTAAAAGTGTCTAACACCTGAGTTATGACCAATGTAAACCCCCAACAACTGACCAAATCCACAATCTGGACAAACAGAAGGAAATTTGGTTACCTCGAATAATGAAAAAAAAAAAAAATTCAATGATCCTAAATGAAACAGTCTGATACTGAGACACTAGAGGATGCCCCCTCCCCATCCTGTAGAATACAAAATATATATTTATAACAGGCTGGAAAAATCAAGCTATCTGATTGTCTGAGAACAGTCAAATGTGTCTGGTTATTGCAGAATATCCAGAAAGCTCAGATCATGAGGCTGATTTTCCTTAAATGTTATTCTTTTAAGACTATTTAGAATAGAATAACATACTTCAAGGTGTCCTGTTATACTATATACATGCATGCATAGTGACTAAAGGCACTTGGCTTTGTGTCATATCTCATAATGCAGTCAAGGTGTCCATATATCTTTGCATAATTGGGCACCCTGGCATATGTGATAGGTATATGTATATACAGAATGATATATATTTACATACAGCCATGACATGCCATTATTCTCTTCCAAGTTGTTAAGGTATTACTAACACTTTTCTTTTTATAAGGGTGTCACCAACATGCAACCTCATCCCTTTAAGTCTCTAAATAGAGAATTTATTTTTATACAACAGAAATAAGGGAATGCAAGACAGTGGTGGCGGTACTGTTGCAGATACTAGGATTCAGTAATCAAGCAGCTAAAGATGCATTGTTCCATGGGGTGCTATTCTGTGGGATTTCCATGCCTTCATCGCCATAGAAAAGAATGGGAAAAAGAGCAAGTACATTTCAATGAAAGTCTTGCTGCAAGAAATTATTTCAGCAATATTGTTTCCCTGTCTTTGATAAAGTTGATTTCACTATACTTTTTTCTCTCATCTGGTAAACAGGAAGGTGCTGTGAACAGCTCTGCCAAGTGTATTCACCCCCACTCCATAAGAATTGAAAAATGCAAGTTCAAACCAGACCAGCAGGATTTGGGAGGGGTACTGCTGCTTGAATGTTATTATATGTTGTAAAAATCTAGCAATCTGATTGACTAAGAAAGAACCATTGCACAGCATTGGGCTATCTGAACATCGATAGCTAGGACTTTTGGCTAGCTTTTTCTAAAATGTAGGTTTTTATGGTGACTTTTAAAATGAAGTAACATGGATCAAAGTGTCTCATTATGCTATTTAAGTGGACACTTCTAGTGGAATAAGGCGCTCAGCTTTCTCTTATGCCTCACAACCCACCCAAGATGTCTATGAATTTCAGCATAACCAGACACCCTGACATGTTATTCCTTACATAAATTCTCAGCACCTCTGCTAGCAACACCAAGTTCAAGGGAAAGACTATGAACCCATTTTTGCTGTTTTGTGGGTTAGAAAGCCATCACATACCCTTATACTTATCCACTCCCTCCCCCCCACACTGCACACATGGCCTGATGAGTGGTACACTGGGAAAGACCAGGTACTGTGGAGAAGCGTAAGACTTCAGTTGTCTGCCTTTCCTATGGGTTCACTGCCCTTGTGGTTTGTATAAAGAAAAACAAACTGAAGAAATAGAAACATGGCAGGTTTCATATGCATGGATTAATGATTTCAATGTGGCATAGACTCTGATCGCATCCATGTGTCAGTGCAATGCAAGCAGTGACTGCAGTTTAAAGCACAACTGAGGAATGAGTGGCAAAATCCTAAGCAGTCATTATAATCAACTAGGCCAAAGTCTGCTCCTGCCACCATGAGCAGCATGCAGGTTTGAACACCCAGACTCCTAGGAAGAGATACGACAGAGTGAGAGAACAAGAGAGACAGAGAGAAAGAGGTTAAAAAGGAAAATGTCAAGTGCATGTTGAAAAAGAAAACAAATCATTACAGTGACTTAAACTCATTTCTCAGTGACATCACCCAGGTGCCCACTCATGGAGAAGAACACAAATCACTCTTGTTCCAGCCATGATGTGTTTGTTATATAGAATAGTTGTATACTTTTGTATTGCATTCCATCACTGGAAAGTGACTCCAGGTGAAGGTTAGCTTACTAGGGCTTTGTTGGCATGGAAAAGGATTAAAAGTGTGGGAGTCAGAACAGAAGCAGAACTGAAAGCTTAGGGTGTAGAAGAGAGCATAAACACTTTCTTCAAGATAAAACAGCCAAAGGAACCATTTATTAGATTATAGAAAACAAATAAAAGAGCTTGAGGAAAATTATTGAAATGTGACCTCCTTCCCTGACTGAAAGGAGAGGAAGGAGCTCTCTAAGCTTTTATAATAAAATAAAATGGGAGAGCAGTGTGATCAGCAGCAGGGATTCCTCAGTACAATTTTAGTCTGTTTGTTTAGTGTCAAAAGCTAACAGTAGAGTACAGTACAGTCAGCATTAAACTTGAAAGTAACTTCATTGTTATTGAATTGTACATCTGTTAACTAAACTTAAAAGCAATGGGTTTTATCTTAGTGTTCAATGATTTTTTCCAAACCAGTTGGTAATGAATTGTCAGCATTTTTGCATCTAAATATTTTGTACAATACCTTAAAGAGATCATGTATTCATTCCCTTTATACTCAGATTGAATGCTTAAGAAGCATATAGTTAAACAATATAGCCAAAAAGCAACTCATTAAGCAATGAGTTAACTCACTGCAATTCAAGTTTAATGCTGACTGTACTTTATGTGTACACAAGTCTACAGATGTTTTCAATTGGTCAATAAATAGGTAGAATCCATGAGGGGAACATATGATCAGTTCTGACACTCAAATAATGTAAGTGAAAGCACTATCTCTGAGTGTCTGTTGGAGCTATATTAAAATACTACTGTGTCATGACTTAAAATGATAGAAAAATGTAACAAACCACATTAAAAAATACTGAGAGAAATAAATAGTCCCCATTTCGTAAGTGGAACAGTACACTTTTTTATGTTGATTGCGCAGCGCAAGAAAACATATTAACAGCTTGTTGAGAAGCAGGTCTGGAGGGGCATGGCACTGTTGTACAATGCCCCACAGCCTGCAAAGGCTTGTCCCACTTCCCCCAATGCTGTTGCAGGCTGCTGGTGATACAAGTTTGGAACGTTCACACCAACTTGTGACAAATCAGCTGCTGCAATCAGGCCGCCTCGTCATTGCAGCATCAGCCATCTGCTGTATATTGTTTGTGAACATGGCGGCAGGTTGCAGCCATGTTCACAAACAAAATAACTGGGTCCCCATCGGCTTTGGTCACCCCTGTTCATTTTGCCGATGGGGGAGCCCACTCCCCATTGGCATTCTGTCACCCCCATGCTTTCATTTTCTGCTGACAGGGTGCCCAATTCCCATTGGCTAGATGAAGCCCCCACCTTTGTGTGCCAATGGGGGTGCCCAATCTCCCATCGGCTATTGCTGCCCCTGCCAACAGAAAGCCATTGTTCCCCCCCACACTGTTATTCCTGCTGATGGGGTGCCCAATCCCAGCTGGCATAATGACTCCTCCCCCTTTGTGTGCCGATGGGGGTGCCCAATCCCCCATTGGCTATTGCTGCCCCCCAAAAGAAAGCCATTGGTGGCACACTGGGAGCCCACCCCAGCATGCCACATGCCCCTGTAAAAGAAAAAACTGTCCCATGAAGTCTTTCACTTTTTCTTTCCCCTGAAAAGCAGAAAATGGTCCCTCGTAGTCTCTGTGCTGCCCACCCACCAACCTCACCCACCCACTGCACACTCTGCCTTCTTACACCCCCCCCCACCCATACTTACCTCCGGAGTCTGGCATGACAATCTTCGGTGGACCGGGAACACGTCTCCACTCTTCAAAGCCGACCGTGAACTGAGGAAATGCCGATCAGCTGTATAATGTAATGAATAGGGTTTTTTTTAACTTTAGTGTATATCAGGGGCATTTTTGGCAATTTTTTCACCAAATTTTCAACATTAGGTTTTGGGACCCTCCTCATGAATGCTTGAACTGTCATGGCGTTAATCAGCCCTGAAAGGTGATTTCGCAGTCACTGTGCAGAATCACCTTTGAGGGCCAATTAGCAACGACAGTGCCAGTGTTCATGAGCTGACCTCTCAAAAAGCCTATGTTGCAAAGTTGGTGGAAAATCCCAAAATGTATGTTTTACAATGTGCACTGTGCAGTAACTAAACATGCTCGTAACTTGAATTTGCAATATTTTGATGCCAGATTTTCAACATTGGCATTTTGTGACATCTCCTTGTGAACAGTACAGCTGTCATTGTTCACATCCTGGTCGAAATGTGTGCAGAATAGCACGGTCACTGTTGGAAATCAGTGTTCGGGACAGATTAAGAAAATGACAGTGACACTGTTCATGAGTAGAGGTCCTGAAATGGCTATGTTGAAAATTTGGTAACGATACTCCATAAAATGACTGTGTTATGAGCGTATGTTGTGCAGTTTGCACACAAGCTCGTAACTTCACAAATGTATAAAATTTTCACTCCAGATTTTCAACATTGCCATTTTCCTACACCTACTTATTAACAGTGCAGCTGTCATTTTTCCCATCCTGGCCAACATGTGTTTTCGCTGTTCTGGCGCAGAATAGAGCGGTTGCTGTGGGAGATCACTGTCTGGGACAGAGTAATAAAATGACAGTGATACTGTTCATGAGCAGAGATCCTAAAATGCCTATGTTGAAAATTTGGTGATGATAGCCCATCAAATGGGTTGGCGTTGCACACTTTCCACACACCCTTGTAACTTTGCAGATTCGTAATATTGTCATGCCACATTTTCAACAATGGCAATTTTTCACACCTCCTTATGAGCAGTACAGCTGCTATTTTCACATCCTGAGTGAAATGTGGTTTCACAGTTGTGGCAAAGAATAAGGTCCCTGTGGGAAATCAGTGTTCGGACAGATAAAGAAAATGACAGTGGCACTGTTCATGAGCAGAGGTCCTAAAATCCCTATGTTGGAAATTTGGTGACAAAACTCCATAACATGACTGTGTTACAAGTGTGGGTTCAACTGTTTCTACGCACCCTTGTAACTTTGCAAATCTGTAATATTTTCATGCCACATTTTCAACAGTGGCATTCTTTCACACCTCCTTATGAACAGTACAGCTGTCATTTTTCACATCCTGGTTAAAATATGTTTTTGCACTCCTGACGGAGAATAGCACGGTCACTGTGGGACATCAGTGTTTGGGATAGATTAAGATGGAAATGAGTGAGAGGGGAGGACCGAACTCAATTAAGCTGTGTCGGGACTGTTCCGGATCTGTTTGTGGGCAGAAAAAGGCCCCAACACAAGAGACCAGTACAAAAGGGCAACCTGCAGCACTGGAGAAACAGAACGAGAGAGTGAGTGAGGGAGGGGGAGTGATCTAACTCACCGGAGAGCTGTCAGGACTGCTGTGGATTTCTTTGTGGGCAGAAAAAGGTGTCAATGCAGGCAGGGGCCCAGTAGAAAAGGCCAGCCTGCAGCAGTGGGAGAAACAGTATGAGTGAGTGAGACAGGGGGACTGAGTGAGCTCAATGGAGCTCTATCAGGACTGCTGTAGATTTCTTTGTTGGCAGAAAAAGGTGCCAATGCAGGCAGGAGCCCCGTACAAAAGGGCCGCTTGCAGCGCCAGGACAAACAGAAAGAGCGCGTGACAGAGGGAGACTGAGTGACCTCAATGGAGCTTTGTTGGTACAGCTGTGGATTTATTTGTGGACAGACAAAGGTGCCACTGCAGCCAGCAGCCCCATACACAAGCGCAGCCTGCAGCACCAAGAGAAACAGAATGAGTGCATGACAGAGCAGTAGTGAGCAAGCTCAACGGAGCTCTATTGCAACTGCTGTGGATTTCTTTGTGGGCAGAAAATGTGGCAACACAGGCAGGAGCCCAGTACAAAAGGCCAGCCTGCAGTGGCAGGAGACACAGAATGAGCGAGTGAGGGAGGGGGGAGTGAGTAAGCTCAACGGAGCTCTGTTGGGACTGCTGCAGATTTGTTTGTGGGACAGGCAGCAATGCATGCAGGGGCCCAGTACAAAATGGCAGCCTGCAGTGGCAGGAAAACCAGAATGAGCAAGTGAGAGAGGGGGAGTGAGCGAGCTCAACGGAGCTGTGTTGTAACTGCTACAAATGGGGACAATGCAGACAGGAGCCCAATAGAAAAGGGCAGCCTGCAATGCCACCAGAAACGGAATGAGCGTGTCAGACAAGGGGACTGAGCAAGCTCAACGGAGCACTGTCAGGACTGCTGCAGATTTCTTTGTGGGCAGAAAAAGGCACCAACAGAGCCAGGAGCCAAGTACAAAAGGGCAGGCTGCAGCGCCAGGAGAAACAGAATGAGTGAGTGACACAAGGGGAGTGAGCGCCTCAACGGAGCTCTGTCGGAACAGCTGTGGATTTCTTTGTGGGCAGAAAAAAGTGCCAACACAGGCAGGAGCCCAATACAAAAGGGCAGCCTGCAGCGCCGGCAGAAAAGGAATGAGTGAGTGAGAGAGGGGGACTCAGCAGGCTCAACAGACCTGTGTTGGGACTGCTGCAGATTTCTTCATGGGCAGAAAAAGCCACCAACAAAGGCAGGAACCCAGTACAAAAGGGCAGCCTGCAGCGCCAGGAGAAACAGAATGAGTGAGTGAGAGAGGGTGAGTGAGCCACCTCAATGCAGCTCTGTCGGGACAGTTGCGAATTTCTTAGTGGGCAGATCAAGGTGCCAATGCAGGCAGGAGCCCAGTATAAAACAGCAGCCTGCAGCACCGGGAGAAACAGACTGAGCAAGTGACAGAGTGGCAGTGAGCGAGCTCAACACACCAGTGCAATCAACATTCAGCATTGACAAATGCTTGTTTCATATGCTGCACTCGTGGTACAGTTATGATTTTATGAGGTCACCATGTGCAGGAAAATCCTAGGCTTTAATTGGCTGATTCAGCACTGGTGACTAATAATTAAGATAATTTCCTTAATTTTTGTTAATTTCTCAAGTTTCATGTGAAGCTTTACTCAATACAAAACCCCTCCAGATCAGAGCTGTTGCTTTACTAACTACAGCCTGAATCAGAAAGTTCAGAAACCTATACATCAAGTGGAGGCTGGTTGGCCAATCTTTTGCCCTTGCACTAATGAGATGAGAAACTTCTGCATAAACGATAAGAGTACTTTAACACACAAGTAAGTCTTTCAAACACCTACTGTCTACAGCGCAATAAAATGAAATGGGGTTTTAAAGAAAGGGCCCTGTTTTTGACATTGATCCAGTTTCTCGTCCTACTAACCTTAAGCAGTTCTGTTGCTGATGAGTGACTTACATGGTTATTAAATTCAGGAAATTACAGCTTTGAATGGCATACCTTTGTACCCATACCAACATGCCATTTTAAGCCTCATGTATACTTTTGGTAGTTCTCAGTGAGATGTGATGCAAAACAGGATTCTGGAATGACTCCAGCATCATTCTGTTCTGAAACACAGCCTGTTAAAGCTGCAGAACATAAACAAAGTCTTACAATGGTGTGCTAGTATGGTGCCAGAGTCATGTTCAGAAAGCAATTTAATTGTTACAGAATGAATAATAGGGTTCTATGTTAAAATGGAGCTTTCCTTTAAACTGAATAACTGTAACTGGAATCTATTGGAGGTGCTGGTGGTGCAGGAAAATGGGATGTGAAAGGCAGCTGACTCAGCAAGCATCAGCCTGCAGCTTCTTAAGTGACTGCTGCTTTCCAACCAAGCCTACATATGCCATTATAGAACATACTGTATGTGTAACCGGATTCAGGGAATGAACACTGAAACAACATGAGCTCTGTCATATGGCTTACAGGAGAGGAAAAAAGGGGCCATGTGTATTCATTTAGAAAATGGCAAGAATCGATACTCAACTCTGATTGGGTGAGACAGGCTCCAAGCAGGGCATTTATTTTTCAATAAATGCCCAGCTAAAAATAAGAGCCAGTCCAAGTGGCACCTCACTGAGCAGCATTCATAGTGTTGCCCAACCTGCTTTTTAATTGGCTGAATGCTGTGAAAGAAATTTAAAAACCCATCTTTTTTCTCTTACTTAGCGAGAGTCACTGTTCTCCCCAACCCAAAACAAACTATATGTACTTCCAGTTCTCGCCTCTTTAAAAAGAAAGTTAAAAAGAGCCACACACTTCACTTATCCTCCACTTAGAAGTGTAACACATCGGAACCACTATCCCAACTGCAGTGTCACACACTACCCTGCTAACCCGACCGCGATCTCTCAGTCCTCTGCTGACAGGAAACAAAGACATACTACTGAGTCGGCAAAAGTCCCCCACAATGCCACAGCCTATCACTTGCCTCATTATTTAAACAAATTCAAAAGAAATGTTTTCTACATCATTATTTAAACAAATGTAAAAGAAACCTTTTCTTTTGTGGCACATCACGCTCCTTCCTCATACGGTACATCACTCCTTCCTCACGCTGAAACGTTCTTCGTCCTCGTACATCACGGTCAAACATTGCGCACCATACATGTGGAATTTTAGACTGAAAAAACAAAAACATGCACCAAAAATGAAAAACAAACTTCCTTCAAGTACTACAACTAATTTTCACATAACACTGCCTTTGTTCTTTAGGAAGCAGTGCCTGTTTGTGTGTGCCTTTGATTGGGAGGGGCATTAATCCACCAGAATGCTGCAGGGAGGAGCAACAGCACCAAGAACAGCCTATGCACTACTTTACCAATACATTGATGTGTAATACCTATATTAATTTTATTTCACAGTAATTTACTGTATTTATTTTACAGATTCAAAAAATTTACAGAACATGCCCATTTTCTAAGCTCAATAATACCCTCCAGGGTGGGCATTATTGGGAAATACCTGACCTTCCAGGGGCTAAAAGGCCCTCTGCCTGTGGCGTCGGGCCTCATTACGCCCCTGGGTGGTCCGGTATTTCCCAATAATGCCCACCCTGTTGGGTATGATTGCTTACAAAGCTAATTCACACCAAACAACTGACCATAAAACACAGTTGAAACAAGGCAGGGGGAGGAAATAAACAGTGTGGGAAGCCAGAAGAGTACCACAATAGTGACAGAAGACACCAATTCCTGTTGCCTTTGACAGCCTTCTTTATTGAGCAAGGGGTCTGTGTGTTCCAACTTTTTGAAATGGGAAATGTAATATGTAATAGACATCATATGATACCAAGTGGCAGAAAGCAGGAAAAGCAGCTTGCCACCATTTACCAGAGAGACAATGTGTGTGTGGGGAGGCAGGACTACTTCTTTATTATTTTATGAGCTAGAAGGAAGGAACCACCCTCTAATGGCCTATATGCAGAGTGTACCACCATTCCACAAGAAACAGCTGATTCGCCACATTGTGTTGGAGATGTTTCTTGATGTGGACACAATTAGAAATGTGAAGCCAGATTTACAGAAACAGTCCTTAGCACATAAATGGTGTACAGTACCCACTGCTTTTAATCTTTTTATTAATTATTTAAAGAGGTGTTCTGTTCTCCAGGAAACAAATATATAGTTCACATCAGTACCCCATGAAGATAGCGAGTGAGGAACGGCGACGCATCAGAATAGTGACAGAACCACAGTGCCAACACATTTTGTGATCCTGGTCCCCCCCCCATCCCCGGGTTGCCCCCCCCACCAGAGTAGGAATCCTTTGAAGTGTGGGGTCAAAGCACCCCACAAGAAAAGACTTTGCAAAAACTGGTTATGTGTGGGTTCGTGCAGTTATCTTGCATCAACATTCCTCACTTGCTGTTATGACAAGGAACCATTGGCACCCACAGAACTTAGTCAAAAAAGCTTCCCCCAAAATCTGAATTGCACAGACCTTTTAATTTTTTAATACTGAAAACATTTTTGTTAAAACTGAATCTTTTCCCTTTAGACATCATTTGTTGCCATTGGGACTGATTTTTCCTGTTCTAAAGTCACAGTCCTCTGCTTATGGCATGACACCATCTTGCCACAGAAATGACTCCACTGTCGCAAGCAGGATAATTTAACTGCAAGCCAGAAAAATCAGTAGGAACAGTTAAAACTAAATTAGCAAAGAGCATCTTTTCCTGCCAATGTGATTATTGATAGAGAATGGAATGTCAAATAAATTTCAGTTTGAGGGAAAGTTATAAGATTTGGGTCCTGCCAGTGCCAACAGTAATTCTGTAGCAGGAAACTAGAAAATCAGGTTGAACTGAGACTGTGCAACATATAGTGTCCACCTGTTCCACATTTTGAATGCCAGTGCAGTAATAAGCTGACAAGCTGAGAAATATAGGTACAAGGGACTTAAATGGAACCAGTCCCCCATGCCAGGGCTAACACAAAATGGCTGCAAAGTCGTAATCCTATTGCAATATGGTTAACAGGATCAAACCCCATTTTTGTTCACCTGGTTTGGATACACTGAAGTTCCTGAAGCTGTTTTGGATGACACTGCAAGTTGTCCCACGGGGTTTTCAGGAATGTGAATTGTGTAACAGGAGGCTGACTGGCACAGGAGTCAAGGAGAAAGATCAGGGATTCAGGGGGATACAACCAGACTGATATGGATCTCAGAGCTGAAAGGAGACAGAGGAGTAAATTGTTGAACTACCAGGCAGTAATTTTTGTTGAGGACTCATAAGAGAGAATCACTGAGTCTTATGTGATGTCTTGCATGGGAGGGGGAACACAATTCAGTAGATATATGGCAAAATGCTATATTGCACCATGTTTTGGGGAATTTGCTGGTATGGTAGAAGGCTCAATCCAAGAATTTGCCTACTGACATCTGGAATGGTGATTTACACTGCTCCACACTAGCAAGAGCTCCTTCCTGCAATATGTGCCCATCACTAAGAATGTCAGTTTTTCATGAGAACACTTTGACTGTGGCTCAGAATGAAGCCAAGAGCGCCTGTATTTTCTGTTGCCCTGAAGGTGGTAGTATGGGGTGGCTATTGTGGTTTAAAAAGTCCATGCAGTGTTTACCATGCATAGGGATTGCCATTTTCATCAATAGCTGATGCAGCCCTATCAGTTGAGTACTGCTTCTACCCAAGACATGCCTTCCTTGGTGAGTAGTGAGCAGTTTATGCAGGTCACACAGCAGCTAAGCACAAGAAATACAAGCAGATATAAAGTTTTGGGGACATTTTGCAACACAACTAGTAGTCACATTTTTCTGAAATCATCTGTTTACCTTTCTGTCTTGGATATATTTACAGACATCTGATCCATTTCTGATGTCCCACACATCCAGTGCCAAATGTAGTCCAAAGAAAGCAGTGCAGCTCTGTTCCATGCAAGATATTGTTTAGAAACATTTTGTGAATGCAAATCATTTTATGAGTGGGTTTCAGCTGATATCAGGTGACAGAGGCTGCATTTTATTAATACAAGACAAAGCATTCTCACTTCTGTTCTAATTTTAGAGGTCCCAGGATACTGACTAGCTGTTGTAGAGTAATGCATTGTAGTAACACTCTCGTGAAAGTTGTTTCAATTCAGTGACTCTATGCATGCATTTGGAGCAAATCAAGGAAGATACTGAAGTGTTTTTAAAATAAAACTAGAATCTGGAGAAACTTGAAGCCCACTAAAGCAGCATTTTCCAATCCCAATACCATTAGGGCTATTCAGCCACTTTATTTCATCAGAACAAGTGGCAGCTTTTGAATCTGAGCCATTTGCCAAGTCAGAAATGCTGACAGCAGGGCTATCCCCCACCTGCAGAGAGAACCATGAGAAAAGTGAAAGCCTTTGTATGGTTCATTTGTCAACTTTGCCCAATGAAAAGACTACACTTGCAGTCAAAGATAACATATCAGATGGGAAGGGGATGCCAGGCAAAGGGGTGGGTTCTTTTGTGTAACACCACACCAACAGGTAAACATATCCTACTTTGTTGTAGGATGACCAAACAAGGTTCCCCATGTCCATGCAAGATGAAGATGAAGAGGAACAGGAAACAGCATGAGTTTGTAAATGTGTTTTTGTTTACACGGAAAGGAGGGCTGGGACATATTCGCCTGCTTTTAGTCTCAACCTGAGGGAGATGGGACAGGAAATATTGATTAATACTAAACCAGGTTAACCTGTTGACAGATTAGTGAATAGGAGAAATTTGTCAGGACACTGGGGAAATTCCTCAACTATTTTTGAAAAGTGTCATGTAATATCTACTGGTCACCTGAATAAAAACTAGAACAGGCTTACAGGAGCTCAGGTTTCTGTCTCATTGAAAGACAGCACCACATGACAACACATTACCCCACCCCCTCCTTACACTTTGCTGTTGCATCAGTATAGTTATGAAGAGTATAACATTTGTTCAGAGCTCACCCATCTGTAGATCCACACCTCCCAAAGGAGTGCATACTGTATGTCCTTGCAAAGTGGCAAATTTACATATCATGAGAGAGTGAAACTGCAGGCTTCAATAGGTTTCCATGGATCAACACAAGCAATATTATCCACTTGCAGACCTGTTGACTTTCATAAACATTTATTTAATGCAAGTTACATAAACATCAGCAGTTTAAAAAGCTTTGAGGGTATCATTAACCCAAGGCCAAGCGTGCTAATGTAGTTACTTATAAGCAACTGGAGAGTGCCCACTGTGGAGTTACCAGTACAACTTCCTGCAGCCCCTGGTGTGTGCTGGTGGTACCCCATCTCACTTCATACCAGACTCTATTCTGCTTAACTTCTGAGATCGGACAGAATTCAGGCTCCAGGGTGATAAGGTTGTAGGCTGTTTAATGTTTCTGTGTAAAAGCAGAACAGTTAAGAGACATGGGTATTGCCACAGATCCTGCTGTCCCAGGGGCTTTGGAATGGCTTAATGCTGATGTGAATGTTAGGGACTATTTGCACCATTTGATAGCCACTGGAAAGTGACCTAAAGCACTTCATTAAAAGACGAAAATGCAAACAAGAGAGGGATCACACAGACTGTCCAGTAACTATTTTCTGTCAGCTATCTGCTTTACAATATATCCACACTCTTTTTATTCAGTTTGGGGCAGATAGTATTCAGGTAAGTTGGAGATATAAAATACATGTACAAAAGGGATGCATTATAAGCACACTGAACTTAGAAAATAAGATTAAATTATCATTTTAACCATATAGTCTGCCTCAGAAATTATCTATAAAGAATACTTTTATCTTTATAAATAATTTCTGAAAAAACCTATGGCCAAAATGATGGTCAGACTATCAATTGTAACTCTGTTTGCTATTTTCAGCATGCATTTAAGTCATTTTTTTTGTTTTGTTTTTTCCTTTTTCTGTACAGCCCACACACTTTTGCAGCACTCAGTTTTTTTCTTCTTAAAAGAGATAATAACAGAAATTATAATCCAAATGGAGTTTATATGTGAATCATCCTAACAAAACAGAAAGCAGAATCCAGTGGCCCCTTAGATGCTATATTAGTGAATGTTAATTCAGCTACAGTGCAGCTGGAAATCTGGCACTATTACCAATTAAAACAAATTTCCCTTGCCAAAATGGACTTCAGTTGTTTCACACACACACACACACACACACACACACACACTCATAAAACAAATAGTCCTCTGGAGTATATAGGTGCAGACATTTTACAGAAATCGCAAACCAGCAGACAGATTGTTGCAGGAGTCAGCATTAACAACCTGTATATGCATGTGTGGAGTCTACAAAAGCCATTCCTCCAAACTTAGAAAAATACCTACGCTTTGGAAATACGTTGAACTACAGCCTCTGTGTTTCAGCGGTCCCCTGACTTTCTGTACTCAGGGTCGAAAGGATTACTGGAGTCATCCTAATTGGGGGACAGGTGGATCTTGCCATTCATGCATATAAAAAAGGTCTTGGAATGGTCAAACTGGAGAACCCCTCGGTGTCAAGTAGGGGTGGGTAATGCATTTTAATAGGAGAATTGAATATCCCCCATTGCAGGATGTTCATGTCATGGGTGTAAAGTTGTTGGGCCCTAAACAATCCAATGCTCATGTCCAGGTAGGGACCTATGATTCCCTCGCTGTAGGGTGCATGTGTGTTGTGTTTAGTGACTGATAACTTAATCGGTGCAGAGAGCAGGAGAGTTCAAGTTCAGAGACTTTGAAATTTCAAGATCCAGAAATTCCAAGCTCTGAATACTTCTCAGCACAAGGTCCATTTCCCTGCTAGTTGATTCCAATTTGCAGACCTCTTTCTGATAAAAAAAAAAGAAATAACTTTTTCTCTTTCAGTACCATTCTCCAGGACTGCAATGCAATGCCCATAGAGTTGGGGGGGGGGTGCTCCCCCAAATTCCTGTTAAAGTGTAATTTAGTACCCCCTTTAGATTACATTTTAATTATAAGTCCCCCCCCCAAAAAGAAATCATCTTGGCAGGACATCCTTCCCATTCTTTCCAGTCACACTAATCCTTTGGACAGAAATAAAAGTACTTGTATATTCTCTGCACCATAGACATGTCATGAAAACAATCCTAATGTTTCTGCATGTGTGCGTGTGTGCTTGTGTGTGTGTGTCTAAGTTTGATTTTTCCTTTATATCTCTCATGTCAGACTAGGTTTCATTTTGGGACTGCTTAAAAAAAAAAAGGAAAAGGAATTTCAACAAACATGCCTCGTTTGTTGGTTTTATGCAATGGATTATGAAAAGAACTATAGATTGTATAACTTTATCAGAAGAAATTAGGATTAATTTTCAAAATGATATATGTTGAGGATATATAGAAAAAAGGGAACTAATGTTTAAAATATATAAAGCAGATGATTTTGCTAGCCAGACTGCTGGCTCTTTTCAAACTTTGATTTAAAGGTCTGTAGGGAAATGCTCACAAAATGCAACACAAGTGTAAGTTGTTTGTGTTCTCATTTTACTTCTCAGAATGCTGTTCTCTTGCAACTTCATTTTAAAGACGTTAAGTTTAGAGTTGCTCAGAGATCTCGATGTACTACATACCATAGGTGTATGTGGGTGGGTATGATTTCTTTAAACTGCATGCTTAAACAATATATTTATAAGCAACAAATGACCTCTGTTAGCATTCTACCTGTTTTTTTAAACTAACAGCTACAGTGCAAATACTTTATGTGTTGGGGGTTTGGAGGATAAACCAGTATTTTAGCTAACCCTTCCACCCCGGTGTTGCTTATTGTGCTATGATGCTCTCCAAAGGAGAGAAACTGTTTATCCACATACCTGTGCATCAAAAACAAAGACAGGAAGCCACTGGATCAGCTGGTGTGCCACCTGGAAGAGTTAAAGGAGACTGGTTTTTCTCACAGACCATGCTTGCCTTAAGATTAACAGCCTCCTATCTCTCCCTTTCACTCAATCAGTCAGTGGCTTCCTTTCAGAATACAGATTGGGATTCCCTTTAGGGCACTATCAACTGACAAATAAATTCCAAATGTTATGAAAAGATTAATAGACTTTGACCATACCTACTTTTTGAACTGAGGCTTGGAATACACACAACAGCAATGATTGACATAAAATAGGAAGTGATATCACTTCCTATGTTTGCTACCAGTTACTGCTTGCTATTTATTTGTTTAGTTTTTGTTGACTAGGAAAGGACTGCTAGGCAGTATCGTAGATTTTCAGCCTCTTCCCTGGAAGGAAGAAGGGGGGATATACAGACGCAAACCAACTGATAGTGAAACAGATTAAGGCATGGTATTTTAGTAAATTTGATTGATTCCAAGCCTTGTTCTAAAACCAGGTGTACCTATGATATATACTCAATGCAGAGAAGCACTACCCTTCATCACCTGCTGTCTTTCTCTATCACCTGGAAAATGAGATAAAGGTGCTGTAGCTTATGAGGGGCAAGGAGTGTACAAGTGAACTGTAGCAATCCTTGTCACAGTTATTACATTAAATGATTACATTTATAGATTTTTTTTAGCTTTGCACAGCCACACAGGTATGCCAGTTCCTTTATGGTTGCTAACAAAGGTATGTTTTAATGTTTCTCTCTCCTCCCTCCCCCCACTCCCTGCACACAGACATGCATCATGCTGCATGCAGGGTAGGTAACCATGTTGCATACACTTCTGTTGCAATTTGTGAGCATGAGCTTTGTGAAACCATTCAGTGGGCTGAACAACAAACCAACCTCTCAGAATGGGGCATCTCAGAATGCACCATTACTGGTTTTTAATGGACCTACACCACATGAACGCTCAGTCATACAGGCATACTGTATTCTGTTGCTTCATTTAGTGCCAAATTATACAATGGCAAATCCAAGAGTCCTAGAGTAGAGTCTGGGATTTGCAGTGCCAAGAAACCATGATGCAGTATTCTTTTTTTTTATATTTGCAAATAAAAAAATTAAATGGAGACAAATATTTGAACCAGCAAAACAGGTGTAAAATATCAGTCTGAATAGTAGTGCCAAATACATAGCACATGCTTGAGTAGACAAATAGCTTTTAAATTTATAATGTCCTTCAATTTTTAAAGGAAGTATAAAAACTTACATTTCATACTAATCATCATACCTCATTATCTGGGCTCAAGACAAGAAGCCATTTAAATTTTTGTTTGACTACAGAATATGTTATACAGCTTTCTGTCCAGGACTTCATAGGTGAATTGAATAAAAGAGTAGACACCATTTAGCAGACTCTACAATATTATGGTTTTAGAGAGGTAACCATGCCCCAATGCTTGAACCAATTGTAAAACAAACAAAACAAAATGAAAAAAGCCAATCAGGTCAAGCTGGGGGAACTCATCATGAATAATGCCTCTGAATTTCTGTCCAAGGCATTTGAAGAGGCACTCATGGTGACTAAGAGAAGGTGCACAAAACTGTCACCCTGCTCCATTAACCTGTCTACCCATTCAAGCTTAATTTATCCATTCTGTGCTATTGAAATTCAGACCTCTCTACTCTCCCAGCCTGCCTTTCCACCCGCCACTGACTCGCTCCCCACTGAATGGTCCCTTTAACCATTGATATGTGGAGCCTGTGATTTACTGAAAACAATTCTTTCTAGACTGCTCTTATGTTGTTACAGTTATGTGTCTCTAAAAAAGAAAGACAACAGAGAACCATGTTTGTATAATAAATATTGATGAAAAAATTGTGTGTACTGTGTTTTATTCCTCCCCGTTTAGTGTAGTGGCCTGGGTCATATAAATTCCTAATAGCATTTTTCTCATAGATGACTGAACGTGGTTTTCCATAATTTTCCAAAGGAACTGTGGTACAGTGCTTTGTTCATCTATTAATTGCTCAATGCACTGGAACAGACTTGAAGAAGTAAGAGTTAAGGGTACAGGTGAATGAGAAAGATTGTGGTGCACCAAATGGCAAACTATAATGACTGAACTCAGAAATACATAACATTAGTATGAGAATATAGGGCAACTGGATTATTCAGGGGATTGGTAGTGGGTTAAGAAGCCTTTCACCTCTAGGTCACTGGTTTAAATCCAGCACAGGTTGGTAGTGGCCAAAAAACATTATTACCTGAGGGCTATTCAGTGGCCTATGTGATTGAGTTTTGGTAGTCTCAGTCCAGTTTCCAGTATGCATTTGTCCACACCACAAAATCACCAACATTTTGGCACTATCTGACACCTTTGTTGGCAGTTTCACAGAGAGGCCAAGGATTAAATGGGCATTGAGTCTGAACTATTCTCTCATCAATGTGGCAGCACCTCCATGGCAGGATTAAGAAACAGTGGTGTGGCAGTGTGGGGAAGCTTGCACAGTGATCTTCTGTGCTGAACTTGTTGTGTGGATAAACAGGGGACTACAGGTTCCAGTGCTGTCAATCCAGCACCTTTCACAAGCACTAAAAAAGTCACACACTGGGGAAAACATCTTAAAAAAAATAGTATGAAACTATTGTTTCTTTGGAAAAAGATCTTGCATAACAAAGTGCTACTTCACTGGGCTCAAGGAATGGAAAACAACTGAGAACTGGTAAGATTAGAAGTAGAAATTGCTGGAGTTTAGGATGGATAGTGAGGATAATATTATATATCTAATTAAATATTCATGAACCTAGCAAGGCTACTGATTGACTGTTGGATCAGTGATTAATGTCTTAGAAATGACTAATCCAGCTAACACATGATGGAGTGTGACACATGTTTTAAATGGAAGGAATTCTCATGTCACACTTCTCGCACCACACTACTCAAACAGCAAAAGTAATAAAAAAACTGTAAAAACAAAAGTAGTTATTGAGATTAGATTTATAATCACAATAACAACATGAAAGCCAGTCTTTTTCTTAGATTAACAACCAGCTGGAGGGAGGTGGCCAGAGGTGCAGCCATCCACCAACCTGTCGTTAATCCCTAGGAAGTAACCAGCTTCTCAGTCATTATTAAGTAATCCATATCAATAGGGTTATTAAATGACAGTTAGATCCAGAAGCAAGCAGTTTGTTACCTTTTGTTGGCCCAACACAGATGTTACAAAAAGGAAACAATGTCAAAACTTGCAGACCAACCAAGTCTTTCCTCGGAGATTTATGACAATTGTTCAGAGAGTCACATTCCATTAACACCCACATCATACATAAACAATATATTAAAAAAAAACAGAATACATTCTCATTGGTTTAAAGTTCCTTTTTCACAAAAAATCACAGATTTAAATGGAATGAGCAGCATTCCATTAACTTGCTACTACTGAGAATCGTTTCAAGGCCAAATAACATCCACAGCAGGTAAGCTGAACACTCAAGTAGACAGAACCTCTGACTGAAATTATTAATGAATGAGTGTATTGTAAGAATACATTCAAAATTCAAAGCAAGTCTTTTACAATGAATACCACAAGTATCTAAGTTAAAACTTGATAGTATTGTATGATAAAAAGCTGTACAACAGAAATGTATGTATGGAAATAAGAGGGCGAAATACATAAAAAAGTACCTTGCATGAACAACTGTTTAAAACATACATACAAAAGTAAACCTGTCTGGAGATATTTTCTAAACTATACCCTCAACTAGTCAACCAGTTAAATGAGAGTTAGTGTGATAAATGACAAGGTTTTCTCATTAAGCTGACAGGAAGTACACAATCAGTTAATCAAGAAATGAAACAATATATTTAATTACTTATTAAAGACAGGAATAGAATATTGAAGAACAGCTCATATCAATGGCACTTTTACAGTGAGTCATATACATTATGACAATTTCACAGGTAAGCGATATAAAACATACAGTTAAGAATATCAATAAGGTAGAGATATTTCAACCATCACATTATAATTTGAACAGCTTAGAGGAAGTATGGTTGTGAGAATTTTTCGCAATATACGAGAAATGTAAGTCATCTCACTAACTTCCCACAACCCACTGGGGTTTGTGAATTTGATTAACCAGTGGTCTGAATTCCTTGCTCAAATTATATGAATGAAGGTATACATGTAGAACACAAGTGTTAGTCACTGAGGATAAAGGAGATTAACACTACATATCACAGGTGTCTGTGACTGAGGTTTAATGAGATTAGTAATAGATTGCACTGGTTCTGTGATTTAGGATTAGTGAGATTACTAACACATGGCACTGGAATCTGTAACTGATGGTTAGTGAGATTAGTAATAGATAGCACTAGGGCCTATGATTGAGGATTACAGAAATTTGCAGACCATAGCATTGTGGTTGTAACTGAGGGTTAGTAATATTAGTAATACATAGCACTGGGGGTCTGTCACTGAATGTTAGGGAGATTAGTAGTACATGGCACTAGAGTCTGTGACTGAGGGTTAGGGAGATTAGTAATGAATGACACTGGGATCTTTGACTGTGGGTTAGTGAGATTAGTAGTGTGTGCCACTGGGGTTTGTGACTGATTCTTTAGTGAGATCAGTAATACATATCACTGAGGTCCATGACTGAGGGTTAGTAACACATAGCACTGGTTACATGACACTGGGGTTGTGACTGAGGGTTAATGAGATTAGTAGTGCAAAGCACTGGGGTTTATGACTGACTCTTTAGTGAGATCAGTTATATATACATATCACTGATGTCTGTGACTGAGCATTTCTGAGATTAGTGGGGTCTGTCTCTGAGGGTTAGTGATATTAGTATCACATGACATGTCACTGGGGTCTGTGATTGAAGATTAGGAGATTAGTAATACATAGCATGGGGATCTGTCATTGAGGATTAGTGAGAATAGTAATACATGGCAGTGGAGTCTGTGACTGGGGTTAGGGAGATTAGTAATAAATAGCACTGGGGTCTGTGATGGAGGGTTAGGAGATTAGCAGTACATATCTCAGGTCTGTGATTAAGGGTTAATGAGACTAATATAATGAGATTAGAAGTATATAACGTATAAATCTGTGACTGAGGGTTAATGAGATTAATAATACATGGCAGTGGGGTCTGTGACTGGAGGTTAGTGAGATTGGTGATAGTGTATATAGCGCTGGGGTCTGTGACTGACAATGAGATTAGTAACACGTCACTCAAGTCTGTGACTAAGGCTTAGTGACATGTCACTGAGATCTGTGCTGACAGTTACTAACATTAATGAGTAGTACCTGCGCTGGGGTCTGTGGCTGAGGGTTATGCAGATTAGTAGTATATGACACATTAGGGTGACTGAAGTTTAATAAGATTAGTAGCAGACAGCACTGTGGTCTGTGACTTATGGTTAACCCAGTTTACCTTAATTTTCAGAAAGGTTCCCTTAAGCTCTTTACAGGGCTCTAGATAATTTTAAGCCATATATAAACTATCAACCCCAAGTGTGAAGATTAGATTGAAAGATATAATATGAATCTCTTGATTTCATTTTTAGTTAGCTTATTTTCTAAGTTCATGCCATCTCTTATTTCAGCTAACCATAATTCATCCAAAGCCTTGCTAGGGTCAGTTTAGCTCTCAAACTAAATTATGCCATCTTTTAGCATTGCTATAAATAACAAGTGCACAGTGTACCTTTTTTTTAAAAAAGAAAAGTTTCTCAAGTAATAAAAGGTGTAGCTGTACTCCTAAAAGCTACATTATATCAATAATTACCAGAGGATACATGGGTCATGACAATAGAGGGTTACAACCTCCACAGAAGGGGCTGGTATGGAAGGAGTGGAGGAATGGCAGTTTATCTAAAGCAGAACATAAAAGCAGAGGAGGTAACAGATGGTAGTCCTACAGGGATTTAAATAATATGGATAAGATTAAATAGTGAGAAATATGCACATGCATGTCATTATAGCTTACAGGCCACCAGACCATCAGGCTAGAAAGAGAAGCTGAACAAACTGTTGATTAAAAGCATTAGAAGTTTTATTGACAATGCAAGGGTATTATTGATTTGGGATTTTAATTACCAGGTCATTGACAGGCTAACCCAGGAAGGGCGTGCAAGGGCAGAAAACCTATTCCTTGATGCTACAGGAAGTTGTGGACTTGAACAACATTTCCATGAGAAAGCAAGGGCAGGAGCAATTCTGGATCTAGTTCTTAATAACAAGTTCTTAATACAATATGCTGCACTTGTGAATCAATGGGCAACAGTGACCATAATACGATACTTTTCAGTATTCATCAGAACAAGAGTGAAGAAAATGGAGTCACCACTGCATGAATCTTTCAGTGGGCGAATTTTGCTGGCTTCAGGCAGGAACTAGCTAACTGGAAAAATGAATTTAAAGGGACACTGTCAACCCCCTTAGGCCACAAACTGACCTTAGTTTAAAAAACACATTTTATGATTGGTCATGTTCTATAGAGACTGTTGGTGCAGCTGGTAGTTTGATTTAGATCCCTCTTGTCTTTTAAAAAAGTAAAAACTGAGTGTCCACCATACTGGTGTTACCACACCAAAATATGTTTGTTTACATTTCTTGACCAACTCCCACTGAATCTTTCCTGGACTCAGGAACACACCCAATGCAATCGAGCCACTAATTATGCAGTGGGAATGGAGGAGACTGTGACATCATGAGTGGCTGCACTGTTTGTGGGTATTTCTAATGTCCAGAACTATGTGATATGCGTATTTCAATTATATAAACCAAAACAAAGCTGGGTATAGCTATACATTACCATGCATTTCGGTTCTAATAAGCAAGGAAGCAGATGAAACAATCAGAAACACCAATACATTTTAGAAAAGGTAAGCAATCATAAAATGTGGGTTTTTACCTAAACATAATATGATGCAAAAAAGGCCAACAGTGTCTCTTTAAGAACCTGGGTACCCAGTCAATTTGAGGAGCACTGAAAGGGAAAATAAAGGAAATGTCCAGAAATGCTTAATGACTACCATTAATACAGTTCTAAAGGAAAAAAAAAACATGTTTTTCACACAAAAATACAAAGTTGCTTAATAAGAAAAAAAAAAACAGCATTTCAGAGAGCAAGGGGGGAGGAAAAATGGAGGCTTGCCATTAGTATAAAAGTGTACATAAACGCAAAACATGAAGACAGCAACAACAGGGAACTCTGGTGATTATAATAAAGAATTTTATAAATATGCTGGAGTTGAATGAGTAGTGCAGAATACAATGAGACCTCTTACAGAATCAGAGACAATGGTGGATACTTAATATAGTATGTATGAAATGTTCAATAAGTACTTCTGTTCTATATTCCATGGCACACAATGGGATACCCTACTGACTAGATATAAACTAGAGAAGGGCATCACCATCAATGTGAACGTGCGAACATATGAATTTGCCAGCAGAAATAGGCCACCTGGTCTATCAAGTCTGCTCGAGTGTGCAGCTAGCACCCTCACCTTGCAACTGCCCCTCCTCCCCTTCCTAATTGCCCTGCCTCACCTTGTCCCATCCCTTTTGAAATTACCCACTGTTTTACAGGTTACCACCTCATCTGGTAGAGCATTCTATTCTGCCACGACCCTCTCTGTGAAAAGTGTCTCCTCATTTCCATCCTAAATCTTCCCCTTCAATCTAAGTCTGTGCCTTCTCATGTCCCTCCCTCTCCTCAGCCTGAGTATCCCTTCAGTGCCTGCCTTGTTTATCCCCTTTACATACTTAAAGGTCTCAGTCATATCCCCCCAGTCCCTTCTCTCCTGCAAGGAGTACATGTTCAGCTCTCTCAGTCACTTCTCATATGTTCTGTCCTCCAATCCCTGGATTATCCTTGTTGCCCTGGATTGTACCCCTTCCACTGATTTCACATCCTTCTTCAGAAATGGCACCAGAATTGCACACAGACTCCAGCTGTGGCCTGACCAGTGCCTTGTAGAGAGACAGGACCATCTCTCTGCTTCTGGAGGAGATCCATCTCATGATACAACCCAGCATCCTGTTGACTTTTGCTGCTGCCCTCCTATGCTGCTCTGTACTGTTCATCTTCCTCATTACATCCACCCTATATTCTTCTCCTTCTTGGTTGAACCGAGCTGCACCCCTCCCTGTGTTCTTTGCTCCAAAGTGCAGGACATTGCACTTTTTCACATTTAACCCCAACTACCACGCTTCCAACCACTCCACCAGTTTCATCAGGTCTTTCTGTAGCCCCTGCCAACCTGCTATATCATCAACCACCGCCTCCAGTTTGGTATTGTCAGTGAATAGACTGATCTTATTTCTGACACCATACGGGATGTCTGCCATGAATATTCCAAACAGCACTGACCCCAGTACCAATCCCTGTGGCACCCTGTTCATCACAGCTCTTGGAGATGAGAGTTCCCCACCACCACTACCCTCTGCTGTCTTCCCTGCAACCAATTCTCAGTCCATTTAACCATCTTAGTCCCCACCCCACATATCTCAACTTCCCGCCCTACCTCCCATGCAGCATCGCATTGAAGGCCTTACTGAAGTGCAAGTATATGACATCCACCACATGATCCTTGTCCAATTACCTCATGAACCTGTCATAATATTCAATTAGGTTCATCTGGCAGGATTTTCCAGAGACAAGCCATGCTGGTGGCTGTCCTGGAGCACACTGTCTTCCATAAAGGTCACCTGCCTCTCCTTAAGTATTGTCTCCATCAGCTTCCCCACAACTGAAGTTAAGCTTGCTGGCCTGTAATTACCTAGCTCATCCTTTGGTCCACTTTTATGGATGATACCATGTTGGCCATCTTCCAGTCATGTGATATGCACCCTGTGACCAGGGAGATATTGAATAGTTTGGCCATGGTCCAGCCAGGATCTCAGCCTTTTCTTTCAACACCCTGGGGTGTATGACATTCAGTCCTGGTGCCTTTTCCACTCTCAGAGCTCTTAAGCCCTCCATTACCTGCTACCCCCTCCTCCCCCTGTGGTAGCTGTCCTCCTTTCTCCCTTATGAATACAGAACAGAAGTACTTATTCAGTGCTTCTGCCTGACCCACCCCTTTCTCTGCCCACCCCCTGTCCTTCCTGATCCTCACTATCTGGTCCTTGCAGCTCCTTCTCTCCCGTATGTATCTGAAGAAGTCCTTTTCCCTGTCCCTGATTTCCTGCAGCAGCCTCAGTTCCCTGAAGACCTTAGCAGCTCTGACTTCCCTGTTAACTTCCTTGAACCTCTTCACATACTCCTCCCTATCCTCCCCCTTCCCAGATTTCTTGTATTTCTTGAACACTGCTTTTTTAGCCCTCACCATTTCTAAGACCTCTCTACTTAACCAGTTTAGTTTTTTAGCCCTTCCCTTTTTGCTCTGCAATCTGGTACATGTCTCAGTAGCCTCCAATATTCCCAATTTGATTTTTTCTCATTTCTGATTTGCATCCCACTGCGGCTGTATTCCTTCCACATGTCCCCATAAGATGTCACCCATCCTACCAAAGTCAGCCTGTCTGATGTCCACCACCCTGTTCCCTATACCCACTGCTTCTTTGCTCATATTAAGTGTGAACCACACCAAGTGGTGGTCACTCCCTGTCTTCAGGTCCTCTACCTCCACCAACTTTTTAGCCTCCCTGTTGGCCAGAACTAGATCTAGTGTATTTGCCAACCTATTTGGCTCAGTGACCATCTGTGCCAGGAAGCAGTCCTGGAAAGAATCCAGGAGTATTTCCTCCCTAGCACTTGAGGTGGCTGGGGTACCCCAATCCACTCCTGGTAGATTAACGTCCCCCCCACAATCACTTTGTATTTTTATTTGAAGAAAGCTCAGAGCATGGGTGCTTCAGTCATTGATCTGCCTCATGTAGACTTGAGCTTAACTCCATCATTGCTAACTTCATATTTAGGCCAAATTATCCAAATTATCAAAAAATGGTTGTCAAATTTGTCCGAATCCATTATAATCATTCTTGAAATAAAACAATGGACCTGTCAATTTTACCCTGATCCAGCATCCTCTGGATCCATTCTCTGTATATAGGTGGAGCCACATTTTTCCATTGTTGTAAAATTAGTTTAAAGGCTACCAATACACCGATTCTCCAAAAGGTTTCTTAACCTCCCAGCTGATCCTGGTAATCTGTCGAAAACCCCAAAATGGCAATCCCAGGACCAAAGGGAAAGTCATAACCCAGAATCTTAGATAAGGTGCCCCAAATAGAGGTCCAGAAGGCCTTGATCTTAGGGCAATTTATCAACACATGAGATAGGGTACCCTGCCTCCTAGATCTATTACATAGTTCTGAAATTGAAGCATTAACCTATGAAGTTTAACTGGAGTATAATATGTCTGGTGTAATACATTAAAGTAAATCTGCAATAGACGGCTATTCCTAATCTTGGTTTTATCCAGATTTACAGCCTGAAACCAATTTCCATCTGTAATACAGGTGTTTCACTCCAATCCCCAAGCTGACTTGTCCAGTTCCACCCCATATAGGGATTTAACCCACAAAAGTTTATATATTTCAGAAATCAAATGCCTATTGTACTCCAAATTAATAAAACATTCCTCCAAAGGAGAAGTAAACCTGGCAAGAGAATTATGGTTCTTCCAGTGAACAAAATTTCAGATCTGTGGATACTGCCATCTATGATTTGATGGTAAAGGTAAAACATATTTTATCTGAATTTGTTCAAAGGTCATAAAATTAGATTTTCACACAAATCAGCCAGTGTCTGATTTGTTTACAAAAATACCATTCTTTAAAAACTCTGTCCTTACTAGATGGGGGGGAAAATACTTATTATATATCGAGTCCAGCTGAAATTTCATGTGCAAATTTAAGTATTTTATTGGCATGTGCCCAAGCATAGGCCATAGAGTCTGAAGTAGGTAAAGCCCTTAGAAATGGGTTATTACCCCTAGTAGTAGAAAAAGACAAAAATCCATTAACCTAAGGCCTTTAATGGTCTCCTCCTCTATCTCTATTTCTGCAATATGGTTTTATCTGTGTTGAATACCCAATGAATTATAATATCTAGTTGAGCAGCCAGATAGTAAACACAAAAACTGTGCAACCTAACCCCCCATTTTTCCTTACTATATTGTAATTTATATAAAGCTACATGGGAAGAGGATCCTTGCCATGGAAATTTCTGAACGATTTTATCCAAATCTAGAAATATTTTTTTAAGAGGGCAAGGAATAGACTCAAACAGAAAAAGAAACCTAGGAGAATGTTCATTTTAGGATATTAATTCTACGAAGCAAAAGTAGTGGAAGATATTGCCAGTTTGCATTGTCTAACTTCAACTTGGAAATCAGTGGATCACAATCATATTGGATTATCTTGTTACAACTCATGTTAGAACTACTTCTAAACATTTAATTTTATCCTTATTTATAGCTACAAGAATGGTATCTCTTAAATTCAAAGGATTACCTAAATATAACAATTCTGATTTCCCTCAATTCACCCTATACCTTGACAGAGCACCAAATTCTTCCAGAAGAGTATTAAGAAGTTGATAAGAGTGGTTAGGCTTAGCCAGAGAGATCAGGATATCATCCGCATAAAGCATAATAACGGTATTGCCAGCTCCTAAAGAAATACCCAATTGCTGAGCTTCTGATCTAATTTTGATAGCCAATGGTTCCAAGAAAAGGGCAAAGATCAGAAAGGATAAAGGGCAGTCCTGCCTTGTTTCTCTCAACAGAAGAAAGTAGGATGATATGTTTGAATTAGTCTTAATACATGCTAAAGGGCTGGTGTAAATTTGATGTATCCACCTTAAAAAGTTGCCACTAAAGCCATAACCTTCCAATGTTTCAATCAGGAATGACCACTGCACTCGGTCAAAGGCTTTTTCAGTATCTAAAGACAGAAGTGCAGTGTCCATTCCTGAGTATTCATGGATTATACCAAAAGTTTTTCTAGTGTTTCTGTATGTTGTAATCTTCTCCCTTCTATGAATCCCATTTGATCTTCATGGATAAGACTCGGAACATATTTGGCCAGTCTTACCACAAAAAGTTTTGCAAAGATTTTGTAATCAGTGTTTAATAAAGATATAGGTCTATTGGAGCTGCAATACTCTGAAGGTTTGTCTTTCTTAAGTAGCAAGATGATTTCTGCTTCATTTAGTGACTGTGGCAATTTGTTCTCATCTGGAAAAGAATTATAACGTTTCACCAGCCAAGGAACCAGGGCATCCATAAGATTTTTGTAAAGTTCAAAAGGAAAGTCATCAGGGCCTAGGGATTTGCCATTAGGCAGGACTTTAATAATCATCACTGAGAGCTCTCCCTCAGTAATTTCAGCACTTAGGTCAGCGGCGTGTTGCTCTGATAATTTAGGTAGGTTGAGCCTAGCAAAAGATTCCTCAATTTTAACCTGATCTACTTGTTTCTCTGGTTTGTATAATCAACTATAAAATGTATGAAAAGTTTGATTACTCTCATCCTCAGATGTTACTAAATGACCATCATCTCTTTTAATTTTAATTCTATTTCTATTTTGTTCTGATTTCAATCAGTAAGCTAGCAACTTCCCTGGAATATCCCCATAGAAGTAATATTTTGCACACACCTTATATATTTCTTTTCTGTTTTCTCCTGCAAAGGTTTTCCTAATTTGTTTCTTGCAAGCATAAGATTTATCTCAGATTGTTCCAAGCCCACAGTGATATGATTTGCTTTGCTGCCTCTAAACTTCTTTCCATTACTTACAGTTCCTGGTTCCATGTCTTCTTTCTAATACCCATTTGTGATGTAATCCACCCCCTTAAATAAGCTTTTAAGGCATCCAAAATTGTTTGAATGGTTACGCCCAGATGGAGATTGTGGCCCATAAAGGCCACTCCACGATCACTGTCTTACCTTTCCCACCCACCTTCCTAATTTGCTCTGCCACCTCCCTGTCCAGGTCTTCCCCCTTCAGTCAGTGGCCTGACTACCACCCCCATCCTGAGATTCCTATTCCTTGTGTCCTGGAATTGCATCCACAAGGCATCTGTCATACCCTCCTCCCCCTCTTCCCTTGCAAACTTTATCCCTTCCCTAATGTACATCACTACCCCTCCCCCTTTTCCTTTGCTCCTATCCTTCCTGTAAATCCTATCCTTGGGATCATCAGGTCCCAGTCCTGGTATTGGTTGGCCCATGTTTCTGTGATGGCAGCTACAGTGGCGTGAAAAAGTATTTGCCCCCTTCCTGATTTTCTCTATTATTGCATATTTGTCACACTGGATGTTTTCAGGTCTTTAGACAAAATATAATATTAGATAAAGGGAACCTGAGTGAACAAATAACACCTTTTTTTTTACTTATTTCATTTATTTTAATGAAAAGTTAACCAACACCAACTGGCACTGTGTGAAAAGTAATTGCCCCCTAGTTAAATCAACCCAATTAAAAGGATAATTAGAGTCAGCTGATTGAACACAGCCAGGCTTGATTACAGCCAGCCCTGCTCAATATAAACCTCACTTATTTTGGCCCTTACCATCAGAGTCCCATTGCCAGCACAAAGATTCAACCAGCACATTATGCCATGATCAAAGGAAGTTCCTGAAAAGATCAGAAAAAAATTTGTTGCCCTCTTTCAGTCTGGAAAGGGTTACAAAGCTATTTCTAAGGCTCTGGGACTCCATCGAACCACAGTGAGAGCCATAATCTCCAAATGGAGAACACTTGGAACAGTAGTGAATCTTCCCAGGAGTGGGCGGCCTGCCAAAATTACTCCAAGGGCACAGCATAAAATCATCCAGGAAGTCTCAAAGGATCCTAAAACAACATCCAAAGAACTGCAGGCTTCTCTTGCCTCAGCTAAGGTCAGTGTTCATGACTCCACAATCAGAAAGAGACTGGGCAAAATTGGCTTCATGTGAGAGTAGCAAGGCAGAAACCACTGCTAACCAAGAAGAACATAAATGTTCATCTCTTTTGCCAAGAAGCACCTGGATGATCCACAAGCCTTTTGGAAAATGTTCTATGGACAGATGAGTCCAAAGTGAAACTTTTTGACGACATGGATCCCATAATGTCTCGCGTAAAGCAAACACAGCATTCCACAGTAAGAACACCATACCAACAGTCAAACATGGTGGTGGTAGTGTGATGGTGTGGGATGCTTGCTGCCTAAGGACCTGGATGACTTGCCAAAATTAAAGGAACCATGAATTCTGCTCTGTACCAGAAAATTCTTAAGGAGAATGTCCGGTCATCCTTCCGTCAGCTGAAGCTGAAGCGTAGTTGGGCGCAGCAAGACAATGATACAAAACACAAAAGCAAGTCCACATCATAATGGCTAAAAAGAAGTAAAATTAAAGTTTTGGAGTGGCCTAGTCAAAGTCCAGACTTAAACCCAATAGAGATGCTGTGGCAGGACCTGAAACGAGCAGTTCATGCTTGAAAACCTACCAAATGTTACTGAATTAAAGCAGTTCTGCAAGGAAGAGTGAGTTAAAATTCCTCCACAGCGATGTGAAAGACTGATATTGAATTATAGGAAGTGTTTGGTTGCAGTCATTGCAGCTAAATGTGACGTAACCAGTTATTAAGTGTAAGGGGGCAATTACTTTTTCACACAGTGCCAGTTGGTGTTGGTTAACTTTTTTCATTAAATAGGTGAAATAAAAAAATTAAAAAATAAGTGTTATTTGTTCACTCAGGTTCCCTTTATCTAATATTACATTTTCTCTAAAGACCTGAAAACATCCAGTGTGACAAATATGCAATAATAGAGAAAATCAGGAAGGGGGCAAATACTTTTTCACGCCACTGTATATCCACCATCCCCTCTGCCAACAGAGCCTGTAGTTCTGCAGTTTTGTTCCCCAAACTCCTTGCATACAAGGAGACAACCCTCCGAGATGTTCCCTTACACTCCTTACCCAATTTCCCACCCTTCTCAGCCCTGCCCTTTGGTCCCTTTCTGCTTTCAACCCAGTTTGTATGGGGGGAGGCTCATTTGTCTCCCCTCTCCGGGGAGCCTTCCCTACAGCAACCCACACACCATTCCCCCTGCATAGTTTAAATTAACCTTTGTTTCTATGTATTCTTCTAACCTCTGTTTTAGCACCCCTTCCCCTTACTGCTGAAATGTAATCTGTCCCCTGCAAACAGATTCCTATTGTCCCAGATCGTCCCTCAGCCTCCCAATAACCCATACCCCTTGGATCAACACCAATTTCCCAGCCAACCATTAAATGCATCTATTCTACCCCTCCTTGCTTTACTTGCCTGGACACTGGGAGTACCTCAGAGAAAGCCACTGAGCTCCTTACCTCCTCACTTAACTTACCCAGTTTCATGAACCTCTCCCTAACCACTTCTACTGTTTCTGCTGCCAATTTGTATGTACCACGTGCATTACCACGTGTGGTTTATGTCTTCCTCTGAATGATGTTAAGAAGTTGTTAATCAACCTCAACCCATTTAAATCACTGAGTTGGATGATTTACATGTCCTACAAAAAAATATCTAGTGTTCTAGCAGCCCCACTTAAACATCAGCTTAATACATCAGTGCATGTACCAGTGATTTAGAGGGAAGTAACTGTGGTCCCAATTCACAAAAAAGTGAACAAAAGGACAAAGCAAATTATTGTCTGGTCAGCCTGATGTCTATAGTAGGCAAAGTATTGGAGACCCCCCCAATTAGAGAAATAATAGACAGAGAGTTTATAAGCTAAAAGGGCTGGATAAGTCACAACATTGATTCAGGAGTAGTAGATCCTATTCAAGCAACCTTATGAGCTTCTTTGAGCCTATTAGCAGGGTGTTAGCCCAGGATAAATCAGTTGACATGTTGTATCTACATTACAACAAAACATCTGATGCAGTACCACAGAAAGAGTTGGTAACTGTGTTATCTGAGATGGCAGTGCATAGCCACATAACATGCTGGATCAAAAGCTGGCTAAAGAATAGGAGACAAAAGAGAGCAAATAAATGGATTTCAATCAGGATGGGACAAGGTGACAAATGGGTCCCATAGGGTCAGTTATGTGACAACACTCTTCAATGCTTATGTATCCAATATGCAAATCAAAAGGGTGGATGGCAAAATTTGTGCATGATAGTAAGACCAGGCAAATTGCAGATAGTGAGGAGGATATAGCCAATTTATAAAAGCAACTGAATCTGCTTAGAAAGAAGGCAAAAAATGACATTCAGCACTGTGAAATGTGTAGTTGTCCATTTCTAAAATAAGAACAAGGGAGCATCATATGCTGTAAATGGAATAATATTGAGGGAGTGAAATAATGAATGAGATGGAGGTATTGTCATCTCCAGTAATCTCAACACCACAGTACACTGTGGTCAGTTAACAAGGAAGTGTTATGGGAGTGTACACTGCATAAAGAACAACTAAGGAACTGACATTATCTTGTTTAAAGTCCTGGTGAGACCCATATGGGGTATTGTTTACAGTTCTAAGCTACACATAATATTGTGGAAAGCAAAGACTGGAGAAGGTTCAGTCCAGATACGCAAAAAGCATCATGGGTTTCAGAGACCTGTTACACCAAAAGAGACTAGAGAATTTACAGTTATTCTCATTGTAATACAGGACATTGAGAGGAGATGTGAATTTAGTATACAATGCCTTGGGCTAGCATAATCTTTAACAATGTTTGGGATTAAGGTTTAAGAATTATATGAATATTACAAGAGCATATAAATATTAGTTAATAGGAAAATTATACTGGACTGAAAGAAGAGGTAGTTGGTTTCACCAGAGGGTGGTGTCCATATGGTCTGCCAGTATCAGGGGTGGGAAGCACCAAAATATGTGCATTCAAAAAAGGTTTAGATGCCTATAGTGGGGAAGGGGGATTACAGGTTACATCTGCTGATTTGCAATAGGCAATCCAGATGGGCTTTGACTTTCTTTTGTCCTAGTCATCCTATAATCTTATGACAATGTGGTGTGGAGGACCCTTTCAAGTGGTGCATTGCCATGCTTCTTTGACTGCTAATGGCACCATATGAATGCAGGTAAGTAGAAAACTGTGAAGGATTATGGGAGAGGAGGCTAAAAGTGTGGTAATAGGCTGGGGAGTGGTTGGCTGAGACAAGTAGGGCAGGGAGGAGGGTGTCAAGGCCTTTGATCACCAACAGTATAAATAGAGATGGGTCTGGGTGGAGAAGGGAAGTAGAAGTCATGGTTAAAAGAGAGCACTGTCTCCAGTGGATGACAAGCAATGGCTATTAGCATCTGGCTTGCCAAGTTGAGGGGATCAAGACAGTTACAGGGGCTGGTAGGAGAAGTCCAGGCCCTAGTACACTCAACCTTCAAAAGAAGGTATTAGTCTTTGGGGACCTCATGGTTAGGGCAGTAGAGGATGCAAATGAGCATTGATGAACCAGGATGGTAGCTTAAGTGAGGAGGTTTGCCTTTCTAGGGTAAGGGTAGAATGAATGCTATCCAGTCTCAATAAATGTAGCTGATGGAAGGACAGAACATTGTCATTCATGTTGGCAAGAATGATATAGAATGAACAAGTCATTAGGTCAAGAGGAGGTTACTAATGAATCTAGGAATGTTTCTGAAGGGAAAGGTACCATGGTGAATTTTTGTGACATCTTCATAGTTCAGGTGCTAGAGAAGAGCACCTGCAGATCATTAAGCAAGAAAGTGCTTTGCTAAGGACCTGGTGTAGAAGGAAGAGTTTTCTTTTATGACTAACTGCATATCCTTCTATAGTAAGAGATGCTTGTACTCCCAAGATGGGCAACATCTGCACCATGATGTTGTGGGGGCACTGGCCAGGATCATGGACAGACAGGTCCTGTGGGATTTAGAGAATAATTGCAGGGCTGGTTCACTGAAGGCAAGAGGTAGATGTGGGTGATCACTGAGGAAAGGACCACAGCAGCAGAGCAATAGGAGAGGAAACTCTCAGGCTGTGAGAATTTATAGAGGGGCAAGCATCCTTGCACTCAGGCCAATATAAGGAGAGTACCTACCAAAATAGGTAAGAGATAGGGTGTGATGCACTTTGAAGACCATGACTTAGTGCCATTCACAGAAAGCTGCTGAGGGCAAGAAAATGACTGGGAAGAAAAAATAGTGGGTGAATCTCTACAGAAGGAAGAATGTCACTGTGGAGGATAAGGCAGACATGAGATGGGGAGACAGTGCCCTTAATTCCATGTAGGTGGGGTAATGAAAACGGGAAGAGAAAAATAACCTACTTGGGCTGTGCTACTGGCCCCTAAACAGTTCAGCAGAGCATGATGACCAGCTGGTCATGGAAATTATTACCAAACTGTATACAGTGGTAATTGTGGGTGGACTAGTTTTTCAGGCATAGACTGGCATCATTTGAAGGCTAAACACAAGGCTGAGTTCTTGTCCACTCTCAATGATCTCCCATGAGCAGCATGTCAAACAAGGGATTGCTGTCAGTTTGAAGTCACTCCTGACCTTGCTCTCAGCAGTAGGAATGGGGTTATCTTCAGTGTAAATGTTAAGGAAGCAGTGGGGGTAGTGACTACAACCTACAGTAGTAACCTTTTCGTTGGTGACAGGAAGAATTAGCTGGGGCATGACAGGGAGGATTAGCTGGGCTTCAGCAATCAGGACCATTAATATCAGACATGCTGACTTTGCCAGGATGAAATACCTGATGACCATGGGTCTGGGGCAGATACATGAATCTTGTAATGCAGAGCACATGTGTGGCCCATTAAAATGGTGATTGGAGAAGCCACGGACATGTGCATCCCAGGAAGGGAAAAAGGTCATGAATAGGCCCCACAGCTCAACAACTTAAGGTAAGTGATCCAGAACACAAAGAGCATCTATAACTGCTAGAAAGAATCAAACTGCCTCCAGACAATAGACAAGTACACAGCAGCACTGAGGAACTGTGAGGTTAGAATTGTAAAAGCTAAAGAGGGTCTGGAAGCCAATACAGTATAAGAAGCTATGGATAACTTTAAAGCCTCCTTCTAGTTGTAAGCCCTAGGTGGCACTATCACAAGGGCTACTACCCCTGTCTGCTTGGCTACTAACAGGTTAAAGGGCCTAGGTTCAGTGACGAGTGCCTCCATCCACAGGTCAGGGTTGGTTGTGGCTAGTCTAACCAGGTCACAACCTCTGGGACACTGTGACACCCCTTTTCTCCCACTAGTGGCCCACAAAGTACACAACTGTGACTTTTTCAACACCCCAGATATGCAAACCACATATACTTGTACTTGGCACTTACCCCCAGGACTGATTCCTTCAGCTTGACTCTGGGGCCCCCCTGTAAAATAAGGTGATGCAGTACAATAGCAACAATGCAATACCTTCAGCATAAATTGACACCACAGTCAATGTAAATTTGCAGAAACAAACAGATCTGATTTATTTAGGGAGCTGTAACAAGGAAGGGAGAAAATCAGGTTAATTGGCTTAAACACATTAATAATCACAGTACTGTGCATGCACTTAGAGTCCCAATCAGTCACATTCTCTGGGTACCCAGGATGGGAAAAGGGGCTAGCCAGGTCAGTTGCAGCTGGTTGGGGCCCTGTGATGGTAAAAGAACATGCACACACAATTTGTAATCCGAAGCCAAATGGCTCAGTTCATGGAAAGAAAAGCACAAACAATCAGATGACACACTTTGATTAAACAAAAGTTGCATGGAGCTACCCTGATAATTACTCATGATACTCAGGCTAAACACAGGAGTGCTGATGGCTGATGGCTGACTGGCTGGTTTGCCAGAGGAAGCTTGGCCCCTTGATGACGGATCTTTCTGTGCAGCAGGGTAGGGGACTAGACCCACGTGGCAGGGCCTATCTGCATCAGGCAGCACGGCTTCAGTCCGATTCTGACAGGTAAACACTTCCCACGCTAGCACACAGTTTACAGGAAGAGGGGAAACCAGATCGTGACCCCTTTGCTGTTCATAGCACGTTTGTGTGTAAAGGAAATTACTATACCAGGCAGGCTGCTCTTTGATCCCGATCGCAAAATCACAGCAATTATCCGGGAGCACTATGGTAGCTAAAGTCCAGACAGGCCGATCGCTTTCAGCAAAATCTTCAGTCTTCTACAGGGTGAGCCTGGTAATAATTCAGCTGCTTGCTTTACTCTACAAATTCAGATTCAGTCCAAAAACGTCCTCTTCTCCCTCTCAGGGCAGATAGCAGGCTACCCAGTCACCAAAATTTAATAAATAAATAAATGGCCAGGAATCAGGCCTTCCATGGTTCTTCCACTTGAACTACGGCACCAAACGGCTGCTTGCACACTCAGAGCTCCTTCTCTCTCCAGCTCCCAACTTGAATCTGCTTTCAGTCCTTCTCTGCTCATTGTGTCCATAACTCGGGACACAACAAAATGTTTGGAGACATGGTCCGAAATGAAACTCTCCATTTCTCTCCCTTTCTCTCCATGCAGGAGAGCTGAATGCAGGAAGGCCAGACTCAGCTTTTCCGCCAAGTCCCCACACTGCCTCATGGGGCAGCAGCTCCACGAGCTGCTCACTCTGCCAGCTCCATCTCTGTTCTGACCCTGGGCTGCAGGCAGCAGGGGAATTTCCCTCTGATCCAAGCGGTTTGGTTGACTGATTCTGCTGTCAGTCATAACATGCTCCCTCTGTTGGTGCAAAAAGGCACCAAGGATCCAAAACTATATTTCCCAGAGTCTGGCACCACACAGTCCCACTTTAACAGGCTCCATTTTAGAGTCCCCACATACTGATTGGTCCAATTCGGCAGTTCAGGACCAAAATAGTGGAGCTAGCAGAAACAGTCCATGCTGCAAGAAAGGCAGATTAGACAAACTGCATTTTCACTATTACTCTAAATAGTTCCCAGCAATTAGTTACATCTTTCAGGAGAGCTCCCTCTGTGAATTTAGTGACAGTAGAAGCAGAGCGCTTAGGCAGCAGCCTGGGTGGGACTTGGGCATAGAAACACACAGTCCCCGCTCCAGATTAATTATACTGCAATTGAGCAGCTCTTAAAGAGACAGATGCAGAGGCGCTTAGGCACTCTCATACAATTTCTTTTTTTTTATTTTTTTTTTAAACAGTGGAAATACAGGACACCAGCCTGGCAAACGATATTTAGGCACACCCAAGGAAGGCTTTTTGGTGACCCCCATTTGTTAGGGGGTTACACAGTAAATAATTGGAAGGAGGAAGATGAAGAGGATTAAGCCTCTAAAAACTGGGTAAAGGTCTGAAATCTATGAGACAGCAAGGGGAGATGGCTGGGATGCTCAGTGAATACTTTCTTTTGATGGTTACCAAAGGGCCCCATGAGGAGGTTTCTCATTGGAAGGGCCTATGATATTAGGGGTGCCACGATGCATCCTGCAGATATCACTCACATTCTCCTAGCTGACTTCTAGGCAAAGATCAAGTTGCGTAAATCCAGAGGGTTGACAGGATACACCCCAGGATCATAGTAGAGATGAAGAAACAAATGACTTGGCAGCTTGTAGCAATCATTAATGAGTCTATCCCTAAATGTGTGATGCCAGAGGACTGGAAAGGGGCAAATGTGGTCCCCATCTTCAATAAAGGAAAAGGTTGGAAACAGGCTACTACAGGCCAGTCAACCTGATATTAATGCTAAACCAGATACAGGAATCCATTCTCATGGACCGAATAATGGATAACTTGACTTAGGCTAAGGTTCTTACTCTTTATCATCAGGTCTTTATCAGTGGTAGTTCCTGACAAATGAACCTGATCACATTCTTTCAAGAAGTAACGGGGGTGGGGGATGGACAGGGTAGGACCTTGGACATATGCTACTCTGGACTTCAGCAAGGCCTTTTACTTTGGCACGTGATATGAGTCTGGTTAAATCAAACTAGTTTAGCATACATCAAGCATACATAGGGTGGATTGCTAACTGGAATTGGGGCAGAAAACTGAGGGTTGTGTTGAACAGGCACTGCTCTCAGTGGAGAGGGGCACTCAGTTGTATACTTGAGAGACTGGTGCTAAAGTAGCTGATACTCAACTTTTCCAGCAACATCCTCAAAGTCATCTTATAAGTTCACTGATGACACAAAGCTGGCAAGAGTGGTTGACTCCTTGAAGATGTGGACAAGCATCAGGAGGACCTGAACAGGCTGTGTAATTTGTCAGACTCCTGGAGCTTTAAAGTCAATGTAGTTAACTGCAAGGTGTTAAACATGGGGAGGAAAACAGATGTAGGCCCAATACACTATACTAGGCGTCTTGTACTGCAGTGGACAAGGAAAAGGATCCAGTGGTAATAGCAGACAAGGGGACAAGGCATGACAAGCAGTGCACAGATAGTGTTAAGCAGACTGGAGTAATGCTGGGGTACATTTAGGGAATGGATATCAGCAAAGCAGGAGAAGTAATACTCCCACTTTTCAAGGCTATGGTCAGATGTACTGGGAACAGTTCTAGGCTGCCATTAGAAAAAACGCATTGAAACAGTCAAAAGGGTTTACTGAAGGGCTACCAAAATGATTAGGGTTATGAAGAACAAAAGCTATGTAGAGAAGCTAGAGGGCCTTACATATTTCCCTGGAGAAAAGAAGGCTTGGGGGGATGAGATCTCAGTTTTCCACATATTCAAGGGTATCAACAAGACAGAGCAGTCAGAGATATTTGATTTGTTGTGTCATGACCTCTCTGCTCCGGCTTTGGCTGGAGCTTTGGCTCATCACTGACTGTCTAGTTTCTATCACCTTCTGTCAGTCCCAGTTCCTTTAAGTAACTGGGTATACTTCTGACTCTTTGAATAAAGCTTTTCTTCTATCACTACCTGATATGACAGAGGGATTCACATTCAGTATGGTTAAATGGTGAACAAAATCCACAGACAGTCAAACTCTGGAAACAAAGCAATAACTTAAAACTAAGAAAGCAAACATAAGCTGGTTTATCTGCAAAAAGTGTCAATTTATTGAGGTCACAGGAGCAGCCAAAAGTGTAGCACTAAACCCTGACGTTTCACATCATAGATGTGATACTTAGTCAGGAGGTACCCCTTGGGAATACCTGATCATTTTTTACACCTTTATAGCAGGTGTTTTTTCTAAAACCTTGAAAAAGTACCCTCAGTTAAGGTGTGGAACCTTTGTATGTGGTGGTCTCTGCTGTTTTAATTAGATAAATCCAATAAAGTTTATGTTTTGAACCTGAAATAGAGCAAACGAGCTGTCTGTTTTTCAGGGATATATTGGTGCCAAACCCACTTAATCTTTCCAGGGTAGAAGCACCACGCAAATTAACATATGAACTTTAATTCAATATTTTAGTATAATTAATTCCCTCAGGAATTATTGATCTAGACCTTAAATCTTATTTGGGCCCATAAGGCACTGCAGAGGTAGTGTATTTACATCTAAGATAACACAATGCATATTCTGGAGGCACGACAGGGATTTCCTGTTTACCACGTAGACACCCCCAGGGCCCCAATGCAAGTCATAAACTGTGTTTGGGCCTAATGAACTCTGAGAAATTAAAATGGCCCTCCAGGAGGTTGAAAGATGGTTTTGTGTTGAGGGTCTAGATCTCAGAAGAATATAGATGGTTACAAATATCACTCAAGAGGCTCAGTGAGATGTCGTTCTGGGAATGTTGTTAAAAGAGTTTAAAGAGACGGTTAAGCTAAAAGCCTACCACCTGACTTATGACTCAAGCATTTGGTCTGTAACTGCCACAGTTAAGAGAGACAAGGATATCAATGTGTTGCAACTACCCACTACTTTTACTCCTGAGGATACCAAGGAAGTATGGCATCTGCACAGCTATGGGAGGACCCCAAAGGCAGACTGAACACCAAGCAAGCCTCAAGCTATGGACTGGAAATTGAACCTAAAATATTTGCTTGCCAGTGTGGGGGACGACTGTGTAAGACCTGCAAGCATTTGTGGTGCCAGGTGGGAGTACACTGTATTTTTTTTAATAACATTTTATTATAATATATAACCAGCAATGAATCACAATTATCATCACAAAAAAAGTACATAATATACTACAAAGACTTACCAAAATCAATCAAGAAAACCCAGTTGTAATCATGTCATTATTATTAATGATATGCTTGTTCTAGCACAATAAAGAAGATTCATAAAGAAAGACAGGATGGGTGACAGTGCAATTATAGGAAAATATACAAATGGGGGAGTAGGCTAATTTAGCTGTAATATGGGAGTGATAATTAATAATTTGTTTTCAATTTTTCTATGTAATAGAATCAAATTAGTTTACATTATATCAGAGTCTTTTGCACGTTAGTTTCTTTAAGGGTACAATACCATTTTTGCAGTTCAAACCTTTTAAGCACAGGAGAGTTCCATATCTGTAATAAAAGTCTTTTTGTTGCTATTAGGGTTAATAAAGGATTTTTTTGTTGTTGGTCTTTATTCATATTCAGTTTCTCCAAAATATTGTAATATTAATATTCTAAAGGAGTACTTTATATTACTTTATAAAATTGAGCTTATTGTTTCAGCAGTTTGTGTCTGAAATTATGTGATTAGTGGACAAGTCCATAGATTGTGGATTGATAACATGCCTTTCAACCCACACTCATGCCAGCACATGTTGAAGGGAAAGATACCCAACTTAAAAAATCTTGCAGAGTCAGGTAAGCTCTCCTTTAGATCTTGAGCTGAATTGACTGTTTCTGGCTGAAACATATACCTTTACAGCCTTCTAGGTGCTGAGCCAATGAACTGAAGATAACTGTGTATTACTGCTCTGTAATTTCCATTTCTATTAGCTTTGCCCTAGGGTGCCCTTGAGAAAAAAGCAATCTGAGCATGCATTTTCACTATGGAGTTTTTATATGATATATCAATAAAATGCAGATTCTCCTTAATCATTTCTGTAAAATCAGAATGAGGATTAATACTCACACTTCAACAGAAATGTAAGAATCCATCTGTAAGCATCTAAAAATAGATACAATCCTATTTCTTTCTTGAAGATCAACCAGCTGTAAAAATGTCATTCATATATATATATGTATATATATATATATATATATATATATATATATAATATATGTATATATGTATATGTGTGTATGTGTATCTTCCCTTGGTTAACCAGTTGTGTCCAATAATGCAGCCTTCCTCCCATAAGACCTTTCAGAGGCTTAAGAAAACCAATATCTAAAATGTTATCAAGCGAAATGTTAAAATCAAGATACAGTGCCTGAGATGCGAGTACAATGATGTCAGCAGTCAGTACTCCAAGCAGCCAGATCTTTAAAGGAGAAGGCCCAGAAGCCACAAAGGGAATACAAAGGGCACCTCCACACAGAGAATGTTTTCAGAAATCAAGCCTACCTCTAGTGGGAGAGGACTCTGATAACGGATAGAGCATGCTACATAGATGGTGCAGAATCTGATCTTTCTGATGATAGAAGCCAAAATGAATGAATGCCTAAGAGCACCAGCACTGGACTCCATTAAAGTGTTGAAGATGACCAGACCTGATGCTACATCACTTGATTATCTCTCCACATTAAAAAAAAATAATTTTTTGAGTATTGAAAATCTGGAAAAAGTCTTGATTATCTTGGCCACCCTGTAGCAGAGAGGGAAGGAGGGGCAAGGAGGCTCTTAGACTTTCTGCTCCAGGTTGAGAAAATGGTATAAAGAGCACACCAAAATGGCAGTTTTACAGTTGAGGACATGGACAGAGTCTGAG